>JAQPPZ010004624.1:11061281-13702562 GCA_028583015.1 Wollemia nobilis | reverse complement strand
AAACAGAAAATCATATGAGAAACTGGTAAGGGCAAAAAAAGAAGAATACACTAGAACAAGGAGGAAAGAATTGATTTACTTAAGAAAGCATGAACCAAAGAAATTTTGGAAGGAACTAAGCGTGAAAAGAATGCAAACTAAAAATAGCATAACAGTTAATCAGTGGTTGGAGTATTCAAAACAATTGTATCAACGTAGTAACCAACAGGAAACACCCCCTACTATCATTGTCAAGAAAGAACTTTTCACAAATGAAGACATTATTCAAGGGATACAAAATTTAGCAACTGGTAAAGCCCGTGACATAGACAATCTTCAAGCAGAACATATAAAATGGGGGTAGATATTCTGGCACCGCTGATTAAAGAAATTTTCAATGAGGTCATACAAAATGGCTTCCCTACTGAGTGGACAACTAGCTTGACCATTCCTTTGTTTAAAAGTGGAGATGTAAATAATCCCTCAAATTATCGAACTATCATGATCAACCCTCTCTTTGCAAATTTGTTTGGGAGTATGATAGAGCGTAGGATCAACATATAGGCAGAAGTAAAGGGAAAGAGAGCAAAGGGGCAAGTAGATTTTAGGCCCAAGCACTCAACTATTGATCACTGTATAACGCTCAGACACATAGTGGAAAAAATATGGGACAAAAAAGAGGAGGCTTTTTGTTTTTTTGTAGACTTCAAAAAGGCATTTGACACAGTGCCAAGGAAAAAATTATGGAGCATAATAGAAGAGCTAGAGGTTCCAATTCACTACAGGGCAGCAGTTCACAGAGTATATGAGCATGTAAAGGCTAGAATCAGAACACAGGAAGGGTTATTTGAATGTTTTGGTAGTGACATAGGTGACAAACAAGGTTGCCCTCTATCTCTGACCTTATTTGGGTTGTACATTGACAAGTTAGAAGGATGGATAAACAAATTTGGAGGAGAGGGTGTGCAGTTAGCCAAATATGTGGTAAAACTCCTCATGTATACAGACAATGTAATTCTTGTGGCCAAAACAACCAAAGATATAGAAGATCACCTTCGAGCTCTAGAACTCTTTTGTAAGGAATTTGGGATGCAGGTGAACACGAGCAAAACAAAAATCATGATTTTTTCAGCAAAAAAGAAGAAGCAACAACTTGAATTTCAGTTTGCAGGAGAACCGCTTGAGGTAGTAGTAGAATACAAATACCTGGGCATAGACTTTCATGACAAACTTAATTTGAATACATGTAGGATGAAAAGAACTCAAAGTGGTTGGAGAGAACTATATGCACTTCAAAACATGTGTAGGAATGTCGAGTTGTGGGACTGGAAGACCACCAAGGTCTTATTTGGCCTACTTGTTACACCGGTTTTGTTGTATGGTTGTGAGGTGTGGGCTAGTGGCATAACAAATGCAAAATGGAGGCAAATAGAAAGGATTCAAAAATATCTAATCACAAATTTTATCAAAATTAAGGCCACAACCCCTTATGAATTTATAGTAGCTGAAACTGGAATGTTCCCTTTAGAAGCAATTGCTATTACCAAGTTGTTATGTTACTTGAAAAAGCAGAAAACATGAAAAACGACAGATGGCCTAGGGCAGCTAGGGATGAAGAGTTGCATAGGCGGAAGAATACATGGATGAAACAAAATCAGAAATGGATGAAACGTTGGGAAATCAACATAAATGAATGCCCAAATGTCAACAAAGACATAAAAAATTATGTGAATGAAAAGTTTAGAAGTGGAATGTGGAAAAATGCAAGTAGGAAAAGACAATATTATATTGCAAAGTTTAACCCAATGTATGACCACAAGGAAAAAGCGTATATAGGCGCTAAAATCAAGTGGAAGGAAAAATCCTCATTGCTCAGATAAGGACTAGCTCTCATAGGCTTAGATGTGAAACAGGGAGATGGACAACGCCCAAAGAACAATGGGAAGAAAGGATATGTACTCTATGCAGCACGGGGCAGTAGAGACGAGAGGAAAACTTCATCTATAAATGCTCGAGTTTTTCAGATATCCGTGGCAAATACAAAGAAACACTTGGAAACGGGTCTATGGCAGAGTTATTTGAAGACAACAAAATAAAAAAGTTGAGGAATTGCTAACCCAAATCAGCAGGAGAAGGAACAACCTTCTCAAAGATATTAAAGATCATATGATATGATTTGAGTAGTTGTACTTCCATATTTGAGGTCCCATAAACCATATTTGGGTCTCGCGGACGTAATTAAAATATTTCATTTCAAATGGCATTAGTTTAATTCCTTAAAATTTTTAGAATTTCAAGAAGAAGACTCAAGTTTGAATTTTGCTAAGCCAGACATGCATAATAACCAAGTTTTTGTAATAACACTAAGTGTCATAATGTAATACGGATGGGACCCATTTCAATCCCATATAACCAATTTACAAAAAATGCATAACAATTTCACATGACATAATGAAATAAAATGCATGTGAGAAATGATTGAGGATAGGATGCCTAATGATTTTAATCCAGTTAAACAAGAGATAACCCGAAATAGTGATAGAAGTTTCACCTCATAACCAATCCAAGATATGGATACAATTAAAGTCGCTGCCAATGCAATTGTAAATTTCGTATAAATTTCCAACTCGTCTAACTGCTTCCTTGCCTGTGAGTGATCAAAGCACATTATTATTAGTAGTTGATTTCATAGATGTGATTCTGCAATGATAAGGTGCTAAACTTTGAATACAAACTTAGAAGAGAGAGTTGTTCAATCAAGGGAAAATTTCCAAGTTATAAGAAAACACCTGCAGCTTCAAAGTTCTAAAAAGAGAAGTAGAAACCCAGAGGATCCAGAATACATCCAAAATTGCAACTGGAAGGACAAGAAACAATCTTGCTTTCCCTGAAAGATCATTAATATTTCCAACATGCTCCACCACATCAAGCAACTCAGAAGCCAAGAAATATGTTGTGCCAAGAAGAATGACCTTAGAAGTTAGCCCACCAAGAGTAGGCCTCTCTATGCCATAACCCATTGAAACAACCAAGATGAGAATACGATCTATGGTTTTCCTCACTGCTCCGCACGTAACTGCCCAAAATGTGATTTCCATGGGCCTAACTCCAGTTGCATTAAAATTTGCAAACTCAAAGTACCACAGTGTCATTTCAAACATACCAAGGGCTATAACAAGGGTAATACAATTCTGAAGTTTCCAAAATCTAATGTACTGTGAAAACCAAATAAGTCCAAGCAACAGATATGCAAGAGACATGACACCGTAAAATGTCATTAGAGGTGCCATTCTGCCTGGTAGATAACCTGTGGGGTTTTTCCAAACTGTCTTACCATCCATCACCAAACCCTTAAGGTTTGGATCACAAAAAATAAAATACAAATTATACATTCCTGTCTTCGGAATTGGAACTAAATGTGGTGGATAAGTAGTGGAAATTCCATCTCCCCTAAACTCAATGTTTAGAATCTTAGGCCAGTTGGAATCCCCTGCAGATGGACGCCAGATAATTTTACCTTGTTCACATCCTTCCATCTTAGCAAGGTCTGGAGTGCAGCAGATGGACTTCTGGCCACCAAATACTGATCCGCCAATATTATCTCGGTCAGATGTCTCAAAAATGACAGCCTGGATCAGCCCAGTGCTGTGTTCCATGCTGGAGTGTTGAGCAGCAGCTTCCTTTGTTCGCCACAAAGTAATGTTTTCAAACCTGCTCAGGCAAATGTTCATGAAGATTATTAAAAATGTTAAAGCCAAATATCCAAAGATAACATAGTCTGCATTCCAAAAAAAAAATTACTGTCTATAATCTTATTCATTTCACTTTTATATGCTCAAACTGGATTCTCAAGTATAAGTTTGCATTTGTTGCAAGTAGGGGATGATCAGATTATTAAAAATGTTAAAGCCAAATATCCAAAGATAACATAGTCTGCATTCCAAAGAAAATAAAATTTACTGCCTATAATCTCATTCATGTCACTTTTATATGGTTAAACTAGATTCTCAAGCATAAGTTTGTATTTGTAGCAAGTAGCGGATGATCAAACTAAACAAATTGAAATCCCCTCTAATCATTGCAACATATGTTGTACCCAATGACAAAGTAACACACCTTAAATGTCAATCATGATCTAAGCATCCATGTAGAGTTCATTAGTTCATCGAGTATTGTATGAAAATCAAAAACCACAAAATATACATCATTACTAAATACAGTAAAACGGCTTACAACTATTCTAATTTTCCAAACTTTTGGTTTATTTATCTTCCTTTCTTCCTTCTCATGTGCCCACTAGAAATTGTCAAAACATGATAGGCACACAAAATCCTTTAACCCCATTAAATGCATATTAATAGTATACCTTAGAATGATAAAGAGGATCCTCAAGTTTATTAATTGTGATTAAAGACCTATACTAAGGCAACTTCTACTTATGTAGCGCAGTTGGTGAAAGTCTTGGGTGTTGGTAGAGGCCGACCCAGGTTCCATTCTCCCTGCCTCCATACTGCAAATATACGACGTAGCTAGGAATGTCCTATGTGCTGGTAGAGGCCGACAGGGCTCCATTCCTCCTACACCCACCTTGTTGATAGGGGTCCAGGCTCCTCTAAAAATCCTGTGTTTACCCTAAACATTTAACCACCTAGTGGAGTGTAGGGAGGCCTTATGGAAGGGTGTGAAATGGCATGTTAGAGATGGGGCCTCTATAAGCTTCTGGGAGGATGCATGGTTAGATGACAACCCTTTAGCCAATAATGGTTTTTTCTCTATTCTGAATGAGGAACTAGAAGATAGATATGGTAAAAAGGTTTGTGACTACATGAATTTAGTGGATAACCGGTTGAGTTGGAAAGAGTTAGAGGCAGTCCCAGAGAATGTGGAGGTTTTAAACCTCCTTAAAGCTAAACTAAAGGCTTATTACTTAGGTGTTGTTAGGCAAAGAGACTCGGTGGTTCGGGGCAAAACTGAGAATGGAGAAATCAGCGTGAAGACAGCCTATGATCTTTTGGATCCTGTTGAAGATAATGGTTTCCCTTAGAATAGAATTTGGGGTAAGAAAGCTCTTCCTAAATTGAAGATTTTTCTTTGGGAAGTAGTCCAAAATAAAATCCTAACAGTGGATAATCTCAAGAAGAGAGGTATTCAGTTTCCTAATAGGTGTTGTGTTAGTCTCACAATGACACTGAGAGGGGGGGTGAATCAGTGTAGCTCTTTAAAACTTAAATCTTCAACTCTTAAAGCCGAAACAATGAAAACTTAAAACCAAATAAAGCAAATATAACAAGAGAGCATCACACAACACAAGATGTACCGAGGTTCACCAATTTTGGCTACTCCTCAAAAATTGATCTGTTTGGACTCCCATCCAAATCCAGCCTTTGCAAAGCAACAACTTTACAATCAATTTACCAGCACACACTGGAAGGAGCACCAACCCCTGATTTACCAGCACCAACTGAAAGGAGCACCAACCCCTGATTTATCTGCACCAACAAAAAGGAGCACCAACCCCTGATTTATCTGCACCAACCCCTGATTTATCTGCACCAACGAAAGGAGCACCAACCCCTGATTTACCAGCACCAACTGGAAGGAGCACCAACCCCTGATGCCAAGCACCAACTTGGACTTCAATTTTGAAACTAGAAGATTGACATATAAATGCCTTCACTTTTACAAGACCCTGACTGGTCTATTGCTTACTCAACATCGCCCACAATTCACATAACACACACCCTTCTCGGTCGCCTGTCGCGCACCTCTCGCTCTCCTCTCGCTCTCTTCGCAAGATAAAATCCCCGAATTAATTCTCCAAGCAGCACTCCTTTTATAACAATCCTTTCTCTTTGTAACTCCAGTCATAACTCCTTTCAATTCTCATACGCCACTTGTCAATTGTAACGCCTTCTTTATGTAACTCCTTTTGTATATATAGAGTAGGCATTTCATCAAACATGTTACATGCAAAGAATTAAAACCATATTCTCCTACTATGACTGTTCGTCTTCTCGGTCATGACTGTTCGTCTTCTCCTTTGTGCATGCATGCGTTTTGGTTTCCGAAAAAGCTTTTCGATTCTATTTTGATGACTGTTCGTTTTCTCCTTCTTCGACTGTTCGTTTTCTCCACATGGGCATGCGTCCGTTTCTTTCCACGTGTAACGACCATCTTAAATGATTTAAAATCATTAAAGATTCCTTATGGGTCCACGTCACTATGCAGTCTTCAGTTTTACCATCCTGGTCTTCAGTCGCGAAAATGCAACATGTCGCGATATCGCGACAGTTTTGTTTCACTGCCTGCTTGGCCTTTTCAAGTCGCGAAAATGCGACATGTCGCGATATCGCGAAACTTTTGTTTCTCTGCCTGCCTGCCCTTCTTGAGTCGCGAAAATGCGACATGTCGCGATATCGCGACACTTTTTCTTTCTCTGCCTGCCTGCCCTTTTCGAGTCGCGAAAATGCGACATGTCGCGTTATCGCGACACTTTTTCTTTCTCTGCCTGCCTGCCCTTTTCGAGTCGCGAAAATGCGACATGTCGCGATATCGCGACACTTTTTCTTTCTCTGCTTGCCTGCCCTTTTCGAGTCGCGAAAATGCGACATGTCGCGATATCGCGACACTTTTTCTTTCTCTCGCCTCGCCCGCCCTTTTTGAGTCGCGAAAATGCGACACTTTTTCTTTCTCTGCCTGCCTACCCTTTTGAGTCGCGAAAATGCGACATGTCGCGATATCGCGACACTTTTTCTTTCTCTCGCTTGGCTGCTCATTTTGAGTCGCGAAAATGCGACATGTCGCGATATCGCGACACTTTTTCTCCTTGCTCTTTCTCTTTGCTTCGGCCCGCGAAAATACAACATGTCGTGATATCGCGACACTTTTTCTCCTTGCTCTTTCTCTTTGCTTCGGCCTGCGAAAATACATGTTGCGATATCGCGACACTTTTTCTCCTTGCATTTTCTCTTTGCTTTGGACCGCGAAAATGCAACATGTTGCGATATCGCGACACTTTTTCTCCTTGCATTTTCTCTTTGCTTTGGACCGCGAAAATGCAACATGTCGCGATATCGCAGCACTTTTTCTCCTTGCATTTTCTCTCTCGCTTTGGACCGCGAAAATGCAACATGTCGCGATATCGCGACACTTTTTTCTCCTTGCATTTTCTCTTTGCTTTGGACCGCGAAAATGCAACATGTCGCGATATCGCGACACTTTTTCTCCTTGCATTTTCTCTTTGCTTTGGACCGCGAAAATGCAACATGTCACGATATCGCGACACTTTTTCTCCTTGCATTTTCTCTTTGCTTTGGCCCGCAAAAATGCAACATGTCGCGATATCGCGACACTTTTTCCTCCTTGCATTTTCTCTTTGCTTTGGCCGCAAAAATGCAACATGTCGCGATATCGCGACACTTTTTCCTCTTTGCATTTTCTCTTTCTTTTGGCTACAAAAATGCAACATGTCGCGATATCGCGACACTTTTTCTCCTTGCATTTTCTCTTCTCTTTTGGCCGCGAAAATGCAACATGTCGCAATATCGCGACACTTTCTTCTTTGCTTTTTGGCTTCTCTTTTGGATATGGGCCACTTCGGTCTTCTTGGACAACCTGTAAAAACTTCACCCAAACATCAAAAACATCCTCATAGGCTTTTAACTTTACTGTACATACTACGAGTAGCCTCCGAACTCCCGTCCACTTGCATCAACCGATCTTTCCGATCGTGTTGACAACAATGACAATATTGTCGCTGCACCTTGCTCAACATGTTGTTTATGCGAAAAGGCGGAAGAATCGATGGAGCACATTTCTTGGAATGTCCCTACGCTCTAAACATTTTCTAGCTCCTCATCAACGGGATGGGCATCTCTTGGGTGATGCCTTCTAATATGGTTTTGTGGTTACAAGCAGTGGGAGAAGCCCTTTTTTAGTCCTCGTCTTAATGTAATTTGGAACCTTATTCCGTTTCATTTTGTGTGGGGAGTATGGTTAGAGAGGAACAAGAGAATTTTTAGAGGGGAAAAAAGGTCAGCAATGAGAAGTTTGGGAAGTATCACCCAATTTTTAGAGGAGAATGCTAAATCAGTCAAGTACCCTATCAAACCAGAGAAGTCTAAAGAGACTATGATTGCTAAGGCATGGAATCTGGAACCCATTAGTGGTGGAGAGGCAAATGCTCAGGCTAGAAATGAGGTAAAATGGCAACCACCCTGAGATGAATGGTTGAAGTTAAATTTTGATGGGGCCTCCAAAGGCAACCCAAGTAAGGTAGGAGCAGGAGCTATTTTGAGGGACAATCAGCGTAGATTGGTGGGGGCAGCCTGCAAGTTTTTGGGTATTCCTACTAGCCATAAAGCTGAAGTTAATGCTTTACATCTTGGTGCAGAGCTAGCTAAGGAGTTAGGTGCTAAAAAAGTTATCATTGAAGGAGACTCCTTGAATATTATCAATGTTGTGAAGGAGGGAGAAGCTAATTAGCAAATTGATTACATTGTGCAGGATATTAGAGAGATTGTAAAGCATTTTGAAGAAGTTGATTTTGTTCATGTTTTTAGAGAAGGTAATAAACCAACAGATTGGTTGGCAAACTTTGGTGCCATTAAAGAAGAGGATAGGATATGGGTCCCCCCGGGGGTGGTCCATCAAGACTTTAAAAAGCTCAGAAGGGAGGACTACATCTAATTAAGGTCCTGGGTGGATTTTGCATGTCTTGCGTCCGGGGGTTTTTTTTTTTTTCTTGGCTACTTGCCCTTGGCAGCTGCGTAACTATTGGGCTGTTCTTTGGCAAGAGATTTGTTTTGTGATGTAAAAGGGTTTAGGCCCTTTCAAAATCCCGTTTTTACCCTAATCAAAAAAAAACTTCTACTTAAGTAATCTTAAGTAAAAGCTTTTCCAAAATATATATTACGCCTATATATGACACAACCAAAGCTAATTATAAACTAAATTTAAACCACCACTAACCTGACTCGAACACCTGCAACCACATTACATCAGGCAACCAACTTGAAGATAGACGACACCTAACAAGGACAGATGATCCAAGAATAAAATTTATATTAATACCATTCCAGAATTATCTATTGCAATATTAGTTAATTGGTGATCTGTAAATGAGTAATGCATCAATAATGAGCTTTCAAAATAAGAAAGAGAGATAATGTGCTCTAAGACTGCAACTGCTTGGTCTAATAAGTTTGTTTTGGTACTCTACACTTGTGGCACTCTTATGACCTAGAGATGGAGCCAAACTGCATTGTGTGCTTCATATTGTTCCTTCTTGTTGTGCCACATTTGCTTCAGATTCTGATAGTGACAGTTAGTTCAATTTAACCCATATCTTATAAAAGACACAAGACATTCCCCTGTAATAGATGTCTCAGAGGGCTTGAGATAACTTGTATGATGCAAGTCAAATTTTTCTTTTTATTATTTTTCCCCACATTTGTGGTACAAACATGTACAAATTCGTTTTTGAAAACTTGGCAGCATACAGCAAGCTGTCCAAAAGTAAGAAAAACAACTATTAACTAGGAAGCCTCCAGTTGTTTTGAAATATTACAGTAGTTGCCTTTCTCAGCAATCAAAACAAACAAAACAAGGCAGTGAGGCATCAGAAAACGAAAGGACTCAGAAGTTTGTTAAGCAGGACCATTGTTTTAAAATATCAGCATAGTTATCTTTCTCAGCAATCAAAACAAACAAAACAAGGTAGTGTAGCATCAGAAAAGGAAAGGACTCAAAATTTTGTTGAGCAGGAGAATAATACTTTACTTACTGATTATCAAAACTGATCCAAAAGAACAATTTTTGGTGTTGGAGAATTCCAAATTCAGTATTTAAAAAATAATTCTTTCATCTCTTCTTTGCTCTGTGAATTTTGCTAAAAGGTGTAGCATCTTGCTCCACCCAAATCATATCATTTGACAATTAGTTTCAGAGACTCAAACCTTCATTCTAATTATTTTTTGAATAACAGTCTAGCCTATTCCCATGTCCTGTCATTTTTGGAAGTAAGTCTACTTAGTGCTTGCCTCATCCATCATATGCCCATTATCTCCAATGGAGAAGATTTTGATACGAAATTTCTTCATTGAGACCAACCTAAGGGACCACACCTATACCTGGTTTGGGTCTTACATTCTTAAGACTTCTCAGCGTTGTCGCACCTATTCTGTCTGTCCTATAATGTTCTTCCATTTTTTCCCTTCTGCGTAAAGAAGTCTGGAGAATTTGATGCTTCAACAAAATCAAGCAGAGTAGAACACCCAATGAATGTCATTTGACAGTAACAATTTCTCTACAGGAGAGCAATGGGCTTTTGGGGGTTTGTTGCATGTGTGCGCACATCATGGCCAAGTTGTTAAGCACATGTGCATGTACATACATATACCTGTTGTTTATTTTTTTAAAGAAGAGCATTTGTCATAGTTCCCTTCAAATGTGTCCCTATATATATTAAAGATACAAGCAACATTGGTGTACCCAAAGTGAGAATAAGTATTGAGTGAAAAGGGCAACTAGGACAGTTGATAGAGGGTGCAAGCTTCAGGAAAGCACATTTTCAAGTTTCGGATAATCATACCTACACTAGTACCAGAAAAGGAAGATTTGTCATGTTCAATAGAAAAAACCATTCAAACCTTTAATACTGTTTTTATTTTCATCAAACAAATGACATGATTTTGGAAATATTAGCTATTATCAAGATGAAATAGTTGACTTTATCATTATTACTCGTACAAGAATAGCACCTATGATTGCATAATAAACAAGCGACTAAACACAAGAAACAGAATACATTAGATACGATGATTAAAGATAGAAGAGCTAATATAGAGAGGAGGGACATTTTTCGCAGGACTGCCCAAACTGTCAAACTTGTTTCGGCCATATCTCACTCATCTGGACTCGGATTGAGCTGAAAGTTTGAGGATAGATGCCTGAAAAACCCTAGAACGTCTCCACAAATTTTCATATCATTTGGAGCAACACAAATCCTAGCGCATCCCTATGTGTGAACGAGATTTTTGGCAAGCGACTATGCGAGGGTTTCATCCGGGTTGAGTGGAAGCAGCTCCGGAGGTTGGTTTTTAGGGCCTTCGGGCCCTAGCGGCCAATATTTTTGTGGTTTATGCTCAATATTTTAGCAAGAAATGTTGCGGGGATCCAAGATGGGTTAGAAATTTATCTTTCAACAGATCATACTGTGAACTTGAGTGACAACGGCTTCCAATTTGTTGCACAAAAGAAAAGTGAAAACCATACCTTTCCACAACGTCTAGGGCAAGGATTAAAGAGATCACGAAACAATTTTCAAGCAGTTGATCAAAAAATGGCTCATATCTCAAATGAATCTGGTGCTAAGGTGCACCCACAAAATAATTCTATTGTGAAAACCCCTATCAAGGGTAAGAATTTCGAAGACTCAGCCCCAAAAATGAATTTTAGAGATGCCCTCCGTGGTGGACAGCCTCAGCCCAATGCTAATATCAATCTTAGGGCTTCCCATAAACCTCTAAGAATGCCTAAGATTGATCCCGAGAAAACGGAGTCAGGATGTCTTAAAGCAGCTGATGGAACTCCTATTGTTAAGCTTGATATTGGTAACATTCAGACTGGCATTGAAGATTTGGAAAAAAGAGGACTAATTTGTCGGTTCGTGGGTTTTCGTCCGAGCCTATTTGCTTTCAAATTCTGGGCTGCAAAAATCTGGAAAACTAAAGGTGAGTTACAAATCTCTATTTATCCAAATGGTTATTTTCTTGTTTTATTTGCTAATAATGAAGATAGAGAGAAAACTTTTCAAGGGGGTCCTTGGTTTTTTGGAAGGGCGGGGCTTTTCATGAAGCCCTGACATACTAAATTTAAAGTCGAAGAAGATATGCCTTCTATAGCTCCCGTGTGGGTTAGACTCTTTGGCCTCCCTATTGAATTTTGGAATCCTACTGTTGTTTCTCTCGCTCGCCCGCCCTTTTCGAGTCGCGAAAATGCGACATGTCGCGATATCGCGACACTTTTTCTTTCTCTCGCTGCCCGCCCTTTTCGAGTCGCGAAAATGCGACATGTCGCGATATCGCGACACTTTTTCTTTCTCTGCCTGCCCGCCCTTTTTGAGTCGCGAAAATGCGACACTTTTTCTTTCTCTGCCTGCCTACCCTTTTGAGTCGCGAAAATGCGACATGTCGCGATATCGCGACACTTTTTCTTTCTCTCGCTTGGCTGCCCATTTTGAGTCGCGAAAATGCGACATGTCGCGATATCGCGACACTTTTTCTCCTTGCTCTTTCTCTTTGCTTCGGCCCGCGAAAATACAACATGTCGTGATATCGCGACACTTTTTCTCCTTGCTCTTTCTCTTTGCTTCGGCTCGCGAAAATACATGTTGCGATATCGCGACACTTTTTCTCCTTGCATTTTCTCTTTGCTTTGGACCGCGAAAATGCAACATGTTGCGATATCGCGACACTTTTTCTCCTTGCATTTTCTCTTTGCTTTGGACCGCGAAAATGCAACATGTCGCGATATCGCAACACTTTTTCTCCTTGCATTTTCTCTCTGCTTTGGACCGCGAAAATGCAACATGTCGCGATATCGCGACACTTTTTCTCCTTGCATTTTCTCTTTGCTTTGGACCGCGAAAATGCAACATGTCGCGATATCGCGACACTTTTTCTCCTTGCATTTTCTCTTTGCTTTGGACCGCGAAAATGCAACATGTCACGATATCGCGACACTTTTTCTCCTTGCATTTTCTCTTTGCTTTGGCCCGCAAAAATGCAACATGTCGCGATATCGCGACACTTTTTCCTCCTTGCATTTTCTCTTTGCTTTGGCCGCAAAAATGCAACATGTCGCGATATCGCGACACTTTTTCCTCTTTGCATTTTCTCTTTCTTTTGGCTACAAAAATGCAACATGTCGCGATATCGCGACACTTTTTCTCCTTGCATTTTCTCTTCTCTTTTGGCCGCGAAAATGCAACATGTCGCTAATATCGCGACACTTTCTTCTTTGCTTTTTGGCTTCTCTTTTGGATATGGGCCACTTCGGTCTTCTTGGACAACCTGTAAAAACTTCACCCAAACATCAAAAACATCCTCATAGGCTTTTAACTTCACTGTACATACTCTGAGTAGCCTCTGAACTCCTGTCCACTGCATCAACCGATCTTTCTGACTGTGTTGACAACAATGACAATATTGTCGCTGCACCTTGCTCAACATGTTGTTTATGCGAAAAGGCAGAAGAATCAGTGGAGCACATTTCTTGGAATGTCCCTACGCTCTAAACATTTTCCAGCACCTCATCAACGGGATGGGCATCTCTTGGGTGATGCCTTCTAATATGGTTTTGTGGTTACGACGGTGGGAGAAGCCCTTTTTTAGTCCTCGTCTTAATGTAATTTGGAACCTTATTCCGTTTCATTTTGTGTGGGGAGTATGGTTAGAGAGGAACAAGAGAATTTTTAGAGGGGAAAAAAGGTTAGCAGTGAGAAGTTTGGGAAGTATCACCCAATTTTTAGAGGAGAATGCTAAATCAGTCAAGTACCCTATCAAACCAGAGAAGTCTAAAGAGACTATGATTGCTAAGGCATGGAATCTGGAACCCATTAGTGGTGGAGAGGCAAATGCTCGGGCTAGAATTGATGTAAAATGGCAACCACCCCGAGATGAATGGTTGAAGTTAAATTTTGATGGGGCCTCCAAAGGCAACCCAAGTAAGGTAGGAGCAGGAGCTATTTTGAGGGACAATCAGCGTAGATTGGTGGGGGCAGCCTGCAAGTTTTTGGGTATTCCTACTAGCCATAAAGCTGAAGTTAATGCTTTACATCTTGGTGCAGAGCTAGCTAAGGAGTTAGGTGCTAAAAAAGTTATCATTGAAGGAGACTCCTTGAATATTATCAATGTTGTGAAGGAGGGAGAAGCTAATTAGCAAATTGATTACATTGTGCAGGATATTAGAGAGATTGTAAAGCATTTTGAAGAAGTTGATTTTGTTCATGTTTATAGAGAAGGTAATAAACCAACAGACTGGTTGGCAAACTTTGGTGCCATTAAAGAAGAGGATAGGATATGGGTCCCCCCGGGCGTGGTCCATCAAGACTTTAAAAAGCTCAGAAGGGAGGACTGTATCTAATTGGGGTCCTGGGTGGATTTTGCCTGTCTTGCGTCCAGGGGTTTTTTTTTTTTTTTCTTGGCTACTTGCCCTTGGCAGCTGCGTAACTATTGGGCTGTTCTTTGGCAAGAGATTTGTTTTGTGATGTAAAAGGGTTCAGGCCCTTTCAAAATCCCGTTTTACCCTAATAAAAAAAAAACTTCTACTTAAGTAATCTTAAGTAAAAGCTTTTCCAAAATATATATTACGCCTATATATGACACAACCAAAGCTAATTATAAACTAAATTTAAACCACCACTAACCTGACTCGAACACCTGCAACCACATTACATCAGGCAACCAACTTGAAGATAGACGACACCTAACAAGGACAGATGATCCAAGAATAAAATTTATATTAATACCATTCCAGAATTATCTATTGCAATATTAGTTAATTGGTGATCTGTAAATGAGTAATGCATCAATAATGAGCTTTCAAAATAAGAAAGAGAGATAATGTGCTCTAAGACTGCAACTGCTTGGTCTAATAAGTTTGTTTTGGTACTCTACACTTGTGGCACTCTTATGACCTAGAGATGGAGCCAAACTGCATTGTGTGCTTCATATTGTTCCTTCTTGTTGTGCCACATTTGCTTCAGATTCTGATAGTGACAGTTAGTTCAATTTAACCCATATCTTATAAAAGACACAAGACATTCCCCTGTAATAGATGTCTCAGAGGGCTTGAGATAACTTGTATGATGCAAGTCAAATTTTTCTTTTTATTATTTTTCCCCACATTTGTGGTACAAACATGTACAAATTCGTTTTTGAAAACTTGGCAGCATACAGCAAGCTGTCCAAAAGTAAGAAAAACAACTATTAACTAGGAAGCCTCCAGTTGTTTTGAAATATTACAGTAGTTGCCTTTCTCAGCAATCAAAACAAACAAAACAAGGCAGTGAGGCATCAGAAAACGAAAGGACTCAGAAGTTTGTTAAGCAGGACCATTGTTTTAAAATATCAGCATAGTTATCTTTCTCAGCAATCAAAACAAACAAAACAAGGTAGTGTAGCATCAGAAAAGGAAAGGACTCAAAATTTTGTTGAGCAGGAGAATAATACTTTACTTACTGATTATCAAAACTGATCCAAAAGAACAATTTTTGGTGTTGGAGAATTCCAAATTCAGTATTTAAAAAATAATTCTTTCATCTCTTCTTTGCTCTGTGAATTTTGCTAAAAGGTGTAGCATCTTGCTCCACCCAAATCATATCATTTGACAATTAGTTTCAGAGACTCAAACCTTCATTCTAATTATTTTTTGAATAACAGTCTAGCCTATTCCCATGTCCTGTCATTTTTGGAAGTAAGTCTACTTAGTGCTTGCCTCATCCATCATATGCCCATTATCTCCAATGGAGAAGATTTTGATACGAAATTTCTTCATTGAGACCAACCTAAGGGACCACACCTATACCTGGTTTGGGTCTTACATTCTTAAGACTTCTCAGCGTTGTCGCACCTATTCTGTCTGTCCTATAATGTTCTTCCATTTTTTCCCTTCTGCGTAAAGAAGTCTGGAGAATTTGATGCTTCAACAAAATCAAGCAGAGTAGAACACCCAATGAATGTCATTTGACAGTAACAATTTCTCTACAGGAGAGCAATGGGCTTTTGGGGGTTTGTTGCATGTGTGCGCACATCATGGCCAAGTTGTTAAGCACATGTGCATGTACATACATATACCTGTTGTTTATTTTTTTAAAGAAGAGCATTTGTCATAGTTCCCTTCAAATGTGTCCCTATATATATTAAAGATACAAGCAACATTGGTGTACCCAAAGTGAGAATAAGTATTGAGTGAAAAGGGCAACTAGGACAGTTGATAGAGGGTGCAAGCTTCAGGAAAGCACATTTTCAAGTTTCGGATAATCATACCTACACTAGTACCAGAAAAGGAAGATTTGTCATGTTCAATAGAAAAAACCATTCAAACCTTTAATACTGTTTTTATTTTCATCAAACAAATGACATGATTTTGGAAATATTAGCTATTATCAAGATGAAATAGTTGACTTTATCATTATTACTCGTACAAGAATAGCACCTATGATTGCATAATAAACAAGCGACTAAACACAAGAAACAGAATACATTAGATACGATGATTAAAGATAGAAGAGCTAATATAGAGAGGAGGGACATTTTTCGCAGGACTGCCCAAACTGTCAAACTTGTTTCGGCCATATCTCACTCATCTGGACTCGGATTGAGCTGAAAGTTTGAGGATAGATGCCTGAAAAACCCTAGAACGTCTCCACAAATTTTCATATCATTTGGAGCAACACAAATCCTAGCGCATCCCTATGTGTGAACGAGATTTTTGGCAAGCGACTATGCGAGGGTTTCATCTGGGTTGAGTGGAAGCAGCTCCAGAGGTTGGTTTTTAGGGCCTTCGGGCCCTAGCGGCCAATATTTTTGTGGTTTATGCTCAATATTTTAGCAAGAAATGTTGCAGGGGATCCAAGATGGGTTAGAAATTTATCTTTCAACGGATCATACTGTGAACTTGAGTGACAACGGCTTCCAATTTGTTGCACAAAAGAAAAGTGAAAACCATACCTTTCCACAACGTCTAGGGCAAGGATTAAAGAGATCACGAAACAATTTTCAAGCGAGTTGATCAAAAAATGGCTCATATCTCAAATGAATCTGGTGCTAAGGTGCACCCACAAAATAATTCTACTGTGAAAACCCCTATCAAGGGTAAGAATTTCGAAGACTCAGCCCCAAAAATGAATTTTAGAGATGCCCTCCGTGGTGGACAGCCTCAGCCCAATGCTAATATCAATCTTAGGGCTTCCCATAAACCTCTAAGAATGCCTAAGATTGATCCCAGGAAAACGGAGTCAGGATGTCTTAAAGCAGTTGATGGAACTCCTATTGTTAAGCTTGATATTGGTAACATTCAGATTGGCATTGAAGATTTGGAAAAAAGAGGACTAATTTGTCGGTTCGTGGGTTTTCGTCCGAGCCTATTTGCTTTCAAATTCTGGGCTGCAAAAATCTGGAAAACTAAAGGTGAGTTACAAATCTCTATTTATCCAAATGGTTATTTTCTTGTTTTATTTGCTAATAATGAAGATAGAGAGAAAACTTTTCAAGGGGGTCCTTGGTTTTTTGGAAGGGCGGGGCTTTTCATGAAGCCCTGACATACTAAATTTAAAGTCGAAGAAGATATGCCTTCTATAGCTCCCGTGTGGGTTAGACTCTTTGGCCTCCCTATTGAATTTTGGAATCCTACTGTTGTTTCTCTGCCTGCCCGCCCTTTTCGAGTCGCGAAAATGCGACATGTCGCGATATCGCGACACTTTTTCTTTCTCTGCCTGCCCGCCCTTTTCGAGTCGCGAAAATGCGACATGTCGCGATATCGCGACACTTTTTCTTTCTCTGCCTGCCCGCCCTTTTTGAGTCGCGAAAATGCGACACTTTTTCTTTCTCTGCCTGCCTACCCTTTTGAGTCGCGAAAATGCGACATGTCGCGATATCGCGACACTTTTTCTTTCTCTGCCTGGCTGCCCTTTTTGAGTCGCGAAAATGCGACATGTCGCGATATCGCGACACTTTTTCTCCTTGCTCTTTCTCTTTGCTTCGGCCCGCGAAAATACAACATGTCGTGATATCGCGACACTTTTTCTCCTTGCTCTTTCTCTTTGCTTCGGCTGCGAAAATACATGTTGCGATATCGCGACACTTTTTCTCCTTGCATTTTCTCTTTGCTTTGGACCGCGAAAATGCAACATGTTGCGATATCGCGACACTTTTTCTCCTTGCATTTTCTCTTTGCTTTGGACCGCGAAAATGCAACATGTCGCGATATCGCAGCACTTTTTCTCCTTGCATTTTCTCTCTGCTTTGGACCGCGAAAATGCAACATGTCGCGATATCGCGACACTTTTTCTCCTTGCATTTTCTCTCTGCTTTGGACCGCGAAAATGCAACATGTCGCGATATCGCGACACTTTTTCTCCTTGCATTTTCTCTTTGCTTTGGACCGCGAAAATGCAACATGTCACGATATCGCGACACTTTTTCTCCTTGCATTTTCTCTTTGCTTTGGCCCGCAAAAATGCAACATGTCGCGATATCGCGACACTTTTTCCTCCTTGCATTTTCTCTTTGCTTTGGCCGCAAAAATGCAACATGTCGCGATATCGCGACACTTTTTCCTCTTTGCATTTTCTCTTTCTTTTGGCTACAAAAATGCAACATGTCGCGATATCGCGACACTTTTTCTCCTTGCATTTTCTCTTCTCTTTTGGCCGCGAAAATGCAACATGTCGCAATATCGCGACACTTTCTTCTTTGCTTTTTGGCTTCTCTTTTGGATATGGGCCACTTCGGTCTTCTTGGACAACCTGTAAAAACTTCACCCAAACATCAAAAACATCCTCATAGGCTTTTAACTTCACTGTACATACTACGAGTAGCCTCTGAACTCCCCGTCCACTTGCATCAACCGATCTTTCTGATCTGTGTTGACAACAATGACAATATTGTCGCTGCACCTTGCTCAACATGTTGTTTATGCGAAAAGGCAGAAGAATCAGTGGAGCACATTTCTTGGAATGTCCCTACGCTCTAAACATTTTCCAGCACCTCATCAACAGGATGGGCATCTCTTGGGTGATGCCTTCTAATATGGTTTTGTGGTTACAGCAGTGGGAGAAGCCCTTTTTTAGTCCTCGTCTTAATGTAATTTGGAACCTTATTCCGTTTCATTTTGTGTGGGGAGTATGGTTAGAGAGGAACAAGAGAATTTTTAGAGGGAAAAAAAGGTTAGCAGTGAGAAGTTTTGGAAGTATCACCCAATTTTTAGAGGAGAATGCTAAATCAGTCAAGTACCCTATCAAACCAGAGAAGTCTAAAGAGACTATGATTGGTAAGGCATGGAATCCGGAACCCATTAGTGGTGGAGAGGCAAATGCTCGGGCTAGAAATGATGTAAAATGGCAACCACCCTGAGATGAATGGTTGAAGTTAAATTTTGATGGGGCCTCCAAAGGCAACCCAAGTAAGGTAGGAGCAGGAGCTATTTTGAGGGACAATCAGCGTAGATTGGTGGGGGCAGCCTGCAAGTTTTTGGGTATTCCTACTAGCCATAAAGCTGAAGTTAATGCTTTACATCTTGGTGCAGAGCTAGCTAAGGAGTTAGGTGCTAAAAAAGTTATCATTGAAGGAGACTCCTTGAATATTATCAATGTTGTGAAGGAGGGAGAAGCTAATTAGCAAATTGATTACATTGTGCAGGATATTAGAGAGATTGTAAAGCATTTTGAAGAAGTTGATTTTGTTCATGTTTATAGAGAAGGTAATAAACCAACAGACTGGTTGGCAAACTTTGGTGCCATTAAAGAAGAGGATAGGATATGGGTCCCCCCGGGCGTGGTCCATCAAGACTTTAAAAAGCTCAGAAGGGAGGACTGTATCTAATTGGGGTCCTGGGTGGATTTTGCCTGTCTTGCGTCCAGGGGTTTTTTTTTTTTTTTCTTGGCTACTTGCCCTTGGCAGCTGCGTAACTATTGGGCTGTTCTTTGGCAAGAGATTTGTTTTGTGATGTAAAAGGGTTTAGGCCCTTTCAAAATCCCGTTTTTACCCTAATCAAAAAAAAACTTCTACTTAAGTAATCTTAAGTAAAAGCTTTTCCAAAATATATATTACGCCTATATATGACACAACCAAAGCTAATTATAAACTAAATTTAAACCACCACTAACCTGACTCGAACACCTGCAACCACATTACATCAGGCAACCAACTTGAAGATAGACGACACCTAACAAGGACAGATGATCCAAGAATAAAATTTATATTAATACCATTCCAGAATTATCTATTGCAATATTAGTTAATTGGTGATCTGTAAATGAGTAATGCATCAATAATGAGCTTTCAAAATAAGAAAGAGAGATAATGTGCTCTAAGACTGCAACTGCTTGGTCTAATAAGTTTGTTTTGGTACTCTACACTTGTGGCACTCTTATGACCTAGAGATGGAGCCAAACTGCATTGTGTGCTTCATATTGTTCCTTCTTGTTGTGCCACATTTGCTTCAGATTCTGATAGTGACAGTTAGTTCAATTTAACCCATATCTTATAAAAGACACAAGACATTCCCCTGTAATAGATGTCTCAGAGGGCTTGAGATAACTTGTATGATGCAAGTCAAATTTTTCTTTTTATTATTTTTCCCCACATTTGTGGTACAAACATGTACAAATTCGTTTTTGAAAACTTGGCAGCATACAGCAAGCTGTCCAAAAGTAAGAAAAACAACTATTAACTAGGAAGCCTCCAGTTGTTTTGAAATATTACAGTAGTTGCCTTTCTCAGCAATCAAAACAAACAAAACAAGGCAGTGAGGCATCAGAAAACGAAAGGACTCAGAAGTTTGTTAAGCAGGACCATTGTTTTAAAATATCAGCATAGTTATCTTTCTCAGCAATCAAAACAAACAAAACAAGGTAGTGTAGCATCAGAAAAGGAAAGGACTCAAAATTTTGTTGAGCAGGAGAATAATACTTTACTTACTGATTATCAAAACTGATCCAAAAGAACAATTTTTGGTGTTGGAGAATTCCAAATTCAGTATTTAAAAAATAATTCTTTCATCTCTTCTTTGCTCTGTGAATTTTGCTAAAAGGTGTAGCATCTTGCTCCACCCAAATCATATCATTTGACAATTAGTTTCAGAGACTCAAACCTTCATTCTAATTATTTTTTGAATAACAGTCTAGCCTATTCCCATGTCCTGTCATTTTTGGAAGTAAGTCTACTTAGTGCTTGCCTCATCCATCATATGCCCATTATCTCCAATGGAGAAGATTTTGATACGAAATTTCTTCATTGAGACCAACCTAAGGGACCACACCTATACCTGGTTTGGGTCTTACATTCTTAAGACTTCTCAGCGTTGTCGCACCTATTCTGTCTGTCCTATAATGTTCTTCCATTTTTTCCCTTCTGCGTAAAGAAGTCTGGAGAATTTGATGCTTCAACAAAATCAAGCAGAGTAGAACACCCAATGAATGTCATTTGACAGTAACAATTTCTCTACAGGAGAGCAATGGGCTTTTGGGGGTTTGTTGCATGTGTGCGCACATCATGGCCAAGTTGTTAAGCACATGTGCATGTACATACATATACCTGTTGTTTATTTTTTTAAAGAAGAGCATTTGTCATAGTTCCCTTCAAATGTGTCCCTATATATATTAAAGATACAAGCAACATTGGTGTACCCAAAGTGAGAATAAGTATTGAGTGAAAAGGGCAACTAGGACAGTTGATAGAGGGTGCAAGCTTCAGGAAAGCACATTTTCAAGTTTCGGATAATCATACCTACACTAGTACCAGAAAAGGAAGATTTGTCATGTTCAATAGAAAAAACCATTCAAACCTTTAATACTGTTTTTATTTTCATCAAACAAATGACATGATTTTGGAAATATTAGCTATTATCAAGATGAAATAGTTGACTTTATCATTATTACTCGTACAAGAATAGCACCTATGATTGCATAATAAACAAGCGACTAAACACAAGAAACAGAATACATTAGATACGATGATTAAAGATAGAAGAGCTAATATAGAGAGGAGGGACATTTTTCGCAGGACTGCCCAAACTGTCAAACTTGTTTCGGCCATATCTCACTCATCTGGACTCGGATTGAGCTGAAAGTTTGAGGATAGATGCCTGAAAAACCCTAGAACGTCTCCACAAATTTTCATATCATTTGGAGCAACACAAATCCTAGCGCATCCCTATGTGTGAACGAGATATTTGGCAAGCGACTATGCGAGGGTTTCATCTGGGTTGAGTGGAAGCAGCTCCGGAGGTTGGTTTTTAGGGCCTTCGGGCCCTAGCGGCCAATATTTTTGTGGTTTATGCTCAATATTTTAGCAAGAAATGTTGCAGGGGATCCAAGATGGGTTAGAAATTTATCTTTCAATAGATCATACTGTGAACTTGAGTGACAACGGCTTCCAATTTGTTGCACAAAAGAAAAGTGAAAACCATACCTTTCCACGACGTCTAGGGCAAGGATTAAAGAGATCACGAAACAATTTTCAAGCAGTTGATCAAAAAATGGCTCATATCTCAAGTGAATCTGGTGCTAAGGTGCACCCACAAAATAATTCTATTGTGAAAACCCCTATCAAGGGTAAGAATTTCGAAGACTCAGCCCCAAAAATGAATTTTAGGGATGCCCTCCGTGGTGGACAGCCTCAGCCCAATGCTAATATCAATCTTAGGGCTTCCCATAAACCTCTAAGAATGCCTAAGATTGATCCCAAGAAAACGGAGTCAGGATGTCTTAAAGCAGGTGATGGAACTCCTATTGTTAAGCTTGATATTGGTAACATTCAGACCGGCATTGAAGATTTGGAAAAAAGAGGACTAATTTGTCGGTTCGTGGGTTTTCGTCCGAGCCTATCTGCTTTCAAATTCTGGGCTGCAAAAATCTGGAAAACTAAAGGTGAGTTACAAATCTCTATTTATCCAAATGGTTATTTTCTTGTTTTATTTGCTAATAATGAAGATAGAGAGAAAACTTTTCAAGGGGGTCCTTGGTTTTTTGGAAGGGCAGGGCTTTTCATGAAGCCTTGGCATACTAAATTTAAAGTCGAAGAAGATATGCCTTCTATAGCTCCCGTGTGGGTTAGACTCTTTGGCCTCCCTATTGAATTTT
Source organism: Wollemia nobilis (assembly GCA_028583015.1). NCBI lineage: Eukaryota > Viridiplantae > Streptophyta > Pinopsida > Araucariales > Araucariaceae > Wollemia > Wollemia nobilis. The sequence continues at coordinate 13,679,719 of JAQPPZ010004624.1, read as the reverse complement.
GGAATCCTACTGTTTTTTCTTCAATTGGAAACTCTTTAGGAACTTTTATGATGACTGTTGATTGTACTCAAAATTTTGAACATATTATTTATGCTTGGATTTGTGTTTTAATGGATTTTGACAAACCCCTACCTAAAAAGATCACATTACAATTTGGGGAAGACACTTGGGAGCAAGTAGTGGACTATGAGAACATTCCTTTTCGTTGTAGAATTTGCCATGAATATGGTCATTTGGCCAATGCTTGCCCAAATAAAATTCCTCATCAAAAGAAAGAAGATATAAACTCAACGGGTTTCCAAATACCTAAGAAGAAGAACACTAAAAAAAAACTAGTTATGAAGGATCAATCAAAGTCATCTGCTAATATATTTGAAATCCTTTCCACAAATGATGTCCCAAGTGAGGAAGAGGAAATAATGGAAATAGAAATCTTAGAAACACAATTTAAATATGAAGGGAAGAACTTACGAGACAAACCAACAAATCAAAGGTTTTCAACGAAAAAAAAAGGGAGAAAATTTACACAAGAAAAACAATCTTTTAAATGTCAAAACTTCAAATAATACAGGTCCCAATATAGACTCGTTGAACCATCTAGTAAAATTTTGGTTGTGTACGAGCATTCTTCAAGGTTAGAAGCCATCTCGGATTCAATTGGAATAAGTCAAGAAATAAGGAAAAAAAACTGAAGATGGATTCTAATCAAAAAGCGGTCGCAAGACCAATCAATATCATATGGTAAAAGAAGGTGAAAAGCTTGTAGAGGAAGGTAATATTAATGCCCTTCCCAAATTTTTTAGCCCCGGTATTAATGAAGATCATCACTTGGAATATTAGAGGACTCAAAGGGAGTCTTTCAAAAAAAAATGAAATTAGAAGAATGATTCGGATAAATCATCCACATCTTGTTTTCCTTCAAGAAACAAAGATGTCAATGGAGGATATGGACTCAATTGCCAGTAAAATTTGGCCAGCTGGGAAAGTGGTTTCCCTCAGTTCCCCAGGGACTTCGGGTGGCATTGCTTGTCTTTGGGACCCAAAAGAGGTAGTTATTCACCATATGGTTGGCAGTTGGGGTCTGTTGGCTATAGCTATTCAAAGTAGACATTCCAACCAAATTATGCTCTACATTATTGTTTATGCTCAGACTTCTTTGGAGGAAAAAAGAAGACAGTGGAAGGATATAACTCATATTATCTCTCATTTTCCCGAAGCTTGGATCTTGATCGGAGGAGATTTCAATACCATCCTCTCTCTGGATGAGAAAAGGTGGGGAAATAGAAATTTGGACAAAAGCACTGACCTCATGAGCGAATATATTGCAAACCTCCATCTTGTGGACATCCAACCAGATAATGGCCTTATGACTTGGTCTAACAAAAGGCAAGGCTTAGCTTGTATAATGGAGAGATTGGATAGGTTTTTGCTCTCTGAAAATTTCTTAATCCATGGTCACATTCCTAAAGTGAAGACTCTTAATAATGCTGGTTCGGATCATTGGCCAGTCATGGTGGAAATGTGGAAAACCAATGTGAGTTTCTCTCCTTTTCGTTTTCAATTAATGTGGCTTAGAGACATTTCCTTTAGACCTCGTGTGCAACAATGGTGGAAGGAAGGTAAACCTAGGCATGGGACTAAGATGTTCTGTTTTGCCAAAATACTGCAATACATTAAATCCAAAATCAAGACTTGGAACTAGAAAGAGTTTGGGGATGTTCATAAAAAAAAACATGAAGTTATTGCTCATATTGAAAATTTGAATAAGAAAATCCGTTTAGATGGCCTCACAGAGAAGAGAAGTGCAGATGAAATTAAACTCACAACTCAGTTAGAGGAATGGGAAAAAAGAGAAGAAATCTTATGGAAGCAAAAAATCTAGAATTCAATGGCTCAAAGAAGGAGATCGAAACACAAATTTCTTCCACAAATCTCTTCTAGCTCAAAGATCTCACAACTTTATTTCTTCCCTGAAATCAGATTCTGGAGATGTTGTTTATACTTGGGATGGCATGAACTCTATTGTTGTTGATTACTTTTCCAATATTTTTGTTGCTACTCCTCTTGACTCAGCTTCTCAACAAAATGTTCTTCAAGCAATCCCTTCTCTTATCACTTCGAGGAGAACTCTATTTTGACTGCTCCTCTTACTATCAATGAGCTTCAACAAGTAGTTTTTAAAATACAAAAGGGAAAACCCCGAGTCCCGATGGTTTTCCCATTGAGTTCTACCAAGAGTTCTGGGATATCCTTCATGTTGATTTATTAGAGGTGGTGGAAGAAGCCAGGAAAGCCAAAGAAATTTTGAAGGTTATCAATAAAACTTATATTACTCTTGTTCCAAAAGCTCAAGAGGTTGATCATATCTCAGCTTTTAGACCTATTGCTTTATGTAATGTTCTTCTCAAAATCATTACTAAAATCATGGCAAAAAGGTTGAAGCCTCTTTTGCATAAGATTATTTCCCCGCAGCAAGGGGGTTATGTGGAAGGGTGTCAAATAGTAGATGAGATAGTTCTTGCTCAAGAAGCCATCCATTCCATGGATATGCAAAAATTTCCTTCCATGTTCATTCGGTTAGACTTATCCAAAGCTTATGACAGAGTGGATTGGCACTTCCTTATCAAAGTTTTGAGGCAATTTGGTTTCTCTAAGGATTGGATGGATTGGATTATGGGATGTATCTCTTCAGTTTCCTACTTAGTTCTTATCAATGGTAGGCCTTCTCGGTCGTTCCTCGCCTTCCAGAGGTATTAGGCAAGGTGACCCGCTATCCCCTTATTTATTCATCATTCTTTCTGAATGCTTGGGTAGGACTATGACCAAAAAGAGGGAAAACAAAACCCTTGAGGGAGTTACCATTGCTCATGGAGCTAGACCTATCTCTCATCTTCAATTTGTGGATGACTCTACTATTTTAGGTAAAGCTACGAGTTAAGGAAGCTTCTAATATTAAGCAAATCATTAGCTGTTTTTCTAAGGCTATCGGGCAGTTGATCAATGAAGACAAATCTAAAGTTATTTTCTTTCACCGCTCTGCTAGACAAGAATCCATGGTCTTGGATAAATTAAGATATAAGAAGACCTCCCTTCCAATCACTTATTTAGGTATTCCCATAAATATTCAAAGGCAGAAAAATAAAGATTGGAATTGGTTGTTGGACAAAGTCAAGAAGAAAATTGGAAAGTGGACCAACATGTGGCTTTCTTCTGGGGGTAGAATCACCTTGGTAAAATCAGTCCTTCAAGCTATTCCTATTTATGTATCTTCCGTGTTGAATATCCCAAAGGCTGTTCTTCGAGAACTGGATCAAATCAGTCATCGTTTCCTTTGGAGTGGTACTAAGGAGAAAAGAAAATGGGCCTTGGTGAAATGGGACACTTTATGTCTTCCTAAGAATGAAGGGGGGTTAGGATTTCGGTCTTCTATTAATAACAACAAAGCTTTAGCTGCTAAATTATATTGGAGGATGTTGCATAACCCCAATGCTCTTTGGGCCAATAATATTCGTGCTAAATATACGGAGAACAAAAGTCCTGAAGACCTTGTTCGCTATCAACTTCCTACCAAAGGTTCTCCCATTTTAGCAGTTCTTAAGACTGGTGAGGATTTGATAAAGAAAAATTTATTTTGGATCATTCACAATGGTCAACAGGCAAAATTTTGGACAAATTCTTGGGATGGTCACAAGCCTTTGATAACTCAGTTTCTCGATTGGAGGCCTTGGATGGAGGAGCTTCACCGAGCTAACTAGATAAAGGTGGCTAATTACTCTCGGTACCATACTAGTAATTCAAAGGTTGGTAGATATTGGATCCCTATTGAGGACTGGCCTATTCAAATCCCAGAAAGGCAAAGACAAGATATCCAAGGCATCCTTCATATGAGATCTCTCTCTTGGTCCCATGAAAAGGATTGTTTTGGATGGAACAACACTACTAAGGGTGAGTATTCAGTTGCTCAAGGTTATTTGACCTTATGCCATAATAATCCCAACCATTCTTCTGACATATTTTCTCAATTGTGGGCTCAAAAGCTCTGGCCTAAGGTGAGGTTCTTTAATTGGATTTTATTGCATCGTAGGGTGCTTACTGGTGAGCAACTTATGAAGCATGGTTTTCATGGCCCTTTTAGATGTGAAATGTGTGAAGAGAATGTAGAAAATCTCAACCATATTTTTATTGAGTGTACTTTAGCCTTTGAGCTATGGAGGAGAATGGCCACTTTACTTGGCTTATAGTGGTCCAATTTTTCTACTTTTGAACAACTTTGGAGGGATTGGCCTAATCAAGAGGGTGTTGATCATTTTATTAGGCAATTAGTTTGGATGGGTTCTACCATTCTTCTTTGGAATATTTGGAATGAAAGGAACAACCAAATTTTTAATCAAGATAGGAAGGATATTCACTATATTTGGCAAAATACCATAGCCAACTTAGTTGAATCAGTCCATCAACTCCTTAATCACCCCCAAAACTCCCACCAAAGATGGGATCAAGTGATGCAAAGATTGAAGATTAAATCTTCTAAGGGCAACCAACTTAAAGGGAATGTGAGTATTAGTAAGATGGATAGGACAAGAAATTGGCAACCTCCTCCTAAGGATTTTGGAAAAGCCAATACTGATGGAGCCTCTAGAGGGAACCCTAGAAAAGCCAGTGTGGGAGGAATTGGTAGACTTTCAGATGGCTCCCTGGTTTTTACTTTTGCTGAGAATTTGGGTATTCTTTCCAATAACCTTGTTGAGGGGTATGGTATCCTTAGAGGCCTTAAGGAGGCTACTAAGGTTGGATGGGAAAAGGTGTTAGTTGAGTCTGACTCTCAACTTATGACTAATATCTTGAAGACTCCTAAGAATCATAAGGTTGATTGGAGAATAAAAAGAATTATTGAGAAGATTCAATTAATCCAAATGAGATTTTTGAAATTTGATTACAATCATGTGGTCAGAGATCAAAACAAGAGTGCTGATGCTTTAGCTAATTGGGCTTTGGATAAAGGTGATCTTACTTGTTATGGCCACCCTCCTAGATGGTGGGCTTCTCAAATTAGGGAAGCTCTTCTTTCTATCATTTCTTTGGATGGCTCCAGTTTTGAAGGTACCTAGTTTCTTCTTGTTTTTTTTTTTGCTTCTCTTTGGTTCATTCAGGTTTTTTTAGCTCCCTAGCTCAATCTATTCTTTCTTTTGTTTCCTCTGTTGTTTCTTGCCTTAATAGTCTTCTGGTCTAGATAGGTCATTGTTATGTTCAATTTTTTTTTTGTTTTTTTGTTTAGTTTTTTTTTTTTTTGAAAAAATTGAAAAAAACTTGTATTAAAACAAAGATCAATTACAATTGGGAATAGACACTTCCCAGCCGAAAACAAAGAAAGCACATGATTACAAGAGAAGAGGAAGATTTGCAATGGAGCCAAATCTCTTGAACCAATAACAAGCTAGCTGAGGGAGCTGATTGGTCTGTTTACAACAACTTGTCGCGAAATCGCGCCGCTTTCACCGACTTCACCTTTGGCCGCGAAAAAGCTACAAGTCGCGATATCGCGACACAAAACTCCTCTGACCGCAAAAAGTCAACCTGTCGCGAAATCGCGACAACAATCCTCCCTTGGCCGCGACGGAGCAACATGTCGCGAAATCGCGACACCTTTCCACCCTTGGCCGCGATGGAGCAACATGTCACGAAATCGCGACAACTTTCCTCCCTTGGCCGCGATGAAGCAACATGTCGCGAAATCGCGACACCTTTCCACCTTGGCCGCGACGAAGGAACATGTCACGAAATCGCGACAACTTTCCTCTTTTGGCCGCGACGAAGCAACATGTCGCGATATCGCGACACCTTCCCTCCCTTGGCCGCGACGGCGCAACATGTCGCGAAATCGCGACACCTTTCCTCCCTTGGCCGCGACGGCGCAACATGTCGCGATATCGCGACACCTTTCCTCCAGCGGCCGCGACGGCGCAACATGTCGCGATATCGCGACAACTTTCCTCCAGCGGCCGCGACGGCGCAACACGTCGCGATATCGCGACAACTTTCCTCCAGCGGCCGCGACGGCGCAACATGTCGCGATATCGCGACAACTTTCCTCCAATGGCCGCGACGGCGCAACATGTCGCGATATCGCGACAAAAACCACCCTTTGCTTTTTCTTTGATCATTGGCTCAAGGATCTTTCAAGGCCCTGCCTAATCACCTCATCCTCAATAGGCATGTCACTGTGCAACTGCACCCCTACCTCTTTCTCAGCACCCATCTTAGCCAGGAAATCGGCCGCTTTGTTTAAATCTCTACTCACATAAACTGGAATCACATCATCTAATTCCCTCCATAATTCCTTGATTTGAGAGACCAGAATCCTCAACCTCCATGCTTTCAACGCAAAGTTCCTCATGCAGTCTAGAGCTCCAACCAGTATTTGAGAATCAGATTCAAGAATTATCCTCCTGTGGCCCTGAGTAATTGCCCAAATAGAAGCAGATTTGATAGCAATGGCTTCTGCTTCATTGTTTGTGGCTCTTCCCAAGCCTTGCAGTTCCCAATAGAGCACTGATCCCTCATGATTCCAGCAGACCACGCCAATTCCGGCACTACCCGGATTGCCCTTTGTAGCTCCATCAGTATTGATTTTAATCCAGCCTTCTGGGGGTGGTTTCCAACTAGCTCTGTCCTGTCCCTCTTGCTTTTCAACTCCCTCTTCCATTGGGCCAGGACCAACCTGAGTTTCCTCTTTAGCGTAGACGACAACAGTTTTCGTGACTTTGCTCCAGATGACCTGCCAAACTCCATCTAGCGAGGAAAAGGTTTCTCTAAAAATTCTAGCATTTCTCTCCAACCACACTTGCCACCAAATGAAGTATAAGCCAAGCTCCCACCCAATTTGAAGAGCTTTAGATTTAAATCTACCCCTCTTCCATCTTTCCCAAATATTAGTCCGATTCATGTCACCATTAACCTGGATTTTATAGTGAGAGAACCATCGCTTCCAAATCAGACGCGTGAAAGGGCACTCAAACATCAGGTGATCAGCTGTTTCCTCGTTCTTGTGGCATAAAACACATTGAGATGGACCGATGATTCCTCTACATCTGAGATTGTCAAAAGTGAGAATTCCATTGTGCATAAACTGCCAGGCAAAAAAGTTTACTTTCGGCCAGCCCTTGGAGTGCCAAATCTTTCTCCAATCCTCAACCGGATAAGAATGGGGGGGAGGCTCTAGGAGGATCTTGTCATATCCGTCCTTCACTGTATAAACACCAAGGCTCCCATAGCCCCAAGCTAATTCATCCTCCTCGTCTCTCCCTGTGAGAAACCTTTCTGTCAAGATTTTGGTCAAGATGGGTGCCAACTCTGGGGGGATTGAAATTGGCCACTCCTCCAACCTCTTAAACTTCTTAAACTTATACTCCCCCAACTGAGTAGTGTTGAAATAACTTTCAATTTGGACCCAACCCTTGGTTTCTATGGCAGATTTTATTGGTAGTAACTCGGGGAATTCAACAATGATGGGTGGGTACTGATCCCATGAATCGGTCCAGAAACGAGCCTTCTCCCCTCTCCCCACTTTCCAAAACAATTGGTCTTTAATAACCTGAGATCCTAGCTTGAGAGCCTGCCACACTAAGGATCCAATACCATCCAAAGGGAAACGGCCCACCTCATTGGGGTTAACATGACCCAAATATTTACTAGTTAGGATTCTACTGAATAAGGAAGTTGGTTGGGAAATCCACCTCCAGTACAACTTTCCAGCCAAAGCTTTATTATTTAACTTGGATCCTCTCAGTCCCAGCCCACCTTTTACCTTGGGCTGGGTGACTTTATCCCAGCCCACTAAGGCCCACTTTCTCTCTCCCTTAGCTCCTTCCCACAAAAACTTTCTAGCCATCCTGTCCAACTCTTTCCATATTGTAAGCGGGGCAGCCAGGATAGAAAATTTGTAGATTGGCATGGCTTGAATGACTGACTGTAAGAACGTTAATCTGCCACCATAACTTAACCACTTGTGAGACCAGTGATTAATTCTGTCCTTGATACACTCCAGCAAATTCCTCCAAGTGTCTAATTTCAGCTTCTTAAAGTGCAAGGGGATCCCCAAGTAAACCACAGGGAGAGAAGTCCTAGTGAATCCCAGGATTTCTAAAATTCTGTTCTGAAGCCTTTGCTCCGGATTAAAAAAGACCACTTTGGATTTCTTGTCATTAATGACCCGTTGAGTAGCCCTGAGATAGACATTAAGAGTATCCCTAATCGTTCTTGCTTCCCTGAAGCTGGCCACTCCCATCAAACCAGTGTCATCCACAAACTGCAGGTGCGTTAAAACTTCGTCCCCCACCCTAATACCCAATAATCTGCCTTGCTGTCTTCTCCTCAAGAAAAGTCTGCCAAGACCTTCAGCCAAAATGAGAAAAAGATAAGGAGAACAAGGATCCCCCTGGCGAAGACCCCGAGAAGCTCCAAAAGGTTGCGAAGGAAGGCCCTTGATTAGAACAGAGTAAGTCGGGGAGGAGACACAGCTCATGACCCACTCTATCCAATCCTGAGAGAAACCAAAGGCAGCCATCATTTTGGCCAGGAAACTCCATTCAACCCTGTCATAAGCCTTTGACATGTCCAGTTTTATGAACATCCCTTTATTCCCAGAAGTGTGCATTGAATGGATTGCTTCTCGGGCCAGAACCACCCCATCCAGAATCTGCCGACCCTCAACAAAACCCCCTTGCTCAAAGGAGATAATGTTGTGAAGAAGAGGTTTTAGGCGCTCAGCCATTACCTTTGTGATTATTTTGTACAGCACATTACATAAGGCAATAGGCCTATAATCTGAAATATGAACCCCCTCCTCACCTTTTGGAATTAAGGTAATGAAAGTGTGGTTTATAGCTTTAAGCATTCTCTTATTTTCTCTGGATTCTTCAACAACAGCCCTAACATCTTCCTCTAAGTAGTCCCAGAAAGCCCGAAAAAACTCAATTGGGAAACCGTCTGGACTTGGAGATTTACCAGTGCTCATTCCAAAGACCACACTTTTCAATTCATCTCTATCAATGGGTTTGAGGAGGGCCTCGATTTTCATCCTCGGAAATAATAGCAGTGTATGACAGAAATAACTTCATTTTGGGCCTCTACATCTTGAACCACACTTTCCTTAAAAAGCTTTGAGAAATAATCCATAGCATGGGAATGTATACCTGGAAGTGTATCAAAGGAATGACTGTTCTCATCTTGAAGGGCCTCCATCTTATTCATCTGTCTTCGAGCACAAGCAGTCCGATGAAAGAATTTTGTATTTCTGTCCCCTTCTAATAACCAGGTGGTTCTTGCTCTCTGCCGCCAATAGGTCTCCTCCTGGTTGTCAATGTCCTCCACCGCTGTACGCAAGGCATCATCCTCAGCTTTGAGCTGGTCTGTAATTACTCCTTCTCTGAACTGTTTTTGGACCTCATCCCATCTGGCCACCAATGGAGCTCTTTGGGCCTGGAAGTCGGTTTTATTAGCACGCCTCCAACACTTCAAGTGAGCTTTGACAAATTGTAGTTGTTTGTGGATTCCGAACATTGCTCTCCCATAAGCTGGGCGGCCTTCCTCCCACCACTGTGGAATTTTCTCCCGAAGTTCTTCTTTTCGAAGCCAAAAATTCTCAAATCTGAAAGGTTTGTGATGTTGCCCCATCCTAGTCCCGCCTTCCAACAGAATGGGACAGTGATCAGAGACTGGGCCTTCTAAAATCTGAAAATTTATATTCCATTTTACAAACGCCTCCTCTGAAACCAGAAAACGATCAAGCTTAACCTTCCTGCTATGTGGCTCCCGCCTTTTATTAGTCCAAGTGAAGTTAATGCCAGGACATTTAATGTCCACTAAGCGCAAAGCCTGGACTTGGGCAATCATGAACCGGTCCCCTGGGTCCAAAAAGGGAGCTCCCCCTTCCTGGTCTCTAGAAGATAATTTAGCGTTAAAGTCACCCGCTATAATCCAGTCTAAATCTTCCCTTGAGGTTCGCATGTTCTGCAGAGCCTTCCACTGTCGCCTCTGACCATCTAGGTTTTGAGACCCATAAAAGTTTGTGATTAGAACGTGTTCCGCAGTGACATTATTCCTAAAAAGAGAAGTGAGAACCCCCCTCCAGGCAAGATGTTCTATTGCAGACCATTCAAGAGAGTTCCACAGAGTAACAATCCCCCCTGAGGCACCTTGGGCAGCCACATCCATATGACCAGCACCCCTCCAAATTCTGTTGACTGTTTTGGACATAAGATCTAAAGACATCTTAGTCTCCTGTAAAAGCAAAAAATCAGTATTGCGATTCTCTAAAAGTCTTCGGACAACAGATTGATGGGTTCTGCTGTTTAAACCCCTCACATTCCATGATTGTATAATCATTGGTTACCCTGGGAGCAATAAGAGTCTATTGTCCTCACCGATCCTCCCGTGATCAATCTGTCTCCTTGGGCTGCTAGCAACTCCTTATTGGATCTTCTACCAACTCCCTGAGAGTTGCTGTTTTTTGATCTTTTTTCTACCTGGGTTATCCCCAGAGTTGGCCTTTCCCTGTTTTTCTCTGGTATTCCCATACTGACATCCTGAGATACTCGTCTGCTCCTGGTTATGCACTACCAAAGCACCTGAGCACACCGGGCTGTGATACCTCACAGGGATCAACTACCTGTTGAATGACAGAGAAGAAGAGAGAGGGAGTTGCCCGGGAATATTAGAAGTTTCCTTAAAACCCTCCATGCCCTCCATAAATTGTTCCTCTTCGTCAACCAATGACTTAAATATCTCATACCTATTGGCAGGTCTGAGATGGGATTGCTCCTTTCCCTCTTTTTTCTTTGTCCGTCTTTTTCTTCTGGGTTGTTCAAAACCCTCTCTCCGAGCTTCCTGGCCCCGAACGGTCCTATTAGAACCTGTATTAAGTGTTGCCTTGTCCTCTTTAGGCTGGTGTGGCACTCCTGAAGGGGCCTCCACTTTAGCATTCATATTATTAGGGCAAAAACGGGCCAAATGTCCATGTTTGTGACAAACCCTACATCTAAAGGGTAGGGCCTCATAGTCCAGTTGTTGAATCCAGGAGAGACCTGCCAGTTCAATCTCCATCTCTGCCGGCAAAGGCTGGTTGAGATCCATCTCCACACATATTCTAGCATACACGGCCATGCTCCCTTCAAGAGTGTCTCTGGCAACACCCAGATGTCTACCAATGGAATTGCCAATCCTTGCCAACACCTGCTCACTCCAGAATTCCATTGGGAGAGCATATAGTCGGATCCATACTGGGACAGCAGTAGGTTCAACTCGGGGATCGAATCCCACTCTCCATGGCTGAACAAATAGCCCTGCCGGGCCATGACTTTTCTTCTCTGACTCGAAAGCCTTATTTCTATCGGCCAAAGACGAAAAGCTAATAATAAAATATCCATTGCTAATAAACCACAATGAATACTCACCGTGAGGCTCCCAGTTTTGGCGGATCCAGGAGTGCAGAAAATTCAGGGAGGGACGTATCCCCATGAACTTGCAGATTAGATCGTGATCAGCTCTGTAGATGATTGATTCCTCAACCATACTTGGCTCAATGACTATTTTTGGCCTGGTTTCGGCCTGCGGCAAACAACCATTCACACGAGGTGCTGCCGACTTATTCCCAGCAGCCGTGAAGAGCATTTTGTATGCCATTTTCTGAGCTTCGACGTTTTTTGGGGAAGAGTTTTCTTTAAACAAGTCTGCATAAGAGCTGGTACTCCCTGGAAAAGGAGCCGGAGAAGTCCCCATTGGACTCTCCTGGGGCACCGATCTAACCTTCAGAACCACCGTACCCCGAAGGCACTTCTGCAATCCAGCTGATGCCCAAGAATCTTCGAAGATCCAGAAACCCTAGTTCAGAGGAAAAAATCGCCAGAGCTCATTTTCCCGCCCATTGCTTCCATCCCCTCCACATAAATCAAGAATGTTTTTTAAGTAAAACAAAAAAAAAAATTGTTCGCCCAATTGAAGGGGCAAACGTCATTTTTTTGTTTAGTTTTTTAAGGTGTGTGTTCTTTTGTTTTGTTTTGTTTTTGTGTTCTTTGTGTTGTTTTTTGTTGTTCTTGTGTTTTTGTTGTTTTGTGTTTTCTTATGTTTTTTGTTATTGTTCTTGTGTTTTTGTCGTTCTTGTTCTTGTGTTTCTCTTTGTTTGTGTTAATTCGTGTTTTTTTGTGTGAGTGTTTTCTATGTTTTTTATTTTTATTTATTGTCTTTTGTTGGTTGTTTTTTATTTTTATTTTATTTTTTTAATATTTTAGGTTTTGGTTGTGTTTATTTTTCATGTTTTTTTTTGGTTGTCTTTGTAGTGTTCTGTTGTTTTTGTCTTGTTTGTGTTTTGTTATGTGGTTCTTGTGTTTTCCTATGTGGTTCGTGTTGTGGTTTCTTTTATCTTATTGTGTGTGTGTTTGGTTGTGCTTTTGTTTTTGACACACTCAAGGAGCATGTTTTTTATTTTATTTTATTATTTTTGTTGTTATTTATTTATTTACTTATTTTAAATTGGTTTTGTGTGTTTGTTTGCTCCTTGAGTATGTCAAAGGTGGTAGGTCAGGTCCGAGTCTTGGGCGTTTTTGGCGGAATGGATACCACTGCCTCCTTGGGTATTACCCGAAAGTGACATCCTTTTGGGATGTTTTCCACAAATTAAAAAAAAAAATACATTAGATACAAGCTAACACAAAGTCCACATGGAGCCTAATAAGGTAATGAAAAATTCGTCCAAAACAAAATTCAGTTTAGGCATGCCATTTGGGCTCATTAATAGTCCTACAACCTTCATAGAGAGAATCAATTATATATTGTCATGATCACATATGATATGATGGTTTCCAATACCATGAAACGATCATTCACAACGTGTGAAGGTTGTCCCTGACCTCCTAATAGACACACTAGCTCAAAGAAGAACTTGTCAGGTGTTTCTTTCAGCAATAGTACATTCATTATCTTGAATTCCTAACAGCTTATGGTTCTTAAAGGATAGCACCGACCAACAAATGACAACGAAGCCCAAAGTTTATTCAATGGCATTAACTTCCATGGGAAGTTCACTCATCAGTAGATTAAAAGAATAATAGCACTTTTGCAGGGTTATGTAAACGCTTAATGAGGTTGAAGGAGGCAATATACAGATCTGAAGAGTTTGAGACTTATATTAAGGAAACATACGGATCTACATCTTTCCAAAGATGCGCATTATAGTTGGAACACTCTTGAGTGAATCATGGAACAAAGTAAACTATTCATTCCCTTTAGCGTATTACCATCACTTATATGAATGATTTTAGGCCCTTTAAATAATTGGGTGCCGGATGCATAAAAATAGTATAAATACACCTTTAGATTTTGCAAATTGCATCAAAATTTAGTATATAAAGCATGAGAGTACCTATGTATGCAACATCTACCATCGATGTCCCTATGCTTATGTGATTGGGTCATTATAACCATTGTTACGAAACTTGGTGAGTTTTTCAAAAACTGACCAAGTTCAAGCCCGAGTTGCTCCGATTTTCTAAACTGACCCGGCAACTTTTTTGTTTTTTTTTTGACTCGTTGAGTTTTTTTTTTCTTAAAAAAAACTTGGATTTGGCAAACTCAGCAGAACTCAAGAGTCTGACAAAAAAAAACTTGCTGCAGCACAAAAATTCCAGCAAATGACAAAAGCTTTTTTTTTTACTGTTTGGGCTCATTTTTACTGTTCTCAGTGACAGAAAGAGGTGAAAGAAAGTAAAGGCAAGCCCAAACAAAACATACATTTGCATCCTCGACACCATTTTTCTCTTCTTTGGATGGAAAATTACGCGATCAAAATTTTTTTATCATTTCGCTATTTTTCTTCTTATTTGCTATTTCCTCAAGGAGTATATGCCAAGGCTTCCACCACTTTGTGATCTACTCTTCCCTACTTCTGATACTAGCATTTCCAAAGTTTCCAAGTATAATATAAATTAATACTATTTCTCATATCAGTTATTTTGACCCGAAGCAAATTTAAATAGAGCTTGTAATTCATAACCACTGCTTTGGTTCAAGTCTCTTTGCTCTTTGTCAATATAAACTTCACATACAAAAATCTTAAATGATAAATTTCATTTGATGTTTCTTGAAAAACAACTATTGAAAAACAACTATTGCCCATAAAGGCATAGATTTACTGCAACATTAAACTTCAAAAGTACTCTAGATCCCAAAATTCAATTTCCACAAGCACTACTTGAAAAAGTTTCTCAAAACCTTCTTTCTTTAAGGGTTGAAGTTTTTCATGTGGGACTGCCTGACAGACAAATACATTTTTTTAGGAATGGTGAAAAAGCTACATATAATCAATAGTAGGTCAACATTCTCAATGTGAAATTAGAAAGGAGAAAAATGTAACATACCAAATTTACGAAAAAATAAAGATCCAGTCCTGCCTTGGGATATGTATTAAGGCATATTCAGGTGGGCATTTGTTTGATTGTTCAACAGGATTGCAGATTTAAAGCGAAAAATAATTTAACGAATGTGCACCAAACGTACAAAGTCTGTTTCATGTATAGTTTGAGGTTGTATCGTTTACAGTATTAATTTTGGATTTGTATAATGTAATTAATTATGATATGTATAAAAAAGATCCTTTTTCCAGTAAAAATTTACTTTTTCTTCAGTTTTCTTTTTGGCCGAGATTTTGCTGAGCTTTTCCGAGTTTTTAACGTTGTGCATTATTATTGTGTTCTCTACTGCTTTTAATTCAACTATCATCCAAGTTCATAAGACTCCACTACTATCTGCTTGCACAATTTTACTACTATCCCTCATACATTAGCAGAAAAGCACCAAAATAAGCACTAAGAAATAAATCTGGGAAGCACCACACACTTGTGCCCTCTACTGGGGAATACATCAGGAAAATCTCAAAAGGAATACATAGTGTATGAAGATGCAACATAAACCATAAGTTACAGCATAGACTTTTTTTAATATTCTGCCTAACTAACACTCAAAAGGAATACATAGTGTATGAAGATGCAACTTAAACCATAAGTTAAAGCATAGACTTTTTTTAATATTCTGCCTAACTAACAAGCTTTGAACAATTTTTGTAAGATCAGCAGGACAGAAAGCGGTTTCATCCTGCTTCAAAACGGAAAACATAAATAAATTATAAATAAAACACTTTCTTTCCACTTAATAAAATTTTCTGAAATTAGTTTATCTGGTTAGATTTCTTAATATTTAAAGAAGAGACTAAGGTTTGAGTTTTTTTATTGAGTAAATACTTCTTATACATATACATATCCGCCATATACATATCCGCCGTGGGGATTGAACCCGGGTCACATCACCGATAATGCAAATGGTGTCCTTGCCGGTAGACCACATCACCTGGATTGACTAAGGTTTGAGTCTTGTCGAGTGATACATGGATAATATCTCAGCTTTGTTATAATACCACCATGTGGTGATGATGTAAAACCAATAAAACTTTTTCAATTCCATAAAACAAATTAAAAAAAATACTTATATACAAATTATATTAAAAATAAAAAATAAAAAAATAAATTAAATTAACACAACTCACAAATTTTTCAAGTTAATCACATTTCTAAATACAATCCAAAACAACAAACAGTAACCAATTCAGGACTAAGTTACTATAGCACTTCTACACGAAAAGCATCCATTCCGTGTCATAGTTTTATATAGTTAATTATAAAACAAAAGGTAGTCGCATCATAATTTAACTAAAATTCATATATAGAACACAACGCCCGTGCAAGCACTACAAAATAAATTGTAAATCCTACACCATGCTATAGTCTGCAACAATATACCTATTAGTTCCTTAATAATAAAGTACTAAAAAGAATGGAATTTTTGTATCTGAAGAGAACGTTCCACATGGGAAAATGGTGCAAATTACAAAATAAATTGTAAATCCTACACTATGCTATAGTCTTCAACAATATACCTATTAGTTCCTTAATAATAAAGTACTAAAAAGAATGGAATTTTTGTATCTGAAGAGAACGTTCCACATGGGAAAATGGTGCAAATTAGAAACCAAGCACTGGAAATCACAATAAAAACATTTTTTTTTTAATATACAACAATCGAAGCATTTAGCGAGGCACATTCAGGGCCACCCTCCCTGCGAATCGAATTGGGTTCTTCTCAAGGAGAGCTCAACACCTTTACCATTACAAGGCCACCCTCCCCGCGAATCGAATTTTTCGTAAGGAGATCTCAACACATTTACCATCACAGTATTCCCACATGACGCAAAACACATTTCAATTCCATAGATATTGGGTAGTGCTTAGATATTGACATGGTGCCCTCACCCTTAAAGGCCATTCCCTAATCCTACCAGATTACATGGATATCTAGTCGTTGCAACTGCCAAGCCATGGATTCCAGATTGTAATGCCCTTTACTAGTCAATTGCATAGATGTCAGATTGTAATGCTCTACCTCATAATGACCATGTCCTTATGGTAACCTTCTCATTCTACCAATTGCTACTGGCAGGTGTAATAGAGTAGATTACTGCTTAGGAAGTTCACTCTGTTCTTTTTACATCAAGCCTTCATTTCTTCGATTGCCTTGTGTTTACCAAATGCATTTTTAAACAAAATTATTTATTTAAGTGCAATATTATAAAACTTATGGGCAATATTGAACATTGGGAAAGATTAATATTTTTTCCTTCCTCAATGTGAACTATGTACTTGATATACTTGCATAATATAAAGGAGTGTAGGGTACCACTGATCATGCACTTCAAACATCCTCTTGTGAATGGAAACACACATGTGTTCAAAAGGGTCAAGTTTGAATCATTTAATAAATATATTCTTCCTCTCTGTCTTCTAAGGAGGATCTTTGTTATGTGTTGCCATGCATTTTATGCGACAATTTTAATGGCCTGTTGTCATTTCTTGTTTTGAATACCACTTGCTGCAGTAAGGTCAATCACCTTCTCTTGTCTTAAACATCACTTATTGTAATGAGGTCAATCACTTTTTGCTTTCTCTTTTGCATCTTAGCTTTGTTCATTTGAATAAGTCGTTACTTATGAAAAGTGAAGTATTTGTGCTTTCTTTGTCTAGCGGTGTGGTGTGTCATTGACGAAAACAATCAAATCTTAAGTGACTTATGTGGGGACTCTTGGTCTTTCTTGCTAACCTCTATTTGTAGTTCATCTACGAATGAAGAAGATTTGTAGCCCATCTATAGATGAAGAAGAATTGCATTCAGAATGGACCTTTTTAACTTTGACCTAATCCAGTTGAAGTCACTCATTCGTCAGCAAAGCCATTGTAGTTTGGTTGTCCCTTTTGTTATGCTTCTCCAAATGTTCTTCATGTTATATAATAAAAGCACATGTTATAGCCACTCCTAGCCATTAATTGTTGGTAGATTTTTGACCCAAAATGACGGTTTGTAAATGTATATAATGCTTATAAATACATTTTGATGATAATATCAAGTATCAAAGCAGATTGTGAAATCTTCCTGTGAGGGGAGTCTTCCCTGTTGGAAACTCCCCTCCTTCCCACCTTTCCTTCCATCCTTCTTTCAATATGTTATAGTTGGTCAATCTCTGCTTGTAGGCATGAGCATTTACACTAAAGTTTTATCTACATATGCCATGGATAAATGTAAATGATTAATATTTTTAGCAAATTCAGCTCCACCATTGTTCAAAAAATTTGACATAAGTTTCACTCCATTTAAGGCAGATATTGTTGTTTTGTTGCCTCTGTTGCTATTTCTTTCAATGACCAAAGAAAAGAGCATGCATATTGTTTGAATGTGAACACCTTATGAGATGAGGACAAATCCAATAAATTGTTAGATATTTTCCATCTTATGGACTGACCTGGCCTCACTATAGATTCCAATGTTACTTATACCTATCTCTTGCAGGGATGCATAAGTTTGAAGACCCTGAAAGAAGAAAAGTGGATCCACACACATATGAATAGAAGTGGTCACGAGAAATGATGGTAGGACGAGCCTAGCAAGGGTAGGGAACCAAAGCTCTGAATCTCTTTTGCCAAATGCAAAAAGCAAACATGGAGGCATCCAACTTTTCATTTTGCAACACTTTGAGAGTTTGTTCTAGCCTTGGACTTCTTCAATGTGTTGGATTTGAAGCCAAACGAGTTCACCTTTGCAAGTGTTAGCACGACATGCGTTGTTTTTTGACAAGAGAAGGAGACAATACTAGGAATGAGACACCAGACTTGGCTTCACTAGCATCAGAATAGAAGAGGTTGTAGGATAATAGATCAGCATTATCATTGGTTTCATAATCATATATATAATCTGAAAGGCTATGAATAACCTGTAACAAATGTGCTAACAAATTATAGTTGCTAAGCTAACAATATTTGAACAAACTAACAACTAATATTCTAAGCTAACAATAGATTATATGTTAGCTTAGAATAACAACTAGGATAATAATAATGTAATAAAAAAACTATAGACATGCCTAACATCCCCTCTTATTACATTATTTTATGTACATAGAGAGTTGTGAAACTACTCAAATTTGATACGTGCAAGTGCCTTAGTAAAAATATTTGCAACCTATTCATCGGTGGGAATGTACTGGAGCTGAATCTTATGCTTTGGAACTTCATCTCGAATAAAGTGACACTGAGTGTCAATATGCTTTTTCTTTTATGGAACACTGGATTCTTTACGAGTTTCAAAACACCTTGGTTATTTCAATTAAGTGTATTGAAAGATTCTCTGAAAGACCCATACTTGAAAGAATGTGACGTAACCAAATCGCTTCACACACTACTCCTCATGCTGCACGATATTCTACCTCTATATTCATAATCATATATACAATCTGAAATGCTATGAATAGCCTGTAACAAATATGCTAATAAATTATAGCTGCTAAGCTAACAATAGTTGAACAAACTAACTAATATTCTAAGCTAACAATAGATTATATGTTAGCTTAGAATGACAGTTAGGATAATAATAATGTAATAACAAAACTATAGCCTAGCCTAATAGAGGGATTCTTCTACATCTTGGATTTTTGGCTAATCGCTACGCCAATGGCTCTTCAAAAATAAATCTTTACCAACTTGGCCAACATCGTCTCCCAGAGGTTGTGTCCAAACTTATGCAACAATGTGCATTCTGTTGCTATGTGTATTTGATGCAAACATCTGCATGGGAGATGAAACGACAAGACAAGTTGACCATGGCAAAAGGAAGGTAAAATGATCAAGCAAAGGAAAGGATAAAAGCAAAGATGAGTAAGAGGTTGGGGTATGGCAAATAGGAATTGAAGAACAAAATTAACAACGAAGAATTTATGTGTAACCAAGAAACCAACTAGTTTAGAACAAGGAAATGTCTATTATTTGTATCAATAAATAAAAACAAAGCCATATCTTTACCATATTTGTGCACTGTTTAATATTATTGCCTTAGGGGTATGTTTTAGATTGATTGTAACATATTATGTTGTGGCCATCGAAGTTCATCCTTAGAGTGCACCGACATGGAAGGAAGGAAGGATTGTTGTCCTGTGTGTGCTAGGTTAGAGGACAAAGGTTGCCATCAAAGCTTGAACATCAAAACTTATTGGCAAAGCATTACTAGGCATTGTTGTCAAGTGGAAAATTTTTTGCCCAAACTCACCTAATCTATTTATGAAATATTGCATCACCATTCGAAAGACTACAAATGGAGTGGGTTGTTTTAAAATTTTATCGATAAGAACATCATCTCAAGGGAGTCATTAGATACTGGAGGAAAGAGGTGATGTCTAGCTGAAAAAGGTTGTCCTCAAGATTGATGTCGACATTGAGGAAATCCATCACCACCATAGAGGAGAAAGATATTGTCATTCGATCTATATGTTGATAGTTAGCCATCAGGAGTTGGTCGATTAGTTGGTGCCATCATGATCGGTACCATTATTTTTGAAGAAGTTATCATTCGAAAAAGCCTATGATCATATAAAAACCACTGCCATAAGCTTTGCTATTCACCTTGTTGAAATGAGATAGAAGATCTGAGGCATGACATGTGTAAAAGGAATGATGGCACAATGGAGAAGAAGACTTTGAGGTCCTCGAGTTGTAGATATAACTAAGATGTTGAGGAGGATTACCACCCAACTTGAGGTGATCAAAATCGTCCAAAGAAGAGACATTCATATTGAGGAGATTAGTGAAAACGAAGAAGAGGAGGTTGGTCAAGGAGAAGCTCAAGATGAAGAGCGAGGGGAAGAGTCAAGAGAGTGATTGATTTGGGTGATTTTGAATATATGTCAAAAGCTAAAAATAGAAACTCCATTCTATAATGGAAGCTTGAATCCAAAAAAGTTCATAGAATGGATCACAAATATAGAGAAGTATTTTGATTTTGAATTGATAACAAATCCCAAGAAGGTGAAGTTTGCTTGTACAAAGCTAAGGGAGAATGCATCCTTGTGATGGGATCATGTCCAAATATAGAGGCAACAGAGAGGGAAGGACAAAATTCAAACTTGGGATAAGTTTATGATCAAATTAAAGTCTAAATTTTTGTTCGTTGATTACCAAATAGGGTTTTTTAGAAGACTCCAAAACCTCAAGCAAAAGGAGTTGGGAGTGAAGGAGTATACAAAGGAGTTTACAAAGGAGTTTTATAGATTGACCATAAGGGCAGCTCACATTGAAGATGATGAAGAAAAGGTAGCAAGATATATAAATGGACTAATATTATCCATACAAGATGATATTGGTATGATTAGAATCATAACTATTGAAGAGGCATACTAGTATGCGCTCAAGGTAGAGGAAACTTTGTTGTGCAGACAACAAAATAATGTGAGAGGAAGGGAACAATACTCTCAAGAAAGAGACCAATCAAAAAATGGTAGCAAACAACATTTGCAATAAGGAGAAGTTGATACTTCTCAAAGTGAATCCAGTCAAAGTACCTGGGAAAAGAGGGGATCGTCAAGAGGATGAGGTAGATTTGGAAGAGGAAGAGGACGTAGTTTTATCGAAAAGTGTTATAGATGTGGAGAAGTTGGACAATGTGCATTTGAATTCCCTTAGGTGCAATAAACTATAGGCATGGGAAGAAAACCTATAATCAAACTGTACAAACAAATGAGGAGAGTATTGCTTCATTGAAGCACATGGGAGAACCAAAACAAGAAAAATATCTCATGATGGAGAGTGTTATTAAAACCCGCTAAGAAGATGCATGAACCTGAGCAAAGGATGAACCTATTTAGGATGATTTACAAATTAGGAGACAAATGTTGCAAGGTTATTGTGGATAACGACAATACATATAACTTGGTGTCAACAAAGATGATGGAGAAACATGGATTGAAGAGAATAGAACACCCAAAATCGTACATAGTCTCATGGTTGCAAAGGGACATAAAATCTTGGTAACCGAACAACGTATGGTAGATATCCTAATTGGCTCTTGTAAGGATGTGATTCTATGTGACATCATATCAATGGATGCATGTCATGTCTTGTTTGGAAGACTATAGCAATTTGATGAAAATGCAATGCATGAAGATAGGGAGAAGTTCTACACTATTGAGCAAGATGGCAAGATATACACATTAAGTCCATTGAAAGACAAAGGGAAAGAAGTCAACAATAGTCCTACAATGTGCAAGGGTACAAAAAAACATTCCTTGGAGGGAAAGGAAGACACATGTTTTGCTTTCATTGCTAAACCCACAAAAGAAGGGACAATGGACAAGATGAATGAAATCCCACATGGAGTGAGGGATTTGTTGAAAGAATATGCTAAGATTATTTCAATAGATGGGTCATCACATAGATTTCAGTATCGTATTGAGCTTACATGATAATTCGACACCAATGAATAATGAGGAAGAAAGGGTAGAGGCAAGCAAGAGAATATGCATGGGGAAGAATCACTTTATCCAGGTCACTAGTAGTAGTGACGATGAAGATTACGGTGTAGCAATACTTATTACCAAAAATGAGAAAGAAGAAAGAAGAAATGGTAAGGAGATAGTAGAAAATGAACCTCATCAGGGCATCATTGGTCGTGACAAAGGCCATCTTGTCAGAGTGGATAGTGGCAATGGTACTTTAGAGGGTGATGAAGGATATTGTGATAGTGATGATAGATCTCAGAGTGGCAATGAAGAGTTTGGGTGCTTTGAAAATCACATGAGGTATTGGATCCATGTTGATGAGAAGAATGGGGTACGATGGTAAGATATTGGGAAGATATGGACAAGGTGTAAAAATACCCGTAATTTTAGAGATAAGGCTAAAGAATGAAGGCCTTGGGTATACACATCCAATAAAAAGCAATGGGACAATCTATGAGAAGAGAGAATAGTTTAGGGAATGAATATTTGAGAATGGGTTGTTGCAATCAATGTGGAAGAGTTGGACACATTGCATCTACGTGTTGGAACCTATATCCTTTTGTTGTGGAGATGATCACTCCAAAAGAAGGTGTTGGAAGCAAGTGAAAGTTGTCAATAAAGTGCATATTGATTTCAGTTGGATGGATGTGACACAATTGGAGAAGGTGAAGATAATATTGGGCGCATTCTATATAGGAGATTTGGTCCTCAAAGGAAGGCCAAGACAAGACAACAAAATTGACCTTGTATAGACAACCAAGCTAGAGTGGTAGTAGCTTGGAAAAACACTTCATGAGCTAGAGCTCATGAAACATTTTTGTTACCCGATGAGTATGATGTGGACATCCATGTGGGAGATGAAATGACAAGATAAGTTGACCATGGCAAAAGAAAGGCAAAATGACCAGAAAAAGGAAAATAATAAAAGCGAAGATGAGTAAGAGGTTGGGCTAGTAAATAAAAATCAAATAATAGAATGAGCAATGAATAATTTATCTGTAGCCAAGAAACCAACTGGTTTAGCACTAGGAAATGTCTGTAATTTATATCAATAAATAAAAACAAGAACATTTATTTATGATCTCTGTGCATTCTTTCCTTAGTGGTATGTTTTAGATTGATTGGAACAGGTTATGTCATGGCCATTGACGTTCATAATAGAGTGCACAAACATGGAAGAGAGGAAGGATTGTTGTCCTGTGTGTGTTGAGTTAGAGGACAAAGGTTGTCGTCAAAGCTTGAACATCAAAACTCATCGGCAAAGCATTGCTAGACACTACCATCACATGGAGAAAATGCTACCCAAACTCACCTATTTTGTCGATGAAAGACTATAAATGAAATTGGTTGTTTTAAAAGTCTATCGACAACAAGAATGTTGTCTTAAGGGAGTTGTCAGAGACTGAAGGAAAGAGGTGACATCTAGTTGGAAAAGGTTGTTATCAAGATTGATGCTGATATTGAGGAAGTTTGTCTTCGTCAGAGAGGAGAAAGAGACCACCATTTGACCTAGATGTAAAATGTTAGCCATCAGGAGTTGGCCGACTGGTTGGGTGCCATGAATTTCTAAAAAAATTGCCATTCAAAAAAGGCTATGGTCATCTAAAACTTATCACCATAAGCTTTGTTGTTCACCTCACTGCTAAAACCAATCGCCCCCACATTTTCATTGCATTAGTATTATCAATGGCAAGGGTAGGCTTTTCTTTTTTTATTTTCTACTCTCAATTCTATAAGCTCTAGTTACTGTGATAGACTGTCGCATGCTATTTTATCTAGCATGTGAGCCCTTCTACAACACGATAGCACTGGCCGTTTTTTCCCACCATGGAAATTTATAAGAATAGAAGAGCCTTCCACATATAGGGTAGCACAAAATCTCTATAAACAAAGTTGAGGCCAACCATCTTTGAAGCCCTCGATCACATGAAGTGTAGGAATCTCCAACCCTCCTTTGTCAAGTTGGTGGAGAGCTTGGGTAGAAGATCATGAGATCAAATATTGAACAACAAAAAATCAACATTGAAGAAAGAGAATTAAAAGGAGGATTTGGTTGAATTCCTTTATGACCTAAACGAGTATGGGATCGCTTGTGAGGGTTCAAATGAAAACAAAAATATAAGGGGATTGTAATTCTCCTAGTTTTGTTGAGCCATTTTACACTAGCGGGGTTGTCTGGTCATCACTCTGCCATGTGGATATCGAGTCCAAGGGAATACAAATGGGAAACTCATTCATACTAAATTATTTTATTTGTGGGGACTAAAGAGCATGGAGGAGCCTATCTCTAAAAAGAGTGCGAAGGAATTCCAGAGGGAAATTTAGCTATGGAGGGACATGTCAACAATCAAGAGCATACCCTTTCTATAAGAAAGTTCTAGCAGTTTAAGCAAGGGATGGTCACATGGTCCAATCTACTACACATCGCTTTCGCTCACCTTTTAGCGTTGTGTCTTTCTATGGATGGAGAGTACATTCATCTTTTTAAAATAGGCAATATACATGTTATTGATGGGACCAAAGTGTTGATTGTTGAAGCAAACCACTATCCTAGTGTTGCCTTGATATATTTTGAACTTAGAGATGGCTGGTGTTTTCTCCATACAAATGGCTTCTGAGCTCGTAAAGAAATGCATTCCTATATTGTTTTCATAGATTTGCATATCAACACTTTGTATTTTGATGTTGACGTGTCTTCTACCATCCACAATCTCTTACTTTGTATCTTGATGTCAATGTGTCTTTTGCCACCTACAACCCCTTTCATAGCTAATAATTATCACCACCATCATTAATTTGATGATATTTTACAATCAAGACTCTTGTGCTTCACGCGAAAGGCCAGTTTGCTAAATTGTGTGAAGTTGAGGCTTTCACAATTTGCTTTTTCCATTACATGCTCTAAACACATGTAGCTGGCCAAGCAGTATTGAAAGAAGCATGCCACTCCACATGGAAGAACCAAGCCATACTAACCCAAAAATCTTCAAGGAGCTTCTGACAACAACTGAGTTAACAGGCCTTCTAATCCATTGTCCCACATGGAACATGAGAAAGCTAATTGTAGCCTTTACCTATTTGTCTTTTCCTCTTTCACATACAAGTAGTAAATAAAGACACATAATTTTTTTAACACAATAACATATGGTAGAGAATATTCTGATAGGTACTATTTGGAGGGAAATCCATCCCCTTAAATTTTTGCTACTCGACGAGATGCTAATTTCTTGCAATTTGAGGCATTTTATCAATTCGATTTGGGTTTGATCTTGAGGATTTGGGTTTCCTTTCTAATCCTTAGATTTGGGTTTTCGATCATGAGGATTAGGGTTGCTTTTTTAATCCTCCAATTTAGGTATGTTTTGAGGGCCTCTTTAGTAAACTTTCTATGGAGTTGTTTACATATGGAGTGCATTATCAGTAGTGCCTTACACTCCTCTCCATTATGGCCTTCATTGTCTTGTCAACACAACACCACATCCAACACATTGTCTTTCTTATAGCTTCAGCATCAGGATCACTAGATATTTTCTTGCTTTTAGTCATAATCATTATAGTACTTTTGCTCATTAGATTTGTCTGCTCTTAGGTATATATTATGATTTTTCTTTTCGATTTTATGAAGGTTCCATTGCATACGTCCTAAACCCATGGTAAACCCATGCCTATGCGCATTTTTATCATCTTCATTCCGTCCCTTTTTGTACGCACTAGGGTCCAATGCTTTTGTTGTTGAGAGGAATGATAAGGATTACAAGGTATTATTTAGAACATAGAAAGGTAAATAGTATAAAATAATAGAAAGGCACATGCTATAGAATAAAAGCACATGTTTGTAAATGTGGCAATAGCCACCTTCTAGCCGCCTTCTACAAAGATCAACACATTAAATATAGTTGGTAGATTTTTGACCCCAAAAGGATGATTTGTAAAGGCATATGATGTCTATAAATACATTTTGATGATCAATGGAATTCAATTCGATGGTCACAAACTAAATATACAAATCATAGGATGTGTCATCACCTAGAGAGACCTTTCCTATTTGATTGGAATAGTCTAGAGTTTGGAACCAATATTTTTGATAGGTCATATGTTTATTTGCTTCAAAATCAACATACTAAACATAATTAATATGACTTAATTGATCATGAGAAACACATATGTGTTTTTTCTCTCCTGAGTGGTCATAATATTCTTCATTTTTTACAACATTATCATGTTGTAGACATATCTTCTTCCAATTTGAATTCTTTGCTAGAGAAGAGGATCCATTTGTGAAAGGATTGTGCCAATATTCCTTCAAAATGTGGTCATTTTTCCACAAAGTGCACGCGTCTTTTGCACATGAGAATTGTTTACTTAATGTTAGAAGTAGTATTGAGGTCTTGTACCTCTTTTGACTAGTTGCTTCCCCTTTTGATTTGAAAAGAGAACTTGATCTTCATCTTGTGATGTATGAGAGGCCTCTACTTTTTGAAGTAGATTCACCAACTTTTCAAATGTTGGTGTTTACTCAATGACATTCAAACTTGTTACAAATGCATTCTATTATAAAGGGAGAGATCTCAAAATAATGGGAATTTATGTGTCATTAGACATTGTTTCTCCCAATGCTTGTATTGATGTATATAGATCTGCAACTTATATCAAGAATGACTCGAGCTTTCCTTTATTCTTCATTTTTAGCAATGAAGTTGGCTTTGAAGAAACAAGATTTAGTTTTTGTTCTTTGCTTCAAATATTGTTTGGATCTTGTTCCATGTGGCTTAGGTAGTGGTTGAATCATGAATATAAATTGAACTTCATTAGAGACACAAAAAATGATGATTAATCAAGCCTTTCAATCTACGTTGCCAAATTTATCTATTTTTCACCATTTGCATCAAGACGAGTAGTGGACCCATTTACAACTTCCCATACTTCCTCAAACTCAAGTTGAGTTCTAAGCTTAATTTTACAAGCAAAATAATTATTCCCTCACAGAAGCTCGAAATTGAGCAATAGGATCTTTTGTGCACCACTAACCATGTTAAACCTTCACAAAACTAGAAAATTTCAATTCCCCTAGATCGACCTTGAAAAATGTTTTTCAAGAGTATATATATTAATGCTTTAAATTACAAGAAATCAATATCTTGTCAAGCAAAAAAATATAAATAGAAGGATTTCTTCCTCTTATCAACATCTTCAAGAAATATTCTAGTGCTTTAAAATATTATATGAGACTTTCCTTTTTTCATCAATAAAAGAAAAAATAGCCTTTCCACTATGGGACAATTCAAATACTTTAATTGAACTCGGTTGATAATGGTGGTGTCAATTCTCTTATCCAATTGTTCCAAGTGTTAGCAATTTTATGATTGGATTTCACCAAGCAATAAAAAAATTGATCTGCAAATTATTATGAGGGGTGTGCCTTGTGAATCACGTCTCCTAAACATTGATGAAAACTATGGAGCTTTGTACCCTTTGAATAAGTTGCAGTACCCTTTTCTCACTTCAAAAATGCTTGCTATGGTGGTCAAAGATAGTGGTGTAATGAAATGAAGTGATTACCCAAAAAAGTTAAGATTAGACCTTTGATAGAGGATAATTGTGATATGTGTTGCATAACTTGCAGGTCATATTTCAATTTATGCCACGTAATTTTGATCTATGCCTTCTAACTGTTAGGAATGAAGAATAAGGGGCTAATTTGTGGAACACGAGAAATGACTTGGAGAATACATCTTGCAACTTCCAAATGAAGAATAATTTTGAGACCTATGATTGAGATCCAACCGAAAGGATTGTGTGGAGGTTCCAACTCCTGCTATCATAGAAAATGTTATACATAATGCTTAATGAAAAATAGAAAAAGCACGATGCTAAAAATAGAATTTTATTATAGAAGATAAAAAATTATTTATATATAAAAATACTTCTCTTAAAGAAGGGAAAAAATTGTTTATAGAGAGAAAGACTTTTCTTCAAGAAGAAGAAAAGCTATTCAAGGTAGAAAGACAACTGAAAATAAAAGGGAGAGAGAATAATAAGAAATCAGGGGAACCAGATAAAGAAAAGTTTGTTTATTATTAACATAAGGATGTCTATTTATTAGGTACAAAGCACCCATTGTAATTCAATTTAGTTGAATTTAACATAATTTAGTTGGATGTAATCAAGCAATTGAAGAAATAAAATCTTGCATATTGCAATAACAATTTGCAAAGTAATTTGTGGTTTATCTTCTTTGTTCTATGTTTCTATACTTTCATTTTTGTGATTGTTTTGCATAGCATTTTATCTTCTCTGCAAACCAATATTTGGTATTAGAGCTAGGTTTGTCTATGAGAAGAAGACAAAGAAGGTTGCAATAAGAAGAACCACAATAGAAGCAACAGTATAATATGGCTACTAGAAACAACAGTCTAAATATTAGTCAACCTCAAATTCCTCTATTCAAGGGGAGAACTATGATTTTTGGAGCATTAAGATGAAGACACTATTTATTTCTCAAGATTTATAAGATTTGGTTGAGAATGGTTACACAAAACCTGCAGATGCACAAGCTCTTGCTACTTGGTCCCAAGCACATAACTATTAGTTAAAGAAGAACATAAATGACTCAAAAGCCCTTTTCTTTATTCAACAAACAGTACATGAGTCAATTTTTCCAAGGATTACTACAAAAAATCAAGAGGTATGGGATCTACTGTAGAATGCATATCAAGGAACAAAAAAGGAGGATACCAAGAGAACAAAGGGAAGTTAAATATTGACAAAAGCAAAGAAGCAAAAGCATTCAACAAACCAAGATTCCATGTTTGGCTATGGGAGGAATGCTCTAGTAATGACTAGGGAGAAATTGACGTTACAACTGAATGGAAAAGTCGCAAACAATGACAACATTGGCAATGAAGATAAGATAACCAATTTGCAGAGGCTCAACTAGGTTTTGGTTAAAGAAATTAAGAGCCTAAATAGTGCTCTTTTGAAGAAATAAAAAGAGTTCCAAGATTATGAAACAAAGTTGAAGGAAGAGATGACAATATTGAGAGAAGTTGTAAAACAAGTAAAGGCAAAGACAAAAATAAGCAAGAGAATAAGAATGGGAAAGAGGCAGTTGGTCTGGGTTACCAGTAGTAGTGGCGATGAAGATGATGCAACAATTCATGTTTTCATTTTAAAAGAGCAAATTAAAAACAAAGATACAAGAGATGAAGATGAACATCATGATGCCATTGATTATTGTAATGGTTGTGATAAAGTTCATGTTATTGAAGGACATAGTAGTGATGAAGAGATTGGGTTCTTTGAAAGGCACACTAGAGGTATTGGCTCGAATGGGATATATTAGAAAAGGATTGGGAAGGAATGGACAAGGCAGAAGAGAGCTCATAAAGCCAAAAGTAAGATCAAAGAATAAAGGCCTTGGTGATGTTGGTCAAATAAAAAGTGGCAACATCAAGTTTGTGAAAGACGTTCATATAGAGGATGAAACATTTTGTTGTAGTCATTGTGGATGATTAGGACATGTGACAACTAAGTATTGGGATTTGCATCCATATGAGATTTGTGGTGGAAAGAATCACCCTAAAAAATATTGTTGGCACAAAGATAAAATAGCCAAAAAAATACATGTTGATTGTGGTTGGATGGATGTGATGGAATGGGATAAAGTGAAAAATATGTCGAGTTATTTCTACAAAAGAATGTTTTATTCTCAAAAGAAAGCAAGTATGGCATTGTGAAGAGAGAAAATATAAAATTTCAAGAAATCCACAATTATTATAGCAAAGAATCTTGTCTTGTGGTAAAAGAAGAGATTGAAATGATGTTTTGCAAAATTAGTAACCAACTTAGTGATATATTTACTAAAGCATTATCAAAAGAAAAATTCATAAGGATGAGAGAGATGTTGAGAATTACTACATTAAACATCAAGGAAAGTGTTAAAAATAATGCTTAATAAAAATTAGAAAAAACATTTTACTAAAAATAAACTTTCTTAAAGAAGGAAAAAGTTTTGTTTATAGTGAATAATAAAAAACGAGATAGATTATTTATTATATGAGCATATGTCTATTTATTATAGATTATTTATTATATGAGCATATGTCTATTTATTAACTGCAAGGCACCCATTGTAATTCATTTAATTAAATTCAACATTATTTAATTGGATGCAATCAAGCAATTGAAAAATAAAATCTTAAATATTACAACTATTTACAAAATAATTTATAATTTATCTTATTTATTCTACATTTATGTATAGTCCCTCAGGTACAACACGATGGTTTTGGCTTTGACTCTTCTTCATGAGGTTTAAGGCTCAAACCGCGCATGAGCGAGTATGTGATGATTGTGTGTTTAGCCCTTATTAATAAGTTCAACTCTCACCCTTATAAAAAAATCGTGGTAGAGATCAGAATACCCTGCGTTGGTCATAAAGGTTTCTCACACTAATCAAGATCAAATAAATAAATATTTATATTTATATTTATGTAAAAATGCATTATATTTCTATTATATTTCTATATTTTCACTTTAGGATAATATTTTACCTTAGAAGATAAAAGTATCATCGCCTAAAGGCACTACTGAAAGAGATATCCCGCGTCGGTCATAAAGGTTTCTCACACTGATCAATATCAAATAAATAAATGCACCTGGGGGTGCAACGCAACATCATGGTAGAGATCAGGATACCCCTGCGTCGGTCATAAAGGTTTCTCACACTAATCAAAATCAAATATATAAATATTTATATTTATATTTATGTAAAAATGTATTATATTTCTATATTTCAACTTTAGGATAATATTTTATCTTAAAAGATAAAAGTATCATCGCCTAAAGGCACACTATTGAAAGAGATATCCCGCGTCGGTCATAAAGGTTTCTCACAGTAATTAAGATCAAATAAATAAATGTGTCGGTCATAAAGGTTTCTCACACTAATCAAGATCAAATAAATAAATGCACCTGGGGTGCAGCGCAACGGTTTGGGCTTTGGCTCTTCTTTGAGAGATTTAAGGTTCAAACTGCGACGTGGACGAGTGTGTGAGGGGGTGGGTGTGTGATGTCTTTATATTAAATTCTCTATTGATAAGTAGAGCTCTCGACTTTACGAAGGATCATGGTTGGGAAGAGACTCATGGTTGAGAAGAGACTGCTCAACCCTATGTCTCTTCTCAACCCTGTGCATCGATCATGGTTGGGAAGAGACTGCTCACCCTGTGCGTCGATCATGGTTGGGAAGAGACTGCTCACCCTGTGCGTCGATCATAGTTGGAAAGAGACTGCTCAACCATATGCATCGATCATAGAAGTTTCTCACAATAATTAAATAAAAAAAAATCAAATAAATAAATATTTATATTTATGTAAAAGTGCATTATATTTCTATATTTTCACTTTTGAAAAATATTTTCACAGGGTTGAGAAGAGACTGCTCAACCCTGTGTCTCTTCTCAACCCTGTGCATCGATCATGGTTGGGAAGAGACTGCTCACCCTGTGCGTCGATCATGGTTGGGAAGAGACTGCTCACCCTGTGCGTCGATCATGGTTGGGAAGAGACTGCTCAACCCTGTGCGTTGATCATAGTTGGAAAGAGACTGCTCAACCATATGCATCGATCAAAGAAGTTTCGCACAATAATTAAATTAAAAAAAATCAAATAAATAAATATTTATATTTATGTAAAAGTGCATTATATTTCTATATTTTCACTTTTGAAAAATATTTTACCTAAAGTGTCGATCATAGTTGAAAAGAGACTGCTCAACCATGTGCGTCGATCATAAAAGTTTCTCACAATAATTAAATAAAAAAATCAAATAAATAAATATTTATATTTATGTAAAAGTGCATTATATTTCTATATTTTCACTTTTGGAAAATATTTTACCTATCACGATCTTTATCGCCTAAAGGCACACTACTGAAAGAGAAAACGCCAGTGATCGGATACGAAATTGATTTTTTCTAATTATGATTGGAATGTGTTCACAATATTTGAAGCTCTCCCTGGTGCCCGTAGTCGGGTTTGACCATCCACAACACAAGAAAATTAAGATATCCATTGAGCTATTTGAAGCTCTCCCTGGTGCCCGTAGTCTCTGGTCAAGAGCAAAGCGGGCCGGTGATGCTGCACTCTCGTATTAGCTGAAGGTCGACGTCGGCTTCGACCTGTTCTATCACCCGGAGAAGCTGAAGAACTTCACCGTCACGTGCTTCGCCTTAGGGAAGGACGGGAGCCATTTTTTCACTTTCATTTTTAAGTTTACTATTTTATTAGTGTTGGGTTTATAAACCACTCAGATTTTACAATTGAATTAATGTGGGATTATTAACACAAACACACACTACACTAATAATGTAGAAGAGATCAAGTTGGATAAGAACAATATCACATTAGGTCAAGTTGGATAAGAACACTATCACATGAACCCGGTAAGAAAGCTAGAGGGCCAATTACCCCACACTCCTCCAGAGACTCATGTTAAGTAGGACCAAGGGCTTCCACCTTTAAACCTGCTACCCATTGACAAAGAATTTAACAAATATTGACTTTAAAAAAGATTGAAGGTGGCAGAGAAAATGGAAGCCGGCGAAGCAGGTGACTTCAAAGGGAGATTGTGAGCCCATGGTGGTTTAGACGGTCACCTTTTTCGTTGGAGGTTAAACCTTACTGGTTTTTGGTAGGGTTATTTAGCCTGAGACTGTTACTTTTGTTACTGTAGGATGAATTTTTAAGGTGACATAATCCCCAATGAGAATTGTTTGATTAACAGTTTCACGTGTGTGCACAATTAAACGTGGCTATTGACAGAGTGCTTTGGAGCTCTTCTATGTCAAGGCTTAATATTATTTTTTAGTTCTAAACGTGTTCTGACACTCAGGCCATTGATGCTTTTGGTAAAATGCTTTGATGTTATACTTCATTGATATGGAAGTACTTATAAAAAAGACTTTGTTCAATATAACATAACTACCGACCTTTAAATACAGAGAACAACTACCCCTAACTAATACAATCACATAAACATTGTGATGGATTATTAAGTTGACTAAGTTGATTATGATAATAATTCTTTTTAAAAACAAGACTTGGGTATGCATAAACAACTTCGAGTGGATCCAATTGCAAGCATAGATGACTCCCAGAAAACAAGGCATTAACCAGAAATCTCAGACCTTAACCCTGTTTAAAGAAGAAGAAGAAGCAAGCATGCCCTCACTTCCTCCATAGAACAAGTAAGCATTCCCGTACTTTCTGAAGGTGGCATGCTTGTAGTCACGCATTGAGCCCTCAACTCCCCCACCAACAATAACAACCACCACCAAAACCACTAAAGAGTTCCATGGCGAAGCCATCCAGAGCAAGAGGGAATGAGTTCCACAACAATTGACGGTTGACTGCCTTCAGATCCAAACCCACCTCCCACACTACTCGGAGATCTTCACATTATATTAAAGCTCTAGCACCTTTGAAAAAAACAAAAATTGCAAATGCTGTTCTTGTGATCTAATTTTTTTAACCTAAAAAAGCTTCGATATATTCTCCCATGAACATATTCATTTGTCTGATGTATTTGGTTGTATGTGTACAACAACCCAAAAAAAAATTGAAAAAAAAACTTCGGTACCTATTCCTGTGTCTGATGTATCTTGTTGTATGTGTACATTCCATATCTCGTTGTATGTGTACACCAACAAAAAAAAACTTCGGTACCTATTCCTTTCACTGATGTATCTTGTTGTACGTGTACATGCCAGGTTGTGTTTCTATATACAAAATGCAGAGTAAAGCTTTAAACTGATCTCCTGAGAGGCATTTCACACAAGCAACAATGTTGTCTTGATGATAAGAAAATTATCATAGGTGAAGGACTTGTCTCATTAAAAATTATACATTGTTCTTATAGGTGAAGGGACTTGTCTCATTAAAAATTATACATTGTTCTTATCTAAGGGATATGTTTGCAGTAGCTTAAACGTGTGCACTTCACCTACCTCCGTTGTGGATAAGTCTTGTGCAAGGAAATGAGTAGACTTTTTTTAACCATATATGATGAGCAAGGATATGATTGAGTTACTATTTATGTTAATAGTTTAGAAGGAAATTATTATAATAATTGTTTAAAGAAGAGAAAGGAATAAGGATAGGACTAAGTTAATATTTATGTTAAATATGTTATAAGAAGAAATTTATATAAACGGTTAAAATAAGAGAAAATATAAAAATTTATCATCAAACTAATAAAAAAATATTGTTAATAAAGAAAATTAATTGAAAATTATTATAAAAATAATTAAAAGGAAAAATAAAAAAAATTATCATCAAAATTAATATCATATAAAGAAAAAATAAATTGACTCAAAGGTTAGAATTGATAACCACCACATTTTACCCCATTATTCTTGATACCTTATATGTCAAAAACCTTATAATTTATTATATATATATATATAGGGGGGAGATCCTTCTCCACTATCTACGCCCCTCCCGGTCGGCTAGGGTTTCCTTGGTTGTTTTTTCGGACTGGTGCTTCCCAGGGATCCCTGTTTGGTTGGGGATCCCTTCCCTTTTTCCCTCAGGCTTCCCCCTGGGGTTTTTTGCAGGTTATTCACGTGGATCTGGTCCCCTGCGTTTCTCGGTGCGATGGAGGTGACGGTTTAGGGTTTGGACAACTTCCCCCTTTTTCTTGTGAATCCTCGATGGGCTTTGTGCTTGGACGGGATTCTTGGTCCCTGCTGCTGGGATCCTCTTCTATTTTCTCGGGGTGGGTTCCTTGTGGTACAACTCTTTGGTCACTTCCTGATGGGCTGGATCCTCTCTGTGCTGGCTGTCGGCTTCCTACAGGATGGCTCTCGCTGAACGGAATGTTTTCCCGGTGGGCGGCTGGTTTCTCCACAGGGCGGGATCCGCCAAATCCGTCGATTTTCCCACGAGGCGGGATCCTTTCTTTTCTGCTGGTTTCCCGGATGGCGGGATTTCCCTGTTGTTTTCCGCTAGGCATGACTGTTTGTGGTGGTTTTGACTGCTTCCCGCAAGGCGGGATTTTATTGTAACGGTTTTTCTTTGCTTCCTGCTAGGCGGGATCTTCTCGATGGTGGTTTTTGGCTATTCCCCGCTGGGCGGGATCTCCAAAACTACTTTCTTTCTTATTTGTTTGTTTCCCGCCGAGAGGGATTGTTTCATGCTTATCGTTATCACTGGGCGGGATTTCTGCTTTGGTGTTCAGCTTCAAGGGATTGATGCCCTAGGCCCATTGCTTATGTAATCGGGTTTTGGGATCCTTGTTAAAACCCGCTGTAAATTCAAACACTACTTACCAAAAAAAAAAAAAAAAAAAAATATATATATATATATATATATATATATATATATATATATATATATATAACAATTGGTCAACTCTTTTTCCTTATTAATAATAAATAATTAGTTTAATAATTAATATTATTTTAAAATATTTTTTATATTCATTTAATTGGATTTTTTTTTTTATAGATTTGATTAGTGTGAAAAACTCCTACGCTCAGGGTTGGGCATCCCATCCCATCATGACCTCTCATAAGGGGAGAGCTAAGCTTATCAATAGGGAATTTAACACGCAATTATACACGTACGTCATGGTTTGAACCTTGAACCTCTCGAAGAAGAGTCAAAGCCCAAACCATTGCGTTGCTCTCTTGAGACATTTAATATCATATGAGACATAACTTTAAAACATTTATATGACAAAAAAAATAAAAAATAAAAACTTTTAAAATATCACTTAAGCATATTATGCAAAGAGAGGAAAGAAAGAAGACATATTTTTCAAACTTATACTTTTGATAGTAGTAAATCGGTGGATATAATTAAAAAAGCCTTGGAATTATGTAAAAAGCTAAAACCAAGGAAAAGAAAACATGAAACCTTCCTTGTAAATCCATGGTATGATGAAGAATGCAAAGCAATAAGAACCTTGAAAGAACCATGCAAAGAGAAAACAAATAATAAGACATATAAACAACTGGTGAAAACAAAATAAAGAATACATAAAAGCAAGGCAAAAAAAAATGATATATCTTGTAAAGTATAGCCCAAGATAATTTTGGAAAGAGCTACAACAAATCAAAAGGCACAGAAAAAACAATATCACAAGCAAACAATGGTTGAAGTATACTATGTAATGACATGAGAGAAACCAATAGTTATGTTGAGGACTGAATCCAGCCCTTGAGCCCTAGGCATGCCGATCACTCATGGATATTTTCTTTAGGTGCATCTAGTGCCCACGTCTCACTTGGGACTCTAGTCTTGGGAAGTTTGAGGAGCATGGGACACAACTCCTTCAGATGACCTTTGAGATTTTTTACGTTGACTCCTTGTTTGGGTGCAATATTTGATGCTATTCCTCCTACGCTAGCCTAACCTATTGGGTGCTTGGTAGGGAAAAGGAAAAAAAAAAAAAAAGTAGTAAATAACTGAAAAGAAAATAGTAAAAACATAAACCTAACTAGCCTAGCTAGCCTAACCTATGAGTGGCAATGTACCAAATATTATAGTTTCTATTTTGTACCTCAGTGGGATTAGTGAACACATGAACCAAACTTGACAACAAAAATGAACATGGTCCCAATCATATATGATTGCAAATCAAAAGACTTTTTGTGAAAGCTAGGACATATACTAGTCACAACCCCCAAAAGGAAGATATATGAACACTTAGACTAAGATAAACTTACTTGAATTGTCACAACTCATTGTATTCATTATAAAAGTGCATTTCATTCATACATCATTGAAAGAGGCTTGATGACCTGTATATGCAGTTGATCCAATGCTCGAGTCTAAACTGAAATACAAAATCGAAAGAGGAAAAATTGCTCAAGATCAGATACTAAACATGACAACAATTCAAACTCCTTACAATGAAGAATGAGCTAGTATTTATAGATTAAATTTTGAGAACTTTTCCCTTCCAAAATTCAAAATACTTCTATTAGAAATTCTTGGTCAACTGCAGTTAATGTTGTTAGGTTTGTGGTTACTTCTTGTCAAGTTCCATGTTGGTGTCTTAAATGTGTCTACTACCCTATTAGATATGTTGTACCTTTTGCAAGAGAAGGATTATACACTTCACCATAATGTGTGGGGTCTTAAATTTTTGGAGCATAGTTGGAGGTAACTTGATCGAAATCTAGTTGTCGCTCCTTTGCACGTTTCTTAGTATGGTTGACATCCTCTACATTCGACTTTGCCTTCGCCTTCATGCAAAGATCCAGTTACCACCAACAGTTCAATATTATTGGACGTTTTAAACTAGGAGGATGTGCCTAGTTCATCTCCCCTTTCAGTTCTAACTATTTTACACATAGTATCATCTTGGGCCTTCATTAAAACTCTAATTTTGTTATTTTGTTGTTGGATTTGACCTTAAGGGTCTAATAACTAGACTTTTGCACTTGTCTTGACACACATATCTTATTAGGAATCTAGTCCTTTCAATTTTTTCCTTCAACAATCAAGATCCTGGTCCATCTAATTTTACTTCTACTCTCTTTTAGATTCTGGGTGGCTTACTTCCCATAAGTCCTTCTTGTCTCAAAATTTACTCAAAGTGATACTCCTCCCAAGTATAGTGAGAATTCGCTACAATTTAACACAACTAAGGAACTTTTTTCTTTGAAATATGCGGAGGGCATTAAGAAAATAGCAATAGGTAAAGCTGAGAATACATATGGTTTACAAGCTAAACATCTCAAGTGTGGGGCTGACATATTAGCACCCTACATCAAAAATATTATTAATGACATCGTTAAAGGAGGCTTTCCACTAGAATGGAGAACCAACCTAGTCATACAATTGCATAAAAATAAAAAACCAATAATACTTCAAATTACCACACCATCATGATTAATCTCTATTTTGCAAAATTGTTTGGTAGTAAAGTAGAAAGTAAAATTAGTTAATAGGTATACAATCAAGGAAAGAGGCAATAGGGCAAGTAGGATTTAGACCAAAGTACTCAATAATAGACCATTGCATTACTTTAAGGCACCTAATAGAGAGCATATGGAATGAAAAAGAGAAATTTTATTATTGTCTTTTGGACTTTAAAAATCCTTTTGACACAATACCTAGAGGTAAATTATGAAAAAAAATAGAAGAAATTGACATACCAACCACCTATAGAGTAGTTGTACACATGTTTTATAAGTAGGTGGTCACAAAAACTAGAATTCCAAAAGGACTATAGTGTTTTGGGAGTGATATTGGGGTGAAATAAGGCTTTCCACTATCACTTACTTTATTTGACCTTTACATTGAAAAATTGGAGGAATGGCTAGAAAAGATGGGAGGAGAGAGAATACAATTGGTTAATTATGTAGTGAAACTTCTTCTCTATTCTAATGACCTCATCTTGATTGGTAAGACACTTGAAAGTTTAAAATAAATCTAAAAGCTTTGGAGTATTTTTGTAAAGAAGTTGGGATGTAGGTAAACACTAACAAGACTAAATTTATGGTCTTATCTACTCAAAGAGAGCAAAAAATACCATATATTTTATTTAAAGAAAATCCTTTAGAGGTAGTAATAGAATAAAAATACCTTGGCTTAGATTTTCAAAGCAAAATCAATTGGAAAATATGCCAAATGAAACAAATACAAGCAGGATGGATGACACTATACTCATTGCTAAATAGGGGCAGAAAAATAAAGGTGTGTGATTGAAAAACCATTAGAGTATTTTTTAGGTTATTAGTTATTCCAATGGTGCTATATGGGTGTGAGGTGTGGGCTAATAATACATCAAATTTTAATTGGAGATAAATAAAAATAATTCAAAAGCAACTATTTACAAATAATTTAAGAATTAAAGGATTAGTACCATATGATGAGTGTCATCAAATATTCATCATTTAATCATTATGTGTCAATCTAGGGCGGTGTCCAAGGCTATATACGAAAGTAGGGGTTAACAGACAGAATTTTAGTTCATTTAGATCATGGCTTTATTCATGGAACATTTAGTTTCTTGGGGTGTTTGGGATCTCCTTTCTTACTCCTAGAAACTAAAACTAAGTGCCTACTTATCCTTGCATAATTTGAAATTCACACTGTTGTAGGAAAATAAAACTGAACTATTGCAGAATTAAAAATAGTATAATTTAATTGATAGAATTTAAAATAACAAAAATGGAAATCACATAAATAACTTATAACAACAATGAAACTAAAACTTCACACCTGCAGAAAATGAAACCTAAGACAATGATGAAATTCAAAGGTTGGAAAGCAAATATTGCAAATCTGTAGCAAACTGAATTAACCAAAAATTCTCTGATGCAAACTGGAAATATAGACTGGAAATGCTGAAGCTGAAACAAAACAAATATTATGCTATAAAATCTATTCTAGATGAGTTACCTACCATGCATTCAAATGCCACATTATCCTAATCACTAACAATGCAAAAACTGTCAGATCTCGATTGACCTGCTGCAACCAAAAATATTAGAATTATGTCAGGTAAAAAACCCTCCTCTGGGCCTAGAAGTGGCCCTTGCTTCCTAAACCAAAGGAGGTGAGTGAGCTTGCTCTAAACTAAGAATTTCTCACACTTAATTCAAAATGAAACATGAATCATAATATTGCACCCTTTTATTTCATATTAGCAACATCACAGCAATGCAGGAAGAGACCTGCAGAATACTGTATTGTTGCAGTAAATACAGATTCAAAACACCTAATATATGCTATAACTATATTTAGATACCTATTATCCTATATGCTCAACCATATGGGAGCGTTTTATTTATACAAAATAGAATGCATTACAGATAAGGTTTACTACTATTATCTGGGATTGTTACAACAGTTTTAGTCTAGGTCTTCCACAAATGCAGAGTTTTGACTCTTCTGTCCCTATCCACTCTAAGTGCTGGCATCCAAAGTGAGGAACACGTGTGAGTTTGGATAATGTGTCTTTTGCGATGACTTTATTCACCGTTTACTCCTTTTCAAAAATGCCTTTAAGCAATTCCAAACTGTCTGCGCTCATTCTGGAATTGCTCTAGAATATCAGGCAGTAGAATAGGAAGACTGCTATTTCATCAGCATAAGTTTATGCAATCGGTTGTGGCAGCAGGTATGGTCTCCTTAGGCATCCAGAGGACTAGTTCCATCCTTGACTTGGGCTGGGACGGACAAATTCCATGCCATGTTATAGATGTACAGCTGGCTGGAATTTGTATGACAAAGTCCAGTTTTCTTGCACAGTCAACAACTTGACAACTTTTTGGCACCTAAAAGTTAATTTAAAAGTGAGCAAATGGTGGCATATATTTGTGGATGGATGGTAAACCTTATACATAGATTTCTTACATATGATAACACTTAAATTAATGCAGAATTATAGGAATAAATAGCCAAAACATTAAAGAAAATATGGATAAATTAGTAAAAATAGAGCATATGCATTTTCCCTATCTTAACATGCAAATATCATCACACAATGCATAATATCCTATAATTAACATAAAATCACATCACAAATAGTTCCATATGAGTCTTAAAAATTTATAAAATAAGTCTTTAAATGAGGCAATCTCCTGCCTCATCATTTTCCCCCCAACCTATTCTAATGCATGTCCTCATGCATTCTGCTCTACAACAATGGCACAAAGGTCCAGCTCCAGATATCATTCATCATACTTCCATAGTCTGCTTCCAATCTGGTAATATCCCTTATGCATCTGAATTTCTTTGAGCCACTCCTGGAATTGGTCTTCTGGCTGAGCATCATTGTCAAAGAAGTGTGGAACAAGAGTTATGATAGTAGGTATCCTATACTTGAGCCCAATCCATCATTATTTGGCCTCAAGTATAGTTTGAATTACACCCGTAGCCCTTCCCCGAGACCAGATCAAGTTATTAGGTGAGATAGGTTCTCTTTTCTATAATGATATGGGTAGTTCACCCCATCTATTTCTATAGTATAACAATGCATTAACAAAGGAGGCTACACAAAATGTTTGGAACCCATCTATACATACTTGAAGATGTCCCAGGTACATTCTCCTTACTTTTTCATTCTTGATGAGAGCATAATGTTGATTTGTAGAGGTCCTGTGATTCAGGTGCACAGGCCTGATCAGTAAAACAGCTTGAGTCTCTAAAGACTTACTAGTTCTCTTTTGTTGTTCCCAATAGAGTTGGTTCTGTAGTACTGACTGAAAGGCTCTGAGCTGAATGTCACCAATAAATATGTGAGGAAGAAATAGAACTTCAGTTGGTAAAAAGAAGTTATG
Source organism: Wollemia nobilis (assembly GCA_028583015.1). Taxonomy (NCBI): domain Eukaryota; kingdom Viridiplantae; phylum Streptophyta; class Pinopsida; order Araucariales; family Araucariaceae; genus Wollemia; species Wollemia nobilis. Next base: position 13,638,505 of record JAQPPZ010004624.1, on the reverse strand, counting down.
AAGGAATAATTCACACAACAGATTTTGATCTTCCATAGAGCTCTGCCAGAAAGCCTCTAAAAATTCCCCTGGTGTCTCAAAAGTATGGGTAAAACTAGAGGCAATCCTCATGGTCTACCACCGAAGGTATTTTTCCTTCAGAATTAGGCTATAAAACCTAGCAGGCCTCCTGCATTGAACCATACACTTAGAAATTTGACATACATTTTGAATTTTCTCCTTTAAGTCTTTAATTTTAGAATCTTTCCTTTTTATCTCCTCCTTTAAGTTTTGTTGTGATGAAACCTTCTCTTCCAACTGTTGGCATCTAGCTACCCAAAAGGTTACATCCTCATTATATTTCACAAGTGAAACTGTATCAGGTGGTCTAATAATAGGCTGCATTTGAGGAATTATTTCCACCTGGACACCAACATCTACTGTCTCTACTACAAAATTTTTTGTTTGCACTTCAGCCTCAATCACTTCAATTTTAGGAATGACAATATGTGGGGGTGATTGAACAATTACCTGTTCTGGAAGTACCATGCTTGCCTCTGCTGGTGGAGTTGTTGCATCAGTTTCTTGCTGAGGTTCCTTAGACACTTGCATGAGTGCCCTTGCCTGTCCATCCTCTGAATCCTGTTGTTTTTGTTGTGGTATCTCTGCTTCTTCCGGTGCAGCTCTATCAACATAACCTCTCTCTGTATTCCCTGCTAAATTTATTAGCAAATTTGCTAATTCATCTCCTGAATCTGTGTGAGAGGGTTGCTACTCCAAAAGTGTAAGCCTATTTTTCATAGTTTCGATCTCTTGCCACAGTTTGGCAATAATGTCATATTTTTCCTTTAAAGTGGTTTCATTCTTTTCAATCCAACTGGTCTGGGTTTTAATTACACTTTTGGCTGCATGGAGTTGAGTTTCAACATCAATTTCTTCCTCTTCCCCTAAACTTGAATTATTTGTTTCTTTTGTTCCTGCTTCATCAGAGTCAGGATAATCAACAAGGGACTCCGGCTGACTGGTAGCAATTGTATCCTTTTGTGCTTCTCTTGTTTCAGTCCGCTCCTCAAAATCAGAGGAATAATTAAAAGAAAAGGAAGGTACTGATTCTGTTAAAACATCTTCATGATGAACATCAACATTGACTTCCTCATTGGTAACATTTTCAACTCCTTCAACCTCTTCATCTTGTCCACCAATATCAACATTTTGTGCCATTCTTTCCTTTGTTTGCACATTCCCTTCATCAGCAGCCCTCTGTAGTCTTGAAGACCTCCTTAGTTCTAAAACATATGGCCCTCTGCACCTTTTAGTTCTAGCCTCAAATATTCCAATTGGCAGGGTAGATGGTTCCCCTGTCTCAGAAATGTGAGGTGGTTGTGGTTCTGCTGCAAAGGTAACTTTTCGTTTTCACTCAGAACCAGCATGTTGTTGTGTTCTCATTTTTGATGAAGGAGGCCCTTCAGGAAATGAAGGAGCTGCTCCAGCAGAAGTCCTAAGTGTAGGTGTAGGATTAGGGTTAATTTCCTCAGTAAATTCATCCCATGTTTGGAAGAAATGGGCAAAATTCTTGGAATTGCCCCTGAAATGATGTCTACAAATAACCTTAATTAATCCATGATGCTTAGGATAACCTTTTCCTGCTTGGTACTTTTTGGACATGTTGGCCAAGTCTTGGTGCAAGTACAAGGGTACATTAACTCTTAGTTCAGGGTTTTCATGGCCATAACGAAGGTGAGTCAAAATTCTCATATGGTGGCCAGAGAGAATAGGGAATTGACCATCACAGGTAAGAAACCTAATTACCCAAACAATGACTTCATCCCATGGTGTCTATAAACTAGTCCGCTTAACACCCTTACAAATATTATTACTCATTATATACTCAATTGGTCTATCATTTTCACCCCTAAATTGATTAACCAACTCTTTTAAGGTGTTCTTTCTAGACTTCCCTATATGAATTCCTTGTAAAGGTAATTCTATAATTTCACTGAGGATTTGTGGACTTACTTGGATGGTCATTCCACTAATCTGCACCTTGTTCCCTCGGAAATTTCGTGCAAATTTCGCTGCTAGCCCTTCTGAATGCCCTTCGAACTTTCGTAGGAAAGGTAGGAAACCGCCTTCGATGAAAATCCGTAGACACTCTAAATCCCTTTGCAAATACTCAATATTCTCCGGTTCAATTCTATTTTTCTGTCCTCCCATGGTTCAATTCGAGTTCCTCAGGTTTGTTTTTCCATCGACTCTATTTTGTTCTTAGTTCTGTGAGAATTTGCTGCCAATGTCATGTTTACTCATTCTGGAATGGAAAGAACAAAGTTTTTTAGGGATAGTAAACACATGCACAGTACCGAAATGATGAATATGCATGCAGACTTGAGAGGTGGCAGCATTCAATTAATCTGGAGCCTTTTTTCCTCGCATGCAGTTTAATGTTACGAAGTTTGCGGTGACGTGGCTCCTGGAATTTATGAAAATTGCCTCATTAAAATTACTTTTCTTACTTGAAACGTGTGCCAACCAATCACACGTAATGAATTAATTTAGAAGGTCCATGCCTATTAAAACTTTGTAGAGTGGCACAACTTCCGAATTTGATTAGCATGATTTCCATGTGTGCACGGAGATTACGTTGATTTCAAGCCTATGCCACGTGGATCCGAGTTAAAATGAATTAACCATTTGTTAATTCATTCTTAACTCTTATCTCTATTCCATTCTGGAGCAGAATAGTTTCCAGAGCTATCTTTTGTGTAGGGCCTTCGTTCTGAGTAGAATGATTAACCAGCTATGTTTCCAGAGCAGGCTTCATTTATTCTTTTGACAACTTCTCTAGAACTAAATGCATGTGTTTATGCTAATTAAATATTTTATGCATCATATAATACATATTTACAATATTAAAATGGAAAAAGACACATACCTGAAAAAACTTTTCTATCCATATTTTGTACCAATGTTGTTTTTGGTTGATTCTGCGCTAACTCTTTACATGGTGCAATCTGAACTATAGTGAAACAAAGGGGAAAATGAGTGGAACAAACGTTAACAATGATGGAGTGAAGTGAAAATGAATGGACCAAAGGTGAGTAATAGTGAGAGTGAATGGAATAATGGAATGATGAAGAGTGAATGGAATAATGGAATGATGAAGAGTGAATGGAATAATGGAATGATGAAGAGTGAATGGAACAATGGTGGAGAGTGAGGCAAACATGTCGAAAAAACTGGTTTTCATGTAAGCCCAATTCAGATGCGCCTCAAAGAGGTTTTCACATTCTGAATTATTATTATTTATATATATATATTATTTTTTTCATTCATTTTTTTTTATATATATTTTGGTTTATGTCACTTGATTGAGTCCATCTTGGAAGAAGTGGTTTCCTTCCAATATTGATACATCCAAGTTTCCTACTTGCTTGAGAAACTCCTCCTTGGTTAATGGTTTGTGATATATCCGAAGATGATGACCGTTAACCACCATTTTCCTTCTTGAATCATCTATTGGTGAAAGACGTACAACTCCATTTGCAAATACCTCCTCAACCTGATAAGGTCTGAGCCATCGAGTCTACAACTTGCCAGGATAGTCTTCATATCGTGAATCAAACAACAAAGCCCAATCGCCTTGTTGAAATTTCCATTGTTGGATATGACTATCATGCCACAACTTGCATTGTGACTGGATCACCTCGGTCTGGTGCAATGCATCCCTCCTTAGCTCATCCAATGCATTGAGTTACAGGATCCGGTCCGTTTGTGCCTATGACAAATCAATACCAACTTCCAAAGCAGTTCGAAGAGTTAGTAATTCAAACTCAATAGGCAAAAGAGGCTTTTTACCATAAACCAATTCATAGGGAGTAAATCCAGTAGTGGATTTCCAAGTGGTGTTATAAGCCCAAATTGCTTCGGTAACTTCTCCACCCAATTCCTCCTATGGGCTGCTACAGTTTTGGTTAAGATCCTCTCTAATTCCCTATTTGTCACTTCAACTTGGCCATTGGCTTGTGGATGGTAAGGTGAGGATTTTTGGTGTTTGATTTCATACAACTTTGTAAAGGCTTCAACAACTTTTGAGGTAAACCGAGGTCCCTGATCAGTGGTGATAGAATGTGGGGCTCCAAATCATAGAAATATTTGGGAATACAGGAAATCAACAACTTTCTCTTCTCGGGCATGCTTAAAAGCATGGGCTTCTACCCACTTGGTTACATAATCAGTACATACCAAGATATGCACTTTCCCTTGGGAAGGTGGATCAATGGGTCCTACAAAATCTAGCCCCCACCTTTCAAATGGTTTTGTACCTAATTGAGGTTGTAAAGGCATTTCACTAGTAAAAGTAGGCTTACCCATCCTTTGGCATGCATCACAATTTCTGACATACCTTTTGACATCTTTGTGCAAGGATGGCCAGTAGTAACCAGTACCCAAAATCTTCCGAATGGTACTTTTCACTGAATAATGCCCTCCTGATGGTTCATCATGACATGCTCGCAGGATGTCATATACCTCATCCTTGCGAACACATCTGCGCAAAACATGGTCAGGACTGCATTTAAACAATAAACCTCCTATCCATTCAAAAGAAGAACTTTGCTTGATCAACTGTTTCTTTTGTTTAGGAGTAAAGTGAAGAGGAATCTTCCCTGTAACTAAATAATTAGCTATATCTGCAAACCATGGAGATTGTATAGAAACAACAAACAACTTCTCATTAGGAAACGCATCCTCAACCAATTCCTTCGTATCTGCATTTGACAATCTTGACAAGAAATCTGCCACTACATTAGCTTTCCCTGGTTTATTAACTATAGTGATATCGAATTCTTGCAATAATATTAACCAACGAATAATTCTTGCACTAACCAGAGGTTTATTCATCAGGTATTTAATGGCAGCATGATATGTATGAATGAATACCTGATATCCTGTGATATAGTGTCAGAATTTGTTAATAGCATACACCACAACTAAAAATTCCTTCTCGGTTGTGGTGTAATTCTTTTCAGCTCCAGTCAAATTTTTACTAATGTAGTATATGGCATAGTGTTTTCCATCTTCAATCTGCCCTAATGCAGCTCCAATAGCAGTATTGGAAGCATCAGTTTGAATATGGAAGGGTAACTCCCAATTAGGACCTCTCAATATAGGTGGAGTTGTTAACTTTTCCTTTAAAACTTCAAAGGATTGTTGACACCCAAGAGACCAAACAAATTCAGAATCCTTTGTTAACAATGCGAACATTGGATTAGCAATGGTACTGAAATTAGCAATAAATCTACGATAAAAGCCAATATGTCCTAAGAAACTACGGACATCAGTTTGAGTTTTTGGAGGAGGAAGGTTCTTGATGACCTCTACCTTTTTAGGATCAACTTTAATTCCATAAGCAAAAATATGATGTCCAAGAACAATTCCTTCTTCCATCATCAAGAAACATTTATCAGGATTCAGAGACAAATGATATGTTTCACAACGTATTAAAACTTTTTCAAGTTGTTCTAAAGTATATTCAAATGTATCTCCAAACACCGTGAAGTCATCCATATAAATCTCTACACTTTCATTTGTTAGATAAAAAAAAATAGCCAAAATAGCTCTCTGAAATGTTGTTGGTGCATTGCACAAACCGAAGGGTAATACTCTGTAAGCAAATGTTCCCCAAGGACATGTGAAAGTTGTCTTTTCCTGGTCTTCTGGTGCAACTCTGGATCTGATTATAACCACTAAAACCATCAAGGAAACAGAAAAATTTCTTACCAACAAGGGTGTCCAACACTTGGTCTATAAATGGTAATGGAAAGTGATCTTTATGTGTGACCTTATTCAATTCCCTGTAGTCCACACATACTCTCATCTTCCCATTTTTCTTTGGAACAATGACCAATGGTGAAACCCACCTACTATCTGAAATTGGATAAATGAATCCTACATCCAATAGTTTTTCGATTTCTTCCTTAACAATATCCTTCAGAGCGGGATTCAGATGCCTTTGTGGTTGTCTTACTGGTTTGACATCTTTAGTGTATATCCTATGTGTACACACATCGGGGTGAATGCCAGTCATGTCCTTATAACTCCAAGAAAAATCTTGAACATGTCTCTGTAAAACAACAAATAATTTGGCTTCTTGCTCATTAGTCAGCCAACTATTAATGTTCAAAAATTTTCTTGGTTGTATCTCAATCTGCTTAATCCCTGGATAAACTGAGTTGACAACCTCATATTTATTGATTAAAGCATTTAAGGGACAATGATGTGGCTACAGAGTATGAAATACTCTTGATTCTGGTGTAAATGTGATACCTGATGGGATCATTTGCATAGGATAGATGAAAGAAGTCAGAAGATGATGATGCCATCCATGTGGCAATGTGAAGGAGCTTTCTTGTAGTGGAATAGATGATAGATGTTCAGCAGTTTGTTCTTCATATTTCCATAACAAACGATGGACAAGAATTTGATCATCCCTAAGGCCTTCTTCTTGCAATGTTTTCACCAAAATTGTTTCATGTTCAAAGATTTCTCTTTCTGGTGAATTAAGTTCTTCAATATGTTCTTTTACTACAACGGTGGCCAAGGTGACAATAGTTTCCTGTTCTTCATCAGACTCAGGATACCATATCTGTCCAAAAAATTTGGTTGAAGGTTGGGCTGGTGGATACAAGGAAATATTTTTTAGGTCTACACCATTTGAAATGGTCATCTCACCTGACCTACAGTCTATAAATGCAGCTGTAGTGGCAAGCCAAGGTCGTCCTAGAATAATAGGATAGCCATTAGCTGAGTTTCTAGGCTGCAACACTAAGAAATCTATAGGGTATTCCCAAGAAGATACTTCAATGGCAACATCCTCCAAAATTCCTTTCGGTTTAGCCACTGACCTATCTGCCATTTCCAAAACTGTGGTAGTAGGACTAAGGTTATTGAGCTGCAATTTCTGCATGGTTTCCTTAGTCATCACGTTGATTGCAGCTCCTAAATCGATAAGTACATTTGGAATTTGAACTAACCCAACAGTAATTGTAACTACTAGACTCCCTGGATCACCATATTTAGGGGGTACTAGTTTTCCAGAAAGTAGGTCAGCCAACTTACCTTCTACTTGTACAGTCTTAGGAAAGGCTTTCTTCTTCCTGCCAGGTTTCCTAATACACAGCTCCCGAATGGTTTTCCTAATCAGAGGTACATCCTTTATTGCCTGCAACAAAGGGAGTGAGATAGACATTTTCCTCAATTCTATGATTAATTCTGATTCAGGAGCAGTGATAGTGTGGTCAAACCTTTCAGGATATGGTAGGTCTGCCAAGGCAAGTTCAATTTTTCCTTGTAAACTTTCTATTTTTTCCTCTTTTTGCTCTGTTTGTGGTTTTTCTAGACTTGAAAATTCTTGCTTTCCATCAATTTCTTCAATAGTGGGTGGTGCAGGGTTAGGTAAAACCTTCCCTGAATGTAACTGGATGTTACTATAGTCAAGGACATGGACTATAGTAGTCTCTTCAGACTCAGCTCCATAAATAGGGGTTGCTTGTCTATTGTTATTGGGGTTAGCCATAGGCTAAGCTGGAAGTGGAGGCTGCTTGACTAGATGTGTTTGTTGTGGTTGAACTCTTCCCTAAAAATTTTGATTAGGGGTTGGCAGCAAGTGTTGGTTTGGTGGTTGATACCTCTGCTGCCCTTGATAGGATGGGTATTGTTGCCCCCATATTTGCCCTGACTGATTTGGTACCCAAGATGGATTAACTGGATGCCATGGCTGATTCCAACCAGAATGTGACCAATCTTGAGGAGCTGCCCAAGTTTGATTCCAAGGTTGAGGAGGAGGTTCTGTGTACCCCCATGGCATATTCCAAGGATTATGTCCCCAATTTGAAGAAAAGCGAGGGGCATTTTGGTTTTGTATGAAGTTGCCTCCTAGCCTTTGCCCAATAGCATGAAGTTCTTCAACTTGGTTTTCTATAGCACTCCTAAGATGGGGCAAAAGGTGACATTTATCATTTTTATGCTCCTTTGAGCAAATGCCATAGATTGTTGAGATTGAGGTCTTGTCCAAAGGACAATCTTGCAGAGCATGCTTATTTCTACACCTAGGACAATAGATAGACAGGGGTGGTGAAGAATTGGCTCTTGTATTCCTTTCTCCTAAAGCAGTGTTTAGTTGAACAAGTATATCAATTTTCATATTAGCCATTTCTTCCATCAATTCTTTGATGTCTACATTATTAGGACTTTTCTTCTTCCTTCTGTCCCTAGTTCTAGAATAATTTGTGCACAACTCTATAATGTCAGCAATCTCAAGTTGGTGTACATCTCCTTTTCCCATTATATCCAGTACTTCCTTGGATTCATCTTGTAATCCCCTTAGAAAGATAGATTTTAACAATTCTCCTTCTACAGGACCAACTCTTTTCTAGATAAAAGCAAATCTATCAACATAATCTTCCAAATTTTCATCTTCTTCTTGTTTAATTCAAAATAACTCATCCTTTCTATTACGTACCCTGCAATACTCCTGATATTTGTCTAAAAATGTAGTTTCCATTTCATCCCGGTATGAATGGAATCTGAGTCAAGACTCATGAACCAACGTAAAGATGCATCTTTAAGTGTGGAAGGGAATAATTTCAGCTTTTGATTATCAATCACATAATCATATGTTTGACACAAGATCTTAAACTCAAACAAAAACTGGTCAGGATCTTCAGACACTGTTCCCCTAAAGATTGGCAACACTGAGGGAGAAATGGTTTTCATAGGAGCTTGTTGTCCAATAGTTAATTGTATAGGGTACTCAAAATTTCTAGCAGGAGGTGGTGGTTGTGCCATGTTTTCCTCCTCTGATTTAACTGATTCAGCTTTTTCTGTTTGTTCTAATAATGGATCAGGAACAGAAGAATGTCTAGTAGCAAGTGCTTCAAGAAGTTCTTCCTCAAAAGGTTCTACAGATGGTTCAACTGATGAAGAAGATGATTCTCTTTTTACTCTGTCAGGATAATCATAAATAGGCAGATCTTCTCCTGTACGGGAAGAACGCCTTTCTGGGAAGGAACCGGTTCTAATAAACCTCCCTCTCTCGTCTCTTGGCCTATGCATTCATGCCTATTTACTAAAATGAACTAAACCTCAAGTCTCCAAAAACTATTTCCTAAGACAGGACAATTTCTGGACTGCTAGACCTCTCCTAACAACACCTAAGGTTCCCCGACAACGATGCCAAAAATGATGAGTGTCATCAATTCTTCATCATTTAATCATTATGTGTCAATCCAGGGCGGTGTCCAAGGCTATATACGAAAGCAGGGGTTAACAGAATGATTTTTAGTTCATCTAGATCATGGCCTTATTCATGGAATAGTTAGTATTTTGGGGGTGTCAGGTGTCTCGTTTAATCTCCTAGAAACTAAAACTGAGTGCCTACTTATCCTTGCATAATTTGAAATTCACACAGTTGCAGGAAAAGCAAATCTGAACTATTGCAGAATTAAAAATGATAGAATTTAATTGACAAAATTTAAAATAACAAAAATGGAAATCACATAAATAACTTATAACAACAATGAAACTAAAACTTCACACCTGCAAAAAATGAAACCTAAGACAATGATGAAATTCAAAGGTTGGAAAGCAAATATTGCAAATCTATAGCAAACTGAATTAACCAAAAATTCTCTGATGCAAACTGGAAATATAGATTGGAAATGTTGAAGCTGAAACAAAAAATGTTATGCTATAAAATCTATTCTAGATGAGTTACCTACCATGCATTCAAATGCCACATTATCCTAATCACTAACCATGCAAAAATTGTCAGATCTCTACTGACCTGCTGCAGCCAAAAATAGCAGAATTATGTCAAGTAAAAACCCTCCTCTGGGCCTGGAAGTGGCCCTTGCTTCCTGAACCAAAGGAGGTGAGTGAGCTTGCTCTAAACTAAGAAGTTCTCACACTTAATTCAAAATGAAACATGAATCATAATATTGCACCCTTTTATTTCATATTAGCAACATCACAACAATGCAGGAAGAGACCTGCAGAATACTGTATTGCTACAGTAAATGCAGATTCATAACACCTAATATATGCTATAACTATATTTAGCTACCTATTCTCCTATATGCTCAACCATATGGGAGCATTTTATTTATACAAAATAGAATGCATTACAGATAAGGTTTACTGCTATTATCTGGGACTGTTACAACAATTTTAGTCTAGGTCTTCCACAAATGCAGAGTTTTGACTCTTCTGTCCCTATCCACTCTAAGTGCTGGCATCCAAAGTGAGGAACAAGTGTGAGTTTGGATAAGGTGTCTTCTGAGATGAATTTAGTCACCATTTAATCCTTTTCAAAAATGCCTTTAAGTAGTTCCAAACTATCTACGCTCATTCTAGAATTGCTCCGGAATATCAGGCAGCAAAACAGGAAGACTGCTATTTCATCAGCAGAAGTTTATGCAATCAGTTGTGGTGGCAGGTATGGTCTCCTTAGGCATCCAGAGGACTAGTTCCATCCTTGACTTGGGCTGGGATGGACAAATTCCATGCCATGTTGTAGATGTACAACTGGCTGGAATTTGTATGACAAAGTCCAGTTTTCCTGCACAATCAACAACTTGACAACTTTTTGGCACCTAAAAGTTAATTTAAAAGTGAGAAAACGGTGGCATATATTTGTGGATGGATGGTAAACCTTATACATAGATTGCTTACATATGATAACACTTAAATTAATGCAGAATTACAAGAATAAATAGCCAAAACACTAAAGAAAATATGGATAAATTAGTAAAAATAGAGCATATGCATTTTCCCTATCTTAACATGCAAATATCATCACACAATGCATAATATCCTATAATTAACATAAAATCACATCACAAATAGTTCCATATGAGTCTTAAAAGTTTATAAAAGAAGTCTTTAAATGAGGCAATCTCCCGCCTCATCACCATATGATATTTTACTTGTTGAAATAGGGACTTTTCCACTAGAAGTAGAAGCTATGATAAGGCTATTGGGGTACCTAAAGAAAATATAAAGAATGGAAGATAGCAAGTTGCCAAAACAAGTAATCAAAGAAACATTGAATAGAATAAAAGACACATGGATGAAAGAAAACAACAAATTGATGAACAAATGATATTAAATTTCATGAGGTACTGAACTCCAACAAAGAAATTAAACAATATGTGAGAAAAAATTTGACTTGTTCTGTGGACTAAAAATTTAGGAAGAAAAAAACAATTATACACCAGTGAGTTCAACCCAAATTGTGAACACATCCAAAATAAGTACATAGATGCAAAGATCAAATGGAAGGAGAAAATGCTTATATCCCAACTAAGATCTAGTTCATACCATCTCAGATGCAAATCTAGGATATGGACAATTCCTCAAGAGGTATGGTTAGAATGAATATGTATCTTTTGCATAGTAGGAGTAGTGGAGATCAAAGAACATTTTGTAATGGAATGTGAACCCTACAAGGACATCAGGATTGTATATGAGGACACTCTAAAATTAAACTCACTAATGGAACTTTTTGAAGAATTGAGAATAGAAAAAACAAGGAAACTTTTCATAAAAATCAATAACAAAAGAAACACACTCCAAAATATGATAAGAGGATGTTGAGCTTTTTCACTTTGTTGAAAAAATTTATTTCTTAGATGTTGTTAAACTTTAGAACTCTAAGTATAAGATCCAATGTTTAGGAAAATGTGGTTCATAACACGTAACATGCTTTTATTTGCATGAGATTCCTCCACTACCCTGGTTACATCCTACCCTATGTCATCCTAAAAAGCCTAGAAAATTTCAATCAGGAACCCATTAGGGCCTGGGGATTTTTGGGTTCTCATGTTGGAAATTATCTCTCACTTCCTTTATATCTACAATTTTGAAGAGAGTCTAGTTTTGTTTGACTTTTATAATCTATGGGATATAATTAAGTATCTCTTGTTGCATTGCAAGATTAGGATGGGCAAAAGCAAAGAAAAAAATTCCAAAATAGATGTTTGTATCTTGTTACATACCTAGGATAGTGTCCATCACATTACCATGAAGGTCTTTTAAGTTGTGCAGTATTGGATTCTCTTCTTGCCAAGGTCGAGCGATGGAAGAACTTAATGTTTCAGTCCCCCTCTAGTAGCTAAAAAATTTTGGCTCTTTGTTTCCAATCGATGTCCTCATGTTTATCTATTCTCTAACTCTCTTTTTACCAGCTTATCTTCTTGTTCCAAGTATTTTGTGCTTGTTTTAGTCTGAAAGAGTGTGGTCAGCTCCTCCATCCTGGCAACCAATGAAACCCTCTAAAGCTGAAAGTTTGGTTTTTTTTTTTGAGTTGGACTTTGACATGTTGGAGTTGTTTAAAGACTCCAATAATTGATGTCCCATGGGCAAGGTACCCCTCCTCTTACCAAAATAAGATTTTATTTCTAACATCCTCCTTTTCCAGCCAAAACTTCTTAAACTAAAATGGTCTAAAGAAATATTTATGGCTCATATCCCATTCCAAGAGAATTAGAAAGTGGTTTGATTCTGTACGATTGAGGATTTTTTGCCTAAGCGACCATCATAGAAAAGCCTCTTCAAATACCAATAATCTAATCAACTTTACCTTCCTATTTTCCAAGCCCTCTTGTTTGTTTTTTCAAGTATGAGAAGGTCTCACATACTGGACATCAATCATATTGGGTTGTTTTTGTTAGCATATATGTCTTACATTATTGAAGCAAAAGGGTAGCGCACGTAGGCGCTCTCTAGGTTGGTTTAATAACCACCAAGTTGGTTTCATAAACCAACTTATTGTAACCACATTGTAATCTTTATAATTGATATCAATCGGAATGAATCATTGCTTCGTGAAACTCTACATGGTATCAGAGCGCAAGGTTGGGCAAGGTGGTTCGATGGCGGTTGGGCAAGGTGGTTACTAACTACTCCTCCATTCATGAATACACTCCAAGATGCAGGCTTTGGGAGAGGCAGTGAAGAGACAAGACATAGACGCGACCAGATCACGCAAGACAAGACACAGACGAGAGGCAGTGAAGAGACAAGACATAGACGTGACCAGACCATGCAAGACAAGACACAGACGCAACCAGACCACGCAAGACACAGACGCGACCAAACCACGCAAGACACAGAACGGATAAGGGACAAGACGTAGACGCAGAGCACCAGACCATACACGGGGTATTTGTGGACGAACGAGTTATGTGGCACTGAGAAGTTGGTTCTCCGAACAAAATGGTGAACAGGTGACCGCCCGAAGGCAGTCACCTTCAAAGAAGGCTTTCGCAGTCTTTATATCACTGCAAGTGCATCCTTCGGATGCATGTGGGATAATCCCACTTACATTTTTTTTTTAAATGTTTCTCCGCTCCTTCTATAGGAAGCGGGTGGTGCTGGTTCATTCACAGCGCCCCTTGTAGCGCAGTTGGTTGGGTTGTGTACTGCACTGCGCCCGGTCTCGGGTTCGAATCCCACTATGGGATAACAAAAAGGGCTACATAATTTTTTTTGACGTCTCTCCACGTTTTTTGATGCCCGACGCCTCTTTTTGATGCCCTATGCATCCTTTTGACGCCTGGTGGACGGCTTTGACGCTTGGCGGGTTTGGTTGACACCTGCGCATTATATTTTGACGCCCAGAGAAGCATTTTGACGCCTATGCTGTCCAAAATTGACACCTTAAAAGGCTTCCATCAACATTTTTTGGAGTTAAGGTACAAATTTTTTTTCTTCCTTCTCTATTTTTCCAAACGAAAGGGGGACAGTCTTCACATGATTCATTTGCAAAATTGTCAGATAAAGGGGGGAAATCAAAACATTTGTGAAAAAAATCTGCTAGATTTGTAATAGGTGTTTAAATTTGTGGGCATTTGTGATTTGTTTTGCATTTAAATATTCTGTTTTCTTGCATTAACAATCATAAATTACAGATAAAAATAAGACCCCAAATTTATACCCTATTTGTGCAATTTATTGCACAGCAGCATTCGGTATTTGAGATACCTCTGGTCCACACTTACAGGTAATGTTGTCGTGCTTTGGACTACTGTATTCGCCGCCTAATATAGCTGCAACAACGACGTCTGAGCTTGTTCTCTATTAATCGTCGGGGAGAAATAAGGCAAACCAGATCTATTTTTTTCCATTTCATACCCACATCGTGATTGTTGTTAGGCATAAATCCTGACGAAAGTTTTTTTTCCAAAGTGTTTAGGGGAAGTTACGCCCCACGCATGAGGAATAAAACTTTCTATGGTAGGTGTCATTAACAACACGATGCCCTTTCAGTATCGCCTATGTTCAATATATTGTGCTTCTCATATGTACTTATAGTCTCCCTCACGTAAGGGCGGGTACATATTGAGTAGTATTCTGTTCATATATACCTATAGTCTCCCTCACGTAAGGGCGGGTATATATTGAATGGTTACGATATAAATATCTGGCAGGTATAAAGAAAGGGAGACCAATTGGTGATATAAGGAACCTTCATAATGGCCACAATTCACAAGTATCTCTTAGATTCACAGTTGTTGAAAGGTCCTAACTTTGTTCCATGGAAAACAAAGATGAAAGCCATTCTTCAGTTGGAAGATTTATGGGATGTAGTGATTGGCACTGCAAAGCGCCCTCAGACAACAGGAACAGATCAAGATGCTTGGGATAAGAAGGACAAGAAGAGTCTCGTGTTTATCTTGCTTGCTACTACAGATGAGGTGCAACCTCATATTTGTGATGCAAAAACTAGTAAGGTAGCTTGGGATGCCTTGATCATAGTATATGAAGGAAAGAATCAATCCACTATTCTAAACCTTCAAACTCAACTACATACTCTCAGTATGAATTCTGGGGAAACAGTTGATATATTCCTTTGCAGAGTGGCTGACTTGAAAGCCAAATTGAATGCCATGGGAAAACCAATGGATGATGATATCTTGAAATCTGTCATCTTGAGAGCATTGCCATATTCCTACAAGATGTTGATCACTTCTCTCAATGTTTCTGGTAGACAAGTATCATTTGTGGAGTCGGTAAATTTGCTTCAGACTGAGGAGGCAAATCAGGTTCAGAAAGATGACGTGCCAGATAATGCCCTTTCCATACAACAAAGTGGTAAGAAACAAGGTCAGTTTCAAAAAGGGGGTCCTTCTTCCAAAGGAAAAGGGAAGCAAAATCAGCAGAAGGATAAAAAATATTGCAATATTTGTGATATGAATAACCATGACACCAACAGGTTTTGGTTCAAAAACAAGCAACAAAATGATCAAGGTCCTAAGAAGAAGGGCAAAGACAAACATAAATACAACAAGAAACATAAGCAACCTAAAGGCCATGTTGCTTATGCTGACTCCAACTCAGACTCAGATTCTCCTGGGTCCGATTCAAATTCTGACTCTGAAAGAGCACACAAGGTGCTCATGACCCATACTTCGTCTTCCCAGATAGATGTTGTATGGTATATTGATTCAGGAGCTAGCAAACACATGACTGGGGACAAATCATGGTTTGATACTTTTGCGGAGAAAGAAGGTAAGCCAGTCACAATTGCTGACAATCAAGTCTATCAAGTAAAGGGAGAAGGGGATGTTTCTGTGTCCCTTCCTGATGGTAATTGTCAAATTGAGAAGGTTCTCTATGTTCCAGGATTAGCCAATAATCTGCTCTCAGTCACACAAATGTTGGATAGAAACATGGATGTCGTGTTTCGAGTTGTCAAAGGCAAGAAGAGATGTTTTATCACCCACAGTGGTAAACATGTTGCAACCGGATCCTACAAACATGGCTTGTTCATTCTAGATGCTCTTTCAACTCCTCATGTTGCTCTGGCTGCAACTACAAAGGAGGCCACCTCTCTCTAGCATAGACATTATGGGCACCTCGGTTCAGGATATTTGCTTGAATTACATAGATATGGGATGGTGAAAGGTCTTCCTCCACTCTCATCTATCTTACCAGTGTGCTCGGATTGCTTAGCAGGGAAGCAACACAGAGTACCTTTTGAAACTAGCTCCTCTCGAGCTACAAACCCTTTAGAGCTGGTACATACCGATCTGTGTGGTCCTATGCCAACCAGCTATGGTGGAAAGAAGTATTTTCAACTATTTGTTGATGATTACTCACGGAAGATGTGGGTTTTCTTTCTTCAGTTGAAATCAGAAGCATTTCTCTACTTTCAACAATTCAAGAAACTTGTCGAGAAGGAGTCGGGATGTTTCATAAAAACCCTCCGCTCAGATCGAGGGGGGAATACACCTCTAAAGAGTTTTCAGATTTTCTTAAGAAACATGGGATCAAAAGACAACTGACTACAGCCTATACACCTCAGCAGAATGGAGTTGCAGAAAGGAGAAATCGTTCCATTATGGAAATGGTTCGATGTATGCTAAAGGGAGCACATCTTGAGGATCAATATTGGGCAGAAGCAATAAACACAACATCATACCTCCTAAATAGAGCACCCACTAGAGCTCTACAAGGGAAAACACCACAAGGAGCTTGGAGTGGTAAGAAACCCTCCATTTCTCATTTAAGGGTGTTTGGATGTAAAGCATTCATGCACATTCCAAAACAGAAAAGGAGGAAGTTGGATGAGAAAACCTTGCAGTGTATCTTTCTTGGCTATGATGAGTATTCAAAAGGTTATCGATTGATTGATCCTAAGACCAAGAAGACACACGTAAGTAGAGATGTTGTATTTGATGAAGCTTTCACATCAAAAGACACATCTACAGTTGTATACCTAGATGAAGAAGAACCTAAGAAGGAGGTTCAACTTCCACAACAACAACAGAAAGTCCCAAAATGGTATACTAGCACTTTGAGAGATGCTAAGTTGAATTCCCTTCCAGATCTATCTCTAGATAGGCCATGTACTCGCAGTATGACTCAGCAAATGAGAGCAGAGGAATCTACTTCAGAGGTTGACGAACTTTGTCAACACTTTGATGATTTGTCAGTGGGTACAAAAAATGATAGAGAAGAAGATGAGGATGAAGAAAAGGTTTATATGTCTACATTGAATGCAAATGAACCCACAACGGTTCAATATGCACTTGATAAACCACAGTGGAAAGAGGCCATGGATGTAGAACATAAGTCTCTCATAAAAAATAATACTTGGAAGTTAGTCGATCTGCCAACAGGAAAGAAACCCATAGGCTGCAAATGGGTGTTCAAAGTGAAGTATAAGGCAGATGGATCTATTGATAAGCATAAATCCCGACTTGTTGCGAAGGGTTATGCTCAAAAAGAAGGCATAGACTATGAAGAGACTTTTGCCCCTACTGCAAAAATGACTACCATTCGAGTACTTTGTGCCATGGGAGCTCAGTTTGGGTGGAAGTTGCATCAGATGGATGTTAAAAGTGCTTTCTTGAATGGTGACTTACAGGAAGAAGTATACATGACTCAACCAGAAGGATTCATGGTCGAAGGGCAAGAACAAAAAGTATGCAAGTTGATCAAATCCTTGTATGGGCTCAAACAAGCTCCTCGAGCATGGTATATCAAGATAGACAGTCACCTTGTGCAGCATGGATTCAAAAGAAGTCCTTCAGATGCAAATCTCTATATTAAGAAAAATGGTTCTGATATAGTGATTCTTGTACTTTATGTAGATGATCTGATCATAACAGGAAGCTCGAAAAGAATGATTGACTTAGTGAAAAATGATTTGAAGCAATCCTTTGAAATGACAGATCTAGGACTTCTGCACTATTGTCTTGGTTTAGAAGTTACTCAAAAAATATTTCATATTAGAGTAACACAAAAGAAATATGCCAAGACTTTAGTAGAAAAATATCGGATGACTAACTGTAAGTCAAAAGCAACTCCAATGGAGCAAGGACTTAAGTTATCATGATATGATGAATCACCTCGGTAGATGGTACTCTCTATCGCCAATTGATTGGGAGTCTCCTATATCTGACAAATACCGAGCCGGATCTCGGTTTTGTTGTGGGCTATCTTTCAAGGTTCATGCAAGAGCCTAAGATGAGTCACCTGAAAGCAGACAAAAAGAATTATTCATTATGTTCGTGGTAGTACAAATTATGGTCTGGAATACAAAAAGAATAATAAGTTTTTCTTACTAGGATACACGGACTCGGATTATGCTTGGATCCATTGATGATCGTAAATCCACTTTTGGATATGTTTTTCATCTAGGATCTGGACCTGTCTCATGGCACAGTAAGAAGCAGCATGTGGTTGCTTTATCTTCTACAGAGGCAGAATATCATGCAGCCAGTGAAGTAGTCTGCGAGATAATGTGGTTAAGTCGCATTCTTACAAACATGGGTCTTCCAAAGAATCTTCCTCTTCATTTGTTTTGCGACAATCAAGGTGTTTTGAATCTTGTCAAAAATCCAATTTTTCATGAACGTACCAAACATGTTGATACGAGATGTCATTTCATTCGAGATGAAGTTCCAAAGCACCATATACAACTTCAATACATTCCTACTCGATGCGCAAGTTGCGTGATATCTTTACCAAAGCACTTGGACGTATCAAATATGAAAAGTTTCGAGATACTATTGGAATTTGCCAATAATGTAATAAGGGGGGATGTTAGCATATATGTCTTACATTATTGAAGCAAAAGGGTAGCGCACGTAGGCGCTCTCTAGGTTGGTTTAATAACCACCAAGTTGGTTTCATAAACCAACTTATTGTAACCACATTGTAATATTTATAATTGATATCAATTGGAATGAATCATTGCTTCGTGAAACTCTACAGTTTTACTTTAGGGATCATAAATCTATCCCCCTGATCCAAATATGGGATGCCCCCTTCCTGATCCCTAGCTGAACTCTTAGCATTGAAGTTGCCAACCAATATCCAATTCACGTCTTCCTTTCCTGTCCTACTTGCCTGTAAAACTTCCCATTGGAGGTGTTGCTGCCCAAAAACTTTTGAACCATAGAAATTTAAAATCAACAAAAGCAGCACTAAAATTGTTGGTTGCTCCAAACTCTAAGATTGTCAACATTAAACATTTTTGAACTCTGAAGGACATAACGGCTAATGGATACAAACATATAAATGTTTTAGCACCTTCAAACTCCACCCAACTTAAGAACTTGGGTGAAGTTGAATGGCTCCAAACCCTTGAAATTATGATTTCAACAAAAAAATAATGTAGTTGAATATTATCTACGAGGATTGAACAACAAACCTTGTTGCAGTAAGTATGGAATCCTACCATTGTACCACAAGTATAACTTGACATTAATGGACAACCCTTTGATTAAGAGAGAAAAATAAAATGTTAAACACCTATTGGCAATTCTACCATATTATCTCACACGTAAATTTCTCCAAGATCATACAATAATATTACACAAAATACAAAATATATTATTAATAAATTCTACTTTAGCACGCATGAAGCTATGTTATTTTAATGATTTTATAATGCTTTGTCACCAATATATAATTACATGTGATAGTACACATTCATGTCACTTGATCCTTCCTCCTTTCTTATAATGACAAAGTATCTCATAATTACATAACTCATACATGACACCTTAAATGACTCTTCACTAACTCACTTATACCTAACAATCACACTTGCATACTTAACACCTAAACACACTCTATAACATGACACATATTATTAACTTAAATATTCCACTCTCACCCTAAATATAAATCATTCCCTAAATTATTACATAACCAAATAATATAATATGTCCAATACCCCTAATATTAATTACACTTGCATACTTGACACCTAAACACACTCTATAATATAACATATACTATTAAATTAAATATTTCACTCTCATCCTCACTCCCTGAATTATTAAATAACCAAATAATATAATATCTCCAATACCCCTAGCATTTCATTATTTGGCAAGTTTTTCATCTCAATAAAAATAAATAAAAACCTTAACTCCAAGTTTGGACTTTAGTAAAGTCCAATTCCACATTGATATTTGTCCCTTCATCAACATGGACTATTACATTTCATAATCCAGCCAAAAAAATGTTTAACTAAATTCGCATCGGATGTTTAAATGTTAAATGACAGTTATATTTCATGATGTTGACTAGATTCGTAGGGAAATAATAATGCTTCATTTGTTAGCATATAGGTTAACATTTAAATGTTTCTTGCCGACACTTTCTAGTCCTATACTATGGTCGGCATATTTGTGTGTTTGACGACATATATTATTTTAGTTGTTGCTATAGTTTAGGGATTCACCTTAGGGATCTATTATGTTAGTCTTCCGTCCAGGATATTTCCTACAATATCCTAAAGTTGTAACTATTTAAATTGAGCAAATATCAATACAAATCTAATTTCAATGTGACTACTTTCACATTTGGTATCAGAGCTCGACAAGACAAGTGGTGAATACTGGTTTGAGCTAGTTTTCCAAGCATACTGGTCTTGGCATTGGCCATAGAGGTTGATTGGACCCTTTAGGTGGCAGAGCAGATTGTATCAGAGATACAAGCTCATGATCATTGGTGACATGACTAGGCGGACACAGTCGACGATGTGGACACTTAGACCTAACGACATGGATACTTGGACCTGGCGACGTGGACATAGGTGATGATGTGGACACCTGATGACTTGACGTGACTAGCGCAGCTGCCCAGATGACATGTGGCGACAAGCCACTAAACAGACCCTATCCTGGAGGCCAACTCAACAAAACCTAGCTCGGAGGCCGACTGGACATGCGAGAGACACTGTGTCAGCTAGCATGGCAGACATCATGGCCCCACGCCCGTGAGGATCCATTGTCCTCTCGGGCAGAGTCTCCCCGAGAGGAGACAATTGAATAGGTGCGCGTTCACCTATTTGAAGGGCAATTTGGTTGCCCTCCCACGCATGTGGGATATATCATTTTTTTTTAAACACAAACAGTGTTGCGTAAACCCTGTCAAGACATCAACCTGGTGAGACTTTTATTTTTTGTTACCATTGGCGATGATCGATCCCATTTTTTTTTGTTTGATGCTCATCAGGACTGCATTCAAGAGTTTTTTTTTGGATTGAAATTCATATTTACACCTCATATCACCTCTTATTGGCATTTTTTTATCACATAGGGCATCACAGTAGGTCTGTCAGTTCTTCTTTCGAGTAGCAGATCTCGTCGATTTCAATCGTAGAGGGTCCTGCATGTGTCGCAGGCTTCGTGGGAGGAGTTTGTAGCCGGTGGTGAGGGTGTTGCAGGCTTCTACGAGGCTTCTTTGAAGATAAGGTGCATAGTGTTGCGTGTGACACCGGTACAGAGTCATCGTTGGAGGAGCGATGGTCGAGCACCCCTGTTGGAGGAGCGGAGGCCGAGCGCCGCTTGTTAGCGCTCTCCCGGCTCGGGCAAGCCTTAAGGTGAGGGAGCCTCACCTTTGCTCACGGTAGGTGAGCTACCACGGCCGGTTGGAGGCCAAGCGGTAAGGCCCAGGGCCATAAGGTCGAGGGTTCAAAACCCTCCGACCCACCATAAGGTAAAATTTTTTTTTGCATCTTTAATATTAATTTTATCAATTTTTTTAATAATTTAATATTAATTTAATTAAAAAAATCATTTTTTTAATTTAATGGTTTTTTAGTTAAAATTAAATTTTATTATTAATTAAAACTTTGATAAAATTTTTATTTTTGCAATAAAAATGATTTGCACAATTGCCTAAGAGGTAATCTTTGTAACAAGCTCAAAAGGCTTTATAAGTGTTGATTTTTTGCTTTAAGGGGGATAATTTTGCATCAAAAGGGGATAATTTTGCAGCCATTAATTTGTTATGATAAGGTCAAATGGATGCTACTTTGCCCTTCATTCTCTTTTAGGTAGAGAAACCCCTGAAGCATTTGATGAAAGAGTGCGAGTGTATGGTCTGAATACCATCTTTAGTCAGCTCCAAAATGTTGTAATAGCAAACCAAAGAGTACCTGATGCTGGTTACGATGGTGATTCCGAAGACAACAATTCTTTTGATAGCCAACCTGAGGAGTCAGTATCTATTGAAGTTGCACCATAGGAACCTGAAATCATTTATCTTAGTGACAGTGATTCTGTTGAGCTAGTGGAGCCAGAACCTCATTCACCTGAAATCATAATTGTTAGTGAAGACAGTGATTCTGTTGCTGACAATTTTGTCAATGAAGCGATAGGTGAACCTATGGAAGTAGAACAAGATCTCTACGAGAGAATTGATAGAGTGAGATTTGATTTAAATCTGTAATTTACTTTTGCAAAGCATCTTGCATTGTTTGTATTGAAGAATAAAAGAAGGGTATTTCTTGTTTATTTCCAAAAGTATTGCTTGAACAATGGCAACAAATAATAATCTACCCATACCTGAGTTTAATGGGCTAGATTATGAGTATTGGTCCATCAATATGAGGACCTTACTCATTGGAAAAGGACTATGGGATATAGTCAAAGAAGGTTATGCAGAACCTTCATATTGGACCACTTTGAGTGCAGCAGATAAGAAGAACAAAAAAGATGCCCAAAAGAGCAATTCTTCTGCCCTCTACCATCTCCAAGCAGCTTTGGAGAAGAGCATATTTCCAAGGATTGCTTCCTGTTTATCAGCCCAAGAAGCATGGAAAGCCTTGAAGGATAGTTATCAAGGTAGTGATCAGGTGAAGCAAGTGAGGCTTCAAACCTTGAAGAGGGATTTTGAAAACTTAAAGATGCAAAATGATGAAAATGTTGGTGATTATTGCATTAGAGTGAAATCCATTGTAAACAAAATGCAAACCCTTGGAGATGACATCAAAATAGTAGTAGTGGTGAAGAAAGTGTTGAGGACACTTCTTCCTAAATGGAATCATATAGCTATCATTATTGAGGAGTCAAAAGATCTTTCTAACCTATCTTTTGATGCTCTAATTGGTTCCTTGATGTCTCATGAAGAAAGATTATAGGGTTCTCCTTCAACAAGCTATGGAGGTGATGACAAAGCTTTCTCATCCAATGAGGGTGCAGGAAGAGGCCAAGGAAGAGGACAAAGGAGAGGTAGAGGAAGAAGCAACTCAAGAGGTGGAAATCAAGCAAGAGGTGGAAATCAAGCACGAGGTGGCAATCAAGGAAGAGGAGGTGACAAAACAAAGAAAGCTTGTTTCAATTGTGGTAAGCTTGGTCACTTTGCTAAAGATTGTTGGTCCAAGACTTCTCAAGGTGGAAGAGGTCAATATGGCAACTATGGTGAAGAAGAAGGAACTTCAAATTTATTTCTTACTTATGGAAAATCAGATCAAAGTCTAAATGAATCTTGGATTTTGGATACTGGTTGTTCCAATCACATGAGTGGCAAAGAGGAGCTCTTTGCTACAATGGATTCCACCTACAAATCAAGAATCAAGTTGGGAGATGACAAAGCTCTACAAGTTGAAGGTATTGGAGCCATGGAGGTTCCAACAAAAGAAGGCACCAAGAAGGTAAATGACATCTATTACACCCCCAAACTCCAACATAACTTGCTTAGTGTTGGACAAATGATGGAGAAAAATTATAGGCTTGTTTTTTATGAAGGCAAATGTGTAATTTTTGATAAGAACAATTGTAATAGAGTTGTTACCCAAGTACCTATGACAAAGAATAGGTTGTTTCCTCTTAAGTTTGGGGAACAAGGAGGTGCTCAACTTGCTAGTATTGCTATAGCAAATCCAAGTGTACTTTGGCACTTGAGATATGGTCATCTAAATTCTGCAAGCTTGAAATTGTTAACTTCTCAAGCTATGGTGTGTGGACTTCCAAAAGTTGATGAACACAAGGAGGTCTGTGAAGGGTGTGCTTTGGGAAAGCACTCTAGATCCAAGTTTCCAAGAGGACAAGCATGGAGAGCTAGCCATCCACTCCAATTGGTGCATTCGGACATTTGTGGTCCAATGCAAACCAAAAGCATTGGTAACAATTCTTACTTTCTCACTTTCATTGATGATTTCTCTAGGATGTGTTGGATCTATTTTTTGAAAACTAAAGATGAAGCTTTTGATTGTTTCATAGATTTCAAAAATAATGTAGAGAAACAAAGTGAGTTTGTTGTAAAGAGTCTAAGGACTGATAGAGGAGGAGAGTATTCTTCAAATGCATTTCTAAAATATTGTAAAAATTGTGGAATCAAAAGGCAATTCACAACTGCCTACACCCCACAACAAAATGGTGTGGCTGAAAGAAAGAACCGCACTATAGTAGAAATGGCTAGATCAATGCTTCAAACTAAGCATCTAAGTAACATGTATTGGGTTGATGTTGTAAGAACTAGTGTTTACATTTTGAATAGGAGTCCTACTTCTAGTTTAGATGGGATCACTCCTTATGAAGGATGGTATGGCAAAAATCCAAATGTAAAACACTTTAAGGTTTTTGGTTGTCTTGCATATGCCCACATTCTTGATGAGCAAAGAAAGAAACTTGACCCCAAAATTCAAGCATGTATTTTTGTTGGATATTGTGAGTCTTCCAAAGCATATAGGCTCTACAATCCCAAAACACATAAAATTGTACTTTCCAGGGATGTAATTTTTGATGAAGGGGGAGAATGGGGTCATCAAAAACTTTTTGTTGATGATGGATCTCATGATGCAAGTTCCTCTCAAGTGCAGCAAGTGCAGCCCAAAAACAGCAAAGGAAGTCCTCCAAGCCCAAGTATGAGTACTACTTCAAGTACACCAGATGCTACTCCAAGTCCTTCTCCACAAAGATCAGTAAGTTCTTCACCAATGGATATTGATTCTCCATCAAGAGGTAAAAGAACACTTCAGCACCATCCATATTTTCAAATGTTGGATAAGAATTTCCAGAAAAGATACACTAGAAGTCAAGCTAGTGAAATGAATGCAGTTTTAAAAAGACTTGAAAATCTGCATATGTATGGTGATGATGACTCCCAAGAACCTAAGGGAGATGTAGTCAATTATGCTTTAATGACTAGTGTAGAGCTAGAGCCATCTAGCTATGAGAAAGCATGCACTCATGATGTATGGCAGCAAGCCATGGAAGAGGAAATAACCTCTATAAAAAAGAATGATACTTGGGAGCTAGTGAAGCTTCCTAAGGGTAAAAAATGTGTTGGATGCAAATGGGTCTACAAGACCAAATTCAATGCTGATGGAAGCATTGAAAGACACAAGGCAAGACTTGTAGCGAAAGGCTTCACTCAAAAGTATGGGATTGACTATGAGGAGACCTTTGCTCCTGTTGCTAGACAGGAGACTATCAGATCAGTACTTTCCTTGGCTGCCCACAAAGGGTGGAAAATTCAGCACATGGATGTAAAGAGTGCCTTTCTCAATGGGTACTTGAATGAAGAGGTTTTTGTGCAACAACCTCAAGGTTTTAAAGAACAAGGTAAGGAGAACCTTGTCTACAAACTAAAGAAAGCACTATATGGCCTCAAGCAAGCACCAAGGGCATGGTACTCACGCATTGATGGCTACTTTCAAGAGTATGGATTCACTCGGAGCAAAAGTGAACCTACTCTCTACTACCTAAAGCAAGGTAAAGACATTCTCATTGTATGTTTATATGTGGATGATCTAATATTCATGGGTAGTAGTGCCAAGATGAATAAGGAGTTCAAACACTCCATGATGAAAGAATTTGAAATGAAAGATCTAGGCTTAATGCATTACTTCCTAGGCATGGAAGTTCATCAAACAGATAAAGGGATCTTCATATGTCAACACAAATATGCTCAAGATATGATTAAGAAATTTGCTATGGAGCAATGCAAGCCTGTTGCAACTCCCACGGGTCATGGGATCCAATTGAGCAAAGATGATGGAGCACCAAAAGTTGACATGACCACTTACAGGAGCATGGTTGGGAGTCTAATGTTCCTCACCAACACAAGGCCTGATATTCAGTATGTTGTTTCTCTTGTTTCAAGGTATATGGCTGATCCATCAGAACTTCATTTTCAAGCAACTAAGAGAATTCTGAGATATGTAAAGGGTACATTGGATTTTGGGATCCATTACCACAAATGTAATTCTATAAAATTAGTTGGCTTTAGTGATAGTGATTGGGGCAGCAATATAGATGATAGAAAATCTACTTCAGGGAATTGTTTTAGTCTTGGGTCAGGACTAATTACATGGAGTTCCAAAAAGCAGATTGTTGTAGCATTGTCATCTACTGAGGCTGAGTATATAGCAATCACACATGCTAGTACTCAAGCTCTATGGTTGAGAAAAGTCCTTGAAGAAATTGGAGAGCAACAAAGTGGTCCTACAAGATTGTACTTGTGACAATATGAGTGCCATCCAATTGGCACATAATCCCATCCACCATAGCAGGTCAAAACACTTTGATATGAAGTATCACTTCATTCGAGACATGGTGGAGAAACAGGTAGTTGAGCTTCAACATTGCAGCACTTTGGATAACATGGCGGATATCTTCACCAAAGGGGTTGCTAAAGCTCAATATGTAAAGCTGAGAGACTGTCTTGTCAGCCCTCTCAACTTTAAGGGGGAGAATGTTAGCATATAGGTTAACATTTAAATATTGTTTACCGACACTTTCTAGTCCTATACTATGGTCGGCATATTTATGTGTTTGACGACATATATTATTTTAGTTGTTGCTATAGTTTAGGGATTCACCTTAGGGATCTATTCTGTTAGTCTGTCATCCAGGATATTTCCTACAATATCCTAAAGTTGTAACTATTTAAATTGAGCAAATATCAATACAAATTAATTTTCAATGTGACTACTTTCACATCATTTAGATCATTATCATGCAGCCTCACATCTAGCGCTTCCATTTCTTCCAAAATACTTTCTATTGAATTCGACAACAATGCAGGTGCTCTGAATATCGTCGTCCACTCCTTGATTCGTCATTCCATTGTCTGTTTTCATCCCAAAGATAGTGTGTGCCATTTTATAATCAAAGTAGCTTCTAAGTAAACATCACATTCTTTTTCAGGCCTCTTCCAGTCTTGCTGCTTTGCTCCCAAAAAGTCTTTGTAATCCCCAACAACAAGCTTTCTGAGGTTCTCAAGCATAGGTTGCTCTGAGAGTTTCAAGTTTGAGTTGTCAACAAAGTGTCCAATGATAAAAAAATCCTTTATTACAATCAACAAATAGAAGTGCTAGCAAATATAAAGGCCTTGGCATGAAGTGTCCATGGTAGGTCATGAATCGTACTTATTTTGGCAACTTGCCACCGATTCTTGTCCAATGCTTTGGATCTTGTTCGACTTCATTTAGTGTTCAACTCTGTACTCTTCACTAAATGATTTTCATTGCATTCATGTGTGACTTTTTTTTAGCATTGATGATTCCTTCTTAAAAAACGTTCAAAAATATTCTCTTAAATTCTTTCTTCAAAGAAATCAATTTTAAATTTAATTCAAATTGCAAATTTTTTCTTCTTCTTTTCAAATCAATGTTATATTTTAATTCAATTTTCAAAAAAATTTATATCTTTAAAGTTTTCTATATCTCCCAATTTTAATATTAATTATTTCAATTAGTATTCTTCTTATCTTTTCAATATTAATTCTTTCAATCAATAAATTTTCTCTTCTTATTTCTCCAACAATTGACAACATTTCAAATAACTTTTTCAAATGAATTTAAATTTGTCCTCACTTATCAATCTTCTTATTTCTTCTTCTTCAATATTTAGTCTTCAGTATTCAATATATGAAATTACGTCTTTGAATCTTTGCAGATAACTTTGGTGAAATTGTGAACCTTCTTTCTTTAATGTGGGCTTCCTAAACTTACTGTTTTCTTACCATGAGTCTTCCTTTTTCAAGGCTTGACTTTTTACAAGTACAGTATTTCACAAATATAGCCTTCCTTCTATGAGGCTTGGCTCCTTCAAAACACTATCTTCTCAATAGTTTCTCTTACAAATTCTACAATCTCTCACCGTAGCTTCTCTAATCTTGCAATCAACAATCACTATCACAATCAACAATCTCTCAACCGTAGCTATGAACCAAGATGCTTTCGGCAATATGACTTTGATAATACTGTTGGTAATTCAGTTAAATTATCTCACATGTAAGTTTCTCTAGGATCATACAATAATATTGCACACAAAATACAAAAAAAAATAATAAAGTCTACTTTAGCATAAATGAAACCATGTTATTTCAATGATTTTTACAATGTTTTGTCACCAATATATAATTACATGTGAGTCTGTGACTCTCCACAGGTATGTCACTTCACCTTCCTGCTTCTCTCATAATGACAAAGTATTTCATAATTAAATATTTCATGCATGACTCTTAAATAACTCACTTGAAACCTAACACTCACACTTACACACTTGACACCTATACACACTCTACAACATGACACATCTTATTAACTCAAATATTCCACTCACACCCTAAATAATAAATCACCCCCTAAACATAGTTGCAAGATTACTACATTGGTAAGGGATTTGGCCTCTCTTTAAGAGGTCCAAGGTTATAATCCCACTTAGTATGAGGGGACTAGGACCCCTCATACAAACCTATTTAAACTCATTGAAAAAAATAAATCACCCCCTAAACTATTATATGACCAATAATGTAATATCTCCAACAACACCAAAATTCACACACCAAACACCATCTATCATATCAACTTAAGGAGAATATATTCATTGAAAACACAAAACAAGATTGATTATAGAGTAAAAATATATAGAAGTGTTGACTACCTGAGACAAAACAACTTGGATGAGATAAGCTATGTGAACTTCTCCTTCCTCGCTTTCGTAGCTCTTATACTATAAAATAATGGAACATTGGTTGTGCTATTTGCATTTTTGAGCTCAATTTTGTAAAATTATAACTTGGTAAAAATTTGGTATTAATAATGCTAAGATCCTTTAAAATATATATACCATATCCTAAAAAATTTAAAACGGTATCCCTAAAAATCATAATATATTATTCAAACAATACAAAAATAAAAATCTCTATAGTTATAGATTTTTTCTTAACATGCTTATCTAACATAAACCTATAATACAAGCCTTATTAAATAGAAAGAAGACATAGAGAGTTACACTTTCTTAGTGACAAGTGTGTGTAAATGTGTTATATTTTCCATGATGAGGGAATTGATGTGACAAGTATGAGTAGAAGTTATACATGTGTTACTCTTGATATTATTTATGTTGAACTTGTGTAAGTGTATGCACCCATGAGATCATGTTTCAACTATTGGAAGGAAAGGACTTGTCTTTTCCAACCTCCATATTTAGATTTGCTCCCTATTAATCTAGCTAAACTAAAATTACCCTAATGCTAGAAAGTAAATCTAAAAGAAAAAGGGATGTGAGAAAATAAAGTAAATGCAATTAAAAAATATACGATCATACATGTGGCAAGATTACTACTAATCAATCAACATATTTTAATTATCATTGATCCCTCCTGGGTAGGGGTGAATGTTTTTCATTGCATCATCAGGAATGAGTGAGCTGAGGTTTATCGGGTGCGGCGGGAGTGAGGGTTTGAATTTTCTGGGCAGGAATCTCAGCTAAGGTGACAGAGGTAGAGCAGGTACGAAAGGGGCAGGTGGGAACCTCGAGCATGTATCAAGCGAGGATCCATAGAAAGGTGGTCAGGCTATGGCAGATTTGGAGGCGGGCATCATGTAGGGCCCCTACCCTCCTCATAAAGACTCCGACAAAAAAGATACGAAGGATAATGCGGGGCACAAGAAGTGGTTGTCTTTTGTTGAGACTCTTAGAGGAAAAATAAAGGAGGTTCTCTCTCTTCCGCCCCTAGTTCCAGTAAATAATAAAATTTTGGCCCCGACAAGTTCCATGAGCCCTTTTCTTTCAATGGAAGAATTCTCCCTAGTAGGCAATTTTTTGGGAGGTAGGCCGGACATGGAGACTATCAAGGCTTGGGCGACGGGTAAATGGCAACCGATAGGAAGCTTGGAGTTGGTAGATCTAACTCGAGGGTTCTTCATTATCCATTTTAACAATATGGAGGATGCTAACCATATTTTAACAGGAGGTCCTTGGTTTTTGGGCAAAAGGAGCCTTTTTCTCAGACGATGGGGTGAATATTTCGACCCTGAAAAGCAAAATATTAACATTGCCCCTATTTGGGTTCATCTCCCGAGTCTACCTACCCAGTTCTTCAATAAATATTGGATGTAGGGCATAGCAAAAACTATAGGGGACTTGATCTCCATTGACCATGCGAACTTGGCAAGGACAAGGATGACTCATGCACGAATCTACGTAAATGGTAATTTGGATAATGAATTGCCAAGGTTTGTGGAGCTAGATTATGGAGAATACTATCAAAAATAGTCGGTAGAATACGAGAACAGACCAACATTCTATGCATAATGCAAAAATCAATGACATATATGCAATCAGTGCCCTAACATGACAATGAATAGAGAAAAGTAGAAGTAGGGAATGCTACACAGAGGAAATTTGAGGAGTTTCCCTTGCAGAGGTGATTTCAATCAGGCAAACTGTCTACCAAAAAAATAAAATAGAGGGTGCAGGGTCCCAACAAGATAAAGGAAAACAACAGGTTGTTGGCAACCAAAATACTCAAGTAAGTTCCAATCCTCTAGTTTCAAATAAATTTTCAATTCTATCCAATATGGGAGTAGGAGGATTATCGGAAGACATGGAAGTCCAGAACCTTCAGGCTAACATATATGACTCCGTAGAATCCCCATCCAAGTTAGGATCCTCAAACCCTAATGCTAAAATTACTGTAAGCCCCGTGGGCATCACAAAGCCAAACCCTAATGCTCGATCTCTAGAATCCCCATCCAAGTCGGGATCCTTAAACCCAAATGCTGAAAATACTTCAAGCCCAGTGGGCATCCCAAAGCCAAACCCTAATGTTGAAGAACTTAGGAATAAATTTGAGGCATTGGAAAATAAAAAATCTCATCTCCCTAATATCATCACTAGGAGCCAGGTGAATCCTATTGAGGGGTCAGCCCGCAGACCAAGGGAATACAGGAAAAAAGGAGAATATTTGGATGTAGGGGTGGATATATGTGAAACTCTTTAGACTGAGGAATAGTCTGATTCTGCAACAAATTGCCTCCCCACAGTTTAGTCCTAAACAAACCAGGAGCACTGTGAAGTCTCCTATAGATTTTGGCAGTGAAAAAAGAAGAGGGAGAATATCAAATGTTGAGCATCAAAAAATTAAAATTGATAATGACATTGCCAATGGAAAACAAAGAACCTTGTTTCAACATGTTATTTCAAGTTCTGAAGACAACAAATTAGGAAAACTCGAAGGGGGAGAGGAATAAATACCAAAAAATCTAAATGAAGTTCGTCTCATGGAATGTGAGAGACCTCAATGGCACTGCCCAAATACAGGGAAGTCAGTGTAATAAGAAATCAAGTGAATCCAACTATTATCATGTTTCAAGAAACAAAAACTGATGAGATTCAGTCAAAAAAAGTAGCAAAAAAAATCTAAAATCAAGTGGAGATGGTTTGCAAATCAGCCAGAGGAGCGTCTGGAGGCCTTATGACTTTATGGGATCCCCAACTAGTATAAGGCACCATTATTCAGAAATATGGCAGGGTTCTTAGTGTTTTATTTAAGGAAATAAATAACAATAGGTCGTGGATCCTTTCAAATATTTATGTCCCGAATTCAATTCAAGGGAGAGCTCTATTGTGGGAGTACTTAGGCAATCTGAGTGAAATATTCCATAATGTCCCCTGGATTCTGGCTGGGAATTTAAACACTCCTCTTTACCCTTCAGACAAAATGAGTGGAAATGGACCACCTATCAGGAGCATGGATGAGTTCAATTACTTTGTGAACTCCAACATGTTGATGGATGTAAAACTTAGAGGAGCGAATTATACCTGGAGCAATCGATGGATAGGGTGTCATCTCATTCAAGAAAGGCTTGAAAAGTTTTTTCTATCAAAGGAGGCTACAACTCTGTTCAGTGATTCTACCATGCAATCCCTTCCTAAAATTGCCTCTGATCATAATCATATTTTGTTGAAGATCCCTAACTCTCTATCCTTCAAGAAACCTTTCATATTTCAATATATGTGGATCAAACATTCTAGTTTCAGAGATAACTTAATTTAGTGCTGGCAGTAGCCTATGAGGGGTAGTGCAGCTTTTAAACTTGTTGGAAAATTAAAAAATTTTAAGGAAAAGCTACGAACTTGGAACAAAGAGGTCTTTGGGAACCTCTTTGAAAATAAAAAATAGGTTGTTGAAAGTTTGAAGATAATTTATCAGAGGATTCAACGTGGTGATGCTAATAAAACTACTAGGCAAGAGGAACGGACAAAACTAGCATAGTTTCATAACATTTTGGCCTGTGAGGAAATCTAATGGAGGCAAAAATCAAGGGCTATTTGGTTGAAATATGGAGATTCAAATTCCAATTTTTTTCACGTCACCACACTTAGAAAAAAAAGCAATAACAAGATAAAAATTTTAAAAAAAGCAGATGGTTCTATTACTCAGGACTTAACAGAAATCAAAAAGGAGGCGATAACTTATTTCAATTCTATCCTTGGTCAGGAATCACAGTGCAATGAGGAGGCCAAAGATATTCTCTTGCAATCCATTTCTAGCATAATAAATGAGGATATAAACCTTAAGCTTCTAGCCCCCTTTTCTGATGAGGAAATTAAGGAAGCCTTGTTTTACATGGAGCCAGACAAAGCCTCGGGACCCGATGGCTTTCCCCCTCGTTTCTATCAAGCTTTTTGGAACATCGTAAGTGAGGATGTAATTTTTGCTATCAAAGAATTCCAAGCAAGCAATCATATCCCAAAAGGTCTCAAATCTACTTTATTTCTCTAATTCCTAAGAAGCAAACCCTTGAATCTATGGTTGACTTCAGGCCAATAAGTCTGTGCAATGTTTCTTACAAGATCCTAACTAAATCCATTGCAAATAGAATGAGATATGTTCTTCCCCTCATCATAGATCCATGCCAGGGAAGATCTATCCATGGAATGTCAATCTTGGATGGAGTTATCACAGTTCATGAAGCTCTGCACTCTGCTCATAAGACTAGCAGGTCTATTTTTTCCCTCAAGCTTAATATGAACAAAGCATTTGGCAGACTAAATTGGGACTTTATGATTGTTGTCCTCCTTAAGTTTGGTTTTCACCACTAATGGGTTAATTTGATCAAAGAATGCATTTCTAAAGCATGGTTCTCTATTCTGGTTAATGGAACAACTGCTGGTTACTTTCAAAGTCATAGAGGAATTCGGTAGGGGTACCCTATCAGCCCCATGTTATTCATCATTATGGCAGAATCTTTAGGCAGAACCATAAAAAATGCTTGCAGTTCAAGGCTAATATCGGGAATCAAGGCAACATCTCTCACTAGGGTTGTTTCTCACCAACAATTCGTCGATGATACCCTTCTATTGACTAAGACATCGGTGGTTGAGGCCAAAAGAATTAAATACATCCTGCAACTCTATGAGGATGCTGCTGGTCAAAAAGTTAATTTCAGTAAAAGCAGGCTATATTTCTTGAACACCCCTTCAAAGGCAAGGAAGGATTGCATAAATTTTAGGGTGTGTTATAGCAAACCTTCCCACTTTGTATCTTGGTCTCCCTATTTTAATTGGTTCTCTGAGAGAGTCAATGTGGGACAAGGTTATTGAAAGAATTCAAAAAAAACTTGCTGGATGGATGAAGAACACAAGCTTATACTGAGAGGGGGGGTGAACAGTATAAGACCACTTTTTACTTTTTCTTTCAATTCAACTTTCAATTCAATATTATGCAGAGTATAGATAGCAGTATCAAAAGCCGTAATCAAAGCAATGCATAAAAACACCATCCACAAAGAGACACAACAATTTACGTGGTTCACCCAATGTGGGCTACTCCACGGATAAAATCTTTCACTAAATTTTATCAAATCAAATTCTGGGAATACCTTTCCCGATTACAATATTTATGGGCACCAACCCAAAGGAGACACCAATCCCCTAGCTCTATTCTGTTGGTGATCCTCTAGAAGACCTCTGCCTCCGCTGCCCTTAGCAAATGGAACTCTATCCATAGAAGACACCTGTCTTCCCTGCTCTGGTCGGAGACCTCTGTCCTCAACTCTATCACCTCAAAAGCTGGTCCTCGAATTTGCACTAAACACAGTCCTTCGGTCTAGCACAAATGTCCTCTTTCGTCTTTGCCTATTGCGCTTACTACGCCCTCTGCTCTCTCTGCGCAAAACACAATAGCACTGTCTTCGCGCACTCTGATTCCTTGTGATCTCTCTCACTTAGAAGATTCGACAGAATGCACTCTGTATATTGCTATCGAATTTTGCACTCTGCTCTCGACGATCGAACTTCTTCTCTGCACACTGTCTGCGAATGCCGCACTTCGAACGCACACTTGATCGATGCTTAACTCTCCAAGAAGCCCTCCTTTTATACTAATACTTTCAAGAATAAAACCTTGATCTTAGTCGGCTGCACACCCTAAACTACGTCGGCTACAAACCCTAATCTTTGTCGGCCCAAATTTAACTTTGTCGGCTTCACTGCCTCTGCAACTCTTCTGTAGCTTCTATCGTGAAACTACAACATATCGCGACACCTTTGCAACCATACACTATCTTATGGCTTTTGTCGCGATATCATGACACCTTTGCAACCGTACACTATCTTATGGCTTTTGTCGCGATATCGTGACACTTTAGCCTTTGATGACTTTGACTAAGCTCTTGTCGTGATATCGCGACACTTCTCGCTTTCTTACCCTCTTCTCGGCTTGCACCAGTGAAAGCAGAACATGTCATGAAATTATGACACTTTCGCTTCCTTGCACTCTTCTCGGCTTGCACTAGCGAAAATGAAACATGTCACGAAATCGTGACACTTTCGCTGCCTTATGCTTTTCTCTGCCTTACGCCCGCGAAACTGGAACATGTCACGAAATCGTGATACTTTCGCCTTCGAGCTCTTCCTTCTTGAATTCATCGTGAAATCATGACGCTTCTTCTGTTGAAGACTTGTTTACTGTCTCTGTCATGAAATCGTGACACTTTCTCCAACTGAATGCCCCCATCTCAACATGTTGCAAAATTGTGACACTTTCTCTAATTGAATGTTGTCATCTCAACCTGTCATGAAATCGTGACACTTTCTCCAACTGAATGCTTCCATCTCAACCTATCACGAAATCGTGACACTTTCTCCAACTGAATGCTGCCATCTCAACCTGTCGTAAAATTGCGACACTTTCTGCATCCATACGATTTCTTTGCAGCCTGTCGTGAAATCGTGACAGTTCTCATTTCCGACTCTTCCCTTTGCTGCATGTCATGAAATCGTGACAGTTCTCACTTCGACTTCTATAGCATGTCATGAAATCGTGACACTTTGTCTTGCTACTTTCTCTCTCTTCGAACTTGTCGCAAAATCACGACAATTCACACTACGGACTCTCTTTTCAGCATTATGTCACGAAATCGTGACACTTTTTCTTTTGGACTCTCTCTCCTGCAACATGTCGCGAAATCACGACACTTTTTCTTTCGGACTCCCTCTCCTGCAACATGTCGCGAAATCGTGACACTTTTTCGTCCGTACAATCTTCTTTGCAATATGTCGCGAAATCGTGACACTTTTCCTTCTCTACCTTCCTGCACTTTTCGAGTCGCGAAAATGCGACATGTCACGAAATCGTGACACTTTCCACCTTGCTCTTCTTTTCTGCCAACATGTCGCGAAATCGCGATAGTTTTGCAGCTCTTTCTCTCTCCTCAAACATGTCACGAAATCATGACAGTTTTTCTAGCACTTTCTCTCTCCTCTAACATGTCACGAAATCGTGACAGTTTTTCTTGCCTGCTGCATACCTTTTCTTACTTGTCTTTTTCTTTGATCTTTTGCAAATGGGCTACTATGATCTTCCTGGAAACTCATTGTCCATGCTCTGAATAATCTGACATTAAATCAAATTCCTTCAAGAGCTTCTTGACATCAATGACAACTTCTACACTTGAGCAAAGGCAATGTACCCAAGGTACCCAAAATTGCCAACAATCTCCCCCTTTGTCATTGATGGCAAACCTTTACTCAAACACATCTCAAAAAGCCAAAACTGAAACCAACTGTGCTCACAACTGAGAATCTGCCTTTGAAGTTTTTCTCCCCCTGACTTGAAGCTCTTCTCTTCACTTGAAGCTCTCCCCCTTACTCATATCTCTCCCCCTTTGTCATCAATGGCAAAGGGTCACCTTTGGGGCTCGGGACTAAGAATGAGCATCTTAGCTTAGTCCCTCCCCCACCTCCCGATGAGGTGATTAAAATAGGGGTGGGAGTAAAACTCCCATTAGGCACTGATCATCATCAGCGTCTACAATTTCCTTGTCGGGCCTTCTCTTGAACTCTTTGTCAATATTCCTGTTCTTGTTCCTATCACTGTTCTTATCCATGCCTTGATCCTTGGACCTGTTCATACTATTGTTTCTATTCCTGTACCTTGGAAGTTCAGCTCTACACTGTCTAGCTGTGTGACCTTCATTGTTGCACTTATAACAAGTAACAAAGTTATTTCTTTTAGGCATACCTACTTTTTGAATCCACCAGTTCTGACCAAACTTGTTCCTATTATTTGCCTTGCAATAAACTGCCTTGTGCCCAAACTGTTGACAAGAGTAGCAATATCCTTGAAAGAAACTAGCACTTCTGAAATTGTTGTTTACCTTCTTCATTTGAGCCATGCAATGTGCAGCCATGTGACCAAACCTGTAACACGCAAAACATCTTCCGTGAAATTTTCCTTTATTCGACCTCATGGGTCCCAAAAACTTCTTCTTCTTATTCTGAATTTTGTTTTTTGTTTCTATGCATCTATCATCCACGGACTCTTTCTCTGAAATACTCTCCTCATCAGAACTCTCTTCTTTTTGAAATCTCTTACTAGATTCCCCAACCTGTTCCTTGCGTGGCTTAACAAAGCCAAGGCCTGTTTTATCTGTTGTCTTTCTTTGACCTTTGATGAGTGACTTAACCTTTTTGGAGCTATCTTGAAACCTGTAAAGCTTATCCTTGTACTCTTTAGTTTCCTCTTTCAAAGAAGCCATTTTCTTTTCTAACTCACTATACTCAAGAATCTTAGACTCTAACTCGTCCTTGAGTTCTTGTGTCTTAGCCATAGAGAAGTCAAGACTTTTCGTAAGATCATCTCTCTCCATACAACATTCATCTAACTTATCCTTGAGTCTAGCATTCTTCTTTCTTTCCTTTTTCAAAGCACTTAGAGCATTAGAAAGTTCACTTTCAAGATCCTTTATTTGATTGCTTTCTGGATCATCAAAGCCTTTTTCAGTTTTCTTATCGCTAGAGGTGCTACCCTCTTCAAAAACCATACATGCATCTTCCTTATAGTTTTCTGAAGCATCCTCATACATACTGGAAACCAAATCATTATTTGTACAATCATCCTCAAGGTGACCAAAATTTCCACATCTAAGACATTTCATGATAATGAATCTATGTTTCGGTTCTTCCTCTTTTTTTGAAATAAACATCTCATTTTCATCATCACTCGAAGAACTTTCACTATCACTACTCGAACACTTACTTGCTTTGTCTAGGTAGAAACTCTTCTTGTGCTTGCGAGAATACCTCTTTCCTTGATTGTTGTGCTCATCTTTGTATTTCCTGTGATGCTTGTGCTTTTTAGATTCCTTGCTCTTAGAATCCTGTTTATCTTCATCACTTTCATTCTTGGAAACAGTATACAGTCAGTAGCATAATGACCAAACTTTCCGCAATTAAAACATCTTATATTTTTTACGCTTTTGCTCTTTCTAGAGAACTTGCCTTTCTTGTTGTAATATGCTTCTTCATCACTAGAAGACTCATCACTCTCTTTAAGTTGTTTGCCCTTTGATTTCTTGGTAGCCTTGAAAGTCGCCTCTTTCTTGACATCAACCTTCACTTGAGTTCTCAACTCAAATGCTGCAAGTATACTATGGAGCTCATCCTTTTTCAACTTATCCAAATCTTTAGCTTCCTCAATAGCAGAAATATTTTCACTAAATCTATTAGGAAGAGATCTTAAAATCTTATCACAAACATCATTTTCAGCAAGCTCAAGACCTAAGTCTTTCATGGAGTTAACAACCTCATCCATACGAAGCATGTAGTCACTAATATTTTCATCATCATTCATCTTGAGTTGTTCGAACATACCTTTGAAGTGTCTCAACTTGGCCTTTCGGACATTTGCATCACCTGTATGAACCACTTTTAGCTGATTCCACATTTCACTAGCTGTCTTGCAATGAATCACCTTGGTCAGATCTGCTTTCTGTAAGCCTTTCAAGATTGCATTCATTGCTTTTGAATTGTTGTGATGTAGGAGCCTGTCTTCTTTAGTATAAGGACCATGTTCAGGAATAGTGTACCCATCTTCAATCACTTCCCAAACCTCATTCCCAAGTGCCATTAGATGAACCTTCATCCTTGCACTCCAAAGACCAAAATCTGATCCATCAAGAATAGGTGTTGCATTGCCACTTGAATAATCCATTGTGTTCTTTGCTAGCTTTTCCTTCAAGTTGTTAAACTTTCCAAAGGCACTCGCTCTGATACCAATTGAAGAACACAAGCTTATACTGAGAGGGGGGTGAACAGTATAAGACCACTTTTTACTTTTTCTTTCAATTCAACTTTCAATTCAATATTATGCAGAGTATAGATAGTAGTATCAAAAGCCGTAATCAAAGCAATGCATAAAAACACCATCCACAAAGAGACACAACAATTTACGTGGTTCACCCAATGTGGGCTACTCCACGGATAAAATCTTTCACTAAATTTTATCAAATCAAATTCTGGGAATACCTTTCCCGATTACAATATTTATGGGCACCAACCCAAAGGAGACACCAATCCCCTAGCTCTGTTCTATATGGTGATCCTCTAGAAGACCTCTGCCTCCGTTGCCCTTAGCAAATGGAACTCTATCCACAGAAGACACCTGTCTTCCCTGCTCTGGCTGGAGACCTCTGTCCTCAACTCTATCACCTCAAAAGCTGGTCCTCGAATTTGCACTAAACACAGTCCTTCGGTCTAGCACAAATGTCCTCTTTCGTCTTTGCCTGTTGCGCTTACTACGCCCTCTGCTCTCTCTATGCAAAACACAGCAGCACTGTCTTCACGCACTCTGATTCCTTGCGATCTCTCTCACTTAGAAGATTTGACAGAATGCACTCTGTATATTGCTATCAAATTTTGCACTCTGCTCTCGGCGATCGAACTTCTTCTCTACACACTATCTGTGAATGTCGCACTTCGAACGCACACTTGATCGATGCTTAACTCTCCAAGAAGCCCTCCTTTTATACTAATACTTTCAAGAATAAAACCTTGATCTTAGTCGGCTGCACACCCTAAACTACGTCGGCTGCAAACCCTAATCTTTGTCGGCCCAAATTTAACTTTGTCGGCTTCATCGCCTCTGCAACTCTTCTGTAGCTTCTGCCATGAAACTACAACATGTCGCGATATCACGACACCTTTGCAACCGTACACTATCTTATGGCTTTTGTCGCGATATCGCGACACCTTTGCAACCGTACACTATCTTATGGCTTTTGTCGCGATATCATGACACTTTAGCCTTTGACGACTTTGACTAAGCTCTTGTCACGATATCGCGACACTTCTCGCTTTCTTACCCTCTTCTCGGCTTGCACCAGTGAAAGCAGAACATGTCGCGAAATCGTGACACTTTCGCTTCCTTGCACTCTTCTCGGCTTGCACTAGCGAAAATGGAACATGTCACGAAATCGTGACACTTTCGCTGCCTTATGCTTTTCTCTGCCTTACGCCCGCGAAACTGGAACATGTCATGAAATCGTGACGCTTTCGCCTTCGAGCTCTTCCTTCTTGAATTCGTCGCGAAATCGTGACGCTTCTTCTGTTGAAGACTTGTTTACTGTCTCTGTCATGAAATCGTGACACTTTCTCCAACTGAATGCCCCCATCTCAACCTGTCACGAAATCGCGACACTTTCTCCAACTGAATGCTGTCATCTCAACCTGTCGTGAAATCATGACACTTTCTCCAACTGAATGCTTCCATCTCAACCTGTCGCGAAATCGTGACACTTTCTCCAACTGAATGCTGCCATCTCAACCTGTCACGAAATCGTGACACTTTCTGCATCCGTACGATTTCTTTGTAGCCTATCGTGAAATCATGATAGTTCTCATTTTTGACTCTTCCCTTTGCTGCATGTCGCGAAATCGCGACAGTTCTCACTTCGACTTCTGTAGCATGTCACGAAATCGCGACACTTTGTCTTGCTACTTTCTCTCTCTTCAAACTTGTCGCGAAATCGTGACAATTCACACTACGGACTCTCTTTTCAGCATTATGTCACGAAATCATGACACTTTTTCTTTTGGACTCTCTCTTCTGCAACATGTCACGAAATCGCGACACTTTTTCTTTCGGACTCCCTCTCCTGCAACATGTCACGAAATCGCGACACTTTTCCGTCCGTACAATCTTCTTTGCAATATGTCACGAAATCGCGACACTTTTCCTTCTCTGCCTTCCTGCACTTTTTGAGTCACGAAAATGCGACATGTCGCGAAATCGTGACACTTTCCACCTTGCTCTTCTTTTCTGCCAACATGTCGCGAAATCGCGACAGTTTTGCCAGCTCTTTCTCTCTCCTCAAACATGTCACGAAATCGTGACAGTTTTTCAGCACTTTCTCTCTCCTCTAACATGTCGCGAAATCGCGACAGTTTTTCTTGTCTGCTGCATACCTTTTCTTACTTGTCTTTTTCTTTGATCTTTTGCAAATGG
Source organism: Wollemia nobilis (assembly GCA_028583015.1). NCBI lineage: Eukaryota > Viridiplantae > Streptophyta > Pinopsida > Araucariales > Araucariaceae > Wollemia > Wollemia nobilis. Next base: position 13,597,696 of record JAQPPZ010004624.1, on the reverse strand, counting down.
GCTACTATGATCTTCCTGGAAACTCATTGTCCATGCTCTGAATAATCTGACATTAAATCAAATTCCTTCAAGAGCTTCTTGACATCAATGACAACTTCTACACTTGAGCAAAGGCAATGTACCCAAGGTACCCAAAATTGCCAACAATGGAAAGGTCACCTTCTATATCAAGCAGGAAAGCTGACCCTCACTAAGGCCTCTCTTTAGAGCATTCCAATCTATTTCCTCTCCATTTTTAAAGCCCCTGTAAAGGTTTTCCAAAAAATTGAGAAACTCCAAAAAGAATTTTTATGGACTGGATCAGAGGAGAAAAAAAAGATACACCTTGTAGGATGGACCAAAGTGTGCAGTCCTAGGGAAAATGGGAGCTTAGGTCTGAGGAGAATTGCTCATATAAATTTAGCTTTACTAGCTAAGCAGGCATGACACCTCATTTTTGGTGAAGAAAATGAATGGATAGCTATCATCAAATGAAAGTATCTTCAAAATATGGAATTTTTAAGTGATTCAGTTCCAATCAGAGGTTCTGCTTTTTGGAAAGCAATTCTCAATTTTAAGGAAATCATCAAAAAAAGGTTTAATATGGGTTTTAGGCAATGGTGAGAGGATAAATTGTTGGAATGATAGGTGGAATAAGGACGAACCACTAACACAATATCCTAACTTAGCCCGAATCAGAGATATCACGAAAGAACTCATTGGCTAAAAAGTATATGATTATATGGTTGAGGATAGAGGCAGAATGAAGTGGAAACAAATAAGGATTCAAGGATTTTAAGAAGAATCAAATGATCTTTGTAAAATTCTTAGGAAATAGTTTATCCCCATGAGACCCAAGGAAGATCAAGTGACCTGGGCTCCTACGGAAAATGGGCAGTTCACTGTTAAATAATCTTACAAGCTTCTGCTTGATGATGAGGATTTTGTCCTCCAAAAGGACTTATTTTGGATAAAAAATTTAATTCCAAAAATTGTAATCTCTTCATGGCTGGTTATCCAAGGAAGAATTCTAACTATTGATAATATGATGCATAAAGGTATTTGTATCACTAATCATTGTTATATGTGCAGGGCTAATTGGGAGACCATTTATCACATTTTCCTTGAGTGCCCTTTTTCCTTGACTGTCCTAAGTGGGTTTTTTCAAGCCTTCAATATTTCCTGGGTTAAACCAACCATCGTACTTGATTTGTTCATCCAGTGGCCTTGCCCATTTTCAAGCCAAAGACTTAGATACATGTGTAAAATTTGTCTCAATCACTATCTTTGGTAGATGTGATTAGAAAGGAACCATAGAGTCTTTAATGAGTCTATCCATGATCATCAAACTATCATTTCCAGGATTCTATCCTTTGCCAAAAAGAATGTGAACCTTATCCCTTTTGATAGTCATAAACCTCATCTGTAGGAGACCACGATTGCTCAATATTCAAGCTTAACCTTGTTAGATGATTCTGTGCCTAGGGTAGTCAAACCCCAGAGCCAATGTTAAGTGGTCCCCACCTCCTACGAGTTAGTTTAAGCTTTTTATGGAGCGGCTAAGGACAATCATGGCAGAGTAGGCGCTGGTGGCATTGTGCGAGATCATAATGGGAATATGATGCTTGCATTTTTTGAATATTTGGGAACAAGGACGAACAACGAAGCTGAAGCTAGAGCTATGTGGAGAGGCCTTCAAATGACTCAAGACTTAGAAGGCAATTTGATCATAGAAGGAGATACTATGCATGTTATAAATCTCCTCAATAATTGGAAAACACCTCCTTGGAAGATTAAAACAATTTTTGAAGAGGCTAGGATCCTTTTCCAGGGAAGACGGGACTGAAAAGCCCAACATGTCTTTCGGGAAGCTAACAAAGTTGCTGATAATCTGGCCAATTTGGGTGTCGATGGTGACAAAATTTTCAAATGGTAACACGGTGTCCTGAGCGAAGTAGAGGAGCTTATTCAACAAGAATGCCAAGAATGATAGTCGGATTTACCAACAAGGAAGGCACTGTAAGTTCTAAGGCTATGAGTATTCCCATCTCTTTTTTGAAATGGACTCACAATAAAAATTATCCGAGCTGTCAGTCTTGGTGGATGTTGCTTGGAAATACCACAAAGACTAATGGGGACAGTCACATGTCATATAACATGGCTCCTAGTTGTCTTAGTAATTTGAGGTTGGTTGATAATCACAGGGCAAGAAAGAAATGGAAATATAAGACTTCAAACCAGAGCCAAGTGGACCACCAGATAGCCACCGCCATAAATCTAGCCAGCAAGTTCACTTCTCCAAGGTTGATTTGCCAAGATAGGATGTGGTCCCAAAGCATGTCATATATGGAAGAAATCAATTACCAAAGGATCATTAAGAGTAATTGTTAATACAAAGCTTGTGGGAGTTTTTTTCAGTACTCTGCTATGTGTGTCTGCAGCTTTTTGTTTCTCCACTATTTCAAGGAAGGGATCCGTGTCTGTTTCTTTTTTTGTAATTATGATGCAGGTGTGTTTTCTCGGGGTATACCCAAAATGTTGTATGGAAAGTTTATTTTTTATAACAGGCTATGTGTCTTACCGGATGTAATGGCTTTGGCGGCATGTAGATTTTACATATATAGGATCCTTAGTAAGGACATGTTCATCAACAACCCTGGGCTAATTTTTGTAAAAGGTTTTGGGTCAATCTGTAAAACCCGATATTAATGCTATAGTATCTTATCTACCAAAAAAATCAACATATTTTAAAAGAATCAAATAACACAAGTGTGATCCAATCTACAAATAATTCACCATAATAGAAAAAAAGACTAACAAAAAGTGAGAGGGCAATGCCACTGTTAGGACCCCATCCTAACACTATGATGTAATATTCCTTGTGAATGTAGAGGGATTCCCATAATAATATTTAATAAACGTAGGGAACACCCATGATAATGTTTTAAAATATTTTGTAGTAGTTGCAACTCTAGAAGCGCCTAGACAAGTGACACTATCATATGTAACTATTATTAATAATGTAATTGTTTTGTAGGTAGGACATTCAAGCTTGGGTGGCAATTTGCATGTAAGCCAATCTTGAGATTTAGGTGGTAGATGAAATATTTAAAACTGTGAGGGATAAAAATGTATGTATATTTTTGCATAATTGAATGAAATTATTGAAGGAGGTTGCCCCCTCAAAGTGGACTATATTTCTGTGTTAATTGTGAGATTGTTCATTTTTGCATTTATATTTTATAGTGGTGTCGTGAGAATTTATGTTAATTTGTAATATTTGTGTGTGTTTATTTTTAATAGTAGTTTCCTAACAAGTGGTATCAGAGCGCTTTGTAGGTTTGTGTTCTAATGCAACTACGACACTTCCTACTATTCTAATTGTTAGGTATAATATTTCATGTTTTAGTTTTTTTCACTAGTTCCTTATCAAAAAAAGTCTAGCCTCTATGTTTTTTTATATTAGTTATCCAAGTTAGAAACCCTATGCTGAGGGTTTTAAAATATCATGAAGGATTTATCATTATTGGCTAAGCTAGATTATCTATAAATAATCTAGTGAAGTGAGGGGCAATCATGCTCCAATACTTAAGCCTTAGATAACACTTGTCTATGGAGTTGATCTCCCACGTATCTTTAGGTATATTGAGAGACCCCCTAGGATTAGGAGAGATATTTCACTATTAAAATTTATTTTAGCCTTGTACTCTCCATAGTACATCAAACACATCTGGAAAGATTACCCTCACGTACTGACAGAGAGGCGGGTAGTGTGCTCAAGGGTATGTGTAGAATCCTCCTTGAGTAGTGGCCTAAAATATTGTTCTGAGCACTATCACTCATCACTACGGTATAATAGAGGGCCTATGGGTAGTACATACACCCTAGGTTAGCATACCCTATGATGTTGAATTTTAAACCTGCAACAAATATCCTATTTTATGAATTTCAAACCTGCTACCATACCCTTGTCACAAAAATTGAGTATACGTAGAAAATATCCATATTCCATAGTTTCTACATGCAAAACAGTCAAAGCAAAAATTATATAAGAATATCATAGGCAAATAGGAACCACCAAAGTCACAAATAGGGAAACAAGGAGGGTCAACATTAGTTACAATCAAGAAAATTTTATCAGTAACAATCAGTACAAGGTCATCAGGCTATTAGTGTTAGAATAGTTATCTATGACAGTCAAAATTTAAATAGATAAGGAATATTTGTGACAGATTTAGACTAGGCAAGTGATAGTACAATGTCAAGAGTGGTTAGTAGTCATAACAATATGGTAGAGTGTCAAAAAGGATTGGTCAACACAGAACCTAACTTTTAAACCAAGAGTCTAGAGGAAAAATTGACCACAATAGTAGACTCGATAAAATATTAATACCAAAAAAATGGTTTGGGGTTGTTTAAAACCAGTATTGTGGTATATAAATCATTGGGATCATCTTCTAGAGTTGGTCATTTTGATATATAACCCCCAAATCACTTTTTGGGATCCTTACTAAAAATAGTAACCCCTAAAACCACCTTTCTATTTTTAGTAAGTCTCACCAATAGGACATAACTTTGAGAACATGGCTGCTAGTACTCAGCAACAAGAGCTAGATAACCAAATTTCTCAAAAGTGGATAATATGGATAAACAAATATGATCACTCATAAATAGCTTAGATGAGATAAAGACACAAATCAAAAACTTCTAGGAAACTAAGTGTGGTTAAAGAGGCACAAAAAAAATGAAGGTTGAATGGGATAATCATATCTCTTCCAACTCCTTGGGTCATCAAGATCAACAAGATACTAGTACGAGTCAGCGTCAACGAAATGTACCAAATAACAATGGATTTAAATTACCAAAATTAGACTTCCCAGATGGAAAGGATCTTAAGGGGTGGATTTGTAAGGTAGAACAATATTTCAATATCCATAATATTCCATGTTAGATGCATTTGATAATTGCATATTTCAATTTTGAATTAGATGCACTACATTGGTTCAGTGTCTTAGAAAGACTGAAACTGACCTCCCATGGCAAGACTTTGAGAAGCATCTACTCACTCGCTTTGGTCCTAGTGAGTTTGAAGATTTTATCGGATCCCTTACAAAACTGAAACAAACTTCAACTGTTTGAGAGTATCAAACTTAGTTTGAGAAACTGGCTAATCATACCTCTAGTTTAGGTGTTGACTTCTTTCAAAGTTATTTTGTGATTGGTTTGAAGCATGACATAGAGCGGAGGTCAAAATGGCAACGCCATAAATATTATACCAAAAAATACAATTGGTTAAATTAGCAGAAGATAAATTCAAGGCTCAAGGTCGTATCACTAAATTTCCTCAATCTTGACCACCTTTTTCATCCAAGGTCATGACAAGTCCCACCACCAAATCACCAACTATAAAAAAATTGACCCATGAAGATATGGAGAATAGAAGGGTCCAAGGGTTATGTTATAATTGTAATGAAAAGTATTCTCGGGGGCATAAGTGTGTGCAACAAAAAATGTATCTGCTTGATATGGATGAAACAACAACCATAGAATATTCATAGGATGAGCAAGATCCTCCATAGGGGAAAACATCAGATCAGGTAGCATATTTAGATGAATCCCAACCAAAAATATTTATGCATGCTTTAGCAGGATTTTTCACTCCCCAAGCAATAAAAGTGATTGGCTACTTCAAAGGACAACTGGAAGTACACATAACTTTATTGATCCATGTGTAGCCAAAAAAGGAAATTGTTATATTACTACATGTAATTCCTTTGAAGTTGTGATTTCTAATGGAGGAACCCTCCCATGCAAAGGAAAATAGTGTAATATCAAACTTCAAGTTGGGAACTATAATCTCAAGGAAGACATGTTTGCCTTACCCCTTGATGGGTGTGATATAGTTTTGGGAGCACAATGATTAAGAATGTTATGACCAATTTTGTGGGATTTTGCTAATTTTTGGATGAAATCCAGTCAAGAGGGGAAGGAATATACTTTACTTGACATGAAAGTTGATGCGGATCAGTTTATTTCCATCCATAATAAATTAAAAAAGTCCTCTCATGGAGTGGTGGCACAAATTTTTGCTATAACTACACCTAAGAAAAAAAACATAACCATCAAATGTAATTACAAGGATTATTAAACAAATATGCTCATTTTGATGAACCCAAGGGACTACCTCCTCATCGCTCACATTACCATGCAATACATTTTTTTCATGGTAGTCTTCCTCCTAATGTTTGTCCATACAAGTACCCTTATGCTCAAAAATAAAAAAATTGAAAAAATAGTGCAAGAGCTTCGTGTTGCATGGGTTATTCATTCTAGAGTTAGTCCCTATTATTTTTTAGTGTTATTAGTAAAAAATAAGGATGATACTTAGCGCTTGTGCGTGGATTGTTAAAACCTCAATATGATCACTATTAAGGATAAATTCCCAATTCCAGTGATTGATAAACTACTTGAAGAGTTGCATGGGGCCCAATATTTTCAAGGTTGGATTTGCATTCAAGATATCATCAAATTCATATCAAGGATGAGGATATTCTAAAAATAGCTTCAAAAACTAATGAAGGGCATTATGAAGTCCTAATTATGTCATTTGGGTTAACCAATGCACTTTCTACCTTTCATATTCTGATGAATTCCATTTTTTGCCCTTTCCTTCACAAATTCATTTTAGTCTTTTTGATGATATATTGATTTACAGTCATTCATGGGAAGAGCATCTTCAACACTTAGATCACATACTCAAACCTTTGTTTGACCATCAACTTTATGTTAAGATGTCCAAATACTCTTTTGGAAGTAAGAGGTTGAATACTTGGGTTACATTGTCACTAAGGATGAATTTCAGGTTGATCCCAAGAAAATTTAGATTGTCCAATATTGGCCTAAGCCTCGTACCCTAAAGGGAATTCCTGGTTTCTTGGGACTCATAGGCTATTACAAGAAATTTGTGAAGAATTAAGGCAAGATAGCGACCCCCTTGACTGCCATGATGAGGAGTAATTCTTTTTTGTAGATAAAACCTTTTGGAAAGGCTTTTGTTGATTTAAAGTATGCCATGACCACTACCCTTGTGTTAGCAATACCAAATTTCTCTAAACCATTTATCATTGAAAGTGATGCATTAGGCACTGGCATTAGGGTATTTCTAATGCAAGAAGGTAGACCCTTGGCCTTCATTAGCGAGGCACTCTTAGGCCAAAATTTGGGTAAGTCTACTTATGAGAAAGAAATACTTGTCATTTTACATGTGATCAATCATTAGCAATCGTATCTCATTGGGAGACATTTTTCCATCAAGATTGATCATCAGTCTCAAATATTTTTTAGAACAATGGGTGGCGACTCCATACCAACAAAAGTGGGTTTCCAAATTGTTGGGTTATGACTATGACATCAAATATAATAAGGATAAGTAAAATGTGTTGGTGGATGTTTTATCCCGATTACATGAAGAAAAGGTTATGCTACATGCTATATCCACACCACAATCTCAGTGAATTCATCAATTATATGAGGAACTAATCAAGGATTCCTCTTTGGAAACTCTCATCTACTTTTTCTAGCGAGGCATGAAAAATATATTCATACTTTTGTGGTTGAATGTGATCGTTGCCAACATATGAAAGGTGAAATTTTGAGTTCCCCTAGTACCCTTCAGCCCTTATCGATTCCTAAGTAGGTTTGGATGAATATCTCTATGGATTTCATTGAAGGGTTGCCTAAATCTGGAGGTAAATTAGTTATTCTAGTGATAGTAGATCGTCTTACGAAGTATGCTCATTTCTATTCCCTATCCCATCCATACACCGCATCCATTATCACTCAAAATTTCCTTGACTTTATATGTTTCCTCCATGGAATGCTTAAATCCATTGTATCTAATAGGTATCCTACCTTCACTAGTCAATTTTGGTAGAAATTGTTCAAGTTGCAGGGAACACAACTCAAGATGAGTTTAGTTTATCACCCTCAAAGTTATGGCTAAACTAAAATTGTGAAAAAATATTCGGAAACATATCTTTGTTGCTTCACCTCTGAACATCCTACATAGCGGTCCAAGTGGCTTACTTTAGCTGAATGGTGGTGTAAAGCTATGAAAACCACACATCTAAAGCTATTACAACATGATAAGGAATTGAAAGCATATAATCTATGTAATCATTTGATAAAAGAAAATAACAAGAAGGAATGCTCTCTTTTATTAATCAAATGAATATTTGATTACAATTTATCCCTCTAAGGGATACCAAATCTTGATACAATGTTACAAATACAAATGACCCCAAAATAGGGGAATATGTGCTTCACAAGGTCTTCATGACTCCACCACTTTTTTTATATGAGGGATTACTTAGCCACCTTCGTCTCTTTAGATTAAGAAACCAGATCTTGATGATCCTTTGCTCTATGATGCCCTAATATCTACACACAAAGAACTTCAAGAAATATTAGCAACATATGAGGCCTCTCGAAATGAGGCTTGTGTCTTTGTTAATGTAAATTATAAAGCCAAGCATAAATGTGTGTAAAGGTGCATAAAGATGCCTGAAATATTGATAAGAAAGCATGAAATAATGCTTGAAACATACAAAGGAGCCTAAATATGCATGTAAACTTGCAAATTAAGCATAAAGAATCTAATGTATGAAAGCATGTAAAGGAAAGAAAATATGCCTATGAAACTGATAATGAACCATGGAAATGTAGTAAAGATGACTAATTTATGCTAGATAAAGCTAAATACATGCTAAGAATAGGAAATTTATGGCTAAAGCAAGTAAAAGAGCTCATAAAACCCTAGCCGCTATCACTCATAGCAACTGGATTTGCTAGCCATTGTTGACGTCAATAGCTAAGCATGTGGGCTGCTATTGAAAATAGCGATCATGAGGAAGATGTTTTACCTCTTAAATCCAGCTTGTTGATGCTCAATTTCCTTGATAAATTGATGGTCAAGGGTCACATGTGTCTCAGAACACATAATTGGGGTTGAAATATCTTGTATTCATGATGGATTGATGTTGAATGGCAAGATTGCTTCTCAGGTATTAAACAATAATTTGGCAGTATCTCACTACTTCTCAAGTGATGTGAAATGGCTCTACAATTTGGTAGGGTTTTGCTACATTCAATTCGTTCCCCAATCAAAATTTTCTCTTCAATTTTGGGAGGCATCTTATAGACTTTCCAAATCCTAATCTTGGCTTCTCAAGGAAGCCAAGATCAAGAATCGATTGGCCTGAGCAGTTGTGAGGAACCCTCTGGAAGCTTCATAGCCCAAAATCGCTCAAGAACCATTGCAAGTTTATTTATTGTAACTGATTTTTCTCAACTCAGGTAGTCCAAGTTTGTTTCAGGGCTAACAACTTTCACTTAGCATGGCTAGGGGTAGGCTACCCTTAGCCGCTATCGACAGGTGTGGCTAATGCTTAGCCACAATGATCGTCACTGGCTGGGATCTTAGTTGTTGATGCCATCAATAACTAAGACTGTATAGGCCTAAACTGCCTAAAATGAGTGGTTAGAACCAGTGCTTGGTCTTGGAAAGGTCCAATCTCATTCATATGGTCTAAAAAGGTGCCCATATAAGTAGTCGCCTAAACATGATGTGTTTTAGGTGTCTACAGATGCTCCTTTTGGGATGCGTTGTGTGGAAAAACATGACGTTGAGCAAAAATAGACCACCTAAAGCCATATTGTAGGTTTGATGATACTCATTGATCTAGTCAATGTTAGATGTCCCAATCACATAAAGGGTATGCATATCAGAATCATTGCTTCCAATGGGATGAAAGGCTTAGCTTTGAGTAAAGCTTTGAATATGATCTGCATGAAATCGATATGAATTGTTCGAATGATAATGACCAAAAAATAGATTGCCAAATATTTAGTTCATTATGTATGCTTTTTTCCTAGTAGAAGGGTAAGCTTGTGATAGCTATTAGCAATGATTCATAAGACGAACATAATTTACATGATCAAGTGTTCAATTATTGATTTTGATTATGAATGTTGTTATTATTACTACCTCCTCAAGTGACAAGTCGATGAGGAAAGGACAAGTGATGAAAGTGATGAGTCGCTTGACCAAGATGATTGATTTGGATAGTTTAAGATGATTGCATTTATTATTATAGTTGTGAATTCAACCATTAATAGTAATTATACATCTCTATCCCGCAGAGTATTTCGAACATAATGGCCTTCTTAAGGAATCAAAATGATAGCAATTCCATTTAAGCTTGTGCTGAATCACTATGTTCGATGATCTGATGAAATTTCATATAAGAAATAAAATGAAAGCCTTGTTCCCATGAGGCAGTCCAGCCACCATGGCCTTCTTTGGGATTGAAGTGAAGACATTTCAATTCAACAATGATTAATTTGGTTTGAATGGCCTTATGGTAATTTACTCATCTTTTTGGATTGCATGGAGCGCAAGTCGTTGCAACCGCCAAGTGTGTAGGGTAAATAACTGGATACAAGGCTCAATTGAAGTTTTGTTGTTATTTGATTTTTTTGGTAATTTGATGATTTTTGAAGATTCCGGATCGGTAGATATGCATTAATGTCTATTTTGAAGCTCCACATAGTGAGAAATTTGGAGCATTTATTACTGCTTCTTAGCCATTGTCAAAATCCACGATTGGTTTTTGCAATTTTCTTAGCCATTGTTGATGTCAGTGACTAGCGTTGCCCTAATTTGCATCCACTTTCGACATTAGCAACCGAGGAAAACATGGAAAATATAAAATAAAATCAAGGTTTTTATTCTTCATTATTTCGATATGGCTTGAGTGAATAGTGAGCTCTGAAGGAGAGAAGTAAAAACTTGATACGAAATGTTTCCAAACTTACCTTTCACCACTATGGCAGATCAACCTAACGCCTTTACTAGTGGTGAAGTTGGAGCTCCTAAGGTAGGCTCTCCGTCTCTCTTTAGTGAATTTATGCATTAATAAAATAAACCTCACTAAGTAATGAGATTAAATGAACTTCACTAAACTGTAAGTAATGAACCTCACCTTAGTTAGGTTTAGCATTAGGTTAGCTTAGATGGGTGGGTTTAATTTTTGGGCAATTTTGGGGTAGGAAATGACCTTGCGTGGGGTCCTTCCCATAGCTTCTATCGGTATTGGTGGCTCCCAATTTACCAATTGGGGGTTGTTGTCACTGTGGATGGTTAGGTTTAAACCCTAATGGCAAAAAAAATTATTGTTGGCAGTTAGCCGTTGACGATGTCAACGACAGTCGTGGCGACTGCTGTCAACGTGAGCAGCTAAGGAACCTTAGCCAAATTTTTTATCTTTTTATTTTTTTGAAATTTTGAAGTTGATTATGCATTTGGATTTGTACCTTAGACCTTGATTGCATGAGTGTGAGATCCTAATTTGCTTCTTGAGCTACTGCCCCAATTAGATTACATGGACTGGGATTGGTTTGGGATGTTGGGCCTCAGCTATGTCATCATATTGCTGACTATCATGTCGAACCAGACCTATATCATATCCCTAGCTCATCGATGGTATTCTAGGACTAAAACTTTTCATATTTTGACTAGAGAGATGATGATGACACCTAAGGATGTCTACCGTATATTTAGGATTCCCATGGATGGATAGCCTATCACCTTTTCAGCTACTATAGTGAAGGCAGTAGTCTTTCAAAGGGTTTTTGGTGATAGAGCAATTGAGATGCTGGGTGACATCGAACATGGTGGAGTGCTAGTGATGTATTGGTTTAAGGAGGATGTCTTCTCATGGTGTTAGGTCATTCTTATGCACATTATCTGTAATATGCTCTTACCAGGCACCTCAGGTGCGAGGTTCCCTTGGAACCTTTTGGTGATGGTACAAGATTTACTTGATAGAATTAGGTCATCGATTATGGCATGGGGGAGTGCATTGTTGGACCATATCTATGATGAGTTGTATAGGATTACATAGCATGGGTGATCTGGCATTGGGTGTAGCCTAATCCTACAGATCTGAGGGTGGGAGAATATCAAGATAGACAGGCCTGAAAAATTGCTTGTAGTGATTATGGTAGTAGCAGTGGTGGCATAGTTCAATGTGCTAGATGGCCACGAGAGTTAGATATGCACCGAAGTAGATCTCATGTTGGGGATATAGCTCACAATATGGGGTCATTTACAAGGCTATAGGCAAGCTAGATCATATGGAGGCCCTATTTGTATTACCTAGATTAGTAGGAGGCTGACAGATACTTGGCTTGGATAAGGCATGATAGATAGGTCATTGGGTGCAAGCTCGGGGTGAGGAAGTTCTTCCACTTTACCAGGTCACTAGGTAGTTCAATATCATATAGGATGTCCCTATGGAGCTAGTCCTCTACCACCATCTGAAGGCGGAGACAGCTCATAGTTACAGCTCTGGAAGATGTGGATGATGATCTTCACATAGATATAGGGACAATCGATGTGGGGACCATGGGTGATTATGACACCTGGTGGACTACACAGTTATGGTAGGGTGGTTGCAGTAGGACATGCTACAATGGGTATCCTTGCTATAGGAGATACATCAGCATTGCAGGTATAGGTTTCTAGATTGCAGGGTTTGATTAGCCAGTATGATGTTGGGTTCCAGTCTGATGGTGCATATATCAGGTGGCTAGAGAGAGAGGTGGTAATGTTAGGCGGTACTCTACCTATACAGTCTACTATAGGTAGATATCACAAGAGTCAATGGAGTGAGTCTAGATAGTCCTCAGTGCACCCTAGCCATAGGATAGGTGCCCAATCTGAGAGATCGATAAGTACCAACTCTAGACAGCATCACAGAGAGGGAGTTGAGGGTGGAGACAACTCTAGGGGTGTAGGAACTGCTTGATATGCCATGATATGGCTTGTGCCATTTTTGAGTGTAAGGTCTAACCTACACTATTGTAGTCTGTGGGTATTTTTTACCTCATGTATTTATGACATTTACACATATATATGATACTCTTTTATTCTCATTATGTGTATTATGTTGTTGTTTTATGTTCATGTGATGCAAATGTGGAAGCAATACTTATATGATGGTTTTATTATGCTATATGGATACGATGTACTAATGACATGCACTAGCTAGATGATAGATGTATGATTAGCTGCTATGATCTATATGTATAGATGCACTACTATGTATGCATATATGGATGCAATAGTGAATGTTAAATGTATGTTTAATTTATTTCAATTTTTTATGCATTTAATCTATGTGATGTGATATGACAAATGGTATGTAATGTAATGCATTATTTACATGATGATGATCTAATGCAAATGAACTTGTATGCTTTAATCACTTAAAACATAAGGAATGAATCTAATATGTGTAACAAACTAATGGATGACACCACAGAATGTATAAAAATCATCACTATAAATGGTAACTCTTATCATAAGAATTAATCATTTAAGCATCCGTATGTGATATGAGATGATGTGAGATGTATGGTTTTCCCTTATAAGCTTTTGTAAATTAAAATATATGCACAAAATAGTCAGTGGTCGTCTAAATATCATTGTTGATATCTATTCGGTATCTATCCTATTTCATGAATACCCCTTAATAAACAAAACCTCATAAGGAAAAGTGTGATTGGTTTATGATATGATTTGTTGTTGTAGGGGATTTTTGAGGTTTTCCATGAGACTCAAACACCCTAGTTGATTAATAAAATTTTGTATAATGACTACACTAGGCTCTTGACAAATAAAAGCTTTTTTTATGAAGACCAAAATATTCATTATCCTTGTGTGTGCAAATGAATATATTAGATGAGACATAAGACTACCTCATTGCCAAGCGGGATTTATTCAACCCATTATTATAATGAGGATCACCAAATGTTCATCCTGATCCTAAGTTTGGACTAGACTACTAGGTAAGACAGGCCATCTAAAGCTAGCTCATTTGTAAATTGCTTAGAACTACCTCATTGCTAGGCGAGATTCATTCAACCCATTGTTGTAATAGGTATCACTCAATGGCTTTGAATACTAACCATTCCATGGATTCAAGCTCTTCACCCCCTTCTTTTATTTTAATGTATTGGGATACTTTCTCATGCTTAGTGATGAAAATCACTGTTTTTTATTTTTTAGCAAGGGATTTTCTTTGATTTGGGATTTGCTTATTTTGTATGAAATAAAGGGATTTCTTTAGATAGGATGGAACTTGTCCTTATGTAAATTATCAACATCCTAGACCATGTACATCACAATATGAGCAAGTAAAAACCTTTCACTTAATATGACTAGGATCACTTTGTACAGTTCACATTTCTGTGTCCTAACTAGGATTGTTAATGTTTAAAAGTGATGGGATTTTGAAATATGCAAGGTACTATCAAAAATAGACCTCATCTCCAAAAGCAAATATAACTTTCTAAAAAATCTAAGAAGATCACTAGGTATGGCTAACTGACCAAAAACCCTAGTATATACCTTATAGCAACAAGAATGGTTGTGTTGAAAAACACAATTACTCACAAGGGTTATGGATGATGATGATGTAAAGATGCATGATTAAGATTCAAACGTGGTGTCATTTTTAATATTGTAGATACAACCTATCCTAATGCGAATGCAATGGATCAAAATGCCTAATGCAATGCAATTAAGAGAATGCATGTGCAAAATAAAAATGCGTAATATAATTTTTTTTGTGTGTTTGATGTTTTGTAATGTTTTTGATTTATTGTTTTTTTATTTGTTTGGATTTTTGATGTTTTAAATTGTTTTTGTTATTTTGAATGCTTTTCAAATGTTTTTGGATTTTTGATTTTATGTATGAAATACCTTTAGATAAAGAATTTTAAGAGGTTCAGGATCTTCAACACCTTCTAGCGATGTTAGGAGATAAGTCCCTAGTACTATCTTCTCTGAAATGATAAATGGACCTAACCAGTTGGTCGTAAATTAGTCTCGTAGATGTGGTGGCAGGTTTGAGTTATGTTGGTTCTCTTTTAGCACAAGATCTCCAACTTTAAAGTCTCTCAAGTGGACTTTGTTATTGTAAGTTCGTTTTAGCCGATCTTGGTAAACTCAGAGATGCTTAAGAGCATTCACGCGACATTCATCAAGAAGCATCAATTGATCTAGGCAATCTTTCCATGCAGTGTCGTTATCAATGAACTCTTTTAATGTGACGTGTAATGTTGGAATTTCCAATTCCAAGAGCATGATGGTATTAGTGCCATATACTAGTGAGAATGGTGTTGCCTTAGTGGGCATCCGTATACTAGTCCCATAAGCCCATAATGCAAGAGGTAGCTGAATATACCAATCTTTATTATTTTCTTGAATAGTCTTCTTTAAGATTGCTACCATTATTTTGTTCGAGGCCTTTGCTTGCCCATTTGCTTGTGGATAATATGGAGTTGCAAAACTGTGTTGAATATTACATTTGGATGTTAAAGCCCTTACAATTTTATTTTTAAATGAGGTTCCATTATCCAATATTATTTTGGATGGTATCCCAAAACAACATATTATATTATGGAGTATGAACTCCGCAATACATGCTCCTATCATTGTATTTAAAGTTATTGCCTCCACCCACTTGGTGAAATACTCAGTGGTCGTTATGATAAATGTGTTTCAACCTAAATATGGGGAGAGATCTTACCAATTAGATCCAAACCCCATTGATAAAATTTCTAAGCCACTTGGATGGGTTGTAAGACATGCGATGGCAGGTACGTAATATTAGCATGGTGCTAATATTTAATGCATTTCTTGACATACACTATGCAATCCTTCTCCATAGTGGGCCAATAGTAACCCATTCGAAGGATGCGCTTGACAATGGACATGCCACTAAAATGGCCACTGCATGTACCATCATGAGCTTTTGAAATCACCCTAGTAAATTCTTGGGGCTCAAGGCAACGAATAATAATTCCATCATAGCCATGACGATACAAGATGTATCCTAACAATACATATCTAGTCGCTTTTTGTTTAAATGCTCTTTTTATGACATGCAACAATCCTTGTGGGATTAATCCAAGCTTAAGGAAACCATGTAATTGTGATAACAAATATTGATAAGCAATGGATTCGACTAACTGTACGATGTACTCCTGCTGCAATTCAACTTGTACAAATACAAATTAAGAAACAACCCTATGGAGAATAGTGGTAATGTTCTTTGCAGGACCCTGCAAGATCAAAGACCCCCAGTGCGCCTTATTCAGAAAGTCTATCTTTATAGAGCCACTCATGGTTTGGTTCTATATGAATCATGTGGACTTGTTGAGTTGTATTTTCACCCGGTTGTGAAAACACACTCTCCGATAGGATTCGAGTCCCAAATCCTCTGCTTGCAAAGAAATTAAACAAGTAACTTCTCCAAGGTCTCCGCTATGTTAGCATTTTGCACAAATAATGCTGCTCAATTTGAAGTAACTGTTAACAAGGGGCACTATGGTTTATTTTACTCTGAAATTGCAATGGACTCAAAGTGAATTAATCTTAATGATGAATCTATTTTCGATTTCGAACTTTGGTAGATTTTCAAGTGTTTATTTTAATGACTGTAAATTAAAATAAAAGTTAAAATTTTTGGAAATGAAAGTGCAAAAAAGATAAAAATAAAATGTAAAGAAAAATGAAAATAAAATACACTCAGGGGCTGCAATCCTATAGGACAAAACAGAAGATAATGAGGTTTTCTGCATACAACCTAACCTATTGAACCTGCAAACCCGCACAATCTAGATAAGCTAGGTGTTGGTTTCTGGGGTCTTAACTATGGCTTTCAGATTTAGGCATTCGCATGAAGCAACCAAGAGAACTTGCATTAAACTTCACCTATAAACCTAAAAATCTGAAAGGGGAAAGATAAACATTCAATTTTGCATGTAGAAAATAACTCCTCCTTTCTTGCCAATGAGATGCAACTCTCTAAATTTTTTGTATTAAAAATTGATCATTTTACAATAACAGAATCTCTAGTTTTCTCAAAACCAGAAAAAGGGGAAGAAAAACACTCCAAAGTAGGCCCAGAATGGCTTCTCGCCTTCGACACTACAACTCTACCCGCTGCGGTTTCTGATCCTTGTACCAATTTATGCTTCTACTTTTAAAAATTTTGGCAATGCTCTCTGTTTCGCCTTGTGACGCTTTGCTTCATCTCCCAAATCGCTTCGCTTCATCTTCCCCACCTCTTCGTCGTTTTTGACTTTCTGCTCAACGTCAAAACATTTGATCTTCTCTGTGAAATGTAACACTTTTGTAACCCCTACACCTTTATGCCACATGTTCAGCGCTTCCCTACATGTTCCATAACGGCCCATCATGAATCGCAACAAAAAAAAAATAGCATGTCGCGATATCGTGACGTTTTTATATCTACAGCTTTGCTCTTCTACCATGCACCGCAAAAACGAGACATGTCACGATATCGTGACATTTTCCTGTTAGCAACCTTGTTCGCCTTCATGCACCGTGAAAATGAGACATGTCACGATATCGCAACAATTTTTTGCTTTGAGCCGCGCAGATGCAACCTATCGCGAAATCGTGACGTTTTCCTCTTTTAGGCTGTGCAGATGCAACTTGTCACAAAATCACGATGTTTTTCTCTTTCGCTCTATCCCGCTGCACTTGTCCACGAAAATGTGACATGTCACAAAATCGTGACACTTTTTCATTTCGTACCATCTTGCTACTTTCGGTCGCGAAATCGCGACGCTTTTTCTTTTCAGGCTGTCTCACTGCTTTCTGTCGTGAAATCGCGATGCTTTTCTCTTCGGCACCCTCTTGCTGCTTTCTGTCGCAAAATCGCGACGCTTCTCTCATTGAGCACCCTCTTGCTGCTTTTTGTCGCAAAATCGCGACGCTTTTCTCATTCATACTGCTTTCACTGTACTTGGCCGCAAAAATGCGACATGTCACGAAATCACGACATATTTTCTTTTCGTACCATCTCACTGCTTGGAGCCGCAAAAATGCAACCTGTCGCGATTTCGTGACACTTTCTTTCATTTGTTCCTTCCTCACTTTCTTGCCGTGAAAACCTGACATGTCGCGATATCACGACGTTTTTTTAATCTTTGCCCTTCATCTCGTCTTCAGGTCGTGAAATGGCGACATGTTGCGATATCGTGACAACTTCTGCATTGACTCTTCTCTTGCTACCTTTGACCGCGATTACGTGACATGTCGCAATATCACGACAATTTCTATACTTTGCCCTGTTTGACTGCATGAACCATGATTTCATGACATGTCGCGATATCGCGACAATTCTGGCGCCTTATCTTCTCTCTCCTCTATGAATCACGATTTTATGACATGTCGCGATATCACGACGTTTTTCACTTTATGCTGCATCCTGTTGCTCTTAGCCGCAAAAACGCGACATGTCGCGAAATCGTGACACTTTTTCATTCTACTGTACTTTGCTTGTCTAGCCGCAATGGAGCAACATGTCGTGATATCGTGACAACTTTTCATTTCTAGCCGCGACGGAGCAACATGTCGCGATATTGTGACAACTTTTCATTTCTAGCCGCAACGGAGCAACATGTCACGATATCGCGACAACTTTTCATTTCTAGCCGCGACGGAGCAACATGTCGCGATATCGCGACAACTTTTCATTTCTAGCCACGACGGAGCAACATGTCGCGATATCGCGACAACTTTTCATTTCTAGCCGCGACGGAGCAACATGTCGCGATATCGCGACACTTCTTCTCTTTTGTGAAATTTTGCCTTTTTCCTTGATTTTTTTAGCATCTGGGTCACTTTGGTCTTCTTTGAAAGCATGCAAAAAAGGTAGGTCCCCAATTTTGGGGTGTGTTGTGGATTAGCCACAACAAATGGCAACTCTGCTGTCAAATGCTCTTGAGCATTTTGGTGAGAACCCAACCTGAAATATACAATCTTAGATACAAGCGTCAGCACATAAAAGATAAACAAATATCGATAGATCAGAAATACATGAAACATCAAAATCATTAAGTATCAGCTCGGTGTGTGCAATGTGTTTTCATTCCCTATCGCTTGAACTTGATTAACATTCCATTGTCAGTTTCACTTATGATTTGTATGCAAGGCTATGAATGATTTGTGCAGGATTTGATGCATGATGAAGATGCTAAAGATATAACAACCTGCATTGCAAAGGCTCAAACCTTCCAATATCATGAACAAACATATCAAAACTGTCAAACCCTCTTAAGGCCCAATAAATATATGTATACTAAATTAATTTATTAGATCCCAAAGTTGGTTATGTGTCACTACCATCTTGAACCCATGTGCAAGTGTAAGTGAAATCAGAACTTTGGGGAATAGGATTCCCAACCTAAGCGAGATGGGAATTTAACCCTATCCTTACTATTCTGATTTGGAGTTCATTATCTCATCTTGAACAAAATAATTTAACCAGTTATGGATGAAATGGTCAGGCTAGTCTATCCATTTGAACAGTCAGTGGTCTTGTTTTAGACAAGACATGCTGCCACGCATGGGCATACTTAACCCCATAATCCATGACTTGACTTCATTCATTCTCTTCTCTTTTTTTTTTTTTTTTCTTGGACCTTTGGGATGACTACCCATCCTTGCTAGGGACATGTAGTACGATCCCTCCAATCCAATATTAAGATGAAATGGAAAATATTTTTATTTCTTGGACCTTGGGGATGACTACCCATCCTTTGCAGAGGACATGTAGTACGATCCTTCCAATCCAAGCTTTATGATGAAATGGGAAAAATGGAAGCTTTGGGGAATCGGATTCTCAACCTAAGCGAGATGAGAATTATGTCCTATCCTTACTACTCCATGTAGGTCAAATCAGAGCTTTGGGGAATTGGATCCTCAACCTAAGTGAGATGAGGATTTAACCCTATCCTTACTACTCTTATTTTAGGCTTTAAGCATTATAGGAGTGGTAAAAACCACTATTTTAAGGATAATGTTGCATGATAGGACAGACATGAAATATTCTTTTCACCTCACCTTTTCTTCCAAGCATGGTTTTGATCATTTTTCCCAAGATCTTCTTTAATGTGCATAGAACGTGCTTGGTTCAAGATAGTTTGGGCATCAGTTCCCAACCTTAGGATCCTTTTAGTATATGTTATGTAATAACCCTAAGAGGATTTGACATTTTTCAATGATTGTATTGGAAATGGATATGCAACTAAGATGGAATATATGCAAAATGGAATGTAATATGAATGCATTGCTTTTCTGAATTGTGGATGGAGTATTGCCATAATTTGTAAAACTGACAACTTCATGCATCACAAGATTCAAACGATATTATTTAAAATGTTTGTGTTACTTGTGGAGCTTTCTACAACACAATTCCAATGTTTCATATTTCCCTGATCTAGAGCATAAGTTAACATCTCAAAGACAATTTTTTTTTATCATTTTTTTTTTTAGACAAACCAAACGTGTCAAATAAACACACAATCTTGAATCCAAACCTGACTAGCAATCCAAAAATGAAACTTGAAAACATAAACCAAAACCAAAAACCAAAATCTATATACAAATGTACAATATAATACAAGATGATGCAAAGCTTGGATTATCACTTTCCTGGATCCCAAACATGATTAGAACATTTCAACAAAAATATAACGTGATGTGCATGCCAAATGTTGTAGGAATCCAAAAAAAACAATATTATACCACACCATGCAACAACTTTTAACTTCCCTTGCTCACCCCACCAATTAGATTTAATTCCATTAGTACTCTCATAGGTGAGCGTTAAAATACTAAAATGATTAGACAATAAATGATATTCAATTTCATCTTGTCTATTCTTTAAAGTATAAATCTTATAATTCCATTCATGATTTAGAACTAAGCTCTCTTTATCCAAAATGAGACTTTGTAAGCAAGAGCCTATTTCTAAAGATTTTAAAGCCAAATCATTTTCCAAATTTGTAGGCCAATCAAATTTGTGCAACAATTTACAAGCATCTAGGATATTTACTAAATTAGGATCATTAAAAGTTTTTACCCTAGATTCAATTAGTAATTTTTGATGAATTTTATTTAACAGTTCAAGTGCATCAACTTCTTTTTCATTCATTAAAATAGTGTTATCAAAGGTGTGATTGGAAATCATACATTGTTTTTCATTCACCTTTAATGACATTTCACCATAAACATCATTCAAATTCAAAATGTGGTCATGCAAATTTTCACCTAAATTTTGGATGCTTGAACACAAAAGGTTAGATTCTACCCTTTGAACATTTTTATTTACCAAAATTTGGTGGGGATTTGTAATTCCCTCTTTTACCTCATGGTCTTCATACTCTTCATTGATTACTTGTTCATCAAACATACCAAAATTAGGCACCCAACTGAAAACATGGCCATCCTTTTCAACCCTCAAACATTCTTGGTCAAAGTATATGTCCAATGACTCATCTTGATGATCCTTCATTTGAGTTGTTTCCAATTGATCCATCTCTTCGTCATTTAGTTCCCATTCTTTGTTCACTATCCATGGTATCTCTTCATGTGAGATAGAAGTTTCAACGTCTTGCATATCAAGTGAAATATGAGTTTCATCTATAGGGATGTGAGAAAAGAATGCATCATCATATCTCCCCCAACCATTGTAAAAATTGTCATCCAAATCCATGGAATAAAATTCCATGATGTTTGTGGCATGATCTTTTGATTCATTCATAAATTCTTTTTCTTCTTTGTCCTTGGCAATAGGATCATTATAATCTTCCAAAATTTGATGAGATTTGAAACCCTCTTCCAAAACATCCTCAAATTGTACAGGAGTTGTAATATCTTCCTTTGAGTAGGCAATTATGTTGTCTTGTATATCAATTGGCACACAAGTTTCGTTAGCAGTTTTGGAGTGAGTGTAGTCTTCCCACTTCTTCCAAGCATTGTAATAATCATTTTCTAAAATCAAGTGGTGGCGTTCAATGACTTCTTCGACATATTCCAATTCATCAATGTGTTTCTCATCAAATTCATCTTCACCTTCCTTAGATCCAATAGTGGGTCGTTTCTTGAATTCAAATTTGTAAGGCTATCATCGTCCAAATTAGTAACCCATGATTCAATTTTATTATAATTTGGAGGGTGAAGAATTTCTTGATCGTTAATTGTACACATCTCATCAATAGTATCTTCCAAGAACAAGTGGTGAAATTCTATCATATCTTCAAATTTATTTATTGATTTTATTTCAATTTCACTTTCAACCACTTCATTCAATTCTATGGTGGGTTTCGTCCTATCACATATATCAAACATTGTTGAATTTAGAACCCCTTCATCCGAATAATCATGTATCTCTATGAATGAGATCATTTCTGCATAATCCTCACTAGCGGATGTTGGTTTAGCACTTTGCACCTCCTCTTGGACTACATCTAAGGTGGTTGTAACATTTGGATATTCAAATTCATCCCCTTGATCATTTACCTTAGGTATCATTGGAGTGGAGGGTGCTATATTTGATGGTTGGTGTAGGTTGGCATCAATATCTTTAGAAGGACAATCTCTCATGTGAACATGTTGTGCCTTTTCTTCTTCAATACCTTGTCGTTCTACCTCTTCTAGGATCTCATAGATTTTCTCTAAAGACAAGTCACCCATTTTTTCCTCAATGAGTGAAGCAAGTGTGGGGTGTATGGCTCCCAGGTATACTTCCATGGCTTCCTCTTCTAATGTGTTAAAATTTTCCCACATTTGGGAGTGCAACTCATGAAATCTTCCATTGAATTGACTCAAGGATTCATTAGGCTCCTTACATATGGAGGTAAACTGATTTTTCAAGGTTTCTAAGTCAACCCGATTACCAAAGTGATAAATATAGGCTACTTCTAATTGTATCCAAGAAGTCCTAATCTCCATGGGTAGTTGGCTGTACCAAAAGAATGATTTATCTTCCAAAATGTATGCAAATAACTTACAAGCCACCTCCTCATAGAAAATCTGGAATTGACATAATGTATTCTTGTAGACGTGCAGTTTTTGCAAGTATCCTAGTGGTACCTCTTGATTAAAACATTGTAGAAACTCTAATAACAATTTAGGAATTTGATAGGGTACCACAGGTATAGACAAACCCTTATAATGGTCCTCCATCATAGATACCATTCTTTCTCTTAGAGACACTATTTCAGCTCTTAGGGATACAATTTGCTCCTCAAATGTTGCCATTAGTGAACTCAGAATATAACTTTAGAACCAAATCTGTTGAATATTCAACCTGCAATGTATAAAAAAATCAAGTTAGCATCAACTAAGATATGTATTCATTAAAATCAAATGAAAGTAAATGTATGGAAACAACACTTCGTTAGTCAAGACCAAAATTTTCAAAATTAAATCAAATCACTTTATTTTTGTATGAACAATCAGAATGCGTTGCAAAGCTCTTAAGTAATTATAAGCATTTAGAATCATAACGAAATAAACCGTTTCATGCCCTCCTTCTAGCGCCAATCTGTTGAGTTGTATTTTCACCCAGTTGTGAAAACACACTCTTCGATAGGATTCGAGTCCCAAATCCTTTGCTTGCAAAGAAATTAAACAAGTAACTTCTCCAAGGTCTCCGCTATGTTAGCATTTTGCACAAATAATGCTGCTCAATTTGAAAGCTCGGAATACCTTAGTGGTTGCAAGTAACTGTTAACAAGGGGCACTATGGTTTATTTTACTCTGAAATTGCAATGGACTCAAAGTGAATTAATCTTAATGATGAATCTATTTTCGATTTCGAACTTTGGTAGATTTTCAAGTGTTTATTTTAATGACTGTAAATTAAAATAAAAGTTAAACTTTCTGGAAATGAAAGTGCAGAAAAGATAGAAATAAAATGTAAAGAAAAATGAAAATAAAATACACTCAGGTGCTGCAATCCTATTCGACAAAACAGAAGATAATGAGGTTTTTTGCATACAACCTAACCTATTGAACCTACAAACTCACACAATCCAGATAAGCTAGGTGCTATTTTCTGGGGTCTTAACTATGGCTTTCATATTTAGGCATTCGCATGAAGCAACCAAGAGAACTTGCATTAAACTTCACCTATAAACCTAAAAATCTGAAAGGGGAAAGATAAAAATTCAATTTTGCATGCAGAAAATAACTCCTTTCTTGCCAATGAGATGCAACTCTCTGAATTTTTTGTATTAAAAATTGATCATTTTACAATAATAGAATCTCTAGTTTTCTCAAAACCAGAAAAAGGGGAAGAAAAACACTCCAAAGTAGGCCCAGAATGGCTTCTCGCCTTCGGCACTGCAACTCTGCCCGTAGCGGTTTCTGACCCTTGTACCAATATATGCTTCTACTTTTAAACTTTCTAGCAATGCTCTCTGTTTCACCCTGTGACGCTTCGCTTCATCTCCCAGATCACTTCGTTTCATCTTCCCCGCCTCTTCGTTGTTTTTGACTTTCTGCTCAACGTCGAAACATTTGATCTTCTCTATGAAATGTAACGCTTCTGTAACCCCTACACCTTTATGCCACGTGTTCAGCGCTTCCCCGCATGTTCCATAATGACCCATCATGAATCGCGACAAAAAAAATAGCATGTCACGATATCACGACGTTTTTATATCTACAGCTTTGCTCTTCTACCATGCATCGCGAAAACGAGACATGTCGCGATATCGTGACATTTTCCTGTCAGTAGCCTTGTTCGCCTTCATGCACCTCAAAAATGAGACATGTCGTGATATCATGATAATTTTCTGCTTCGGGCCACGTAGATGCAACCTGTCGCGAAATCACGACGTTTTCCTCTTTCGGGCTGTGCAGATGCAACTTGTCGCAAAACCATGACATTTTTCTCTTTCGCTCTATCCCGCTGCACTTGTCCACGAAAACGTGACATGTCGTGAAATCATGACACTTTTTCATTTCATACCATCTTGCTGCTTTCGGTCGCGAAATCGTGACGCTTTTCCTTTTCGGGCTGTCCCGCTGTTTTCTGTCGTGAAATCGTGACGCTTTTCTCTTTGGCACCCTCTTGCTACTTTCTGTCGTGAAATCGTGACGCTTCTCTCATTCAGCACCCTCTTGCTGCCTTCTGTCACGAAATCGCGACGCTTTTCTCATTTAGACTGCTTTCGCTATACTTGGCCGCGAAAACGCGACATGTCACGAAATCGTGACATATTTTCTTTTCGTACCATCTCGCTGCTTGGAGCCGCGAAAATGCAACCTGTCGCGATTTCGTGACACTTTCTTTCATTTGTTCCTTCCTCACTTTCTTGCCGTGAAAACCTGACATGTCACGATATCGCGACATTTTTTTTATCTTTGCCCTTCATCTCATCTTCAGGTCGCAAAATGGCGACATGTCACGATATCGTGACAACTTCTGCATTGACTCTTCTCTTGCTACCTTTGACCGCGATTACGTGACATGTCGCGATATCATGACAATTTCTATACTTTGCCCTGTTTGACTACATGAACCACGATTTCATGACATGTCGCGATATCGCGACAATTCTGGCGCCTTATCTTCTCTCTCCTCTATGAATCGCGATTTTATGACATGTCGTGATATCGCGACGTTTTTCACTTTATGCTGCATCCTGTTGCTCTTAGCCACGAAAACGCAACATGTCGCGAAATCATGACACTTTTTCATTCTATTGTACTTCGCTTGTCTAGCCGCGATGGAACAACATGTCGCGATATCGCGACAACTTTTCATTTCTAGCCGCAACGAAGCAACATGTCGCGATATCGCGACAACTTTTCATTTCTAGCCGCAGCGAAGCAACATGTCGCGATATCGCGACAACTTTTCATTTCTAGCCACGACAGAGCAACATGTCGCGATATCGCGACAACTTTTCATTTCTAACCGCGACGAAGCAACATGTCGCGATATCGCGACACTTCTCTTTTTTGAAATTTTGCCTTTTTCCTTGATTTTTTTAGCATCAGGGCCACTGTGGTCTTCTTTGAAAGCATGCAAAAAATGTGGGTCCCCAATTTTGGGGTGTGTTGTGGATCAGCCACAACAGGACTGATTTGTGATTTTCTTGAGCCTCACATCGTATTGCGGATTGCAATATCATTTTTACTTGGATGGTAGTGAAGTCAGCAAACAGATTCTGAGGGATTAAGGATCTCAAATATACCATAGTTTTAGCAAATCTATTGGGCATTTGAGGAATTGTCTCAATGTCATACCTCTCTAGTTGGGCTAAGTAAGTGTCCACAAGTTCCTTGTATGCTTTCAATATGGGACACCTGCACTGATAAATTCCTTTAACTTGATTAACTATGAGAAGAGAGTCACCAAAGATATTCAACTTTTTGATCTTCATGGTGAGCATTGTTTTGAGGTCCAAGATTAGGGCCTCATATTCAGTGTTGTTATTTATGCAAGGGAAGTTGAGTTTAAATGGCAAGGGCATTGTATCACCTTTTGGTGTGAAAAACACGATCCCTATGCCACCCCCTTGCTCACATTTCAAACCATAGAAGAACAAAGACATATCAACTTGATTATCCAGTTCTTCGGGTTTGGGTGACTTTGAAAATACAAATACTACATCATTGTGAAGTTATATGACAAGAGGCTTATGATCCTAAAGATGAGCCTTTCCTAGTTGATCAGCTATGACTTGTCCTTTGATTGACATTTGACTAATGAATTCTAGGTCAAATTCTATCAATAGCATGATCCACTTTGCAGTATGTGTATTATGATAGGTCTTGCTCATCATGTACTACAAAGGATTTTATTTTAATATTACATATATCATATAGCTTAGCATGTAGTGGTGTAACTTAGTTGCAAAGACCACTGCTAATCACAAAGTTTCTACGTATACATATCGTAGCTCATATCTAACCAAAATTTGACTAATGTAGTATATCGCGTGCTCTTTGTCTTGCATGTTCTTCTGGGCTAGCATGGTTCCCAATGCAAATTTTGTGGTGGATATGTACAAAAAAAATAGTACATATGGTCTAGGTTGAGCTAATACTGGCGACGATGCCAAGTATTATTTGATCTTAGCGAAGGCTTTTTGGTAGTCTTCATCCTAGTTAAATGGGACCCCCTTATGTAGCAGTCAATTCATGGGTCAACATTTATCCGATAACTATGTGATGAAGCACTTTATGGATGCTACCTTACCCTGAAGGCTTCTTAATTCTTTGATGTTTGTGGGAGGGTCCATTTCTAATATAACCTTGACCTTCATTGGGTCTACTTAAATCCCTCATTTAGAAATAATGAATCCCAAGAGTTTACCTGATGTCATGCCAAAGATGCATTTATTGGGGTTCAACTTGACTTTGTGCTCTATTAGGCAATCAAAGACTTTCCTCGAGACCTCGATATGCCCTTCACATAGTAATGAATTAGCCAGTAAGTCATAAATATAAAACTTCTAAGATTTTATACATATGGTCATGAAATATGTATGTCATTGCCTACTGATATGTGGAACCAAAATTTTTTAGGCCAAATGGTATAACTTTATATCAAAATATTCAGCATGGAGTGGTGAAAGTGGTTTTCTACTAATCTTTGGATTTAATCTGAATCTTGTTGTAACCAGAAAAACCATCCATGAGTGAAAGTATTTCATGACCTACAGTTGCATGTATAAGAGCATCGATATTAGGCAATGAAAATGAATCTTTAGGTGTTGCCTTATTGAGATCCTTGAAATCCATGCATACACAAATTCTTCCATCAAGGTTTCCTACGTGTACCATGTTTGATACCCATTTTTGATAGTAGATGGCAATTATGATCTCTACATCCAACAAATTTTGCAGTTCATATTTAACCATCAAGGCGACATTTGGATGCATATTCCTGAGTTTTTGGTTGACTAGTTTCTTGGTAGGATCTAGCAAAAGGTTATGGACAACAAATTTTAGATCCAGACTCAGTATGTTCTTATAAATTAAAGCAAAGATATCAGTTCTCTATTTCAATAGAGGAATGAGGATGGCGTGTTCCTCAGGAGATAAGCTCTCTCCAAATTTAACTTTCTTTGGATGGGTGGGATCTTCGTTGATATCCACTTTGAAGGTTTCCTCTATTGACATATGTGATCCCTCCTCAAGATGATGAGGCATAGGGATCAAATGGATGTCATTTTTTGGGTTTAAAGGTTCCACCAAATCAGGATCGACCTTAGCATGATAGACATCATGTGCACAACCTAGCACAAAATGGAATGGTTGCAAGATTTCTTCATTAGGGAAGAAATCTTCAAGCTCTAGGGGTGAATTGACATAATCAAAAACAATGGCCTCATGATTGAGGTACAAAGGTTTTAAAGAGTCATATGGATTCTTAAGTGGAGTGGTCAAATTTATGGAGATCATGTTAATGGAATGGAAGAAATATCTAGGACCACGTGGATGAAACTCACTATTTTTGAGTTCTTCCCCATGCTCTAGATGTGACTTAGGAAGTATGAGGATCACCAGGTTTGCTCTAGGAACAAACACAATAATTGGATCCTCAAGGGGAAGCAATTACCTTAAGTTTGAAGGATCAAGAAAAGTTATGTGATATATCTCTTCTAAATTCACTAGTCTCCTTTGGATAGGAGGAGCTGGGAATACTACATGATAAATTTCTTTCATTTCCATAGGTTCCCTAAGATGATGTATATGTCAAATCCCTAGGTAGGTCATCTCTATTTCATCCTCATATTCCTCGTCATATGATAAATAATCATCATCATCTTCTTCAGATTTGTGCCCTGATTCATCTTCTTTAGAAATGGATTTTGAATCAAACTCTTCATTTAAGCTAGGGATATGAGGTTCAATGCCAACTTCCTCGGCATACTCATTATTTTTGATCACCTAGTCAATCCCTGGAATGCTTTCTAGAGTAGCCTCCATAGAAATGTTCTCATGATAGACCAAGGGTGGCTCTATGGTAACCATGGTCATAGGCCAATTACCCCTTCATGAGTTTAAAGGGTTGGGGTGATAGGGATTCCAATAAACATTCTCCCCCAAGCCTAGTATCAATTGACCCAAGGATGCTACTACCAATTCATCTTTCCCTTTAATGTGATATCCAAGGCCAAACCTTTCAGTCGACAGTTGGTACTACGGTTGATAAGGAGTTCTACGCCCTTTCTCAAAAGAACCTAGCATGTAACCATGTCATTGATGATGTTTAAAATACCTAAGGATGAACTCTGGGTTGTATAAATAATGAACATTAGTAGTGAATGGTTCATCATCATCATCCTCTATAGGCAAGCGATCTGTGACTTGATCCAAGCCCCCATAAATAAAACTAGTCTGATTAGACGACACCCCCAGTGGTACCACCATTCCAATAGGAAAATGGAGGGCTTGAGGCCTCTCCATATCTTGTGCAAACTCTATAATAGGTGTGAAAGTTGCATTTTGCACAAAATATTCAACTAATCCAAGGTTAACTAAATGAATCATCACCTGTGGTGCAAATGATGTGATTGACGACACAAACAAGGCAAGTTGAGGTACCTCCTTAACTACATTGTGTAAATTTTTCTCTTCCATAATATTTAGAATTTCCATGATTGCAATATTTGGTATCACCCTAGGTTCCTTTTCACCTAAAACTACCTTTAGCTTCTGATCGTTCTTTAGTTTTGATGATGTTGTAGGCTTTTCAAAAGCAGTCATTGTACTAGGGATTGGTTGCGGTGTCGACATAGAAGGATTGAAGCACACTGGATTTAATTTATTCATTGGATATCTGATGGGATATGTAGGTCGAATATCCAAGTGATTAAATGGGATGATGAATTATCCTATAAATTCATATTTGATTCACATATGTAAATAGCTCTTCATCTGATAGGACCACATGCACTTGTCTCTTGTGCATATACTTGATGCAATGGTACAAAATTGAGGGGATGCAACGCATGTCCCTTAATCCATGGATAACTTAGGAGAATGTTATACTGCATAGAACATTATAGAACATGGCACATCATTAGGATGGTTTTTAGCCCAACCTGAATAGGAAGGACTATTGTGCCTACAATCAAGAATAATGTTTCGTTGAATGCTCATAGCATAAAAGTTGAGGCTACAATATGCGACTTAGGGAGGTTCAAGTTTCCTAAGGTTTTAGTGGTTATTATATTGATTGATGATCCTATTTTAATCAATACCTAATTGAAGGGAGTGTGATTAACACATGCGATGATATGTAGCGGTAGGTCCACCATGGCAGTGAATACCATTTTGATTTCATGATTGTATAATTTGATCATGGGTTCTTGACACTGCTACACATGCCCCACAAAGTTAGTAAAAGATTCAGGATTCTAGGGTTGAAGTTATATGGCTTTTAAGATTTCTATTAATGTCTCCCTGTGCCTAGGATATTGTTGTATGAGCTCATATATTGATAGCTTTTCCAAGAATATTTGTAGACTCTGGGTGATTCTATTTCTAATTGTTACCACTAATCTTGTTGGTGGGCCTGGCAATGGGTTTTGCATTGGCCTCTGTTGAGGCACAGATTGGATACGAATGGGAGCTATAGGTGGCTCTGGTTGATTATACCTTATGTGCCTTGTTACCACATTTACCATACCAATAAATCCTTGAGTAGGTGGGTCTATCCACACTTTGTTGACTTGTCTAGCATGGTTTCATGGTGGCTCATGATTAGGTAAGGTATCCTTGAAGATTCCCATGTTTTTGTTATTTGGCACCAAGGGATTGTCGATTCTTAGTTCATCCCTATTGATCATATTTTGCACCACATATTTAAAATTGTGGTACACTTCTATGTCATGCCCCTTTTGTCTATGGTATGGATAATAATGATCTTCCCTAAACCCCTTGGGCTTAGAATGGTTATGATCCAGTAGCTGCACTTTAGGCAATCAAAGCGTCTAAGCCTTGCATAATTGATTGAAAATTGATGACAAAGTTTTTTATAATAGCGTGAACTAGTGAGGTGGGTGGCATTGCTTATCTTTACCCTTATTCTTATTGCATTGATTGTACTATGTAAGGGGTGATTGTGCTTGGTAATTTTGCTTTCTCATGATTAACAAGAGCAGGTTTGACCTAATGATGTTGATTTCTCATGTTCTTATTGTTCTAGTATTTCTTAGTTTGGAGTTTTAGATCTCCTTCTTGCAACTTGATATCCTCAATGACTTTGGCTTACGCCAAAGCCTCTTCGAATGTTGTATACTACTATAGTTGAAGAAAAAGTGAAATGTATTTTGCACAGATTTTTGTAAAAATTTAGGTTAGTTTTGTGGTTGGAATGAAGAATGGAAGTTTGGCCATTAATTTTCTCTATCTGTTTCCATAATCAGCGATTGGCTTATCATCGTATTGCCATAAAGTAGCCAAATCAATCAGATTTATCTTTTTCTTGATGCCAAATGAGAAGCATTCAAGAAAATAATTCATCAGATGTTCAAAGTTGGTAATATTGTGCCTTGGTAGTTGGTTGTACCATTCCAAGGTTAGAACTAAAAGAGTAATCATGAAAGTCCTCAGTATTAGGGCATCATTGTTATAAATTTGAAAGCACAGATTCATGAAACTGGTCACATGTTCTTGTGCGTTATAATCACCTCAAAATATGTCCAGCTTTGGCATATTGAAATGCTTGGGATATGCTAAACTAGGGACTGAGGGAAACAGAGGTTGATTATAAATCTTATTTAGAGTAGGATTTTGGTAAGTTGTACCCTATTTCTCAAGAGATTTAATTTTCTCAACAAGGACTCTATACGCTTTAGAAGAAATAATTTATTCTTTCCTCGGTGACCTTTGTGGTGCAAGCGGTGGTAAATTTCTTTGATATCGAGATGGATGATTGTCTTCATAATCCACATCTATAGAAGAGGGTTCAAGATACTATTGGTCCTAGTCATCTCTTTTTTATTCCTCATATTTATTATGCCCAGGATGATCTAGTGTTTGACACTATTGTTGCCTTGAAGTGTGTTGGGAAGTACGGTGAGCATGGTGCTTGAATTTCCTAGGGTGTATCTCAAGTTACGATATAGCACCTCTAGTGTTACGTTGCTCCCTATATTCACTAGTGGGAGGTATATTAGCCCTAGCTAACATTTCCTCTCTCTCATCATGCTCCTTCTGATCAAGGATGCATTGCTCCCATAAGTAGTGCTCATACAAACATTGTCAAAGCAATATTTGTTATTGTGTGTCATCTTGTTCGAGCTGCTCACACTCTATGTGCAAATCCTCCAATTGATCATGAAGTATTTGTTGTCTTTATCCTGAATAAAGCCTACATTCTTGATTTGTAGGATCAGTTGTGTAGGGTCTTTGTATTATTAGCTTTGTGCATGAAGCTCTAGTGGTATGAGTCCTAGCAGATTGATCTACTATGCTCTTGCCTCTATTAGCATAAGTTACATTGATAATGTGTTGAGGACTTTATTTTATGCTCGCATGTGTGGATGGGATGTGTGTGCTATAGGGGTATTTTGAGCATTCTCCCTAGGCATAAGTATACCTCTCTCTATCCTTACTACATGTACTTTCAGAATGAGAGTGGGCAATAGAGTTCCTATGCTCTAATTTTTCTAGAACTTGATTTAGTTTGTTGAGCTGACTAGTTCTCCAAGGTTGGTCAGGAGGTGTACCATTTATCCCAATAGTATTGATATTTAGCACAAAATTCCCATGTTCAATGTGGTTTGGACTTCTTGTGGGTCTACGATTTGACACAGCCCTTTCATATTGCCTCTTATTGAGTGGATCTTGTTTATGTCTATCTTGCGACGGTGGGGTCTTGAACCACCCTTATTTTTGTCCTGAGAGGATATTGTATTTTATCCTTTAATTAGGGTGTCCTGATGAGAACCCCCATGATTTGTGTTATCGCCTCTAATACTAAATGAATATTGTTCAGGTGCATTCTGTGTAGGAGGCTCAACTTCATTATTTTGTGTGTTGATTGGGGCATCAGTTTCCACCTCAATCATGGACCAAGGGTGATGACCCCATGTTGTGACCATAGCTTGTGAATTATCTTATATGTCAATTTTAAGGTAAACAAAGTATACAAGGTGATTATCCCATTAAATTTTTCCTTGTGATCCCTAAAACTTGTTTTTTGCATTATGATTTGTTGATAATACAATATAACTCTTATCATGTTTTACAATAGTTGATGAAGCTCTTAGATTGTTAAAGGTTTTCACCTGTATACTCGCACACACCAAAATATGGGGATGAAATCCATATCCGATGAGGTAGCACAGGTACTACCGATCCTCACCCAAAACATTGTGGTCAGTGATATACCTTCTAAAGAAGAGTACATGTTATTTTCCATGGATATGATAGTTCTTGGATCAACCTTGGCTACGGACGGGTCCCGATGATACAATGTCAAACAAGCCAACCGAGTGGTAATAACTTCCACCGTTGGTCTTGATCAATGGGTTGGATGTGAAATCCCAACATTGCTAATTTTTATTTTAGATCGTGGTGTGTGTGTTCTTTTTAATTTGCATGAAATAAATATGCATCAAGAAGTATTCAAATGATTTTTTTCTATATGCCTAGAAATAATATTTTATCTTTAAAGAATGCACAATTAAATATTGTTTAATTTTAGAGAATGTAAATTAAATCATGCAAATAGCCTTTGATCAGGTCTCAAGCAATCATACCTAACACACAGGTAAAATAGTGGTCGTTGTTCTATATAGTAGGCAACAGACTCGGATGCTAAGTAGAATGGCAATCAAAAATCCTAGCTGTTAAAATTAGGGAGGCTAACAACATAGGTTGTTGTTCCTAAAGGCAACTAGTAAGAAACATGGTATTTTCATGAATTTACCTTTAATTTTTGCTATGTTTGCTACTTATTTCTAGATTTACTATTTCAAAACATAGAAAAAGTATAGAAAACAAAAAAAACATAGTGAAGACTATTTACCTGTATATCCTCATCCAATGAAGAGATAGGCTACTTACTATCTTTACTATCTTTTCATCCAGTTGTTGTTAATCAGAGTGGATAGGATGCTATTTTATGACATCGTCCATGGCTAGGACTACTAGTCACTATCACTCAATGTGGTGGTGCCTGCAGTAAGAGGAAAAAATATATAAACATAAGTGATAGTCGACAAAATAGGTCGGTCCGACCATGATCACCACTTGTAAAGCTCTGAAAACCACACATCTAAAGCTATTGCAACATGATAAGGAATTGAAAGCATATAATCTATGTAATCATTTGACAAAAGGAAATAACAAGAAGGAATACTCTCTTATGAATCAAGTAGATATTCGATTACAATTTATCCCTCTAAGGGATACCAAATATTGATACAATATTACAAATGCAAATGATCCCAAAATGGGGGAAGATGTGCTTCACAAGGTCTTCATGACTCCACCACTTTATTTATATGAGGGATTACTTAGCCACCTCCATATCTTTAGATTAAGAAACCAGATCTTGATGATCCTTTGCTCTATGATACCCTGAGATCTACACACAAAGAACTTCAAGAAATATTAGCAACATATGAGACCTCTCGAAATGAGGCTTGTATATTTGTTAATGCAAATTGTAAAGCCAAGCATAAATGTGTGTAAATATGCATAAATATACCTAAAATATTGATAATAAAACATGAAATAGTGCTTGAAACATACAAAGGAGCCTAAAGATGCATGTAAACTTGCAAATGAAGCATAAAGAACCTAATGTATGAAAGCATGTAAAGGAAAGCAAAGATGCCTATGAAACTGATAATGAACCATGGAAATGCAGTAAATATGATTAATCTATGTTAAATAAATTTGAATACATGCTAAGAATAGGAAATCTATGGCTAAAACAAGGAAAATATTTCATCAAACCTTGGCCACTATCGCTCATAGTTGTCAACGTCAGCAACTAAGCCTATGGGCCGCTTTTAAAAATAGTGACCGCGAGGAAGATGTTCTACCTCTTAAATCTAGCTTGTTGATGCTCATTTTCCTCAACAAATTGATGTTCAAGTGTTGCCTGTATCTCATAACAAAAAATTGGGATTGAAATGTATTATATTCATGATGGATTGATGTGGAATGGTAGGCTTACTTCTCGGGTATCAAACTGTAATTTGGCAACATCTCACTACTTCTCAAGTGATGTGAAATGGCTCTACAATTTTGCAGGGCTTCGCTGCATTCAATTTGTTCCCCAATCAAATTTTTTTCTTCAATTTTTGGAGGCATATTATAGACTTTCAAAATCCTAATATTTGGTTCTCAAGGAAGCCAAGATCAAGAATCAGTTAGCTTGAGAAGTTGGGAGGAACTCTCTAGAAGCTTCGCAACACAAAATCGCTCAAGAACCATTGCAACTAATTTTAATTGGCTTAGATAGCCTGAGTTTGTTATAGGGCTAGCCGTTCTCACTCAGCATAGCTAGGGGTAGGTTACCCTTAGCCACTATCGATAGGTGTGGCTAACACTTAGCCGCTCTGATCATCAGCAGTTAGTATCTTAGTTGTCGATGCTATCAGTGCCTAAGGCTGTATAGTCCTAAACTGCTTAAAATAAGTGGTTAGAACCACTGCTTGGTCTTGGAAAGGTCCAATATCATTCATATGGTCTGCAAAGTGTTGAGCAAGGTGTTGCAAGAGTTTTGTCATTGTTGTCAACTCAGGCAGTTAGATCTAATAATGCAGTGGACAGGCAGTTCAGAAGTCATTCAATGCAGGCTGACAGATTTTAGGGTTTGTAATTGACCACATTTAGGGTTTGCAGCCGACCATGTTTAGGGTTTGCAATCGACCAAGATTAGGGTTTGCATTTGCATAATCAGCCGACTACTATTAGGGTTTTCATCTCAAAATCTCAAGTATATAAGCGGGGCTGTTTGGAGATTTAGGAATCCATCGGGTGAATGTTGAAGTGCGAGATGCGACCGTAAAAGCGTAGATAGCATAGAATCGGTGAGATGATAGCGAAGTGCATAATGTGAGCTAGTTGTGTCGAGTTGTTCAAAGTGCGATTGTGAATGCGCACAGAGAGCAGAGTGTGGAACGACACAGAGTGTGCGAAGCGTGTGAGCAGAGAAAGCAGAATGTGCAGAGAGCGCAAAGGGCAAAGTTGATTGCAAAGTTTGGTTGTAGCAATGCAGACAGATTGTGTGAAGAGATTGCGCAAGAAAGAGCAGAGTGTGCAGAGATTGCAAAGGTGAAGTAGATCAGTTAGAGTCTTGCAATAACAAAGGTATTTGTCAAACATTTTCATTCAAAATTGAAGTCCAGTTGGTGCTGGAAAATTAGGGGTTGGTGCTCCTTTCTGTTGGTGCAGATAAATAAGGGGTTGGTGCTCCTTCCAGTTGGTGCTGGTAAACAAATTGTAAAGTTGGTGCTTTGCAAGAGGCTAGATTTGGATGGTAGTCCAAGCAGCCGTTCTTTTTGAGGAGTAGCCATTTTGGTGAACCTCGTTAAAAATCTATGTTGTGTGATGTTCTCTTGCTGTACTTATTATATTTGTTTATAAGTTTTAATTGTTGTGGTTTTTAGAGCTGTTAATTCATGGATTTGGAATGCCACACTGATTCACCCCCCCTCTCAGTGCCATACTAAGTACAACAATTGGTATCAGAGCCAAGTTCCCTTTAAAGGCTAAATCAGCTAGGGTTGATCTTGGATTAATACTCTAATGGCAAAGAAAGGCAAGAATGGAACCATGAGACACAAGAAGAAAAGATCACATAGGGTCATAAAAGAAAATAAAGATAAATTCATTATTGTTGTAGATTCAAGAGATGAATCAAACAATGGAGAAAAGGCCAAGAGTCAACTCGGTCATAATGCAGGTTCTCAAGGTTCGGAATGTTTTGATCAACTCCAGCATAATGAACGTCAGTGTTATGGGTTTAGTAGCAGTGAAGATGAAGAAGAAATAGAATCATAACAGGAATGTAATAAAGAAGAAATGAATGCAGAAGCAAATTGGAATGAAGATCAAATTACAGCTCCAAGTAAGAAGAATAGAACCTCCTTCAAAAGGACATCTCAGCCAGTTTCAGTTTCGTGGTAGAGGAAATTGAACCAAGAAAAGGCAGAAGGGGTGAACACTGAAGCAGATAATAAAAACCTCAATGCTGAAGTAGACCGGGAAGGTGAGTTGATCTCTTGCTCTTGAAGAGTTGAGTATAGAAAAGAAAAAGAACAAAAGACTATCCAAGAAATTGGAAGAATATGGGGATGAGATTGAAAATCTGTTCTTACAATTCCAACAGGCCAAGAAAATAGAAGAAGACTTGAAGTCACAGCTGAATGATAAAGTCAATGTGTGTAACAAACATGAAGAGGATTCTAACAAAGTAGTTAGTAATCTAAAGTTGCAAGTAGAAGAGTCTAAAAGGATTGAGGAAACTCTCATGTCGCAGATCAA
This sequence comes from Wollemia nobilis, assembly GCA_028583015.1. Lineage (NCBI taxonomy): Eukaryota > Viridiplantae > Streptophyta > Pinopsida > Araucariales > Araucariaceae > Wollemia > Wollemia nobilis. The sequence goes on along the minus strand of JAQPPZ010004624.1, from coordinate 13,560,294 downwards.
TGAGAAAGAGATTATTTGCCGCAAACAAGAAGAAGAGATTGTTTCATTGAAGAAACAACTAGAAGAGGCCAATACAAATCTTAAATTCGAGAAGAGCACAAAATTGCTAGATAAAATGATAAGTCATCAGAGAAGCTCCACGATTAAGCATGGTCTTGGATATGAAGTTGAACAACCTGTATCTTCCAATTCTACAGAGAAGAAGAAGTTCACTGTTGAAGGGTCCGAGCAAGAAAAGGTTAAAGCTATATCTTCAAAAGAAAGAAAATATCAAAGGAGATTTACAAAGAAAGCAACCACAACAAAAGAGGTTCTACCACTCTCACTTTTTTCATACTAACACTTTTAATGGCTATTGTTTCAGATGTAACCAGTATGGTCACAAGGCAACTTATTGTGGATTAAATAATAAATCAAAGAGTTATGTCTGGTCGAAATACATCTCGCATATCTGAGTGAACACTTTGTACAATGTTTTCAATGCAATGGTCATGGGCACATAGCAAGGTTTTGTCCAAGCGCTTATGTATCAAATCTAAGGCAAAATAGTAGATTTCATAAGACGCAAAGAACACAACACAGACAGGAAATAAATCAGGTTCATAGAAGAAAGGAAAATAATCATTCATCATGGATGCATAAGAGACAACCACACCATAGAGATATTCAAGTTCATGCAATGATGCAAAATAGGGACGCAGGTGAAAAATCCAAGCCCGAGGTCAAGAAAGTCTGGAGAAAGAAAGAAGAGAGGAAATCGTGTCTCCTTGAACTAAAGGAGACTGCTCTTCTATTGCACTAAGCAACTCCCGGTAACACATCCTCAGGGGGAGCATTTTGAAAAAGGTTTTATTTTAATGCTTCTATATATTTTTCTGGGTATCTGAGGATGAAAGACCAGCAGTTGGGCTTTTGTGGTATAATTGTCAAGTGTGTTGGCTGTTCATTTAGTTGTGTGTGGAAGTGTCGTGAAGGGTAGTGTTTGCATTGAGAATCTTCACCATTGGTAGTATTGCTTATGTCATTGTTGTTTTGTTGATGGTTCTTACTGCCACTGATTATAGCTATGGATTATAACAGTTCAGATTGTTTTTGTTTATTGAAAGAATGCTTGCCCCAACTGCGTATTTGTGTTTTGATAATAGCAGCGTGTTTTTGTTCGATGCTTGATGTGAAGATTGTCAGATCTTTCATTACACCTTGGTGAATATATTTAATTCACTGACAGTTTTGTTTTAACTTTTAATATAATGCCAATTCAAGGATAAGAAGTTTGAGGCTGAGTAAGGTGCACTACGGTTGGCCATAAAGTGTTTGACAAAATGTCTTCTTTCGACATGCACAGTTGAAAGTAAGAGTTGGCAGTAAAATTGCAGTGCTGGACAAAAATTGGTACAGATGTGAGTCACTTGTCAATTCTGTTGATAGAAGTGAAATCAGCATGTTGAATGGGAAGATTGAAGAAAAAGTTTATAATGTGCAGCCAGATGATTTCCAGCCTGGTGATGAATGTTTGAGGTGCTTTTATAAAGAATTGAGGTAGTCTGTTGGATTCTCACTGCAGAGAAAGACAAACAACTGTCAGTAGGTTCAAGTCTATTGAGAATATTCAAGATGTATATGCAGATGTTGTTTGCATTATAGAGCAAAAAGTTGGATAGTTAAACGATCAATGTATGCTTTCACTAAAATCAGTGGACAAGTTTGAGATTGCAGAGCAACAGAGGGTTGAGGCTCAGAAGACAGCGTGAATTGAAGTGGCCACATATTCCCAAGAATAGTCTAAAATTTGACTAGCCATTGGGATCAAATTCTCAATGGGGGGCATTTGTGCATTTGTTCATCTTATTGATCATATCCATGATTTTTGCTAACTATTTCAATGTGGTTCTGAGAATGGTGTGTATGGACTCAGGGGGAGTCTACAGCAGCCCTTTGGTATTATTGACAAAGGGGGAGAAGAGTTACAGGAATGTACACAGGTGTTGCCAACAATTCCAAAGGGGGAGATTGTTGAGCAAGGTGTTGCAAGAGTTTTGTCATTGTTGTCAACTCAAGCAGCTTAGATCTAATAATGCAATGGACATGTAGTTCGAAGTCATTCAATGCAGAGTCGATAGATTTTAGGGTTTGCAATTGACCACATTTAGGGTTTGCAACCGACCATGTTTAGGGTTTGCAGCCGACCAAGATTAGGGTTTGCATTTGCATAATCAACCGACTACTATTAGGGTTTTCATCTCAAAATCTCAAGTATATAAGCGGGGTTGTTTGGAGATTTAGGAATCCATCGAGTGAATGTTGAAGTGCGAGATGCGGCCGTAAAAGCGCAGATAGCATAGAATCGGCGAGATGATAGCGAAGTGCATAATGTGAGCTAGTTGTGTCGAGTTGTTCGAAGTGCGATTGTGAATGCGCACAGAGAGCAGAGTGTGGAACGACATAGAGTGTGCGAAGCGTGTGAGCAGAGAAAGCAGAATGTGCAGAGAGCGCAAAGGGCAAAGTTGATTGCAAAGTTTGGTTGTAGCAGTGCAGCAGATTGTGTGAAGAGATTGCGCAAGAAAGAGCAGAGTGTGCAGAGATTGCAAAGGTGAAGTAGATCAGTTAGAGTCTTGCAATAACAAAGGTATTTGTCAAACATTTTCATTCAAAATTGAAGTCCAGTTGGTGCTGGAAAATTAGGGGTTGGTGCTCCTTTCTGTTGGTGCAGATAAATAAGGGGTTGGTGCTCCTTCCAGTTGGTGCTGGTAAACAAATTGTAAAGTTGGTGCTTTGCAAGAGGCCGGATTTGGATGGTAGTCCAAGCAACTGTTCTTTTTGAGGAGTAGCCATTTTGGTGAACCTCGTTAAAAATCTATGTTGTGTGATGTTCTCTTGCTGTACTTATTATATTTGTTTATAAGGTACCGTATGATTATTCTCCTAAATATGACGTGTTTTAGGTGTTTACAGGTGGTATAACACAACATATCACACTGCTTCTAAGGTGAGTCCATTTGAATCAATCTATGGTTAGCCTCCACCAATGCCATATCCTTACATTCCTAGAAATTTCAAAGTTCAAGCTATAGATTCAACCCTTCGCCAGCGTGATGTCATTCTTCACCAGCTCAAGATCAATTTGGACATGGCTCAAAACTGTATGAAACAAGTTGATCAACATCACACTAAACATAGCTTTGATGTTGGAGATATGGTTTTTATTTGCTTTTTTTGTACAAATAATCCTCTCTCTAGCTTCAATGTTGTCAGAAACATGTCATAAAATAGTATGGGCCTTATTAGGTGTTGCTACGGATCGGGTCAATCACGTACAAACTAGTCCTTCCAGCTAGTTCTAAACTTCATCTAGTATTCAATGTATCTTCCCTTAAACAAGTTATTGGCAACAAAGTCCAAGTGCAATCTACACTTCCTAGAGTTGAATAAGGAAGGTTCCATCATTCCTGAACTTGAATAAATTCTCAATCGCAAATCGCATAACCTTCTTCGATGTGTCATCATTGATGTTCTTGTCCAATGACGTGGATTACAACCTGAAGATGTTGCGCAGGAACCTCTTCACTAGCTCCAACAGTATTTTCCTCACCTTCAAATTTGAGGACAAATCTTTCCAAATGGGAAGGGCATGTTAGAACCCCATCCTAACACTATGATATAATGTTCCTTGTGAATGTGGGGGGATACCCATAATAATGTTTTGTAAACATGGGAAACACCCATGATAATATTTTGAAAATGTTTGTAATAGTTGTAACTCTAAAAGTGCCTAGACAAGTGGCACTATCATATGTAACCTTTATCAAGAATGTAACTGTTTTGTAGGTAGGATATTCTAGCTCGGGTGGCATTTTGCATGTAAAACATCCTTGAGAGTTAGGTGATAGATAAAATCTTTAGAAATATGAGGGGTAGAAATGTATGTATCTTTTTGCATAATTGAATGAAATTATTAAAGGAGGTTACCCCCTATAAGTGGCCTAATATTATGTGTTAATTGTGATATTGTTCATTTATGCATTTATGTTTTATATTGGTGTTGTGAGCATTTATGTTAATTTGCAATATTTGTGTGAGTGTGTTTATTTTTAATAATAGGTTCCTAATAGCCACAAACACTATTCATCTACAAATCAAAAGGTCAAATGTCACAATTAATCCATAGAATAAGCCCATGAGTAGAATTGAGTCTCACAAATTGTAGTTGTGATTATAACAAATGACCAAAAGATATTTACAATGGAGCCCTAAACTTGTATTTATACCAAAACTTTCACCTAAGAGTAATCAAAAGAAAGTTTTTTACTCATAGTAAATCCTCTAAATTAGTAGAATCCTTAGCAAAATTGATGCTTTGCTAAATATAATTATTCTAAATTTATCCTAAATGCCTTTAATAGCTCTCTAATTATTCATTGGCATCAAAAGATGACAAAATGTCACCATCCTAGTTGTTTCCTCAAATTTCGTGCAACCTTCTTTTGACCCAATGCCTTCGAGAGCAAACTGATTTTTTCTCCTAGAGCAAATTGAATTTTTAGTTTTTGTAAAATAACAAAATGTATTTTTAATACTATATAAGAACAAATTGCATTTTTAAAGTGAATCCCCTTTCAAATCCTATCATATTGTTTTTGTTAAACTAGTCTTGGGGTTATAAAAGTTTCCTTTGTTCTTTTTCCAAGACCACTCCTTTGTTGGAGTACAATAGTAACATCCAAGCTATTACACCTTATGACGAATATGACACCTCATATCACTAAAACACAAAATGGATGTAGGAGAAATATTCTTCCTATAAATATTGTTTTCATAAATGAGAACAATAAATATTTATCCCAGTCCAAGATCAAATCTAGAGACATAAATGTAGATTAATCCCTAACATAGAAGGCCAAGGTTGAAGTTTTATGGGCAAACAACCTTAAATATTTATCAAATAGCGTAAGCTCAATCATTTAAATACCACAAATTTCAAGGAAACCCAAGTTTTAATCTTGCATTTATGGGCAAATAACCTTAACATTTATCAAATGCCATAAGTTCAATCGATTAAATATCCCAAATTTCAAGGACACCCAAGTTTTAATATTGCTAACACTACATGCATAATTTCCAAAAATGTTATAATATCACCATGTGGTCATGGTATGATATGGGTGATGCTCATTTTAATCTGACACGAACCAAATTGTTGGGAAAAACATGAGTCTCCTTGAAAGTTGAGACATTTAACCACATAAGCTCATGTTGTTCAATAAAAAATTTTACAAAATTTAATTTATTATATAAACATAAACTATCCAATATAAAAGTAAAAATAGCACACATTATTCATATTTAACTCAGCTACATCTAAAACTTTTGAGAAAAAAATACAAGCAACTAAATTTATTGGAAATTTGAGCATGTTTTGTTGTCATTGATGTCAAAAGGTTGGATGTCCCAATTTGATGAAATTATTGACAAAAGGGTTGATTAATGTCAAAAGGTTAAAGGTCCTAAGATGAAGGAAATATTTGTGAGAAATGTTTTTTAATTACCTTGGTGGTAATTTGTCAAGGGTTAATATATTAATGGTGGCAATAAATTACCTTGGTGGTAATTTGGCAAAGGTGAAAATATTAAATGGTGGCAAGATTCTCCCTAAAAATAAAAGGCCCAAAATGTTTTAAATATTTAAATTATAATATTTAAATCCTTTAGGATTTAAATAATTATAATTAAATATAATAATTTCAATTAAAACAAAGGCAGCCGACGTCATATGATAAATTGGGTATGTGTATAAATAAGGCAAAGGAATCCTAAGCCTAAACAATTAATGAGCATTTGATTTCCCTTGCACGATTTATTCCTCACACATGACATAGATAGAAAGGGTAGATGTTCATGGTTTTTGGAGGTAGTAGAACAAAACATGGTGAGCACCTATCCCCACCTAAGTGATGTGGCAATTGAGTTGGTTGGCATAGTGCATTGAGAGCAGCAAGATGCAGAGTTCAAACCACATGAAGTTTTGTTGAAGTGCAGTCCATTTGACTTTGGCATCGATAGGAAGGAAGATAAAGGATCACGTACTCCTTGGTTCACATGGGGCATTGTAGCCCACACAACTATGGCCCTTGTACTAGGGCGTGTGGGGCTAGCAGGTCGCGGGTTTGAGCGATAGTAGTGGCAATTAAATTTTGCCAAGAGGTATGTGCATTTATCATAGTGGGAGTTATAATATTTAAATAAATATTTTTATTTTTGCAATAAGTGGGAGTTATAAGGTTTGGATAAATTTGTATTGCCATGTATGAGGGTTAATACAAATTTCTATGTATGCTCAAGTAGGGAGTCATAAGGGATTGTTTTGATTGTGTTTCAAATAAAAAGGGAATGCATGAAATATAGTATGTGATGTTGTTTTGAAAAAGGGTTTCAATAGTTTGATTGAAAATTATTGAGAAAGGAGTTATAATATGTATGTGAGAATTATGTTTATGTGATTGATGACTCTTGATGAAATTTATTTTTAAATATAGGAGTAATAAGGTGTACAAGTGATTTGGCATTGTATGAGAAAATATTTGTTGAAGTGAACATTCTTGTGAAGGTCTTTAGATAGACTATTACTATCTAACCTGGAATTGGAAAAATGATTTGGTTGTGATTAAAATAGGTTTTGAAGATATATCTCCATCAAAGCAAATAGGTATGGGCACATCATCTTTTGTTTGAAATGAATTTTGTGAAATATAAGGTGGAGTGAAAAGGATTGTTTGATAAGCATTATTGGAAATATTTGAGTGAATGTTTATATGCTTCATGATTGAATGTTTAGAGAACATTTGAGATAGATATTGAGGATTATTTGAGTTAGTGTTTGAGACCCATATTATACACTTTGTTTGAAGAAGTATGAAAACATTTTTTTAGGATTTGTAAGAAAGTTGTGTTTCATTGGTTGAATGATTGAGTGAAACTCTTGAGAATTGGTTTTGAGTGATATTGAAAGTGAATTTACAAACATTAGAAACCGTATGTGTGAAAGTGATAGACTTAATGATTGAGTAGAACATATTGAGTTTTTGATAGAGTACATCATTCTCTATATGTTCTAGAGGTTAAACAAATTCTGAATAGAATATGTCTAAACTTCTTCAAGTTAAAGGAATTACTTTAAATATTAGATAAAGCATTTGATAGTAATTATGTACATGAGTTGATATTGATTGAGGATATTTTGTGAGTTGTTTTGAGTGTGACTTGAGAGCATATTTGGGCAAGTATTAGTGAATACTTGAGAGCAAGTTGAGCAAGTTCCTGAGAGGACTTGAGATCAGATTTGAGGTAAGTCTTAGTGAAGACTTGTAAGCAAATTTGAGCAAGTCTTAGTTAAGACTTGAGAGCAGGTTGAGCAAGTTTTTGAGAGGACTTGAAGGTAGATTTAAGGTAAGTCTTAGTGAAGACTTATAGGCAGATTTGAGCAAGTCTTAGTGAAGAGTTAAGAGCAGGTTGAGCAAGTTACTGAGAGGATTTGAAGGTATATTTGAGGTAATTCTTGGTGAATACTTGTAGGTAGATTTGAGCAAGTCTTAATGAAGACTTGAGAGCAGTTTGAGCAAGTTCCTAAGAGGACTTGAAGGTTGATTTGAGGTAAATATTGGTGAAGACTTGTAGGTAGATTTGAGCAAGTCTTAGTGAAGACTTGAGAGTAGGTTGAGCAAGTTCTTGAGAGGACTTGAAGGTATATTTGAGGTAAGTTTTTGTGAAGACTTGAGAGCAGATTTTATTGATTGATTTGTTCAAGCTTTGTGTTAAGGCTTGGGGAAATCTAAGCAAAGTTGATTTGTGATTGGATCAAGCTTTGTGTTAAGGCTTGAGGAAAAATTTGAGGATAGATTTTGGTACATATTTGTGAGCCTATTTGTGCTAGACTTGAGATGGAGTTAGAGCATATTTGTACTACACTTGGGACAGAGTTTGGTGCAGATATGAGATAGATTTGAGAGCAAGCTTTGGGGTTGATAGAGCAGATGACAAGAGTCTCCAATGGATAGATATCCATTATCCAGGGTAGTGATAACAAAGGTATTCTATGGAGAGAGATCCACAAGCTAGAGTAATGAGAGTAATAGTCTTCTAGAAGATCATCAGCCAAAGTAGAGGGGAAATAATTATCCTGTGGAGAGATATCCACAAACCAGAGCAAGGGAAGAAAGTTCTACTATGGCATATTATCTGTGAACCAGATGGTAATATAGAGTTATTCTATGGAGAGAGGTCCACAAACCATTTGAGGAGAAATATATCTCCTGGATCAAGTTCCACGAACCAAATAATAGGGGAGAGTTCTCCTGTGGAGAGAGATCCACAAATCAGAGCATAGGGGATTGGTGTCTCCTTTGGACAGAGGTCCATAAACATTGTAATAGGGAGCTGATTCCCAAGAATATTTGTTGAGAAAATTTAGTAGAAATATTTTCTTTGTGGAGTAGCCCACATTGGGTGAACCATGTTAAATTGGTGTCTCTATAAAGTGAGACTTATGAGAATAGAAGTTTCACCAAGAAAGGAAACAATGCACAAACAAGGAACGAGGAACATCACAGGGAAGAAAGAACTAAGAGACCAATGGGTCCAAGGCAAGATTTCTTCAAAGGAAATTGCTTCTAATGTAACAGGTTTGGTCACAAGGCTATGTAGTGCAGGACACATGAAAATAAGGAATATGGTTTCACTAAGAGAAATTTTAGAAATGGGCATCTCTTTCAAGGTTATTGCTACTCTTGTAATGAGTTTGGTCACAAAGCAATTTATTGCAGGGTTCATGACATGAATGGATATGGCTTCACCAAGAGAAACTTCAAGATATTTGCACCTTTTAGGAACCACAAAATTAAGTGTTATAAGTGCAATAATGTTGGGCATATAGCTAAGTGGTGTAGAACAGAATTTCCAGAGACAAGCAAGAACATGGATATTCAAAATAATCACAAGAGTCAATTGAGAAAGAAGGTGGAAAAAGAAAAAGAGCATTGTATGTTGGGGGTAGAAATACTCCCACCCCAAAATTAACCACCTCATGGAGAGGAGGTGGGGAGGGGGCTGAGCTAAGAGTCTTATATTTATCCCCAAAGGAGTCCCTTTGCCATTTATATCAAAGGGGGAGAGATTTTAGTTAGGGGGAGAGCATTCAGTCAGGGGGAGCAGTTTCTCAGGGGAAGCAGTATTGAAAAAGTACAAGTAATGGTTAAAGAAAAAGAGGGTTGCCATCAGTGACAAAGGGGGAGATTGTTGGAAATTTGAGCATCTTTTGTTGTCATTGATGTCAAAAGGTTGGATGTCCCAATTTGATGAAATTAATGACAAAAGGGTTGATTAATTTCAAAAGGTTAAATGTCCTCAGATGATGGAAATATTTGTGAGAAATGTTTTTTAATTACCTTGGTGGTAATTTAGCAAAGGTTAAAATATTAATGGTGGCAATAAATTACCTTGGTGGTAATTTGGCAAAGGTTAAAATATTAAATGGTGGCAAGATTCTCCCTAAAAATAAAAGGCCCAAAAGGTTTTAAATATTTAAATCCTTTAGGATTTAAATAATTATAATTAAATATAATAATTCGAATATTCAAATTCAAATTAAAACAAATGCAACCAACATCATATGATAAACTGGGCATGTGTATAAATAAGGCAAAGGAAGCCTAAGCCCAAACAATTAATGAGAATTCAATTTCCCTTTCATGATTTATTCCTCACACGCGTTAAAGAGAGAAAGGACAGATGTTCACTATTTTTAGAGGCAGTAGAAGGACAAAACACGGTGAGCACCTATCCCCACCTAAGTGAGGTGGCAACTGAGTTTGTTGGTGCGGCGCAATGGGAGTAGCAAGGTGCAGATTTTAAATAACATGAAGTTTTGTTGAAGAGCAATCCATTAGACTTTGGCATCGACAGGAAGGAAGATAAAGGAGCACGTGATCCTTGGTTCACATGGGTCATTGTATCCCACATGGATATGGCCCTTGTGCTAGGGCACGTGGGGCTTGGAGGTCATGGGTTCAAGCGACAGCAATGACAATTAAATTTTGCCAAGAGGTATGTGCATTTATCATAGTGGGAGTTATAACGTTTAAATAAATATTTTTATTTTTGCAATAAGTGGGAGTTAGAAGGTTTGGATAAAGTTTTATTGCCATGTATGAGGGTTAGTAAAAAACTTTGTGTATGCTCAAGTAGGGAGTCATAAGGGATTGTTTTTATTGTGTTTAAAATAAAAATGGAATGCATAAAATATAGTATGTGATGTTGTTTTGAAAATGGGTTTCAATAGTTTGATTGAAAATTATTTTGAGAAAGGAGTTATAAGGTGTATGTGAGAATTATGTTTATGTGATTGATGACTCTTGTTGATGAAATTTATTTTTAAATATAGGAGTAATAAGGTGTACAAGTGATTTGGCATTGTATGAGAAAATATTTGTTGAAGTTAACATTATTGTGAAGATCTTTAGATAGACTGTTGCTATCTAACCTAGAATTGGAAAAAGGATTTGGTTATGAGTAAAACAGGTTTTGAAGACATATATTCATCAAATAAAATAGGTATGGGCACATCATATTTTGTTTGAAATGAATGTTGTGAAATATAAGGTGGAGTGAAAAGGATTGTTTGATAAGCATTGTTGGAAATATTTGAGTGAATTTTTATATGCTTCATGATTGAATGTTTAGAGAACATTTGAGATAGATATTGAGGATTATTTAAGTTAGGGTTTGAGACCCATATTGTGCACTTTGTTTGAAGAAGTATGAAAACACCTATTTAGGGTTTGTAAGCAAGTTGTGTTTCATTGGTTGAATGATTGATTGAAACTCTTGAGAATTGGTTTTGAGTGAAATTGAAAGTGAATGTGCAAACAATAGAAACTGTATTTTTGAAAGTGATAGACTTAATGGTTGAGTAGAACATATTGAGTTTTTGATATACATTATTCTCTGTATGTTCCATAGGTTAGACAAATTCTGAATAGAATATTTCTAAACTGCTTCAAGTTAAAGGAATTACTTTGAATATTAGACAAAGCATTTGATAGCAATTGTGTGTATGAGTTGAGATTTATTGATGATATTTTGTGAGTTGTTTTGAGTGTGACTTGAGAGTAAATTTGAGCAAGTCTTAGTGAAGACTTAAGAGAAGGTTGAACAAGTTCCTAAGAGGACTTGAGAGAAAATTTGAGGTAAGTCTTGGTGAAGACTTGTAGGCATATTTGAGCAAGTCTTAGTGAAGACTTGAGAGCAGGTTGAGCAAGTTCTTGAGAGGAATTGAAGGTAAATTTGAGGTAAGTATTGGTGAAGACTTGTAGGAAAATTTGAGCAAGTCTTAGTGAATACTTGAGAGCAGGTTGAGCAAGTTCCTGAGAGGACTTGAAGGTAGATTTAAGGCAATTCTTGGTGAAGACTTGTGGGCAGATTTGAGCAAGTCTTAGTGAAGACTTGAAAGCAGTTTGAACAAGTTCCTAAGAGGACTTAAAGGCATATTTGAGGTAAGTATTGGTGAAGACTTGTAGGTATATTTGAGCAAGTCTTATTGAAGACTTGAGAGCATGTTGAGCAAGTTCTTGAGAGGACTTGAAGGTATATTTGAGGTAAGTCTTTGTGAAGACTTGAGAGTAGATTTGATTGATTGATTTGTTCAAGCTTTGTGTTAAGACTTGGGGAAATCTAAGCAGAGTTGATTTGTGATTGGATCAAGCTTTGTGTTAAGGCTTAAGGACAGATTTGAGGATAGAGTTTGGTATAGATTTGTGAGTAGATTTGTGCTAGACCTGAGACAGAGTTAGAGTAGATTTGTACTACACTTGGGATAGAGTTTGGTGTAGATATAAGATAGAGTTGAGAGAAAGCTTTGGAGGTGATAGAGCAGAGGATAAGAGTCTCCAGTTGGATAGAGATCCATTAGCTAGGGTAGTGAGGATAGAGGTCTTCTGTGGAGAGAGATCCACAAGCCATAGTAGTGGGGATAGTAGTCTTCTAGAAGATCTTTAGCTAGAGTAGAGGGAAAGGAATTCTCCTGTGGAGAGAGATACACAAACCAAAGCAAGGGGAAAGATTTCTCTTATGGAGTGTGATCCATAAACCATATGGGAAGATACAGTTCTTCTGTGGAGAGATATCCACAAACCAGTTGAGGAGATAGAGATCTCCTGGATAAAATTCCATGAACCAGAGAAAAGGAGAAAGTTCTCCTATGGAGAGAGATCCACAAATCAGAGCATAGGGGATTGGTGTCTCCTTTGGACAGATGTCCATAAACATTGTAATAGGAAACTGATTCCCAAGAAGATTTGTTGAGAAAAATTAGTAGATATATTTTCTCCATGGAGTAGCCCACATTGGGTGAACCACGTTAAATTGGTGTCTCTATTATGTGTGATGATTTGTGCATTGCTTTGATTACTACTATTGATATTGCAATTAATAATATTGGATAATATTGTTTGGAAAAGAAAAGTAAAAGTTGATCTTATACTGTTCACCCCCCTCTCAGTATAAGCTTGTGTTCTTCAACATTGTTGGAACATCTATGTCATATCTATTAAAAATATATATTCAAATAAAAAATGACAATATAATAGAAAGGAGGAATATTTTAAAAGAATATATATTCTTAATTGCTACATCCACCTTTCCAAACAAAGTGGTTAGAAGTAAAAAATAAAGAAAAATGACCATTGGATTAAGAACTAATATTCATGGCTTGTGCAATGAATCAACTAGATAAAATATGTAATTTAAATATAGCAATAGTGAAAATACATTAACCATAAATTTATTAAGACATACAGTCAATATGGTAGGAGTATGGGCTGATTGAGATGGACTAGAGAAATGTTGTGATGGCATCGGGCCCATAACAGAGCGTGCATGCTAGTGACATTTTCATCTAAAAATGATTGGAAGGAATAATATTTCCCAATGCATGGTGGGAATCATTTTTTAAACAACAATGGATGTTTGGAATGATGCAAAGCCAGGCTAGTTCTAGTGGTTCAACCAGACTTGATGGTAGAATATGTGGAGTATTTAACCAAGCATGTGCTTATTAGAAAATTTATGGGCATCCAAATTTCTCTTCCCTTTGTGGAGGCTTAGGTTAGGAAGACTTGGAACCCTGACGACGATGTGGAGGTGATGTTGAGTGCGAATAGGTATTTTATGGTGGTTTTCTCTTGTCTTGTGGATTTTAACAAATCATTTCAAGGGGTTTCCTATTTTTGTAACCAAGCTGGACTCTTTTGTAAGCCTTGGAATTTGGGTTTCAACCCTTTAGAGGAGCGATCATCGCTGGTTCCAGTGTGGGTTCGACTCTCGTGGCTCATGTTGGAAATTTGGAGAAATGACATCTTGCATATGATTGCTCTTCTTCTTGGGAAGTCGATTGGACCATCACAATAGATAATGGAGAAAAAAGTAATTTATGTGGCTCGTATCTATGTTAAAATTGAATTAAACAATCCAATTCTACATTTTGTTGAAATACAGTTTGTGTCATCTATATGGGTTCAACAAATTGACTATGAAGCTCTTATGTTTCGTTGCTAGATCTATCATGAATATGGCCACTTGCAAAGAAAATATCCTAATTTTATCCCGCTCGTGGCTTCAAATCCCAGGCCCTCTCGATCTACACAAAATTTGGATAAATAATAAGCCTCGATAAAGTAAGGGGATCGAGATAAGGAAGGCTTTGTTCCTATAAAACCCCAAAATAGAGGAATAAGGGTAAAAATAGCCCTTAAGGATAGCCAGCTAGATGCTCTGCTCAATCATTTTGAGATACTGGATGATCTTGATCAGTGCATGGAGTTACCTGAAATATCGCTACCTGATGCAAATATAATAGGGTTGAATCATTTGTCTCTTCTTGAGGTGGAACCTAAGGAATCATATCTAGTGGGTTTAAATTAAGAACAGATGGCTTTGGATCCAAGTACAAGTGATATGGTTGGATCTAGCCCTATAAGGAAAACTATTTTGGAAAGTGGAATAGATATAGCTGTGCTCTCTCCTACTTAGGAACTTATGCAATCATCCTTGAACTGTAAAAATCCTACGGTACTGGGATTGTAGCATAATATAATTAAAAAAGGTGCTTTGGATAAGAATATGAAGGTGGGTCAAAAAAATACCAGGATAAAATTAAGTTAATGGGGGAGGCTTTGGTAGAGTCAAGCTTGGTGAGAACATTGGACTCCCATTTTTCTAACCCCAAAAAATTATTATCCTCTCATGGAATGTAAGGGGGTTGAACAACATCCCCCAAAAAAAAATTATTCATATTTTGATTCGTGTACATTCTCCATATGTGGTGTTTAATTAGGAGACTAAATTGGCTACTGATATTATATTCAATATTTCTCCCAAGTTGTGGAGAAGGGATCAATGTCAGTGTATTGGTGGATGTGAATATGTTGGTGGTATTTCTTGATTATGGGATCTGGTTAAGATCTCTCCTCTTACTTGTATTTCCAGTAGATGTTTTATTTCGATGATTGGGCATGATAATGAATCTGGTGAAACCATCCTACTTACAAATGTGTATGCTCCTTTTTATTACAATGGTAAAGTAAATTTGTGGGAGCACATTAGCTTTGTGATAAGTCTGGCTCCCCTATACCCATGACTTTTTGCTTGAGATTTCAATTCTATCACTTTTTTGGAGGAGAAACACGGTGGATTTGATCATCTCGATACTTTTTCTTCTGTCTTCAGTGCTCATATCCAAGCCCTGAACTTGGTTGACATCAAGTTGGATAATGGGATATTTACCTGGTATAATAGAATATGTGGGGAAGAGTCCATCTCAGAGAGACTGGATAGGTTTTTGATCTCTAGTTTTTGGATTGGTAATAACAGAAGCTCTAGTTTTGTTATTATGGAGGCTAGGGGATCTGATCATTAGCATATAAAAATCTCTACTCTTGAGTTTGGGGTAAATAAGAATCCTTCCTTTAAGTTTCAATTTATGTGGTTTTGGGATCCTAAGATTCATGATTTCATATGAGGCTGGTGGACGAATGGCAAAAATTATCATCGCACCGCTATGTATTCCTTTATGAAGTAGCTACAATTTTTTAAGCATAAATTGAAGAGGTGGAATAGTCTAAATTTTGGGAACCTTTCCTTGGCTAAGTTGGCAGCTCTTAAGAATGTGGAAGAAGCTTCAAGGAATATTAGAGATCATAGACTCATGAAGGAGCTTCTCTTTGAGGAATCTAAGGCTATGAAAGAACTTGCTGAATGGGAACTGAGAGGAGAAATTTTTTGGAAACAAAAAGCTCGATTGGATTGGCTTCATGAAGGGGATAAGAACACGACCTCTTTGTTAACTCTGTTAAGGCTCACCATAATGGTAACTTGATTTCCTTTCTTGTGAATTCTCAGTGTGCCCTTCTCTCTTCTTTCAAGGAGATTTCAGAAGATACTAGGAGGTATTTTTCATTTCTCTTTAAGGAGGACTCCCTCTCATATGATGAGGATGAAAAGCTTATTCTAAATTGTATTCCCTCAATTATTTCTAGAGATATGAATGAGCATTTTATGTGCCCAATTTCCCTTGAGAAGTTGGAAAATATTGTATTCAAGATGAAAAAAGGGAAATCCTCGGGCCCGGATGGATTCCTAATTGAGTTTTATCAAAAAATTTGGGATTTAATCAAATTTGATCTTCTAGAGGTGGTCCATGAGTCCCAAAAGAAAAAATAGATGCTAAGGGCCCTAAATGCTACCTTTGTGGTGCTTATTCCTAAAAAAGAGGGAGTAAATTCTCTGGATATGTTTAGGCCTATTGCTCTCTACAATATTGTGTATAAGATCATTACAAAAATTATTGCTGAGATACTGAAGATATGGTTCAGCAAAATCATCTCTGAGAAGCAAGGTGGGTTTGTTGTTGGATGGCAAATCCTATATGGGGTTGTTATTGCTATGAAATTTATTCACTCGATGTAAAATTCTAAGGAGAATTATATATTCATTAAGTTGGACATGGCCAAAGCCTATGATCAGGTCAAATGGTCCTTTTTTAGAAATTTCTTGCTGCTTTTGGCTTTGAGGAGGAATGGATTAGATGGGTGATGAGTTGTTTTTCTTCTTCCTCGTTCTCTTTTCTTGTTAATAATGAGTCGCCAAAGTTGTTTAAGGCCTTGAGGGGATTAAGGCAAGGAGATCCTCTATCTTCTTATTTTTTTATCATTATGATGGAAGGGTTGGGAATACTGCTCAAGTCTTAGGTTAGGCATGGTCTCATTCAGGGTTGGAAGTGGGATAGCAGTTCACCGCCTCTTTCCCACCTTCAATTTGTTGATGATACAACTTTGTTGGGAGTTGCCACTACCAGGAAAGCTAGCAACATTATATGGTCTCTTGACATATATCTTGGTACTTTTTGGTAGTTGATTAATGATGACAAGTCTTATTCTTCAATACCCCTTCTCTTATTCAAGCCATGATTGCTAGAATTCTTGTAGATCCCCATTTCATTTATCTTGGTATTCCAATTTCATCTCATACTTTACCTAGATCTTCTTGGTAGTCTATGCTTGATAATTTTAAAGGGAAGGTGAATCACTGGACCATCATATTGCTCTTCTTTGCAGGTAGAGTGTTGCTTTTAAAAATATTTTGTTCAAGCTTTACCCATTTATAGGTGTTTTGTGCAAACAACTCCCTCTCATTTTATCAAGGATATGGATTCTTTGTCAAGATAGTTTTTGTTCTAAATGGAGTTTGGTTAGTTGGGATTCTGTTTGTAGGCCATTTCAATAGGGATGCCTTGGGTTGCGACAAGCGTCTCTTTCTGGGCAGGCTTTGGCTGTGAAACTCTATTGGAGAAGGGTTACTTCTCAAGATCAAATTTGGGCTAAAATATTATCTTGTAAGTGAGAGGTATTTCTGAGGTTGAGAGCCCTAGAGTTAGCTTGGTTGGTAAATATTTGGTTATCTGGGACACTCTAAAAAAAGGGACTAATTCAATTAAGTAGGGTTATGTATTTACAATCGAGTATTAGGTGCTCTTTTCTGGGAGGATTCTTGGGATGGCCACCCTCCTATCTTGACTCAATATCCTAGGTTATATTCTCTAAGCATTTGTTTCTTGGAAGCAGGCTGGTCTCATGTGGAGGGATTTAAAAGAATCTAAACTTTTGTAAATATGGAGATGTACAAGTGGAAAGATTCACAGGAATGACCCCATGGAGGATTTGTCGATGATAGAGATGTGCTTGCTCTTATCCTTATAGGGAGACCCTGCTCTTCATTGAGGGGTAAATACATTTTGACTTGGAACCTTGATCCTAATAGAATGTACTCTATAGCATATGGTTATCAAGTTCTTGATATGCAAAATTTTGGGAGCCTCCCTGTCATATGGTGGAAAAAGGTGTGGAACAAATTTTTTTGACCTAAATGTAACTTCTTTCTTTGGTTGATTTCTCATAATAAATGCCTCACTTGGGATAACATGAGGAAGAGGGGATTTTAGGGTCCCTCTTTTTTTGTCCTTTGTGGTAATAATGAGGATGACTCTTCTCATTTATTTTTACAATGCTCCCTTTCCAGAGACATTTTGTACCGATGGTGGAGTACCTGGAACCATCCTTGTTTTCATGTGCTCTCCTTAGTGGAGTTTTGGAGCAGTCTGGATATACCTCCGACTAATGCCCCCTTCCTCCATGTGGCTTAGAATTTGGGCCCTTCTTGCATCATCTGGTATATTTTTCTTGAACAAAACCATCACATATTTTAGGGTAGACATTTGGTTGTTCAACAGATTTGGCAAAGGATCTTGTGTATGGTTCAAGAAACTATCCATAGCAAATGTGATGTGGATACTCTTTTGAACTCTAGGGAGGAGAAGGTACGATAGGCCCTTGGTCTCTTTGGGTTTTTTATGGACTCTCTTCACCCTAGCAAGGTTCCCTAGCTCAGTAAGAAAGTTCAAAGAGATGGTAGGTGGAGGCCACCCCCTGGAGGAGTTTTAAAAATTAATATTGATGGGTTGTCCAGGGGCAATCTTGGACATGCTGGATGGCGGTTTTGGGAGAGACTCTGCTAGAATGGTCAGATTTTTATTTTCCATTTATAAAGGTGTTCACTCCAAAAATTTTATGGAAGTTCTTGCAATTCTCGAGGCCTTGCAGAGAGGGTTTTCTCTTGGCTGGCGTAGGAAAATCTACGGGTCCGACTCCCAAATTTTGGTTAATATTTTAAATAGCAAAAGGTTGGAGGATGTTAATTGGTAGTTGACCTCTGTGGCCATTCAAATTATTAAAATTAGTGAAGAGTTTGAATTTACCTCCTTTGTGCACATACCAAGGGAATGGAATGTGGTTGCTGATTATTTGGCCAAAAGGGCTTCTGAGCTTTTGGATCCTTGGATTATAGTCTCCCAACTGGGGACTCTCAGTGCCTCTAGTAGTTGATCCACAAGGATGTCCAGGCTTAATGTGGTTTGTTCTTGTTGTTTTCTTTGGGTTTCGACCTTATCGAGTGGTTTTAGCCTGTTTTGTTGTTTATTTGAGCCTAGTTGGGGGCTTTTTTGTACTGTGTAATCTTGTCTTCTTATCAATATATTTTTACCCCTTTTATTTTAAAAAAAAATTATTAAGACACAATTCTTATAGGTGTTATGCTAATATATGTATAACATTATAGTTTATTTTAATACTAAAATAATGGCATCATATAGATAAGACCTTTAATCCACTTGTACTAAACATTTTTTTCCAAATGTGCAAATATTTTCAAACCTTTCTTAGTACCATGTATCATCATTTTTATTTAATGATGATGTTGTAACATGATTTTTCAAAACAAAACATGCAAATAATTCCTCTAAAAAAATGGCCACATACTGTGATACACAACACACAAAGTCATCTCTTTAAATTTCTAAAAATAGACTCCACAAATCTGATAAAGTGCAGGTCTATTGTTAATGCATTTTTTGAAACCATTCACATAAGGGTTGGCCTCATTGTTTTACATACTGAAAAGTTGTGTTTTGTACCCACAAGAAGTATGAAAATTTTGTAATAACATCTTAAGAGGCAATATCCAATGTCAAATTTGTTAGTAGGTGAAGTCAATATCCAAATATTCAATGTTCTTTAGCATAGGAAACGAACAGTTTTTTGGAGTCTTCCTTTGATAGAGGAAACGAACATTTTTTTGGAGTCTTCCTTTAGAAGGAAATGAAATCATTTTTGGAGTCTTCCTTTGGAATATGAAAAGAACAATTTGTTTTTCTATAAAATGGGAATGATCCCTTGCATGTAAAAGTTGATTGAATGTAAAAATTTTGTTGAAACAAATAAAATATCAAGCTGCCATCACCACGTGGTTTTTCCTGCACAATGCAGGTTTCCACGTAAAATTTTGTGTTACTATTTTTTTCTTGCGTTATTGTGTTTTTTTCTTGCACATAATTTTGATATTTTTCTAACATCTGGTATTAGATACTAAGTTTTTGTACGAGTGGGAGCTGCAACAATGACTGGAGGTGTAACCAAGTTCAATATTGAAAAGTTTGATGGCAGGAACTTCACCCTATGAAACATGAAGGTGGAGGATTTGCTAGTTCAAAATTTCATAAAATTCCAAGGTTTCAACAGGAGTGAAGCTTGACCATTGTGCATACTATAAGAGGTTTGATGATGGCAGTTTTATTATTTTGCTATTATATGTTGATGATATGTTGGGTACAAATCCTATCATGAAGAAAATCATTGACCTTAAGGATCCATTGGCTAGGACATTTGAAATGAAGGATCTAGGAGCAACAAACCAAATTTTAGGGATGAAGATACATAGGGATATAATAGGAAGGAAGATCTGGCTATGTCAAAATTCATATATAGAAAATATTTTACAATGCTTCAATATACATAATGCAAAACTAGTTAGTACCCTTATTTCACACTTCAAATTGTCTTATGAATGATGTCCTAGAATAGAAGAAGATAAGACAAGCATATCTTGTGTACCATATTCATCAACAGTAGGAAGCCTCATGTATGCCATGGTAAGCACTAGATCAGATATTTCCCAAGTAGTGGGATTTGTTAGCCAGTACATGGCAAATCCTGGTAAGGAGCATTGGAATGCAATGAAGTGGATATTTAGATATTTAAGAGGTACTTCAAATTGTGCTACTTACTATAGATCAATAAATTTGCAAGTTAAATGTTTTGTCGATTCTAATTATGGTGGAGATAGAGATGGTAGAAAGTCCACTACAAGATATATGTTCACTCTTGCTAGTGGAGTTATGAGTTGGACTTCTAAGTTGTAGTATGTAGTGGCTTAATAAACCACTGAAGTAGAATACATTGCAGCAATTGAAGCCAGTAAAGAGACAATTTGGCTAGAATGACTGTTGGGTGACTTCAAGATAATGCAGGTGAATATTACGTTGCATTGTGATACCTAAAGTGTCATTCAGTTAGTGAAGAATCCAACATTCCATGATCGCACAAAATACATTGATGTTAAGTACGATTTTATAAGAAATATGGTGGAAGAAGGTAGGATCCTGTTGCAAAAAATTGGTACTAAAATGAATCTTGCATATATACTTACAAAGTAGGTCAAGACAGAGAAGTTTGAGTGGTACAAAACTTCTATGGGCTTGCTGAAAATGTGAAAAGGGTAGTATTGGATAATTGGCACTTGGATGGAAAACATAGGTATATATTTCTTGTATATCAACTTCGAGTGGGATAATGTTAGGAGGTGAATTCAATATCTAGATCTTCAATGTTCTTCAGTAGAGCAAACGAACAGTTTTTTGGAGTCATCCTTTGGGAGACGAAACAGAGAGTTTTTTGAAGCCTTCCTTTGGAAGAGGAAACGAACAGTTTATTTTTCTATAAAATGGGAATGACCCCTTGCATATAAAATTTGATTGAATGTAAAAAGTTTGCTTAAATCAATAAAAAATCAAGTTACCATTACCCCGTGGTTTTTCCTGCACACTACAAGTTTCCATGTAAAATTCTATGTTACTATTTTTTTCTTGTGTTATTGTGTTTTCTTCTTGCACATAATTTTGATATTTTTATAATCTGTGTTATGATAATATATGTATAAATTCTATGTTATTGTTGCTTCCTGCATTATTGTGTTTTTTTCTTGCACATAATTTTGATATGTTGTAGTATTAAAGGCATTAACCACAAATTTATTAAGACACAATTCTTATGGGTGTTATGCCAATATATGTATAACATTATAGTTATTTTAATACTATAATAACGTCATCATATATATAAGACCTCCTTTAATCCACTTGTAATAAATATTGTTTTCCAAATGTGCAATTATTTTCAGACCTTGGTTAGTACCATGTATTATCCTTTTTATTTAATGATGATGTTGTAACATGATTTTTTCAAAACAAAACGTGCAAATAATTCCTCTAAAAAAATGGCCACATACTGTGATACACAACATACAAATTCATAGCTTTAACTGTTTAAGAATAGACTCCATAAATCTTATAAAGTTCAGGTCTATCGTTAATGCATTTTTCAAAACCATTCACAGAAGGGTTGGCCTCATTGTTTTACATACTAAAAAGTTATGTTTTGTACATGCAAGCAGTATGAAAAATTCTTAATAACATCTCAAGAGGCAATATCCAATGTCAAATTTGTTAAGAGGTGAATTCAATATCCAAATCTTCAATGTTCTTCAGTAGAGGAAACAAATAGTTTTTTGGAGTTTTCCTTTGAGAGAGGAAGTGAACAGTTTTTTAGAGTCTTCCTTTGGAAGAGGAAACAAACCAATTTTTGGAGTCTTCCTTTGGAAGAGGAAATGAAATTTTTTTTTTCTATAAAAGGGTAATGACCCCTTGCATGTAAAATTTGATTGAATGTAAAAAGTTTATTGAAATAAATAAAAGATCAAGCTGCCATTGCCCTGTGGTTTATCCTGCACACTGCAGGTTTCCACGTAAAATTTTGTGTTACTATTTTTTTCCTGTGTTATTGTGTTTTCTGCTTGCACATAATTTTGATATTTTTCTAACATCTGGTATTAGATACTAAGGTTTTTTGTGAGTGGGAGCTACAACAATGGCTGGAGGTGTAACCAAGTTTGAGATTGAAAAGTTTTATGGCAAGAACTTCACCCTATGGAAGATGAAAGTGGAGGATTTGTTGGTTTAAAATGACCAATCCCTAGCCTTGAAAGGTATCACGAGTAAACTAAGCAGCATGAAAGATGAGGAGTTGGCAACGCTGGATAAGAAGGTGGTTTCTACAATATGTCTATGCCTAGCAGACTCCGTCTTATTCAATGTTGCTGAAGAAAAGATCGTGGAAGCCCTCTGGAAGAAGATTGAAAAGTTGTTTAAGACGAAATCAGCAACAAATAAGGTATATCACTTGAATGATTTTAATACCCTTATCAGTAAATTGGTTTCAGTTAATATTAAGATGAAGGATGAGAATAGAGCTATCACCCTACTTTTTTCCCTCCTAATGACTTGGGATCATTTGGTGATGACCATCAGCAATGCATCATCAAGAACTCTAAAATTTGATTATGTGGTAGCCGCTTTGTTGGTAGAAGAGTCGAAGCAGAAAATGTCTCTACAACCCTCAACCAATGAAGCCCTAGCTATGAGAGGTCGATCTTTCGAGAGGAGACAACAAGGTGGATCACACTCTAGATCTAATTCTAAAGGACGCAAGTTGAAAGGGAAGTGTTGGCATTGTGGGAAACCAAGGCACTCCAATAAGGATTGTTGGAAGCTTAAAAAGGAAAAAAATGGTGAAAAGCAATTTCAACCATCAGTTGAGGCTAGTATAGTAAATTTAGGAGAGACGACAACATGTGAGGCTTTTTATATCAGCAACAATAGATTTTTTTATATACCTGGGTTTTGGACTCAAGTGCATCTTTCCACATGTCTCCTCACAGAGACTTGTTTGACAAATATCAGTAATATAGTGGTGGGATGGTCTACTTGGGTGATTATCACCCTTTAGAAATTATGGGAAGAGGGAACATATGGATCAAGCTGGGTGATGGTAGAGAAAGGATGTTATGTTATGTATGACATGTGCCTGATTTCCAAAATAATTTACTCTTAATCAAGATTACGAATAAGCTAGGGTATTCTATCACTTTCGGTAACAACTACTACAAAATTACCAAAGGAGCCCTTGAAGTAGTAAAAGGAGAATCTTATAGAACCCTATATCATTTATGCAGTGATACAGTGACAAACTATGCAACATCAACAACTTCAAGAAATATTTAGGATGCAGTATTACTATGACATAAATGCCTAGGACGTATGAGTGAAAAAGGTCTAAAAATTTTGCATGACCAAGGTATACTTTCTGGGATCAAGTCTTGTAATTTAGACTTGTGTGAGCACTACATTTTTGGTAAACAAAAAAGGGTTCATTTTATTACAAGCCCTAGTAAGAGTTCTGATTTTCTACAACTTATACATTTTGATATTTTTTGACCATTCCCCACTTAGTCCTTAAATGGTGTTGTCTATTTTATAACATTTATAAATGATTATTCTAGAAGAGTGTGGGTTTATTTTTTGAAGAAGTTGGAAGCTTTCCAAAAATTTAAAGATTTCAAATCTCGAGTAGAGAAAAGTTTGGGTAAGTCTGTTTTATGTCTTAGGTCAGATAATGGAGGTGAATATTGCTCCAAGGAATTTGATAAATTTTGTACGTAGGAATGAATTAAGCACCAAAAGACTATACTATATACTCCACAACAAAAAGGTGTAACTGAGTGGATGAATTGCACAATCATGGAACGTGCAAGAAGCATGCTCAATGCATCCATCTTGGATAAAAGGTTATGGGTAGAGGTTGTTAATATATTTTTTTACCTCATTAACAGGTCACCTACAACTGCGTTGGATGGATAGATTCTAGAGGAGGTTTGGTATGGTAATCCAATTGATTACTCTCATTTACATACTTTTGGATGTGATGCATTTGCCCATGTGCCTAAATAAAAAAGGTCCAAAATTGACCCAAAGTCAAGCAAATGTGTTTTTCTCGGCTATGGAGATTCAGTAAAGAGGTATAGAGTGTGGGATCCTACTGCCCACAAGGAAATTATTAGTCAGGATATTATTTTTTATGAAAAATCCATGCAAAGGAAAGAGGTACAACAAACACCTAATGTTGTACTAGTTGAAGTAGATATAAACGAAGATGAAAATGTAAATCAACATGCTAAATTTTTTGACCAGCAAGTAGAGTAGCCACAACAGTCAGAAGACCAAGAGCCACAACCAACAGATCATTGGGTTAGGATATCTACACATCCACAAAAGTGTCTGAAAAGGTGTTCTCCTATTTTTCAATCTTCTTTTGCTTTTTTAACTGATGATGGTGAGCCTAGTTCATTTCAGAAAGCTAGAGAATTTGAGAATGCATAAAAATGGAGGAAAGGTGTGGAGGAGGAAATGGAAGAACTTTGCAAGAATAAAATGTGGGAACTTGTGGATCACTTTGCAATAATTTGCTCTCAATAAATATGATGGATAAGCTAGGGTATTCTATCACTTTTGGTAACAACTACTGCAAAATTACCAAAGGATACCTTGTAGTAGCAAAATGAGAATCTTACAGAACACTATATCATTATGCGGTGATACGGTGACAAACCATGTAGCAGCAAAAACTTCAAGAAATTTTCAGGATGCAATAATGCTATGGCATCAACGCCTAGGACGTATGAGTGAAAAAGGTCTAAAAAATTTGCATGACCGAGGTATGCTTTCTGGGATAAAGTCTTGTAATTTAGACTTGTGTGAGCACTACATTTTTGGTAAACAAAAAAGGACTCGATTTACTGCAAGCCCTGGTAAGAGTCCTGATTTTTTGTAACTTATACATTCTGATATTTTTGGACCAGTCCTCACTCAGTCCTTAAATTGTGCTATCTATTTTCTAACATTTATATATGATTATTCTAGAAGAGTGTGGGTTTATTTTTTGAACAAGTCGAAAGCTTTGCAAAAATTTAAAGAGTTCAAAGCTCAAGTAGAGAAATTTTTGGGTAAGTCTGATTTATGTCTCAGGTCAAATAATGGGGTGAAATATTGCCCCAAGGAATTTGATAAATTTTTTACGTAGGAAGGAATTAAGCACCAGAATATTGTACCATAAAATCCACAACAAAATCATGTCGTTGAGCGGATGAATCGCACAATCATGGAACATGCAAGAAGCATGCTCAGCGCATCCATGTTGGATAAAAGGTTTTGGGAAAAGGTTGTTAATACAGTTGTTTACCTCATTAAAAGGTCACCTACACTTGCATTAGATGGACAGATTCCAGAGGAGGTTTAGTTTGGTAATCCAATTGATTACTCTCATTTGCATACTTTTGGATGTGATGCATTTGCCCATGTGCCTAAAGAAAAAAAGTCCAAATTTGACCCAAAGTCAAGCAAATGTGTTTTTCTTGGCTATGGAGATATAGTAAATGGGTATAGAGTGTGGTATCCTACTGCCCACAAGGTAATTATTAGTTAGGATGTTATTTTTGATGAAAAATCCATTCAAAGGAAGGAGTTACAACAAACACCTAATGTTGTACTAGTTGAAGTAGATATAAACGAAGATGAAAATGAAAATAAGCATGCTAAATTTTTTGACCAGAATGTACAACAACAAGTAGAGCAGCCACAACAATCATAAGACCAAGAGCCACAACCAATAGATCATTGGGTTAGGATATCTACACATCCAAAAAAGTGTTCAAAAAGGTATTCTCTTATTTTTTAGTCTCATTTTTCTTTGTTAACTGATTATGGTGAGCCTAGTTCATTTCAGGCAGCTAGAGAATCTGAGAATCTAAAAAATGGAGGAAATTCATGGTGGAGGAAATGGAAGCACTTTGCAAGAATAAAACATGGGAACTTGTGGATATCCCACCTGGAAGAAAGGTTGTTGGAAACAAGTGGGTGTATAAATTAAATAACAATGATGGATTGTTGGAACACTATAAAGCTTGTCTAGTGGGAAAAGGTTATGTGCAAAATTCAGGTATATACTTAATGAAATTTTCTCTCCAGTTGTGAAGATGACTACTATTAGAGTTTTACTTGCACTTGTAGCATCACAGGACTTATAATTGGAGCAGCTTGATGTAAATATTGCTTGTCTGAATGGTGATCTCGAAGAGGAGATTTATATGGATCATCCTGAGGGCTATGAAGAAAGAGGTAAAGACCATTTAGTTTACAGACTCAAAAAATCTTTGTATGGGTTGAAACAGGTGCCAATGATGTGGTACAAAAAAATTTACACCTTCATGAAGAGCCAAGGTTTCAGCAAGAGTGAATTTTGACCATTGTGCATACTATAAGAGGTTTGATGATGGTAGTTTTATTATTTTGCTGCTATATGTTGATGATATGCTGGTTGCAGACCCTAGCATGAAGAAAATCATTTATCTTAAGGCTAATTTGGCTAGGACATTTGAAATGAAGGATCTAGGAGCAACAAATTAAATTTTAGTGATGAAGATACATAGGGACAGAATAGGAAGGAAGATATGGTTATGTCAAAAGTCATATATAGAAAATATTTTGCAATGCTTAAATATGCAGAATGCAAAACCAGTTAGTACCCCACTTCTTTCACGCTTCAAATTGTCTTCTGAATAGTGTCCTAGAACAGAAGCAAAGAAGACACGCATGTCCCGCATACCATATTCATTAGCAGTAGGAAGCCTCATGTATGCCATGGTAAGCACTAGACCGAATATTGCCCAAGCAGTGGTAGTTGTCAATTGATACATGGCAAATCCTAGTAAGGAGCATTGGAATGCAATGAAGTGAATATTTATATATTTAAGAGGTACTTCAAATGCTGCTATTTACTACGGATCGACAAATTTACAAGTTAAAGGTTTTGTGGATTCTGATTATGGTGGAGATAGAGATGGGAGAAAGTCCACTACAAGATATACTTTCACTCTTGTTGGTGGAGTTGTGAGTTGGACTTCTAATTTGTAGTCTGTGGTGGCTTTATCAACCATTGAAGCAGAATACATTACAGCAATTGAAGCCAAAAAATATATAATTTGGCTAGAACGATTGTTGGTGACTTCAAGATAAAGCAAGAGAATATTGTGTTGCATTGTGATAGCCAAAGTGCCATTCAGTTAGTGAACAACCCAATATTCTATGATCGCCCAAGACACATTGATGTTAAGTACCATTTTATAAGAAATAAGTACCATATTATAAGAAATATTGTAGAAGAAGGTAGGATCCTGTTGCAAAAAATTGGTACTAAAGTGAATCTTGCAGATATTCTTACGAAGTTGATCAAGACAAAGAATTTTGAGTGGTGTAAAACTTCTCTGGGCTTGCTGGAAATGTGAAAAGGGCTACATTGGTAAATTAGCACTTGGATGGAAAACATATGGACAGCTTTCTTGTATATCGACTTCGAGTGGGAGAATGTTAGGAGGTGAAGTCAATATCCAAATATTCAATGTTCTTCAGCAAAGGAAACAAACAGTTTTTTGGAATATTCCTTTGGGACAAAGGAAACAAACAATTTTTTGAAACCTTCATTTGGAAGTGGAAATGAACAGTTTGTTTTTTCGATAAAATGGGAATGACCCCTTGCATGTAAAATTTTATTGAATGTAAAAATTTTGTTGAAATCAATGAAATATCAAGCTGCCATTACCCCATGGTTTTTCCTGCACACTGCAGATTTCCACGTAAAATTATGTGTTACTATTTTTTTCCTGCGTTATTGTGTTTTTAGCTTGCACATAATTTTGATATTTTTCTAATAGGTGTTATGATAATATATGTGTAAATTTTGTGTTACTATTTTTTCTTGCATTATTGTGTTTTATGCTTGCACATAATTTTTATATATTGTAGTATTTAAGACATTAACCACAAATTTATTAAGACACAATTCTTATAGGTGTTATGCTAATATATGTATAACATTATAGTTGTTTTTGTGGTTTGCGAGAAATTATGAGTGAAAAATAGGAAATTAATATTGTATTCAACCTTAATAATAATAGGTTACATTGGTATTTATATTCGTAAAAATAAATGAACTTAGGGAATATAGGGAAGTTAGGAAAATAGAAGAAATAGGGAGGAAAAGAGAAAGGGAAAATGAGTTGGTTTGCCTTGCCGCCCTTGCCGTCCAATCCTGCCCAGTCAGCTGCCATCCAAGTCAAACTTACCTGCCCAGTCAGCTACCGTCCAAGGAGGTAAAAGGGGTAAGATCCAAAGCTTACCGTTGAAACAATTTTTTTACCTTTTTTACTCCTTTTTGCTCCTTTTACTAGCTTTATTTCCAACATTATCCCCCTTAAAGTTGATAGGACTGACTATATAGTATCTCAACTTTATATATTGATATTTAGCTATACCTTTGGTGAAGATGTCAGCAATATTATCCAAAGTGTTACAATATTGAAGCTCAACTATTTATTGTTCCACCATATCTCGAATGAAGTGATACTTCATATCAAAATGCTTTGATATGCTATGGTGGACTGGATTGTATGCCAACTGAATGACACTTATTTTATAATAATACAGTCGATTTAGACCACTCTGAATTTCTCCAATCTCTTCAAGAAATTTTCTTAACCATAGGGCCTGAGTACTAGCATGAGTTATGGCTATATACTAAGCCTCAGTTGATGACAATGCTACAACAGTTTGTTTCTTGGAACTCCATGTAATTAGTCCTGATACTAGACTAAAACAATTTTTTGATGTAGATTTCCTGTCATCTATGTTGCTGCCCCAATCACTGTCACTGAAGCCAACTAATTTCACAGAATTACATTTTTGGTAATGGATTCCAAAATCCAATGTACCTTTTACATATCTTAAAATTCTTTTAGTTGCTTGTAAATGCAGCTCATATGGACTAGCCATAAACCTTGAAACTAGAGAAACAAAATATTGAATATCGGGTCTGGTGTTGGTGAGAAACATTAGACTCCTAACCATGCTTATGTAAGTGGTCATTTCAACCTTTGATGCTCCTTCATCCTTGCTCAATTGGATCCCATGTCCAATAGGATTTGCAACTGATTTGCACTACTCCATGGCAAATTTCTTGATCATGTCTCGAGCATACTTGTGTTGACATATGAAGATCCCTTTATTTTATTGATGCACTTCCATCCCTAGGAAGTATCGTATTAAACCAAGATCTTTCATCTCAAACTGTTTCATCATGGATTTTTTGAACTCCATATTCATTTTATTGTTACTACCCATAAATATTAGATCATCCACATACAAATAAACTATGAGAATGTCTACTCCATGCTTTAGGTAGTACAGATTTGGTTCACTTTTGCTTCTTGTGAATCCATACTCACTGAAATAGCCATCAATGCGTGAGTACCAAGCTCTTGGTGCTTGCTTGAGGTCATAAAGTGCTTTCTTAAATTTGTAAACAAGGTTCTCTTTTCCCTGTTCTTGGAAACCTTGAGGTTGTTGAACATAAACCTCTTCTGTCAAGTATCCGTTTAGAAAAGCACTCTTTACATCCATGTATTGAACATTCCATCCTTTATGGGCTGCTAAGGAAAGAACTGGTCTGATTTTATCTTGTCTTGCAATAGGAGCAAAATTTTCCTCATAGTCAATGTCATATTTTTGAGTAAAACCTTTTTCTACTAGTCTCGCCTTATGTCTCTCAATGCTTCCATCAACATTGTACTTGGTCTTGTAGACCCATTTACATCCAACACATTTTTTACCTTTGGGTAGCTTTACTAGATCCCATGTATCATTATTTTTTATAGAGGTTATTTCCTCTTTCATGGCTTCTTGCCATACATTTTGAGTACATGCCTTCTCATAGCTAGATGGTTCTAGCTGTGCACTAGACAATAAAGCATAATTGACTACATCTCCTCTAGGTTCTTGGGAGTTATCATCCCCATACAATTGCAAATTCTCAAGTTGCTGCAGAATTGAATTCATTTCACTAGCTTGGCTTCTAGTGAATTTTCTTTGGAAATTTTGATCCAGCATCTAAAAGGAAGGATGATGTAAATTTCTTCTGCCTCTTGATGGAGATTCAATGTCCATCAGTGAAGAATTTACTGATCTTTGTGGAGAAGGACTTGGACTGGTGGTTGATGTACTTGATGTAGTAATCCTGCTTGGCCTTGGAGGGGGTGGTGTACCTTTCTTGGGAGACACCTATTGTACCTGCTATATTTGTGATGAATTTACATCTTGGGACTCATCATCAACAAAAATTCTTTGATGATCCCATTCTCCCCCTTCATCAAAAATTACATCCCTAGAGAGTATAACTTTATTATTCTTGGGATTGTAGAGTCTATATGCCTTTGTAGACTCACAATACCCTACAAATATACAAGCTTGACTTTTTGGATCAAGCTTCTTCCTTTTCTCATCAGGAATGTGTGCATATGCTAAAGAACCAAACACTTTGAAGTGATTTACATTAGGTTTCTTTCAGTACCACGTCTCATAAGGAGTGACACCATCTAAAGCAGAAGTAAGACTTCTATTTAGAATATATACACTAGTTCTTATAGCCTTTGTCCATTACATATGAGTTAGATTCTTAGTCTGTAGCATCGATCTTGCCATCTCAACTATGGTGTGGTTTTATCGCTCTGCCACACCGTTATGTTGTGGGGTATAGGTAGTGGTAAATTGCCTTTTGATCCCACTTGCTTTACAATATTTCAAGAATGCTTTTGAGAAGTATTCACCTCATCGATCTGTACTAAGTGAAAGCATGAGATTTCGGAAATAAAACACCGAGATGCAATAAAAATAGAACTAGTTTAATGCATGTAATAACACGGAT
Source organism: Wollemia nobilis (assembly GCA_028583015.1). Lineage (NCBI taxonomy): Eukaryota > Viridiplantae > Streptophyta > Pinopsida > Araucariales > Araucariaceae > Wollemia > Wollemia nobilis. Next base: position 13,529,383 of record JAQPPZ010004624.1, on the reverse strand, counting down.
GTAATCATATCAAAAGGTAAGAGCACCGCCTTTTTATATTAATTCCAACTCGGTTACAATAATCTGATTTTTTTATTACAACAGGTGAACAGTAATTTCTTTCCGCATGCCCACACGTAAAATGGGCGGGCTGTAGTGTTGTCGTCGCTTGTGATGATGAGTCCCTGCTTGCTGCTGTTCTTGCTGCAAAAGAAACAGTAAACCGTTAATAGCACCTGCAACAAGAAGACAGAACGTTTGACTGTAGAGAGCAGTGAGAAATGCACGTACAAGACTGATTAGCTGCTTTGAATGAAACAATTCTAAATAAACCTGCAACTCATTACGAGAGAATATCATGCATATTCGAAAACATATGTTATAGAGCATGAACTATTTTAATCATATTTGACGACAACAAGTATTCGAACATGATAAAACATAAACTATTGCTTAAACGCGTTTGAAAACAAGCATATACAAAACGTAAACGGCTTTAATCCATTCGAAACAAAGATAAATTGAATTAGCACTACGAACATATGTGGGATGCCCAAGCGGGCCGCCCTGTAAAAATCCGACTTCGACGCCAATCCACTAGGAATTGGCTCAAAGTCCCGGATAACGTGTTGTCGGCAAATTAATGGATTATTGTAATCCTATGGTCGGGTCTGAAAGTCAGAAGAATGTAGTGAAGAAAGACTGTAAACGAGTCTCTGGTTTTGCAGCACTTCGCTATGCTTCAGAAAAATGCTTCGCAGTCCTTATTACGTATCGAGCCGGTTTTTTATAGAGGGTTCGGCCTCTGAGAACATTAATGTTCGAAACCCTAAATTTGTAGGCGCCGCTCGAATTTGATCCTTATCGGGCCATTATGGGACATGGCTCGCACTGACAGATCGCAGTTATGAGGCGTGGCCTCGGATCGGATATTCTGCTAACACCGCTCGTCTAATTAATGTCCGCTGTAAAATCCGCCGTTTTACGTAGCCATGGGGTCTCTTCGAGAAGGGACACGTAGAGGTGCCACGTGGCGGTCGTTCCTTGGATGGTTGAATGCATGCTTTTGACTTTGGTGACGTGTCGGCTTGAGGCCCAAAGTGTCGCGATATCGGAGGGCTATCGCGACGCTTGGGCCGTTTCGGGGCCCAAAGTGTCGCGATATCGCGACGCTTTGGGCCGGCTTTGTGTCGGGGCCCAAAGTGTCGCGATATCGCGACGCTTTGGGTCCGCGCTTTGGCTTGTGGGGCCCAAAGTGTCGCGATATCGCGACGCTTTGGGCCCGCTTTGGGTCGGGCCCAAAGTGTCGCGATATCGCGACACTTTGGGCCCGCTTTGGGTCGGGGCCCAAAGTGTCGCGATATCGCGACACTTCGGCCAGGGCTTGGTTTTTGACAAAAGGCTTGGCTTAAAGAAGGCTTTGAAGAAGGCTAAGAAGTTTGTTAAAGGCTCTAGAACGACCGACTTTGCTCTGCTCATTTTTCGATCTTTTAAACTGTTGTGCGAGTGGTTAAGACCACTATTTGACCTCTAAGGGCTGCCCTAAAAGCTGTGATATCAATGTGATCAATGTTTGTAATCACTTAATCGAAATGGTGCCGTTTTGGTGTCTACAGATGCCCCTTTTTGGGAAGCGCTGCGGGTGACGCAGTGCTGAGCAAAAATATACGACCAAAGCACTAATGATTAGGGTTTCTTGGTAACCTAACCAACTTTTAATGCCCCAAGTATGGAAAGGGCATGCATTCTTGAATCCTTGCTTCTGACGAGCTAAGGAATTTGATTTCAAGTGTTAACCTATTTTGGTGAGGTGTGACTTGAGCTTGGACATTGATCAGTCATGATTAGGCAAAGGGCGCAACCTTTTATCCACAGGGGAACCTTGTGTTCATGCTTCGGGAATGCCAAGTGTTTGATCAATTTGTGATAATTGCTTGTTTGCTGCCCCAAGCAGGAGCGTGATTGTCTTTGTCAATGATTCTTTGAATGCATGTCATTGCCTTGATTGGGTGTGTGCTTGTTGATTGGTGACTAAGTGTGACTACCCCCTCAAGCGACGAATCGATGAGGGAATGACCTTCGTGAGAAAAGCGACGAGTCGCTTGACCCAAGATGACTTAGGTTAGGGTGGCTTTAGATGTTTTTCCATTTGAGCACGTGCAATTTCCCGACATTTGGACCTATTTTTGGTGGGTGTTAACCCTTTTGGTGATGCCATAATGGGGTGAAATCATCAAAAACCCGTCTTCCCGTGGAGCGGTCCAGCTATGATAGCCTTCTTAGGAAAGTAGGAGAATGAGAATTTGAGCCCCGACATCGATTTTCTATGCCAAGAGGTTGAGTGCAAGAGCACTCGTGTCCGGCAATGCTTATTGCTTCTTTTTGTGTTGCATTTTTGTGATGTTTTTGTTGTTTTGATTTTCTTTCTTTGCGTATATGTCATGATTTTATGCACAATGATTGATGTTGGTGGATGCATGCTACTTGATATGGATGGATGCATATGGTATGATAATTACCAATGTTGTATGTTGATTTAGTTTGATGGATGCATGATGAATGCAAATGCATGTGATATGCAGAAATGAAATGGATGTATGGACTTGGTGAGATTTGGTTATGGCACCATAGACTGTTTAGAACTCCATTATTTTGCTATGTACAAATGTGGTGTTTCTTCTTTTTTGTATTTTCTGATGGTATTGCAAGGATGAAAAGTAGCGCAGTTGGTTTAGAAATGTAGCTAAGGTTTTCTGAGACTCAGACAGTTTTAACTCACTAGCCATGACTGTACTTTATCTTACAAGACTTTTGAACAAGGTATGAATCAGACTTGTTTTTGACCAAGCTATTTCACATCCCCGTGTGTGCAATTGAGTTCATTTATGTGGTATTTGTCAGGATACCGCCAGTGCCAGATGGGCTTTCAACCGAACCTGTACTGAGGATCACCTAATTAGCTCCACTAACTCCTTTGTTGTATGTAGTTAGATTAATCTGCGGTGTTCTCCAGGATACCATAAGCTAGCTCATCCACATGCAAACATTGATCTATACACAAGTTAATGTGATAGATATATCGTCATGCGAGAAGTTTACCGCCAATGGACCGATAGGCTATCAACCAAACCGGCATCGAGGCTTGCCTCATGACCCGTCGTAATCGTCGAGAGTTCCGAGGATTCAAGGTCAACTCCCTTCTTTTCTTCAATTGTATTGGGATACTTGCTCGTTATAGTGATAATAATCACTCGTTTATTTTGATTTGTTTTTCTTTTCTCTTGAGCAAGGGATTGATGGAGTGACGATAATCACTATTCTTTGTGCTTTTTGAGATGTGCACTGTAGGGTGTCAAATTTTGAAGTTTTGACATTTTGCAAATTTTTGACGTTTTGCAACTTTGGGATTCTTAGGGAATTGGGTAGGGAGGATGCTTGTCCTTTTGCCAACTCTCAACATTCTTGGGGTCATTCGCACAGGGGGATGAGCAAGATAACCGTTTCGCTTATGGTAACCCGGATTATCGTGCATGTTTCATCCTTCGTTCACACAACTCGGGAATTTTTATGTGTTTTAATTTGTGTTGGGATGTTACGTAACAAGGTGTATTGCAAGTGTAACTCTACCTTCGTAAAATCTGTTTGACTTGATACATTTCATTGCTAAAGAGCAAAATGATGACTCGGATCACGAAAAACTCTTGATACATTAAAAGACCACTGACTCTAGTGTGGTAAAATGAATGGTGTTTTTGCTGTTTTTGTAAAATGGAACAGTGTGGAACAAGATGGACTAGTAGAACCATGATAGCCTATGGTGCCGTTGACCTGTACGACCATGAATATGCAATGTATGGATGCAATGCTTGGATGCAGCTATGTATTTTTGTATTTTTGATGGATTGATTTTGGTGAATATGAAGATGAATTGCGAGAAGAACTCTCTATTTGATGAATTTGAATATGCCTAGAAATGAGATGCAAATTTTTGTTGTTTTTGGTGATTTTTGTTGTTTTTGAATTTTCATGATTTTTGACCAAGTGATTGTGGAAATCCTTGGAGCGTTTTGGGATTGACCAAGCGATTGCAAGAATCCTTGGAGCCTTTGGGATTGACCAAGCGATTGCGATAATCCTTGGAGCATTTTGGGGTGACCAAGCGATTGCAATAATCCTTGGAGCATTTTGGGGGATTGACCAAGCGATTGCAAGAATCCTTGGAGCATTTGGGGATTGACCAAGCGATTTTAAGAATCCTTGGAGCCTTTTGGGATATGGCTCTCTTTAGATATGAAATGGTCGCAAATGACTGATATTCAAGGGTTCTGTTTCCTTGATACCATCAAGAGAAGCTAGCCGGTATGTCCCGGGTCCGATTTTGCTATCAATGACATACGGACCTAACCAATTTGCCGCAAACTTGTCCCTTAGGTGGGATGGCAAACTGGAATTTTGTTGATTTTCCTTCAAAACCAAATCACCAACGCGAAAGTCCCGAAGGTGAACTTTCATGTTGTAAGCTTTCTTAAGTCGCTCTTGATAAATGCGTAAATGCTCGAGAGCATTAACGCGTCGTTCGTCAAGCAACGTAAGCTGGTCTAACCGGGCCTGCCGCGTAGAATCATCATCTATGAACTCATGCATTGATATGCGCAGGGAAGGAATCTCCAACTCTAGAGGCATGACTGCCTCGGAGCCATACACGAGCGAAAACGGAGTGGCCCCAGTGGGCGTCCGAATGCTAGTGCGATAGGCCCATAGGGCAAGTGGGATTTGAATGTGCCAATCCTTATGACTGTCTGTGACGGTCTTTTTAAGGATGGCAACTAGCGTTTTGTTTGACGCCTCTGCTTGTCCATTCGCTCGCGGATAATAAGGTGTTGAAAAGTCATGTCTGAATCTTGTACTTTGTGGTCAAAGCACGCACGTCTTTGTTCTTGAAAGGTGTCCCATTATCCGAGACTATTTTGGATGGAATACCAAAACGACATATGATGTTATGCAAAATGAACTCCACAATGCGGGGTCCTATCGTAGAGGTAAGCGGAATTGCTTCCACCCACTTGGTGAAGTACTCTGTGGCCGTTATGATAAACGTGTGACGGCCTGACGACGCAGGGGAGATCTTTCCAATGAGATCAAAGCCCCATTGCGAAAACGGCCAAGCAGACTGGACTGTCTGCAAGGCCTGAGAAGGTACGTGCATTAGATTGGCATGATGTTGACACTTCACGCACTTCTTGACATAGGTGCAACAATCTCGCTCTAAAGATGGCCAATAATAGCCCATGCGAAGAATGCGCTTTGCGATGGCCATTCCACAGAAGTGGCCACCACATGTACCATCGTGCGCTTGGGCGACTGCCCAAGTGGACTCTTGCTGGTCCAAGCAACGAAGGAGGATTCCTTCATAGCTGCGACGATACAAGATGTCTCCTATCAAGACATACTTAGCCGCTTTCTACTTGAGTGCTCGTTTTGCGGCATGAGTCAAATCAAGTGGGAGACTACCTAACTTGAGGTAGTCTCGAATGGGTAAATACCAGTCCTGTTGATCAGAAACCTCGATAGTATGAACAACCAATCCCTCCTGAAGTTCATCCCTAGCAAATGCTGAATGGGATAGAACCTGCAAGAATAGTATTGTGTTGCTATTAATGGGAGTAGGGGAGAACAAGGACCCCCAGCTTGGCGTGTTTCGGACGATCTCGGATTCGAGAGAACCTATCCGAGGATGGTTCAATTTGTATCATGTGGATTCCCGGCGTCGAGTCTAAGCTTGCACGCTCCATCGCGGATTGCGATAAGGTTTTGACTTGAATGGTTGTCATATCACCAAAAAGGTCCTACGGAATTAATGACCCCAAGGAGGCCATTGTATCCGCAAAACGGTTTGATGATCGAGGGAGTGCCTCGATGTCATACCACTCAAGTTTTACCAGGAATTTGTCCACAAGGGCTTTATAAGCCTTCAGAACTAGGCATTTGCATTGATATACCCCTTTGACTTGATTGACTATTAACAACGAATCACCAAAGATGTTCAGTCTTTTGATGTTCATGGTGATTGTTGTCCGAAGACCTAGGAGCAAGGCTTCATACTCGCGTTGTTGTTGGTGCACGGGAAGTTTAATTTAAATGACAGGGGCATTGGAGCACCCTCGCGGTGTGAAGAATACAATTCCCGCACCACCACCTTGCTCACACTTAGAACCATCGAAGAATAGGGTTATGTCGGCTCGTGACTCGAGCTCATCGAATCCGGCGATTCTGAGACATGAAAGACCCCATCATCGGGTAGTTCTATGACCAGAGGCTGATTGTCTTCAAGAGGAGCCTCTGCTAGTTGATCGGCTATGACTTGTCCTTTGATAGATTTTTGTCCAATAAACTCTATGTCAAATTCCGTCAACAACATGATCCATTTCGCCGTGCGACTACTATGATAAGTACGACTCATCATGTATCGCAATGGATTCTCCTTAGACACAACATACGTAGTGTTGCTCAACATGTAGTGGCGTAGCTTTTTGGTAGCAAACACCACTGCCAAGCAAAGTTTCTCAACGTATGCATAGTTAAGTTCGTAATCGACCAGAGTGCGGCTAAGATAGTATGTAGCCTGTTCCTTGTGAAGTTCATTCTTCTGGGCTAGCATGGCGCCCAGTGCCACCTCAGTAGCTGAGATGTATAAGTAGAACGGCACTCCTGGCCTAGGTGGTGCCAATACTGGCGGCGAAGCCAAGTATTGTTTGATCTCGTCAAAGGCTGACTGGCACTCGTCATCCCAATGAAATGTAACCCCTTTGTGCAATAATTTGTTCATGGGTCGGCACTTGTCAGATAATTGTGCTATGAAGCGTTTAATCGACGCGACCTTTCCCTGCAGACTCTTGAGCTGCTTGATTGTGGTTGGGGGAACCATTTCAAGGATTGCCTTGACTTTCTTTGGGTCCACCTCGATTCCTCGTTTTGAGACTATGAAACCCAAGAGTTTTCCAGATGTGACGCCAAAGACGCACTTCTTGGGGTTTAGTCAGACTTTATGCTCCATGAGGCGATCGAGGATCTTGCTTAAGTCAGCGATATGATTTGAGCGCAAGAGAGACTTGGCTAATAAATCATCCATGTAATCTTCCAAAGTTTTGTGCATGTAATCATGGAAGATATACGTCATGGCACGTTGGTAGGTGGCACCAGCATTTTTAAGGCCAAAAGGCATGACCTTATAACAAAATGTCCCCCAAGGCGTTGTGAATGCCGTTTTGAGTTGATCCTCAGGATTGATACGAATTTGATTGTATCCCGAGAAACCATCCATTAGGGAGAGCATTTCGTGACCTGTCGTAGCGTCTACCAACGCGTCGATGCTGGGCAAGGGGAAATCATCCTTAGGACTCGCTTTGTTTAAGTCTCGAAAATCGGTGCATATGCGAATCCTCCCGTCGGGCTTCTTGACGGGAACCATGTTGGACAACCATGGCGGATAATCCACGCAGATGACAAATTGTGCATCCAACAGCTTTTGTAATTCATCTTTGACCATCAAGGCCACTGTTGGGTGCATCTTACGTAGTTTTTGCTTTACAGGCTTGATTGTCGGATCAAGCGTTAAATTATGCGTGACTAGTCGCGGGTCTAGTCCCGGCATATCCTTGTACGACCATGCAAAAACCTCCTTCTTCTCTTTGAGAAGGGCAATGTAGTCGGCTTGCTCTTCGGGGAAAGACTTACCCCCGACTTGAGAATCTATGGATTCATTGGATCCGTGCCGATGTCTCACGCTGTCGTCTCCTCGACTGACATGTGGGATCCGTCCTCCAACTGATGTGGAGTCGGGATCAAATGGATATCATTAGCTGAATTTAGATCTATGCTTGGAACCTCAGGTTCCTCTTCAGCTTGAAAAATATCCTGAGTTGTCCTTGGGGTAAAATGAGGCATTTCACCGAAAGGCCAGTAATCTGCTGGTGATAGGGGTGAATTGACGCGATCCCGTCGATGGCATCTATGTCTAGATGCAATGACCGTGCTGGATCGGCCGGATTGCGGATGGGTGCGGTCAAATCAATGGAGATCATGTGGATGGAATGAATTTGGTCTCCATTACCGCGGGTATGATAACTTGATTTTTCTAGATATTCCCTATACTCTGGATCTGGCTCTATGGGAACGGGCACGAACGGATCGGCCCTATGTGCCAAATGGAGGACAGGGTCTTCCCTCGGCACTGTTGTTATGATAGGGTCTCGAGGTGGACGGTGCTCATCGTGAATGTGGAGCCATGGATCCAAGATCAGGTCCCACCCCGCTGGGTCGACCCACCATTCATGCCCTAATCGTATGCCCATCTGTCCCATTAGATCTTCATGAGTTAAAGCACGATAATGTCGTCGCGCATGTCTGAGATAGTCCATCTCAGTCTCATCTTCTGAGTCACTTTCGGAGATCCGAAAATGTTCATTCTCTTCAGCGACTATTGCTTGCGATGTTGAGGACTCTCCTTGCTCCAATAAGTTAATCTGGTCCCATTGCGGTTGTTCCACTTTTGGTGGAGGGACCTGACTCTCTTGACATTGTGCTGACTCAACTGGAATCTCTAAGGGGAACAGCTTCGAAAAGATGTCCGGACACCATTGATATTCTCTTTGGGGATGGGTATCCGAACTTTCGCCTCTCTCTAGCAAAGGAGAGGGATTACCGTCTGTTACCAAGGGTGTTTGGTGACCATGGGAGGTAATCTCCCAATGTAAATTCTGTTTTTGGGTTGGCATAGAGATCTAGTGCCAATCCCCCCTTGTTGCCTATTTCTAGGTCTTGCATATTTTCAACCAAGATGTCCAAGGGCAGGGGTGGTTGAACCCTACTCCCGACTTGTCATATGGCATCTCGATATCTTGGTTGGCAAGGGAGACGCATCCCTTGCTCATATCTCGCCTAGCTCCGTATCCATGCCAATGGCATTGGCCGAGATATTTGAGGGCAAATTGTGGGTTTGACATATAATTGATGTTTTCAACAAAAGGTTCTTCGTCTGCTTCCTTTTGCTTACATGGTTCAAGACCATGATCAAGGCCCCCATACACAAAATTTGTCTGGTTGGGTGGGTGACCTAGGGGAACAACTGTTCCTATGGGAAGGTGAGGTCTTCCCATATCCTGGACCGACTCTAATGCGGGCGTTGCCACAACATTCCGCACTATGTACTCCCCAGTGCCCGTACTAGCCATTTTAACAGTGATTGTTGATGCTTCGGAGGGAGGGAACGGGAGTCCTTCCCGAGTCCATTCCATGTTTGGTAGGTTTGGGGTCTCAGCCTTCCGTTATGCTGGATATTTCCTCTGTTGATACCGTTGATATTGTGGGCAACCCCTCTTCTAAGGGCTGAGCCTCTTCCATGATTTGTTTTCCCTTGTCCTTCTGTGTAGCCATGACGGGTGGCGTTGATGATGAAGGAGCAGATGATGAAGTCTCACCTGGCTGGGGTTTTGGTGATTCGGTCATCAGTGGTGCTTGCGGTATTGGACCCCGTTTAGATGGATTTAATTGGAAATCCAAATGCGTTGAAGGGAGGGTCGACTAAGGCATTAGTTGTACCGCATTGCAATACTTGAAGGGTTCCAAGTCCATTGGGACTACGTGTATTTCACCTTCAAAAGCATACTTTAAGCACTGGTGAGCGATGGAAGGGACACATTTCATGTCCCGAATCCAAGGCCGCCCTAGCAAGTATATTGTAGGCCATCTCGCCTTCCAACACATGGCACAATGTTGGAGTTGTATTTTGTCCTACCTGGACAGGTAGAACAACCGTGCCGACTGTCGAGCATATTGCATCATTGAAAGCTCGCAGTGTGTACGTGGAGGCCGTGATATGAGAGGTCGGCGCCTTCAAATGTTTCAGGGCTGCAGTGGTAATAATATTATCGGACGAGCCAGTATCTACCAACACTCTCTTATACGGGATCCCGTTGATCCGCGCAACAACATGCAAGGGTGGATCAGCCGCGTCATTCGATATTGCTTTGAATTCATCCTCTCTGAAGGTGATGACCGGCTCAATACATCGTTTTACGTGTCCCACGAAGTTGTTGAAAGAATTTGCTTCTTGGGGCTGTAATTCAATGGTTTTTAAAATGTCCATAAGAGCTTCTCTATGAGGTGTTGATTGTTGAATAAGCTCGTAAATGGACAGACCTAGCCGATGTGGTCCGCAAACTCTGCGTGAGTTTGGACCGTATCGTGATTTCTGGTCTAGGCGGAGGTGACTGTATAGGGTGTTGTTGAGGCTGTGACGTTGTCGGAACTTCCTTTGTGGCTGCCGCAGGGGCAACTGCTGAGTATTTTTTATTCCGCGTCACTATGCTAATCATTCCCACAAATCCTTGCATGGGAAGATTCTGGCGTACTTCATTAACTTGGAGAGGTTTTGCCTGTGTCTCGTGAGCAGGCAAGGGGTCCTTGAATACCCCCATTTGTTGGTTGTTTGGCGCTATGGGGTTGTCCACGACCAACGTTTTATTTTTGATTAAATCTTGGATTAGACCTTTGAACTTCCAACATCCATTCAAATCGTGTCCCCTTCGCCTATGAAATCTACAGTATAGTTCCTCTCTATATCCCTTAGGTTTAGGAGCGTTAGGGTCTATAGTCGGGATCTCTGGAAGGGTTACTAAATTTGTCATCGACAAGCGGTCAAATAAGGAGTCCCTAGACTCCGTGTAGGGGGTGAATTGTCGCTTAGGGCGACGCTCGCCGATTCTCGCTCCTGTTTCTTGTTATCTTTCTCATAACTAGGAGGCACTGCCCGGTAATTGGCCTTTTGAGGCTGCGTGTCTTGCACCGGCTTGGGAACATTGATTGCAACTTGATTAACCGCTCGCGGGTTGTGATTGCGTATTCCCAGTCTTAGTGGTTTTATTCCACTCTTTCTTCTTAGGCTTGGCAATTGCGCCTTCGCCTATTTTAATCTCTTCTATGACTCTGGCTTGCGCCAAGGCTTCTTCTAAGCTGTCGTATTGTTGTAGCAGCAATAGCCCAGAGATTGATTTTAAGCAACTCCGTGCGAACATCTGAGTGAGATCAGACATAGGGGGACGGTAGGGTAGCCTGGAAAGCAAAGCCCTCCATCGGTTCCCCGTATGTCTGCTATTGTTTCCTCCTCATACCGCCTCGAGGTCTGGCCAAATCACTTAGTGATGCCTTCTTCCTTGTGTTGAAAGCAAAGCGTTCAAGAAATGCATCCACTAGTTGATCTAAGTTGTTGATACCGTGTTTGGGCAATTGTGTAAACCAATCCGAGGCAGGGCCCGCGAATGTGGTTATGAAAGTTCTAAGCAATAATGCATCATTGTCTTGGATGCCGAAGCATTGACTCAGGAACCTCGTGACATGTTCTTGTGCGTCCTCCTCCCCTTTAAAGACTGCCAATTGTGGCAACTTGAAATGTTCAGTGGTAAAGAGGTATGGGTACCGAGGGATGCACCGGATGACTGCGGAGTTGACGTAGTGTGGGCTTTTGATGCCCATAAGCTTTTATCTCCACAGACTCCAAACGCTCTAATAGCGCTTTGTATGCATCGAAAGATTTTATTTCTTCTTCTTTGGTTTGCTCCCGTTGTGGGTCAAGGGAGACTGGAGGCCTATGGGGAGGTGGCCGATTGGCAGCCCTCCCGCCTTGATGGGGCGTGTCGACCCATTCTATTTCTGGTTCATACTCCTCATAAAACTCTTGAGGAGTCTCTAGGGCGAGCCCTATGACCTTGATCGAGTCCCCGCTGAGGGTACCCATCATTGTTCCGGGGAGTGGCCTCCCTTTCGGGTCTATAAGGTCTCGGAGGCAAAGCTTGACGAGGTCGCGGAGACCTGTCCTGCCCCAACGGGTTGTGCCTCTCATACTGTTGTGCTCTTTGGATGCGAGGGGTTGGCCCCCTCTCAGGTATTTCATAGCGTAACTCATCCGCTTCGCGTTGCATGCGCTCTCTATCCAAGCGGTGTCGATACTCTATTTCCTGATGACTTTGTTTAAGCCGCGTGATTTGGGCTTGACGAGCGGCATGTCTGGCGACTGCCGGGTCAACTGGGTCTGCCCTCTTTTGTTGAGGAGGCTTGAATGTTTTGCCCATGTGTTTGCCTCGATCTTGATGGTCGAGAATTTCAATGGGTTGCTTCCCTTTGTCGGGGTAAGCGACATTTGTTTGAGGTTCTGGCCTCGATGTGTGATTATGATATCTGCGGTGTGCAGAAACACAAGGTTCCCGCGCTGTTTGTTGTTCTCGAGGAATGTGATGATCTTCCTCGTACTCCATTTTATGGGTGTGAGAGAGGCGGGCGGAGTTAGCTAGCCCCGTGTAAAGAGCCCCGCGCTCTGGATGTTGTTTTTCTGTTCTGATGGGAGGTAAATAAGGGACGCCATATCCACGTTGCCCCTCCAAATGGAAAGTATGCCTCTCTAGCGCTTCATCGCGTCGTGGCCATTCAAACCTAGCCTCAAGAGGCGGTTGTCTACTTATATTGAGATCTGCATGTGAACCATCTTCCCGAAAGGGGGTGTGTTGAATGGGTGTATTCCAATGAGGAGGTTCCCAATAGTTCCTTCTTGAAGTGGCCTGATGTGGACTTTGTTGTAGGCCAGACCGCCAAGATGGTATGGCTAGGTCCTCGTGGCTAAAGCGAAGGCGACTAGCGCCCTCTCTTTGTGTACCTTCCATAGCGTCTGCCCTTGATTGGGCTTGGCTACGAGTGTACACCATTGTGATGTTTCGCTACTATCTAAGCAGATTTTATCTCGTTTATGATGATTTGTCTTTTTGTGCACACCAAGCAAAAATGAACACACACATACGCAAAACCGTGATTATCTCTTTTAAGGATTGATAGTGTGTCCTAAACTCGGTTTAGTGCATTTTGATGTTTTGTTTTGTTTTTGCAATTTTGGAAGAACGTTTAAATGCATAATGTTGGCTCATATGACTCCCATAAATGGTCGCCCCTTCAATATACCATTGTTGGACCGATATACCAACCTCTCTATATACCCGCCCTTACGTGAGGGAGACTATAGGTACGTGAGAGCAGATGGTACGTGGAACATAGGCGGTACGGAAGGGGAATCGCTCTGTTTATGACACCTACCATAGAAGACTTATCCTCGCGTGCATGGGAATCACCCCAAGCAACACTCGGTCGGCTTTCGTCAGGATTTACGTCTAGCAACAATCGCGATCGAGGTAATGGATGCAATATCTCAAGCCAAAGTGATAATGGAATCCACCTTTGGTCTTGCTCAAGGGTTGGGGTTTTACGACCAACGCCTTGGTTTAAAGTACCACGTGGTGTGTGGGATTCATTTTACTTTGCAAATTTGAAACAAGCAATCGAAAAAGAAATCTTTCCCTATGCCAGACATATAATACTAACTGAAAACAGCAAGTAAAAATTGCAAAGAAATTTTCTACCTTTCTTTTAAAAAATTTTTTTTAGATGAATAATTACGCAGATAACTACATAATTAAATAAAGCAAGAAATTTTTTTAAGAAAAACTTTTCTACCTTATTTTAATAATTAAAAAGATTTAATTATTAAATGAATAATTACGCAGATAGCTACATAATTAAATAAAGCAAGAAATTTTTTTTAAGAAAAACTTTTCTACCTTACTGTAATAATTAAAAGAAATTAAAATGACAGTAAATGAAATAACCCGAAACTTCGCAACGTAAAATGATATGGATGGCTAGAATCGTTACCTCCTTTCTGCCCGAAATTGCCGTTTCTGACCTCCGGCTAAAAAGAAGTACCTGTTAAGCACAAGACACAACAAGTTTAATTAACTTCTGTGATTTTTAAAAATATGGGAACCGGTCCCACCGTGATCGCCACTGAAAGCATGAGATTCCGGAAATAAAACACTGAGATGCAATAAAAACAGAACTAGTTTAATGCATGTAATAACACGGATGTAATCATATCAAAAGGTAAGAGCACCGCCTTTTTATATTAATTCCAACTCGGTTACAATAATCTGATTTTTTTATTACAACAGGTGAACAGTAATTTCTTTCCGCATGCCCACATGTAAAATGGGCGGGCTGTAGTGTTGCCGCCGCTTGTGATGTTAATGAGTCCCTGCTTGCTGTTGTTCTTGTTGCAAAAGAAACAAGAACTGTTAATAGCACCTGCAACAAGAAGACAGAACGTTTGACTGTAGAGAGCAGTGAGAAATGCACGTACAAGACTGATTAGCTGCTTTGAATGAAACAATTCTAAATAAACCTGCAACTGTTACAGAGAATAGCATGCATATTCGAAAACATATGTTATAGAGCATGAACTATTTTAATCATATTTGAAGACAGCAAGTATTCGAACATGATAAAACATAAACTATTGCTTCAATACGTTTGAAAACAGCATATACAAAACGTAAACGGCTTTAATCCATTCGAAACAGCATAAATTGAATTAGCACTACGAACATATGTGGGATGCCCAAGCGGGCCGCCCTGTAAAAATCTGACTTCGACGCCAATCCACTAGGAATTGGCTCAAAGTCCCGGATAACGTGTTGTCGTCGAATTAATGGATTATTGTAATCCTATGTCGGATCCGAAAGTCGAAGAATGTCGTGAAGAAAGACCGTAAACGAGTCTCTGGTTTTCAAAGACTTCGCTATGCTTCAAAAAATGCTTCGCAGTCCTTATTACGTATCGAGCCGGTTTTTTATAGAGGGTTCGGCCTCTGAGAACATTAATGTTCGAAACCCTAAATTCGTAGGCGCCGCTCGAATTTGATCCTTATCGGGCCATTATGGGACCTGGCTCGCACTGACAGATCGTAGTTATGAGGCGTGGCCTCGGATCGGATATTCTGCTAACACCGCTCGTCTAATTAATGTCCGCTGTAAAATCCACCGTTTTACAGAGCCATGGGGTCTCTTCGAGAAGGGACACGTAGAGGTGCCACGTGGCGGTCGTTCCTTGGATGGTTGAATGCATGCTTTTGACTTTGGTGACGTGTCGGCTTGAGGCCCAAAGTGTCGCGATATCGCGACGCTTTGGGCCGGCTTTTGCTCGGGGCCCAAAGTGTCGCGATATCGCGACGCTTTGGGTCGGGGCCCAAAGTGTCGCGATATCGCGACGCTTTGGGCCGGCTTTGTGTCGGGGCCCAAAGTGTCGCGATATCGCGACGCTTTGGGCCCGATTTGGGTCGGGGCCCAAAGTGTCGCGATATCGCGACGCTTTGGGCCCGCTTTGGGTCGGGCCCAAAGTGTCGCGATATCGCGACACTTTGGCCAGGGCTTGGTTTTTGACAAAAGGCTTGGCTTAAAGAAGGCTTTGAAGAAGGCTAAGAAGTTTGTTAAAGGCTCTAGAACGACCGACTTTGCTCTGCTCATTTTTCGATCTTTTAAACTGTCGTGCGAGTGGTTAAGACCACTATTTGACCTCTAAGGGCTGCCCTAAAAGCTGTGATATCAATGTGATCAATGTTTGTAATCACTTAATCGAAATGGTGCTGTTTTGGTGTCTACACTAAGACATTTTACATAATTCCCACTTTGATTCTCTACATTATTTCTAAAATCTATGAAGCAATCAAAAGCTTCATCTTTATATTTCAAAAAATAAATCCAGAACATTCTAGAGTAGTCATCTATGAAAGTGAGAAAATAAGAATAGTTTTCGAGACTCTGTGTTTGCATTGGTCCACAGATGTCTGAATGTACTAACTGAAGTGGATAGATGGCTCTCCACACTTGTACTTTTGAAAACTTCAACCTTGAGTGCTTTTCCAAAGCACATCCTTCACAGACCTCCTTTTGTTCATTGATTTTGGTAAGTCCTATTACCATAGCTTGAGAAGTTAGAAGTTTCAAGCTAGCAGAATTAAGGTGACCATATCGCAAGTGCCAAAGCACACTTGGATTTATTATTGCTTCATTTGCAATTTGAGCTCCTCTTGGCTCATCAAATTTGAGAGGGAATAACCTGTTCTTGGTCATGAGGACCTATGTGATGACATGATTACAATTATTTTTATCAAAAATAATACATTATCCTTCATCAAATACAAGTTTATAATTGTTCTCCATCATTTTCCCAGTGCTTAGCAGATTGTTTTGGAGCTTTGGAGTGTAATAGATGTCATGCACTTTCTTTAGTCCTTCTTTGGTTGGAACCTCCATGGCTCCAATACCCTCTACTTGCAATGTCTTATCATCCCCTAATTTTATTTGGGATTTATAAGTGGAATCTAGAGTAGCAAATAAATGTTCTTTGCCACTCATATGGTTTGAACAACCAGTATCCAGAATCCATGTGTCATTTAGATTCTGTTCTGATTGTCCATATGAAAAAAAAATATTGGAGGTATCATCTTCTTCTCTATAATTACCATATTGACTATTGCTGCCTTGTGAATATTTTGACCAACAGTCACGAGCGAAGTGACCTAGCTTGCCATAGTTGAAACAAGATGATTTGGACTTGTCACTTCCTCACCCTTGATTTCCACTTTGTCCTAGATTTCCTCCTCGATTTTGATTTCCACCTCTTTGCTGATTGCCTCCTCTATATGAGTTGCCTCCTCTATTGGAATTGCCTTATCTGTTTTGATTGTCTCCTCTATTCTGATTGCCTCCTCTATAGTTGCTTCTGCATCTACCTCTTTACTTGCCTCTACCTTGACCTCTTCCCTATCCTATTCCATTGTTTTCATTGGAAGTGAAGACCTTATCATCGCCTTCATATCTGGCTGAAGGAGTTTCAGGAAACCTCTCTTCATGTGACATTAACGATCTGATTAATGTATCGAATGTTAAAAGGGAAAGATCTTTAGATTCTTCTATAATTATGGCAATATGGTTCCATTTCTTTGTAAGTGTTCGCAACACTTTTGTTACAATTGTCTCAGGTTTGATTGCTTCACCTAGTATAACCATTTTATCTACTATTGCTTTTACTCTAACACAATAATCATCGATTTTTTCATCATCTTTGATTCAAATATTTTCAAAATATCTCTTCAGTGTTTGAATCCTTACTTGCTTCACTTGATTACTACCTTGGAATCCATCACTCAATGCTTTCCATGCGTCTTGAGCAGTCATACAAGCAACAATTCTAGAAAATATGCTTTTCTCCAATGCGGCTTGGAGATGAGAAAGAGCAGATGAGTTGCTCTTTTTCTCTTCTTTTCAAGTTTTCTTGTCTACTGCATTAAGTGTGGTCCAGTCTATGGGTTTTGTATAGCCTTCCTCTATGATGTCCCACAAACCTCTTCCTATGAGTAGGGTCTTCATATTTATAGACCAGTTATCATAGTCATAACCATTAAATTATGGGATAGGTAAGCTATTGTGTGAGGCCATAGTTACCAAAAAACTCTCTTTATTTCACGGTTACAAAAGTACTTTGCTGAATGAAATAAAGAAGAAGGAAGAAGGAAGAGATTACAAATTTAAGTCAAATCTGACTTGTTCTACTCTATCATTGACTACTTGCTCCTCTTGATGTGGGGATGCGATCTCTTGATTTGTAAAGTTATCTGCTACTTCTTCTTTATCGTCACTTATTGGTATGATTTCCGATGATGGTGGTTCTAGGATTTCCATTGAAATGATGTAGTGTGTGTACTCTTATTCTTGTGGTGCAACTTGGATGGATTCTGATTATTCAAATTGACTTCTAAATTAATTATCTTCAAAATCCACTTCATAACCAGATTCAGGATGCCTTTGATGTGCAATTACTGCGTTTTGAAGTTTACTAAACACAATGTTGAGTCCATAACCTCTTACCTTTTCATCAAACCTTTTTGCACCTTCTCTTGCTAGAATTGTACATAAGGCATGATAACACCCATTAGGTGTGATCATCAAATACCTTTTACAAAATACTAAGCCTCTTAGGCTTATTACACACTCTTTCCTCTTAGGAAAGTTATCAATTTCTCTTTCAATCTCTGAGTATTTCACAAAAAAGTGAAATGTACAATCTCTTTGTGGATGACAATATTAAGCCTTCAAGGCTTTTACAACAAAATTTTAAAATTTAAAATTATTAAAAAACATTAAATATTCATATTTAATAAAAAAATAATTTTATAATCATTAAAACCTAAGTTTTAAAATAATTATAAATTAATTTTTATTAAATTAATATTTAATAATTTTAAATTTCTAAAGTTTAAATAATAAAAAAAATTTAAACAAAAATTTATCTCTAGCCCATTCGAACCCGTGACCTCTTGATAGTCACAAAACCTTAGACCAATGCGCCACGGAGTTTAATTTAAAACTCAAAGGATCCGCGATCCTTTTCAACTATGCTTTCCAGGCAATTTCAAAAAAAACAAAGCAAAATAGTGCCCAGCGGGATTCGAACTTGTGACACCCAGATCACAAGAGCTATGCCTTAGCCGCTTGAGCTACGCCCACAACTGAGTATGGAGGAGAGTTTTGTATTTAACAAGCTCTTGTCGTCGATTGCAAAGAAAAAAAAACAATAATCCCACATTCAGTAGGATGGAGGCAATGCAAGGGTTTATAACCCTGGGTGCGCGCCTTTTGAAACGATTGCCTTCGGGTAATCAGCGATCACCCCTTTTACCTCTGATTAGCCAACCATTCCTCACCACATTACTCCCTTAGCTGTCACGTTGTTTGTACACGTCAACTTCTGAGTCGTCCAATCAGCGTGGGTCTTGTTCTCCTCTTGCCATGTGCCACTCTCTAATTGATTCTCCTGCGTCGCTCCTGTCTTCGCGTGCTTATTGTGCTGGCCTGCTCTAGACTTTACCTCGATCCACATGCTTTGGGCTTCTCTCACCTCGAGCTACGTGCTATGAGCCCCACCTTGACCTCGCTATGGGCTATGTGCTATGGGCTTCTCTCCTCGGTCCTTGGGCTTCCCTTTCCTCGATCCTCGTGCCATCTCAGCTTTGGCTCTGATACCAGATATGGTTTTAGATAAATTAGGAGCAAAAAATAGGAAATTAATATTGTATTCAACCTTAGGAATAATAGGTTACATTGGTATTTATATTTGTAAAAATAAACGAACTTAGGGAATATAGGGAATTTAGGGAAATAGAAGAAATAAGGAGGAAAAGAGAAAGGGAAAATGAGTTGGTTCGCCTTGCCGCCCTTGCCGTCCAATCTTGCCTAATCAGCTGCCATCCAAGTCAAACTTACCTGCCCAGTCAACTTTCGTCCAAGGAGGTAAAAGGGGTAAGATCCAAAGCTTACCGTTGAAACAAATTTTTTACCTTTTTTACTCTTTTTTGCTCCTTTTACTAGCTTTATTTCCAACAATTTTAAGACTACAATAATGTCATCATATAGATAAGACCTCTTTAATCCACTTGTAATAAATATTTTTTTCAAAATGTGCAATTGTT
Source organism: Wollemia nobilis (assembly GCA_028583015.1). Lineage (NCBI taxonomy): Eukaryota > Viridiplantae > Streptophyta > Pinopsida > Araucariales > Araucariaceae > Wollemia > Wollemia nobilis. The sequence goes on along the minus strand of JAQPPZ010004624.1, from coordinate 13,510,005 downwards.
TTCTGACCTTGCTTAGTACCATGTATCATCATTTTTATTTAATGATGTAACATGATTTTTTCAAAACAAAACGTGCAAATAATTCCTCTGAAAAAATGGCCACATACTATGATACACAACACACAAATTCATCTCTTTAAATGTATAATAATAGACTCCATAAATCTGATAAAGTGCAGGTCTATCGTTAATGCATTTTTCAAAACCATTCACATAAGGGTTGGCGCATCCATCTTGGATAAAAGGTTTTGGGTAGAGTTTGTTAATACATCTATTTACCTCATTAACGGGTCACCTACAACTACGTTGTATGGACATATTCCAGAGGAGGTTTGGTGTGGTAATCCAATTGATTACTCTCATTTGCAAACTTTTGGATGTGATGCATTTGCCCATGTGCCTAAATAAAAAAGGTTCAAACTTGATCCAAAGTCAAGCAAATGTGTTTTTCTCGGCTATGGAGATACAGTAAAGGGGTATAGAGTGTGGGATCCTACTGCCCACAAGGTAATTATTAGTTAGTATGTTATTTTTGATGAAAAATCCATGCAAAGGAAGGAGGTACAACAAACACCTAATTTTGTACCAGTTGAAGTAGATATAAACGAAGATGAAAATGAAAATCAACATGCTAAATTTTTTGACCAGCAAGTAGAGCAGCCACAATAGTCACAATACCAAGAGCCACAACCAACAAATCATTAGGTTAGGATATCTACACGTCCACAAAAATTTTCGAATAGGTATTCTCCTATTTTTCAATCTTCTTTTGCTTTGTTAACTGATGATGGTGAGCCTAGTTCATTTCAGAAAGCTAGAGAATTTGAGAATGCAAAAAATGGAGGAAAGGCATGGAGGATGAAATGGAAGAACTTTGCAATAATAAAATGTGGGAACTTGTAGATCATTGCAGGTTTCCACTTAAAATTTGGTGTTACTATTTTTTCTTGCGTTATTGTATTTTCTGTTTGCACATAATTTTGATATTTTTCTAACATCTGGTATCAAAGACTAAGGTTTTGTGAGAGTGGGGGCTTCCACAATGACTGGAGGTGTAACCAAGTTCAATATTGAAAATTTTTATGGCAAGAACTTTACCCTATGGAAGATGAAGGTGGAGGATTTGTTGGTTCAAAATGACCAAGCCCTAGCCATGAAAGGGGTCACTAGTAAACCAAGCGGCATGAATGGGCAACGCTAGACAGGAAGGCAGTTTCTACAATCCGTATATGCTTAGCAGACTCTATATTATTCAATGTTGCTAAAGAAAATATTATGGAAGCCTTATCTAAGAAGCTTGAAAAGTTGTATGAGACAAATCAGCAATAAATAAGGTTTTTTCTGAAAAAACATATTTATAGCCTAAGGTTGAAGGAGGGTTCATCTATGGAAAATCACTTGAATGAGTTTAATACCCTTATCAGTAAACTGGTTTCAGTTAATATGAAGATGGAAGATGAGAACAGAGCTATCACCCTACTTTGTTCCCTCCCAATGACTTAGGATCATATGGTGATGACCATCAGCAATGCATCATCATGAACTCTAAAATTTTATGATGTGTTAGTCACTTTGTTGGCAAAAGAGTTGAGGCAAAAAACATCTCTACAATCCTCAACCAATGAAGCCCTATCTATGAGAGGTTGATCTTTCGAGAGGATTCAACAAGGTATATCACAGTACAGCTCTAAGTCTAAAGGACGCAAGCTGAAAGGGAAGTGTTGGGATTATGGGAAGCCAAGCCACTCCAAGAAGGATTGTTGGCAACTTAAAAAGGAAAAAAATGGTGAAAAGCAATTTTAGCCATCAACTAAGGCTCATACAATAAATTCAAGAGATATGGAAACATGTGAGGTTTTTTGTATCAACAACAACATATCTATTTTATATACCTTGGGTTTTGGACTCGGGTGCATCTTTCCACATGTCTCCTCACAAATATTGGTTTGACAAATATCAGCAATATAGTGGTGGGATGGTCTACTTGAGATATGATCACCCCTTAGAAATTATGGTGCGAGGGGACATAAGGATCAGGTTGGACGATGGTAGAGAAAGGATGTTATGTGATGTACAACAACTGTTTGATTTGCAAAAGAATTTACTCTCAATAAAGATGATGGATAAGCTAGGTATTCTATCACTTTTGGTAACAACTACTACAAAATTACCAAAGGAGCCCTTGTAGTAGCAAAAGGATAATCTTACAGAACCCTATATCATTTATGCAGTGATACGGTGGCAAACCATGCAGCAGCAAAAACTTCAAGAAATTTTCAGGATGCAATAATGTTATGGCATCAATGCCTAGGACGTATGAGTGAAAAAGGTCTGAAAATTCTACATGAGCAAGGTATGCTTCCTGGGATCAAGTCTTGTAATTTATACTTGTGTGAGCACTACATTTTTGGTAAACAAAAAAAGGTTTGGTTTACTGCAAGCCCTGGTAAGAATCCTGATTTTTTACAACTTATACATTCTGATATTTTTGGACCAGTCCCCACTTAGTCCTTAAATGGTGCTATCTATTTTCTAACATTTATAGATGATTATTCTAGAAGAGTGTGGGTTTATTTTCTGAACATGTCGGAAGCTTTGCAAAAATTTAAAGAGTTCAAAGCTCAAGTAGAGAAAATTTTGGGTAAGTCTGATTTATGTCTTAGGTCATATAATGGGGGTGAATATTGCTCCAAGTAATTTGATAAATTTTGTACGTAGGAAGGAATTAAGCACCAGAATATTATACCGTATACTAGATAAAAAAATGGTGTGGTTGAGCGGATGAATCGCACAATCATGGAACATGCAAGAAGCATGCTCAACGCATCCATGTTGGATAAAAGGTTTTGGGCAGAGGTTGTTAATACAATTGTTTACCTCATCAACAGGTCACCTACAATTTCGTTGGATGGACATATTCTAGAGGAGGTTTAATTTGGTAAGCCAGTTGATTACTGTCATTTGCATACTTTTGGATGTGATGCATTTGTGCATGTGCCTAAAGAAAAAAGGTCTAAATTTGACCCAAAGTCAACCAAATGTGTTTTTCTCGGCTTTGGAGATATAGTAAAGGGGTATAGATGTGGGATCCTACTGCCCACAAGGTAATTATTAGTCAAGATGTTATTTTTTATGAAAAATCCATTCAAATGAAGGAGGTACAACAAACACCTAATGTAACCCAGGTGTTGTAGGTGAGTTGGATATGAGATGGCAATCCTCCAAGGGAGGTCCCATGTTCGAAACTCCACCCTACCAAAAAGTTGAATTGGGTACCCAAAATCTAATTGATAATGTTGGTGCGGGCAGGGCTGGGTGTGACTCTCGAGTGACTTTGATGATGTAGAACCCCCTATTCGTGGTCTCTCAAACCAAGGCGGCTCCGCAAGGGATTTTTCGCTAAAAAAAAAAACAAACACCTAATGTTGTACTAGTTGAAGTAGATATAAACAAAGATGAAAATGAAAATCAACATGCTAAATTTTTTGACCAAAATGTACAACAGAAAGTAGAGCAGCCACAACAGTTACAATACCAAGATCCACAACCAATAGATCATTGGGTTAGGAGATCTACACATCCACAAAAGTGTTCAAAAAGGTATTCTCTTGTTTTTCAGTCTTATTTTGCTTTGTTAACTAATGATGGTGAGCCTAGTTAATTTCAGGAAGCTAGAGAATTTGAGAATGCAAAAAAATAGAGGAAAGTCGTGGAGGAGGAAATGGAAGCACTTTACAAGAATAAAACGTGGGAACTTGTGGATCTTCCACTTGGAAGAAAGGTTGTTGGAAACAAGTGGGTGTATAAAGTAAAGAACAAGGATGGATTTTTGGAACACTATAAATCTTGCCTAGTGGGAAAAGGTTATGTGCAAAAGTTAGGTATATACTTTAATGAAATTTTCTCTCCAGTTGTGAAGATGACTACTGTTAGAGTTTTACTTGCACTTGTAGCAGCACAAGATTTATAACTGGAGTAGCTTGATGTAAAGACTGCTTTTCTGAATGGTGATCTTGAAGAGGAGATTTATATTGATGAGCATGAGGGCTATGAAGAAAGATGCAAAGAGCATTTAGTTTGCAGACTCAATAAATCTTTGTATGGGTTGAAACAGGCGCCAAGGATGTGGTACAGAAAATTTTACACCTTCATGAAGAACCAAGGTTTCAGCAGGAGTGAAGTTTGACCATTGTGCATACTATAAGAGGTTTGATGATGGCAGTTTTATTATTTTGTTGTTATATGTTGATGATATGCTGGTTGTAGACCCTATCATGAATAAAATCATTGACCTTAAGGCTCAGTTGACTAGGACATAATGGAGGATCTAGGAGCAACAAACCAAATTTTAGTGATGAAGATACACAGGGACAGAATAGGAAGGAAGATTTGGTTATGTCAAAATTCATATAGAAAATATTTTGCAACACTTTAATATGCATAATGCAAAACCAGTTAGTACCCCACTTCTTTCACACTTCAAATTTTCTTTCAAACAGTGTCCTAGAACAAAAGCAAAGAAGACAAGCATGTCCCGTGTACCATATTCATTAGCAGTAGGAAGCCTCATGTATGCCATGGTAAGCACCAAATCAGATATTACCCAAGCAGTGGGAGTTGTCAGTCGATACATAGAAAATCCTAGTAAGGAGCATTGGAATGCAATGAAGTGAATATTTAGATATTTAAGAGGCACTTCAAATATTGTTATTTACTACGGATCAGAAAATTTGTAAGTTAAAGGTTTTGTGGATTCTAATTATGGTGGAGATAGAGATGGGAAAAATTCCACTACAAGATATACTTTCACTCTTGTTGGTGGAGTTGTGAGTTGGACTTCTAAGTTGTAGTTTGTGGTGGCTTTATCAACCACTGAAGCATAATACATTGCAGCAATTAAAGTCAACAAAGAGATAATTTGGCTAGAATTACTATTGGGTGACAGTGCCATTCAGTTAGTGAAGAACCCAATATTCTATGATAGCACAAAACACATTGATGTTAAGTACCATTTTATAAGAAATATTATGGAAGAAGGTAGGATCCTATTGCAAAAAACTGGTACTAAAGTGAATCTTGCAAATATGCTTACAAAGTCAGTCAAGACAAAGAAGTTTGAGTGGTGCAAAACTGCTCTGGGATTGCTGAAAATGTGAAAAGGGCGGCATTGGGCAATTGGCACTTGGATGGAAAACATAGGCACAGATTTCCTGTATATCGATTTCGAGTGGGAGAATGTTAGGAGGTGAAGTCAATATCCAAATATTCAATGTTCTTCAGCAAAGGAAGCGAACAGTTTTTTGGAATCTTCCTTTGGGAGAGGAAACAAACAGTTTTTTGAAGCCTTCCTTTGGAAGAGAAAAGGAACAATTTGTTTTTTCTATAAAATGGGAATGACCCCTTACATGTAAAAGTTGATTGAATGTAAAAATTTTGTTGAAATAAATAAAATATCAAGCTACCATTGCCCCGTGGGTTTTCCTACACACTGCATATTTCCACGTAAAATTCAGTGTTACCGTTTTTTTCCTGTGTTATTGTGTTTTTAGCTTGCACATAATTTTGATATTTTTCTAATAGATTTTATGATAATATATGTATAAATTTTGTGTTACTGTTTGATGAGCCCCATAAATGCTCATATTTTGTATGGATTGTATTGATTATTATACGGCAATATAATAGGAACTGTATACTTTCATGAATTATTATGTAATTATTTAATAGAATTGTGTGTTATCTAATTTGTGTGTTTTAGTGTGTTTGTGTGGAAATTTAGTGGTTTTGACAGATTTGGATCAGTCGAGGTCCTTCATGGACCTGGCACTTTGTTTCTTCCAGGATCAATGCATGGTGGTTAGGCGCCTTCCTCTTCAAGGAAGACGCCAAGAGAAGGTAGGTGCCTTTCGTATAAAGAAGGCGTTTGACATACCTAGGCGCCTTCCTCATAAGGAAGGCGCCCTCATACAAGGAAATGCGCCTTTCGCATAAATAATGCGCCCAACATCAGTAGGCGCCTTCCACATGAAGAAGGCACTCTACCTCAGGAGGTGTCTTTCGCATGAAGAAGGCTCTCAATATCAGTATGTGCCTTCTGCATAAATAAGGCGTCTGCCAAAGCATTTAAGGAAGGCACCTTCCTCATAGAAAATGCACCTCCATATTTCACCAGTTGACCAAATGAGTTGTGTGGGCAGTATTGACTGGTGCAGTTCTAGTTCCACGTCACACGAGATAATCCTAGGGAGCTGCACCAACGAACGAGGATGTCTTACCTACGTCGAGAAAAGCATGATCTATATCAAGCAACTTGAACCAATCAACAAACATGCCACCATTAGGAACAATGACTATTTTTAGTAGATGTCGATTGCGGTTACCAGACTGTCCTAGTTTAGTATGGACTGAACTACTGTTTTAACTTCATTGTAATAGAATATCTGTGTGTGCTATATAAACACACACAGACCTCTCTGATAGACATCCAGAATTTATTGATCATTTTGAAGAGATAGAAGTATTATAATTATCTTGCAATTATAATAAAGTTCGAGAGTTCCTAATCGTGTGTTCAGCTGGAAGGGAGCTGCTGGAGCTTGGGCCCACTCCAAGCTAGTATTCCTTCCCTTTTACTTGTGCTTTCCTAGATCAGTTTATTTCTTTAATAGTTTTGCTTTTTGTATTGTTATTTTTATTGTTGTAGTAGAATTATTTTTATGTCTATTTAATTATGCACGTATGAATATTTAATTTCCAAATATCTGATTATTCATACATAAATTATTGTGGTGTGGATGAATGAATGATGTTCTTTTAAACCCCCCAATGGTAGAATTAGCTGGACTCATCTCAGAAGTAGGTATTGTAAATGATCTTGTCTGAGACACTTCTAAAGTTTATGTACTTCCTGGTCTGACAATTTAAATATACGGGCAGTGACAAAATAGGATCAAATTTAACTTGTGTTTGGCCCGTAATATTTTGGTGTCATTGCCAGGGAAGCGCCTCTACTAGATTAGTTGCAATACCCAAATAACTTCTATCTGACTTTGTATGAGTCCCTTGAGGAAGAGAGGACCTGATGGTCATTTTATAAAACAAAATCCATGGAAATATGAGTCAGTCGAACACTTTGAATTTGAATTAGATTCACCCGACTCATCGCCAGCAGTCCACTGGAGTGAGAATCCTCACCTTGTGCAAAGTGCCTCCTCATCCCATCAACTTAAGGAAGAACAAACCATTGTAAACCCATTGTTTAAGAGGACACCCTCTGAGGAAGCCCTACTATGGAAAGTTGTAAAGGGTCGGATGATAACACCAACCAACTTCAAAGCCCTGACCTAGAAAATTTTGAACGACTGTGAGGCCATAGAAACTACATTAGAGACCACATATCGTGAAAGAATAGTCGAATAATAGAATTCATCTGGATTTAGTTTCTCGATAGAGGAAGGAGTAGGAGAAACCAAAATGAAGAACATATCCCCTGCTCACCTTCCTACCTTCAGAGGATATCCAACCGAAGACCCTAACCTGTTTCTATTCAATTTTGATGTTTTGTGCAGGTCTGTGGATTACAAATTTGATAGGCAGAAGCTGAAGCTCTTTTCTTCCATATTAGATGATGTAGCTCTACGATGGTTCATCGATCTGGGAGACAAACACATTGCTACGTGGGATCAAATGAATAGGCTCTTTTTAGAGCAGTATCAAGACTTTGGGAGAGCAAGATACTCCAAAGAAGAGGTCCTAAACATGATGTAGAAGGAAGACAAATCTTTGGAGGAATACTGGGAGAGATTCAATTTCAATCTTCAACAATCTCCTCACGCGAAGCTAGCTGACAAGTCTCTTAAAAGCATCTTTTTGAGAGGACTTAACAATGAATCATTAGAGGCTCTCGATATGATTTCTGGAGGTGACGTCTACCAGCACGCTATGGAATATATCCGACAATTATGTCGAAACTACTCAAGAAGGAGAGGCAAGACCACTTCTAGAACCATGAAAGCAACTGCTTCAGTCACAAAAATAGAGATAGGCAACATGCTAGAAGATTTGAAAAGCGAAATGCTTTCGTCTCTGGAATTGCAAATGGACACGTTGTTGTTGGAGAAAAAAATTAATAAAACGAAGCAGCATTGGCCTATTTCTACCCGAAATGCAGAGGGAAGCATGCAAAGAACGCATACCTAGAGAACAAAGTCAGAGTATGCATGGTCTGCAAACTAAATCATAAGACTCGATTGTGCCCACAATTGCCCAGTATCAAAGAGTAAGATGATGTCACTGAAGCCTATTTTGTAGGCAATCAGAGGAATTGGCCACAACCCCCTATGGGTAATATGCCAAAAGGAATGCCATCATACAAGGGAGTATCATACATGCCATAAGGCCAGCCTCAACCACCTAACATGGGTTGGTGGGGGCCATCACCTTGGTCCAACGTGCCCCCAGGAGCAATATTCCCGAACCAGCAGCCCTGGATGCCATATCAATATTATGGGCAGTAGTGGAGGAGCCATACTCCATGGAATCTAGCTCCACAGAACATAGCGCCAGCTCACCCCTAGAAAAACCTATCGACCTTACCTACTATGAGACCTATGCTGTTACCTGCATAATTGATGGTGAATCCAAACAATAAAGTAAACCAACCGGCATACAATGTAGAAGGTGAGATGTATCCGATGTACCATATTAGTTGCAATCCTATTCAACTTAGATTAGGTAGATATCTAGGAGTAGGGACACCTCCACTGATAGAAGAGGAGGTAGATGTAGGAGAAACACCTCTTATAGAAGAGGTGGAAGAAGAAGTGGCTGAGAGAACAAAGGCTTCATTTTCTAACCGGTTGCAAGAATAGAAGAAACTAACGCAATCAAAGTTTGATATTCTTTCCAGCTTGAAAAATCTTACAGTAACAATTCCACTCTTTCAAGATATCTGAGACATCCCAATATATACCAAGGCGATAAAGGAGATGTGCTTAAGAAAAATATGATGCAAAGTAACCTAGACTATCAATGTCATGGGTAAGTTGGCATATTTAATGATGGGGAATGCATGTCATCCTAAATACGCAGACCCAGGCAGCTCGGTGTTGACTGTAAAAATTGAGGGACATTCCTTGGCCAACACGTTAGTCGATCTCGGTGCAGCCATCAACATGATGCCGCAGGAGACCATGCAGAAGTTGTAGCTCACTAACCTAAGACCCACCACAACAGTGCTGCAACTGGTCGATCGATCAACCGTAGCATAAAAAGGAATGCTCAAAGATGTAATAGTGATGGTTGACGCATAGGAATATTCGACCAACTTCCTGGTTTTATAGTCCAAAACAAGGTTGGGTGGCTACCCGCTTATCTTGGGGAGGCCATGGCTGGCGACAGCCAATGCTTACATTAGCTATCATGATGGGCTAATGACTATCTTCAATGGATAAAACATCAAAAGATTGACAATTTCACCCCCCGTGCATTTTGTGGATTCGTTGGGAGAGCCCGCGTTGACCAAGCATGGAGACAATGAGTTGTCCATAATCCAGCCGATGATGGCATTAGTGGAATTGGCAGAGGATAGGGATGAATATGGTGCTATCGCGGGATTCCTCCAAGGAGAATATTCCATCACAACACCTGAGTCACCATTGGCCAGCGCCCAAGACCACCACGTTCAGCAAATAAACGTTGAGCCTAGAAGGACGTTAAATGTCAGTAGTGGGTTGACCCCCACACAGCTAACAAAAGTAAAATTGCTCCTAGTAAAACACCAACGGGCGTTTGCATGGGACTACTCGGATATGAAAGGTATCAGCCCAGAATTTTATACCCATCCAATATACCTCGAAGAACGGGTGACTCTAAGTAGGCAACCACAGAGAAGAATGAATCCGGTAATGAAAGACATTGTCAAGGCAGAGCTACAAAAACTCTTATCTGTCGGATTCATCTATCCAATTTTTGATAGTGAATGGGTGTCACCGCTTGTGGTGGTCCCCAAGAAGAATGGGAAGTGGCGGATTTATGTGGACTATAGGTCATAGAGAAAAGCGACCAAAAAGGATCACTTCCCACTCTCATTCATCGATCAGGTCTTGGATACACTTTCTGGATGAAAGTACTCCTTCCTAGATGGATTCAGTGGATACAACCAGATCCAGATCAGAGAAGAAGATCAGGATAAAACAACATTCACCTGCCCATGGGGGAAATTTGCTTATCGGGTTATGCAATGCACCAGACACCTTTCAAAGGGCGGTGCTTAGCATATTTTCAGATATGTTAGAGGAAGCGGTCGAAGTTTACATGGATGACTTCACCATTTATGGAGAAACCTTTGATGAAGCAATGACGAACTTAGAAAGAGTGCTCAAAATAAGTGAGGAAAACAATTTGTCCCTCAGTAACAAAAAGTACTTTTTGATGATGCGAGAAGGCATCGTATTGGGACACCATCTCTCCGCGAAAGGAATAAAAGTTGACAAAATAAATATCGAGGTCATCAAGGACCTACCCAGCCCTAGAACGCAGCGAGAGGTGAGAAGTTTTCTTGGATCTTCCGAGTATTACCGGTGATTTATCGTCGACTTCAGTAAGATTGCAAAACCACTGCACACTTTTTTATCTAAATATGTGGAGTTTAACTAGATGAAAGACTGCGAAAGAGCATTTCAGTCGCTCAAATAAAAGCTGATATCTGCACCTGTTTCAAGGGGATCAAATTGGGCCATACCATTCCATATCTATTATGATGCATCCAACAATGTGATTGGAGCAGTCCTCGGATAGAAGGATGACGAGGAATTTTATGCCATCTACTACATCAACAAAAACTTAGCAGGGGTCAAGGTCAACTATACAATGACGGAGAAATAATTTATTACGGTTGTGCATGCCATCAATAAATTCCACTATTATATCACCGGATACTAGGTGTTCATCCGTACAAACCACACAGCCATTAGGTATTTAATGAGCAAACCGGCTATTGATGGAAGAGTTATCAGATGGCTTCTACTACTGTAGGAATTCGATATAACAATAGTTGACAAACCTGGAAAGACAATGTAGTAGCAGATTTCCTATCCAGATTAATACCAGCAGACCATGCAGCAGTGGAAGACCAATTTCTGGATAAACATATATTCACCATCAATGAACAAACGTCGTGGTATGCATACATAGCCAACTATTTAGCCACAGAAATAACTTCACATGCTCTTTCTTCACGAGAAAAGTAGGCAGTGATAGAGAAGAGCGCCTCCTTTATATGGGTTGATGGCCTCCTGTTTAAAACAAGATGTGATCAGATTATGAGGAGGTGCGCTGCAGAACAGGAGTTTTTAGAGATACTCAAAGTTTGTCATGATGAACCATGTGGAGGAAACTTTGCAGGGAAAAGGACTACCTATAAAATCCTACAGGCTGGGTACTTTTGGCCCACTCTTTTTAAAGATTAAGCTGCCTACACCAGCAAGTGCAATGAGTGCCAAAGAATGGGCAGATCGACTCATCGGGATGAAATGTCTCTTCAACCTCAAGTGCACCTAGAGCCCTTCAATAAGTGGGGCATGGATTTTGTGGGGCCAATCAATCCACCTTCAGTAGGGAGAAGATTCATTTTAGTCTGTACAAACTAGGTCATCAAGTGGGTTGAATTTCAAGCATTGAGGGATTCGAAGGAGGGAACAGTCATTGAATTCTTATTTGCTCATAGTTTTACACGATTCAGGGTCCCTAGAGAGATTACAATAGACCAGGGGCCTCAATTCACCTCCAAGTTAATGGAAGAACTGATGAAGCAATATAGGATTCGGTACAATAAGACTACACCCTACCATCCGCAGGCAAACGGGCAAGTGAAAGTGACGAACAGAGAGATTGAGAACATCCTAAAAAAACCATGCAGCAACATAGAAAATATTGGGCTGCACGATTATCGAAGGTAGTATGGGCATATAAAACCATGTGGAAATCGACCACTGGCTTCACACCCTTCCAGCTAGTCTATGGGAATAATGCAATGATGCCCATTGAGTTTTAAATCAAGTCTTTGAGAACTGCTTTAGAATTAAATCTGAGCTTGGAAGAAGCCCAAAGAGAAAGAGTTCGGCAACTGAATCAGCTGGACGAAATCTGAATGGATGCTTTACAAAGAACGGAGATCATACAAAAGCAAATAAAGTAGTGGCACGATCGTCACATTAATCTAAAGCAGTTACAGGAGGAAGAATGGGTGTTATTTTACGATTCTAGGTTCCAAGAACAGAAGGAAAAATTAATGCAAAGATGGATGGGACCGTATGAGGTGGTAGAACTTATCAAAAATGGTGTTGTGTGCGTCAAGACCATTGACGATAGCAACATTGTGTTGATAGTTAATGGCCACCAACTGTGGCTCTACAGCACGTCCGAGAATTTACTGGTGGAATCCAGAGCATGCATGGGGAAGACCCCATCCCTGTAAGTCTATACAAAACTCTCAACAATAATATGGTGGACACGAAGGTGTCCACAAAAATCAGTTAGTTTAGGTTTTTTTATTTCTTATGATGTGTTTTGCAGGTATGACGCCCACATGCAAGCTACAGGCATCCTGAGGCCAAGGCCTAATAGGCACGGATTGCGTCTAACTGCCTGTATTTTCTTTTCTTTTTGTTTGCTTTTTGCAGGTGAAGGTCTTGATAGCACAAAAAATAGGTATCTGGGAAACCATGCCTAAACTGGCTCAGCATACTGACACCTGCGCATGTAGTTTAGAAGCAACATATATCCAAGCTTAGACAAAGGCAACAAACTCTCCTCCAAGAAAAAAAAATCACGCGTCGGGCCTGACAGGAAGATGCAGGGGCAGCATGAAGTAAGTTTGAAGAGGCTTGATCACCCTTGCACGGACGATCACGACGTGGTTGCTAAAATAAATGCCTTGCAAAATGCCTTCATCTTCAAATAAGACTCTCTACTTAAGGAACGGTGCCTCCCTCCTTGAAGAAGACGCCTAACTAAGGTGGACATTTTCTGTCGTGAAAAAGGTACCAAGCAGAGGTAAGGCGCCTTCCGCATGAAGAAGGCGCCCAGATGAAATAAGGTGCCTTCCTTACAAAGAAGGAGCCCAACAGAAATAAGGTGCCTTCCTTATAAAGAAGGCACCCAAATAAAAATGAGGCGCATTCCTTATGAAGAAGGCGCCCAACGAAAGTAAGCACCTTCCTCATAATGAAGGTGTTCGTCGTTCTTCCTAAAAAAAAAAAATGAAGGCGCCTTCCGCATCAAGAAGGTGCCATCCATTCAAAGTGCCTTCCGCATCAGGAAGGTGTCATTCATTCAAAGCGCCTTCCACATTAGGAAGGCATCATCCATTCAAAGCGCCTTCTGCATCAAGAATGTGTCATCCATTGAAAGCGCCTTCCGTGTACAGTCGATGCTTTGGTATAACGTGCACCTCGATACAAGAAATATCAACATACAAGTGGGCAGCACAAGATTACCACCATCATCCCACGTGATGGAAATCCACCCCAACCAAAAATCTTGTGGAGTTACGAGGCAGGATCTTCTCACACACCCCAAGGATGATGGGTCGATGTTCTTTTAGCCAATCCACAACTCTATCTTCGGCATCAAACCTCGAACAACGCAGCAACGAGTCCAACGTAATAAGCACATGCAAAACGCGTATCCTTCGTGTCACGGACCGATGAATCATTATTTTTTGCGATGCACAAAGCATCCAATCAGGTACGTGCATAATTCAAATTCAATTTTTATATAATTTTTCATAAACTATGCAGTTTCAAAAAATAGTGCCGCCATAAAAATCATGTCCAAAACATTGTGCCTCGAGAGGCATACCCTGAAAACCCCCAAGATTAAATGCTAGGGGTAGGTGCCTTTTGTATAAGAAGGAGCCTTCCTGAGAAAACTAGGGCAGAAAAACAGTGAACGCAGTTGCAGTAAGTGCCATGGGAGGACGCTTGAAGAACCATGTCGTCAAGAAGAACGAGCCAGGTGACACGGAAGGGACCAGGGAGCGGTCAGAACCTAGTTCGAAGTTGAAGGGTGGGTTTATTACTGCACCCTAATCAGCCAAAACCAGGATATCGAGGCAGCCAAGGAATTTGTTACCTCCTTGAGAGGTGACACAGCCCAAGTGAGTGGAAGAGAGATTTCGATCACACTAGAATACATCTCCCAGGTGACCGGCTTGCCTGTCACGGGTAAGAGAACATACAAGGGTGACATGTTGAAACAGTGCGTCGAACTACTGCTGGAGGGGAACAATGTGCAGATAGAGAAGGAAGGGCTGCCAAAAAGCGGACTTCCAATGAATTTGCGAAAGATGTTCGAGCAGATTGCTCAATTCTTCACATGCACAGGGAAATATTCCCACCTGCATGCTAATCATGTGCAGTTTTTAGACCACCTGGTGCATGGGAGGAAAATTAATGTGCCCTTCTACCTAGCGAGTGCCCTAAAGAACGAGGCAGCTCTATATGAGAGAGGTGCGTCTTCCTCTTTGGCCCACCATGGACTGATAACAGCACTGGTTCGCCATGCAGAAGCATAAAAGGAAGTCTCGAGTGCAGAAGGAGATGGAAGCCAGGGAGAAAGAACAGATTCTGCCATTGAATCAGGGAAATATGGTGAAGACCCCACAAAGGAGGTTGAAGAGAGAGGGCAATCACCATTGCCCGATTTTGCGGAGGAAGGGGCGCAGTTTGCCAGCAGTGAAACCGAATTGTGGTAGACTGAACCGATTCCTAGGAGAAGGCACCTGTGACATCTGATCCTATCGTTAGAGGAGGAAGAGGAAGACCTGGAGGTTGGTCTCGCAGCCCAAACCCTCCAGGAATTAACATGTCAAAGCCTGCAAGGTGCAAGGACCTTTGAGGGTATTAACCAGCATGTTGACACAACCCAAGAAGAAGCCCTAGAATGGTAAACTGATTGTTGGATGGCCCAACAAATTTTTGAAGATTGTCAGGTGATGCATAGGGAAGAATTGGAGTAGCAAGCAAAAATGATAGTTCAGCTTGAGCAGCTGGTCCAGCAATTGCAGGACAAGAATCAATGATTCTAGGCCAAGAAGGTAGAGAAGAGAGATGCATCCACCCAAAATGACTAGGCGATGGAGGTCCTGATGAATTCCCCTACTTCACTGGAACGAGTATTCTCTTCAGGGGAGTTTCGGTTGGATGCTCGACAAGGTAGCCCGGAGGCAGGGGAGAACTCCTTTGTTTTCAAAATTGACAAGAGAGGGAGCCCAATGGAGCCCCTATTATTGAGTTAAGTGACACATAACCAAGTATGGACCAGCATCCGCGACCAGAATCAGGGGTTAAGGAGGAATCCCCCAGACCTGAGGAAGGATGGGCCAAGGGACCTACTGGGTCAACACCAGAGCAACCAGAGAAAGGAGGGACAACTTCGGGGTTGGTAGATCAAGCCCCTCACGATGAAAAGACACCCATCGATAGGGAGGAGAAACCCCCTGTTCGAGCCACCGCACTTTCTATTGGGACCAAGGAAAAAGGGCCCAAGACAGCTTGAAATAAGGCTAAGGTGACCTTCGCCGAGCCGATCGAGGATGAACGGGATGAGGATATGCAGCTAATCACAGAAAGGCAAAAGATGTTCAAATAGCTGAGTAAAAAAATGGCAGCAGCAAAGGAGACCAGGAAATCTGCTATGAAGGTCAAGGGAGAACCTAGTATCTGCGTCAATCCAGCGGATGATGATCAATTCTGGGAAATTTATGAAATGCAAAAATACTTGGAGAGGTGGGGGTTGTTTGGGCCTGAATTAGAGTTCGTTGCCATTGCAAAATAAAATGCAGGGCTTACCCCTAAAGCAGCCCAGTTACATAAGGCTCAGGTGGTTCATCATAGGAGGGATAATTCTGACATCCCTCTTGCAGTTGTCAGACCCCCGAATGCTGACCTGTGGCAAGCTACGGAGGCTGCATTCTAGGCAACAGGAGCCACATTAGTTGTTCCACCTCCAGTGACAGCCAGGATGGGAATCCCAAACAGGTGAAGTCAGCGGATTGAGCAGAAGCAGACAATAGAAGCTAACCGCCTTGAAGAACACAAGCTTATACTAAGAGGGGGGGTGAACAGTATAAGACCTCTTTTTACTTTTCCTTTATACTTCAAAACAATAAAGCAATATATCCAAAGCAATATCAAAACAATGCACAAGATCATCCACAAAGTGACACAACAATTTTGATGTGGTTCATCCACAAAACTTTTCTCTAAAAGTTATCTCAAAGTTCTTTGGGAAACCTTCCCAATTACAATGTTTATGAGCCTCGACTCAAAGGAGAAACCTTCCCCCAATCTGAATTTATGAGCATCTGCTCAAAGGAGATACCTTCCCCTACCTCTGCTCTGACTGGTGATCCTCTAGAAGACCTCTGCCTCCGCTGCCCTTAGCAAATGGAACTCTATCCACAGAAGACACCTGTCTTCCCTGCTCTGGCTGGAGACCTCTGTCCTCAACTCTATCACCTCAAAGTTGGTCCTCGAATTTTCACTAAACACAGTCCTTCGGTCTAGCACAAATGTCCTCTTCCTATGTCTTTGATCTACACCAAACACAATCCTTCGATCTGGCACAAATCAGTCCTCAAGTTCTTCTCATAGAACCAATGCACCTCTATCCTCAAGTTCTCTGATAGAACTATCAAACTCAGCTTCACAAGTCCTCTGCTAGGACCTATCCAAATCTGCTCACAAGTCCCCAATGGAACCTGTCCAAAACCTGCTCACAAGTCCCCAACGGAACCTGTCCAAAACCTCCTCACAAGTCCCCAATGGAACCTGTCCAAAACCTGCTCACAAGTTCATCAAGAAAACTTGCTTGGCATGAACCCACAAAGAGAATTGTTAGAGACCCAATGTGATTCATCAACCTCATAGAAGCATAAAGAGAATTGTTAGAGACTCAATATGTTCTATACTTAACTCCCAATCTCAATCTCAACTCAATCTCAATCTCAACAGAATAAGATAGATGTAGTATGCTTTTCTCAAGAACATGAAACACAACCCAACAATTGCCAACCAAGCAATATCTCATGTAACAATGATACTCATGTTCTTTCCAACAACCAATATCTTTTCTCAACCAATTAGGGCTTCAACAACAATGCTCAAAGACAAGGTTTAACCAACATAATTCAACTCAACATTAACCTTGAAGCATTCTACCAATCATCACAAGAAAAGGAAACAAGTAGAAATCTTTTTCCCTCCAAAGATACCCACACAATATCACCAAATGCAAAGAATAACTTGTTCAAATCAACTCAATGGAGTAAGCCCAATATCATGAATCAAGTAAAAGCAATAACTTGATCAAACAACCTCTATGGAAGCAACTCAACCATCAACCTCAACACAGCCATCCAAGGGTTTCACCAACTCAAAGCAAGTATCAAGACTCACAACCATAAACCCTAGTGCACAATGCTTCCACTACCTCAAACCAGAATTATGCATTCACCAAAACTCTCATCAATGATAACAATGCATAAGTAGTCTTCAACAAACCAGAAAATAGGATTTACACCCAACCAAGGGAAACCTTGTAGTATACCTTTTCACTCCAATCTTATTTCAGGAAATGACATACACCAATCATACTTATAAGAAGAAAGTGCCCATACCTTATTGAAGTGAAGGAACCCCTTTCGAAATCTGCCACAATCACAAAATTCTTTTGCCAATCTTCACAAGGGTTAGTAGATCACAAAATAATCAACATTACTCCAATTTTCAATAATCATCACCCAAGTCTTTAATTGCACAACTTCCTTCTCTCCTAAAACCACTTGTACCATAAAATAAAATAAATCACAACATTGCATAACCTTATAACTCCCAAAACCACTTATACCATAAAAGTAAAATAAATCACAACATTGTATAACCTTATAACTCCCAAAACCACTTATTCCATAAAAGTAAAATAAATCACAACATTGTATAACCTTATAACTCCCAAACTCTAATTATATAACAATTTGTATTCCTGAACAGCAACTACAAGCAATATAAAATAAATGTCACCTTGGTTTTGAACAAACTAAAATTTCCCTTCAGCGATTCAAACCGTAGACCTCACGTTTCGTAGTGTCTTCAAATCAACCAACAACCAACTGCTCTATACTGGCGGATGAGACCAAAGAAGGCAGATAACAATGTTATACTCTTTCTTTGTATCCTTCCAGAAGATAAGCAAGTCTCTATCACTATCGCTTCATTAGAACTATTGTCGTCTTCTGAATCACTATGTCGTCTGCTTTCGTTAATCACAACAACATTTTCAATTTACATTGGATTCCTTTCTGCGTTCTCGATTGTCGTGCAATTCAATGTATCTGCATCGTTGTTCACTTATTTTTCTTCATTTTATCATTGAATGAGTGCACTGATCATAGCATAGATATGTTGATTTATTTTGAAACGCTCGCAGTTACAAAATGAGGTCCTCCAATTTGGGTGCTCAAAGAAGGTTTACGCTGCGTCCGTTATCCAGAGTCGAAAGCATACTCCTTGCGCTGCGTCCGTTATCCAAATACGAAAGCATACTCCTTGCGTTGCGTCCGTTATCCAAAGTCAAAAGCATACTCCTTGTGGTTTTCGAATGCGTGGGCCCTCAACAAAACATGCTCTCCTTCGCTGGCGCAGACAATGCACGAAAATTGATATCGATGCATTCACACTTTAATGAATTCCATTGCCACCCTTTATATGCACTAAGATGCATTGATTAACACATCGGCACTTTTAATTTAATTTAATATTTTAATTTAAATTTTAAATAAATAAAATTTAAACTAAATATTTAAAATTAAATATCTTCATCACCGAGGCATCTTTTTCAACGAAACGAAAAGCCAACTTGGGTTTTAAGAAAAACCCATTTCAAATATGTTGTCCATGGTTTTAAATAAAACCTTTTATTTTGTCTGCCTTGGTTTTCACAAAAACCCTTCCTTGAACTTGGATCCTTTTGACATCAAATCGAATGCCTTCAAATGCTTCTTGACATCAATGACAACATCTACACTTGAGCAAAGGCAATGTACCCAAGGTACCCAAAATTTCCAACAATCTCCCCCTTTTTCATTGATGGCAAAACTTTACTAAAAACACATCTTCAAGAGCCAAAACTGAAATCACTCTCTTTGAAGTTTTGCTCCCCCTGACTTGAAGCTTTCCTCTTCACTTGAAGCTCTCCCCCTTACTCATATCTCTCCTCCTTTGTCATCAATGGCAAAGGGCCACCTTTTGGGGCTTGGAACTAAGAATGACCCTCTTAGCTTAGTCCCTCCCCCACCTCCTGTTGAGGTGATTAATTCTGGGGTGGGAGTAAAACTCCCATTAGGCACTGATCATCATCAGCGTTTATAACTTCCTTGCCGGGCCTTCTCTTGAACTCTTTGTCCATATTCCTGTTCCTATTTGTGTCACTGTTCTTGTTCTTAGCCATGCCTTGATCCTTGGACCTGTTCATACCACTGTTTATGTTCCTGTACCTTGGAAGTTCAGCTCTACACTGTCTAGCTATGTGACCTTCATTGTTGCACTTGTAACAAGTAACATTGTTATTTCTTTGAGGCATACCTATTCTTTGAATCCACCTGTTCTGACTAAACCTGTTCTTGTTATTTGCCTTGCAATGAACTGCCTTGTGCCCAAACTGATTGCAAGAGTAGCAATACCCATAAAAGAAATCACCACTTCTAAAACTATTTTTTACCTTCTTCACTTGAGCCATGCAATGTACTGACCATGTGACCAAACCTGTGACAAGCAAAACATCTGCCTTGAAACTTTCCTTTATTTGACTTCTTAGGTCCTGAAAACTTCTTCTTCTCATTCTGAATTCTATTTTCTGTTTCTATGCATCTATCATTCAAGGACTCATGATCTGAAATACTTTCCTCATTAGAACTCTCTTCCTTTTGGAGTCTCTCACTAGACTCTCCAACTTGTTTCTTGTGTGGCTTAACAAAACCAAGACCTGTTTTATCTATTGTCTTTCTTTGACCTTTGATAAGAGATTTAACCTTTTTGGAGCTTTCTTGAAACTTGTACAGCTTATCCTTGTACTCTTTATTTTCCTCTTTCAACGAAGTCATTTTCTGTTCTAATTCACTATACTCACGCACCTTAGATTCTAACTCATTCTTGAGTTCTTGTGCCTTAGCCATAGAGACATCAAGACTTTCTATAAGTTCATCTCTTTCCATACAACATTCATCTAACTTATCCTTGAGTCTAGCATTCTTCTTTCGTTCCTTTTTCAAAGCACTAAGAGCACTAATAAGTTCACCTTTAAGATCTATTTCACTTTCCTCTATATGTTTGCTTTTAGAATCATCAAAGCCTTTTTCAGATTTCTTATCACTAGAGGTGCTACCCTTTTCAAAAACCATACATGCATCCTCATACATACTAGCAACCAATTCATTATTTGTGCAATCATCCTCAAGGTGACCAAAATTTCCACATCTAAGACATTTCATGATAATGAATCTATGTTTCGGTTCTTCCTCTTTTTCTGATATGAACAACATCTCATTTTCATTATCACTTGAAGAACTTTCACTATCACTACTAGAACACTTACTTGCTTTGTCTCGGTAGAAGCTCTTCTTGTGCTTGTGAGAGTACCTCTTTCCTTTATTGTTGTGCTCATCTTTGTTCTTCCTTTGATGCATATGCCTTTCAGAATCCTTTCTCTTACAATCCTATTTAACTTCATCACTTTCATCCTTGGCAACAGTACAGTTAGTAGCATAATGACCAATCTTTCCACAATAGAAACATCTTGCATTTTTCATACTTTTGTGCTTTCTAGAGAGCTTGCCTTTCTTTCTGTAATATACCTCTTCATCATTAGAAGACTCATCACTATATTGAAGCTGATTACCTTTGGAATAATCCATTGTGTTATTTGCTATCTTTACCTTCAAGCTGTTAAACCTTTTCGAAGGAACCAGCTCTGATACCAATTGAAGAACACAAGCTTATACTGAGAGGGGGGGTGAACAGTATAAGACCTCTTTTTACTTTTCCTTTATACTTCAAAACAATAAAGCAATATATCCAAAGCAATATCAAAACAATGCACAAGATCATCCATAAAGTGACACAACAATTTTGATGTGGTTCATCCACAAAACTTTTCTCTAAAAGTTATCTCAAAGTTCTTTGGGAAACCTTCCCAATTACAATGTTTATGAGCCTCGGCTCAAAGGAGAAACCTTCCCCCAATCTGAATTTATGAGCCTCTGCTAAAAGGAGATACCTTCCCCTACCTCTGCTCTGACTGGTGATGCACGGAAATTGATATCGATGCATTCACACTTTAATGAATTCCATTGCCACCTTTTATATGCACTAAGATGCATTGATTAACACGTCGGCACTTTTAATTTAATTTAATATTTTAATTTAAATTTTAAATAAATAAAATTTAAACTAAATATTTAAAATTAAATATCTTCATCACTGGGGCATTTTTTCAACGAAACGAAAAGCCAACTTGGGTTTTAAGAAAAACCCATTTCAAATATGTTGTCCATGGTTTTAAATAAAACCTTTTATTTTGTCTGCCTTGGTTTTCACAAAAACCCTTCCTTGAACTTGGATCCTTGTTGGCAATTTTGGGTACCTTGGGTACATTGCCCTTGCTCAAGTGTTGATGTTGTCATTGATGTCAAAGAGCGGAAGGGTTCCCAATTTGCTTCTGTTCCCAATTTGCTTCTGCATCACTTTCTTCTTCATCATATTCTTGTTCTAAATCTGTTTCTTTACCAATTTTGAATGGATCATCTTCAACTCCACTGCTATTAGAACCATGACACTGACATTCATTATGACCGAGTTGACCACAAATAAAAAATTTTGTACCTAGAGAACCCGCATCATGATCGAGTTGTCTCTTGGCCTTTTCTCCATTTGTTTGATTCATCTTCATTTTCTTTCATGACCCTGTGTGTTCTTTTCTTCTTGTGTCTCATGGTTCCACTTTTGCCTTTCTTTGCCATTTGTGTAATAATCCAAGATCAACCCAGACTGATTAAGCCTGAATTGGGAACTTGGCTCTGATACCAATTGTTATAATTTGTGTCTAAGAATGTTGTGCATAGACTCAGGGGGAGTCTGCAGCAGCCCTTTGGTATTATTGTCAAAGGGGAAGAAGATTTACAGGAAAATTGCACGTGTTGCCAACAATTCCAAAGGGGGAGATTGTTGAGCAAAGTGCGAGAAACAGATATTGTCATTGTTGTCAACACGGTCGGACAAATTTATTGATGCAATGGACAAGAATTTATTGAACGACGAAGGTGCAACCAAAGTACAATGGATAAGAGTTCAGTGTTGAGCAAGGTGTTGTAGGAGGATTGTCATTGGTCAATATAGTCGATTAGATCTAATGATGCAATGGACGAGGCAATTCAGAAGTCACTCAGATGCAGAGTATAAAGTTCAAAAGTTAGTCAGATCATGAGTCCTTAAATGATAGATGCACAGAAACAAAAAACATAATTCAGAATGAGAAGAAGTCTTCAGAACCTGAGATGTCAAGAAGCGAAAAGGTTTTTTTTTGAAAACCAAGGCAGTCAAAATAAAAAGTTTTATTTAAAATCATGGATAACATATTTGAAATGGGTTTTTCTTAAAACCCAAGTTGGCTCTTCGTTTCGTTGAAAAATATGCCCGGTGATGAAGATATTTAATTTTAAATATTTAGTTTAAATTTTAAAGGTTTTTTGTGAAAACCAAGGTAGTCAAAATAAAAGGTTTATTTAAAACCATGGATAACAGACTTGAAATGGGTTTTTCTTAAAACCCAAGTTGGCTCTTCGTTTCGTTGAAAAAGATGCCCCGATGATGAAGATATTTAATTTTAAATATTTAGTTTAAATTTTATTTTATTTAAAATTTAAATTAGAATATTAAATTAAATTAAAAGGGCTGACGTGTTACTATTTCGTGGCAATAAGCTACAGGAAGGTGACGAAGGTGGAGAATATTTTGAGGCCGACAAAGTTAAATTTGGGCCGACGGATTTTAGGGTTTGGCAGCCGACAATTTCTAGGGTTTTGTAGCCGACATTCTTAGGGTTACAGTCGACGGATTTTAGGGTTTGGCAGCTGACAAATTCTAGGGTTTCTCAGTCAACGTTCTTCTAGGGTTTGCCTCTAAAATTTCTTCTATAAAAGCAAGGGTTCTTCGAGTTTGAAGGATGGGGTGTTAAGATAAAGTGGGGATGCGAGCATAGTGTTTGTGAAAGTGAAGTTCGTGTTGAGCAGAGAGCAGAATGTGAAACGACACAAAGTGTGCGAAGCGTGTGCGCAGAGAAAGCAGAGTGTGCAGAGAAGCGTGAAGGGCAAAGTTGATTGCAAAGTCTGGCTGTAGTAGTGCAGCAGACTGTGTGAAGTGATTACGCAAGAGAGAGCAGAGTGCATAGAGATTGCAAAGGTGATGTAGACCAGTTAGAGTCTTGCAATAACAAAGGTATATGTCAAACATTTTTTTATTCAATATTGAAGTCCAGTTGGTGCTGGCAAATTAAGGGGTTGGTGCCTCTTTCCAGTTGGTGCTGGTAAACAAATTGTCCGAGTTGGTGCTGGCAAATTAAGGGGTTGGTGCCTCTTTCCGGTGGGTGCTGGTAAAATAGGAGTTGGTGCTCCATTCTGTTGAAGCGAGATAAAGTTAAGGGGTTGGTGCTCCTTCCAGTTGGTGCTTGGTAAACAAATTGTAAAGTTGGTGCTTTGCAAGAGGTTGGATTTGGATGGGAGTCCAAGCAACCATTCTTTTTGAGGAGTAGCCATTTTGGTGAACCTCGTTAAAAATCTGTGTTGTGTGATGTTCTCTTGCGGTACTTATTATATTTGTTTATAAGTTTTATCTGCTGCAAATTTTTTTGAGCTGTCTATTCATGTTGTGGAATGCTACACTGATTCACCCCCCCTCTCAGTGTCATTGTGATTACAACAATCCTTTTGACATCAAATCGAATGCCTTCAAACGCTTCTTGACATCAATGACAACATCTACACTTGAGCAAAGACAATGTACCCAAGGTACCCAAAATTGCCAACACGCCTCAACACCACTGTTCAACACCGAAAAAGAAAGACTGCACCTCCTGATGTCGATCCATAGCAAAAGCGATTATAGGCCGCAAAGACAGCCAGGACTATTGGAAAACGATGATAATAAGAAGTATGAAGGGCTACTTGCAGTTTTGACTCCACGAGGGTGTGGCATATGTTAGGCATGGGGGGATGATGAGCCTCGAAAATGCTCATATTTTGTATGGGTTTTATTGATTATTATGCGACAATATAATAGGAACTGTGTACTTTCATGAATTATTATGTAATTATTTAATAGAATTGTGTGTTATCTAATTTGTGTGTTTTAGTGTGTTTGTGTGGAAATTTAGTGGTTTTTACATATTTGGATCAGTCGAGGTCCTTCATGGACCTAGCACTCTGTTTCTTCCAAGATCAAAGCATGGTGGTTAGGCACCTTCCTCTTCAAGGAAGGCGCCAAGAGAAGGTAGGCACCTTCCGTATAAAGAAGGCGCCCGACATACCTAGGCGCATTCCTCATAAGGAAGGCGCCCCCATACAAGGCAAGGCGCATTTTGTATAAAGAAGGCGCCCAACATCAGTAGGCGCCATTGCCCCGTGGTTTTTTTTGCACATTGCAAGTTTCCACCTAAAATTCTGTGTTACTATTTTTTTCCTGTGTTATTGTATTTTCTGCTTGCACATAATTTTGATATTTTTCTAACATTTGGTATTAGAGACTAAGGTTTTGTGCGAGTGGGAGCTGCAACAATGACTAGAGGTGTAATCAAGTTTGAGATTGAAAAGTTTGATGGCAAGAACTTCGCCCTATGGAAGATGACGGTGGAGGATTTTTTGGTTCAAAATGACCAAGCCTAGCCTTGAAAGGGGTCGAGAGTAAACCAAGCAGCATGAAAGATGAGGAGAGGGCAACGCTAGACAAGAAGGTGGTTTCTACAATCTGTCTATGCCTAGCAGACTCCGTCTTATTCAATGTTACTGAATAAAAGATCATGGAAGCCCTTTGGAAGAAGCTTGAAAAGTTGTATGAGACGAAATCAACAACAAAAGGTTTTTTTGAAAAAACAGTTTTATAGCCTAAGGTTGAAGGAAGATTCATCTGTGGCAAATCACTTGAATGAGTTTAATACCCTTATCAGTAAACTGGTTTCAGTTAAAATGAAGATGAAGGATGAGAACATAGTTGTCACCCTACTTTGTTCCCTCCCAATGACTTGGGATCATTTGGTGATGACCATTAGTAATGAATCATCAAGAACTCTAAAATTTGATGATGTGGTATCTGCTTTGTTGGTAGAAGAGTTGAGGCGAAAAACGTCTCTACAACCCTCAACCAATGAAGCCC
This sequence comes from Wollemia nobilis, assembly GCA_028583015.1. Classification (NCBI taxonomy): domain Eukaryota; kingdom Viridiplantae; phylum Streptophyta; class Pinopsida; order Araucariales; family Araucariaceae; genus Wollemia; species Wollemia nobilis. Next base: position 13,484,527 of record JAQPPZ010004624.1, on the reverse strand, counting down.
TAGCTATGAGAGGTCGATCTTTTGAGAGGAGTCAATAAGGTAGATCACAGTCCAGATCTAAGTCTAAAGGACGCAAGTTCAAAGGGAAGTGTTGGCATTGTGGGAAACCAGGGCACTCCAAGAAAGATTGTTGGCAGCTTAAAAGGGAAAAAAAAATGGTGAAAAGCAATTCCAGCCATAGGCCAGTATAGTAAATTCAGGAGAGACGGCAACATGCAAGGATTTTTGTATCTGCAACAGTATATTTGTTTTATATACCTAGCTTTTGGACTCAAGTGCATCTTTCCACATATCTCCTCACATAGACTTGTTTGACAAATATCAGCAATATAGTGGTGGGATGGTCTACTTGGGTGATGCTCACCCTTTAGAAATTGTGGGAAGAGGGGACATATGGATCAGGTTGGGCGATGGTAGAGAAAGGATGTTATGTGATGTACGACATGCCTGATTTGCGGAATAATTTACTCTTAATCAAGATGATGGATAAGCTAGGGTATTCTATCACTTTTTGTAACAACTACTGTAAATTTATCAAAGGAGCCCTTGTAGTAGCAAAAGGAGAAACTTACATAACCTTATATCGTTTATGCGGTGATACAGTGACAAACCATTCAGCAGCAACAACTTCAAAAAAAATTCAGGATGTAGTAATGCTATAGCATCAACGCCTAGGGCGTAAGAGTGAAAAAGGTCTGAAAATTATGCATGACCGAGGTATGCTTTCTAGGATCAAGTCTTGTAATTTAGACTTGTGTGAGCACTGCATTTTTGGTAAACCAAAAAGGGTTCGGTTTACTACAAGCCTTGGTAAGAGTTCTGATTTTCTACAACTTATACATTCTGATATTTTTGGACCAATCCCCACTCAGTTTTGAAATGTTGTCTATTTTCTAACATTTATAGATGATTATTCTAGAAGAATGTGGGTTTTTTTTTTTAATAAGTCGGAAGCTTTGCAAATTTAAAGAGTTCAAAGCTCGAGTAGAGAAAATTTTGGGCAAGTATATTTTATGTCTCGGGTCAGATAATAGGGGTGAATATTGCTCCAAGGAATTTGATAAATTTTTTACATAGGAAGGAATTAAGGACTAAAAGACTGTACCATATACTCCACAATAAAATGGTGTGGTTGAGCGGATGAATCGCACAATCATGGAACGTGCAAGAAGCATGCTCAATAAAAGGTTCTGGGCAGAGGTTGTTAATATAGTTGTTTTCCTCATTAACTAGTCACCTACAACTGCGTTGGATGGACAGATTCTAGAGGAGGTTTAGTGTGGTAAGCCACTTGATTACTCTCATTTGCATACTTTTGGATTTGATGCATTTGCCCATGTGCCTACAGAAAAAAGGTCCAAACTTGACCCAAAGTCAAGCAAATGTGTTTTTCTCGGCTATGGAGATACAGTAAAGGGGGTATAGAGTGTGAGATCCTACTGCCCACAAGGTAATTATTAGTCATGATGTTATTTTTTATGAAAAATCCATGCAAAGGAATGAGGTACAACAAACACCTAATGTTGTACCAGTTGAAGTAGACAAACGGAGATGAAAATGAAAAAAAAAACATTCTAAAGTTTTTGACCAGCAAGTAGAGCAGCCACAACAGTCACAAGATGAAGAGCCACAACCAACAGATCATTGGGTTAGGATATATACACGTCCACAAAAGTGTCCAAAAGGTATTCTCCTGTTTTTTAGTCTTCTTTTGCTTTGTTAACTGATGATGGTGAGCCTAGTTCATTTCAGAAAGCTAGAGAATCTGAGAATGCAACAAAATGGAGGAAAACCATGGAGGAGGAAATGGAAGCACTTTGCAAGAATAAAACGTGGGAACTTGTGGATCTCCCACCTGGAAGAAAGGTTGTTGGAAACAAGTGGGTGTATAAAGTAAAGAACGATGATTGGTTTTTGGAACACTATAAAGCTCGCTTGGTGGCAAAAGGTTATGTGCAAAAGTCAGGTATATACTTTAATGAAATTTTCTCTTCTGTTGTGAAGATGACTACTATTAGAGTTTTACTTGCACTTGTAGCAACACAGGATTTAGAACTGGAGCAACTTGATGTAAAGACTGCTTTCCTACATGGTGATCTCAAAGAGGATATTTATATGGATCAACCTGAGGGCTATGAAGAAAAAGGCAAAGAGCATTTGGTTTGCGGACTCACCTCTGTATGGGTTGAAACAGGCACCAAGGATGTGGTACAGAAAATTTGACACCTTCATGAAGAGCCAAGGTTTCAGGAGTGAAGCTTGACCATTGTGCATACTATAAGAGGTTTGATGATGGCAATTTTATTATTTTACTACTATATGTTGATGATATGCTAGTTACAAACCTTAGCATGAAGAAAATCATTGACCTTAAGGCTCTATTGGCTAGGACATTTGAAATAAAGGATCTAGGAGCAACAAACCAAATTTTAGGGATGAAGATACACAAGGATAGAATAGGAAGGAAGATTTGGTTATGTCAAATTTCATATATAGAAAATATTTTGCAACGCTTCAATATACATAATGCAAAACCAATACCCCACTTTTTTCACATTTCAAATTGTCTTCCGAACAGTGTCCTAGAACAAAAGCAGAGAAGACAAGCATGTCTCGTGTACTGTATTCATCAGCAGTAAGAAGCCTCATGTATGCCATGGTAAGCACTAGACTAGATATTGCCCAACCAATGGGAGTTGTCAACCGATACATGGCAAATCCTGGTAAGGAGCATTGGAATGCAATGAAGTGGATATTTAGATATTTAAGAGGTACTTCAAATGTTGTTATTTACTACGGATCGGCAAATTTGCAAGTTAAAGTTTTTGTGGATTCTGATTACGGTGGAGATAGAGATGGGAGAAAGTTCACTACAAGATATACTCTTGTTGGTGGAGCTGTGATTTGGACTTCTAAGTTGTAGTATGTTGTGGTTTATCAACCATTGAAGCAGAATACATTGCAGCAATTGAAGCCAACAAAGAGATAATTTGGCTAGAACTGTTGGGTGACTTCAAGATAATGCAGTAGAATATTACGTTGCATTGTGATAGCCAAAGTGCCATTCAGCTAGTGAAGAACCCAACATTCTATGATCGCACAAAACACATTAATGTTAAGTACCATTTTATAAGAAATATGGTAGAAGAAGGTAGGATCCTCTTGCAAAAAATTGGTACTGAAGTGAATCTTGAAGATATGCTTACAAAGTCGGTCAAGACAGAGAAGTTTGAGTGGCGCAAAACTTCTTTGGGCTTGCTGAAAATGTGAAAAGGGTAGTATTGGGCAATTGGCACTTGGATGGAAAACATAGACATAGATTTCCTGCATATCAACTTCAAGTGGAAGAATTTTAGAAGGTGAAGTCAATATCCAGATCTTCAATGTTCTTTAGTAGAGAAAACAAACAGTTTTTTTGGAATCTTCCTTTGGGAGAGGAAACGAACAAATTTTTGAAGCTTTCCTTTGGAAGAGGAAACGAACAGTTTGTTTTTTTTATAAAATGGGAATGACCCCTTGCATGTAAAAGTTGATTGAATGTAAAAAGTTTGCTGAAATCAATAACAGATCAAGCTGCCATTCCCCTTGGTTTTTCCTGCACATTGCAAGTTTCCACGTAAAATTCTGTGTTACTGTTTTTTTCCTGCGTTATTGTGTTTTCTGCTTGCACATAATTTTGATATTTTTCTAATAGGTGTTATGATAATATATGTATAAATTCTATGTTACTGTTGTTTCCTGCTTTATTGTTGTTTCTGCTTGTTGTATATATTGTAGTATTAAAGACATTAACCACAAGTTTCGGTGTTACGCTAATATATGTATAACATTATAGTTATTTTAGCATATATTATAGTTATTTTAAGACTACAATAACGTCATCATATAGATAAGACCTCCTTTAATCCAATTGTAATAAACATTTTTTATCCAAATGTGCAACTGTTTTCAGACCTTGCTTAGTACCATGTATCATCATTTTTATTTAATGATGATGTTGTAACATGATTTTTTCAAAATAAAACGTGCCAATAATTCCTCTGAAAAAATGGCCACATACTGTGATACACAACAAACAAATTCAATTCTTTAAATGTCTAATAATAGACTCCATAAATCTGATAAAGTGCAGGTCTATCGTTAATGCATTTTTCAAAACCATTCACAGAAGGGTTGGCCTCATTGTTTTACATACTGAAAAGCTGTGTTTTGTACCCACAAGCAGTATGAAAAATTCTTAATAACATCTCAAGAGGCAATATTCAATGTCAAATTCTCAGTAAACGTCTAAGCAAGAGATGAAATGTTTTCCTCAACTGCTAAGTAAACTAAAATTCAATCTTTTTTAAGAGTCTTTGTTTTACTCTCCAAGAAATAGGAGACGTCACTCATAAAACTATGGCTTCATATATACAAAATTTGTTTCTATACCAATCATCCATCCATTGCATTGAAGGTACAAATAACGTGATTTATTCTTCTCATACATTGAAGGTACAATAACGTGATTTATTCTTCTCATACATTTGAGTGTGTTTCCAGATGCAAGTCAACAGCAATGTGTTCCACAAAATGCCCGTGACAAATTGTTTCACAACAGACCTACATACATTGCACCTGTGTGACAAGATAGTGCTCAACATTGCATTACTTAATTTTTTAAAACGTGCAATACTCGGCTGACCCCAAAATCAAAATAATGCAGTGCCTCGGAAAAACAAATGCAGTTGCCATTTACTAATTCCACAATAAAAAAGCTATACATGCTACATCCTCTCGATGCCTAACATAAGTTTCTCTGTAGACATGTCATAAGATTTCAAGGCCAATGCTAGGCAATGAAGTGCATTGGTTACTCAATAAACCTGGCTGTAAGAATTCCCTTAAAATCAAGGAGGCCTACAAAATAGTGCCGCCTAAATGTAGACCCACCTATGTTGTCAATCAATAATGATAACAGTTATTCCCTTTTTTCCTCTTATGCTCAATCTTCTAAACTGAAAACTTCTGTGTTGACTGCTTTCCTCTCTTTCTTCTCTGGTTTGGCATTGACATCTGCAACCGATGCTGATGTCAATGCCATAGCTTCCTCTTCGTCAAAATTTCTCCTGCTTCTTCTGAGTAAGCATATCTGTTTTCAAGCAAATTTTTTGAAATTTTCATTAAAAGAGAGGCTTTTATTTTCCTATATTATAAAAATGTTTGAATCCATCATCATTATTTTTCTTTATGATTCCCTAGATAAAAAATAAAAATCCTCAAAGCATCTTACCGCATAGAGTTTTGAGATGGAGGCCAAAGAACACAAAGAAGAGCAAAAGAAAGTATGTACTAAAACGCACTAATGATCCAAGCACTTTGCCAGTGTTCGCTAAAAGGATCTGATGCCTTAAAATACAGCTGCAATAGTACAGTGAGAGCTTAGTCAAACTCATTCAGGACTGAAGTGTCAAGCATACGATGCAAATCAGAAAGGGAAATTTGAACACAAATGCAGACAGGCTGTCTCGTAAAAACTAGCATATAGTAATGATGCAGACGCCGGTAAGTTGGTAACTTATATCAACCTTGGATTTCTAGCAGGAAACTTAAAATTATTACATGTTTAACTTGCAATTGACATCTAGGTTTTGACAAAATTTGCAGATAAAACCTCAAAAACCAATACAGCACATTCTACAATTTACAATTCAATCAATTATTTTCTTAAAAAATGGAAATTGAGAACTTCAGAAGAAATTTTAAAGTTCAAATTTAAGAATAAATGATCATCTAAAACAGAACCAAGGCTCCTCTCTACTCCGAGTGGGAGTGATTCTATTTGAGTTGATGTATAGAGGAAAACATAACACTAGGATATAACAAGTACATAACAATTTTTCATGTTAGCATGCAGTCTTTTTAGCAGACAGGATCAACAGCAAAAGCAACAATCTTACGTATTGCTCCATCCCCCTGTAAGACTATGTATTACAGATATTATAGATCCATCTATCAAGAACAAATAGATCCATCTAAATTTGCAATTGATATAAACCAATTGGCAAAAAGTGTGTCAGGAAAAAAAAGGAATGAAAAACTTGCAAAGTATATGCTTCATATTGAAATTTATTTTGAAAAACTGTGTTGAGAACAGAAAAAGTTATCACAGTATGAACCACACTTAGTGATCCATAATTGGGAAGAATGAAGAGAAAAACATGATAAAGCTCTTTATATATACATATATATATGGATATTGCTCGTAATGAACTGAAGTGGTCATGACCCGAAAATAAACTCTCTTTTCTTAACACAGTTTTTGTCCATATGTACATACTGCAAGAATGAAAACTGTTCCTTTCTAAATAGCCAAGGAAACATTTACATTTAAAACAAAAATTAGACAGAGACTGTAACTAAGGATTAAGAGTACAAGACTAACACCAACTCTAAGTGAAAAAGAAAAACTCATTTGAAAGTCACAAGTAAGATGAGGCTCGAGAAACAAGAAGCTGCTTGGACCACATTAAAACTTAAATATGTATGATGATCAAGCATTAGGACTAGGATATTTTATCCTGATAATGGCTGTATACCCGTGGGGAACTGTTTCCTAGAAGACAGGGACTGGGATTGTTTCCATTGCATTTCCCCTTTGGCCTCATTTATATGGGGAGGCACAAGGGATGCCTACGCGTCCTCCTGAGGAAGGAGGAAACATCTACGTAAGAGTGTTTCGCAGCTTAAATCTAAAAACTTAATGCAGACAGACAAGATTACAGATAAATGGTTGTCTACATGGATTCTATTCAAAGTTGAAACACACAACCCTAGCATCCATAAAGTAGTTCTACAATAAATTTATATACACAGAGAATGCATGACATTGCCACATAATATTTTTGGATGTTCTCAGACAGCTACAGATTGAGATAATAGAAAAATGAGTCATCAGAAATGAGAAGTTGAACCTGATAATTTGAAGGGCAAATTATCCTTGGCAGTCCAGTGGCCCAATCATGTTGAGTCAGTCATTATACTCTCTAAATGAGGCATCAATTTTCCTTTTGTCTATGATTGCCGAAGAGTAATGACAAAACCAACGATTAACTCAAAATTGTGCATTAAAAAAAAAATCATTTGCAATTTTAATTTTTTGTTTATCAAATTTTTTTAATAATTTTTCTTAGCCATCCCCTTTTTCGCCAAAATTTAGGGGTGCTTATCCCATCCCTAACGAGAGGGTACTCCATACAGCATAGGAAAAATCAGAACTTTTTATGGGTCAGAAAATCTCCACAGGAAAAAAGATAGACTTTACTACTAAAGATAATGATGATAACAAGTGCATAACAGCCAAGTCTGCTACAACCCAGAAAGTGCACAAAACAGGTTCAGACATGCTTGGACTCATCACAAGAATCCCCTCAACCAATGGAGCTCAACATATTAATTGCAAAAAAGTAACATTTCAATATCAGGTAGAAAGAATTTTCCCATCTCTCAAAACCAAGAGACATCAAAATGTCAAGAGATCTGTCAATGGTGGTCCATTATAGTTTCATTTTGACACGTTCACTGCATTACATTTTCAACAACAAACAGAGTCCTGCCAGATCATGTAATATGTTGGACTCTGCCTCAGGCAAACATGTCATTTCGCCATATCATCAATTGGAGCTTTGCTGCCTAAAAGATTTTTTTGTTGTATACTGAAGCTCAGCCAACAAGGATGTCAGATTGGTTGATGGTAAGTCTTTGCCCCTCTGTTGTTGCATGATCCGCACTACAGGTTCCAATAGGGTGGCGTGGAGGACAACTCCATGACTCAACTGGTAAGGTTAATGAGTTAGTTAAGAGTATGCAATGAAAAAGGGCACACATGATCCCTCGATCAAATAACAAGGCATTAGATGGAAAAACATAAATAACAAACACGGGATGTTGATCAGGAAAGTGCAAGAATTTAGAAAACATGTAAAAAAACGGAAAGCTTTATTTACAGATAGTGCAAATGTAAATGCACAGCAGACTACAAGTCCAAGGCCCTCATGTGGCACAGCCTGTAACATTATTTAAACTAAGGCTATGGCATGCAACTGAAGGGCTGCAATGGGCGTCCAATAGGCATGAATGCTGAAGGGTGAAGTTTCTATGATTCTCTCTAGCCCTGATTACAGAAAGTTGCCTATCCTTCGAATTTTCCTAGCCTAGATGAGCCACATATACAGAATAACTAACCTGTATAAAGTATGCACAATACATTTACAAGAAGAAGAAATGGTTCATCTTCCTATAGTTCCAGAAAAGAATTTAGAACAGCTTACATAACAGCAGCATCATCTTCCTATGGCAATGCATGCTAACAGCATATGTTGACAACTAGAGCAAAGACCTGAAGATTGGCACGTGGATGTTGGCACAACATGCTGGCAACTAGCACTGATAGCTAGTGTCAGGCAGTGATGACTGGTGCTGGCACTAGTGGTTGTGCCAAGATTGGCATCTACCACTTGGTGCTAAAGAATAGGCTAGTGCTGTTTGAAACCAAGCTTCAGCATTCTATTGGTGACTGGCAGCTCACTACGATGAATTGTCTATGCACTAACATCTTCCTAATGACCAGCTCCCCCAAATATCAACCAAATCAAGATCTCTCTTGTGCTGAGCACTACTGGTCTCCAACTAGCACAAAACAGATTTGGACATTCTCAATGACACAAAAGAATTCTTGTCGGTATCAATGAACCAACTAGTTGCATAATAGAATTCCAAGTTCTGAATCCAAGTATCGAATCGTCAACATCAATCTTACCTTGGAAGATCAGAATATCGATGTTTGTCTGCACGTTCAGAGGGTTGTGACTCTGAAAAAGGCACAGGACAGGTGGTAGCCCCCAGACCCAGCCAGAGCATGAGGTCTCGGAATGACCCAAACAACATTATCCTTTGTTCTTCCAACACATCCTAAATAAGGTTTTGGACAACCACGGTTTTAGGGTCAAAGGAATTTGCAGAGTCAACCATCTGAGCCACAAATAGCATTTGTTTGGGCACTCAAAAAAACAAGGTAGGTTCAATGCCTTCTAGTACTGCAACTGTGTGTGAATGGATATCAAACGATGAACTGTAGCAAATGGATTGTGCTTGGACTGAGGTTGCTGCAAGAACAAAGACTGGTATGAATGCAAATACTGGAGGGTAAATCTGCTCTTATACCAATGATCCACACTGTGACGCCAAGTATTGTGGTGAATCAAAAACTATGTAAATAAATGAAAACCTTTATTTACAGATAGTGCATACGTAAAAAAACAATATTACAAAAGGCCATCACGCAGTAACATCTGCAATTGTATTCAGACAGTCTGTGGCATGCAGGCGCTGGGCCGCAATAGATGTCTGATAGGTGTGCATGAACACTGAGGGTGAAGCTTCTCTGATTCTCACTAGTCTTGATTACAGAATGGCCTGCCTATTTTTCCTATCCTAGAAAAGCCATGTATACCATAAAAAATGTAAAGTATGTAGCTACAAGAATCTGCGTGAAGAAAACCTGTTCCTTTTCTCTTTCTGCAATTACAGAAAAGCGTTGGGACAGTTTTCATAACAGCTGTCCCTTCATCTTCCTGTAACATCAGGTGGTAGAACTCGCTAGTGACTTGTGCTGGTGACTGGCATGGATTTCTGACAACCAATGCATGGACATTAAAGCTGCACATTAATAGATGGCATTGGACGATCATAGCTAGCATTGGCAATGGAACCAAGACTGGTGTCTGCCACTTGCTGCTGAAAAATAGGCTAGTGCTGATTGGTGCCGTGCTGATTGGTGCCAAGCTTTGGCGCTAATTTGGTGATTGGCCGCTGGGTACAAAGAATTGTCTTTGTAGCTAGCGTTTTGCTGATGACGGATGCCCTTAACTATGAGGACTTGAGTAAGCACTGGTTCACTTGGATCATAAATGAAAGCTTAGCATGCCCTTTAGAAGGTCCATTCATTGTTCACAGGTTCTCATCTTTAAAACTTACCAAACAAAAACTTGTATGTAAAAGTTAATAACTTTCTGTCTCATGTGGTAATGTGGTTTTCTGTTTCATTAATTTCCTTTTATAAGTGTCATTTTAAAGCAATCATTATAGGAAGATAAATCTCTATTTGCTTGGATCTACCTATTTTCTCTGATTGTATAATGGGTACTGTATGGGGCATATCTTTTAAACTTTTAAACCTATCCTTTTATTTAAAAGATGAAGATTAGAATCTTATCTCCTATGCAAGAAGTATTCCAACATACACATTTGTTGCTGCTATTGGTCATTTCTTGCTAGCATCCATCTGGTTTATTTGGCACTTAAAAGCACATATTTTCATTCAACAACTAGTTAATTTTCAAACCACCAGTGGATTTATGATTTTGTGGCAATGTGCATTATATACATCATAAAACGCATGCTATAATGTTGCACATGGTTCTAGGTTAGAAGACCACACTTTATCTTGGTTGTGCAATCCTGGAGATAAATGTAACTCATGGCAGGCATCTAAACGTTCAAGGACATCCATAGGCACTCCTGTTCCATCAATTCAACAACATGCAAATTGCTTCTTCGTTAGAAAACTCCATCAACATTCCAATCATACCATGCCTCTATTACATTTTGACATGTGGGTTAGTTTGAATTATCTTTTTGAACTCTTGCCCTACAGACATGGAAAAATGGAAACTGAGAATGTTGCCTTGATCTGTGTGTCTTGTCCCCACAGAACAAATAAAATTTACAAAGCCTGCTTCTGTTGGATACTGTTGAGTGCTTTTTGCAAAGTGTATCAATCAGTTTTTAAACACAAACACACCTACAGGTACTTATTTTGAATCTTATATATATGTGTGTGTGTGTATATTTACCACCTGCATGTAGTGTAGAAAACCTTAAGATAGTAAAGGAGGATATTGGAGGTCTAGTTATTTCAAAAACTCTTTTAAACATTCCCAAATTAATTCAGATTGCAGTTGAAAAATCTGTGGCCAGGCAAGAATTTGAAAAGAAAATTCAATTTCAAACTATTAAAAAACAAATTTGATTATTATGATTTAACCATGCAATTAAAATTGATTCAATGTCCAAATGGCACACAGGTAAACTCTAAATGCATCAATACTATGAACGGGCAGACACATTTTAACAGTAATGGGCGATTAGAGCATTGATGGAGGTCCTTAACAGAACATCATGTGTTAAAGGACCTCACCATGACTTCATATCATAGTGGACCTCACTGCTACTTCTAGAAACAAGCAAGCAAAAAAAGACAATCTAATTTTCTAACCCTCAACTATTTCTAGCTTTACAGCACACAACCACTTTATGATAAGGAGATAAATGGGCAAGAAGATGTAAGATTGAAAATCAAAAGCCGAGTATTCTCATTCATCATTATTCAACGAGCAAGTTGTGTGTGATTAAACACAAAAAGTTTCTCTTCTGCAAGTTGTGTGATTAAACAATCTTCCAGTGCTGAGAGGGGCATGTATTTAATTTACCTAAATAAGTGTTCTTGGAGTCCACTTTTGAATTTAATGATAAGAGTTGTTGCTTCATTGGTCATGAAGAGTAGGATTCTCAACTTATTGAATTGAAATATATAGTCTTGCATGGACATTTATCTCCCTTGTCGCAAGCAGAACCATTTAATAATAAGATCTTGTGCATTAGTTAGAGGGCTAAAATGTTCCTTTTAGTGCCTTGACAAGTTGTTCCCAAGTAGTACGAGGGTCTTGTGAAGCTTGTCGATCCATGACGAGTACTTCGGCAACACCATAAAGCTTCAATTTAGTGAAAGGCACCTTCTCTTCATCAGGAGTCTAGGTATACTCAAACCAAGTTTCCATGTCCAAAATCCAGCTTTTTAGGACCTTCGAGTCTCTGGATCCGTCGTATATCTTCGCTTCGCATTTTGCCTTTGGACGCTTATTAATCATGGATTTCTTGACGCCCTTTACTTTTGCATCAATTTTGTTGACTTTGTCAATCAAATTGCTCACTGCATTGGTTAATAGTAGGCATTTGTTCGGCCATACCAAAACTCGTGGCTTTGTGAGTATATGCCAGGAGTAGTCTTGAAAAAGACCTAAAATCGCAATTGAAAAAATGTTCTCCCTTGATTTATTATTTTCCCCTTCTTGATTTATTATTTTCCCCTTCTATTATTATTTTTCGTCCCCTTTAATTTTAATAATTTTGCCTTCGTTAAATTAATCAATTAATTAGTTAATTAAAAAGGTAATTAATTAATTAATTTTTTTTTTTTTGATGAGGAACCTTTTTATATACAACATATCCGCAACATGTGAGGGAAGAGATTTGAACCTAGGCCTCTCGATAACTGGAGAGTTTTAATTAATTAATTTTTAAAAAATTAAACTAATAATTAATATTTATTTATTTATTATTAATTGAACTTTTTAAAACTTTAAGCTTTTAAAGTTTTTTAATTTTAACTTTTAAAAATTTATATTGGGGAAGGGGGGAATTGGAAAGGGGGGAAGGGGTTAGGGAGGGGAAGGAGGGCTTTGGACGCGCCACGTGCAAGGGGGCACACCCCTTGGTGCTTAGAGGGCAGCACCAAATGCGTGTTCCAAAACGTAGCACGCAAGCACCAAGCACGTCCTAAAATGCACCCAGCACGTAGGTGTCAAACACGTTCTAAAATGCGTGCAACGGGCAGGTGTTGAAATGCATGTGTTATAATGTGCACAGGAACCTGCACAGGGAAGCACACAAGTTGTTTTTTAATAAATAATATTTTATTAAATAAAGCGTTAATTTGTTGCACAGTATAAGACTGTGTTGAGATGCATGTCAACTTGTAGTATGCAGCGTTGCTCATTAAACAACGCTGCATATTAAATTACACTCAATTAACGTCGCAAGAGGTGCACGTTCCAACGGCCAAGGCCTATTACCCCTATAAAATTGCTTCAAAAATGTCCAAACGGTCCGGAAACTTCAGATGACCATATTAAAGGACAAAGGGCGGAAGCCAGGTTATGGAGCTACCTGATCCACAAGATTGGTATACTCTGATACCACTGATATGGAGATATATAGGCAAAAAGATATTAGATTGAATATCAAAAGCCAAGTGTTCTCATTCATCATTATTCAATATAAATATTAGATGAACAGACACAATTTGAATAAACATGCCTTTTACAATAAACTTTTTATAAAGTTATATTTTTTTTTTTGTGGAAAACACCCCAAATGGGATGCCACTTTTGGGTAAGTCCCAAGGAGGCAGAGGTATCTATTCCGTCAAAAACGCCCAAGGCTCGCACCTGGCCTGCCCCCTTCGGCACACTCAAAGAGCATGCCTAAAACAACAAAAACACAAACAAACAAACACAAAAAAAACAGAAAAACAACCAAAAACAATAATAAATAAAAAATAAAAAAAACACAAAAACAACAAAAGACAACAAAACAAACACAAAACAAACACCAAAACATGAAGACAACAAAAGATAACAAAAAACACAACAAACATAAAAACAACAAAAAACGTAAAAAACAACAAAATAAAACAAAACAAAAAACACACACAAAAAAAAACAACAACAAACAAAACAAAAAAACACACAAAAAAAAGAACAAAAACACAAAAAAATCAAAAACACCAAAAACAACACAAAAATAAAATAGAACAAAAACAATACAAAACAACACACACACCGAAAAACAAAAGAGGAGGGAAAAAAAAAAATTTGGCCTTAATCAACAAAGGAAACATAAGAATGATCAGTCTAAGCAATGGAACTAAAATACCCTGACTATACCAACGAGAAGCAAAAGCAAAGAAAAAATGAACTAGGTACCTCTAGTACTGGAGCCATCCAGAGAAGTGATAGAAAGAAGAGCTTCCCTTATTTGTAAATCCCACCATCTGGGAGGGTGACCGTAGTAAGTAAGATCACCTTTGTCCAATGCCCAATTAGCTAAAGCATCAACACTCCTGTTGTCTTATAGTTGTTTAAGTGAGACAATGCTTTCTAGGTCCATGGCAAGGGTCATATAGAGCACGAAGAAAAGGAGTGTCGTCCATGCAATGTTGAGATTCTCGTACGCAGCAGAGTCGTACAATCTCGTACGTAGAACCGTGGATTCTCGTACGCAGCAGAGTCGTACAATCTCGTACGCGGCAGAGCAAAGAGGGTACGCAGCAACACAATCCTGTACGCAGTATTTCTCGTACGTGGGGGTACGCAGCGACACATTCTTGTATGCAGAACTGTGGATTCTTGTACGCAGGGGTACGCAGGGACACATTCTTGTATACAAAACTGTGGATTCTCGTACGTAGCAGATTGTATATGAGTAAGGGATTCTTGTACGCAGCAGAGTCGTACATTTTCGCACGCAGCAGAGCAGAGAGGATACGTAGCAACGCGGTCCTATACGCATTTTCGTACGCAAGGTTGGGTGCACAGGGATGCAACGATTTAGGGTACCCAGTCTTTCTCGTACGCAGGGTACACAGCGACACAGTTCTCGTAGGCAGGGTACACAACAACGCAGTCTCGCAGCAACGCATTTTCATACATTCTCGTACACAGCATAGGATTCTAGTACGCAGCAGAGGAACTGCAATTCTTGTATGCAGCAGCGAGGTATGCAGCATAGAGGTACGTAGCTAGACGAGGATTCTGGTACTCAGCTAGACGGGGACTCTCGTACGTAGTAGCAACGGAACGCAGCTAGGGCAAACGGATTGAGTCCACTTTAGCACAGGGCAGATGGTTTTTTGTACGCAGCTAGGGCAGACGGATTGAGTCCATTTCAGCACAAAGCCAAGCACAAGAGGCAGACGGATTTTTGTGAAGGAGTAATGGAGGAGACGCGGGCTTCTCCTCTTAAATTTGTCCAACGCCTTCACACAACAGTGTCATATCAGGATTTGTCTAAACAGATTAATTCTCTCCAAAAACAGCTAGACACACAAGCTAGTATTATACTCTCTTTGCAAGACCAAGTGAAAGACGGCAGCCGGATTATCACGGATCTCCAAATTAAACTTCAAGATCAGCAAGCCATCATTACTCAATTGCAGATCGCACATACCGAACAGCCTCCTCAAAATTCTGCGAATTTACACTCTGAAATTCTAAAAATTCGAGATGAACAGAGTTGTTCTTCTTGCTGAACAGGAACGTCTCAAGGAAGTGTCAATTGCACAAAGTCAAAAATTAGCCGACCAACAATCTTGGGTTCAGGTTGTTGCTGGAAAGAAGAACCCGCCTCCCATAGTTGAGTTGGTTGTCCAGGCTAAATTTGAAGAAGAAAGGATCCGTAATGCAAAAGTGCTCAATCTCAAGGTTCATGGGGTGCCCAAAGCTACTGATCCGATTCAAGTTGGAAATGCCTTCATTCACAACAATCTTGAGTTAACAGATGTTACTCTCGAGAGAGCATGGTTCTCTCCTGACTCCACATTGGTCATACGCTTCAAAAATGCGGAAGAGCGTATGAAGGCTTTGAGGGCCAAACGAAAATTATTTACTCTTCAGGATAAGATTTACCTTGATGAGGACCTTACGCAACTCCAGGTTGAAGAATTGAAGAAAGCCAGGGAACAAGTAGTCGCAGCCAGGAAAGCCAACAAATGGGCAGTTATTCGTAATTTGTGTGCAATGATTAGGGACTCTCCCCCACCTGGGTGGTCCAAACCCTTGCCTAGCAAATGACTCCATCGGCACGGAAGGGGGTGGCAGATAAGCTAGTTGTAGCTTGTTGGAACTGCAATGGTACGATGTGGTCTACCCCAGGGTCCCTTTTTGATGTGATTGGCAAACATGACATCATTCTTATTTGTGAGACGCACGAGAGTCCTGAGCGGGCCCTACCAATTATCTCAGGTTACTTCTGGTGGTCCAGTTGTCGACAACTCACTCGACGCTCTTGGGGGTTCGAGGTTCAGGAGGTGTTGTTGCTCTTATCAGGGATAGGCTCCAGAGTTCGATATCCCTGGTTTCGACTGACCCCCACTCCAGGTTTTTATGGATTAAAATCCACCGTCACCCACCTCTTTGGGATATATACATTGCCATCTGTTACTTTCCCCCCACCACGTCCAATTTTGCTATTCACACGGACGGGGACCCTTTCCAAGATCTCTATGAGGACATTACTAGATACTCGACTTCAGGGGAGATACTTTTGTTGGGAGATTTCAATGCTCGGACCGGACCTATGCAGGTTTCTCTTCATGACCTCATAACCGATGAGTTGCAAACTCGGGAATTGGATCCTAAAGACCTTGGTTTTGCTCGAACATCCAAGCGACACAGGTTACTATTTACGGTAAGCATCTTATTGAGTTGGGTGAAGCCAAAAGGCTAGTGCTTCTCAATGGTATATCTTGTTTTCCGGATTCCGGTGGGTTTACTTGCTTTCCTCATAGTGGTGGAGCCAGTGTCGTCGACTATGCTATTTCCTCTACCACCCTCATTCCATTCATTTCCCAGTTTAGCGTCTCTGATCACCCTCCCCCCTTACCGATCATTCAGTTCTTTCTCTTACTTTATCCGTTGTTTCCCTTCCTGTTACTCATCCCCCTCCTCCCTCCCCTTCAGTCCCTCGGGTCATAATAGACTTTGACTATTATTATTCCTTTACCTACATGGACCGGTTGCGTCAAGTTCTCCCCAGGGTGTCTTCTCTTCCCGATGTTTCCGATCGTTCTGCTTGCTTGGTCCAAACTATTTGGAAGGCTGCTTTGGACTCGTACCCCCACTCTATTCGTCCTCCCCCTCGTCCTCGTCCCCTTGGTCATTGCCCCATGAACATCTGGTATGATGAGGAATGTAAGTCTGCCCACCGAAGGTTGAAATATGCCATTCGGAATCCTTCCCAGCTCTATGCCATTTCCCACAAAGACTATAGGATGCTTCTTCGAAAGAAGAAGCGTCTCTTCCTCTCTCAACATCGACTTGATCTTATCCACTCCCTTCAGCAGTCTCCTAAATCCTTTTGGCGCCTTATCCTCCCCCGTGATCGGATTACTCATGGGATCGACCTTTCCTCTTGGACCATTCATGCCTCTTCCCTCTATACCATCCCTAATCAGCCTCCTATTATTGTTCCCTCCCCCCCTCTTCGTGCCACCTCTTTTCTACTGGTCTTGTCAAGCAGGCTATCAAGAAACTTTGTACGAGCAAAGCAGCAGATTTGGATGGGTTACAGGCGGAATTTCTAAAGCATGGTATTGACCCTCTTGTTGGGCCCCTCACTGATCTCTTTAATCTCTCTGTCTGTTCTGGGTTTCCTGATTCTTGGACTGAGCATATCATTCACCCCATTCATAAAGCAGGTGATCCCCATGAACCCAATAATTATAGGACTATCATGATTGGGCATATCTTTGCCAAGCTTTATGCCACAACATTGGATGTGCTTCTCTCCCGAAGGTTGGAGGAGGAGGGTTTCAGGGCTCTTGGCCAAGCTGGTTTTTGGCAAGATCACCAAACCACATATCACATTCTAGTCCTCAGAGCTATTATTGAGGAGGCGTGTTCCAAGTCCTCGAAGGTTTATTGTTGCTTTGTTGACTTTAGGAAAGCCTTCGAGACGGTGCCTCGACATTTACTTCTTGAGAGACTACGGTCAATTGGCATCTCTGGGCAACTTTTGACAGCGGTTACACGGTTATATGAGACCGTGAAAGGTCGGTTTCGCTCCCCTCAAGGGCTTTCAAACAGTATTCTTAGCACCATAGGAGTGAAACAGGGGTGCCCCCTTTCCCCGACACTTTTTGGGATCTTCATCGACGAGCTTGAGACTTTTATTAAGGAGAACGCTCACGCAGAGGATGGTTGCCTTCTTCACTATGTGCTGATTTCTATTCTCCTCTTTGTTGATGATGTTGTTCTTTTGGCCTCTTCCCCTAAGGGGCTTCAACGCCATCTGGACAAGCTTGCCGCTTTTTGTGACTCGAGACAGTTGACGGTGAATCTTTCTAAGACCAAGGTTATGGTATTCAATACTACCAAAGAGGCTCTATCTCATCTCCACTTCTCTTTCCAAGGTCGGGAGGTCGAGATCACCACCTCTTATGTGTACTTGGGGGTTCTTTTCACCGATCCCACTTTTAGTATGAAACCCGCCGCCCAGGCCCGGTGTGTAAGGGATATGCAACTCTGTCTTTGCTAGAGAGGAATTGCTTCAAAGCACATTTTCAGGATATACCTGTGAAGATGAGGATTTTTGATGCCTTGGTCAAGCCAACTATTACTTATGGGTCAGTGGTTTAGGGTCCTAGCCTTGGCCCGACTGAGTGGTCACGGGTTGAACGAGTCCAGACACTCTTTCTTCGACGATTCATTCGTTGCAAGGGCACAGTCCCCCGCTCTATTATTCTAGCAGAGTTTGGGGCTTCTCCTCTCCAGCTTGAGATTATCTTCCTAATTATCGGTTATCTTCACAAGATCCGTACTTTCGGAGATACCCCTGAGGGTTGCAGGCGGTACCCTTACCTCGCCCTTCGCTCCTCGATGGAACTCTCTCCGAGTTCTCGGGGAGGCCGGAGGAGCTAGTATTTTCAAGTTTCTGCCCTCCTGGCCAGCATTCAGATACAAATAGACAGGCTCCCCCCTTATTCTTTGGGTGTTCTCCCCCCCTCTCGACTTAGTAAGGAGAGGATGCTCCACGAGATCCGGAAGGATGTTAGTCTCCAGTACACCAGATGCACTTGGATCTCTCCTGTTGCCCCTCTTTCCCCCAAGTTGTCTTTCTACCATGAGCACTTCTTACAGATACAGGAGGGCAAAATAGTTCCTCCACAATATCTTCAGCAACACACAATGCATAGTCTTCGGATCACTATTGGGCAACTCAGGGTGTGTTCTCACCAACTCCGGATTGAGTCAGATCACCATCTTCCGAGGGAGGAGCGGATTTGCTTGTTTTGCCCCTTGGGTGAAGTTGAAACCCTTCATCACTTTATTTTTTGTTGTCCCATTTATTATGAGATCCGGGGTAGATTCCATTGCCTTTTCAGGGACAACTCTCAATCTGTTTCTACCTTCTTTAGATACCCGGACCAGCGGTGTCTCGCACTCTTTCTTAGGGAGATAACTCAGCTTCGACAACATAAAAGTTCTCCTCCAGATGGATCTCACCCTCCTCAACATCGGCTCATCACAACATACTTCACTAGCTCCGATGGACCAGGTGACTCCGGACGGAAACGCCCCACATCATCCAGTTCGAATGGAAGCAGGTCACTAGACAACGCGCACACAGTTTGTCAAGGTTCCGAACTAGCGCTGGTCAGAGACATATCAGGGACTTCTTTAGCTCCAGTACTTCGGCCTCGATTGTTAGGAGAGTTTAGTTTCTGGGGGGTCCTTGGAGCTTGCCCCTCCTAGGCTGCTCCCTCCCCCCTCCTCTCTCTCCGTTCTTCTTGGCGTGCACTCCTCTCTTCTGGATTACAGCCCTCCCTCCCTCTGCTCTCCCTTTTCTTTTCCCTTTCTCTTTGGCCCGGTTGTCGGGTTTTATCTTGTATTTATCTTAGTTCTTTTCTTTGTTGGGCTTTTTAGCCTGCTAGACGTGCATCATTATTGTCTTTCTTATAGTCCCTTGGGTCTTATTTTGGCCCACCGCGGACATTAATAATATTTCATTTCATTTCATTTCTCCGACCACATGATTGTATTCAACTTTCAAAAAGCCCATCTGGATTAATTGAATCTTCTCAACAATTCTTTTTATTCTCCAATCAACCTTATGATTCTTAGGAGTCTTCAACAAATTAATCATGACTTGAGAGTCAAATTCAACCAACACCTTTTTCCATCCGACCTTAGTAGCCTCTCGAAGGCCTCTAAGGATACCACCCCTCAACAAGGTTATTGGAAAGGATACCCAAATTCTCCACAAAAGTGAAAACCAAGGAACCATCTGAAAGTCTACCAATTCCTCCCGCACTAGCTTTTCCAAGGTTCCCCCTAGAGGCTCCATCGGTATTAACTTTTCCAAAATCCTTAGGAGGAGGCTGCCAATTCCTTGTTCTATCCATATTTCGATTACTCACATTCCCTTTAAGCTGGTTACCCTTAAAAGAGTTAATCTTCAATCTTTGCATCACTTGATCCCATCTTTGGAGAGAGTTCTAGGGTTGTTTAAGGAGTTGTTGGACTGATTCAACTACGTTGGCAATGGTTTTTTGCCAGATATAGTGAATGTCCTTTCTTTCTTTATTGAAAATCCAATTGTTTCTTTCTTTCCAGATATTCCAAGGTAGGATGGTAGAACCCATCCAAACTAGCTGCCTAATAAAGTGATCAACACCCTCGTGATTAGGCCAATCCCTCCAAAGTTGTTCAAAAGTAAAAAAATTGGACCACGGTAAGCCAAGTGAGATGGCCATTCTCCTCCATAGCTCAGAGGCTAAGGTACACTCAAAAATATGGTTGAGAGTTTCCACATTCTCTCCACACATTTCGCATCCAAACGGGCCATGAAAACCACGTTTCATAAGTTGCTCACCAATAAGCACCCGACGATGCAATAAAAGCCATGTAAAGAACCTCACCTTAGGCCAGAGCTTTTGAGCCCACAACTGAGTAAATATGTCATATGATTGGTTGGGATTATTATGGCATAAGGCCAAATAAACTTGAGCAACTTAATACTCACCCTTAGTAGTGTTGTTCCATCCAAAACAATCTTTATCATGGGACCAAGAGAGAGATCTCATATGAAGGATGCTTTGGATGTCTTTTCTTTGCCTTTCTGGCATTTGAATAGGCCACTCCTCAACAGGGATCCAATATCTACCAACCTCTGAATTACCTGTATGGTACCAATAGTAATTAGCAACCTTTATCCAGTTAGATCGATGAAGCTCCTCCATCCAAGGCCTCCAATCTGGAAATTGAGTTATCAAAGGCCGGTGACCATCCCAAGAATCTATCCAAAAATTTACCTGTTGACCATTATGAATGATCCAAAATAACTTTTGCTTAATCAAATCCTCACCAGTCTTAAGAACCGCTAAAATGGGAGAACCTTTGGTAGGCAATTGATAGCAAACAAGGTCTTCAAGACTTTTGTTCTCAGCATATTTAGCACGAAGATTCTTGGCCCAAAGAGCATTGGGGTTATGCAAAATCCTCCAATACAGTTTAGCAGCTAAAGCCTTATTGTTATTAATAGCAGACCGAAACCTAACCCCCCTTCATTCTTGGGAAGGCATAAAGTATCCCATTTCACCAAGGCCCATTTTCTTTTCTCCTTAGTACCACTCTAGAGGAACCGATGATTGATTTGATTTAATTCTCGAAGAACAGCCTTTGGGATATTCAACACAATAGAAACATAAATAGGTATAGCTTGAAGGGCTGATTTTACCAAAGTAATGTTGCCTCCAAATGAAAGCCACCTATTGGTCCACTTTCCAATTTTCTTTTTAACTCTATCCAACAACCAATTCCAGTCTTTCTTTTTCTGTCTTTGAATATTGAGAGGAATGCCTAAACAAGTGATTGGAAAGGAGGTCTTCTTATATCTTAATTTATCCAAGAACATGGTTTCCTATCTGGGAGAGCAGTGAAATAAAATGACTTTAGATTTGTCTTCATTGATCAGTTGCCCAGTAGCATTAGAAAAGCAGCTGATGATTTGTTTAATTTTAGAAGCTTCCTTAATTGTAGCTTTACCTAACAAAGTAGAGTCATCAACAAATTGAAGATGAGAAATAAGCCCAGCTCCACGAGCAATGGTAACTCCCTCAAGGGTTATGTTTTCTCTATTTTTGGTTATAGTCCTACCCAAGCATTCAACAAGAATGATGAATAAATAAGGGGAGAGGGGGTCACCTTGCCTAATACCTCTGGATGCAGGGAATAGCTGAAAAGGTTTACCATTAATAAGAACAGAGTAGGATACTAAAGAGATACATCCCATAATCCAATCCATCCAATCCTGAGAGAAGCCAAATTGCCTTAAAACTTTGACAAGGAAGTGCCAATCCACTTTGTCATAAGCTTTAGATAAGTCTAAACGAATGAACATAGATGGAGATTTTTGCATTTCCATGGAATGGATGGCTTCCTGAGCAAGAACTATCTCATCCACTATTTGACACCCTTCCACATAACCCCCTTGTTCAAGGGAAATAATCTTATGCAAAACAGGCTTCAGCCTTTTCACCATGATCTTTGTAATGATTTTGAGAAGAACATTACATAAAGCTATAGGTCTAAAAGTTGAGATATGATCTACCTCTTGAGCTTTTGGGACAAGAACTATATAAATTTTATTGATAACCTTCAAAATTTCTTTGGCTTTCCTAGCTTCTTCCACCACCTCTAATAAATCAGCATGAAGGATATGCCAAAATTCTTGATAGAACTCAAGAGGAAAACCATTAGGACCTGGGGTTTTTCCTTTTTGCATTTTTAAAACCACCTGTTGAAGCTCATTGATAGTAACTGGAGCAGTCAAAATAGAGTTCTCCTCAAAAGTGATATGAGTAGGGATGGCCTGAAGAATATTCTGTTGAGAAGCCGAGTAGGGATGACTTACCCCAATTGAATCTGAGGTGGCTTCTAACCTCGAAGATTGCGTGTATAAAGCCAAAGTGTTACTAGAAGGTTCAACATAGTCTATCTTGGGACCTGTATTATCTAATGTCTCAACATTTAAAAGATTGTTTTTCGTGTATATTTCCTCCTTTTTTTCTTGTTGAAAACCTTTAATTTGTTGGTTTGTCTCTAAGTCTTTCCTTGCATCTTTAAATTGCGTTTGTAAGATTTTTGTCTCCATTATTTCCTCTTCCTCACCTGGGACATTATTTGTGGAAAGAATTTCAAACATATTTGCTGATAACTTTGATTGATCCTTCATAACTGGTTTTTTCTTTGTGTTCTTCTTCTTAGGCATTTGAAAACCTGCTAAGTTTGTATCCTCTTTCTTTTGATCTAGAATTTTATTTGGGCAGACACTAGCCAAATGACCATATTCATGGCAAATTCAGCAACGAAAAGGAATGTTCTCATAGTCCACCACTTGCTCCCAAGTGTCTTCCCCAAATTGTAATGAGATCTTTTCAGGTAGGGGTTTGTTAAAATTCATTAAAACACAAATCCGAGCATAAATAATATGTTCAAATTTTTTAGTACAATCAGCAATCATCATAAAAGTCCCCAAAGAGTTTCCAATTGAAGAAAAACAGTCGGATTCCAAAATTCAATTGGGAGGCCAAAAAGTCTTTAACCCTAACAAAACTTGTAGAAGGCATCTCTTCTTCGGCTTTAAATTTAGTATGCCAAGGCTTCATGAAAAGCCCTACCCTTCCAAAGAACTAGGGACCCCCTTGAAATATTTTCTCTCTATCTTCATTATTAGCAAATAAAACAAGAAAATAACCATTTGGATAAACAGAGATTTGTAACTCACCTTTTGTTTTCCAATTTTTTATAGCCCAAACTTTGAAAGCAGATAGGCTCGAACGAAAACCCAAGAAACGACAAATTAGTCCTCTTTTTTCCAGATCTTCTATGCCAGTCTGAATGACACACATATCTATCTTAACAATCAGAGTTCCATCAACTGCCCTAAGACATCCCAACTCAATTTTCCTAGGATCAATCTTAGGCATTCTCAAAGGTTTACGGGAAACCCTAAGATTAATGTTAGCATTAGGTTGAGGCTGTCCACCACGGAGGGCATCCCTAAAATTCATTTTTGGGGCCGAGTCTTTGAAATCCTTGCCCTTGAAAGGGGTTTCCACAATGGATTTATTTTGGGGGTGCTCCTTAGCACCAGATTCACTTGAGATCTGAACCATTTTTTGATCAGCTGCTTGAAACTTATTTCGAGATCTCTTTAATCCATGCCTTGGACACCGAGAAAAGGCAAAATTTTCACTTTTGTTTTGTGCAGCAAATTGGAAGTCGTTGTCAATCTGCTTGAAACTTATTTCGAGATCTCTTTACTCCATGCCTTGGACACCGAGAAAAGGCAAAATTTTCACTTTTGTTTTGTGCAGCAAATTGGAAGTCGTTGTCAATCAAGTTCGCCTCATGAAGATATGTTGAAAGACATATTTCTAACCTATCTTGGGTCCCCTGCAACATATCCCGCTAAAATCTTGAGCAGAAATCAGAAAACTGTTGGCCGCTAGGGCCCAAAGGCCCCGAAAAACAACCTCTGGAGCCGCTTGCACTCAACACCGATAAAACCCTCGCACAGTCGCTCGCTTTCGTCAGAGCTCCGAAAAGGAGTGATCTTTTTATGGTAAACCAGTGTGATTTGAACTGGAGTTGCGTGGATCCACACCGTACGGATCACGTTCCTCAACTGGCCGCCTCACACCAACTCGACTACGCACTCACCCTTTTTATAAAGTTATATTAATTATCATCATTATTCAATATAAATATTACATAACAGACACGATTTGAATAGAAGTGCCTTTTACAATATAACTTTTTATAAAATTATATTAGTTATTAATTAATTAAACTTTTAATTTAGTTAATATTTAATTTGAATAACGAATTTTATTCCTTATCACTTTACGACGTAAACATAACACACACAATTGCATGGAACACAAATCCATTGGTCGCAAGGGAATGGAGGTGGTCTACAAAATAATTATATTTGTGCCTTTTGATACTAGATAAATGAAGAGGATATTAGCAACAAACAACCAATAATAATAACAAACATTCACATAGAAATACATGTAGCATGCAACAAAAAATTCTAATTTTCAGCCTTCAAATAAAAAGGATATGGTCATGCTTCCTACACAAAATGCTAGTGTACAACCAGCAAGCACGCATAGATTTATCTAGCAAAAGAAAGATTCAATTTTGAAATGCAACGGACCAAAAAAGATGCCATATGAAATTGAAAGCTATCAAGCAATACAAGTAAGTTTCAGTTTGATATTGAACAAACCATGTGTAGAATGGATGATAACCCACCAGGAATGATAAGCTTTTATGTGACAGGAAGAAAAGCGACTATTGATTACTTGATGAATTTTTTGTGTAAGTCACATATATCATATGTATAGATTCCATACACAGATATAAAGGGTGGCTGAATAGTAAGCTTTTGTAGACCTGTAAATTCTTGTGAAAGGATGTGCCAGTGGTGAAGATGTCTTCCAGGCAGCAAAGCTGCAAATTGATGATATGGGAAAGATGTCTTCTAGGCACCAAAGCTGCAAATTGATGATATAGCAAAGATGTCTTTTAGGGAGCAAAGCTACACATGGATCCAAAAGGGCAATCCACCTCAGCACATGACTAAGTAGGGTTTGTATGATGACTTTGCCAGTGATTGGAAATGTCATGCAGCAAAGATGTCGAGAGATTACATTCTTGGACCACGATTGAATCACCATAGCTCTTGGTGTTTTGGCATCTCTTGATTGTAACAGGTCAGTAAAACTCAACTACTCTGTTACTGAAACATTCCATTCTTGCCATAAATAAATTGAGTTTTGGTGGTGAGGGTTTCTTTTAGCAAGTTTGTGCAAGTTTGAACACATTTTATGGATAGTGAGAGCAATTGCAGGGCATAAGCAGACTCCATGAGAAGTCATAATTTTTTATATTCAAGGATACCATGGCAAAAACTGGAGAGCATAAAGGGGCAAGCCTCCCATGAATCAAACTCTGGCCTCCTAACTGTGACCCAGATACAATGCCAACTCTGCTTCATACAGTGATATGGTTGCTATGAATTTGTAGTCACAATATTGAAGAGATGGATATTAGCAGTAAATTGTACAATTACAGAGCCCAGAAAAGTACCTTGCATCCTCATAAGATCCTGTATTGACAGTGATGGTGTCCGTTCTTCTTCTGCTCCAAGCTTTGATACGCACATGCCACAAGTTTGGTCTTCATTGATTCCACACTTCGCATGAGGGGTCCTCCCCTTCAATGGTTATTTGTATTTGTACTTGAAATGGGTACAGATTAATCCTCTCACATTTACCCCCTGTAGTTTTATTTTAAATTGCCTTACCATTTTAGTTCTTAGTTACTTTTTAAATTTGTAGGGCGCTTTTTACCCTAGATCCAACTCAATTCTTGCTTCATCCAAAGCCATGACTTGATTTTAGAGTTCATAAAGCACATTCTTATATGTAAGCCTATCACATGCATAAGGGATAGGCGGGATGAGCAAAGTATTGAAAAAAGTCCCTTTCTTTTCCCACTCGCAATAATTTGCATTTCTACATTTATTTTTTTCAAAACCATGATAAGCCTTTCAATTCTACTTAATTCTTGTCTCAGCAATTTGTATCCAATTTAATTTACTACTAAAATCAATGTTTTCTATTACCGTAAAGAATTAAGGGCCAAGGATTTTTCTTAAAGTTTACAACCATTGCTTAAGTTTATTAACAGTTACAATTAGCTTAAAATCTTGACAGAATAATCAAAGAACCTTCTGCTGCTTATGCAGGTCAATGCCACCACCAGTACTTGCATTGTTTTGTTTTGATTCAAAAAGGCAAAAATCAAACAAATTTTGAAAAAAGTAAAATGCACTCTTAAATATTGGTTAGTATTTAGCAGAGTTCAAAATTCAATAACGGTTAAAATCACAAAGCAATTATCAAATGGCATTAGCTCTACAGGTTATAATTCCTCAAATTTCAAGAAGACCCAGGTTTAAATCTTGCCAAGTGCATAATAGCCAAGTTGCTGTAATAACACTATGTGGTCATGATGTGGATGGGGCCCATTTCAATCCCATACAGCCAATTTAAAAAATGCATACCAATTTCATATAAGATAATATAATGAAATAAAATGCATGTGAATAATAATTTAGGAGGATAAGCTGCCTGGTGATTTTAGTCCAGTTAAACAAGAGATAACCCGAAATAGTAATAGAAGATTCACCTCATGACCAATCCAAGCTAGGGATACAATTACAGCCACTGCCAATGCATTTGTAAATTTCCTGTAAATTTCCAGCTTGGCTAACCGCTTCCTTGCCTGTGAGTGATCAATGCACATTATTATTAGTTGACGATTGCATGGATGCGACTCTGCAATGATAAGGTTGTAAACTTTGAATACAACTTAGAAGAGAGAGTTGTCCAGTCTAGGGGAAATGTCCAAGTTATAAGAATATACCTGCAGCTTTTCCAATGTTCTAGAAAGAGAAGTAAAAACCCAGAGGAACAAGAATGCATCCAAAATTGCAACTGGAAGGACAAGAAACAATCTTGCTTTCCCTGAAAGATCATCAATTGTTCGGTGTTCCAACATGCTCCACCACATCAAGCAATCCAGAAGCCAAGAAATATGTTGCGCCAAGAACAATGACCTCAGAAGTGAGCCCACCATGAGTAGGCCTAACTACACCATAACCCATTGAAACAACAAAAATAAGAATACGAGCTATGGATTTCCTCACTGCTCCAAACGTAACTGCCCAAAATGTGATTCCCATGGGCCTAACTCCAGTTGCATTAAAATTTGCATACTCAAAGTACCACAGTGTCATTTCAAACATACCAAGGGCTATAACAAGGGTAATACAATTCTGAAGTTGCAGAATATCTTTCCAAAATCTAATGTACTGTGAAAACCAAATAAGTCCAAGTAACAAATATGCAAGAGACATGACACCATAAAATGTCATTAAAGGTGCCATTCTACCTGGTAGATAACCTGTGGGGTTTTTCCAAACTGTCTTGCCATCCAACACCAAACCCTTAAGGCTTGGATCACAAAAAATAAAATACAAATTATACATTCCTGTCTTCGGAATTGGAACTAAATGTGGTGGATAAGTAGTGGAAATTCCATCTCCCCTAAACTCAATGTCTAGAATAACAGGCCAGTTGGGATACCCTGCAGATGGACGCCGGATAATTTCACCTTGTTCACATCCTTCCATCTTAGCAAGGTCTGGAGTGCAGCAGATGGACTTCCGGCCACCATATGCTGATCCGCCAATATTATCTCGGTCAGATGCCTCAAAGATGACAGCCTGGATCAGCCCAGTGCTGTGTTCCATGCTGGAGTGTTGAGCAGCAGCTTCCTTTGTTCGCCACAAAGTAATATTTTCAAACCTGCTCAGACAAATGTTCATGAAGATTATTAAAAAAAGTTAAAGCCAAATATCCAAAGATTCCAAAGAAAATGAATTTTACTGCCTATAATCTCATTCATTTCATTTTTATACGCTCAAACTAGATTCTTACGTATAAGTTTGTATTTGTAACAAGTAGCGGATGATCAGACTATTAAAAACGTTAAAGCCAAATATCAAAAGATAACATTAGTCCGCATTCCAAAGAAAATAAAATTTACTGCCTATAATCACATTCATTCACCTTTATATGCTCAAACAAGATTCTCAAGCATAACTTTGTATTTCTAGCAAGCAGCGGATGATCAGACTAAACAAATTGAAATCCCAAACAAATCATTACAACATATGTTGTACCCAATGGCAAAGTAACACACCTTAAATGCCAATCTTGATCTAAGCGGCCATGTCAGAGTTCATTAATTCATCAAGTATTGTATGAAAACCAAAAGCCACAAAAGATACAATCGTTACTAAATACAGTAATGTGGTTTACAAGGAATCTAATTTTCCAAACTTTTATTTTATTTATCTTCCGTCCTTGTCATGTGCCCGCTAGAAATTGTCAAAACATGATAGATAGACAACAGCCTTTAACCCCAGTAATAAATGCATATTAATAGCATACCTTAAATGATAAAGAAGATCCTCAAGTTCATTAATAAGCATTCACGAAAGCTAGTTGTGATTAAAAATCATGATCACAAAAGACATTAAGGCAACTTCTACTTAAGTAATCTTAAGTTAAAGCTTTTCCAAAATATATTTTATGCCTATATTTGACACAAGTAAAGCTAGTTATGAACTAAATTTGAACCACCGCTAACCTGAATGGAACACCTGCAACCACATTACATCAGGCAACTGACTAGAAGATAGACGACACCTAACAAGGACTCAATGTTTAGATGATCCAAAAATAAAATTTATATAAATACCATTCCAGAATTATCTATGGCAATATTATTTAATGGGTAATCTGTAAATGAGTAATGCATCACTAATGATGCTTTCAAAATAAGAAAGAGAGATAATATGCTCTAAGACAGCAACTGCCTCGTCTAATAAATTTGTTTTGGTACTCTACACTTGTGGCACTCTTATGACCCAGAATGCAGCGAGACCACATTGTGTGCTTCATATTGTTCCTTTGCTGAGACCGCATTGTGTGCTTCATATTGTTCCTTTGCTGAGACCACATTGTGTGCTTCATATTGTTCCTTTGCTGTGTCACATTTGCTTCAGATTCTGATAATGACAGTTAGTTCAGAGGAAATAGAGATAACTTATATGGTGCAAATTTGTTTGTTTTTTTCCCCTTTTTCCCCAATTGTTTGTTGAGCAGGAGCATAATACTCTACTTCCTGATTATCAAGACCGATCCAAAAGACCAATTTTTGGTGTTGGAGAATTCCAAATTCAATATTTTAAAAACAAATTCTCTCATTTCTTCTTTGCTCTGTGAATTTTATTTAAAGATCTAGCATCTTGCTCCACCCATATCATATCATTTGACAATTGGCATCAGACTCAAACCTGCATTCTAATTCTTTTTTGACTAACAGTCTAGCCTATGCCAATGTCGTGAAATTTTTGGAATTAAAATAACTTGGCGAGCCTCATCTATCATATGCACATTATCTCCAATGGATGAGATTTTGATATGAAATTTCTTCATTGAGACCAACCTAAGAGACCACACCTATACCAGCTTTGGGTCTTACATTCTTAAGACTTCTCAGCATTGTCAAGCACCTATTCTGTCTGTCCTATAACATGTTCTATCATTTTTTCCCTTCTGCATAAAGAAGCCTATGGTGAATTTGATGCTCCAACAAAATCAAGCATAGCAGCACATCCTATGAATGTCGTTTGACAGTAACAATTTCCCCACAAGTGAGCAATAGGCTTTTTTGGGTTCATTACATGTGTGCGCACATCATGGCCAAGTTGTTAAGCACATGTGCATGGACATATATATACCTGTTGTTCATTTTGTTAAGGAAGAACATTTGTCCTAGTTCCCTTGAAATGTGTCCCTAAAACAAAAAATTTTATTAAAGATACAAGTAACATTGGTGTACCCAAAATGAAAATATGTATCAAGTTAAAAGGGCAACTAGGGCAGTTGATAGAGGGTGCAAGCTTCAGGAAAGCACATTTTCAAGATTTCAATAATCATACCTACACTAGTACCAGAAAAGGAAGATTTCTCATGTTCAAGAGCAAAAACCATTCAAACCTTCAATACCTTTTTTTAATTTTCATCAAACAAATGACATGATTTTGGAAATATTAGCTACTATCAAGATGATAGTAACTGAATTTATGATTATTACTTGTAAAAGAATAGCACCTATGATTGCATAATAAACAAGCGACCAAATACAAGAAAGAGACTACATTGGATACAAGCTAACACAAAGTCCACACGGTGCCTAATAAGGTAATAGAAAATTCGTTCAATACAAAATTCAGCTTAGACATGCCATTTGGGCTCACTAATACTCCTACAACCTTCATAGAGATAATCAATTATATATTGTTGACTTATAAAATTCATGATCACATATTTCGATGATACACTGGTTTCCAACACCATGACATAATCATCCACAACATGTGAAGGTTATCCTTGACCTCCTAATAGACACCAGCTCAAAGAAGAACTCGTCAAGTGGTTTTTTCAGAAACAATACATTCATTATCTTGGATTCCTAACAGCCTATAGTTCTTAAAGTATAGCACCGACCAACAAATGACAACGAAGCCCAAATATGGCATTAACTTACATGGGAAGTTCACCCATCACTAGATTAAAAGAAAAATAGCACTTTTGCAGGGTTATTAACGAGCATTGGCAAAGGATTTAAAGGCATAATAAAGTTGAAGAAGGCTATAATAAACTTACATCAAGGAAACATAGAGATCGGGATCTTTCCAAAGATGCACATTATACAAGAATTTAAAGACATAATAAGGTTGAAGGAGGCTATATAGATATGAAGAGTTTGAAACTTACATTAAGAAAACATATGAATCAAGATCTTTCCAACGCACATTATAGTTGGAAACACTCTTGAGTGAATCATGGAACAAAGTGAAATTCGCTTTAGTGTATTACCAGCATTAAAATAAATGATTCTTAGGCCCCTTAAATAATTGAGTTGTGTCGGATGCATAATATTTGTATAAATACACCTTTAGATTTTGCAATTTGTATAAAAATTTAATATATAAAGCATGAGAGTATCTAATCACTTTATGCACCATCTACCATCAATGTCCCTATGCTTATGTGATTGTGTCATTATTACCTTGGTTACAAAACTTGGTGAGCTTTCTAAAAACTTACCGAGTCCAAGCATGAGTGGCTCAATCCAATATTATTTACCCGACTTGGCAATTTTTTTTAACTCAAAAATAAACTCAAACTTTGGCAAAACTCGCATGTCCAACAAAAAATCCCGACTACAGCACGAAAATTCCAGCAAACGGCATAAAAGGTTTCTTTTTACTGTTTGGGCCCTTTTTTACTATTCTCAACTGATGCAAACGAGAGAAGGGAGTCCCCCCCTATGGAAGACCTTCTCAAGTAGCACATGTTTCATATCTCTCCTTGATCTTAAGACGCATGGTAATCACACATACAATCCAAACAAATTTTGTCTTTTATGATTCCTTGTACGTTGTCATTCAATTGTATGACACTCCCACTCATACGACACTTCCACTTGCACGGCGCTTTCCCTCGTCTCTTTCTTGCATCTGTTCGCCCAAAAAAAATCTTATTTCTCTGCCATTCTCCTTTATTTTTTTCTGCATCCCTCTACCCGTTTCGGTTCTTTTGGACTCTCTTCTCTTTCCCTGGACACTCTGTTCCTCATATTCTTGCCCGGATGCTCCATCTTTCCTCTTCTTTCCCAGACGCTCCGTTTTCCTCTTCCTTACCAGATGCTCTGTTTTCCTTTCCTTCCCAGACGCTCCATTTTCCTTTCCTTCCAGTAGTCACAGGAACATTACGTCAAACGTTTCATAAATTAATTTATACCTTGCCTGGACTTCCCTAATGTAACGTCTAAAGTATGATCATTCGGTGTCAAGAGATGTTTAATTCCATCAACAGCATCTTAAATGTTTTCCAAACGCCTATGTCATGAATTTCATTGAATATTGAAAAGTAAATTACAATTGTTGTTGAAGTTATGAAATATATTCTGCAAAGGGGATGCCTCGAATCATCAGTGATTCGAAGAGGTGAAAGAAGGTGAAGGCAGCCCAAACAAAACATACATTTGCATCCTCCTGACCATGTTTCCTCTTTGTATGGAAATTTACACGAAGGAAAAAATTGTATCATTTCGCAATTTGATTAAAATTTATCTACTGAAGTTTAGTCGTTTCCTCTTGTTTGCCATTTCCTTGAGCAGTATATGCCAAGGCTTCCACCACTTTGTGATCTACTCTTCCTACTTTTGATACTAGCATTTCCAGAGTTTCCAAGTACCTCTTTTCAACATTTGGTATAATATAAATTAATACTATTCCACAATTCAGTTATTCCCAACCCAAACAATATTAAATAGAGCTTGTAATTCATAAAAACTACTTTGGTTCAATATAAACTTCACATACAAAAATCTTAAATGATAGACTTCATTATCATCACTAGTGTTCCTTACCAAACAACTGTTGCCCATAAAGGCATAGATTTACTGCAACATTAAACTTCAAGAGTACTCCAGATCCCAAAATTCAATTTCCACAAGCACTACTTGAAAAAGCTTCTCAAAACCTTCTTTCTTTAAGGGTTGAAGTTTTTCATGTGGGACTACCTGACAGACAAATACATTAATTTTGTTAGTAAAAATGGTAAAAAAGCTACATATAATCAATAGTAGGTCAACATTCTCCATGTGAAATTATAAATTAGAAATTAGAAAGGAAAAAAAATGTAACATGCCAAATTTACGAAAAAATAAAGATCCACCAAACAAAAACAAACTCTGCCTAGGGACATGTACTACGGCATGTTCAATTGGGCATTTGTTTGATTGTTTGACAGGATTGCAGATTTGAAGCCAAAAAAATATATAATGAAGGTGCACCACACCATGCCCCTGCAAGCACCACAGAATAAATTATAAAACCAACACTATGCTATAGTCTGCAGCAATATACCCATTAGTTCCCTAATAATAAAGTACTCTAAGGAATGAAAGTTTTGGATATGAAGAGAACATTCCACACGGGAAAAGGGTGCAAATTGGAAGCCAAGCGGAGGAAATCACAACCAAAACATTTTACATATTTCAACTCCAAAGATATTGGGTGGTGCTTAAACATTAACATGGTGCCCTAACACTTAAACACAGTCATTGTATGATAAGGCATAATACGAAAGATGAAAATCTGGTGAACGGATGTCACCAAATTGATGAACAAACTATGCTTAGATTTACTCTGTAATCTCACTAACTGAATGCTAGGTATTCCTTTCATCATCCGGGATAAGATAGGCCATAGAATCTTAACTTTTTGACGGCTTCAACATCAATATACATAATGGCCGAATGCCAGTATTTATGATTTATGGAATTTTAAAGAGAAAACCGGGGAAAAGACTCGAATTTAAATACATGTAACATTGGTGTACCCAAAATGAAAATATGTATCAAGTTAAAAGGGCAACTAGGGCAGTTGATATAGGGTGCAAGCTTCAGGAAAGCACATTTTCAAGATTTCAATAATCATACCTACACTAGTACCAGAAAAGGAATATTTCTCATGTTCAAGAGCAAAAACCATTCAAACCTTCAATACCTTTTTTTAATTTTCATCAAACAAATGACATGATTTTGGAAATATTAGCTTACTATCAAGATGATAGTAACTGAATTTATGATTATTACTTGGAAAAGAATAGCACCTATGATTGCATAATAAGCAAGCGACTAAATACAAGAAAGAGACTACATTGGATACAAGCTAACACAAAGTCCACACGGTGCCTAATAAGGTAATAGAAAATTCGTTCAATACAAAATTCAGCTTAGACATGCCATTTGGGCTCACTAATACTCCTACAACCTTCATAGAGATAATCAATTATATATTGTTGACTTATAAAATTCATGATCACACATTTCGATGATACACTGATATCCAACACCGTGAAATAATCATCCACAACATGTGAAGGTTATCCTTGACCTCCTAATAGACACCAGCTCAAAGAATAACTCATCAAGTGGTTTTTTCAGCAACAATACATTCATTATCTTGGATTCTAGCATTAACTTACATGGGAAGTTCACCCATCACTAGATTAAAAGAAAAATAGCACTTTTGCAGGGTTATTAACGAGAATTGGCAAAGGATTTAAAGGCATAATAAAGTTGAAGAAGGCTATAATAAACTTACATTAAGGAAACATACAGATCGGGATCTTTCCAAAGATGCACATTATACAAGAATTTAAAGACATAATAAGGTTGAAGGAGGCTATATAGATATGAAGAGTTTGAAACTTACATTAAGAAAACATATGAATCAAGATCTTTCCAACGCACATTATAGTTGGAAACACTCTTGAGTGAATCATGGAACAAAGTGAAATTCGCTTTAGTGTATTACCAGCATTAAAATGAATGATTCTTAGCCCCTTAAATAATTGGGTTGTGTCGGATGCATAATATTTGTATAAAAACACCTTTAGATTTTGCAATTTGCATAAAAATTTAATATATAAAGCATGAGAGTATCTAATCACTTTATGCACCATCTACCATCAATGTCCCTATGCTTATGTGATTGTGTCATTATTACCTTGGTTACAAAACTTGGTGAGCTTTCTAAAAACTTACCGAGTCCAAGCATGAGTGGCTCAATCCAATATTATTTACACGACTTGGCAATATTTTTTTAACTCAAAAATAAACTCAAACTTTGGCGAAACTCGCATGTCCAACAAAAAATCCCGACTACAGCACAAAAATTCCAGCAAACGGCATGAAAGGTTTCTTTTTACTGTTTGGGCCCTTTTTTACTATTCTCAACTGATGCAAACGAGAGAAGGGAGTCCTCCCCTATGGAAGACCTTCTCAAGTAGCACATGTTTCATATCTCTCCTTGATCTTAAGACGCATGGTAATCACACGTACAATCCAAACAAATTTTGTCTTTTATGATTCCTTGTACGTTGTCATTCAATTGTATGACACTCCCACTCATACGACACTCCCACTTGCACGGCGCTTTCCCTCGTACGGTCACACTCTTTGTATGGCCATAGTCGTTGTTCGGCAACATTCATCGTATAATGATGGAATTGTATGGTTTATATGATAGCGTTCAAGTGTATGGTGGTCTAATGGCATGGCTTGTACGATAGCATTCATATGTACAATCATCTAATTGTACAGTAGGTACTAAGGTTTATAATTTGAACAGTCATTCATTTGATATTAACAAGTTAGAAGGGCGCTCCTCTTTTGGTTTGAACGACACTCATTTACTCGCGATGTCTCAAGACAATAACACGTCCTTCTCATTTCATTTGGATGGTCATCACACGTCCTAAACAGAAGGGTGGTGAATGGTCGATAGTAAATGATGGTTACAAAGTTCCATTCGGTATTTCTTCTATTCTGGCCAGCCTTTCTTCTCTTCCTGCTGTTTTTGGACATCTCTTTCTTGCATCTGTTCGCCCAAAAAAATTCTTATTTCTCTGCCATTCTCCTTTATTTTTTTCTGCATCCCTCTACCCGTTTCGGTTCTTTTGGACTCTCTTCTCTTTCCCTGGACACTCTGTTCCTCATATTCTTTCCCGGATGCTCCATATTTCCTCTTCTTTCCTGGACGCTCCGTTTTCCTCTTCCTTACCAGATGCTCTGTTTTCCTTTCCTTCCCAAACGCTCCATTTTCCTTTCCTTCCAGTAGTCACAGGAACATTACGTCAAACGTTTCATAAATTAATTTATACCTTGCCTGGACTTCCCAAATGTAACGTCTAAAGTATGATCATTCGGTGTCAAGAGATGTTTAATTCCATCAACAGCATCTTAAATGTTTTCCAAACGCCTATGTCATGAATTTCATTGAATATTGAAAAGTAAATTACAATTGCTGTTGAAGTTATGAAATATATTCTGCAAAGGGGATGCCTCAAATCATCAGTGATTCGAAGAGGTGAAAGAAGGTGAAGGCAGCCCAAACAAAACATACATTTGCATCCTCCTGACCATGTTTCCTCTTTGTATGGAAATTTACACGATGAAAAAAATTGTATCATTTCGCAATTTGATTAAAATTTATCTACTGACATTTTGTTGTTTCCTCTTGTTTGTCTGTCATTTCCTTAAGCAGTATATGCCCAAGGCTTCGACCACTTAGTGATCTACTTTTCCTACTTTTGATACTAGCATTTTCAGAGTTTCCAAGTACCTCTTTTCAACATTTGGTATAATATAAATTAATACTATTCCACAATTCAATTATTCCCACCCCAAGCAATATTAAATAGAGCTTGCAATTCATAAAAACTACTTTGCTTCAATATAGAATTCACATACAAAGATCTTAAATGATAGACTTCATTATTATCACTGATGTTCCTTGACAAACAACAGTTACCCATAAAGGCATAGATTTACTAAAACATTAAACTTCAAGAGTACTCCAGATCCCAAAATTCAATAAAGGCATAGATTTACTACAACATTAAACTTCAAGAGTACTCCAGATCCCAAAATTCAATAAAGGCATAGATTTACTGCAACATTAAACTTCAAGAGTACTCCAGATCCCAAAATTCAATTTCCACAAGCACTACTTGAAAAAGCTTCTCAAAACCTTCTTTCTTTCAGGATTGAAGTTTTTGGACTGCCTAACAGACAATTACATTAATTTTGTGAGTAAAAATGGTGAAAAAGCTACATATAATCAATAGTAGGTCAACATTCTTGATGTGAAATTAGAAATTAGAAATGAGAAAAATGTAACATGCCAAATTTATGGAAAAATAAAGATCCAGTCCAAACAAAAACAAACTCTGCCTTGGGATATGTACTAAGGCATATTCAACTGGGCATTTGTTTGATTGTTTGACAGGATTGCAGATTTGAAGCCAAAAAGTATATAATGAAGGTGCACCACACCATGCCCCTGCAAGCACCACAGAATAAATTATAAAACCAACACTATGCTATAGTCTGCAACAATATACCCATTAGTTCCCTAATAATAAAGTACTCTAAGGAATGAAAGTTTTGTATATGAAGAGAACATTCCACACAGGAAAGAGGTGCAAATTGGAAGCCAAGCGGAGGAAATCACAACCAAAACATTTTACCTATTTCAACTCCAAAGATATTGGGTTTGCTTAAACATTAACATGGTGCCCTAACACTTAAACACAGTCATTGTATGATAAGGCATAATACGAAAGATGAAAAGCTGGTGAACGGATGTCACCAAATTGATGGACAAACTATGCTTAGATTTACTCTGTAATCTCACTAACTGAATGCTAGGTATTCCTTTCATCATCCGGGATAAGATAGGACATACAAATAAACCCAATTCCCATGGTAGAGGGCAGATCTGAGCTAAAACCAGAAGGATTCATAGATTGCACATTAATAATTTGTGGCTGCATATTAAAAACCTGTAGGTATGCATAAATAATTTCTGGGTATGCATAAACAGCTTCGAGTGGACCTAATTTGCAAGCATCGATCACACCCACACAAAACAAGACATTAATCAGAAATCTCAGACCTTAACCCTGTGTTAAAAAAACCTCAAGTGTTTAGGATTCAGATTTACCTGATATAGGACTTGCCATTGTTGGTTCCAGATCCAGAGGATTCAGAAGAAGCAAGCATGCCCTTCCATAGAGCAAGTAAGCATTTCCGTTCTCTCTGAAGATGGCATGCTTGTAGTCATGCATTGAGCCCTCTAACTCCCACACCAACAATAACAATCACCACCAAAACCACTAAAGAGTTCCATGGCGAAGCCATCCAGAGCATGAGGGAATGAGTTCCACAGCACTTCAATGCCTTCAGATCCAAACCCACCTCCCAAGCTACTCGGAGATCTTCACATTATATTAAAACTCTACTACCTTGGTTTAAAAAAAATGTAAATGCTGTCCTTGTGATTTAATTTTTTTAACCAACAAAAAGTTTCGGATATGTTCTCCCATGAACCTAATTCCTTTGTCTAGCGTATCGTCTTGTATGTGTACATGCCACGTTGTGATTCTATATACAAAGTGCAGACTAAAGCTTTGGACTCGTCACCTACCACCCGTTTCACACAAGCAAATAGGGAAGGGACCCATGTTCTTAATAAAGTAAGGGATATGTTTAATTAGTTGTATAAGAGGTGTACACTTCACCTACTTTCGTTGTGAATGAGTAGTGTGCAAGGAAATGAGTAACCATTAGATATAAAGCATATATATCTAAAAACGTCGAGAGTTATCAATTTCGAGGCGCTTATCTTATTTTTTGGGGTGTTATTTCCAAGTAGGCGTCTTGGGATTGATAACTCTTGCCGTTTTTAGATATATATCCTTATATCTAAGCTAGTTTAAATGTTTAATGTCATTTTTTTTAATAAATAAAAAAAATTGTTTACGGCGTGACAGACATGTATGACCTCTTTGCCTCCCACTCTCCATCTGCCATTGTAGAAACGTGTATGACTTCTTTGCCTCCCACTCCTTGTCTGCCATTGTAGGAACGCCTCTCGACGTAACAAGGATCTGATCGAGTTACTATTTGGGAAAATTATTATAAAAACTAGCATTATTTTTAATATTAATTAATTGGATAATAATTTACATAAATCATAATTTTAAAGTATTTATATTTAAAAAAAATTAAAACATTATTTTTAATATTAATTAATTGGATAATAATTTACATAAATCATAATTTTAAAGTATTTATATTTAAAAAAATTTAAAACATCACTTAAGCAAATTATATAAAGGAAAAAAGATGAAAAATATTTTTAAATTTATACTTTAAATTTAGATAGTAATAAATTAATGAATATAATTAAAGAAGTCTTAAAATTATGTAAAAAGTTAAAACTTAAGAAAAGAAAATCTGAAAGTAGTATGATGAAGAATGCAAAGTAATAAGGAGAACTTTAAAAGAAATGAGGCAAAGAAAAAACAAATGGTAAGATATATAAATAGTAAAAGTCAAAAAGGAAAAATATATAAGAGTAAGGCAAAAAGAGTTCAAATATCTTACAAAGCATAGCCCAAGACAATTTTGGAAAGAGCTACAACAAATAAAAAGGCATACAAAAAAATAATATCACAAGCCAACAATGATTGCAATATACTAAGCAAGTATATGAGAGAAACCAAGAAAAAAATATACTTTCTATAATTGACATGTTGGGCTAAAATTTGCCTAAGCCTATGAAGTGCGCCCTAGACTTTAGCCAACGTTGGATGACTGAGATTCCTCCCAAATTTGGTCAACTCCTTGAATTGTTTGTAAAATTAAAACATGGGTTTAAGATAAAAGTAATAAATGAAAGAGTTAGAAAGAAGTAAGGGTTTATAGTAATGAGTGAATGATGGACGGGATATAGCATAATAGCATTAGACACATACTGCATAAAGCTTAGTACAATTAATTTACAATGATACTTAACAGACTAGTCATTATGAAATGCATAGCAAAGTTAATTCAATTATAGTCATATGCTTTAATCATTCCAAAGATTTTAATGAAAAACAATCAATAGCGATCCAAATAGTAGAATTCGCTTTAACATAATAAACTATTCATAAAGTGTAATAGAAATGACTTCAAACACAACATTCATTCATAAGAACCTAAAATAGAAATCGCAATGAAGGCCAAATAGCTATCACTTTTCATTAATTGGCAGTAGAAATTACACAACATACATCCAAGCAAATACTACAAATTCAACCTTCATTATGAGGTGTATTAAAATATTTATAAGTTGCCCATTAATATTGCAACGTAAGATTTACAAAGTTGTTATGCATTTGTTGGGAAAACAACCTGGCAAGGTGCATTATGTTGATGTGGTCAATTTAGATTAATATTTGTCCTTGTAGTTCACATGCAATTTTGTGATCTGGCTCATAGATATGTAACCATTTATTGCAAATGGTCAAGTTGTTGCAATTGTCTATCAAAGACGTCTCCTTCAAGTCTAGTGGTCTTGGTCAAAATTGTTTGAAGGCACTTAGGTAGTTGTAATTTTGAAAAAGATGTTTCAGGCTAATGTGTATCAAGGTCAAGCCTATGATAATACCAGACTTTTTAATTGTCTAGGGAAGTTCTTGAATCAAATCCATATTTTTAAAGTGATCCAATGATGTCATCGCTTGATAAGTCCCATCTTTGTATATCTCTTGGTCAATGCTTTGGTTTTTTTACTTTATGCATTTTAAGCCTTTGTGGTGCTTTTGTGTTGGGATTTTGGTTTCATCA
Source organism: Wollemia nobilis (assembly GCA_028583015.1). Taxonomy (NCBI): domain Eukaryota; kingdom Viridiplantae; phylum Streptophyta; class Pinopsida; order Araucariales; family Araucariaceae; genus Wollemia; species Wollemia nobilis. The sequence goes on along the minus strand of JAQPPZ010004624.1, from coordinate 13,443,905 downwards.
CACCTTGTTTACCTTTTGTACATTTTCAGACTTTGATGTTGGAGTGTTGACGTCATCGCTTGAAGAAGCCCAAGGTCATTCCATTGTGGCTTTGTCATCAAGAGTGTGTTGCTTCATTTTTTTAAGTTTGTTTTTGTTCCATCTTAAGCATGTTGGTGCATTTTTTGATCTTTTGGGACATTATGCTAATGTCATTGCTTAAAAGAGTTTGAAATTGTTCGATCTCAAACTTGTACATTTAAAAAATTTCTTTTAACACTTAGCCATTTTTTTGAAGAAACACTTGTCCGCCTTGAAGCTCATGTCTAAGTTGAAGTATTAGAATGCTAGCCATCTTCTTCACTTGGGGATTCAAGCTAACTTTAGAATTTATTTCTTTAGTGGGTTTTAAGTGCTATATCAGCAAAAAATAATTTTACAAATGGGCACATGAATTTGGCCTACATTCTTGGCCCCTCCTAGGGATTTCTACTTGTAGAAATTAAGAACTTTGAGAGCCTTATCCCATTGGGTATGAAGTCATGATTTTCAAAAGGTAAAAGAACCTTAGAATTATGTAAGGGGAGGTAATTATGAGGTGAAATAAATGTGATGAATAGTGACATCGGGTCTTGTAGAGTGGGGAGTGAAAATATTAATGGAATGAAAAAGGGAAATTAAATAGAGTGAGCATGATGGTATGCATGGTGGGAAAAAATATAAGTATAGCTAAATGATACCTTCTTACAAAAAATATATCCTTCCTAGGAAGAGGTTGGTTATCTCAAGTAAATCTTTCAAGCACTTAGGGCCAGGCCTTTTTATCTGAACTGACACCCTTTTCGACCTGGTGGTCAGGGCTTTAGCCATTGCATTTTACTTCTCATATTCATCATTAGCTCCTTTTGATTCTTCCTCGTGCTCTTCTTCCTTAGCTTCTTGGTCAGTGAACACTTCTTTGATCTTTTGCAATACTTGGTAAGTGGTATCCCACGCTTCTAAGGCTAGATGTTTAATATTTATGATCTTATCATTGATCACCATAATTTTGAAGGCTTTATTGTATGAGGGGTCATGATACCTTCTTGCCATCTCTTGAATATTTGCTTGTATTATGGCCAACTTCTCTAGAAATTCATAGACTTGAACTTTAATGACAAAATCTAACCATCATTCAAACTCCTCTTTGTTACTTGCAATTGATTCTTTTTTGGCTTGGAGCTCTTCTTTTGTACGAGATTGAATTTGATCATCCCAAAATCCTAGAAACCCAAGGTTATAGGCTTCATTTGTTGGGGCCATTATTTTTTTGGATTTTACTTGCAACTTGTTTAGCATGTCCAATCCCTATTGGATTACCTTGTTTTCTCTTCTCAGGTTTTGGGTGGCATGTGTCATTGTATTCCTTTCCTTGTTTGTTACTCTTACAAAGGCTAGATCACAAACTTCTCTTGCATATTTTAAAAGTGATTCAAATTGTTCTATTTGATCCCCTATATTGTATTAGGTTGCTTGAATGTTTGCTTTTGTAGCTTCAATGACTTTTATGTCGAATACTAAGCAATCGATGACTGGGAATGCTTCAAGAGAGATTTGAAGAATCTTATTTTAGCTTCTTTCTTTTCAATTTTATTAGCGTATCTCGAGAGAAATAAGAAGCTTGAGCATTTTTCTTCTCTTTTTCAAGCTCTCATTGCATGGTTTGCATCTATTTTTGCAAAACTTTATTTAATTCTTCTTCTTTTTTGTAGTTGTTGTGAAGTCAGGAGCTTTGTGATTGTTCTTAGTTTTTGAATCTTGTTCTCTAGAGATTTTTTTATATTATGTTCTTTTTTTGCCATTGCTTCCAAGCTTTTTAGTTTATCTTCCAATTTATTGCATTTATTTCTCAGCCTATCACCTTGAAGGTATATGATGCTAACTTGAGTCTGAGCACCAAGTAGGAAATATTCTAATGGTATTCGTGCAATATATCTTGCTTGTGTTGCTATATAGTAGTCATCCAACATCATTTATAATTTTGACTTATTAAATTTTGGGGTGGTCATGTCTCTCAGTTGTTGATAAGTAGTTGAATCGACCACGATCATTAGCCTAGGGGTGTTCTCTCTTCTTCTCGTCTGGGTGGTTTATCTTTCCACTAGTCTTATGCATTTTGGCTCATTTCCTTGAGCTTGTTAATGGTGATTGTGGATGGGTGATTAGGAGGTGGTAAAGTTGGGAAGATTAGTTGGAGAACAAGGAATAAAAATGGAGGAACATTTTGTATGGTCAAAGTAATAATGCTCTTGGGATTTTGTATTTGTCGAGTGGATATGATTGGAGGTAGTTTGGTTGCTTATATTTCTTGAATGATTGGCCTTGGTAGAGAATTGTGTGGAAGAGGAGAAGATGAGGGAACATCAGTGGGAATAAGAGGAGAAGAATAAGTAGTTGTAAGGACTTGAGAAACCATATTTGTTTGTGCTGCTAATGGATGCTTCGATGTTGGTGTGACTACTTGTTTTGTTGTCAGAACTATGTTTTGACTTTTGTATTTTTTACTCATCCTTTCTTGCAACTATGTTGAAAAATCATGTTTCCTATTTATCGTCCCTTGTTCTTTCATTAGGATAGAACAATTAGAAGGTGGCATTCCTGGAAATTGTTGTAGGTATGACCTTATGCTCACATCAAATCCTTCACTACTTTATGTGGCTTGACCTAGCTCCTGTGCAATCTTCGTTGATACCTCTTGTTTTAGGTGGCTTTGGGGTTTTATTGGCCCTAATATGAATTTAAGCATTGGCATGAGTGGATACTCTAGCTTTGGTCGTTGACTTCTCTTCATTTTTGTAAGGAATTTAGGAAATGGGGCTCCTAAAACTAAAGTTTAAGGTCATTATTGTACTTTTAATTCTTGTGATCCAATAGTTGCCTTCCCCAAACCTCCTTCAGTGTATCCCATTTTGCCAATGATTTTTTATCCTACTAGATATTTTTCTTTCTAGAATTTGGTTGGAACAAACATCACAACTTCCTGATTTTGTTCCCTATTTGTTACAATAGTAGCACCAACTTGTCTTTCTCTAAAATTGATACACCTTCTTCAGTATGTTCTTCTCTAGGACTTGTCCACTCAACTCTTCTTTCTCTTTCTTATTCTTATGCTGGGTATTCTTCTTCTTGCACTTCTTTGCCTTCACTATTAACAATTTTTACTTTAATATACACCTCCCTGGACTTCCTAGTTTTTATGTTCTCATCATATTTTAGCAAGAAAGTTAGCTAGCATGTACTTCTATTTTTTTGTATAGCACTTACATATGAAAATCCACCATTCCACAATTTTGCCTTCTCCCCAACCAATTTTATCGATCATTGAATCCATTATACGTGATATTTATTTTTATTTGGGTCATAATTGTGCTCGGGTTCATATAAATCTCTCTAAGGAGGTATCTCCTACATCTTGTCTATATTCCAGTCTAGCGAATTTCGCTCAAAGTTATTTTGAAGTTATTCAATGTCGGGCTAATTGACCTTTTTGAATGATGGCACTTTACCTATATTTAACTTTATAAGTCTATCCTTAAACCTATTGAGTGGGTCATTACCTTCATTTGTGCGGTATTGCACATAATTTTAGCTTTTCAAGCTTGGCTTTTAGGACTTCTCCATACCCTTTTACTACTAATGTAACGGGCTCAAAGCTGAAGGGAAATCACATGTGCTAACTTTATTTATGCCTGCATCAAAGACTATGTTTATCTCATCTACTTATCGATAATATCCATTTTGTCAAGAAGTACTACTCTCCTTCTAATTGAGGGTTTTAAAATCTTTCAATTGTTGTTTGGGGTAGTTAAGAAATATCTCTATATATGGATTTCAAAGGTGACCCTAAGAATTCTCTGATGAAACAATAGTAAAGATTGGAAGCTCCAATGAGTTGTGTCCAATCTACTACCACTATCTTTCTTCCTAGGTCATTTTGTCTACTCGATCTTATCCATGGCTGCTTTCTATCATGTTATATAAGAACAACCAAGTCAAGTGTGAAGGATACCAAAAAGTTCCACATTTGGCAATCTGTAACTACATGCGTTGCTTGTGCATCCTTTCACACAAGAAATAAACCCAATCAAAGAAAAAAGGGTTATTTGACCAGTCAGATCTAGACACATGATAATGAGGATTTGAAATGAAATATACTATGGCAATTTGATAGTCATAGACCTCTTTATCTATTAGTAGTTTGAATATAATGGCTAGAATTGAAAACTTGTTTAGAAATTTGAACTCAAAAATTGGAATTGGAGTTTTAGGGAGTGCACTACTAGATGGAGGATGGTACAATTGTTGGTCCAGCCAGGTTTAAAAATATTTACCCCCATCCTTGTACATCTTAAGGTCATAATATTTTTTGGGTTCGTCAATAGTAAAGGATTTAAGGGATTCTCTAGGATTGGCTCCTATGGAAAATGCATTAGTGAAGATGTCGGCTATATGGTGAAATAATACTCACCATTTATAATTTTGGACTACTTTCATTTGAGGATTATAAAATATCGCTACTAATAATATTAGTTCAGGACAAGGATGCACAAACTTATAGATATAAGAAGACAAGAATGAATGTCATGTGGACAAACCTTTACCACTATGTAATATTTCTTGAGCCCATTGTTTGACGACTTCTCAAAGGATTTTATGCTTTGCCCGCAAGGTGACCTTTGTATCTCAATTCTGCAAGTGTGGTCTTGTAACACTTTCTTTTCTTTATGAGTATTTTTTGCTTCCATCTAAGCACTTATTATCTGTTTGCAAATACTTTGCATCGTCAACCATGACTGATGAATTCATATTATAATGTCTTTGTTGGAGAATATTACATTATTTGGTACATGCAAATGTACCCCCATGGTACCTTTATGGTACAAATGTAAATATGTAATAGATTAGGATTTGAATCTATAGTTTAGGAGAGTGATTTATCTTTTCTATTTATGTAAGTGTCTATATGCAAGATATGCACAAGTGGTATGTAAGAGTGTAATGTGCATGATATGCACATGTGTCATGCATATTGGTGGGCAAGCGTGTATTGAGAGAAAGTGCACAAAGTGACATGTATGTAAGTGTGCAAATATGTAATGTGAGGATGTGCACAAGTGTAATGTATTAGGAGTGCATGTAGGAGAGTAAGTGTCATGTAGAAGTGTGCAAAGTCATAGAGTTAAGTATGCATGTAAAGAATCTTGTATACAAGTGGCAAGATGATAAGCCAAAGGACAATGAATCTTGTCTTATATAAAGAATAGGAAAGGTTGTAACTCCCAGATATATGAGGATTACAATAGTCAAATATTGAAGAGTCACCTTTCTATGTCTATATTATGGAGATAAAGCTCAATGCAATGTATTGGAAAAAAGGTTTGTAACGTCACCATAACAAGCATTTATAATATTGAAGCTTGTATACAATTTTTGAGCAATATTATTGTAAGTATATTTCATGCTTGTACATGAATGATTTTGGCTATTTACATTCATATTTGATATTATAGTGAATGTTATTATAATTTATATTGGTCAGTATATACTTTGATTGCTCTTATATTTTATTATACTTTTGATTAATTATATTTGGACCTGAGATTGTGGTTAATTATACTGAGACTTGGGATAGCTTGGCTTAAAATCCAATAGTGGTATTAGAGCTACTGCTTTACTCTATCCATTTTTATGGATTCATATTCCAAAGGCACCATTATGTTGGAGTTTGTCCACTTTAAAAGTAGTGAAGACTTGGACTCTATTTTAAAGGTCTAAAAGAGTAGATATTGAGGGAATATATAAAAGTCACCCTGATTTAGTCGCTAGGGTCTATCCTCTTGGTTCAAGGAAAACCAATGAAGATATAGGACTTAGCTATAATTGATTAAGAGCCAATTTAGAAGAAATTTGGATGTGAGGGGACATTCAAAGTCACCTTGATAATAATTGAATTCTCTATAAAATAGGAGAATCACATTGTTCTTGGGTTTGATCTAAGACACCAGAGAATAGAGAAGCATCAAAGCTTCCAAATAATAGAGAAGCAATATAAGCTTCCAATATATTAGAAGAATATCAAAAAGAGAGTGCAAAAGGATAGAATAAAACTCACATAAAATCTAGAGTATACTAGAAAGAAAAAAAAAGTTATCTACATGATATATTGAATGATTATTATTATTAAGAAATGATTTAAACTAATGTTCAAAGTGCAACTATTCTATTCAAATAAAAATAAGAAGTTGGACTACATCACATAGCTAGAGAAGAGTGTTATAATCTACCTAGAGTACAGGAAATAGAAGAACATATTTCATGAGAATGTGAAGCCTGCATAGAAGAACACCTTCCCTAAGAATGTGATGCCTGAGAGTGTGAAGCCTTCCAGGAGAGAAGGCTAGATTGGAAGAGGATAGTGGCCAATTATATCTCTAAGAGGACATCTATTATAAAAGGAACAACATCTAACAAGTGGTATCTATACAATGACTAACTAGAGTTCCAGTGCTTACATAATGACTAACCAAAAAGGTAGTGCCTATACAACAACTAACTAAAGAACTAGTGCATTCATAGAAGTTAACCAGAGAGTTTGTGACTAATCAAAACTAACAAAGATCTAGCATAGGTAAGGATACAACAAAGAACCGATATATATATATATATATATAAAGGATATAATTGAGAGCCAATATTTATAAATGATACAATAGAGAGCCAACATCTATAAAGTATACAATAAGTGAGTCAATATCTATAGAGTATAACAACAAAGAGCTAACATCTATAAAGGATACAATAGGAGCTAGCATAGCCAGTCAAACTAGAAGGAACATGAGCAGACATAGCAGTTAGCGCTAACGGGAGCTACCATAGACAACCAAATCAGAAGGAACCTGAGTAGACGCCATAGCCAACAAGGAGCTATTGAATCCGAAAGAAAGTGAATGTGAATGGGTTAATAGTGCATCTTATGAGAGTCAATGCATTTTTTAATGTGTAGAATATTTTTTTCCAATGGAATAAAGTCTTTGGAGCATTATACTACGATCATAACATCTATTTTTGGGTCATCAATGTTACCTTATTAAATCATTAGTTAAATTCCAAAGTGAAGAGTTTGTTTAAAAGTTTTTAAATTTAAGAACTTTAATAAACGAGAGATAAAAGGAATCCAACATTTTTAGAAGAAAATATTTAAGCAAAAGTTACAAGGACTTCTACAATATCACTTAGTATGAGGGGACTTGGACCCCTCATAAAAACCTATGTAAACTCATTGAAAAATAATTGTTTTAAACTTATTATAACAAAAGGACTTCTACAATATTTGAGTTTTTAATATTATTAAATTATGGAGTGATAAGGTTTTCTACTTCAAATAGGATTTAAAATTTTTAAATTGGAATTTTGATTTTTTGGTTTTTGAAATTTGAAGAGTTAGAAGATTAGAATTTGAAGAAGATTTAAAATTTGAGTTTTTAGAAGATTTGAAGTTTTTAAAAAATTGAAGATTTGAAATTTAGGGAAAATTTAAAAATTTAAAGATATTTATAATTTTTGCAAATTTAATAAAGTAGGGAGATAAAAGGTTTTCTACTTCAAAATATTTTAAAAAATTTAAATTTGCAAACATATTGTTTGAGTGATCATTTGAATTTTTTGAAAAAGATTAAACTTTGGAGTAAAAAGGATTTCAACTTTAAAGGAATAGAATAATTGATTATCATGGATGAAATTTTGAAGTTCATAATAAGAAATAAAATATTGGACGTTATTAAATCTGACACAGGTAAATTGATTGAAACATTTGATGGTAAGCTAAATATGGCAATGCAATTTATTTATAGAAAAACAATGAATGAAAGCTTTGAATCATTTTAATATTTTTTAATTTAAAGCTTATTGAAGCAATTGATAATTCAAAATAAGTCATTACAATACCTATAAATATAGGTAGCATAATGTACATGACATTACTTTCACTTGAACTTCATAAAGATGAAAGTCAAAAGCAAAAAGAATTGATTAAAAGTCTAAAAAGAAAAATAACGATTGATCATGATACACGAATATCAAGTGAATCATATCATAAAATAGTATTTCACTCTGTATGTAATATTGGTATTCCAAGCTCACCAAAATTATTATGATGCTTTAAGTGAATATTCTGAGAATACAAGACAACATCAAGATTGCAGGAAAGCAGGAACAAAAGAACCAGATGAATCAAAAGTCAAGAACAAAGAAAAAGAAGAATCAAAAGTGGATAGCAAAGAAGCAAAGACTAAAGAACCAAAAAAGAAGTTGAAGAAGGATCTCAAGCAGAGGATCACGGACAATGTAAAGTCATCGATCAAAGATTAAGATAAATATTGAAGACTAAAGTCTTCAATAACCAAATAATGTAATATAAGGGGGTGTTGGAGAATATTACATTATTTGATACATGCAAATGTAAATATGTAATAGATTAGGTTTTGAGTCTATAGTTTAGGAGAGTGATTTATATTTCCTCTTTATATAAGTGTTTATGTGTAGGATATGCACAAGTGTCATGCATGTTAGTGAGCAAGTGTGTATTGAGAGAAAGTGCACAAGTTTCATGTATGTAAGTGCACAAATATGTAATATGAGGATGTGTACAAGTGTCATGTATTAGGAGTGCATGTAGGAGAGTAAGTGTCATGTAGAAGTGTGCAATTTCATAGAGTTAAGTATGCATGTAAAGAGTCTTGTATACAAGTGGCAAGATGAGAAGCCAAAGGACATGAGAGTCTTGTCTTATGTAAATAATAGGAAAGGTTGCAACTCCTGGATATGTGAGGAGTGCAATAGTCAAGTATTGAAGAGTCACCTTTCTATGTCTATATTATGGAGACAAATCTCCATACAATGTATTGGGAAAACAATTTGTAAACGATCACCATAGCAAGCATTTATAATATTGAAGCTTGTATACAAATTTTGAGCAATATTATTGTAAGTATATTTTATGCTTGTACATGAATTATTTTGGCCATTTACATTCATATTTGATATTATAGTGAATGCTATTATAATTTATATTGGCCAATATATACTTTAATTGCTCTTATATTTTATTCTACTCTTGATTAATTATATTTAGACTTGAGATATTATGGCTTAATTATACTTGGAACTTGAGATAGTTTGGCTTAAAAGCCAACAACCTTTGTGTTTACTTCTTTGCTAGTTACCTTTGTTGTTGGTTGTGCAATTCTTGCTCAAGACACTTTTTCAGCTCACGATTTCTTACACTTAGCAATTTCATAAAAGACCTCTTGCTAAAGCATTCATTTTAATAGCACAAAACAAGTTGTTTGCGTAGTTATTATGGTGGTTGAGGCACATGCCTTGCCTTTTCTTGGAGTTTGGCTTTTTGTATTTTGTGAGGACCTGCAAAATATTTTGCATGTCAGTCGAATTGTGGTTGCTATAATTATCTGGAAACTGGACGTGCATGTTTTCCAAATTGTTGTGGCTTATTTATTTTTTGCATTTCTATGTACATATAATACAAGGGTGGTGACACTCAATACAAAGTGCTTTAAATATTGGCCATTTACTAGAATAAAAAAATATTAGTCGTCAATATTTGATAACTCATACGCATTGTGTTCATGTTTGGCGATGATTAAGTAAGGCTCAGACCAAAATAAATCAAATTTTTGGATATATCTCCCACATAGCGCATGTGGGATAAAGCGTTTGGCATAATTTTTAAAAATAATAAATTTTCCCGTACCTTAGCTTAGGCGATTTAATTAATCGTTTTCTCGCGTTGTGATTGGTCGACGGTGACTATAACTGGAGCGCTTCGATTGCGCGTGATTGTTGGCAATTTTGGGCAGATTCATGCTATGGAATTTTCGTGAGGACGCTTATGTGTTTTAGCCGAGCGGAGTTCGTTTTGACAGCCTGCGTTCTTGGCTAGATTCGATTAGCGATGGTCCTACGCCCATATCATTTTGACAACAATGTTAATTCTTAATCAGTCAACTTCGTGCATATTTGATACGCCTGTACTTACTGGACCGCACCCTGTGGAGACTACATTAGTTTGGTAGCGAACACATCGTTGATTGCTCTCGGTGGAGATGACGTTCATGTGACGGTGAAGTATGGTAGCCAACAGATAGCTCTGTTGTGTCTGTCATAAGGTCTTCTGGAGTGATACCGATATCCCCAACCTCAAATAATAGAAATTGAGAAGATTGTCCAAGAGCTATTAGACCATGGTGTCATCCAACATAGTACTAGCCCTTACTCCTCACCAGTAGTCTTAGCCCGTCGAAAAGATAATTCTTGGAGTATGTGTCCCGATTTTTGCCCTCTCAACAAAATCATGATCAAAGATAAATTTCCTATCCCTGTCATTGATGGTTTACTAGATGAATTACATGGTGCCAAATTATTTACCAAATTATACTTACGTTCAGGGTTTCACCAAATTCGAGTTAGGGAAGAAGATATCCCCAAAACAACTTTTTGAACTCATGAAGGTCATTATTGTTAGTCTCACAATGACATTGAGATGGGGGGTGAATTAGTGTAGCTCTTTAAAACTTAAATCTTCAACACTCAAAGCCAAAACAATGAAAACATAAAACCAAATAAAGAAAGTATAACAAGAACATCACACAACACAAGACGTACCGAGGTTCACCGATTTGGCTACATCCCCGAAAATGACTGTTTTGACTCTTATCCAAATCCAGTCTTTACAAAGCACCAACTTTATAATCAATTTACTAGCACCCACTGGAAGGAGCACCAACCCCTGATTTATCTGTACCAACATAAAGGAGCACCAACCCCTCTACCAAGCACCCACTTGATGTTGATATTGATAATAAAATGACATATATGAATGTCTTCACTAAAACCAGAACCCTCTATGGTCTGTAAGCTTAAAATCTAAAACTTTCTATTTCACCCAGTATAACATCCCTCTCTCTGCATTACTCATAATTTGAATCTTCTCTTCTCATAAAAACAAACTGATTGTTATCTTAGCTCGTTCTGCCAATTGCTAAATGTTTTATGGGTATTGTGCAACACTTTGTCTACGAAATCCTCTCAAAATTTCAGCCAAAATGAATATCATATGAGAAATTTATGCCCAAAATACTGAAGTGACGTTTTTCACCACTCTCCAAAAATCACGGATTTTCACTCTTTATTTTTCTCCACACACACTTCTCTTTTCACAAAATAAAGTCCCCCTTTTCAATAAAATCCCTTGCCACTTAAAAAACACACACTTGCATTCTTTTTCCTTTTTCAATTTTAAAAATATTTTCTTTAATGAAGCTTCTTAAAACAATATAATTACTTTTTTTATTTTGAGAAGGCATTTTGTCAAACACGTCACATGCAAAGAATTGACACCTTACTCGTTCTCTTACTTCGGAGCCACGTGACACCTCAAACCAAAAACGAAAGATGCTCTATTTGATGCCTTGAAGGTGTAACAACACTGAAATCGAAACTCTGGTGACTCTGCAAGGTCAAAACGGCCAACTGAAAGATTTTGCACAAGTGGAACAAATTGACATAAAAATGACCTGTACCGTTTTTACAACAATCATAACTCTCACCTCGTAACTCTGTTTTCTCTAAAATTTGAAATGTAGAATCTCTACAATGCTGAATACATCCAGTACGAATATAGCTACATAAATCCCTACAGTTTGCCTGTACCACCTCCATGAAAACTGCTGCTGACACACTTTTTCCAAAAAGAGCGTTTTTGTGACAGTCTTGCAACACTTGTAACATTCGCATTGTTTCTCCGTTTTGGTGGAAATTTGAAACACATGTTCTTGAAGATAACGAACACCTCTAGTTTGAATTTTACTATCAAATTCTTCTCAGTTTGCTCGTAGTTCTTCTGACAAAACTGCCCTTTTTCGGCCTGTACAACCGCTTGCCAAATCATTCGCCAAGATACCAAAAATGTCACCGATCAATCCAAACACTGTGCTGACACCTCCAACACTGTTATGGACTGTTTCCTGACATGCTGACATGTTCCAAACTGATCCATCCTGTCCAACTGTGCCCGTGATGACTTTTGCAAATTTTTGACAACCTTTTTGATGATTTTTCAACTTTTGCAAATTTGCATGAACAACCTGTAACAACTTCACCCGAACATAAAAAACATCCTCATAAGCATTGAACATAATTGTACATACTTCGAACAACCTCTGAACAACTATCCACTGCATAAACCTGTCCATCTGAGTGTGTTTACAATAATGACAATACTGTCGTTGCACCTTGCTCAACAATCTCCCCCTTTGGAATTATTGGTAACACACGCACAATTTCCTATAACTCTTCTCCCCCTTTGAAAACAAGAACAAAGGGCTGCTGCAAACTCCCCCTGAGTCCATGCACAACATTCTCAAGCAAAAATTATTACACTTAGCAAAAATCACAAACATGAGCAAAAAAAAAAACAAATACACAAATGCTCCCCCTGAGAATGTGGCCCCAATAGCTAGTCAATTCTTGGGAAGTGTGACCACTCCCAATTTCTTGCGAAGGTACTCAAAGAATTCCTTGGGCAATGGTTTGGTGAAGATATCCGCTACTTGCTCTGTTTTTGGAACAAAATCCAACTTAACCTCACCTTTCGCAACTTTCTCCTTCAAAAAATGATACCGGATAGCAATATATTTTGTGCAAGAATGCATAACTGGATTCTTTGAGATGTTAATGGCACTGGTGTTATCGTACTTAACTAAAATCGGCTCACTAAAATTAATGCCAATATCCTTCAGAGTTTTTTTCATCCATAACACCTGCGTACAACATGTTGTCGCTGCAATGTATTATGCCTCTACTGTGGATAAGGAGACTAACTCCTGTTTCTTACTATGCCACGCGACCAACCTGTCTCCAAGATAGAATGCACTTCCACTGGTACTCTTCCTGTCATCTACAAATCCTGCCCAATCTGCATCTGAATACGCAATAAAGGTGAAGTCCTTACCTTTCGGATACGATAACCCATACTCCATAGTACCCTTGAGGTATCGAAGAATCCTCTTCACTACTGTCACATGAGTCTCCTTGGGACTAGCTTGAAATCGTGCTACCATGCATACTGCCTGCAAAATATCTAGTCTGGTAGCTGTCAAGTACAATAAGCTCCCAATCATAGATCTATACATAGTTTGATCAACATGTGGAGATTTGTCATCCTTGCTCAACTTGCAACCTATCGTCATGGGAGTGCTAACTGGCTTACAATCCTCCATTGTGAACTTTTTCAACATCTCTTTCACATATTTAATTTGATAAATAAATATGCCCTTCTCCTTTTGATTAACTTGCATTTCGAGGAAATACGAAAGTTCACCAATCATTGACATTTCAAATTCTTTCTGCATCTTATTTGCTAAATCTTTACACAACTCATCTTTGCTGCTGCAAAATATGATATCATTTACGTATACAACAAGAACAATATGATGACCATTTTCTATTTTGACATATAAATTACTATCCACCATATCTTTCTTGAACCCTTGTTGAGTAAGATAATTGTCTAGCCTTGCATACCATGCTCGAGGTGCCTGTTTTAAGCCATATAACGCTTTCTTCAACTTGCAAACCAAGTTGGGATCATCACCAAGATGGAAACCATCTGGTTGCTCAATATAAACCTCTTTTTCAAGTTTCCCATTCAAAAATGCTGATTTCATATCCATTTGATAAACTTTGAAATTCTTATAAACTGCTAAATCCAGAAACATTCTAATTGCCTCTAGTTTGGCCACAGGTGCAAAGGTTTCCTCAAAGTCAATACCTTCAACTTGTGCATAGCCTTTGCATACCAATCTTGCTTTGTTCCTAACTACCTTTCCGTCTTCATTCAATTTATTCTGAAATACCCATTTAGTACCAATTACATTTTTATTTGTGGGTCTTGGTACTAACTCCCAAGTCTTGTTTTTCTCGATCTAATATAATTATTCATTTATTGCCTTTACCCAAATTTTATCTTTGCTTGCGTTAGCGACATTTTTTGGGCTCAATGTTGTATAATAAAGAGTAGTTACTTACTAATATTCTTCTTGTATGAACACCAACTGTGGGGTCTCCAATTATTTGCTCTCTAGGATGATCTTTCTGCCAGTTTTCTATTTTGAATTTCTTGTTTTCTTCCACTTTTGAATCACTATTTGAATCCTCTGGGTCAATTTTTGGTTTCTTTTCCATTTCCTTTTCCTCATGTTCTTCAATGACCTCTTCATAAATTGGGTAGTTCTCTTCATAGCTAATTACTCGTTCTCTTCCTTCATCAACTTTAACATTGACATTATCCACAATTTTCCTTAGCCTCTTGTTGTAGCATTTGTAAGCTTTGATTTTTGTCGAATAGCCAAGAAAAATACCTTCATCTGCTCTATCTTCAAACTTACCAAGGTTTTCTTTAGTTCTTTTGATGTAACACTTGCTGCCAAAAACTTTAAAGTAACTTGTTGTTGCCTTTTTACCGAACCACAACTCATAAGGAGTTTTGCTTTCATGTGTCCTCAACATGCACCTATTTTGGATGTATACCGCAGTATGGACTGCCTCTTTCCAAAATCTGTCTGCTACTTTGCTCTTAGTAAACATAGTCCGTGCCATTTCTTGCACTATCCTGTTCTTTATTTCTACCACACCATTCTGCTGAGGTGTCCTGACTGCTAAAAATTGTCTCCTAATGCCATATTTTTCACAATACTCTGTAAAATCCTCTGAAATGAACTCTCCTCCTCTGTCTGACCTTAAACATTTAATCCTTTTTCCTGTTTGATTCTCAACTTGGTTTTTGAAAACCTTGAACATCTCAAAAGCTTCTGATTTATGCTTCAAAAATAGTACTCATGTCATCCTGGAATAGTCATCTATACACAACATGAAATATTTGTCATTGTTTATGCTTTATGTTCTCATGGGTCCACATAAATCAGTATGTACTAGTTCCAAAGGTTTGCTTGTGTAGTACTATTTTGTTTTAAATGAGACTCTAGTTTGCTTCCCCTTTTGACATGAAGCACAAATGCTATTTGATGGTTTACGAATGGTGGGAATATCTCTCACTACTTTCTTTGAGCTATTTTTTACTAGATTATCAAAACTGATATGACCGAGCCTCTTGTGCCACAACCAATTATTTTCTTCCTGTCTAATCAAGCAAGCTCCTTCTGAAGTCTCTGAGATAGTGTACAGGTTGCCAAATGTCCTTGATCTAGTTGTTATCAACTTCCCATTGTTTGCCTTTCTGACTTCACAACCTTACTTCTTAAATATCACTTCATGACCTCTATCACAAATCGACTTACGCTCAACAAGTTATGCTTCGGACCAACCACAAACAAGACTTCTTTTGACCTAATTTTTTCATCACTAATCTTAACTGAACCTCTGCCAACTATCTTAGCTCCATCATTGTTTCCAAACTTTACTGAACCACCTTCATATTGCTGCAACTTCTCAATTTTTTTTTTATCACTTGTCATATGATTGGAGCATCCACTATCAAGTATTTATGGTGCGGATTTATTCTGCGCTTTAAATGTCGTCTGTACGATCAAGGATTCCTTTTCTTCCTTAGGTCGCTATTTTTCTTTCCATTCAAGTTTGATTACAATTTTGGGCTCTTTTTTTGGCTTTTCTTTTTTAGTAGCTTGTGCATGTTTTTTGGGAAATTTTCTATTTTGTCTTATTCCATTTGGCTGAAATTTTCTTCCCTGAAATTGATTTTATGCAAATGTACTTCGATAATTTCTTGCAATATGCCCAAAATTATGACAGTTATAACATTCTACTGCATAATCCATCAAAGATGAAAAAGCATTTCTATTGGTAAAATTCCTTGGTCCTACATTATACTTACAATTTGAGATCTTATGTCCATAACCATTGCATTTAAAACAGTAACCAAAAACAAGATGATTGAACCTGGGTGGTGGTCTTTGCCATGTTATCGTAGGAGCCATAAATCTTCTTCTTTGATGTGTGACATTGGTGAAGCCATCATTGTCAATTCTCCTTTCGTGCCTTGCATTATTGATTTCCTTTGCATGATTCATTTTTGCTTGATCAACTTTGTTTCTTCTCTTCATTCTTTGTGGATTCTTCATTTATGGCCTTTGATCCATTTGATGATTCTCCTTCATCAAAACACAAAACAAATTTGATGCCTGTAGTCTTTTGGTTATTTATTATCTTATCCAGCTTCATAGAACTTTCTTCATGTTTGTGATAACAACTTATTTTCTGATTCATCTCTTCTAGCTGCATTCTTAAACCAACAATATCTTCTTCTAGCTTGCCGCAATAATCTATTTTCATGGTTGTTTGCACTTTGATATCTTCGAAGATTTTCTTGGATTCTTCTATCTGTACTTTCAAATTTGTTATAATTTCATTTGCATCCTCAAGCTTTCTTAAAATTTTCTTATTCTTTTTTCTTTCTATCTTCAATTCATCTAGAGCTGCAATTAGTTCCTCTTCCAAATTCACTTTTGCGTCAATTTCTTCTTCACAACATTCCTATTTTTTTTTTGGTTTTTCTTCTTTGAGTGCCATGAAAAGAGCTTCACCTGTTTCATTTTTAGAACCCTCACTGGAGCTATCTTTTGATGAACTGACATTCTTGGAGATGAAACTTTTCTTCTTAAAGTTGTCTTTTCTGAAATTTGTTTTTTTCTTTTAGTCACTTCTTTCTTCGTGCGATCCTTCATCACTTTTGTTCTTCTCATTAAGTGGACATTTAGCTACAAAATGCCCAATGCCTCCACAGTTAAAACATTTAAATGATAACTTTCCTCTGTATTTTCATTTTCCCCTTTTTAGTTTTCGAACAAAGTTTGCTTCCATTTCATCTGATGTCTCTTCTTCCTCGGATTCTTGTTTTGCTTTCATATTTTTATGGGCTTTAAAAGTAGCTTCTATGTCTATGGGTTTAGATTTTCCTATTCTCATCTCATATGCAGTCAAAGAACCATGCATCTCATCCATACTAAAAGAATTTAGATCTTTAGCTTCTTCTATAGCTAAAACTTTAACATCAAATCTTTGGGGAAGGGATCTTAATTCCTTTTTTACGATGACAAAATCTTTGATTTCCTCACCGAGTCCTCTAATCGCATTAATGACTTCATTAACTCTCAGCATATATGCCTCTATATTCTCATCGTCATTCATCTTTAATACTTCGAACTGAGCTCAATGTGTTTGTAACTTAACCTCCTTGATCTTAACGTCTCCTTCATGAATGCTCTTCAGTTTATCCCATATTTCCTTTACCGTTTTACAACCCATAATCTTTACCAGTTCGTTGTGTACTAATCCACACATGATAGCATTCTTTGATTTTGAGTTATTCTTAAGTAGTTTCTTACCGACAGCATCGGTTGGAGAAGTGGTGGGTATTGTGTATCCACTATCTACTGAATCTCAAATGTCGTATCCGAAAGCACAAAGATATGTATGCATCTTGAGTCTCCAAAATGCATAATTAGTTCCATCAAACAATGGTGCTTTGTTTGATGAGAAGCCTTCACCACCTGCCATTGTGTCACTTCCAAGATCAACCTAGCCAGTTAAGCCTATTTAAGAACCTCGCTCTGATATAAATTGTTAGTCTCATAATGACACTGAGATGGGGGGTGAATTAGTGTAGCTCTTTAAAACTTAAATCTTCAACACTCAAAGCCAAAACAATGAAAACATAAAACCAAATAAAACAAGTATAACAAGAGAACATCACACAACACAAGATGTATCGAGGTTCACCGATTTGGCTACATCCCCAAAAATGACTGTTTGGACTCCCATCCAAATCTAGCCTTTGCAAAGCACCAAATTTACAATCAATTTACCAGCACCCACTGGAAGAAGCACCAACCCCTGATTTATTTACACCAACTGAAAGGAGCACCAACCTTTGATTTATCTGCACCAACAAAAAGGAGCACCAACCCCTCTACCAAGCACCCACTTAATTTTGATATTGATAATAAAAGGACATATATGAATGTATTCATTGAAACCAGAACCCTCTATGCTCTGTAAGCTCAAAATCTAAAACTTTCTATTTCACCCAGTATAACATCTCTCTCTTTGCATTACTCAAAATTTGAATCTTCTCTTCTCACAAAAAAAAAACTGATTGTTCTCTTAGCTCGTTTTGCCAATTGCTAAACACTTTCTGGGTATTATGCAACACTTTGTCTGTGAACTCCTCTCAAAATTTCAGCCAAAATGAATATCATATGAGAAATTTATTCCCAAAATACTGAAGTGACGTTTTTCACCACTCTCCAAAAATCACGGATTTTCACTCTTTATTTTTCTCCACACACACTTCTCTCTTCACAAAATAAAGTCCCCCCTTTTCAATAAATCCCTTGTCACTTAAAAACCACACACTTGCATTCTTTTTTCCTTTTCAATTTTAAAAATATTTTCTTTAATGAAGCTTCTTAAAACAATATAACTTCTTTTTTTTTATTTTGAGAAGGCATTTCGTCAAACACGTCACATGCAAAGAATTGACACCTTACTCGTTCTCTTACTTCGGAGCCACGTGACACCTCAAACTAAAAATGAAAGATGATCTATTTGATGCCTTGAAGGTGTAACAACACTGAAACCGAAACTCTGATGACTCTGCAAGGTCGAAATGGCCAACTGAAAGATTTTGCACAAGTGGAACAAATTGACATAAAAATTACCTGTACCGTTTTGCAACAATCATAACTCTCACCTCGTAACTTTGTTTTATCTAAAATTTGAAATGTAGAATATTTGTAATGCTGAATACATCTAGTTTGAATCTTGCTGCATAAATCCTTACGGTTCACCTATACCACCTCCACGAAAACTGCTGCTGACACACTTTTTCCAAAAAGAGAGTTTTTGTGACAGTATTGCAACGCTTGTAACATTCGCCTTGTTTCTCCATTTTGGTGTAAATTTAGAACACATGTTATTGAAGATAACAAACACCTCTAGTTAAAATTTCACTATCAAATTCTTCTCGGTTTGCTCGTAGTGCTTCTAACAAAATTACCCTTTTTCGGCCTGTACAACCACTTGCCAAATCATTCGCCAAGATACCGAAAACATCACCGATCAATCCAAAAACTGTGCTGACACCTCCAATGCTATTATGGACTATTTACTGACATCCTAGCATGTTCCAAATTGATCCATCCTGTCCAACTGTGCCCATGATGACTTTTGCAATTTTGAGATAACCTTTTTGATGATTTTTTCAACTTTTACAAATTTGCACGAACAACCTGTAACAACTTCATCTGAACATCAAAAACATCCTCATAAGCATTGAACATCGATGTACATACTCTGAAAAAAATCAAAAAAATTGTCCACTGCATCAACCTGTACATCTAAGTGTGTTGACAACAATGACAATACTGTCGCTGCACCTTGCTCAACAATTATGAATTCTTAGTCATGCCCTTTGGTCTCAGTAATGCACCATATACATTCCAGAGTCTCATGAATCAGGTGTTTCGTCCATTCCTATGAAAATTTGTTCTAGTCTTCTTTGATGACATACTCATCTATAGTAAATCATGGAAAGATCACTTAGTACATGTGGATAAAGTTCTCCATATCCTACACACGAAAAAGTTGTTTGTCAAAAGATCTAAATGCTCCTTTGGTGTTCAAGAAGTTGAGTACCTCGATCATATAGTATCTCAGGAAGGTGTTAAGGTCGATCCCAATAATATTAAGGTAATACAATATTGGCCCTTACCTAAAACCATCAAGAAACTTCATGGTTTTTTGGGTCTCACTGGATATTACCGTAAATTTGTGCGTAACTATGGTAAAATTGTGGGTCCTCTCACGACTCTCACCGATAAGGATGCTTTTCAATGGTTAGTAGTAGCTACCAACGCCTTTGAGGCTCTCAAAGAGGCAATGTGTACGAATCCAATTTTGGCCACTAGACTTTAAAAAACCATTTGTCATCGAATGTGATGCCTCAGGAACAGGTATCGGTGCAATACTAATGTAGGAGGGTCATCCCTTGGCATTTGAAAGTAAACAACTTTCAGGAAAAAATTTGGGTAGATCCACATATGAAAAAGAAATATTGGCTATTTTACATGCAGTAGAAAAATGGAGGCATTACTTAATTAATAGTTGTTTTATTATTAAAACCGATCACAGTAGTCTCAAACATTTTATAGAACAAAGGTTTTTGTATCCCAAACAAAATAAGTGGTTGACTAAATTATTGGGATATTATTTTGTGATTGAATATAAGAAAGGGAAAGAAAATGTGGCAGCAAATGCTTTATCCAAAAAATACAAAGATGAAGTAGTTATTAATGCCATTTCAGGTTCATGTTCACAATGGGTGTCTCAATTGCAAACAGAATGGTTGTCCAACAGTGAAACAACTCAAATAATTCAAGAATTATCTATGGGTTCCTCTAAATACCTTCTTTTCACATATGATGACCAAATATTACGTAAGAAGAATCACATTTACATCCCTCATAATTCACCATTCAAAATATAGATTCTAGAGGAGTCTCATGCTTCCCCTTCAGCAGGACATTCAGGTTTTTTGAAAACTTACATGTGGGTTAAACAATCCTTTTGTTGGAAAGGATTAAAAGCCGAGGTTAAGCAATGGGTAGCTGAATGTGAAGTGTGCCAACGCAATAAGGGAGAAATAGTTAAATCACCAGGATTGCTTCAACCGTTACCTATTCTGGATCACCAGTGGGAACATATTTCCATGGATTTTATTTAAGGTCTTCCTAATTCAGAGGGTAAAACAGTAATTTTTGTGGTAGTTAATCGCCTTTCCAAATATGCTCATTTTCATGCTCTACAACATCCATTTTCAGAAAGCAAAGTGGCCAAGGTATTTATGGATTCAATTTTTAAATTACATGGAATGCCCAAAAATATTATAAGTGATCGTGATCCCATATTTACTAGCAATTTTTGAAGAGAATTGTTTCAACTTAGTGGTACCAAATTAAATATGTCTTCTGCATACCATCCACAAATAGATGGTCAAACAGAGGTGGTTAACAAATGTTTAGGTACCTACCTAAGATGTTTTGTTTAGGATAAACAATATGAATGGAGCCAATGATTGTCATTGATAGAATGGTGGTACAATGCTTCTTACCATTCTTCCACTAAGATGTCTCCCTTTGAAGCATTATATGGAACGAAGCCACCAACAATAGCCGATTATGTATCGGGATCTTCCAAAGTGGCCTAGGTCGACGATTGGTTACAAAAGTGACAAGCAATGCTCACTATCTTGAAAGATAATTTGGTCCAAGCACAAAATCGTATGAAGTAGCAACAAGACAAGAAACGTTTAGAAAGAACATTCAATATTGGTGATTGGGTATTCTTACGTATTCAGCCCTACAAGCAGCTATTATTGAAGCTCAAATCCAGTCAAAAGTTAGCTCCACGATTCTATGGTCCTTATAGAATTGTGCATCGCATTGGCTAGGTAGCATATCAACTGGAGTTACCCCAATACTCTCGCATACATATAATATTTCATGTTTCCTGTCTCAAAAAGGTGCTTGGCCAGAAAATACACTCTCAGTCGAAATTACCAGTGCTGGATGAAGGGTGTATCTATCTACAACTAGAAGATGTACTACAAACTAGAACACGCAGACTCAAATTTCGTCACATCCAAGAATTTCTCATCAAGTGGTAGGATTTACCTGAAGAAGATGCAACCTGGGAATCTGAAAGTATCTTCCAGTCATTTTTAGCTTTGAGGACAAAGCTTTCCAAGGAGGGGAGTCATGTTACATTCCAATATTAATATAGTCGATGACTATATTATAACAAGATTTAGTTATTAATATTCCAAGTGTTTAATTTTAAAATCATCTATCTTTTATTTTGAATATTCATCTGCGCTATTCACACACTGCCTTCACGGCGAGGGAGTGCCCACCTCAAGTGGCTTCCATTTATTTCATTCTTATCTGCTCGCTTTCTCTGTTAATATCTAATTGATTATTTGTGATTAAATCTGGTTATTGATTTTATACATCTGCATGTTAATACGACTATTGGGAGTACAAGGGAAGTTTTTCCTTGCACCTTATCTCATTTGAGCATAAGGTCATGTTGGTCACGAATCTACCACAGGAAAGGATTTTACAAGTGCGCCCTAGACCCGACCAACATTGAAAGGCTGGAAGCAAGAGATGGCTCCCAGACCAATCTCCAGAGTGGGCTGGTTCCCTTTACTACTATAAATTTTATTTGAAGATAAGGGTTGCTGAAAAGAAATTTAAAAATGCGGAAAGAAACGGGAAATATGGCCGTAGCCGAAGTGATAAGATCAGGAGAACAACAGCAGAAAACTTGAAGGACAACAACAGCAAGTAATAGAAAGCATTAACTTAACTCTCGCACGATATATGCAGAAAATCCCTCCAAAACTACACTCCAGGAATCATACCTTAACAACAATATTTAAATCCAATTATGCAGAATTTAAATGGAACAGCCATTAAGAAATATAAATGCTATTAGAAATGTGAAAGGATAGAAAGGAAAATCACCCATACAACGCTTGAAAATTAGAAGCCAACTCTTTTATTCCTGCAAATGTACTTCCAGTTTCTAGCAGAAAACTCCCAAAATTTGCTAATGAAGTTTACATTGGTTTTTATAGAGGGCTGGCCTCTTTGCAGCATTTAAAATTTACGACGGACCTCCTTGAGATCTACAATCATGCAACGAAAACAATGAACATGATCCCCTTAATTGCAGCCTCGAAGAACCCAAAAGTTAAATGCCGGCAGTCTTCATTAAATTGTGTTCTTGAACATATATATGAAACCGTTAGAAAAATCCACGAACAACAGCTTCGAATAAATGGAAATCTTCAATTTTGGTAGCTTGGGCGTGTTCTTCTATCTTGACCGCATTGGAAATCAGCAAAATATTTAATTTTGGACTGCTTTTAATCATCGAAACTCACAAAACTGCATTGGGCCACAGCTTAAGCATGCATAATCAATAATGAAAATAAATGTGGCAAAAATGCCAACAGGTCACCAATATGGTAATCTTGGAACATGCCCCTTTTTTCAAACCATCACTTAATTTTTGGTTGGTGCTTTTGGAGATTGTTGTAAGTTTTTTCCCTTTGTCCTTCCAAGAATATGTGTTGTGTCATATGAGCCTCTACTACTTTGATATCCGAGAATTATCCTTGGTCTGTCAGTTTCATCATAGGTAATTCAAGATGCAGCGGAAGAATGACTTACTATCCATAAACTAAGGAATATGACAACTTTTAGCACTTTTCATTGTTATCCAATCTTCCCATAAATCTTGGTCGAGTAATAGATGCCAACTCCTTTTGTTTTCCCTAATATTCCTTTTGATGATTTTCAAAAAAATAAATTATTAGTGGATTTGGCCAACTCATTTCCCTACGGATAGTAATTTGAAGATGCCTTTAGATAAATGTCATATTTGCTTGTAAAATCAATAAGTGTTGCTTCAATAAAAGTAGGTCCATTATCTGTCACTATAGTATCTGGGATGCCAAACCTTGTTATTAGTTTTTTCAAAAACTTAATCATAGTATATCGATTTGTCATTTTTGTGGTTGCCCACTTAGAGAAACAATTAGTTGATATTAAGATATACTTATGTTGTGCACATGAAGTTGTAGTTCTTTTGATAATCATGTAGTTTCTGGCTTAGGAAAGATATTGGATGTTCTTCTTTCTTGTCGTTTTGTTGAGTCAAAATTGTTACATAACTATCTTCATATTTGTAGGCATACAAAATGAAGTCTCTACTATAATTTGGGTTAATCAAGACTGAAGCTTACGTTATTGCTAGTTTAATCTGTTCAAACACCTTTCTCCTTTATGGAGTCCATACAAATGTTATATCTTTCTTCAAGAGTTCTATAATAGATTTGACTATCTGTGAAAAGTTAGAGATAAATTTACGGATGAAATTAATCTACCCAAAGGATTGTAAGGATTTCTTAATAAGAGGGAGTGGCAAAGCCAAAATAGCCTTAATTCGATCTAGGTCAATGGCTAATCCTTGCTTAGAAACCATGTGTCCTAGTAGTTTTCTTTCATGCATAATGAATATAGACTTTTTGGGGTTCAAAAATACTCTAAATTCATGACACTTATAAAAAACCATCTCAATATGACCTAGATGTTTATATTTATCATGATAGAAAATTGTCATATCATCCAAGTAAATTAGGATTATTTTATTCACTAACTCACCAAGAGCAAAGTCCATTGCTCGCTGAAAAATCACTCCGATAATAGATAAACTGACATTCCTTGATATGTGAAAGTCTCCCATTTGGTGGTGAAGGTAATTTTGTACTAATATTTATCTTTTACCCATATTTGATTATATCCTAAAAAACCATCAAGTAGCAAAATTTTTCTACTCCTACCACAACTTATAGTATTTGTTCAATCTACAGTAGAGGGTAGTGGTCCTTCAAAGATGCCTTGTTTAAATTCCAAAAATAAATGCAAAGAGGGATATATCCATTCTTCTTCCTCATTGGTACCAAATTTGCTACCCATGTAGAGTGTTTTATTGGATATATGATCTTAGCATTTAGTAGTTTGAGAAGTTCCTGCTTCATTACCACTTCTATTTTGGGATTTATCGGCCTTTGCTTTTGTCTAAATGGCTTGGAATTAAGTGTTAGTTCTCTAGTATGCTGAATAACACTTTTATCATAAACTCAAAGATCATCATAGATCCAAGTTATTATATCTTGGTACTATTTACATAGCAATGTAGGTTCATCCACTTCCTCTTTAAAACAACATACTCTAATTTTTAGACTTTTGCCTAGTTCAATATGAACTTCTTTGAAGGTATGTGAAACCATTCAAAAGACCATGTTTCAATAAATGAATGAAGGATCACTAGTTTGTATTGAACATAAAAGAGGTTACAGAATGAGTCCTTTTACAACTGTGCCCTAAAGGCTACAAATGGGTATTTCATAAGGAAGACTCTTCAATATGATTGTAAGCAATTTGATCCATATTTTGTATGTTCCTCAATATAGGTGGGCTTCTTGTGCATGTGCCACCCCTGGTTTGATCTATCTTTTATACCTGTTGGCCTGAAAAATGGGGTTAGGCCTTGGTCAAACCCCGTGTTTATACAGATAAAAATACCTTAAAACATGCTTCTAAATACATATAATGATGAAATATAGGGTTAAGAAGTATACTTACCTAATTATGGAGCCTCTAGACTGTTGGAAATTAGGTTCGCAAGGGGGCCTGTTAATTTTTTTGGACCAAAAAAATCACACCTCGGGGTGCAAACTTTTATGTTTTTAACAGAAACCACCAAATTTGATGTGTACAGTGTCCTGATGCTGTTGCTTTTGTGATTTTTTGTCAGGTCACCTTCAGAAGTTGCCTTCTTTATCGATAACCTATCTAAATCACAGAGAACATAATAGATTTGATGAAGACTCTAATACTAAATGGATGTAATTGATGTATGTTGTATGTGATGTACCTAAAGTGATTTCTGCAAATCTGTAAAATCAATCGAATCTCTTATTGAAATGGTAAAAATGACTTTCTATTTATAGACTTGGTTAAGGTTAGGGAAGGGGTTGAGGTGTCCCATGAGGTGTCCCCTATAAGGTGTGCATTGTGAGGTGTCCACTGTGAGGTATCCACTGAGGTATCCCCTGAGGTGTCCTTGTGAGGTGGCCTACCTCATAAATGGAATTGGGTGAGATAATCTCTCACCCATCTTCATGCCATGATGACCTAGAGGAAAGTCTTCAAATAACATTAATTGCATAGAAGACTGTGAGATGGAGGAAATATCTGATGAGAGGTGGCAAGGCCAGGTTAGGCTTAGTCAAAGTAGACTAGGTGAGGTGGCAGGCTTAGCTTAAATCTTTATTAGATCTAGTTAGGCATGTGTTTAGCCATAAAGCAAGTTTTGACCAAAAATGTTGACTTTTGACCATAAAGTGCTTTTTGACCATGGTGGAGAATTCAACTTTAGTTGAGTTATGATTGAGGTCACACGAGGACCCATAGTTAAGCGTAGGAAGGAGCTTAGCTAGCCCAAAGGGCTAAAGATGATTAATAGTGATTTTAACAAATGAATAGTGTTTCAAAGCCAATTTATGCAATTTTTTAGGGTTTTGCAAATTGATCGGCCATGAAGATGAGAAAAGTGGTAATGTGTAACTTTTGGGTGTCTACATTTTGTGTATTTTTATATTGTGTTGTGTGAAAACATGGTTCAACATAAAAGTTGATGATATGGATTAATGGAATGATTTGGAAGACACAGAATTTGTGATTGAGTACGACACTTTGCAGCATCGTAATGATTGCTTTTGAGGGAAGACATAGGATTACCTTATTTTGTGATCAATGTGAGATGTTCCAATTATGGAAGGAACAAATACCTTTGCAAATTTTTTCTTTTGATTAATTGATGAGTTCTTTTTGACAAACCGTTGGAACCATAAGGTAGAGCTTAGTCATGTGCTTCACTCAAAAGTGGTCTTATGACTACCACTTTGAAGAAGGGAATCCATGAGCTATCTACAGTCATAGGCATTTGATGTTTATCAAAGATTGTTTGTTTTGTATTGGACTTCTGATTGAGAAGAGAAATTTCACTTTTGTATCTATCCTAGCAAATGAGGACTTGAGATAATATTTAACAAAATATTTCTTAGGCAGGTGTTGAATCCATGATTGGATGTTTGCTTTTTTGATCACGTACAAGATGGATTTTGATTTATTGAATGACTACCCCATAAAGCAGTGAATTGGCGATGGAGGAGACGAAAAGCGATGATGAGTTGATTGAAAAATATGGAGATGATGGTGAGAGTGATGAAGGTTGATTAAGGTATTTGGGTTGAGCCATAACTATTGATTTGAAGAAGTAGACTCAAGATTTCGTTGTTGTCATGATCAATGTAGGATGGCCCAACTTTGAAAGGGGTGCATGTCTTTGAAACTTTACCTTTGATAGATTTGATGCACTTGATTTGATTTGGTAAACCATCCAATATCTATAGATGTACTCACATCACTTTGATCATCTCACCAAAGTAAAAGTGTGAGTATGTGTAGACATACTCATGACTACTTCAGTGGGCTCGTTGCTAGCCCTGGTGAAGTAATACACACCTGAGTAAATTTGTGTATACTAAAACAACATACCAAATTTGGGTGGTTTGGAATTGTGTTGAGAAAAGAAGTTTTACTTTTCTTTGCCCTAGCAAATGAGGGCTTATGATAGGCACCAGTAAAGTTCTTAGACAAACGTCATCTCAAAGATTGAGTGTTTGATTATTGATCATGCACAAGGTAGCTTTTGTTTGAATGATGGTCTATTGCATCAAGCGATGAATAGGCGATGGAAGTCAACTATGAGTCACATGAAAATGATGAAAATGAAGGCTGAGAAATGATGAAAATGTCAAAAGTGATGTGCCAAGGCAAAACCGGGCACAACAGGCAAGATGAAGATAAAAAATTGAAGGTAAAAAATATTCACACGGGGGGTGCGAACAAAAATATTCGCACTTGGGGGTGTGAACCAAAATATTCGCCTGTGCCCGTGCAAATTTATTTATTGGAGTGCAATGTTTCTGTAGTTTGGGGGTTCAAATGATGTCAGAATTGGACAAAACTTATACCGTTGGAAAGCTATTTTCAATACCAATATAATGGTGGTAGTTTTGGGAGATTTGGAGGTGATTTGATAGGAAAAATTTTAGTTTAAATATAATCCTTCTTTTGAAGATGGTTGATGCACAATTTTGAGCCTTTTGAAATGGAAAGTCAACATGAATGGTTAGAGGGGTTACTAGGACCGTAGAGTAATTAGTAATGGAAGTAGTGTAGGTGAATTGATGGATGATAGGATGGATTGGTAGAGTTGGACCTCAATATGGATGGTGGATTAGAGCTTCTCTAGTATTATAGAGAGATGGAGTGAGAGCTGAGAAAGATGATGCCAAAGCGAAGAGGCAGGGGTTGGAGGAGAGGCTATAGGTAGACTTGGTGGAGGTCAGGTGATTAGCGGGTGAGAGAGATGTACTAGCATTAGATACTAGGATGTATGAGAAAGATAATATCACAAGGGAGGCTTATTATTTGCACCAGGAGGTGGATGATGTGAGGGTTGTGGGGGATCAGGCCCCAATGGCTCAGGAGGGGAGTGGAGAGACTCTTGGTGAGTAACATGGTTGATTGATGTTTTTTTTGGTGGCCAAGAGACCATCACTTTGTGTATGAGTAATATATACATGCTATGTACATGAGAATGATGCGAATATATGAATGTAGCATAGATGTGTGAATTGATAAATGTGATAGAAGTAGATGTATGTGAAATGAATGAGATATGATGAACTGTTGAGTGGGGTGGATTAGAACCTGATATGAGTATGCTATACATGAGTATGCAAGTGGATGCAAACAGTACTAAAGAAGACACTTCTTTTATTGCAAAACAAGTGGTGGTGTGATCCGTTTCGTTATTTCAAAGATGTCAGATGTGAAAATTTCTTTGAAGATAATCGAACATCATAGTTTGAGCAATCAAACCCATGGAATAACTGAGCAATATTCTTCAAAAATCTCAACTTGATTGACTAATGAGAAGCTCATCATGGACCAGTGCATGTAAAATGAAGTTCATTTAACCATTTTGAAAGAGGATGGTTTCAATTGCTTGTTAACTTAGCCTGTAAGCTAGCTCATTCATAAGCGTGCAGTGGTATGTTCAAAATAAGGTCACTAATGTAACAACCACTTGTAAGGCATACTCCACTGCCAGTCAGGTGTCTATAGCCCCGATGGAGATTTACCCCATGATTTCAATATGGACCTGAGGACCTCAAGGATTCAAGCTTTTTGATAGTACTCTTTTTTTCTCTCTCTTTTTGTAGTGCTCTTTTTGGGCTTTTGCTTTTGTTTTCTGCCCCTTTTCATTTTTTTTAATTTCTTATAGCTTATCCTTTTGTTGATCCTCAGGTTTTATTTAGATCATGCAAATGATAGAATGAGCGGGGTGACTTTTGCTAGGTAACCAGTATACACACAATATTGCCTGTCCTATTCTCAAAATTTTCTTAATGTGTAAGATGTGCCATTTGATCCATGAAATAATTCAAGTCAACCAAGGAAAGCTTTGAAGTGCGATAGAATTTCCCAATTGTAGATGTTGGTTGATTGATTTAACTGTAAATGGTTGAATGACACAAAGCTTTCAAAAATCCAGTCTCATGAAAATGGAATTGGATACCAAAACTGTCGTGCTAGCAAGTGTGTATTTAACTATTCATATGTGTTATTTACAATGAATATGTACATATGTGGATATGGATACAATCTATATGCATGTGAATATGTATGAAGAATGAGAATCATTACTTGGAATGATAATTTGAGGAGTAATGACCGAGTGGTGAAAATGTGTGAACATGCAGTAAATGATGCAATACATGACAGGAGTTTGCTATGCATGAAGTATGCAAATACTATACAATGTTGCCCTAGGATAATATCCAAATGGAAGGGGCAATGAAGAGAATGAAAACAAATTATATGAAGAAGTGAGTGTAAGGATGAATGATAAATATTTTGCGGCATCAACGTGATTGATAAAACGAGATGGTGATGCCATAAATGAGTGTGAAAATGGATGTGATGCAAGAAAAAAGAAGAAGAAAGAGAATAAGGAAGGAAGATAAAGAAAGAAAGGAAATGAAACTAATCAAAGGTATGTAGCCGCTTGAAGCATGACCATACAATATTGATAAGTAACAAGAAGAAATGGGAAGGAGAAAGAAGAGAAATACAAATCAAAGGTATGTAGCCACTCGAAGTGTGACCATACAATATTGATCAAAGAGGAAGGAAATGACAAAGATAAAAAAATGAAGAAAAGTAGAATAGAGTGATGTGGTTTGACATACATTGCGAACTAACGGTTTTGTTTTTGTTTGTTTATTTTTTTTTGTATTCTTATAATAGTTGCGATGGTATGTACAAAGAATAGTGAGCCTTATCAAAAATGCTTAGGCATAAAATGATTGAAGATGAATTATGTTTATGGGTTTAAGGTCAACAAAACCTTCAATATTGGCAAGACAATATGCCCCAGAATCAAATTTATGTTTAACAATGTAAGGACCTAACCAATTAGGCACAAATTTATCATGAATATGGTGCAATTGGCTAGTGATTTGTTGGTTTTCTTTGAGGATCAAATCTTCAACTTGAAATTCTCATCGATGTATCTTACTATTATAGGTATGTTGAAGATAATCTTGGTAAATGCGTGTGTGTTCAATAACGCGAATACAACATTCATCCACGAGTGTTAACTGATCTAATCTTGCTTGACGAGCAATATCATCATCGATAAATTTTTGCATTGATATTCACAATGATGAGAAGCTCAAGTTCTAGGGGCAGTAAATTTCAAAAATGTTATTGCCCTAGTTGCAGTTTGAATGTTATGGCTTTGAAATTATTTTGTACAAAGAATGGTGCATATGGTTTTATGGGTGCATTTAGTTAAATTTCTCACATAGTGCACAAACATTCTTGGTATTGTAAAGCATACCATTATCAGAGATAACCATGGAAGGAATGTCAAAGCGACAGGTGATGTGTGAAATAATGAAGTTGACAATTTTCTGACCTATCGTTTGAATGAGTGGAATTGCTTCTACCCATTGTGTAAAGTACATCGTAGTAGTACTAATGAATTTATGATTGTTGGATGAGGTTGGTTTGATTTTGTCGATAAAAGGCAAACCCCATTGAGACACTTAGATTGAACTAACTAGAGTGCTTGAGATGGTAAAAAGTGTAATATTAACATGGTGTTGCCATTTGATGTACTACTAAATATATTCACAACAACCATGGTCCAGTATGGGCCAATACTAACCCATGTGTGAGATAATTCTTAGTGAAGTGTTGGGTTTCGTGTGGTTTGAGATAATATCAAAGTATGCCATCATGTGTTAGAGTTACTATGTTAGTAACTATGATTATTACCTCATTTGGTAATTTGTAAGATTCACCTAGGTAGATTTAATTTACCGCATGGTAAAAAGTAGCTTGTTACTTTTTACCACTAGTATTTACCTTTTACTAGTTACCTAGGGTTAGTTAGTCATTGTAGTCATTTTGACTACATAAGTTGTTAGTGGTTAGCACTATTTTCTAAGTGCATTGGTTAGCCATTATTTAGGAAGATATTATTTTAATATCTATCCTAAGGTTTTACTAATATTAAATAAACCTACCTATGAATAAATAATTCCAAATGCTTATTGCACCAATTCTAACATTGGTATCAGAGTGGGCATTTGCCTCGCACTCTGGTTGCATAGGTAGTGGACTTGGACAAGGTAGCAGCAAGTCGTTCCAGTTGGACTAGGGGCCCAAATCTCGAACTTGGGACCCCCTAGACAGGCACGCTCTTCAAGCTTCAATTACATAGGCAGCAAACCATCGGGTACATTATCCGAGGAAGCAGTTCACTAGACTGGGCTTGCACGGATACCCATGACGTAGAATTTGGAGGTAACTTTAATATGCATTTGATTAATTTCTATGCACTTCATTTACCTCTTTTTGAAGTTGTTATTGTGCAAGAATATCCAGCATAGACAACAAGGAGACTCAAGGGGTGTAGACCTAACAACTATAGGCTCGAGGGGTGTGCGCTACACACCACCTTGGTGAGTGTGCATCACCATAAACTACACACCCTACACTGACCGAAATAGGGCACAGACTGGAGCACCTACTCCCCATCATCGATAACTCCTGTTGGTGACTAACGATCCACCTACATAGATTAAAGGGCGATGACAACTGAGCCGTACAGTTGGCTCCCACAGAATGGGAGCTCACGCCCTCGCGATCACTAGTGACCAAGATCCAAGAGGGTAGGCGGCCCTCTGATCACTAGCGATCAATGACCCGATAGACAGGACACATATATCGACCTACCACCAACGTAGAGATCTCAACACAGACTACCGACGACTTGAATCCGACATTTGATATGCTGTCAGGTGCACTAACACAGGCGGGACAAGACACGAACTATGAATAACCCACTATTGATATCAATTTTTGATGCAAACAACATTAACACAGATCTTGAAGCAACCGATCTGAACTGGATGATGTGCAATCTGAGGGCCACCTAACGAATCTAACCTGACATGTAACTCAAGATGACTGACAGTGTTGGCTGACCTAGACCTAGAACGTGGCGGGATGCTAACACTGCTGACATGGTACACTATGTTAGCCTGGCATTGTTGATTGGACTGGTGGGCACAACCTTCGAGATGTGACGTGGCATCTCTACTTATTGGTGGGTGCAAACTCTAAGACGTGACATGTTTGCATGTAAGAGGGTGGTGACATGGCATGGTTTCATTCATGAAGCGAGTGGCAAAAGGGTCCGTGTGATTGCCCAAAGGCAATCACTTGATAAGGGGGGCAAAGCGCTTAACATTGCTTAGAGGAGAAATGTGGGATTAATATCCCACTTTGCCCTGCCCACCCGTGGGTATGCCTTCAAATGGAAGGCGGTCCGCTTCAATTCCAGTCGGGCTAGATAGCCCGACTGACAACGGGCTTAGAGCTAAGGCTCTCGACGGGAGGTCGAGAGTTTGAATCCCATTGGGGCCACCCCCCTTATTTTTTGAAGGTGGGCACTTATGCGCCCAAGGTAAGAATTTTCTTTTATTTTTTATTTTTTAAATTTGCTTTATTTAAATTAAACGTTTTTTTAATTATATTTTTAATTTAATAATATAAATATAATTTATGGTTATAAAAATCTATTTTTTTATAAATTATTTTTTAAAACAACCATAAATTTATTTTTACTATTAAATTCAAAATTTATGATTAAAACTTTTGTTTAAATTTTACAAATTTAAAAATTAAAATTAAAGAGAAGTAAGGGACCTATTTTTTTTGCAACACCAACAAATTGAGTGCTTTTGTTTTCTCACAAAAAGGGATATAAGACATAGAAGAGCACATTTTTCTTGCAAAATTAGGGAACCTAAAACCTTTCAAACCTTGTTAATTTTGCACAATCAAAGGGGGACAAAATCAAACAATTTGATTTTTTCATGCAAAATTGGAACACAAGGTGACATAAATTTTGCAATATCAAAAGACAATAGTGCATTTGTTTTCTCTCAAGGAGGGATATAACACAAAAATTTTGCACTTCTTTTGCAAAATTAGGAGACCTAAATTCTTCTCAAAACCTTGTTCATTTAGCATACAATAAAGGTTCAAAATTTAATTCTTTTTTGCCATTTTATTACACAAGGAGACACAATTTTTTTGTAAAAATCAAAGGTAAAGTATGCATTTGTTTTCTCCAAGGGGCGATGTTAGAGTAATATTACCTTATTTGGTAATAGGTTAATTCTCCTAGGGTAAAAGAATTTCCAGCTTGAAGGGAGGTGATTTCGGATATTTGTTTCGAAGCAGAGGTCTCAGTCTGCATAATAGACGACCAAAAAGTTGCTATGCATTAGTCGAAGAGATTCTTTTTTCCATCGCTCAGAACGAGCAGCGCTGCCTAAAGCGTGAGCCTACGCAGAGAGCCTAGAAGAGCCACCCAACACCACATAACCACAATATTGTAGATGGTGGTGCAAAGGAGCTACCTGTTCAAATCACAGGTTTGGTGCATCTACAGAGAAAATACAATTTGCAGAAGGAGCTCGCCCTTGGACTAAAAATTGCAGACGAGATCATCGCCCAACAACCAAACCACAAATGCTATCCATACATGTTTATTTATTGCCATACAACTAGACCAGGAACCAGAAGACGATGGAAGGATTATCCTGAAAATTTTTTAGGATGTGATCCGCAAAGGTACACCAAGTACGTGAAGCGCCACCTCCACAATGCGTCGTTGATGGCCAAGGAGTGTGCCACCGAAGAGGAGCACCTTTGACAACTCACAGGTGACTTCTCTTCAAATAGGGTTCCTCCCTATCCATTTCCACCAACGGATGGAGCCAAAGTGGTTGAGACCCGGGAGCTAAGGCTCTCAACCAAGAGGTCGAGGGTTCGAATCTTACCCGACCACAAAAGAAAGGTCAATCAATTATTTTATTTTAAGTTTGCTTAATTTTTTTTTTAATGTTTTAAAATATAGTCTAATTAAATATTATGTTTTCTTAAATTATTTTTAAAAATATATTTTTAAGAAAAATTTCTATTTAATTTCACTATAATTTTTTTTTTGGTAATTATTATAGTAGATTAAAAAAGGGTTTTTTAGAGGATCCCAAAACCTTATGTACAAAATCAGCCTTGCATCATGCCTCTTGGCTTTATGTATAAGCCTATTACAGAAATCGTAACCCCTAAAAAAACTTGATTACAAAAGCAATGGGCCTAGGGCATCAATCCCTTGAAACTGAACACCAAAACAGAAATCCCGCCCAGCGGTAACAGTAAGCATGAAACAATCCCTCTCAGCGGGAAACAGACAAAAAAGAAAGAAAGTAGTTTTGGAGATCCCGCCCAACGGGGAGTAGCCAAAAACCACCATCGAGAAGATCCCGCCCGACGAGGAAGCAAAGAAAAACCGTTACAATAAAATCCCGCCTCGCGGGAAGCGATCAAAACCACCACAAACAGTCCCGCCTAGCGGGAAGCAACAGGGAAATCCCGCCATCCGAGAAACCAGCAAAAAAGAAAGGATCCCGCCACGCGAGAAAACGCGATTTGGCGGATCCCGCCCCGTGGAGAAACCATCCCGCCCACCGGAAAACATTCCGTTCGGCGAGAGCCATCCCGCAAGAAGCCGACGGCCCGGCACGAGAGAGGATCCAACCCATCAGGAAGTGACCAAAGAGTTGCACCACAAGGAACCCGCCCCAAGAAAACAGAAGAGGATCCCAGTAGCAGGGACCAAGAATCCCGTCCAAGCACAGAGCCCGCCGAGGATTCACAAGAAAAAGGGGGAAGCTGTCCAAACCCTAAACTGTCACCTCCATCGCACCAAGAAACGCAGGGGACCAGATCCACGCGAATAACCTCGCAAAAAACCCCGGGGGAAGCTCGAGGGAAAAGGGAAGGGATCCCCAACCAAACGGGGATCCCCGGGAAGCACCGATCCGAAAAAACAACCAAGGAAACCCTAGCCGGCCGGGGAGGGGCACGGATAGTGGAGAAGGATCTCCCCCCAGGAGATCATCCGCAAACAACCACTCCCCGGGAGGGATGACCTGGGTTGAGCCAGGGACTGGGCAGGAACCAGGAGCCATGGGAGGGGGAGCAGGGGAGGGACCAGAGCCCTCCCCTCAATTTCACTATAATTTTGATTCATTAGATATTAAATTTATTTACAAACTTGAATTTCAAATACCTTTGCAATTAAAAGAGAAAGTGGAAAACCCAAATTCCATCCTATTTTGGCACTTTTCTCCAAGGGGGGATATAAGACATAAAATTTCACATTCTATTTTTTGCAAAATTGAGAAGAAATTGAAGACCTTGGGTCCACTAAAACCAAGTCATGTGTCGACTGGTTCTGGAAGCCTTTCAAACGCGGGTCGTGTGTCAAATTGTCTTGAAAGGAGTGTTAATTTTGTTAATTTTGCAAATCAAGGGGGGAAGACAAGAAATTGTACTTCTTTGCAAAATTGTAACACAAAAGTGAGAAGCACTTAAAACAAAATCAAAACTTGTTAAATTTGTAAAACAAAAAGAAAGGCAATTGTTTTATGCCACATTCTTTGCAAATTTGAAAAACAAGAGGAGACATAAAATATCAAATTTTTGCACAACACAAATCCAAATTTTATTGCAAAAATTAAAGGTGCATTTTCAATTTTAATCGACACCTTTATTGGCAAATTATGTGTATTTTTGGTTGCATCCGACACCTACGTGATAAGAATTTTGTGGGCATTCTTGTTTGATTATTGCATTATTTTTTTGTAATTATAAGTCATAAAATCAAGAACACTCAAAACCCCAAAATTTCACAATAATTTGTGTAAATCATTGCACAGGTTTAAAGCCAATTTTCCTTGATATTCTCTCCTAAATCAAAACCCCTAATTCACTCTTATTTGTTTGGCTTAATTTCCTCAAACTGATTATTCCTCTTCAAGAGGATTTTTAGGTAGGTGCCATTAAATATATTTTTGAGTGAATTATCTTTTGGTACTCTTTTAGGGTATATCAAAAGAAAGAACAAGTTTTTGTAAAATAAGGAACCTTGAAAGTAGCAATCTTTTGCACTAAGGGGGGATAATTTCTTTCTTCCTTCAAACACAAATTTTGAAAAAAAGGAGATAAAACTTGTAAAGGCAATTATAAAAGCATAAGTCATCAAAATTATACCTTTTTATTTTAGGCTTCATAAGAGCAACCATGCTTGAAGTACTTGCAATAAGAAAGGATTATTTGGTGAACGTTTTTTGATAAAATTGCCTAGGAAGCAAAGTTTTGCACAAATTGTAAAAAGGACAACCATGACACCATTCAGTGTTGGTGTTCAAACAAGCAAAACTAAAATGGCAAAGGCACATCACAAAAGCCATATTGCTAGTGAAGTGTCTGATTTTTATTATGATTCTGGTTCAGAAAGAGCATACAAAGTGCTCATGGCTAAGACAATATTGTAAAGGGAAACAAAATTTGTCACCTTAAGCAAGCACCATTTCCAAAACCTCTTTTTAGGCTTCATAAATAGCATAAGTTTTTGTTTGAAGTACTAGCAATAAAGGGGTGATTGTACCTCTTTTTAGGCTTCATAAATAGCAAACTCTCTTTGTTTGAAGTACTTGTAACAAAAGGGGGGAATTTTTTGGTGTAAAATTTGCCTAGGAGGTAATATTTGTAAAAGCATTAAAAAATCTTCTTAAGTTGCACATCTTTTGCAATTAAGGGGGGATAAACATTTATTTTCTTACTTCACACAATTTTTTTGTAAAAAGGGAAGAAGACTTATAAGGGTGCATTTTCGAAAGCGACCGACACCTTAGTCACACTTCTTTCAGAAATTCCATTACAATATATTTTGCAATAAGGTTATAAGTGTGCATTTTCGACAGTGACCAACACCTTAGCTAACTTATAAAAACTTTTGCAAAATCATATTGTAACCGAATGAACCTCGTATGAATTAATCTACTCTACTACACCTAGCGGTTGCAGTGGCTGGTTACCCATGCAATCCGGTTGGATGACAAGATTACAATAAGGACATTCGTTGATGTGAAGACAAAGTGAGGAATGATCCACTTTTTGCTTAGGAGCAGCCATAGCACTATGACAGAGCAAGAACCATCATATCAACATCTTTTTCACTGTATTGGGATAATTATATACATTACCCAAATAATGTAATAAGGGAGGATGTTAGAGTTACTATGTTAGTAACTATGATTATTACCTCATTTGGTAATTTGTAAAATTCACCTAGGTAGATTTAATTTACTGCATGGTAAAAAGTAGCTTGTTACTTTTTACCACTAGTATTTACCTTTTACTAGTTACCTAGGGTTAGTTAGTCATTGTAGTCATTTTGACTACGTAAGTTGTTAGTGGTTAGCGTTGTTTTCTAAGCGTGTTGGTTAGCCATTATTTAGGAAGATATTATTTTAATATCTATCCTAAGTTTTTCCTAATGTTATATAAACCTACCTATGAATAAATTATTCCGAATGCTTATTGCACCAATTCTAACATCATGGTTGCATTTATAAAGAATATCTCCCAATAATGAATAACAAATTTTCCTTTATTTGAATGCTCATTGACAAGTGTGGGGTAAATCCAAAAGAAAATACCTAATTTTATAGAATCTTTGACATGGAAAAATGCAAAGACTATGAGGCTTAACCATATATGCAATCAACATGAGAAGGTGGTGAAATTTGTTGGGAAAGAATGATCAACTCCCCCAAAAGAAAATGTAGTGGGAGAGAAGGTGAACTCCCCGAGTCATTGAAGTGGGTTGAATAGGGAACATAATACCCTAATAATGAAATTGAGTAGATGAGGGAAGGAAAAATCGCCAATGATAAATAATTGGTTGAAGTGAGTGAGCCATAATGATGGCATTAAAGAGGTAGACACCAAATGGTCTTGCCATAATAATCAATGTAAGATGCACCAACTTTGAAAGGGATAAATATATTTGAAACTTTACCTATGGAAAGCTTTGAATCTTGGTTTTATTTGGTCAGCTAGTCAACCATAGATGGGTCCTACTCATGATTGCTTCAGTGGGCATGTGG
The DNA here is from genome assembly GCA_028583015.1 of Wollemia nobilis. Lineage (NCBI taxonomy): Eukaryota > Viridiplantae > Streptophyta > Pinopsida > Araucariales > Araucariaceae > Wollemia > Wollemia nobilis. The sequence goes on along the minus strand of JAQPPZ010004624.1, from coordinate 13,405,468 downwards.
GTGGCCCAGAGATAGTATACACACATGAGTCCCTCAACACCCAATAATGTGTAACATACCAAATCTATATTAGATTGGAGTTTTGATTGAGAAGAGAAATTTTGCTGCATATTTACCCTAGGAAATGAGGGTTGGTGATAGTCTCAAGCAAAGTTCTTGGACAAACATTGTGTCCAAGATTGAGTGTGTGATGATTGATCATGCGCAAGGTAGTTTTTATAGGTTGAATATCTACCCCTTCAAGCAAAAAAAGGGTGATAGAGAAGGTGAGCCATGATTATAAGGTGATTTGAAAGGAGAAAAAATACCCCTAATTATAGGAGATGGATTGTGAGGAAAAATTCCCTAGTCTTAAAAGATGGATCGAAAGGAGGAGAAGTCCCCCATTTGAAGGAGATGAGTGGAAAGGAGGATACAATTCCCCAAATGCTATGCTAGGCTATGTCTATGCTAGCCTAGACTATGTGAATTGCTACACCTATGCTATGTTAGGCTATGATATGTCTACACTAGACTAGGCTATGTGAATCGCTACACCTATGCTATATCTATGCGATACTATGCTATGATGTGTTCTCAAAAATCAAATCTATCCTAGTGCTTTGAAATAAAATCTGAATGGAAATGCTTTTTGAAAAAAATCTAAGATAGAATGCTTCCTCATGAAATCAAATCCATCCTAGTGCTTTGAAATGAAATCACAGACGTAATCTAGATGCATATTGAAATAATCCCATGAAATCAAAGTGCCTTTGAAAGGAATCAAATTAACCTAATATGAATTTTGAAATAAATCCCATGAAATCAAAGTGCTTTTAAAAGAAATTGATAAATGATGAATTTTAATTGAGTGAATTTGGATGTGAAATGTAGGACGAGACCATGGTGGATAGATGATGAGGTGGACTTGGTGGTGAAGTGTAGAATGAGACCATGGTGGATGGGTGATGAGATGGACTTGGAGGTGAAGTGTATAATTAGACCATGGTGGATGGGTGATGAGGTGGACTTGGAGGTGAAGTATAGAATGATGCCATGGTGGATGGGGGAATTACGGGAAGACACAAACGTAATCTAGATGTTTGTTGAAATGAAGGCATAGACTTAATCTAGTGGCACCAAAAAAGGTACAAGGAACGATTTCATCTTGCATACATTATAGTGAGAGGTAGATTGAGGTCTAGATATAAAGTATGTGAGGGCCAAATGTTTTGATGTTTGTGGTAAAACCTTGAATGGGAGGCAAAGGGTGCAACCTTTGACAAAAGGACGTAACCTTTTGAATCTGGAAATTGATTGAGAGGATGATGCAAAGGGTGCAACCTTTGACAAAAGGATGCAACTGTTTGAACCTGGTGATTGATTGAGAGGGCAAGGCAAAGGGTAAAATTTTTTCAACCTCATGCATGTTGTTGTTGCATGAGTGGTTGTTGCGGGACCAACATTAGCTTTTTATGGCCTTGGTACATGTTGATTATGGAATGAATTGGTAGACCAATACTTGTTCTTGTTGCACTCGTACTTGATGAATGAATGGTACTTATGGGACTAGTACTTGTGGCGGTGGTACTGGTACCTACAAATATTGAATGATTCAATGCAAAACTAGTACTTGTTCTTGTTGCACTAGTACTTGGTGAATAGAATGAGTTGCAGGATGTGAGACCAATACTTGTGGTGGTTGTACTGGTACCTACAAATTTTGAATGAGGTGATGGTTGCAGAACCAACATTGGATTTTTATGGCCTTGGTACCTGTTGTGATGAAATAATGTGGTGGACTAGTACTTGTTCTTATTGCACTGGTACTTGATGAATGGAATGAGTTGCAGGTTGTGGGACTAGTACTTGTGGTGGTTGTACTAGTACCTACGGATGATGAATGAGTGGTGGTTGGGGAAATAGCATTGGCTGTTTATGGCCCTAGTTCCCACTGGCATGGAATGATTTGATGGAGGACTAGTACTTGTTCTTACTGCAATGGTGCTTGATGAAATAGAATGGGTTGTAGGTTATGGAACCAGTACTTGTGATGGTTGTACTAGTACCTGTAGATGATGCATGAGTGGTGGCCTTGGTACCTACTGCTGTGGAATGATGTGGTGGAGGACCAATACTTGTTCTTATTGCACTGATAATATATGAATGGAATGAGTTGTAGGTTGTGGAACTAGTAGTTGTGGTGATTGTACTAGTACCTGCAGATGATGAATGAGGTGATGAGGGATTGAGAGGTGAATGCTAGGAAAAGGATGCAACCTTTAAGAAAAAAGGCATACCCTATGGAGGACCTGAATTATGAATGTGTTGGTTGAGAGGTGAATGCAAGGAGAGAAAAACTCCCCCAGTTTTGGAAGATTGGAAGGAAGGAGAGAACCCCCCCAAGTGTGAAAGATGGGCTGGTAGGGGAGAAGCTCCCCTAGTTGTAGAATATGAGTAAGAAGGAGAAGTCCCCCTAGTTGAAGAAGATGGATGGGAAGGAAGAGAAATACCCTAGTTGTGCAGATGAGTTAAAAGAGGGAAAATGAGAGGTGAAATGGTGAAGAAAATATGAAATGTTAGCACAAAGAGCAAGATCCACGCATAAAATGACAAATTCCACTAGAAAAATCACATTCGTATGGGGGTGCAAATTTTTCTATGTCTAAAAATTTGCACGTGGGGATGCGAATTTTTTTGTGTGACCCATGTGCAATATTTTTGTTTTTTGGAGGACCAAACAATCATAGAATTGGATAAAACTTGTACCGTTGAAAATATCTTTTCAAGCTTGATCCAATGGTTGTAGTTTTAGGAAGTTTGATGATGATTTGATAAGTGAAAATTGAGGTTAAATATGACCTTTATTTTAGAAGCGATGAATGCACAATTTCAAGCCTTTTGAAAGGGAAAAATTGGCATTATTGATGAAAGGGATTGGATGATGATGATGGAGTAGAAGAAAAGAAAGAATTGAAGAAATGAGGATGATATACTATATACAAGGAAAAAATGGGTGGTTCGTGCAAAAAAAAGAAATGCTATATTTTTTGAGGATAGTGCCTTAGAGGGTGGGAAATTCTAGTCGTAATATTGGTACGACTAACATATTGATAAGAAGTGCGATCATGGACACGATGAAATTATTGAAGTAGGGGAATAGATGCTAAAGTATGATCATGTGGTGATGGTGGTGCTAGATGGGGTAATGGATTTTGAGTTGTGCCTCGATTCTTATGTGAGGATGCAACATGATTGGTTCATTGTATTGTGTCCTCATCCATCATGTTGTGGACCAATTGTGTGAAAACATGATAGGTATTGATATCATGCCCTTGTTGGTGATGATAAACACAAAATTGGTGCACATTATACCCTCTGGGTTTTGGGAAATTTGGATCGATTTAGTTGACCTCAAGTAGAATTAAGTGGCCTATGCAATGTAACTATTGTAAATTTTGAGATAGGGGCTCAAAAGAAGTGGTGGGAGAGTTAGTAGAATGTGGAGGATGTTGTGTTTGAATGGGAGTTTGACTAAGAAGTGATGGATTGAATGCTTTTTGAGGTTGTGGAGAACCCAGTTGTTGAGGATGAGGGGTTGGTGGAAGTGGAGGAATTATGGGACCCACCATGATTGGATAATGTGGGCTGTATGACATTGATAGTGGCTCATGTGCAACTAAAGTGTATTTAATGGGGGTCAATAAGATTGGGAAATGCCAACCTGTTGGGTGATGTAAAATGGAAATTATGATGGAGGAAGAAAAGGTGGAAGATGTGATCCTAGATGAGGGGAATTATGATGATGCAAAGAGGGGGAAGTGGGAGGAGAACCCATGGGAGGAGAAGGAGGAAGAGTGTGATGCCTCACGTCATGATCATAAGATGAAATCCTAGAGTACAATGTTGGAGGCAGAGAGGAATTGTGTGAATAAGCAAAAAGATTATGAGAATGGGTAGAGGTAGCTTCCTTTGAGTGCCCAGATTAAGTAGTTGGAGAATAAGGGAGAAGATGAGAGTCTTGCATGATGATGTGTGCAATTGTGATGATCAAAATAGCCAAAAATGAGAATTTTAGGCTTTTGTATGCTCTGTGACTGTTTCTGTGACTTTTTGTAGCTTAGAATCTAGGTTCGCACACGAGGGTGTAAATGTTTTTATGTTTGGAAGTTTGCACAGGGGGGTGTAAATTTTTTTGTGTTTGGAAGTTCGCACGGGGGGGGGGGGGTGCAAACCTAGAAAAAATAGACACAATGAAGTGTTTTATGAAGTTTGGATTCTCTGTGTGCTTTGTGACTATTTCTATGACTTTTTGTATCCTAGAAGCTAGGTTCGCACGGGGGGTGTGAATTTTTTGTGTCTGGAAGTTCACACGGTGGGGTGCAAAATTGGATAAAATAGACACATTGAACGTACCTTCGAGTGATTAAATATGGAAAACCATATCTCAAGAGTAGGGGATCTCCCAGTGATGAAGGTCGGTAAACCAATCCTGGGAGGCTACTATGGTGACTACATGGGGGTGAATTGGTGGAAGGAGGTGAAATATAATGTCACCAGTATCGAGTGGGGATTGGTACTAAAATCTAATCTTACCACTATGAATGCCATGTGAGTGTGTGGGTGTGAGTTTGACTACAAATAATTTTTGAAAGCAAACTATGCTAAGTGTCTTTTGGAAATAAATTATACTTAGGCTAAGTGCTTTTGAAAATGAATCTAGACTAGGGTGCTTTTGAAAACAAATATAAGCTAAGATATGTCGTCATGAAATCAAATATAACCCTAACGATGAACCAACCTTGAAAAGATAAAAATATTGAGTGCGCATCCCAGCAGTTGCAGAGGCCCCTGTTTGTCTTTGTGCACAAAAATTCTATATTTTTGGGAAGTTCTCACCCCAGGGTGCAAATATTTTGGACCTCAAAAATTTGTAGGTGACCTTGTGAACTTGGCATTGGGGCCTGTTATTTTGTGGGGTTAGGCCTGAAGTGCTTGTATGTTTTAGGTTTTCAACACCTAAAACATAGAAAAAAAACCCACATGATTTGTTAGTTAGTGATCAAGCTAATGCTTGGTGGGGGTCCCACCAGACATGCCAGAATGAAACTATTCAAAAGACCATATTTCAATAAATGAATGAAGGATCACTACTTTGTATTGAACATAAAAGGGATTACAAAACGAGTCCTTTTACAACTGTGCCCTAGAGGCTACAAATGGGTCTTCCCTAAGGAAGCCCTCTTCAATAAGACCATAAGCAGTTGGGTCCACCTTTTGTATGTTCCTCAATGCAGGTGGGATTCTTGCATGTGTGCCACCACTGGTTTGATATATATTTTACACTTGTTGGCCTACAGAATGGGGTTAGAGCATTTGGGGGCTTACCCCATGTTTATACAAACAAAAAGACCTTAAAACATGCTTATAAATACATATAATGATGAAATATAGGGTCAGGAAGTATACTTACCTATTTATGGAGCCTCTGGACTGTTGGAATTAGGTTCACAAGGGGTCCAACGAATGTTTTGGACCAAAAAGTTTGCACCCTGGGGTGTGAACTTTTCTATTTTAGATAGAAACTGCAAAATTTTATGTGTACACTATCCTAATGCTATTGCTTTTGTGATCTATCGTCAGATCACCTTCAAAAGTTGCCTTCTTTATCGACAACTTGTCTAAATCACAAAGAGCATAATAGATCTGATTAAGACTCTAATACTAAATGGATGTAATTGATGTATGATGAATGTGATATGCCTAGAGTGATTTTTGCAGAGTTTTTGTAAGCTCAATCAAATCTCTTATTGAAATGGTGAAAATGACCTTCTATTATAAACTTGGCCAAGGTTAGGGGAGGGGTTGAGGTGTCCCCTATGAGGTGTGCATTGTGAGGTGTCCCCTGAGGTGTCCCCTAAGGTGTCCTTATGAGGTGTCCTACCTCATAAATGGAATTGGATGAGAGAATCTCTCACCCATCTACATGCCATGATGACCTAGAGGAAAGTCTCCAAATAACATTAATTGCATAGGAGAGTGTGAGATGGAGGAAATATCTAGATGAGAGGTGGCAAGGCTAGGCTAGGCTAGTCAAAGTAGACTAGGTGAGGTGGCAAGATTAGCTTAAATCATGATTAGATCTAATTAAGCATGTGTTTAGCCATAAAGCAAGTTTTGACCAAAAATGTTGACTTTTGACCATAAAGTGCTTTTTGACCATGGTGGAGAATTCAACCTTAGTTGAGTTATGATTGAGGTCGCATGAGGACCCATAGTTAAGCGTAGGAAGGATCTTAGCTAGACTAAGGGGGCTAAGGATGATGAATAGTTATTTTAATGAATGAATAATGTTTTAAAGTCAATTTATGCAATTTTTGAGGGTTTTGCAAATTGATCGGATGTGAAGATGACAAAAGTGGCAATGTGCGACTTTTGGATGTCTACAGTATGTTCATCTATTTTCATACTTTTTCCATTGCTTGGTCATTGTTGTAAAATAATATTTCTAAGGTGATTAGTGCCTTAGGTATATTATTGTTCTTCAACTAAATCATTTTTTCTTGGTCAACTTCCTACAACATCTTCTCTTGTTATGTTGCGTAAATTGCTTCTCTTGTTAAGAAATTAATGATCTGTTGATAATATTCAAATATTTGCTAGACTATTTCTTTATCTGGGATTACAGGTCTAAATATCATTCTTACCTTACTTGATTTTTTACCATAACTGGTGGTAGGTATAAAATTTACTCCTTGGGAAGCTAATGCATCATGTAATTTATTTTGTTCTCTAGGAATAGCTTTTATATTCAAGGCTTCAAAGCACTCTATGAGGTCCCACACCCTATTACAATATGATTTCAAGTAGTGGTGCTTACTATAGCATCTTTTTGTTACTTGATTGACCATGAGTTCATAGCCATAGAACATGGATAATAGCTTAATATTAATTTTCTCTACTTACATCAGGCCTAGGCCCAAAGCATCATATTTGTTTGCATTGTTAGTGCAACTCCATGTTAATATGTAGGAGAATTATTTGATCCCCTCCAAAGGAGATATTAACACTATCCTAGCTCTGGCTCCATTATTGCTTCTGTCTCTATCAAAGGAAATCTTCCAAAGCTTTATTTTTCAAAGTTTTTTATTTGATACGACTAGGACCTTTGGTTGCTCTGGTCTTGTTATGTGATATGTTCTAGCTTTGATTTTGATCATGATATTGTAATCCTTAAGAATATCTTCTAGAGGGTCTATTTCTTCACTGATCATGTTGATACAATATTCTTTTATCTTCTCTATGTGATATAATATTGGTTTCTTTGGGTAGATTTTAATCCATTTTCCTTTGTGTGGGATTAACATATGAGAATAGTCTAAGTACATATAGCCTCTCAATTTTGTTGTAAATTATCAAGAAAGGTAGAGGCTGAAATATGGCTCTAGGTCTATGATCACCACTTCCTGTATTACAATGATTTTTGGTGCTCTATGTAGTGTCATGGGAATATATTTGATTATTCCAACTATCTTCATAGGAGTATTATCCAATTGTAAAAATCTAGGGCATGAGTGAGTGTATTCCATACCTATAGCTTCACACACTGCGTTAGGCATCATAGTAGTAGCATCTCCAAAATCGATCATACAATTATGTACAATCCAACCTTCTATACGTAGGGGCATGTAGAAGGGTGGTGGTCTATTTTTTTAGTTCTAGGAGAAAAAATCTTAAGCCAAATTATATTATGAATTTGATGCACCTCCAAAGTTAGTCATATTTAATGAAGATTTGAAAAGGTCGATCTGTTCAAGAATCATCAAGGCATCATACATGCTTTCTTTGGAGGGAGTTCTTTTTAATTCTTCAACAATGTTAAATCCTAACAATTATAGTTGTTTCTTTTCTTTCTTTCCTAGTTCATCGAACCTTTTTCTATACTCTTGAGTGGCTTCTATCCTTTGTCGTTTGGCTATAGAAGGATATTTCAATTTGTCCTAGGCTTATTCCTTGGATTCAAGTATATTTTCTTTCACCTTTTCCTCTCATTATAAATTTGGTCACCCCTTTCCTAACTATGGTGGAGGTAGGATTTCTTTTGATTCAAGTATGTTTGGAATTTATAAACATTTGATATTTGGGATTTTAAGGTTGAGCTATGACTCAAAATGGTCCTAACTTCTATGAATCTCTTTGTAATGGTTTCCTTATAGACCTGGTTAGCACTGATATGCATCCTTCCTCTAAAGGGTCTTGCATGATCATAACTTTTTATGGATCCCACAACATATATACCTAGCCCTTTTGTTCCTTTTTAGCTTTCTCTACAATAACTAACTGAAGTTGGTGTTGGTGCATTATGCAAGTATCTATATTATGAGGATTGCAAGCATGAGAGGTTACCTTTTGATGTTGAGATTGACGACTCTGGTTTTTGGTCATCGTAAATATTATTAGCCTTCTTAGATGCATTGCTAGTAGAAGCTTTTTGATCTTTCACAACGTAGGAAAATATTCTGGGTTGGAACCTCTTAGTTTATCTTTTTCGATAGTCATCATCTTGTTTCTTAAGATCTTCAATATAGTCAGTAACTCAATCATTATTGAATATTCTTTTGGCTCCAAGGTTGGTAGTGCTAGTAAGGTAGGTGTTAGAGGTAATGCCTTAGGGGTAGGAATGAGAGCTATCAAGGGAAGATGTGTGATCGTGAGCAAATTTTTCTTCTGCTAAGTAGGTTGGACAATATTTGGAAAATGCAACATCAAAACCTTAGGGGGTAGCCTCCCAACAAAAAATAAAGTGTCTATACTATAAAAACAACTTGATATACCTGGAAAAAAATTCATTACATTTGATTGTTGTGTTTGAAGTCCTATATCAGGACCTAAAGCTCTAATATAATAAATGTATGCCAAGGGACCAAGAGGTCTAATATCTTGAGGGATTATTTTCCAAGTCCTACTGAACTTGATATTGAAATTAATAACGACCTCTTGATGTTGTCTCTAAATAATAGTAACTTGGATAAACAATGAAAAGGGATTGGCTAACTCATATAATTCTTCAATAAAGGGCCTTGCCAAATCAACCCACAAATGAATGCTTCCATCTTCTAGAGTATGACACTAGTGTAATATAATTCCTCTGAAATATAAGGTGAGGAGTCTGACCATAATATATTCCTCTTGGATGTTATGAATTGCTTCCAATGAGATCATATATTGACAATGATCATATGTTGTTTTGCATGTGTTGTCATAGGTGGGCAAGGCTTTGAGTGTTGCTTGAGGGATGTCATTGAGATATGCTAGACTGAGTGGTCTAATAGTATTCCACTCAAGAAAATTTTGAGGAGCTTGTTGCTGATGTTAAGCCATGAATTAAAAATTAGACATAATCGATCTCTCTTGAGGATTGGTATATGTAGAATCTACACTTTTTGATAGTGGATCAAGAGGGAAAGACCTAGTTTGCCTTGGATTAAGAGTCAAAAACTTAAGAAATGGTAATAGATTCTCAAGCTTCTTGGCTACTGACCTTGTCCAAATAAAAATATAGGAAGCTAGAATAAAATGGCAAATGGGTTTTATTAATCGATTGTAACTCAACAAAGTTGCTAGGTGAATAATTTGAATGATCTTAAGGGGTAAAATTTCACCAAGATTATGCTCAATGGAGCAAATGGGCAAATTGCCAAAATTTATCCCACTGGGTGTGCCAAAAAATGTTGGGCTAAAATCTCTAAGCTTGTGAACTGCACCCTAGACTTTAGCCAACATTGGATGATTGAGATTTCTCTCAAGTTCAACTTTTGGAGTAGACCGACTCCTTGAATTGCTTGTAAAATTAAAATAAGGGTTTAAGATAAAAGCAATAAATGAAGGGTTAGAAAGGAGTAAGGGTTTAGATTAATTATTGAATGATGTATGGGGTATAGCATAATAACATTGAACACATATTGCATAAATCCTAGTATAATTAACTTATAATGACAATTAGCAGACCAACCATTATCAAATGCATAACCGAGTTAATTCAATTATAATCATATGCTTTAATCATTATAAATACTTTAATGATAAGTAATATAATAGAGATTCAAAGAGAATAATTCGCTTTAACAAACTAAACTAGTCATAAAGTGTAACATAATTGACTTAAAACACAACATTCAGTCATAAGAACGTGAATTAGCAATCACAATGGAGGCTAAAAAATATCACTTATCATTAATTGGCAACATAAATTACACAACATACATCCAAACAAATGCTACATAGTCAAACCTCATTGTGAGGTGTATTTAAATATTTATAGGTTACCTATGAATATTGCAACGTAAGATTTATAAAGTTGGTATGCATTTATTGGGAGAATAACCTGACAAGGTGCATTCTGTTGTGGTCCATCTAGATTTATCTTTGCCCCAATAGTTCACGTGTAATTTTATGATTTGACCTATAGATCTATAATCATTTTCTACAAATGGTTAAGTTGTTACAACTATATATCAAATATGTCTCCCTCAAGTCCAATGGTCTTGGTTAAAATAGCTGGAAGGCACCAAAATAGTTGTAGTTTTGAAAAAATATTTTAGGCTAGTGTGTATGAAGGTTGAGCCTATAACAATACCAAAATTTTTAATTATGGGGAAATTCTTGAATCAAATCCAAATTTTAGGGGTGATTTGATGACGTCACCACTTGATAAGTCTCGTCTTCGTGTATCTCTTGGCTAGTGCTTTGGTTTTTCAACCTTATGCATTTTGAGCCTTTGTGGAGCTTCTATATTAGGAGCCTGATTTTATCACACCTTGTTACCTTTTGCACATTTCCAGACTTTGGAATTGAGAGTGTTGATGTCATTACTTGAAGAAGCATGGGGTAATTCCATTATGCCTTTGTCATTGAGGGTGCATTGCTTCATTTTTTGAAAGTCTAGTTTTATATGTCTTAAGCATGTTGGTGCATATTCGAACCTCTTGGAACATTATGTTGATGTCACTACTTGAAAGAGTCTTAAATTGTTCAATCTCAAACTTGTACATTTTTGAAGTTTCTTTTGACACTTAGTCAATTTTCTGAAGAAACACTTGGCCACTTTAAAGCTCATTTAAAAGTTGAATTATTGGAATACCAGCCATCTGTGTCACTTGGGGGTTCAAGCCAACTTTAAGATCTCTTCCTTAGTGGATTTTAAGCATTATATTAGTAAAAATAGATTTTGTAAATAAGGGCATGAATTTGGCCTACTTGACACAACATAGGAATTTTTTTTCTAAAATATGTGGAGGGAATTAAGAAAACATAAATAGGTAAAGCTCATGATATAGATGGTTTGCAAGTTGAAAACCTCAAGTGTGGGGTTGACATATTAGCACTACACATCCGAAAAAAATTAATGGCATCATTAAAGGGGACCTTCCATTAGAATGGATAACTAACCTAGTTATACCATTGCATAAAACTAGAAATACCAACAATCCTTCAAATTACTATACTATTATGATTAATCCTCAATTTACAAAAATGTTTGCAATATGGTAGAAAGCAAAATCAGTCAATAGAAAAAAGAGAAAGTAGGGTTTAGATCATATCATTGCATTAATTTAAGGCACTTAATAGAGAGAATATGGAATGAAAAAGGATAAGTTGATTATTATTTTATGGACTTTAAAAGGGCTTTTGACATAGTACCTAGAGGTAAATTATGGAAAAGAATGGAAGAAATTGGTGTACCAACCAACTATAGAGAAATTGTACACATACTTTATGAGTAGGTGATGACAACAATTAGAACTCCAAAAGGACTGTCAAAGTGTTTTGGGAGTGATATGAGGGTGAAACAGGGTTGTCCATTATCACCTACTTTATTTGGCCTCTATATTGACAAATTGGAGGAATGGATAGAAATGATGGGAGGAGAGGAAGTACAATTGGATAATTATGTATAAAAATTCTCTATTTTAATGACCTCGTATTGACTAGCAAGACACTTAAAGGTTTAAAGAACATCTAAAAGCTTTAGAGCATTTTTATAAAGAAGTTGGGATGCAAGTAAACACTAGCGAGACTAAAATTATGACCTTATCTACTCAAAGAGAGAAAAATAACCATATATTTTATTTGAAGGAAATCCTTTAGAGGTAGTAATAGAATACAAATACCTTGAATTAGATTTTCAAAGTAAATCAATTGAGATATATGTAATATGAAATGAATACAAGCAAGATAGAGGACACTCTACTCATTGCTAAATAGGGGTAGAAAAGTAAAGTTTTGGGATTGGAAAACCATTAGTGTATTTTTTAGGTTATTAGTTATTCCAATGGTGTTGTATGGTTGTGAGGTGTGGGCTACTAATACATCAAATTTTAAATAGATAAATAGAAAGAATTCAAAAGCAAATAATTACAAATAATTTTAGAATTAAAGCATAAATTCTATTTAAGATTTTACTTGCTGAAACAAAGACTTTTCCACTAGAAGCATAAGCTATGATAAGGCTATTGGGGTACCTAAAGAAAATACAAATAATGGAAGATGATAGGTTATCAAAATAGATAATTAAAGAAACATTGAATAGATGAAAAGACACATGGATGAAACAAAATATAAAACAAATAGAAAAATGGAGTATTAAATTTTATGAGGTTTCAAACTCTAACAAAGAAATTAAATAGTATGTGAAGAAAAAATTCAGACTTCTCATATGAACTGAAAATTAAGAAAGAAAAAATAATTATACATCAACGAGTTCAACCCAAACTATGAATACAACCAAAAGAAATACATAGGTGTAAATATTGAATGAAAGTAAAAAATGCTTATAGCCCAACTAAAACCTAGTTCACACCATCTCAGATGCGAAACTGGAAGATGAACAATTCCTTAGGAGGCATGGTCAGTTTAAATATGTGTCTTTTGCATAGGAGTAGTGGAGACTTCGTTATGGAATGTGAAGCCTACAAGGACAACAACATTGCATACGAGGACATTTACAAACTCTATGATTTATAGATCATGCATCTTAAGGCCTTTGAAATAAGAAATTAAAAGAGTTTCATAACAAATAAAAAATGTAGATTACTTAAGCAAGGTACTCAACAAACAACAAAGGATTAGGGCATTGTTTTTTTGAAAATTGTCTCATATTTTAGGAGCCATAGCTTCATGAAGGGTTATCCAATTCAACTGATTCTTGGACCAAATTATGCATAATTTGAATAGATTTAAAATTAGTGGTCATATGAAGGAATCTAAGCAATATTGGGGGAGATAAGACCTTGTGAAGTCAGCCATTCGAAACAAGGGCAGTGACAATTTTTCAAGTTGTGAAAAACAAAATTGCAAATATTTTTCAGCTAGTGTTCGGATGAAGGGAGGAGCAATGAAGGGATAGGAATTTAGTGAGGCAAGACATTATATGTGGACATATATTTTTTCAACTAATTTTCTTTTTCCCTTCTTTATCTTAGAATTTTTGCATGCTACTTATTATAATTTTTATTATCAAATATTATATTTGCTATAGGATATTTAGGTAAATATTAATAGATTTTGAGTTTTAATTTTATTTCCATGGACCAATTTATAGCTAAATCCTTAGAATAATCTCTAGTGGTAGAGGTTAGTGAGCACACCATAGAGTATAAATCCTCGTTGCTCCCAAATAGGATGATTTTTGATAAATTTAATGGGTATTGGCCAAGGGCTTCAGCCTTGAGGAAATGGATTGATATGAGTTGGAAGTCTCCAGGAGTGATTCTATCATTTCTTCCCAAAGGTTTCTTCCTAACCATTTTTTATTCTAGGGAAGAAAGAGATAGAATTATAAAAGTGGGTCCTTGGTTTATAGGAAAAACAACTCTTTCTTATCCACTGGTATGAAGGCTTTTCACCAAAAAATGTAAATCTATCCTTAGTACTAGTATGGGTTAGGATGTATTGAATTTTAGGAAATAGATACCTTCAAGGCAATAGGCAATACTCAAAGAGAATTCCTTGAGATTTCAAATACTACAAAAGATGGATTATTGGCTATTTAAGCTCGAATATTGGTCATGAATAATATAAGTAAAGCTTTACCAAAATCAATCATTCTTAAGTATGGGGATAAGATGTGGATACAAACATACATTAAGAAAACATATCTTTTAGACGTAGAATATGTCATGAGGTGGGGCATATTGAGATCTCATGCCCTAAGAAGAGCCTAATAGAATCATATGTAGAAAATCGTAAGAGAAACTTACAAATGGATATGGATGAAGATGGTTTTCAACTTCCAAAAAATAGATCTAGAAAAGTGAAAGAAAATAAACAGTGGACACCAGTAAAGAAGGATATTGGAAGAAATACCAACTCTCTTGAGGCTTTTGTTGGCAATTTTGGGTTTGAGATCCTAGCTTCTTGTCTATGAGTTGTCATTGATGTCAAAAGGAACTGGCATTAATGTCAAGAGGATTTATTGGTTTCAAAGGTTGAAGATTCCAAAGAATCTTTTCTAGAAGATTTCGGAGAGATTTCATGTGGCAGATGAAAAGGTTTTTATCAAAACCATGGCGAGGTTTAAGGGTTTTTATTAAAACCAGTGGATGCATTAAGGGTTTTTCTCAAAACCACTCTCGACTTAATGCAAAGGTTGGAGACACTTATTAATTAAATAACTTAATTAATAAAACCTTTTTAAGGTTTTTTAATTAATTATTTATTTGATTTAGTGATTAAATTATTTTAATAATTTAATGGGTTCTCCACCTAAGGTCTAAGGTCTAAAAGACCTTTGATTATTATTTTTAAATAATCAAAAGGGTTTCATAAACCCTAAAGTTGTTTCGAAGGCGCCAAAATAATATTAATTCAAAAAGTTCGAATTATCCTCCCATCGACGTCATGCATAGCATGGAAGTTTGGCTATATAAGCCATAACCTATAGTCCAAAGCAAATGTGTTAAAGAAATTCGAATTGTGCAAAGGTTGGGAAGTAAAAGCTACGACTATCATTTTTTTGCCACGTTTATCCGCCGCCAAAGGGTTAAGGAGAAGGAGACTCTTGCTAGCCTTCAAGCTAGCGCCGTTGGCCTAGTGGCAACGACTATTCTATGAAGGCGCTTGAAGGGAGGTCAAGCGTTCGACTCCCACCGTGGAGTGTGAGAAGAGTTTTTGCGCTCCGATTTTTTCGGAGGCACTGTTGACCCGCGATTTTCAAAAGCATTTTTTTGGTAAGGTTTTTTTTTAAATAAAATCTGCATTTTGTTAAAGAAGAAGTGGTTGGGCAGATTTATTTAAAATTATTTTTAAGGTTAAATGCTTCTTTGGAGATATAAGGTTGATAGAGTGTGGTTGAGATTTTTGGCTTGATTGTTGAGTGAGATTTGCTTAGAAGCTATTATTCCTTGAGCATGGTTTAATTAATTTGGAGTCATAAGGTGTTTTATGGAATAAATATTTTTGTGGTTACTTTTATGATCTAACCCTAACTTGGTGGCAAAGTTGAGGGTGGTGTTGGTAAGAGGTTGAAGAACTATTCTCTTCTTCCTCAAACAAAGGTATGGGCAACTTCTTCCATGTATATTGTTGATGGTGTATTTTTTGAAATTGAGTTTGGAGTGAAAAGGTTGTCTACTAGGTATTCTTGTTGGTGTAAATCCCATTTTCTGGATATTGAAGATTGTTTATGCATTAAAATCATTGATGAGTTTTTTGGGTGAATGCATAATTCTGGTTGAGGAAGAGGAAGCATTTTTGCACTAGGGTTTATGTTAGTAAGTCTTGCTACTTGCATTGAGATGGTGAAACCCTTAGTTGGCTGTTTTGAGATTGATGGTTGAGTTGCTTCCATAGAGGTTGTTTTGATCAAGTTAATGCTTTACTTGATACATGATTTGGGCTTACTCCATTGAGATTGATTTGAGCAAGTTATTCTTTGCATTGGTGATTTATGTTGGTGGTTGTTTTGTTCAAATACCTTTGGAGGGAAAAGGATGTCTACTAGTTTCCTTTTCATGTAGTGATTGGTTGAATGCTTCAAGGTTAATGTTGAGTTGAATGATGTTGGTTAAACCTTGTCTATAAGCATTGTTGTTAAAGCCCTAATTGGTTGAGAAAAGATATTGGTTGTGGAAAGAACATGAGTATCATTGTTATATGAGATATTGCATGGTTGGCAATTGTTGGGTTGTGTTTCATGTTCTTGAGAAAAGCATACTACATCTATCTTATTCTTTTGAGATTGAGATTGAGTTGAGATTGAGATTGGGAGTTAAGTATAGAACATATTGAGTCTCTAACAATTCTCTTTATGTTTCTATGAGATTTGAGATTGAGATTGGGAGTTAAGTATAGAACATATTGAGTCTCTAACAATTCTCTTTATGCTTCTATGAGGTTGATGAATCACATTGGGTCTCTAACAATTCTCTTTGTGGGTTCATGCTAAGCAAGTTTTTCTTGATGAACTTGTGAGCTGATTTGGACATGTTCTAGTGAAGACTTGTGAGCTGATTTGGACAGGTTCTAGTGAGGACTTGTGAGCTGATTTGGACAGGTTCTAGTGAGGACTTGTGAGCTGATTTGGACAGGTTCTAGTGAGGACTTGTGAGCTGATTTGGACATGTTCTAGTGAGGACTTGTGAGCTGATTTGGACAAGTTCTAGGGAGGACTTGTGAGCTGATTTGGACAGGTCCTAGTAGAGGACTTGAGGATAGAGTTGAAGTGGTTCTTTGAGAAGAACCTGAGGACAGTTTTGACAAGTCTTTGAGAAGGCTTGTGTGTAGTAGAGATTGATTTGTTCAAGCTTTATGAGTTGAGCTTGGGACAGATCTGACAGAGTGAGGAAGACTTGTGCTGGACCGACTGACTGTGTTTAGTACAGGTTGATGAGTTGCTGTGGAGGTGATCAGTGAGGATAGAGGTCTCTTGAGGCTGAGCATTGAGGACAGGAGGTCTTCTATGGAAAGGAGTTCCACGTGCTAGCGGAATAAGAGGCAGGTGATCTTCTGAAGTATCATTTCTAGAGCTGAGGGGAAGGATTCTCCTTTGGGCAGGAGGCTCATAAATTCGTGAGGAGGGGAAGGATTCTCCTTTGGGCAGGAGGCTCATAAATTCATGAGGAGGGGAAGGATTCTCCTTTGGGCAGAGGCTCATAAATACTTGAGTAGGGGAAGGTTTCTCCTTTGGGCTGAGGCTCATAAACATTGTAATTGGGAAGGATTCCCAAAGAACTTTGAGAAAGCTTTTTAGAGAAAAGTTTTGTGGATGTAGCCCATGTTGGGTGAACCACGTTAAAATTGGTGTCTCATTGTGTGTTGCTTTATGCATTGCTTTGATATTGCTATTGGTTCATTGCTTTGCGAAGTTGAAGTTAAATAGAGAAAGTAAAAAGAGGTCTTATACTGTTCACCCCCCCTCTCAGTATAAGCTTGTGTTCTTCAATTGGTATCAGAGTGGGTTCCTTCGAAAAGTTTAACAGCTTGAAGGAAAATATTGTAAAGAACACAATGGAATCTACAAGTGGTAATGCAACACCTATTCTTGATGGGGCAGATTTTGGGCTTTGGAGTGCTAGGATGAAGGTTCATCTTATGGCTCTTGGAAATGAAGTTTGGGAAGTGATTGAGGATGAGTATACCATTCCTGAGCATGGTCCTTCTACTAAGGAAGAGAGGCTCCTACATCATAGCAATTCAAAGGCAATGAATGCAATCCTGAAGGGTTTACTGAAGGCGAGATCTTACCAAGGTGATTCACAGCAAGACAGCTAGTGAAATGTGGAAACAGTTGAAGGTGGTTCATACAGGTGATGCAAATGTCCGAAAGGCCAAGTTGAGACACTTCAAAGGTATGTTTGAACAACTCAAGATGAATGATGAAGAAAATATTAGTGACTATATGCTTCGTATGGATGATATTGTTAACTCTATGAAGGAACTAGGTCTTGAGCTTGCTGAAAATGATATTTGTGATAAGATTTTGAGGTCTCTTCCAAATAGATTTAGTGAAAATATTTTTGCTATTGAGGAAGCTAAGGATTTGGATAAGTTGAAAAAGGATGAGCTTCATAGTATACTTGCAGAATTTGAGTTGAGAACTCAAGTGAAGGTTGATGTTAAGAAGGAGGCAACTTTCAAGGCTACCAAGAAATCCAAGGGTAAAGAGCTTCAAGATAGTGATGAGTCTTCTAGTGATGAAGAGGCATATTACAGCAAGAAGGGCAAGTTCTCAAGAAAGCACAAAGGTATGAAATATGTCAAGTGTTTCAATTGTGGAAAGTTTGGTCATTATGCTACTAACTATACTGTTGCCAAGGATGAAAGTGATGAAGATAAACAGGATTATAAGAGCAAGGATTCCGAAAGGCACGAGACATCAAAGGAAGAATAAATATGAGCAAAGCAATCAAGGAAAGAGGTACTCTCACAAACACAAGAAAAGTTTCTACCTAGACAAGGCAAGTAAGTGTTCTAGTAGTGATAGTGAAAGTTCTTCAAGTGATGTTGGAAATGAGATGTTGTTCCTAACAAAAAAGAAGAAGAAAAGAAACATAGATTTGTCCTTATGAAATGTTTTAGATGTGGAAATTTTGGACATCTTGAGGATGATTGCACAAATGATGGATTGATTTCTAGTTATACTATGTATGAGGATGCTTCGGAAAATTGTAAGGAAGATCTTTGTATGGCTTTAGAAAAGGGTAGCACCTCTAGTGATAAGAAATCTGAAAAAGTCATTGATGTTTCAAAAGGCAAACAAATAGAGGAAGTTATAGAGGATGGTGAAGTAGATCTTGAAGCTGAACTTGTTAGTGCTCTTAGTGCTTTGAAAAAGGAAAGAAAGAAGAATGCTAGACTCAATGATAAATTGGATGAATGTTGTATTGAGAGAGATGAGCTTATAGAAAGTCTTGACTTCTCTATAGCTAAGACACAGAAACTTAAGGATAAGTTAGAGTCTAAGGTTCTTGAGTGTAGAGAGTTGGAACAGAAAGTGGCTTCCTTGAAAGAGGAAACTAAAGAGTACAAGGAGAAGCTTTACAGGTTTGAAGATAGCACCAAAAAGGTAAAGTCAATCATCAAAGATCAAAGAAGGACAACAGATAAAACAGGTCTTGGTTTTGGTAAGAAACACATGGAACAGGTTGGGGAATCTAGTAAGAGATTCCGAAAGGAAGAGAGTTCTGATGAGGAAAGTACTTCAGAAAAAGAGTCCTTGAGTGATAGATGCACAGAATCAAAAAACAGGAATCAAAAAAAGGGGAGAAAGTTTACAGGACCTAAGAGGTCAAATCAAGGAAAGTTTAATGGCAGATGTTTTTCTTGTCACAAGTTTGGTCACATGGCTTCACATTGCATGACTCAAGTGAGGAAGGTAAATGACAGATTCAGAGGTGGTAATTTCTTTCAAGGGTATTGCTACTCTTGTAAATAGTTTGGGCACAAGGCTGTTTATTGCAAGGCTAATAACAGGAACAGGGTTGGTCAGAATAGATGGAGTCAAAGATCAGGTATGCCTCAAAGAAATAACATTGTTAGTTGTTATAAGTGCAACAATGAAGGTCACATAGCTAGACAGTGTAGAGCTGAAATTCCAAGGTACAGGAATAGGAACATGGGTATGAACAGGCACAAGAATCAAGACATGGATAAGAACAGGAATGATAACAAGAACAACAACAGTGACATGAACAAGAACATGAATATGGACAAGGAGAACAAGAGAAGACATGGTAAGGTAGCTATAGACACTGATGAAGATCAGTGCCTAATGGGAGTTTTACTCCCACCCCAAAATTAATCACCTCAACAGGAGGTGGGGGAGGGACTAAGCTAAGAGGCTCATTCTTAGTCCCAAGCCCCAAAGGTGACCCTTTGCCATTGATGACAAAGGGGGAGAGATATGAGTAAGGGGGAGAGCCTCAAGTCATGGGGAGCTGATTTCTATACAGTAGTTTTGAGTTTCAGTGTTGTTGAGAAGCATGGTTTGCCATCAATGACAAAGGGGGAGATTGTTGGTAATTTTGGGTTTGAGATCCTAGCTTCTTGTCTATGAGTTGTCATTGATGTCAAAAGGAACTGGCATTAATGTCAAGAGGATTTATTGGCTTCAAAGGTTGAAGATTCCAAAGAATATTTTCTAGAAGATTCTGAAGAGATTCCATGTGGCAGATGAAAAGGTTTTTATCAAAACCATGGCAAGTTTAAGGGTTTTTATTAAAACCAGGTGGATGCATTAAGGGTTTTTCTCAAAACCACTCTCAGCTTAATGCAAAGGCTGGAGACACTTATTAATTAAATAACTTAATTAATAAAACCTTTTAAAGGTTTTTTAATTAATTATTTATTTGATTTAGTGATTAAATTATTTTAATAATTTAATGGGTTCTCCACCTAAGGTCTAAGGTCTAAAAGACCTTTGATTATTTTTTAAATAATCAAAAGGGTTTCATAAACCCTAAAGTTGTTTCGAAGGCGCCAAAATAATATTAATTCAAAAAGTTTGAATTATCCTCCCGTCGACGTCGTGCATAGCATGGAAGTTTGGCTATATAAGCCATAACCTATAGTCCAAAGCAAATGTGTTAAAGAAATTCGAATTGCGCAAAGGTTGGGAAGTAAAAGCTACGACTATCATTTTTTCGCCACGTTTATCCATTGCCAAAGGGTTAAGGAGAAGGAGACTCTTGCTAGCCTTCAAGCTAGCGCCGTTGGCCTAGTGGCAACGACTGTTCTGCGAAGGCGCTTGAAGGGAGGTCAAGCGTTCGACTCCCGTCGTGGAGTGTGAGAAGAGTTTTTGCGCTCCGATTTTTTCGGAGGCACTGTTGACCCACGATTTTTGAAAGCATTTTTTTGGTAAGGTTTTTTTTAAATAAAATCTGCATTTTTGTTAAAGAAGAAGTGGTTGGGCAGATTTATTTAAAATTATTTTTAAGGTTAAATGCTTCTTTGGAGATATAAGGTTGATAGTGTGTGGTTGAGATTTTTGGCTTGATTGTTGAGTGAGATTTGCTTAGAAGCTATTATTCCTTGAGCATGGTTTAATTAATTTGGAGAGAAAGATTTTTTTTTTTTTTGGTGTGATGGAGTCATAAGGTGTTTTATGGAATAAATATTTTTGTGGTTACTTTTATGATCTAACCCTAACTTGGTGGCAAAGTTGAGGGTGGTGTTGGTAACAGGTTGAAGAACTATTCTCTTCTTCCTCAAAAAAAGGTATGGGCAACTTCTTCCATGTATATTGTTGATGGTGTATTTTCTAAAATTGAGTTTGGAGTGAAAAGGTTGTCTACTAGGTATTCTTGTTGGTGTAAATCCCATTTTCTGGATATTGAAGATTGTTTATGCATTAAAATCATTGATGAGTTTTTTGGGTGAATGCATAATTCTGGTTGAGGAAGAGGAAGCATTTTTGCACTAGGGTTTATGTTAGTAAGTCTTGCTACTTGCATTGAGATGGTGAAACCCTTAGTTGGCTATTTTGAGATTGATGGTTGAGTTGCTTCCATAGAGGTTGTTTTGATCAAGTTAATGCTTTACTTGATACATGATTTGGGCTTACTCCATTGAGATTGATTTGAGCAAGTTATTCTTTGCATTGGTGATTTATGTTGGTGGCTGTTTTGTTCAAATACCTTTGGAGGGAAAAGGATGTCTACTAGTTTCCTTTTCATGTAGTGATTGGTTGAATGCTTCAAGGTTAATGTTGAGTTGAATGATGTTGGTTAAACCTTGTCTATAAGCATTGTTGTTAAAGCCCTAATTGGTTGAGAAAAGATATTGGTTGTGGAAAGAACATGAGTATCATTGTTATATGAGATATTGCATGGTTGGCAATTGTTGGGTTGTGTTTCATGTTCTTGAGAAAAGCATACTACATCTATCTTATTCTTTTGAGATTGAGATTGAGTTGAGATTGAGATTGGGAGTTAAGTATAGAACATATTGAGTCTCTAACAATTCTCTTTATGTTTCTATGAGATTTGAGATTGAGATTGGGAGTTAAGTATAGAACATATTGAGTCTCTAACAATTCTCTTTATGCTTCTATGAGGTTGATGAATCACATTGGGTCTCTAACAATTCTCTTTGTGGGTTCATGCTAAGCAAGTTTTTCTTGATGAACTTGTGAGCTGATTTGGACAGGTTCTAGTGAAGACTTGTGAGCTGATTTGGACAGGTTCTAGTGAGGACTTGTGAGCTGATTTGGACAGGTTCTAGTGAGGACTTGTGAGCTGATTTGGACAGGTTCTAGTGAGGACTTGTGAGCTGATTTGGACAGGTTCTAGTGAGGACTTGTGAGCTGATTTGGACAAGTTCTAGGGAGGACTTGTGAGCTGATTTGGACAGGTCCTAGCAGAGGACTTGAGGACAGAGTTGAAGTGGTTCTTTGAGAAGAACCTAAGGATAGTTTTGACAAGTCTTTGAGAAGGCTTGTGTGCATCAGAGATTGATTTGTTCAAGCTTTATGAGTTGAGCTTGGGACAGATCTGACAGAGTAAGGAAGACTTGTGTTGGACCGATTGACTGTGTTTAGTACAGGTTGATGAGTTGTTGTGGAGGTGATCAGTGAGGATAGAGGTCTCTTGAGGCTGAGCATTGAGGATAGGAGGTCTTCTGTGGAAAGGAGTTCCACGTGCTAGCGGAATAAGAGGCAGGTGATCTTCTGAAGTATCATTTCCAGAGCTAAGGGGAAGGATTCTCCTTTGGGCAGGAGGCTCATAAATTCGTGAGGAGGGGAAGGATTCTCCTTTGGGTAGGAGGCTCATAAATTCATGAGGAGGGGAAGGATTCTCCTTTGGGCAGAGGCTCATAAATACTTGAGTAGGGGAAGGTTTCTCCTTTGGGTTGAGGCTCATAAACATTGTAATTGGGAAGGATTCCCAAAGAACTTTGAGAAAGCTTTTTAGAGAAAATTTTTGTGGATGTAGCCCATGTTGGGTGAACCACGTTAAAATTGGTGTCTCATTGTGTGTTGCTTTATGCATTGCTTTGATATTGCTATTGGTTCATTGCTTTGCAAAGTTGAAGTTAAATAGAGAAAGTAAAAAGAGGTCTTATACTGTTCACCCCCCCCTCTCAGTATAAGCTTGTGTTCTTCAATTGGTATCAGAGTGGGTTCCTTCGAAAAGTTTAACAACTTGAAGGAAAATATTGTAAAGAACATAATGGAATCTACAAGTGGTAATGCAACACCTATTCTTGATGGGGCAGATTTTGGGCTTTGGAGTGCTAGGATGAAGGTTCATCTTATGGCTCTTGGAAATGAAGTTTGGGAAGTGATTGAGGATGATTATACCATTCCCGAGCATGGTCCTTCTACTAAGGAAGAGAGGCTCCTACATCATAGCAATTCAAAGGCAATGAATGCAATCCCGAAGGGTTTACAGAAGGCAGATCTTACCAAGGTGATTCACTGCAAGACAACTAGTGAAATGTGGAAACAAGTTGAAGGTGGTTCATACAGGTGATGCAAATGTCCGAAAGGCCAAGTTGAGACACTTCAAAGGTATGTTTGAACAACTCAAGATGAATGATGAAGAAAATATTAGTGACTATATGCTTCGTATGGATGAGATTGTTAACTCTATGAAGGAACTAGGTCTTGAGCTTGCTGAAAATGATATTTGTGATAAGATTTTGAGGTCTCTTCCAAATAGATTTAGTGAAAATATTTCTGCTATTGAGGAAGCTAAGGATTTGGATAAGTTGAAAAAGGATGAGCTTCATAGTATACTTGCGTGAGTTGAGAACTCAAGTGAAGGTTGATGTTAAGAAGGAGGCGACTTTCAAGGCTACCAAGAAATCCAAGGGTAAAGAGCTTCAAGATAGTGATGAGTCTTCTAGTGATGAAGAGGCATATTACAGCAAGAAGGGCAAGTTCTCAAGAAAGCACAAAGGTATGAAATATGTCAAGTGTTTCAATTATGGAAAGTTTGGTCATTATGCTACTAACTATACTGCTGCCAAGGATGAAAGTGATGAAGATAAACAAGATTATAAGAGCAAGGATTCTGAAAGGCACAGGCATCAAAGGAAGAATAAAGATGAGCAAAGCAATCAAGGAAAGAGGTACTCTCACAAACACAAGAAAAGTTTCTACCTAGACAAGGCAAGTAAGTGTTCTAGTAGTGATAGTGAAAGTTCTTCAAGTGATGTTGGAAATGAGATGTTGTTCCTAACAGAAAAAGAAGAAGAAAAGAAACATAGATTTGTCCTTATGAAATGTTTTAGATGTGGAAATTTTGGACATCTTGAGGATGATTGCACAAATGATGGATTGATTTCTAGTTATACTATGTATGAGGATGCTTCAAAAAATTGTAAGGAAGATCTTTGTATGGCTTTAGAAAAGGGTAGCACCTCTAGTGATAAGAAATCTGAAAAAGTCATTGATGTTTCAAAAGGTAAACAAATAGAGGAAGTTATAGAGGATGGTGAAGTAGATCTTGAAGCTGAACTTGTTAGTGCTCTTAGTGCTTTGAAAAATGAAAGAAAGAAGAATGCTAGACTCAATGATAAATTGGATGAATGTTGTATTGAGAGAGATGAGCTTATAGAAAGTCTTGACTTCTCTATAGCTAAGACACATAAACTTAAGGATAAGTTAGAGTCTAAGGTTCTTGAGTGTAGAGAGTTGGAACATAAAGTGGCTTCCTTGAAAGAGGAAACTAAAGAGTACAAGGAGAAGCTTTAGAGGTTTGAAGATAGCACCAAAAAGGTAAAGTCAATCATCAAAGATCAAAGAAGGACAACAGATAAAACAGGTCTTGGTTTTGGTAAGAAACACATGGAACAGGTTGGGGAATCTAGTAAGAGATTTCAAAAGGAAGAGAGTTCTGATGAGGAAAGTACTTCAGAAAAAGAGTCCTTGAGTGATAGATGCACAGAATCAGAAAACAGGAATCAAAAAAAGGGGAGAAAGTTTACAGGACCTAAGAGGTCAAATCAAGGAAAGTTTAATGGCGGATGTTTTGCTTGTCACAAGTTTGGTCACATGGCTTCACATTGCATGACTCAAGTGAGGAAGGTAAATGACAGATTCAGAGGTGGTAATTTCTTTCAAGGGTATTGCTACTCTTGTAAACAGTTTGGGCACAAGGTTGTTTATTGCAAGGCTAATAACAAGAACAGGGTTGGTCAGAACAGATGGAGTCAAAGATCAGGTATGCCTCAAAGAAATAACATTGTTAGTTGTTATAAGTGCAACAATGAAGGTCACATAGCTAGACAGTGTAGAGCTAAAATTCCAAGGTACAGGAATAGGAACATGGGTATGAACAGGCACAAGAATCAAGACATGGATAAGAACAGGAATGATAACAAGAACAACAATAGTGACATGAACAAGAATAGGAATATGGACAAGGAGAACAAGAGAAGACATGGTAAGGCAGCTATAGACACTGATGAAGATCAATGCCTAATGGGAGTTTTACTCCCACCCCAGAATTAATCACCTCAACAGGAGGTGGGGGAGGGACTAAGCTAAGAGGCTCATTCTTAGTCCCAAGCCCCAAAGGTGACCCTTTGCCATTGATGACAAAGGGGGAGAGATATGAGTAAGGGGGAGAGCCTCAAGTCCGGGGGAGCTGATTTCTATACAGCAGTTTTGAGTTTCTAGTGTTGTTGAGAAGCATGGTTTGCCATCAATGACAAAGGGGGAGATTGTTGGCAATTTTGGGTTTGAGATCCTAGCTTCTTGTCTATGAGTTGTCATTGATGTCAAAAGGAACTGGCATTAATGTCAAGAGGATTTATTGGCTTCAAAGGTTGAAGATTCCAAAGAATATTTTCTAGAAGATTTCAAAGAGATTCCATGTGGCAGATGAAAAGGTTTTTATCAAAACCATGGCAGGTTTAAGGGTTTTTATTAAAACCAGGTGGATGCATTAAGGGTTTTTCTCAAAACCACTCTCAACTTAATGCAAATGCTGGAGACACTTATTAATTAAATAACTTAATTAATAAAACCTTTTTAAGGTTTTTTAATTAATTATTTATTTGATTTAGTGATTAAATTATTTTAATAATTTAATGGGTTCTCCACCTAAGGTCTAAGGTCTAAAAGACCTTTGATTATTTTTTAAATAATCAAAAGGGTTTCATAAACCCTAAAGTTGTTTCGAAGGCGCCAAAATAATATTAATTCGAAAAGTTTGAATTATCCTCCCGTCGACGTCGTGCATAGCATGGAAGTTTGGCTATATAAGCCATAACCTATAGTCCAAAGCAAATGTGTTAAAGAAATTCGAATTGCGCAAAGGTTGGGAAGTAAAAGCTATGACTATCATTTTTTTGCCATGTTTATCCATCGCCAAAGGGTTAAGGAGAAGGAGACTCTTGCTAGCCTTCAAGCTAGCACCGTTGGCCTAGTGGCAACGACTGTTCTACGAAGGCGCTTGAAGGGAGGTCAAGCGTTCGACTCCCGCCGTGGAGTGTGAGAAGAGTTTTTGCGCTCCAATTTTTTTGGAGGCACTGTTGACCCACGATTTTCGGAAGCATTTTTTTGGTAAGGTTTTATTTTTAAATAAAATCTGCATTTTTGTTGAAGAAGAAGTGGTTGGGCAGATTTATTTAAAATTATTTTTAAGGTTAAATGCTTCTTTGGAGATATAAGGTTGATAGTGTGTGGTTGAGATTTTTGTCTTGATTGTTGAGTGAGATTTGCTTAGAAGCTATTATTCCTTGAGCATGGTTTAATTAATTTGGAGTCATAAGGTGTTTTATGGAATAAATATTTTTGTGGTTACTTTTATGATCTAACCCTAACTTGGTGGCAAAGTTGAGGGTGGTGTTGGTAACAGGTTGAAGAACTATTCTCTTCTTCCTCAAACAAAGGTATGGGCAACTTCTTCCATGTATATTGTTGATGGTGTATTTTTTGAAATTGAGTTTGGAGTGAAAAGGTTGTCTACTAGGTATTCTTGTTGGTGTAAATCCCATTTTCTGGATATTGAAGATTGTTTATGCATTAAAATCATTGATGAGTTTTTTGGGTGAATGCATAATTCTGGTTGAGGAAGAGGAAGCATTTTTGCACTAGGGTTTATGTTAGTAAGTCTTGCTACTTGCTTTGAGTTGGTGAAACCCTTAGTTGGCTGTTTTGAGATTGATGGTTGAGTTGCTTCCATAGAGGTTGTTTTGATCAAGTTAATGCTTTACTTGATACATGATTTGGGCTTACTCCATTGAGATTGATTTGAGCAAGTTATTCTTTGCATTGGTGATTTATGTTGGTGTCTGTTTTGTTCAAATATCTTTGGAGGGAAAAGGATGTCTACTAGTTTCCTTTTCATGTAGTGATTGGTTGAATGCTTCAAGGTTAATGTTGAGTTGAATGATGTTGGTTAAACCTTGTCTATGAGCATTGTTGTTGAAGCCCTAATTGGTTGAGAAAAGATATTGGTTGTGGAAAGAACATGAGTATCATTGTTATATGAGATATTGCATGGTTGGCAATTGTTGGGTTGTGTTTCATGTTCTTGAGAAAAGCATACTACATCTATCTTATTCTTTTGAGATTGAGATTGAGTTGAGATTGAGATTGGGAGTTAAGTATAGAACATATTGAGTCTCTAACAATTCTCTTTATGTTTCTATGAGATTTGAGATTGAGATTGGGAGTTAAGTATAGAACATATTGAGTCTCTAACAATTCTCTTTATGCTTCTATGAGGTTGATGAATCACATTGGGTCTCTAACAATTCTCTTTGTGGGTTCATGCTAAGCAAGTTTTTCTTGATGAACTTGTGAGCTGATTTGGACAGGTTCTAGTGAAGACTTGTGAGCTGATTTGGACAGGTTCTAGTGAGGACTTGTGAGCTGATTTGGACAGGTTCTAGTGAGGACTTGTGAGTTGATTTGGATAGTTTCTAGTGAGGACTTGTGAGCTGATTTGGACAGGTTCTAGTGAGGACTTGTGAGCTGATTTGGACAGGTTCTAGTGAGGACTTGTGAGCTGATTTGGACAAGTTCTAGGGAGGACTTGTGAGCTGATTTGGATAGGTCCTAGCAGAGGACTTGAGGACAGAGTTGAAGTGGTTCTTTGAGAAGAACCTGAGGATAGTTTTGACAAGTCTTTGAGAAGGCTTGTGTGCAGTAGAGATTGATTTGTTCAAGCTTTATGAGTTGAGCTTGGGACAGATCTGACAGAGTGAGGAAGACTTGTGCTGGACCGACTGACTATGTTTAGTACAGGTTGATGAGTTGCTATGGAGGTGATCAGTGAGGACAAAGGTCTCTTGAGGCTGAGCATTGAGGACAGGAGGTCTTCTGTGGAAAGGAGTTCCACGTGCTAGTGGAATAAGAGGCAGGTGATCTTCTGAAGTATCATTTCCAGAGTTGAGGGGAAGGATTCTCCTTTGGGCAGGAGGCTCATAAATTCGTGAGGAGGGGAAGGATTATCCTTTGGGTAGGAGGCTCATAAATTCATGAGGAGGGGAAGGATTCTCCTTTGGGAAGAGGCTCATAAATACTTTAGTAGGGGAAGGTTTCTCCTTTGGGCTGAGGCTCATAAACATTGTAATTGGGAAGGATTCCCAAAGAACTTTGAGAAAGCTTTTTAGAGAAAAGTTTTGTGGATGTAGCCCATGTTGGGTGAACCACGTTAAAATTGGTGTCTCATTGTGTGTTGCTTTATGCATTGCTTTGATATTGCTATTGGTTCATTGCTTTGCGAAGTTGAAGTTAAATAGAGAAAGTAAAAAGAGGTCTTATACTGTTCACCCCCCCTCTCAGTATAAGCTTGTGTTCTTTAGCTTTAGCCTATTAAGAAAAAGTAGACCAAATATTAGAGGACATAGTACAATAGGTTCAACATATTAAAAAGGAATCATCTATTCAATATCATCTTAATTTAGGGATAAACATTATCGATGAACCTAAGGAATGTGTCTCATCAGATTTTGAAGACTCTATTAAAGTACCATGCACCATTATAGAAGAAACAAATTGGTAAATAAAATGTAGTGTTAGATGTTAATACCTCTACCATTAATAAGGAAATACCAGAAAATGAGCAGGATAAGTCAAAAGCTTTTCCAATAGAGCCAAGAGAGGATAAATATAATAAAAAATAAAGTTATGAAAAAATATTGAGGAATATAAAAATAAGACCTACTCATGATACATGCAAGTCAAAAATAGAAAAACCCTCAAATTATTAAGCAAGATCTTGGGAAGCAAGAGCAAACATAGAGAAAGGAACACAAACTAAGTTGGTTTAACTTATCT
Source organism: Wollemia nobilis (assembly GCA_028583015.1). Classification (NCBI taxonomy): domain Eukaryota; kingdom Viridiplantae; phylum Streptophyta; class Pinopsida; order Araucariales; family Araucariaceae; genus Wollemia; species Wollemia nobilis. The sequence goes on along the minus strand of JAQPPZ010004624.1, from coordinate 13,376,256 downwards.
TTACCAAAAAACAAAATAACTTTGACAATTTGTAGGTGAGGACAATAGCCCCTAATGAGACATGATTATCATATCATGGAATATAAGGGATGCTAATGCCCCCTCAAAGCAAAGGTGTATTAAGGACCTTTGTTTAAGTAATAAACCTAATGTTCTATGTATCCAGGAAACTAAAATGACAAAAGAAGAAGTTTTAAAGACTATGAAAGCCATATGGGTGAAATGTGAATGGGATGCTATGGATTCTAAAGGAGGGATAAGGGGAATTCTAACTTGTTGATGTAGAAACCTAAAAATTATCATATTAACATTTGTAATGATAACCTTAAAAACTTAATAATTTTTCAAAGGTTCAATTAATCCAAATATTTGGCATGATAACCTTAGAAACATCAAATCAGCCCATCCTAGCTCCATTTTCCCATTAAGCCCTATCCTACGCCTAGCTCATGGTCACCATGTGACTATCCCACTCCTCCTAGCCTATGTGCACATTCCCTTAGTCTACCCTTTGACTTTAGCTTAGGTCCACCTCACCCTAACCTAGCCTACCCCCTACTCTTCACATCCCCATGCACCCACACAACCTCCCATTCTCCTTAATGCATATGGGTGGGGTGAGGACTCTCCCCACCCAAGAGCATTAATGAGGTATGGTTCACACACACCACTTGAGTGGGGTGAGGAATCTTCCCACCCAAGAATATTAATGAGGCATGGTGCACACACATCCCTTTGACCATCCAAGTGGGAAAACCCATAATTTTCCTCCCCTCACCCAAGCCACTTGGCTGCCATGTCACATCCACCTCATCTCCACCTCACTACCCCTAACCCTTGCCAAATTCTATAAATAACCCCCCATTTCTTTCATTTGCATGAGTGTGTGAGATTACTATAGGGAAAATCTACCAAATTTTAGTTTGAATTTACTTGTGTGCACATTGTTAGAATTTTGTTTACTTGCATATTAGCCATGGACAATATTGTAGACCTCTATTTCATGGATCTATTTTGTGAAACTACTCGCATGTGGAAGATCCAACAGACTTCAAATTCGAACCAAAAACACCTCGTAGCTGATAGAAGGTCTTCGATAAATTTTAGCACATTTTGGGTAGTACAAAGGGAACCGCCTACCCCCAGATGGTTCACAATCACAACTATACATCCCTGGATGGTTCCCCATTCGAGACCAAACATAGTCAGGCATCCAACCATATATAATCTACAGAGGTGAGAAAGGTAAATTTTGATGTTTTTATATCATTTTGAGGTTGTTTAATGCTTTAATCCAAGTTTTATTGCTAGCTCCTTTCATAAGTTTGGATTCAAATTAGGTGGACCCAAGGGGTGCTACTAACTATTTTTTTGGTTGTGTGTATGTGACCAAGAAATCATTAATGATTGATGAAATGAAATATTTGTATTAACCATATAGTTTAGGAACTATAGTTTAAATATATTACAAAATAGCTAATCAAATTGAATGAACAGGAGATCACACCAAAAAATCTACCAAGAGGAAGAGAGTTTGGTTTAGAAATCTTCCACCTAGGATATTTAGGAAATTAACCATTAGATATTTAAGACAGTAAATATCTACATGGTAGAAAGTAGAAAAGTAATTGTAATAATCTACCCAAGTAGTGTAATGAAATATATTACCTATTTTACCTAGTGGAGTAAAAGGGTAAATATCCCAAAGAATGGAATATTACTCTAACATCCCCCCTTATTACATTATTTGGGTAATGTATATAACTGCCCCAATACAGTGAAATTTTTTTCGATCTGCTAGTTCTTGCTCTGTCACAATGCTCTGGCTGCTCCTAAGCAAAAAGTGGGTCATTCCTCACTTTGTCTTCACATCAACGAATGTCCTTATTGTAATCTTATCATCCAACCAAATTGCATGGGTAACCAGTCGCTGTAATCACTAGGTGTAGTATAGTAGATCAATTCATACAAGATTCATTCGGTTACAAAATGAGTTTGCAAAAGATAAGGTAGCTAAGGTGTCGGTCGCTGCCGAAATTGCACCCTTATAAGTTCCCCCTTTTTGCAAAACATGTAATTTCTGAAATAAGTTTAACTAAGGTGTCAGTCGCTACCGAAAATGCACCCTTATAAGTCTTCTTCTCTTTTTTACTAAAAATTTATGAAGAAAAGAAATGAATATCCCCCTTAATTGCAAAAGATGTGCAACTTAAGAATCTTTGTGAAGGATTGTACAAAATATTGCCTCCTAGGCAAATTTTACACCAAAAAATTACCTCCTTTTGTTACAAGAACTTCAAACAATGAGATTTTGCTATTTATGAAGCCTAAAAGAGGTACAAACACCCCTTTATTATAAGTACTTCAAACAAAAACTTATGCTATTTATGAAGCCTAAAAAAGAGAGAGAGAGGAAATGGTGCTTTCTTAAGGTGACAAAATGTGTTTTCCCTCTAAAATACTGTCTTAGCAAGGAGCATTTTGTGTGCTATTTATCCCATGCTCTTTGATTTGCTCTTGGTGTTGTGGGTCTTGATTTAGTGCCATCAACTAAATCCCACATTTCCTCTACAGTCAGGATGGCTTTCATCTTAGTTTTCCATGTTGAATAGTTAGGACCCTTTAACAATCATGTATCACTTAAGTATTTATTGATAGTTTCCATGATTAAGGTCCTATAATTTGTACTAGGATGATTTTTCTTTCACTCTCAAGTGGTATTTAATGGCACCTGCCTAAAAATTCTCTTGAAGGGAGATAATCAGTTGGAGAAAATTAAGCCAAACAAATAAGATATGAAAGATAATTCACTCAAAAATATATTTAATGGCACTTTCCTAAAAATCATCTTGAAGAGGGATAATCAGTTTGAGGAAATTAAGCCAAACAAATAGAGTGAATTAGGGGTTTTTGTTTGTAGGAGAGAATATCAAGTGAATATTGGCTTTAAATCTGTGCAATGGTTAACACAAGTTTATTAGTGAAAATTTGGGGTATGGAGTGTTATTGATTCTATGACTTATAATTGTAAAAGAAATAATGCAATAATCAAACAAGAATGCCCACAAAATTCTTATCACCTAGGTGTCGGATGCAACCGAAAATGCACCTAATTTGCCAATGAAGGTGTCGAGTAAAATAAAAAATGCACCTTTTAATTTTTGCAACAAAATGTGAAATTGTGTTGTGCAAAAAAATGATATGTTATGTCTCCTCCTTGTCTTACAATTTTGCAAAAGAAGTACAATGTTATCTTCCCCACTTTATTTTGCAAAATTAACAAATCGAGCACTCCTTCCAAGACAAGTCGACACACGACCCACGTTTGAAAGGCTTCCAGACTAGTCGACAAACGACTTGGTTTTGATGGACCCAAGGTTACAATTTCTTCTCAGTTTTGCAAAAAAGAATGTGCAATTTTTATGTCTTATATCCCCCCTAAGAGAAAACAAATGCACACTTTGCCTTTTGAATTTTACAAAAAAATTCAATCTCCTTGTTGTCTAATTTGCAAAAAGAATTCAAGTTTGATCCTTTCTTGTATGCTAAATTAACAAGGTTGAGAAGAGTTTTTATGTTCTACAACAAAATTGTTGGTTTCTTTGTCTCTTTATCCCCAAGTGTGGAGAAAACATAAGAAATGGAATTGTTATAGTTGCAAAAGAAATTTGGTGTATAAAAGGTTTCCAATGTAAATGCTAAAAAAATAAAATTTTAAAGACTTAATTTTAAATAATTAAACATAATTTGACAAAAAATAATCAAGTTATATAAAAAAATGATTATTTTAAGCAAAAATATATAAAATTATTAAAAATTATCTAAAAAAATATTAAATTTAAGCAATTTTTTTTTTTTTTTTTTAAATTGGAAAATTTACCAAATTTAACTCGAAATGCACCTTCTTTGCAAAAAGAGAGAGCGCGGGGGTCTATCTCTTGACCTCGTGCTCGTCAAGTTCAAGCTTTACCATTGCACTGCTAGGGTGACTTTGAAAGCTAGCCCCATGTGCTAGTAATTGAAGAAAGGGCGGGTGGTCTTTAAGTTTTGTGGGATTTTTATCCCACATTCATCCCAAAAGGGATGAATCTAGGCTTTAAAAGCCTGGCCGTGCTATTAAGCACGTGATTTCCTACGAGCAATCATGTAGCCCACTTTGCTTCTCTCCCCTCGTAACGTGTAACCTCCATGCCTAACTAGTTGTTGCCATGTGTCACGATGTTGCCCAACCTTTAGTCGCCTATTTGTAGCTTATTTGTTCGTGCCAGGTGTCACCTCTTTATCCTCGCCACGTGTCACCTCTCAGTTCTAGCTATGTGTCACCTTTCAGATGTGTCTTCGAGATGCGAGTTAGATTTGTTTTCTACATCTAGGTTACGTCTTAGATCGTGCCACATGTCACCAAGGTGAGGTATTCATTAGATCCGATTCAGTAGGCAGGTCTTCATCAAAGCCTGGTACGCTGGGCCAAGAGTGTGAGGGCACTCTTGCCCTCGATGCACTCTTGGTTGGCTAGGCCATGGGGGAGCATGAGGGCGCTCTTGCCCTCTAAGCTCTTCACTAGCTTAGCCACGAGGTTAGTGTCCCTGTGGGCGGGATCCTTGAGAAGGTCCCATTTAATTTTTGCTTGCGCTGGCATGGTCGCCGATAGACTGAGTCCTGTCTAGTCGATCGCTTGGGATCGCCAGTGGACAAAGTCTTGCCTAGTCGATCGCCTGCGATCGCCAACGGACAAAGTTCTGCCTGGTCGATTGCCTATGGGTCCCACTGCCTATTGAGGTGGGGTCGAGGTGGGCCTAGAAAAAAAATCCAGGATGCTACCTCCTCTACCTCTGGGCTCAGTGGGTTAATTAATCATTAATCAAACATTAGGAACTTTATGAAGATAGAAAAAATAATGAATTAAATTCATCAAATGAAAATGGTGCTTCCTCTTGTGCGATATCGCATTCTCCAACGGAACGATTGTGCTTCTTCCCTCCAGCTCCCTCCAACTCTGATGCCAATGTGACCAAGAAATCATGAATGATTGATGAAATGAAATATTTGTATTAACCATATAGTTTAGGAACTATAGTTTAAATAAGTTACAAAATAGCTAATCAAACTGAATGAACAGGAGATCATGCCAAGAGGAAGAGAGTTTGGTTTAGAACTCTTCCACCTAGGATATTTAGGAAATTAAACATTAGATATTTAAGACAGTAAATATCTACATGGTAGAAAGTAGAAAAGTAAATGTAATAATATACCCAAGTAGTGTAATGCAATATACTACCTATTTTACCTAGTGGAGTAAATGGGTAAATATCCCAAAGAATGGAATATTACTATAACAATGTAGGGATTTTGGAGACTCATTCAACCAAGGGTGGTCATCAAGCATAAAAACCCACCCACCCTTTGAGGTGGTTTTTGAAGACTAGTGTGCCATTACATGACATTGTATAAAAAGGGATTGTCACCTTGGAAACCATTATTGTAGCCCCAAAAGGGCATGCTAAAAGATTGCATTGTAATATATTTTGGTATTTAATAAAATAACATGTTTTTGTTGGCTTTTGGATCCTTAATATTAATGAAAACTCATCGAATAAATATTCATAGAATAAGATATATGATAGCTGCAATATAGTAAGATCAAGATAATAATATAACAAAAATAATATGAGCCAACTAATATGTAAAATCAAGGCTTATAATATATCAACTAACATTCATTAATAATAAAAAATATATGAATGTAATAGCCTAAATCATACATGTACAAAGCATGTAGCACAACTTACAATATTAGTTGCTCAAATGTATGCAATCTTTATTACTCCTCTTACAAATGTATCATAAAACTCTCATACAATAATAATACTTTCTATGCACACTCTGTAGATTATGTAGACTATGTAGACAATGTAGGTGATGTACACTATGGAGTAATACATAACCATTGTAGGATATATAGCCATTGTAGGATGACTCTTTGGTTACTTGACTCTTCCTTATGCCAAGTCTCGTGACTCTTGGCTTCTCTACTTGATACTTGCATACACATGACTCTATCTTGTATGCACACTTGGACATGACTCTTCACATAACACTTTCTAATCTAAGAACACATGTGCACACTTATATATGAGACACTTGTGCACATCTACACACATAACACTTTGACACTCATTTACATGACACTTATGCATTTCCTGCACATTTTTACATTACATAAAATTTTTACTCACACTCTAATCTAGGACACAACCCTAATCTAATATTTACAAGATGTACCATGAGGGTACATTAGCATGTACCAAATAATGTAATATTCTCCAACATCCCCATGTATTACATTATTTGGTTATTAAAGACTTTAGTATTCAATTATGGTCTTTTTCCTTCAATCAATCTTGGGACCTGTGCTTGGTTTACTTTCTTCATAAGATTTATTTTATTGCCTAACTTTGAGTTCTGACTTTGGCATTGCTATTATTTTTCTTCTAAATATGTTGTTGAAGAAGTTCATACCTTTCTTGTGCCCATATCTAAATTTTGAGAAATATTTATGAGGAAATCCATTAAGAGCTTTTCTTGTCATTGTGTATATCCATTCAAAAATGTTATTTTTTGTACCAACAATATTTTTGAGAATTATTGGTACCTCCAAAAATTTTGCAACAATAAATATTCCATCATCTTTCTATCTTATGTCCATGCCTACCACAATCTTCACATTTATTTTTTAAATGTTTGAAGTCTTTATTACAATGTTCTTTGTCACACACACTATATATACATATTTTGTCTTCATGAACTATATTCTTTGAATCACATGCAACATCTATTCTTGAATCAAGTTCCTTTGTCTTCGTTATGAATTCCAAGTCAAAAGTATCAAAACTTGAATCATAATTCTTGTTGAAGATCACTAGTATCACAAGATGCATCAGTAGTCATTGATTTTAATTCTAGGGTATCACAAAATTCATTTGTCATCATAGGCCTTAAATCATTTGTGTCACAACAAACATCTTTCATCCTTGGTTTGTTCCCTAATTATTCAACCTTTTCTTGTTTTCTTACTTTGGAGAAATTTAGAGTGATTATTCCCTTCTATATTGTTTTCCATAGGCTAACAAGTACAATAACAAAGTTTTCATAACAATTATTAACATAATTAAGAATACTTTGCATGCATTGTTGAAGTATTAAAACTTCTCCTTTTTCTGCTTCACTGGTAATGTCAACAAATTTATTCTTCAAATATTTAGTCATTTCCTCTTATTTTCTATTCTTGTATTTGAGAACTTCATTAGAAAGTAATGTCATATACATTATCTTTCCTATATCATTAGGTAATGTGAAAACATCTTTAGAGTCTTCAACTGCTTCATCAAGTTTTGAACTTAGATAATTTCCAAGCATTGAAAATTTTTCATCTTTGGCTTCTCTGATGACTGATTATAAAATTCATTTTTTCTTCATTGATGTATCTTTTTGTCCTTTAATTTTTGTTATCATGTACTAAGTACAACATTTTAAATTTTGTAATATTTCCTTAGTTTCTTCTAGTGAGTCATCTTGAATGTATATTTGTTCTTCTTGAAAACATAAGTTTTCTTCTTCAATTGTTTTTGACAACTCATGTTTTTGTATTTCTATTTTTTGATCATTTTTCTTTTCACTTGCTTTTTCTTTGCCATGTTCCTTTGAAGTTGACAACCTTATGTCTCCCTAGTTAATTGTTTAGAAACTAGAAAACATGAATGTTACATTTTTTATTTATTTTGATGTTGAATACCTTTTGTATCCTAAATTAATTTTGCAAATAATCTATTAATTTAAAAGGAATAAAGTAAATCTAAAAAATGGATGTAATAAATTAAACTTAATAGTTTCTAGTTATCACTCTATAAACAAATCAAGCATTAATATAGAATTCAACCTTATCTCTCCTAATAAAAAATTAAGCTACTTAATAAAACAATAATTTATTTTTCAACCTTATCTCTCCTTAGTTTATAAAACATTATGCAATAAATTATTTTCCAATCCTTATCTCCTTAATTTAGTTTGGAAACCCTAATTATTATTACCTTTGCATGCCTTGAATGTCTCCAATGCTGTGAATACCTTTCTTATTATTGTTCTCGAATGTGCAGTCTCCAACACTATGAATATATTTCTCATTGTTGTCCTTAAATATGCGATCTCCAACGCTGCATATACCTTATATCACTACTATTTTGATTCCTCAAATGTACGAACAAGTATTAATTGATACTCTTGGTAGTAACACACATTTAGATGGACATTCTAAACTTTGGTAGGTGAAATATTTGATGAATCCAATATTTTCTTGAAGTGTAATGCTCTTTACTATTTGGTGTTTGATAGAACATTCAACGTTCGTTGGTATTGTCTTGCTAAGTGGATATCCGAAAATTTTCTAACCTCCTACGATTATAGACTCATTTTCTTGGTATTATGTAAGGTGTTAGAATAACCTTGGTGCTTATCTTCCATATAATAATGTTTCATTTTCCTTGGTGCTTATCCTTCTATAGCGAAGAGCTTTGGAATGACGATCAAAATCTCCTTTCAACAATGGTGTGGTTTCAATGTGAGACCCAATGACTGGTATTGCTTTGTGAATGGTTGTGGTTCTTACAACTTCTCAATCAGTGCAAAAATTTCAAGGAAGAACTTAGCCAAATATTCCTTGCATTCCTTATTACTTCATCATGTTCTCCAATATAATCATATGCTTTATTTTTTAGGTCAAACAACACGCAGGAATATGGCATCGATGCTACTCCTTCAAAAATTGGTTGGTTTCATACACTCTTCTTATTGCACCTTTAGACTTTGTATTTGCACCCTAAAACTCTTTTATTTGCTGCACCATGAAACTTGATATTTGGTTGCTCACTGATCTTCTTGCTGCTCCTTGAATCCTTAATATTTAGCTGTACTTTAATATTCGACTCCACTATTAAACTTATTTACCTCAAGAATGGTTGCTTGCTATCTTGTTGAAAACTTCTCCTTCTTTACTTTTTGCTTATTTCCTTTTCCAACACATGTGTAGCTCTACACTTTCCTTCTCTTCTATCTTCATAGGAATTTGTATTCGACTTCTATGCTTGTAACTAGGAAGTTTATAATACTTCCTTTCCTTGGTGGCAATATCTTCTTCTATTATTATGTAGACAAGAAACTTGCCCTTTCTTTTTCTTCTCTATCATTGGTTGAATGAACTAATATTTTCCTGACCTCTTTCTCTATATCATGGGCCTCTTTAATATTGGCTTCTAGCCTCTTTCTCTATTTTTGTGGAATATATATCTCTTATATTCAAGCCTTCTTTCTCTTTCCTGTAATAAGGAGTTTTTTTTATTATATATGGCCTCTTATCTTTTCACTAATAAGGGCCACAAATATGCACTATAGATATCTTTCTCTGAAGGATCTCTATCCTCTAATATTGGCCTCTCTTCTTGGACCAATCATCAAGGTCAATATAGACATGAATATTCTCTATCTTTCATTTACTAAGACTTTTATCAAGGACTTTTTCTTCAAGAACTCTATCTTCTCTGTATCAATATCAAGATCTATCTTCAAGACCTGAAACTTTAATAATCTACAACTTAAATCAATCTTTACTTGATGAAATATTTCTACCTTCTTCTTGCACTTGAAGATGAAAGTCTTCTCTATCTGTTGTAGGAAGCTTCTCACACTTTTGATGACCAATATCTATTGCAACAATATCTTAGGTTGCTTTCTTGGATGCGACCTAAGAATCCAATATGATTCTCCTCCTTACTAGAGAACCCAATATCAATGTTAAGGTGACTATAAAATTCCCTCTAAACAAGATAGCTTGATTGTACCAACTTCTTCAAATTTCTTCTAAGTGTTGATAGAAATCAATTACCAAGAATTTATCTATGTCCCTAAAATCCTTTATCAATGTCAAGGTTGGCTATTTCCCTGAATAATCAATTGTCTTCAAGTTGATTTTCCCAAATATGAGTCCTAGTCTTCACTAGTTATCCTTCAACCTAGTGGAAAGACCCTAGATGATTCTTAGTCTTCACTAGTTGTTACACAACTGTGGAAAAACCCTAGCTTATTTTATTACTTTGAACAAAACTCAATTATGCAGCTAACTAAATCAACTTGTGCAAGTAACTACTTGTTGTAGCTTTGATACCACTATTGGCTTTTGAAGCCTTAATATTAATGTAAACTCATAGGATAAATATTCATAGGATCAAATATATGATAGCTACAATATAGTAAGATCAAGATAATAATATAACCAGAATAATATGAGCCAACTAATATGTAAAATCAAGGCTTATAATATATCAACTAACATTCATTAATAAGCAAAAATATATGAATGTAATAGCCTGAATCATACATGTACAAAGCATGTAGCACAACTTACAATATTAGTAGCTCAAACATATACAATATTTACTACGCCTTATTTTACAAATATATCATAAAAATATCATACAATAATAATAGTTTCTATGCACACTCTATAGATTATGTAGAATATGTACACTATGGAGTAATATATAGCCATTGTAGGATGACTCTTTGGTTACTTGACTCTTCATTTCTTTATGCCAAGTCTCATGACTCTTGGTTTCTCCACTTGATACTTGCATACATATAACTCTATATTGTAAGCACACTTGGACATAACTCTTCACATAACACTTCCTAATCTAAAAACACATGTGCACACATATATATGAGACACTTTTACACATTTATACACATAACACTTGCACACTCATTTACATGATACTTGTGCATTTCCTGCATATTATTACATTACATAAAATATTTGCTCACACTCTAATCTAGGACACAACCCTATTTTAATATTTAGAAGATGTACCACAAGGGTATTGTTGTAGCCTAGTTTGTCATCTAGCTCATGCTAGAATTGTGATTATCATCTCTTGGGATATGAAGGTGAGCACTCACTAATCATAGCCCAGACTAAATATTGGAAGAATCAAACTACTTTGATTCAACCTCCAGAGAAGGCTGGCTCCTTATCAACTTAATGAGTGTTGAATCTATTTAGCTCAAATATAGGAAGGTTAGGGATAGAAATGATAGGGTTAGAAACGAATGGATTTAAGATGGACAGGTGAAGCTAACAACATAGATATCGACATAGTATCCTTTAACAAATAATTTTAGAAAATCACCCTAGACGATTAACAACATTAAGAAATTATGTAATTATGCTATTGAAATGGTGTTTTGCATGTTCATATAACTATTCCAAATATCTAGAAATATTTATTATTCAATTTTAGCAGAATAAGATCAATACCCTGATTTGATAAAACTAGAATTATCAATAAGCATGTATGCAGAAACAATTAACTCGATCTACTCTAAGTTAGCTTTTCAAATTAATAGAATAGACTAACCATAAAAGCAAGACGAGATAATATCTAAGAATCAAGTCCACCATTCAACACAGACACAAATTCAAGGTAAACATCCCTTGTAATGCTTTATTCATCAATTTGCAAAGATCTACACAATGGTGGAAGCAAACACTCAAGAGTCAACCTTTTGGAAGGAGGTTGTTGCCTATACTTATAGGTTTTACAATAGTCCTTTTACCCTTAAGTATTACTAGAGATCTTATTTTTTTGTGATTTCTCTAACCACTTGCTGTTTATGATGCCTGCCAACTATGCCCTTCTTGTTCTGTTGCAACAACCTTCTGGTTGGGTTTATCGTTGTCGTCGGTGATTCTTGAGATCAATTCCTCTCCACTAATTTCACAATTGATTCTGGTTCAACAAAGTGCTATGGAAGGTTCTAGACTGTAACATCTTTCTATTTAGAATTTTTGGCATCAAATTTAGTTTTTTCCTTACTTTTTGGGTTATGCACGCAAAAGTTTACGAAAAACCCTTAGTAAAGTAGAAGTTTAATCTTGGTCATAGATCTTACCATCGGAGGGTTGTAGTACTTCTTGTCTACATGATGTTAATGAAGAATGAATAGAAACATAGCTTTACATTGCTTTGGATAGTAACCCTTTCTCACTCTTTTTAGATCTACGTTGTTGATACATGGTGGACGAGAAAGCGTTATTATTTATTCTTCTCACATTTCCTCCCTTTTTGGTGTTTCTCAATTTTGGGTATTTTTTAGTGCTTTCCTTCCATGCGCTAGCTATAAAGGAAGTTGAAAAGTGTGATCTGTTAGACTTCTCAATTTTGGGTTCATTTTAGCACTTCTCAATTTTAGTCTTTTTCATGATGTTTTCCTGTTTGCGCGGCTTATGTGAAGATGATTGAGAATATCGATTTTTGAGACTTCTCACATTTCCTCCCTTCTCAATGCTTCTCACTTTTGGGTCCCTTTCGATGCTCTTCAACTGCGCACTTGCCACAAAGAAGGTTGAGAAGCGTGGTCTTTCTGGAATTCTTACTTTTGGATAGATTTTGACGCTTTCTCATTTTTCACCTTTTTATGATGCTTTTCAATTTTTAGCGCTCTCCACTTCTGTGTAGTGAATACAAAAAGTGTTGGGAAGCACGACTTGCCTATTTTCTCCGTTTTACTCTATTTCCAGCGCTTTTGCACTTTCTTCATCCTTTGTCAATTTTCTAAATTTTTTTGGCTAGGTATGGATATAGCCAATTTATTGGCCTACAGGTACATTAACATGTACCAAATAATGTAATATTCTCCAACATTTTTTACTACCATAGTTGTAATCCTACTAGAAACTCCTATGTAACCATTTATAAAACTAGGCATTGGATAACCTCTTTAGTCATATGCTACTTTGTAGATATTCATTTCATTCTTATCAATGTCTGTGGACCTACAACTTAGTCAGGTAGATTAGAGGTTTGGAGTGGGATTGAAGCCTTTATGAGAAGTAAAGGATAAGAAATTCGATTTATGATCATAGGAGATTTTAATGCCATAACCAAGCTGGATGGAAAATTTGGTGGAATTAGAAAATTAACCCAAAGTATAAGATATTTATTCAAAACAATAATCTATGGTAGGTTGAGTTTGAAGAAGACAACCATACATGGACCAACATTAGGAGAGGCTAGAACCTACTAGCAAAAAAATTAGACAAATTCATACTCTCAGATCATTGGTTATATGAAGGGACTTGTGCCAAAATTAATACCTTAACAATGATTGATTCATATCACTGGCTAATAAGAGTTAAAATGGTGGTAAGTGGATTTAAAAAAAGATTATATTTTAAATATGAGAAGATGTGGGAAGACCATCCTCAATTTGTTGATATGATAGCACAAATGTGGGATTCTTCAAGAAATGGTGGGTTGTATGTACTTCTAAAACAAATTAAATCAATTCTATCTAAATTAAAAGAATGGAACAAGTTTTCGATGGCTCCCTAGTTTTTACTTTTCCTGATAATTTGGGTATTCTTTCCAATAACCTTGTTGAGGGGTATGGTATCCTCAAAGACCTTCAGGAGGATACTAAGGTTGGATGGGAAAAGGTGTTAGTTGAGTCTGACTCTCAACTTATGATTAATTTTTTGAAGACTCCTTCCAAGAATCATAAAGTTGATTGGAGAATAAAAATAATTATTGAGAAGATTCAATTAATCCAAATGAGATTTTTGAAAGTTGATTACAATCATGTGGTCAGAGATCAAAACAAGAGTGCTGATGCTTTATCTAATTGGGCTTTGGACAAAGGTGATATTACTTGTTATGGCCACCCTCCTAGATGATGGGCTTCGTAAATTAGGGAAGCTCTTCTTTCTATCATTTCTTTGGATGGCTCCAGTTCTAAAGGTACCTAGTTTCTTCTTGCTTTTTTTTTGCTTCTCTTTGGTTCATTTAGGTTTTTTTAGTTCCCTAGCTCACTCTTTTATTTCTTTTGTTTCCTTTGTTGTTTCTTGCCTTAATAGTATTTTGGTCTAGATAGGTCATTGTTATGTTCAATTTTTTTTCTTTTTCTTTTTCCTTTTTTTGTTTAGTTTTTTAAGGTGTGTGTGTGTTATTTTGTTATTTTGTTTTTGTTTTTGTGTTCTTTGTGTTGATTTTTGTTGTTCTTGTGTTTTTGTTGTTTTGTGTTTTTTTTATGTTTTTTGTTATTATTCTTGTGTTTTTGTCGTTCTTGTTCTTGTGTTTCTCTTTGTTTGTGTTAATTCGTGTTTTTTTGTGTGAGTGTTTTCTATGTTTTTTGTTTTTGTTTATTGTCTGTTGTTGGTTGTTTTTTATTTTTATTTTTATTTTATTTTTTTAATATTTTAGGTTTTGGTTGTGTTTATTTTTCATGTTTATTTTTGGGTTATGTCTTTGTAGTGTTCTGTTTTTTTGTCTTGTTTGTGTTTTGTTATGTGGTTCTTGTGTTTTTCTATGTGGTTCATTTTTTGGTTTATTTTATCTTATTGTGTGTGTTTGGTTGTGCTTTTGTTTTTGACACACTCAAGGAGCATGTTTTTTATTTTATTTTTTTATTTTTGTTGTTATTTACTTATTTATTTACTTATTTTTAAATTGGTTTGGTGTGTTTGTTTGCTCCTTAAGTATGTCAAATGTGGTAGGCCGGGTCCGAGTCCTAGGCGTTTTTTGCGGAATTGATACCCCTGCCTCCTTGGGTCTTACCCGAAAGTGGCATCCCTTTTGGGATGTTTTTTGATGAGGTCGAGAAATGCCTCATTTTTGCACTATGATTAACATATAAAAAATGCCATATTATTAAATATACAAAGTTAAATTTCCAAATAGTTGATTAGAATATATTAATTGTTAATTGTTTACATGATTTTATGTTAGAAATATTATACCCCTGTTTTGACTATTTTAAGCATTTTACTTGTAAAAGATAAAAAATGAGTATCATGTCAATTCTGATGTCATACTACAGTAAAATTACATTATGATGGCATGTATAGATTCCTCTCATCGAGAACTACAACTTTGATTTTTGAAGCAAGTTAATCCGAGCTGTAGATGAAAAGGTATGAAGGTTACATAATTATGGAGCTCATGCCTTAGTTTTTCTGAGCTGTTAACAGGTGCAAATTTGAGTTAAGGGACATATTGGCGGATCTACTGGGAATGATCCAAAGCAAGTTAAGGAACCAAATTCATACCAATTATATTTTATAGTAGATAGAACACATGATCCAAATTTGAATAAATAATCTGGAAGTTATGGGTTCCCACAAAATGATAGTTTCACACTTTTTGACAGCTGGAAATTATGGTAAAAATCTGTATTAGAGGCCAAATTGACAACGATGCTGGGAGCAATTCCTGAGGAGTTAAAAGCTGAAAATTGAAACAGATGTAATTCATACAGCCAAGAACATGTGGGTAAAATTTGGTATACATTGGAGTTATGAGGCAAAAGTTATAGTCACTCCAAAAGGGCAGCTAGGCATGTTTTGACTACTATAAAAAAACAGGTGACAGTCCATACAAATTCCAACCACCTGTCACTATGAAGGAAAGCATGAAATTTGTCAACTAAATATGAGGTAAATTCTTGGAAATAGTTGAGTGAGGCTAGGAGTGACTCTTTATCCACTTTTCAACACTTCCACATGATCCAAATAGGATCAACGAGTCAAAAATGTTGAATTGCAAGAAATCTGGAAACAGTCATATAGATTCCAGCCAACTATCAATAAATAGCATGGCTTGAAATTTGTCAATTCCAGCATGCAAAATCTTTAGAATTGGTCTTCTAAGGACTTAGGAAGACTACCTATCTAGTCAAACTCACTTTTTTGTGCATCTGGTATACGAATAAGGGTCAAAATGGTTAAACTGCTAGATATTCCGGAGCAGCTCCGGAATGAGCATAACAGGACCAGTTTTGGTCAAAATTATAAACAAAATGGTTAGAAAGGTGGCAAATGGTGATATGAGGATGGATCCAGCTGTATGAGGAGTTTTCTCACCTCTTCCAATGCATTTCTCCCAATGGATGACACAAAAAAAGAGAAATGGATATGCTGCAGCATAATAATTTGTTGCATTTCAGGAAGACTTCTTCAAAACAATTGCTAAATCCTTGAAAGGCATCAATAGAACGAATTAGCATATGTAATAGAATGTTATAAATAATAGGCTCCCATGTTGGTTGAGCTAAGTAGAGAAGTAGATAATAAGGATATGACTTGTGGTAAGAAAGTAGATTTGTGGCAAATTGCAGTTTTTAGCAAGTTTTTCTGCAAATATTGTAATGTTGCTTAAGAATAAATAAAGTGCAATATTTTTCATTCATATTTTGTCCCATTAAATGTCTAAGTGTTTAAGTAGTTAAGAGAGAGTTTTTATGCCTTCTTCTGGAACAGGGGAGCAAGGACCACTTCCAGGTTTAGAAGAAGGCTTATTGGTGACAGGTTTTTCTGCAACTTTTGCTGCAGCAGATTAAGTAGAGACTTGTCATATTTTATTTTCTATTCATTAGATGATAGTGCATAGATATTTATGTTTTGAACCTAGGTTAATGAGTGTGAGTGTTAATTGGTTCATAAAATTGCAACATTATTGAACTTCCCTTGTTTCCAGGAGATTATTTCCCTCTTTAATCCATTCTGTTGATCAGTTGTTAGCCTCTGTGTTTCATTTTCTGCTATTTCATCTTCTTGTTATTCTTTGCATTTTACAAGAGTAAAATAGGTGACATTTATGTAAATTTAGTTAGATTTCAGTTTCTTGCAACTACCTTTTCTTTTCATTTACATTCTGCAACAGTAAATAGGTTTCTTTTTGCAAAAGTAATCAGGTTTTATTCTTGTAATTTTGATTTTGTAAGAGTAATTAGAATTTAACTTCAATTTATAGGATTAAAGTGACACCAAAACCCCCAAGGTTCACTTGTCCCACCAATAAAGCCTGTTTTCTGAATGAGCTGATTTTCAAGTCCCCCTCTATATCCCCATGTGCATTCAATTTTATAAATGACATTTGAAGACTTTTGCATTCAAGGCATTGAAAGCATTGATGAGTCATATTTCACCATACCTTAATGGGGAGAAGATTGTCCAATGTATTTATGAGGGATGGCTCACCCATACCCATTTAATGCATATGGATGGATGAGGACTTCTCTCATCCAAACCCGTTTATGAGCAATGACAAACCATACCACCTCAGGGGACACCTCAACCCCCTGACCTTGGCCAAGTCTATAAATAGAAGGCCATTTTCACCATTGGAAGATATAACATGTTTACATACTTAGACTCTACAAAAATCATCTTAGACTCTAGGACACTCAAAACTCACTTACCATCAACCACCATGGATGTACATACATCTTGTTCATCACTCCATTTTTTTAGCTTTTGATGGGAGGTAATACAACCACAATATGAAGGATAACTAATATGAGATGACTATAAAACTAATGGCACAATAATATGCAGGAAAATAAAGAGATGAACTTCTACAAATAACTCAAACATATGCCATTAATAGGCATGACAAAATTAGTACAATGCTATATAATAGAGGACATGAACACTCCATGAAAGTATATGAAAGAACTACATTGTACCATACTACACACTATATCTACTACACACTATATACTTACTATATCACTCTCCCTCTCTCTTTACTACTACACCTAAGAGACATTTATATATAAAAATATATTGCTTGGCCTTTACTCTACCTAGGACTCATGTACATGTGGACTACATGCACATTTACAACTTGCACATTGATACTTGTGTATTTATTATAATACTTGAAGCAACTAACTAACTTTACTCTAAAGTAAACTCCTACTCTAGATATGTACCAAAGGTGGTATATTTACATGACCCAAATGATGTAATATACTCTAACATCCCCCTGTATTACATTATTTGGATATTGAAGACTTTAGTCTTAAATATGGATCTTTTATCTGGTACAAAAGTTTAAGTTCTCCTTCTTTACTGTTTGTGTCCTATTCAAGAAAGTAATTAGTGTCTTCATAAAAAACTATCTTTGCTAAGAGAGCTTTGACTTCATTATCTGTAGGATCTTCTAGTTCTTCAATTTCTTGAATCCTTTGAGCTAAGTTTCCCTTTTGATTTCCTCCTTGATATTCCAATTGAGTATAATTGTATGGTCATTAAAACTGTTGTCAAGGATTATTTTGAGCTTGATATTGCCTTGGTTGGAATACCTTGTTTGGTTGGCTTCCATAGTTTATCTGATTTAATCGATTTTGGTTTCTTGGATTGAATCTGCAGTAATTAGTACTATGACATTTTTTCCTACATACATGACAATATATGTTATTATATGGTGTAACAACCCTCGGTTAATGAACTATTTGGTTGATTGTTTTATTTGCAAGAATGTGGTACTACTGATCTTTTTATTATTGTCGGTGCATGTGTCTCCAGTAAAAGAAAGTGGTATAAAAAAATATACTTCCTTCTGATGGCAGACAAAGAGCACCAGGGATAGGTAAGTGGGGAAAGTGATGAGCGGTGGGGTATTTACGATTATTAGGGACTAAATTCTCTATCAGTAGTACATCCACAAGCGGCACATATAGATGCATTCATGTAGATGCATTCTAGGAATGTTGTGTGTTTTATTTATAGACTTTGTTTTAAATAATATATATAACATATATAAATATCAATATAAAAATAATAATAATAACAATTAAAAAAATAAATTTATCGAAATAAATAAATACATATATATATATATATATATATATATATATATATATATATGAAAATAAGCATAAATAAATGTATAAATAAAAAAATAGGGTATATTAATTACTAAGTAAATAAAGTAAAAAATAATAATAATGTATTAGTAAATTAGATCGACACGTTCATATTAAACATGGCCAATTTTTGGTTAGTATGGTTGCATGGGAATTACTGGTGTAGCTCTCAATGTTGTCTTTCCTCTTCTATAAAACAAGAGAGAAAAATTAAACTGGATGATTAATTTCGGTGGCAATTGATGTTATCGAAATAGAGATGGGTGAAGAGTTGCAGCGGCAAGAAGATTCGTGTGAGGCAAGCTAATCCTGGTAATATTATTCTATGTGATATTTTAAATAATTAAGTATATGCAGTTTGTCTCTATGTCCTAAAAATTCATAATTAAAGATGTGTATAATGGTAAAAATTTAATAGAATAAGACCAGTTGGATTGAATGTGAACGATTTCGTATAACATGCATTGTTGAGTGTATATTAGATGTAGATGCATTTGCATAGTAGTATGCCACTCTGATTCCCCAAATGAGACCCTTCAAAACCGAAATGCTCTTTGGCATAGAGTGCAAACTAGGATTACAGAGAAATTTATATCATTAACTTGTATGAGGAAATGAAATATATTTCTATTTGGATGTAGATGTAATGGAGCAAGTCTGGCACCAGGGTGAATCTATTTGATACAATCCATATATTTCTCTATAACTGTGTATAAAATAAGTTTGAGTAGAGTAAAACCTGGTTGATTGTGATATGTAACTGAAATTGTACATGATTCCAAGTTTATCTCGTAATTTATTTAATATAGTGAGAATAGACAAATTTGATGGCTTTAGTTTTATAACATGTCTGTGAAAGACACCTTAATCAAACACACTATTTTTCATATCGTGCTTGCCTTGTTATATTTTATTTTTAGGAGAAATATTACAATATGAGAAAAATTAAATTCAGAACTTGAAACTTATTTATGTTTTATTAAAAAAAATAATAGATCTTAATATTATAAGAATATCATTTAGTATGTCATGGTGATAAGCTTCCAAACTCGACCGTGTTTTTACTCAAACATAGCCCTCTTTCGTAGTCTGCGTATAATAAATAATCGATTGTGCATAATTAAGATCTATGAAATTGTCTTCATCATCATAAATGTGCCGTTTGCTTGCAAGCTGACTTCACGAATTCCATTAATCATTAACACAGTAGGGCCGTTGATGGGCATGATAGGACCATATATTTTTATATTTTGAAAGCACCTACAATAGTCATCTTCTAGACGAGTTCTCGTTTGGGTATATCGGTGACAGGTCAGGGCCTAATTAGATGGTTGTATGAGCCAAAATCTCCTAACATTTGTTATGCTATTATTTCACGAGGGTTAAAGTATTTATAACTATGTGTTAGGATAAGAAGTAGGCCTTCTTCATGTACTTGCATGGTGGATTTCAGAGACCTTTTATGGTAATGGAATGCTAAATGTAGGAAGAAATTACACAAAGGTTTAAGAAATTAAAGTTAGGTTTCCCTTCCTTGGTAATGAAGGATGATGTTACCGATATCCTTGATATCGTAAATAATTTCATAGGTATTTTTGTCGTATTCACATTCACAAAACTTTTAAAGCATGTATAGCCGCCATCTCTCATCAAATACAACTCATATAGGCCCTTAGCCTTAGTTTTGCTTCAAATTAATAGAGTTTGCCTGCATAACAAATGTGGATGTGAATGTAATTAACCAGTATGGACAATCCTGTGTATAAAATTAGAAAATAGGTGTAAACACAACCCATAGAGAAACCTTAATGCATCCACAGGTCACATTTATTAACTGTGTCAAGACGAAAACATTTTATTTACACTAAAGAAAAACTAGCAAATGAGAAAGCATTTCAAAATAATAGATCACTTTATTTTCGTTTTAAAAAAAAAAACTATGGCATTTATTTGGTTACTGATATTCTCATAACCCTTTTGTCTTTCGTCCTTTCATACAATAAATAAACAACTAGTTATTTGGAAATTTGAATTCTTCTTTGTTAATAATATTTTAAAGTATTATGAAAATCATATTGTTCTAGTTAAACTAATTATCTTTAATAAAGTTGAGTTAGTATGTTTAGATATTTGCTCTTAAGACAATATGAAATATAAATTGTTTAATATTTAATATTGGATATAAGCTTTGTTTATTATTTAATATTGGATATGAGCTTTATTTGTTATTTAATATTGGATATAAGCCTTAGAGTTAAGGGTTCATGTTTAATAGTTCATTTAAATCATTGCTTTACACCTAAAAACAAGTGGAATCCATAACATATTAAACCTTAAGTAAACCTATGGTAGAGAAGTCCCAAGATTGTAGGAAGGACAATCTTCATTCGCAACCCAAGATTATGGGTAGGATAATCTTATTTTCAACCATTATTGGTGCTTTTGGGAAGACAAACACCATACACAGGGTTAATTGTATTCCTGACGGGAAGGTTCAGGACAAGAGGTAACGAAGGATGAAAAGGGCATCACTCCTAGGTTGTCCCTATTAGTATAGAGTGGTGAACCTTGTGCTTGAAGCGTTAGAGGGATTCCATCAACATAATGGAATGGGATATTATGTTTTCAAGACATCGGGTGGTTATCAAGGTATTGGTAGATCCTGGATGAACTCGAGGAAAGGTGGATGTTCATATCGCTTTGGCATGCACACGCTAACTCTTGCATGACCTAAAGTCATGACAAGATATGGGGAAAATACACATCCAACCTCTAGGTGAAATGGGCCCTAGAGGCAAAACCCCTACCTGATTTGGAATCTCGAGATTGAGAGTGAAGTTCACTTAAGGCAAAACAATGAGACTTGGCCAATATCGATCCCGTGAGTTTTTTAACTGCAACGAAATGGACACTCACAAAGATTTAGCATACCTCATACTAGTATAAGTTTTGAAATTGGTTGAATTTTTTTTATTGAAACCTTCATAATAGGACAACCAATTGGGTAGGACTTAAGTTGTTACAGTTGGTATCAGAGCCAAAGGTTGCAAACCCCTAGGAAATAAAACCTTAGAAAAACCTATGTCAAACATAATTTATGTTACCTTATTGAACACCTAAACCAAAAATTAACAAGGCTCTTTTCTAAATAGGCAATGGCACCTAGACTAAAAGCTAGTTCTTCAAAGAGACCTGCGGTAGTATAGTGGGAAGGACTGACTACAAATATTAAGAGGGTCCTCCGAAGGATTATGAGGACCGAAACTATTGAGAAGGCCACAAAATCTCCTCGATTGGTTAGGAAGGAACAAGAACTAGCTCCAAAAGAGGACAAAATGATCTGAATGATACATTTAATGCAAGAGCAGATGAGCCAACAAAAAGAGCAAATGAAACAACAACAAAAAATGGTCAAGCACATGGCTCAACAGAAGGCTAAAATGTTAGAACATATAGAACAACAAAAAGCTCAGCTGACTCAACATCAAGAGATAATTTCTCAACAACAAAAAATCATAGAAAATTTATCCAAAGGAAAGGAACCAATAATAGCTGAAGAAGAAATATCTGTTGAACTCAGGAGAAAACAAGTAGGTATTGAGCTAGACAAAGATATGCGAAGAATTGACATAGCCAAATTCAACGGTAAAGAATATGGAGAAGAGATGAAGAGATGGTTGAATAGTGTGGAGGCATATTTTGCCGTTAGAACCCTCACTTCTAAATCAAAAACTTTACGGGATTTTTTTTGTTTGATTAGAGGAGCTGTACATTGGTGGGACACCTATAGGAAAACCCATAATGTGGAGGCTACGGATGTCCACTGGGAAACATTTGTGAAAGCATTTAAAGACAGATTCTTGACACTGCAATTTTATCTTGAAAATACTATAGAATTTTCAAGATTAACTCAGGGTAGCATGACCGTAATTGAGTACTATCAGTGGTTTGTGCAACTACTTAAATATATGCCTGAATATGAGCAACAAACTAAAATCAAAGTCCAAAAATTTCTTCTAAGATTACACCCAAATATTGGACACCTTATTCTCATACTAAAGCCTGCAATCCTGACTACTTTCTATGATTTGACTCGACAAGAAGAGGCCAACTATAAGGCCACGAAGGCCTATTATAAAAATCCTCTGATAGAGAAGAGCCACAAAAAAAGAATAATGTTGGATCAAAAAAATGGGATAAGAACTGGAACAAGAAGGGTAGAGATGAAAACAGAGGTAGGTTTGACAAGAACAAGAATAAGTATGAAGGAAACAGAGGAAATCAAAACAATCGAGGTGGCCAAGACAGAAGGAATTTCAAATATATGAATGATCAAAGAGCTAATGCACCAAGAGCTGGCACTTAGAAAAGCAATGAAGGAAATAAAAGAGAAAGGGTGCCTAGAACTGGCAGTTATATCTGTCAAGAAGCTCATTATGTTGATAAGTGTCCTCTAAGAGCTGATAAGAGAAAAGAACCTGTAGAGTCTGCCCATAAGGTTTATGCAACAATAGGTAATCCTAAACTTGATGGACAGGCAACACCTTTTCTATTGAATGGAAAAATTTACAATAGAAATGTACACATTTTGGTTGATTCTGGAGCAACTGATAGTTTTATTTCTTCTAATATTCTGAGGGACATACCGAAAAAACTTGGGTTTATTGCTAATGAGTGGAAGGTTGAGTATGAGTATAGGTAAACCTATACCATTAATCAATGCTTATTTGATCCTTATATAATACCACCTTAAGGAAAAACTAGCTGACATTTGTATGTGGCTCCATTACATGCCTTTGCTATTATCTTATGCATTTATTGGCTTAAGGCACATAAAGCATTGATGAGCTTTGAAGAAATATGAATGGATTTCAATAATGACACCAAGCAAAGGATTCATATTTATTGTAGACGTGTATAAGTGGAACCACATGTCTTAACGATCATGCAAGTTAAAAGAGCCATAAGAAAGGGCAGTAGAGTCTGTGTAGTCAAACTTAATAAAAAGGAAGAAACTGAGTCTGGGGTAAGTCTTTTCCAAAATTATCTAAAACTGAATGACTTTCAGGATGTCTTCCCTGAGGATCTACTGGGTCTTCCACCCCAAAGGGAATTTTATTTCTCTATAGAACTTTTACCAGGAGCAATCCCTATAGCTCGAGCACCTTATAGGATGACTACAATAGAGTTGCAAGAGCTCAAGACTCAACTTCAAGATATTTTAGAAAAATGACACATTAAATCAAGTGTCTCTCCGTGGGGTGCACCAATTTTATTTGTTAAAAAGAAGGATGGATTTTTAAGGCTATGTATTGACTACATAATGCTAAATAAGATGACAATTACAAATAAGTACTCTCTACCTAGAATAGATGACTTGTTTGATCAATTGAAAGGAGCTTCAATTTTATTAAAAATTGATCTTAGATCTGGTTATCATCAATTGAGGATTCGAGAAGAAGACACCCATAAAACTATTTTTTGGACTAGATATGGCCACTATGAGTTTACAATGTTACCTTTTGGATTAACTAATGCTCCAAAAACCTTTATGAACCTAATGAATAGTGTATTTTGGGAACAATTAGATTGGTTTGTACTTATATTTATAGATGTTATACTAATATACTCTAAAAACAAAGAGTATCATGATCATCACATGAGGACCATTCTCGAAATACTAAAAAAGAATCAATTGTATAGAAAATTGTCCAAGTGTGAGTTTTATACACCCCAAGTACAATATTTAAATCATATGATTTTTGTTGAGGGAGTATCAATTGAACCAAAGAAAATATAAGCCATTATTGATTGTCCTGCTCCAACAAATGTTTCTGAAGTGCAAAGTTTTATGGGAATGGTTGGGTATTATCGTCGCTTTGTCAAAAATTTCTCTAAATTGGCCATTCCAATAACAAATATTCAGAAGAAAGGAAAAACAATTTATGGACTATGTAGTGCGAAGAAGATTTTAGAACGCTCAAAGAAAAATTAAAAACTGCTCCTATCCTTAGAATATCGAATCCCAATATTCTGTTTATAATGTGTACTGATGCCTCCATAGAGGTATTAGGTGGGGTCCTCATGCAAGAGGAGGGTGTTATAGCCTATGAGTCACATGATTTAGAGTTGGTTGCAGTGGTGTACACTCTTAAAATATGGTATCATTACTTTCTTGGTAAACCTTTTGAGCTTAGAACTGATCATCAAATCTTAAGATACATCTTCACTCAACCAATACTCAATGCTAGGCAAAGGCATTAGATGGAATTTTTGGCAGAATATAATTTCGACATCGAGTATATAAAGGGAAAGGAAAACAAATTAGCAAATGCTTTAAGTAGAAGAAGGTATATCACTGCTATATCACAATGCCAATTTGGTATAATTAAACAAATAAGAAACCTTCAACTTCAAGATGAATATTCTTAGAAGTGTCGACAGGGTTATGCATAGTGGCGAAACTTTGTCATTTGGGTGAAAAAAGCATTTTCAAAAATTCAAATTTGCGAAATTTCTAGGACCTGGACGTCGGCCATTTAGCCAAAATTTTTGGGAAAAATAAATTTTAGGTGTCAGTTAGCCAACCTTTGATGAGAGTATCATGAATATTTTATAAAATTCACAAGTAATCCCGCCTAAATAAAATACCCTTTTTGCCCTAAAATTTTAAAATTTATAAATTATCTCGCCAAACTCGCCAAGTATACCTCTATATATAATTAACACCCTAGGTATACATTTTTATTTTTAGACCGTGTTCTATACCGATAAATATATTTTCATTTTCTGCGATCGACCGTATCCAATTCTGCAATCGGACAGAACTATTTCAGCAACCAGATCAATTTTTGCAACCTACTGGAACCACTTCTGCAATTGGAAGGACAAATTTTACATCTAGATCCTATTCTACAACTTTCCAGAGCAACTTCTACAACAAGAACCTCCTCTACAACCAGACAAAACTACATCTGCAATCGGAACCTGTTTTGCAACCATCCTAAACCACTTGTACAGTCGAAACCTGTCGTGCACCCGTACGAAACCACTTTTCAACCAGAACCTGTCGTGCACCCAGATGGAACAAGCTCTACAACCAGAACATTTTTAATTGGTAAACTTAAATCTCAAATATTACATAACATTTTCAAACATATTCAAGCCAAAATATTTCATAACATCTTAGTTAGATTCTTGGGTAAAAAGACCAACATCCAGGACAAGAAGAGTAGGTATTCTTCTTGACGATTACAGTTGAACTCTTGCCGACTACAACCTTCAGAAAGAGGCCACCCTTCTTGTCTTAAATGTTGGCCCACTTAACCAAAGAAGTGAGTTTCTTTTTAAAGCCTTTGTAAGAAGTGTGCACTTAATCATGTGGGATAAATAGTCCTGTTGTTGATTATTTTAGGAGTTATTTCAACTAATATCATCAAATGATGGTCGATTTTGTGAGATGTGTTTAGATAGCGTGAATTAAGGTTACATGTTTTCCTTGCTAAATAAGTCCCCATCATCTATGATCTATGTTTATGTAGATAGCATGAATTAAGGTTATATCTCTACGATCGACCGTATCTAATTCTGCAATCGGACGAAATAAATTTTATAGTAGGAACCTCCTCTGCAACCGGACGGAACCACTTCTACAGCCAAAATTTTTTGTTCAATCGGACGAGACCGCTTTTTACTCGGATCTTTTCCTGCATTCGACCGAAACCAGTTCTGTAATCAAAATATTTTTAACTGAATCCTGGACCGCATCAGACCTCTTTTCACACCAAGTTCTTTGTCACTACTCTTCTTGCCATGTTTTTCTTTATTTTTCCATGTTATTTTTCCAAGTTCTGCATGTTTTTCTTTATTTAATGATTTTTCAATCCTGTCCACACCAATATCGGAGCCCTCTTCTGCATCTGGAATGTCATTGCTCTGTTCCCATGTTTTTCTCTGTTTTGCCATGTTCTGAATGTTTTAAAACTCTTTGATTCTTAGTTTCAATTCAGATATTTTTTCCTTGCTAAGATTATACATGAGTAAATGCTTTGGTTCTCTAAAGACATATTGATGCTCTTTTTCTCAGTTAAAGTGCTTTCACCAGAAAATGAACCAGTGGCATAAACTGATAAAATCACAATAAAGAATGGCAGGAAAAAAGTATGTATAATCTACCACCCAAATAATTGTTTATTCTATTTACAATATTATCTTAAGGCCTCCAGAAAGTACACCCTCTCTAACATTTTATTTTTTGTAACAAGTAAAATGTCACCCAGTGATGGAAATAAGGGCACCAAATCTTCTGCTAAAAAGAGTATCCTCAAATATTTTAGCCAAACTTCAAAATGCAACGAGCCAACGACATCCATGCAAATTCAAGGTACAAATGATTTTTGACTTCCCAGTATGTGCTTGATTGATGATTTGAATATTTTTTTGTAAATTTTTTTATCCAAGAATGATAAAAAATATTATGGTATGCTACTATGCATAATACCCTGTCGATCCTGATATGCCTCCACTTGAAGATATTCCCCAACAAGAGATGCCTTTTATTGAAAATCCCCTTGAAAATGACATCCAACAAACACTTGAAGACAACATGCAAAATGACATCACAATTGAAAATGAAAGTGATAAATCAAAATCATTACAAGCTTCAATTGAATCTTCAACCAAAAATTCCAAAAAAAGAAAAGCGTCTCTTTGGATACTTGGAAGGGGATTTAGGAAAGAATGGGTAGAAATATTTCCCTGGCTAGAGCTTGTCATGACTAAGGATAACCAAATCGATGAAAAAGAATGTAGATGCAAAATTTGTAGTTGGAGACTTGGTAAGGATCATAGGCTTCAAAACAATATTGATACAATTGAAAAACATGTTGGCAAATCTTATGTAAAAGTTATAAAAAGTAATGGTGAAGTTAGTAAAGAAGTTAAGTGGAAGGATGCATCAAAATGTATGCATTTAAGATATGCTATAGAATATGACAATCACTTAAAGCAACAACAATCTCTTGTTGAGAAAGGTGGAACAATTGGAGCCCAATTTCATAAAATACAGAAGACTATTTTAGCTTCAAAAAGTATGCAATTTGTCGTTGTTTACAATATTCTCAAGAAAGGTAGACCAATGTCCGATTTTATTGATTATAAGTAGCTATTACACCTTTTTAATGTGCAAAACCTTCCTAGTTCTCATTGGTCAGACCGAAGTGGTTGGGAAATGGTAAAATGTTTATCTTTGGTTGAGAAAGAAGACCTAAGGGAGCAAGTAAAACTTGCCAAATTCATTTCACTTTCTATTGATGAGGTAACAACTATGGATAACACATCTTGGATTTGCATGCATGTGTACACATTTCAAAATCATATAAGAAGGCCTATTTTGTTGGGATTACATAATATGTTGGAAAGTTCAAATGCAAAAAACATTTATAATGTTGTTGTCAAAAGTTTAAAGAATATTGCGGGAATGAATGATATAGACATAGCAACAAAGTTAATTTGTGTTGGAGCTGATGGAGCTGCTATTATGCAAGGTCATAGGTCTGGTCTGTGTGTTTGACTCCAAACCACAGTTGCCCCATATATGATCCCCATTCACTGTATGGCTCATAGAGTTAATCTTGCATATAAAATTGGGAGCACATTTTCAAATGTTGCTAAAGTAGAAAACCTTATTCGTGATATTCATTCTTATTTCTCATTAAGTCCAAAAATATTTGTAGAGTTTCAGCAGTTTGCACTAGGAGTTACAGAAGGCAAAAAATTGTTAAAATATGTGGATACAAGATGGATTTCACTGTATCAACCTGCTCAGAGAGTTTTGGTAGAATATCAATCATTGACGGGGTTTATGCATGCAAATCATAGAATAGTTGATAAGGCAAAAGATATGTTGTTCCGTTTGACTGACTTGGAAACACTTTTGACCTTATGTGGTATTCTTCCAATGTTAAAAGAAATGAACAGATTAATTAATCTTGCACAAGAGATATCCATCTATATCGTTGATTTTATGAGGATGAGAAAACAAATATGCGTGCTTCTTGATACATTAT
The DNA here is from genome assembly GCA_028583015.1 of Wollemia nobilis. Classification (NCBI taxonomy): domain Eukaryota; kingdom Viridiplantae; phylum Streptophyta; class Pinopsida; order Araucariales; family Araucariaceae; genus Wollemia; species Wollemia nobilis. The sequence continues at coordinate 13,347,433 of JAQPPZ010004624.1, read as the reverse complement.
ATGTGTCTAATGCAGATTTTATAGAACCTTTATTTGATAGTTGGAATACATTGATAAACATGAACAATCCAAAAAGCTTCTTGAAGTTTGACATCAATGATCATATTTGTATTAATGTTCATGAAAAGATGATACCTGTTTATTGTTTTGAAAGGCAATCAAGTATAGTTGTGGAATATTTTGAAGAAGTTCCTGTAACACACAATAGATTTCATGTTGTAATACAGAAAACAAAGAGTAATTTTTCAAATATAGCAAAATATTTGATAGGTGAGATAAGAGAACGGTTTCAGAGAGATGAGTTGCTCGAGTCCATGGGTGTGGTTAACCCCATGTTTTGGGGACCTTGTACTAAATACAATTATGCAAATGAGTTGTTTATTAAATATATGGGTAACCTCATTGACCATTTTAGTAAGAGTGTGGAAGTCAATGGTGTTGAAATTAAAGGTATACTCAACAATGATATTTTGAAAGAACAATCATCGCATTTTGGAAGAACAATGGTAGTGCAAACATCACTTATGATAGGTGTCCATGAGATTGGTTCCACTGCACGTTTGTGGCAAAAATTGTATCCAAGCACAATCTTAAAAGATACAATAAGTGAATACTTTCATTTATATGAATTATGTGAAACAATGATTTTGGGGTCAGTCAAAGATGAAAGAGTTTTCAGTGCACTTGCTTTTGTTAAATCTAAACTCCACAATAGACTCAACAAGAATTTAGAAAATTGTTTAAGAATTTATGTGTCTTCATATCAGTTGGATACATTTTTGTATGATAGAGCATTGGAACACTGGAGTTCCTTGGTAGACAAAAGAGGAACGTCGAATACGATCGATAACGATGATGTTGATGCTTTCAGTGATCAGATGGTGGAGACACAGATTTCTGCTATGCTTCATAATGATTCTGGACAAGCTGATATGTTTCAGCTTCCATAGTGATAATTTTCCATGATTTCATTGACAATGATAAACACGAATTGATTTGATAGCATATTTCTCAATATTATTCTAGATTTATATGATTTCAAAGAATTGTTGTTTTAAATCACATTATTATTTTAAAATTACATGGCTTATATCATTTTTGTAGATTGTAAAATTGTATGTTTATGTCTTAGTGTCTCAACTCTCATTTCATTGACAATGATAAACACGAATTGATTTGATAGCAGATTTCTCAATATTGTTCTAGATTTATATGATTTCAAAGAATTATTGTTTTAAATCACATTATTGTTTTAAAATTACATGGCTTATATCATTTTTGTAGATTGTAAAATTATATGTTTATGTCTTAGTGTCTCAACTCTCATTTCATTGACAATGATAAACACGAATTGATTTGATAGCAAATTTCTCAATATTGTTCCAGATTTATATGATTTCAAAGAATTGTTGTTTTAAATCACATTATTATTTTAAAATTACATGGCTTATATCTTTTTTGTAGATTGTAAAATTGTATGTTTATGTCTTAATGTCTCAACTCTCATTTCATTGACAATGATAAACATGAATTGATTTGATAGCAAATTTCTCAATATTATTTCAAATTTATATGATTTCAAAGAATTATTGTTTTAAATCACATTATTGTTTTAAAATTACATGGCTTATATCATTTTTGTAGATTATAAAATTGTATGTTTATGTCTTAGTGTTTCAACTCTCATTTCATTGAAAATGATAAACCCAAATATTACATAACATTTTCAAACTCAAATATTACATAACATTTTCAAACCCAAATTAGATATTGCAGTCTTTTACTAGTTCAAACTCAAATATTACATAACATTTTCAAACTCAAATATTACATAGCATTGCACCTATGGCCTGGGGTGTTCCTTTTGCTATTGCACCACTTCAGTACCATCTTTAGACTATTATTCCATTTCGCTTCATTTCGAGCTCCCCTACGTGGGATGCTAGTTTTTTACAGAGCTTTTTTACCCAAGGGTAGTTTCTGGTTTTCCCGCCCTTGGGATGTTTCAAATTTTAAATCCTTGGCTCTGTTTTATTTTCCCACCCATGGGGAAGTTTCAAAAGGATTTTCGTGGTTAGGAGTTGGCCTTTTTTTTCAACACCTTGTGTTTCAAATTTGGGTTTGTTTTTCCTTTTTTTTTAGGCTTTTTTGCAAGGATTGTTTTTTTTTTCTTCTTTAATTTTGTCCATCCTTGCCAAATTCCTTTTGTTCATTCATGTTTCATGTTGTATTATGATCCTTTGTAATCAGGTTTTGGGATCCTTGACAAAAACTCACTTTTAATCTAACAAAAAAAAATATTACATAACATTTTCAAACAAAAATTACATAACATTTTCAAACAGAAAATTTCATATTAACTAGTTCAAAAAGAAATATATTACATCGTTCAAACATTTTTAAACCCAAATATTACATAACATTTTCAAACAGAAATTAAATATTGCAGTCTTTTTAAAACATTTTCCAACTCAAGTCTCAAATATTACATACCAATTTCAAACAAAAATTACATATTGTAGTCTTTTAAAAATATTTTCAATCATTTGATTGGTGCTTGGATGCTTCACTAGTGGTTCGAGTTGCCGTTTCTTTTCCTTTATCAGCTTCTGTGACACTCTCTTCTGGCAGTGCTCCAACTCTATCAAGGTTGTCACATACTTTCACAATACTTGACACACATGCTGCTTCCTCTTTGTTTGGATCTTCAAGTATTGTTGGAAGTGATTATTTCATTTTCTCAAGCACCTTATCTAGATCTTCTTGCAGCTTCTCTTTGATGTATTTTTTAAACGATTGTTTTATAAAACCTTTGACTGCATTTTATTTTTCATTTCCATTACATTCATAAAACATGTCTTTGCTATATGAATATTGACATCCATGCTCTTAACCTGTGTTTTCAAATTTTCAAAATTTGATAGCAAAAACAAATTGAAAACTTAATTCGAAAGGGATATATTGAAATTATTACAATTTTTTAAGAAATATAAAAATTTAATTGCAATAGAAAATTGATATACATCTAACTGTTTTACCTCAACCAATTCTCTTGCAGTCTCAACAACTACAACCTTGTCCTTATCAGAAGCCCATTGGTTGTAAAATGCTTGGGCTTCAACATTAACATTCTCCAATATACCAACAACATTTAACACATCATCATCATAAATAAAATCGGATAAAATGATACCGATGTAGCCTATTTTAGCAGGTCATCAAGCTTTTCAGGTTCAAATTTGACCAAAGAATAAATAGATTCTCTTTTTTCATAATTTTTATATCGGGCATTAATTTCCCTAATAAGGACCTTTACTCGATATTCCCATTATTTCAACTCCTACAAATATTTTAACATAAATTCCTTAATTGTTGACTTGGTACTTTCAGCCAATGAAACATGTTCATTAAAATTGACAACATCATCCTCAGTTCGAGGACCCTGAGGATGAGGGTTGTCTCCTTGAGCGGGTGGTACTGATGTCTGCTTAGCTACAGGGGCTTCTTCTTCTTGCGCTATATCTTTAAGCACATATGTTGCCTTGAAGCTTATAATGTTTCCCTACAAAAGGTAATCCTCATAAAGTTGAATATTATCCAATCCGGCACCAGAAACTTCTCGTGCCTGTGGATTTGTAGAACTGTTGGAATGTGTGATCTTTGTGGGTGTGAAAACCCATGCCCAAAAATTCATGTAGTGCCCTATTATCTCTATGAAAATAATCGTTTTCCAACACCGACTTGCCCTTGCATAGGCATTATTGGAGGCTATGTTGGTGCCTGTCACTGATTTGGTGGAAGTGGTGGTTGTGGTGAAACCGATGAGTGTGATGCAAGTGGAGGTGGTGGCGGCATATGCCCTCTAACTTGTGATGTTACTTGTTGAACATGAGAATCAAATGAAAATAGTCAAAAGATTTTTGTTAGAATTCTGCTTAAAATAAAAAAGATCTTAATTTAAATTAACTACACATAGATTTACCTGAATACAATAAAATGTGCTGCAATTGTATTGCATTGGGGGAGGGGTTGGCCACACTAGATTTGGCTTGCACATTTTATGCATACCTAGGTGTACGAGAAACCCCATGAGTAGTTGCTTGCCTGGAACGTTTGTGTGACCTCTGCATAGGACCAGGTGTTGTTTCAGAGCCCGTGTCTTTAGAATCACCTGTTTGTTCTGGCTTGTGACCCCTAGTGGCAACAATCTATTTACTCCTTGTATTGTTTGCCTTCTCCTGCATATATATGAAAAGAAAAATTAAAAAAGGAAATGTGGTAAACTATAAAATAGTATGTCAAGGACAATGATGTAGTTATTACCTTCAATTCCTCTGCTAACATGGCAATAGACTGTAGTGTTGCATGCACTACAATTGGTATAGGAGTAGTCAAAAAATTATGAAAACACTCAAAATATAAAGCTAAAAGAAAATTTACAGTGCCCACAATGGGCTGAGTCTTATTGGTTTCCAGTTGGACCGTGTGCAACTCGGACCTGATTCGATCCGAAATATAAGTGCACCAATCAAACTTTTTATTTTTCTCAGACTTAACAATATAAGCAAGTGCCCAAAATGAAATTTCTGGTCTTCCCATCAGAATAATTCTGGCCTAGAAAAATTTGATAATGGCCTTCAAAGTTTTATGGTTAACATTGTTGAATGATAAACCTATTTTTGATTTTGCGGCAGAAGCTGCATAAAAAAATTAGATGTCAATTTACAAATTTGAAACATTGAAAATTAATAAAATACAATTAACAATATTTATACCTGCTAAATATTTCGATGAAAGACCATACTTGCTTTCAAGGTGTGATTTGTCATCTGGAGAAAGCTGCAACCTCATTGACACTTGAGTAAAACCAATGAATGGAAGAGCTGTCAATCTATGAATATCTCTAGGGGTGACGCTGATTACCAAATTTCTATTTCATACTTTAATGTTCACTGTAGCTGTGTTGTGGTATAACCAGATATAATATGTTGTAGGAGAACTTTATATGTTCTGAATTGTGTCATGGAAACGAGGTTTGATAAACCTACATTATTAATCCACTGAAAGTTCATCCCTGGAGTTGTTATCAGATATGAAATAAAAGTGCACGAAAAATTTGAATTTTGGTGCAATTGTGGAAGAGGTATCCATCGCAATAAGTTGTAAGTCGAAGAAAAAGGATTGGGAATCGAAATGAAAAGGTTGATCGGAAAGGTTAGCTCTAGTTGTAGTAGTTGCAGAAACAAAATGGAAAAAATGATAGTTGATGCCCTTTTATAGATTGAGAAATAAGGTTGACACGTTGAGAAATAAGGTTGACATGTGGCAACATCGTATTGGACATGCAGTGTTACTGATTGAATGTATGATACATGGTAGACGAACCTTTCTACATCTGATACAATGTAGGACCAGATTCTATTCTGCATCTGATTGATACCTGAATCATATTGTGCACCCGGTTTAAGACTGGGTCAAATTATGCACCCGATTGGTGACCAGATTTGAGTATGTATCCGATCCAAAATTAGAGAAGATTATACATCCGATACAAGACCAGATCATAATATGCATTCGGTTGATAGCCATATCATTTTATACTACCGGTCGATAGTCGAATTATAGTATGCATCCGATAGGCAACCAAACCAGACTATGCATCCGATCATGACCGGATAGTATGATGCATCTGATCCGTAACCAGATGCATAATATGATCCGGTCCGTAACTGAATCCATAATATGATCTGGTTACAGACCAGATCATATTATGCATCCGGTCCGTAACCAAATCATATTATGCATCCGATCCGTAATCGAATCATATTATACATCTGATCCGTAATCGAATCATATTATGCATTCGATCCGAGCTCAGATTAAGATTTAGAAAGTGTCTTATGCCGCCAAACTCCTTTCTCACCTGGTATGATCAGAATTTTGAATTTCACCATTTTTTACCAATTTTTTTAAAAATTTGAGGTAATTCGCCATGCCATCATACATGCAGTTTGCTAGGATTCGTCGGGTTTTCAGAATAGATTAGCCATTTTTTTACAAGTACCTTTTGGGTCCTACCTCTTATGCATAACCCTGAGTGTCGGGATATGATTCGGTAAGGTTCTAAAAAAGCAAAGGAATTTGGAATCTAGAAGGATAAATTTTCAAAAACAGAATGGTAGTGCTAAATGATTAGTTTCTAAGAAATATGTTGCTTCAAGAGGTACATTATGCTCCTTATTCCGCACATACGAGCTATGTAAAGATGCATGAAAATATGAGGAAATATTATTATTGGTCAGGGATGAAAAAGGATGTCATTAAATTTGTGGCAAGATGTTTAAGAATGTCAAAAGGTGAAGACAAAGCATCTACACCCAGCTGGACGCCTATATTCACATGAAATCCCAATATATAAATGATAAGACTACATTTTTCTAGTAGAATTTGCTTATAATAATGGTTACCATGCTTCTTTGGGTATGGCTCCATTTGAGACTCTGTACGGAAGAAGATGCAAAATACCATTATCATAGAGAAATTCAGACGATTAGGTGATGATTAGGCCAGATATGGTTAAAGAAATGGAAGAGAAACACAATGAAATTCGTCGAAGGCTCAAAGAAGCTTCAGACTGACAAAAGAGCTATGCAGACCTTAAAAGAGTGCCAAGGGAATTTGTTGTGGGAGATAGAGTATTCCTAAGGGTTAAACCAACCAAGAGCTCTATCAAATCCTTTAAAATTAGTCTAAGATTTGTAGGACCTTCTGCTATTATTGATAAAATAAGCCCAGTTGCCTAAAAGTTAGCCTTGCCACCCAGGTTATCAAAAATCCATGATACATTCCTTGTGTCCCTCCTCAAGAAATATGTTTCTAACCCCTCTCATGTTTGGAATGTTGATCATTTGCAGATGACTGATCCCCTACCCATTGAGGTGCGACCAATTAAGATCCTTGGCTATAGAACAAAGTAGTTAGGAAAATAAAATTTTGAGTAATGTAAGGTCCAATGGGACCAGTACTCTGAAAACAATGCCACATGGGAGGATGTGGCTATTATGAAAAGATAGTTTCCATTTTTGTTTGAACAATGATATAATCATTTTTTGATTTGATTAATATATATTTTTGTTGTGTGTAAATACATGTTATAATTATGATTAAGTTTATGGCTATGTAATATTGCTACTATATTATATTGACTTCATGTTGATCATGATAATGTATTTAATGTTTCAATGTGCAATGTAAACACATGGGCTATGTTTATTCTTAGAGGGGGAGAATGTAACAACCCTCGGTTAATGAACTATTTGGTTGATTATTTTATCTACAAGAATGTGGTACTGTTGATATTTTTATGATTGCAGGTGCAAGTGTCTCTAGTAAAAAGAAAGCGGGATAAAAAAGTATACCTCCTCCTAATGGCAAACAAAGAGCACCAACAATAGGTAAGTGGGGAAAGTGATGAGCGATGGGGTATTCATGATTATTAGGGTCTAAATTCTCTATCAACAGTACATCCACCAATGACTCATGTAGATGCATTCATGTAGATGCATTCTAGGAATGTTGTGTGTTTTATTTATAGATTTTGTTAAAAAAAAAAATATAATAAATATAAATATAAATATAATAATAATACTAATAACAATTAAAAAAAAAAAAAAAAAAAAAAATATATATATATATATATATATATATATATATATATATATATTGAAAATAAGCATAAAAAAATGTATAAGTAAAATAAGATATATTAATTATTAAGTAAATAAAGTAAAAATATAATAATAATAATGTATTAGTAAATTATATCAACACGTTTATATTAAACATGGCAAATTTCTGTGTGTCTCCTTGGTGGAGTTGTTGTAACAGGTTGGGGGATTCTTGGTCAAAACCCCCATTACTTAATAATACCAAAAAAAAAAAAAACATGGCCAATTTCTGGTTAGTATGATTGCATGGGAATTACATGTGTAGCTCTCAATGTTGTCTTTCCTCTTCTATAAAACAAGAGAGAAAAATTAAACTGGAGCATTATGATTTCGGTGGCAATTGATGTTCTCGAACTAGCGACGGGTGAAGAATTGCAGCAGCAAGAAGATTCGTGTGAGGTAAGCTAATCCTGGTAATATTCTTCTATATGATATTATAAATAATTAAGTATATGTTGTTTGTCTCTGTGCCTTAAAATCGATAATTAAAGATATGTATAATGGTTAAAATTTAATAGAATAAGACCAGTTGGATTTAATGTGAACGATTTCGTATAACATGCATTGTTGAGTGCATATTAGATGTAGACGCATTTGTATAGTAGTATGCCGCTCTGATTCCCCAAATGAGACCCTTCAAAATCGAAATGCTCTTTGGAATAGAGTGCAAACCAGAATACAGAGAAAATCGTATCATTAACTTATATGAGGAAATGAAATGTATTTCTGTTTGGATGTAGATGTAATGGAGTAAGTATGGTGCTATATGAAGGGTGAATCTGTTTGATACAGTCCATATATCTCTCTATAGCTGTGTATAAAATAAGTTTGAGTAGAGTAAAACTTGGTTTATTGTGATATGTAATTGAAATTGTACATGATTTCGAGTTTATCTCGTAATTTCTTTAATATAGTGAGAATAGACGAATTTGGTGGCTTTAGTTTTATAATATGTTTGTGAAAGACACCTTAATAAGACGCACTGTTTTTTATATCGTGATTGCCTAGTTATACTTTATTTTTAGAAGAAATATTACAATATGAGAAAGATTAAATTCAGAACTTGAAACTTATTTATGTTTTATTAAAAAAATAATAGATCTTAATATTCTAAGAATATCATTTAGTATGTCATGGTGATAAGCTTCCAAACTCGACCATGTTTTTACTCAAACCTAGCACTCTTTCGTAGTCTGCGTATAATGAATAATCTATTGTGTATAATTAAGATCTATGAAATTGTCTTTGTCATCTTAAATGTGTTGTTTGCTTGCAAGATGACTCCACGAATTCCATTAATCATTAACACATTAGGGCCATCGATGGGCACAATAGGACCATATATTTTTATATTTTGAAAGCACTATGGTCGTCATCTTCTAGATAAGTTCTCATCTGGGTATATCGGTGAAGCTCAGGGCCTAGTTAAATGGTTATATGAGCCAAAATATCCTAACATTTGTTATGCTCTTCTTTTACAAGGGTTAAAGTCTTTATAACTATGTGTTAGGATAAGAAGTAGGTCTTCTTCATGTACTTGCATGGTGGATTTCAGAGGCCTTTTATGGTAATGAAATGCTAAATGTAGGAAGAAATTACGTAAAGGTTTAAGAAATTAAAGTTAGGTTTCCCTTCCCTGGTAATGAAGGATGATGTTATCGATATCCTTGATATCATAAATAATGTCATAGGCATTTTCATCATACATGCATTCGTGGGACTTTTAAAGCATGTCTAGCCACCGTCTCTCATCAAAGACGACTCGTATAGGCCCTTAGCCTTAGTTTCACTTCAAATTAATAGAGTCTGCCTGCATAACAAATGTGGATGCGACTATAATTAACCAGTATGGACAATGCTGTGTATAAACTTAGAAAATAGGTGTAAACGCAAACCCATAGAGAAACCTTAATGCATCTACATGTCACATTTATTATCTACGTCAAGACAAAAACATTTGATTTATACTGAAGAAAAACTAGCAAATGAGAAAGCATTTCAAAATAATAGATCACTTTATTTTCATTTTCCAAAAAAAACAAAATATGGTATTTATTTGGTTATTGATATTCTCATAACCCTTTTGTCTTTCGTCCTTTCATACAATAAATAAACAACTAGTTATTTGGAAATTTGAATTCTTCTTTGTTAATAATATTTTAAAGTATTATGAAAATCATATTGTTCTAGTTAAACTAATAATCTTTAATAAAGTTGAGTTAGTATGTTTAGATATTTCCTCTTAAGACAATATGAAATATAAATTGTTTAATATTTAATACTGGATATAAGCTTTGTTTATTATTTAATATTGGATATAAGCTTTGTTTGTTATTTAATATTGGATATAAGCCTTAGAGTTAAGGGTTCATGTTTAATAGTTCATTTAAATCATTGCTTTACACCTAAAAACAAGTGGAATCCATAACATCTTAAACCTTAAGTAAACCTATTGTAGAGAAGTCCCAAGATTGTAGGAAGGACAATCTTGATTCGCAATCCAAGATTGTGGGCAGGACAATCTTATTTTCAACCGTGGGAAGACAAACACCATACACAGGGTTAACCATATTCTTGATGGGAAGGGTCAGGATGGGAGGTAACAGAGGATGAAATAGACATCACTCCTAGGTTGTCCCTGTTAGTACGGAGTGGTGAACATTGTGCTTGAAGCGTTAGAGGGATTCCATCAACATAATGGAATGGGACATTATGTTGTCAAGACACTGGATGGTTACCAGGGTATTGGTAGACCCTAGATGAACTCCAGGGAATATGGATGTTCGTCTAGCTCTGGCATGCACACGCTAACTCTTGCTTGACTTGAAGTAATGATAAAATATAGAGAAAATACGCGTCCAACCTCTAGGTGAAATGGGCCCTAGAGGAGAAACCCCTACCTAATCTTGGAATCTCGGGATTGAGAGTGAAGTTCACTTAAGACAAAACAACAAGACTTGGTCAATCTCGATCTCGTGAGTTTTTGGACTACGGTAAAATGGACACTCACAAAGATTTTGCATGCCTCGTACTAGTATAAGTTTTGGAATTGGTTGATTTTTTTTTATTGAAACCTTCATAATAGGACAACCAAGTGGGTAGGACTTGGGTTGTTACATAAGGCTTTCATCCTTTTGAATATGAGGCTATATTTCCTTATGGAGTATCTTTGGAAACTAATGCAATGCTAGTCATTTCATCTTTCATTGTGCTTTCTACCTCATATTCTTGAAGAATGTTGATTAGCTCATCAAATGATGTATCTTTACTTAGTACTTGTAAATATGTAACTAGATGCTTGTAGTTGTCTCGAAGTGCTCTCATGGTTACTTGAACAAGGAATTTATCTTCAACCGATGTCCCAAGGTTAATAATTTTCCCTTAATGTCTGCTTCCTTTCTTAGGAATAATTCTATAATTTCTCCATTGTTCATTTTCAAAGAATGTACTTTAGTTTTTTTTTTATCGGTAAAAAAAATTCATTAAAAGTGGGTTTTGAAAGGGGCCCCAAAACCTTTTTAGAAAAGGTCAACAGACCATTCAGAAGACCAAAGGGCAGGTCTTTTAAAAACTAAAAAGAGCACAGAGGGACAGTCCCAAAGGGACTGTTGTGGCTGCTCCACAACTAGCCCCAAAGCTTGGGGACCCACTTTTAAAATTTTGGTTTTTCAGATTTTGGTTGTCTTTGGGCAAGCATGTTAATAAAACCCTAACCATGGGATCGTCAGGGGACTTTGAAGTTCCTTATTCTTTGGGGGTCTTCGTGTTTCTTGTAAAAAGTTTACCCGTTTGTGTTTCTTTGTTGAAATCTTTGTGGTTTGTTTTAAGTGTCTAATGCTTTGGTTTGTTTTGGGTTTGCAGTTTTTGTCAATTTCTTGTCAACGATATTTTATTGTCGATGACTTTTTCTTGTCGACAATATTTTATTGTCGATGACTTTTTATTGTCGATGACTTTTTATTGTCGACGACTTTTTCTTGTCGACGATTTTTTATTGTCGACGACTTTTTGACGTTAATTTTTTGTCGACGATTTTCGGGTTGACGACTCTTTTGTCATCAATTTCTGTTAGCATTTTTTATGATTAGATTTTACGTTTTCTTTCTTTTATGTGTTTCAAGTAGTAATAAAATTAAAATCTATATATGTTCATATATAGATGTAACAAAAAAATATAAAGTAAAAATTTCATATATATATATATGAAACCAAAAATAAACTAAAACAATAATAAAAAAAAAATGTTTTATTTTATTGAATATAATTGTTGGTTGTAATAAACCTTATATATTATAATATATATTATAATATAATAATAATATAAATAAATAAAATAAAAAGAAAATAAAAATGATAAAATATGAAGAAAATTTTTATATATATAAAATTTTATTTTATATACATGTATAATAAAAAGAAATAAAATAATATATAAATAAATAAAAAGTGTTATGTTATATATATATATATATTTTTGGTAATATTAAGAGATGGGGTTTTTGACTAGGAATCCCCTAAACTGTTACAACTTCACAAGGGAGACACACACCCACCCCCTCATACACTCACCCACGCCACGGTTTGAACCTTGGACCTCCCGAAGAAGAGCCAAAGCCCAAACCATTACGTTGCACCCAGGTGCTAAAAGTGTTATGTTATATTATATTATGATATATATAATATAATGAAATAAAAATAAAATAATAAGGCAACTTTATGTTCGTATCATTTGTATAAAAATATTAGGTTTATTTTTATCTGACTTCAAGTTGCCTTTTATCAATAAAGTTTGATGTTATAAAGTATGTTGATTTGTATTGGTTATTGTAGGTTTAACACCGACGTGACAAGGGTTTATCGAAGACGGTATGGGCAGGCAGGCCTGCGATATGGTGGTAAGTTTGGTCGTCAGATGTGGCTTAGACGTGGGGTCTCCCCACCTGGAAGATCTCAACCCGGGATACATGCCTCGACGCCATTAGGATGTGGACCCGATAGGATGCTATGACCTAATACATAGACCAATGCATGGGCGGACGACGTCGACGATGAAATCTAACTACGAAAACACCAATCTGCAACATATAGAGGAGGTCGTCGGGGTGTAGCACAACCAACATGCGGCAAATGGGGACCACGACGGATGGGCCACATCGAATTCGGCGGGTTTGAGGAGTTTCACAAAGCGCAGAATGTAGGCGGGTTCTCTGGCAGCAGAAGATAGCGCAAACTCAGATTTGCGCAGGGAACTGGTGGCCGACAAATGCATTGGTTATGGAGCATATAAGTTGAGTAGTTATCGGGGAATTAAACTCGAAAGGAGCAACGAGGTAGATAGGCATCAGCAGATCGAATGAACAGTGGACCCGACTAGGTAGCGGCGACGACGAAAGGGGAAATCTCGGCTACGTGGTGACAGATGTGGTTTACGTAGACGGGACGCAGCATTGAGTGGGGCTATGTTACCAAACCCGGGAGTGATACATTAGGCGACGGTATATCCCACCAGAAGTCGAATTTGAGCAAAACGATTCGACGCAGTAAGGATGATATGACGCTGAGGAAAATAAAGTCGAAGGTCATCGCCGAAGATAGAATTTTTGCAATGGGCGCGAAGAGAATATACTGCTCATCATGGCAAACAAACTAGGACAAACGTGGCGGCATCAATGCAGGCAAATGAGTGAGCTTGCGCTGATATAGAACTAACTACGCCGTAGGGTGAGCTTGCGCTGATATAGAACTAACTACGCCATAGGGTGAGCTTGCGCTGATATAGACTTCGTCGCTGTAAACCAATATACCGGGACGTGGCCTCGTTAACCCGACAACACAATGAAACACATACACAGTGGAGCACGGGTCTTAGCTAGCCTTGATAAAATATATCCCGAGTGAATGAAGATGCTACCGAGGACGCGATGTGTAATGAAGCAAGATAAATCTGTAGGTTGAAGTGTGAGATGACGCTGATGTGGGTCTCAGGTTAGAACGTATTAGATGATGTGCAACTCATTCGAAAGAATGTCGGACCAAGGTGGAAGGTTGAAATTCCAGCTAGGACGGGATCGATTTCGGTGATCGTCACGAAAACCCAAGCGACAGACGAACTTCCACTGCTACTAAGGAAGGACTAGCGATTCTTATCATTGCATAAATTTGGCTTAATGTTTTCGATAAGGCAGACACTCGGAGCTCCGGTAAACAGTGAGGGGGCAACGTAGACCAACACACGGTATGGCAATAGTGAATAAGTAGGACGATGACACAATCTCACCGTCTAACAGGAATTCAAAACCTCGACAAGACTCGACTCCATTCCAGACCTGACGATGCAGTAAATATTTGGAACGCAGTACGATAGTATTCATTCGAAGATATTGATGTGGAGATGCACGACCAAAACAGCATTGGAAAGATGCAGCGCACACCGGTGTCGGGATAAATGAGAATTATATACAACTCATATTTGGAGCCTCCCGTCATTACCGGGCTTATGGCAGCACGTGTTGGGCTCGCGAAAATGCCAAATGTAAAGGATAAATGAGAATTTTTGTCTGAGTAAGATAAATACATGTGACAGCGAGGGTCAGATATGTTCAAGTGTATAATGATGAAATATTTCCCAATGAAGATAAAACAAATGTATATGTTAATAGGTAAACATTGTGATGTGCGAAAGAATAACGAGTAAAAACAAAGATGTGACATGAGGAAGAGTTAGACAATTAAATAGAAGAGGAATCCGAGATTCATCACATATGTTTACGAAAAGCTTAAGAAAACAAAACCTTTTTGAAGAAAGTGAAACGTTATGCCACCAAACCAACAAAGAAAAAGAATAAGCCATGTTGGGGAAAACCAAACGGAGGGAAACCAACGCAGAAATGGAAATGAAACAAAGGGTTTCAAAGGGAGAAAATGAAATGTTTTCAAGCATTTCATATACGCCATTGAAGGACTGAAAAGGGGTTGGACTTTTTGGCAAGGCCAAGCGCTGCCAAAATGACGATGTAAAAAATAAGTAAATCTCAATGCAATAGTTTTCTTTTCAGAAATTTTGGTTTCATTAGCAAGAAAGGAGGAGAAATGTCTGCATCAAAGGAATTTAATGTCTCATTTTTTTTCGTTTTCAGATTTCAGATCTATGAAGAATGTTCAATGATTTTTTAGGGTTACATTACTGAATTTTTGAAATCTGAAATTTATTTTTTGTCTTTAGGAGCTAATTTAGTTTGTTTTAGTTGTGCAAATGTTGGTTAAAACTGATTAGGTTACATGTCAAATTTTCTCACATCTTCAGTTTTGCAAGATAGGATGCCTTCAAACTAAAAGAGCTTTGCATATTTAAGTTTTTAGCATTTCATTTCCATTTCCAGTTTTATTTTTATTTTAGATTTTTTTTTAAAATTTTCAGGCATTAAAATAAAAATTATAAAAAAATAAAATGATAAAAATAATTATATGGAGCCCTAGAATGAACATCAATCTTCAATACGCAACAAATTCAGACTCATTCCGATGTCATTTCGATTTTATATCAATTTTTGAAAACTGCTATTTTTAGGCGTTTTTTTATAATTTTGGAAATTCATTTTTTCAGTTTTGGAGGTAAATCAGATTTCTTCATTAGAAGCCTATGATGACATTTCCTTCATGAAAATTTCAATTTCATTGAAGGGGTTATGTTTATGGCATTTCACAAGTTACCATGTTTGGAGCAATAAATGCACCTTCCTTCATAAAATTTTGATTTCATTGAAGGAGGTAATTTATATGCTACATTAAAGGCTGTTATTTTAAAGCATTAAATTATTCTTCTTAATGAAAATTTTGATTTCATCAAAGAGGGATAATTAAAATGACATTTTAAAGCCTCTATTTTAAGGCAATAAATTATTATCTCTTTGTGAAAATTAATTTCACCAAAGAGGAATAATTTATTATTCACATCAAAGGCTATTTTTATCTTCATGATAAGAAGCTACATTCAAGAAGCCTATTCATCATTTCAGATTTACACTCATAGATAGATTTAATCTTCATTTTCATGTTTAAAAATAGGATTTAATGCAAGATAAAACTTGATTAAAATCCACTTAATAAGGGAAGATAAAATCTACCTTAAAATCCTCAAGATAAAAGGAATTAAAGCACTACATCATGGTCATATGAGGGCCAATTCACATTTACTTTCATTTTGGTTTCATGAACAATCATTAAAGTAGCATGGTAAAATAAACCAACACATGCCCCTTGTTTATAGTTACTTGCAATCACTAAGGTGTTCCTAACATTGAATTGATATATTTTATTGAGATTACTAATACACATATGCAAATGCTAATATAGCGGAGACCTTGGAGAAGTTGTTTTGTTTAACTTCTTTGCAAGAGAGGGCTTTGAGATCAAAACCCTAAGGGAGAGTGTAATTTCACAATTGGGTAAAATTAACACTTAATAGGGACCATCACCAATAGTCCTTACAATCTGGGACATGGGATCAACTCGTACACATGATCAACCCGAACATAGGATCAAATTGGGATGTAGGATCAAAATGGGATGTCGGATCGACCCGTACAGAAAAAATTTAAAAAATTCTAGCCAAATTAGCCTAGGAATTAAAAAGGATAATTCTACCCAAGGCTAAAAAAAATTAAAATTTAAAATCTCATCCAAGGGAAAAATCGAAAAGCTGAATCTTGCTAAGGAGAAACCGAAAGTCAAAACCATATGGAAAGAAAAATTTGTTTGCTAGACCAAAGAAAACCATCATGTAAATTTGAAATCCGTAATAGTAAAGGAGAAAGTCGTCAATGAGGGCACGAGGACAACAGAGACCGTCCCAGTAGTGAGGATCCCGACCAAAAAGCCATGGGACCATCACAGACTGGTCCAACAATGAAAAACCCATCCAAAAAGGCATGAGAAAACCACAGACCCATCCAACATGGGCCAAGAAGCAAACAGGTAAAACTAAAACCCCAGTTGCAGCAAGGAGAATCCCATAAATAATATAAGAGAAAACATGGTCTGGAAAGCGGATTAATAGATACCAGAGATCTCGATAGACCATAAGATATCTCTACAGAGGAGACACCAACCACCAAGAAGACCCATGACTGGAGCAATCCTAGATACAAGGATTGTCAACAGAGGCCCGAAAACTATAACAACGATGAAACACAAGGTCCCCATCCAAAGACCTTTTAAAAACTACATAGTCAAACCACTAGAAAACCACCCATATAAAAAAGCACACAGTTCCACCAAGTTTGTTTAGGGAAGAAACCTCGAGAGCTAAAACCATAACTGCATAGAGAAGCATAGGGTCCCATCCCAAGACCAAAAAGATAGACTATAGTAGAGGCTCCACCAGAAAACCCTAAAATAGATAATCCAAGAGGCACTACAAACCCTGATCTAGAGTAGGACGGGATGATCATATGTGGATGATAAAAGCAGGGCTCCCCCAAAGCCAAGAAAAAACACAAACTGGGATCCCAAGCACTAGAAATAGATAACAAATGCTGAACCCTCTTCCAAAAGCCACAACCCCCCAACTAGGCAAACTAGAATCTAACCAAACCAAGGCACCTGGGATAGGGTAACTGGGATGGTACAAATAGCTGCGTAGATACTAAATAGTAGCTTTATTTTTCCCTTCAAATATATTTTTAAGGTATTACAAGCTTCTATAGATGTTCCAACTGAATTGATGTAAGGTTGTATTTCATCTGTGATGGAAAAAATTATTATCATTAATGCTTTTGCATCACTCTATTTTTAACTTTTGAATCTTTGTATCACAAGAATTAGGTTTAGTAGTTATTCCTTTGACAATTTCCCAAAGCTTCTCAACTATTAAAATTGCCCTCACTTTGTCTTTCCATGAGAAGTAATTTGGACCTTTGAGTAGTTGAGATTATGTAAGGATGAATTCATTTGTTTTCATGATGATACTTATCTCCTTAGTGACTAAAGTAAGCTATACGCTTAATAAAGTGCTTAGTAAATAATAGGTCACTTTTGAGCTAATTTTGTAATGTTTTGTAAATAACAATAATCAACTTCTATTTCACCTTCTCTCCTAATGAACTATGCACTTAATTTGAAGTTCTCTATGGTTGGATTTCTTTTTTCCCTTTAGTATGAATATGAGACAAGTGTAAGTATATAATTCCAACTCTTTTAAGTAAATGAAGAATTCCTTTTATATCCCTCAATGTCCAATAGTTTAATATTTCTAAATTCCAATAAACTATTTTGATGTAGTATACCTTATAACTCCCTAATTTGGAATATTAGAAAATAATAATATTTGCAATAATAGAGTTTTAACTTTCCAAGTAGAAACCCTTATATCTCCTATGGTATTTAATTGCAAATATTAAACTATTTAAATATATAAACCTTGTTTAAATTTTATTTCAAATGTATGGTTGATTTTGCTATTATTTCCAAAGTAAATAATAGAAGAGTTTCAACCTTATACTATACTCCTTATAACTCCTAAAAATATCTGGCAATTTATAATATCTTCAACTTTTACTAAAATTGCCCTCTTACTTCTAAGGATGATAATAATCAATTTCCAATACCTTATAGCTCCTATTTTAGAGGAAAATATGCTTGTAGTGTATTACCTCCTTTCTATGTACGTTGAACAAGCTGATTAGACGACGATGATGATTCTAAATTTGGTGCTGAATTCAATGCACTTCCTCTACCTTGAATGGTGCTGGTCTATGACAGGTTTTACTTCCACTTGAGATGTCTGCTTTGCTATTCTTCACTCGGTATTCTTTCCTCGAGTGATGCTTATGACATTGAGCATTTAATGCTCTTCTCCAATGCAGGTTTATGATAGTCTTTGACTCCAAATAAATCTTACCTCTTCTTCCTTGAATTGGCTTGAATAGGTTCTCCACTTCAATGCTAATTTTTGAATGTGCTTCCTTCCTTGAGTGCTCCTTTTAATGGTGGCTATAATAGTGCTAACTCCTTGATGAATGTGACAAGTGGCATGAGCGTTGAGATTCCTTTCTTCCTTCCTTGAGTAATGCTTACCCTTTGAGAAACACTTTTCCATGTGGTGCAGGATTATAATCTTCTTGGTGAGTGTTGAACGTCTTTATGCATTAGGGCAATGATGGAAGACATTTCATGAAATGAGCACCTTTCTTGAGTGTTAGATATGAGAGGGTAAAGATACCCTTTGTGCCAAGTGGCACAATATTCCTTCCTCCTTCAAGACAAGTGTGAATTGCATGCACACTCTCTCTTCAACGTACCAAAGATGAATGTTAAACCCTTCTTATTGCTTATTCATTCCAACCATTTTCTAGCTAGCTTCACTTCTTAAACAACAAGCAATTTCCTTCTTGCAAGATATTTTGTTGAGGATGATGGTTGGCTCTAGCTGTGACAATCCAAGGGTGTTTGAGAGGAGGTTCTATGGAGCTCGAGCGGTAGAATGTAGTGCTTTCGCTTGGTTGGAGTATTGGGTATTGAACCTTCTATTATTCCTTTGTATTTTGCTTGCTATACGTTATCCTTTATTTTACCTTCTACGTAAATGATGATAGCTCCTTTAGATAGATGATCCAAGCTATCTTCTGCATGTATTCCTGTAGGTATTGATGACTCATTTACATAGGTATTCTTATGTTATCTTCTACGTATATACCTTACAAGATGATGACCTATAGATATAGACTTCCTGTGCTTTGGTGGCTCCCTTACGTAGGTCTTTTTGTTGCAAGTGGATGCTCTAGTAGACATTGGTTAAGATGCTAAAAGTGGTGTCTTTAGACACCCAAAAATCCTAGCTTTGTGAGCCCTCTATTTTGTTAGAAGTTTGCTCCTCAAACTTCTATGATATGACCACTTGGAGACCGTGCCTTGCTACCTGTAATAGTGTCTTTAGAACACTTTTCTTTTATCCTATTAATGTTGTATTTGAAGGATAAATCTGGTGCCAATGTAATGCAAGACTTTGCAATAGATTAGAGTTAGAAACTAAATTTTACACCGAGTTTAAATGTCTCCTATTGAAGCTCTCCTAGCTTCTTAGATATGGTGGTTCTCTGCTCTAATATTTGAGAACAAGATGTAATGTATTTTTTGTCCTTTTGCTTAGACAACACTAACCTCTAACTTGGATAATCTTAACACCAATGAATCCAAGATTTTAACAATGCAACTAATATGCTATTAGAGGTTTTAATTCTGCACTAATGTTCACTTTAACTAAAAGACTTTAGTGAACTTGAATAATAACTATAGTGCAATAATAATCTCCCTTATAACTCCTGTAAATGAACCCCTCAATAGTAACTTGAAATATGCACTAATTTTTATTGTAATCTAAAAGTACTCAGTGCATCTAAAGAACAACTAGTATAGTGCAATAAAAATCTCACCTTATTACTCCTTAAAATATGCTCTTAGTAATTGCTCCTTGTAGATAACTATAATATCTTAATGTAGTCTCTGTAGGAAGGAGAAGGGACTCTACAGGTGACTTCCTATGGAAGTCCTGTTCCACTTTCCTGCATCCCTTCCTTGACCCTGTCCCAGGTCCCTAATCCTTTTCCAGTTTCCCTGATACCTCCTTTTCCCATCCTTTTAGGCTGGAAGGTGTTGCAGACGATCTCCTTTTGGGGGGGAGATCACTGTTCCATTGTTCTGCCCCTTTCCTTGCCCTACGGTGGGAAAACCTATGTTCCACCTTTGATCCACTATCCTACCTTTTCCTCTGGTGTCTGGGTTCTGGGTTGGGGTTAGGATTTTTTTCCTGGGACTCTTATTGGGTTTTCTCAGGTTGTTTTTGGAAGTCTTCTTGACATCTGCTCATTGAGGATATTCAGTGGTGAATGGTTGGGTCTGAGGAATTATGGCTTCTTGAGCAGTTTTGCACAACATCCTTTTGGTCAGAGGAGGGACCACATGCTTGATACTGTGACTCTGCTCTTTGGATTCAAGGTGGTGGGTCTTGTAGGATTTTAGTTTCTTTCGTGGCTTTGCAGCCTCTGGTATTTTTGCTGCTGAATCCTTGCAGGTTCTCCTCCTTGTTTCCTTGAAGCTAATTTTTGCGGGTTTGAGGAATTATGGCTTCATGAGCAGTTTTGCACATCTTTTTGGGTTTTGAGGGTTGCCCATGTGATTTCTACTATGACTATGCTCTTTGGGTTTGAGGTGGTGGTTCCTATAGGATTTTAGTTCCTTTCATGGCTGGCAGGGACCTCTATTTTTCTTGTCACTGATTCGTTGCGGGACTTCCTCTTTTGTGGGCCTAAAGCTGTTGAAGGTTGTTTAGGATGCATGGCTGTTATTTTCTATTTTGTGCTTTAATGCCTGTAGTCATGCATCTTCAGGACTCCTTTCTCTTGAATTCTTATGGTACTTTCCTATCATTTCCTTCAAAAGTGTTATTTTGCTACTGCTGCTTCCTTTGTTGGGTAGGTGTTCTCGAAGGCTTCCTTTTTTGCTAAAGGACCCTATGGCCTAGGGTGTTCCTTTGCTGCTGAACCACTACAGTTCCATTTTACAGGATTTTGTTCCTTCTATGTTTCTGCTAGGGCTCCCCTACGTGGGATGCTTGTTTTCCTTCAGTTCTCTATTTCCCAAGGGTGGTTTTTGGTTTTCCCGCCCTTGGGTTGTTTTAATTTTTAAATTTATGGCTTTGTTTCTTTTCCTGCCTTTGGGAAAGGTTAAAATTGTCATTTAGTGGTTGGGGTAGTCTAGTACTTTCTCTTTCCCTTTGTGAGCTTCAAATTCTTGTTTGGCGCCTTTTGATTCAAATTTGGTTTCTAGTGGGCCTTCCCTTCCTGCCTGTTTTTCCTTTGGTGCAATGGAAGACGTTTTCCTCTAGCGCAAAGGAAAGCACCTTCCTCTGGTGCAAAGGATGGCACCTTCCTTTTTGGTCCTATTGTGTGCTCCTTATTTGTTCCTTTTGGCTATCCTTGCCTTGATTTAATCTGATGTACTTTGATGCAATCTATTCCATTGTAATCAGGTTTTGGGATCCTTGACAAAAACCCACTTTTAATCTACCAAAAAAAATCTCTTAATGTAGTCTTCTTTTGTTGTAACTAGATAATAGGAAGATGATATTTTATTTCTATCAAAATATATCCAACTCCTATTTAATGTGTAGATAATAACTCTAAAATAAACTTCCTTTTGCACTCCTTTTGAAGACTATAATGCAACCTTCTCTTTTTGCAACTTCTAAAGAATTAAAATGGTGCTTAATGGAACTGGATAATAACCCAAATTAAATTTCAACTAATGAACCTATTTGCACCCAAGTTGCTTACCTTAATGATCTCTGTAGATGAAGGATTACTAGGTGATTAGATTCACCTTATTGCTATCTTTAATTGGATGAACCTACAACTATTCTTGGATGTCCTAAATAGCTCCTTAACTAACCAATTTGTATCTTAGTAACTCCTCTATCTTGCTACCCTTTAATCTATAGTAGGTGACTTCTATTAGCCTTCAGGATGAACTCTGTAACACTTAAAGTTTTGCAGCTAGTAATGCTATCTTAATTGCTGCCATTTCATAGTCAATTTCTAAACTAAAATGATGTTCTTGAAACTTGTAAATTTGGTAGGGAGCTCCCCCTAATCACAACTGAGTTTTCCTTCAACGACCCTTTTAGTATTTTGTTATAGATTCAAAAAATCCCTATCTTCAGATGATCCTTCTAGCCTCCAAAGGTAATCTTCACACCTTTCTAGTTTGGTAGTAATGTTTGACTCTTTTCTCCTTGTATAATTCTAGCTTTGATCCTTATCTCCTTCTCAAGAATAAGAATGTCTTGAGGTCTTCAGTATTCTCCTTAGGAATTTGGTACTCCTTGCCAAATTCTTATCCTTTTGGGATTGTTGTTGGATGATGACAATTATCTCAAATTTTGATCTATCAGTAACTCCTTATTGGTAGATTTTTCCAATGAGTTATCCTAGGAACTCCTTTAATGGCCTTCTTTGAATTCTAAAAATAAGGCTCTCCAAGCCTTCTCCTTGTTTCTCCTTGATACCTTTCCAAGGTCTTCTATATCACAGATTCTATGGTCTTCTAAATGAGACCTTTCCTTCAACCTTCTATTAAGGAAGTTTTGGTAATGAGATCTTCTCAAATCTCTAAAAACTGTTACTACTGGAATCAGGTATAGGACCTTGCTAGTCCTTATTCTCTTCCAAGATTGGAAGTTCTTCTATGAGTATCTTCAGCTTCTTCTTAAAGAAGTATTCAATCTACAAGGGAGATCTCCAATATCCTACTTCTCATAGACTCTTCTCTAGAGTCTTCTTCTAGAATATGCAACAAGGCTACTATGGTCTTTTCTTCTTATACACTCTTGCAAGTCTACAATATTTATTAATGAGACCTCTCCTCAGATCTCTAAAATATTTAGTCTTCTACTTGTTGCAAGTGCTAGAAAGATTCTTAGGAAGATACTATTCTTAGCTCTATGTAGGAAGCTTCCCAAATTTTTTGAATCTCCTTTTTTGGTAGCAAGATATTAGAAACTGAAATGGTGAAAACAATAAATCTATAGATGATGAATCTTCACTAGATGATTTGTCAATCTAGTGGGATGAATGCTGGGTCCTAGTATTCACGAGTTTTCTTGTAACTCTATGAGAAGACTCTAGACAAATGCAATCTCAAAAATTCTATAAATGAGATTTTTGGATTTCTCTCGATATCACTTGTGGCTCTCCCTATTTCCTATACGATCTACCATGTGCTTTGATACCACTGTTAGATTTTTATGGGAGGTAGTACAACCACAAGATGAAGGATAACTAATATGAGATAACTATAAAACTAATGGCACAATAATATGTAGGAAAATAAAGAGATGAACATATGCAAATAACTCATAAATATGCCATTAATGGGAATGAAAAAAATAGTACAATGCTATATAATGGAGGACATGAACACTCCATGAAAGTATATGAAAGAACTACATTGTACGATACTACACACTATATACTTACTATATCACTCTCCTATATCTTCACTACTACACAAACGAGGCATTTATATAGAAAGATAGATTGCTTGGCCTTTAATCTACTTAAGACTCATGTACATATGGACTACAGGCACATTTACAACTTGCACATTAACACTTGTGCATTTATTATAATACTTGAAGCAACTAAATTTACTCTAAAGTAAAATACTACTCTAGATATGTACCAAAGGTGGTACATTTACATGATCCAAATGATGTAATATACTCTAACACCTTTTGAATGATGAATTATCTTTAGTTACAAGTACAAAAAAACACTTGGTGTGGATAAAAACTCTATCAACATCAAAGAAACCTCTACAAAATAAGAATATTATGTTTGGTTAACACAAAGCCAATTGTACATACATTTATGATCAAAAGGATCACACCTAGGGGTACGATTCCCTCTAGGGACCCATTTCATTCCAAAATCTTGTAACAGACCGCTAGGCCATGTAAGTATCACTTCTTTACTATTTTCTATCATTTTCAACATCTTCTATCATGTACTAGACTAGTTTCATTTGGTATTTTTATCTTCTATCATGAGGGGTTTTATTAAGACGGGCCCTCAAACATTACTAATAATTTTTGTAGGGTTGTGTAGGTTTAGAGGATATCTACAACCAATAGTGGCCCACATGCAGTAAGCCCACTCCCTTTGAGGTTCGTATGGAAGATCTTTGGTGCTGCTAAATCGTTCACTAAAAGAGGGCTTTTCTATTGGAAGACCCATTTTATTGCCCATGATGCAATCCTATGAAAAAGGACTAATCTTGTAACCCTTTTTACTTGTTGATACAAACAACACATTTTCCACTAAGTTCATACTAGCTGTCATAGTGGGACCAACCCACTTATTTACTATGTTTGCTATATTTATAACATCTAACTACCATATTTTGTTAGATATGGGAGATATCAATCACAAGATGCAAAATCATATAAAAGAAAGTAAATTTACGAGATGACTGAAGTATGCTATAAATAGAAATAACATAAATAAATACAATGTAGCTATGGAGGAAATGAATACTCCATTAATGAAGCTATTGAACTACATTGGACCCATCACCAATATATGGTGATCTACATAGCACTGTACTACTACCTATGAATATGCTCTAAGAAACTCTATCTATCTATGTCGCCTTGTCATATCTGTATTACAATGAGACCCTTCTTATATATAGGAAGATAGGTTCCTTGGCCAATACTCTACCTAGATGTGCAAGGGATAACTTTCACATTGACACCTGTGGATTTATTATATTGCATGAAGTAATTAGATAACTTCCCCCTAAAGTAATCTAATGTCCTAAGTATGTACCTTGGAAGATACATTTACATGACCCAAATGATGGAATATACTCTATTTCTAACATCATCCTATATTACATTATTTGGGTATTGAAGACTTTAGTCTTCAATATGGATCTTCTTCTTTGTATTGAACTTTGTACTATTCCTCTGCATTTTTTGTAACTTGTTCAAGCAAATATTTACTGTCTCTGTAATATGTAACATTTGCTAACAGAGCTTTCACCTCATAGTCGTCTGCGGGTTCTTCTAGTTCTTCAATTTCTTCTTTCCTCTGAACCAAGTGTCCTTTTTGATTTCTCTTATGATATTCTAGTTGAGGATAATTGGTTGGTCATTGAGATTGTTGTTGATGAGGGTTCCTTTGATATTATCAAGGTTGAAATTGATTCATCTGATTTCATTGCTTTTAATTTTTGGAATTGTATCTGCAATAGCTGGTACTATGACCTTTCTTTCTACATGTCTGACAATACCATGCTTTTTTTCCTCTTGCTGATGAAACAATATTTCCTTGTGGATTATATTTTTATGCCAATGCAATGTTAGTCACATCATCTTTCACAGTATTTTCTACTTCATATTCTTGAAGTATATTGACTAGATCATAAAAATAAGTATCTTTACTTAAAACCTATAAATATGTGACCAAATGATTATAGCTATCTGGAAGTGCTCTCATGGTTACTTGAGTAAGAATTTCATTTTTAACCGTTTCTCCTAAGGTCAATAATTTCTCTTTAATATCTGCTACCTTCCTTAGGAATAGTTCTATGCTTTCTCCACTATTCATATTTAATGAGTGAAGTTGAGTTTGGAGATGAAGGATAGTTACCTTATTCTTTCCTTCAAATATTTTATCTAGGCTTGTCCATGCATTTGAAAAATGTTTTGGCTGAAATGATATATGGTCGATTCTCATTGGTGATAACAAATTTTATTATCATTAGAGCCTTTGAATCATTTTACTCAAACTTTAGGATTTTAGTTTCACCTGTGGCAGGTATCTGTGTTTTACCTTTGACAACATCCCAAAGTTTTTCATATACTAAGATTGCTTTCACTTTATTTTTCCAAGAGAAATAATTAGGATCCTTGAGTAGTTGAGATTCTACTAGGAAATTTTTTATTGATGCAATTTAAATATCCCTAATATCAATCCTTAGATTTTGTGGACTTCCTTATGTATCCCTAATGATTTTTGGAATATGATATAGTGCTTTTGTAAAATATAGTTCAATTTTGGTTGATTTTGTATAGTTTTTGTAAAGATCAAAAATTAAATTTTTAACACCTTATTACTCCTATTGAACTAAGAACTTTTCAATTTTGAAGAGGTTTTAATGTTGGATTCCTTTTGTCCCTTTTGAGAAATTTTTGAGACAAGAATATTATAAATTTCCAACCTTAACAAAAAATATTAATAACCTCTTTTTGTATCCCTTAGGATTTTATTTAGTGTTTCTAATTTCCAATAACCTAGTTTGATGTTGTAGCCCTTATAATTCCCAAATTTGGAAAATTAGAACACACTAATATTTGCAAACATTAAATGGATTAATTCCAAGTAGTATCCCTTATTTCTCCTAGGTTGTGTTTTACAAATATTAGTCGACTTTGATATTTAATTTCCCTAAGTTTTGATTTAAATTAAAGATTGATTTTTTTAATACTTCAACCTTATAATATAACATTATAACTCCATTTTTAAATAAAGAAAATTATATGGGAAAATTGTACCTTAATAAGGCTTTGCACCTTTATGAAATCGACGGTAGTCTATCCTTCTTGGGCGCTGTGAGTAATGACATATTCTCCAACTTGCTATTGGCTTCAACACTCTCTTTAATGCTTCCTTGACCCATTTTATTGAGAGTAATATTCTTCATCGCTTCTGAATACTTTTGAATTGCTCTCGAATTGCTCTTCGAGTTGCTACCGATTTAACACTGTGTTGCTTATCGAGTTGCTATCGAGTTGCTTGTCGAGTTGCTTATCGAGTTGCTTGCTATATTACTTTCAAATTGCTTGCTGCCATTGCTATGTCCAAGTCATATTTAATAGGTGGTCAATAGAGTGACAAGTGTCACAACCATTTTTTAAATGCTCCAAGAATGTTTTGGGTGTTTGGTGGAGACACTATTTTTGCCATTGCACAACGTACCCAAATTTGGGGACCCACTTGAAAAATTGATGTTAATATGACTTTTTGAGTACCATGTTGAGCCCAATCCACCGATTATCTACACACACACACACACACACACACACACACACACACACACACACACACACACACTATATATATATATATATATATATATATATATATATATATATATATATATATATATATAAGAACATAGGAGAAAATTTCCATTCCCATTGGCTGGCATTTTAGGGACAACAAAACTAAAGGATTGAATGAAATTTGCACCCCACTTGATACCCTTAGTAAATTCCCACTATTCAAGTAAAGAAATAATATTGTTAAGAAAGTAAATTCCTTTCGACATTAATCAATTTCTTTTGTTCAAGTGTCCAGGTTACCAAAAATATGGTATAATTTTTGAAGATAAATGGTAGGGCAAACCAACGGTTGCAACGTGTGAGCATGATCAACATGGTCTAAGGGCATGAATTCTGAGGCTTCGTCTAGTGATGTGGTTGAGTAAGCCTATGCATGAAAATTTACTTGTGAATAACTCATCATATTGAATTAAGCATTCTTGTGTTGATAAACCTCCCACTACATTGTCGCTGGACACATGTGGGACTAAACTCATGACATCAGAGTTTTTTAGATTATAACATTTTGGAATAATCTTCAATTTTATCACTTATTCCATATTATATTCTAAGTGGTTAGCAGGATATTTCTATGACAAGGAGGCATTGGAAATTATTCATGATATCATAGCTTTAGCAATTTCCTATGCAGTCTATGTGGTAGGAGGACCAGAGTTTCTTGTTCCTCTTGGATGTAGAGACCAACCTTACCCCTACCAAAAAATTGTCATAATGGACAGTCAGCTCACTCTAACTTTAAACATATTTATATTAAACCCTAAACTACGATAATGTTCCTCAATTATTTCTTCATGGTATCTTTTTGGTTTTTGGAGCATAACACTCGAGTTAGGCCTATTATTTCAATTGATTTAGCAAAATGGTGAATTCTTAATAGATTACATGATATAAATGAAACATGTTGGCAATTTGAGTTATTTTGTGTTGTCATTGATGTCACATGGATCACATTGAGTTTTGGTGGCAAAAGCTCTTCATAAATAATCATTTATGATATTTTTGAGAGCATGGGTATTTACAAGGTTTTGTGTCACAAGAGGCATATAATATTTAATTTTTTAAATATTATATTAATGGTTTTTATTAAAACCAATGGTAAAGGTTTTTATTAAAACCAATGGCAAGGGTTTTTATTAAAACCGATGGAAAGGTTTTTTATTAAAACCAATGGAAAGGGATTTAATTAAAACCATTGGAAAGGATTTTTCATTAAAACCACTATGCTAATACTTCTCCAAATTATGATGGATGAAAAGGTTTTCCAATAAAACCTAGGTGCAAAAAGTTTCATGGAAAAATTCAAAATAATGAAGGAGATATCCCAATTCAAAGTTAAGAGGTGAATTATTAAAATTTTATTTAATAATTCTAAGGTCTAAAGTTGAATTACATTATCCACCGACGTGCAAAGGTTGGGGAGATTAATAAAGATTCATCGACGTCATTCGAAGGATGGAGGTGCATATAAATAAAAGGTGAAAATCCTTTGTTTATTGAAGACTAGACATAGTGCATGAGAGAGAGTCGTTGAAAGGGGAGAAACGAAGAAAGAAGGATAAATAACTTTCAATTTGAGAGCAAGTTCAAGTAAACAACATGGGAAAGTGATGTCATGTATGAGCCTATAGCGCAATTGGTAGTGCACGAACTTTGCACAAGGTAAGTTTGCTGCTTGAATCTCGCCAGGGGCAAAGTGTTTAGATAAAGAAGGCAACTTAAGTTTTTCAAATTTGAGCACAGGTGAAGTTGGGTGTTTGGGATTAAATCCCAATGTGGGTTGATGCCCACATGGTAAGCACCTCACAACGCTAGGCAAGAGGAACAAAGTTCAACTCTCGTGAAGGTGTGAAGGCGCATTGATTTTTGGCAAGGCATTGACGATCGCGAAGGTGTGAAGGTGCATTAATTTTGGCAAGGCATTTTGGAAAAGATGATTTCAAAGGTTGTGAAGGCAGCAAATTTCAAATAAAGGTATTTATCTCTAGCGCATGGTAATATTTGTTATTACCAAAGTTTTGGTGCATTAAAATTATTTCTGTGATAACTAGGGAGTCATAAGGAGTTTAGGGAAATAAATGCTTGGTATATGTGTTAATGTGCTTAGGGAGTTATAAGGTGTAGAATTAAATATTTGTTATTGCTGTGTGTGATTAGGGAGATATAAAGTGAGGAAATAAATATTTGTGATTGCTGTATGTGGAGTTATAAGGTGTGGAATTAAAAATAAAAGCATAGGTGTTTGTTGTATGTGTTAATGAAATTAGGGAGTCATAAGGTTGAAAAGTGTTGAACTTGTTATATGTCCTAGTGCATAATTTAATTATGAAATTAAACTAGGAACTTGAGACCTAGTTAATTGCTACCTTGAGTTAGAAGACATGCACATGAGTTAGGATTTGAAGTTGAAGACAAATTGCTTGATTATGTACCTTGGTTATTGAGAGGAAGTGGATGGATTAGAAAATCAATTTTATGGATAAAATTGATGCTTGAGTTCCATGATTGCTTTAGTGGAGTTCATTGAGAGTATTGCCATTATTGAGGAGGTTTTTGCTATTGCTTTGAGGAGATTATTGTTGGTTACTTGTTAAGTCCATTGCCACTATTTGAGACCATTGAGGAGATCATTTGCTAGTCACTTGTGGATACATTTGTCTTTCATTTGAGGAGATCATTGTTGGCTATTGGAGAGCTTTTTTCTTGAGGAAGTTGTGCTTGTTTCTTGAGAGCTTATTGACATTGCATGAGGAAGATATTATTGAGAACCTATTGCTATCACTTGTGGAGATTGTTCTTGATTGGTTGAAGTACTCATTGTTATTGCTTGGAGAGGTTTCCATTTGAGAGATCATTTGTCATCCATTTGAGAGTACCTTGTTGAGCATTGTTGTCATCCATTTGAGAGTACATTGTTGAGCATTGTTGTCATCCATTTGAGAGATAATTTGTCATACATTGTTGAGATCATTGTGGATCATTGTTTTCATACATTGAAGAGTACATTGGCATTCATTGTTGAGCACATTGTTGAGTATTATCATCATTCATTTGTTATCTATTGTTGAGTTTATCATTGAGCCTTGCCTTCATTGATTTGTGGTTGAGATTTGGGTACTACTTGAGAGTCATTGGTTGAGCCTTTGGGAAGGCTTTTGGGATAAAATTTTTGGATAGATTTGAGACATATTTTGTGCATGATTGGTTGAGCCTTTGAGAAGGCTTTTGGGACAAAATTTTTGGATAGATTTGAGACAGCTTTTGTGCATGATTGGTTGAGCCTTTGAGAAGGCTTTTGGGACAAATTTGTGGATAGATTTGGGACAACATTTGAGCAGGATTGTTTGAGCCTTTTGTGAAGGATTTGAGAACAGATTTGGGATATCATTGGAGTAGGATTGTTTGAGCATTTTGTGAATTCTTTGAGGACATATTTGGGACAACATTTGAGAAGGATTGTTTGAGCCTTATGAGAAGGCATTGAGGCAGATTTCTGAGTAGTGAAAGAGACAAGACAAAAATAGAAAACACATCAACACTAGTTGCCTAGCTGAGAAGATTAGTGGAGATCCTAGCTAAGTAGATCAGTGGATAGCCTGGCTGAGCAGATCAGTGGATTTCCTAGCTGAGCAGATCAGTGGATAGCCTAGTTGAGAAGATTAGTGGAGAGCCTAGCTGAGCAGATTAGTGGAGCCCACCCGAGCATATCAGAACAACCTAGCTTTGAGCAGATCAAAGTAATCATTTGTATTGGGATAAGGATCCCTATTTATTTGTGAAATATTATAAGGAGATTATCTTGTGGACTACCCTACATTGGGGGAACCACATTAAATATTGTGTCTCAATTGTGTGTGATGATTTGTGCACTTGCTTACTATTGCTATCTATGTTATTAATGCACACTGCTATATTTGGTTATTGCAATTGAGGATACTAATTGATATTGGTTTGGAAAGAAAGTAAAAAGTGGGTGCTATACTGTTCATCCCCCCTCTCAGTATACGCTTGTGTTCTTCAAAACACTATATTACAAATTTTTTATAGATCATATTGAAGAGTTTGATTCAATCATCTATACTCCAACAATTGGATTGCTTTATTAAAACTATAGTGGTCTGTTTCGGTATCCACATGAAATTTATTTCTTTGCAAGGGATAAAGGGGAGATATTGCCCATGATTTACAATCGACTATAAGGACATTTCCATTGACGACTGTAAAATATATTTAATACACACAATAGGTATAATCTTAAATATCAACTCCAATGCATCACATATGGGAAGCATGGGTTACCTCAGTAGTGCACTACTTGTTATGAAGTGTATAATGTCTTTAATCTCACACTGCCACTACCTGGTTTACTACCTCCAAAATAAATGTCAACTGATTCACGAATCTCAATCATACCTGATTCCCCACATGTTTCAAGATCAGGATAGTTTACCTGCACATAGAAGCACAAACTCATCAATCAGTACTCAACCTGATCAATCAAAATTCAATGTGGCAATGACAAAAATAATATCTGTGATGTGGTCAAATCATTAACAGAGAATTAAAAATAAAAAGATATAAATCATGATTCTTTTGTGGTGAGGGTCTGAATTTGGTTAGTCAAAGATTATGAGTTGATATTTTAGATACCTCCTTCAACCATCATTCAAATAGAAACAAGATATAAGGGGTCATGGATGAAAAAATTAATGGTAACAAATATGACTTTAAATGAAAGGTCCTTTCTATAAATGCACTGTTGGACTATTTAGGCTCAATCACTATGGAGAGAAACTTATTGAGCTTGATGATATGGAGGCAAGAGATCCACTCTTGGTATGAAGCACAAGAAAATGTTATACAAATCGTAAATGCATACGTGGACTTTACTAGTATTCCAGAAGAAAATTAAGAATAAATTTGCTTTTGTTTAACAATACAAAAATCTTGACACTTAGAATACATTCAAATGATCTGAAAGCTAAATGTGACTATTCTAAAGCTATTTTTTAATTTTTTATTCACAACACTTATTATTTTACCATATAAATGATTATTATGATGAAATAGTTTGATACATTCATCAAAGAAATGTTCAAACAATTAATGCCTAAGCCTACATTCCAAAGTTGTAGCTAAAATCCTTCAGAAACTAATGAGAACAAGGTCAACCTTCATGAACATCTAAAAAGTAAAGCTTGACATGAGAACTATGGTAACATGTCAGAAATAGCATGTAAAAGTATCTACTGCAAAACCCAAAATAAAATCATTGTATTGTCAAGAACACATGCAAAATTGAAGGAAAAACAAATATTAAAGCCTATGGAGTTGTTTTTATGGATGTAGATGGCACAAAAAAGTTTTGAAACCCATTGCAAAAATAGTTATGAAACCAAACAACTAATTTTTTTTTTGAAATTATAAATAATCATGGAGACCCGAGGAGAAGAGGTCGAAGGCCATTTGGAGCAAGAATATTTTAGATATTAGGGTTCTTTTTTGTCAATGTGCATCTCCTCCCTGGTTGTTGGAATGAAGAATGTAATCCATTGTAATCGCTTGATGTGAGGTTATCTGAGAAAATTTTCATTGAATATCTCCTAAATGCAATATATTGGTTTATTTTAATAAGATATGCACATGCTGATGGTGTTATTATTTGAAATAATTTAATATATTATTTAATTCCCTTAGAAGATTGCACCAACTTAATTTGGATTGTGTGAAGTCTGATCAGGTTAAGTTCGGTTAAATTTAGAGCACTTGTTTCAACAGATTCAGGATGAAGTTCTAGAAAGTACAGTAACTTGTTTGTTTATTTTTATTTATTTTATTTTTCTAACCCTAGATTTTGATTTTTATTTGAAATACGAATAAAATAGAAGTTGATTAATTAAATATTTCATTTCTAAAATATTTAATTAAATTTTCTTTTCAAAGTTGATTAGTTAAATTTTCTTTTTGGTAAATAGGATTTGATTAGTTAAATTTTTTATTTCTGAAATTTTAAAGATTTCCATTAAATATTTTGATTAAATTTTAGAATTGCAACTATGGTAATGTTTCAATGATTTCAAAATATCACAATTTTGGCATAAAACCCTAAAACATAAAAAAAATAAAAATTGAAAAAACTCAAATTGTGACCATTCAATAATTTTCTCATGGCATGAATATTAAATGCAGGGTTTTTCTTGTTTACAGGCTCATACTTTGGTGTAATTATATTGTTGGGATTAAAATGATTATTTTGTTTTAATAGTTGTTTTCCAACAATGATTTCGAATAAACATTGAAAACCTTGGGATAATTTGGTTGGAATAAACATTAAATAAACATTGTTATTGATCTTATGAAGGTAATATTTGATATTAAATTTTGACCATTTCATGAACAACAAACTTGAATTCTTGACAATAAAATCAATTAAACATGCCCCTTGTTAATAGTTATGTGTTTTGCTGAGTTGTCCATCTGACTTTTTACATTGCATATTTTGATAAGCATACAAATAGGTTAAATTAACCTTACCCGAACCTTGGGGAGATCAAGTATTTCCTTTCAAGAGAGGATATCCTGAATGAATCCTGACTATGGGTATGTGTTTGTAATTGGAAAAATATATCACTCAACATACACCAATCTTGTCTCAACGCTTGTGAAAAGTGTCACCTTCGATTGAGACGTTTTTCTTCAATATCTCTTCGTGCGCTGTCTAAGAGATATTTTTGCTTCAACGTATATCTTGTTGTAATGCTTCTGGTTCTATGTAACTTCTCTACCACCAAGATAATGCTGTAATGTCTCCTTTGTGGGTATTTTTTAGGATTATTTTGGAGAATGACAAGTGGCACCCTATTTCCTTTGCATGCCCTTGTCTTCTCAATGTCTTCTTGCAAGCCTTTCAACGTATTCTTCTACCTTAATCTTTGCTATACTTAATTTGTGCTAAGATGTTTCCAGCCAAGTAATACTTAAGGTGGGGCTTTGGTGGAGATATGGTAGTGCTTTGATGAAGACTCCATGATGCTCCACTTATGGTAGGAATGATCCTTAATTGGACGTATGCTTGCTTCAATTTCCTTTGCTTATACACTGCTTAATTTCTCCCTAGCTTTGTGCCTTTTCTTCTACAAGTTTGACCATCCAAGATATATAGAATATGAGTCTATATGTGTGGCTCTTTGCTATGCTTGGGAGAATTCTAACATTCGATCACCTTTGGCTAGTTCAACTTGCTTGTATTGTACCTTTGAGGTACTTTCCAATCTACCCTTTTTCCTATGTAGAATGAGTTAGAGAAGTGCAACACAATGTAATAATATTAGTAAATACGATACCTTTTGTACCCTTTCTTGCACTCCTTTTTGGAGGTCTAATATTATGATTTATATGTCAAAATTTTGAATGTAGTGTAGGGAATTTGAGGTTGTCTCTTTGCTTAGACACCTTCCCATTTTTGATTGGATATTATGATGATAAATCCAAAGTTATATAGAAGTAGATAGAAGCTCCTTATATGATGTAACTTTTTACACTTTTCTCCTTGCAACTGACCCTGTAATGCTTTGGATTTAAGACTCACCAAGTCTCAATATTTAAAGCTTAAATTTCTGATTTTTGTTAGTCATCTTCATCTCCAAATTTTTGAAGGATTCTAACCTATTTTGGTGGCTTCACTTGGCCACTATGTGTTGTAGATTTTTGTGCACTAATAGTGTCTTTAGACACTTTGACAATTTTTGATTTTGTGCCCTTCTTGAGAACACAAACAATAATCCTTTTGAGAGTAATAGAATAGTGCAAATGAATCTAATAGAATTTATTTTAATGCACTAACAATTTCACCTTATCACTCCAATCAACTCTTAAATTAATGCACTTAATCAATTTACTGCAACTATCAAGAATAATCTGAAATAAATCTTCAAGATTTATTCTGCAATTTCACTACAATTAATATTGTAGGACTTAGTCTTCTTTTTTCCTTTTTCAAATTAGATGATAGGTGGCTGATAAATGCAATTATGAAATCTAATCAACTCCTAATTAATGTGCAAATGAACCTTAAAAATAACTTTTCTCTTTTTGCACTTTTGAATACTGTAATCCAATTTTTCTTCTTGCAACTTTAATCCAGATCAAGGTGTTTTAACAAATCTAATAAGTAATCCAATTAATGAATCTACTTGCACCAAAATTTGCTTACCTTTTTTAAAAGTTTCTTTAGCTCATTTATCGCTTCTGTAGAGGATGTATATCTTGGTGTCTAATATCACCAAGTTACTACTTAGAATAGGATCTTGTAGCTCTTTGTAGGTTTTCTTGAACAACTCCTTCACCAAAATATGGCATCAAAATTTCTTTCACAAGCCTAGGATTTGGTGGCTTGTTCTCCTCTTGTGGTATCCTCATTCTACTATAGATTTGGAGAAGTCTTTGTCTCTGAAGTGGTGCCTTCTTACTATGAAAGGTAATCTTCAAGTCTTCAATATTTGGTGAGCTTCTTCTGTCTTCAAGTCTTATTATCAAATTTTAACTTCAAGCAAGATATTCTTCTCAATATTTTGAATGTCTTGAGGTATTCACTAGATTCTTCTTCTGGGATTTGGCATTTCATGCCAAATTATTCTTCTCAAATTTGATACTCCTTACCAAATTCTTCTTCTCTTGGGCTTGTTATCGGATGGTGACAATTATCCCATCCTTCACTATCAGGGGCTTCTCCTTGATAGTGGATATCTCCAATGAGATCTCCTTTGAGGATTTATTTAGCAAGGCTCTCCAAGCCTTTTACTAGATGCTCAATAAGACCTTCCCAAGGTATTTGATATTATAGCTTTTTATGGTCTTCCTTGAGATGTTTTATTCAACCTTCTACTCTTGGAAGTGTTGGTGGTGAGATCTTCTTCTAGATATCTTATTTTTTTGCTTTTGGATTCAAGAAGGACTCTCCTAGTACTTCTTCTTCTTCTTCTTCTTCCAATATTGGAAGTTCCTCAATGAGATCTTCTCCTGATCTCATTCAATTTTGCTTTAGGTGTTGAATTGATTATGAAAAAGATACTCTTTCTAACTTTCTTGTAGGAAGTTTCCCAAATCACTGAATATTCTTTCCCTACAAAAAATTATTAACACTAAAATATTAATTTACTTCTAAATTAGATATTTTATTCTAAAGTCTTCTTCAGGATCAAGGCTTCTATGGTTTTTTTCAATATCTAGGCTTCTGTGGCATTTTTTAGTATCTAGGCTTTTGTGGCCTTTTCAATTATAAGGCTTTTGTGGCCTTTTCAGTATCAAGGCTTCTGTAGCCTTTTCTAGTATCAAGGATTTTGTAGCCTTTTCTAGTATCAAGGCTTCTATTGCATTTTTAATATCAAGACTTCTGTGGCTTTTTATTCAAGGATTCTATGGCATTTTTTGTATCAAGGCTTCTATGGCCATTTTATTCATATGTGAAGTTATTTAATATAGCAATGGAGATCTTAAATCTCCTAACTTCACCATGAATATTCTCCAAAAGTCTTCTTTTGTAGTATTTTTTTCTACATAAGGAACTAATATCTGCACTATGAAGGTATGCCAACCTTCAGGTAACAAAGTTGGAGTCTTCTAGCTTTTTGTTGTAGGAGGAGTCCCAATCATCTAAGAATTAGTTTTCTACAACAAAATAAACTTTAGGCAATAGTTAAAAAATTCTAAAATAACATGAATGATATTCACTAGATGATCTGTCAATCTAGTGGATTGAATGTTGAGTCCTAGTATTCACAAGTTTTTCCTGCAACTTTGTGGAAAGACTCTAGTCAAATGTAATATCAATATTTCTAGAACTGAGATTTCTTTCAGTCCTAACTTGTGAATCTCCCTAATTCTACCACCTAGATTCTTCTGAGATTTTTTGATAGTGGCTAGTCTAGCAGCGCGTCAGATTGACAAAAAACTTAGGCTAAATGATAATGGTGGTTTTCCTATTGATCTACCATGGCTAGATATACCATGGCTTTTATATAACTGTTAGATTTTTATGTAATGCACAATGGGAGATAACAATCACAAGATGCAAAATAATATAAAAGAAAGTAAATCTACGAGATGACTAAAGTATGCTATAAATAGAAATAACATAAATGAATACAATGTAGCTATGAAGGAAATGAACACTCCATTAATGAAGCTATTGAACTACATTGCACCCATCACCAATATATGGTGATCTACACAACATTGTACTACTACCTAAAAATATGCTCTAAGTAGCTCTATCTATCTATGTCCCCTTGTCATATCTATATTACAATGAGACCCTTCTTATATAGGAATATAGGTTCCTTGGCCAACACTCTACCTAGTTGTGCAAGGGACAACTTGCACATTGAAACTTGTGCATTTATTACATTGCATGAAGTAACTAGATAACTTCCCCCTAAAGTAATCTAATGTCCTAAGTATGTACCTTGGAAGATACATTTACATGATCTAAATGATGGAATATACTCTATTTCTAACATCTTTGTCACTTTTCTATGTTACAGGTGCTACAAAATCAACATAGAACCCTCCAAAACCTTGAAGCACATCTCAAGTCCAAGGAAAAAGTCTTTCTGATTTGTGAACCAGGATCATACAGAGGGGTATGATCAAAACAATTGTATGGGCCCATGTTAGGATCCTCCATCCTAACATTATTAGTTAGTATTATTAATATTTAATTATTATATTATTAACTCATAAAGTGAACCATCACATCTCTTCATAACGTGAACCATCACGTCTCTTCATAACGTGAACCATCACGTCTCTTCCTAACGTGAACCATCATGTCTCTTCACCAATGTAGCTTTAGGGTAGATATATATATATATATATATATATTAGGTTGGTCATTCACACAAATAATCCATGAATAAGAATATATATTTGATCAATTGATCCATTGGAAGGGTTCCTCTCCAGTGCAAAGGTGATTCTATCCAAAAGGTGATTCTATTAGTTTAGATCCAATTCCAATTATCGTTGATAGATCCGCTAGGAACTTGGGTTCCTACCATTTGGTATTAGAGCATCGATTCTGGACATAAGTGGGGAAGTTTATTTAAATATATTATATGGCATGTTCATATTATGAAAGAGTCGCATAAGATATTGGGTGTAAATATTATAATTTCTATATAGTCCTAAACTATTATGTGCTATGGTATGATACCTAGGTTTACCTTATTTCAAAAATGACTATGTAAATGGATTACACCACTCAAAAACTTACCGAACTCTTACCCATTAAACATATTCACCCTACAAAAATGAAGGCACATCATGAAAAATATTTTTGTTTTCATTGCGATGAGAAATTTTTTTGCAATCATCAATGTATTACACTTGCACTATATATTTCGGATGCAACTATTCCTTGGAGTTCTTCCAATGATGAAAATGCAATTGAGGTAAACATAGTGATGGATACACCTGAAGATAGCACTAAATATGGCAATGATGAGGAAGGTAAGGAAGATGAGGAAGCCACAGAAGATAAGAAAGAGGAGGAATATATGGAAAACAAGGACAATGAGCAAGAAATACCTGATCCCACCAATGACAACAATATCATTGATATACCAGAAGTGATTGATGTCCCAAGCAAGGATGAGGTAGACATACCCAAAGTGATCAATGCCAGCCAAAAATACATTCTACAATACCTACACACACCTTCCTTACAATAGTGAGTTCTCACCACATGACCAAACCTATTTGAAACCAATGCAGAGTGACTACACACTTCTTCTTCATTGGCTCTACTAGGGAACCATAAATAGATTTAGAAGCATTACCCTTACTTTTGATGCATCATTCTAAAGTGTTTGAGGAACCCCAATGGTTTTCCTCCCATAGTAATCATGATTCTCCTAAGGAGGATTCTACTATTGTTCTTGGAAACCCCCC
Organism: Wollemia nobilis; assembly: GCA_028583015.1. Lineage (NCBI taxonomy): Eukaryota > Viridiplantae > Streptophyta > Pinopsida > Araucariales > Araucariaceae > Wollemia > Wollemia nobilis. The sequence goes on along the minus strand of JAQPPZ010004624.1, from coordinate 13,308,079 downwards.
ACTAACACTCCGACCTTCAAGATTACCCCTGTATTCAAAAAAGTGACATTAAAATAGTACAAGAACTTGCAAAAATTCTACTTGGAAAACAAAAGACAAAGCTCCTCACTTTGAGCTTTGAGAACAAAGCTCTTTTTAAGGAGGGTGGCATATTAGGATCCTCCATCCTAACATTATTAGTTAGTATAATTAATCATTTAATTATTATATTATTAACTCATAAAGTGAACCATCACATCTCTTCATAACGTGAACCATCACATCTCTTCATAACGTGAACCATCACGTCTCTTCCTAACGTGAACCATCACGTCTCTTCACCAATGTAGCTTTAGGGTAGATATATATATTAGGTTGGCCATTCACACAAATCATCCATGAATAAGAATATATATCTGATCAGTTGATCTATTGGAAGGGTTCCTCTCCAGTGCAAAGATGATTCTATCCAAAAGGTGATTCTATTAGTTTAGATCCAGTTCCAATTATCAGTGATAGATCCGCTAGGAACTTGGGTTCCTACTAGCCAATATGATTGAACAAAGCACTCTAGAAGCTAGGTCCCTAATATCTAGGTACCAGTTGCTACATAGTCCACAAAAACCCCACTATTGCATGTAAGTTGGGGATATATTTTTCTCATAGAGATTTCTATCCCAATTGCCATATTACCTCTTTACGCCAAATCAACTTACAAAATGACATCTCCAATGTGTACTCGCTCACATTTCCATTCTTTTTACTTCTCACAAAACTCGGTTACCTACCATCTTGTGATTTTAATTCAGTAGTTAGATTTTATTTCCTTTAAATATAAATTTTCTAAGAAAATCTAACATTCTACTCTTTGTTGTTATAGGTAATTGTACAAAAACTAGTTTTTGTAGCATAACAACCACCAAGTTCAAAATATTCTAAAACCTCTACCCTACTCTTGATCATACAAATATGTACGATCAAACTAACCTTAGGGAGGGGTACGATCAAGTCTGAGACATAGTTCAAACCCTGACAGCCATCCAAACAACATTCTAGAAGATGTAGACCATAGGTAAGTATTGTAAAAACTTGTGTCTTTGGTTGAAATTGCAAATTTTCTTTTCCAAAGTCAAGGATTTGCTATCAATTTTTGCATTGGTGTTTTACAAAAGCCCCAAATTGCTTTGGGTATTTTACAAAATGCATTTATTTTGCTTTAATGCTTTACAAAATGCTCCAAAATCACTTTGATCACTTGTTTGAAATATTTTAAAAGTCCCTTTTACAAGTATTAGTTTATAGGTGTTTATGCATTGGTATTTTCATTAAATTAGCATAAATTATTTGCCTATGACATGAAGAAAGTTGTTAAATTTCTTTGTCTTGATGAGCTGAGAATATATTTTGATGTGTTTTGTACACAAAGCTCTCATAAGACATCTAGCTATAGCCTTAACTGGTATATCTTGGCTAGTGTACACAAAATTGAGCTCAAGAAAATCTTAGTATAACTCTTATTGAAATCAAGTGATCTTCATTTAAATTACTTTAGCTTAGAATTTTTCTTACAAAATGCAAATATTCTAGATTTCTTAGTGTAAAATTTACTTTTTAAAGGCACTTTATTTTACAAAAATCAAAACACACCTTTTATTGCTTGATTAACACAATTTACTTCTTACATTTTAGTCTCTAAAGTCAAGCAAACTCATATACGTGCATGTCTTTCATACATTGGTAAGGTTGGACTTCATCAACAATCCCTAATTGAGACTAATGATGTTGGATTTCATCTCCAATCATTAGCTCATCCCCTAGACACCATAGTAGCCCCCACAAGAATTTTTTTGGACTTCATCACTAGAATACACCCTACTCTTGAGAGTACCTTAGGGTAGATAAGGTTAAATGCCCCTACTCATAGGGCTATACATAATTAGTGAATAAATCAAATGTTTTTACTAAGCCTACCTGAGGGTGAAGTGGAAGCTCGTTTGGTCTACATAGGTCTTATATAGTGCTACCTCTTACATAAAAGATCTATATTCTCCCATTTTGGTTACCCTAAGTCATATCCATCATTAGCACATATTCGTCTATTTTTGCATAGTCACCCCTTGCATGCCTTTGGGTATTATAGGAAAACATGCATTGATATACCTTCATCGAGTACATCCATAACCTATTGTTATTCATTTTATGAGTTATTAAATCATAAAACTTAAAACATTTCAAACTCCAACAAGTTTCAAAATAAGAAAGAATGCATTAACTAACTACATAGCTAGTCAACATAAAAAACACAACACTCATAAAACTTTCCAAACATTTGTTTCTTCACTTGCTTATTAGTTGCAACTTTAATAGTTTGATTAGTTAAATTTTTGATGAAAACTATTACAGAAGCACTACTGTAGGCCTATAGACAGTCTAAAATATTCCTGTATCTTCCCTCTCAATTTTTTGTTTCTCCCATCTACTTCTAATAGGATATGTTAGCTTTTGATGAGTATATAATATAGGAAATGCAACCACAAGATGTAAGATAAGCAATATAAGATGACTATATGATAATGACACAATAATATGTAGGAAAATAAAGAGAGAAACTTATGCTATAACTCAAAAATATGCCATTAATGAAAGCTAAAAACTATTTTTAAGGAACACTTCGTAAACTGTTTTTAAGGAACTACATTGTACTCTACCAATCTATACTATGCACTCTCTATATTCTCTACTCCTCTCTGATTTCACTCACTATAAGGCCTATATATAGGAAGATAAGTTCCTTGGTCCTCACTCTACCTTTGACTCTATCCTATGACTCATGTACATGTGGACTACATGCACATTTACATCATTGCACATTCTAACACTTGTGCATTTATTACATTGCTTGAAGTAACTACTTAACTTTACTCTAAAGTAAAATCCTACTCTAGTAATGTACCAAAGGTGGTACATTGATATGTACCCAATAATGTAATATACTCTAACACCCCCCTGTATTACATTATTTGGGTATTGAAGACTTTAGTATTCAATATAGATCTTCATCTTGGTTCTAGAGTTTGTATTATCCTTCTCTGCTTTCTGTATAATGTTCAAGCAAGTAGTTAGTGTCTTCATAAAATGCTATCTTTGTTGAGAGAGATTTAACTTCATGTTCATCTAGTTCAGTCTTTGTGCTTTATTTATTATACTCTTTGTTTGTATCCAGATTAGGATCTTTGTCTTGTTCTCTTTTGCCATGTTTTCTCTTCCTCCTTCATTTCTACATTGTTACTAGAGGAATATTTGCTTCATGACGAGTTAGTATATAAAATGTTGACTACTAGAATTTAATTTATTTTGTTTCATTCCTCGAAAGAACTCAAAAGTGATTAATGACAAATAGAACATTAAGCATTCTTCTAAAGAAAGAATAATCACATTTTGAGTATTCCACCAAGTCCTGAATAGAGTTTCATGAAGATATCCAATTAATGTTGTAAAGTTCTCTTCCTTTGCTTCCTTCAAAAACAAAGAGAATATTTCTTTCAACTTTGTAGACAAGAGTTTGAATCCATCAAAGTTTTCTATTAGATTTTGTGAATAGAACCTAAGTTCATGAAATATATTTTCACTATTTTTATTGAACTCATTCTTAATTATTTCCTCCATCTTACTTTAAACAATAAATATTTTTATGTTTATGTATTTTTATTACCTTTGAAGTTGGCTTCCTTATGTCTCCCTAGTTTAGAGTATGCTATAATCTTGATAAAGTGCTTAGCTACTATTAGTTCACCTTTTGAGTTGATTTTGTAATATTTTGGGAATGATAATAATCAACTCCTATTTCACCTTATTTTTCCTATTGAACTATGCACTTATCAACCTGATGTAGTTTTCTATAATTGGATTCCTTTTGTCCCTTTAATGTGGTTATGACAGAAGTATAAGCAATAAATTCCAACTCTTTTAAAGCAATCAATAATTTTGCTTCTCTATCCTTAAATTTCCAATGGTTCATTTTTCTAAATTTCAATAAACTAAAATTTTATGTAGCACTGTTTATATCTCCCTAATTTGGAATTGTAGAAATTGATGGTATTTAAAATAATAATAATTTTATTTACCAAGTAGAAACCCTTATATCTCCTATGATATTAATTGAAAATATGAGTATTCTTGTATTTCAACTAATGTGTTTTGAAATACTATTTAAGGATATAAACTCCTTTTAATTTGCTTTCAAATTTACTAAGGTTGATTTTGCTTGTATCTTCAATGTAAATGATAAATGGACTCAACCTTATGTTATACACCTTATCACTCCTTAATGAAAGTAAATTTAATCTAAGTGAGACTTTACCTTTATAAGGTTGAATGCATGAGATAAATGATGTTGTGTCTCCTTGATTATGGGTGTTGTATTTCCTTGATGATGGATGTATGAAAATGATGACAATGAGTTCTCCAGACATCTCCTATATTAGTATTTAATGTGACTTTGAATCCTCTTCTAATTATTGACTACATACCTTGAATTATTGCTCAATAATACCTTGAATTATCACTTAATCGTGCCTTCGTGCCTTGAATTCTCTCTCAATTGTGCCTTGAATTCTCTCTCAATTGTGCCTTGAATTCTCTCTACGCTCGTCTTCAGCTTGGTCACTTTAATAGGTCCTTTGTTCCTTCTTGATGCTATGGACAAGTGGCGTATACATTACTCAGGTAGCCAGTGATGGTTATAATCTTGATGAGCATTATTTAGATGTCTCTAACGCTCAATTCCTCCTTGAATGGTATGCAATGATGAATATACCTTGTAACCTTTGAAATATATCTTCAACGCTTAAGTGTTACTCCTATTTGAGTACTCCTATGTAGGTGTTAGAAAGAATGTATGAGATATTTGTTTGAATGCACCAAGTGGCACAAGTTGCCTTAGCTATAAATTGGAATTGGTACTCAAATATCATGCATGTAAGACTTTCTCAACGTCTCTTATTCCATGTCTATTTCTTGCTAGCAAATACCGTATTGTATATTGTCATCAATACTTTCAAATGGTGATTCTATGAGGTTAGCTCTAGCTATGGTGGTTCTCAAGCACTGCAATGGAGGTTCGATGGTGTATTACAATGGTGGCTTTCAGTGTGTTTCTTGGTTGGTGGTTCAATTAAGTTGGAGCTTTGGTAATGCACCTTGTTTTCATATTATACCTCTCATCTCTATACTTACAATGTGTTATCCTTAGTGCTATGTTTTTACATAAAGTGTAATGGATGATATATGCTATAGATTAATGTTACCATAGGTGCTATATTTTATGACAAACATTGGTGTCTTTAGACACCTTGAGCCTTGGTTAATGTGAGACCTTTATTGGCTCTCTTCCCTGCTCAAATTTTTCTCCTTTACTTTGTTGAGATGGCTATTTAGTAGACATGTATTGCTGGCTATTGTAGTGTATTTGTGATACTCTTTGTCCTCTTTTGCTATGTAGGATAAGGATATTATGGTGCAATAATCTAATCTAAATAACTTTGCAATAGTTAGAATAGAATACTTCAAATTTTTACCTATATTTGAGATCTTTAAATCTTCCTTTTGTACGCTTTCTTTCTTCTTTGATGAGGCAACTACTTGTTCAACTCTTGATAGTAAACTAAGATTTGATGTTTCCCTCCTTAATAGATAACTCTTTCAATTTCTTGGTTAACTTAGTAATAACAAATCCAAGCTATTAACCATGCAACTAATATGCCTTTTGAAAGGTTTAACTTTGCACTAATGTTCACTTTAACTAAAAACCTTAGTGCACCTTTAATAACTAGTATAGTGCAATAGTAATATCTCCTTATTACTCTTGTAAATGAACCCTTAAAAGGAACTTGAAATATGCACTATAATCTATTCAACTTGCACTTACGGATACTATCTTCTTGCTTCCAATGGATAATAGAAAGTTGATATTTTTATTTCTCTCAAAATATATCTAACTTTTATTTTAATGTGCAGGTATTAACCTTATAAGAAACTATCTTTTGCACTCCCTTGAAGACTTTAATATGAAATATTCTCCTTACAAATTTAACTCTAATATAGTGCTTAATAAATCTTAATAATGAACCAAAATCTAAAATTCAACTAAATGAACCTTTTGCACCAAATTTTCTTACCTTAATGAAAGATTGCAAGGTGATTAGATTCACCTTATTGCTGCCTCTTACTGGATGATCTTGCAGCTCTTCTTTGCTGGTCAAAATAGCTTCTCAACACATCAATTTACAACTTTGCACCTCCTCTAAATTACTGCTTGAATTTTTAGTTTGGTGGCTTCAACCCTCCTTCAGGATGTATCCTAGAAATCTGAAACTTAGCAACTATTTTTTTTGGTAGGTAAAGCTGATTAAGTGCAGGGTTTAAATGGGCCCCAAATCCAAGTACACAAATTGATAGTTAACCAAATAACATAAGATAACACAGGCCTACATATTGGCCAAGAAAAACCTAAACAAAAAGGTCCAAACAACAACAAAGAAGGTTGTATGGAGCACTGATGTTAGATAAACAAAAATACAATCCAAGAAATACCCACGTGGGGTTACTTAAGATAAGTAACTACCTAAAAATATTAGAAATAAGCTATGACAAAAACCCACGCAGGGGAAGCTCGCAAAAGATACAAAAAAACTATAATAGACACCTGTACAGAAATGAATGTAGTGCTCAAAAATCTCCACACAGGGGCACTATAGATTAAAATTAAAATCCCACACAGGGGATCAAAAGACCAAAAATAAAGAGACCCAACATGAGAAAAATAGATTACTCAATAGACCCAAACCTAGAACTCTGTAACATCTTCATTTATAGGAGCATATCTAGGATGGTTCAGGAGTAGCACCTTAAGAGTCTCATTGATCTTATCCATGGGCCAGCACTGATAGCAAGACAGAGAGTCACACTTGTCAAAAAATTTCCACCATAAGAATTGGAACTAAAGAAACACATCATGCTAAAAAGGGTAGATTCAACATTGGAGAAGCTGACTTGCCAAAACCTGTGACCATATTTTTCAAACCAAATCATTATTAGTAGCATTTAAAACTCCTTGGGGAAAGATTTCTTTTCAAATGGATAGAGATTTATGGATAACTCCCCAATTGGCAATAATATCTGCAGGTCTATTAGCTTCATGGTACACATGGTTGATAGAGATATGATTGAAAATTTGGGACTTCTTAGCTTCCTGAACAATAGTTCTAACATTCCAAGAGGACATCCTATTGAATTTAAGAGTATTTATAATGTTCAAATAATCTCCCTCAATAAAAAGGTTGCATTAATAATCCTTGAGAAGATCTAGCCCTCTCCACAACACATGGCCTTAAATAAAGTGATTAGTTTGGAACCTCAGATACTTAGCATAAGCCATAATAACTTGTCCATTGCTATCTCTGGCTATGCCACCTGCACTAGCATCCCATGGGTTTCCTTTGGAGGTACCATAGAATTTAAGTTTCAGCCACTCCCTTGGGGGAGGGATCCAATGGGCATCCACTCTAGGATGGGGGGCTGGTAAACTCAAACTGGAGTTGCAAGGAATATTTAAAGAAGACAACATAATAGACTCTAATCTAGAATCAGGTGGTTTGGGACAAGGGAAGATCTAGGAATTCTCGACAACAAAGGAAATAACTTTGTTGGCAACAGATATGAGATCCTTAGAGGAGGAAGAAAAAACCTTGATGTTTCTTTCAAGCCATAATTACCATAAGATATGATGAAGGCATACTTTCCATATAGAAGATAATCTAAGATTTTTGAATGGAGTAGGCCATTGGGTGAAAAGGTGACTCAACGAATTAGGAGGGATCCAAGAGATAAGAAAAGTGGACATAAGGTGATCCAAAGCTATATTGGATAAAGGGCACTCCAGAAGGAGGTGATTGGTATATTCCCAGACATTCATGCACAAAAAGCATCTGTTGGGGATAAACATGCCCCTTTTTCATAATGTTGTCAATCATTAGAATCTTATTTTGAATGGCAAACCAGTTGAAATGAGCAAATTTATGTCATATCCCCACTATTTTATCTGTTGAAAGAATGTGATGTTGATGTAAGTATTTGTGAATGCAGGTACATGTATTCACTATGTAGTAGAGGAATTGAACAAGGCAAATACCACCTCCTGGCAGAGACAAAGGTTGAAAGCATCAGGTAAGGTGGGATATGATGTTGTGCCTCATGCATATTGGCCCATGGGTACATGGAAGCCCACCATAGAAGTTTTCATATAGAGCATTCTACATGTTGTTGCATGATGTATTGCATTGTGTGCATTTCTGCATTACTATAATAAGTGCTTCAGTTTGGGCTATGGAATTTGATTGCAATATGAATTCTAAAGGAAATTAGATGGAAATACTAATAATAACATAATAATAATAATAATAATAATAATAATAATAATAATAATAATAATAATAATAATAATAATAATAATAATATATATAAATAAGAGGTAAAAAATTCATACAAGTTTAATGCACCAAATAAACTATTTATTAAAAAAAAAAAATATTATTATTAAATTAATTAAATTAAAGACTATTATCATAAAGCTATTTGTAGCCATTTATATTGGAAAAAAAAACTCTTAACTACTTAGAAATGGTTAATAGTACTTAATATGCATGGAAATAATAGGCATCCTCATAAAATAATTCTAAAATTATTTAAAATGAGCTACGTATGGGGGATAATTCATGGGTATTTATGTGAAAGTCTTCTGGTGCTCAAGTTTGGGTGGGGAGAGTTTTGCATTCATGAAGGCTTTAGAGCAAGTGTGATAGTTTTGCAGTATAATGTCAGTTGCAAAATATGAATAGTTTGCTACGTGTGAACAATTCGTGTCAACAACCGTCTAGCTAAAGTGAGTTGCCTGTTGCTATATGTGTAAATGGTTTACTAATGAGTACTAAAAGTTTGAATTAAAATAAAACTATATAAATATATCTTCTGTTGTTTTTTTGGATAAGCGATATGGTGCATACTTTGTTGCTGAGAAAATTGTGTTTTTAAGGTATTATGTACTGGTTTGCAAAACACCAAATTCTAGGTTGAGTAAATCTGTGTGTCTACTAGGCTCTATTTATACTGAAAGATAGCAATTTTTCTTATGGAATGTATGCAGAGCAATCAAATTAGAGAATACATTATGTGTTTGATTTTGCTTGACAAGTTCTATTGTATGCTGCATTTGTATTTATAAAAATTAGATGCATTCAATTAGGGCCAAGCTGACTCGAAACAAACTCTCAGTATCATTTGTGTTCGCCTATATGGAAGACACCTAGGTAGGATGGGCACTACGGTGATACCTGTGGAGTATTTTGAGAGCGCTAGATAGATGACCCCTTGTCGTTTGTGTGTTTTTAGTGATAAAAGTTTCATATATAGAAATTATTTGTATATACCAATATGACTATCTTACACCTCTGTAAGAAGAGATAAGACAACTATGGAAAGAATGTGAGCTGTGTTATTTTTTGAAGTATGAATAAAAAACATTTAGTTGTAATTTGTTAAATATTTTCTTTACATTTAGTTAAATCATGTCATAGTACTAGTATGTGAAAATACTATGGAAGGACGTCTTATTAAAGTTTGAATGTGTAGGGTCTGAATTTTAGCATTAAGTTTGTATTTGTTGGTTTAAGATTAATGTGTGGAAGGACTTGTACCTATCTGTATCATATGTAGTTGGCTAAGTAGTAATTATGTAGAAGGATACATATATACAACTTGTTCACAAATATCAATTGTTAAACAATGTATAATTGTGTTTGGAGATGAGAATCACTACCTAATTTATGAGTGTGTAATTGTTAATGACATAAATAGGAATGTTAAGAAAAGCACGAGGTTTATTATTCAAAATTTGGGTTGATTTGAGCGAATAATAACATATGTTGAAAACTATTCAAAGCCAACTGTAGATATAAAAAAAATTAATTTCTTGGATGTTGTCCAACTATCGTCATGTTTTCAAGCTAATCGAGAGTCTGTTAATAAAATAAATCATGGAGACCAATATAGGATGGCTAGCGTTCGTAGGAATTGCTCAACGACGTCGACCGAAACCACTTTTTTGCAGAGAAGAAGGAAGCAAGAAAAAAAAATAGAATAGTTTTATTTTTTTGCTTGTCCTTCAATTAAGTTTATCTATTTGGGTAAATTATAAGAATAGTCGTGTGACCTTTTTCCCGTACCATGCATATGCAAAGTATAGAATAAGTACATAGAAATTTATGTGGACCTATCAAGTTTACCTTGAATAAATCATACATTGTCAAAATAAGTCAATATCCTGTTAGAGCAATGCACCATGAAAACATTTGGTAGTGTTATCCTTGCTTTGATTTTTTAAAGAATATGTGGGACATAGTTATCCTCTACCCTCGATCGTTTGCTATGCTTAATACCATTTGCTCTGTATAATATTGTTTACTATGTTCAATACTATCTAGTGATAGTATATGGATTCAAAAACATTATACCCGAAATATTTTATTGAAAAATCAAAACCTTATAGCTAAGGGAAGATTAAATAGTGAGCAGTGTAGACGTATTTATGAAAATAGTAGAAAACGAATATAAGCTTGATGCGATTAACCTTTGCATTGAAGAAATTATATTGAAGTTTAATAGTATAGCTGAAATGATAAATACATTATTGTTGCTGTCTTTAGCAAATAACCATTCTTTGGAATAATGCTGAAGGTTTATGGAAATAATTATTTTAAAGGATGAATATAATAAAGGATACATAGAATAGAATCAAATCTTCTTAAAATATATATATTGTAGCGACCCCGGGATGCACACACCGCTTTACTGGTAATATTATACCCAAAATGAAATGAAAGACCATGAAAAGCACATAACACAAAAAGTAACAAAGATAGATCTCTTTATTTATATTGAAACCCGATTACATGTCGGTCCCTCTTAGGGATACCCATTTTGATACAATGAGTTACAAATGAGGAAGATGTCCCCTAGCAAGGGGTGGTGCGCTTTCACAAGCTTCCTAGTTTTGCACACAAAAATGTATGAGGTCTTACAGATGCCTCTTTCTCTAGGTCTGATTTCCAGAGGGATCCTCTTGCTCTCATGTGTTGTGGATTATCTCGATGAACCTGTAGACCTGTAGACAATGAAACAACAATACGTGCTTAGATTTTTGAGATTGCCACCCTAGATGAGGTTGTTGCAACAAATAAACTCAATAAATGCAATGAAACTAGTACTATGCAAGCGAATAACTAAAATAAATCTTATGCTAATGAAATGAAAGAGAAATCAGAATAAAAGAAACTAACACCTAAAATCCTAGACTAGGTTGCGGGCCACTATCCAAGATAGCGACCGCTAAGGTGAAATCTCTCTCTATTGATCCAATGGCTATGGGCTCAAGTATGCTACTTAATGTTAAAATTATTACCTTATGTTTTTAGATTTACCCTCCAATCCGATAGGGCTCCGCTACAAGAATCGATCTCCAAGTCTCTAGAATATCTCCTTAATGATACAACTTGTTCAAAGTTTCGATGTATGATGTTCCCTCTCTTTTTTTGATTGAAATAAGGTCTCATAAAGTCCCCTTAATTGATTCAATAAGGTCCAGGAAGGTCCCCTAGTGCTTTTAGGTTTGCTCCTTATAAAGTGTGAAACCCTAGGTCTATGTTCAAAATCCTAGGATTGAATTCCTCATGCGTAGTGGATGTTAGCATGAGAAGCTTTTGTATTTTCTATGTTTAAAGACCAGTTAACTAAAGTCTAAATTCAGACTCAAGTCATCCATGTGAACTGGTCATGAAGGGGAATGCAAAGTTACTCCCCTTCACCTTTATTGCATGTAGACTACCACTTTCGCCCCTAATTAGGCCTATTTGTCGGTAAAATGCTTTTTATGTCTTAGCCTCTGTCATCTGCAGTGACTAAGATTTGGTCGCTGTCATCTATAGTGGCTAAGGTCTGGTCACTCTAAGCTTGAGCGGCTAAGGTCCAACCGCTCTAGTTTACATCGACTAAGCTTGAATGGGCCTAGAATGCCCCAGATGAGTGGTGAGGACCACTTTTGATACTTAGAAAGTCCAAGGTTTAGTCATATGGCCTATGAATGTGCCTATGTAAGTAGTTATCCTAAACATGACATGTTTTAGGTGTCTACAGATACCCCTTTTTGTGATGCGCTATGTGGAAAACACAACGCTGAGCAAAAAAGTAGACTGATTTGTATGTAGGGTGTATGATGATAAGTAGTCTGATCAACGTTGGATGGCCCAATCATGCAATATGACGTGCATCCTTTGAATAATTGCTTCAACATTTGGAAGGCTTAACTTAGCATAGGGCTTTGCACATGTTCAATTGCAATCATTAACTCAATCGGGTAGCTTCAGCTGCTACAATCAGTTTCGATTGGTAGGAGAGCTATAAATTGTTAATGTCACAGTTTGCTTATGACCCCAACAAACAAAGGGAAACTTTATAATTGTTGTATGCAATGATTCATAGGACGAACACGATTTTGATATGATCAAGTGATATTTTGTTGATTTTGACTATGATTATTTTGAAGATTTGAACTACCTCCTCACACAATGAATTGGTGAGGAAATGACAATGAATAAAGTGACAAGTCGCTTGACCAATATGACTAATTTGGTCCCTTTCTAGCATTTTCTCTTCTAATGGGTGAGACCCCCATCCAAGTGTGATTCCAATTGTTTATGGCGATCATCCATCCCTATCCCGGGGAGCGTGGAAGGATTTAACTATCCTTCGGCACAATTCAAAATTACACACAGAGAATTTGACACAGAATGACGAATTAAATAACCGAAGAGGAAATTAATAACGGAAGAATAAAAATAAATCAATGGCCACTTGAGGTGGGCACACCCTCGCCGTATAGGCTAAATGCGAAACGCAGATGAAAATTATAAAAAATATAAGATGATCTTTCAATTAAACTATTTGTGAATCCATATATACTAAATTTAACACGCTTGGAAATCATAGCCGACGTATACTATGTTTGGAGTGTAACATGACTCCCCTCCTCGGAAAGCTTTGTCCTCAAAGCTGGAAATGTCTGGAAGATACTTTCAGGTTCCCATGTGGCATCTTCCTCTGGTAAATCTTGCCATTTAATGAGAAATTCTTGAATATGACGTGATCTCAGTCTTCGGATTCTATGTTGTAGTATATATTCAGGTTGGAGATGTATGCGTCCTTCCTCATCGAGCATTGGTAAGTCTGATTGACTTTGTACTTTTTGACCAATTACTTTTTTGAGACATGAAACATGAAATACCGGGTGTATTCGTGATGATGTAGGTAGCTCTAATTGATAGGCTACTTCTCCAATGCGGCGCACAATTTTGTAGGGACCATAGAATCGTGGAGCCAACTTTTGGCTGGACTTTATCCTTAACGAGGATTGTTTGTAAGGTTGCAACTTTAGGAACACCCAATCACCTATATTAAAAGTTCTCTCTGATCGGTGCAAGTCTTGTTGTTGTTTCATACGATTATGTGCTTGGACTAAATTCTCTTTGAGGATGGTGAGTGTAGACTGCCTTTGTTGGAACCAATCATCCACTTTGGCTACTTTGGATGATCCATGTACGTAATCTGCGATTGCTGGAGGTTTGGTGCCATACAATGCTTCAAATGGAGACATCTTAATTGAATAATGGTAAGAAGTGTTGTACCACCATTCTGCCAATGCTAACCAATGGCTCCATTGGTATTGTTTATCTTGAGCAAAACATCTTAAGTACGTACCCAAACATTTGTTAACTACTTCTGTTTGACCATCTGTCTGTGGATGGTAGGGTGAAGACATGTTCAATTTGGTACCACTAAGTCGAAATAACTCCCGCCAAAAGTTACTAGTGAAGATGGGATCTCTATCACTTACAATATTTTTTGGCATACCATGTAATTTGAAAATTGAATCCATAAATACCTTTGCCACCTTGCTTGCGGAAAATGGATGTTGTAAAGCCTGAAAGTGAGCGTATTTGGATAACCGGTCTACGACGACGAAGATTATTGTCCTGCCTTCTGACTTTGGAAGACCTTCAATAAAATCCATGGATATATGTTCCCACTGTCGTTCGGGGATGGGTAATGGTTGTAACAATCCTGGTGATTTGATTGTTTCTCCTTTATTGCGTTGGCAAACTTCACATTCTGCTACCCATTGTTTGACTTCTGCTTTTAATCCTTTCCAACAAAATGATTGTTTGACCCTTAAATATGTCTTCAAAAATCTTGAATGTCCTGCTGATGGAGAAGCGTGTGATTCGTCGAGGATCTTTGATTTGAGTTCTGAATTGTGTGGAATGTAAATGCGGTTCTTCTTCCGGAGGATTTTATCTTCATAAGAGAACAAAGGGTGTTTAGAGGACCCTATAGATAATTCTTGAATTATCTGAGCAGTTTCACTATTGGACAACCATTCATCTTGTAATTGATTCACCCATTGGGAGCAAGGACCTGAAATAGCGTTAATGACTACTTCATCTTCATATTTCCTGGACAACGCATCGACGGCTATATTTTCCTTCCCTTTCTTGTATTCGATAACGAAATCATAGCCCAACAGTTTGGTTAACCACTTATTTTGTTTCGGATAAGAAAACCTTTGCTCCAGAAAATGCTTGAGGCTACTATGATCTGTTTTTATAATGAAGCGGCTACTGATTAGGTAGTGTCTCCATTTTTCTACTGCATGAAGAATAGCCAACATTTCTTTTTCGTATGTTGATCTTCCCAAATTTTTCTCGGAAAGTTGTTTACTTTCAAATGCCAATGGATGACCTTCTTGCATTAGTATAGCCCCAATTCCTGTTCCTGATGCATCACATTCGATAATAAATGGTTTGTGAAAATTGGGAGTTGCTAATACTGGAGTTGTACACATGGCCTTCTTAAGAGCTTCGAAGGCTTGAGAGGCCTCTGTCGACCAACGAAAAGCATCCTTCTTTGTGAGTGCGGTGAGAGGTGCTGCAATCTTACCATAATTTTGCACAAACTTGCGATAGTAGCCCGTGAGACCCAAAAAACCACGAAGTTTCTTGATGGTTTTAGGTAAAGGCCACTCTTGAATTGCCTTAATCTTATTGGGATCCACTTTGACGCCTTCATGTGAAACTATATGACCAAGATACTCGACTTCTTGAACACCAAATGAACATTTGGAACGTTTAACAAATAATTTTTCTTTGTGTAAAATGTGAAGGGCTTTATCCACATGATGTAAATGGTCCGTCCATGTTTTGTTGTATATGAGAATATCATCAAAAAAAACTAACACAAACTTACGGAGGAGTGGACGAAACACTTGGTTCATGAGACTTTGGAATGTGGATGGTGCATTAGTGAGACCAAAAGGCATGACCAAAAATTCGTAATGACCTTCATGAGTACGAAAGGCCGTTTTGGGAATATCTTCTTCTCTAACACGGATTTGGTGAAAGCCGGAGCGAAGGTCTAATTTTGTAAAAAATTTTGCACCATGCAACTCATCTAATAGGTCATCTATGACAGGGATAGGAAATTTGTCCTTGATAGTGAGTTTATTGAGAGAACGAAAGTCAGGACACATACGCCAAGAGTTATCTTTTCGTCTAGCCAGGACTACAGGTGAGGAATAAGGACTAGTGTTGTGACGAATGACTCCATGATCCAACAAATCCTGAACGATCTGTTCGATTTCTGTCTTTTGTGGTTGAGGATAGCGATAAGGACGATTGTTAGGAGGAACACTCCCTGGAATCAAATGGATGGCATGGTCATGAGATCGTTTAGGTGGTAATCCTTGAGGTTCTTGGAAAACCTCTTCGTAATGTGTTATGATGTCTTGTAACTCTGGAGCAATAATATCCGAATTTGTTGGAGATTGTTTTTCCAAACAATTAATTTGAGCTATAAACCCATATCCACCCTTTTTTAACATCTTCTCCATACTATGAGAGCTCACCATTTGTGATGGAGGAGTAGTAATGCCTTGTAAGCGAATGACTCGTCCGTTTTCCTTCCATTCCACAAATAATTTTTTGAAGTTGAAGCTAACCGTGTCTAATGTTTCCAACCATTCAACTCCCAAAATGACATCCGAGTTCCCCAAATTCATGACGAAAAGGGATCCAAACCAAGTATAAGTTCCCATTTTTATGGAAACTTGAGATGTGCGACCAACACATTGTGCGTTCACCCCGTTGGCCACTAGAACCTGGAATTTGTCTTTGTTGGAAGAGTTAATGAATAAATTCAAAGCTTTTGCGGTTTTGATGTCGATAAAATTGTGGGTACTACCAGAATCAATTAGCACATTCACCTTTTTCCGGCGGAGAAATCCTGGTACCTTGATGGTATGGTGGGCGGTTAAACCCATGAGAGCATGCACGGAGATCGCCATTGTATCCTCTTCTTTTTCTTCTATAGTACATGGTAGGTCTTCTGGTTGGTAAGGTTCTTCCTCTTCTCCTTCACATTGATCACCTTCAATATGAAAGTTTTGTTTTTGGGCACATGCTTGTTCCTTGGGGTGATGAGTGCGACATTTATAGCAAAAATATCTTGATGGTTGATCATTTCTACGAAAGGAATTGTTGCGATATGAAGGACGACTATAAGTTTCACGCCGTGCAGACAATTGATGTCTCTTCTCGGCCAACTTGGCTATTCTTATACAATCGTTCAGCAAGGTTGGATTGTGCATGTCTACCTCCACTCGAATACTTTCTTTCAAACCATTGCGAAAGGCTCCTACCACTGTGTCGGGACTAAGGTCTAAAGTGTATGGTAGTAAACTGGTAAACTCCGAAACGAATTCGCTAACTGACCCTTCTTGTTTAAGAGATAACAGTCTTACTATGTATGATGATGTAGCTCCTTCATCAAATCTTTCTAAAAAAGAGGTAGTGAATTTTCTCCAATTAATAGTAGCTCCTTTCTCTCGTTTAAGCCATACAAACCATTGGTAGGCCTCGGTGCCTAGTTTTGATGCGACGAAAGGGACTTTATCAATTTCCTTAATTTGATATAAGTCAAGAATGCCTTCCATTTTGGCTATCCAACCACGAGGATCATGACCTTCAAAAGTGGGCATATCAATTCGTGGAAAATTATTATTAGGGCCTCTCGGTTGGTGATAACCCGTGTCCCTTTCTTGATTTTGGTTATACCGCTGTCTCTGATAGCGATCCCTGTAATTATCCGAATCACCTCGTTGTTGTTCCCAATCATCATTAGGATCGACATTTTCTTCATTCCTTTGGGCATGGGAGTGATTTTGGGGATTAGTATTGGGATTAGGCTGGTTTTGTGCTTTCACTAGGTCTTTTAGGAGGAGACCAATTTCGTTCATACCCTCTAGTAAGAGTCGAAGAGAATCATCGTTGGAAATGGTTGAGTTACTTGAGTTTCCTTGTGTGATGTTTTCGTGAGTTGGGGGAGGATTAGTAGCCATAGGATCTACTAGTGGATGATGTGGATTATAACTACCAATTTTAAAAGGAGAAAGAGAATTTTTTGTACCTGGGCTGCGATTAGGTCTTCTTGTGTTGTTATTGGTCGTTTTCGAGCTTGATAATCGACCGTCGGCACCTTTGGTCCACTTTTTGCTCATGCACTTGTTAACATAACCTGCTTGGGATTCCGCTTCAACTATCGCAAAATTTGGTTGAATTTAGCAAAAAAATGTGGATTCCGCTTCAACTGTCGCTCCAACTGCGACGCGGATTTGAATTTTGCTGGCTCACCTCCTTAACCACAACTTTTGATGACTTTCAACGACTTTGACGGCTTTCAGCGACTATTGACAACTTTTAGCAACTTTTGATGACTTTTAGCAATACACGACGCGACACGAGCAACTTTTGATGACTTTTAGCAATACACGACGTGACACGACGGGACAACTTTGACACGCGAGACACTAGACACATGCGACGACACGACACCCAAAATCGACATGCGAGACCGAGACAGAACTAAACGAAAGACCGATAGAAGACGTGACGAAAGGGAACGACAATACGCGAGGGACACGAAGACTCGAGCAACGACTAACGGACCAATGCGAAATGCGACGACGGATGACAGAAGGACGACGACGCGACAGAACTTCTATGCACGAAGGAGCCGGACGTGTGACCGTAGTCACGTTGAAGGAGTGATAACGGATTTTTAAAGGCTTCCACAACCGAAACACTGCATATGTGGGATAATTAACACTGCCGAAATGAATTAAAAAATTTGGAACTGACGTCAGCGCCAATAATAATGAAAAAACCTTAGGTTTGCGGCAAAAATTAAATAATATCATGAACTCTGATTGGTTTAATGGCTGCGAGAGGATTGGCAGGTATAAACGCCGAGTTTTTGAAGGATTGGTGACTGGGAAGAGTCACAGTAACCACCAGCGGCCGAATGCGGTCTGAGAGGACTGCGGAGTGCGGTTGAAGGCTATGGCGCTGGCTGTAGTGGAAACGCCACGGCGAGTGGCTGTAACGCCCTGTAAAAATGCCTACGACGGTGCTGCGAGACGCCTGCGACGATGCTTCAGAACCGTGCTTCGAGATGCTTCAGAACCGTGCTTCAGAACCGAATGACAACTGATACCACTTGGAAGGATTTAACTATCCTTCTGCACAATTTAAATTTACACACAGAGATTTCGAAAATAGAATGACGAATTAATTATGCCGAAGAGGAATTTAATAGCGAAAGAATAAAAATAACTCAATTGCCACTTGAGGTGGGCACACCCTCGCCGTATAGGCTAAATGCGAAAACGCAGATGAAGAATATAAAAAATATAAGATGATCTTTCAATTAAACTATTTGTGAATCCATATATACTAAATTTAACACGCTTGGAAATCATAGCCGACGTATACTATGTTTGGAGTGTAACAGAGCGGTCCGACTATCAATAGCCTTCTTAGGGAGTTAGGAGGAGTGATCCTATTTATGCTTATATTGTATCACTTTAGCTCAGTGTTTTTGATGTCATAAGGGAATTAGGATGATTCTATCGCACCCGTGGAGCAGTCCGACCATCTTGGTCTTCTTCGAGATTGAAGGAGGCCCATCGTAATTCCTAAATGAATGTTTTGCCTCGACTAATCGTATAGTAACTTACTCATCTCATCAAATTGCATGGAGTGCAAGTCGCTGCAATCGTTGAGTCGATAGAGTAAGTAACTGAATACGAGGCTTACTCAAGAATTTGCTTTTATGTGAATTTTTTTGTTATTTTGATCATTATGATGACCATGAGCCATCAAAATGTGCTTATTTGATATTTTTGTTGCTTCCCATGGAGAGAACTCTACTTGTTTTTGCCTAGGATCTTGGCCTTTGTCAGGTCCAACAACCCCCAAATGCCTGGTCATGGCCACTCTCATCCTGAGCGGCCAAGAAATGCGGGCCACTGACGACAACAACGGCCAAGGCAAAATTAGGGTAATATAAAAATGAACTAGGGTTTTGACTTTTCACTTTTGTCAGCTGTCAGTTTTGCTTTTTAGAGCTTTTGGAGTGAAAGCAACCTCTGCAACTTGGAGTGCTTCTATGACTTGGAGAATCATGGTTGTGCAGGGTGAGGCATCATCGAGCGAAGGAGCCAAAGCTTCTCGGGTACTCTCCTAAACCTTAACCTTGCTTGTTTTTGTTTGGGTAAAAATGAACCACATTAAGTAATCGGTAAATGAACCTCATTAAGCTCACTGGTAATGAATTAAACCCGTAGTTAGGCTTAGCTTAGAATTTTATGTGGTGGGTTAGCCACCCTTTTTTCTTGTTTTCATTTTTTTGTTATTTTTGGCCTAGGGTAGACACTTTTGCTACGTCACCCATCGGCCGCTATGGCTCAAAGTGACTAGCTCAACCTCTGGCCTGGCTACTATCACTCAGAGTGACAAGGTTTGAATTCCAACGGTTAAAATTTTGACCGTTGGGGCTTGGCCACTCCTAGCTTCAGCGATCGATTTTTGGCCACTATAGGCGACAACGACCAAGAACCCTTAGTAAAATTTTTTATTTTTCTTTGCATGATTAACTAATTTTTTGCATTTTTTTTTGCTTGGGCTTGGATTTTCCCATCATTATTTGCACTGTTTTGATGTTTTATTATGATTTATGCCTTAGATGCATTGTAGTTATGCTTTACTTTCTTTTTCTCTTAGATTCTCGATGCTCGGGCTCATGACCCGAAGCTCATGAATGACCTTCTACCCCTGTTGGATGACACGGATTAGGCCTGGCTCAAGGTCCACGGGCTTCAGTACATCACTAGGCTACCTCACCTCATGTCAGATCAGGCTTACCTCACGGCTTTGGTCCATCGATGGGACCCTCGGACCAACACCTTCCACCTTCCTACCGACGAGATGACTATTACGCCGGAGGATGTGTATAGGATCTTTCGACTTCCTTTTGATGGAGTGGCCATTACCTCTTTGGCCACTAATGATCATGAAGCTGTATTTCTTCGAGTGTTTGAAGGGCACTCTACGGAGGCCTTTAGGGACACCAAGTCTGGGGGAGTGTCTATCTCACAGTGGTATGAGGAGAAGGTCTTCACAATGAGGCATGCGGTGTTGTTGATGGTTATCAACAATATCTTGATCCTAGATTGCTCAGGTTTGAGGTTCCCATGGAACCTCCTTACGATGGTTTAGGACCTGATGGACAACGAGGTGCCCATCATCTATGCATGGGGGAGGTCCCTGTTGGCCCAGTGCTATGATGAGTTGTACCATATCCGTCGATGAGGTCACATCGACATCGCTTGCAGCTTGCTTCTACAGGTTTGGGGATGGGAGCACATCAAGGTAGATCACCCTAGAGGGCTTCCAGCCGAGATTATAGTCATAGAGGAGCGGATGTAGTGCTATGCTACTAGATGGGCTTGAGGGTGCAAGGGGTGCAAGAGCCATCCTCATGTGCAAGAGATTTACCACTACACTAATACTTTTATTGGGCTGAAGGCTGGGAGATGTCATGTGGTGGCCATATCATGAGTGCCCTTCTTGGGATGATCCTACTAGTTTCATAGCTAGGACATGGCATGAGCGGTGGCTCATCGGCCGTAAGGTTGGAATTCAAGAGTATTTCTTCTACTCCCAAGTTCTTCATCAGTACGAGCTACAGCAGGATGTTCCTCTGGTTCCATTTGTATACAGGCACCTCACAGTAGAGGGATATATTCCTCCACCATGGATCACAGAGCTGTCATATGAGGAGGATGCCCCAAAAATTGCCCTAGGAGTTTTTGGGAGAGTTACAGAGGTGTTTTCTCAGTGGTGGGGGGATCGGATGTGGCATGGTGATGGTAGCTTAGGTCACGAGGATGATGGCAGAGGTGATGGTGTAGATCCGATAGGGCATAGAGTCTAAGCTAGGACCGAGGCATGGGGCCAACCAGTAGAGCAGGTGGCAGTGGAGGAGCAAGAGGCTCCTAAGGAGGATGAGGAGGAGCTGGAGCCTGAGGAGAGATATTCTCCTCTAAGAGCATAGTTGCATGAGGTCGAGGCTAAGCTCTAGTCAACCAAGATCTAGGTACAGTAGCGAGATGCTACCATAGCACAATGGGATGCCACCATAGAGCAGCTCACGCTATAGATCCAGGCTTTGTAGGCTACTATCGGGGGTGGTGCCACTAGGATGCAGTTTGTTGTTCCTCCTTCTACTCCATAGGGTTATATCGGGGCAGATCCAGGGACAGGCTCAGGGGCAGAGGTTCTACGCTTGTAGGCATTGCTAGATGAGTACGAGGGGTGGATCCAGGGGTAGGTTGGTCACATCACCTCTCTCCAGATGCAGCTCAGGAGGCATGGGATTGTCCCTAGGGAGGCACCAGGTGTAGGTGGTTCACAGGTCAATGGGTGCTCCACCTTAGGGTAATATTCCATCCATCCTAGCCAGAGGACTTGGACTCGCACAGAGAGACCAGTAGGGTCACATCACTCTACGCATGACACGACCATAGGGGGCGATGATGTTGGGGGCATAGGCCCTATGTTTGACTGATGATGCACTTTGATTTATCATTTTTGAGGTCTACCTGACCTATATGACTATAGCCTATGGGCAATTTTGTACATCCATACTTTTGACACACATATTTATATGACCCCTTTATGTTCTGACTCATTATGTGTATCATTTATTGCTCATGTTTTTGTTGTTATTTGTTTTATGATGAGATGTGATGATGGCATTATGATGATTTGATGTATATGATAGATGATAGATGATATTTATGATGATGTGGATGTTTAGATGGATGTTTATGTAGATGAGATATGATCTAACTATTGTGATATGATGTGATGTATCATGTAGTGATCTAATGATGGATTTTATGATTTTCGGATATGCAAATTATGATGTGATTTTTAGATGTGAATGGATGAGTTATGATTTATGTATTTATGGATGCAATGTCTATTGTTAAATGCATGTTTGATTTTTATTTTATTGTGTGCATCTAACTTATGTGATGATATGGTGCATGTAATACGTAATGCGTTATGTATGTGATGTATGCAATGTGTAATCTAACATGAATAAACTTGTACGTTTTAATCACTTAAAACACAAGGAATGCATATGCTATGATTTTGAAAATCTAATGGGTGATACCACATAAAGTATAACAACCATGAATGTTAAATAATAATTCTAATAATAAGAATTAATTATTTTAAACCATCCATATGTGCGATGTAGTGATGTGGAATGAATGTATTTTCTGGATAAGCTTCTGTAATTTAAAATATATAAAATAATAAATGGCCGTCTAAATATCATCTCTGACATATGATCAGTTTTTAGTTTATTTTATTAATACCCCCTAATTTATAGAAGCTTATAAAGAAAGTTGATGATGTGGTTTATGATATGTTTCATTTCTATGTAGGAATTTTTGAGGTTTCTCTCCTGAGACTTCAAACACTCTAGTTACCCTATCAACAACTGTGTACTGACCATACAAGACTTTTTCTGGGTGGTTTGGTTTTGGGAGGGGGGACGGGGGTCTCCCCACTATTGTTTGTGGGTGTATTTTTTGGTGGGGGGGGGGCTCTCCTCTCTTTGAAAAACAAGGTTTTTCACCATGTACCTGGATATTCATTCTCTTTGTGTGTGCACATGAATATATTTAGATAGAGCTCAGGCATTTCCTCCGATGTCAGGTGGGATTATTTCAACCCATTTCTAAGATCGGGGATCCTCAAGAGTTCATCTTATCCTTATGTTGGACTTAGTTGGACTATACCACTAGGCAGTATTGGGTTACCTAAGCTAGCTCATCCACATTCAAACATTGGTCTACACAAATGCCAGAAGCTTATGTAATAGACATATCATCATGCATAAGGATTTCTCCTTCCAGTTTTGTATGATGTTGAGAATTCCAGGGATTCAAGCTCCATTCCCTTCTTTTCTTCATTTCATTTGGGGTACTTGCTCATGTGTAGTGATGAGAATCACTATTTATTTTAATTGATTTTTTTCTTGAGAAAGGGACCTATGTAGTGATGATAATCACTATTTTCTTTGAACTATGACTTTGAAAACTAGGTTTTGAATTTGTGCTCTGTTTCGGGATTTTTGCTTTTTTTAATGAAAGCAAGGGATTTATGCAGTGATGATAATCACTCATTTTTTGGGTAGGGTGGAACTTGTCCTTTTTCAAATTCTTAGCACCTTTAAACTGGTTGCACAGGGGGATAAGCAAGGAAGATCCTTTTTTCTTAAGGTAACCTAGACCACTTTGTTGTTTTCATCTTTCCCTTGTACCAACTAGGATTTTAGTGTTTCAATTAGTGATGGGATCCCGAATATCCAAGGTTTTACCATAATTAGGCCTTAGTGGCTTTCTACAAAAATTGATAAGACCACTAGATATGGTTGAATGACTAGGAAACCTTAGTATGTTTTTATAGCAACATGAAATGGTTGTGTTGAGAAACACAATTACTCACATGGATGCATGGATGAAGGTGGATTTGATTATTGTGATTGAGATACAAACTGTGGCATCGTTTGTAAGAATGTGATCGTAACATATGCAAAATGCAATGGATATGTATGTTATAATGAAATGCAACTATGTGAATGCGGATGTAAGATGCAAAATGTTTTTTTTTTTTGTATTTTTTATTTTTGCATTGTTTTTGTATTTTGTTATTTGACCAAAGGGCTTAAAGATGACTTTGGGGCTTAAATATGCCTTTGGAGCCTTTTATGATTTGACCAAAGGGCTTAAATATACCTTTGGAGCCTTTTATGTTTGATTTGACCAAAGGGCTTAAAGATGCCTTTGGAGCTTTTTATGATTGATTTGACCAAAGGGCTTAAAGATGCCTTTGGAGCTTTTTGATTGATTTGACCAAAGGGCTTAAAGATGCCTTTGGAGCTTTTTATGATTTGACCAAAGGGCTTAAAGATGCCTTTGGAGCCTTTTAATGATTTGACCAAAGGGCTTAAAGATGCCTTTGGAGCCTTTTATGATTTGACCAAAGGGCTTAAAGATGCCTTTGGAGCTTTTTATGATTGATTTGACCAAAGGGCTTAAAGATGCCTTTGGAGCTTTTTATGATTTGACCAAAGGGCTTAAAGATGCCTTTGGAGCCTTTTGATGATTTGACCAAAGGGCTTAAAGATGCCTTTGGAGCATTTTGATTGATTTGACCAAAGGGCTTAAAGATGCCTTTGGAGCTTTTTGATTTATTTGACCATGTTTTTGATTTTATGAATATTTGAATGTTTTTGATTTTATGAATATTTGAATGTTTTTGATTTTATGAATATTTGAATGTTTTTGATTTTATGAATATTTGAATGTTTTTTATTTTTATGTGTGAAATACCTTCAAATGAATGATGTTGAGAGGTTCAGGCTCTTCAACCCCATCCAATGATGTAAGGTGATATGCTCCAGGTCCAACCCTTTCTGAAATTATGTAGGGGCCTATCCATTTTACCATAAATTTGTCTCGCAAGTGCGGTGGTAGGTTTGAGTTCTACTAGTTTTCTTTGAGCACAAGATCCCCAAATTTGAATTCCCTCAGATGGACTTTACTATTGTATGCTCATGCAAGGTGGTTCTGATAAATGTGAAGATGCTCCAAGGCATTGACTCGACGTTCATCGAGAAGCATTAGTTGATCAAGGTGGCCTTGTCGTGCGGTGTCATCATCTATGAAATATTTCAAGGCTACTCTCAATGTTGGAATTTCCAATTCTAAGGGCATGATGGCCTCAGTGCCATATACAAGTGAAAACGGTGTTGCCCTAGTGGGCGTCCACACACTAGTCCTGTATACCCATAATGCGAGAGGTAATTGTAAGTGCCAATCCTTATGATTATCCTTCATCGTCTTCCTCAAGATGGAGATAATGGTCTTGTTTGAGGCTTCTGCTTGCCCATTTGCTTGCGGATAATATGGTGTTGAAAAACTGTGCTGAATATGGTATTTGTTCATTAAAGCACACACATTTTTGTTCTTGAAAGATGGTCCATTATCCGATATTATCTTCAAAGGGACCCCAAAATGACTTATGATATTGTGGAGTATAAACTCCGCAATCCTTGGTCCAGTTGTTGATGTTAAGGGGATCACTTTGACCCATTTGGTGAAATACTTTATGGTCATTATGATGAATGTGTGTCGGCCTGAAGATGGGGGAGAGATTTTCCCAATCAATTCTAGTCCCCACTATGAGAAGGGCCATGCTGCCTGGATGGGTTGCAAGGCTTGTGATGGCAAGTGTGTGATATTTGCATGATGTTGACACTTGACGCATCTCTTGACATACTCACAACAATATTTTTCCATAGTGGGCCAATAGTAACCCATTCTCAAGATGCGCTTAACGATGGCCATGCCACTGAAGTGGCTACCACACGTACCATCATGAGCTTGCAAAATTGCCCAGGATGCTTCTTGGGGCTCAAGACAATGAAGGAGCACTCCATCATAGCCTCGTCTATAAATGATATCTCCTAGAAAAATGTACTTTGTCACCTTCTGTTTAAATGTTCATATTTCGGCATGCGACAAGCCTTGCGGTACCATTCCAAGCTTTAGGAAGTCCCACAATTGGGATAGCCAATCCTGATAAGCCACAACTTCTATGGATAAAATGACATGTTCTTCTTGTGGTCCAACATTTGTGAACACATATTGGGAAACAATCCTGTGATGAATGGTTGTTCCACACTCCATAGGACCTTGGGATATCAAATATTCCCAAGGGGTCGTTTGCAAGAAAGCTCTAACTTTGAAGGACCAATCCTGATTTGGTTCACTTTGGATCATGTTGATTGACTCTAGGTTGTCAATAACCTCATGTTGTATTTCTAAAAATATGAGCACTTTCACATGAACGGTTGTGAAATCAACAGATGGATTTTGAGGGATTAAGGATCCCAAAGATGCCATGGTGTCTGTGAATATTTTCAACGTATGAGGGATTGCCTCGATGTCATACCATTCTATTCGGGCTAGGTAGGTGTCAACAAGTTCCTTATAAGCTTTCAGGAGTGGGCACCTACATTGGAATAGGCCTTTGACTTGGTTTACTATGAGAAAGGAGTCACCAAAGATGTTCAATATTTTAATGCCCATTGCTATGGCTGTCTAAAGTCCCAAGATTAGGGCCTCATACTCTGTGTTGTTGTTTGTGCAAGGGAATTCTAGTTTGAATGATAAGGGTAATGGAACACCCTATGGTGTGATAAAGACTATCCCTGCTTCCTCCCCTTGCTCGCATTTTGAACCATCAAAGAACAATGCCATGTCTCTTTCTTTCTTAGGTTCTTCGAGTTTCGACGGGTTTGATAATGCGAAGAATGCATCATCAGGAAGCTCTATGGTGAGAGGCTTGCTCTCCTAAAGAGGTGCCTCTACTAATTGATCCGCTATGACTTGTCCCTTGATGGAATTTTGGCTTATGAACTCTAGATCAAATTCTATCAATAGCATGATCCACTTTATCGTACGTGTATTGTGATATGTCTTGTTCATCATGTACTGCAAAGGATTTTGTTTGGATATAATGTAGGTCATATGGCTCAACATGTAGTGTCGCAACTTTTTGGTTGCAAAGACCACTGCTAAGCATAAATTTTCTACGTACGCATATCTCAGCTTGTAACTCACCAAGGTGCGACTAATGTAATATACGACTTGCTCTTTGTTTTGTGCATTCTTTTGGGCCAACATGGTGCCCAAAGAAAAAATAGTAGCCAATATGTATAGCAAGAATGGTATGTTTGGCCTTGGTGGAGCCAATACTAGTGACATTTCTAGGTATGTTTTGATATCTGCAAATGCTTGTTGGCACTCTTCATCCCAATGAAATGGGACATCCTTGCGTAGAAATTGGTTCATGGGTTGACACTTGTCTGATAATTGAGCAATGAACCATTTTATTGATGCTACCTTGCCTTGTAGGCTTATCAACTCCCTAATGTTGGTAGGGGTAACCATTTCTAGTATAGCCTTTACTTTTATAGGATCGACTTCGATGCCTCCCTCTCTTTAAAATGATGAATCCTAAGAGCTTACCAGAAGTTACGCCAAACACACACTTCTTAGGATTCAATCTGACATTGTGTTCTATGAGGCGATCAAAGACATTTGTAAGGACTTGAGCATGTTCTTGTCATAATAAAGATTTGGCTAGCAATTCATCCATGTAGTCTTCCAAGATTATGTGCATGTAATCATGGAATATGTATGTCATGGCCCACTGGTATGTGGCACCAACATTCTTAAGACCAAATGGTATCACTTTGTAATAGAAAGTTCCCCATGGAGTAATGAAAGTAGTCTTGTGTTGGTATTCAGGTTTAATCTAGATTTGATTGTACCCAAAAAAACCATCCATTAAGGAGAGCATCTCATGACCTACGATGCCATCAACAAGAGCATCTATGTTTGGCAACGAGAATGAATCTTTTGGAGTTTCCCTATTCAAGTCTCTAAAATATGTGCAAATATGCACTCTTCCATCGGGTTTTCCCACGGGCACCATGTTTGAGACCCATTCAGGATAGTCGATGGGAACTATGAAAATCACCTCCAATAGTTTTTGCAATTCGTTCTTCACCATTAAAGCAACAGTTGGATTCATTTTACTCAATTTTTGCTTGAATGGCTTCTTTAGGGGATCTAATGATAGGTTGTGGACCACTAACTTTGGATCAATTCCTGGAATGTCTTTGTAAGTCCAAGCAAAAATATTTAGCCTCTCTTTAAGGAGAGGGATTATGATGGCTTGTTCCTCTAGAGACAAACTTTCTCCAAAATTAACTTTCTTTGGTTTAGTAGGATCATCACTGATGTCCACCTTGAATGCAATTTCTATAGCCATATTGATGGGGGAGCCAAAATAGCTCAGCCCAAATGCTCAAAATTCTCATTCATTAAACTCAGAAAAAGATTACAATAATTGCAGTAGTCTGCCAAATAAACTCCTTTATCCTAAAAGATAGTTTATTTTTTTTTCTATTACAAAATTTCCAACTCTAGAAGAAAAACAGCCTAAACAGGTCCAGAATGGCCCTCTTGCCTTCTCGTCTGCAACACTGTCTTGGCAATTTTTTTTGACCCTGGAAGAAAACAGCTCAAACAGGTCCAGAATGGCCCTCTTGCCTTCACGTCTGCAACTCTGTCTCAGTCGTTTCCAACCCCTTGTGCATGCCTTCACTTCCCCTTTTAAAATATCTGGCGTGACTCTTCGTCTCCCTTTTTTGACCCTTTGTTTCATTTCCCGTGCCTCTTCGTTGTCTTGGCTTTTGAAACGTCTTTCTTTTTGACTCTTGATCTTCGTCTGCTTTCATTGCACCTTGGTGCCACATGTTTGTACAGTGCTGCCACTGTAGAATCTGTTTTCCTGTCACCTAATGATGGCATTCAGTATACCCACCGCTCAATAATTTCCTCTGTAACGGCCCCTGTAACCGCCTGCCATTTCTTTTTATTTTGTTTGGTCGTGAAAATGTGACATGTCGTGATATCGTGACATTTTTTCTTCTCTACCTTCCTGCCCCTTTTCGAGTCGTGAAAATGTGACATGTCACGATATCGTGACACTTTTGCTTTTTGGCCTTCCTGCCCTTTGTGAGTCATGAAAATGTGACATGTCGCGATATCGTGACACTTTTTCTCTCCTACGCCTCCTCTCGTCTTTTGGTCGCGATAATGCGACATGTCGCGATATCGCGACACTTTTTCTCCCTTACACCTTCTCTCTTCCTTTGGTCACAAAAATGCGACATGTCATGATATCGTGACACTTTTTCTCTCTTGCACCTTCTCTCGTATTTTGGTCACGAAAATGCGACATGTCGTGATATCGCGACACTTTTTCTCCCTATGCCTTCTCTCGTCTTTTGGTCGCAAAAATGCGACATGTCGCGATATCGTGACACTTTTTCTCCTTTGTGCCTTCTCTCGTCTTATGGTCACAAAAATGTGACATGTCATGATATCGCAACACTTTTTCTCCTTTGCGCCTTCTCTCGTCTTCTGGTTGCGAAAATGTGACATGTCGCGATATCGCTACACTTTTCTCTCTTGAGCCTTCTCTCGGCTTTTGGTCGTGATAATACGACATGTCACAATATCATGACATCTTTCCTTTCTGCCTCCTCCTCACCTCTTGGGTTACAAAATCATGACATGTCACGACAGCTTTGCTCTCTGCTTTCTCTCTCTGTTTTGGGTTGCAAAATCATGACATGTCGCGATAGCGCAATAGTTTCCTTGCTTTCTTTCTGCTCCTTCGGTCACAATTTCGTGACATGTCACAAAATCGTGACATTTTATTCTCTGGCCTTTCTTGTCTTCTTTTGGTCATGATTTCACGACATGTCACGATATCATGAAATTTTTTGCTTTGCGCCTTCTCTCTCCTTCCTGAGTCACAAAAATGCAACATGTCACGATATCGCGACACTTTTCTCTGTCATGATATTGTGACATCAAGGCAAACACTTAGATTTTTTTTTTGTTGATGCCAGATTACTCTGCTGCCACCAGTTGCTCCTGCATCAGAAAACCGGGGTGGATTGAGAAGTGACTTCACTTATGTATTGTTTTGTCACCTTTTTTTTCAACATTGTTCACAAATCAAAAGCATTCCTTGGACTACTCCTCTTCGCAACTCCTCTTGCATGGCTTGCACTTGCAAAGCTCTAAAATCTTCTTTAGATACCACATTTCTCCCACCACCATGGTTTCTTCGTGGAGGCATTCTTCCTCACTCTCTTCTCACAAACCTTGACCACATCCTAATGTAAACTGCCTCACGTTCGGCAATCTATTTACACACTCAGGAACCCTAAGCTCTTCCATAGATCTTGGTGCAAACTGCCTCACTTTCAACGATCTGCTCACACACTCAGGAACCCTAAGCTCTTCCATAGATCTTGGTGCAAACTGCCTCACTTTCGATGATCTGCTTACACATTCAGGAACTTTCGCTCTTCCATAGATATTGGTGCAAACTGCCTCACTTTCGACGATCTATTTACACACTCAGGAACTCCCACTTTGATACCACTTGATGGGGGAGCCAAAATCGCTCAGCCCAAATCCTCAAATCTCATTCATTAAACTCAGAAAAATATTACAATAATGGCAGCAGTCTGCCAAATAAACTCCTTTATCCTAAAAGATAGTTTATTTATTTTTTTCTATTATAACATTTCCAACTATGGAAGAAAAATAGCCTAAACAGGTCTAGAATGACCCTCTCCTTTTGCCTTCACATCTACAACACTGTATCGACAGTTTTTTTTGACCCTGGAAGAAAAAAACTCAAACAGGTCCAGAATGGCCCTCTTGCCTTCACGTCTGCAACTCTGTCTCAGCCGTTTCCAACCCCTTGTGCATGCCTTCACTTCCCATTTTAAAATCTCTGGCATGACTCTTTGTCTCCCTTTTCTAACCCTTCATTTCATTTCTCGTGCCTCTTCATTGTCTTGGCTTTCAAAACATATTTCTTTCTAACTCTTGATCTTCGTCTGCTTTCAATGCACCTTTGTGCCACATGCTTGTCTAGTGCTGCCACTGTAGACTTTGTCCACCTGTCACCCAATGATGGCATTCGGTATACCCACCGCTTGATAATTTCCTCTGTAACGGCCCCTGTAATCGCCTACCGTTTCTTTTTCTTTTGTTTGGTCTCAAAAATGCGACATGTCGGGATATCGTGACACTTTTGCTTCTTGGCCTTCCTGCCCCTTTTCGAGTCGCGAAAATGTGACATGTCATGATATCGTGACACTTTTTCTTTTTGGCCTTCCTGCCCTTTGCGAGTCATGAAAATGCGACATGTCGCGATATTGCGACACTTTTTCTCTCTCGCGCCTCCTCTCGTATTTTGGTCATGATAATGAGACATGTCACGATATCACGACACTTTTTCTCCCTTGCACCTTCTCTCGTACTTTGGTCATGAAAATGCAACATGTCGCGATATCGTGACACTTTTTCTCTCCTGCGCCTTCTCTCGTCTTTTGGTCACGAAAATGTGACATGTCGCGATATCGCGACACTTTTTCTCCTTGCGCCTTCTCTCGTCCTTTGGTCGTGAAAATGCGACATGTCACGATATCATGACACTTTTTCTCCTTTGCGCCTTCTCTCGTCTTTTGGTCATGAAAATGCGACATGTCGCGATATTGCGACACTTTTTCTCCTTTGCGCCTTCTCTCGTCTTTTGGTCGTGAAAATGCGACATGTCGCGATATCACGACACTTTTTCTCCCTTGCACCTTCTCTCGGCTTTTGGTCGTGATAATGCGACATGTCACGATATCATGACACTTTTCTCTCTTGAGCCTTCTCTTGGATTTTGGTCACGATAATGTGACATGTCATGATATCATGACATATTTCCTTTCTACCTCCTCCTCGCCTCTCGGGTCATGAAATCGTGACATGTTGTGATATCGCGATAGCTTTGCTCTTTGCTTTCTCTCTCTGTTTTGGGTTGCAAAATCGTGACATGTCACGATATCGCGATAGTTTCCTTCCTTGCTTTCTTTCTGCTCCTTTGGTCACGATTTTGCGACATGTCATGATTTTCTTCTCTGGCCTTTCCTGTCTTCTTTCGATCGCGATTTCATGACATGTCGCGATATCGTGACATTTTTTGCTTCGTGCATTCTCCCTCCTTCCCGAGTCACAAAAATGCGACATGTCATGATATCGCAACACTTTTCTCTGTCATGATATTGCGACATCAAGGAAAACACTTAGATTTTTTTTTTTGTTGATGCCAGATTGCTCTGTTGCCACCGGATGCTCCTGCATCAGACAACGGGGGTGGATTGAGAAGTGACTTCACTTCTATACTGTTCTGTCACCTTATTTTTTTCAACATCATTCTAAACTCATAAGAATTCCTTGGACTACTCCTCTTCACAACTCCTCTTGCAGGGCTTGCACTTACCTCTGCAAAGCTCTGAAATCTTCTTCAAATACCACATTTCTCCCACCACCATGGTTTCTTCGTGGAGGCATTCTTCCTCACTCTCTTCTCACAAACCTTGACCACATCCTGATGTAAATTGCCTCATGTCCGATGATATATTTACACACTCAAGAACCCTAAGCTCTTCCATATATCCTGGTGCAAACTGCCTCACTTTCAACGATCTGCTCACACACTCAGGAACCCTAAGCTCTTCCATAGATCCTAGTGCAAACTGCCTCACTTTCGATGATCTGCTCACACACTCAAGAACTTCCACTCTTCCATAGATTTTGGTGCAAACTGCCTCACTTTCAACCATCTGTTTACACACTCAGGAACTCTCACTCTGATACCACTTAATGGGGAAGCCAAAATCGCTCACCCCAAATCCTCAAAATTCTCATTCATTAAACTTAGAAAAATATTACAATAATGGTAGCAGTCTGCCAAATAAACTCCTTTATCTCGAAAGATAGTTTATTTTTTTATTTTTCTATTACAACATTTCCAACTCTGGAAGAAAAATAGCCTAAATAGGTCCAGAATGGCCCTCTCCTTTTGCCTTCACGTCTGCAACACTGTCTCGGCAGTTTTTTTTGACCCTAGAAGAAAACAGCTCAAATAGGTCCAGAATGGCCCTCTTGCCTTTATGTCTGCAACTCTGTCTTAGCCGTTTCCAACCCCTTGTGCATGCCTTCGCTTCCCCTTTTAAAATCTTTGGCATGACTCTCCGTCTCCCTTTTCTGACCCTTCATTTCATTTCTTATGCCTCTTCGTTGTCTTGGCTTTTGAAACGTCTTTCTTTCCGACTCTTGATCTTCGTCTGCTTTCACTGCACCTTGGTGCCATGTGCTTTTCTAGTGTTGCCATTGTAGACTCTGTTGGCCTGTCACCCAATGATGGCGTTTGGTATACCCATCGCTCGATAATTTCCTCTATAATGGCCCCTGTAATCGCCTGTCGTTTCTTTTTCTTTTGTTTGGTCATGAAAATGCGACATGTCATGATATCGTGACATTTTTGCTTCTCTGCCTTCTTGCCCCTTTTTGAGTCATGAAAATGCGACATGTCACGATATCATGACACTTTTGCTTTTTGGACCTGCCCTTTGCGAGTCACAAAAATGCGACATGTCGTGATATCATGACACTTTTTCTCTCCTATGCCTCCTCTCGTCTTTTGGTCGCGATAATGCGACATGTCGCGATATCGCGACACTTTTTCTCCCTTGTGCCTTCTCTCATCCTTTGGTCATGAAAATGTGACATGTCACGATATCGTGACACTTTTTCTCTCCTACGCCTTGTCTCATCTTTTGGTCGCGGAAATGCGACTTGTTGCAATATCGTAACACTTTTTCTCCCTGCGCCTTCTCTCGTCTTTTGGTCGTGAAAATGTGACATGTCGCGATATTGCGACATTTTTTCTCCTTTGCTCATTCTCTCATCTTTTGGTCGCGAAAATGCGACATGTCGCGATATCGCGACACTTTTTCTCCTTTGCGCCTTCTCTCGTCTTCTGGTCGCAAAAATGCGACATGTCGCGATATCGCAACACTTTTTCTCCCTTGCACCTTCTCTCAGATTTTGGTCACGAAAATGTGATATGTGATATCGTGACACTTTTTCTCCTTTGTGCCTTCTCTCGTATCCTGGTCACAAAAATACTACATGTCGTGATATCGCGACATCTTTCCTTTCTGCCTCCTCCTCGCCTCTCAGGTCGCAAAATCATGACATGTTGTGACATCATGACAACTTTGCTCTCTACTTTCTCCCTTTGTTTTGGGTCATAAAATCGTGACATGTCATGATATCGTGATAGTTTCCTTCCTTGCTTTCTTTCTGCTCCTTCGATCATGATTTCGCGACATGTCACAAAATCATGACATTTTCTTCTCTGGCCTTTCCTATATTCTTTTGGTCATGATTTCGTGACATGTCATGATATTGTGACATTTTTTGCTTCGTGCCTTATCTCTCCTTCCTGAGTCATGAAAATGCGACATGTCGCGATATCGCGACACTTTTCTCTATTGCGATATCGCGACATCAAGGCAAACACTTAGATTTTTTTTTGTTGATGCCAGATTGCTCTGCTGCCACCGGATGCTCCTGCATCACATATGTGACCCATCCTCCAACTAGTGGGGCATGGGTATCAAGTGGATGTCATCAGCAGGATTTACAGGTCCTACTAACTCAGGATCCAAACCAACATAGAATACATTGTATGCATAGCCTGCTGCAAAATGGAACGGTTGTAACGTCTCTTCATTAGAGAAGAGATCCTCAGGCTCTATGGGTGAATCAACGCGATCCTAATAAATATCCTCCATATCAATATGCAATGGTTTTGTGGGATCAACTGGGTTATGAAGTGGAGTCATCAAATCGATGAAGATCATATTGATGGATGAAATGAAATATCTAGGACCACATGGGTGGAATCTTGCCTCAAAGGTTTCCCTTCCATACTCATGATGAGGCTCTAGAGGAAAATAAATTTTTGGATCTGACCTATGAGTAGGCTGGATAATAGGATCATTGGGCTCTAACCACTCTCTTAATGTAGGCAAAGGGGGATTGACCATATGATGAATGACAACTAAGTCAAAAGGTCTCCCTAAAAATCATAAATGAGGGTCTATGGCACAAAGTGCCACCTCTCTCTTGACTAATACATTGACTTGCTGTAAATGGTGAGGCCCAAGGTAGGCCATCTTGATTTCATCCTCAAAGTCATGGTCACTTATCCAGAAACCATTTGCATTTGTATGTGGCCCCAAGATGAGAGGCTCATGTCTTGACCCCAAGTAGGCCATATTTGTCTCATCTTCATATTCTTCGTCACTTATGAAGAAGCCATTTGTATTAGTCTCCTACCCCAAGCTTTGGGGCCAATGCCTTGATCTTAGATAGGCACTCTTTGACAAGTCTTCTAATTCATAGCCTCTCTCATTTGATATGTATCCACTCTCATTTTGGATGGACCAAGTAAATTTGTGTAAATAGCGAGGCCCATGATAGGCCAAGCCCTCTTGTTCTTCATCATCTGGTAAGACCCCAAAGTATTACTATAAAATTATTAACAAAATAATGTAAATGTAATCACAGGCCACTCAAAGGGGGATCCCTTGTAATCACTTTATCACTATAGGGGGCTCCATCCTTAGAATCTATGCTTATTATTCTACTTATTGGATGATTTGATATGGATGGCCAACCTAATATATATATCTACCCTAAAGCTATGTTGGTGAAGAGACATGATGGTTCACGTATGAAGAGACGTGATGGTTCATGTTATGAAGGGTTGTGATGGTTCACTTTATAAGTTAATAATATAATAATTAAATGATTAATAATACTAACTAATACTAACTAATAATGTTAGGATTGAGGATCCTAACACCGCCACCCTCCTTAAAAAGAGCTTTGTCCTCAAAGCTCAAAGTGAGAAGCTTTTTCCTTTGTTTTCCAAGAAGGATTTGTGTAAGTTCTTGGACTCTTTTAATGGCATCCTTTCGTAGGTAGGGATATCGAGAAGGATGAAGCATTAGCAAGGGGTTTCCAAGAACAATAGTAGAATATTCCTTAGGAAAATCATGATGACGATGGGAGGGCAACCCTTGGGGTTCCTCAAATATTTTAGAATTATGCATCAAAAGTGATGGTAATGATTTCATATCCTTTTTTTGTTCCTTGATAGAGCCAACAGAGAAGGAGTGTGTAGTCACTATGCGTTGGTTTCGAATAGGTTTGGTCATATGGCAAGAAATCACTATTGGTGAGGAAGGTGTGTGTAGGTCTTGTAGAGTGCATGTTTGGCTAGCATTGATCACTTTGGGTATGTCTACCTCATCCTTGCTTGGTACATCAATCACTTCTTGCACATTGAATTCATTGTCTTCATTGCGGTGAGTAGGTGCACTGGTCTCTTCGGACATAACTACCTCATCTGCTTTATCTATGGAGAGACAGGGATCAACTTCCTTCAATAAATACAATGTTAGTGTAGCACATTTATGGTGGGGTATAAATTGTTTATCATAATTATCACAGAGTCCATTTGCTCATCATTCCTTCATCTCCTCAAAGCTAAGATGTTTAATTCGTAAAGTTTGGTTAGATTTGGGGGTTGTGTAAGTGCTTTGTGCCCTTCCATTATGCATAGGTTTGGGAGCAATGTAAGTGGTCAAATTTTTTTCCATAAGTGGTTTCCCTAATCATTGTTGTGCATTGATTTTATCTTCAGCTAATTTTGCCAATCCATAGGTCTGCATCATGGTATAGGTATTGAACCTTGTCACCTCCATTCTAATTTCCTCTTTTAATCCCCTAATGAAGCCATTGATGAGAATTGATTCATCCAATCTTGTGTTGTGTTTGGTGATATCCTCAAACCGAGTTTGATACTCACGCACAGAAGTGATTTGATGAAGATATTTGAGAAAATACCACATGGTTGGATCCCACATGGCTCTGATACCAAATGGTAAGACCCCAAGGTCTTACTATAAAATTATTAACAAATTAATGTAAATGTAATTGCAGGCCACTCAAAGGGGGATCCCTTGTAATCGCTTTGCCACTATAGGGGGCTCCCTCCTTAGAATCTATGCTTATTATTCTACTTCTTGGATGATTTGATATGGATGGCCAACCTAATATATATCTACCCTAAAGCTACGTTGGTGAAGAGACATGATGGTTCACGTATGAAGAGACATGATGGTTCACGTTATGAAGGGTTGTGATGGTTCACTTTATAAGTTAATAATATAATAATTAAATGATTAATAATACTAACTAATACTAAATAATAATGTTAGGATTGAGGATCTGAACATCATCACTTGCCACATATCTATTTTCTTCTTGCTCATCATCCCATGAGTTGTAACTTGTTGGGGTGGCATCAATTGTGGGGTTTAGATGATAAATTTTGTGCAATGGTATGCTTACTGTGGCCACTTGCCTGTTGCTCATAAGTTTTGCACTTAGTGGGTGATAAGGAATAAAATTGATGTCTTCTCCTAACCCCAAGCTCAATCTATCCAAGGCTTTTTCTAGAGAGTCATCTCGATCTCTGATGTGATAGCCTAACCCAAACCTATCAGTGGGAAGCTGGTATTGTAGCTCGTATGGCCACCTTCGCCCCTATTCATATATACCAAGACCGTAACCATGCCAATGATAACATTAAAAGTAGCTTAGAGCAAACTCCAGATTAGAGAAGTAATGAACGTTAATAATGAATAATTTGTCATTGTCCTCTTCCACATCGATAGACTTATGGGTGTAGTCTAGTCCAGCATAGACAAATTTTATCTGGTTAGGAGGGATTCCAAGCGGAACCACTGTCTCCAATGGTGGTCTTAAGTCTTTTGGTCATCCCATGTCTTGTGTAGACTCTATGATGGGAGTGAGTGCTATGTTCTACACAAGGTATTATCCTATCCCCATACTTGCCAAGTGTATAGTTTCATGCGAGGTAGATGACCCCACAAATGATACTAGTGAAGTGGGGTGATATTCATCGTCTTCGACTTGATCTTGGAGATATTATTCTTCCATGGGATTTGGCCCTTTTTCAATGGCCATGGTTAGCATTTCCTTGAGATTCCTTTCCTCCCCCAAGGGTGATTTTAGCTTCTGATTGTCTTTTGTCTTAGACATTGATGGTTTATTAGAAGCATTAGTCATGTTGGGTGCTAAATGAGGTGTTGATGTAGATGGGTATTTTTGCATCCTTTTGTCTTTGTCATTTAGTTGCATAGCTAGAGATGAAGGTCCTACGTACAAGTGGGTAGAGTGAATCACAAATTCTCCTGGGCAATCCACCTGATGGACATACTTGAATGGCTCCTCATTAGCCAACACCATGTATACTTTGTTATCATGCACATACTTAACACATTGATATAAGATCGAAGGAACACACTTCATGTCCCTTATCCAATGTCACCCTAAGAGGATGTTGTATTGCATGGCCCCTTCCTAGACATGACACATCATGGGGATGGTCTTATGCCCCATCTTGATAGGTATGACTATCATTCCCATAGTATTGCATAAGGCATCATTGAAAGCCCTCAATGTGTAGGCTCCCATAATGATATGAGACTTGGGGATCTTAAGGTGCTCTATTGCTATTGTTGTGATGATGTTGATTGACAAACCTATATTGATAAAGACCCATTTGAAAGGTAAATCATTGAATAATGCCATAATGTGTAGCAGAGAGTCTGGTAAGATAGTGGACACTGTCTTAATCTTGTAATCATAGAATCAGATTACAGGTTCCTG
The DNA here is from genome assembly GCA_028583015.1 of Wollemia nobilis. Classification (NCBI taxonomy): domain Eukaryota; kingdom Viridiplantae; phylum Streptophyta; class Pinopsida; order Araucariales; family Araucariaceae; genus Wollemia; species Wollemia nobilis. The sequence goes on along the minus strand of JAQPPZ010004624.1, from coordinate 13,269,195 downwards.
GTATTCTTGTACTTATCCCACAAAATGGGTGAATGCATTTGGATCTTATGGTTGGAGCTCAATAAAACTTAAAATCTCCATCAAGGTCTCCTTGTGCTTTGGGGACTATTGTATGAGCTCATATATGGATAACTTAGCCAGAGTTGTTTGTAATTTTTGCTCAAGTCTACTCCGAATAGTCACCACAAGTCGGGTTGGTGGACCTGGAAGATTTTTTTGTCCATCTACCTAGGTGTAGCTAGGGCATTAATGGGAGCTACAGGAGGTTGTGGTTGACCATACCGTCTACTCCTAGTTGCTATATTGACAATCTTGACCATCCCAACACATCCATGGGTAGGTATATCCACTCAACCCTGATCGACATGGGCCCCTTGCCATTTAGGGGCCTCATGATTTGGCAGTGGGTTTTTGTAAATTCCCATATCTCTATTTTCATGAGCTAATGGGTTGTCAACTTTAAGCTCTCCCACCTCAATAATGTTTTGCACTTGATGCCTAAAACCAATGCAAACCTCAATATTATACCCCAATATCCTATAATAAGGGTAAAATTGATCTTACTTATATCATTTTGGCTTAGGATGGTTGGGATCAATAAGAGGTATATCAGGGAATATGATCTTTCTCACTTCACTCAATTGGTTGAAGATTGACTGCATTGATTTTGTTAATGGTGTAAAATAGCGAGGGGGTTTGCGTTATTTGTTTCTCCCTTGATTATTCTTTTGATCATAGTTGACTGGTGGGGGATGCACCTAATAATTCTGTGGTTGTTGCACAACCCCATCCTTAGGTGCAGCCAATACCACTTGATTAACTGGGGTAGGGTTGAAATGCTTCTATTTATTTTTGCTATTTTTGTCATTTTTGTTCCACTCCTTGGTTCAGAGTTTGATGGTTCCCTCATCTACTTTTATGTTCTTAGTGATATTGGCTTGTGCCAAAGCTTCCTCAAATGAGGGGTATTGCTGTAGTTGTAGTAAGAGGGAAATGTGTTTGGAACAACTCTTTGTGAACATCCAGATGATCTCTTCTATAGGAACGGAGAATGATAATTTTGCCATGACTTTTCTCCATCTATTTCCATAGTCCATTACTGGCTCATCATCATAATGTCTCAAATTGGCTAGGTCCAAAAGGTTCACCTTTATCGTAGTACCAAAAGATAAATGCTTCAGGAAAGCATTCAATAGTTGTTCAAAGTTGGATATGCTATGCTTGGGCAGCTAGTTGAACCATTGAGTGGTTGTGCCTAAAAAATATCATTATGAATGTCCTTAGCATAAGAGCATCATTGTATTCAAGATGAAAACATACGTTGATAAAGTTGGTAACGTGCTCTTATGCATCCTATTCATCCTTAAACTTCTCCAACCTAGGCATCTCAAAATGCTTAGGATAGGCAGGGCTAGGAAATGATGGGCACAATGGTTGGTTGTGTATTTTGCTCAATGTTGGTTGGTTCCCCGCCATCTCTTGTTTCTCAAAGGACTTCATCTTCTTGGCAAGTGCTTGGAATACCTTTGAGGCAATGATTTCCTCTTCTTGTAGGCCCCCTCATGGTGGCAATGGAGGTAGCACTCTATCCACATTATTTGCTCTATTTTTGTCCCTCCTACGAGGGCATTCAGGATGTGTCTGATCCTGATATTTTAGGTTTACCCTTTCCCCACCAGTTGGATTTTGCTCATGATTTGGTGGGTAGTTTTTTTGTGGGTTTCATTCTTACCTAGTGCTACCCTCTCTTGGTGAAGCCCTTTGTCCTTATGCGATGTATTTATATAAATTTGCTCACTATTTGGGGTTTCTTGAGGATATCCCCCAAGGGTTGAGTTATCACCCCTTAGACTCATAGAACTATGTCTCACGGTATTACGGGTAGGTCTTTCAATGTTAATACAACTTTACCTAAGGGTGTGAGTTGCTTCATATTCCACTTCGGTATCAACCCGAGGGTGTTTACTTCTTGTTTTGACCATTTCATTTTAGGAATTTAGTTTTGTGTTGCACTTAAATATAATCAAACAATATCAAGCAAATATTTATCTTGATTATCAATTTAAGTGTGCCCTAGACTGTTTGTTGTATCTTGATGATTTGTTGCTTCTTTGATTTCTTGTTTTGCTTTGGATTGAGAATGAGGAGACTCATCCATAGTGATAATCAAGCACACTTATGTCAAAAATTATTTCTTAGAAGAGACTAGGATACACCGCTTAAATCCCAGTAGGGGGTTCGCCTAGCTCTTCCACTTTGAACCAATGATTCTAATAGTGGGAGACAATTTGAACATAAATAACTTAGTGTCATTATAAGCAAGTTCCTCAATCCATTTCTAGGAAGCTCTAGGGAGCAAAACGGTGGAAGGAGATGAATGCCAATGTCACCAAACTGAATTGAGGGTTGGTGATGAAATCTAACCCCGCAATGTTTAAATGATGTGTGTGTGTGTGGTGTTCATTTTAAGTTTTCATGAATAAGAATGCATCATACAAAAACAATGACCTTTTCCTATATGCCTAATGCAAAATGCGTTTCAATTTTAGAAAGGTGCATAACTACTATGAGATTAATGAATGCACTCTATTAGGTGCAAGTATGGCCTTTAGAAAGGCCCCAAAGCAAGAAAACAACACATAGTGTCTAGCACATTGGATTCTAGGGTGAACTTTATAGACAAAAGCTATTGTTCCTAGCAATGCCTAGTGAAAAATCTAAAAGAAACCTAAGATGTGCGAGATGCAAGTTCATTCTTCTTTCATTATTTTAGTTTTCCAAATTGAAATATGTCTTAATTATCACTATTTTTAAGAAAACAAAAACAAACAAAAAAGCATAGGGTGTCAAAACAACCATACCAACCTTTAATCCTGCTCAGAGAATTGATGTTTTGACCTCTACTGCACTCCATTTTTGGTTGTTGTTGACCAGAGCAACTGATTCTTGGTCATTGTAGAATAGAGTGGCTAAATCCTAGCTACTGTAGACCAGAGTAGCTGACTGATGGCCACTGTAGATTAGAGTGACTAAACCTGCACACAAAACTAAGTTAGTATTCAGGCCAAGAATGAAAAATTAGTGGAGGTCCCACCGTGACTGCCATCTGTAGCGACCTCGGGACACACACACTACTTTACTCTACTTGCAATATTATACCCAAAATGAAATGAAAGACCATGAAAATCACATAACACAGAAAATAACAAAGACATATCTCTTTATTTGTATTGAAACCTGGTTACATGTCGGTCCCTCTTAGGGATACCCATTTTGATACAATGAGTTACAAATGAGGAAGATGTCCCCTAGCAAGGGGTGGTACGCTTTCACAAGCTTCTTGGTTCCACACATGGAAATGTATGAAGGCTTAAAAATACCTCCTTATCTAGGTTTTATTGCCAGAGGGATCCTCTTGCTCTCATGTATTATGGATTTACTCGATGAACCTGTAGCCCTGTAGATAGTGAAACAACAACACACACTTAGATATCTGAGATTGCCTCCCCGAATGAGGTTGTTAGCAACAAATAAGCTCAATAAATACAATGAAACTAGTACTATGCAAGAAAATAACTAAAATAAATCTTATGCTAATGAAATGAAAGAGAAAGCAGAATAAAAGAAACTAACATCTAAAACCCTAGACTAGGTTGCAAGCCACTATCCAAGACAACGGTCGCTAAGGTGAAATATATCTCTATTGATCCAATGGCTATGGCTTCAAGTATGCTAATTAATGTTAAAATATTTACCTTATGTGTTCAGATTTACCCTCCAAAATGACAGGGCTCCGCTACAATAATCGATCTCCAAGGGAAGCTCTCAAAGTCTCTAGAAGCTCTCCTCAATGATCCAACCTATTCAAAGTTCTGATGTATGGTGTTCCCTCTCTTTTTTTGATTGAAATGTCTTAGAAAGTCCTCTTAATTGATTCAAGAAGGTCTAGGAAGGTCCCCTAGTGATTTTAGGTTTGCTCCTTATAAAGTGTGAAACCCTAGGTCTATGTTCAAAACCCTAGGATTGAATTCCTCATGTGTAGTGGATGTTAGCATGAGAAGATTTTATCTTTTCTATGTTTAAAGACCAGTTAACTGAAGTCTAAAATTAGACTCAAGTCCTCCATGTGAATTGGTCATGAACGAGAATGCAAAGTTACTCCCGATAACCTTTATTACATGCAGACTACCACTTCCACCCCTAATTAGGTCTGTTTGTTAGCAAAATGCTTTTTATGGCTTAGCCACTGTCGTCTATAGTGAATAAGATTTGGATATTATCATCTACAGTTGCTAAAATCTGGACACTCTTAGCTTGAACGACCAAGGTCCAACCGCTCTGGTTTATAGCGGCTAAGCTTGAATGGGCCTAGAATGCCCCAGATGAGTGGCGAGGACCACTTTTGATACTTGGAAATTCCAAGGTTTAGTCATATGGCCTATGAATGTGCCTATGTAAGTAGTTCTCCTAAACATGACATGTTTTAGGTGTCTATTGAAGAACACAAGCTTATACTGAGAGGGGGGTGAACAGTATAAGACCATTTTTTACTTTCTTTCCAAACCGATATCAATTAATATCCTTAATTGCAATAACAAAATATAGCAGTGTGCATTAATAACTCATATAGCAATAGTAAGCAAGAGCACAAGTCACCATACACAATTGAGACACAAGATTTAATGTGGTTCCCACAATGTGGGGTACTCCACAAGATAATATCCTTATAATATTTCACACAAAAATAAGGATCCTTATCCAATACAATGATTTCTTTGATTTGCTCAAATCTAGGCAATAAAAAGCTCACATGGAACTTGTCTAAATATGCATAACAAGCTCACACAAAACTTGTCCAAAATTGCTCAACAAGCTCACATAGAACTTGTCCAAATTTGCTCAACAAGCTCACACAAAACTTGTCCAAAACTGCTCGAACAAGCTCACCAAGAACTTGCTCAAATATGCTCCAACAAACTCACTAAGAACTTGTCCAAATATGCTCTTATCAAGCTCACCAAGAACTTGCTCAAATCTACTCCAACAAGCTCACAAAGAACTTGTCAAAAACTACTCTAGCAAGCTCACCAAGAACTTGCTCAACTCTTCTCAATAGGCTCACTTAGAACCTCATCAAAATCTGTCCCAAATCTATCCACAAATCTGTCTAAAATTATCCACAAATCTATCTAAAACTATCCACAAATTTGTCCCAAAAACTATCCACAAAGCCTTCTCAAAGGCTCAATCAATCATACACAAACTGCCACAAATCTATCCAAAAATCTATCCCAAAGGCCTTCTCAAAGGCTCAATCAATCATGCTCAAGTAGTACTCAAATCTCATCCATAAATCTATGAAGGCAAGGCTCAAATATGAACTCAACAATGAATGGAAATACACTCTACAATAGATGACAACAATGATTCATAATGATCTCAACTCAACTCAACTCAAATCTCAACTCAAATCAACTCAAGTCAATCTGAACTCAACTCAAGTAGACTCATAGAAGCATAAAGAGAATTGTTAGAGACTCAATATGTTCTAAGTTCAATCTCGACTTAAATCAGAATTATAGAATAGTTTGTTTCATGGAACTTGAATAATCACCTCACACAATCACTTGACTAGGCTCAATCAACTCAACTCAACCAATCACCACAAGGGACAACTCTTTCTCACAAAACCCTAGTCCAAGAATGTATCAACCAACTCAAATGTTTCCAACAATGCTCAATCACAAATCTCACATAACAATGATACTCATGTTCTTTTCAAGTTCTTTACATAACCAATAGGCTTCAACAAGTATGGTTATAAAACAAGGTTTAAACACAACTTTCAAACTAGAAAACCTTGAAGCATTCAACCAACCACTTTTGAAAAGGAAACCACAATCAATCCTTTTCACTCCAATGATATTTCAGAAATCAACCACCATAAACAATCAATAGGAGAATGTGCCCATACCTTTTTGATGCCAAGAAGTTGTCCACAAAATTTGCCACACTAAACACAACTTTCCTTTCCAATCTCAATAAGGGTTAGTGGACTTCAAATAATAATTACAAGATAAAGCATAACTCAATTTACACCTTTTTACTCCAACTTAATAAACACATCCATCAAAGTCCTTTTAATAAAAACCCTTATCAAAAATAATAATCAATAAAGCTCTAAAAAATTATTTTATAACAACTCCTTATTTATCCTAAATATTAATTCTCAATTTCATGAACATCAAATTAAATCAACAACTCATCCACCTTTGAAATAATAATCACAACCCTTATAAAAACAAAGTTTAATTAAAAAATTTAATTATTCCTAACCACCTTATAACTCCAACTTAGGGCTTAAAAAAAATAATTAGAGCAAAAATGTATTTACCTCCTCAAGGGGATTCGAACCCCCAACTTGCCCACACAATGAGCACCTTAGCCGTGGCTAAGGTTGCCACACGAGCTAGCCTCTCATTCAAAAGGAAAAGACACAACATGCCTTAAAACCTTTCCTCCCTTTTCGTAAATCAAAAGTGCTTCGAGTGATTTTATTCCAATGCCTTCCGAACATAGTCAAGGGGATTCAAAACCTTGATGTTTGTGCTTCCACACACCTTAGCCAAAATCCAATTGCCAATGTGCCACTCTGACCACGATGACTTTGGACTTTGACCAACCTTTGTTTATTCGCTGCTTCTGCTTTCTAAAATATTTTCGCACGAGCTCAATTCGGATGCCTAGCCAACGATTATTAACCACGATAAAGGATTAGTTACTGAACCTTATGTATCCCCTTCATATAGCCTCATTATTTTCGATGACATCGACGAAAATCTTGCATATTTAATTTTAAATTTAAATTTAAATTTTAAATAATTAAAATTTAAACTAAATATTAAAAATTAAATATCTCCATCACCGGGGCACCTTTTTCAATGAAACGAAAGGCCAACTTGGGTTTTAAGAAAAACCCAGTTCAAATCTACCATCCATAGTTTTAAATAAAACCTTTTATTTTTCCTGACTTGGTTTTCACAAAAACCCTATATTTATCCATGCTTTCCAAAATATCATTTGGCCACCAAAACTCAATGTGATCCATGTGACATCAATGATCCATGTGACATCAATGACAACATAAAATAACTCAAATTTTCAAAAATATCCCCCTTTTTCATTGATGGCAACACCTCTAATGCCAAAAACACAATCACTGCAAAAACCATCTCTGAGAATCAAAGCTGCTCCCCCTGACTCAATACTCTCTATGGATGCTGCTCCCCCTAACTCAATGCTCTCTTTGGAGGTTGCTCCCTCTAACTCAATGCTCTCCCCCTTACTCAAATCTCTCCCCCTTTGACATCAATGGAAAAAGGGACACCTATGGGGCTAAAAGATATGACTCTTAAGCATAGCCCCCTCACGACCTTCTCTCTTGAGGTGATTAATTTTGGGTGGGAGTACTTTTACTACCATATTACATTGTTTCTTTCCTCTATCAACTTCCTTCCATGTTTTTCTGATATCCTTATCTTGATATTCTTGCCTTGAACCTATTTGACCTTCTTGCCTTGAACCTGTTTGACCTTCTTGACTTGAAATTGTTTAGAATTGAGTCCTACACCATTTTGCAATATGTCCAAAGTTATTGTAGTTAAAACACTTGATATTTTAGCCTTTGTATGGTGCCCATATCCTAAAATATTTCTTGAAATAATTTCCATCTCTATTCCTTTCTTGAACCCTGTATTGTGAAGTTCTGTTTTCATGACCATTATGACCATGACTTCTGAATTTTGTAGCTCTAAAACCAAAACCATGTTGCTCATTTCCTTTGCACTGAGAAGATCTATGAACAATCCTGTTACATGAGAAGCAATGTCCCTGAAAACCATAACTTCTTCCTTTGATGTTCCTTCTAGCAAAATTAAACTTCTTTGATCCATAGACCCTGCAGTGTATATCCCTGTGTCCAAATCCATTACAAGAAAAACAATGTCCTTGAAAAGCCCTTTGTTCATTCCTTGGTTCCTCATACCTTTCTTGACCATTATTCCTATGATCATATTCAACTTGTGCATTGCATTCTTAAAATTTCTTTGTAGTATCTAAATTTTCTTCCTTAGTTTCTTCCTTGTTTTCTCTTCAAGTATTTATTTTCCTTTTGAACTTGATTCACCTATCTCAAAAAAAGATCCAAACTGAATATTTGGAGCCATAGGAACTTTGGAAATTTCTTCATAACACTTAGGTGCTTCCTTGATTTCATATTTTAGAACTTCCTTTCATTTTGAGTGTGACTTTTCTTGGAAATAGGATACAAATTTAAAATAATTTTCCACTCCTTTTTGAACCTTTTCATCTAATATGTCATGTCTTGCCGTTATTACCCTTAGTTCTTCATTCATCATTTATTATTTTATTTTTGTATTTTGAAGCTCTTCTATGATATTACTGATTGTTTGTAGTAGTTCTCTAATTTTGACATCTATTCGAATCTTGTTTTCAACATTCTTGTATTCTTTTTTAGCTGTTTGACTTCTGATTTTTGTTTTCTTCACTCATCCTCTTATTTTTCTATTACTAAAATTGATACTTCTTTATCTTCATTTTCACTGATACTATTAAAATCTTCTATAGCAAACAAAATCTCAAGATTTCTTTGACCATGCTTATTTCCTTGATGTGTCATCTCATATTCACTATCACTGAAACCATTGCAATATCCAGATCTGTGATCTCTTTGACCACACACAAAGCACTATTCTATTTCACCTTCTATTCCTAGGAATATATGTTCTTCATTTTCATCATCTGATTTGTCTCTATCACTATGATCTGAGCTATCACTTGCTTCTACAATATAGTAATATTTATTTGCCTTACAAAAAAATTTCTTCTTCTCATACCTGTTTTGCTTGTATCTATCATATTCGTCATGCTTATGATTTCCATATTATTTTTTGCTATGACCCTATTTTTCATCATCATTATTTTATTTTTGTGGACACTTGTATGCATAGTGACCAAGATCACCACACTTGTAGCATCTGACTTTCCTTATATCCATGAAATTCCTTGAGTCCTTATTCCTTTTGATGAAGTTAGCTTCCTCATAATTATCTGAACCTATACTTGTTTTTGAAACTTTAACTTTCTCTTTTTTTGAAGCCTTGAATGCAATATATTTTATTGGAACCTGATGCTTACTTATCCTCATCTCATAAGCTCTTAGAGTTCCTTGCAATTCTTCCATTTTTAGCTTGTTGATATCCATTGTTTCTTCTATTGCTAAAACCTTAACATAATATTTCATGGGAAGTGATCTCAAAACCTTTTGAGTAACTTCTGATTCTTTCATATCAAATCCTATACCTCTCATGGTGTTAGTAATCTCATCAAATCGAAGTAAAACCTTGCAATATCTTCATAATCTTGTATTTTCAATTCCTCAAATCTTTTTTTGAGTTTGTAGTTTTACCAAATTTACCTTGGAATATCCTTCATAAGTATTCCACACCTTGGTCGACATCTCATTAGTTGAATTACATACCATAACCTTTGCAAAATCTGTCTCTCGTAGCCCACTCAAAATACAATTCATTGCTCTTGCATTGATATCAACCAATTTCCTGATAGTCTTATCTACCTCAGGATCACCTTCAACCCTATACTCTTTTTCAACCATTTGCCATACCTCATATCCTTGTGATATCAAGTAGTTCTTCATCCTCATGCTCCATAAATCATAATTGTTACCATAAAATAGTGGAGACTTATTTGTAGATGATCCATTCTATGAAGCCAACTATGTTCTTGTAGAATCTACCCTCAAGCTATTAGCTTTTATGAAGGAACCTGATCTGATACCAATTGAAGAACATAAGATTATATTGAGAGGGGGGTGAACAGTATAAGACCACTTTTTACTTTCTTTCCAAACCAATATCAATTAATGTCCTTAATTGCAATAACCAAATATAGCAGTGTGCATTAATAACTCAGATAACAATATTAAGAAAGAGCACAAGTCACCATACAAAATTGAGACACAAGATTTAACGTGGTTCCCCCAATGTGGGGTACTCCACAAGATAATATCCTTATAATATTTCACACAGAAATAAGGATCCTTATCCAATACAATGATTTCTTTGATCTGCTCAAAGCTAGGCAATAACAAACTCACATAGAACTTGTCCAAATCTGCATAACAAGCTCACACATAACTTGTCCAAAACTGCTCAACAAGCTCACATAGAACTTTTCTAAATCTACTCAACAAGATCACACAGAACTTGTCCAAAACTGCTCTAGCAAGCTCACCAAGAACTTGCTTAAATATGCTCCAGCAAGCTCACTAAGAACTTATCCAAATCTACTCTTAGCAAGCTCACCAAGAAATTTCTCAAATATGCTCTAACAAGCACACTAAGAACTTATACAAAACTGCTCTACCAAGCTCACCAATAACTTGCTCAACTCTGCTCAATAGGCTCACTTAGAACCTCATCAAAATCTGTCCCAAATATGTCCACAAATCTGTCTACAAAGTTGTCCCAAAAACTATCCAAAAATCCTTCTCAAAGGCTCAATCAATCATACACAAACTGCCACAAATCTGTTCAAAAATCTATCCCAAAGGCCTTATCAAAGGCTCAATCAATCATGCTCAAGTAGTACTCAAATCTCATCCACAAATATATGAAGGCAAGGCTCAAATATGAACTCAACAATGAATGGCAATGCACTCTACAATGGATTACAACAATGATCCATAATGATCACAACTAAATTCAACTCAAAGCTCAACTCAACTCAACTCAAGTCAATCTCAACTTAACTCAAGTCAACTCATAGAAGCATAAAGAGAATTGTTAGAGACTCAATATATTGTAAGCTCAATCTCAACTCAAATCAGAATTATATAATAGTTTGTTTCATGGAACTTGAAAAATCACCTCACACAATCACTTGAATAGGATTAATCAACTCAACTCAACCAATCACCACAAGGGACAACTCTTTCTCACAAAACCCTAGTCCAAGCATGTATCAACCAACTAAAATATTTCCAACAATGCTCAATCACAAATCTCACATAACAATGATACTCATGTTATTTTCAAGTTCCTTACATAACCAATGGGCTTCAACAACTATGCTTAAAACAAGTTTTAAACACAACTCTCAAACCAAAAAACCTTGAAGCATTCAACCAACCACTTTCAAAAAGGAAACCACAATCAATCCTTTTCACTCCAATGATATTCCATAAAAAATCAATATGAGAATGTGCCCATACCTTTTTGATGCTAAGAAGTTGTCCAAAAATTTTGCCACACTAAACACAACTTTCCTTTCCAATCTCAATAAGGGTTAGTGGACTTCAAATAATAATCACAAGATAAAGCATAACTCAATTTACACCTTTTTACTCCAACTTAATAAACACATCCACCAAAGTCATTTTAATAAAAACCCTTATCAAAAATAATAATCAATAAACCTCTCAAAAATTATTTTATAACAAATCCTTATTTCTCCTAAATATTAATTCTCAATTTCATGAACATCAAATTAAATCAACAACTCATCCACCTTTGAAATAATAATCACAACCCTTATAAAAACAAAGTTTAATTAAAAAATTTAATTATTCCTAATCACCTTATAACTCCAACTTAGGGCTTAAAAAAATAATTAGAGCAAAAATGTATTTACCTCCTCAAGGGTATTCAAAACCCCAACTTGCCCACACAGCGAGCACCTTAGCCATGGCTAAGGTTGCCACACGAGCTAGCTGCTCATTCTAAAAGGAAAGGCACAACATGCCTTAAAACCTTTCCTCCCTTTCCGCAAATCAAAAGCGCTTCAAGAACTTGTCTTCCAATGCCTTCCGAACGCAGTCAAGGGGATTTGAAACCTTGATGTTTGTGCTTCCATACACCTTAGCTAAAAGCCAACTGCCAATGCGCCACTTTGCCCACGATGACTTTGGACTTCGACCAACCTTCATTTATTCGTTGCTTCTACTTTCTAATTTTTTTTTGCACGAGCTCAATTCGGATGCTTAGCCAATGATTATTAACCATGAGCAAGGATTAGTTTATGAACCTTAGGTATCCCATTTATATAGCCTCCTTATTATTTTCAATGATGTCGGCAAAAATCTTACATATTTAATTTTAAATTTAAATTTAAATTTTAAATAATTTAAATTTAAACTAAATATTAAAAATTAAATATCTCCATCATCGGGGCACCTTTTTAGACGAAACGAAAGGCCAAATTGGGTTTTAAGAAAAACCTAGTTCAAATATGCCATCCATGTTTTTAAATAAAACCTTTTATTTTTCCTACCTTAGTTTTCACAAAAACCCTGTATTTATCCATGCTTTCCAAAATATCATTTGGCCACCAAAACTCAATGTGATCCATGTGACATTAATGACAACATAAAATAACTCAAATTGCGAACATCTATATATATATATATAACTCTTAACTGTTGTAACTTAAGATATGTATTGTCTATATCGAGGCTCCATAGTGGTTAATATGGTTCTTTAGCTTAAGTAGGAAAAATTTGGTATAATGACTCTTTATATGTGAAAATGAAAACAATAGCTTGGAAATATTTTTTTCTTGATTTTTTAGAAAGATTTAGTGATCTTAAACAAACTTTGAACTTCATTAGTGTAATATGTAAAGGGTAATAACATTGAATATTAATTTAGAAATATATTTATGTTTGAATGTGATTTTATTTTAAATTGTATGGATGTTTAGCATTTTTGATCAAAATATTACCAAGGAGATAATTTTGGACCAAAAACAAAAATTAAAAAGTAAGTGGTATATTCCTAAATCCATTAGGAAGTATGGTATGAGAATAAAAAAAATAGCATATAAAAACTTTGATGACATCGAGGAGGATGCCATCCACCCAAATTTGTCAGCTCATAGATGGTGGCTGATGTGATTCGGGGGTAATTGTTCTTCAACAATATTTTACTTGTTCAATGGATCCTATGTTGTAGATAGTAATGAAATGCAGAATAGGATACCTTTCCAGGTAGTACATAAGGGTTTTTATGACTCAAGCCTTAGTTGCAGAATAGTCAACGTATACTCAAGACTAGAGAGCTGGTCCTTGAGGTTGAAAGGTCCAGTGATAGATGGTTTGGGTAGCATTATCATCAACTATGATTGATCAAAGAAACTTGGTCCCAATAGCCAAGGTGTTGATGGGCCCTGTGAGCATTCATAGATAGATGAATTGCTAACAGGCATAGGCATAATACACTAGCTCTTGCATGGAGTAAAAGTTGATAAGGTCAGTGGATCGTTAGGACAAAATAGTGTCATAGACCAAAGTCCTCCATGCTACGAGATGGGGAAGTATACATCCACCCTTTCAGGTGTTATGGTCCCTAGAAGGATAACCCCTTACCAAGAACCCTGAAATTGAGTTAGGAGAAAGGTCTTATAAATGGTATTCTCTTGTGGTAAGTTGGCTGGCCTTGAGCACTCGTGTTACCATCTACAATGGTAAAAAAACTTGAAGTGTGATAATTTATGTCTATATACAAATACAAGTTGGGTGTTGTGCATCAATTTATGAAATTTGTGTTTAACTAAAATAAAATTTTGAATTTGTGTGTTTTGACAACCAGGAGAGTAGAACTGTGTTGTTTAAGTTGGTATCAAAGCCTAGGTTACAAAACCCTAGGTTATAATATGAACTATTGCATTGGCATAACTCTTTTATCACCAGGTATGGTGGGGACCTCAAGAAGAGCGAATGCTAATCTACAAGAGGAGATTGCAGAAGTCATGAGGAAGGGACTAATATGACTCGTAAGGGAGTCAAAGAGAGTAAAAACAGCTGAAGTGTCTCGCCATGTTATAAGAAAAAATAAGAATCCAATAGTTGCAAGAGCTACATAGAATGACAAGAATATATAAAAAATAATTCAGATAATGTAGGAACAACTGAATCAACAATGAGAACAAATGGAAATCCAACGGTCTCAAATGAGTGAGCACATGTATCAATAAAAAGTATAAATGGCTCAGCAATAAGAGATCATTACCCAACAACAAAAGGTTATTGAAAATCTAACAAAAATTAAGGAAACATAAATAGTAAGTGAGTTTCTAGAAGGATCTTCGAGAAGGAAGGTTGGTGTCGAGTTGCAGAAAGAAATCAAGAATCTAGATATTTCTAAATTTGATGGAAAAGGTGATGGCAAAGCAATCGTTAATTGGTTGAGTGAAGCTCAAGGGTATTTTTCAATTCAACCCCTTTGTGCAAAATCCAAAAAAACTTGGGTAGTGGTGCATTTAGTAGATCCAGCCAGAGATTGGTGGACCACTTACAAGAAAACCACTCAGAAGGAGGCTGCAAACATCCCTTGGGAGGAATTTGAAAGAGAATTTAAGGATCGATTTCTTACACCATAATTATATATTGAGAAATATACCAAATTCACCAATTTGTGCCAAGATAACATGGCTGTGATCAAATACTTATAAAAAATTTGTCAAACTTTTGAAATACGCTTCAAAATATGATAAGCATGAGGAATTCAAAGCTCAAAAATTTGTAATGGGACTACATCCCAAACTTGGAACACCTTTTGGGAGAGGATTAACTAAAAAATTGATAGTTGCTTATGATGCTACCCGATATGAGGAGGATCCTAAGAAAATTGAAAAGGAGGATCCTAAGAAAATAAAATACCCAAAATCAGTTAGAGGTAAATATCAATATAAGAAAAATAGAGATGGGGGCTATGTCAGAGGAGATAATAGAAACAAAGGAAAGTTTCAAGGGAATAAGGGGCAGATAGACAAAAGGAATTATCAAGAAAAAAAGAATAATTTCTAAGATAAGGGAAAGAACAACAACCAAAATAGAGATGCAAACAAGTAAAAGAATAAAGGACCAAATGTATGCTTTGTGTGTGAAGCCCTAGATCATTATGTGAATCAATGCCCATAGAGATCCAACAAGAGGAATCCAATAGAAGATGCCCCACATAGAATCTATGCTGCCACATGTAAATCTAATATTTTAGGGCAAGCTACTCCATTTATCATAAAAGGAAAATTGGGCAAGAAGGATGTTCATATTTTAATAGATAGTGGTGCAAATGATAGTTTTGTGTCATCTAGTATTTTGAGGGACATACCAGATAAACCTGGGATCATGGAAAATGGGTGGAAAGTTGAGTATGACTCAAGACAAACCTATATGGTCAACCAATGCTTATTTGATCCTCAAATATATATACCTCAAGGAAATATTAATTGGCATCTTTATGTAGCACCCTTACATGCATTTGACATTGTCCTAGGAGTGTATTGGATAAAAGCCCACAAAGCCTTCTTAAATTTTGAAGAGAGGTGGCTGGACTTCACTGATAGCTCTAGTCAGAGAATCCATGTACATTGTAATAAAGAATATTTTGAACCCCACCTGATGACTACAATGCATGTCAAAAGATCTTTAAGGAAAGGGTGTAAACTTTATGTAGTCAAATTGAATAAGAAGGAAGAAACTGAGTTTAGCTCCACTCTATTTCAACAGTATCCTATACTAAATGAGTTTATGGAAGTTTTTCCTGAAGACCTACCTAGACTTCCCTCAAAAAGAGAATTTGATTTTTCTATTGAGATTTTGCTAGGAGCATCTCCTGTAGTCAAAATCCCTTACTAAATGACACCCCTTGAATTACAAGAACTCAAGACCCAACTGTAGGATTTGTTAGAAAAAGGGCACATTAAGCCTAGTGTCTCTCCATGGGGAGTGCTAGTTCTGTTTGTGAAAAAGAAGGATGGATATTTGAGACTTTGTATTGACTATAGGATGCTCAATAAAATGATGGTAAAGAACAAGTATTCCTTACCTAGTATTTATGATTTATTTGATCAACTAAGGGGGAAACTATCTTCTCAAATATCGAACTTAGGTTAGATTGCCATTATTTAAGAATCAAGGAAGAAGATACCTTCAAAATTGCATTTAGAACTCGATATGGCCATTGAGAGTTCACAATGTTATCTTTTGGGTTAACAAATGCACTAGCTGCTTTTATGAACCTGATGAATAGTTTTTTAAAAAAATAGTTAGACCAATTTGTATTGATATTTTTGGATGATATTCTGATCTACTCTCAAAATAAAGAAGAGCATGACCAAAATATGAGAATAGTTATGGAAATTCTCTCGAAAAATTGTTTGTATGGAAAATTGTCTAAATGTGAGTTTTATACTCTACAAGTTTAGTATTTGGGGCATATTTTCTCAGTCAAAGAGGTAGCGATTGATCCTAAAAATATTGAAGCCATAGTAGACTAGCCAGCTCCCACCAATGTTTCTAAGGTGAGGATTTTTATGGAAATGGCTAGATATTATCGACGACTTGTAAAAGGATTCTCAAAGATTGCTTTCCCTATCACCAATCTACAAAGGAAGGGAAAAGCATTTAAGTGGACAACCCAATGTGAGGATGCTTTTAGAATTCTTAAAGAAAATTTGACAACTACACCTATACTTCAAATACCGTACCCCAAAAAATCATTTATAGTTTGTATAGATGCTTCTCTAGAAGGGCTAGGAGGTGTCTTGTTGCAAGATGAGGTTGTTGTAGCATATGAGTCCAGGAAGCTCAAGAAACATGAAGTTAATTATGCTACTCATGATTTGGAGTTGGTTTCTGTAGTCCATGCTCTTAAAACATGGTGACATTATCTATTGGGAAAATATTTTGAGTTATAAATTGATCATCAGAGTTTAAAATACATTTTCACTCAGCCTCTGTTAAATGCTAGACATCGTAGGTGGATGGAATTCCTGGTCAAATATGATTTTGGAATTGAATATATTAAAGGAAATGAAAATAAATTAGCAGATGCTCTCAGTTGCAGAAGACACATAGTTGCTATCACATGATGCCAGTATGGACTAAAGGAGCAAATTAAGGAAATGTAGAAAAATGATGAATTTTACAGCCAATGCTGCACTAAGGTCGAGCAAGAACCAAATTGGCATATAGATTTTAGTATCAAGAAAGATCTAGTATACTTTCAAAACCGGATAATAATAAAAAGAAAAATCTTGCAAGAAGCACATTGTGCTCCATACTCTACTCACCTAGGTGTGATAAAAATAAGGGAAAATTTGACAAAAGACTTTTACTAGCCCGCTATGAAGAAATATGTGGTTCAATTTTTTGTGAGGTGTTTGGAATGTCAGAAAGTCAAATATAAGCATCAACATATTAGGGGACAACTACACCTATTTGATATACTAGAGCAGAAATGACAAGTAATTTCCATGGATTTTATAGTTGGTCTTCCCAAGGCTCAATTTTAGCATGATGTAATTTTTGTTGTAGTTGATAAGTTAACCAAAGTGGCACATTTTATTCTGAGCAATGTTCGTGATGATGCCCTTACTATAGCATAGATATTTGTCCATGAAATTGTAAGGTTGCATGGTTTTCTTGATATAATCATCTTAGACAGAGATTCATGATTTACTTCTAAATTTTGGTAAAATTTGTACCGAGCATGGGGCATAAAGCTTAATATCAACACAACCTATCATATAGAGAGGGATGGGTAGAATGAGAGGGTCAATCAAGTGCTGAAGGATATGTTGTGAATTTATTGTATGGGTCACCAAAATAAGTGGGAGGATTATCTTGTAATAACCCTCCCTATCTAGTTCTCTAGGGGTTTGCCAATTCTTAACCTTTTTCATGAATTTTTAATAGACAAAATCACAAACACAAAGCAATCCAAAATTCTCGAAAATATTGCTTTATTCTTATATTAAAACTAGGGCACAAATTACAGTGTAAATACCTCAAATGCTGATGAAACCCTAGCTACTTTGTACTCTATAAATGATGATGAAGGCTCAGCCCTTTTGATGTGAATACTGTGTGGTGTCCCAGCTCCAAATATTCCCTATATAATCTCTGAATGACCTTGTGTGGTAACCCAACTCCAAAAGTCTTTAAAACTGAAGTCCAACTACAATCCTTGTGTGGAAATGCCTAGATTGACCTGAGGGTAATCTTGCAACCCCGAAGCCAATGTCCCTGTAAGAGGTTTTCATCTCTCACAAGCTCCAGAATCTTTGTAAATGGCTCTACTAGAAAGTCCTCCAAAAAACCAGAGAGAAAAATAATAATCTTCGCATATCTCCAAATGAACTCAAATCCTCCTTTTATCTCCTCCATAGGTCGACTTAGGGTTAGGTCACTTTTAGGGTGGGCAAATATAATTTTATCAATTTTTAATTCCACCTTATTTCTCCTTAATTTATTCACCCCCTTATGCCTAGGCTTAACGACTTTTTAAGTCATCACTTAAAATGGCCCCTTTTAAGTATAAAATGATTTTATAATAAAATAAAGTCACTAACTTTACAAAATTAAATTAAATAATCACTTTATTAATTTTATCTTCGACCATTAAAATTTCCAACCTCCGCCCATCCGAATTGAAATTTGTGAATGGTTTTGGACATCCATTTCACTGAAGAATATCACTGCACTGTCTATTGTCCACTGAAACCCTAAAAATGGACATGGCTAAAAATAGTAACTTTGATCAAAAAAATCTTTGAATGAGCCCAAATGACCATCAATCAATAGCTCTCTGGGTACTGACAAAGATTTTGATATCTCCAATGGCTCCCCTCCATCCGACTTAGCCTACGGGAGCTCGTGTATAGGCTAATCTGCTTTGCACCTGACTGCATAGAAAAGGGGACATTACATATCTCTTCCTAGTGGAATTTGCATATAAAAATAATTATCATGCCACGTTGGACATGGCCCCTTTTGAAGCCCTTTATGAGCACAGGTGTAGAACACCACTAACATGAGAAAATTTGGACGATCGAGAAATGATCGGTCCTAATGCTGTTAAGAAAATGGAGGTGTCCAATTAAAAGAAATCTGCCAATGACTTTGAGAAGCCAAAAACCATCAAAAGAGGTATGCTGATATAAAACAAACCCCTTGAGAGTTTACTATTAGTGATAAAGTTTTTTTATGAGTTAAATCTACCAAAATCTCCATCAAGTCTACCAAACTTAACCTCAAATTTATCGAACCATTTGAAATCATTGCCAAAATTTGTCCTATTACCTACAAGCTTGCTCTGCCATATAATTTATCCAAAATACACAATGTTTTCCATGTGTCTCTCCTCCATAGATATTATTAGCGTAGTTATTTCATTATTTGTCTTATTTGTGCATTTGTTATTTTGTTATAACAACATGCTATGTACACTGGTTGGTTTGGCAACCTCCGGCAATATTGTTATTGCAGTCTTATTTAAACTGCACAATTCAATAAACAAATATGATTGTTTTCCTAACATGGCATCAGAGCCAGATTGCTACGGCAATTTTTTGCAGTGAGAGAAGGCTGGAGGCGGAAGCTGTTTGTTGGGAGAAGGTTGCTGCATTTTTTTTCTGAAGGTTGCTGGGAGAAGGTTGCTGCGTTTTCTGCTGGGAGAAGGTTGCTGTGTTTTCTGTGACGTGATTTTTTTAATCACGCCATCGCGTGATTATTTAAAAAAAAAAAAAAAAATTATGTTGTGCAGAAGCGCGACAGTCGTCGCGCATCCACGCGACTGAGGGAGGGGAGCCCCCGGCCGCGGACGCATTGCGCGTAGGCGACCGATGCAGTCCCAAAGATCGCGCCCCCCGTGGCCGGAACGCAGCCGCGTCCAACGCTGAAGTAGCCCCCCCCGCACCGCCGTAACGCAGCCGCGTCCGGCGCCGACACGAGCCCCCCCACACTGGAACACGAGTGTCCAACGCCGACGTGCGGATCGCGCGCCGCCCCGCCCCTGGCTCGGAATGCAACGCGTCCAGGTCGTTGACGCGCGGATTGCGTACTCCCCCCCCCCGCGCAGGCGCGCGAATTTTTTATTAAAAAAAAAAAAAAAAAAAATGCGTCGCGCGACTGTGGACGGCAGCCACAGTGAGCTCGGGAAGCAGAGAGGAGGAGAGCACGAGAGGAGGACGGGAGAGCACGAGAGGAGGTTGCTGCGGCCAACTTGCAGAGGTCGGGCAGCAGACTGAGGACCCTCCTCAAATACGAGGGGGCCTCTTGATCCTTTCGGATCAGCCCGCTGGCTCACGTGGTCGTGAGCCATGCGGTAAGGCTCTGGGAGCCTGCAGGTCGGGGGTTCAAATCTCGCCGACTCCCCCTTTTCAAAGGTAATTTTTTTTTTCAAAGTTTTTTTAATTATTATTTTTTTAGTTAAAATTTTAATTTTAATTTATTTTCTATAGTTTTAAAACTTTATAAATTAAAATTTAATTTTAATTTATTTTTTCATAAGTTTTTTAAAACTATATAAATTAAAATTATTTATTTTAACTTTAAATACATAATAATTATTAAAATGCTTTGTTAAAGAGAATTTTTTTAGGGGGGATATTTTTTTCAAAAAATCAAAGGGGGAATGTGAGTAATTTTCTGAAAAAGCAATTTGGCGAATTGTAAAAGGTGCATTTTCGGCTGTGTCCGACACCTGGAGGGTTAATTCTTGTGGGCACTTTTTATGTTGTATGTTGCATATTTCATTTTTGCACTACCTCATTAAAAGTTAAAAAAATCAAATTCACTCCCTAAGTCCCCGGAATAATTAAAACCCATCCATGCAATTTATTGCACTGCAGCATTCGGTATTTGTGATACCTCTGGCAAGCACTTAAAGGTAAAGCTGTCGTGATTGGGCTACTATATCCACCGCCTAATATAGCTGCTACAATGACGTCTGAGCTTGTTCTCTATAAATTGTCGGGGAGAGATAAGTTTGCCATTTTTTGCATTTTCTTACTCCATCCACTACCCTTAATCGCTCGTGTTTAGGCATAAATCCTGATGAAGTATTCTTCATAGTGTTTAGGGGAAGTTACGCCCCATGCATGAGAATAATATTCTATGGTAGGTGCCATCAACAAGGCGATTCCCTTTCAGTACTGCTTATGTTCCACATATCATATGATCTCTAAAACTCACCTATAGTCTCCCTCACGTAAGGGCGGGTGATTTTTGTTGATCTTTCTAAATACCTATAGTTTCCCTCACGTAAGGGCGGGTATTTTGTATGGTATAACGGCCTAGCAAAAGGTATATCGAAAGGGGGACCAATAGGTGTTATAAGGAACCTTCACTATGGCCGCTGTTGCAAAGTTGATGACTGATCCTCATCAGTTATTGAAAGGTCCAAATTATACACCATGGAAACATAAGATGAAGGCAATTCTCCAAATGGAAGATTTATGGGATATTTTTACTGGAGTAACATCTAGGCCTTCATAAGCATCAGGATCCACAACTCCTTCTACCGATCAGATAGCTTTTGACAAGAAAGACAGTCGAGCAAAGGTGCTCATTTTGTTTGTCTGTTTCGGATGAAGTGCAACCTAATATAGCTGACAAAGCAAGTGGTAAAGAGGCATGGGATGCCCTTAGAACCATCTATGAGGGAAAGAATGATTCCACCATTCTTCATCTTCAACAACAACTTCATAACCTGAGTTTGAGACAGGGTGAAACAATTGAACTCTTTCTATGCAGAGTGTCTGAATTGAAAGAGAAATTGAATTCTTTGGGAGATACTGTGGACAAAAAGCTTCTCATTTCAATTGTGATGAGAGCTTTACCTTCTTCATTTGATATGTTGATCACCTCCATCCAGGTGTCTCAATGACAAATTACCTACATCGAGTTGGTCAATCTGCTTCAACAACAGGAGGCACGCCAACTTCACAAGGATGATTCTTCCAATACAGCCCTATACACCAACAGGCAGGGTTCTAGGAAGAAAGGTAATGGGCAAAAAGGAGGCAACTTTTAGAAAGGAGGAAATTCTCAACAGGACATGAAAGGAAAAGGAAAACAACCTCAACAGAAGAAGAGGTGGTGCAAGATCTGTGAGAAAGACAACCATGACACCAACAGGTGTTGGCATAAGAACAAGCAGAAATGCCAAAACAAACCACAAAATAAAAACAAGAAACCCCAGGTGAATGTTGTTGTTGAATAATCTGACTCAGATTCTGAATGGGCACACAAGGTGCTCATGACTACCACATATTCCACACATAGGGATCCTATTTGGTATGTCGATTCTGGAGCTAGCAAACATATGACTGGCGACAGATCGTGGTTTGAATCATTCGTGGCCAAAGAGGGCAAACCTATCACCATTGCTGATGATAAAACCTATAGGGTTCAGGGAGAGGGTACAGTTTCAGTCACTCTTCCTGATGGCAAGTGTCAGATTGACAAAGTCCTCTATGTTTCGGGATTGGCTAACAATTTGCTGTCAGTCACACAAATCCTGGATAGAAATATGGTTGTCAACTTTCATGTTGAGAATGGAAAGAAGTGTTGTACTATTACCAGGAAGGGTAAGCAGATTGCAACAGCTTCATATAAGCATGGATTATTTGCCCTAGATGCTATCTCTACTCCACATGTTGCCATGACTGTCTCTACCAAGGAGGCAACTTCCCTATGGCACAAGAGATATGGGCATCTTAGTTCTGGCTACTTACTTGAGCTCAATGAAGTATGAGATGGTAAAGGGTCTTCCTTCCCTTTTCGCCACATTGCCAGTGTGCTCTGACTGCCTGGCAGGAAAGCAGCATAGAGTACCATTTGAGAAGAGCTCAACAAGAGCACAAAAACCTCTGGAGTTAATTCACACCGATCTGTGCGGTCCTTTCACACCCAATAGTTGTGGAGGGAAGAGGTAATTTCAGTTATTCGTAGATGACTACTCATGAAAGATGTGGGTTTTCTTTCTCCAACTGAAATCTGAAGCTTTTGCATTCTTCCAGCAGTTCAAGAAATCCATTGAGAAGGAGTTAGGAGCTTCTATTAAAACCCTTCGCTCAGATCGAGGGGGGGAGTTTACCTCTAATGAATTTTTTGCACTCTTAGATAAGCATGGAATCAAGAGATAGTTAACAACTGCCTATACTCCTCAGCAAAATGGAGTTACTGAGAGAAGGAACCGTTCTATCATGGAAATGGTTCATTGTATGCTCACAAGAGCTACTCTTGGGCAACAATATTAGGCAAAAGCTGTCACCACTGTAGTATATCTGTTGAATAGGGCACCCACAAAGGCCCTAAAAGGAATGACTCCATAGGAAGCATGGAGTGGTCGAAAACCATCCATATCTCATCTACGTATTTTTGGATGTCACGCTTTCATGCACATACCAAAAGAGAAAAGGAAGAAGCTAGATGAGAAAACACTGAGATGTATTTTTCTTGGTTATGATGAGCACTCTAAAGGATATCGTTTGATAGATCCTTTGACCAAGAAAATTCATGTCAACAGAGATTTTGTCTTTGATGAAGCTTTCACATCACTGAGCACATCTAAAGTACACCTAGATCTTGTGGAATCTAAGGAAGAGAATATTCCTTCGTCAACACAGATAGGAGGTCCTTCTACATATTCTTCAACACCACCGAAGAAGAATCCAAAATGGTGTACAAATACAATCAGAGATGCAAATTTATCCACTCCTCCCAATTTGAACTTGGATAGACCTCGTACACGCAGTATGGCTCAAAAGGAAAAAGAAGCCAAAGAAACTGGTGAGGTTGATGATATTTGTCAATATTTTGAGGAACTTTCTGTAACTCCACGTACAAAAGTAGAGGATATGGATATTGATGATGACAGGGCATTCATGTCTACCATAGACGATCTTGAACCTACATCAGTGCAAGATGCTCTCAGTGAGCCTTAGTGGAAGGCCGTTATGGATACAGAGTATGAGTCTTTGATGAAAAATAAAACTTGGAAGCTTGTTGATTTGCCGCATGGAAAGAAACCCATTGGCTGCAAATGGGTATATAAAGTCAAGTACAAGGCAGATGGAACAATTGATAAGCATAAGGCCCGTCTTGTTGCAAAGGGCTATGCTCAAAAGGAAGGCATTGACTACGAGGAAAATTTTGCACCTACTGCTCGGATGACCACAATTCGGGTTATGTGTGCTATGGTAGCACAATATGGGTGGAAAGTTCACCAGATGGATGTCAAAAGTGCCTTTCTAAATGGTGATCTCCAAGAAGAAGTCTACATGACTCAACCATAAGGATTTGAAGTGGAAGGCCAAGAGCAGAAGGTTTGCAAATTGGTCAAATCCTTATATGGTCTAAAACAAGCTCCTCGAGCTTGGTATATAAAAATGGACAATCACCTTATGCAGCATGGATTTAAGAGATGTCCGTCAGATGCAAACCTCTATTTCAAGAAACAGGGTTCTGAGATAGTGTTGCTTGTACTCTATGTTGATGATCTGCTCATTATAGGGAGTTCAGAAACTATGATCTCTACTGTCAAAAGAAACTTGTGTAAATCTTTTGAGATTACAGATCTCAGACTTCTCCATTACTGTCTTGGTCTGGAATTCAGCTAGAAGGAGCACTCCATCAAAGTGTCTCAAAAAAAATATGCCAAGACATTGCTAGAAAAATATTGCATGACTGATTGCAAGCCAATGGCAACTCCGATGGAGAATGGACTTCAGTTATCATGATATGATGATTCACCTCAGGTAGATGGTACTCTCTATCGACAGTTGATTGGGAGTCTCATATATCTGACCAATACTAGGCCAGATCTCATATTTGTTGTCAACTATCTTTCGAGGTTCATGCAGGAGCCTAAGACCACTCATTGGAAAGCAACAAAACGTGTTCTTCACTATGTCCGTGGTACTATGGAATATGGCCTAGAATACAAGAGGAACAACAAATTCTTCTTGCAAGGATACACGGACTCTGACTATGCCGGATCATTTGATGATCGCAAGTCAACTTCTGGATACATTTTTCATCTGGGATCCGGTCCTGTCTCTTGGCACAGTAAGAAGCAATAGGTGGTTGCTATTTCATCAATAGAGGTAGAGTATTGCACCGCACGTGAAGCTGTGTGGGAAGTGATATGGTTGCGTCGCATTCTGAAAAGTATGGGCCATCCATCAAAATCTCCAATACACTTGTTTTACGACAATCAGGGTGTTCTGAACCTCGTCAAGAATCCAGTCCATCATGAAAGAACAAAGCACATTGACACACAATGTCATTTCATTCGAGATGAAGTTCCAAAGCATCAAATTCAGCTTCAACACATTCCCACCGATGCTCAAGTTGTAGACATTTTCACTAAGGCACTTGCACGTGTCAAATTTGAATTGTTTCGCAGCTCTCTTTGTATTGCAAAGTGATGTAATTAGGGGGGATGTTAGTATAGCTAGTAGTCATCCTATTACCCAAATAATGTAATAAGGGGGGATGTTAGCGTAGTTATTTCATTATTTGTCTTATTTGTGCATTTGTTATTTTGTTATAACAACATGCTATGTACGCTGGTTGGTTTGGCAACCTCCGGCAATATTGTTATTGCAGTCTTATTTAAACTGCACAATTCAATAAACAAATCTGATCGTTTTCCTAATAGATATGTAGTTGATCCATCCCATATATTGGATGTTTCTCATTTATAGATAGTGAACCCACAATTCATTGAGGTTCGACCTATCAAAATTGTGGGATATAGAATAAAGCAACTAAGAAAAAGAACCATCGACCAGTGTAGGGTCCAATGGGATCACTACTCGGATACGAATGCCACATGGGAAGATGTGGTTGAAATGAAAAAACAATTTCTATTTTTGTTTGAAAACTAAAACAATTTGGATATTTGATATGATAATTGTGATAAACACTTGAAATATTGATGTTGTAATGATATACTGAATGTGACCTCGAAAATATTGCATAATATATGACTGATTGCTTATGATTATATGTTCAAATATTTTGAAAACCTGCAATATTATATTGGCTAACATAGGGACTGTGTTAAATTTTTGGAGGAAAGAATGTCATATCCCTACTATTTAATCTATTGAAAGAATGTGATGCTGTTGTAAGCATTTGTGAATGTAAGTACATGTATTAAATCTATAGCAGAGGAACCAAACAAGGCAAATACCACCTCCTAGCAGAGACAGAGGTTGAAAGAATTAGGTAATGTGGAATATGATGTTGTGCCTCATGCACCTTGGCCTGTGGGTACATAGAAGCCCACCATAGAAGTTTTCATATAGAGCATTTTGCCTATTGTTGCATAATATGTTGCATTGTGTGCATTTTTGCATTATATGCATTACTATAATAAATGCTTCAGTTTGGGCTGTGGAATTTGATTGCAATATGAATTCTGAAGGAAATTAGATGGAAATACTAATAATAATATAATAAAATAATAATAAAAAATATAAAAATAAAAATAAATGAATATATATATATATATATATATATATAATGATAGAGGTAAAAACTTACATACAAGTTTAATGCACCAAATAAACTATTTATTTTTTAAAAAATATTATTATTAAATTAATTAAATTAAATATTATTATCATAAAGATATTTTTAGCCATTTATATCAGGTAGAAAAAAATATTAACCACTTGGCAATGGTTAATAGTCCTTAATTAGCATGGAAATAATAGGTGTCCTCATAAAATAATTCTGAAATTCTTTAAAATGAGCTACGTATGGGGGATGAATTCATGGGTGTTTATGTGAAAGTCTTCTGGTACTCGAGTTTGGGTGGGGAGAGTTTTGCATTCACAAAGGCTTTAGAGAAAGTGTGATAGTTTTGTAGTATAACGTCGATTGCAAAAGGTGAACAATTTGATGCATGTGAACAATTTATGTCAACGACCATCTAGCTAAAGTGAGTTGTCTATTGCTATCTGTGTAAATGGTTTAATGTCAATGAGTACTAAAAGTTTGAATTAAAATAAAACTATAAATATATATTTTATTGTTTTTTTGGATAAGTGATATGGTGCATATTATGTTGCTAAGAAAATTGTGTTTTTAAGGTATTATGTATTGGTTTACAAAACACCAGATTCTAGGTTGAGTAAATCTGTGTGTCTACTAGGCTCTATTTATACTGAAATATAGTAGTTTTTCTTATGGAATGTATGCAGAGCAATCAAATTAGAGAATACATTATGTGTTTGATTTTTCTTATAAGTTTGATTGTATGCTGCATTTGTATCCTTAAAAATTAGATGCATTCAATTAGGGCCAATATTACCTAAAAAAATCTCTCAGACTCATTTATCTTGACCTATATGGAAGCCACCAAGGTAGGATAGGCACTACGATGAGACATACGGAGTATGTTGAGAGTGCGGGATAGATGACCCCTTGTCGTTCATGTATTTTTAGTGAGAAAATTTTCATATATAGAAATTATTTGTATATACCAATATGACTATATTCCACCTCTGTAAGAAGAGATAAGACAACTATGGAAAGAATGTGAGTTGTGTTCTTTTTTTTGAAGTATGATTCACAAACATTTAGCTGTAATTTATCAAAGATTTTCTTTATGTTTAGTAAAATCATGTCATAGTACTAGTATGTGAAAATGCTACAGAATGTGACTTTGTTATTGACCCAATATGAAGGGGGTCACTGGCCACTGGTGATTTGTATTGGTCTGATGTGCACTCACATGATTTAGATCATATTACTTTTCAAAAAAACTACCCCAAAATTTGAACTTGAGTATCTTCTTAATAAATAATCAATTTTGAGCCTTGTTAGTGTTTAGTAGAATGGAGTAGTGAAGGAGCAACGTAGGAGGAGGAAGGACGACGGTGGAGGGTGGGAATAATGTTCAAAGCTACCAAGAAAAGATAGGTGAGGATCCAGAGGCAGGCAAGGATGCTAAGGATGGATTGACCTCTATCCCTGATTGAAAGGTATGGGGAACAGATCCCCCCGACAAAGATACTAACAAAGGGACCCAACCAAGAGCAGTGGGCCCCAAAAAATATTTGTTATTTGAAGAAACCCTTAAAGGCTCAAGGAATAACTTATTTGAATCACTTTCACCCATTATCCTAGACAATAATAGAATAAGGGTTCCAACAAACATAATGGACGATTTATTGTCTTTGGAAACACATTCCTTGATAGGAAAGTTATTGGGCAGTAGGTATGACATAGAAACAACAAGGTCTTGGGCCTTTTCCAAGTGGAGAACTACAGGAAATATGGAGATTGTTGCTTTGTCTAAATATTTTTTCATCATCAGGCTTAACAACAAGGAAGATGCGAGCCATAAATTAACAGGAGGGCCGTGGTTCCTGGGAAGGTGCAACCTATTCCTTAGACCTTGGGGAGAGGATTTTGATCCTGATAAACAAAGCATGAATATAACTCCTAATTGAGTTAGACTCCCAAATCTTCCTACCCAGTTATTTTATGAGTATTTCTTGAGGGGAATTGCCAAAACCATAGGGGAGTTGGTAGCTATTGACAACTCTACCCTAGCCAGGTCAAGGATGACTCATGCAAGGATTTGTGTGAATGTGAACCTGGATTCTAAGCTCCCAACATTCGTAGAACTTGAGTATTGAGACTATCTAAGAAGGCAACCCATCGAGTACGAAAATAAACCTACCTTTTGTATGGAATGCAAAACTCAAGGTCACCTTAGGATTTAGTACCCCATCCTAGCAGGCTTCAAGGAAGCTAAAAAAAATCCTGAGTTGAAAGGGTCGAATGGAAGAGGGTAGTCAAAAAACTATGGACCTCAAATCCTACCAAACAAAGAAATCTACAAGGCGGTTAGGATAAATCAGAACCAGTGAGATCAAGATGATCTAAAGGTTGGACGAGTTCTTGTTATTGCAGGAAGTAATTTTAGTCTTTGGGGATGCTACCCTACACTCACTACCCAATATTGGGTTAGATCATAGCCCCATTCTACTGGAGGTTCCTCAAGCTTCATCCATGAGGAGAGCATTTAGGTTTGAATCAATGTGGATAAAGCACCATGACATTAAGGACTGCATCAATAATTAGTGGTAGCAATCATTTCAAGGAAGTACTTCCTATAGACTTTCCCAAAATTTAAAGTTGGTGAAAGACAATCTCAGAATATGGAACAAGGAAGTTTTCAGAAACATATTTGAGAACAAGAAAGTGGTAGGGGATAAACTAAGAGTCGTTGAAAACATGATCCAAAATGGAATGATGAGTGAAAATACTAGAAAAGAGGAGCGAAGCTTGATCATAGAATACCACAACATCCTGGACTGTGAGGATACATACTAGAGGTAGAAGTCAAGAGCACTTTGGCTAAAGGATGGGGATTCCAATTCCAAGTTCTTCCATGTCACCACTTTGAGGAACAGGAGCAATAACAGGATTAAGGAATTAACCAAAGAGGATGGTACAACCACTCAAGACTTTCATGAAATTAGTGATAAAGCTGTGTCTTACTTTAGTTCCCTCCTTGGAGAAGAATCACAATGTCGAACCATGGCCAAATATTCATTACTGCAAGCCATCCCTCAGATTATTAATGGAAATATTAATGGTAAACTCTTAACACCTTTTTTTGATGATGAAATTAGGGAGGCTTTGTTTTCTATGGACCTTGATAAGGCTCCAGGTCCTGATGGATTCCCACCTAGGTTTTTCCAATCCTTCTGGGATACATTCGGACCGGATGTTTGTTCCGCAATCCGAGAGTTCCAATCCTCCAAGAACATTCCTTGAGGGTACAACTCTATGTTTATAGCCTTGATCCCAAAGGACTGACTCCCAAATCCATGGTAGATTATAGGCCAGTCAGCCTTTGTAATGTAACCTGCAAAATACTTACCAAAGCCATAGCTAACCGCATGAAAGGTATCTTGCCCTTGATCATTGACCCGTGTCAAGGCAGTTTAGTTCAATGGAGGTCAATCCTAGATGGAGTGATTATAGTTCATGAGGCCCTCCATTCTGCATCCTAGATGAAAAAGGCTACTTTCGTCCTGAAGTTAGATATAAATAAGGCCTATGAACACATAAATTGGGACTTTGTGAAGGCTATTATGCTCAATTTTGGCTTCCACCCTGAGTGGGTGAGGCTTATCAGAGGGTGTATTTACAAGCCTTGGTTCTCAGTCCTTGTTAATGGAATGATAGTAGGGTATTTCCAAAGTTGTAGAGGTCTCATATAGGGGGATCCTATTAGCCCAATGCTATTCATAATAGTGGCTTAAGCCCTTGGAAGGACAATCAAAGTGGCCTATTTGATAGGGCTAATATCGAGCATAAAAGCTACCTCCCTCACCAATGCAGTCACTGATCAACAATTCGTTGATGATACCTTGATGTTGACCAAAGCATCGGTTGAAGAGGCAAAAAATATAAAGCACATTTAAGGATTTATGAGGATGCGACAGGATAGAAGATAAATTTTAACAAAAGAAAAATATACTTCCTAAACATCCCTCCCCTCAGGCATATAAATATAGCCAAAATTTTGGAGTGTCCCATATCCAATCTCCCCACTTCATATCTAGGCCTCCCATTGTTCATAGGTGCCACTATTGAATCAATGTGGAACAATGTGCTGGAGAGGATCCAAAAGAAACTCTCAGGTTGGAAAGGACACTTGTTGTCCCAAGCAGGTAAAGCGACCTTGACCATGGCTTCCCTTCAGAGTATTCCTGTATACTTCCTATCTATTTTTAAGGCACCAGCTAGGGTGTACCATAAAATAGAACAATTTCAAAAGAATTTCCTCTGGTTAGGGTTGGAAGAAAAATAGAAAATTCACTTAGTAGGATGGGATAAAGTGTGTCGACCCAAAGAGGATGGAGGCCTGGGCCTAAGAAAAGTCTCTCACCTTAATATAGCACTGCTAGCCAAACAAGCATGGTGATTGATAAACAAAATGGAAAATGAGTGGACTGTGATAGTTAAAATAAAGTATCTTCATGGAACAGATTTATTGAGCAACACCCTTCAAATCAGAGGATCATCCTTTTGGAAATCAATCCTTATGAGCAGAGACATCATAAAAAAATACATGAGATGGATTCTAAGAAACGGTCAGAAGATAAGGTTTTGGGAAGATAAGTGGGTAAGGGAAGAGGCCCTAAGTCAAGACCCTAACCTAGCCCGACTAATAGACTATACTACTGAGAACTTAGGACCAATGGTGGCTGACTTCATAAGTCAGGATAGGTATAGATCCAGATGGAGACCAATTAGGATACAGAGCTTGGAAGTAGAGTCTGAGGAGCTTGAAAGTATCCTAAGACAAAAATTCATCCCCATAGGTGCTGGAGAGGATCACTTAATATGGTCAGCTACTGAGAGTGGAGAATTCACTGTTAAATCTACCTACAAGTTATTGATCCACTCTGAAGAGCCTTGGTTTATGCCTCAGCTAGTGTGGATAAAGAAATTAATCCCCAAAATATCCTTTTTTCTTGGCTAGTGATTCAAGGGAAAATTCTAACAATTGATAATATGTTAAAAAAAGGAATGATGGTACCTAATAGATGTTTTATGTGCAGGGCAAATTGGGAATCCATACAACATATTTTTCTTGAATGCCCTATAGCTATTTCTATTCTAGATGGGGTATTCCAAGCCTTTGGCATTGTTTGGGTTAAACCAAAGTCCATCCTTGACCTTTTCCAACAATGGAAAAATCCTTTTCAGAGCTTAAGGCTTAGGTTCCTTTGGAAGATTTGTTTACATCACTTCTTGTGGCAAATTTGGTTAGAAAGGAACCTTAGAGCATTTAAAGAGGTAAAAAGGGATCCTGTATCTATTACCAACAAATCCTAGCCTTTGCAAAAGAGAATGTCTTAATTCAACCGGTTGATGTGCAACCGATTCCCCTCCAAGAGAAATATTTAGCCCAATATTTAAACATTCCCCTTGAGGATGGTCCCTATAAGACTAACCCTAGACTAGATTCCAATTGGACCCCTCCTCCAGTGGATTGGTTTAAGCTAAATTTTGATGGTGCTACCAAGGATAATATCAGGAGAGCAAGAGCAAGAGGAGTGGTAAGGAACCACAAAGGGCATTTGGTGTTGGCGTTTTCTGAATGATTAGGAATCATGACCAACAAAAAATTAGAGGCAAGAGCCCTATGGCAAGAATTGAAATCATTGCAAATAACTCAAGGTAATCTCATCGTTGAAGGAGATTCTCAAAACATAATCAACCTGCTGAAGAATGACAAGGATCCATCATGGAGGATTGAATCCTACATCAAGGAATTGAGGAACCTATTCGATGGGATAAAAGATAGGATAGCTCTCCACATTTTTCATGAAGCCAATAAAGAAGCTGACGGGTTGGCAAATCTAGGAGTTGAAGCTAATGGTATGATCACGTGGACGCAAGATATTCTACGTGATGTGGAAGAAATAATCCAAAATGAGTACCAATGATTCTTTTGATGTGGCTCATACATCGTGGCATTCCTATTGGTAATTGGTACTATGTGCACTACTATGAGGTTATGAGGTGGTATTATTGGAGTAGTCATCCCAACAATTTCACAAGTGTGGTAAGCATTGAAAGTCAAAGGAATAGGGATGAGTGCCAACTACAAGGTGGAAAAAGGGTCAGTTGTTTCCCAAGGATGGGAATTCATTAGTGGTCATGGTCTCGAAGCACGTGGAAGACTCTAGATTATAGGCCTAGTGAATTGGCAGTGGCAGGAGGACAGTGTGTTCATGCCAAGAAAGTAAGACCTAGATTTTCCATGATTACCAAGTGGTAGGATCCCAAGTGCAACAAGGAGAGGCACACTGGCACTCTTAAGATGTTGATTACCAAGGCCGTGTGGAAATATTTCTAGGTGGATGATGGGGAGTGGAAAAATCCCAAGCATGAAACTTATCACAAAAAATATTTAATTTCAATTGACGAAGGCATGAGAAACCAACACCACATTTCTATTTATTTCAAATGTGATAAAATATTGACCATATTGCAAGTTGAAAAGCAAATTGTAAAGGCTTTGAAGGTTATGAAATATTAGGGAAAAATGACTTACATTGAGCCCAACATGGTGATCATTGAGCCTGCATCTAAAGACATCCTCACTGAGAGACGATTCACCCAATTTTTTGACCTATTTTTAGGGGTTGAGGAAGACATAACACTTGTTGTTATGGAATCATGGGAAGATGGCAGGGTCAAAATTGATGGACGTGAGATGGTTATCAATGTCATGTTGCTTGTGACCATCACTGGGTAGAATGTCAAAGGTATATCCATTCACAGAAAAAAACACAACTGGGAGGTGGAGTTACGCGAATGCAAGGACAATCCCAAAATCTTCAAGGAGGCGAAGAATGGTCTGACCAGGATGGATATCCTTGCACCTTGGAACTTAGTAATGAAAAATATTATGGAGTTTATTACTGCTGAGGACCCTGACAAGGTCCTCCTTAGTTTCCATTATACCTTCGTCAATTTTTTTTATGATGTCAATCCTTCAAGTATACCCAAATTTATGCTCAATTCAATAAATTACACTATCAATTCTTGTTAGAGTAAGAAGGGTTTTGCCATGCTATTGCACCAAGGAATTTTAAAGGTCATATACAAGTTTGTCATGCTTAATTCTCCCCAAGCCAAAACCCCTGCTAATCCTCAAGATGAAACCCTGGTTGAACACCATGCAAAAAATTCCAGGGGTAGGGATAGTCTTGGTCTACCCAAGCCTCACTCTACGTCCCTAGGTAAGAAAAGAGGATGGTCTACCCAAGCCTCACTCTACGTCCCCAGCTAAGAAAAGAGGAATGAATTCTTCCATGAGAGGAGGACTGGCCAAGAAAAAGCTCAAGATTAAGGAACTTGGAGGACCCAAGAGATCCTCACTGAGGCTGAAGAACAAATAGGGGCAGGGGAGTTCCAAACCCCTTGAGATTGATTCTAAGGATGAGGGTCCTGATCCTACTACTATGGTCCTCAAGCGCTTTGTGCTGATTTCATCGATGAATGTGATAAATCAGATGCAGGAGATCCACAAAGCATTGGCCAAGGTATTTTTCAATGAAGGATATCAGAGCAACAAGCCTATGGAGATCAACATGAAGATTGACGATCAGGAGGAGGACAAGGATGACAAGCATAATGAGGACGAGGACGAGGAGGAGTAGCTCTTTGTAGGTATCTCTATGTAGGATTGATTGTTTGAGTCCTATGCAAAGGAATTTTTTCATTTTTTTTTGTTTTTTGTCCTTACAATTGTCTGGTTGGGTTTCTTGGACTAAGACCTTGATGTTTTATTGTGAAATATTGTGTAAGGGCATGAATTTGTGGTTGTTGGGGGTAGCTCAAGAATTTTTGCTACTTGTTGGTGTAGGCCATAGTTGTCTAGTTAGGATAGAGTACTGAGGGTCCTATGTTAATTATGGATCCTATTGCTTAGCTATATACTGATTTTTATATATAGGTTTTGGGTTAACATGTAAAACCCATTTTCAATGCAATACTTTAATTATAAAAAAAAAAATGCTACAAAAGGACATCTTATTAAAGTTTGAACGTGTAGGGTCTAAATTTTAGCATTAAATCTATCTTTGTTGGTTTAATATTAATATGTTGAAGTTCTTGTACCTATCTATGTCATATTCAGTTGTCTGAGTAGTGATTATGTAGAAGGATACGTTATACAACTTGTTCACAAATATCAAAATTTAAACGATGTATAATTGTTTTTGGAGATGAGAATCACTACCTAATTTATGCCTAAATAATTTTTAATGACATAAATAGGAATGTTAAGAAAAGCATGAGGTTTATTGTTTGAAAGTTGGGTTGATTTGAGCGAATAATAACATATGTTGAAAACTATTCAAAGCCAACCGTAGGTATAAAATAAAATTAATTTCTTGGATATTGTCTAGCTATCACCAAACAAGATGATGCTTTTGAGATAATCGAGAGTCTGTCAATAAATGAAATCATGGAGACTAATATAGGATGGCTATCATTCTCAGGCATTTATCAACGACATTGACCAGAACCACTTTTATGTAGAGAATAAGGGAGCAAGAAAAAAAGTAAAATTAAAAGAAGTTTAGCTTGTATTTAAATGAAGTTTATCTATTTAGGCAAAGTATCTACCATATCATATTTAGATTATAAGAATAGTCGTATGACATTTTTACTGTACCATACATCTGCAAAGTATAGAATAAGTACATGGAAATTTATGTGGACCTGTCGGGTTTACCTTGAATAAATCATAC
This sequence comes from Wollemia nobilis, assembly GCA_028583015.1. NCBI lineage: Eukaryota > Viridiplantae > Streptophyta > Pinopsida > Araucariales > Araucariaceae > Wollemia > Wollemia nobilis. The sequence continues at coordinate 13,234,002 of JAQPPZ010004624.1, read as the reverse complement.
ATTGTCAAAATAAGTCAATATCCTGTTAGAGCAATGCACCATGAAAATATTAGGTAGCATTTTCCTTGCTTTGGTTTTTTAAAAGATATGTGGGACACAATTATCCTCTACCCTCAGTCGTTTTATGTGCTCAATACCATTTGCTTTGTATAATATCGTTTACTATGTTTAATACCATCTAGAGATAGTAGATGAATTCAAAAACATTATACCCGAAATATTTGACTAAAAAATCAAAACCTTATAGCTAATGGAAGGTTAAGTAGCAAGCAGTGTAGACATATTTATGAAAATAGTAGAAAATGAATATAATCTTGATGTGATTAACATTTGCATTGAAGAAATTATATTAAAGTTTAATAGTATAGCTGAAATGATAGATACATTTTTGCTGTTGTCTTTAGCAAATAACCATTCTTTGGAATAGTTTCGAAGGTTTATGAAAATAGTTGTTTTAAAATATGAATATAATAAAGGATACATAGAATAGAACTGAATCTTCTTAATCTATATATATATATATATATATATATATATAACTCTTAACTATTGTAACCTAAGATATGTATTGTCTATATCGAGGCTCCGTAGTGGTAGTTTAAAAGCAAATTTAATATTATTCTTTATCTTAAGCAGGAAAAATTTGGTATAATGACTCTTTATATGTGAAAATGAAAACAATAGCTTGGAAATATATTTTTATTGAATTTTTAGAAATATTTAGTGATCTTAAACAAACTTTGAACTTCATATGTGGAAGATGTAAAGGGTAATATCATTGAATATTAATTTAGAAATATATTTATGTTTGAATGTGATTTCATTTTAAATTGTATGGATCTTTAGTTTTTTTTATTAAAATTCTACCAAGGAGATAATCTTGGGCCAAAAACCAAAATTAAAAATTAAGTGGTATATTCCTAAATCCATTAGGAACGATGGTATGAGAATAAACAAAAGAACATATAAAAAATTTGATGACATCAAGGAGGATGCCATCCACCCAACTATGTCAACTCACAAATGGTGGACGATGTGCTTCAGAGGTAACTGTTCTCCAACAATATTTTATTGGATCAGTGGATCCTATGTTGTACAGAGTAACAAAAGGCATGAAGAACACAATATTATACTAAGAGGGGGGGTGAATAGTATAAGACCACTTTTTACTTTTCTTTTCCAAAAAATATTATCTAATATATCAATGGAAATATAAACAATAGTAATTAGAGCAATACATAAATCATCACACACAATAGATATATCAATTTAACGTGGTTCACCCACTGTGGGCTATTCCACGGAGAAAATATTTCACTAAATTTTTATCAACAAATTTCTTTGGAATCCTTCCCTATTACAATGTTTATGGACCACTTTCCAAAGGAGACACCAATACCCTAATCAAGTTCATGGATATCTATCCACATGAGAACTCCTTCCCATTTACTGGTTCATGGATCTCTATCCACAGGAGAACTCCTTCTCCTCTACTCTGGCTGGTGATCCTCTAGAATACTACTACCTCCACTGCACTGGCTTGTGGATGTCTCTCCACTGAAGAACTTTGTCCTCACTCAGAAGACTTCTATTCTCACTGCCCTGGCTAATGGATATCTATCCATTGGAGACTACTATCCTCTGCTCTAATCACCTCCAAAGCTTTCTCTTCGCTCCGCTCAATCTCTGTCTCAAATCTATACTAAACACTATCCTTCGATCTAGCACAAATTTGATCAATATTCTATCTCTGGTCTGGCACAAATCTACCCTCAAATCTATAAAAAAATCTATCCTCAAGCCTTAACACAAAGTTTGATCCAATCACAAATCAACTTTGCTAGATTTGCTCCAAGCCTTAACTCAAATTTTGAACAAATCAATAAATCAACTCTGCTCTCAAGTATTCTCAAAGACCTACCTCAAATTTATCATCAAGCCCTCTCAAAAACTTGCTCAATATACTCTCAAGTCTTCACTAAGACTTACCTCAAATCTTCTCAATAGGTTCTTATTAGAACTTGTCTAATCTGCTCAACAAGTCTTCCATAGACTTACCTCAAATATGCTTAACAAGTTCTCCCTAGAATTTATCCAATCTGCTCAACAAGTCTTCCCTAGACTTGACTCAAATATTCTTAACAATTTATCCCTAGAACTTGTCTAATCTTCTCAAAAAGTCTTCCCTAGACTTGCCTCAAATCTTCTTAACAAGTTCTCCCTAGAACTTGTCCAATATGCTCAACAAGTCTTCCCTAGACTTATCTCAAATCTTCTTGCAAGCTTTCACAAAAGCTTACTCAAATAATTTTTGTTTTGATGGAGATATATCTTAAAAACCTATCTTAATCACAATCAAATTATCTTTGCCAATTTCAAGGTTAGAAAGCAACAACCTATCTCTAAATTTCCACAAAATTATCCTCCCTAATAATTAATTCACCATTAAAAATATTAGCTCTCAAGTACACCTTATAATCTACAAAATTAAAAAAAATAATATTCAATTCATAAACAATAAAAAATCCTTTGATAACACTTTAAAATCCAATATTCACACAATAATATTCAACACAATTAATTTCCTTTCAAACACCTTATATCTCCAATATTTATTTTTAATGCTAATTAAAAATTAAAATATTAAACATCCTTATGATTCCCTATATTTCACCGTAGCAAAAATTAATTAAAGCACTTTTCACAACTGTCATGTGGCCTTGTAGTGCTATTCACACCTTAGCAAAAATAAATCAAGCGCTTACCTTATACAATTGCCCATATTAAAAACAACTCCCTCAAAGACTATGCTCGACTCGAACCTGCGACCAACCGTCATCACGTTGCCTAAGTCGTAAGGCTTGGCTGCTGTTGAGCCACATACCCAAGATGAAACTAAAGGTGCATGATGTGCCTTTTACTCCTTACTCTCAATGTCTAAATGAAAAACCTTTACCATGCTCAAAATGAAGGGAACGTGAATCAAACCCCTAACCTACCTTGCACAAACACCTTAACCAATCGTCGATCGCCACTTGCGCTACCAAGTGCTTGGTGAATTATTTGATGCTCCACTTGGTCTTATCACAAGGTCTGACCTTTTAATCTTAACACATGCAAATCCTCTTTCTTCTCTTAATGCAGCGCACAAATATTTTTCTCTCTTGGGCATTCTAATTGCATGGATTATTTGAAATAAAAATGTTACCCCCTTTTATACCTTTTGCTATGCATTCCAACACATTGACGCTTCCAATTCAAAATTTAAACTTAGATTTATGACACCTTTAATATTTATTTAAATTAAAATTTTAACCGATGGTTAAATTTTTTTAATTTAAATTAATTAAATAATAACCTTTACAATCTGCTAAATGAGTCTTTTGAGGATTTATATTTTAAAGACTCCTTGGACCTCGTTTTTCTTCACTTCAACCTTTAGCCCATAATATTATAATATTAAATATTATAATATTATTATTTCCTTTTAAACCTGCTTCTCCTTCCTTGGGATTTCTTTTTAAACCTTCTTCTTCTTCCTTGGGTATTTTAATATTTTAGGCCGCTAGGCATATAATATTGAAATAAATATTATATCATTTTTTTTAACCTTTTCCTTGCCTTTTAGAAAAACCACCTGATGATATTAATGACGAAGAAACTTTAATATCAATCTATTGACATCAATGCCAACAAAACTAGCTCAAATTTCCAACAATATCCCTTATGTCATTGATGGAAACCCTTTTTCATTTTACCATTTATTTTTCTTTTTTAGTTCTGCTCCCCCTAAGAAACTACTCCCCCTGACTGAATGCTCTCCCCCTAACTCAAATCTCTCCCCCTTTGACATCAATGGCAAAGGGTCACCTTTGGTGCTTGGGGCTAAATATAAGACTCTTATCTTAGCCCCTCCCCCACCTCCTCACTTTGAGGTGGTTTATTTTGGGGTGGGAGTATCTCTACTTCTAGCATATACTACTCTTTACCTTTGTCCACCTTCTTTCTCAACTGATCCTTCTGATTTTTTGAATGTTCCCGTTCTTGCTTGTCTCTAGAAATTTTGCTCTACACCACTTAGCCATATGTCCAATATTATTGCACTTATGACACTTAATGTTGTGGTTCCTTGAAGGTGCAAATATCTTGAAGTTCCTTCTGGTGAAGCCATATCCTTTCTATCATGAACCCTACAATTTACTGCCTAATGACCAAAATTATTACAAGAGTAGCAATACCGTTGAAAGAGATACCCATTTCTAAAATTTCTATTGAAACAATATCCCTGTCTTTCATGTGTCCTGCACTATGAAGCATTGTGACCAAACCTATGACATGAGAAGCACCATACATTGAAGAAACCTTTCCTAGATCTCATTGGTCTCTTAGTCTCTTCTTCCTTGTCATGTTTCTTGTTCCATCTGTTCCTTATTTATGCATTGTTACTTTCCTTGTTGAACTTTCTATTTTCCAACTTATCCTTAGAATTCTCACTTTCTCTTTCAATATCTTATTTTGAAGCTTCTTCTTATTTGGAGCTTGAGATTGACTCCTCTCTTTGTCCTCTATATTCTTCTTTAAAACCAAGTCCTATATTGTTTGATGAAGATATTTGTACCTTGATAATTTTATCCAGGTTCTTTGAGCTTCTCCCAAACCTATGTGGCTTTTCTTTAGACTCTTTTAATTCCTTCCTTAGTGAAGCTACTTCATGCTCTAACCTTTCACATTCTAAAACCTTTGCCTCTAACTTCTCTTTAAATATCCTTGTCTTAGCTATTGAGTTGGTTAGATCTTCTATAAGCTTTCCTTTTTCTTCATCACATTCTTGAAATTGAAGCTTGAGTTTTGAGTTCTACTTTCTTACCTTCCTTAATTTCTTAAGAGTAGAAATAATCTCACCCTTAAGATCAACTTCTCCTTCCTCTGATTTTGATTCTTTGTCTTTTAGATCATCCTCATTCTTTTTTGATTCATCTTCAATAGGAGCACTTACTTCTTCTTCTATTGCCATAAGAAGACTTTCTTCTTCTGGTCCTTCAACAATATCTTCATATTCATCTTCACCGAAACTGAATTCATTCCTTATGTGTTGATCTTCAATATGATCAAAGTTACCACCCTTAAAAAACTTGAGAATTATTGGTACCCTTTTTCTAACATCTTATTTTTCTACTATCATAAAAAGAATTTCTTCTTCTTTATTATCTGAGGACTTGTCATCACTATCACTTGAACTCTTGCCTGCCTTATATGCATAAAAAATATTCTTATACCTTTGAAAAAAATTCTTTCCTTGCTTGCATTGTCCATCCCTGCTCTTCTTTTGATACCTGTATTTTCTTGCTTCCCTGTTCTTATTATCCTGTTTCTCATCACCACTGCTATTTATAGCTTATGGACAATTAGATGCATAGTGACCATATTTAACACATTTCAAACACTTAACTAATTTTGTACCTTTATACTTTCTTGTGTCCTTGTTCCTTCTGCCATAGTTTTCTTCTTCATCACTGGATAACTCATTACTTGAATCTAATTTCTTATCCTTTGTCTTCTTTGTAACTTGAAAAGCTGCTTCTTTCTAGGGAATAGTCTCCTCTTTTATTCTCATATCAAAAGCTGTGAGAGTTCCATGTAACTCATCCCTTGTCAAAGTTTCAATATATTTTGACTCTTCTATGGCTGAAACCTTTTCACTATATCTCTTAGGGAGTGACCTTAAAACCTTTTGAAAAACATCTATTTCTTCAATTTTAAACCCAAGTACTTGCATAGAGTTAACAAAATCATCAGAACAAAGTAAGTATGTAGATATGTCTTCCTCATCCTTCATATTTAGGTCTTCAAATGTTTTCTTGTGATTTTGCAATTTTGCCATCTTGACCTTTTTGTCTCCCTCATATATTTTCTGTAACTTTTTCCAAATATATTTTTCTGATGTGCAATGCATAACTTTTACAAAATTTGATTCATGTAAACCATTTAAGATTCCATTCATTGCCTTTGAATTGTTCAGTTGTATGAGCTTACCATATTTATTTGTAGGTGGAGTAACTGGCGGTGTGTATCCATCCTCAACTGGTTGCCATATATCATTTTATTGTACCATTAGATAAATATTTATTCATACACTCCAAAATGCATAATTATTTCCATTGAAAAATGGTGCCTTATTTCTTGAAGATCCACTCTGAGAATCCATCTATGTTCCTATAATATTTTCCTTCAAGCGATTTAACTCCTCCGAAGGAACCCGCTCTGATACCAATTGAAGAACACAAGCTTATACTAAGAGGGGGGGTGAACAGTATAATATCACTTTTTACTTTTCTTTTCAAAACAATATTATCCAATATATCAATGGAAATATCAACAATAGTAATCAAAGCAATGCACAAATCATAAAACACAATAGAGACACCAATTTAACGTGGTTCACCCAATGTGGGATACTCCACGAAAAAACATCTTTCACTAAAATTTTCTTAATAAATCTCTTGGGAATACTTCCCTATTACAATTTTTATGGACCTATGTCCAAAGGAGACACCAATCCCCTAATCAAGTTCATGGATATCTATCCACAAGAGAACTCCTTCCCCTTTGTTGGTTCATGGATCTCTATCCACAGGAGAACTTCTCCTCTACTATGGTTGGTGATCCTATAGAAGACTACTACCTCCACTGCACTAGCTTGTGGATCTCTCTCCACTAAAGACCTCTATCCTCACTTAAAATACTCGTTGGAAATTTTGAGTCCCTAAGCTAAAAAGTTGTCATTGATGTCAAAAGGACCTATGCAAGTAAGCACTATGATTTTCTCCACCCTCACTTAAAAGACTTGTTGGACATTTTGAGTCCCTAAGCTAAAAAGTTGTCATTGATGTCAAAAGGACCTATGCAAGTAAGCACTATGATTTTATCCACAAAGAGCTTCATGAGAAGCAAAGGTTTTGATAAAAAGGATGCATGGCATTTGGTTCCAAAAAGGAGCTTCAAGGGAAGCTTAGCAAAGAGATTTTATTTAAAACCATGGATGGCATATTTGAAATAGGTTTTTCTTAAAACCCAAGTTGGCTTTTCGTTTCATCGAAAAAGGTGCCCCCGTGATGAAGATATTTAATTTTAAAGTTTTTATTTAAAACCATGGATAACAGATTTGAAATGGGTTTTTCTTAAAACCCAAGTTGGCTTTTCATTTCATCGAAAAAGGAGTCCCGGTGACAAAGTTATTTAACTTTGAAGTTTAAAGTTTAAATTTTAATATTTTAAAATTAAAATTAAAATTAAAATTTCCAAAGTGGAAATTCCCACTGATGTCGTCGAATATGAGGGAGAAGACTATATAAAGGGGCACCTAAGGTTTATTAACACCTATCCTTGCTCGTGTTATTTTTGTTGGCTAGTGTATGCGAATTGAGTTCGTGCGAAAAATGTTTAAATGCGAAGGCAATGAATAAATTGGGGTGTGGTCAAATCCCAAGACAATGTGGATTTTGTGGCTTGTTGGCAAATCGAGTAGTGCAAAGGCATTGGGAGGTACGAGGTCATATGCTCGAGTTTTGGCAGAGTCATTTTGGCAATTGCGAAGTGGAGTGCCCAAGGTGCATGGTGATTTGGTGCACATGGGTAGTGAGGCAAAGAAAAAGCATGTTGTGCCATTCCCTTTGTGAACGAGCAGCTAGCTCATGTGGTAACCTTAGCTGCGACTAAGGCGCTCGTGGTGAGGGCAGGTTGAGGGGTTGAAAACCCTTGAGGAGGTATGAAATTTTTTGTTAATTAATTTTTATTGATGCCCTAAATTTTGGAGTGATAAGGGTTAGAAAATATTTCATTTTGTAAAACCTTTGTTGTGTTTAAAAGGTTAAATAATTATTTTGTTGGTGAAAGCCATAGATGATTATTTGAGCCTTATGGTATTGATTTAAATTTTTGAGAGCATTATTTTAGGAGAAATAAGGGTTTTGAATTTGAGGATTATAATAGTGACTTATTGATTATTATTTTAGAGGGTTTTTCTATAGATGGACTTTGGTGGATGTGATTATTGAGTTGGAGTAAAAAGGTGTAATTTGAGTTATACTTTATTTTGTGATTATTATTTGAAGTCCACTAACCCTTGTTGATATTGGAAAAAGAAAGTGTGTTGAGTGTGGCAGATTTTGTGGACAACTTCTTGGCATCAAAAATGTATGGGCAATATTCTCCATTAATTTGATTAGGTGGTTGATTTTTGAAAATATCATTGGAGTGAAAATGATTGATTGTGGTTTCCTTTTGAGAGTTGTTGGTTGAATTCTTCAAGGATTTATGGTTTGAGAGTTATGGTTAAAACCTTGTTTTATAAGCATTGTTTTTGAAGCCATTAGTTGTGTGAAAAACCTGAGTTAGGGTTTGAGAAGAACATGAGTATCATTGTTATGTGAAGAATGTTTTATAAGAATTATTGTTGAAGCCCATTGGTTGTGCAAAGAACTTGAACTTGAGTTAGAGAAGAACATGAGTATCATTGTTATGTGAGATTTGTTGTTGAACATTGTTGGAAAAATTTTGAGTTGGTTGATTCATGCTTGGACTAGGGTTTGTGAGAAAGAGTTGTTCCTTGTGGTAATTGGTTGAGTAGAGTTGTTTGAGCCTAGTCAAGTGATTGTGTGAAGTGGTTGTTTAAGTTCCATAAAACAAACTATTCTATATTCATATTGATTTGAGTTGAGATTAGGATTTGAGTATAATAACATATTGAGTCTCTAACAATTATCTTTATGATTCTATGAGATTGCTGAGTTGAGATTGGGATTTGAGTATAGAACATATTGAGTCTCTAACAATTCTCTTTATGCTTCTATGAGATTGCTGAGTTGATATTGATTTGAGTTGAGATTGGGATTTGAGTATATAACATATTGAGTCTCTAACAATTCTCTTTATGCTTCTATGAGATTGAGTTGAGATTTTATTGAGCTGATTTGAGGCAAGTCTTTGAGAAGGCTTATGGACTGATTTTGAGTAAGCTTTTGTGAAAGCTTGTGTAGCACCCTAAAATTGGCACGGTTAAAACCTTAGTAAAAAGATAAAATATTAAAATTTGAATTTCAACCCCAAACTGCCCGTTAAACCGCCTTTTACCCGCTTTCCCCGTTTTTCGTGCCATTTTTAGGATTTGTTTTGACCGTTGGACGATATCGTCGCAGATTAGACGAAATCGTCCCCGATCTGACGAATTCATCTGGAATAGAACGTCCAGACGATTTCGTCCCAAAACCAAATTTTCATAATTAGCTTCTATTTCAACAGCCTCTCCAACTCGGGCAGAAGCGTGTCTGCGCAGTTGGAGATTTCCCTGTTGGAGATCTCCCAGATTGGGATGATCCCCAACCTCCCAAACCTCTTTTTAATCCTATATAAACTAGGATTTTTCTAGTTTATCCCCCTGCCTCCCTGCCTAATTCTTGTTGATTCTCCCTGAACCCCCAACCCCTTTGTTGACAGGATTTCATTGCAGAGTTAGCTCCTTATTCCCTCGCATTATTGCTTGCACATTGTTTTTATTGTAGGAATTCTACTATTTTTCAGTCGAGGCTAGCTTGGATCATCGCAGACGATCTCGGACGATTGCGGACGATTTCGTACGATTGGAGGCGATCCTGACTGTAGTCCAGATTGGGGGCAGTCCGAGTTTAGAGTTCGCATTTTCTTAAGCTTTTTTGCATTTTCCATAACATATTTTTGCATTGTTTTAAGTTACTATGTTTTATGCATCTTGGAGTTCACCTCATTTAGCATAATTGCATGATAAAGGTAAAATCAATCATTAAATTTATTGCATTTCCTCATTTGTTATTAGACACTATTATTTAGGCATGTTTGCTGTTATTTCTATCATTATCCCTTGCTTCTGCATTTGCATATTTGGTATTTTGTGTCTGTTTCTGTGATTGCAGGTTTCTGACGGATTCGTCTGACGAATTCGTCAGATTTCAGGCGATTCTGTCCTATTTCAGATGACCTTCTATGATTTGAGATGATCCCGAGAAATATCAGATGATAATGTGCAAACTGAGATGATCTGAACTGCTACAAGACTCAGAATCTCCATCAGACATCCGAAATCAGGTATGAATTCTTCTGGTTAGCATATTCTCTATAATTTGCATCTATTTCTATTTTCTGTATTCATTGAAATCCGCATTGGCATATAGAATAGTTTAGATTCATATCGGCCAAACCTAGGACTTGAATGATCAAGCATAAAAATGAACACATCAAACACACTATCAACCTAGGCGTGGAAACTGCCATTCAAAAGTTTCCTGGTGAACCCACCATCCGTCAAAAATTCACCCTTATACACCTCCCCCGAGAGGCGGGACCTTCAAAGGGCCTCTCAGTCCGAGGTATTGTCCCATCCTTTTCACATCCCCCTTCCGGGCATGGATCCTATAGCCTGAAGGTAAGGGTGCAAAAAATTTGGAGCGATACATTTTGGTGAACCCGACGTGAAAACTAAAAACCTTTTGAAAACAATTCAATTCAAAAACAAAAAACAAAACATAAATGCATTTAGAATCAAAGATTGCATGTCATATTTAGATGGTAGATTATAATAAAAGACGAGTTGTCACCATTAATGTTGAAAATCAATTAGCAGCTATAGAGATTACTTCTGTGCTTAGAGTACCTCAAACAAATAGGGTTCAACCTTTGTGGGACGAACTTAATAGGAGATTAGATCTCATTTCATCTAGAGCAACTGAACTTAGGCAAATCAAGAGGTTTGTCCTAGATAGAATCCTGGATCCCGATCAAGTGATTTTGTACCATGAACTTCGGAGAGCTTGCCGTAGGTGGTTAGCGAGATAAAAGAGCCCTTGTGTCTTTTGAGTTGTATACCTTTGAGGAATACCTCGATAATGCAGTTGTAGTACATAAATTTTTGTCTCGTATAGAAGATCAAGAGGTCGTTCTTACGGATAGACAAATATGGTATAGAGTTCCCAGAGCTGTGTTATATCGAGAGTATTGCCATGAAATCTATTTTTACAAATCAGAGTCAGAAGTAGATAATATCACTATAGCACACTTCATTAAGTTCCTGAAAAACCATTTCCAATTTGAAGAGGAGCATTTTATGACTCTTGATGAACTTGATCCTATCAATGACATCTATAAACTATTTATAGAAAACTAAGTTATTATTTTATTATTGCTATTTCTTGTATTTAGTGTGTTGTTTATTGTCTTTATAAAAATAAAAACAAAAACAAAAACAAAATAAAATTATCATAAAAAAATAATAAAAAAAAAAAATCAAAACATTTTCTTTTAAGTATTATAGTAGGTATATAATTAAAATATATACCTCCCAAGATCTGTTGCAAATATATTAATATATATTTGCTAAAACCTAAATTTAGACACAATGACTAGACTCGGGAATGGAAAACAAATTGAAGTAGAAGAAGATTGGTTAGGAAAAACCAATAAACCAGATTCCCTTCTTGAAGAACCAATTCAAGAAGAAGTAACCTTAAACCAACAAGAAGAAGAATTTGTGGACGCAAATGAACAAAAAGAAAATGATAGAGAGGAAGGATCCTCATCTCCTAAAATAACTCCAGACGGAGTCATTACTTTTGAGAACATGGACCATTTTTGGAAATTTCTCAATAATAATATTGGCACTCTTAATAGAGCAGTCCATATGGATAAAGATCAAATTAGTGATACTCAAGCAACCCTAGAAGATATATATCACACACGCACTAATCCTTTGTCCTTTGTTGATCAAGAAAGTGATCAATCTGGACCGTCCAATTTGGACATGGCTGCTATAATCCAGAACATGCAACAACAAGAGGTTACCCAACCACCTAGAGTGCCTATTACCAAACCAAGGGTTATTCCTACACAAAAGAAACCTTCATTCACTACTTTATTTCGCCAAACTATTGATCAATATACCTCAAATCAACTAAAGCCTAAAACAAAACCAAATGTTAATTTCCAACAATCTGGGATACAACATAATGCTACCACAAATCTTCTTCATAATACTCTTCCTACCAATCATTTGCATAATAGTAACATAGCATCGAATCCTTATGTTCCACCTTCTTACGCTCACAAATCCCATACTCATGTACCACCAAACCAATATGGTGGACAAACTGGCAATCTGGAAGCCATGGTGAAATAGTTAACCTCCCGTATGGACCAAATAGATCCCTACCGTCCCTCGTACAATTATCGAGAGATGTGTAGTCAACCTCTAGATCCTATAGTTGTAGCACAACCATATCCTAAACGCTTTCCCATGCCTCGTCCTACCTATATATAAAGGAACTGAAGATCCCATAGAGCATCTTCGTATGTTTAGGATAGCATGTCATGATATATCACATGATGATTTGCTATTACTAAAAATGTTCCCGAAAAGCTTAGGGGGATGGCATTGGAGTGGTATTATCAACTACCCACTCATTCTTTGAGAAATTTTGAAGAGACCGCTGAGTCTTTTGTGCATCAATTTAGTGCCTATATCGAAAGGCATGTAACCATTAAAGATTTGTACAACCTAAAACAAGACAAAGATGAGTGTTTTGCTGACTTCTTAGCTCGATGGAGACAGTTGATAGGAAAACTACACTTTGTGTTACCTTATCGGGAGATGTTGGATATTTTTATCAATAATTTACAAGAACAACTATCCTATGAATTATCAACTGCTACCTTGACCACCTTCGATCAAGCTATAGACTTAGCTCGAAGGGTGGAAGATGCTCTCATTAGAAGAGGTCAGCTCAAAAAGAAAGATGATGAGAAAACATCCAGAAATCAGTATAAAAATAAACAAGTTGTGGGTGACGGAGTCACTGATAGTAGAAACATTGCTAATATTAATACTACGAAAACAACGGAGAAGTTCATATTGAAACCTCCTGATAAACCACCTCAAGAATTTACTAGGTTAAATCAACCTTTATCAACCATTCTCCCGCAATTACTAGCACGAGGCTTGATCCAATTACCAGCTATCCAGGAACCTGATCCAACTATACCCGGATACAGAGCTGATTTACATTGTGATTTTCATAGAGGACCTGGACATGCTACCAACTCTTGCAAAATATTAAAACATAAAATACAAGATTTGATTGATAATAATGAGATGGAGGTGCAAGCCTTCCAACCTAAACAAAATGCTTCTAATAACGCTCAAAAGAGCACCCCTCAAAGTCAGAATCAGAATGCCAATCAATCATTGGACATATTTCAACATCCTTTACCAACGCATGGTAAAGAGGTGGCTAATCAAATCGAACATCATAATGTTCCCCCTCCTACCCGATATGTAGGGACTATTAGTGGACAATTACCTATTCCTGATCCTCAAATATTTGACACAACTTTATCCATAGTTACGTCCAGACCCCTATATAATACGCAAACACTTGATTTTAGTGATGTAGAATCTGATACTGAAAGTGACATGGAAATCACCTCCAATCAATCGAATAGTTCTGAAAATGAATCAGATCCTATTCAACCTATCACAGATTCTATGGTTTCGGAAGAACCATTTCCTAGAAGAGTTACTACTCGACCCTCCTCTCATCAGTTCCTTCCTAATGAACAAGCCATAAATGCTAGACCGAGACCAATTCATCATCCTCAACATAACATTGTAGGTACCATTGGAGTCGTTACCAGACAACAGGCTCAAAATTCTCAACAGGATCAAACTCAGAATGATGGATCAGCTCCATTTATTTTGAAAAATCCCAATAAAGGGAATCATATGTCTAATGTTCAACCTAAGCCTCCGTATAATATTAATGAACAATTATCCAACACTACAGCTAGAATTTCCCTTTTGGATCTTTTAAGATCTTCTCCTACCCATAGGGATGAATTAATGCTCACATTAAGCCAAATGATGGTACCACAAAATATTCAGCCTGAAGCCATGACCAATACTATCATCACTCGAGAAGTCGATTGTATTGACTTCCGAGATAGAGATATACCACAACATAGTTTACATAAGGATAATCCCTTATATATTACTGCCCTAATTGGAGATGTAGTTGTTAAACGAGTCTTGATTGATAATGGTTCATCTTTAAACATCTGCACTTTTGACTTCTACCAACGATTTGGGTTTAGAAGTGACGAAATGAAAAGAACGGATATGATTATCAAAGCCTTCAATGACGAGACACAAGAAACGTGTGGAGTCATTACTATACCCTTGCAAGTTGGTCCTAGAACCCTAGATACGACCGTGTTTATTGTACATTGCCTTGCATCGTACAATATACTTTTGGGTCACCCTTGGATCAATGCGATGCGAGCGGTTCCCTCCACTTTACATCAGTGTGTTAAATTCGAATTTAAAAACCAGTTGGTTACCATTCATGGTGATCCTAGACCCTTTGATATGTGCGCTTTGGCAGAACCTGTTGGAGTGCAATTTTGCCCCGCCCTGTCATCCACACATCCTAATTCTTATCATCCACCCAAACGTGTGAAACACACACCCATAACTTCATCTACTCCTTCAACTACACCTATACATTTAGCTCAACCATCTTCTGAACAAACCACATTAGGACCTCGAAAAGAGCCTAAACCTACACCCAATGCTTCCTGCTTTACTCCTATATCTTCCATACCTCTAGATTCACCCGTCAATATCCCTATGACATCTACATCCACTACAGGCATTCTTTCCACATCCGAAGATCAAGGAAATGTTCCTTCTACCTCTTATGCTCTCACTGATGAGCTCTTACCCGATTTATCTAAAATTCTTATATCAGAAGAGATCAACACTGCCATGCAGACTTCCCTCCTTTTAAATAAACTCCCACCCTCTCCTCGTACCTTGGGCCTCCCACAACCTATGGGAAGTATCTACCAAGTCGGGAGTTGTGCTTTTATTTATAAAGGATATGATTGGGGAAGAATACCCAGAAACATTAAGACACATTGTGATGGGTATGCTAGATGCTATTTTGCTAATGATTATCTTAAAGCTAAGCCCATAATGCTTAAATTGGGCTATAAAGGGAAAGGTTTGGGACCTTTCCAAAATGGTATGAAAGAACCTTTCGAGGTAGAACCGTGGCCTGCCTGCTGTGGTGTGGGCCTATTTTCTAGTAAAGGTCAGCCCTTTCCATTTGAGGATGATGACCATCTCGTATGTTATCAAGATTATCTAGATAAACAAGATTCTTTGTGTCCAAAGAATAATTCTTCTACCTGCAATATGCTATCCATAGCCTATCCTGAAATGATTGCCGAATCCGACGACGAGTTGGAGGGAGATATCTTTCATGATATTTCCATTGAGGAATTGTTATATAATGAATTTTATTTTGATGGCTCTATACCTAGTATAGCCCAGCTTGAGGCCTCGACTCCTCAAGACGAATTATCCAAGCTAACCTTGGAAGAATTACAAGAATTGGGTGTTTCACCCGCCCCACCTAATTTTGAGAGAGATTTACATATGGAAGTTGAAAACGTTATAAAAATTAACATTGGAACCGAACATAACCCTCACATCATTAATATTGGATCAGAATTGAGTCAAGAAAAACAAGATAAATACATTTCATTTCTTAAAGACTATGAAGATGTCTTTGCTTGGACATATGAAGACATGCCAGGTTTGGACCCTTCCATAGTTATGCATCATCTAGTAGTCCATCCAGATGCTAAACCTGTTAAACAGAAACTCAGAAAAATGCATCCCAAAGTGGCCTTACTAGTCAAAGGAGAACTAGAAAAACTGTTGAAAGTCATTTTTATACAAGCCATTGACTATGCTGAATGGATCTCAAATGTAGTTCCAGTAACTAAGAAAGAAGCCACTAAAGTTAGGGTTTGCACCGATTTCAGAGACATTAATGTTGCATGCCCTAAAGATGATTTTCCTCTTCCCAACATGGATCAGATCATTGAATTTACTATTGGAAGTGGAATGATATCCTTAATGGATGGATTTTCCGGTTATAATCAGATCAGGATAGCTCCTGAAGATCAGGCCAAAACAACCTTTATTACCCCTTGGGGAACTTTTTGTTGGAAAGTGATGCCATTTGGCTTAAAGAATGCAGGTGCAACCTATCAACGAGCTATGACTTATATTTTTCATGACATGATGCATGATATCCTACATGATTATGTAGATGATATCATAGCTCGTTCCATCAAAGAAGATGATCATTTAAATGACTTAAGGAAAGTATTTGATCGGTTAAGGGAATATCTTATCCGACTAAATCCTGCTAAATGCATATTCGGAGTTAAGTCCGATAAATTATTAGGGGTTATAGTTTCTTTACGTGGCATTGAAATTGACCCTCTCAAGATCATGGCTATCACAGATATGCCCGCACCCACAAATATATCGAAATTACGAAGTTTACAAGGTAAGCTTCAAGCTATTCGCCGCTTCATCGACAAGTTGGCAGACAAAACTGGACCCTTTCTTAAGCTTCTTAAGAAAGATGTCTCTTTTCATTGGGACGAAGAATGCCAAGAAGCATTTGAACTCCTTAAGCAATATCTCCTCAAACCTCCAGTGCTTTCCCCACCTAGATCTGATCGTCCTTTTATCTTGTACATTTTTGCTTCTGATTTTGCCTTAGGGGCTATGTTAGCTCAGCTTGACGATGAGAAGAAAGAACGTGCTAATTATTACATTAGCAGAACCTTAATCAGTTATGAAACTCGCTATACCATATTAGAGAAGTTATGTCTTGCGATCGTATTTTCTACACAGAAACTACGACATTATATGCTCAATCAAAAAACGTATGTTATTGCCAAATTCGACCCTTTGCGATATCTCATGAGTCGACCGTATTTATCTGGTCGCACGACCAAGTGGGTTCTTGCGCTAAGCGAATTTGAACTCACCTTCATAGGACAAAAGTCTGTTAAAGGTCAAATCATAGCAGATCAATTAGTTGTTGCACCTTTAAAATCTACCCATCCCCTCATCATTGAGTTTCCTGATGAATGCCTTAAACTAGAGGCAGACCATTCAGAGCAATGGTCCCTATACTTTGACGGAGCCCGATGCATGAGTGGGGCTGGTGCGGGTATTATTTTAATATCTCCACAAAAACATCTTATTCCTCTGTCCTTCAAATTAACATTTGCTTGCACCAATAACACTGCTGAATATGAAGCTCTTATCCTTGGATTACGAGCTGCCTTGGCATTGAAAATTAAAATTTTATTGGTTTTCGGTGACTCCCAACTTGTCATAAACCAAATCAATGATGTTTATCAAACCAGAGATGATAAATTATGCCCATATAAAGCATATGTTTTGCAGTTATTATCCTTGTTTGATCAAGTTACTTTGGAAGCTATTCCTCGAACTAGCAATCGTGCGGCTGACGCTATGGCTGCAGTTGCATCTCTTTTACCCTTGGAGTTAGACGATGAATATGCTACCATCATTATTCGTCGACTCCAGGAACCCGCTTCAAGAAAATCATGCTTAGAACCTTTGGATGTGTTTCTCATCAACGAAACAACTCCTGAACCATGGTATACTGATATATTTAATTTTTTGCAGAAAGGAACCTTCCCTGATGGTTGCACTAGCAACCAGCGTAGGTTATTACGTAGACAAGCAAGTCGCTTTGTGATTATTGGTAATACCTTGTACAGAAGATCTTTTGAAGGCATCTTATTGAGATGTTTGAATCTAGAAGAATCCAGAGCAGCTTTGAATGAAGCCCACAATGGATCTTGTGGGGGACATTTTAGTGGTAGCGCCATTGCTAAGAAACTCCTTCGGATAGGATATTTTTGGCCTACCATGGAAACTGATGCACATAATTATGTGCGACATTGCGACAAGTGCCAGAAACATGCTGACCTTGTCCATGCGCCTGCACAAGAGCTACAGGCTATTTCATCTCCTTGGCCCTTTTCAAAATGGGGCCTAGACATCATTGGAAAAATCAACCCTGTGTCATCCGATGGACACAAATTCATCATAACTGCCACTGAGTATTTCACGAAGTGGGTTGAAGCTATGCCATTAGCTTCTTGCACTTGGAACACAAGTTTCCAAGTTTGTTTTTAATCAAATTATTTGTAGGTTTGGAATTCCCGCTAATCTCATTTCTGATAATGGAACTTGTTTCAAAAATAAAGATGTCAAGAAATTATGTCAAAAATATAAAATTCAACATCGTTGGTCCACTCCCTATTATCCTCAGGGTAATGGTCAAGCGGAAGCATCTAATAAAACCTTAATCAAAATTCTCAAAAAATTGGTCAATAAAACCGGTCGAGACTGGCACATTCAGTTATATCTTGCTTTGTGGGCCTATCGAACTAGTGTTCGAACCCCCACTGGAACTTCACCTTTTGTCTTGGTTTATGGTGCTGAAGCCATTTTTCCCTTTGAATTAGAAGTTCCTTCTTTAGCTCTACTACTTCAAGATACTGAAGTAGGGGATGAATATCTCGTTGGCAGATTTAGTCAGCTAGAACTTCTAGATGAAAAGTGCATCAATGCTTTGGAGCATCTTCGCGCCTACCAAAACAAGCTTAAGAGAGCATATCTTAAGAAAGTTCATCCTCGATCCTTTGAGATCGGTGACCTTGTCTTAAAAGAAAATAAAAAAAATACTAATGCAACTACAAACCTTAAAGGTAAATTTGAGCCCAACTGGCTTGGACCATATGTCATCAATGCTAAATTTGGATCAGGAGCATACAAATTATCTACCTTAGATGGTAAAGAACTTAAAGAACCTATGAACATTATGCATCTTAAACGTTACTATGCATAAAAATTGGTCATTTCATCATTGTATATATTTGTTTAAAACATTTCAAAAAAAACCACTATCTTGTATTTCTTTCAATTCATAAACTTAAAATATAAAAACACCAAAAACATCCAAATCATCAAAATCTTCAAAACCGTCTTTTATCTTTGTACCTCTCAATTTGTGAAGTATTGCAGTTATATTTTCAGTTATTTTGGATAAATTAGTATTTATTTGGAATCCTGCACTTTCACATTCACATGAATAAATCTCTTGATTTTATTTGTTATGATTATTCATCTCTCTTATATCAAAGCCCACAGTTGAATTAAATAAAGTTTTGAGCATAGAGAACTGATCTTGTTATTTACTTGAACCAAATATATCTTTTCACATTAAAATGATTTCATTGCACATTCGATATGATGCTACATAGTAGAAATGGTTTCTTGAGCGAAAAGTTTCCCCTGCTATCCTATCATGCACATGGTCTAGAATCTTTGAGAATTGACAAAAGGACAAGCTCACCCCTACCCAGAATAAAAATCCCTTGCTCTACAGATAATCCGAGCAAGTATCCCTAGCATAGGAAGAAAAGAAAAGTTCAAGAAACAAAGAAAAAGAAAAAGGTTATTTGAATCATCACAACAATATTTCAGCATTATCTCAAATATCAAGCAAAAATACAAAAGTACAAAAAAAAAAAAAAGAAGAGCAAAAGTGAAAAGCCAAAGCAAAATACAATAAACTCCTTTCCCTACCCCTTGAAAAGAAAATAAGGGTGAATGAGCTTGAATCCTTGGAATTCTCAATTATTCGAAAACTGTGAGGTAAGCCCCATAACAGGTGGTTTGTGCCCAACCCGCTTGGCCTTGGGTAATCCCTAGCGTGGTGATATGTCTGTCACATTAGCGACCTTCTTTTGTACAGACCTCTGTTAGCTTATGGATTAGCTAGCTCTTGATAACCTAACTTACATAGTAGTCTGGTACGGTTACATGCATATAAATCATGGTCAACGAACATTCATTTGGTTAATTCAAATTACTTGTATCAAATTATCTTGCTCAAAATTGGTGAATGAACAATACAATCGCACACACATTTGTATTTGAGAGATTTTGTATCATTATGATAAATCAAGATTGGTAATGAACTCACATTTGCACATGAGGATTCCTTATAAATCTACATTTCTCTTTGAGATAATTTAAAATATCTCCGTAACTCTTTTCGGAATAATTTTATCCTTTTATTTCAGAATTTTTGTTTTGTATAAAAGCAATTACATACATCTTCTCATAAAATCTCAAAAATAATTTCAAACAAAATTTTCATATTATTATTTTTCTGTTTATCAAAAGTCAAAAATGCATCTTGCAATAAAACCAACAATCTATTTTCTTCTTTGGATTTCGCGATGATGGTATAAGTTTATACCTATAATTCTATGCCTAGCGCAAACCATCATTCTAATTTTCTTTTCCATTTATTTTAAAACAAAATTCATCAAAACATGTGACTTGCATCATTATGTTACACAATTATGCTTTACAAACAAACAAACACCTATTCTATTTCATGACATTATGTTCAAAATTCAATATTGCACCCATGGTATAAATTCTAAAGGAATTGTTCACAATTTTATCACACTTAGGAATTTATGCCTAGCAACATCATATTTTCATGCATACTATTTTTATGAAAATCTGAAAACAAATCATCAAACCATCATTATCTCCATCATTACAACACAAAGTCTTAAGACAGTCTCTTAAGCACTCTTTTACTTTTAACAATATTTCTATACTTGGGATTAGCTTGACGACCGAGTGAGCGGCGACTCCATGAAATGGTCTATAATAGCGACAATGTCCTTTGAAATTATTGTTAGAAGTCCCTTTTATTTTTTATCAAATCACACCACAACCACCAATTGTTTACATCAGATTATTTCATTTAAAATCTTACAACATGACATCAAAATTATAATATTTCAAAATGACATAATTATATGAATCCTCAATCCAATAAGCAAACAATTCAAACATTAAAGCATCATAAAAACATATGAACAAGTCATATCATCAAAAACAAGATCATATATATATATATATATATCCAAAAATTATTTACATCATATCAAAACTGGATTGGTATGCCACAATCTATACCCTGGCATACTCAATCCTCTCAACAATCTCTACAAAATCTATAGTCCATAGACACCTAGTCTCGAGAAGCCCTCGAGCTCTCAGCCTCATCTCCTCCCCCACCTTGACGTGGAGGAGGTGGTCCCATAGAGGTCCGGGATGTATCTCGGGTCCTCATCGTCGATCGGGAGGATGTCCTCGCTGATCCCAGCCTGATTGGTTCTGCAATGTTGGCTGGTAGCTGTACCCTCTGGCCCTCTGGAACCAGTTGGAAGTATACCCCCTGGTAGAATGTGGTCTGCATCATAGACCGCACTAGCTCATCCCTGCTCACCCCTCCGCTCTATGCCCTGAGCCATGTAGTCTCATCCTATAGTGTCCGTACCTACATCCTCAACTGAGTGGCCTCATCCTGCAGTGACTGCACCTGAGCTCGAAGGTGGGCAGCCTCAGCCCAGAGAGCCATCGTCTCGCTGCTCTCCCCTACATCCACACCCTTGCCCTTATCGGGTGATGGTGGTCTCTCCCTCTACTATGAAGGGAGTCTCTCCTCCCTCCGCTCTATCTCCCATGGCCTCTGTGGAGCCCATGCCATCCTCTGGCATCTCTCCTATGGGATCCACCATTGCTCTCTCCCTCTGTGACCCCATGCTGCCTCAATAGCAGCCTGTCGTCGCCTCCCCATCTGGTGCACCATAGCGTGCACTGGACCCTACGCCCTCATCATCCGAGGAGGGTGGATGCCTATGTACCAGGCATCATACCCATCCGCAACCCGATGTCGTCACCATCCATTGGCTGGATGGGGGCATCGTCCGCATCTTGACTCTAGAATCATTGCATATCTGGAGCCCCGCTCAGTGTAGTACTATCTCGAATAGTCTAGGAGTACTCGTAATCCTTGATAGATGGGATCCCCTACTGTAGACCAAACTATCGTAGTACCCGATCGTAGCGGTGGAGCTCTACCTCTCCTCGCTCCATCCTCAGCCAGCAGACTCGCTTGATGCGAGCCAGCTCCTACCCATCCTCTACCCACCCAGGGTGCTCTCGCCATGGCCTCTAGGTGATCTGGTCCAGGATGAGGTCATCTAGCAACCTCCGTGACATCGACAGATCTATCCATCACTGTGACCCTCTCTGTAGCCACCAATAGAAAACTTGGGGTCTCTCTCGGTCAACACCTATCAATGGGAGCCCTACCGGCCTCCGCACCGCAATGTGCTCCCAGCACCAAACCTACAGTAGCGATGTCAAAACTAGACATCGACCTCCCTTGTATACGACCCCATGCAGGATCCTATACAAGCGGTAGAGTACAAAGCTCCCCCATGAAAATCTGTACCCATGGTCTCTCATATCGTAGACTATGTCTGAGAGCACCCACGGTAGTCTGCATCCACTCTGGTGGCACAACAATAAGCCATCGACAACTCCTACCAAAACCCGTGTCAGCCTAGATGCCCCAGGCATCTATCGTAGAGACTCGATGTTCACTCCGCCCTTCTCCAGGGTGAAGCTAGGGTCTCTAGTGAGCCTCATCATCGCCTGGCCCTGATTGGCCATAGGCATCATCAGCCGTCCTTGTATGGGGATCCTCATGATCCTCCATACGTCCTCTAGAGTGGGAGCCATCTCCCCTATCGATAACCGAAAGCAGGACGACCCCGGATACCACCTCTCTGCTAGGGCTGTCAGTAGCCCCATGTCAGTCGGCACTTGTGGCATCTCTGCCACATGCTGTAGGCCGACCAGTCCAAGTCGGTCATGCTCTGCCTGGTCAAGCGTGGCTATGTCATCTCTTAGCCCATCGTATTTCCATTCTCGGCTCTTTAGTAACCCCTTCTACAAAACAAACAATAAAACAACAAAATCATTAATAAACCAATCATTAACATCAAATTAAACAACTTAAAATCAAGTTTAAAATGATATCGTCCACCATTGGATGATATCGTCCCCAATTGGGCAAAATCATCTTTTGTGAGGATGAAATCGTCTCCTATTTCGCAACTTGGGAATCGCCCCTTGTTGGACGAAATCGCCCCTACTTCACCGATTTTGCCGTCAAACGAAATCGACGATCTAGGGACGATTTCGACGAAATCGAGACGATTTTGTCCCGACGACGTCGACGGCCTAAAAACGGCCGCGATGCCCCAAACAATCAAATTTAAATCAAAACAACTTGCATAAAGTTCCATTAAACCTAATCTACTAGGATTAGATCCTTACCCGTAGCCCGCGTCGGACCTCTGTCGCTCTGTGCGCTGTCTCCACCATCTTTTTCTATAGAACTCTGGAACAGTCAAAGTGAATAGTAAAAATGAATTAGGGTTTTACCCTATTTTCTTAATTTTATTTAAAAAACTCAGCATTTTAAATTTTGCTTTTCCGCATTTTTACCTCAAACGTTCGATTTGGGTAAAAACACGGAGGGGGCACCATAGTCAGTATTCGTACGATTCGACCAAGAATCGTCGTCTAAAAAATTGAGTATATTTTTGCTTTCTCGTAAAACGGGAAAAACTCGTCTTTAACGCATTTTCTTCAGAAAATTCGCTAAAGAGGGGGCAAAATGTAGCACCCTAAAATTGGCACGGTTAAAACCTTAGTAAAAAGATAAAATATTAAAATTTGAATTTCAACCCCAAACTGCCCGTTAAACCGCCTTTTACCCGCTTTCCCCATTTTTCGTGCCATTTTTAGGATTTGTTTTGACCGTTGGACGATATCGTCGCAGATTAGACGAAATCGTCCCCGATCTGACGAATTCATCTGGAATAGAACGTCCAGACGATTTCGTCCCAAAACCAAATTTTCATAATTAGCTTCTGTTTCAACAACCTCTCCAACTCGGGCGTAAGCGTGTCCGCACAGCTTGGAGATTTCCCTGTTGGAGATCTCCCAGATTGGGATGATCCCCAACCTCCCAAACCTCTTTTTAATCCTATATAAACTAGGATTTTTCTAGTTTATCCCCCTGCCTCCTTGCCTAATTCTTGTTGATTCTCCCTGAACCCCCAACCCCTTTGTTGACAGGATTTCATTGCAGAGTTAGCTCCTTATTCCCTCGCATTATTGCTTGCACATTGTTTTTATTGTAGGAATTCTACTATTTTTCAGTCGAGGCTAGCTTGGATCGTCGCAGACGATCTCGAACGATTGCGGATGATTTCGTACGATTGGAGGCGATCCTGACTGTAGTCCAGATTGGGGGCAGTCCGAGTTTAGAGTTCGCATTTTCTTAAGCTTTTCTGCATTTTCCATAACATATTTTTGCACTTGTTTTAAGTTACTATGTTTTATGCATCTTGGAGTTCACCTCATTTAGCATAATTGCATGATAAAGGTAAAATCAATCATTAAATTTACTGCATTTCCTCATTTGTTATTAGACACTATTATTTAGGCATGTTTGCTGTTATTTCTATCATTATCCCTTGCTTCTGCATTTGCATATTTGGTATTTTGTGTCTGTTTCTGTGATTGCAGGTTTTTGACGGATTCGTCTGACGAATTCATCAGATTTCAGGCGATTCTGTCCTATTTCAGATGACCTTCTATGATTTGAGATGATCCCAAGAAATATCAGACGATAATGTGCAAACTGAGACGATCTGAACTGCTACAAGACTCAGAATCTCCATCAGACATCCGGAATCGGTATGAATTCTTCTGGTTAGCATATTCTCTATAATTTGCATCTATTTCTATTTTTTGTATTCATTGAAATCCGCATTGGCATATAGAATAGTTTAGATTCATATCGGCCAAACCTAGGACTTGAATGATCAAGCATAAAAATGAACACATCAAACACACTATCAACCTAGGCATGGAAACTGCCATTCAAAAGTTTCCTGGTGAACCCACCATCCATCAAAAATTCACCCTTATACACCTCCCCCGAGAGGCGGGACCTTCAAAGGGCCTCTCAGTCCGAGGTATTGTCCCATCCTTTTCACATCCCCCTTCCGGGCATAGATCCTATAGCCTGAAGGTAAGGGTGCAAAAAATTTGGAGCGATACAGACTTGCTATACATATTTGAGCAAGTCCTAGAGAGGACTTATTGAGCAGATTTGGAAAAATTCTGAGTGAGCTTGTTGAGCAGATTTGGACAAGTTCTGAGTGAGCTTGTTGAACAGATTTGGACAAGTTCTAAGTGAGCTTGTTGAGCAGATTTGGAAAAGTTCTAAGTGAGCTTGTTGAGCAGATTTGAGCAGGTTCTGAGTGAGCCTATTGAGTATATTTGAGCAGGTTCTAAGTGAGCCTATTGAGAAAATTTGAGTAGGTTCTGAGTGAACCTATTGAGAATATTTAAGCATGTTCTGAGTGAGCCTATTGAGCAGATTTGAGCAGGTTCTAAGTGAGCCTATTGAGAAGATTTGGGCAGGTTTTGAGTGGACCTATTGAGAAAATTTGAGAAGGTTTTGAGTGAGCCTATTGATAGAGATTTGGAGGTGATAGAGTATAGAGGACAAAGTCTTAGTGGATAGAGATACAACAACCAAGAAAATTGAAGACAGATCTGAGTGAGGAGTATTCAAGTGGAGAGAGATCACATTGTAAATACAGTAGAAAGATAAAATCATCTAGAAGATCACTAGCCAGAGCAGAAGGAGAAAGAATTCTCCTATGGAAGAGATCCATGAACTTGAGATTTAGGGGATCAACATATCCTTTGGACAGAGGTCCATAAATATTGTAATTGGGAAGGATTCCCAAGAGATTGATTGAGAAAGTTTTAGAAAAATATTTTCTCCATGGAGTAGCTCGCATTAGGTGAACCACATAAATTGTTGTGTCACTTTTGTGGATGGTGTTTTTTGTATTGCTTTGATTATTGCTATTTATACTGCTATCTATACACTGCATAATATTGAATTAAAAATAAAAGTAAAAAGTGGTCTTATACTGTTCACCCCCCTCTTAGTATAATCTTGTGTTCTTCAATTGGTATCAAAATCGGTTTCTTCAGAAGAGTTTGACATCTTGAAGAAAAAGTGGTCTAAGAACACAATGGATCACAAGGATCAAAAGGATGGGTCATTCAATAATGCAATACCAATATTTTATGGAAGTGACTTCTTGTATTGGTGTATGCTGATGAGATTTTACCTGATGGCACTTGGAAATGAAGTTTGGGATGTAGTGGAACTTGGATATGATTCAACAATCAATCCTCCTACAGATAAGGAAGGTAAGATTCTAATGCATGCAAATTCAAGAGCTATGAATGCAATTATAAAAGGATTGGATAGATCAAAATATATGAAGGTTATGGATTGTAAAACAACAAAATATATGTGGGATCTACTGCATGATATATATGATGGTGATAAAGGTGTCAGGAAAGCTAAGATCAGAAATATCAAAGGATAATTTGAGAACTTAATAATGATAGATGATGAAAATATTCGTGATTATCTCAGTAAGATTGATGAGCTTGTACATGAGATGAAAGTTCTTGGAATTAAGGTTGATAAATCTGATGCTTGTGATAAGATCTTGAGAAATCTTCCAAAAAGGTATAGTGAAAAGGTTTATACTATAGAAACATCAATTGATAATGATTATTTGACAAGGAATTCTTTGCTTGGCATGCTCACTACTTTTGAGATAATAACAAAATATCCTATTCCTCCGAAAGAAGCTACATTCAAAGTGGACAAAAAGAAAAAGGGTAAAAAGACAAAATCAAACAGTGAGTCATCTAGTGATGAAGAAGCTAACTATAGTAGAATATATAAAGGTTCCAAAAGATCCATAGATATAATATCTATTAAGTGCTTCAATTGTGGAAAGTATGGAAACTATGCAGCAAAGTGCAAAGAGCCAAAGTACAACAGTGATGAAGGAAAATAGGATCACAGGTACAGGGAATAAAAAAAACACAGAGACCAGAAGAAATGCAAGGATGAACAAAACAGACAAGGAAATAAGTTCTTCCAAAGGTAAAAGAAAAGCTACTATGCAGATAATGCAAGTAAGTACTCAATTGATAGTGATGCTAATTTTTCAGACAATGATAGAGATGAAGTCCTATTTATGGTTAGAGAGAAAAGGACTCCAGTTATTCTCAAATGTTTTAGATGTGGTAAATTTAGACATCTTGAATATTATTGCACTAGGGATGGCTATAGTTTTAGTGATGATGGTTTTGAATATGCACTTGAAATACCAGATGAGAATCTTCTAATGGCTCTAGAAGATGAAGTAAGTGATCCCATAGAAGACAAGCCAAAAGGAAGTAATGATAAGGACAAAGGTTAAAAAATAGAGGATTACTCAATAGAGAATGGTTATGATCTCAAAGGAGAACTTATCTATGCCCTTGAAACAATAAATAAGGTAAGAAAGCAACACTCTAAGCTTGAAAGTCAGTTTCAAGAATGTGATGAAGAAAGGTTATTGCTCATAGAGGATTTAGAGAAGTCAAAGGCTAAGGCAAGCAATTTCAAGGATAAGTTAGAAGCAAAGATTTAAAGGAAGACTAAAAGAAGTGGCTACTCTAAAAGAAGACTTAAAGGACTCCAAGATCAATATGAAGAGTTTCAAAAATAGCTCTAAGAACTTGGATAAGTTCATCTATGGACAACAACGAACATCATGTTCAATAGGTCTTGGATTTGGAAAGGTTCAAAAGAAATAGGAAAAATAATCTACTTCAAGTATTGATGAAGAAGAAACTTTAGAAGAAGATACATCACAAGAAGATAATTTAAGTAAAAGTGGGACATCATAGGCTAAGTTGGACAACAAAGAGTTCAACAAAGAGAGGAACAATGCACAAAGAAGATACAAATGGAACAACAATCAAAATAGGAGACCAATGATGTCTAGGCAAGGAAACTTCAATGGGAGATGCTTTTCATGTCACAGGTTTGGGCACATGGCTTCACAGTTCAGGTCATATAAATGTCAGGAATATGGAAAAGAATAAACTTTTCATGGGTATTTCTACTCATGCAATGAGTATGGTCACAAAGCAATGAATTGCAGGTTTCATGGCAGAAGAGGACATGGCTTCACTAGAAGGTATCTTAAGATATTTGCACCTCCAAGGAATAATAACATTAAGTGTTATAAGTGAAATAATTATGGACACATAACAAGATGGTTTAGAGAAAATATTCCAGAAGCAGGTATGAACAGGAACGAGAATATGGATGAGAACAAGAACAGGAATAGGAATAGGAATATGGATGAGAATAGGAACAGGAATAGGAACATGGACATGAACAGGAATAGGAACAAGAATAGGTACATGAACATGAACAGGAACAGGAACGAGGAACAGGAACAGGAACAGGAACAGGAACAGGAACATGAACATGAATAGAGACTAAAAAAATAACAAGAATAGGAACATGGATGAAAAAAAGAGCACAAACAAGAACATAAATGATGACAGGAACATGGATGATATATTGGAAAGAAATAGTGAGAGGATTCAGAAAAATAACAAAATAAGAGAGAAAGATAAAAGCATAGATCTATGCTTTAGAGGAGTAGAAATACTCCCACCCTAGAATTAACCACCTCATGTGGAGGTGGGGGAGGGGCTAAGCTAAGAAGCTAATTCTTATCCCTAGGCCCCAAAGGTGACCCTTTTCAATTGATGACAAAAGGGGAGAGATTTGTATATTGGGGAGAGTTTTTGATATGGGGAGAGATTTATATTTGAGAGAGCATTAAGCTAGGGGGAGCATAAAAGAAGGTCAAATTTTAGTAAATGAATATGGGTTACCATCAATGAAAAAGGGGAAGACTATTGGACATTTTGAGTTCCTAAGCTAAAAAGTTGTCATTGATGTCAAAAGGACCTATGCAAGTAAGCACTATGATTTTCTCCACAAAGAGCTTCATGAGAAGCAAAGGTTTTGTGCCTTTCCCTTGCGAACGAGCGGCTAGCTCATGTGGCAACCTTAGCTACGGCTAAGGCGCTCGCGATGAGGGTAGGTTGAGGGGTCAAAAATCCTTAAGTAGGTATGAAATTTTTTGTTAATTAAATTTTATTGATGCCCTAAAGTTTGGAGTGATAAGGGGTAGAAAATATTTCATTTTGTAAAACCTTTGTTGTGTTTAAGAGGTTAAATAATTATTTTTTTGTGAAAGCCATAGATGATTATTTGAGCCTTATGGTATTGATTTGAATTTTTGAGAGCATTATTTTAGGAGAAATAAGGGTTTTGAATTTGAGGATTATAATAGTGACATATTGATTATTATTTTAGAGGGTTTTTCTATAGATGGACTTTGGTGGATGTGATTATTGAGTTGGAGTAAAAAAGTGTAAATTGAGTTATACATTATCTTGTGATTATTATTTGAAGTCCACTAACCCTTGTTGATATTGGAAAAAGAAAGTGTGTTGAGTGTGGCAGATTTATGGACAACTTCTTGGCATCAAAAAGGTATGGGAAATATTCTCCATTAATTTGATTGGGTGGTTGATTTCTAAAAATATAATTGGAGTGAAAATGATTGATTATGGTTTCCTTTTGAGAGTTTTTGGTTGAATGCTTCAAGGATTTTTGGTTTGAGAGTTATGGTTAAAACCTTATTTTATAAGCATTGTTGTTGAAGCCATTAGTTGTGTGAAAAAATTGAGTTAGGATTTGAGAAGAACATGAGTATCATTGTTATGTGAAGAATGTTTTATAAGAATTATTGTTGAAGCCTATTGGTTCTGCAAAGAACTTGAAATTGAGTTAGAGAAGAACATGAGTATCATTGTTATGTGAGATTTATTGTTGAACATTTTTGGAAACATTTTGATTTGGTTGATTCATGCTTGGACCAGGGTTTGTGAGAAAGAGTTGTTCCTTGTGGTGATTGGTTGAGTAGAGTTGTTTGAGCCTAGTCAAGTGACTGTGTGAAGTGGTTGTTCAAGTTCCATAAAAAAAACTATTGTATATTCAGATTGATTTGAGTTGAGATTGGGATTTGAGTATAAGAACATATTGAGTCTCTAAAAATTCTCTTTATGCTTCTATGATTTTGTTGAGTTGAGATTGATTTGAGTTGAGATTGGGATTTGAGTATAGAACATATTGAGTCTAACAATTCTCTTTATGCTTCTATGAGATTGCTGAGTTGAGATTGGGATTTGAGTATAGAACATATTGAGTCTCTAACAATTCTCTTTATGCTTCTATGATATTGAGTTGATATTTTGTTGAGCTGATTTGAGGCAAGTCTTTGAGAAGGCTTGTGGACTGATTTTGAGTAAGCTTTTGTGGAAGCTTGCTATGCAGATTTGAGCAAGTCCTAGAGAGGACTTATTGAGAAGATTTGGACAAGTTCTAAGTGAGCTTGTTGAGCATATTTGGACAAGTTTTGAGTGAGCTTGTTGAGCAGATTTGGACAAGTTCTGAGTGAGCTTGTTGAGCAAATTTGGACAAGTTTTGAGTGATCTTGTTGAGCAAATTTGAGCAGGTTTTGAGTGAGCCTATTGAGCAGATTTGAGTAGGTTCTGAGTGAGCCTATTGAGCATATTTGAGCAGGTTCTGAGTGAGCCTATTGAGAATATTTGAGCAGGTTCTAAGTGAGCCTATTGAGTAGGTTCTAAGTGGACCTCTTGAGAATATTTGAGAAGGTTATGAGTGAGCCTATTGATAAAGCTTTGGAGGTGATAGAGTATAGAGGATAGAGTCTTAGTGGATAGAGATCCAGTAGCCAGGACAACTGAAGATAGATCTGAATGAGGAGTCTTCAAGTGGAGAGAGATCCATAAGTTAGTGCAGTAGAGAGACAAAGCCATCTAGAAGATCACTAGCAAAAGCATAAGGGGAAAGAGTTCTCTTGTGGAAGAGATCCACGAACTTGAGATTTAGGGGATCAGCATATCCTTTGGATAGAGGTCCATAAACATTGTAATTGGGAAGGATTACCAAGAGATTTATTGAGAAATTTTTAGCAAAATATTTTATCCGTGGAGTAGCCTGCATTGGGTGAACCACATAAATTGTTGTGTCACTTTTGTGTATGGTGTTTTTTATATTGCTATTATTATTTCTATTGATACTGCTATCTATACACTACATAATATTGAATTGAAAAGAAAAGTAAAAAGTGGTCTTATATTGTTCACCCCCATCTCAGTATAAGCTTGTGTTCTTCAAAGACCTCTATTCTCATTGCCTTGGCTAATGGATCTCTATCCACTAGATATTCCTATCCTCTACTATGTCACCTCCAAAGCTTACTCTCAACTCTGCTCAATCTCTATCTCAAATATGCACTAAAAACTATCGTTCGATCTAGCACAAATCTACTCAATAGTTTGTCTTTGGTCTGGCATAAATTTACCCTCAAATCAATACCAAAATTTATCCTTAAATATGTCCTCAAGCCTTAACACAAATCTTGATCCAATCACAAATCAACTCTTCTAGATATGCTCCAAGCCTTAACTCAAAGCTTGAACAAACCAATCAATCAACTCTGATCTCAAGTCTTCTCAAATACTTACCTCAAATTTGTTAGTAAGGGAAAGGTAAGATAAATTATTTGATAAATAAAATATGCATTAACATTAGCTTAGAAAGGTCTAAGCATTATATAGTTTACAAACAAACTATATTAGCACAAATAACGCTAACATAACACGTCAGGAGAGTAGTGTGCTAACAACTAACCTAGGTAGAGAAGTATGAACTAACTACTAATCTAAAATATCTAACCTAGGATATTTTAGATACTAACCTAGGTTTACCAATAGATATTTAGCATAGTAAATATCTCTATGGTAAGTAGTAAAAAGTAAATGTAATAATCTACCTATGTAGTATAATGCAATATACTACCTATTTTACCTAGTGGAGTAAAGGGTAAATATCCCAAAGAATGGAATATTACTCTAACATCCCCCCTTATTACATTATTTGGGTAATGTATATAATTGTCCCAATACAGTAAAAAAAATGTCGATCTGCTGGTTCTTGCTCTATCACAATGCTCTGGCTGCTCCTAAGCAAAAAATGGGTCATTCCTCACTTTGTCTTCACACCAACGAATGTCCTTATAGTAATCACATCATCCAACCGAATTGCATGGGTAACCAGCCACTGCAATCGCTAGGTGTAGTAGAGTAGATCACTTCATACGAGATTCATTCATTTTACAATATGAGTTTGCAAAAGATTAGGTTGCTAAGGTGTCGGTCATAGCCAAAAATGCACCCTTATAAGTTCCCCCCTTCTCGTTGCAAAACATGTTGTATTTAATTTATGAAAGAAGCATGACTAAGGTGTTGGACGATGCCGAAAATGCACCCTTATAAGTCTTCTTCCCTTTTTACAAAAAATTGTGAAGAAAAGAAATGTATATCCCCCCTTAATTGCAAAATATGTGCAACTTAAGAAGCTTTGTGAAGGATTTTACAAATATTGCCTCCTAGGCAATTTTACACCAAAAAATTCCCTCCTTTTGTTACAAGAACTTCAAACAATAAGAGTTTGCTATTTATGAAGCCTAACAAGAGGTACAAACACCCCTTTATTACAAGTACTTCAAACAAAAACTTATGCTATTTATGAAGCCTAAAAAAAAAGAGAGGAAATGGTGCTTTGCTCAAGGTGACAAAATGTGTTTTCCCTCTACAATACTGTCTTAGCAATGAGCACTCTGTTTGCTCTCTTTGAACCAGAATCAGAATCCGAATGAGACACTTCACTAGAAATATGGCTTATGTGATGTGCCTTTGCCATTTTAGTTTTGCTTGTTTTGAAACCAACACTGAATGGTGTCATGGTTGTCATTTTTACAATTTGTGCAAAACTATGCTTTCTAGGCAATTTTATCAAAAAGTTCACCAAATCATCCTTCCTTATTGTAAGAACTTCAAGCATGATTGCTATTATGAAGTCTAAAATAAAAGGTATAATTTTTATGACTTCTACTTTTATGATTGCCTTTACAAGTTTTATTTCCCTCTTGTCAAAAATCTGTGTTTTGAAGGAAGAAAGGAATTATCCCCCCTTAGTGCAAAGGATTGCAACTTTTTAAGGTTCCTTATTTTCAAAAACTTGTTCTTTCTTTTTTATTACCCTAAAAGAGTACCAAAATATAATTCACTCAAACAGATATTTAATGGCACCTGCCTTAACACCCTTCAAGAAGGATGAAAAGTTTGAGGAAATTAAGCCAAACAAATAAGAGTGAATTAGGGGTTTTGTTGATTTAGGAGAGAATATCAAGTGAATTTTGGCTTTAAATTTGTGTAAGGATTTACACAAATTTGTGAAATTTTGGGGTTTAGTGTGTTCTTGATTCTATGACTTATAATTGCAAAAAAATAATGCAATAATCAAACAAGAATGCCCACAAAATTCTTATCACCTAGGTGTCGGATGCAACCGAAAATGCACCTAATTTGCCAATGAAGGTGTCGAGTAAAATCGAAAATGCACCTTTTTAATTTTTGCAACAAAATATTAATGTGTGTTGTGCAAAAAAAATTGATATTTTTATGTCTCCTACTTTGTTTTACAATTTTGCAAAAGAAGTACAATGTTGTCTTCCCCCTTTTATTTTGCAAAATTAACAATATGAGCACTCCTTTCAAGACAAGTCGACACACGACCCGCGTTTGAAAGGCTTCCAGACCAGTCGACAAACAACTTGGTTTTGATGGACCCAAGGTTTCAAGTTCTTCTCAAGTTTGCAAAAAAAATATGTGCAATTTTATGTCTTATATCCCCATTTTGAGAAAACAAATGCACACTTTCAATTTTGATATTTTGCAATTTGGAGTCTCCTTGTCTTTCAAATTTGCAAAAAGAATTCAAGTTTGATCCTTTCTTGTATGCTAAATTAACAAGGTTGAGAAGAGTTTTAGGTTGCCTAATTTTGCAAGAAAATTCTGCTTTTAAATGTCTAATATCTCCTTTTTGAGGAGAAAATAAAAAAAAACATTATTTCATTTGATTTGCAAAAAAAATTAGGTCTTTACCTTTTTTTTTAATTTTCAATTTCATTGCATTATTCTAATTAATTTAAGTATCATTTAATTAATAATAAAAATTATTCTTATTTAAAAAATCACTTTATTATAAAAATAAAAATGATTTTATAAACAAAAAACATTAAATTATTAAAAAAAATACTAAAAAATTAATTAAAAAAATACAAAGAAAAAAAAATTACCTTTTAATTTTGATGCTCCTTTGAGCAAAAAAAAAACGTTATTGCCCCGACGGGAGTCGAAATCCCGACCTCCCTTCAGGTAGCACCTTAGCGTTGGCCCTCTTTCCAGTCGAGCTAGCTAGCCCGACGGGAGGAGTAGCCCATTGCCTTCTTCTTGAAGGCTTCCCCATTGAATAACGAGAAATCTAGTGGGATTTATCCCACATTGCCTCTGTGGGCGATCTTAAGTTGCTTAAAAGCAACAGAGAACCTAGTGCTCTTTGATTGCCTATGGGCAATCAAGGTCTAGTCGGACCCCTTTTGCTACCGCCCATGTGGCACGGTCGAAGAGGTCCATGTGTCTGGTGGCACATGTAGCTGTCTGCCACATGGCCAACATGTGTCTAGTCCATGTCAGGTGCCACGTGGCCATTTTGCCATGTGTCACCCTGTGTTTGGTTTGGTCCGTGTCATCTGCCATGTCAACCTCGTTTAGTCAGGGTCTATCCAATCAGCATATGTAGTCCTCATTAGTAGCCTAGTTAGCTACCACATTAGCCTCGTCTAGTCAACATTTGTAGTCCATGTCAAAAACCTATTCAATTGGCACGTCAGCCTCGAATTCCATGCTCATGTCAATCAGTTACCTCAAATTTCATGCTCATGTCAGTCTATCAATTTTAGGGAGTTGCGTTGAGCTGGTCACCAAAAATTAAAGGGCGTTCATGTCCTCACAAAGCCCGATGTTGGTCCCGGTCCTTATGTCGATCCCATGGGAGGGTGCTCCTACCCTCCTTGGTGGGTCGACCGATCATCTGAGCTAGTCCCACGGGAGGGTGCTCCTACTCTCCTCAGTGGATCGGTCAATCATCAGTTATAGGCCACCAATCGCTGGTCCCATGGGAGGGCACTCATGCCCTCCTCGATGGGTCGGTCGATCATTGGTTATGGGCCACTGATCGCTGGTGCTGGTAGTCGGTCAAGATAGTGGTCATCGAAGCCTAGCTCCAATGGTCAACCGAGCAGCTTATTGACGGAGGCCTAGCTCTAGTGTCCTCTTATGGGTAGACTCGTCTGATGTGGCTGAGCCACCTCAAATGCCCGCTTGCTCGGTCTCTGTGGGCCCGAGTAAGGTAAGGCAAAAAAAATCAAACCCAAACTTAGGAAATGATAAATAATGAATTGAATAACAAATCAAATCAAACCCTTCACAATGCCTTCTCCAGTGGAATGATATTTGCTCTCATCTTCTCCACTTGGAATGAGATCGAGATTTGAATTCTCAAGCGCTTCCTTGCCTTCTCTAGTAGAACGAGATTGTATCTCATCTTCTCCACTTGGAACGAGATCTCCAGCACTTCCTCCCTCTGGCTCTGATGCCAATGTTAGTAAGGGAAAGGTAAGATACATGATTTGATAAATAAAATATGCATTAACATTAGCTTAGAAAGGTCTAAGCATTATATATTTTACAAACAAACTATATTAGCACAAATAATGCTAACATAATGCGTCAGGAGAGTAGTGTGCTAACAACTAACCTAGGTAGAGAAGTATGAACTAACTACTAATCTAAAATATCTAACCTAGGATATTTTATATACTAACCTAGGTTTACTAGTAGCTATTAGCACAATAAATATCTCTATGGTAAGTAGTAAAAATTAAATGTAATAATCTACCTATGTAGTATAATGCAATATACTACCTATTTTACCTAGTGGAGTAAAGGGTAAATATCCAAAAGAATGGAATATTACTCTAAAAACATTTGTCCTCAAGTTCTCTCAAGAACTCGCTCAATCTGCTCTCAAGTCTTCACTAAGAATTACCTCAAATATGCTCAATAGGTTCTTACTAGAACTTGTCCAATATGCTCAACAAGTATTCCCTAGACTTGCCTCAATTTGCTTAACAAGTTCTCCCTAGAACTTGTGCAATATGCTCAACAAGTCTTCCCTAGACTTACCTCAAATCTACTTAACAATTCTTCCTATAACTTTTCCACTATTCTAAAAAAGTCTTCCCTAGAATTACCTCAAATCTACTTAACAAGTTCTCCCTAGAACTTGTCCAATCTTCTCAACAAGTCTTCCCTAGACTTGTCTCAGATTTACTTACAAGCTTTCACAAAAGCTTACTCAAACAACTTTTGTTTTGATGGAGATATGTCTTCAAAACCTGTCTTAATCACAATCAAATTCTCTTTGCCAATTTCAAGGTTAGAAAGCAACAACCTATCTCAAAATTTCCACAAAATTATTCTCCCCAATAATTAATTCACCATACAAAAATATTAGCTCTCAAGTACACCTTATAATCTCCAAACTTCACAAAAAATAATATTCAATTCATAAACAATAAAAACTCCTTTGATAACACTTTAAACTCCAATATTCACACAATAATATTCAACACAATTAATTTCCTTTCAAACACCTTATATCTCCAATATTTATTTTTAATGCTAATTAAAAATTAAAATATTAAACACCCTTATGACTCCCTATCTTTCACCTTAGCAAAAATTAATCAAAGCACCTTCACAACTATCATGTGGCCCCCTAGTGCTATTCACACCTTAGCAAAAATAAATCAAGTGCTTACCTTATACGATATCCCACATTAAAATTAGCGCCCTAAAATACTGTGCTCGACTCAAACCTATGACCAACCGTCACCACGATGCCTAAGCTGTAAGGCTTGGTTGCCATTGGGCCACACGCCCAAGTCAAAACCAAATGCACATGATGTGCATTTTACTCCTTGCTCTTAGAACCTAAATAAAAAACCTTTGTCACACTCAAAATGAAAGGGATGCGAATCAAACCCCTGACCTACCTTGCACAAACACCTTAACTAGCCATCAATCACCGCTTGTGCTACCAAGCGCTTGGTGAATTATTTGATTCTCCACTTGGTCTTATCATAAGGTTTGCCCTTTTAATATTAACACATGCAAATCATCTTTCTTCTCTTAATGTAGCGCACGAATATTTTTCTCTCTTCGACATTCAAATTGCATGGATTACTTGAAAATAAAAATATTACCCCCTTTTATACCTTTTGCTATGCATTCCAACATGTCGACGCTTCCAATTCAAATTTTAATTTGAATTTCAAACTTATATTTAAGGCGTTTAATATTTATTTAAATTAAAATTTTAACCTATGTTTAAAATATTTTAATTTAAATAAATTAAATAATAACCTTTACAATCTGCCAAATGGGTCTTTTGAGGATTTATATTTTAAAGACTCCTTGGACCTCGTTTTTCTTCACTTCAACCTTTAGCCCAAAATATTATAATATTATTATTTCCTTTTAAACCTGCTTCTCCTTCCTTGGGATTTATTTTTAAACCTTCTTCTTCTTCCTTGGGTCTTTTAATATTTTAGGCCGCTTTAGGCATATAATATTGAAATAAATATTATATCCTATTTCTTTTAACATTTTTCTTGCCTTTTGGAAAAACCACGTGATGAAATTAATGATGATGAAACTTGAACATAAATATCTTGACATCAATGACAACAAAACTAACTCAAATTTCCAACAAGGCGAAATGGGACGCCTTATAGTAACCATGCCTTTCTAGATTACTATACGAGGTAGTACATGAGGGTTTTATGACTCAAGCCTCAGTTGCGAAATAGTCAACACATACTTAAGACTAGAGAGCTTGTCCTTGAGGTTGAAAGGTCCAGTGATAGATGGTATGGGTAACATTATCATCAAATGTGGTTTATTAAAGAAACCTGGTCCCAATAGCCAAGGTGTTGGCAAGCCCTGTGAGCATTCATAGATAGATAAATTACTAACAGGCATGGGCATAATACGCTAGCTCTAGCATGGACTAAAATTTGAGAAGGTCAGTGGATCGTTAGGAAAAAATAGGGTCATAGAACAAAGTCCTCAATGCTACGAGATGGGGAAGTATGCATCCACCCTTTCAGGTGTTATGGGCCTTGGAAGGATAACCCCTTGCTGAGAACCATAAACTCGAGTTAGTAGAAAGAAGGTCTTATGAATGGTATTATCTTGTGGGAAGTTGGTCGGTCTCAAGCACTTGTGTTACCATTTGTAGTGATAAAAAACCCTGAGTGTTATCATTTATGCCTATGTACTAATACAAGTTGGGTGTTGCACATCAATTTATAGCATTTGTCTTTAACTAAAACAAAATTTTGAATTTGTGTGTTCTGAAAACTGGGTGAGTAGACATGGGTTGTTTCAATTTTAGTATGAGGTATTTAATCCACACTCGATTATAATGGATATGGACCACTTGATAATCAATAGTTAAATCATGAGCAAATTTAATAGTGAATAACCCAGAATTAGTTTCTTTCCAAAAAGGAGAGTCAAAGGAATTACCAGTGGGGATGACTGTTGCATTTAGGATGGTTTTGATTTTGAGGTAGCAGATATTTGACCATTAGAACATGGAATATGGAAATATTTCCAACACTTGAAATCCAATAAAATGCCAATAAAATCTTCAACCTTGTTGCTAATTAATGTGTCTAGGAAAGGATGTAAGATATCAATTTCATTATTCTCTAAAATCCATTGATTAGAAATTCACCTGTCAGTCCAAAAATTAATTTTTCTCCTTGTGCCTGGTAGCCACCTAATCCCCTTATGAATTAGATATCTGGTTTGGGTAATTGATTTCCAAAATGTGGATCCATATCTAGGAATATCATTATTTAGGAAACAACAGTTTTGAAGATATTTTCTATTGACAATTGAGACATATTCAAGGTTGTTGTTGGTGAAAACCTTCTATGTTTGCTTGGCTAACAAGGTTGTGTTCATATTACAGACTCTTCTAATCCCCAATCCCCCCTTAATTTTTTGGAAGTGCACCTTGTATAAATTGATCAGATGAAATATTTTCCTATCCTTGGCACCTGGCCATAAAAATATTTTTTGGATTTGCTCAATTTTCATGCAGACATCAACAAGAACTTTGAAGACAAACATGAAATAAATAGGAACAAATTGGAGATAAGCCATTGTTAGGGTGGCTTTGGTTTCTTGAGAGAGGAGGGTCCCTTTCCAACCTGCAAGTTTTTTGTTAATCCTCTCAATAACATTACTCCACATGGATTTCTTCGAAGTATTGGTGAAAAGAGGGAGACCCAAATATTTAGTAGGTAATTGAGATATAACACATTGAAAAATACGTGCAATATTTACTTGTCTCTCTTGGGGGTGTTAAAGAAATAGATTTTTCTTTTAATATAATTTATTTTTTGACCTTTAGCCTCCTCATAAGTATCAAGAATACTCTTAATGGTTCTCGCTTCCCACACAGAAGCATGAGTAGCAATGATGGTATCATTAAAGAACTACTGGTGAGACAAAGATCTTAAATTGGACACAACCTTATTGCCTAAAATTATGTCGTTGGAGTAGGTATTTTTGAGCACTCTACCCAAGGATTCAACAAGAATGATAAAAAGGATCGGGGAAAGAGGATCTCCCTATCTAAGGCCCCTGTTACTAGGGAAAAACCCTGCTAGAGAACCATTTACCAGGACTGAAAACCAAGGATTATAGATGCAATAGTGAAAAAGATCAACCCATTCCCTATGAAAACTAAATTTGAGAAGAAAAAAAATCAAAAAATATTTTTTCTCTATAAAATGCCTTATTCATATTAATTTTGAAAAATATGGTAGCTTTTTTGTTAAGGCTAGCAGAATGAAGGACTTCATGTAACGTGATAACACCATCAGTAATATTTATTCCTTTGACAGAGCTACCTTGATAAGGTCTATGATCTGAGAAAGGATCTTCTTGAGTCTTGTAAAGAACATTATAGAGACTAATGGCTTTAGTGACAGTTTTGTAAAGAACATTACAGAGACTAATGAATCTGACATAGATTTGCAAACAAGCCCTTTGGGAACCAAGGCAATTAAAGTGGAGTTGATACTTCTAGGTATAGATTTAGTTTGCTAAAGTTTAATGATGGAATTACATATGTCAGGCCCAATGATGTCCCAAAAATTTTGGTAGAACCGAAGGGAAAATCCATCAGTGCCAGGGGTTTTATCAAGGTGCATAGAAAAAATGGCCTCTTTAATTTCATCAAGGGTGAGGGATTTGATAAGAGCAAAATTCATATCTAAAGTGACCAGGGTGGGAATATGGTGGAGCAATTGTCTACCAGCTTAGGTAGTATTTTGGGGGTTTGATCCCAAAAAGGCCCTCAAAGAAAGACGAAGCTTCATTTCAGATCTCAAAAATATCCTTGGTGATGGTGCCATAACTTTTGATTAATTCTTTAATTTTATTTGAAATTTGGTGCCTCAGATTAGTGGCATGAAATA
This sequence comes from Wollemia nobilis, assembly GCA_028583015.1. NCBI lineage: Eukaryota > Viridiplantae > Streptophyta > Pinopsida > Araucariales > Araucariaceae > Wollemia > Wollemia nobilis. The sequence goes on along the minus strand of JAQPPZ010004624.1, from coordinate 13,193,553 downwards.
ATTTTGTGTTAGAGTCCCCCTCTTTGAGCAAAAGAGCCCTTGATTTTTGCCTCCAGAAAGTCTCCTCTTTAGCGGGTACATTATGATAGTATGCTAGAACTTGTCTCTCTTCATTTTTGAGTTGTTCATTGAGCTGGCCATTATGAATTTGGATTTCAATACTTTTAAGTTTTTACAAAATATTTTTCTAATTTTCAAAGATGTTACCAAAATCTTCTCTATTCCAGATTCAAATATTTTCTTTGACACACTTACATTTTTGAGAAGCCCTAAAAGTAAAGGATCCATGACAGTCAAATTACCACTAGTCAGTAATTTGCGTCCATAAATGTAGATGTTGAGTCCACATAGCTTCAAATATGAAGGTTATTTTGAAATAAGGACCTTTATCAACTTCAAATAGTGAAGGACAATGATAAAATTCAACTCTGGGAAGACAGATAAGAGTGCCACCACCTATCACCAATATAGCTTCTTGAGACAAATAAAACCTATGAAGTTTTACTTGAATGTGCTGATCTCCAATTATCCTGTTGCTCCAGGTTTATTTTAACCCTTTAGTCTGAACATCCATCAACTCACAATCAGTGAAAAAGTTATGAAAATCCTCAATGCTCTTTGAGGGCATCAGGTTCCCTCCCTAATCGTCAGAAGGAAAAAGAGGAAAGTTGAAATCTCCAATGATAATCCACGAAAGGTTTAAGAAAGAAATTCTCATATGATTCAAAGTATCCCATAGGCCCTTATGATTGAGAGGATTGTTAGGGGTATATAAATTGCACAAAACCCAAGAGGAATTACTGCTTTTATAGAAAAACATAATATTGAGGATCATATCAGAAGAGGAAATGATTTTGCCTTCTAATTTGTTTGAGTCCTAAATACAGGAAGTCCCCTAGATTTTATTTGGGTTAATATTCGTTTCTTGCAAACTTATGATAGTGGGCCTATGTTATTTCCTTAGAGTGCAAACTAGCCTTTGCTTGACTGCACTATTAAAGCATCTCACATTCCATGAGAGGATCCTCATTTAGAATTTTTGGAAAGTTTTTAGCCTTCTTTAGATTGCTGCAAGGGATGTTTGGGTCTTTTTGATCCATCCTTCTCATGTTTGAGAAGATCTTGGAATATGGTTTTTTGGGTACCATTTGCAATATCATTTTTTGTTTCCTTTTTCTTCTAATCATTTATAGAGGGTCATCCCTTATTTTTATTTTCACTATCGATATCAACAAAAGCTTTCTTGATACTTCAATGGGGCTGAAATAATATTTATCTTCTTTCTCCACTTTTTCTGAGATGGGAATACCAATTCATATATACCCCTCAGGGGCAGATGAAGGTTTTGAGATAGTATTAGAAGGCCCAAATATGAATGGGGATTGAGGCTCCTCTTGGGCAAAAACTAGGGTTTTAGTTGGATTTGAGGTAGTGTCATCCTCACCAGGTTCAGGCCCATGAAAAGTAGTTCTTTTTAAAACATCAAAATTATTTTGGAAGGTAAAAATGGAACTCACATTTGGATGATCGTTCTCCGAATATTGGATTTCAATCTGCTTTCCTTTGGAATTTTCTAGAATTTGTTCCTTCTTTTGGTACCTACTTTGCTGCTTGCCCTATAGGGATCTACCCTGTTGCCACCCGATCTGCACCCCACTTCGAGAGGTATTGGGGAATTTCATCTCCTTTGAGTTTCTTAGCAATAGACATTGAATTTTGAGATGGCCTTGAGCCTTGCATTCAATGCAGAATGCAGGCTTATTTTCATATTCTATGGCTTGACATCTATGAGAGGAGTTATAAACCAGATTTATTCGAGTGGGAAGTTGGAAATCCATATTGGCATTAACACAATTTCTAGCATGTACCTGCAAGTGCATGCTCTAGTCACCGGGTCAATTGCAACAAGCTCACCTATATATTTATCAATACCCATTAAAATATCTTCATACCAAAAATGGGTAGATAGATTTGGAAACCAAACCCAGATTAGTGCAAATTTTATGTTATGCATCTTGGGGTTAAAGTATTCACCCCACCTTCGAAGAAAGAGACTCTTCTGGTTGAATAACTAAGGACCCCTGGTATGGATCCGGGGGGCATGTTCTTCATTGTTGAGTCAAATGAGAAAAAACCCTTTGAAAGTGCAAATTGTTCCAAATTGCCTAGGGTTTTCCATTTGGTATAGGCCCACCATAAAATACATTCTATAACTGGCCATCCTTCGATAAATTTCCCCACCAGATTGTGGGATTCAATAGAAATGTAATTCACCATTAGGGTTTCAAGAATTACCAAGTCTTCACCCGCTGGGAGTAAGATGGCTCCACTACCTGAAGGAGGTATCGTAGACCCTTATAATTTCTTAGTATAAGAACTAGGAGAGGAATCATGGTATTGAGAGAGGGACCCATTGTATATTTGTCCCTTATCAAGAGGATCCTTGCCCCCTATGGTCTTCGTGTTTCTAAAACTATTAGGATCTGACTCAACACATTTAGTGTTGGTATACACTATAACTCCCATGATCATTATGAGAATAATATCTTGATTCACCTTATTCACTTTCTTGCCCCCCATCGTAGTCACAATAAAAGTCATAAATGCCATACTCTTGTTTTGATCCCTCTACTATTGCTCAACCCAAATGAAACCCTCACACAGTCACTTGCTAAAATTCTTGTTCACACATAGGTATGCACTAGAATTTATGTTTCTCCAAATTATTTGCAAATTGGTGGAGATGTTCTAGGGTTTTTCAGGCATCTACCCTCAAAATTAGCTCAATCCAAGCCTAAATGAGTGAGATATGGCCGAAATAAGTTTGATAGTTTGGGCAGTCCTATGAAAAACATCTACTTTAAAAACCCTAAGCTTATTAGGGCATACAGCATATAAATGAACATTAAAACTTAGCAGCTATTTATGCTACCTAAATTTTTTATTTCTTGTTGTCCTCAGATATGAAAATTTTAGATTGCAAAGCAATACATATTTCCACAAAAATGTTGTCCTTGAATCTCAAAAATTTGGTAGGGAACTCCTCCAAATCATAACTGAGATTTTCCTTCAAGAACCCTTTAGTTTTCTGCTATAGAAACTAGTAGTTCCCCTTTCTATGAATGAGCCTTCTAGCATTCAAAGCTAATATTCAAATATTTCAGATTTGGTAGCTCCTTCTATCTCCTTTCTCCTTCATCCTCCTTGTCGAATTCTAACTTCAATCTAGGTCCTTTTCTCAATAATATGAAGTCTTGAGGTCTTCACCAATATCCTCCAAAATTTGGAAAACTCCTTACCAAATCTATATTTTTTTGGGCTTGTTTTCAGATTGCAAAAATTGCCCTAAAATATTCCTTTAATAGGACTTCTCCTTGGTGGTAAATTTCTCCAATGATTTCTCCTAGGAACTCCTTAAATGGCCTTCTTCAAATCTCCTTCAATGAGGCTCTCCAAGCCTTCTCCTTGTTTCTCCTTGAGACCTCTTCTATAGGGTCTTCACTCTCGTAGTTTCTCTGGTCTTCCCAATGAGACCTTTTCTTCAAAATTCTATTATGGAAGTTTGGCAATGAGATATCCTCTTGAATATCTAAAATTTACTACTTAAAGAATAGGACTTTTGCTAGTTATTATCTATATTTTTCAAAACTAGAAGTTCTTCAAATGGACATTTTATGGGTCTCTTCAACTTCTTCAGGGTGAAGTCTACAATATGCCACCAATCTTCTCTTGGACTCTTCTCTAGAGTATCTTATTATTTGAATCTACAATAAGGATTCTATGGCATTTTCTTCTTCTGCACTCTACAGGTCTGCAATATCTAGAAATGGGACCTTTTCTATAGGCCTCCAAATATTCAATCTTCTATTTGTTACTTCTAGTGATGGATTGATTCTAAAGAAGATATTCTTCCTAGCTCTTTTGTAGGAAGCTTCCCAAATTTATTTGAATCTCATTTTTCATGCAGTAAAGTATTAGGATTGTAATTGAAGAAACTCTAAATCTAGAGATATTAAATCTTCACTAGTTTATTTGTCAATTTAGTGGAATTAATATCGAGTCCTAGTCTTCATGAGTTTTTCTACAACCCTGTGGAAAGACTCTAGCAAAATGCAATCTTAGAAATTCTATAAATGATATTTCTAGATTCCTCTCAATCTCACTTATGGCTCTCCCTATTTTCTATCGATCTACCATGTGCTCTGATACCATTGTTAGCTTTTGATGAGTATATGATATAGGAAATGCAACCATAAGATGTAATATAAGCAATCTAAGATGATTGTATGATAATGGTACAATAATATGCAAGAAAATAAAAAGATAAAATTCTACAATAACTTAGAAATATGCCATTAATGAAAGCTCATGAAAATAGTACAATGTAGTATAATGAAGGATATAAAAACTCCATAAATTATTTTTAAGGAACTACATTGTACTCTACCAATCTATACTATGCACTCTCTATATTCTCTACTCCTCTCTGATTTCACACATTATAAGACCTATATATAGGAATATTAGTTTCTTGGCCCTCACTCTACCTTTTACTATATCTTATGACTCAAGTACATGTGGAATACATGCAAATTTACATCATTTTACATTCTAACACTTGTACATTTATTACATTGCTTGAAGTAACTACTTAACTTTACTCTAAATTAAAAGCCTAATCTAGTAATGTACCAAAGATGGTACATTGATATGTATCCAATAATGTAATATACTCTAACAGGATCATACAGATATGTATGATCAGTTTGATCCTACAAACATGTATGTTTGACTCCATTATAATACAAACAGATCCAATACTACCAACAACACACATATAGATACCTCCTTTGGCAAAACTATCCTAAAACCTAGTTTCACAACCCTTCACCCTTTTCATCATGGTGCTTACCAAAATACAAGCACGCGAGTAAGAATACCTAGTTGAGGAGGGCTCTAGTCCACCTCAAGATCTACCAACTTACTACCTTAACCCAAATGCAAGCAACATATCACAACTTGAGCCCTCGACTTCCAAGCAAACCATGGCATAAAATGCCATTAACATCCTGTAACCTTAGAGTCCTACTATGAAGAACCCTCCTACCACCATTTTACCACATATAATGTATATTTTGCAAAAAATCCTCAAGCTTCCATCTCCTATTGTTGCGGCCCAAACAAGATTAAATTATTTTCTATTTTTGTCACTTGCCTATGCATTAATTATCAACCTAGGAAGCTTCGTAAACTTGCGAAGGGTCTCACACATGATCACTTACAATACCACTTTGAGATGAGTCTTCTAGCTCTACTATTGGGGGTTTTTCAAAGGTTGTCAATCATTCATTCACTCCTCAATAAATTATGTATGAATAATTAAATATTCAGAAAGAAAACATTCATACATGCATACTAATAACAAACCTATTGCAATCATAAAATAATAGTGCATAAATAAACCTATGAAAGCAGTAAGCTAATCTAGAAAACACAAATAAAGGGAAGAAATAATGGCTTGGAGTGGGCCCAAGCTCCAGCAGCTTCCTCCCAGCTGAACACGCGCTTAGTAACTCTTAGAACTTTATTATAATCACCAAGGAATTACAATGCTTCTTAACCTCTGTACTCCTCTCTATATTCTGTATTCTATCTTTGATATTTTTATGATTTTATCAGAGAGGTTTGCATGTGTTTATATAGCACACCAATAGATATTCTATTACAATGTGGTTACAACAGTCTATTCATTCTAGACTAAACTAAGACAGTCTGGTAAATGTAATCAATGTCTTCTAAAATTGGCATTCGTTCCTAATGGTGGTGTGTTCTCTGATTGGTTCATGCTTCACCTGGCATAGGTAGGACATTATCATACATTAGTGCAACTCCCAAATTAACTTACATGATGTAGAGTTGGAACTACACTAGTCAATGTTACCCATGTCACGTTATCTGGTCAACGGGCGAAGAACAGATGCACCTTCTCTATGAGGAAGGTGCCTAAGTATATCGAGCGCCTTCTTTATACAGAAGGCACCTACCTTTCGTTAGCACCTTCATGGAAGAGGAAGGAACTTTCCTTTTGTTTGCACCTTCCTGGAAGAGGAAGGTGCTTGCCTTCTATTGGTACCTTCCTAGAAGAGGAAGGCATCTACTTTTTGTTGGCACCTTCCTGGAAGAGGAAGGTGCTTATCTCTTGTTGGTGCCTTCCTAGAAGAGGAAGGTGCTTGCCTTCTATTGGTACCTTCCTAGAAGAGGAAGACATCTACTTTCCTTTTGTTTGCACTTTCCTGGAAGAGGAAGGTGCTTGCCTTCTATTGGTACCTTCCTAGAAGAGGAAGGCATCTACTTTTTGTTGGCACCTTCCTAGAAGAGGAATGTGCCTACCTTTTGTTGGTGCCTTCTTTGAAGAGGAAAGTTCCTACTTACCATTCGTTAATTTTGAAATAAACAAAGTGCCAGGTCCATGAAAAGACCTCGACTAATCCAAATATGACTAAATCAACTACAATTCCACAAAAACACACTAAAACATACAAATTAGATAACACACATAATCTTATCAAATAATTACATAACCATTCATAAAAATATACAATTCCTATTATATATCCGCATAATGATTAATGAAACTCATACAAAATATGAGCATTTTCAAGGCTCATCATCCCCCATGCCTAACATATGCCATGCCCTCGTGGCATTAAAACTACAGGTAGCCCTGTTAACTCCTCATCATTACTATTTTCTGGTGGATCTGGCTATACCTATGACCCATGTTTGCTTCTTTTGTGGACTGGCATCTAGAGGTGTGGTTCCTCTTTTCTCATGCGGAGCTAGAGGTGCTACTGTCAGCTTCCTATCGAGTTGCTGACTCCGCTTATTCGATTTTATCATCCTGGCCGCTATTGGGGGTGGTATTGCCAACGTGGTTGCTGCTACTTGAAACATCACTTTTGTAGCCTGCCACATGTCAGATTTTGGGGGCCTAACAACTGCAAGAGGGATATCTGAGTTATCCCTCTTGAGATGAACCACCCAGGCCTTGTGTAATCGGGATGCTTCAGGAGTAAGCCTTGTATTTTCCCTCGCAATGGCAGCAACTTCCAATTTGGGGCTATATACCCCTATATTTTAAAATACCTCTGTATATTGGAGGGCCACGCCCGGGATGACCCATAAATCTCCCAAAACTAGGTGTTCTATATTAGATTAATGCAGATACTAGGGTCTCCCCGAACCCTCTTTAACCCTTTATCATGTCTGTAGCTGCTAGCTTTCACCTAGTTCTACATCACTTAGGTCTATGACCGGGGGATCTGTGGGTCTTCTTCTCTCCTCACTTCTAAAAATAAAGGAATTCTCCCCTAACTCTGGGCTATTCTACCAAGCGTCTAACTGGAATTATCCCTAAGAGAATACTCATTCTACTGATGTGGGAGAATTCTTTTGGACCTCAATCACCCAATCAATTTGGGTTGACGTGTCCCTTTTCTCTGTCCCCTTGGCCTAGAGTTGTCGGTTCTCTTCCTGCAACTACTAGACCAACTGCTCAAGTTGAGTGATCCTTTCTGCTCGCTCTTTTAGCTCTTCTCTGTGCTTGATCTGGAAATCCTCCAAAATTTTTTGGGCCATCTAGCAGTTGGTTTGTCATTCTAGGGCCTCCTCTAGGGCTACATCGATTTGATTATTACCCCTAGAAGTCCCTACATCCTACAAACTTTGGCTTGTCAACTCCTAGAGGGTCTGGGCTACAAGACTGAAATTTGAGCCATCTTCCTCCTCCTTCAAGGAGAGGATGAGTCACTACAGGAATTTCCTATTGGGGGCTGGTTCTAGTGGCCCGAATTCGGCCTCACTGCTAGCAATTCGTGCCCCTTATTCTTTGTACTTAGGCACTGGGGAATGCCCTCTTTCTTTTGTAAAATCAAGAAGTTCCAATTTCCTAATGTCCTCTACTTCATTTGTAGGGCTATCCTCCACTTGCCCTACCTCAACAACAAAATCCTCCTATCTTTCCTGGTTGCTGTCTCCTTCTGCATTGGAACTTTGCCTTTGTGCTTCTACATGATAGACTAGCGTTGATATAAGCCCATGGTGGGCCAAGGTGGAAGGTGCCCCATTTAGGTATCTAGCTGCTTCCTCCTTCAGGGCATTTACCAGCTAGATGGGCACATTCATTTTCCTCCCATGCACTAGGTGATTCAAGAATTGCACATGATTAGTGTGTAGATGGGTATATTTCCTAGTGCATGTAAATAACCGAGCAACCTGCTCAAATATCTTCCACAGATTCATAGGAATCCTACTTTTTGGTAGCCCTTCGTTGTCTATCTGCACGTTCTCCCTTGGCAGCAATAATTCGGTGTATGGCTTCAAAATTTCTCCCTTGTATGTGCACTCGCTTGTGAGAGGCAAGCTAGTCACCTGTGAGATATGTTCGGGGGTGAATGGAATCTCCATACCTCATACTTGAGCTACGTCTCCCTCAAATGTGGTAGCAAATTCCCTAGCTACCTCCATATATTGGCTATGACTGACCAGGATATAGTACTCAAGCCATCCCTCATCTTCGAACTGCATCCTGACCACCCCCCTGATTCCTTCTGTATCACTCAGTTCATTTTTCTTCATCACATGATTCCTCAATCGTCCTCCCATGGCACCTTCACTGAGGCTATTCTATTTTTCTCCTTGCCTTCTCAAGAAGGTACCTTCTTATAAGGAAGGTGTTGAACCCTAGCTTTAAATTTTGGCAAGGTATGCCTCACAAGCTACATCGTTGGCATGATCGGCCATGGGGGGTGCATGATTTTTATGGTGGCAATATTTTTTGGTACTGCATAATTTATGAATGATTACATAAAAATATGAGTAGAGTATGCACGTACCTGATTGGATGTCTCATGCATCATGGAGAGTGTTGATTCACCGATCTATGACACGGGGGATGGGTACTTCATTTGCGTGAATTACATCGAATTTTGCTGCTAATTTGTTTTAATGGTTGATGTTGAAGATAGACTCTCGATAGGCTTACAAACTGTTTGTCTATAATTTTTGGAATGTGCACACTAATCTCAACCTATAATTATGTGAGATTTTTTATTGGAGCGGTTCCCTATCATACAAGCAATGGTGGTAATCTGATGCCGCATACTCATGTGATGATATTCTTCTGATCAAGGCACACGTGAAACTTTAAGTGTTGGCTATATATGAAAGGTGGTCTTTGGTACCTTCCTGATGTAGAAGGTTCTTGAGATGGTGCCTTATCGATGTGGAAGGTGCTTGATATGGTGCCTTCCCGATGCTGCATGTGCTCTTGAATGGATGCACCTTTCGGTGGTGGAAGGTGGTATTTTTGATGACGGTGCCTTCCTTCTACAGAAGGGACTTCTAAATGGGTGCGCCTTACTGGAGTGGAAGGCACCTTTGAATGGGTGCACCTTCCTAGAGTGGAAGGTTCCTTTGAATGGGTGCACCTTCCTAGAGTGGAAGACACATTTGAATGGGTGCGCCTTCCTGGAAGAGGAAAGCACCTCAGCTATCATTTTTTATTTTATTTTTTATTTATCAAGGATGAATGCGCCTTACTGATGTGTAATGTGCCTTGGTCCTCAATTTTGTTTTTAGGAAACATGCACCTTCTTTATAAGGAATACACCTTATTTCAGTAGGGTGCCTTATTTATAAGGAAGGCACCTTATTTCAGTGGGGCACCTTCTTTATAAGGAAGGCAACTTATTTCAGTGGGGTACCTTCTTTATAAGGAAGATGCCTTGTCTCTTACTCAAAAACTCCATCACGATGGAAAAAATCCACCTTTGTTAGGTGCCTTATTCTAGGAGGAAGGCATCATACCTCAAGTGGATAGTCTTCATTGATGATGAAGGCTTTCTGCAAGGCTCTTTCTTGGCAACCATTTTATGATTGATCGAGAAAGGGTGATCAAGCCTCCTCAGACTCGCTTTATGCTACCTTAGCATCTTCCTGCAAGGGCTGGCATCTGAATTTCCTCTTGGGGAAGAGTTTGTTGTCCACCCCCATGCTTGAATAGATGCTGCTTCTACCCTATGAGTGCCATCATCAGGATGCTAAGCCGAATCAGGCCTGGTTTCCCAGATACCTATTCTTCATGCTGTTAGGTCCACCTATAAAAAGTAAACAAAAAGAAATAAAAATACAGGCAGTTAGATGCATTCCGTGCCTATTAGACCCTAAACCCAGGATGCCTGCAACTTGCATGCGGGTGTTGTCCCTACAAAAAATACCATAAGAAATAATAAAAACCTAAACTAACTAATTTTGGTGAGCACCTCCATGACCACCATTTTGCCTATTGAGAGTTTGGTCCAGATTCACAAGGATGGGGTCTCCCCCATGCCTGCTATGGATTCCACCAGTAAATTCTTGAACGTGTTGTAGGGTCATAGTCGATGGCCATTAACGGTTAATACAACATTGTTGCTGTCAATAGTTCTGAAATGCACAACACCATTCTTTATGAGCTCTACCACCTCATACGGTCTCATCCATATATGCATTAATTTGCCCTTCCTTTCTTGGAACCGAGAATCGTACAACATCACCCATTCTCCTTCTTGGAACTACTTTAGTTTAATGTGGTGATCATGCCACCATTTCCTTTACTTTTGTATGATCTTCATTCTTTGTAAAGCATCCATTTGGATTTCATCTAGCTGATTCAGCTATCGAATCCTTTCTTTTTGAGCATCATCCAGGCTCAAATTTAGTTCTAAATTTGTTCTCAATGTTTTGATCTCAAACTCGATGGGCATCATTGCACTCTTCCCATAGAAAAATTGGAAGGGTGTAAAGCTTATGGTGGATTTCCACGTGGTTTTGTATTCCCATGCTACCTTCGATAGCCATGTAGCCCAATATTTTCTATGTTGCTACACAATTTTTATCAGGATGTTCTCTATTTCCCTGTTTGTCACCTCCACTTGCCCTTTTGCCTGCGGATGGTAGGGTGTAGTTTTGTTGTGCCAAACTCTGTATTGCTTCATCAGTTCCTTGATCAACTTGGAGGTGAACTGAGGGCCTTGGTCAGTTGTTATTTCTTTGGGGACCCCAAATCATGTAAATATATGAGCAAATAAGAAATCAACAACCGTTATTTCTTTTGAATCCCTCAATGCCTAAAATTCAACCCATTTGGTGACGTAGTCTGTACAGACTAAAATAAACCTCCTACCAATAGAAGTTAGGATGTTATCATACATTAGTGCAACTCCCAAATTAACTTACATGACATAGAGTTGGAACTACACCAGTCAATGTTGCCCACATTGCGTTATCTGGTCAACGGGCAAAGAACAAAGACACCTTCTCTATGAGGAAGGTACCTAAGTATATCAGGTTCCTTATTTATATAGAAGGTGCCTACCTTCCAGTAGCACCTTCCTAGAAGAGGAAGGCACTTGCATTCTATTAGCGCCTTCCTAGAAGAGGAAGGCGCTTGCCTTCTGTTGGTGCCTTCCTAGAAGAGGAAGGCACTTGCTTTTTGTTGGTGCCTTCCTAGAAGAGGAAGGTGCCTACCTTCTGTTGGCACCTTCCTGGAAGAGGAAGGAACCTACCTTTTGTTGGCACCTTCTTTGAAGAGGAAGGCGCCTACTTACCATGTGTTAATTACGAAAGAAACAAAGTGCCAAGTCCATGAAAAGACCTCGACTGATCCAAATCTGACTAAATCAACTACAATTACACAAAAACACACTAAAATATACAAATTAGATAACACATAATATTATCAAATAATTACATAACCATTCATAAAAATATACAATTCCTATTATATAGCCGCATAATGATTAATAAAAATCATACAAAATATGAGCATTTTTGAGGCTCATCACCTATCATGACCAATATTTACCTTATTTTCCTCATTCTCCACATTCCTTATTACAACAACATTCTTAATGCCTTATTGATTATGATGATTCTGGTCTCTATCAAATTTTGTCAAACACTAATATTACCTCTTGAATAGTGGCTATGGTGTCAACCACTCTAGTTGCCTCTAATGCTTATGGGACTACCACTTTAATTATGGATTATTATTCATAGAACCCCCTCAAAATTCCCCTCCTTCCATATCTTCATATCCCTCCACATTCTACTCGAATACTCCTCCTTTCAAATCTATTATTACCAATTTAAGTCCTTCCTTCTCAAATATCCTACCTCAAAATCCTTTTGAAACAAGCGCATATGGAACCTCTTCTTCTAGTCATCTAAATTCTTTTCCACCTTCTTCTTTCAACATTCTACAACCTCCTACTTTTCATCCACCCCTTCTATTCATATTTCTTCATACAATCCTCAATATCCACCTTCAACCTCCCTCTTTCTATTCGACTCAACACCGTGTGCAACCTGATTTTTCTGTTCCTCATCCATTTGCTCATTCATAGATAAATTCTTTCTCTTCTCTATCTTACACACAAGCCTCTTCCTCCAATCAATCCTTATCTCCTCCTTATACAAATTAGGTTTCTTTCTTTACTTCTCCTCCTTCTTGGACCTCCACTCCACCTTCTCAATCCCAAATTCCTTGACATCAAGCTCCTCCTCTTCAACATCAAATCCTTCTTTTTCAACATCAAACCCCTACTCTTTAACATCAAATATCTTCTCTTAAATATAAATTTTCTCCTCTTTAATACCAAATCCCTCCTCTTCAACATCAAAATCCTCCTCTCCAGTAATAAATTCCTCATATCCAACACCAAACTCTCCAACACTACCAACCTTCCTCATATCAATATCAAGCTCCTCTAGTTTAGGGTCAAATTTCTTCCATATCAACTCAACACCTTGAGCCTCTCATAAATCAATGATCTACGAAACAACAACACTCCCTCAACCCACACTCTTCCTTAGTAACTCAACTTCATGATTCTTCTTCGTCTCCAATCCATTCTACTGCATACCATACCCAAAATCCTCGTCCATATTACCCACCTCTACCACCACATCAATACATCTACCCCTATGCCTAATATTATGATCCAACCTTATTAAACACCCCAATTTATCATTCCCAAGTACATCAAGCACCCCCAAATGAGATACAACTCATGAGGGAGCAACTCAAAATATTGGAATTAAGAACAAGTGGTTATGGGTCTCAAAAGTCTACTTACAATCAGTTTTGCAATGACCTCAAAAATCCCTTTATTTCTATAGATCCCTATTCTTACAGATTTAAGATACCCAAGTTTGATAAATTTAAAGGTAAGGAGGATCCTAAGAAACACCTAAGCAGCTACAAGTTTTATTTCTACCAAATAAATGGTAGTGACCCACTTATGCTCTGCACCTTTCCTTTATCCCTTGGGGGTCAAGCCTTGGAATAGTATGACAATACCCCTCAACAAAACCTCTTCATATTTGAGGAACTAGAAAAGTAGTTTTTAAAACACTTTTTTGTAAGTATCAAGAAGAAGATATTGCTATCAGAACTCTATAGCTTGCTATAATTTGATGATCAGTCCATCAATGACTATGTTTCCAAATGGCATGGGATTAATAACAATCTAACATTTTTTATCCTACCCATGAAGTTGGTAAAAATATTTGCAAAGAGTTGCATAAAGCATATATTTGTGATATTGCAAATCCAATAGCATCATCGCTCCTTTAAATATGTTGATCAAGTTAAAGTGATTAAGGATATCAAAATCTAGGAAGGAGAGGTTAAAATCAAGAAAATGAACTACCCTACTAATACAAGATTCAACAAGAAAACCTCCAACACCAACACATACAAACCTCCTCAAATAAACCAAGTTGTACTAAATGTTACACCTACCTCGTCATAATAATACACTCAACCATACCATCAAGGATATCAACAACCTAATCCTTCCTTTCCCCCTCCACCTAATCAATGGTTGGATCATGCACCATGTCCAATTCATCCACCTCAAAACTATATCCCTCTTTTTGAGCCCCTCCATAACATTTTCTAGAAGTTGTATGATGTAGGACACATTACCCTACCTAAAATTAGATCGAACAATACTAATCGCTCAAAACCTAAAGGCTATAATGAGCACACATTCTATGAATATCGTCAATAATGAGGGCATAATATTAATAAATATTATTAATTTTACCATCTAGTTCAAGATATTATTGATCATAGAGCCATACACATTGATAGTCCTTTGTCTTCACCAAATAAAAACCTAGGGATTTATAAAAACCCTCTACCTGAGCATGAGACTCAACCAATTCAGGTTGTTGCTTTGGCATCAAAACCTCTAACCTGGTAAATAAATCATGTCAATAGCAGATCTTATCAAGGTTTCATAGGCATGATCAATGTCACCATGCAAAACCAAAGATACCCCATATGACCCAATAAACAGTCAAACCCTCCTCTCATACCAACGTCCTCCAATGCACCACCATTACTAGGGGATCCTTCCTCCATTCCATTAAATGTTGCAACCATCCAAAGTAGTCTTACACACCAAATTTACACCACGTTAGTGAAGTTATTGATATATGACCTCTTGCAACAATTACAACCTCATCATGAAGACCTAAATGACATTCTATGATCCATAAATCTAGAATCTAATGGTGTTAATGCTTTTGCCAATTTTTTTAATAGTATGCAAACATGCTTACAACCTTCAATTGTTTTCTATGTTCTTAAAATAACAACTCTTGAAGGGGTAGGGGTCGATCCCATTTACATATCATAACATGCATTTATGGAATAACATGCAAGCGTGTCTTAATTGATACCAGTTCATCCATTAATATCATATCTAACCTAGCCACCTCATCACCTCATCCCTTGACTTGTGGGCTTTTGATGGCTCTTTGCATTCCATAGTAGGTACAATCATTCCACCTTTTTAGGTAGACACAAAAATAATATCTACGTTATGCCATGTTATCGAAGGGGAGATGCAATAAAATATTTTCCTAGGGAGACCATGGATTAGAAATATGCAATGTGTCCCTTCTATGCTCTATTATTACTTGAAATACCTTCATGATAGACAAGTGCATTGCATTCTAGATGATGATGATCCCTTTAAATTTTATAACATGGTCATCTTACCGTAGGGTCCAACCTTATCTTCCACTCAATTTACCCCTACCATGGTTCAACTTAGTGTCCCAACTCCATAAGTCCCTTCACATATAGAACAACTAAATACTCTAATGTAAACACCTTTTGCTATTTCCACTTTCCCAAAAAATCATTCTTCCTAATCACCTACCCTCCAATGATGTCACTTACAACCATGTCTAACTTCTTCTCTTATTCTTCTATAAATCCTCTACCCCAACCTTTACACTCAATTCAATTTCCTCCTAGAACATAATATTATCATAACACCACTTCAAATACCCATATTATTTCTACTACTCTCTCCCCAAATGCATAGCCATTTATAGGATCCTTTAGCCCTCATCCTCACCTTCCTAATAATATTGCTTGACCTACCTCACAATTCACACATGCCACCCATGCCATCTCGCTTACTCCTGAAGAGTACCATTCTTAGGAGCAATGTGTCGCACAATATGAATCTCAGTTTATGTTAGGATCTCACTATTAAAAATAAGCACACTCACACAAAATACTAGAAAATAACACAAATACATCAAATAACTCAATAACACTATGCAAAAATTAAATGTAGAAATGGAACAATCTCACAATAACATAGAATCATAGGCCTCTTCGAGGGGGCAACCTCCTTCAATATTTCATTAGCTTGCAAAAATATGAATTCGTACATGGCTTCATATATTTTAAAGAAAAACTTCATGCAACCCTACCTAAAGGCTCAAGAGTTGGCTTACATGCAAAATGCCACTCGAGCTAGAATCTCCTACCTACCATCGGTTACAATCTTGATAAAAATGGTTACATGAGATGGTGCCACTTGGCTAGGAATCCCACTTGCCACATACATTACAAAGTATTACAAAATAATATCATAATGGGATCCCCCACGTTGGAAGTGGGTCATTACATAAGTAAATGAGAATTACAAAATGGCGTTAGGATAGGATCCTAACATGTCCTTCCCCTTTGAAAAGCTTTGTCCTCAAAGCTGAAAATGAGGGAACTGGTGTTGGAGCTGATGGAGAGACTCCCATGTAGCATATTCTGGCTGGAGCCCACGCCACTGAACAAGAACTTCTATGATGGTACGGTTGTGAAGAGTGTGGGTTCGACGATCCAACAATTGTTCAGGTTCGAGTAATATGGACCCTTCTTCATCCAATTATGGTAATGTTGACTGAACCTGTACCTGTGTGCCCACAAATTTCTTGAGAGAGGAAACATGGAAAATAGGATGGAGCTTGGAGGTGGGCGAAAGAGCCAATTTGTAAGTAGTGGAACCAATCCATTGAAGAACTTGATAGGGTCCATAGTATTTTGCAACAAGTTTCTGGCACCGGTGGAGTTGTAGGGATGATTGTTTGTATGGTTGCAAGCGAAGGAAGACCATATCACCTACATCAAAGCTACGCTCAGAACGATGTTGGTCAGCCTGTTGTTGCATCTGATTCTGGGCCATGTCCAAATTCTGCTTCAGCTGGCGAAGAACATCGGTATGTTGGTTGAGAGTAGTGTCAACTGCCTGGACCTTGGAGCTGCCTGGGATGTAGGAAGAAGGCGTGAGTGGAGGGCACCCATAAATGGCCTCAAAAGGGGTGAGTTTGGTTGTTGTATGATAGGAAGTGTTGTACCACCATTCGGCCAAAGGAAGCCACTTCGCCCATTGAGTAGGATGATCTGATGCAAAGCAACGAAGATAGGTCTCCAAACATTTGTTGACAATCTCAGTTTGACCATCCATTTGTGGATGATAGGCTGAACTCATTTTGAGCTGAGTTCCCTGCAACTTAAACAATTCTTGCCAGAAATGACTAGTGAAGGTGGGATCTCGATCAGACACAATGGAGGTGGGCATACCATGAAGGCAAAAAATAGAATCAAGAAATATTTGGGCAATGGTGGAGGTTGTGTAAGGGTGGCCAAGGGAACAAAAATGAGCATACTTCGAAAGGTGATCCACTACCATGAGAATAATAGACTTACCACCAGATTTAGGTAACCCTTCTATAAAATCCATGGAAATGTCAGTCCAAACCTGATCTGGAATGGGCAAGGGTTGAAGAGTACCCGAAGAACGTACCATTTCACCTTTCATCCATTGGCAGGTATCACAAGCTGTGACAAAATCATGGATATCCTATTTCATACCTTTCCAGAAGAATGTGCGCTTGAGGCGTTCATATGTTTTAAGAAATCTTGAATGGCCTGTAGAGGGAGCAGTATGTAGTTCCTTCATGAAGAGCTCACGGAGTGGGGACGTGCGAGGAAGAACAAGGCGTTGGCGATAACGCAGGTCATGGCCATCCCAATTGTAGCCTAGGAATGAAGTAGGATCATCATGGAGCGAGGTCACCAAAGCTTTCAAATCTGCATCCTGAAGTACCTCCTGTCGTAAGGAATCTATCCATTGAGGAACAGGTGAGGAAATGGCACATAACATACTGAGGGCCTCAAATTGGTGAGAGAGAGCATCAGCCACAAGATTCTCTTTGCCTTTTTTATAGGTGATATCGTAATCATATCCCATGAGTTTAGAAACCCATTTTTGTTGTTCTAGGATAGCAACCCGTTGTTCTAAGAAGTATTTGAGACTCTGATGGTCTATTTTAATGGAGAAATGGCACCCAATGAGATATGGTCACCAATGGGTTACAACATGTAATATGGCCAACATCTCCTTGGCATATGTAGACTTTCCCAAGTTACGATCAGAGAGTGCCTTACTAGTGAAAGCCAAGGGTCTCCCTTCTTGCATCAACATTGCCCCGATGCCATGACCGAAAGCATCACTTTCAATGACAAAAGGCTTGGAAAAATTTGGCATGGCTAAAACTGGTGTTGTGGTCATAGCATGCTTCAATTCGAGGAAGGCTTGGTCAGCGGGCCCCATCCAAGTAAAGGAGTCCTTATTTAACATGGATGTGAGGGGGGCTACTATTTTACCATAATTACAAATAAATTTGTGGTAGTAACCTGTAAGCCCTAAGAATCCTCGAAGTCCCTTGAGAGTGCGAGGTTTTGGCCAGTCTTGAACTGCTCGAATCTTCTTGGGATCGACCTTGATGCCCTCTTTGGAGATAATGTGTCCTAGATACTCCACTTCATTTAGACCAAAGGAACACTTGGACCGCTTAGCAAAAATTTGATGTTGTGCCAACAATTGTAATGTTTGATCCACATGGATAAGGTGTTCTTCCCACGAGTGACTATAAACCAAGATATCATCAAAGAAAACCAGGATGAACTTCCATAGGAAAGGGCGAAATATGTTGTTCATCAGGCTCTGAAATGTGGAAGGAGCATTTGTCAGACCAAATGGCATTACCAAGAACTCATAGTGACCTTCATGAGTACGAAATGTAGTTTTGGGGATATCCTCGTCCTTGAGCCAGATTTGATGGTAGCCAGAACGAAGGTCTAACTTGGAGAAGTACATAGCTCCATGTAATTCATCCACTATCGAAATGGGGAATTTATCCTTGATGGTAATTTTGTTGAGCTCATGGTAGTCTATACACAATCACCATGAGCCATCCTTCTTGCGAACTAGTAAAACTAGAGAAGAGTAAGGGCTGGTACTCGATCGAATGACACCAGCTTTGAGCAATTCTTGTACCATCTGCTCAATTTTAGACTTGAGAGCATGAGGATACCGATACGATCTGATGTTGGGTGGTGCATTACCTAGTAGTAGTGGAATAGCATGGTCATGTGAGTGACGAGGTGGCAGGGTAGTTGGTTCTAAAAAACACCATCATGCTTGGTAAGGACAAGTTGCAAATCTGCTGGAATTTGATCCACTATGGAAGTGCTTGGTTGAATTGAAAATATTTGTGCAATGACCCCACGGGATGACTTTTTCAACAACTTCTCCATAATATTGGAACTAAAAATTTGGGAAGGGCCTATTTTGGCACCATGGAGGATGTGTGTTTGTCCATGCTGTGAAAACTGCATCCATAGTTCTACAAAGTTCCAGTTGATAGTGCCCAAGGTGCTCAACCATTGGGATCCCAACACTATGTCACATCCTCCCAATTGGAGGGCAAACATGTCTTGCTTGAGTTCATAATCCCCCATATTTATTTTAACATTGTGACATTTACCTTTACAAGGTAAAGTGCCTCCATTTGCCACCATGACTTCAAAGGAATTGCATGTGTGTATATAGCAATTGGCCTGCTTAGCAACTCGAGGATCAATGAAGTTGTGTGTACTGCCTAAATAAATAAGAATAGTAAGGCATTGGCCTTTGAAAAAGCCCACAACTCTCATGGTTTGTGGAGTGGTAACCCCGAAAAGAGCATGGACAGAAATTTTTGCTTCAGGGTCTTGGGTTTCCTCTTCCTGTTGAGTTGGTGCTTTAGTTGTGTCACTCTCCTCATCACTATGGTCACTGCTATCGGGTTCCTCTGCATCTATTAAGAACAATCTCTTATTTGCACATCTATGCCCCTTTACAAATTTTTCATCATAATTATAACATAGCCCTTGGGCGCGGTGCGCATCCATTTCAGCTGTAGTCAGTCGCTTAGGAGCAGGAGGTTTATTATCAGTATTATTTTGGAACCGAGGAGGAAAGGGAGGCCGAGCTTGAGAAAATCGCGGTGTCCACCATTGAGTTGAGAGTTTAGATTCGGCCAATCGGGCTAAAATGATAGCCTCCATCATGGTTTGTGGTTTAAACATCTTGAATTCAGCCTGAAGATCATATTTCAACCCACTCATGAAACAACTCATAAAAATCCCTCATTCAAGCCCCTTGTCTTATTGGCCAATTTCTCAAATTGTGTCTGGTAATCACGAACTGTGGTAGTTTGTTTTAGCTTTGTCAATGCTCCTGTAAAGTCTTCATAGTCATTAGGGCCAAATCGGGTGAGTAGTTGGGACTCAAAGTCCTCCCAAGATAGATCAGGGGTAGTGGCTCATAGCCATTGGAACCAATGTAAGGCTTCAAATTCTAAGTTGAAGGAAGCCATCTGAACTCGATGATATATAGGGACATTGTGGAGTCTAAAGAATTGATCAACCCGACATAACCACCCATCGACATCCTTTCCATTGAACTTAGGAAAATCCAATTTAGGCATTTTGAAGGTCGGATCATGGTCATAGTGAGTGTCTTTGATTCCCCTTCTTCGGTCTTCTATTTCCCTTCTTCGACCTCATTCCGAGTTTTCATCTTGGTGTTCAGATGTGAGAGTACCTTGCAATTGTGTCTCCACCTCTGTAAGTTGTTTTTCTAAGCGGATTCTAGTGGTATCCTGATATGT
This sequence comes from Wollemia nobilis, assembly GCA_028583015.1. NCBI lineage: Eukaryota > Viridiplantae > Streptophyta > Pinopsida > Araucariales > Araucariaceae > Wollemia > Wollemia nobilis. The sequence continues at coordinate 13,173,147 of JAQPPZ010004624.1, read as the reverse complement.
TCGGAGCTCTCGAATCTCTTCTCTTATGGTGTGGTTTGTAGTGGTCAAGTAGTCAAGGGATTTTTGCATATCAGCCAATAATGTGGTAATTTCTAACTCCTTTTGTCCATGAGTACCGCTCGCCATTGTGGGCCCTCTTTTACTCAGTTACTAAAAATAGATGTGGGATTTTAGGAGTTACTATTTTTAGTAAGGGTCCAAAATTTAATTTGGGCAATGTGTTGCAACACTGATTTTAGGATAGGGTCCACTTCGGTGGTTGTTTGATCTGAGCGCTCAATGAGGAGATATACTGAATTTCTTGACTTTTTGTGATCTCCTATTGGTTGCTAGTCGATGTCAAGGTAATTTCTTCCACTTGGACTTAAAATATCACCAGTGAGTCCTTGAGAGTCTTTGGTGTAGAATAACAAGTAGCTTCTATTCCCAAAAATTTGGATCAATTTGATTGACCGTTGAAAAGTTATGGCCTTAGCAAGAAAAATAAAAAATTACTATTTTTGGAAAATCGGTGCAAAATTTGACCAGGGGCTGCCAAGGACAATTTTGTTTGGAATAGAGTGTAGAATTATCTACTAAATTTTGGAGTCAATATAAGCTCTGTGTGAAGAGATATCCCTATTTTAATAAAATTTCAATGCTTTTTTTTGTTGTGTTGTTGGTTGTCGATTTCTGATCTGGAGTTATAGTTCAAAATTTGGGACCTAGGATCAACTGTCTCTGACCTGTAGACTACACCCTGACCACCCTATCACTATCATATTCCTTCCTCTGTCACCTGTATTGCGGTTACTGACACGGTTCCTGTCACTGACCCTGGGGATTCTCTGATATTGATAGTATTGTTCCTAACACTAGAAGTCTGTAATTTTGGACTATTATAGAGGGTTGTTATTGTTGACCTGACTATCTCTGTTACTGACCAGACTATTTCTGTCACTGTCCTGATTATTCTATTTTTGACCATAGGCTATTGCAGACACTTGCAAGATCTATCCTGACTATTGGTGCATGCAAGTTTGTTTTCTGTGATAAGGAATGCCTTCTCTGTATGCTCACTTTTGGGGTTGTGAATGCAGGTTAACAAAATAGGGATGGTGTTGATTTGTAGGTGGAAGTTATGTTTTGTAGAACCAGGGTATGCTAAGCAAGGGAGTATGTAATACCCATAGGCCCTCTATTATACCGTAGTGATGAAAAATAGTGCTCGAACCAATATTTCAGGCCACTACCCAAGGAGGATTCCACACATACCCTTGAGCACACTATCTGCCTCTCTGACAGTATGGGAGGGTGATCATCCGGGATGCTGTGTCCCATGGACTATGGATAATATAAGGCCGAAAAGCTTCCTAATGGATAAAATTTTTTTAAACCTAGATTGTCTCCCGATACACCCAAAGATGCGTGGGAGCTCAATTCCTTGCATGAGTGTTGTCTAAGGCCTAGGTATTGGAGCCTGATCGCCCCTCACTTCACTAGACGCTTTATGGGCTATCTAGCTTAGCCAATAATGACAACTCCTTCACGATATTTTAAAACCCCCAACACAGGGTTTCTAACCTACACAACTACTAAAACAAAGAATGTATTTTTTTTGTATTTTTTGGATTTTTGGTCAAAAAAAGACTGTATTTTTTTTGGATTTTTTAATAAGGGAAAAAATAGAAATGAAAAAACACACAGAAATTTATACCTAATAGGTGGAATGGCTGGAAAAAATCATCTCAGTTGTAGCAGAACTCGGCCCTGGAAAGCGCTCTGATACCACTTGTTAGGATCTCACTATTAAAAATAAGCACACTCACACAAAATACTAGAAAATAACACAAATACATCAAATAACTCAATAACACTATGCAAAAATTAAATGCAAAAATGGAACAATCTCACAATAACATAGAATCGTAGGCCTCTTCGAGGGGGCAACCTCCTTCAATATTTCATTAGCTTGCAAAAAGATGAATTCATACATGGCTTCATATATTTTAAAGAAAAACTTCATGCAACCCTACCTAAAGGCTCAAGAGTTGGCTTACATGCAAAATGCCACTCGAGCTAGAATCTCCTACCTACCATCGGTTACAATCTTGATAAAAATGGTTACATGAGATGGTGCCACTTGGCTAGGAATCCCACTTGCCACATACATTACAAAGTATTACAAAATAATATCATAATGGGATCCCCCACATTGGAAGTGGGTCATTACATAAGTAAATGAGAATTACAAAATGGCGTTAGGATAGGATCCTAACATTTTATTGCATCTACCCCATCCCTCCTTTGACCAATCTTCCTTAAGGCTCCCAACCATCATCATCCTCTTCTACCTCTTCATATCGAGGGTCATCACAACAAGCGCATCATGAGATACCTCATGTATAAATACTTATGACAAATCATAGTCTGAGAGAGTATACTATACATATTGCTTGTATATTCCCTCCCAGTGTATTGTTCATTACAGAATTTGGTCATCCTCGTGATGTCCCTATCTATCATTATTCCTCTTGGTCCACCAAAAAATCAAACCAATTTACAAAGGCATCAATACCTCCTAAAAATAATTGAGCCCAAAGAATGAGAAAACAAATTTTACAACCTAGATTACATGTCTAACCCATCTTTTACCATGCACTATTTCCAATATTTCAATTGGCATGGGTTTGATCTCAAATTCTATGAACAAGGACCTAGGAGCCTTATTGATCCACCTTCCCAACAACCTAAGCATAAATTAGGCTTGGATTACCATCATAACCACATAGAAATTATAGAGTATGAACTCCAAAACCTCACCCTCGATACTATAGAGGATAATTTTGACATAGATCCTGAATATGAGCTCCATAATGATAGTCTCTCTTCTCAATCAATGATGGACATTTCCTATAGCTTTTTACAAGCTTTCCAAATTCATATTACTTTTGCTAAATTTTTTGATGATAGCTCAATGAAAACATCGACGCTCTCTCACTTACATCTACTATCTCTAAAGATGTCTCTTCCCACATTCTTCCCTTCCCTATCAATCTACATAATCATCTCCTACATCACATTATGCCTCGTCGACTCTCACATTAACCACGTTCTCCTCTAGTCATTTTGTGATCATTCCTAAACCAATCACTTTTATCATCAACTTTGGATACATCCTCTAGTGACTCCACATCCTCATTTCACTCAAATTCTTCAGTGAAGATGATTTTTGTTGATCTATTTACCCCATTCCACTATGTCACCCATCCTAATAGAGTCATCAACATTGATTCAAACTACATCAACTTTGATCACCTTCCTTTCGATCCTACCCCATGTGACTTTCTTCCATACAAACACGTGGCACACCAAGCTAGTGCTTACCTTCCTCCATTACCAGTTCAAGATTCTTTTGTCAACTAGGTTGACATTAATCACAATAATGAGATCCTTATTAAGAATACACCAATGATTTGCATCTCATTTCTATCATTTCCTAACTCAAATATGGCTTCCACATGCTTGTGAAGGACACCATCGACGTTGACATCAGTGATGATCCTCCTAATCCCTATATCATCAAACTTAAACAAAGCTTATTTATTGAAGAGAAAAAAAACTTTACTACACTACTTAAACAATATAAAAAAGTATTCACTTGGTCCTATATGAAAATACCTGGTCTTGATCCATATTTAGTGGTCCATAACCTCACACTCGATAATAACACAAAACCCGTTAAACAAAAAATCAAGAAGATGCACCCTACAATCTCTTTAATGGTCAAAGAGGAGTTACAAAAACTAATAAATGTGAGATTTTATTCAACCAATCAACTACCATGAGTGGGTCTCCAATATGTTGGAAATTTTGAGTCCATATGAGTTGTCATTAATGTCAAGATAGACAGATGGCATTGTTGATTTATGTCAAAACATGAAGTTGTCATTGATTCCAAGAAGCGAATCACCATTGATGCCAAAAGGTTGAAATGTGCAAGTGAAAAGACATCATAGGACACCTCACAATATTATGAATGGAAAATTTGGATGGTTTTTATTAAAACCAATGGTGGCAATTTGAATGGTTTTTATTAAAACTAATGGTGGCAATTTTAATGGTTTTTATTAAAACCAATGGTGGCAAGTTAAATGTTTTTTATTAAAACCAATGATGTCAAGTTAAATGGTTTTCATTAAAACCATGTGGGCAAGTTGTAAGGTTTTTCTAAAAACCAAGGATGCTATAAAGTTTGGTTTAAAATAACAAAGCCCATTTAATTATTAAATTATAATAATTAAATTCTTCAAAAGAATTTAATTTATTATATTTAATAAATTAAATAAGCTAAAGTGTGGGCACTTTAATAAAGTTTGGGTGCATATTATAAAACTTGAGCACTGGGTTATTTATGTGTAAGGTTTACTCCTCTTCCATTGATGTCATCGCGTTCTCATCATCGACATGAAGAAACAAAGGCACATGGTATATAAATACCATAGCCTTCTCAAAGGTTAAGCATCCTCTCATCCGTAGAAATAATTTATCTTTGAGCTTTGCAAAATTTCTCCTTGTGAAATAGTAGTTCATGTGAAGACTTAGGGCAGCGTGAGAGAAGAAGCCAAGACATGGCTTGTGGAAATCAAAGGGTGCAAAGGAGTGGAAGCTCCAAGGGAGCATGTGGCCCCATGTCGTTTGGAGCCAAGGTGAAAGCGCTTAAGGAGAGAAGCACTTCGTGTAAAGCCAAAGTGGTAACATTATTTTATTTAATATTTGATTTTTGACTTATGCTAAGGTTATACTTAGGAGAAATAAGGAGGTAAATGGTTTGATTAGTGCCTAAGTTAAAAATGAGTTTTGTGGATTTTATAAAAGTGTTAGGTGAAATTTTAATTGGTGGATAAAAGCTCTTTGACCATAGAAAAGGAAATATTAGTTTATTAAAGGTTTTATATTTTAAATGCAATAATAAAATAGGGAGTCATAAGTAGAAAAGTAGATTGATTTTTGAAGAATAAAATTCTGAAGTGGCTTATGACAAATATGTTTGATTGAGATCAATTTGTGATGTCCTGGGGTTTTGAGAAGTGAATATTCAAATTATTGTGGTGTTGGATATTATTTTAATATTGGAGCGATAAGGTGTATTCATGAATTATTATATGCCTTGTATTGTTAACTAACCTTCTTGAGCTTGGCAAAGAAGTGTTTTATTGTTGTGGCAGTTTCTTGAAGTTCCTTCATCATCAAGAAAAGGTATGAGCACATTATTCCATAGTTGAGTTGATTGATTGGTTTTCTAAAAATAAGTTTGGAGTGAAAAGGACTTGATTAGGGTTTCCTATTGAGTGTGTTGATTTAATGCTTCAAGGTTTTTTGGAATAAAGAATTGTTGTTAAAATATTTTTTGATAAGCATTGTTGTTGAAGCCATTGGTTGTATGAAGAACTTGAACTAAGGTTTGAAAAGAACATGAGTATCATTGCTATGTGAGACTTGTTTGATAAGCATTGTTGTTGAAGCCATTGGTTGTGAGAAGAACTTGAAATAGGGTTTGAGCATCATTACTAAGTGAGGATTGCTTTATAAGAATTGTTGTTGAAGTGAGTTGTTGAGCAAATAAATTGAACTAGGGTTTGCAAAGATCAAGAGTATCATTGTTATGTGAGATTTTTTGTTGAGTATTTTTGCAAATATTTTGAGTTGGTGTTCATATGATTGGACTAGGGTTTGTGAGAAAGGGGTGTTTCATTGAGTGATTGGTTGAGTAGAGTTGGTTGATCCTAGTCAAGTGGATGTGTGAAGTGATTGTTCAAGTTCCATAAAAAAAACTATTATATATTATGAGTTGAGTTGAGAAAGTGATTGAGCATTGAATTGAATTTGAAGCATATTGAGTCTCTAACAATTCTCCTTATGTTTCTAAGAAAGTGATTGAAAGTAATTGAGGATTGTGATAAGTGTAGAATATATTGAGTCTCTAACAATTCTCTTTATGTTTCTATGAGATTGGACAAGTTTTGTGTGGACTTGTTGAGCAGATTTGAGGTAAGTCTTTGAGGAGATTTGTGGACTAATTTTGAGTGAGATTTTGTGGAAGCTTAAAATATAGATTTGGATAAGTTCTTAAGAGGAATTGTTGAGCAGATTTGAGCAAGTTCTAAAGAGGACTTGTAGAGCAGATTTAAGCAAGTTCTAAAGAGGGCTTGTGGAGTAGATTTGAGAAAGTTATAGAGAGGACTTGTAGAGTAGATTTGAGCAAGTTCTAGAGAGGAATTGTAGAGCAGATTTAAGAAAGTTCTAGAGAGGACTTGTGGAGAAAATTTGGAAAATTTCTAGAGAGGACTTGTGGATAGATTAGTGTGAGATTTTATGAAAGCTTACAAGGAATATTTGAGATAAATATTTGAGAAGAATTGAGAGCAGTGTTGATTGATTTATTCAAACCTTGAGTTAAGGTTTAGGGTAGATCCAGCAGAGTTGAGTCAAACCTTGAGTTAATACTTGAGGACAAAGATCAAGTATAAATTTGTGCTAGATTGAAGGACTATGTTTAGTGCAGATTTGAGAATAGATTTTGGTGCAAATTTGAGGATAGGTTTGTGCCAGACCAGAGATAGAGATTGAGCAGATTTATGCTAGAATAAAGGATTGTGTTTAGTGTAGATTTGATACTAATATTTGGAGGTGACAGATCATAGAGGACAATAGTCTCCAATGGATAGAGATCCATTAGATAGGGTAGTGAGGATAGGTATTCTAAGTGGGGACAAGAGTATTTAGTGGAAAGAGATCCACAAGCCAGTGCAGTGGAGGCAATAGTCTTCTAGAGTATCACCAACCAGAGCAGAGGAGGAGTTATCCTATGGATAGAGATCCATGAACTTGATTTAGGGGATTGGTATCTCATTTGTATATAAGTCCATAAATATTATAATAGGGAAAGGATTCCCAAGATATTTATTGAGAAAATTTAGTGAAATATTTTCTCTTTAGAGTAGCCCAAAATGGGTGAACCACATAAATTGTGGTGTCTCTATTATGTGTGGTTATTTGTGCATTGATTTTATTACTATTATTGATATTACTATCTATACATTTCATAATATATATTTGGAAAGAAAAGTAAAAAGTGGTCTTATACTGTTCACCCCCCTCTCAGTATAAGCTTGTGTTCTTCAATTGGTATCAGAGCGAGTTACTTTAGAAGAGTTTAACAACTTGAAGGAAAAGTTAACAAGAACACAATGTATTCTAAGAATGTGCCCTCAGATAATTTAGCACCAGTATTTTATTGAAGTGACTATATATATTGGAGTATGAGAATGAAGATCTACTTGATGGCACTTGGCAATGAAATTTGGAAAGCAGTTGAAATTGGATATGATCCCTTGATTAATCTTCCTACAGATAAGGAAGGTAAGCTCATAAAACATTACAATTCAAAGCAATGAATGCAATTTTGAGAGGTTTGCATAGAATAGAGTCTATGAAAGTTATACATTGTCAAACTACAAAAGAAATATGGGATAAACTACAAAATATATATGAAGGAGATAAATGTGTCAAGAAAGTAAATATGTGAAATCTCAAAGGACAATTTGAAGAATTAAGAATGAAGGATGAGGAAAACATTAGTACTTATCTACTTCAAATTGATGAGGTTGTTAATGCTATGCAAGGACTTGCAATGAAGATTGATGAATCGGATATTTGTGATAAATTTTTAAGAACTCTTCCAAAAAGATTCAGTGAAAAGGTTTTTGCTATAGAAGTGTCAATGGGTGGTGATACTTTGACAAGAGATATATTGCTTGGTATTATTACAGCACATGAGATAAGAACAAAAGAGGAACCAAATCCTCAGAAAGAAGCAGAATTCAAAGCAATCAAAAATATAAAGGGTAAGAAGTTAGAATCAAGCAATGAGTCATCCAGTGATGAAGAAGAAAATTATGGCAGAAGGAATAAGGATTCAAGAAAATATAGAGATACAAGGTTTGTTAAATTTTTTAATTATGGAAGGTATGGTCATTATGCAACTGACTGTCAAGAAGATAAGAATAACAATGATGAAGAAAAAATAGATCACAAGAACAAGGAATCAGAAAGATACAGGCACCAAAAGAAAAGCAAGGATGGAAAAAGAAAACAAGGAAATAAGTTCTTTCAAAGACAAAAGAGAATCTACTATGCAGATAAATTAAGTAAGTACTCAAGTGATAGTGATGCTAGTTTTTCAGAAAAATGATAGAGATGAAGTCCTATTTATGATTGAAGAAAAAGAACAAGTTAAGAAAAGGACTCCAGTAATTCTCAAGTGTTTTAGATGTGGTAACTTTGGAAATCTTGAAGATAGTTGTACAAAGGATGGTTATAGTTTTAGTGATGATGAATATGAAGATACACTTGAAGGACCAAAAGAAAATATTTCTAATGGCACTAGAAGAAGGAAAATATGATCCTACAGAAGACAAGCCAATAGAAAATAAAGATATGGACAAAGGTAAACAAATAGAGGAGTATTCAGAGAAATATGGATATGATTTCAAGGGAGAACTTATTTATGCTCTTGACACGATAAAGAAGGTAAAAAAGCAACACTCTAAACTTGAAATTCAGTTTCAAGAATGTGATGAAGAGAGAAGATTGCTTATAGAGGATTTAGAAAAATCAAAGGCTAAGGCAAAGAGGTTCAAAGATAAGTTAGAAGCAAAGATCTTAGAATGTGAAAAGCTAGCACAAGAAGTGGCACTCCTAAGAGAAGATTTATAAGACTCCAAAGTCAAGCTAAAAGGGTTCAAAAATAGCTCAAATAACTTGGATAAGTTCATCAAGATACAAAAACCTACATCCAGCAAAATAGGTCTTGGATTTGAATAGGTTCAAAAGAAATGGGAAGGAAAGTCAACCTCAATTTTTGGAGGAGAAGAAAATTCAGATGAAGATACTCCAAAAGAAGATAGTGTAAAAGAAAGTGAGACATCTGAGGATGAGTTGGATAATAGAGAGTTCAAAAAAATAGGAACAATGCACAAAGAAGATACAGATGGAACATCAATTAGAATAGGTCAAGAGAGACTAAGAAACCAATGAGGTCAAGATAAGGAAATATCAATGGAAGATGTTTTTCATATCACAGGTTTGGGCACATGGCTTCATAGTGCAGGACACATGAAAGACAGGAATATGGGAATAGACAACTTTTCCATGGGTATTGCTACTCATGTAATCAGTTTGATCACAAGGCAATGAATTGTAGGGTTCATGAAAAAAGAGGATATGGCTTAGCTAGGATAAATCCTAATATATTTGCACCTCTAAGTAATAATAACATTAAGTGTTATAAGTTCAATAATTATGGTCACACAAAAAAGTTGTGTAGAGCAGACATTCTAGAAACAAGTATGAACAGGAACATGAACAAAAACATGGATATGAACATGAATAGGAATAGAAACATGGATATGAAAAGGAATAGGAACAAGAACCAGAATGTAGAAATAGATAGGAATATGGATATGGAAATAAATAGTCAAAGGATTAAGAAGGATCAGATAAGAAGGAAAGAGGATAAAGGTAAATAACAGTGCTTTCTAGGAGTAGAAATACTCCCACCATAGAATTAACCACCTCAAGAGGAGGTGGGGGAGGGGCTAAGCTAAGAGGCTCATTCTTAGCCCCGAGCCCCAAAGGTGACCCTTTGCCATTGATGTCAAAGGGGGAGATATTTGAGTAAGGGGAAGAGATTTGGTATTTTAGAAAAGAGGTGATCACATAAACGAAGTTCGTTGAGGTCAATTTTAGCCGGTGCAAGTACAATTTAGATTGTTGACACTGAAGCTTGTGGATGCCTCTTGTGTGGCCAATAGAACCAGAGAAAAAAATAAAATAAAGAGTGATCCAAATTTATATTGAAGAATTGTATTACTTTTATCAAAGAAATATTTCAACCTAGAAATAGTGTAAAATCATAAGATTATACTGTATTTTTAACCATTCTTTTTTTTTTTCAAATGAGCAATGTGAAGAATTATTATTCTTTTGAAAAGTATATCATAGAAAATGATTGAGCTTTTATTTTATTATTAGTTTTAGTGATGTTCATATTTATTATCTTTGGAATATGAATAGAAGCATTGTTTGCTTATTAGAAAGAAATAAAAGTGATTCATTTATTTAAAAGACAAATGTTGCATCTTGATAGAATCAAAGAATTTTGGTTAAATGTTATAGTAACTATATTCATATTTCTCTTATAAGTATATTTAGCTATTACTTTTATATAAAATAACCTTTCTTTTAAAGGTTTTATTAATTAAGTAGAAGCATCTTTTATTAGTAGACGAAATGTTTATTTAAAATGAATATTAAATTATTTTAATAGAAAATTCATTATTTTTAAATAATAAATGAATTACTTATTTTGAATAATTAGATAGATGATTTATTTATTTAAAAAGAATAATTGTTTATTATATTTAAATAAATGAATTATTTTAAAGGAATATTCTCTTTTAGTTAAAATAATAAATAAATAATTATTCAAGATGATTTATTTTTTTTAAATAGAATAATTGTTTATTTTATTCAAATAATGGAATTATTTTAAAGGAATATTTAAATAGATGGCTTATTTTTAAAATTTATTTAAAAGAAGAAATTTATCTTAAGTAACCAAGAAAAGGGTCCTTCGAGGCCAACTTAAGGTTTTTACTTAAGAAAAATTAGAGGGAAAACACTCTTATTTGGATATTTTTGATTAAAGACTCTTAGAATTAATGCTTATCTTGGGATTAGATAGGTTTGAAGGCTACTTATAGTTGAAAATACTTTATAACCCTAAGCCTACCTAAATCATTGAGGAGGATGATACCAAGACCTATCTTTTTGATTGAATCATCGGGAAGGATGAACTACTATAGAAACCAAGTTTCTAATACCATTGGATTGTGTGCATGTAGTAAACAAATATTCAAGAATAACCACTAAGGATGGGCGGTATGGGACGCCCATTTAGGTCATTATACAAGCAATTAATGATGGTCCTTCCATGAATTTATCAAATAGGGAATCTTGGTGGGAGTATTATAGACTTTATGGAATATTCTATGATGGGTTGGTATGGACAAACCATCGTATTTAAAATTTTATCAAGAGAGACCATGATCAGTACCAGGTGAATGACATGACCTTAATTTCCCATGGTACTAGATTTTAATCTAGATGCAAGGTCATCAATTAAACACTATAGCATCTACGCTAAACACCCTTACATGATATTCAAGAATAAATGAGTAAAATTAAACTCAATATTCCACATGTTAAGGGAGGGGAGTGATGGATCCACCCTCTAAGTGTTATGGACCTTAAAGGATAACCCTAAATTGTGGTTCTAATTTCTCATGATGGGCCCAAGGGTGAGAAGGATAGAACCTCTGAAGGTACCTTTTATGATATCTGACCAATATCGTCCACTTGGGAGGCCATCTACAATGGTTATAATCCCAAAAGTGGTATTCAATGCTATGTGTTGATTGCTAATGGGTGCAAAACAAAAAATATTACCCTTATCGAACCGTCTCACTTGTTTGTCAAACCTATAAGTGTGATCAGATCGTTACAACTAGTGTATTATACAAGGTTGTCACACAACTATTTATTTGCTTTGACCAACAATAAACATTTACAACTTCTAAAATAGGAGGATCATACTGTAAAGAATAACAAAATGATAGGGTCCCATCTTAGAAGTCTTTAAGATAAAAAACTAGAGCATCTATATTGACTAGTAAACATGAACCTATGAATACTTTAAAATACATCAATGTAAATAAGAAAGAGCATAAATTAAAGTGGATATATTTATTAAAATATTGAAGCACTGATGTGCATCTCTAAAGTATGTTAAGAATTAACACAACATATTATATCCCTTTCTATTTTAAAAGGTATAAGACTTGACTCTTAAATGAAGAAATAATAGTTAGCTCTCACTCAATGATCTCTTAAGATGATTTTTTTAGCCATAGTAGCTCAATTCTATTATATATGTATTAAAAAATAATCCATTTTCATTTCTCCATTTCATATTTATTATAAAGTGACTAAACAAATTTTCACTCTAGAGATCACTTGATCACTTTTAACATGACATTTGTCTAGTCAATATATATATGAGAAATGATGTCACCTTGTTGAAGTTAAATTACTTATTTTCATGGATACCAAAAGTTTGAATTTCTTTGTTTGATATATCTAAAAAATATAATCTTAGTGGAATAATCCCTAGCATGGCACATCTCTCCTTCCAATCTGGATTTCGATACTTTTACCTATTTCATGATCACATTTAAATTTTCTTCAACAATCAATAAATTTATTAATCATTTCTAGGGAAGACCTAGTACTATATTTATTTTCTTATTGGATAACATAATAAACATTGTGTTGAAGCATGTCGGTTTTATAAAAAAATATTTAAAATTTTAATGATGATTATAATGAATAATATTTCAATAAAACCTACTACAAGTCAGCTTTGTATTCAGTTTTTGTCATTGTTTTATTTTTTTTACTTTAATTTTTCTGAATTTAAAATCTAATACTATTATATTACGTAGAGGTGACAAGATGAATCTATTTGACATAATAATAAACTAAGGGATAAATATTCAAGATACTAAAATTTTAATTAAATATAGTTATAAATAGTCTACCTATTTGATCAAGAGACCTCTACATTTCTTTTTTTTTATTATATTGGTGGAAGGGGTTTTTGAAAGGGGCCCAACCCTTTTACATTTTCATAAAAAAAAAAAACATAATACTTCCATACAAAGCCCAAAATGTGAGAAAAAGTGAGTTATCAATTTGAAAATACAACCCACAACAATAGAAACACAACACTAAGACAAATACTTAACCACAGTTTCTTTTACATTCTCTACTATCTTACATTTGTGAATCCTTTTTTCTAATCCTTATATCAAATAACTGCATTTTGAAATTTATTATTGCTAATTTCCATAATTTCTTATGGAAAATTATCTTCCAAGATTACATATCCTTCATTGTGAATTCTCCAATTGGATGCCCAATATGCAACCTCATTGTCTTCTCGCTAGATATGTACAATTTGCACATTTTCCAAGTTCCTAATTTTTAGTCTAACCTCATGAATCATATAATTTATTTCCCAACTTGAATCTTGATTACCCTTGATCAGGTTGATAATTTTTAATGAATCTCCTTCTATGATGATATTTTTAACTCCAATTCTATCAATCAGCCTAATGCCTAGGAACAAAGCTCTAGTTTCAGCAAAATGATTAGATTGAATTTCAATATTCTCAACATACAATAATACCACTTCTCTTTCATTCCAAAAAATACCACCAACACCTGCTATACCTGGATTCTCTTTTGAAGCACCATCAAAATAAAATTTTAACCAACTTTGCGATGGAGGCTCCCATTTTGTTTGAAGTATTTTAAGCTTGGAAGAAATTAATGGTTGAAAACTACAAGAATCCAACCTCCAACTATTTGCAATAAAGTTTTTATGATCATCTTCCCATGAGTCCTTGAAATTGATTATTAAAATGTTCTCCTTCATAGCATTGCAGATCCTGATCACTATAGACATCACATCTTTCTTGCATACTTTAACAAATCTATTGTTTTGTTCTTTTCAAATACTCCACATAAAGTGAGGTAAACAAAATTTCCATAAAGTGCTTAGTATTTTACTCCTAAAATATGATTCTCAACTTAAGTATAAATAACAATAGAATTTGGCAAGACCCATGTTGTACAAAATTTGACAAGGATGCTGTGAAAAACCTCATTTGAAAATGAACATCTAAAAAAGAATTCCATGCCTCCTCCCAATTCATTTCACATAATGGGCATCTATTAGGGATCTATAGACCTCTCTTAAGCAAATTGTCCACTGAGAAATTTGTTTTGAACTACAAGCCAAGAGAAGAAGGCCACTTTTAAAGTTAGATATTTTAGCCATATTTTGCTTATCGGTAGCCATCCTAATCCTACATCTTCCAAGAGAAAGTACCCAAATTTTATAGAGTACTTCCCATATTTCTTGCATTTCCAAATTGGATAATCCTCTAGTCTACCTTGATTTAGAAAATATACTTGTAATATTATATTTAGTTTCTTTACCACTTATATTTTCCTAACACTCATATCCTCAACATATATACGTTTTCACATTTTACCATTAGTATATGCAATGATAAAATTACGAACCCATTGTCCATACTGATAAGAAATTTCTTGTTCTAGTTTCACAAATTCAAGGTCTTCACATAAAGGGATACTTTTAATCAATCTATCTCTCCAAAAGTTTACTTTTCTTCCATTTCCAATCTGCCGTCTTAATGCCTCTTGAATAAGAGGTTTAGTTTTTTTAATATTATTCCAAAAAAATATCCTTTTATAACTTTCTATTCTACCAAACAATTGTTTTCATTTCTCATATACTTTTCTTTCAAGATCTAGATCCATCCTACTTTTTCATATGTAACTATTTTCCACCCCTATTTTCCTATGAAAGCTTTGTTCATTTGTTTTAATTTTCTAAAACCTAGGCCTCCCACCTCCTTTCTACTATATTTAAAAAATTAACCTTAGTATAAACACTATGATTAGTTTCTTAGAGATTTATGTGAATATAGTTGAAAATTTAAAACTCATCCCTATAGAAAAATGCATTACATTCAAGCTTCTTTATATAGAATTTTTTCAAAAATACAAGATATTTGATCTCCTACAATCTTTTCAAACATGATCATGTTGTTTGTAACTTTGAGGAGTATTAAAAATTTAAGTCTTTTCTCTAAGCTTGAAATTATTAAAAAATCACATAAAAATTATCCCTTGCTTCTTGTCTTTTTCTACATTGATTTTTATCTTTGAGGAAGTATATGCCATGCCTTGGTTTTTTTAAGTACTAACCGGTATGTGTCTCTCTTTTCTATTCTATGTCAAAAACATTAAAAAAAATTTCTTATTTTTATTGCACAAGATGTTAGTCTTAAATAAATACTTTTTCTAAACATATTTATTCTTATATTATCAAGGACATGAATCAATATCTAGATAGAAAAATATGTTTGAAATGGTAATAATATTAAGTCCCTATTATGATGTGTCCACCAAAATAATTTTCTTTTTTGTATAGTACAAATTAAACTTTTCACATTGATATTCACAATATTAGCAAATAATAAATATTCTCTCACAGGATAAATCCATAGGATCTCATAATAACATGCATAAATCAATGAACATCAAACTCTCATAAATTTTTTATTGAAAATATATTTACTATCATCAATGCATAAATGTCATGCTTCCTTTGATATAGGATACAAATATTTGTCTTCCATGTAAACATACATGATATTGTTATATGGACCTGAATCTTGATATTTACTCTCCTTAAAATTATGGGAGATTCAACCTTTCATATTTCCCTCTTTACATAATAAATATCACATATTACATAATGAAAAATTCTCTCATGATTACACATAATTCCCTATTTCTAAACTTGACACATCACTTGCATAACTCTCACTTACACATACAACACCTCACACTCATAACTCCACACTTAAATACATGACACACACTCACACTTGAGGAGCTTGACATATACAATTGACTAAAATATCAAACTTACCCTAATATAAGTAATAACAAAGAGACCAAATAATTCAATACTTACAACACCCTCCTATATTACATTATTTTGTATGAAGTTCCTTTGCCTTCATGCTCTCTAGCTCTATTGAATTTATGCAATCTCCACTTGATATATCTCTATGAATTATCTATGTCTATGTCTAAGTCAATACATTTGGGTAGGTCGTCCTCCTTGGAATGTTACCTTTGGGTTATTTTACCTCATACCTTTGAATTAGTCATTGGAACAATTATAAGGCCATCACCTCTATGAAATCATCATTGTAGGTGCTTTCACCATAGGTCATATTCTAAGTTGTGCTTGGGTTATAATAATTTATCTCACACTTCTCCATGTTAAGATTCACATTCTTTTTTACACTCAACAAACTTTGATTTTTCATTATACTTGGTTTCCTCTTATAGAAACCATACAACATTCCTTTCTTCTTCTTTTTTTTTTATTTGTGGAAAACATCCCAAAAGGGATGCCATTTTTGGGTTAGACCTAAGGATGCAGGGGTATCCATTCCACCAAGAACACCCAGGACTCGGACCTGGCCTACCACCTTTGACATACTTAAGAAGCAAACAAACACACAAAACCAATTTAAAAATAAATAAATAAATAAGTAAATAACAACAAAAAAATAAAATAAAATAAAAAAATGTGCTCCTTGAGTGTGTCAAAAACAAAAGCACAACCAAACACACACAATAAGATAAAAGAAACCACAACATGAACCACATAGAAAAACACAAGAACCACATAACAAAACACAAACAAGACGGTTTATTTCGAGGTAATTTCAATTTTATATGGAGGAAGATGTTGATGGGCGAGAAGTCGTCTACGGGGGAGCTCAGGAGTGGCCATGGTTTGATTCTTGGGTGCAACGGAGCAGTCGGAGGGCACCAAGATTCCGGAGGTACAAAAGCGTCCGTACCCATTGAAGAAGACCGGGCTGATGACGGTGTCAGTCGGGGTAAGGACCCACCAGACAAAGGGGGTGGTGGGGCTCAAAAGACTTATGCTCAGGCAGTAGCCTCAAAAACCCTAAATGGTTTCTCTACCAAAAATTTGTTTTTGGTTAGGGATGAGCTGGACATCCCAGCAAAAGTCCTTTCAAGCTTCATGGAGTTTGAGAAATTTACCCTCATAGGCAAATTCATTGGCGGCCGTCCCGACATGGAAACCATCCGAAAGTGGGCAGTAAGAAAATGGAGGACTTCTGGTCATATGGAGCTAGCGGCCCTATCCCGAGGTTTTTTTGCCATTAGACTGAACAATAAGGAGGATTACTGTAAAATTTTGGCTGGCGGGCCATGGTTTTTGGGCCACAGAAGTTTATTCCTTAGGAAGTGGGACATGGATTTCAATCTTGACACCCAAAACATCAACATCGCCCAAATATGGGTTAGGCTCCCGAGTCTTCCCCTCTTTGGTTGGCATGAAAATGTCATAAAGGGTATTGCGCACTCCATTTGGGAGTTTGTCACCATTGACCCTCCCACCCGAGCTCGAACCAGGTTTGTCCAAGCCCGTTTTTGCATTCTGGCAGATTTGGAGGCGGAGCTCCCAACTTCCATCACTCTTCGGTCTGGAGATACCATTCTTCACAAACAAGCTATTGTCTATGAAAATAGACCAGCTTTCTACCCCAAGTGTTGGTCCCAAGGGCACCTTTAGTCCTAGTGTCCTCTTCAAAAATTGGGTAAGCAGAAGCATGAAAATGGTAATCCCCTGGAGCATGGTGAAGGTCAGGTGAAGCAGTCAAATCCAAATGTGAAAGGCCATTCTCCAGGCCCCTCCAGAGATTGCGGCAGACTTTCTTATCCTGAAGAGAATCCCACTCTTCAATCGGACCCTAAGCAATTTGAAGCTGACAATCAGCAAGGAACAGACTCCCACTTGGAAAGTGAATTGCAAGAAGAGAAGGAACGAACCCCTTCCCAAAATATGACACAGGCTGTTTCTCTACTCCAAGATATGGGTCATCCCAATTTTAGCCAGTCACAGACACTGCTAGAAGATTACCTCTTGGGAAGGAGGGGTGAGCATTCCGGTAACATTAGCCCCAAAAACATGAGGAGCCAAAAGTAAAGTGTGGATTTTGGTAGTGAGAGGAAGCAGGGCCGTCCTAACAAAGACAGGCGAGACAAAGAGACATCAAAAGACATTGCAAATGGAACCCAACATTCGCTGGTTCTGCATGACTGTGACACTTAGACGAATGAAGTGCATGCATCAAAACCTCCCCCTTAGCAAGGAAGGGGAGGCAAGAAAAACCTCAAACTATCTAGATGAAAGTCCTCTCATGGAATGTGAGGGGACTGAACAGTGCAGCCAAATGAAGGTTAGTGGCTGATCTCTATAGGAGGACTAACCTGTCCATCCTTATTTTGCAAGAGACCAAGATCGATGCTATTTCCTCTAATAAAGTTGCGAAGGCCATTTGCGCCAAGGTAAATTGTCTGTCTAGCCCTGTAGTGGGTACAGTGGGAGGACTCATGGTTTTGTGGGACCCATCGAGGTTTGAGGGCAGCCTGCTGTTAACTTCCTACAGAATCATCAATGTACTGTTCCAATCCAAAACCACCAATTTTTCCTGGATTCTGTCGAATATTTATGCTTCAAATTTTGCCATAGAGAGAGGAGAAATGTGGAAAGCTATCTCTCAAATGAGGAAGAATTTTAGTAATTTTCCTTGGGTTTTAGGGAGTGACTTCAACTGTCCCCTTCATCCTTAGGAAAAAAAAGGAGGGTTCGACCACTCTAGCCGCAACTTGGAGGATTTCAGAGATTTTATCTCTACTAATGGCTTGCTTGACATCGAACTCAAAGGGGCTTCCTTCACCTGGAGTAACAGAAGGATTGGGAGTGGTTTGATTCAGGTCAAGCTCGACAGATTTTTCATTTCCCAAGAAGCCATTCCCATCCTTTGCGGGGCTATCCTTTCAGCACTTCCAAGGATTGGGTCTAACCATAACCCTATCTTCTTGGAGGTGGACGATGGGACTATTTTTAAGAACCCCTTCAGATTTGAATCCATGTGGATTTCTCACAAGGACTTCAAAGGTTTGGTTTCAGCGTGGTGGCAATTGAAGGTAGAAGGAAGCGCTCCCAAGAGGGTAGCTTTAAAGCTCAAGACGGTCAAAGAAAAGCTGAAGGTTTGGAATAAAGAGGTTTTCAGCAATATTTTTGAGTCCAAAAAATCCATCTCTGAGAACCTAAAGGTTTTGGAGGAAAGGATGGAACTCGAGGGTTACATTGAAGTTATTAGGGAGGAAGAGTGGAGCCTTTTGGTGGACTTTCATTCTATTCTCGCTAGGGAGGAAATTTTCTGGCACCAGAAATCTCGTGACCTTTAGTTGAAGGATGGAGACTTCAACACGAGGTTTTTCCATGCTTCTACTATAAGACACAGAGGGGTCAACAAGATCATAGAAGTGGCTTGTAGGGATGGGCACATTACCAGGGAGATAGAGGAAATCAGGAGCGAAGCAGTTGACTTTTTTTAGGATTTGCTCGGCACTCCTCCGGACAGCAACCTACAGGTCCAGAAATCTCTGCTTGCCAATTTTTTGACTAAATTTCCCCATGAGGTAAGAATTAAGCTTATGGAACCTTTTTACTCATCCGATATTAAGGAAGCATTATTCTCCATGTAACCAGATAAGGCCCCTGGCCCCGATGGCTTCCCCCCCGATTCTTCCAAGTCATGTGGGAGGTCATGGGTCTGGATGTGTGCGATGCTATTCGGGTTATTCAAGCTTCCAAATCCATCCACACAAAACTCAATTCCACCTTTCTTGCCCTTATTCCTAAGTCTCCTGCTTGCAAAATTTTCTCTGACTATCGACCCATAAGCCTGTGCAATGTTTTTTACAAGATTCTCACAAAGTCTATAGCCAATAGACTCAAAACAGTCCTCCCCCTCCTGATTGATCCTTGTCAGGGAAGCACTGTTAAAGGCATAAACATCCTTGATGGTGTCATCACTATCCATGAGACCCTCCACTCCGCTTACCACTCCAAGAATGTTGCTCTTTTTATTAAGCTCGACATGAACAAAGCCTTTGATCGATTTTATCAAAAAAATTTGTGTGTAGTCCTCCTCAAGTTCGGCTTTCATCCCCACTGGATTGACCTTGTCTAAAGTTGTATATCCACTCCCTTTTTTCTGTCCTGGTTAATGGGTCCCTAGCTGGATATTTCCAAAGTGCCAGAGGCCTCAGACAAGGTGATCCTTTGTCTCCCATCCTTTTCATTCTTCTGGTAGAGGTTCTGAGTTGGTCCATGAAACAGGCTCTTCGTTAGAACAAGATTTTTGGCATTTTTTTGACTTCTAGGGTTGATCCTATCACTCATCAACAATTTGTGGATGAGACCCTCATATCCACTGGGGCATCTGTTTCCCAAGCCAAATCGCTCAAGCGGATCCTGTCCCGTTATGAGCAAGTTGTAGGGCAAAAGGTCAATTACATCAAGAGCAAAATCTACTTTATTAACACTCCCCTACGTAGGCAACTTCGGATTGCTAGAATTCTTGAATGCACTATTGATTTCCTGCCTATGTCCTATCTGGGGTTGCCTCTGTATTTTAATGGGCAGGCCAGTGGAGACATGTGGAACATGATTCTTAAGCACCTTCACAAGAAACTCGACACTTGGAAGGGCAAACTCCTATCGCAAGCCAAAAAATCCACCCTTACCAAATCTTGTCTTTAGGGGATCCCGACCTACTTTATGTCAGTGTTCATGCTTCTAGTTTTTGTTCACTCCAAAATTGAGAAGATTCAGAGGACCTTTCTATGTTCTGGAAATGAAGAGAAATCTAGACTCCCCCTTGTTGCCTAGGACAAGGTGTGCTTAAGGATAGACCAAGGCGGCTTGGGGTTGAGAAGATCAAGACTTATGAATTTGGCTCTGATCATGAAGCATGCTTGGAGGATTCTTTCTAGTGACCCGGTGGAGTGGGTTAAGCTGGTTAAAAAGAAGTATCTTGGCCCCAATTCCTTCTTGGATGCTGAGACCTCCTTCGTGGTGTTGACTTTTGGAAATCTATGCTCCAAACTTGGCATTTGATCAGCCTGGGAGCCCGCTATATTTTGGGTGATGGCAACCTCATTTTATTTTGGAAGGACAGGTGGGTGACTAAGGAAGCCCTTGGGTCAAGGGTGGATCTTGTTGGGCTGAGAGGGTTGACTGACCCAAACTCCCAACTCAGGGTGGCAAATTTCATAGATCGGAGCACCCGTTTTCCCCGGTGGAAGCTTCCAGTTGTGGAGGGGTTTAATAATGAGGTTACCTTTCTTGCTAATATCCTCCAGTCGGTTTTAATTCCTTCTACTAGGAGGAATGACAGAATCATCTGGAGTGGTACGAAGGATGGGCTATTTTCTATTAAATCTGCTTGTGAGTTTCTCACCACCAAGACTGCTCTCGACTACAGGTGGAATACTATTTGGAGGAAAGGGGTTGTCCCTAAAATCAACTTTTTTGCATGGATCGCTTTCCACAACAAAGCCTTAACTATTGACAACCTTCACAAGAGAGGTTTTGCCTTCCCCAATAGGTGTTACTTGTGTCTAGCAGATTGTGAGACGAGGGATCATTTATTCTTGCATTGCCCATTTTCCCACTCTGTTCTTAGCTTTATCCTATTCTCCTTCCAAATCCTTTGGTGCTCTCCCCATTTCCTCAGAGATGCTTTCCACCAATGGCCTAATCCTTTCAAGAATCCTAAACTTTGCTTCCTCCTCGAGGCCTCCTTCCACCATTCAATTTGGCAAATTTGGTTAGAGAGGAATGCCAGAATCTTTGGCAGAGCTCCTAGAGGGCCTCCTTCTGTTGCTCAAAGGACATTATCCTATGCCATCAAGAATTCTATTGCTGTTCCTAGTCCCCATCCCCACCTTTTGAGCGAAGAAGTGATTCTCAAAATAATTAATCTCTAGCCGTTTTTGGATGTTGTTAAAGGGCCCTGTTGAAGGAGTGTTATTTGGACCATGCCCCCCATGGGGTGGATTAAATTAAACTTTGATGGAGTGGCTAAGGGTAATCTTGGGCCCGCTGGTGGTGGGGGTGTTGTTAGAGATCATGATGGGAATATTGTGATGGCCTACTGTGAAGAGTTGGGCTCCCAGACGAATCACTATGCCAAAGCTCGAGGTTCTCTGAAAGGTATTCGAATACTCTCTGAGGACCCTCGGCATCTAATTATTGAGGGTGACTCACTCAACATCATGAATTACCTCTTTGGCACCAAAAATCCTTCTTGGAAATTCTACAACATCATCCTCGAGGCAAGAACGCTTCTCTCCCATCATGGTAGGTGGAAAGAAAACCATATTTTGAGAGAAGGTAATCATGTGGCTGATCACATGGCTAACAAAGGGCTCGTGACTATGCTTCCGGTCGTGTGGCGGTCTCGCTTCCCATCCGAGGTGGAAAGGTTGGCCAGAGCGGACATCCCTTCATGAGGTTTACCTCGCACAATTTTTGGAAAGCCCCTTTCGACGAGTATCGGGGTGGCATGGCAATTCTGTCTACTCCCTTGGGCGAGTGTGGGCGCAAGTGTCTTGTGAAGTGCACCCCTATTTCCAAAGCTATTTGTTTTTCAGGTCTCCAAGACGCACCAGATTTGGTGCCTTGTAGGCTCTCAACACATTTTTCTCCACCAAGGTGGTTTATCTATTTTTTTCGATCCTGGAATTGGTTCACGGTTGGCATTTCAAAGTATCCCTCTCCAATGATGCCCACGCGTGTGTGGATTATTTGCGGTGTGCGGGAATGTTTGTGCTTGGATCTTGTCAAATCCTGATTAAATCCATGATTACAATCCTGAAGCAGAACCAGAAGTGCCAAAATTTAGAAGGACAGGAGTCGTGATTACCTGTCTATGGTGTCTGGTCTATTTTGTTTTTTGTTTTTCTTGTTTCAGTTCTTCGGCCTCTACTTGGTGTCCTCTCGGGTTTGTCCTGTTTATTTTTTCATTGGGTTTTCAGGCCTAAAAGCCCTTTCTGTAGTCTCCAAGTCTTTAGCATTAGGATGGCTTTACTTGCAATTACGCTTATTGTTATAGCCAAGAGGTATGATGCATTATTAGAATTGTGGCTAATTTTGTACATAAGGTTTTGGGATTCTCTATAAAAACCCACTGTTAATACATTAAAATAATTACAAAAAAAAAACACAAACAAGACAAAAACAATAGAACACTACAAAGACATAACCCAAAAATAAACATGAAAAATAAACACAACCAAAACCTAAAAAATCTAAAAAAAATAAAATAAAAATAAAAATAAAAAACATCCAACAATAGACAATAAACAAAAACAAAAAACATAGAAAACACTCACACATAAAAACACGAATTAACACAAACAAAGAGAAACCCAAGAACAAGAATGAAAAAAACACAAGAACAATAACAAAAAACATAAAAAAAAACACAAAAAAAATAGAAACACAAGAACAACAAAAAACAACACAAAGAACACAAAAACAAAATAAAACAAAAGAACCCACCCACCCTAAAAAACTAAACAAAAAAATAAAAAAGAAATAAAAAATTGAACATAACAATGACCTATCTAGACCAGAAGACTATTAAGGCAAGAATCAACAGAGAAAACAAAATAAAGAATAGAATGAGCTAGGGAACTAAAAAAAATTGAATGAACCAAAGAGAAGCAAAAAAAAAAAAAACAAGAAGAAACTAGGTACCTTCAGAACTGGAGCCATCCAAAAAAATGATAGAAAGAAAAGCTTCCCTAATTTGAGAAGCCCACCATCCAGGAGGGTGGCAATAACAAGTAAGATCACCTTTGTCCAAATCCTAATTAGCTAAAGCATCAACACTCTTGTTTTGATCTCTGACCACATGATTGTATTCAACTTTCAAAAATCCCATCTGGATTAATTGAATCTTCTCAATAATCCTTTTTATTCTCCAATCCACCTTATGATTCTTAGAAGGATTCTTCAAGAGATTAATCATAAGTTGAGAGTCAAACATGACTAACACCTTTTCCCATCCAACCTTAGTAGCCTCTTGAAGGCCTATGATGATACCATACCCCTCAGTAAGGTTATTGGAAATAATACCCAAATTCTCAGAAAAAGCAAAAACCAGGGAGCCATATGAAAGTCTACCAATTCCTCCCACACTGGCTTTTCCAAGGTTCCCTCTAGAAGCTCCATCAGTATTGACTTTTCCAAAATCCTTAGGAGGAGGTTGCCAATTTCTTGTCCTATCCATCTTACTAATACTCACATTCCATTTAAGTTGGTTGCCCTTAGAATATTTAATCTTCAATATTTGCATCACTTGATCCCATCTTTGGTGGGAGTTTTGGGGGTGATTAAAGAGTTGATGGACTGATTCAACTAAGTTGGCTATGGTCTTTTGCCAAATATAGTGAATATCCTTCCTATATTGATTAAAAATTTGGTTGTTCCTTTCATTCCAAATATTCCAAAGAAGAATGGTAGAACCCATCCAAACTAATTGCCTAATAAAATGATCAACACCCTCTTGATTAGGCCAATCCCTCCAAAGATGTTCAAAAGTAAAAAAATTGGACCACTGTAAGCCAAGTAAAGTGGCCATTACCATACAACATTCCTTTCATCTTACCCCATTTGCACATAATTATCCATACACAATCTATTTTTATTTTGTTATTTTTTCATTATATTGATAAGATTTTTTAGAATGATTATGTTCTTTTACAAATTTCACAACAACAGGGATCCCTACATTTCTCTATATTATTTCTATATCTACCACAATAGTTACTTATGTTCCCTGTTACATAATTTCTTTTACCTCTGATTCATTATTACATATTTGACCTTCATTGTTACTAGTTTTATCAACCTCTATCACCAATTTAATCTCATTGTTTTCTATCAAAAAATTAGTCTTTAATTTATTACTCTCTTTCTATCTTGTATATCAAATACCTTCATATTTTAGTCTTATTTTTTATACAATTGATTCTTTCATATATTGCCCATGTTTTCCAAAACCTATGTCTTTGTATCCCATTTTATTTAACAATTTTAAACAAATTCCTTTAGTATACCTTTCAAAATAACCAAATTCATCATCACACTAATCCCTATCAATATTAACACAACTTGCAACATTGCTATCCTTGTCATCACCTGAATCCCTATCTCTATTACTATCAATTTTGGTAAATAAGTTTCTTCTAAACAATCACAAACTATATTCAAAAAATTTGTGTTGCACTCTATATCTTTTATTTTTGTGTCACGACATGCATTTATTATCATAGGTTCCAAAATCCTCAACTCACTTTTGATGTTGTGTTTCTAGGATTTCTAGTGCCATACACATTTTTCTTATATTATATGTAGATATTATTACATATTCTTTGAAGTATCCTTAATTAGATTTCTATAGGATCAATTGCAAACATGATCTTAGATTCATGAATTCTTAATTACTTTATGAAATACAATTTTGATTTTACATAAGAGTCCTATGTGTATATTTTGACTTTGTGCAATAAACCCTTGCTGATTATTCTTTTGTTGATCCTGATATTGTGACTGATTTTTTTGGTCTTAATTCATCATATTTAATGCATTATACTTACATAATTTTGTACTATGTCCTCTTTGTCAAATATGATAATACCACTTTTTTTATATTTTGTGAAGAAGAAGTGAAAGAACTTTTTGTTGATATAAGGGCATTGTTAGATGATTCATCTCTTAATTGATTTTCAAGTTCATATTGTTGAAGAATATTTACTAATTCCTCAAATGACACATTTTTGTTTGATACTTGAAGAGATGTCACCATATTTTGAATGATTTAATAAGTGCTCTACGTACAAATAAAATTAAAAGCTTATCTTCAACCTTTTCTCCCATAGTGTGTAATTTTTATTTTTAATTCTACCACTCTTCAAATAAAATATTCTATATTTTATCCACCATGAAGTTTTAGTGAATATAACTATGATTACAAGTGTAAAATAGTAGCTTCATTTTTTCCTTCAAATATTATGCATAACTTTTCTCAAGCAGTATTTAAAGTTTCAACCTCACTTATGTGCGCTTGAATATCATCTGATATAACAAATATTATTAGCACTTTCTTTTCTCAGATTAATACAAACCCTAGAAACAAAGGCATCCTCCTAAAACCAATAATTATTAAGAAATGTAGCTCATATAGGGACTTCTTGCATAGGCTTCAGTATGAACATGCTATAAGTGGTTTGAGATATTTTGAGGATGATGCAAAGGATGATATGGCATAATGGAACCCACAATAGAGAGTGGGAGAATCTACATGGCACTTGGTGGATTAGTTTAGGAGAAGTACCTCATGGATAAAGTCAAGTTGTGTCTTAGGTTTAGATTTCCTATTATTTCATTTCCTCTCATTATTTGTAAAGTGACCACTTAGGAAAAGTAGGAACTAATTCTATTTTGTAATTCACTTTAGAAGGGGTGAAAGTATTTTATCTTGAAGTTGACTTAGACTAGGATTTAATCTAGTTCATACATCTCAAGATGAAATAAGATCTAATCTTGATCACACATCTAAAGAGATTAGGGTTTCTATTTAAGCATAAAATGAGAAGGGTGTGAGTGCTTTAAAAATGAATAAGAAGAAGAGCATATTTTTGAAGAGAACTACAAGGTTAAGAGGAGAGGAATAGTGATTTGTTGTCTAAGGAAGACAAAAATAGAGCAGGTCATCCTACTATAGCTATACCCTCATCTAGTGTGTAATACTTGTATTTTCAATAATTTATTTTATTTTTGTTGTTCATTTTCTAGCTATTGTGTGATTGTTGCATGTATTGAATTTATTTAAGTTCAAAAACATAGGACAACAATCATCTAGGCTTAGGAAAATTTACATGGTATCAAAACCTTACTGTTATTGAGATCCTCAAGGGTTTATAGTAGTATATTATTATTGGATAGAAAGAACTAGCAGTTAGAGGGTTTCATACTTTTGCTTGAAGGATATAGCTTACTTGCAGTACAAGTTTTGAGTCTTTCTGAAAGCATGAAAAATTGCACCATAAATAGGATATAAAACGAAAACACAACTATTTGAACAATAAAATGAATCTTTTATTAATCTATGTTTTCAAGGTGTTACAAGAGCACCCCCTCGAGGTATCATATTAGTGATACAATAGATAACAATAGATCACTTAGAATGTCTTCAGGTGCAATATTTAAGATTCTCATGCTAGCATAGTGTTTGGGTGAGTGGGTTTTCTTTGCGACCACTACGTGAGAGTTAAATCTAAGATATTTCATTGTACTTGATCCTATAACCTACAAAAAATAAGACAAAAATGAATTAGTAGCATTTGTGAAGCCCACCAAGGTTGGAACCATGTTTTATCAAGAAATATAAAGTGAACTGAAAAACAAGATGTATGCATACGATAAAAATGAAGATCTATGCTAATACCACAAGATAAAATTCATAAATGGAAATATAATGATGCTCGAATGACCATGCACATAAGAATATGAGCTTATAAGCAAAAAAACAATAAAATTTGGTCACCTGAATGGGACCATCTTGGGTCGATATTACCTCTATTTACAGATCATCTTGGGGTGACATGATCACTGTTGTAGACCTACAACTTTTGGAAACTAGGTTCGACTACATTGGGGGTGATCCAAGGATGTTTTTTCAATGCATTATCTCATGAATGGGGACACGAGCTTACTAATTTAGACAATTCAAAGTAACAATTTTGATCAAATGAGGCAATAGAAGGTGACATTGAGGCTTGTGTGGCAATTCGATAGCATGGCAGTGGTGAGAAAGTTTTGGCAATTAATTTTGGTAGCACTTCGTTGCTCTAGAAATTTGAATTTTGGATCTTGGAAAGGAGTGGGGAAGCCTCCATTTTATAGCCTCCTTGGCACATAATCAAAGAGGTAAGTGGCAATCAGGGGTAGCTTGATTGTTGATTTACAAGTGGTAGGGGTGATTGTAGGTTGTTTGGAATGGTAGGAAATTAGTTGTCATGTTGACAAGCAATCCCACTACCTAATCATTATATTTATTTTCAAGCATGCCCAACCATCTCGGGTCGAGACTATTCCAACTTGGAGATTATCTTGAGTCGAGATATGTTGGACCTTGAATGTGTTTTCCCTACATAGCTATGTTAGATGTTATTCTAGAATAAGTTAGAGAGCATCTAGGAGTTTAAGTTAGACTTTTCTATGTTAGGGTCTAGCTAATAACAGCAGATATTGTTTACATGAATAATGGTGTGCTAACAATGTTGAGATAAAATTTATTCTTCCAGTATTATAAATTGTAACCTTGTGAAAGCAATATGAATATAGAATGAGCATTATTATCTCATTGTGGTATCAGAGCCTGAGAGAAGTGATCACACCCTATGGATTGCACATCACAACTCTTATGAGTTCAATCCAAGTAAGGTGAAATATATCTACGTATATGTGTTATGTTGACATCCTGTGAGAGCCATTGTGAAATACTATGAGGAGGATGATTCGAGGTCTATGAATATTGAAATAATGTGCATATCAAGGAAAGGTGCAAGTTGAGCTCTAAGGAATGTTTTGAAGAGCATCTAGTGTTTCATTGTAATCCTTTTGCGTATTTTTCAACAAAACTATTTGTTGTTACAAAAAAAAAAACAAAAAGACTACATAAAATTAGAGAAGACCAATTGCATTCTATGTCTTAAAAGAGCCTACAATTACTGAGAATGGATAACATGATCCAATTTATGATAACGGAGGACGTGATCCAAGACCATGATCCAAAGGTGATATGATGCGTAGTTTTGAAAGGACAATATTGAGTATTGTGTTGTTGCTTGGTTCTTTGCTTTCTTGCAATGAGATACATTACTACGACATGAGTATGGAGTTTGTTGTGATGTGTAGGAGCACTATGCATATGATTGGAGACCATGCCTGGTGTACCAGATCATGCATTTTTTTTAATACATGTGTGTAGCAAATGTTATTTTCATGGTGTGTAGACCATAGAAGAAGGTGGACGTCGTTCGGATGATGGACGCCTAATTTCAAATCTACTGGAGGCTATGTAGAAGTGCGTGAGTTCCTGAATGACTATGTATTATGGAAATATGTGATGAGATCATGTTGAATATCATGTTGTGGAGCATTGTGGAGGAACATAAATTGATTTGTGGACTATGAAAGGATGCCCCATAAAAATAGCAAGTTAAAAATGTGATATTTATTTCATGGAAGGTATTTTACCATTACAATAAGATTAGAGGGTAATATTTTGGCCATGGATGAGCTGGCAGAAAAGGCCAAATTAAAGAAAATATGCACATTATAATAGGAAGAAATATTTGCATGTTGACGATGAGGAAAATCGTGTAGTGTCAAAAAAATTTGACCATCACATAGTGTCAGAAAGTAGAGACAAGATACATGTATGGTAAGGTTGATTCCTACATTGGGGAGTGGTTTATGTTACATCATAAGACCTATGTTACAAATAATGTTTGTTGTTATCAATTCTGTAGTGAAGTCTATAGTTAGCTACTAATTTTAGTTTTGGATTGGGCGTGGTGAGCTCCTTTCAATACCTATGGAGAATGTGTTGAGGAACACCATAAATGATCATGAGACATTTGGTTATGACCATGATCTATGAATGAGGTTTACAATAGATGATAGTACCTCAAGGTCTTTTGCAAGTCTTCAGTAAAATAGAAGATGTATAAATCTGCATAGATCTTAGAGCTAAAGGACAGTGTTTGGTACCTACCATTGGTCTGGTAAGTTTCACCACTACCCAAAGAAGGAGTTGCTGCTGAATTGAGTTTTTTCTGCTACTATTTAGAATTGCTACTGACAGAGAGAGGTATTTTTGTTAAAAATAAAGTATTTTTTTTTTTTTAAGTTTTGTTAATTGGCATCAATGGCTACTAATAATAACCTACATATTCCTAAGTTCAATGGGTTATAATATGAGTATTGGTCTATCAAGATGAAGATATTACTCATAGGCAAAGGGTTATGAGATATTGTAGAATAAGGCTACACTGAACCAGTAGATTGGGCCACCTTGAGTGCAGCTAATAGAACTAATAATAAGGATGCCCAAAAGAAGAACTCATTTTCTCTCTACCATCTCCAAGCAACTTTGGAAAAAAGTATCTTTCCAAGTATTGCTTCTTGTTCAACAACCCTAGAAGTATGGGGTGCCTTAAAATATAGCTATCAAGGAATAAATCAAGTGAAGCAAATGAGACTTCAAAATTTGAAGAGAGATTTTGAGAATATCAAAATGCAATATGAAAGAGTGGGAGATTATTGTGTGAGAGAAAGCAATTGTAAACAAAATGGAGACACTTGGAGAAGACATAAAAATTGAAGTGGTTGTGAATAAAGTGTTGAAAACACTTCTTCATAAGTGGAATCATATTGCTATTATTATTGAATAATCTAAAGATATTTATACTCTAACTTTTGATGCACTAATTGGTTATTTGATATCCCATGAAGAGAGACTCCAAAGTTCTACATCATAAAGCTTTGGAGGTGACGAAAAAGCATTCTCATCCAAGGAAGGTGAGACTCATGACAATACACAAGGAAGAGGACAAGGACAAGGACAAAGGAGAGGAAAATCTTCAAGAGGAAGAGGAAGAAGTAGATCAAGAGGTGGCTACCAAGGACAAGGAATAGGAAGATAAGGTGACAAATCAAACAAGTCTTGTTATCATTGTGGCAAGCTTGGTCACTTTGCTAGAGATTGTATACTAAAGGCTTCTCAAGAAGGGAGAAGTAATAATTATGGAAACTATGGAGAAGAGGAATGAACTTATTCAAATTTGTTCCTCACATATGGAAAATAAGATCAAAATATTAATGAAACTTGGATTTTGGATACTGGTTGCTCAAATCATATGAGTGGCAAAGAAGAGTTATTTGCTACAATGGATTCCACATACAAGTCCAAGATCAAATTGGGATATGACAAGGCACTACAAGTTGAAGGTATGGGAGCCATGGAGGTTCCAAAAAAAGAAGGCACAAAGAAGGTGAACAATATCTATTACACTCCTAAACTCCAACATAATTTGCTTAGTGTTATAAAAATCATGGAAAAGAACTATAAACTTATTTTTAAATATGGTAAATGTGTAATTTTTGACAAAAACAATTGTAATAGAGTTGTCACAAATGTACCTATGACAAATAGTAGGTTATTTCCTCTTAATTTTGAGGAACAAGGAAAATCCAACTTGTTAGTGTAGCCATGGAAAATCCAAGTGTGCTTTGGCACTTGAGATATGGTCATCTTAATTTTTCAAGCTTGAAGTTGTTGACTTCACAAGCTATGGTGTGTGGATTACCAAAAGTTGAAGAGCACAAGGAGGTGTGTGAAGGATGTGCTTTGGGAAAGCATTAAAGAAAAAAGTTTCCAAGAGTTCAAGCATGGAGAGCAAGCCATCCACTACAATTGGTACATTAGGACATTTGTGGTCCAATGCATACCAAAAGCTTGGGTAACAGTTTTTACTTTCTTACTTTTATTGATGATTTCTCTAGAATGTGTTGGATTTATTTTTTGAAAACTAAGGATGATGCTTTTGAATGTTTCAAGGATTTCAAAAATAATTTAGAGAATAAAAGTGAGTATGCTGTAAAAATTTAAGGATTGATAGAGGAGGGGAGTTTTACTCAAATGCATTTCTCAAATATTGTAAAGACTATGGGATCAAAATTCAATTCACTACTGCCTACACCCCACAACAAAATGGTGTGGCAGAAAGGAATAATCACACTATTGTAGAAATAGCTAGATCAATGCTTCAAACAAAGAAACTAAGTAACATGTATTGGATTGATGTTGTTAGGATAAGTGTTTACATTTTGAATATGAGTCCCACTTCTAGTTTAGATGGGATAACTCCATATGAGGGATGGTATGGAAAAAATATAAATGTAAAGCACTTCAAAGTTTTTGGTTTTCTTGCATATGCACACATTCCTGATGAGATAAGAAAGAAACATGATCCCAAAAGTCAAGCATGTATTTTCATTGGGTATTGTGAGTATTCAAAGGCATATAGACTCTACAATCTAAAAACACACAAAGTTGTAATCTCAAGAGATGTAATTTTTGATGAAGGGGGAGTATGGGATCATCAAAAAAAAAAATTTATGATGTATCTCAAGGTGTAAGCTCCTCCCAAATGCAGCCCATTAACAAGAACAACAATGGAAGTCCTCCTCCAAGTTCACAAAAGAGTTCTACTTAAAGTACAACAAGTGCTACTCCAAGTTTTTCTCCATAAATATCAGCAAGTTCTTCTCCAATGGAATTAGATCCACCATCAAGAGGTAATAGAACACTTTAAAATCATCCTTAGTTTCAAATGATGGACAAGAATTTTCAAAGAAGGTACACTAGAAGCCAAGCTAGTGAGATGAATGAAGTCTTGAAAAGACTTAAAAATTTACACATGTATGGTGATGAAGACTCCCAAGAACCTAAGGGAGATGTTGTAAACTATGCTTTAATGACTAGTGTATAGCTAGAGCCATCTAGTTATAAAAAATCATGTACCCATGATGTATGGCAACAAGCCATGAAAGAGGAAATGACCTCTATAAAAAGGAATGACACATGGGAGCTAGTGGAGCTTCCTAAGGGAAATAAATGTATTGGATGTAAATGGGTCTATAAGACCAAGTTCAATGTTGATGGGAGAATTGAAAGACACAAGGCAAGGCTAGAAGCAAAAGGGTTTACTCAAAAGTATGGGATTGACTATGAGGATACCTTTGCTTTAGTTGCTAGACAAGAGACCATCATATTAGTACTTTCCTTGGCTGCCCACAAAGGGTGGAACATTCAACACATGGATGTTAAGAGTACCTTCCTTAATGGGTACTTGAAATAAGAGGTGTTTGTGCAACAACCTCAAGGCTTTGAATAACAAGGTAAGGAGGACCTTGTCTACAAATTGAAGAAAGCATTGTATGGTCTAAAGCAAGCACCAAGTGCATGGTACTCATGCATTGATGGATACTTTCAAGACTATGGATTCACTAGGAGAAAAAGTGAACCTACTCTCTACTACATGAAACAAGGTAAAGACATCCTTATTGTGTACTTATATGTGGATGATCTAATATTCATGGGTAGTAGTGCTAAAATGAATGAGGAGTTCAAAAACTCCATGATGAAAGAGTTTGAAATGAAGGATCTAGGTTTGATGCATTACTTCCTAGGAATGGAGGTACATCAAACAGGAAATGGGATCTTCATATGTCAACATAAATATGCTCACGACATGATTAAAAAAAATTCTATGGAGCAATGCAAGTCTATTGAAACTCTAATAGTCCATGGGAAAAAATTATGCAAAGAATATGGAGCATCAAAAGTTGACAAGACCACTTATAGGAGCATGGTTGTGAGTCTAATATTCCTCACCAAAACACGGCTAGATATTTAATATGTCGTCTCTCTAGTATCAAGCTATATGGCTGATCCATATGAACTTCATCTATAAGAAACTAAAATAATTTTGAGATATGTAAGGGGTAAAATGGATTATGGGATCCATTACCACAAACATTATTATAGATTTAGTGATAGTGATTTGGGAAGCAACATAGATGATAGAAAATACACTTCAGAGAATTATTTTAGTCTTGGGTCAGGACTAATTACTTGGAGTTCTAAAAAGTAAACTATTGTTGCACTATCATCTACTAAGGCTGAGTACATAGCAATCGTAAATGCTAGTGCCCAAGCCTTATGGTTGAGAAAAGTACTTGAAGAAATAGGTGAGAGACAAAGTGGTCCTACCATATTGTATTGTGATAATATGAGTGCCATACAATTGGCACATAATCCTATCCACCACAATAGGTCAAAGCACTTCGACATGAAGTACAAATTCATTAGAGACATGGTGGAGAAAAATATGATTGATCTAAGACATTGCATTACTTTGGACAACATAGCAGACATATTCACCAAAGGAGTTGCTAAATCTCAGTATTTAAAGCTGACATACTGTCTGGTCAGTCCTATCAACTTTAAGAGGGAGAATATTGGACCTTGAATGTGTTTTCCCTATGTAGCTATGTTAGATGTTATTCTAGAATAAGTTAGACAACTTATAGGAGTTTAAGTTAGACTTTTCTATGTTAGGGTCTAGCTAATAACATTAGATATTGTTTACGTGAATAATGGTGTGCCAACAATGTTGAGCTAAAATTTGTTCTTCCAGCATTATAAATTGTAACCTTGTGAAAGCAATATTAATATATAATGAGCATTATTATCTTAAGACGATCATGCT
Organism: Wollemia nobilis; assembly: GCA_028583015.1. Lineage (NCBI taxonomy): Eukaryota > Viridiplantae > Streptophyta > Pinopsida > Araucariales > Araucariaceae > Wollemia > Wollemia nobilis. Next base: position 13,139,070 of record JAQPPZ010004624.1, on the reverse strand, counting down.
TCCCATGGGGGAAAGTGCTTTTTTCTAGAGAAAAACACCAAATTAGCCTTGAGGCTGCCCTAGGTGAGTTAAATGGGTTAGAAGAAGGTATTTTGGAGAGTCTTTGTGATTACACATTTTAGGTGTCTATAGATACCCCTTTTTGGAATGATTTGTGCCTAAGCACAATGCGGAGCAAAAATAAATGACCTAAAATGATTGAGTTGATGATGGATGATGTTAATTTGAAAAAGTCAATGTGAGATGCCCCAATCATAAAAAGGGTGCATGTCTTTGAATCATTGCTTCCAACACATTGATGAATTTGATTTGATATTGGTAACCCTTTAGCCGTGGGTAGACAAGCTTGAGTCTACTCTTCAGGTTTTAGGTATACCAAATGTTTGTTTGATTTAAATTTTACTTATTGTTTGCCCTAGCAAAAAGGGCTTATGATAGTCTTTGGCAATGATTCTTGAACGAACACAATTTCTATTTTTGAGTGTTTGATTATTGACTTGATTTTGAAATGTAAATTTTGCAGTTATTGACTACCCCCTCAAGCAATGAGTCAATGGAGGAGATGAAAAATGATGATAGCGATGAGGTGCTTGACAAGAATGAAACTATTAGCATGGTTGCTTTTGAAAAAGTACCATTTTGAGATCATCTCGACCCGATATGGTTTCATTTGGTTAATTTTTTTTAAATAATGATTTTCCCAAATGACCGCATGGCACCATGCGATCATCTCAGATGGTATTTACCGCTAAAAATTATTAATAGTCAAAAATCTAAAAAAATGGGTCATTTTCACCATGCGAGATGAGAGGAGATCCATATGGGGAGGAGGAGAGCTCAGTTTAATAAGCAAAGTATTGCCAAAAAATCTACAAACTATTGTAATGGGCCCATCTGGTGCTTCAACAAGCGAAGGAGCCAATGTGAGAAAGGTAAAGATGAAAATCTAAACTTTTATTTTAAAAGTAAAATGAAGTAAACTAAATTAAATGGAAATGAATGAGGTGGGGTGGGCAAAAATTGGTAGTTAGGTGAGGTGAATGAAAAAATGGGTGGGTGATGGGTAAGTTTTTTAATGTATTTTTTGTTTGGTGCTTTTGTGTGCTTGTGTTCTTTTTTTTTGAATTTTTTTTATATTTTTGAGGACCATCTCAAGCTGAGACAGTTTCATTTTGTGGTTGTCTTGCTTGATATGACCTCTTTTGGGGGTCATATCACATCAATATGATCTCATGCTATGACCATATTGTGTTGAGATGATCATATTTGGGGGTCAGTGTATTTTGTTTGATTTTTATTAGCTTAATAGAGCCTGGCACTGCTTCTCGAACCATTATAAGGAGGCTCATGTTGTCGTGCTAGAGAGTGAGGATGACTAACAGTGGCTAAAGGACTTGGGCCTTCTACACATCATTTGACTGTAGTCCATATATATTGATTAGGCCTACCTAATGACACTGATAGATAGATGGGACCTATAGATCAATATTTTTGCCATGTCAACTGGTGAGATTATTATCACTCTAGAGGATATCTACTAGATTCTACGATGTCTGATCGAGGGAGCACCTATCTATACTACTACGACTACTCAAAGAGAGGTAGTATTGTGATAATTTTATAGATAGTAGTGGATACTGGTAGATTTTGACATTGATAATGGTAGCATCTGTGTTGAGTTCGAATACTGAACACAACTATTGATAACTAGACATGTAGTGTTGGTGAAACTTATATCTAATTTCATCCTTCTAGACTCCTCTAGTAGTAGGTTCCCTTGGAACTTGCCAGGCCTTATCTAGGATTTGGTGGAGTAGCCACAAATTATAGCTTGTAACACCAATTTTCTAGCACAACTCTATAGAGAGTTGTATGAGATCTGAGAGAGGTTGACAAGGCCTAGGATGCAGCTTCCTTCTTTAGGTTTGGTGATGGGAGCACTTTAGCATTGATCAAAAACATGGGATATCATGGGATGCATGAAGGGATACAGTAGATAGGAATATTATCTATGCCATGATATGGTTACATGAGTAGGAGCAGGGTAGGATCCACCCCTAGCAGGGTGACCTAGAGCACTACACAAGCTCCTAGATTGGATTACAATCGACCAAGTGACATGGAGACCATGGAGGGGAGCACCAGCCTAGATCGACATAGGTGAGAATTTGAGGTAGGTGAGATGGATTAAATGGTTGACAAGGCATCATGGGATAAAGCATAAGTACTTTTGGTACTCATAAGTGACTCACCAACTTGGAGTAAGGTAGGATGTGCTTGAGGAGCCAATGGTCTATAGGTGGTATATGGTCGAGATGTAGCTAGAATGATTGCAAGTAGAGCCTTTGGGGGAGGATGTTGATAAGGGTTTAGCAGAACCTGAGATAGTAGATCTAGGTGCTACACTAGAGTATGATGTCTTTACAACCTGATAGCTTTAAAGAGATGTAGCAACTAGAGGGGAGATAGAGGTAGCAAGGGAGGGCAAATATAGAGGAGATCCTAATTCAGTAGAGGACCTATCTCAATGATGAGTGCATCATCGAGTGGATGAGGGTGGATCTTAGGGAGCTACTAAGGAGGATCCTACAAGGAGCGAGGAGAGATATGGGGGTGAGGGGCCAGATGAGGATGATCCTCAAGAGCATATTATTGCTCTGAGAGAGCATGCCAATATTATCTAGGGGCAACTAATGGATTAAGATACAACCCATGCCACAATGTAAAGCCAATGGGATATATATAAACTAATATGGTGGGGTTAGGTAGAGGATAGGGACACCCTACAAGCATAGGTGGTGAGCCTAGAGGATGAGAGAGAGAGAGAGACTCGTAGTAAAGTGAGATGCTTTATGGGTAGGACAAATAGCTAGGCAAGACCAGCCACTTGTAGGTGGATAGCCTACAAATGAGGTTGCTAGACTATATATAGAGGTGGCATAGCTATAAGCTAGGGTAGCTAAATATATCTTGTGGCACCAGGTAGATTGGGACTATGTGGGGAGGCTAGAGGATGAGATAGATAGACTTGGTGGGGTACTTCCCTCATGAGGGTCATCATCTCAGTCACATTAGAGTGAATGTAGTAGAGCCTCGAGAGAGCCATCCATGAGATAGCCTATGCCATGATTTGTAGCACTAGGGACCTCTCAGATGTTAGGAACCAGTAGATCTAGGCAACCATAGAGGAGATACTAAGGATAGTCGAGGGAGTGGTGGTGCATGGCTAGCCTGAGGATGGATCCTCCTCATTAGCTTGTATTTTTGGATGTGAGGTCTGAGGACCCACTTATTATTATAGCCTACAAGTATTTTTGTACCATGATGTACTTATTTATTTTGATATATATAAGATGATGTTTATTGATGCTATCCTATGTTTATGGTTCATGCTTTTATGTAATGATGAATGAAATGATGTATGATTATGAATGTATGCCTAGACTTGTAGTTATGATTATGCATATATGTTAGATGGATGCTTTGGGATATGATTTATTTGTGCATAGACCTAGATATGTATGTGATGTACTAATGACATGTGATGATTTTAAATGGTATGAAATATGAATGTATGTTTAAATGATAAAACATAATGAATTAATCTAAGATGCAAAAACAAACCAAGTGTAAGCACCATAGAATGTATAAAAATCATGAATCAAGATTGAAACAATTTCATCTAAGGCATTCACTGAAACATATACCAAGTGAAATAAAATATGAATTGATAATATGTGAATGTAATGGATGGTGATTAGTGAGAAGTCACAAGGGAACAATAAGACTTTCAAGAGACTCAAACACCCTAGTTGACCAGTAAAACTTTGTATATTGACCATGCAAGAACCTGAAAGATAAGAATATGCTAGGAAGACCAAGATATTCAATATCCCTGTGTGTGCATAGTGAAGTTCATTACTCCAACTTTGTACTTGGTTGGATTCAACTACTCTGTAATGCAAGCCATCAAAAGCTAGCTCATTTACGAGCTAATATTGGTCTATACAAAAGAAGGTCACTAATGTGATAGACATGTCACCACGCGTAAGGCTACTCCACTACCAGGCATATGGTCTATAGCCCATTGTTGGTGATGGAGATCACCCCATGGTTTTCAAAAACTAAGAATTCCAAGGATTCAAGCTCTTTTCCCTCTTCTTTTTTTGGGATACTTTCTTGATTTGAAGGAGAGAAAGGGATTTTATTTTCTTTTTGAGGGTTTTGCTCATTTTGAGAGGAGAAAAAGGGATTTTTTTTGGGAGGGAGGGGCTTGCTCATTTTAAATAAGATCAAGGGATTTTATTACTTTTGGGACTTTCTCATTTTGGAGAGGAGCAAGGGGATTTTATTTTTGGGAAAGGAGGAGCTTGTCCTTTTGTCAATTCTCAACCTTCTAGACCATGCACATAATAGGAGAGCAAGGGAAACCTTTTGCTTAAGGGGCAAGAACTACTTTATAGTTTCATATTTCCTTGTTCAAAATCATATTTAAGAGTGTGAAAATGTGTTGGTATTTTGAGATAAGCAAGGTACAATCAAAGCAAGACCCTACTACCAAAAATCTAGATGGCTTTCCACAAAATCTGAAAGGAAACTAGGGATGACTGAATGATTGAAAGACCTTATTGAACACCCTATGACAACTACTTAAAGGGAAAGTAGAAAAGAGTGAAATAAACATCAAGAAAGGTGAATGTGGTAGGAAATGAATAATGAGATGGGTGTTTTCCTTATGAACTTTCAAAAATTAAGCGGTGTGTGTAAAATAGTCAGTGGTCGTATGAACACCATTGCTAATGGTCATACAATATCTATCCTATCTTACATGGACCGCTTAATAGTCAAAATACCACAAGAAAAAGTTGCAAATGATGACAAGAGAAAAAGCTTGATCAAGACCAATGACAATCATACAAATATGGTGCTATGCTTATTGTGCAAGAACCAAAATAGACTAATGCTAGTGTAATGAAATATATGCCTAATGCAACTAGACAACAAATGCCGCTAGATATTATGAGATGCAAAAATGAAGATATCAAAATGCATGGTGTAATAAATGATGATATGCAATGCAATGGTAATGTGCAATGATATGTAATGCAAGGTGCAATGAGATGCTTTGTTTTTGTGCTTTTTGTGATTTTATTTGTTGTTTTTATCTTGTTTTTTTATGTATAAAATGCCCACAGGTGGAGAATATTAAGGGGTTCAGGCTCCTCAACACCCTCAAGTGAAGCTAACCGATATGTTCCCGATCCCACCTTCTACTTTATTATGAATGGGCCTAACCATTTTATGGTGAATTTGTCGCGCAAATGGCTAGGCAAGTTAGAGTTCTGTTGATTCTCCTTGAGCACAAGGTCACCAACTTGGAATTCCCTAGGATGAACCTTTGTATCATAAGCTCATTTAATACGATCTTGATAAACATGAAGATGCTCAAGAGCATTAATTTATCTTTCATCAAGAAGTGTAATTTGATCAAGGTGAGCCTATCACGCAACATCATCATCGATGAATTCTTGTAATGAGATGCACAATGAGGGAATTTCAAGCTCCAGGGACATAATGGCCTCAGTGCCATATACCAATGAGAATGGAGTTCCCCTTTTTGGCATCCTAATACTCATTCTATAAGCCCAAAGTGCTAGAGGTAGTTGAATATACCAATCCTTGTGATGATTATTGACTATTTTCTTTAGGATGGCAATAACCATTTTGTTCGATGCCTTCACTTTTCCATTAGTCTACGGATAGTAAGGAGTCAAAAATTTGTGTTGGATATGATACTTGTTGCACAAAGCTCAAACATCCTTATTTTTTAATGGTGGCCCATTATCCAAGATGATTTTGGATGGGATACCAAAATGACATATGATATTATGGAGTAAGAACTCCGCGATGCATGTGCCTATCATAATGGTAAGTGGGATAGCTTCAACCCACTTTGTAAAATACTCAGTGGCCGTTAGAATAAATGTGTGTTGGCCCAAGGATGGGGGCAATATTTTTCCAATTAGATCAAAGCCCCATTACGAAAAAGGCCACAATGAGTGTATCAATTGTAGCGCTTGCGAAGGTACATGGGACAAATTAGCATGATGCTAACATTTGATGCACCTTTTGACATAAGTACAACAATCATGCTCCATCATAGGCTAGTAATAGCCCATGCGAAGGATGCACTTTGCGATGGCCATGCCATTGAAGTGGCCACCACATGTACCATCGTGAGCTTGCAAAATGGACCAAGTAGATTCTTGGGGCTCTAAACATCGAAGGAGGACACCATCATAACTTTGATGGTACAATATGTCTCCTAGAAAGACATATTTAGTCATTTTTTTGCTTGAATGTTCATTTGGTAGCATGAGACAAGCCCGTAGAAGGGTTTCCAAGCTTCAAGAAATATTTGATCTGGGAGAACCAGTATTGATATTGCTCAACTTGAACTAAATGAACAACTTGCTCCTCTCTAGAAGTATCTTGCAAGAATGTTGATTGAGAGAGGACCTTAAGATAAATGGTTGTGACATTATCATAAGGAACCTACGGGATTAAGGATCCCCAGGAAGCAAGTTTCAAGAAGTCTTGAATTTGTAAGAACCAATCTTGATGTGGTTCAATTTGTACCATGTGGATGCTCTGCTCTACTATAGAAGAATATCATGAAATTATGGATTGTGAGAGCATTTTGACATGGATAGTAGTGACATCATCTAATGGGTTTTGTAGAATTAGGGATCCCAAAGAAGCCATGGTATCCACAAAACTATTGGAGGAATGAGGGATTGCCTCGATGTCATACCATTCAAAATTTACAAGCAACTTGTCCATGATGGTTTTGTAAGATTTCAAGACTGAACATTTGCATTGGTAGATTTCTTTTACTTGGTTGACTATGAGCAAGGAGTCACCAAATATTTTGAGTCTCTTGACATTCATGGTGAGAGATGTTTGAAGATCCAAAAGAAGGGATTTGTATTAGGCATTATTGTTAGTGCATGGGAAATCTAGTTTGAATGAAAGGGGAATAGGAGCCCCTTGTGGTGTGAAAAACATGATTCCTGCACCACCTCCTTGCTTGCACTTAGAACCATCAAAGAACAATGTGAGATCCTCTTTGTGTTCTGGTTCTTCTAGTTCTTCTGAGCTAGATAATGCAAAGATTGCATCATTAGGTAGCTCAATTGTAATAGGCTTATCATCATGAAGAGGTGCTTCTACTAGCTGGTCTACGATGACCTAACCCTTGATAGACTTTTGTCCAATGAATTCTAGGTCAAAATCCATAAAAAGCATGATCCACTTTATGGTATGACTGTTATGATAAGTTTAACTCATCATGTATCACAAAGGGTTCTCTTTAGAGATGACATACATTGTTTGATTAATCATGTAGTGATGGAGTTTCTTGGTGGTGAAAACCACCGCTAGATAGAGTTTCTCGACATAGGCATATTTTATTTCATATAAGACCATGGTGTGATTGATGTAATAGATGGCTTGCTACTTATTTACCTCATCATTTTGTGCCAAAAATATCCCTAAGGCAAATTCAATGGTTGAGATGTATAGTAAAAAATGTACGCTAGGTCTCAGAGGAGACAATACTAGTGTAGAAGCCAAGTATTGCTTGATATATTTGAAGTCTACTTGGCAATCTTTATTTCAATGAAAAGTCACCCCTTTTAGAGAAGATGATTGAATGACTGACTCTTTTCTGATAGTTGCACGATGAAACATTGAATGGCCTATATATTCCCTTGCAAGCTATGAATCTACTTAAGGTTGGTAGGAGGGCATGCTTGTGATTGCTTCAACCTTCTTTGGGTCAACCTCGATGCCCTATTTAGACACAATGAAACCTAAAATCTTTTCGAATGTCACATAGAAAATATACTTTTTAGGGTTCAAGCGTACATTATGCTCTAGGAGGTAATCGAAGACCTTTTCTAGAACACCGATATGGTCTTGATGTAATAAATATTTAGTCAAAATATCATCAACATAGTCTTTGAAAATCTTGTGCATGTAGTCATGAAAAATATATATCATTATCCACTGATAGGAAGCGCTAGCATTCTTTAAGACAAAGGGTATGACCTTATAGCCAAAAGTCCCCCATGACATAGTAAAAGCTATTTTGGCCTAATATTAAAGATTGAATTGGATTTGATTGTATCCTAAGAAGCCATCCATGAGGGAGAGCATTTTGTGACTTGTAGCTGCATCTACCATTGTATCAATGTTTGAGAGTAAAAATTCATCCTTGGGGTTCACTTTATTAAGATCATGAAAATCAGTGCATATGCACACCCCCCCCCTTTAGTTTCCTAATAGGTACCATGTTGGGCATCCAGTTGGGATAATCGATAGGTTGGATGAATCCTACATCCAACAATTTTTGTAATTCATCTTTTATCATGATGGCAATTGTTGGATGCAACTTTTAGAGTTTTTTCTTGATTGGTTTAATGGTTGGATTTAGTGTCAAGTTGTGGACAACTAGGTTTGGATCTAGGCCAGACATATCTCTATACGACCAAGAAAAAATCTTTCTATACTTCTTTAGAAGAGCAAAGAATGCCTTGTGCTCTATAGCTGAAAGACCTTCTCTCAAATTGAGAATTTGGGGTATTCAAGGTCATCATTGACATTGATATCAATCATCTCTTCTATTAACATATGGGATCCCTCCTCCAATTGATGAGGAGTAGGGATCAAGTGAATATCATCGACTGGATTGAATGAGTCAGATACATTGTTAAGCTCAATCTCAGCTTGTGAGACATCGAAATGAGGATGCAATGAGAAATGGAATGGTTACAACATACCCTCAAAAGGGAGAAACTTGGATGATGATGATGGATGGGTAGCACGATCAAAATAAATAGCCTCAATATTGAGATATAATGATTGAGAAGGATTACTAGGATAATAGAACAGAGTGGTGAGATCAATGGAGATCATGTTGATGGTTGGTGGATGAACTCCATTCATAGGTAGGAAAATATGATCAAAGCTAGATGGATACAAATGTACAAGGGGTGGTTGAGGTAGAATGGGGATGATGGGGTATCCTCTAGGTGGTATTGGGATGAATGGATCCTCAGGTAGAAGAATCTAGTGCCAAATAGACAACAATAATATTAGGAAGAGATGAAGATAGAAATTTTCTAGATCCATGATAGGCTAAATGGGAGAGGATTCTTCTTCTAATCTAAATAAGGTGATGGATAAGGACTCCCAATCACCTTATGATACCTAGTCATATTTTGGCTCTTAATCATCTCCTAACTCATCATCTAACCTATCAGAGTCAGCAACAAATAATGTAGCAATACATAAATGGTTTCTAAGCAAATGAGTATTACCAGGATTGATTTACTCATTACCATCAATGTTTCCCTCTAAGCCTAAGTTAAGGCGTTGAAGGGAATCAATAAGAATCTCATAAAGAATGTACATATGGCACCCCAAGCCTGATTTATCTATTAGAAGTTGATAATGTGGTTCTAGAGGGATCCGAGGGCCTTGCTTGTATGACCTTAAGCCATTTTTATGTTGGTAATGGTGATAGAAATACTACATAGAAAAGGATGGGTTTGAGAGATAATTAATATTTACCTAAAATGGCTCTTCCTCCTCTAGTATAGGAGGGGTGTCTGTGGAGGCATCAATACCACCATAGATAAAATTTGTTTAGCTTGGGAAGAACCCTAAGGGGGACTATGGTACCTATGGTAAATTATGTGCTATGTGGGTGACCAAAGTCTCTAATTGACTCTATGAGCAAGGTGAATGTAACATCTTACACTAGATATTCACCAATACTCGGATTCATCATGCAAATTGTGACTTGTGGTGACTCTACTAGGAAATATGATGATGAAGATGTGGGCTATGATAAGATCTATGTGGTTATGGGTGTTTCTTCCTCTATGGGGGAAGCATGGGTGAAAGTTGTAGAGATGGTTGAAATCGAAGGTGTAGGAGTTGTGATGGATGGTTGAGGTGTAAATGTGTGTGTTGGTGGAGGTGGAGATGAAGATGATGGCATAGGTGCCTTCTCTAGATTTTGAGGGGGAGGATATGATGATGATGAAGGAATTTCTAATGAAACTAATGGTGAGGGTTGAGATGGAGGTGGTGGTGGTGGAGTGATGGATGATCATGGTGTAAAATTTATGGTTTGGATGGGGTTGTTGGGCCAAATGTCCAGATGTGTGGAAGGCAAGGTGGACTCCTAGGGATGCGAAACCATATTACAAAATTTTAAGGGCTCCAAGTCTATGGGAACATAGTGCACTTGGCCTTCATGTATATACTTTATGCACTGATGCAATATAGAAGGTATGCATTTCATGTCTCGAATCTAGGGTTTGCCAAGCAATATGTTGTATTGCATGGCACCTTCCAAGATGTGACACAATACATGAATAGTCTTTTGTCCAACCTGAATAGGAAGGACTACTATGCCAATAGTGGAACATAGGGTATCATTGAAATCTTGAAGGTTGAAAGTGAATGATGCAATGCATGATGGTGAAAATTTGATATGTTGAAGGGTGATAGAGGTGATGATGTTAATTTATGATCCCATGTCAATCAAGATACATTTAAAGGGGATCCTATCCATGCTAGCGATGATATACAATGGTGGATCAGGTTTCTTAGTAAGTATCATATGAATTTCATGATCCTAAAATGTAATCGTAGGATCTTGACAAGTTTGAACATGCCCCACAAAGTTAATGAAAGAATTAGGGTCTTGTGGTTGTAGTTCAATAGATATTAATATCTCCATAAAAGTCTTTTTATGTGGCATCGATTGCTGAATTAGCTCATATATGGAGAGCCTCACTGATAATATTCGTAGAATTTTAGTATTTTTTTTCCTTAGTGTGAGCACTGGGTGAGGCAGAGTAGCCATGACCAAATTTGAAACTAATGATGTCTGTGATGTTGATAAAATATTGGCAAGATTCATAGCTTGTGTGGGTTGTGTTGGGTATCGTCTATTCCTTGTTACGATGTTGAGCATTCCCATGAAACCCTGGTTATGTGGGGAAGTATGCACTTGATTAACCTACTTAGATTATTTAGTTTTGATAGCAGGTGTTGTTTTTGCTTTACATTGAAGTAAAGGGTATTGGAAGATACCTATATTTTGGTTGTTGGAGGTAAGAGGATTATCAATTTGAATCTCTTGCCTCTTGATCATATCCTACACTATATTATTGAATGCATAGCATGACTAAACGACATACCCATTTTGTTGATGATAAGTGCAATATTGATCCTCCCTATAAGATTTAGTTTTATGATGATTTAGATCTAGTGGTCAGATCTCAAGGAGCATAATTTCTTGCACCTCACAAAATCGATTGAATATTGATGCCAAGGATTTTGACAATAGCATATACTAATGAGGTGGTCAATGAGGTTAAGCTTGGAGTTTTTATTGTTGTTGTGGATTGGTTTTTTTAGTTTTGTACTATGTCGATGGAGGTTGAGCCTGATAATTAGTTGATTGTGCTAGAGCTCGATTTGAGGGACCAAGAGCACTTAAGACAACTTGATTCACCAAAGCTATCTTTGGTTGGTTTTGACCATCCTTTGCATTTTTACTATTCCATTTATTTTTTTAGAGTTTAATTTCTCCTTCTTGGACCTTGATGTCCTCGATTACCTTTGCCTAGGCTAGAGCCTCCTCGAAAGTCTTATACTATTGAAGTTGCAATAGTAATGAGATCTGTTTGGTGTAACTTCTAGTAAACATTTGAGTGAGCTCTATGATGGGTAGGTTGAAGGGTAATTTGGTTATGACGGCCCTCCACCTATTTCCATAGTCCATGACTAGTTCATCCTCAAATTGGTAAAATATTATATATGTCATTCAGGGTGGCATTTTTCTTGATACTAAAGGTAAAGTATTCTAGGAAAGCATTTTCCAATTGTTCAAAGGTTAAAATACTATGGCATGGAAAATGGTTATACCACTCCAAAGCACTCCCAAAAAGTGTTATAAGGAACATTTGTAGCATGAGGGGATCACTATTTTGAATATGTAAGCAATTTTTTATGAAGCTCATCACATGTTCCTATGCATATTCATGACCCTTGAAATGATCCAATTTTGGCATCTCAAAGTGATATTCTCACAATGACACTGAGAGGGGGGGTGAATCAGTGTAGCTATTAAAATTCAAATCTACAACATTTAAAACTGAAGCAAAGAGAAATTGAAAATAGGTAAAGCAATTTTCACAAGAGAGCACACCACAACACATAATATAACGAGGTTCACCAATTTTGCTACTCCTCAAAAATGACTTCTTGGACTCCAATCCAAATCCAGCCTGTGGAAAACACCAATTTTACAAACACTTTACCAACATCCACTGGAAGAAGCACCAACCCCTTAATTTTTTGCTGCAACAGATAGGAGCACCAACCCCTAATACTAAGCACCAACTTGAACTGCAATTCTGAGTTATTATAATGACATAAAAATGCCTTCATTGTTTACACAACCCTGACTAGTCTGCAATTAAACAAACTTTGCACACTCTCACGGCTCTGCTTATTTCTCTCTCAGCCCTCTTCTAACCCTCTTTACGTAGTAATTTCACACTTACAGCAACAACCTGATTCTCTATGTGACTGTCCTTTAATAACCCCTTTTTCTCATTGAGACTCCTCGTCTTCTATGACTTTTGGAATCCCGCATGCAGTCGAATAACATTCTCTTACTATTCAATTTTTTTTCTATGCGTGCATGCATTTTTTATTCTACTTATGCGACTGTTCAAATCTTTTTCTATCCGTGCATGCATTTTTCGATTCTTCTTATGCAGCTGTTTGGATGCATTTTTCGATTCTCCTTATGCGACTGTTCGAATGCATTTCTCTATTCTTTGTATGCGACTGTTCAAATGCATTTTTTGATTCTCCTTATGCGACTGTTCAAATGCATTTCTCGATTATTCGTATATGACTGTTCGAATTCTTTTTCTTTGACTGTTTCAAAAAAAACTACATGATTTCTAACTGTTACTGCACTTGTAACCGTCACACTGACTCCAGTTAACTTTTCTAATTTTGGCTCCCTAATTTTTCTTTACCACTGCCCCTTTAATTGTAGTTCTATTCTAGTTAATTGTCAGTAAGCGTGCTGTTGCCACCTATCACAAAATTGTGACACTTCTGTCTCTTTGCACTCTTATCGCCTTCTACCCGTGAAAACATGACCTGTCATGATATCGCGACACTTTTTGCCCCTTGTTACGCTTCTTGGCTTCACCTAGTGAAACTTCGATATGTCACAAAATCACGACACTTTTCGCCTCCTTGTCCACTTCTTCGCTTGCACCTGCGAAAACCAGACATGTCACGAAATCGTGACATATTTCGCTTCCTTGCACTCTGTTCTGCCTGCACTAGCGAAAACCTGACATGTCACGAAATCATGACATCTTTCGCTTTCGTACACTCCTCTTGGCTTCAACCAGCAAAAACAAAACATGTCACAAAATAGTGACATATTTCTCTGCCTTGTGCCTTTTCGGCCTTTCGCCCGCGAAAATAGAACATGTCACGAAATCGCAACATCTTTCTCTACCTTGTGCCTTTTTGTCTTTTGCCCATGAAAATGAAACATGTCGCAAAATCATGACATCTTTCTCATCCGTACACTCTTCTCCGTAAGCCCCAGCGAAAACCTGACATGTCATGAAATCGTGACACTTTTTATCCTTGGTGATTCTTCTTTGAACCTGTCGCAAAATCGCGACACTTTTTCTCCTTAGCGCTTTCTTGTTGAACCTGTCATGAAATCATGACACTTTTTCTTCCGTACCATCCTTCTTGCAAATTGTCACGAAATCATGACACTTTTCTTTGCGAGCTCCTTCTCTCTGAACATGTCGCGAAATCACGACAGTTTTTCCACTTGACTTCTTTTCTGCCAACATGTCACGAAATCGTGACAGTTTTCTTTTCTTTCTTCTTGACATGTCGTGAAATCACGACATATTCTTTTCTAGCTTTTCACCATGAAGCGTTATCGTGACAGTTTTCTTTTCTTTCTTCTTGACATGTCGTGAAATCGTAACATCTTCTTTTCTAGCTTTTCACTATGTTGCGATATCGCGACAGTTATCCTTGTGCTTTCTCTCTCTTCGACCATGTCATGAAATCATGACAATTTTGCTTACACCTTCTCTCTCCTCGACCATGTCACGAAATCACGACAGTTTGCATTTTCTCTCTCCTCCATTATGTTGTGAAATTGTGACAGTTTGGCATGCATTTTCTCTCTCCTCCGTTATGTTGCGAAATCATGACAGTTTGGCATGCATTTTATCTCTCCTCTGTTGTGTCATGAAATCATGACAGTTTGACATGCATTTTCTCTCTCCTCCGAGATGTCGCGAAATTGCGACATAAAACATGTCGCAATATTGTGATAGTTTTCTTGTCTTTTTCTTTGATTTTTTGAATCTGGGCCACTTCTGTCTTCTCGAAAATTCACTGTACATGATTTGACTGACCTCTGAACTCCTATCCACTACATCAACCGATATATCTGTCTGTGTTGACAACAATGCCAATACTTTTGTTGCACCTTGCTCAACAATCTTCCCCTTTGGAATTGTTGGCAACACTCATGCACTCTCCTATAATTCTTCTCTCCCTTTGACAATAATACCAAAGGGCTGCTGCAGACTCCCCCTGAGTCTATGCACACCATTCTCAGACAAATATTGTTATAGTTAGCAAAAATCATAAATATAAGCAAAACTATAAACATAGACATAAATGCTCCCCCTGAGAATGTGATCCCAATTGATAGTCAGTTCTTGGGAAATGTGACCACTCCCAGCTTACTCTGAAGGTACTCAAAAACTTCTTTGGGAAATGGTTTTGTGAATATATCAGCTACCTACTTTGTAGTTGGAACAAAATCCAATTTGACCTCTCCTTCTGCAACTTTATCCTTCAAGAAGTGATACCGGATCACAATATGTTTGGTTCGAGAATACATAACCGGATTATTGGATATATTGATAGCACTAGTGTTATCACGTTTAATTGAAATTGGCTCTTTGAAGTGAATACCAAGATCTTTCAACGTTTGTCTCATCCATAATATCTATGTACAGCATGTTGTTGCTGCAATGTATTATGCCTCTACTGTGGATAGAGAGACTGATTCTTGTTTCTTGTTGTGCCATGCTACCAGCCTGTCTCCAAGATAAAATGCTCCTCCATTGGTACTCTTTCTGTCATCAATACATCCTGCCAAATCTGCATCATAATATGCAATCAGAGTGAAGTCTTTACCTTTTAGGTACCACAACCCATAATCCATAGTACCCTTGAGGTACTGAAAAATCCTCTTTACAACTGTCACATGAGTTTCTTTGGGACTAGCCTAAAATCTTGCAACCATGCATACTGCCTGTAATATATCTGGTCTAGTGGCTGTTAAATATAGTAGGCTTCCAATTATAGACTTGTACATTGTTTGATCTACATCTGGAGATTTGTCATCCTTGCTCAATTTGCAACCTGTTGTCATGGGAGTGCTGATAGGTTTACTATCCTCCATTGTGAACTTTTTCAGCATTTATTTCACATATTTTACTTGAGAGATAAAAATGCCCTTTTCACTTTGATTGACTTGCAGTCCGAGAAAATAAGAAAGTTCACCAATCATTGACATCTCAAATTTTGTCTTCATTTTATTTGCTATGTCTCTACAATATTCATCCATGCTGCTGCCAAATATTATATCATCTACATAAACAACAAGTACAATAAGTTGGCCATGCTCTGTTTTGATATATAAATTGTTGTCCACCATACCTTTCTTGAACCCCTGTTTAATAAGATAGTTATCCAGCCTTGCATACCATGCTCTGGGTGCCTGTTTCAGACCATACAATGCTTTCTTTAACCTACAAACAAAATCTGGATTGTCATCGAGTTGGAAGCCATCTGGCTGTTCAATGTAAACCTCTTCTTCCAATTTTCCATTTAGAAATGTTGATTTTACGTCCATTTGATTTTACAGACCAATCTTGCCTTATTTTTGACAACCTGTCCGTCTTCATTTAATTTATTTCAAAAAATCCATTTAGTGTCGATTATGTTTTTATTTGCTGGCCGTGGTACTAATTCCCAGGTTTTGTTTTTCTTAATCTGATCTAGTTCTTCATTAATTGCCTTCATCCAACTTTCATCTGTGCTTGCTTTAGCAATATTTTTAGGTTCAATGCTGGATAACAGAGAATAGTTTCGAACTACTGTTCTTCTTGTCTAAATACCATCTGTGGGGTCCCCAATTATCTATTCTCTAGGATGATTTTTTTGCCATCTGCCTATTTTGAATTTCTTGTTTTCTTCTTCTTCTGAGTTAGTTTTTAAATCATCTGGGTCAATTTTCTGATTCTCTTATGTTTCCTTTTCTTCATCTCCTTAAATGACTTCTTCATAAATAGGGTAGTTTTCTTGATATGTAATTTCTCGTTCTCTACCTTCATCAACTTTAACATCAGCACTCTCAACAATTTTCTTTAGCCTCTTGTTGTAACATGTGTAGGCTTTGCTTTTTGTTGAGTAACCAAGAAAAATACCTTCGTTAGCTCTATCTTCAAATTTATCGATATTATCTTTAGTCCGTTTGATGTAGCACTTGCTACCGAACACTTTGAAATATCTTGTTGTTGCCTTTCTGCCGAACCACAGATCATAAGGTGTTTTGCTTTCATGCGGCCTTAGCATGCACCTGTTTTGAATGTAAATTGCAGTATGGACTGCCTCTTTCCAAAATCTGTCAGCTATTTGATCTCAGCAAACATTGTCCGTGCCATTTCCTACACTGTCTTGTTCTTCCTTTCTACAACACCATTCTGCTGAGGTGTCCTTGCTGCTAAAAACTGTCTTCTGATCCCATATTTTTGATAGTACTCTGCAAACTCTTCTAAAATAAACTCTCCTCCTCTGTCTGATCTTAGGCATTTAATTCTTTTTTTCAATTTGATTTTCAACCTATTTTTTAAAAATTTTCAACATATCAAAGGCATCTGATTTAAGCTTTAAAAATAATACCCATGTCATTCTGGAGTAATCATCTATGAACAACATAAAGTATTTGTCTTCGTTTATGCTTTGTGTTCTCATGGGTCCACACAAATCAGTATGAATTATCTCCAATGGTTTGCTGGTGAAGTATTCATTTGATCTAAATGTGGATCTGGTTTGCTTTCCTTTTTGGCATGAAGCACAGATGCTATTTACTGGTTTGCCAATGGTTGGTATATCTCTTACTGCCATTTTTGAACTTATTTTTACCATATTTTCAAAGCTAATATGACCGAGCCTCTTATGCCATAACCAATTTTCATCTTCTTGTCCAATCAAGCATGTTCCTTCTGTAGTTTCTGAGAGAGTATATAGATTTCCAGAAGTCCTCGATCCAGTAGCTATCAGTTTCCCACTGTGTGCTTTTCTCACTTCACAGCCCTACTTTTTAAAAATGACTTCATGACCTCTATCACAGATTTGACTTACACTCAGTAAGTTGTGCTTTAAACCAATCACAAAAAGAACTTCCTTGGAATTGATCTTTCCATCACTTATCTTGATTGATCCTTTACCAACTATCTTGGCTCCATCATTATTTCCAAACTTCACAGAGCCTCCTTCATATTTCTGTAAATTTTCAAATTTTTGTTTATCTCCTGTCATGTGACTGGAACATCCACTATCCAATATCCATGGTGCTAATTTGTTCTGTGCTTTGAATGCTATCTGTACAATCAATGATTCCTTTTCTTCCTTGAGTTGCTCCTTTTCTTTCCATTCTGATTTGACTGCAATTTTGGTCACTTGTTTAGACTTTTCTTTGTCAGTGGCCTGAGCATGTTTTTCTAGAAATTTTATGTTTTGCTTTAAACTGTTTGGTTGAGTTCTTCTTCCTTGAAATTTATTTGCTACATATGTGCTTCTACAATTTCTTGCAATGTGTCCAAAGTTATGACAGTTATAGCATTCTACAACATACTCCATCAAGGGTGCAAATGCATTTCTACTTGTGAAATTTCTTTGTCCTATATTATAAATGCAATCTAAAATCTTATGATCATAAGTATTGCATTTAAAACAATAACCAGAAAAGAAATGATTAAACCTAGGAGTTGGTCTTTGCCAATTTGTAGTAGGAGTCACAAATTTTCTTCTCCTTTGATGTGTGACTTTTGTGAATCCCTCATTGTCAGCACTCTTCTCATGCCTGGCATTGTTGCTTTCTTTAGCATGATTTGATTTTCTTTGGTCAATCTTGATCTTATCTTCTTTCTTTGCTAGTTCTGTAGTTATGGCTTTTGATCCACTTGAAGATTCTCCTTTGACAAACCCCAAGCCAAATTTGATGCCTGTGGTCCTCTGACTATTTATGATTTTTTCAAGTTGTGCAGAACTTCCTTCAAGTTTGTGATAGCAACTCAATTTTTGATTCTGTTCTTCTAGCCGTATTCTTAAACCAACAATTTCTTCTTCCAGTTTGCTGCACTCATCTATTTTCATGGTTAATTTTACTTCAAGTTCTTTAGACATTTTCTTAAATTCCTCTGTCTGTATTTTCAAACTATTTATTATGTCATTGGCATCCTCTAGTTTTCTTGAAACCTTTTTATTCTTTTTCCTTTCTACACTCAACTCTTCAAGTGTAGAAACCAACTCTCCTTCTAGATATACTTCAGCCTCATCCTTAAATTTCATCACCTTCCTGATTTTCTTCTGTTCTTTCTTCTTCAAGTGCCATGAACAGAGCTTCACCTGTTTCTTCTTCAGAATCCTCACTTGAGCTTTCTTCAGAAGAGCTAACATTCTTGGATATGAAGCTTTTCTTCTTGAAGTTGTTCTTTCTAAAATTTTGTTTCTTCTTCCAATCACCTTTTTATTGGTGTGACCCTTCACCATTTTTGGTTTTCTCATGCATTGGACATTTAGCTGCAAAGTGACCAACTCCTCCATAATTGAAGCACTTAAATGGTAACTTTCCTCTATACTTTCCTTTTCCCTTTGTAAGTTTTCGAACAAAGTTAGCTTTCGTTTCATCCTGTGTCTCTTCATCCTAATATTCTTGTTCAGCTTTTATATTTTTGTGTGCTTTAAAAGCAGCTTCTCTATCTATGGACTTAGTTTGTCCTATTCTCATTTCGTATGTAGTCAAGGAACCATGCATCTCATCCATGCTAAAATTGTTTAGATCTTTCACCTCTTCTATTGCAGAAACTTTAGAGTTAAATCTTTTGTGAAGAGTTCTGAGAACCTTTTTCACGACAACTGCATCTTCAATTTCTTCATCGAGTTCTCTGATTGCATTAATGATTCCATTGACTCTCAGCATATAGGCCTCTATGTTCTCATCTTCATTCATTTGTAATGCTTCGAACTAAGCTCGATGAGTTTGCAGCTTGGCTTCCTTGATCTTGTTGTCTCCTTCATGGATGCTCTTTAGTTTATCCCACATGTCTTTTGCCGATTTACAGCTCATGAATCTTATCAGTTCATTGTCTACTAGCCCACACATTATGGCATTCTTTGCTTTGGAGTTATTCTCAAACTTTTTCTTCTCGACAGTATCTGTTGGAGGAGTAGTGGGTGTTGTGTATCCACTTTCTACTAAACCCCAAATGTCGTATCCCAATGCACTCAGATATTTTTGCATCCTGAGTTTCTAGAATGTGTAATTAGTTCCATCGAACCAGGGAGCTTTGTTGGATGAGAATCCTTCACCACCTGCCATTGTGTTTCTTCCAAGATCACCTAAGATGATTAAGCTTGTTCAAGAAACTTGGCTCTGATACCAATTGATATTCTCACAATGACACTGAGAGGGGGGGTGAATCAGTGTAGCTATTAAAATTCAAATCTATAGCATTTAAAACTAAAGCAAAGAGAACTTGAAAATAGGTAAAGCAATTTTCACAAGAGAGCACACCGCAACACACAATATAACAAGGTTCACCAATTTGGCTACTCCTCAAAAATGACTGCTTGGACTCCAATCCAAATGCAGCCTGTGCAAAACACCAATTTTACAAACACTTTACCAGCATCCACTTGAAGGATCACCAACCCCTCAATTTTTTGTTGCAATAGATAGGAGCACCAACCCCTAATACCAAGCACCAACTTGAACTACAATTCTGAGTTATTACAATGACATAAAAATGCCTTCACTATTTACACAACCCTGATTGGTCTGTAATTAAAAAAACTCCGCACACTCTCACGGATCTGCTTATTTCTCTCTCGACCCTCTTCTAACCCTCTTTATGCAGTAATTTCACACTTACAACATCAACCTGATTCTCTATGCAACTGTACTTTTATAACCCCTTTTTCTCATCGAGACTCCTCGTCTTCTATGACTTTTGGAATCTCGCATGCAGTCGAATAACATTCTCTTACTATTTGAATTCTTTTCTATGTGTGCATGCATTTTTATTCTACTTATGCGACTGTTCGAATCTTTTTTTATCCGTGCATGCATTTTTTGATTCTTCTTATGCGGCTGTTCGAATGCATTTTTTTATTCTCCTTATGCGACTGTTCGAATGCATTTCTCGATTCTTCGTATGCGACTATTCGAATGCATTTTTTTATTCTCCTTATGCGACTGTTCAAATGCATTTCTTGATTCTTCGTATACGATTGTTCGAATTATTTTTCTTCGACTGTTTTAAAAAAAAAACTACATGATTTCTAACTGTTACTGCACTTGTAACCATCACACTGACTCCAGTTAACTTTTCTAATTTTGGCTCCTTGTTTTTTCTCTACCACTGCCCCTTTAACTGTAGTTCTATTCCAGTTAACTATCAGTAAGCGTGCTGTTGCCACCTATCACAAAATTATGACACTTCTGTCTCTTTGCACTCTTCTCACCTTCTACCCATGAAAACACAACCTGTCACGATATCGCAACACTTTTCGCCTCTTGTTATGCTTCTTGGCTTCACCTAGCGAAACTTTGACATGTTGCGAAATCATGACACTTTTTGCCTCCTTGTCCACTTCTTCGCTTGCACCCGTGAAAACCAGACATGTCACGAAAACGTGAGATCTTTCGCTTCCTTGCACTCTGTTCTGCCTGCACTAGCGAAAACCTGACATGTCACAAAATCGTGACATCTTTCGCTTTCGTACACTCCTCTTAGCTTTAACCAACGAAAACAAAACATCTTGTGAAATCGTGACATCTTTCGCTGCCTTGTGCCTTTTCTGCCTTTTGCTCGTGAAAACGAAACATGTCACAAAATCGTGACATATTTCTCTGCCTTGTGCCTTTCTGCCTTTTGCCCGCAAAAATGAAACATGTCACGAAATCACGACATCTTTCTCATCCATACACTCTTCTCTACAAGCCCCAGCGAAAACCTGACATGTCACGAAATCGTGACACTTTTTCTCCTTGGCGCTTCTTCTTCGAACCTGTCACGAAATTGCGACACTTTTTCTCCTTAGCGCTTTCTCGTCGAACCTGTCGTGAAATCGTGACACTTTTTCTTTTGTACCATCCTTCTTGCAAATTGTCATGAAATTGTGACACTTTTCTTTGTGAGCTCCTTCTCTCTGAACATGTCGCGAAATCGCGACAATTTTTCCACTTGACTTCTTTTCTACCAACATGTCGTGAAATCGCGACAGTTTTCTTTTCTTTCTTCTTGACATGTCGTGAAATCATGACATCTTCTTTTCTAGCTTTTCACCATGTCGCGTTATCGCGACAGTTTTATTTTTTTTCTTCTTGACATGTCATGAAATCATGACATCTTCTTTTCTAGCTTTTCATTATATCACGACAATTATCCTTGTGCTTTCTCTCTCTTCGGCCATGTCATGAAATCATGACAATTTTTCTTGTGCCTTCTCTCTCCTCGGCCATGTCGCGAAATCGTGATAGTTTGGCATGGTTTTTCTCTCTCCTTCGTTGTGTTGCAAAATCATGACAGTTTGGCATGCATTTTCTCTCTCCTCTGTTATGTCACGAAATCACAATAGTTTGGCATGCATTTTCTCTCTCCTTCATTGTGTCACGAAATCATGACAGTTTGGCATGCATTTTCTCTCTCCTTCGAGATGTCACGAAATCACGATAGAAAACATGTCGTGATATCGCGACAGTTTTCTTACTTGTCTTTTTCTTTGATTTTTTGAATATGGGCCACTTCTGTCTTCTCAAAAATTCACTGTACATGATCTGACTGACCTCTGAACTCCTGTCCACTGCATCAACTGATCTATCTGTCTATGTTGACAACAATGCCAATACTTTTGCTGCACCTTGCTCAACACAAAGTGCTCAAGATAGGGCTTTGATGGAATAAATGGATGCAAAGGTTAATTAGTGAGCTACCGTAGGGTAGGTTTATGGTAACCTAAACCTGAGGCTTGCTTCTCTAAAGAGTTGAGGTGCTATATCAATTATTTATAGGTCTCTGATGATATGATGACATCCACTCACCTTTGACCTTGATTAGTTTCAAGATTTTATTATGGATGAGGTGGTTGGTGAGTGTTGTCAATAGGCATGCCACAATATATTATCTTGGGGTACGTATCAATTGGTTCTTGATACTCAAGTTGTTGTTCCTCATAGGCTTCATAATCCTATTGATAGGGGTATGCTTGATAGCATTCTGGTGAATTAGGTTGATGATGATGAATGGGTGGAAGTCTAGGATGTTGATGATAAATTATGGTTTGGATGTGGGTGAGGTGGAATATTTTTATTTGAATGTGGTGGAAGGTTGTGTTGTGCTTGGCACCTTGGGTGTTGTTGGAAACTTGCCTTTTTTATGTAGGCATGGGCAACCTATGATGTATGACCCATTACATTTGATGGTCCAGGGTTGTGCTGGGTACTTTTTTTGGCTCACGAGGTTAGTTGTGTGGGACCTATTCACATGTGTGTCAATGGCACAAATAGGCTTTTTTTATGCTTCACCCCTAGAGATATCAATGACCTATTTTTTGGGGTTACGAGAGGCTGCATTAACCTAATATTGTGATCAAAGGGTATATTTTGATTAATCAAGAGGTGTTGAGGCACACCATCATTGATTGTACTGTGTATCATAAGGTATAGCTAGAGGATGAAAATCACCATTCCTGGACCCACTAGTTGACATGATGAACACTTGAGCTAACATGGTAGCATTGTTATGATACTTATTGATATATGTGTTCCAATGATTGTACTTATAGATTATCCAAGGATGATCAACTAGGGTACCTTGAATGTCCCTGTCTTGTTACGGGGTGCACTCCTAATCCTAATCTATGGGAGTTATAAGTCAATATAGGATATGAATACGTGGTAGAGATCTCCTAGATGTTTTAGCTTAGATGTAATTATCCCTATACAAATTATGTAAGGTATCCTAATCTGGATAATCCATATCTTGCTCATAGTCAGAACATGTGGGTGAATTATGAATGGGGATGCTCAATGTGTTGAGGTTAGTAGAATGATGGATGATATTTATGCCAGGATGGTCACATCGCCACTCTGGGATGATAAGGTCTTATGGATCAATTCAAAAATGATCCATGGATTTGGATGATGGCTTAGTATCATATTCTCATGAATGATCTTGGTTACATGTTATGACCATTTTCTATGCAAATGATGTATAAAAAGCCACGACAATGCTCTCAAGCAATTTTTAAATTATGCAAACAAATAACAATACAAAAAAATCAAGAAAGAATTTTTTTGTTGTGATTTTGATTGATTTTTTTATTTTGATTTGATTTTTGTGTGTTTTTTGTTTTTCAAAGTACTCCTAAAAAGCTAAGGAAGATGAAAATATCACTATAGAAAGGTAGTTTATGTGCAACCTCTATTGAGGAATGTAACACAAATGATTAAAAATGGATTCCTATAGATAATATATGGGTGATAGGTTCTGCTATAATAATAATACCCCCTTTAGGAGGGGTTGAATTATCTGAATCCTACTACTTGCCCAGTTGGGCTTTTGCTTCACTATTGGGCATGCTTGGATACAAATGACAACTACGTTCTATAGATTATTAAGCCTTATGGTTAAGGGGTTTCTAGACCTAACTTACCTTGGGATGCACCTAGAATTAGGGGGCCTCTCAGTGATGAATTTTGATAAACCGCTCATGGAGGCTACTATGGTGTTTAGAGGGGCAAGATAGTGAAAGGAGGTGAAATACAACGTTGCTAGTCTCAATTGGGGGTTGGTGATGAAGTCCAACCTTACCAATGTTTATGTGATATGTGCATGTGTGATGTTGCTTTTATTGTCAAAAAGGAAAATAAAGAGCACACAAATGATTATAACTAATATATATTATGAAGCAAAATGCATTTATTTTCACTACATGATGATCCATCTTTTTGTCAAACAACAATGCAAGAAAATAGTGGAAGCCAAGAGATCATCTTGACCTGATATGGTTACAAAACAAGGACCATCTCGACTTGAGATGATCATGCTTTTATAGTTTTAAAACTAAAAATAAAGAGACATGGATGCAAATAGATTATGTATTTTTTTATTTTCTTAGTTTTCTTTATCAAACATGCACTAGATTATCCTAAGGTATGAGAACCTAACTTGGAATCCTTTCATCTATTGAGAAAATTTATAAGAAATATTTTCTTCATGGATGTAGCCCACATTGGGTGAACAATGTTAAATTTGTGTCTCTTATGTGTGTGGCGATTTGTGCATTGTTTTATTTTTTTAATTAATAATAATTGATGGTATTTTTTTGGAAATAAAAGTAAAATTTGTATCTTATACTGTACACCCCCCATCTTAGTATAAGCTTGTTTTCTTCAATTGGTATCAGAGTGGATTCCTTTGTGAAAGCCTAACATCTTAAAGGAATATCTTACAACAACACATACAACACATCAGGAAGGGTTTTTATCAAACAAAGCATCATTATTTGATGGGACTAACTATGATTCCTTGAGTATGGATGAGCTACATGGGATGATCATAGCCTTTAAGATGAGGACAAAAAAATATCAAACATAAAAAGACAGGCAGATTTCAAAGCTTCAAAGGAGTCAAAGAATAAATATTCACAATCAATTAAAGATTCAAGCAGTGGAGAAGAGACTAACTTTGAGAGAAGAAATAAGAAGGATCCAAGAAAAAACAAATTTTTTAGTTGTGGTAACATTGGTCACTATGCAGCCCACAAGATGGAAGTAGTAGCAGTGAAGAAGAAGCTAACTTCATAAGAAGAAATAAGAAGGATCTAAGAAAAAACAAATGTTTTAATTATAGTAATCTTGGTCACTATGCAGCTAGTTGTTTACAAGATGGAAGTAGTAGCAGTGAAGAAGAAAAGGAATACAATAAAAAGAAAGAAAAAAATTCTATCATGAAAAGAAAAATAGGCATGGTCAAGGCAAGCATGAGAAGAAGATATTTCAAATATACAGGAAGATATTTTATGTTGAAGAAGCAAGTAGTGCTTCTAGTAGTAGTGATGAAAGCCTCTCAGATAGTGAAAAATAAGAAATCCTAATTTTTTCCATAGAAGAGAATGAAGATGCTCCTGTTGTCAAAGACCAAGAAGAAGAGAAAGAAGATGATCCTATAGTTGAATACCAAGAAAAAGAGAAATATTTATAAAAGGAAGAGGAAGCCACAAATGATATGGAAAAGGAACTTGATGAGTTGAAAAGGGAGAACTTAAAATTGAAGGCTCAAGTACAAGAGGATGAGAAAACAAAGGCAAAGCTTCTACAAGATCTCATTGACTTAAAATTTAAAGTTGAAGAGGCAAGGAAAATTGAAGAAGGTATGGTTGAGTAGTTAAAAGCAAAAGAGTTGGAATGTGAAATACTGGAACATGAGGTTGTTTCTCTAAAGAAGGAAGTTGAAAAGCTACTGCAAAATATTAGGTTTGAGAAAAACACTGAAATCCTGAATGTTATTATCAAAGCACATATATCTCCATTTATAAAAATAGGACTTGGTTTTTAAGAAGGTCAAGAGAAACAAAAAGAGGAGTCAAGATCAAAAGGAATAAAGGAATCAAATAAAGTAATTTAAGAAGAGCCTAAGACCTACGATGATGTATTCAGAGGTGATAGCATCAAATAGGGAGCAAACAAAGAATCATCAAGGAACAGGGACCATCACAAGAAAAGTAAATAAAGAACCATGAGATCAAGGCAAGATAAATATTTCTTCCAAGGTTATTGTTTCTCATGTAATCATTTTGGTCATAAAGCTATACATTGTAGGGTTCATGATAAAAATGATTATGGATTCACCAAGAGAAATTTCAAGTCATTTGCACCTTTCAAGGACTACAACATCATGTGTTTCAATTGCAATAATTTTGGTCATAAAGCTATACATTGCAGGGTTCATGGTAAGAATGATTATGGCTTCACCAAGAGAAATTTCAAGTCATTTACACTTTCCAAAGACTACAATATCATGTGTTTCAATTGCAATAATTTTGGGCATAAAGCAAAATGGTGTAGAACAGTGTTTCCTAAATTTTTGAAGACAAGCAAGAAGAAGGAAAGTCAAAATGTTCAAAGAGGTATGACTTCAAAAGTTTAGAGAAATAAAATGAAAAAAAGAGGAGCATAGTAATTTGGGAGTTTCACTCCCATCCCATAATTAATAACCTCAAGAAAATAATGTGGTGAGGAGGTTGTGATATGTGTCTTATTTTTAGTCCCAAGGAGTCCTTTGCCATTGATGTCAAAGGGGGAGAATTTAGTGAGGGGGAGCAACTTGTCAGGGGGAGCAGATTGGGAATCCAGTTGCAGTCAAATAAAATGTTTAGTAGGGTTGCCATCAATGAAAAAGGGAGATATTGTTGGAAATATTGAGTTGTCATTGATGTCAAAGGAGCATGGTATTCAAGGCAGAAATATTCTTCAAGGGTGAAAATTTTATAAGGATGGACAATATATCATTGAGGTCAAAGATGGGCTTGTTCATCCAGGGTAAATATATTTTACAAGGAAATATTATTGCAAAGTATTTTAAAGGATTATAATATTTAAATATCAAATTTAAATATTATAAAAAATATGGACAAAGATGTAAAAGTGCTTGGGACAAAGGATTTAAATTAATATTTTAAGAGTGGGATGTATTTAAATCAAAGGATTTAAATATATTGAAATATTGAAAGGGTCGACCCTAATGTTGAGATTAAATATTATTCTTCATATATATATGGTTCTAACATTATGGTTGAGGTGATTTTTAGGTGTGCCTTCTTGTTGATTCAAAGAAAGTGTGAGAATAGATGTTCGCATTTGAAGTGTGTGCCTTCAATTGAGAGAGAGATTTTGTTTGTCTTCATCTACATTTGGAGAATGAAATAATTCAGAGAATGTGCCTTCGCTTGAGAGAGCTTTCATTTGTCTTCATCTACATTTGGATAATGAGAGAATTCAAAGAATGTACCTTCACTTGAGAGAGCTTTCATTTGTCTTCATCTGCATTTGGAGAATAAGAGAGTTCGGAGAATTGTGATTTCATTTTAGAGAGAGAACTTTCTTTCATAATGAGCGCCTTCGCTTTCATTTGAGAGAGAGAGAGAGACAAAATTTTTTCATAGTGAGCACCTTCACTTTCATTTGAGAGAGATATTTCATTCACAGTGAGCATCTTCACTTACATTGAAAGGATAAGAGTATTCATTTACATTCGAAGGAGAAACCATGTCCAACAGAGGTGATTGAAGATCTACCAAATTAAATCAAACAAGAGCATCATAATACATGGCATTGAAGTGGCAGTGTACATTTTTCATGGTAGAGTGCTATCATCAAAATCAAAAAGATGAGTTCAACTGATACTATGTGACTAAGGCAGGAAGACATCAAGCTTGATAATAAAGAACCACAACAATATTTTGATTGTAGAAAGGAGGGAGAACCACCCAATAAGTAAAGAATTTAAAAATTTCATGCAGTGTGATTGAGCTTCCCTATGAACGGTGTAAGAGTGCAGTGTGCTAGTGTTTTCTCACAAACAGAGTAAGAGTACAATGTGTTTGGGCTTCCACACAAAAAGCATAAGAGTACAGTGTACTAGGGTTTCCACACATATGATGCAAAGAGTGCAGTGTGTTTGGGCTTCCACACAGAAAGTGTAAGAGTGCAATTTTCTAGGGTTTTTACATAGACGATGCAAAGATTACAGTGTTCTTGAGTCTGCACATAGAAAGCATAAGAGAGTAGTGTGGTCTCCTCATGAAAAGTTCAGAAGTGGAATAAAAAAAAATTGTGTGGGCTATCCCAGCAAGACAAGAGTACATGTGGTAAAGAGTTAGCACTAGGGCAGCAAGTGAGTGATCTATAGCTACATGGAGTTGGAAAGCCTTCAAATTCAATAGGAAGATAGTCAAACAAAGAGCAAACAAATAAAAATATAAGAAATCATTTTTTCCTTCATAAGTATTATTACGTTTGTCTCAAAAGGAGAAATAAGGGTTTGAAATGTTTTGATTTAATATTTAAATCAAAAAGGAAAATATAGAGTTGAGATGCATTATCTTTGTTGAGATAAATTTGAAATGCATTATCTTGTTTGAGATAGATTGGGAATACATTGAGGCACATCATTATCATTGAAGATAGATTTTGAGATGCATTATTATTGAAGATATATTTTGAGATGCATGAATATTGTTGAAGATAGAGATGCATCATCATTGTTGAAAATAGATTTGGAGTGCATTATATTGAGGCAGATTTGGAAGTTTTATTTAATAAAGGGATTAATGCACGCAAAATAAAAAGGGGGAAAAGTGCATTGGATAGTAAAATAATAGCAAGGTATTAATGTCTCAAATTCTATATGCACGTGATATTGAAATTACTCCTATGTAGCTATTTTTTAGTATTATTGTTAGCATAATAATCACGTTTGATATGATTATTGTTAGGCATTTATTTGTGATTGGTTAGCATCTTCTATTCAATGAGTAGGTTACGCTAAAAAATGTAATTCACTATTCTAAGCATTTGTTTTACTCTATATATTGTAATAGTGGCTCAACAATGAAGTATGTGAATTGAGAATTCATTTTGTATCAGAGCTAGTAAAATTTCTCAAACCAGTGATTGCCCATCACTCGAGAAGTGAGTTCAATCTTTGTGGTTTGTAAAGAAATCATTGGAGATAAATCTCATTGATTGGTGAGGAGACATTGCTACGTGAAGAAGGTGGAACGCTGGTTGTTTTTAGACAGCCACATGAGAAGGCATGGAGACTTCCTATAGTCAAATAGCTACACCATTTGAATATCATAGAGATACGGTGGCGAGAGGAAGCTTGATATGCTTTGAGATGTCTGTGCATATTTTTTACTGCATATAAAAAAAGGTGATTCGTAGTGCATTCAAGAGGATTTTATGAAAAGGAAATGGTGCAAATTGATAAGCTTTGAGACATCTATTGATTTGCAGTGAAAATATCACATTTGATAGAGACAGTGCACCGGGTCTACGTGAAGAGAATCACTGGGTTGCAAACAGTTTTCTTACAAAAATGCCTCGAGAATGGAGAATTTAGAGGTTGTCGTTGAAGGACGATTCGTGGTAGGAAAATGCATGACATTTTGTTCTATCAATTATCAAGGAGTCTTTCATTCCATGTGGAGGAACTAGCGTGCACAAGAGGCATCATCCGCGTGTAAGACCATCGTAATCATCGTAATGATTTTTTGTGCAGACAAATGTATTTTTACATTCTGCTACATGCTGGAACATAAAAACGAGTTAGATCGAGATTTATGTGTTGAATGTTGTATTTCTTACATTTGTGAAGATAGAAGCCTTTGGAAAAATAAGGGGAAATTAAGGGCACCTTTCACATAAAGAAGGCACCATACATTGAAAGTGCCTTCCGCATCAAGAAGGCGCCATACATTGAAAGCATCTTCCACATCAAGAAGGTGTCATATATTGAAAGCGCCTTCCACATCACAAAGGTGCCATCCATTTAATGTGCCTTCTGTACACTGCTACGAAGAATATTTGCATAGGATACAATAGTGTGAGGTTGCATATATTGCATACTAAGTGTTGTTGAGCTAAGAAATCAACAGGAAAAAATGAATGTAGATATGGTGCCTTCTGAGAGGAAACACCTGAGTGGTGAGCTGTTTGTAGGAGGATGATGCTGTGAGGAGCTTAGATGTACACATTTTAAAAAAAATGTGCAGAGCCTAAGTCTACGAAGGAGTTGCAAGAGATCCTATGTGGAGCATATATGTCCTAGATAGCAACGAAGATTCATCTGGTACGTAGCTGCTTGCAGATCGCTGAGGAAGGTCCAAAAGAAGGTAAATTTTAACTTTGTAAACTATAGTAAATATTTATCAAAATTTTATAATAATTTAATTTTATTTTATTAAAATAATTTTTAAATTGATTTTAAGTCAAAAATTATTTTATTATTATTTAATATTTGATAAATTTTAATCTTACAAATTTAAAATCTAAGCCTTTTGACGCACCCGTTCAGGGGCCTAAATTTGACTTTTGAGAGGTGGCACACTTTATCAATGCAGAGATAGGAGAACCTATGGAAGTAGAGCAAGATATTTTTGAGAGAATTGACAGAGTGAGATTTGATTTAAATCTGTAATCTTCTTTTGTAAGCATCTTGCATTGTTTGTATTGAAGAATAAAAGAAGGGTATTTCTTGTTTATTTCAAAAATATTGTTTAAACAATGGTAGCAAATAATAATCTACCCATTCCAGAGTTTAATGGGCTAGATTATGAGTACTAGTCCATCAAGATGAGGACCTTACTCATTGGAAAAGGACTATGGGATATAGTCAAATAAGGTTATGCAAAACCTTCAGATTGGACCTCCTTGAGTGCAGCAGATAAGAAGAACAAAAGAGCAATTTTTCTGCCCTCTACCATCTCCAAGTAACTTTGGAGAAGAGCATATTTCTAAGGATTACTTCTTGTTTATAAACCTAAGAAGAATGGAAAGCCTTGAAGGATAGTTATCAAGGTAGTGATCAGGTGAAGCGAGTAAGGCTTCAAACCTTGAAAAGATATTTTGAAAATCTCAAGATGCAAGAGAATTAAACTGTAGGTGACTATTGTGTGAGGGTGAAGGCAGTGGTCAACAAAATGCAAAGCCTTGGAGAAGACATCAAATATGAACTCATGGTGAAGAAAGTGTTGAGAAAACTTCTTTATAAATGGAACCATATTGCTATCATAATTTAAGAGTCTAAATATTTGTCTACTTTATCTTTCGATACTCTAATTGGTTCCTTGATGTCTCATGAAGAAATATTATAGGGTTCTCCTTCAACAAGCTATGGAGGTGATGATAAAGCTTTCTCATCCAAGGGGGGTGAAGGAAGAGGCAAAGGAAGAAGCCAAGGAAGAGTCCAAGGAAGAAGACAAAGGAGAGGCAGAGGAAGAAGTAGCTCAAGAGGTGGCAATCAAGGAAGAGGTGGCAATCAAGGAAGGAGTGGCAATCAAGGAAGAGGAGGTGACAAATCAAAGAAAGCTTGTTACAATTGTGGCAAGCTTGGTCACTTTGCTAAATATTGTTGGTCCAAGACTTCTCAAGGTGGAAGAGGTCAATATGGAAACTATGGTGAATAAGAAGGAACTTCAAATTTATTTCTTACTTATGGAAAATCAGATCAAAGTCTAAATGAAACTTGGATTTTGGATACTAGTTGTTCCAATCACATGAGTGGTAAAGAGGAGCTCTTTGATACAATGGATTCCACCTACAAATCAAGAATCAAGTTTGATATGATTATTGTTAGGCATTTATTTGTGATTGGTTAGCATCTTCTATTCAATGAGTAGGTTACGCTAAAAAATGTAATTCACTATTCTAAGCATTTGTTTTACTCTATATATTGTAACTATGGCTCAACAATGAAATATGTGAATTGAGAATTCATTTGGTATCAGAGCTAGTAAAATTTCTCAAACCAGTGATTGCCCATCACTCGAGAAGTGAGTTCAATCTTTGTGGTTTGTAAAGAAATCATTGGAGATAAATCTCGTTAATTGGTGAGGAGACATTGCTACGTGAAGAAGGTGGAACGCTGGTTGTTTTTAGACAGCCACATGAGAAGGCATGGAGAATTCCTACAGTCAAATAGCTACACCATTTGAATCTCATAGAGATACGGTGGCGAGAGGAAGCTTGATACGCTTTGAGATGTCTGTGCATATTTTTTACTGCATATAAAAAAAAGGTGATTCAGAGTGCATTCAAGAGGATTTTATGAAAAGGAAATGGTGCAAATTGATAAGCTTTGAGACATCTGTTGATTTGCAGTGAAAATATCACATTTTATAGAGACGGTGCATCGGGTCTACGTGAATAGAATCACTGGGTTGCAAACAGTTTGCTTACAAAAATGCCTCGAGAATGGAGAATTTAGAGGTCGTTGAAGGACGATTCGTGGTAGGAAAATGCATGGCATTTTTTTTTATCAATTATCAAGGAGTCTTTCATTCCCTATGGAGGAACTAGCGTGCACAAGAGGCATCATCCGCGTGTAAGACCATCATAATCATCGTAATGATTTTTTGTGCAGACAAATGTATTTTTACGTTCTACTACATGTTGGGACGTAAAAATGAGTTAGATCGAGATTTATGTGTTGAATGTTGTATTTCTTACATTTGTGAAGATAGAAGCCTTTGGAAAAATAAGGGGAAATTAAGGGCACCTTTCGCATAAAGAAGGCACCATACATTGAAAGTGCCTTCCGCATCAAGAAGGCGCCATACATTGAAAGCGCCTTCCACATCAAGAAGGTGTCATATATTGAAAGCGCCTTCCACATCACAAAGGTGCCATCCATTTAATGTGCCTTCTGTACACTGCTACGAAGAATATTTGCATAGGAGACAATAGTGTGAGGTTGCATACATTGCATACTAAGTGTTGTTGAGCTAAGAAATCAACAGGAAAAAATGAATGTAGATATGGTGCCTTCTGAGAGGAAACACCTGAGTGGTGAGTTGTTCATAGGAGGATGACGCTGTGAGGAGCTTAGATGTACACATTTTAAAAAAAATGTGCAGAGCCTAAGTCTACGAAGGAGTTGCAAGAGATCCTGTGTGGAGCATATATGTCCTAGATAGAAACGAAGATTCATCTGGTACGTAGTTGCTTGCAGATCGCTGAGGAAGGTCCAAAAGAAGGTAAATTTTAACTTTGTAAACTATAGTAAATATTTATCAAAATTTTATAATAATTTAATTTTATTTGATTAAAATAATTTTTAAATTGATTTTAAGTCAAAAATTATTTTATTATTATTTAATATTTGATAAATTTTAATCTTACAAATTTAAAATCTAAGCCTTTCGACGCACCCGTTCAGGGGCCTAAATTTGACTTTTAAGAGGTGGCACATTTTATCAATGCAAAGATAGGAGAACCTATGGAATTAGAGCAAGATATTTTTAAGAGAATTGACAGAGTGAGATTTGATTTAAATCTGTAATCTTCTTTTGTAAGCATCTTGCATTGTTTGTATTGAAGAATAAAAGAAGGGTATTTCTTGTTTATTTCAAAAATATTGTTTAAACAATGGTAGCAAATACTAATCTACCCATTCCAGATTTTAATGGGCTAGATTATGAGTACTAGTCCATCAAGATGAGGACCTTACTCATTGGCAAAGGACTATGGGATATAGTCAAAGAAGGTTATGCAGAACCTTCATATTGGACCTCCTTGAGTGCAGCAGATAAGAAGAACAAAAGAGCAATTCTTCTGCCCTCTACCATCTCCAAGTAACTTTGGAGAAGAGCATATTTCTAAGGATTACTTCTTGTTTATCAACCCAAGAAGAATGGAAAGCCTTGAAGGATAGTTATCAAGGTAGTGATCAGGTGAAGCGAGTAAGGCTTCAAACCTTGAAAACAGATTTTGAAAATCTCAAGATGCAAGAGAATTAAACTGTTGGTGACTATTGTGTGAGGGTGAAGGCAGTGGTCAACAAAATGCAAAGCCTTGGAGAAGACATCAAATATGAACTCATTGTGAAGAAAGTGTTGAGAACACTTCTTTATAAATGGAACCATATTGCTATCATAATTTAAGAGTCTAAATATTTGTCTACTTTATCTTTCGATACTCTAATTGGTTCCTTGATGTCTCATGAAGAAATATTATAGGGTTCTCCTTCAACAAGCTATGGAGGTGATGATAAAGCTTTCTCATCCAATGAGGGTGAAGGAAGAGGCCAAGGAAGAAGCCAAGGAAGAGTCCAAGGAAGAGGACAAAGGAGAGGCAGAGGAAGAAGTAGCTCAAGAGGTGGCAATCAAGGAAGAGGTGGCAATCAAGGAAGGAGTGGCAATCAAGGAAGAGGAGGTGACAAATCAAAGAAAGCTTGTTACAATTGTGGCAAGCTTGGTCACTTTGCTAAATATTGTTGGTCCAAGACTTCTCAAGGTGGAAGAGGTCAATATGGAAACTATGGTGAAGAAGAAGGAACTTCAAATTTATTTCTTACTTATGGAAAATCATATCAAAGTCTAAATGAAACTTGGATTTTGGATACTGGTTGTTCCAATCACATGAGTGGTAAAGAGGAGCTTTTTGATACAATGGATTCCACCTACAAATCAAGAATCAAGTTTGATATGATTATTGTTAGGAATTTATTTGTGATTGGTTAGCATCTTCTATTCAATGAGTAGGTTACGCTAAAAAATGTAATTCACTATTCTAAGCATTTGTTTTACTCTATATATTGTAACTATGGCTCAACAATGAAATATGTGAATTGAGAATTCATTTGGTAGCAGAGCTAGTAAAATTTCTCAAACCAGTGATTGCCCATCACTCAAGAAGTGAGTTCAATCTTTGTGGTTTGTAAAGAAATCATTGGAGATAAATCTCATTGATTGGTGAGGAGACATTGCTACGTGAAGAAGGTGGAACGCTGGTTGTTTTTAGACAGCCACATGAGAAGGCATGGAGACTTCCTACAGTCAAATAGCTACACCATTTGAATCTCATAGAGATACGGTGGCGAGAGGAAGCTTGATACGCTTTGAGATGTCTGTGCATATTTTTTACTGCATATAAAAAAAATGCGATTCGCAGTGCATTCAAGAGGATTTTATGAAAATGAAATGGTGGAAATTGATAAGCTTTGAGACATCTATTGATTTGCAGTGAAAATATCACATTTGATAGAGAAGGTGCATCGGGTCTACATGAAGAGAATCACTGGGTTGCAAACAGTTTGCTTACAAAAATGCCTCGAGAATGGAGAATTTAGAGGTTGTCGTTGAAGGACGATTCGTGGTAGGAAAATGCATGACATTTTGTTTTATCAATTATCAAGGAGTCTTTCATTCCCTATGGAGGAACTAGCATGCACAAGAGGCATCATCTGCGTGTAAGACCATCGTAATCATCGTAATGATTTTTTGTGCAGACAAATGTATTTTTACGTTCTACTACATGTTGGGACGTAAAAACGAGTTAGATCGAGATTTATGTGTTGAATTTTGTATTTCTTACATTTGTGAAGATAGAAGCCTTTGGAAAAATAAGGGGAAATTAAGGGCACCTTTCGCATAAATAAGGCACCATACATTGAAAGTGCCTTTCGCATCAAGAAGGCACCATACATTGAAAGTGCCTTCCACATCAAGAAGGTGTCATACATTGAAAGCGCCTTCCACATCACAAATGTGCCATCCATTTAATGTGCCTTCTGTACACTGCTACGAAGAATATTTGCATAGGATACAATAGTGTGAGGTTGCATACATTGCATACTAAGTGTTGTTGAGCTAAGAAACCAACAAGAAAAAATGAATGTAGATATGGTGCCTTCTGAGAGGAAACACCTGAGTGGTGAGCTGTTCATAGGAGGATGACGCTGTGAGGAGCTTAGATGTACACATTTAAAAAAAAATGTGCAGAGCCTAAGTCTACAAAGGAGTTGCAAGAGATCCTGTGTGTAGCATATATGTCCTAGATAGAAACGAAGATTCATCTGGTACGTAGCTGCTTGCAGATCGCTGAGAAAGGTCCAAAAGAAGGTAAATTTTAACTTTGTAAACTATAGTAAATCTTTATCAAAATTTTATAATAATTTAATTTTATTTGATTAAAATAATTTTTAAATTGATTTTAAGTCAAAAATTATTTTATTATTATTTAATATTTGATAAATTTTAATCTTACAAATTTAAAATCTAAGCCTTTTGACGCACCCGTTCAGGGGCCTAAATTTGACTTTTGAGAGGTGGCACATTTTATCAATGCAGAGATAGGAGAACCTATGGAAGTAGAGCAAGATATTTTTGAGAGAATTGACAGAGTGAGATTTGATTTAAATCTGTAATCTTCTTTTGTAAGCATCTTGCATTGTTTGTATTGAAGAATAAAAGAAGGGTATTTCTTGTTTATTTCAAAAATATTGTTTAAACAATGGTAGCAAATACTAATCTACCCATTCCAGAGTTTAATGGGCTAGATTATGAGTACTAGTCCATCAAGATGAGGACCTTACTCATTGGCAAAGGACTATGGGATATAGTCAAAGAAGGTTATGCAGAACCTTCAGATTGGACCTCCTTGAGTGCAGCAGATAAGAAGAACAAAAGAGCAATTTTTTTGACTTCTACCATCTCCAAGTAACTTTGGAGAAGAGCATATTTCTAAGGATTACTTCTTGTTTATCAACCCAAGAAGAATGGAAAGCCTTGAAGGATAGTTATCAAGGTAGTGATCGAGTGAAGCAAGTAAGGCTTCAAACCTTGAAAAGAGATTTTGAAAATCTCAAGATGCAAGAGAATTAAACTGTAGGTGACTATTGTGTGAGGGTGAAGGCAGTGGTCAACAAAATGCAAAGCCTTGGAGAAGACATCAAATATGAACTCATGGTGAAGAAAGTGTTGAGAACACTTCTTTATAAATGGAACCATATTGCTATCATAATTTAAGAGTCTAAATATTTGTCTACTTTATCTTTTGATACTCTAATTGGTTCCTTGATGTCTCATGAAGAAATATTACAGGGTTCTCCTTCAACAAGCTATGGAGGTGATGATAAAGCTTTCTCATCCAAGGAGGGTGAAGGAAGAGGCAAAGGAAGAAGCTAAGGAAGAGTCCAAGGAAGATGACAAAGGAGAGGCAGAGGAAGAAGTAGCTCAAGAGGTGGTAATCAAGGAAGAGGTGGCAATCAAGGAAGGAGCTGCAATCAAGGAAGAGGTGACAAATCAAAGAAAGCTTGTTACAATTGTTGCAAGCTTGGTCACTTTGCTAAATATTGTTGGTCCAAGACTTCTCAAGGTGGAAGAGGTCAATATGGAAACTATGGTGAATAAGAAGGAACTTCAAATTTATTTCTTACTTATGGAAAATCAGATCAAAGTCTAAATGAAACTTGGATTTTGGATACTGGTTGTTCCAATCACATGAGTGGTAAAGAGGAGCTCTTTGATACAATGGATTCCACCTACAAATAAAGAATCAAGTTTGATATGATTATTGTTAGGCATTTATTTGTGATTGGTTAGCATATTCTATTCAATGAGTAGGTTATGCTAAAAAATGTAATTCACTATTCTAAGCATTTGTTTTACTCTATATATTGTAACTGTGGCTCAACAATGAAATATGTGAATTGAGAATTCATTTGGTATCAGAGCTAGTAAAATTTCTCAAACCAGTGATTGCCCATCACTCGAGAAGTGAGTTCAATCTTTGTGGTTTGTAAAGAAATCATTGGAGATAAATCTCATTGATTGGTGAGGAGACATTGCTACGTGAAGAAGGTGGAATGCTGGTTTTTTTTAGATAGCCACATGAGAAGGCATGGAGACTTCCTACAGTCAAATAGCTACACCATTTGAATCTCATAGAGATATGGTGGCGAGAGGAAGCTTGATACGCTTTGAGATGTCTGTGCATATTTTTTACTGCATATAAAAAAAAGGTGATTCATAGTGCATTCAAGAGGATTTTATGAAAAGGAAATGGTGCAAATTGATAAGCTTTGAGACATTTGTTGATTTGCAGTGAAAATATCACATTTTATAGAGACGGTGCATTGGGTCTACGTGAAGAGAATCACTAGGTTGCAAATAGTTTTCTTACAAAAATGCCTCGAGAATGGAGAATTTAGAGGTTGTCGTTGAAGGATGATTCGTGGTAGGAAAATGCATGACATTTTGTTCTATCAATTATCAAGGAGTCTTTCATTCCTTGTGGAGGAACTAGCATGCACAAGAGGCATCATCCGCATGTAAGACCATCGTAATCATCGTAATGATTTTTGTGCATACAAATGTATTTATACGTTCTGCTACATGTTGGGACATAAAAATGAGTTAGATCGAGATTTATGTGTTGAACGTTGTATTTCTTACATTTGTGAAGATAGAAGCCTTTGGAAAAATAAGGGGAAATTAAGGGCACCTTTCACATAAAGAAGGCACCATACATTGAAAGTGCCTTCCGCATCAAGAAGGCGCCATACATTGAAAGCGCCTTCCACATCAAGAAGGTGTCATATATTGAAAGCGCCTTCCACATCACAAAGGTGCCATCCATTTAATGTGCCTTCGGTACACTACTACAAAGAATATTTGCATAAGAGACAATAGTGTGAGGTTGCATACATTGCATACTAAGTGTTGTTGAGCTAAGAAATCAATAGGAAAAAATGAATGTAGATATGGTGCCTTCTGAGAGGAAACACCTGAGTGGTGAGCTGTTCGTAGGAGGATGACGCTGTGAGGAGCTTAGATGTACACATTTTTTTAAAAAAATAACGTGCAGAGCCTAAGTCTATGGAAGAGTTGCAAGAGATCCCGTGTGGAGCAGAGATGTCCTAGATAGCAACGAAGAGTCATCTGGTACGTAGCTGCTTGCAGATCGCTGAGGAAGGTCCAAAAGAAGGTAAATTTTAACTTTGTAAAGTATATTAAATCTTTATCAAAATTTTATAATAATTTAATTTTATTTGATTAAAATCATTTTTAAATTGATTTTAAGTCAAAAATTATTTTATTATTATTTAATATTTGATAAATTTTAATCTTACAAATTTAAAATCTAAGCCTTTCAACGCACCCGTTCAGGGGCCTAAATTTGATTTTTGAGAGGTGGCACATTTTGTCAATGTAGAGATAGGAGAACCTATGGAAGTAGAGCAAGATATTTTTGAGAGAATTGATAGAGTGAGATTTGATTTAAATTTGTAATCTTCTTTTGTAAGCATCTTGCATTGTTTGTATTGAAGAATAAAAGAAGGGTATTTCTTGTTTATTTCAAAAATATTGTTTAAACAATGGCAGCAAATACTAATCTACCCATTCCAGAGTTTAATGGGCTAGATTATGAGTATTGGTCCATCAAGATGAGGACCTTACTCATTGGAAAAGGACTATGGGATATAGTCGAAGAAGGTTATGCAGAACCTTCATATTGGACCACCTTGAGTGCAGTAGATAAAAAGAACAAGAAATATGCCCAAAAGAGCAATTCTTCTGCCCTCTACCATCTCCAAGCAGCTTTGGAGAAGAGCATCTTTCCAAGGATTGCTTCTTGTTTATCAGCCCAAGAAGCATGGAAAGCCTTGAAGGATAGTTATCAAGGTAGTGATCAGGTGAAGCAAGTGAGGCTTCAAACCTTGAAGAGAGATTTTGAAAATCTCAAGATGCAAGAGAATGAAACTATAGGTGACTATTGTGTGAGAGTGAAGGCAGTGGTCAACAAAATGCAAACCCTTGGAGAAGACATCAAATCTGAAGTCATGGTGAAGAAAGTGTTGAGAACACTTCTTCATAAATGGAACCATATTGCTATCATTATTGAAGAGTCTAAATATTTGTCTACTTTATCTTTTGATGCTCTAATTGGTTCCTTGATGTCTCATGAAGAAATATTACAGGGTTCTACTTCAACAAGCTATGGAGGTGATGACAAAGCTTTCTCATCCAAGGAGGGTGAAGGAAGAGGACAAGGAAGAAGCCAAGGAAGAGGACAAGGAAGAGGACAAAGGAGAGGCAAAGGAAGAAGTAGCTCAAGAGGTGGCAATCAAGGAAGAGGTGGCAATCAAGGAAGGAGTGGCAATCAAGGAAGAGGAGGTGACAAATCAAAGAAATCTTGTTACAATTGTGGTAAGCTTGGTCACTTTGCTAAATATTGTTGGTCCAAGACTTCTCAAGGTGGAAGAGGTCAATATGGAAACTATGGTGAAGAAGAAGGAACTTCAAATTTATTTCTTACTTATGGAAAATCAGATCAAAGTCTAAATGAAACTTGGATTTTGGATATTGGTTGTTCCAATCACATGAGTGGCAAAGAGGAGCTCTTTGCTACAATGGATTCCACCTACAAATCAAGAATCAAGTTGGGAGATGACAAAGCTCTACAAGTTGAAGGTATTGGAGCCATGGAGGTTCCAACAAAAGAAGGCACCAAGAA
Organism: Wollemia nobilis; assembly: GCA_028583015.1. Classification (NCBI taxonomy): domain Eukaryota; kingdom Viridiplantae; phylum Streptophyta; class Pinopsida; order Araucariales; family Araucariaceae; genus Wollemia; species Wollemia nobilis. The sequence continues at coordinate 13,098,539 of JAQPPZ010004624.1, read as the reverse complement.
GGTAAATGACATCTATTACACCCCCAAACTCCAACATAACTTGCTTAGTGTTGGAAAAATGATGGAGAAAAATTATAGGCTTGTTTTTGATGAAGGCAAATGTGTAATTTTTGATAAGAACAATTGTAATAGAGTTGTTACCCAAGTACCTATGACACATAATAGGTTGTTTCCTCTTAAGTTTGGGGAACAAGGAGGTGCTCAACTTGCTAGTGTTGCTATTTCTAATCCAAGTGTGCTTTGGCACTTGAGATATGGTCATCTCAATTTTGTAAGCTTGAAGATGTTGACTTCTCAAGCTATGGTGAGTGGACTTCCGAAAGTTGATGAACACAAGGAGGTGTGTGAAGGGTGTGCTTTGGGAAAGCACTCAAGATCCAAGTTTCCAAGAGGACAAGCATGGAGAGCTAGCCATCCACTCCAATTGGTGCATTCGGATATTTGTGGTCCAATGCAAACCAAAAGCATTGGTAACAACTCTTACTTTCTCACTTTCATTGATGATTTCTCTAGGATGTGTTGGATTTATTTTTTGAAAACTAAAGATGAAGCTTTTGATTGTTTCATAGATTTCAAAAATAATGTAGAGAATCAAAGTGAGTTTGTTGTAAAGAGTCTAAGGACTGATAGAGGAGGAGAGTATTCATCTAATGCATTTCTAAAATATTGTAAATATTGTGGGATCAAAAGGCAATTCACAACTGCCTATACCCCACAAAAAAATGGTGTGGCTGAAAGAAAGAACCACACTATAGTAGAAATGGCTAGATCAATGCTTCAAACTAAGCATCTAAGTAACATGTATTGGGCTGATGTTGTAAGAACTAGTGTTTACATTTTGAATAGGAGTCCTACTTCTAGTTTAGATGGGATTACTCCTTATGAAGGATGGTATGGCAAGAAGCCAAATGTAAAACACTTTAAGGTTTTTGGTTGTCTTGCATATGCCCACATTCCTGATGAGCAAAGAAAGAAACTTGACCCCAAAATTCAAGCATGTATTTTTGTTGGATATTGTGAGTCTTCCAAAGCATATAGGCTCTACAATCCCAAAACACATAAAATTGTACTCTCCAGGGATGTAATTTTTGATGAAGGGGGAGAATGGGGTCATCAAAAACTTTTTTTGATGATGGATCTCATGATGCAAGTTCCTCTCAAGTGCAGCAAGTGCAGCCCAAAAATAGCAAAGGAAGTCCTCCAAGCCCAAGTATGAGTACTACTTCAAGTACAACAGATGCTACTCCAAGTCCTTCTCCACAAATATCAGTAAGTTCTTCACCAATGGATATTGATTCTCCATCAAGAGGTAAAAGAACACTTCAGCACCATCCATATTTTCAAATGTTGGATAAGAATTTCCAGAAAAGATACACTAGAAGTCAAGCTAGTGAAATGAATGCAGTTTTGAAAAGACTTGAAAATCTGCATATGTATGGTGATGATGATTCTCAAGAACCTAAGGGTGATGTTGTAAATTATGCTTTAATGACTAGTGTTGAGCTAGAGCCATCTAGTTATGAAAAATCATGTAATTTTGATGTATGGCAACAAGCCATGAAAGAGGAAATGACCTCTATAAAAAAGAATGATACTTGGGAGCTAGTGAAGCTTCCTAAGGGCAAGAAATGTGTTGGATGCAAATGGGTCTACAAGACCAAATTCAATGTTGATGGAAGCATTGAAAGACACAAAGCAAGACTAGTAGCAAAAGGGTTCACTCAGAAGTATGGGATTGACTATGAGGAGACCTTTGCTCCTGTTGCTAGACAGGAGACAATCAGATCAGTACTTTCTTTGGCTGCCCACAAAGGGTGGAAAATTCAGCACATGGATGTTAAAAGTGCCTTTCTCAATGGGTACTTGAATGAAGAGGTTTTTGTGCAACAACCTCAAGGATTTGAAGAACAAGGTAAGGAGAACCTTGTCTACAAACTAAAGAAAGCACTATATGGCCTCAAGCAAGCACCAAGGGCATGGTACTCACGCATTGATGGCTACTTTCGAAGTATGGATTCACTAGGAGCAAAAGTGAACCTACTCTCTACTACATGAAACAAGGTAAAGATATTCTCATTGTATGCTTATATGTGGATGATCTAATATTCATGGGTAGTAGTGCTAAGATGAATGAGGAGTTCAAACACTCCATGATGAAATAATTTGAAATGAAAGATCTAGGTTTAATGCATTACTTCCTAGGCATGGAGGTACATCAAACAGGTAAAGGGATCTTCATATGTCAACACAAATATGCTCAAGATATGATCAAGAAGTTTGCTATGGAGCAATGCAAGTCAGTTGCAACTCCAACGGGTCATGGGATCCAATTGAGCAAAGATGATGGAGCACCAAAAGTTGACATGACCACTTATAGGAGCATGGTTGGGAGTCTAATGTTCCTCACCAACACAAGGCCAGATATTCAATATGTTGTTTCTCTTGTTTCAAGGTATATGGCTGATCCATCTGAACTTCATTTACAAGCAACTAAGAGAATTTTGAGATATGTAAAGGGTACATTGGATTTTGGAATCCATTACCACAAATGTAATTCTATAAAATTAGTTGGCTTTAGTGATAGTGATTGGGGCAGCAATATAGATGATAGAAAATCTACTTCAGGGAATTGTTTTAGTCTTGGGTCAGGACTAATTACATGGAGTTCCAAAAAGCAGACTTGTTGTAGCATTATCATCTACTGAGGCTGAGTATATAGCAATCACAAATGCTAGTACTCAAGCTTTATGGTTGAGAAAAGTCCTTGAAGAAATTGGAGAGCAACAAAGTGGTCCTACAAGATTGTACTATGACAATATGAGTGCCATCCAATTGGCACATAATCCTATCCACCATAGCAGGTCAAAGCACTTTGATATGAAGTATCACTTCATTCGAGACATGGTGGAGAAACAGGTGGTTGAGCTACGACATTGCAGCACTTTGGACAACATAGCAGATATCTTCACCAAAGGAGTTGCTAAAGCTCAATATGTAAAGCTGAGAGACTGTCTTGTCAGTCCTCTCAACTTTAAGGGGGAGAATGTTGAAATTACTCCTATGTAGCTATTGTTTAGTATTATTGTTAGCATAATAATCACGTTTGATAGGATTATTGTTAGGCATTTATTTGTGATTGGTTAGCATCTTCTATTCAAGGAGTAGGTTACGCTAAATAATGTAATTCACTATTTTGAGCATTTGTTTTGCTCTATATATTGTAACCGTGGCTCAACAATGAAGATATGTGAATTGAGAATTCAAGTGAGTGCTAGACCTGGGCTACCTTTAAAATGTAATAAGTGTGATATATTTGGAAGGAAACAATGTATTGAATGTAAAAGGTAGCATATTTATTTAAAGTTTTCAACACAAATATATCTTCATTTATATGTGCAAGAGTTGAATGAATTCTAGGTAGAATATGTCTAAATTATTTTAGTTGAAGAAAGCACATTAAAAAATTGGTAAAGAATTTGATGATATCATTATGCAATATTTGGGAAAGGTATGAGCATTGGTTGTATGTAATATTTGGAAAATATTTGAGCAGGTTTGTAAGCAGGTTTTATGAGCATATTTGAACAGAGTAGTGAGCAGGCTTGTGAGAAAATTTGAGCAGGTTTTGTGAGCATCTTTGAGCAGAGTAGTGAGTAGGTTTATGATCAAATTTGAGTAGGTTTTATGAGCAAATTTGATCAAAGTAGTGAGAAATTTTATGAGCAAATTTGAGTAGGTTTTATGAGCAGCTTTGAGCAGAGTAGTGAGCAAGTTTGTGAGAAAATTTGAGTAGGTTCTGTGAGAATATTTGAGCAAGTTTTGTGAGAGGATTTGAGCAGACTTTGGAGAAAACTAGAGTAAAGGGGATTGGTGTCTCCTATGGATAAAGGTCCATGAACTAGAGTAGAGGGGATTGGTGTCTCTTGTGGATAGAGGTCCATGAACTAGAGTAGAGGGGATTGGTGTCTCCTATGGATAGAGGTCCACAAACTAGAGCAAAGAGGATTGATGTCTCTTGTGGATAGAGGTCCATGAACCAAAGTAGAGGGGGTAGATATCTCCTGTGGATAGAGGTCCACAAACCAGAGATGATGGGATTAGTATATCCTATGGATAGAGGTCCATGAACATTGTAATAGGGAATTGGTTTCCAAGAAATTATTGAGAAAATTTATAAGAAATATTTATCCATGGATGTAGCCCACATTGGGTGAACCACGTTAAATCTGTGTCTCTTATGTGTGTGATGATTTGTGCATTATTTCATTATTGCAATTGATAATATTGGATGATATTGCTTTGGAAAGAAAAGTAAAAGTTTTATCTTATACTATTCACCCCCATCTTAGTATAATCTTGTGTTATTCAATTTTATCTCTAGCTAGAGATTGTCTTACCCTAAGATAATTACAAAATAGGATTCATCTCGCCCTGAGATGGTTACTACAGAGGGGTTGTTACATAACTTTTATTATTAATCATGAACCATTCACCAATATGCATAAATATCAAGTCATTCATCCACAATACATTATCCACAATAACAATCCACAAATGAGAGAGAGATAGATAATACCCTTAAGGTAGGGCAACACCAATAATAATCCTTAAGGAAGGAATAACTCCACAAGATCTCCCAAGATGAGAGGCCACTTCGTGGGCATGACGATTACATAAGATTCTTCTTCAATGATATGAATCCCTTACAATGACAAATATCTCTTCTTTATATATCCATATTCTTATTCTACTTTGGAGAGCCTACTACTAATATTATATTATATTAAAATATAATATAATATTATAATACAATCAACCTTGGGTTATGTGTGGCCCATGCCAACCCTTATACAATATAATAATATATATCCCCAAATCTCTATTCCTAGGTACCCTACCATGCCACCCTCCTTACAAATGTTTCGTCCTCGAAACATATGAAGAAACCTGATAGTATGATTTGCTAAGCAATGTTGGAAATTGGTACCAATCTCGCTCATCCATCCATCCAAGTGAAACTTGATGATGCTGGTACGCCATTTTGTTACTTGAGTATCCAAATCTGCTTCGTTGGCTCCATGCTTTTCTTGTTGTATTTTGATAACTTGAATGATGGGTCCACTTGTTCCTTGATGCTGATGAGCCATGCTGAAAACCATGATCACTATGCTTTCTTTGCCAAACACTGCCATAGTTGGTGCCCTGCTGATTACATGTAGAACCATAATATTGTTGCCTTGAACCATGCCTCCAAAATTGTTTTCACTCATGGTGGTGTGGATGGCGCTATGGTGCAAGCTTTACTTGATGTTCTACCTTCGTTGACTTTTCAACCTTTGGCTTCATTGTTTTAAATTCTTCTACACCTTGTTCTTTCATGTTATCTTTGTTTGGTGTGTCCTTGTGCTCTTCTATCAAATATTCCTTGGACTCTGTTGCTGCTATCACCTTCTTGTATTATGTTTCATGTTCTTCAATTTGTTCTTCTACAACCACTTCTTGATTTTCCTTGTATCCTTGCTCCTCAAGCTGAGAAATATCCTGCAATATTATTTCCACCGAACTAGTTACTGCTACTTCTTTCATGGACTCTTTTGCTACTATTGCCTTCTTGGATTCTATTTCATGTTCTTCAATTTGTTCTTCTACAACCACTTCTTGATTTTCCTTGTATCTTTGCTCCTCAAGTTGAGAAATATCCTGCAATGTTATCTTCTTTTTTCTGTACCATAACTTCATAAACTTCTTTTGCACATTAATTTTAACAGTACCCAAAGAATCAAACCAAGGATAACCAAGAACAATATCCTCATCATCCATCTCAATAGCATAGAAATCTGAATGTAAAACATATTTATCCATGGTGATCTTCAAATATTTAAAAATCTGAACATTCTCACCCTCTAGCTGTATGTCCTTAATTTTTTTTGCTTGAACTTACAACTTCTTAGCCAAATCAATATTAATAAAATTATATCTGTTACCAGGGTCAATGGAAATAATAACCTGTTCCTTTTGAATGCTTCCATGAACCTGCAAAATAGACTTTTCAGATTTAAACAAATTCCTTTGTCCATTTTCTAATTTATCTTCCACCATAGGTATGGTTTCCTCTGTCTGCATACTGACATCTTTTTTATCTTCCCTAACATTTTCCTCTTTCTTCTTGAGTAATTTTATTTCTTTTTCATAGTCGTCGATCAAATCCCTTAGGCGATCTACATAATATGGGTCCCATTTACTCAAGAATGCATGCTCTATTTCATCCCAAGTGTATTCATTATTCCTTTCTTTACGAAACTTATCCAACCAAAGCAAAGCCTTCCCTTGAAGACGTAAACCAAGCAGGGATTTCCCCCATGAGACATTACAATACCGAGATCTAAAATTTTTCCACCATTCTCGAGCATCAATATCATCTTCTCCAGAAAAATGTTGGAGTACCATTGTTCATGCCCTAATGCAACTAGGGTTTTTTGATAATAAATATCATGCCCTAATGCAAACTAGGGTTTTATGGAAAAAAAATATTTTCCCACCAAGTTGAAGCTAAAAATCCCAAAGACAACTACATCTACAATTTTTCTTCCAAACAAAATAAAGTGCAACTAATTTGCTTACCCGAACTAAACAAATTGTCTTTTGAAAAATTCGCGACTTGAAAATTTGTCACTTTCCTTGTTCCATATGGCTGACTTCAAAAGGTCATATCTCCCTCAATACTACTTGGATTCCTTCATATGACCACTCATTTTAAATCTCTTCAAATTTTGCACAATCTGATCCAAGAATCGCCTCAATCGGATTAACTGTCGCAAAGATATGGCTTCTGAAATATGAGGCATTTTTCCAGAAAAAATCTATGAAATTCATCACTATCCTTGTTTCAAATGACTAACTTCAAAAGGTCGTATCTCCCTCAATACTGCTCTGATACCACTTGTTACATAACTTTTATTATTAATCTTGAACCATTCACCAATATGCATAAATATCAAATCATTCATCCACAATACATTATCCACAATAACAATCCACAAATGAGAGAGAGATAGATAATACCCTTAAGGTAGGGCAACACCAATAATAATCCTTAAGGAAGGAATAACTCCACAAGATCTCCCAATATGAGAGGCCACTTCGTGGGCACGACGATTACATAAGATTCTTCTTCAATGATATGAATCCCTTACAATGACAAATATCTCTTCTTTATATATCCATATTCTTATTCTACTTTGGAGAGCCTACTACTAATATTATATTATATTAAAATATAATATAATATTATAATACAATCAACCTTGGGTTATGTGTGGCCCATGCCAACCCTTATACAATATAATAATATGTATCCCCAAATCTCTATTCCTAGGTACCCTACCATTATATTATGGGTTGTATGGAACAATTAGCTCCCTATTGATTTCTGTTTATTTATAGATACCATCAAACTCTTTGGAGGTATACTCACCCTTATTGTCTAATCCAAGATCTTGATCTTCTTCCCTATCTAGTTCTCAACTAGAGCTTTGTACTCTTGAAACCTACTAAAGACTTCATCCTTGGTATTTAAGAAGTAGATCCATGTATTGCGAGAGAAATCATCAATAAAAGAAACATAGTACATGTTGCCTAAAATTGATGCTATTGACATTGGTCCATAAACATTTGAATGTACTATATGTAGTATCTCCTTAGACCCATGCTCGTTGTTTGAGAAAGTAACCTTGGCATGCTTTCTAAGCATGCACCCTCTACATACTCCTTACTACTCAATATTGAACTCTAGAATACTTGTGACTATCTACCTTAGAATAGGAAACAATCTATGATGCAAGTGTCCCATCCTCTTGTGCCACAATACACATAAGTTATTACTACTATGAACTAGGGCTAGAACAGGTTCACCTTGTAACATGTATAGACTGCCTTCCCTAATCCCTATCACTTGTGCTCTTTCTAGGCTAGATTATTTGGGTCTAATAAGGACATATTGGTTGTTGAACTCTACTACATAACCATTATCCTCCATAAAAAAATTAAATCAAGTTGTTTTTGATACATAGAACAAACATAACATCATCAAAGTATAAAGAATTCCCTGACTAGAGTCGAGAAGCAATGGTACCAATTCCTTCAACTGGATACTTGACATCATCATCAAGCTCAACTTGAAATCTTGAGTCTTGCTCTTGTAGACTAGTAAAGCACTGTTGGAATCATGTCATTTTTTGAGATTTTCCACTTTCCACATAGCAAAAATCCCTTAAAATAGTGTTGGTAGATAGGTAAGAGACCAATAATTAAAACCTTCTCAAATTTTGCAACAAACTCACTCATATAAGTTTGTATGGAGGTTGCTAATTGTGTCTTCTACTGCTTCCCTTTGCCCTTTTTGTCTGGATATTGTGATGCATATTGGTCATGCTTATGACAAATGAAGCACTTGATCTTGTTCAAGTCCTTCCCTAATTGTGAGATTGACTCCTCACTCATTACCTTACCCTTGTTGGGTCTTTTACCTCTGTCCTTCTTAGTTTACCCAAAGAGGGCTAGGTTATCATCACCACCATTCTTGTTGGTCTTTGACTCCATTCTATTATCCTCCTGGATAAAGTCATCCCATAGTTTATCAAAGGTGGGAAGGTTCTCACAAGCATAGATTCTTTTGAAAAATGGTTCCCATGAAGTTGCTAAAAAATTTAGTGCCACATTCACCAACTTTGTGTCTTCAACCTTCTCCCCAATTGTTATTAGCTGATCATGAATCTACATGATCTTAATAATATATCTAGTAACTAGGTTAGATCTGGTTATCTCTATAGATTTAAGTTTGTCTTGCAATATCATCTTCTTATTTATGTTCTCACTCTAGTAGAGGCTAACCAGGGCATCAAACATCTCCTTTGTTATAGTCTTCTTGGATATGTGAGGAATCAAGTGATACTTCACTACATCCAAGATCATCCTCTTGGTCTTCACTCCCTTATTTCTATGAGCTATCAATTGCTACAAATCTATATTTAGAGTTACAAAATCCTTGATAATATCCCAAATATCATTCTCTTCCAATAAGAACATTACCCTGAATTTCTAGGGCAAGAAATTTGGAGGTACCTTCCAATCTATCATCAAATTAAGGCTAACTACTACCATATTTGATATCTTCTACACAAATTTTTAGATTTGATATGAAAGTGTAGACACCTAAAATATGTAATCACAAGGAGACTCTCCAAAATACCTCCTTCTAACCCATTTAACTCACCTAGGGTAGCCTCAGGGTTAATTTTATGCTTTTATTTAGCAAAAAGCACTTTTCCCCCATGGGAAGCATGATTGTCTCGACCCAATATGATCTCCAATTTGGGACCATATTGACCCAAGATGATTGTGCATGTGTGAAAATAAAAATAATAATCAGGCAATAGGACTGCCTATCAATACGATAACTGATTTCCTACTACACTAGATGACCTACAGTCACCCCTACCACCTACAAATTGGAAATCAGGATTCCCTTTATTGTTACTTACCTCTTTGGTTGTATGCCAATGAGGCTATAAAATGGAGGCTTCCCCCCTCTATTCTAAGATATAGAATTGAAAATTATAGAGCAAAAAAGTGCTACCAAAATTAATTGCCAAATATTTCTCACCATCGACATGCTATCATATTGTCATGTAAGCCTCAAAACTACCTTCTATTGTCTCATTTGATCAAAAATACTACTCTAGATCATCCAAATTAGAAAGCTCACATCCCCATTCATGAGATAATCCATAAAAAAACATCCTTGGATCATCCCCAATGCTATTGAACCTAGTTTCCAAAAGTTGTAGGTCTGTGATCGTGATCATATCACCCTAATATGGTCTATAGATAGATACTGTCTTGACCCAAGATGATCCCATTTAGGTGACATTTTTTTATTGTTTTCTACATCTAAGCTTATATTCTTGTTTGCATGGGCATTCTAGCATCATTATCTTTCCATTTATGCATTTTATCTTGTGGCATTAGAATATATATTCATTTTTATTGCATGCATACATATTATTTTCAATTCACTTTATATTTCCTGATTAAATATGGGTCCAACCTTGATGGGCCTCATAAATGCTATTGATTTCTTTTTACCTCATTTCATGCAGGTTATAGGATCAAGTACAATGAAATATCTTGAATTTAACTCTCACATAATGGTTGCAAAGAAAAACCACTCACCCAAACACTTTGCTAGCATGGGAACCTTAAATATTGCACTTGAAGATATTCTAAGTGATATATTTTAATCTATTGTATCACTGACATGATCCCTTGAGGGGATGCTCTTGTAAAAAATTGAAAACATAGATTAATAAAATATTCATTTAATTGTTCAAATCATTGTGTTTCTATTTTATATCCTATTTATGGTGTAAAATTTTTCACTTTCAAATGGTAATAATGGTGGGACCCCTTGTGTGTATCCCTTTGTCATCATCTATTATTTTGATGAGTCAAAATGACTATTTTTTGCTTGCCTTGGTGTTTTACAGGTACACAATCTTAACCATCTTGGGTCAAGATGACCCCTAGAAGATAACTTCTTACTAATTGAAATATGAAGAATCTGCACTCAATATTGCATAGCCACTTAGAGAGGGCAGATCTCTTGTGATGTACGCAACAGGAATTAATGTTATTCGATGACATGAATCCTCTGAATTATAAATCAAGCTACCTCTACTTATATGAATAAAATCAATGAATTAGTGAAATACTAATATAGCCGACTAGCTATATTAGTATTGTAACATGGCTCCCTCCCTTAAAAGCTTTGTCCTCAAAGCTTGAGAAGGACTGGAAAATATTCTTTGTCTGCCTTGTAGCATCGTCTTCTGGAAGGCCCTGCCACTGAATTAGGAACTCTTGAATGTGGCATGGTCGATTATGGTGTACTCTAGATTGTAACATTGCTGGTGGTCTTTGTCAAATTCTCTCAACTTTCAATGGTCAAAATATTTATCACTTGAGTAGCAACAAGCAAAAGTTGTCACCAAAATTGCTACAAAATTTGTTGCAAAAATTGCTGACCAATTTTGAACAATTTATTGTTTCCAAAAGATGTTGTTGTCAACTTTTTGTCGAATACTTCGCGCCAACTGCAAATTTACTTCAACGATCCTGTCCAAAATGATTTTATTTCTGAACCGGATGCAACGTCAAATCCACGATCAACGTCACTAGGTCAAATCTGCTAATTGCCTTCCGTGCTCGACGTGGGTGCCACGGTGACCACCAAACGGTGGTTACAAACTAATAGCACCTATTAATGCTTTTAAACCCTGCATAGTGTCGGATTCTCCCCAAATTAATCGGAAGTCAAAATGCGACGTCGGAAACCTTAAGAGAATAATATTATTTGAAATGGTTACATCTGCTAAATCTGTGTCTGCGTGCAGTTCATTCACACTGCGAATCTACCCCCGCAATCTCTGGCCCGTAATGCAATCTGACAATTCTACTGCCAATTCTACTTTGGGCATCTGCGAGCCACGCTTCCTGCACGTTGCTGCTCGTTGTAATAGCCTTTTATAGCCTCCTCATAATAGCATGTTATTCACGTTTGTCACACGGCACGATCGTGCTGGGAAGTAAAACGTTGATGAACAGGCAAAAAATTAAGCTTTAGGGTTTGTTAATTATTAATTTTTTTTTTTAATTCGTAAAATTGAATGTTGCCTACGAGTTTTGTTTTCGCTGCTTGCTACAAACTAGCCAGGGACAAAATCGAGCCGGCAATGGCTGTTAATTCCAGTGAGGGATAAGATATTTCAGTAGTCCTAGAAAAATTGACGAAAAAATTGCGTCTGACTTTGTATTCCACAACAATGTATTCCTGTGATTTGCGAACATTAGGCGAGCAGTGATTAAATTTTGGTCCAACCGGATTTACTCCATGTTCCACTTTACTTTTACTTACGTCTATTTGAAACCAGCACACCTGTCTTAGAAACACTTGATAATTTTTATTTTCTCCGCGCGCTCATTGGCCACGGCTACGAATGGCAAGGACAAAGATTCCTTTGGAGAACAGGCCTGCTTGCTGTTGAACACGTGAGAACAGCGGTTTGTGAAAGTGGTGTGAATCCGTCTACTTGACACCCGAAACGTCGCGTTCTTTTGCTGACGAAGATAAACCCAATTTTTTTTTTCTATTATGCAAGGTTCAATGGCATCCAAACTGCAACTTGGTATTTGCGTCGTCTGCGTTATAATTCGGTATCCGTGTCACTGTTTCGTTATAGACGAATCGTAGAGTCTCATTCGATGAATCGTTGTTTTCCCTTGCCAAGAGTAATAAATTTATTCACGGTGACACTGATATGTTGTCTAAAACAATTGTCGTAATTGATATGGCACTCTGGTTGCTGTGTTTTTAAAAAAAACTCTGTGGTTTCCAACGTCGAAACCGTGATAATGATCCGACGTCCGCTCCTCGCTATGGTGGAACGTCTTTGCACAGGTTATTCTGATGCACAGCGTGAAGGGAAGTGAAGCCTGCTTCACCTGCTTTCCTGGAAACTGATACCACTTGGAAGATAACTTATTACTAATTGAAATATGAAGAATCTAAACTCAATATTGCATAGCCACTTAGAGAGGGCAGGTCTCTTAGCCACTTAGAGAGGGCAGATCTTTTGCGATGTACGCAATAGGAATTAATGTTATTCGATGATATGAATCCTCTGAATTATAAATCAAGCTACCTCTACTAATATGAATCAAATCAATGAACTAGTGAAATACTAATATAGCCGACTAGCTATATTAGTATTGTAACATATAATGGGGTTGCAAAGTGAAATAATTGATCCATCATAGGGGCTACTAGAGCCATGATTCATAACCAAGGCTTGTCAATTTTTCTTTGGGTAAAAGTATGCATCATAGTAGTTTACATCCAAAATAGGTATCCTCATAAGATCTTGTAGGATAAGATACCAGAGGAGGCATTCACTGCTGTGAAGCTAGAGGTGAGTCATTTCTACATAATTGGATATCCAATTTATATCCATGTTTTGTTAGAGAAGAGGACCAATTTGGAGCTCTCCAATAGGAAGGGTTTATTTGTAGGTTATAATAAGACTTCAAAAGCTTACAGGTTCTATATTCTAGAGTAGAGGAAGATAGTAGTGAGTAGGGATGTAAATTTTGAGGAGAATGTTGCATCTAGGAAGTTCCATGAGCCTATTCCAACTACAAATAATGAGAAGCAATAAGCTTTGAAGGTTAAGCTAGGGTCAACAAAGACACCAATGGTTTTCAGTTTAGAACAATAGCCTTCAAGTGAAGAGGAGATATTATCCCCTTCCAATTCTATCAGGAGACCTCAATGGCTTACAAATATATTAAGGGATACTCAAGAGTATATTGAGGCTCCTAGAAGCATGATTAGGGAGAACAAACCTTCGAGGAAGTTTCCAAAGAACATGGTATTGATGAACAACATTATAAATTTGGAGCCTTCCAATTTTTTGGAGGTAGTAGACCAACAAGTTTGGTAGGATGCCATGGTGGAGGAGTACACCTCCATCATGAAGAATGATGTTTGATATATAGTGCTAAGACTAGGGAGAAATAAATTGTGAGTTCTAGGTGGCTCTAAAAAATTAAGCATGTTGCAGATGGCAACATCAAGAAGTTCAAGGTAAGGTTTGTGGTGAGAGAGTTCTCGTAGAAGTAGAGAGTGGACTATGAGGAGACTTTTACTTTTATCACTAGATACACTTCCATTAGAGCGGTTATATCTTTAGCTTAATTTATGAGATGGTGGATTATGTGAAGATAACTTTTCTTAATGATATCATTGAGGAATAAGTGTACATAGAGCAACCTCATGGACTCAAACAAGCACCAAAAAATCTTTATATGGACTCAAATAGGAACCAAGAGCATGGTATTCTAGGATAGATGGATATTTGTAGAGTGTGGACTTCACCAAAATTTATGCAGATCCTAATCTATATTTTTTGGGAATGATCTACCCATTTTGGTGCTATATGTAGATGACTTATTTCTTATAGGTGGAGAGAAGCTCATTGTAGGGTGCAAATCAGATATGGTAAAATGAGGTTGCAGGGGTATATAGAATCATATTGGGAAGGCAGTGCAGAAGATAAAAAGATCACATCAGGATGCTACTTTAGCTTGGGATCAAGCATGATATCCTGATTTAGTGGGAAGTAGAATTATGTGGCACTTATATCAATAGAGGTCAAATACATGGTAGATAGTACTACTAGTTATGAATCCATCAAGCTTCGCAAGTTGCTTAAAGTATTGATTGATTAGGATTTGGATCCCATGATGATATACTATGATAATCATAGTTGTATCAAACTCTCTGAGAATCTAGTATTTCATGAAAAGTCCAAACACATAGAAATAAGATATCACTTCATATGAGATGAGATTCAAAAGGGAGTAGTAAAGCTCCAGTATATTCCCACAAATCAGAAAGTAGTTGATATTATAACCAAGCCCTTAGTAAAAGAGAAGTTTGAAGCATTTAGAGATAAACTTGGATTGGTGTAGAATTCATTACTTGCTAAGGAGTGTTAAGAAATGTAGCTTGGATAGGAACATATTACACAAGCTTCAATTTGAACATTATAGAAGTGGTTTGAGATATTTTTAGGATGATGCAAAGGATGATATCGCATAGTGGGATCCACAACAGAGAGTGGGAGAATTTACATGGAACTTGGTGGATCAGTTTAGGAGAAGTACCTTATGGACAAATTCAAGTTGTGTCTTAGGTTTATATTTCCTATTATTTCATTTCCACTCATTATTTATAAAGTGACCACTTAGAAAAAGTGGGAACTAATTCTATTTTGTAATTCACTTTAGAAGAGGTGAAAGTATTTTATATTGAAGTTGACTTAGACTAGGATTTAATATGGTCCATACATCTTAAGATGATATGAGATATAATATTGACCATACATATAAAGAGACTTAAGGTTAAAGAGGTTAGAGTTTCTATTCAATCATAAAAGGATAAGGACAAGAGTGCTTAAAAAAAGGAAGAAGAAGAAGAGCATATTGCTAAATAGAATTGTAAGGTTAAGAGGAGAGGAATACTAATTTGTTATCTAAGGAAGGAAAAATAGATCAGGTTATCTTGTTGTAGTTGTACCCTCATATATTTTGTGATACTTGTATGTTCAAAAATTTATTTTTCTTTTGTTTTTCAATTTCTAGCTATTGTATGATTGTTGTATGCATTGAATTAATTTAAGTTCATAAACATAGGACATCAGTCATCAATCATCTAGGCTTAGGAAAATTTATAATAACCACTCTCTAATATCAAATGAAGGTCTGAGGTGTATATCAATTGGTACAAACAAACCTCGTAAGGGGGATGAGCACCTAGGGTTCAAATATTAGGTCTCACTAGACTGAATGCGTATCCCTTTCTTGGAGCTTTAGCAGCGTAAAAGGTTTCAAATGAATGTGGTATGGTGGTTATAGGGGGGATTTTAGGAGTGTGTGGAATATTTCAGGATGAACAATATAGAATATTGTGGTGACCATAAATATGAACATCATGCCTAGATCATCATGGAAGCTATATATTCCACCATGTAAAATAAATAAATAAAACAAAAAAATAAAAATAAAAGATACCAAATGAAGATATTAATAAACCTATTCTAGATATATTAATGCAAACATAATCATAAAATAGAAGAAAATATTAAATGCATTCACAATAAGCACAAATATTTATCTTGGAAATTCTTGATTGAGAAAAGCAATAGAAAATCAAAGTTGTGCCTCTTTCTTTTTATTATTGTGTGCACTTTTAATGAAGTAGTTACAATATATATAAGTATCCTATAGCACCGAATAACCCTAAACCATAAAGTGGTATTAGAATCCAATGGCTATAAAACCATGGTCTAAAACCATCCATACCCACCAATTAGGGAGATTGTCCCAAAAATAAGACCATGGGCTAAAACCACCTATACCTGCTAATTAAGGAGACTATCCCTAAAAATAAGACCATGGGCTAAAACCACCCATACCTTCTAATTAAGGATATTTCCCCAAAAATAATACCTTGCACTCTTTTATTTTCATGCAAAGGATGCAACACATCCAACATGTTGCAAGGAGTTTCAAAATGTCAACTACATCCACATAATATCTAAGAAAATGACCATGGTATTTATGGTAATATTAAGTCCTTAAATGAAATAGAAATATAGAGGTCTCTTGATAGTTTTATGTACCCTTAGAGAAACAGACTTATAAATGAAATAGGTAAAATATTTGTAATTTCATTTTGATTAAAATTCTAGCATGTTGAATGATGATGACCATTATTTGGTTATTATACCAAATAGATTCTACTTATTACCTCTTCCTATTATAATGCTACTAGATGTTAAATTTGGCAAAATTGAAAGAAACGAACAATGATAAGGAAAGAAAATATGAATATGAGAGTGGTAGTAAGTTTCATTGAAAGCTTATTCATTATTATTATCATTAAAATTATAAATATTTTTTGATAAAAGTTGTCTTACGATACTTCAATATTGAATTATTATTAACATGCAAAAAATAATAATTCAAATTCAAATGCCACAAACAATATGCAAATATTAATTCTGAAAATAAATTAATGTAATAGAAAATCCATAGCCAATCAGAAATGGAAAAGTCTCATAGGAACTTTGAGAGGGCAAAGTCTCTTATGTGCATCGAGGAAACTTAAATCCAAATTATTCTGATGATCCAAACTAATACAATATTCTTCCTATTTATACATGAATTTAATCATAACCTAACCCTATTTCTAAAGGATTGACTAACTAAATATATGCCCCAAAATAAAAATAATTAGTTGACGTGGCTATATTGGGATCGTTACATGGATCTCCCATTTAGAAAGCTTTTTCCTCAAAGCTAGAAAATATTGAAAAATTCTCTTAGGATCCCATGTAGCATCTTATTCTATAAGGTCCTCCCACTTTATGAGAAACTCTTAAATTTTTTGATATCGAAAATGATGAACTCTGGACTACAATATTACTTTAGGTTGAAGAGTGATTTAAATTTTTTCATCGAGTAATGCAAGCTCTATCTAGGACTGCACCTTTTGGACAACAACTTGTTTGGGGTAACATACATGAAAAATTGGATGGATGCAACAAGATAGTAGAAGCTCCAACTAGTATGATACTTCACCAATGTGCCGAACCACCTTGTAGGGACCATAAAATCGAGGAGCCAACTTTTGACTAGACTTGATCTTTAAGGATAATTGCTTGTAAGGTTGTAGGCATAAAATAACCATATCTCCTTTACTAAATTGTTGCTTAGAATGATATGAATCCTATTATAGATTCATATAGTTATGGAACTGAGTCAAATTATCCTTAAGAAGTTGAAGCATGATTCATCATTTTTATAACAAATCATCTACTTGGAAAACTTTGAAAGATCCCAAAACATATTTTGTGATTGATAGATATTTTTGACCATATAATGCTTAAAATGGAGATATCTTAGGGGGGAAATGGTAATAAGTACTATACCACCATTATGCTAATGAAATCTATTAGACCTAGTGATACTACTTATCTTGAGCAAAACAACAAAGGTAAGTACTCAAAATTTTATTAAAAAATAATTATTTGACCATTAGACTAAGGGTTCTATGAGAACATACTCAACTTGGTACCACTAAGATGAAACAACTCCTAGAATTTTCTAGCAAATATAGGGTCATGATCACTCACAATGGTTTTGGCCATACTATGCAACTTAAAAATATAATCAAGAAATACCTTGGCCATATTACTTGTTGAATAGGGATGTTGTAATGCGCAAAAAATGAGCATACTTGGAAAGGTGATCTACTACCACAAGTATCATTATTTTTCCCTCTAATTTGGGAAGGTCCTCAATGAAATCCATTGGTATGTGCTTCCATAAGAAGTTATGGATAGGAAAGGGTTGCAACAATCTAGAAGATTTAATTATTTCCTCTTTGTTACACTAATATACCTTACACTTAGCCATAAATATCTTGACATCTACTTTTAATCCTTTTCATGAAAATGATTGGTTCACCCAGTGGTATGCTTTCAATAATCTTGAGTGTCACACCAAAGGAGATGCATGCAATTCTTGGAGAACCTTTGACTTAATAGTAAAATATTTAGGAAGATGAATGTGAACTTTTTTGTGAAGCACTCCATCATAGCAAGAGAAGAAATAATGCAATGATGACCCTATTTTCATATATTGAATAATATAAGAACTCTCTGAATCAAAAATTTGAGAAATCCATTGAATTAGAAAGCCAATCTTCTAAATCAGATATGGCATTGATAGCCACGTCATCCTCATACTTGTGAGATAAAGCATCGACCACTAAATTTTCTTTACCTTTCTTATATGCAATGATAAAAGTATAACCCAAGAGTTTAGTCATCCATTTATTTTATTTGGGGTATGAGAGATTTTTCTCTAATAAAATATTTAGATTATTATGATAAGTCTTAATGATGAAACAACTACTCAACAAATAATACCTCCATTTTTCAATGGCATGTAAAATAGTTAGTACTTCCTTTTTATAAATAGACCATCCTAGATTCTTTCTCAAAAGTTTCTTACTTTCAAAGACCATTGGGTGACCATATTGCATTAAAACAACTCCAATACCTATGTCGGAAGCATTACACTCAATGAAAAAAGGCTTGCTAAAATTAGGAGTGGCTAAAATTAGAGTGGAACACATAGCTTCTTTGAGGGCTTGGAAGGCCTAGGAAGTAGCTTTAGTCCAAAAAAAGCATCCTTTTTGGTGAGGAGGGTGAGAGGTACGAAAATCATGCCATAGTTGTGGATATGTTTTCTATAATAACTTGAGTCCTAGAAATACATTAATATTTTTAAGGTATTTGGGCATGGAAAAATCTTGAATAGCTTTGATTTTAATATGATCTACCTTGAATATTTTATGAGATACTATATGCCCCAAATATCCTATCTCTTGGACCCTAAAGGCACATTTGGAAATTCTAATAAAGATTTTTTCCTTTTGTAATAGATGGACTTTATCAATATGAACTAGATGATATTCCAAAGGTTTGTTGTAAATTAAAATATCATCAAAGAAAACTAAGATAAACTTACAAATAAAAGGACAAAAGACATAGTTCATGAGACTTTAAAAAGTGAAAGGAGAATTAGTGAGTCCCAAAGGCATGACTAGGAACTCATAATGACCCTCACATGTATGGAAAGTAATCTTAGAATATCTTCTTCTCTAACCCTAATTTGGTAAAAACTAGAATGCAATTCTAGTTTAATAGAGTATCTAGCACCATGCAATTCATCCAAAAAATCATCTATAATAGGGATAGAAACTTATAATTGATAGTGATATTTTTAAGAGGATGAAAATAAAGACACATATACCATGATTTATCCTTATATCCTACCATCACCATTGGAGAGGAATATTGACTAATACTTGGATGAATAATTTCATGCTCTAACATTTCTTGGACAAACTTCTTGATTTTTGACTTTTGGGGTTGTGGGTAGCGATAATGACACATATTAGGAGGTTGAATTCTTGGAATTAGATGAATGGTATTATCATGTGTGTGCTTAGGAGGTATACCCATTGGCTCACTAAATACCACCTCAAAACAATCCATAATACTTTGGAGATCCAACGAAAGAGTTGGAAGAGATGGATCCAAATATTGAACCTCCATGCAATTAACTTGGGGAAAGAATCCAAGATCACCCTTCCTCAATATATTTTCTATGTGATGGTAACTAACTACCTTATATGGATGGGATTAAATTCCTTGGATACAAATGATACTTCCATTCTTTGTCCACTTGATATATAATTTTTATATATTGATAGTAACATCACCAAGCTTAGATAACATTGTGAACCTAAGATAATGTTTGACTTCTTAGATTCATAGCAAAGAGATTATCCACCCAAGTATAATATCCTATAAGATGTTAACTATAGTAATTTGACCCACACACTGAGAAGTCCCCCACTTTCAATTAAGACTTGAAATTTATCTTAATTTGAAGTATTGATATACAAGCCCAAGGATTTTGTTGTCTTACTATCTATAAAGTTATGTGTGCTACCTGAATCAATCAACACATTGGCATGTTATCATTTGATAAATCCTTGTATCTTGATAGTATGGTAATATTGGAGACCCATAAGTGCATGAGCGAAGAGATCCATGGTATCATTATATTTTTTCTACTTCATTCACTTCTACTTGTTGTTATCCTAGTTATATCAACTACTCATGTTGTAATGAATATTCATCCTTAGAAAATAATGTATCTCCATATTCCAAGATAATATTATGATTTATTCATAAGATTAATCTCGGGGATGGTGTGAACAACATTTAAAACAAAATAAATCTTGTGGAAATCTCAAAATTATGGTAAGGACAATGAGAGTTCATATCATGTCTATATGAAGGACCAAAAT
Source organism: Wollemia nobilis (assembly GCA_028583015.1). Taxonomy (NCBI): domain Eukaryota; kingdom Viridiplantae; phylum Streptophyta; class Pinopsida; order Araucariales; family Araucariaceae; genus Wollemia; species Wollemia nobilis. Next base: position 13,077,973 of record JAQPPZ010004624.1, on the reverse strand, counting down.
CTTGGAGCTTTTGTTCTATTGCTAGTGCTCTATGTGCATCATCAAGAGCATGATGATTGTGCATGTAAACTTCCTTCCATATTTTATCCTTAAGGCCATAGCAAAATATAGAGACCACCATTGTTGGACTCAATTATTGGGTATAGGTAAGGATAATTGTGAAATCGAAGCAATAGTCTTCCACTATTCCTATTTGCTTAGTTGGAATAAGACATACCATACCCCATTTGATATGGAAGATCCCTTGTCAAACCTTTGAAGAAATAATTCCTTGAAATCAAGCCATGAAATAGGACCACCATGTTGGCATAGCTACCATAACAACCATTGATAAGCTTAGGTACCCAATTTAGAAGTTTCTAATGTGATATGACCTATTTCTAGAATATGGTGCAAAGGGATAAGGCCTTTAATTTTGGCCAACCATCCTTGAGGGTCAACACCTTAAAATATGGGAATGTAAATACAAATAATCTTAACATCATGAGTCCATTACAAGAAATTAGAAGCACCACCTGTTAAGAAGTCTAGATCAGAGGTAAAGCCTAGGTCATAAGAGGTAAAATTTGTAATATTATGAATAGGTGGTTATTGTGGAAGAACATTAATATTTGGTGCTAGATGAATGGTCAATGGTTGGGGCTCGACAGTTTTATGTAACCCTTGGATTAGGAGGTGCATTAGTGGATGGAACTAATATTATTTGAATTTTATTGAAGGTTTTGATTTGATTATTCAAGATGTTGACAATGGAAGCAATATTTTTTCTTGTTGACAAAGATATTGATGCAAACTAGGGTCAATATTACTAGGAAGAGGAATATGACTTGGAGGGGTAGTGGGGGTAGGGTCAATGGGAGGAGGAGAAGAAGAACCAAATGTGTTGGGTGAGGGAGAAGCCATGACGTTTAAGGAAGAAAGAAGACATTGATTGAAACTATTGATATGAAAGGAAGTGTTGTTATGCTTCATAGGATTTCTAGATTGGTGCTTCTTTCTTCTCATATACACATCCTCTGATGCAACCATACACTGTAATCAACCATTGACTCATGCCCAACCAATATTCAGTTGGAAGAAATGAACACCAGAAATTTTTTTTTTTTGCAAGGATCCGATGACACAGGATACTCTTGTCTCTCTCCTCATATATATGTGTGTCTGTAAATTAAATATTTTCTATCTTAATTTTTTAAAATAAAAAGTTCATTTAAATAATTTTATTAATTAGGGAAAAATGGTTTTCAAATGAAAAAGAGTAGGAGCGGGTGGGGTTGGATGGAATTTAATAATTAACAAAAATGTGAAAGTAGGGGTTTAATAATTAAAAAAATGAAATTTGAAGTCGTGGATACATAGGGAGAAGAATTAAAGGACAAAGGATAGGGGGTGTTTAATAATTAAAGCAATGAAATGTGAAATCGAGGGGTTTAATAATTTTAAATGTGAAATTGTAGATAGGAAAGGAGAATAAAAGAAAGACAAATGAAAAGAGAATGCATGCTCTCTATTAATAATTAAATTAATTTTATTGAATTTAATTATTAATAGGCAATAGGAAAGGGATTGAGTCAAATAAATAAATAAAAACCCTAATTAGTTATGGGAAATCAAATGTATCTTTTTGGAAGAGATATTTTGAAAACCTTTGTTTCTTTGCAAAAAATTAAAAGCTTTATTTTTTAGGGCACCAAATATCTTCATTAATTTCCATTGGTTCTGAAATCATGCTTTGATACCACTTGTTACACATAAATATTTAATATCTACAATATTACTTCAATATTAAATTATAGCTAATAACTTCACACCATTACATGTGGAAGCCTTAGTAAGGTGGAATGGATATGGATTGTGGAGCTTAGGTTTGGCTTTCTTCATATCAAACACTATTCAAAAAACTATATCCAAGAAGCCAATGGATAAAGGCTTCCTGTCCAAATTTAATGGTTGTCTTCCCTAGGCTGCCCACTATCCCAAACGAGTTATTCAACAAAGTCTAGTGGTTGAAAATATTTTATACATGAGTAACCATGATCTAATATGTAAATATATTGGCATCAAACCATATCTAGGGTTTATGAACTCTTGGATTTGAAATAACTAGGAGCCCTTAGGGGATATTTCAATATTTCTCATCAGTTTTGGATAGTATATAGTGCTATGGAGCAACAAGTCTTTTTATGCAGCCCTAAAATCTAAGATTTGATCCATGAATAGAACCCACTACAGTGGTTGTTTGGGTTTGATTATATGCTCTACCAATGGAATATTGGTGCAAACCAATTTTTGAGAGATTGGGTAATTTCTTGGGATGCTATCTAGGAGTAGCTAGAGATACAATGATGGGAGCTTCAACCATTTATGCTTGGATTTGTATTGATATGGATCTTAATCACCTACTGTTAGCTAAAATAAAAATAGATATGAGGGATTTAACCTCATTATAGCAAATAAACTATGAAGCAATCCCCTTTTAGTGTAGGATTTATCATAAGCATGGATATCTTGCTCAGTTGTTGTAAAAATCATGATGTTCTTACGTAAATTTAATAAATAATTAAATAAAAATGTAATCACAAGCCACTTAAATGGGGTTCCCTTGTAATCACTTTACCACTATAGGGGCTCCCTCCTTATAAAACTAAACACTTATTTATTCTTCTTCTTGGATGATGAGTTATATGCCTCTCTCTAATATTTATATTAACCTAGAGCTATGTTGATGAAGATATGTGACTATTCATATTATGACTTTAGATAATAATTAATTAAGTGAATAATAATATTTACTAAATAAATAGAATTAGGATATGGAATCCTAACATGCCACCCTTCTTCGAAAGAATCTTTGTCCTCAAATCTAATACTGAGGAAATTATTGTTAAAATTGAGGAAGTGCTTTCCACGAAGCATTTGCACAAGTTTTTGCACCAGTTTAATGTCACTCCTTCGTAGGCATGGATATCTTGAAGGTTGAATAGTCATTGGTGGATTACCAAAAAAATAGTAGGATCATGACGATGGTGAGGGGGAAATCCTTGGGGTTCTTTAAATACTTCGAAGTGATGTGTCCAAAGCGATGGTATCTTGGCCATATCTTCTTGTTGTTCCATTAGATATTGAATGGAGAATAAGTGTGCATTCACTGTTTTGCCCTTTTTGTGAATAGGTTTTTCCATGCGGTGAGAACTCACTATTTGTGAGGAATCGATGGGTAGTCCATTTAGAGTGTATGTTTGGTCATCAATTGTGAATTACATCCATAAGTTTACAAAATCCTAGAGTATTACCCCGAGTGTTCACAACCATTGAGCCCCTAAAACAACATCACTTTTGCTTAATGGAAGCACATATATGTCACTTTTTATATGGTAGTTTTTGATGGTGAGCTTGATATTGTGACACTTCCCTTGATAGGTAATTTGTTCTCCAGTACCAATCACCACCTTAAAACTATGACAAGGTCATATATAACAATTAGCCTTTTTCACCACGCATGGGTCAATGAAATTATGAGTACTTCCTGAGTCAAGGAGCACCATAAGATTCTAATGTTTGAAGGACCCTTGAACTTTCATAGTTTTTGGAGGAGGAAAAACTATGAGAGAATTGGAGGAAGTTTCAAGGATTTCTTCATTATTGTGATCAAGTGCTTCATTCACTTCTTGCACATCAACCTCATTGTCTTCATGGTTGTGATCAGGTGTTTTAGTCACTTCTTGCACATCTACCTCATTTTATCCCTTTATGGAATGACAAGGATCAACTATATTCAATAAATACAATGTTTGTGTAGCGCATTTATGGTGGGGCCCAAATTGCTCATCATAATTATCACAAATTTGCTTCACCCACCATACCTCCATTTCTTCCAGATTGAGTTACTTAATCAATAAGGGTTGGTCAGGTTCTAGGGTAGCGTTTGTGATAAACGATTGTTCAATAGATGGCTTTTCATGGCAATATTGAACCTTGAATTTATCTTTAGCTAATAAGGCTAATCCATTGACCTGCATCATGGTGTAGGGATTGAACATCTCCACCTCCTTAATTTCTTTCTTTAATCCATTGACGAAGCATCTTATGAGAAATGATTCATCTAACCCTGAGATGTGATTGGCAATATCCTTGAACTGAGTTTTATATGCACGTACTGATGTGATTTGATGTATGTTGGTGAGATTAAGTGACAACAGTAGGTTGGTATATTGATATATTCTTCCATAAGCCATTTGTGTAGTCGTTTGACAAAAAGGTGTCGTAAAGAGTGTTCAAAAATTGTCACAAAAAATTCATCAACAAAAGTTGCTAAAAAGTCTTCATCAAAATTTTGTAGTAAAAATTCGTTGCAATTTGTCATGGGAAATTATCATCAAAAATTGTCATTAGAAATTGGCGTCAAAATTTTTTTGATAAAGTTATCAAAAATTAGTAGCAAAAATTGTTAAAAATTTGGCATAGCAATTTGTAAAAAATTGGTTTACAAAAATTGGACAACTTTGTTAGTGTCCACTTTTTGTTGAATTTTTGAAGTTGTTAGTAGAGGACTAACATCATGGCTAATGACATAGCATGAATGAGACACGAGGATAAGGATATAAGGCACACATATAAGACACGTGGAAAGGTATTGACAGGGTGAAAGTGGGGACAACAGGGGTATGTGGACCTGCGGTGAACCAGACTAACACAACATGAGATACAGGACTTCCTATCAGTTTGGCAGTGCATAGGTAGTGTTGCCAAGTTGGTAGTTAATGTGGATAATGGATGCAGTTATAGGAGTAAGGTGGGAGGACACAATGGGTAGGGGTCATGATTGAGGATGAATAGGTGACGTAAGGGATGAGCAGGTCAACAAGCAGAGACCAGAAGCAGACAACAAGATACGTGGAAATCTGACAAGGAATTTGATTGATACAGATAGGAAGGACCATAGGATACTTAGCAAGGTTAGATCAAATATCACACAATGTGGAGGGCCAATGTGACCACTATATGGTTGTCACAAAAATGTATTATGTTTTTGCATTTTTAAACCTTAGAATGTTCTCGGTGCCTACGATGTGGGACAAAAACAATTTCAAAAGAATTGTATCTGATGTATCGTAAGCACTCTTCACGTTAGGTGGTAAAAATTTCTTAATGCAACCTTAGAAGATTAATTACCTAGTCTACATGGCACATTGGCATTGGTGGAAATCTTAGGTAGGTGGATGGATTAGGTTTGGATAGATAAAAGAATTCTTTTTTCTATTGCAAACTCAATTGCAATTGTTTGTATGCACACAGCTAGTTCTATGGGTATCCTATCATGAATTATGCCTTTGGCCAAGCCTAAAGAAGATTGATAGCCTATTGAAAGTCTCAGATGATTTTTATATCCTTGTAGATGCTAAAGTGCTTTTATTTTTACCCTTAGATGTTCTAGGCTACACGTGGGCTACACAATTGCAAACAATGAGCTTCTTGCTCTATGCACTGTATGATAAAGTGGAAGTAGAAGTTGACAGATAGGTAGAAGAATAAGATTTTGAATTTTATGCAAATGGTCCAAGCCATCTGGTAAGCTTACACAATTTTCTAGACAATAATTTGTTGAACGTGATCTACAAGAATGAAGATGTATCGTTGTTGCAAGATTTCTTTATGTTCGAGTTTGGAGTGTCAGTAAAAAATACCCACTGAGAAAAATCTATAGTGTTTGTTTGATTCAATGGATGGCTGGGCTGGAAGATGCTACTGCATCACGCCTGAAACTCAAATAGGAGACCACTAGCACATGTAATGACTTTCCTTGTTCAAAAAGTAATTTCGTAGCTTAAAAAATTGGCTCTGATACCAAATGTAAGAACATTGATGTTCTTACATAAATTTAATAAATAATTAAATAAAAATATAATCACAGGCCACTCAAAGGGGGCTCCCTTGTAATCACTTTATTGCTATAGGGGGCTCCGTTTTGATAAAACTAAACATTTATTTATTCTTCTTCTTGGATGATGAGTTATATGCCTCTCCCTAATATTTATATTAACCTAGGACTACATTGACAAAGAGATATGACTATTCATATTATGACTTTAGATAATCATTAATTAAATGAATAATAATATTTAATAAATAAATAGTGTTAGGATATGGAATCCGAACAGTTGTACCTGAGACCATACCATTGAAGGCTAATGGCAATGACGACAAGATGCCTAATAAGAAGGTAAAATATCAACCCACAACCTCAAGCCTAAATATACAAAAAGAGGTTTTTGAAGCACCTAAGAGAAATAAAAAGCAAAGGAAGAATGTGATGTGATCAAACCAGATAGAAGCAAGAAACCTAAACAAGTACAAAATTCTTAATGACCTAATGGACATGGAGAATGAGATAACTATAAAGGAAGAACCAAAATGGGAAATCTACCCTCTAAAAATGTAGTAGTCCAACAGAGGATAACTCAATCAGTGTTGAAGACCAATATCCAACCCATCCCAAACCATAGTGTCATAATAGCTTTAGATAACCTCAACATTGCTATGGTCTTGGTTAATAGGGATGTCTCAATGAAATATTAATATAAATATAAAGGAAAGCCTACTCTTGGAATTTAGAAAAACAAAAAAATGATTAAAAAAATCCCAAGCCAAGAGTGTCAGATGAAAATCAAACTGGGAGCAACTTACAATGAAGGATGACTAGATAGTAAACCATGGAAGAGTAAAGCATATTGATACTTACTAGATTACAAGTTCTTAATGATTTTACAATCATAGAATATTAGAGTCATAAACAAGTCTCATCAAATTGTTGTTCATAGTTTAATGAAAATTCATCGTTCAAATGTTATTCTCCTTCAAGAGATGAAATCTTCAATATAGGTGATGCATAGAATAACCAAGAAAATATGGAGACATATAGATCATATGGTTAAAGCATCCCAAGGTGCTTTAGAAGGTATACTAACTTTTGTTAGAGTATATTACATCATCTAGGTCATGTAAATGTACCACTTTTGTTGGCAATTTTGGGTACCTTGAGTACATTGCCTTTGCCTAAGTTTAGTTGTTGTCATTGATGTCAAGGAGCTATTGGTAGATGTTGTTTTTGATGTCAAGGAGTTCTTGGAGCAATTTGTTTTTATGTCTAAGGATGTGTTTTGATGAAGGTTTCAGCTGGTCTGTAAGTCTCCAAGAAAATCGGAGTAGCCCGGTTGCCAAAAATCCAGAAAAAGATAAGTTAGAAAAAGTTTGCGAGTTCGCTGGAAAAAACTGTCGCGATTTCGCGACATGTTTGAGGAGAGAGAAAGTTTGGCCAAAACTGTCATGATTTCGTGACATGCAGGAAGGCAGAGGCAAAGTGGGCAAAAGTGTCACGATTTCATGACAAGTTTTGAAGAAGTTGTACGGATGCAGAAAGTGTCACGATTTCATGATAAGGTTGAGTTGGCAGCTTGCATTTGGCAAAAGCGTCGTGATTTCACGACATGTTCGGTTTGCGAGCAGTTGACAAGGAAGAGCTTAAGGCAGTGAAAGCGTCACGATTTCGTGACATGTTTCATTTTCACTAGTGCAAACCAAGAAAAGGATGAAGGAGCAAGAGGTGTCACGATTTCATGACAGAGTTGCTGATGACGTCAGCTAAAGGCAAAGATGTCACGATTTCATGACAGTAGCGAAGAAGAAGGCTTTGAAGTCCAGAGCATCGCGATTTCGTGACAAGAATCATGATGACGTCAGCAAGAGGCAAAGGTGTCATGATTTCATGACAGTAGCGGAGAAGAAGGCTTTGAAGTCTAGAGCGTCACGATTTCATGACAAGAATCATGATGACGTCAGCAAGAGGCAAAGGTGTCACGATTTTGTGATAGTAGCGGAGAAGAAGGCTTTGAAGTCCAGAGCGTCATGATTTCATGACAAGAATCATGATGACGTCAGCAAGAGGCAAAGGTGTCACGATTTCATGACAGCAGGAGAAGAAGGCATTGAAGTCTAGAGCATCACGATTTCGTGACAAGATTCATGATGACGTCAGCAAAGGCTGTAGTGTCATGATTTCGTGACAACAAACCAAAGAAGGTGTACGACAGACAAAGGCGTAGCGATATCGTGACATGTTTGAGTGTCACACGAGAAAAGCTACAGAACAGTAGAGGCGGTTGAAGCCGACGAAGTTAACCTTGGCCGACGAAGTATAAGGTTTTACAGCCGACGTGTTAGAAGGTTGAACAGCCGACTAAAGAACAAGATTTCATCTTGAGATTGTGAGTATTTAAAGGAGGACTATTTGAGCAATTTTGTGTATCGATCGATGTGTGCATTCGAAGTGTGGCGTTCGCAGAGTTAGTGCGACAAGTGAGGTTCGATCATCGAAAAATAGAGAGAGTGAAGTTCGACTGCAGCATTAGAGTGCATTTCATTGAATCTTCTAAGTGTCAAAGACTGTGGTGTTGTTTGCACGAAGAATGTGTTGTTGTTCATGAGAAGACTGTGCAAAGAGAATGAGCTGTTGTGGTTGCACATAGGCGCATAAGTTGCTGTGCGTTCGAATGCTGTAGTGATTGCGAAGATTATGCAAAGGGTGGAATTTGATCTAAGGACAGCTGTGATTGCAACTGTGTTCACGCAGTCTGTGTAAAAGAAAGCAAAGTGCACGAAGTAGATGCTGCTGTAATTGCGAACAGTTGTGAAGGACGAACGGTGATATTGCTGCTACAATTTTTGCAAAAATTGCACTACTATGTTTGCACAGAAGTTGAGAAGATAGTGCGGCTGTAATTTAAGAAGACTGTGCTGCTGTAGTTGTGCAGACAGTGAAAAGTTGTTCTCCAACCAAGTGCAGATCAAAGACAGAGGAAGAGGACAGAATTGTGCCAGACCGAAGGACTGTGTTTTGGTGCGAGAAAAGAGGACCAGACTTGCTGTGACAGAGTTGAGGACGAGAGATCTCCGACCGGAGCGGGGAAGACAGGTGTCTTCCGTGGAAAGAGTTCCACTTGCTAAGGGCAAAAGAGATAGAGGTCTTCTAGAGGATCACTAGCAAAGTTGATTTAGGGGAAGGTGTCTCCTTTGAGTTGAGGCTCATAAACATTGTAATCGGGAAGGATTCCCAGAGGTTTTGATATAACTTTTAGAGGAAAAGTTTTATCCGTGGAGTAGCCCACCTTGGGTGAACCACGTAAATTGTTGTGTCTCATTGTGGATTGCTTCTTATGCACTATTTTACTGCTGTTATTACTGCTATCTTATTATGCATGTTAATGGTTTGAAAGTTGTATTGATAGATAAAGTTAAAAGAGGTCTTATACTGTTCACCCCCCCTCTCAGTATAAGCTTGTGTTCTTCAATTGGTATCAGAGCCTAGTGCCTTCGAAAAGTTTAACAGCTTGAAGGAAAAGTTTACAAAGAACACAATGGACTACTCGAGTGGCAATGCAGCACCTATTCTTGACGGATCAGATTTTGGTCTGTGGAGTGCAAGAATGAAAGTCTATCTAATGGCACTCGGTAATGAGGTATGGGAAGTTGTTGAAGATGGGTATACCATTCCTGCAAATGGTCCTTACACTAAAGAAGACAGGCTTCTACATCACAGCAATTCAAAAGCCATGAATGCAATCTTGAAGGGTTTACAAAAGGCAGATCTCACTAAAGTTATTCACTGCAAGACAGCTAGTGAAATGTGGAAACAATTGCAGGTTGTTCATACAGGTGATGCAAATGTTCGAAAGGCCAAGTTGAGACATTTTAAAGGTATGTTTGAACAACTCAAGATGAATGATGATGAAAATATTAGTGACTACATGCTCCGGATGGATGAAGTTGTTAATTCTATGAAAGACTTAGGTCTTGAACTTGCTGAAAATGATGTGTGTGATAAGATTTTAAGATCCCTTCCTAATAGATTTAGTGAAAATATTTTTGCTATTGAGGAAGCTAAAGATTTAGATAAATTGAAAAAGGATGAGCTCCATAGTATTCTTGCGGCATTTGAGCTGAGAACTCAAGTAAAAGTTGATGTAAAGAAAGAGGCAGCTTTCAAAGCTATCAAGAAATCGAAGGGCAAAAAGATTCAAGAAAGTGATGAGTCTTCTAGTGAGGAAGAGGCATATTACAGCAGGAAAGGCAAGTTTTCCAGAAAGCACAAAAGCAAGAAAAATATAAGATGTTTCAACTGTGGGAAATTTGGTCATTATGCTACTGACTATATTGTTTCTAAAGATGAAAGTGATGAAGATATACAGGATGTTAAAAGCAAGGATTCTGAAAAGCACAGGTATTACAGAAAGAGCAAAAATGAGTACAACAATCACCAGAAAAGCAAAGATGAGTACAACAATCATGGAAAGAGGCATTCTCACAAGAATAAGAAGAGCTTCTACTTAGACAAAGCAAGTAAGTGTTCTAGCAGTGAAAGTGACAGTTCTTCTAGTGATGATGAAAATGAGATGTTGTTCATTTCAGAAAAAGAGGAAGAACCGAAACATAAATTCATTATCATGAAATGTTTTAGATGTGGAAATTTTGGGCACCTTGAGGATGATTGCAGAAATAATGATTTGGCTGCTAGTATGTATGAGGATGTTTCAGAAAACCCCAATGAAGATGCATGTATGGTTTTTGAAAAAGGTAGCACCTCTAGTGATAAGAAATCTGAAAAAGGCTGTGATGATTCAAAGTGCCATCAAATAGAGGATCTTGAATGCGAACTCAATAATGCTCTTAGTGTTTTGAAAAAGGAAAGAAAGAAGAATGATAGACTCAAGATTAAGTTAGATGAATGTTGTATGGAGATAGATGAACTTGTAGAAAATCTTGAAGTATCTATGGCTAAGTCACAAGAACTCAAGAATGAGTTAGATTCTAAAATTCTGGAGTATAGTGAGTTAGAACAGGAAATGGCTTCTTTGAAAGAAGAAAATAAAGAGTACAAGGATAAGCTCTACAGATTTCAGGATAGCTCCAAGAAGGTTAAATTTCTCATCGAAGGACAAAGAAAACCAACAGATAAAATAGGTCTCGGTTTTGTTGAGCCGCACAAGGAACAGGTTGGGGAATCTAGCAAGAGATTTCAAAAGAAAGAGAGTCCTGTTGAAGAAAGTACTTCAGATCATGAGTCCGTAAGTGATGAATACGCAGAAACAGAAAATGATATTCAGACTGAGAAGAAGAAGTTTTCGGGACCCATGAAGTCGAATAAAAGAAAATTTCACGGCAGATGTTATGCGTGTCACAGATTTGGTCACATGGTTGTACATTGCATGACTCAAATGAAGAGAGTAAATGACAGTTTCAGGAGACGTAATTTCTTTCAAGGGTATTGCTACTCTTGTCAACAATTCGGGCACAAGGCAATTTTTTGCAAGGCAAATAACGAGAACTGGGTTAGTCAAAACAGGCGAATTCAAAGAACAACCATGACTAATATTGTTACTTGCTATAAATGCAACAATGAAGGTCACCTAGCTAGACAGTGTAGAGCTGATCTTCGAGATACAGGAACAGAAACAGCGGCATGAACAAGTCCAAGGATCAAGGCATGGATAAAAATAGGAATGATAACAAAAATAGGAAAAGTGATATGAACAGGTCCAAGGATCAAGGTATGGATAAGAACAAAAAAGATAATAGAAACAGGAACAGTAGTATTAACGAGGTCCGAGGATCGGAACAGTGACAGGAACAGAAATACAGGAAAAGAATTCAAGAGAAGGCCCGACAAAGAAATCTTAGACACTAATGATGATGAGTGTCTAATGGGAGTGTCACTCCCAACCCTGTTTTAAATCACCTCATCGGGAGGTGGGGGAGGGACTAAGCTAAGAGGCTCATTCTTAGTCCCAAGCCCCAAAGGTGACCCTTTGCCATTGATGACAAAGGGGGAGAGATTTAAGTAAGGGGGAGAGTTTTCAAGAGAAGAGGAAAGCTTCAAGTCGGGGGGAGCAAAACTTGAAGAGATTGATTTCAGTTTTGGCTCTTGAAAGATGTGTTTTAGTTAAGGGTTGCCATCAATGACAAAGGGGGAGATTGTTGGCAATTTTGGGTACCTTGAGTACATTGCCTTTGCCTAAGTTTAGTTGTTGTCATTGATGTCAAGGAGCTATTGGTAGATGTTGTTTTTGATGTCAAGGAGTTCTTGGAGCAATTTGTTTTTATGTCTAAGGATGTGTTTTGATGAAGGTTTCAGTTGGTGAGTAAGTCTCCAAGAAAATCAGAGTAGCCCGAGTTGCCAAAAATCCAAAAAAAGATAAGTTAGAAAAAGTTTGCAGGCTGTTGGAAAAACTATCACGATTTCGCGACATGTTTGAGGAGAGAGAAAGTTTGGCCAAAACTGTCATGATTTCATGACATGCAGGAAGGCAGAGGAAAGTGAGAAAAGTGTCATGATTTTGTGACATGTTTGAGGAGAGAGAAAGTGGCAAAAGTGTCACGATTTCGCGACATGCAGGAAGGCAGAGGCAAAGTGGGCAAAAGTGTCACGATTTTGTGACAAGTTTCGAAGAAGTTGTACGGATGCAGAAAGTGTCACGATTTCATGACAGGTTGAGTTGGCAGCTTGCAGTTGGCAAAAGCGTCGCGATTTCGTGACATGTTCCAATTTCGTGAGCAGTTGACAAGAAAGAGCTTAAGGCAGCGAAAGCGTCACGATTTCGTGACATGTTTCATTTTTGCTAGTGCAAACCAAGAAAAGGATGAAGGAGCAAGAGGTGTCACGATTTCATGACAGAGTTGCTGATGACGTCAGCTAAAGGCAAAGATGTCACGATTTCGTGACAGTAGCGGAGAAGAAGGCTTTGAAGTCTAGAGCATCACGATTTCGTGACAAGAATCATGATGACGTCAGCAAGAGGCAAAGGTGTCACGATTTCATGATAGTAGCGGAGAAGAAGGCTTTGAAGTCTAGAGCATCACGATTTCGTGACAAGAATCATGATGACGTCAGCAAGAGGCAAAGGTGTCATGATTTCATGACAGTAGCGGAGAAGAAGGCTTTGAAGTCCAGAGCGTCATGATTTCATGACAAGAATCATGATGACGTCAGCAAGAGGCAAAGGTGTCACGATTTCGTGATAGCAGAGGAGAAGAAGGCATTGAAGTCTAGAGCATCATGATTTCGTGACAAGATTCATGATGACGTCAGCAAAGGCTGTAGTGTCACGATTTCGTGACAACAAACCAAAGAAGGTGTACGGTAGACAAAGGCGTAGCGATATCGTGACATGTTTGAGTGTCGCACGAGAAAAGCTACAGAACAACAGAGGCGGTTGAAGCCGACGAAGTTAACCTTGGCCGACGAAGTATAAGGTTTTACAGCCGACGTGTTAGAAGGTTGAACAGCCGACTAAAGAACAAGATTTCATCTTGAGATTGTGAGTATTTAAAGGAGGATTGTTTGAGCAATTTTGTGTATCGATCGATGTGTGCATTCGAAGTGTGGCGTTCGCAGAGTTAGTGCGACAAGTGAGGTTCGATCATCAAAAAATAGAGAGAGTGAAGTTCGACTGTAGCATTAGAGTGCATTTCGTTGAATCTTCTAAGTGTCAAAGACTGTGGTGCTGTTTGCGTGAAGAATGTGTTGTTGTTCATGAGAAGACTGTGCGAAGAGAATGTGTTGTTGTGGTTGCACATAGGCGCATAAGTTGTTGTGCGTTCGAATGTTGTAGTGTTTGTGAAGATTATGTAAAGGGTGGAATTTGATCTAAGGACAACTGTGTTCATGCAATCTGTGTAAAAGAAAGCAAAGTGCACGAAGTAGATGTTGTTGTAATTGCGAATAGTTGTGAAGGACGAACGGTGATATTGCTGCTGCAATTTTTGTGAAAATTGCACTATTGTGTTTGCACAAAAGTTAAGAAGATAGTGTGGCTGTAATTTAAGAAGACTATGTTGCTGTAGTTGTGCAGATAGTGAAAAGTTGTTCTCCAACTAAGTACAAAAAAGAACAGAGGAAGAGGACAGAATTGTGCCAGACCGAAGGACTATGTTTTGGTGCGAGAAAAGAGGACCGACTTGCTGTGACAGAGTTGAGGACGAGAGATCTCCAGCCGGAGCGGGGAAGACAGGTGTCTTCCGTGGAAAGAGTTCCACTTGCTAAGGGCAAAAGAGATAGAGGTCTTCTAGAGGATCACTAGCAAAGCCGATTTAGGGGAAGGTGTCTCCTTTGAGTTGAGGCTCATAAACATTGTAATCGGGAAGGATTCCCGAGAGGTTTTGATATAACTTTTAGAGGAAAAGTTTTATCCGTGGAGTAGCCCACCTTGGGTGAACCACGTAAATTGTTGTGTCTCATTGTGGATTGCTTCTTATGCACTATTTTTACTGCTGTTATTACTGCTATCTTATTCTGCATGTTAATGGTTTGAAAGTTGTATTGATAGATAAAGTTAAAAGAGGTCTTATATTGTTCACCCCCCCCTCTCAGTATAAGCTTGTGTTCTTCAACTTTAGGTACATAGTTAGGATAGGAGATTACTTTAGGGGGAAGTTATCTAGTTACTTCAAGCAATGTAATAAATGCACAAGTGGCAATGTGCAAGTTGTAATGTGCAAGGTGTCCCCTTGTACAACTAGGTAGAGTGTTGGCCAAGGAATCTATCTTCCTATATAAAGGGCCTCATAGTAGTAGATTATATATCAAGCTCATATCAAGCTCATATCAAGTTCATGTCAAGCTCTTGGTAGTAGTACTCCTGTATGGAGTACAATGTAGCTCTTTAGCTCATATTAATGGAGTGACCATTTCCTCCATATTGCATTGTATTTTCATCATTTCTATTTATAGTATATTTCAGTCATATTGTTGTTTCACTTTCTTTCATATTTCCTATATTTCATTAGGACCTGTGTTAGATCTCTCCACTGCATATATCCTCAAAAGCTAATAATGGTATCAGAGCCATGGTTAATCAAGATAGGAGGACCTACATCCATTATAAGAGAAGTCCAGTAGGTCAAGAGGAATAGGGAGAGTCACCATTACTACTGTTGGCCTGCATCTTTGCAAATTGGATCTACCATTGAGTGTCATTGCATGCAAAAGCTACCATTAGGATTAATTGATAGAAAAAGCCATAGTAGTCAATAGGATTAGGAAAGTGAGGACTAAAATAAATCTTAGTTGTAGAAAACTTGAGATTATATTTGGCTAGAGTCTTTCCACAGAGTTGTAGAAAAACTCGTGAAGACTAGGACTCAACATTCAAGCCACTAGTTTGAAAAATCAACTAGTGAAGATTATTATCTCCAGATTTATAAGTTCTTTCATTCCAATTTCTAACAACTTGTTGTAGGAAAAGGAGATTCAGAAAAAGGTTGGGAAGCTTCCTACAAGAGAGTTAGGAAGAATATCTTCTTAGAATCATTCCAGCACTTGCAACAACAAGGAGAAGACTGAATATTTCAAAGACCTCGAGAAAGGTCTCATTACAAGAGTTGCAATCCTGCAAATTGTAAAAGTAAAGAAAAGGCCATAGTAGCCTTATAGCAGACTCAAGGAAGAAGAGACTCTAGAAGTTGAGTCATAGGAGGAGATAGGAGATTGGTGATCTCCATTCAATATTAATACCTATAGAGTGCAGAAGAATAAAATTCCAAAGAAGCCTAGAAGAAGAAAATGCCAAATAAGCCTAGAAGAAGAATAGGCTAGAGAAGCCTAGAAGAAGAATAGGCTAGAGAAGCCTTGAAGCAGAAGAAGGCCATAGAAGCCTTAATTCTAAATAAAACTTCAAAGAAGAATTCTTGTTTAGAAGATAAATTCCTTATTCAGAAGAATACTCCAAAGAAGAGTTCCTAAAGATTACTTCAGAATATTTCTTGATTCAGAAGATAAATTCCTGATTCAGAAGAAAAACTCCAAAAAGGAGTTCCTAAATAAGACTCTAGAGAAGAGTCCAAGAAATAGGATATTGGTGATCTCCTTTACTGATTAAAGACTTCTCTCAGAAGAAGTTGAAGAGATCAAGAGAAGATCTCATTGAAGAACTTCCATTCCTGGAAGAAAGAGGACTAGGAGAGTCCTGTTCAAATCTAGAAGTAGCAGAATTAGATATCCTTGAAGAAGATCTCATCACCAACACTTCCAAAAGTAGAAGGTTGAAGAAAAGGTCTTAGTTGGAAGACCAGAGAAGTTGCAAGATAGAAGACCTTGGAGAGGTCTCAAGGAAGAAAAAGAAGAAGGCTTGGAGAGCCTTGTTGCAGAGCTCATAGAAGCATCATCAAAAGAGTTCCTAGGAGAACTCATTGGAGAAATCCACTACCAAGGAGAAGCTCCTAATAGTGAAGGACTTGGGACAATTATTGCCATCCGAAAACAAGCCCAAGAGAAGAAGAATTTGGCAAGGAGTGCCAAATTCGAGAAGAATTTGGCAAGGAGTGCCAAATTTGAGAAGAAGAATTTGGCAAGGAGTGCCAAATCCTAGAAGAAGAATCCAATGAAGACCTCAAGAAAATCAGAATCTTGAGAAGAAGAAGATCCTATTTGAAGTCAGAATTTGACAAGAATATTGAAGACAGAAGAAGCCTACCAAATCTAGGAGATTTGGAGATTACCTCTCACAGCAAGGAGGCACAGTTCAAATAAAGGAGTTCTCTGAATCTACAGTAGAAAGTAGAATATCACTAGAAGGATCAAGCCACCAAATCCAAGGCTCAAGATAGAAAGTTTGAGGCTACAGATTGGTGAAGCAGAAATCTGTTTGGGACAGCCAACAAAGAAGTTGTGTATCCATTCACTACAAAGCAACAACTTGGTGAATCAAAAACACCAAGATCATCATCTATAAAAGCCATCAAAAAGGTAAGCAACTTGGGTGCAATTAGGTTCACTGATTAACCTCAAATTAGATTATTATCAAATTCCATTAAGGCACCATATTCAGATTAAAAGTTGTAGAAGAATAGATTGCATTATAGTCTTCAAGAAAGTGCAAAAAGGGAGAATTCATTTTAAGGATTATTTGCACATTAAATAGGAGTTGGATATTTTTAAAAGAAATAAAATTATCATCTACCTATTTTCTATCTAGAAAGCAAGAAGACTATATCCTACAATATTGATTGTAGTGAAAATTTATAGAATACTTATTAAGGGTTCATTATAGATTACTCTTAAATATTACAGAGATTATTAAGTGCATCTGAAATTATTTTGAGAGTTCATTTATTGGAGCAATAAGGTGAGATTATTGTTACCATTAAAAGTGCATTGGCACTATACTAGTTGATCTCTAACTAGTTACTCTCAAAAAGGTTAGTTTGTGTTTGTTGATTGTTAAGGATCAAGAGCACAAAAACCAACAGATTAATCAAAGTGTCTAGAGACACTATTTGGTGCATAGAACCTGCAGCATTTCATGGCCCAAAGAAGCCACCAAAATCAGATCATATTCCTCCAAGGAGTGGAGAAGAAAGCCACCATTAAAATAAGCAATAGAAGCTTCAAATCGAGACTTGGTGAGTCTCAAGATTCAAAGTGCACTAAAGGCTATTTATAAAAAAGTGCAGAAATTACTTCTACAAAAAATAAGCTTCTATCTACATGGTTACAAGCTTGGGTTCATTAGAAAAATATCCAAGCAAAATCAGAGAGGTGTCTAATCAAGGAGACAACCTCAAAATTTGCCATTACCTACAAGGAAGTTGTCATAAAACCAAAAAAAAATGAGATTGCAAAAAGGAGGTGCAAAAAAGGTATTTTATATACAAAGTTTTTTACATTTCTAATCTACCATACGTAGGAAAAAGGGTAAGGTTTTAAGTGCCTCAAAGGCACAATCTTCTCAGGGTAAAACAACCCAAGGTAGTCATATAATAGCACACTCCACGCAAGGGAATAGAGCCACTCAAAAGGCTCACATATTCTACGATTTGGATAGCCAAACCTACAAGTAAACAAAGCACAATACAAAGAAAGGAGGAGCATTATATTCAAGGGCAACATTATCTAAAAAGAATTTCATAATAGGTTGAAAAAGAAGGCACAAAATATTACATTGGATGTGCATCCAAGGAAGCATCATTGGAGTACTTCAAACTCCCCCATAGCATTGCTCAAGGTCTTCAAGATCGTTGTCGAATCCTAGCTCCAAGACTCCAAAGGTGTTGCTCTCTACTCCAGCTGGAACCAACTCATATCAAGCATCATCGAACAAAGGAAGAGTTGGTCATGTTGCATGGTTAATAAGGGTATTGGAATGATACGTTGAAGAGGCGTTACGTAGAAATCCCATGCATGAAGGGAAGGTGACACTTGTCACCTAGGAGGAAACACTAACGAGTGCCCATCCATTACAAGCTTGACCAAGAAAATATTACAGGTTGGTGCACCCATCCAAGACTATAACATCCATCCATTACCTAGCAGAAGATCCCTCAAGTGCTCATAGATAACTACCGTGACACTTGTCACACATTTCAAGATTCCTCTTCTATTAAAAGGTGCCAAAGACCAAGGAGGTCAACATTCATAGCATTCAAAGCATTCACAGTAGTCACAACATTCATAGCAGTCATAGCATTCGAAGCAACCAAAATTACAACATGGAAGAGAGGTGAAGAGCATTAAAATATCTGGTCAAGATATTCAAAGGAGGTCAAAAAGTCCAAGGTTGAAGCTCCACCATCCAAACGTTGAAGCCAAGGGAGAATCAATGTACACCATTCGCTATAAGCACTCAAGGAAAAGGTATTAAAGAGGACTATCATATACGTCCAAAATCTGTGATGAATACATAGAGAATACAACATTAAAGGTAAGGTCTCTACTTTATTAAATTTACTTTCATTAACAAGGAGTTATAAGGTATAACATAAGGTTGAAATATTAAGGAAATCAGCCATATTTGAAAGCAATATAAAAGGGAGAAACACATATTAAATAGCCTAATATTTGCAATATTAAAACATAGGAGAAATAAGGAATTCTACTTGGAAATCATAATTTCTATTATTGCAAATTTCATTGTTTTCTAATATTCCATATTAGGGAGTTATAAGGAATACTACATCAAAGTAGGTAATTGGAATTTAGAAACATTAATATCAAATTATTAAAGGCTATAAAAGGAGGTTTATTAAGGAAAATCAAGAGTTGGAAATTAATTGGTATACTTGTCTCAAAACACATTAAAGGGATAAAAGAAATCCAACTATTAAAACCTCATCAAATTAGAAAGTGCTTAAGTTCAATAGGAGTAATAAGGTGTAAAAGAAGTTGATTTTTGCTATTCACAAAACTTTACAAAATCAACCCAAAATTGAACTATTATTCTCAAAAGCACTTTATCTATCATATAGCATTTCCAAAATCACTAGGGAGACATAAGGTATTCTACAAAACTTGATAATAATAGCATTCATCAAATATTATCAAGTACTCAATCCATTTGGGAATCATAAGGTCTCTACAAAGTCTACAAGGACTCTACTAATTCACATCTCTTAACTAGGGAGATATAAGGAAGCCTACAAAACCTAAAGTTCCATCAGGCTCATATACTCTAATCCAAGGAACTATAAATATGACTACTAGTACATTAAGTAATACACTTAGAAGTGGAATGAGAAAAATACCAGTATGGATTAAAAGCATGATTGGTAATACAATGGAAAATAAAAAAGAAAAATAAGAATAAACAATATGGGAAATAAGTTCTGAAGCACTTAGCTACGGAAAATTAGATTCTTCTAATGAAACTAATGATAACTATGAAAACTCAAAAGATCACATTCGAAAGGGAGAAGAAAAGGTAGATCAAGAGGACATCATAAAAAGGAGTAAAAATGAAATAGCTTCAATCATGCACATATGGTTTAAGGATCTAGTCAAGGATATAGATAAACATGATATCCCTAAGATAGATTACAAAGCAGCTAAAATATCTCTATTATGCACCTATTGCAATCAATATGGTCATGAAAAGATCAATTGTTGGAATTTCCATCCATGCAAATACTGTGAAGAGAAAAACCACTCATCTTTCTTCTGCTACTATAAATACAAGTACTATAAAAACCATGAAGAAATATTACTACAAAAAATAGATTGCTATTTTTAGAATTTTACTCTAGAAGCATCTACTGACAATGAGCTCAAGTTTGATACTTATGAAGGTCAAAGAGACAGGTCATACAGGAATCCAAAGGAGAAAATATGGAGCAATTTTGATCCACTTCAGACATGCCAAATCATGAGATCACTAGTTCATCAAAGATATCTGATGTCAAAGAATAGAGGATTGGAAAGGACAAGAAGCTATAACATGAAGACTAAAGCAACTAAAGAACAACCACATCAAGTTGAAGATCATTCTCAAAAAGAAGATCCATATTGAAGATTGAAATCTTCAATACCCAAATAATGTAATACATGGGTGTTAGAGTTAGAGTATATTACATCATTTGGGTCATGTAAATGTACCACCTTAGGTACATAGTTAGGATAGGATATTACTTTAGGGGGAAGTTATCTAGTTACTTCAAGCAATGTAATAAATGCACAAGTGGCAATGTGCAAGTTGTAATGTGCAAGGTGTCCCCTTGTACAACTAGGTAGAGTGTTGGCCAAGGAATCTATCTTCCTATATAAAGGGCCTCATAGTGGTAGATTATATATCAAGCTCACATCAAGCTCGTATCAAGTTCATGTCAAGCTCTTGGTAGTAGTACTCTTGTATGGAGTACAATGTAGCTCTTTAGCTCATATTAGTGGAGTGACCATTTCCTCCATATTGCATTGTATTTTCATCATTTCTATTTATAGTATATTTTAGTCATATTGTTGTTTCACTTTCTTTCATATTTCTTGTATTTCATTAGGACCTATGTTAGATCTCTCCACTGCATATATCCTCAAAAGCTAACAACTTTGTGGAATCCTCTAAATTGGACAAAAATTGATCATATTGCAGGAAGTGGGGTTCTCACATATCTCTTCAAGAGTAAGAGTTCAGAGAACTTTTGTTGATTTCAAATTTCTACATTTCAAAAAAATTTGGAAAGCAATGCCTCCAATGGGAAATTTTACAAGCAAGTAAGGAAGAGGTGAATTGGATAGTGGTTGAAAACTTCAATGCTAATATTTTAACTAGGGATCAATAAGGGGGGATCCTATATATGTATTAGGGGATATATTTATGATATCTAAAATAAATCAACTCAATTTTATTAATGTTTAGTGTGTGGGGTCTTCTTATACTTGGAAAAATAAACAAGCAAGGTTGGCAAATTGGAAGGTAAAGTTGGATAGATTCTTGGTGTCTAAAGAGGTTTTTCTACGATGGTCACTTAGGCTAGAAATTTTCAATTACACAAAATCATACCACTTTCCAATTCTATTGGAATGGGATATGGGCCATAAATCTTTCTCTAGACCATTTTAGTTTGAGAATTTCTAGATAGAAAAGGAGGAGATTAGGGATAAAATCCTAGTTTGGTGGAAATAGGAGCACCTTGTCCATGGGACAACATTATTTGGAGTCTTTAAACAACTCTAACATGTCAAATCTCAACTTAAAATCTGGAAAATAAATAATAAATTAGACTTTTAGCTTCCATGGGTTTTATTGGTTGCAAGGATGGTGGAGCTAGCCACACTCTTCTAGACTGAAACAAACATAGAAGACTTGAAATAAGAATATGAACTAGTCAAAAAAGAGTTTGATAGTATAAACAAGAGGAGATCTATTGGAAACAAAGAGCTAGAACTTCTTGGATGCCGTAGGGGGACAAAAATACTAAGTTCTTCCACAACTCAGCTTTAAAAAGAAGACACTCCAACACACTGCCCAACCTAAAAGACCTTAATGGTAATGTGATGGAAACTATCCCATGTATGCAACAAGCTACAAATTTTTACTTTAAGAATATTTTCTCTATGTATACCTCTCTTAATCATGTATCTCAAAAAGAGATCTTAATTTTATCCCACATAGTATAAACTTTGAACAAATTCAGTCCCTCTTCAAAACTATGAATCTATAGGAGGTGAGACACATTGTTTTTAACATGAGAACTAGAAAGTCCCCAAGCCTTGATGGGTTCCCGATTGATTTTTTCTAAGATTTTTGGGATGACATAGGGGAGAATGTAACCAAGGCAATGGAAGAATCCCATGCATATAAAAGCATGATATAGACTATGAACCACACTTTCCTTGTTTTGATTCCTAAAGTGGGAGAGGCTTCCAACCTTGGAAACTTTTACCCGATTACACTTTGCAATGTAGTCTATAATATTATTACCAAATTTATGGCTAAAAGGATTAATAAGGTACTAGATAGTATAATCTCTCTGAAATAAGGAGGATTTGTGGAAGGTCAATAAATTCTATATGGAGTAATCTTGGCACAAGAAACAATTCACGCATTGCATAAAAAAGGTTGAAGAGGTATATCTATCAAATTAGACATGTCTAACGCCTATGATAGATTCCCTTGGTAGTTTCTAGATTAAATGTTAGAGAAATTTTGTTTCTCTTAGGTCTTGAGAGAGTGGATCATGGGCTGTGTCTCTTCAGCCTCCTTAGTCCTCATCAATGGTATCTCCTCGATTCCTTTGCAAGCCTCTAGGAAAATTTGATAAAGAGATCCTATATCCTTGTACCTATTTATTATTCGTAATGAAGGATTGGGAAGATTTATTTGAAAGAATAGACAATAAGGAGTTATCTCAAGAGTGCATGTGGAAGCGGTAAATCTGACCCTTTTATAATTTGTGGATGACATAGGGCTACTTGGTATGGCCAATGTCAAGGCAGTAAGAGCACTCAAAGCTAACTTAAATACCTATATGGAAGCCATAGGCCAAAAAGTGAATGCAATTAATTCTAAGGTAGTGTTCTTTAATACTAAAATAGGGATCCAAGATCATATTCTAAACATCTTAGGTTTCTCTTAGGGCTTTCTCCCGTTGGACTACCTAAGGATTCCACTCCATTATAAAAATTTGAAGATCATAGAATGGAAAATAATGGTGGATAGAATTGTTGAACACAAGCTTATACTGAGAGGGGGGGTGAACAGTATAAGACCTCTTTTTATTTTTCTTTTATACTTCAAAGCAGTAAAGCAATATATCCAAAGCAATATCAAAACAAAGCACAAGATCATCCACAAAGTGACACCAATTTTAATGTGGTTCACCCAAAAAGCCTAGGCTACGTCCACAAAACTTTTCTCTAAAATTTATCTCAAAGTTCTTTGGGAAACCTTCCCAATTACAATGTTTATGGGCACCAAACCAAAGGAGACACCAATCCCCTAATCTCAAATTCGTGGGCACCGACCCACAGGAGACACCAATCCCATAGCTCAAGTTCGTGGGCATCGACCCACAGGAGACACCAATCCCCTAACTCTGCTCTGGCTGGTGATCCTCTAGAAAGCCTCTGCTCTTCAGGTTCTCTAAAATAACTATCAAACTCAGCTTCATAAGTCCTCTTCTAGGACCTGTTCAAATCTGCTCACAAGTCCCCACATGAACCTGTCCAAAACCTGCTCACAAGTCCTCAATGGAACCTGTCCAAAACCTGCTTACAATTTTATCAAGAACACTTGCTTGGCATGAACCCACAAAGAGAATGGTTAGAGACCCAATGTGATTCATCCACTTCATAGGACCATAAAGAGAATTGTTAGAGACTCAATATGTTTTATTCTTAACTCCCACTCTCAATCTCAACTCAATCTCAAATCACAAAAGAATAGGATAGATGTAGTATGCTTTTCTCAAGAACATGAAACACAACCCAACAATTTCCAACCATGCAATAACTCATATAACAAAGATACTCATGTTCTTTCCAAAACCAATATCTTTTCTCAACCAATTGGGCTTCATCAACAATGCTTATAGACAAGGTTTAACCAACAACAATCAACTCAACATTAACCTTGAAGCATTCAACCAATCATCACAAGAAAAGGAAACAAGTAGAAATCCTTTTCCCTCCAAAGATATTTGAACAAAACAGCCACCAACACAATATCACCAAATGCAAAGAATAACTTTCTCAAATCAACTCAATGGAGTAAGCCCAATATCATGAATCAAGTAAAGCAATAACTTGATCAAACAACCTCTATGGAAGCAACTCAACCATCAATATCAAAATAGCCAACTAAGGGTTTCACCAATTCATAGCAAGTAGCAAGACTCACAATCATAAACCCTAGTGCACAATGCTTCCACTACCTCAAATCAGAATTATGTATTTCACCAAAACTCTCATCAAAGATAACAATGCCTAAGTAGACTTCAACAAACCAGAAACTAGGAATTACACCCAACCAAAGGAAACCTTGTTGAATACCTTTTCACTCCAATCTTATTTCAAGAAAACATACACCAATCATACTCATAAGAAGAAAGTGCCCATACCTTATTGAAGTGAAGGAACCCCTTTGGAAATCTGCCTCAATCACAAAATTCTTTTGCCAATCTTCACAAGGGTTAGTAGATCACAACATTATTTCACCTTTTAATAATCATCACCAAATCCTTTAATTTCACAACTCCCTTATCTCTCCAAAAACCACTTTTACCATAAAATAACATAAATCATTACATAACCTTATAACTCCCAAAACCACTTATACCATAAAATAAAATAAATCAATCATTGCATAATCTTATAACTCCCAAAATCTAATGATTCAAACAACAAAGTATCATTATCATTAAACAAAAAGTTGGGGCATACCTTAGTAGCACTTTAGGCCTTCGTCACTCTTTGAACTTACAACTTTAGATCTCCACAAGCCTCCGTCTCTCAAAACCTTAAGAAAGACGTAATGGCTTAAAAGAATTAGCGCGCACCTCAACAAAACATACACCGTAGTTCTTCGAACACCTGACCTCACACCGCCTTCAAATCAACTAACAACCATATGTTCCATGTCGGCGGATAGAATTAAAATGGATGCACATATTATTTTCTCCAAAGGATACTATAGAAATCATTTTCCTTTTAGCGGATCGCTGCATCACATGCCCACTGTTCTCAGACTTCACGGTCGGAAGATATCTCTGTCACTCATAAATATTAACCACCATCTGTTTACAATCCTTGGCTCTGCTGCAGCTGCGATTAACCAATCGTCGTGATTTAATCCACCGCTGGAATTGCTGCCCCTGTTAAGCTCTGCTACCACTGTGTCTAATCAATCGTCGTGTTCTAATTCAACACTGGAAGTGCTGCCTCTATTATGCTTTGCTGTCGTTGCGTCTAATCAATTGCCATGTTCTAATTCAACACTGGAAGTGCTGCCTCTGTTATTCTCTACTGTTGTTGTGTCGAATCAAACACCGTGTTCTCATATTTCTTCTGCTACGGTATACAGTTTTTGGCGAGTTATACGATGAATCTCTCCCTTGCTATTTCGACGCAAGTTCTGCCTTCGAACGCAGTCACAGATTCTCTCTTCCAGCACCGTCGAAAGCTCTCCACAGACTTCGTATGCTAGTCGCAATACCTTTCTCACTGTCTTTGTCCATAAGGCTTCGTCAAGGGATATTTCGCAACACTCATCCGCAACTCGCAATTCATCTCTTTAAATGAAATTCATTGCCTTATTTAAATACACTAAGATGTATTAAAAAACACGTCGGCACTATTTAATTTTAATTTTAATTTAAATTTTAAATAAAATTTAAACTAAATATTTAAAATTAAATATCTTTATCACCGGAGCATCTTTTTCAACGAAACGAAGAGCCAACTTGGGTTTAAAGAAAAACCCATTTCAAATCAGTTGTCCATGGTTTTAAATAAAACCTATTAATTTGTCTACCTTGGTTTTCACAAAAACCCTTCTGCTTCTTGACATCAATGACAACATCAACACTTGAGCAAGGGCAATGTACCCAAGGTACCCAAAATTGCCAACAATCTCCCCCTTTGTCATTGATGGCAAACCTTTACTAAAAACACATCTTCAAGAGCCAAAACTGAAACCCACAACTGAGAATCTACCTTTGAAGTTTTGCTCCCCCTGACTTGAAGCTTTCCTCTTCACTTGAAGTTCTCCCCCTTACTCATATCTCTCCCCCTTTGTCATCAATGGCAAAGGGCCACCTTTGGGGCTCGAGACTAAGAATGAGCCTCTTAGCTTAGTCCCTCCCCCCACCTCCTGTTGAGGTGATTAATTTTGGGGTGGGAGTAAAACTCCCATTAGGCACTGATCAACATCAGCGTCTATAACTTCCTTGTCGGGTCTTCTCTTGAACTCTTTGACCATATTCTTGTTCCTGTCATTGTTCTGATCCTTGGACCTGATCATGCCACTGTTCCTGTTCCTGTATCCTGGAATTTCAACTCTGCACTGTCTGACTGTGTGACCTTCATTGTTGCACTTATAACAAGTAACAGTGTTGTTTCTTTTAGGCATACCTGTTCTTTGAATCCACATGTTTTGACTAAACCAGTTCTGACCAAACCTGTTTTGACCAAGCCTGTTCTGACTAACCCAGTTCCTGTTATTTGCCTTGCAATAAACTGCCTTATGCCCAAACTGATTGCAAGAGTAGCAATACCCATGAAATAAATCACCACTTCTGAAACTGTTATTTACCTTCTTCACTTGAGCCATGCAATGTACAACCATGTGACCAAATCTGTGACATGCAAAACATCTACCTTGAAACTTTCCATTGTTTGACCTCTTAGGTTCTGAAAACCTTTTCTTCTCATTCTGAATTGTGTTTTCTATTTCTGTGCATCTATCTTTCAAGGACTCATGATCTGAAATACTTTTCTCATCAGAAATCTCTTCCTTTTGGAGTCTTTTACTAGACTCTCCAACTTGTTCCTTGTGAGGCTTAACAAAACCAAGACCTGTTTTATCTATTGGATTTCTTTGAGTTTGGATGAGAGACTTAACCCTTTTGGAGCTATCTTGAAACCTATACAGCTTATCCTTGTACTCTTTATTTTCCTCTTTCAATGAAGCCATTTTCTGTTCTAATTCACTATACTCAAGTGCCTTAGATTCTAACTCATTCTTGAGTTCAGCATTCTTCTTTCTTTCCTTTTTCAAGACACTAAGAGCATTAGTACGTTCACATTCAAGATCCTCTATTTGATTGCACTTTGAATTATCAAGGCCTTTTTCAGATTTCTTATCACTAGAGGTGCTACCCTTTTCAAAAACCATACATGCATCTTCCTTATCACTTTTTGAAGCATCCTCATACATACTAGCAACCAAATCATTATTTTTGTGATTATCCTCAAGGTGCCAACACTTTCCATATCTAAGACATTTCGGTTCTTCCTCCTTTTCTGATATGAATAAAATCTCATTTTTATAATCACCTGAAGAACTTTCACTATCACTACTAAAACACTTACTTGCTTTGTCGGGGTAGACGCTCTTCTTTTCTTGATTATTGTGCTCATCTTTGATTTTAAGAGTTGTATTGGCCTCTTCTAGTTGTTTCTTCAATGAAACAATCTCTTCTTTTTGTTTGCAGCAAACAGTCTCTTTCTCATTGATTTGATACTTGAGAGTTTCTTCACTCTTTTTGAACTCTTCTATTTTCAGCTCCAGATTGTTAACAACTTTGTTAGATTCCTCTTCATGTTTGCTGTATATACCAACTTTATTACTCATTTCTTCTGTCTGCATTCTTAAACCGTCAATTTCTTTTTCTAGCTTGCTGCAATACTCTGTTTTCCTAGAAGATTGCATTTCAAGATCTTCAAAAAATTTCTTGTAATCTTCTACTTGAATTTTCAAGTTGGTGATTATATCTTCTACATCCTCAACCTTTTTACTCAAGTCTGAAATCAGTTTATGTTCCCAATTTGCTTCTGCATCACTTCCTTCTTCATCACACTCTTGTTCTGAATCTGTTTCTTTATCAATTTTGAATGGATCATCTTCATCTTCACTGCTACTAAACCCATGGCACTGACGATCATTATGACCGAGTTGACCACAAACAAAACATTCTCTACCTTGTGAGCAATCAGGTGCAAAGTGACCGGTCTTCCCACATCTGGTGCAAAACTTTATTAATCTGGCTTGTTCTCCACTGTTTGATTCATCTCTTGAATCAATTTCCATTCCCAAAGCAGCAACATTGAGATCATCTTCATTTTCTTTCATGACCCCGTGAGATTTCTTCTTCTTGTGTCTTATGGTTTTGCTTTTGCCTTTCCTTGCCATTTGTGTTCTTGTAAGATCTTCCTTCAAGCTGTCAAACTTTTCGAAGGAACCTTGCTCTGATACCAATTGTTGAACACAAGCTTATACTGAGAGGGGGGGTGAATAGTATAAGACCTCTTTTTACTTTTCTTTTATACTTCAAAGTAGTAAAGCAATATATCCAAAGCAATATCAAAACAAAGCACAAGATCATCCACAAAGTGACACCAATTTTAACGTGGTTCACCCAGAAAGCCTGGGCTACGTCCACAAAACTTTTCTCTAAAAGTTATCTCAAAGTTATTTGGGAAACCTTCCCAATTACAATGTTTATGGGCACCAACCCAAAGGAGACACCAATCCCCTAATCTCAAATTCGTGGGCACCGACCCACAGGAGACACCAATCCCCTAGCTCAAGTTCGTGGGCACCGACCCACAGGAGACACCAATCCCCTAGCTCTGCTCTGGCTGGTGATCCTCTAGAAAACCTTTTCTCTTCAGGTTCTCTAAAATAACTATCAAACTCAGCTTCACAAGTCCTCTGCTAGGACCTGTTCAAATCTGCTCACAAGTCCCCACAAGAACCTATCCAAAACCTTCTCACAAGTCCTCAATGGAACCTGTCCAAAACCTGCTCACAAGTTTATCAAGAACACTTGCTTGGCATGAACCCACAAAGAGAATGGTTAGAGACCCAATGTGATTCATCCACCTCATAGGAGCATAAAGAGAATTGTTAGAGACTCAATATGTTCTATTCTTAACTCCCACTCTCAATCTCAACTCAATCTCAAATCACAAAAGAATAAGATAGATGTAGTATGCTTTTCTCAAGAACATGAAACACAACCCAACAATTGCCAACCATGCAATATCTCATATAACAATGATACTCATGTTCTTTCCAAAACCAATATCTTTTCTCAACCAATTGGGCTTCAACAACAATGCTTATAGACAAGGTTTAACCAACAACATTCAACTCAACATTAACCTTGAAGCATTCAACCAATCATCACAAGAAAAGGAAACAAGTAGAAATCCTTTTCCCTCCAAAGATATTTGAACAAAACAGCCACCAACACAATATCACCAAATGCAAAGAATAACTTGTTCAAATCAACTCAATGGAGTAAGCCCAATATCATGAATCAAGTAAAGCATTAACTTGATCAACACAACCACTATGGAAGCAACTCAACCATCAATATCAAAACAGCCAACTAAGGGTTTCACCAACTCATAGCAAGTAGCAAGACTCACAACCATAAACCCTAGTGCACAATGCTTCCACTACCTCAAACCAGAATTATGCATTTCACCAAAACTCTCATCAATGATAACAATGCATAAGTAGTCTTCAACAAACCAGAAACTAGGAATTACACCCAACCAAAGGAAACCTTGTTGAATACCTTTTCACTCCAATCTTATTTCAAGAAAACATACACCAATCATACTCATAAGAAGAAAGTGCCCATACCTTATTGAAGTGAAGGAACCCCTTTGGAAATCTGCCTCAATCACAAAATTCTTTTGCCAATCTTCACAAGGGTTAGTGGATCACAACATTATTTCACCTTTTAATAATCATCACCAAATCCTTTAATTTCACAACTCCCTTATCTCTCCTAAAACCACTTGTACCATAAAATAACATAAATCATTACATAACCTTATAACTCCCAAAACCACTTATACCATAAAATAAAATAAATCAATCATTGCATAATCTTATAACTCCCAAAATCTAATGATTCAAACAACAAAGTATCATTATCATTAAACAAAAAGTTGGGGCATACCTTAGTAGCACTTTAGGCCTTCGTCACTCTTCGAACTTACAACTTTAGGTCTCCACAAGCCTCCGTCTCTCAAAACCTTAAGAATTTCGTAATGGCTTAAAAGAATTAGCGCGCACCTCAACAAACATACATCGCAGCCCTTCGAACACCTGACCTCATACCGCCTTCAAATCAACTAACAACCATCTGTTCCATGCCGGCGGATAGAATTAAAATGGATGCACATATTATTTTCTCCGAAGGATACTGTTGAAATCGTTTTCTTTTTAGCGGATCGCTGCATCGCATGCCCACTGTTCTCAGACTTCACGGTCGAAAGATATCTCTGTCACTCGTAAATATTAACCACCATTTGTTTACAATCCTTGGCTCTACTGCAGCTACGATTAACCAATCGTCGTGATTTAATCCACCGCTGGAATTGCTACCCCTGTTAAGCTCTGCTGCCACTGCGTCTAATCAATTGTCATGTTCTAATTCAACATTGGAAGTGCTGCCTCTGTTATGCTCTGCTGTCGTTGCGTCTAATCAATCATCGTGTTCTAATTCAACACTGGAAGTGCTACCTCTATTATGCTCTGCTACCGTTGCGTCGAATCAAACACCGTGTTCTCCATATTTCTTCTGCTACGGTATACATATTTTGGTGAGTTATACGATGAATCTCTCCCTTGCTATTTTGATGCAAGTTCTGCCTTCGAACGCAGTCACAGATTCTCTCTTCCAGCGCCGTCGAAAGCTCTCCACAGACTTCGTACGCTGGTCGCAATACCTTTCTCACTGTCTTCGTCCGTAAGGCTTCGTCAAGGGATATTTCGCAACACTCATCCGCAACTCGCAATTCATCTTTTGAAATGAAATTCATTGCCTTATTTAAATACACTAAGATGTATTAAAAAACACGTCGGCACTATTTAATTTTAATTTTAATTTTAATTTTAAATAAAATTTAAACTAAATATTTAAAATTAAATATCTTTATCATCGGAGCAACTTTTTCAACGAAACGAAGAGCCAACTTGGGTTTAAAGAAAAACCCATTTCAAATCAGTTGTCCATGGGTTTAAATAAAACCTATTAATTTGTATGCCTTGGTTTTCACAAAAACCCTTCTGCTTCTTGACATCAATGACAACATCAACACTTGAGCAAGGGCAATGTACCCAAGGTACCAAAAATTGCCAACAAGAATTGGTGGGAAGGTTAATCATTGGACACATCATTATATATTTTGAATAAAGAGCGACTCTTCTTCAATCAATGATTCAAGAAATGTCAGTTTACAAGTTCTCTATCCTTATATATCTGATTGAAATCCTGAGAGAGTTGGACTCACTCATGCATAAATTCCTTTGGGATGGTCCAAGGATGGATGAGTGATGGGCTCTAGTAAATTAGGATAAAATATACTAGTCTAAATCAAGTGAACGATTAGGAATTCAAAAAGCAACATTGAATAACCAAGCTCTAGTAGGCAAGTTGTATTGGATATGGATCTCTAATCAAGAAGTGTTGTTTGGAAAAGTTGTTAATAGTAAGTATTTGGGTAATATTACCCATGAGGAAGCAGGTCCTATCCCTATGATTAGCCAAGGTTCTGTTTTTTGGAAAGTACTGAAATTATGAGAGAAAGTGGTAAAACAAGAACTATTTTGGAAAGTGGGTAGAGGGAATAAAGCAAATTTTTGGATTGATTCTTGGGACCAATACCCCCCTCAACTTTAAAAATTTTAGAGCTACAACATATTCAATAAATTATAGAGGCTAGAGTATGGATCGAGACAATATGATATCTGCATACTATCATGACCCACTTTGGCAGGCTCCCATATGAAATGATAATGTATTGAATTTATTGTTTCAATGCCTAGTATAGTTTGTATTATGGATATGCAAAAATGTTTGTAACATTGGTTATGTTGTATGAACATGGTACTATTGATTATATGTGATCTTGCAATATTAATTATGATCGTAGGTGGAAGAAAAGATAGGTCATCAAGAGTAGATCCACCTAGGAGGGTATTAGTAAAAATGGAGGTTTTACTAATACCTAGGTGGACAATATCAAGCTAATAATTTAGTATTAGTATTTGATAGTTGCATTTAAATTACTTAATTATGGAGATGATTAATACCATTCCATGCATGCATTAGTTTTAATTAAGATGACTAACATCATGGATTGATATAAAAATATCTTTTGAATTTCAAATAAAGCAAGCAATAAAATATATTAAAGTTGGATATTCAAAATGTGGAATTAAAGTCTTCATGTCAGGGAGGTTTGAGTAAGGAGGCTTGTCTTAATGAAAATTATGCTTCCCTTGCCAACTTGGAAAAATGGAACGGATGGGCATTTATGTTATGGGGTATGGCGCATCGAGGCATGATTAAAAAGAAAATATAAACCCAATATTGAGGACATTCTCTCTAGGGATGTCAAAAAAAAGGCTATTTTTATGAGGAAAAATGATGGAGGCAATTTATTGAGACTAGGGTGAGACATTCAGGGAAGCCAGTTGGGAAGAAATTTGTAAGGACAAAAATTGAAGGCTAGAGGCTCTGTTAGGAGGAAATTTTAGGTTGGATCCTTCCTGAATATAGTTTTGTTTGATGTTTTAACAATATGTATTGGTTGCATGAAATAGTTTAGAATCGTAGCAATTTGTGTTTGCTTGAAAATATTGTTGGATAAGGAATCTATGTTTTTAAGCTTTCGATAGGAATATTTATAGTAGTCGCACTCTATTGCACAAACATGGATCTGTTACCTTAAACCATGGATCTATTACCTTAAACCATAGAATTTTTAAATGTGGTTTTCCCATGTGTTCTTTTTCAATTCATTTTTTGGTTGTTGTGTAGCTCGAGAATAGATCATCATGATGCATGTTGAATTTAGGTGGTTTTAAATTATTTTTGCCCTTATAAGGTTAAACATATCTTAATGTTGTGATTTATACCTATAAATCATGGTAGAAGACATATTTTACTTCTTGTTTTCATATTTGTTTCAGAGTGACTATCATCTCTAAAACCTGCCTGGAGTGATTCATTGAAAATTTGAATTTTAAAACGTTGCTACCTTCTCTAAGGTTATAAGAGGGGAGAATAATTTGATTTATAGCCTTGAGTGCTATATGTGTGTTATTTCATGATCGAGTAAGCTCAAGCAAGAAGGCAAAATTTAGCCTTCCCAAAGCTTAGTCCCATATGCATTGGGTGTGGGATATCTAGCCATTTAAGAGACCTTTGTAGCACTTAGGTGAGTAGCCAAGTTCTTGAGTTAGGCACTTGAATATCACTTAACCTTGATGCACTAGTTGGTAGGTGTTGTACAACTTGGTATTTGATTTATCTATTATGCTAACTCCTTTGATATGTTTGATCTTTCGCCAGTTGTTTTCCTCCTATTTGGGCATCATTGTATCCCAAAATCCTTTTAAATTTTATAGAGGTCAGTCATTTATACTATATTGTTTTCATGGGGGATCTAGTGTACCTAAAAGGGGATAATACTCCCCTTTTATTTTTACCACTAGATGATTTCAAGGTTGCCACTACTTGGCATAGGCTAGAGCATTGGGTGATGGCATGGTGTTAACCTGATTGATTGTGGTTTAACTTGGATGTCATGAT
This sequence comes from Wollemia nobilis, assembly GCA_028583015.1. Taxonomy (NCBI): domain Eukaryota; kingdom Viridiplantae; phylum Streptophyta; class Pinopsida; order Araucariales; family Araucariaceae; genus Wollemia; species Wollemia nobilis. The sequence continues at coordinate 13,044,382 of JAQPPZ010004624.1, read as the reverse complement.
TGAATGTGGTTTGGCTTCCTTGACCTGATTGATTGTGGTTTAACTTGGATGTCATGATTCAAATTTGTTGTCTACCTTTACTATTTGGTTGATGCATGGTAGTCTACTATTGGTTATGTTATTGGTTTACTATACACTTAATCCCACATGCCTTGTGTGGGGGCACTGAGGCACCAAATAAGGGGGAAAATGCCCCTTATTTCCTAACCACTAGTGGTGGTCAAGGAAGCCTTCATGCAAGGCTTCTTGGCAATGCCAGTTGAAGGCACTAGAGAACCTCCCAAGTGGGGCCAAGGGTGTTAGTTGCAGGTATAGATCGGTTGACTATGTCAGTGGACCTGATTGACTGTATTTGGACTGTTGACCTATTGAATTGATTGACTTTCTTTGACTATTGTGTTGCTAGTTTTATTAAATTAGCTTTTTGGGTATTCTTAAATAAGACTTTTTGGATTAGTAGTCTTAATGTATTTGATTGATTAAATGGAAGAAAGACTTTCTGATTAAATGGAATGTTGATTGATTAATTGAAAGAATGGAATATGATTAAGTGAAAGGCTTTTAAATTGAAAGAAAGGTTGGATAAATTATGTTTGAAATGTATTAAGGATAATATAATTCATTTTGGGTTAAATTATGTTTGAAACATATTTGGGATAATATATTTCATGTGGGTTACATTATGTTTGAAATGTATTAAGGATAATATATTTCATGTTGGTTAAATTATGTTTGAAATGTATTAAGGATAATATATTTCATGTTGGTTAAATTATGTTTGAAATGTATTAAGGATAATATATTTTGTGTTGATTAAATTATGGTTGAAATGTATTAAGGATAATATATTTCATGTTGGGTAAATTAGGTTTGAAATGTATAAAGAATATTATATTTTATTCTGTATTGAAATATGTTTAGAAATTATAGATGATCATATATCATTTGGGAAAACATAATTGAGCTTAATATAGTTGAAGGTATTATCTTATCTGGTATCCCTTCAGGGTGTTATTAGGCAAGTCCTCGATCGAAAACCAATAAGCATAATCTATCAAAGTTTATTTTTTGATGGATCTAGTAAATGAGAAATATTATAGATAAATTTAATAATTATTATTGTGGAATGTAATTATTATTTGGGAAGTTACTAATGGAATTCGTTCGAGGGAATTATGGGGTTCCCTCATTGATTTTGTAATGTGAATTAAAAGAACAATTCATGTTTTTTGGGACATAAGAATTATGGGGTTCTTATGTATTTATATTGGTATTGATGTTTTGGAAAAAGGAATTATGGGATTCCTTTATATCATTGTATTAGAGACAACTAAACTCATGCAATAAAAAATGTTTTAAAGTTGGGTTTTTCCCGTAAGGGTTTTCCAAGATATATGATGTGTTGTGTGTGTATCAAATATCTTCATATTTTGATCTTGCATTTACTACTTTCTAGATTTAGTTATTGAGGTTATGTTTGCTCTTCAATAAAATGGGAGGTTTATTATAATTCATAGATCATGGATAAGATTTTGGTAAGAGTTTTATTGAATTAAAAATAGTGTTATTCATGATAATTATAATTGTAAATCAAAAGAAAGAAGAAATTATCTAGTTATGAGGAGGAAACAATATATGCATTTTATATTCTTGAATAGTCCTTACTATGATGAATCTTAGATGATTAGAAAATGACATCTATTAATGTTTATGTTTATGGATTAGAAGCTTAGTAAGAGTTAGAGAGAGAGTAATCTAAGGGATTACATGATCCCTTTTGGAAGAAACTTCAAGTAACCTTGTTTGAAATATTTCTTGTAAGACCTAATCTTAGGTAGATGTATGAAGGCAACAATTAGATTTAGAGTCAATGAATCGTCTATCACCAAGAGTGAATTATGGAAAAGTTAGCTCATCATGGAGATAATATGGATAGCTTGTTTACATTATGCTTAGTGCACCTACATAGACGTACTTATGCATGGTGTAGGGATGAGCATATCCTTTGACAAACTAAAAAGTATAAGTTAGCTCATTGTGGGGATGATATAGATAGCTAATTTGCATTATGCTTAGTGCACCTACATAGATGGAATTATGTATGGTGTAGGAATGGGTGTACCCTTTTGATGGATTAAAAGGGATAAGTTGGCTCATCGCGGAGATGATATGGACAACTTAATCATAAGGTATTAAGTCAATAGATAACTTCATAGAATGACTTATGTAGGGTGGGGATATGTAGATCCCTAATGAGTGTATCAAAAAAAAAATCTCTCAAGTTGGTTAGATCTTTTGGGTTGTTACACATACAAGGCATATTTGGATCTTCTCTCTTTGCAAATAAAGTAGTGGGAAGAATGGCTAGTCCCAATCTCTCAGGATGTGTTGTCACTTTTAGAGAGGATATTCAAGTGATGCCCCCTTACAAAAAATGAGAAATAGGATAATAAAACTTGGGTTAATGGGAATTTAGGCATATATATAATCCGGGATGGTTATAATGAATTGCTCTCTCCCCTTCGATGAGGCTGGATGTTCCATGGGGTAGAGTATAGTTGATAAAGGGTTGGCCAAAAATCAATTTCTTTTCCTGGTAAGTTATGCATTGGAGCTTCCTCACCTATGATAGCTTATAGAAGAAGGGTTTTCATGGCCCATTATAATGTATCATGTGCAATAACTAAGAGGAGACAATAGATCATTTGCTCTTCCATTGTGACTTTACCTTGAATTTGTGGAGTTGATGGGTTGATATCTTAAAGGCCCATCTCAACCAACAGTTAACACATACTAATATATGGGAGATATAGAAACAAATAAGGTTAAAAAATAAATTATTTTAGTTGGGTTGGTCTCTAGGTCCAAGATTTATCTGGTGGCACATATGGATGGAAAGAAATGTCATAATTTTTAAAGAGGAAAACATTTTGATAGAGCTAGTTTGACAAAAAATATTAAACAAGGATATAGAAATAGTAAAAGCTCATCTGGGAGAGCAAAAAAACAAATAGGGAAATAATTTTTCCATGAGTTTAACTCATGGGGCTTATAAACCTCCACCCTTAAGCTTGGAAAAAATCAACACGGATGGAGTAACCAAGAATAACCCAAGGGTAATGGGCATTGGTTTCCTCAAAAGAGACTACAAGGGGAAGGTTCTTCATTAGGAATTGGAAGGCCTAGGAGTAGCAACAAATAATGAAGCAGAGACTTTGGAAACCATACAAGGCTCTCTCAATGGTTGAGATAATGGAATTCGAAAGATCATAATGGAGTTCGAATCTCAAATTTTGATGGGGTCACTAGATGAAATTAAGAATTTTTGACCATGTACATGGCAGATCAAGAACATAGTGAGTTAAATTAAAGCCATATGCCAACAGTTTGAGGATGCCATTCCTATTTATGTAGGCATAGGAAAGAATGCAATGGCTAAATTTTTGGCTAAAAATAAAAGTGAGCATCTTGTTGGATATCGATTGAAATCTGATCAAAATAATGATATTATATATTGGATGGAGGTGAACAAAGAAGTTTTATTACTATTCAACAATAATTTAGACAATGAAGTATGTGGGTTTAGGATAGATGTTTATGATGATTAGCCTTTGGTCTAGCATCACATTGCTACTTGTAGAGATCTTAGTTCTAATTTAAGATAGCCCCCAAATTCATGGCAAGAGAGAGAAATAAATCCGAGTTCTTTAGAATAATGTTAATAAAAATTGTAATCAAGATAGGAGTTATTGCTCTTTAGATTGCACTAAGAAATTTGTGATCCAAGGAGATGTTAGATTTAGTTTTATTAGGATATTGGGACTGTTCAAAAGTGGCAGGCCAATTATTGTAACTTTGAATCTGTCTTATTAATACAATTTTCACCTTTTTCAAAAAAATATATTAAATTAATTTTAATAGCATGCAAACAATAATAATTCAAATTCAAATGTCATGAACAATATGCAAATATCAAATCCACAACTACTTAGAGAGGGAAAAGTCTCATAGCCACTTTTAGAGGGTGAAGTCTCTTATGTGCATTGAGGCAACTTAAATTCAAATTATTTGATGATCCAAACTAATAAAACATTCTTCTTATTTATAGATGAAATCAATAATAGCTTAACTTTAATTTTCAATGGTCAACTAAGTAAATGTATGATCCAAGATAAAAATAATTAGCCAACATACCTATATTAGAACTATTACAATATACTCTAACATAATATCTATTATGTTATCTAATAACAAAAATAACAAATTATGTTATTTTTCCTTTTAAATGATTAAGAAATTTACTAATTGTTAAAAAAATCTTCAAAAAAAAATTAATAAAGAAAAGAGGAGTTAAATTTAGGCATATATTATTTTTATTGGAACCAACAATTATATTCAATAAAAAATAAGAGAGGTTACAATAAAAAGGAAGCCAAAAAAATCATAGCTCGGGATGCAAGGCCACCCAAATAATCAACATCGTAAAGATGAGGTCCAAGGCCAAAAATAAAACCAATCCCTAAAATGGCGAATAAACATAATAACTAAAAAAATGGAGCCACTCCAAGAGGATACCGAGCCCTATTGTGGGCATTGAAAGAACGACCCGATGTTGGATAATGTCACTCCCTCAACCTGCTACATAGGGACCTCAAAGAAAAAAGGGACCTTAAGGTGGAGGGAGGTTAGGCGAAGCCATGTTGATAGTGCATGGAGCCTCGTGTCGATACCTGACAAGATTTATCAAATGTGCCAACTCATGAGTCAACTTGGAAGCTTGTGAATGGAGCTGAACAGTAACAACAGAAAATACCGTAATCTTTTCATGCAAGGAAAATTGACTAGAAATTGAATCTCCAAAATAGACAACAATATTTCTAGCTTTCCAAAGTTGAAACAAAATAATAGCATGAAAGAAATTCCATAGAGCAACAATATAGGTAGGCCAACAACTGTTATCTCCAAAAAATATCATCTACCATCTGAAAAATTTAGGATGAAAGGGCTTGAACAATGAGTGAATCTAGGACCAAGCAGATTGAGCACAAGGGTAGAACCAAAACAGATGTTTGAAAGTCTCAAGATGACCACAAGCTGGACACCAACCCTACTTAGTCTCTCTCCCATAGGAAGTCCTTGGTAAATAAGAGACCAAAGAAAAAAGGTAATCTTGGGTTCAAGGTCAGACTGCCATATATGGTTTAGATGAGCAATCCAAGGAGAGGAGGTAGAGTGAGTCTGTCATCTCTCATTAAGTTTATCAACACCAGGGAAAACAGGACTAAGAAGTTGATAAAGCAAGAAAGAAAAGTAGTTCTTGAAAGAAGTATCTACATTCCAGCACCAATCCCTCCACCAAACACTTGGGGGGCATATATTATTTTTAGAATATAAGTGTTAAGAAACCAAATATTTCAACAAAGAATTCAAAACGAAGTTAAAAATCAATTCTCATGAAAAATAAAATATACTAAAAGGAATGCAAACATAATTAACTTTTTACACTATGTGGATCGTGCTAGATAAAAATAATCTTCTCCGATAACACTCAACTCATAATGTAAAATAATATTTTCCTCTGATCAAAGCAAATATGTAATCCATTCTTTATATTTTCAACCAATTAATTCCTGAAATCTAATAGATTAAAGAAAAAACTTAATGTAAACCTTATAATTCAAAATTTTCAAAAACAAAAACTAAAATTAACAAAAAAAATTGACTTAAATCTTATAAGTAAAACTTAAAAAAAAAAAAAGAATTAAAAGTAGGTGCAGATATATATTTATATGTATGTAATGTTATTAAATATTGGCCACCTCCCGATTAGACTTATCACTTCAAACTAAGTTTTGGATCACTTGGGATCTCTTGGTTGATGTGAAATCTTGCATTGGAAATGTGTTGGCTATTAAACATGATTTCTCAAATTCACTGAAATAAACTTGATATAAACCTTGCAAAACAAAGACAAACAGGCCATATACAGGCCAGGTGAATGAACTGGCCATATGAGGCTGAAAGAAGATCTCAAGCCAATCCCAGGCCATTCAAGCTTTCCTGAATTGCCAAAAAATATGAAGTGGGTCCTCTAGAGAATCATAAAAATGACAGGAAGGATTCTCTATTCCAAGGTATTTTAATATTTGTCCAAGAGGAAGACCATAGGATAAGAGTCTCCAAGCAAAGAAAGCTTGTTTGGGTTCAATATATCCTGTCCAAGCCATTTTAAATATTAGACTCCAACGAGTTTGAGTGGAAAGAAGATCCCATCGGGAATTGAGTCTTTGAACCATAGGGACATTGGGAGTAAGCCAAGCATACCCTAACTTAGGTTTGTAAGTAAGAAGTGGGGTTTTCTTAAACCATCCCCAATCAGACCACCAAGGCTTTTGAGAATGTCTATAGATCATGGGCCAAAGGGAAAAGGGGATACAGTCTAAAACAGTGTCATAAGTAATCTTATCATCTGACCACAGACCAAACAATATCCTAAAATCATCCCATGGGATCCAATCCCTGGAATATCTCAAAAAAATGTCTACCATTGTTGAAATCCCTTTCTTGAAGAACCGTTGAGCATGAATCCATTGCACGAAAGCAAGAGGGGAACCTTGAAGAGTAATAAAAGGTGACCACCAAACATTATAAGTGGAAATAGAAGCACCTTTATGATGCCCATCCCCTAGCCAACTCAACCAGGGCTTAATTTTCTCCCAAGCCCTCCATATGCTCCGAATGACAAAAGAGCCTTGAATTTTAACTGGGATATGAGCAACCAGGAGGTATTGAAAATTTATACCTTTCCAAGCCTTCTTGACAAGAGGTAAACCAGTGGAGATGCAGTGTCGAATGAGAATTTTCCAAGCTTCAGAACCACTTAAGACTCGAAGAATCCATTTAGTAGATAAAGCAAAACCTTGTCTTTGACAATCATGCAATCCCATATCTCCTAATTTTTTGGGAAGACAACATATTTCCCAGGCAGCTCTATGAAACCCTTGTTTATGTGATGAGTTAGCCCAAAGAAAATCCCTTAAATTTTTTTCCAACTTTTTATAGCAAGCTTGAGAAGGGACCTAACAAGATGAATATTACACATGAGTAGAAGCAATAATTTTGGAACACACCTGAAACTTATCAACTAGAGTAAGTTTTTTGGTGATCCAAAAGGAGATTTTTTTCTCTACTTTTTGTAAAACATAATTCCACAAGACAACAGGGGAACTCTGGAAAGCAAATGGGATTCCAAGAAATTTAAACATTTCCCTTGGTTGGATCTGATGCCACTGGAAGCTTTCAAGCCAGCTTGGAAGGTCCAAAGAGGATTGCCTATAGCACGAGGTCTTCCTCCATTGAATGCTAGATCCTGATGCATTGTAAAAAAATATCTAAACAATCTATAGCCTGTTTGACAGAGCATTCATCCTTATGAAGAGTCAAATCCTGAGTTAGTGTGACTACATATTAGGATGTGTCTATCTACCTTTTTTTTTTGTTGTAAAGACTTGTATTTTTAAATTAATTAAAAGTTAGACCTTTACATTCAAAGTTACCCAAAGAAAAAGAGGTGTGCAAATATAGATTGATTTATAAGCACCATGTACCTCTTACCACATACTAGCCACTTAATCCAACTTATCACTTTAATATAAAGCTAAGTTTCAAATCACTTGTTAATTCTCCGTGGTTGTGAGACTTTGCATTGAAAATGTGTTCGGTCACTAAACGCAAAATCAAATATATACAAACACTTTTTTAGTTAAATTTATTTAATTCTAATAAAAGGTATAGTTTATGGCCAACCAATCACTATTAATTAATAATTGATTGTAGGATTTGCAATTAATAATTTGGTTGCATAATGGTACCTACCTCTATGTGGGCTAAACATGTGTCTTCTCATATAAATGTTCTATTTGTTTAGACATAATTTTTTTTTATTTATTTAAAATCAAATCAAAGTATAAGAAGCATAAAATTTTTGAATATTATATATAGAAAATAAAAAGTCAATATACCTATTATATCGACATTACTATCAATATTTTTACCTTTTCTATTAAAAATAATTGTTTGCATTATATTATTAGATTAATATTAAAATAATTAATAAATAATATATTATAAAATAAATAAATTGAAAGTTTGATATTATGTTTTATATTCGTGGATGACCTTTATCTTTATATGATATAATTTTCTCTTTAATATTTTTTTAATATTATTTAAGTTGAAATCAACATATGAGAAGGTATAAAGTATATTAGATAAATCTATATTTGAAGCTAAGAAAGTTTTACTCACATTAATGAAATGCATGCCACCTAACTCCAATGTGCTTAATAAGTGTTTGCACATAGATGACTATAATTTATTTTGATTACAAAACACTTATCTAAGCTTAAATAATTAAGATTTTTATATCAAGATGTAAGATGGGTTAAATATATTTTTATATTAAAATTTTAGAAAATGTAAGGTGATTAGCTATTAATAATTATGAGTTTATAAATATTGAATGTGTTTGATTATTGTTGGTACGATTCTTAAAATACAATCTTTTTTTTTGGTGATATTATACATGGACTTGAGACGAACATAAGACTTTATTGCTGACAGGCAGTTGCCCTAGTGGCTAAGATGGTGATTTTTTAAGTGGTCTTGTGTTCAAAACCCCTTGAGGGTGGTTGTTGATGTAATTTGCAAACGTTCTCCTCAAAAAAAAAACATAAGACTTTATCATATTTATATCTGTGTCAACAAGGTAGGTGGTAATCTTACCCAAATTAAAATAAAGAAGGATTTTTTTGCTTTGGCAATCTAAATGGCCTTTGGGATGTTACTATTTTAATCTTCTTATATAAATAAGATGATATTTGTATTAGGAGATTTCATATGACATCAAAGTAGGCATCTCTTTGTTGTCTGATGGTTACAAATAAAGTATACATTACCTTTGGATATTCTTTTGCATATAGGATTATATCATAAACCAATTTTATTAAGATATTGGTTTATAAATAATGGTCACCAAAATGCATTTTGTTTTTAGTTGATATCCCTCCAAGGCCCTGGTTTCTTTAAAATGTTTATACTTTAATACAATAAAGTAAAGTTTATGTTATAATATGATCTTCACTTCCTTGACCACAAATATGCCTTTATTAGGCTATGTACCTATTAATGACACCTTGATTAGGTGCACATTAATAACATCTTTATTAGTTAATACATGCACAACTAATGATAATTTTTTTTATTAGGTAAAGAAGGGGTTTTAAGGATCCTCGAACCTGAGGGTTTTGAGAGGGACCCACAACCCAAGATGAGGGTTTTGAGAGGATCCCACAACCATTACAACAAGATCCAAAAGAGTTACCCAACAACAAGCTCCAAAAGGAAAACCCAAAAGGGTAACCCACCAACGAGGAGCAAAGTCAGAAAAACCAGCCACCAACCCTCCTACATAAAGTATAGCAATAAAGTCTTAGAGGATACGAACTGAACGCCCCATATTGGGAAAAACATCACACTTGTCTAATAGGAGTAAACTAAAATATCTTGCTCAAAAATAAATTTGAAAATTAAGAACCCAGACGAGCAAGAGAAACATTTCGATGAACAGTAAACCAACATCAAAAACTAGGTAACAAACCCCATGAGTCACCAAACTCGAAGCAATTACCACAAAACACTAGCTTCCTCAACTCCACCGATAGCAAAATCTATGTTTCACCCAATCACAACCAAACTAAACTAAAGAGCAAAAATACTACGTAGAGCCGAGGCTTGAAGATGCACTTTTCCAAAACTGACTCAAGCACTATAGAATTAAAATATAAAACTCGGACTCAAGTACCAAAAATATAAAAGATTCCATCAAATGAAAGCAATAAAAATAGAACTGGAATAAAAAAATAGAGACCGAAGCCCCTAAATCCACAAGGACACAGATTTCACAAACCATTAAAAACCCAATGGTAGCTCCGCACGCTCAAAAGAGAAATAATCATTAAGCACCAAAAGCATTGGAGAGAATCAAAGGACAAGTCAACATGCTACTAGTTGAGAAGAAATTAAAGAATAAACTCGACCCAATCTTTAGCATGCCACAAAACTAGGAGCAGATCACTCCACCCAACAAAGAATCTGAGGGTTACACTTGTAACGATTCGAAAGAGAAAGTAAAAAAACTATGAGTCACCTAAATGGAAGTAAGAACTACAAAACAAGAACAACTACTCTCAAGTAAAATAAAAATGAGATAGCAACATTCTGCACCACACCTAAGAGGTAGAAGGGTAATATCAAAAAAAATAAGCCTTAGAACCCTGGGATCAAACACACCACCACTATTGGAATTGGAGAAAGAGATATTTGTAGATTGTCAAAGCTAGGAAACCCACCAGAGACATGGGATCAAAATCCAAAAACCACTATAGCATAACAACCCACTTTCACCCCAACTACTTTGGGTTGGTATTTTACCATATCTCCCCAAGAATTGCCTAATACAACAAGAAATTATTGAACCCAAAAGAAAGTGACACAAACTAGCCATGGATCCACTACTGGTAGAAAACCCTAGCCACAAAGTCATCCAAGCACCATCCAACCAGAGCAGCCAAGTTGTCAAAGCCAAATCCAGCCAAGGGAACACCATCAAATTTTTGTAGTCAAACACCATACCAAGCTCACCCTAATGGGATTGGGTTGGTAGATGGTCCTTTCCTATCCCTAAAAATCTAGAAAAAACATGAAACTACCGAATCCAGAAGACATGCTACACAATACAAGACCCCAAAGCTAGAAAACAACCCAATGAATGCAGCCACCCAACACACCCATCAACCAAAGCAAGAGCCAACCAAGGGGTCAACAACCAAAATTTTCCACTGCATTATAATGGCCCAGGATCACCCCTATAGTTTTGGATCAGCATTCGGCCCTCTACACCAGATAAGAGTGATAATGCCAACCCATAAGATAGCATAACATAGTAGCAATACCCTTAGTAAGCAAAACACCCTGGTCACGAATCACAATAGAGAAACTAAGCATGACTAGTAGCCACATCCAAAATGGGATAAAGGAGGCCTCCCGCTCAAAGGTTTTCAGATCATTGAAGCTGGAGCAGGAGTGAAATCCTCACGAAGGAAGCCCTCATAGAGGAAACCCTCATGGACCTTCTCTGCCACAGTGAGGCTCAAACCCTCTCTACCATGGTGAGGCTCAGACAATTTTATTAGATGATAAAAGTACCCATTGATGTATCATCTTAATATTTATTTGAATTTGTATATTTGTACCAAATATGTTTTTATACACTACTATCTGATCTATTTTATTTTTGTTGATAATTTTTTATTTTATTGGTGAGATATTCAATGATTAAGTACACCATAATCATGTCATGCATCTTGTGTTTATTTGTTTAATTCAGTAACATGTTTTTATTCATTGCTCTCTCCTTTATTGTGTATTTTTATATGGTATGAGAAAGGCTATGAATCTTTATTACATGGTCTTGTCTCTATATTATTTTACGTGGTTTTTAAAATTCAACATCATGCTATAAACTTAAATATGTTTCATATAGATGTGTGATCTAATGGAAATATCTAATGGCCATTGCATCAACAATATTATTTTAAATGTGTCATTATGAATATTTTATCTTCTTGAACATCATTCCTTCTACGGAGTGACCATGGATATTCTCAATGCGTTCAATTTTTAATGGGTTAGATTGTTAGACTCATTGAATCTATGTTTCTTCTCTAGTTCACACATTTACTCATGATGCTTTATAGTTTTAAATTATTCATATATCAGATTATTATAGAGTCACTCCTATCTATTTTAATTCCTGAGAACAATTTCTTGCAACATTATGAATCTATCTATAGTAACAGGTTACTACCTTAGGATTTTCATCTTTTTAGAGATGTATAAAATCTATCAAATAGATTAATTAAGGCCTCCAAAATCCTAAATTTTTCCAAGACCAAAGGACCAATTTGCTCAAGTGAAAGTGATTGGCTCATAGAAACAAAGCACTAGTATGATGAAAATGAACAACTCACAAGAGAAAAATACTATTAAGCAAGAGCAAAGTACTAGCAGACTGAAGTGATTTTCTCACCTCCTAGAGCAAATTGCTCATGGATAGGCAGTGGGGTAAAAATATGTGGATCCCTCATAAGAATTTTAAAAAGAAATATTTTTGCATGTAGTGGTGTTATAATTCATCATAGAAGTTTTATAAGCCATTTAGAGGTATAATTAGGGACATAACAGTTGGAGGTGAATCATTTTGCTAAAAATACCCTCAAATATTTACTTTTACTATGAGTAAGAATTTTTCATCCAAGGTAACTTAGGGGTAACTTATTCCTATAAATAGGATCCATATGCTCCATTGTAAACATATTTTTGCCTTAAGGATGTTAGATATACAATTTGTGAGACCCACATTGTGCTCTTTTCTTGAAGTTAAAAAAAGATTAGTAAGATTTTTGCTTTCCATTAGTGGTTTTGTCATCTTGGATTATGGAATGCATGACTATTATGATATTTACCTTACATCCTCTTGCAATTCCTTGTTAATTTAATATCATATGAATTGGAATTTATTGTTGTTATTTCATTTTCTCATTTTTTTATTGATCACACACTCTTCTTACTACGATTACAACCAAATTTACTTTCAATCCCTCACATCCTAAAATTCAAAATTTACTTTTCATATATTTTAACTTAGCCATTTACTTTTTGCACTTTAATTTCTCGTATTTAATTTCATATAATTAGATTTGATTAAGTTAGATTTTAGCATGGATAGTGGGGAGTCGATCTAAATATCGAGGGTGAAAGAGCCACTATCCCTTCCTTTCACTTCATCAAAATTAAATTGTAGACACAAGAAATTTGACATGTCCACAACTCAGCATGTGTATGGCATGTTGGTAGGACAAGTCTAATTATTTTCTCCACTAAGAAACACGCACTATGTGTGAGTTCAACATCTATTTTTGACATGCCTAGTGAGGATTAAGGACTTAATCTATCAAGCCTAGTCCCAAATTGAATTTTAATTTTATAATTTTTTTGTTATTTGTGTCCAATTTTGAAGGTGCTTTGTAAATGTTGACTCCATTATAAAATTTAAAAATCTAAAAAAAATGCTAGGCAGCCCCTAATGATGTGGAACAAGCTTGATTCCAACCAAAGTTGTATTTCCATTGAATTTCAAATGTATTTATAGGCATCAAATGCCTTTACAATGTACTATTGAATTCAAAAATCATATGGTCAATAATATTTAATGTGTCTACATTTCTAGATCCTCCTAGCTACCTTTTAGAAAAGAGGTTGTCTCATTAAATGTAGTTATTGACCCCAAAAGGTAGTTTGTAATGCCTATAAATATGTAGTATCAATTAATAAATGGGTAATATAGATTTGGATTCATAAATCCATATCAATTGGTATCAAAGTGGTTCAAACCTTACTATGGGTTGATTAAGACAACATGTTGCCTAATTCAAATCATATCTAGAATCTCTCTATCCAAGAACTAGCACAGATGGTCAAATATGGATGATATGGATTAGCAAGTGATCCTCAGTTTTGAGAACCCTAAGCCTTTCATAGAAGAGAATGCTTTCAATATAGTTTTTGTTGATTTTGCCATTGACAATACCAATAACAACAATTCATTCAATGAATCGCTCATAATTAATAATGTCAATTTTCTCCCTAAAGAGCACAAAAAAAAGTATGTGGAGATCCTATATTTTGCATACCCAATGGGGAATTTGGAGCTTTCATGGCTCTGCTGCAAAGGAGGAGACCCATAGAATCCCATGTTAGAGCAATTAATCAAGCAAGTGTGGTGAATTCATGCTCACTCTACATGCATCCCCATTGTGTTTTATCACATATTACATGTGTCATGCATGTTTTCAATGTGGCTCCCATAGCCCACCCATTCACTCATCATTGTGCTCTACTCCATCAATAGTGTTGATCTTTACTCTTTTCTTTGGCCTACATGCACACACAAAAAGGGAATTCACCTCCATGGTTGCCACCTCCATTATTTTTTCTCACAATTCAATTGCTTTATTGAGTCAGCTCTTTTGATAGGCCATAGTATGAGGACACACCAACAAAAGTCCTATCCACTCACCATGTTGCCTCTATTTAGGAAAACATCAATAGAGCACCTAAAATCACTCCTCTTGCTCCTACTTCTATTTTTGCTACTCTAAATACAAATTTTATACACATTTTTGTTATGAACCTCCTTGCCCATCCATAGAAATTAATACTATTTTACAAAAATATTAAAAACTCATGATCTCAATGAATATAAGAACATTCACATGTATGCTATAAAATCATTAAATTAATTCATGAATAACTTATATAAAATATAACATACAAATTCTTTAATTTATTCAATTAATAGTCAAACCCTTGAGGTAGGGCAACATCATACAATGCTCCTTCTTGGAAGGAATATACTTCTTAACATATCTTAATATGATACATATACAATATTCTTATTTTCTATATCCCCTCTATGAGTCTTTGCCCATATTTATAATGCCCAACTACCTACCACTACCACTTATCCATACATGTGGGATAATTACATCTGTTATAATATTATAATATTTTTTTTATTAATAAAAGGGGTTTTAAAGGGTTCTCGAACCTATTACAAGTAGAGTTTTGAAAGAAACCCCCAAACCTTAGATCTAGCAATAAGACATCAAGAAATACTGAGCTAGATTCCATGAATCAAACCCTAAAATCCAATGAAGCAACCTCCTAGCAAATAAGTTGCAGATTTTTATCAAGCAAATACAAGAGATTGCCCCACGGTCAAACCATCGTGTGCTCAAGAATCTAAAGCACTGGAGAAAAATAGTAGAATAAAAAAAATGTTATCAGTTAAAATAAATTTACAAATAAATATTGCCTCAGTCGAAGAATTTTTTGTCTCACAAGAAAGGAGAACAAGGGAATCCTATCATCACGATCAACAAATCCATCCAACAAAGCATGTAACAAGACAACCCCTCATAACAACAACCGGTTTAAGAAAACAACACTAGAAAATATCGGCCAACAAAATCCACAACATATCAAAAAAAACCCACAGGGCTCATTTGCCTAGCCAATGGAAGATCCACCATATGAGAAACTAAATAATCACCAAGAAACCCACATATCCCATTGGAGAAAACCACTCTCAAGGCATTTGGAAAGAAAAAATAAAAAATACCCAGTACAACACCTAAGAGAGAAAAGGGGAGGATCCCTGATAAAAATGTGAGCGTTGGAACCCTAGGATTTGACTTATCCACCATCCTACCTCAATTGAAAAAATATACCAGAATAAAGCTCCCAAACTGAAGCACACCATGGAGAAAAAACAAAACCAGTCAAAAGAGGAGATCTGCAATAGAGTGCCCTAATGATGGGAAAACCCTCCAACATAAAAATCTATGAAGACAAAAACCCCATAGATTCCATTGGAGTCCAACCATAGCCTGGTCTAGTCGTCTATCCATCAATAAATTTGGATTTTGAGGTTCCTTCTTCTAGCCCAACATCCTTGCCCTAGCCCCCCTACTAGGGTTCTATCTACCCAACCTTCTACCCTACGATCCCACCTGGATCTACAGTAAAAAAAACCAAACTAGAGATTCAGTGACCCATAACGAACCAAGATAGGAGACCATCCTACAACACCACCAAATTATAAGATCCTTCAGCCAACCCAGCCTCCTTCCCCCAACCCTCCAACTAAGGTTCCAACTGCCCAACCTTCCTCTCAACAAACCAACTATAGATGTAAATTTATCTACTAATTAGATTCACTATCCAAAATGGCATCTAGTTTGTCGGGATTATAATGTTATAATTTTAATACAATATAATAATATTAAATATTTATATTGGGTACATAATATTCCATCCCCCATACAAAATGGTTTGTCCTTGAAACATAATAAGAGACTAAACAATATGATCTTCAGAGCCTTGCTATGAATTGATACCGATCTTGATCATCCATCCATCCCAGTGAAACTTTGATTGGTGGTGGTCTTTGCTTATGTTGATATACCCTTCTACCATTTGAATTTTTGGAAGTAATCCCTTGGTTCCATGTGTTGGAGGTATCTTTTTGTTGGCAATAAATATTACTCTTTTTCATCCATGATTGCTTTTGCCACTTGAGTATCTAAGACCACTTTGTTGGCTCCATGCTTCTATTGCTCTACTATGGTAACTCGAATGATAGGTCCATTTGTTTCTTGATGTTCTTGCACCACTCTAAAAACTAGATTCATTATGTTTTCTTTTCCAAACACTACCATACTTGGTGCCCTTTTAATTCCATGTAGAACCATAATATTGTTGCCTTAAGCCATGCCTCCAAGATTGTTGTTGCTCCTGGTGGTGTGGATGGCAATATGATGCAACCTTAACTTGATGTTATACTTTCCTTGACTCCATAATTTTCTCCTCTAATTTAAATTATTTTGCACATTGTTCTCTCAAGTGCCTTTTGTTTGATGTGTCCTTATGCTCTTCCATGTCTTTCTTGGATTTTGCTACTATTTTTCCATAGACTTGCTTGTTGTTGTTTCTTCCATGGACTTTGTTGTTGTTACTTCTTTCTTGGATTCTATTTCAAGTTATGATGTTTATTCCTCGCTTTTTTTTCCCAGATTTATGGTTTCCATCATAAAAATATATTCTTGTTTTTCCTCATCCTTATCTCTTACACTGGGAAGTATCTTATACTGTTATTTTCTTTTCCTATATCAAAAATTTATGAACTCCTTTTGTGTGTTAATATTAATCGTACCCAAAGAATTTAACCAAGGATAACCAAGAACAATGGTTGCATATTCCATCTCAATAGCATAAAAATGTGAATGTAAAATATATTTGTCCATAGTGTTGGACAAAAATATTGGTTAGTTTTCTACGTTTAAGTTCATTGCCTCATTTAATTTTTCAACCCGGGGTAGCTCGTAAACTTGTGAGAAGCCTTGCACAGTATATGCTTATAATTTCCTCCATAGAGATGAGTCCCTCAAATTTATGGTTTGGGGGGTGTTGGTGTTTGTTGAAGTTCTGAATTTGATTTCCAAACCACTAATCTATCCTACGCTTATGAAAACATGCCTAAATTACATTCAAAAATTAAAACTACACATTGCTAGAATTTACATAAAACAAGAGAAAATAACAAAAATTTAAATTAACTTACAGAAATAAAATAAAATTAAAGAAGACAGAAAATAGGGGAAAGGTAAGGGAAGAACGTTGTTGAGAGTGGGCCAACGCTTCCTGTAGGTTCTTCATGCGTTAAATCATTCACCGAACTCTAGTCGATTTAACCAAAGATGACTCAGAAATATTTTATTAAAAATTACAATAGAATAGATATAGGGGAAATCCAGGATCACGTTTTTAGGGGTGGCTTGCATATTTATAAGATATCTAGCCACACCCTATTACAAATGGAAATCAAATCAAATTTTTTATTCTACTTTACAACGGTATGAATGAATAAAGGGAATCGAGCAAAATATCGAATGTTGTGGACTATTTCAATGTATTCTATTTTATCTGAATACATTTGATATTTGCTTTACTCGATTTACATAGATTTTTGCATAGCAGCTAAAAAATAGATGGCTAGTCATCTTTGATACTGTCCCTGGTCTGGATTCAATGCTGAAACTCCATCTGCACTTGTTGAAATCGTGTTCTATTTTATCGACCACAGAGCTGTGCTAGAAGTTAGCTTCAATGGGAATCATGTGCCTTTTCTATAAAAGTCGAGAATCAGGTGCCTTGTCTATAGAATTTGAGAAGTATGTGCCAACACAAGAGTCAGGTGCCTAACAGGAATCAGGTGCCCATCAGTTAAGAACCAAAGGGGAGTCAGGTGCTTCAAAGGGAATCGGACACCTAATTTAGCGCTTCATACTGGTGTACTACAAAAGTTTTTCTATCATGAAATTGAAAGTGCCATGTCCAGGTGGTACCTTGATGAAAACATGCTAAAACACAACAATTTATATGAAATATACACCAAATGCACTCAAAAACAAATATTAAATAACATGTAAAATAAATCGTTAAACATATATATAATTTTCATAAAATATACATATCTACAAAAATAAGCATCATGGTTTATAGGGAAAGTAATACAAAAAATGATCATTTTCAGGGATCATCATCCCCACATGCTTAAGGGGTGGCACGTCCCTGTGCCACTTTATACTGGTAATTACCATTTTTATTTACAACTTTCTAGTAAGCCCTGACTATTTCTTTCCTCTTCTTTGTAGTGGCATTTATTTTTTTCTTGTCTCTAAGCTTTTGCCCCTTTGATGCTTTGGAAGTGGCTTCTTCCTATTTCTGCTTTTTCTGGTACTTGTTGTGCCAAGCTGGCTGACTTGGCCCTACTTTTTTTCTTGGTTGTTCCCTTGTCCAGGCCACCTTGCCTTTCTCAATATTTAGATAGTAGCCAGTGAAACTGGTGGCATCCTTTTGGAATGCAGACTCAACCATCTTCTAGTATTTATGGTGAAGGGGTATTTTTTCTCCCATAGGTACTACAGATTCATCTCCAAATGGGATGTTGGACTTCTTAGCAACTTTGACTATGGTAAAATTGACCCCTGTTGGGTCAATTTTAGCATCAACTTTAACGTTTGTTTCTTCCATAGGAGGGTTTTTTCTTCTTGATGCTCGATCTTCAGGTGGTACAAGACCTAAAAATTCCATCCTCATGAAATATACCTTCATCCCTGAAGGTTGATCACCTATCGATCCATAAAAGCCCTAGAACTGATGAGGTTGGGCAACTAGAATTTTCTTGGGAGGCTTCTTGGCCTCCTTTTTGGCCTCATTTTCTGATTCCTTGTGTACCCTCTTAGAAGTATTTTTTCGGTTCTTTTTATCTACTTATATATCTTCCTTAAGCTTTTCAAATTTTTCTTTTTATATAGCAAACAATTTCTTTGTTGCCTATCATTCCTCATAGGAATTCATGCCCGATTACTCATCATAATTTATGCCCAATTCCTTTAATTATGCAACTCTTGCTCTGGTTTTGGGTCTTCGTTGAGATGCCCTTACAGCCTTTTATTTTAATCTCAGCTTTTTGGGATTAATCTCAGTGTATACTAGTACTACTACTGCTTCCTATTTTTCAGTAGATGCAGGTTGTTGAGCCTCTTCTACTTGTGCAGCAAATTACTGCTCTAATAGGACTACCATTTCCTCCTGAGGCCATTTGGCCCCTACATCGGTTGGAGAATGTTTTGGCTCTTCCTACTTGTCAAAAACTTGAGGCTCTACAGCCTCCACTTCATTCTCCTCTTCATCTCTTTTTTTTGTAGATTGTTTTGAATTCTAAGGTTCCTTAATCTCAATCTCATCTTCTTGAATTACTTTTTCTGTAGAAATAGATGTTGAACATGGCTGCTCTACTTCAATTACAACATCCACCCCTAGCTCAATTTTTGTGTTAGTAGTGGGTACCTTTATTTCCCCATAAGTCTACACTGCTACATCTACTTTGGTTGGCTGAGCGGCTTCCACTAGTCTACCCTACAGTTGTGATCTTCCTATATTCCCTTGCATTTGTTGATTTTTTTGATACAATTTGTGCATCTTCAATGCAACTTCTTTCCTAGAATATTGAAATAGAGTTCGTTCTTCCTTAAATTTGGCTTCCCAAGTGGAAGCTTGCTCTCTCAATAACTGCAGTTGTTGTTTTAAATCCTCCACCTGGCCCTCCTGTAGTAAATCTTCCGTTGAAACCTCTTGTTGAGGAGTTTGTCCCCTAGAAATATCCTATAAAATTTGGACTATATATTCTTCCCTGTTTAGCTCATTGATTGCTGCTTCATCATCTGATGAGCTCGAAACCATCATATATGCCTTTGTCCTTCTGGTTCTGGTGGAAACTAGCATGAAAGTAGGGCTTGGCAGATCCTGCCTTGCCTCATCATCATATTTAGGGCTAGTGGATTACAAAGTCTATCCTACTTCATAAAATTAAGGAAAAATAGGGGATGAGGCTTGTCCTGCTTCCCATGTATTTTCCTCAAGCCAAGATGCAGGCACCGTATCTTCTCCTTCAGTCACCCTCTCAGCCAATTTTTCATTCTGTATTAGCACCTTCACTTCTTCTTGTATCCTTGGAACTACATTAATGCCCTTAGTCTCCTCAACCATCACATTTATATGTGACTCTACATATCATACCAAGGCCAAAATCAGGTGATGGTGAGCCAAGGCAGATGTTATGCCTACCTAGTACCATTTAGCCTCATCTTTGAGTGTGCATGTAAGGTAATGTGGGATATTGATCTCATCCCCATGTAGTACATGGTTTAAAAATGGAAAGTGATTCGAGTTCAGCTTAGAGTACCTACTAGAACAGGTGAAGAATCATGCGATCTATTCAAAAACTACCCTCTAGAGCTCTGGGATGTGTTGCTTGGGAAAACCAATGTGCATCAGGTGCTTTGTCAGTCTTCCAAAGAATCTCTATGTATAGAGAGTTGGGTTGTATTCCTTGTACGTATGTTCCTCTATCAGAGGAAGGTCCATCACCATGGTGATATACTCTTCTATGATTGGAATTTCTAGTCCCTGCATATGCACAACCCCATCCCTCATGGATGCTAAAAACTCATTGGCTACCTCTACATCCTAGCCCTGGCTAACAAATTGATAGTACTCCATCCATCCTACAGCATTGAATTGGGTTTGAATGTCCCTAGAAATACCTCAGCAGTCGGTAGGTTCACTTTTCTTTAAGTCATGGTTCTTAGATTTCCCCCCATGCTTAGAGCACAAATTCTCTTTGGTTTAAAATTCACTCGAAAACTGCTTCACACTCTATTTTTTTTTTAATTGCCACACTTTGTATTTTCTCTCCTTACACAGTAATTTTTAGTAAGTAGTTTTTTTAAAACTAGCTGCTACCTTGGATGCAGGCGCTTAACTACCATAATCATAAGTGATTATGGTTATCCGTGTAAAGTTTCCTTAGAGCATGTGCTAGATTGTGCGAAGGTGATAACCATAAGTATTTTACCAATCAGAGCCATGACACGTAGCAAAGTGCCAAGTGGAATTATTTGGGTTACTAGGACTATAGTGGGGATTTTGTCGACACTTTTCCATAGACACACATGTGTATGAAAATAATATAGACATAAAATAGAAAATTTAATCATGTACCTAAATTCATTCTATGGGTGCACCATGTGTAGATATTTGTGGTGCATCGTTATTGGCCAGTGGATGATGACTAGGCAAACCTCAACGGACAATGATGACCATCTTTCCCATATGGAAAATTTCTCTCCATGTGATTCGTTCTTGATAACTGCAATATGATTCATTCAAGAAATCTTGTAAGGTTTCAAAACAAAGGGTTAGAAAAAACATATCTTCATGGGATGACAAACATCCCCTCCTCAAAAGTTGGTTTTTGACAACTTTTAATTTTTTTTGTGACACATTTGACTTTGCACGTGAGTGGGGTGCTGATGTGGCTCGGGCCACTTCCCAATGTTGAAGTTTATTTTTACAAGGCAAAAATGGCCATGAAAATGGAAAGTAAGCACCTTTTCTATGTGGAAATTAGGCACCTTCTTTTCGAATTATGGCACACAGATGCCTCAAAAATAGAAAGCAAGCACCTTAGCAATTGAACAATATGCTTAACATGGAAAGCAGACACCTTAGCAATCGAGCACTATTCTTAACATAGAAAGTAGGCGCCTTAGCAATAAAGCGCTATTCTTAACATGGAAAGTAGGCTCCTTAGCAATCGAGTGCTATGCTTAACATGGAAATCAAGCACCTTTTTTGCTAACTTTTGAGTGTCGTACTTTTAAAAAAACTTTCTACAAACTCAATTTTTTTTAATATATGTTCAAGAGTTTCGGTGTCACTTTCCTAAAAAATGGAATTCGGATGCCATTTTCTTGGAAAACCTAGGAATTAGGTGTTGATCTACTAGAAGACGAGGCGTAGGCACCATATCCTTAACATACTGGAAGTTAGTCATCGTGTACTATATAAACGAGAATCATGTGTCTTCTACTATATAAATGGGAATAAGACACCACCTTCTTGAAATATGGGAATTAGGTGCCTTCTTTTGTATAAACAAAAATAAAGTGATTTTCTCATCAAAAATGAAAAACAGGCACTCCTCATTTATTGCAACGTCTTCTTGACATGTCCACTTGTATACGCTTAATGTTGATCAGGCCTTTAGCGCTCTGGTTGAAGAATAGGGAAAAAATCAGCATCCGCTATTTGAACCAATAGTTGAGTTTTTTATTGTCTATAAAGACCAATCCAAACACTCTTGTGCAGATTCAGGTATAGTATTCCCCTTTCTAAGTCGGGACAAGCTACTCCTATTGCAAACAATTCTTCTAGAAAGCTAGGAAGGTGTAGGTTTACGGATCTTGTGCTTGTTAGGCCTAGGTTTCCCAGGCTACCTATCAGTTGCACTTAGGGTATCGTTTCCACAAAACAAAAATAAAACTAAAGAAAAATGAAAACTTTTAAAGAATAATTGCTTTTTAGACTATGTGGACCATGACCACATATTATTGACTTAATTTGAAATCATAATCAACTGGGGTCTCCCCGATGCCTAATTTGGACTCAATCATGTATGCTTCAGAGGCATGGTATGGACGCAGGTGGTGGCCATTGACTATTAATGTAATGTTGCTACCATCAATTGTTCTGATCCTTATAGCTCCATTTTTTATAACTTCAGTTACTTCATATGGCCCCATCTAACATTGCATGATATTGCATTTCCTTTCCTAGAATCAGGAGTCATATAGTAATGCTCATTCTCACACTTTAAGCAGCTTTGGCCTGGTGTGGTGGTCATGCCACTTGGTCCTTTGTTTCTAGATTACCTTTATTCTTTGTAGAGTAGTTGTTAGAGTTAAAGTGCACTATGCCTTCACCTTGACACTTGTCAGTTTCTCTTGACAAGTGTCATGTGTTGAATATAGGATTATGCCTATATATTGTAACCATTTGTATCAATAAAAATAATCCCATCAGTTTTACTCCTAACATTTGGTATCAGAGCAGGCTTTCCCTGCCCTGTGAAAATCCTTGAGGGGGGATTTCCCTCATGGAAATCCTCCCTCCCCCTCATTTTTTTCCCATTTTTTTCTTCATGCAAGGGAGTATGCTCTCCATATTTGATGGATCAGAAACCAGAAGCTTGATAAAATATTAATGGTGGTAAAATATGTTATTTTTTAAGTTTTTTTTAGAATATCTGGTTTTCTCCCAGATTGGACTATGTCTGCAATTGATCACAAGGGCTTCCAGTCGAAGATTCAGGTGTTTGTCCAGTAGGGACTAATAGCTGCTAGATTCTGGCTTGGGTTGGTATCTGGTGTATCTGGAGCTACAATGGGGGATCCACAGTCCTCAAATTCAAGGGTGAATGGATGTTCTCTTTGTGATGAGAAAAGTGCAGCAGCAGCAGTCACAGCAGCAACAGTTGCTACTGCATCAGCCTGGTGTACTTTACATGGTCCTATTCCTCCACCTTTTCTCCATCCTGGTATTTATGGACCTGTTGGAGTAGCTATGGCACATCTTGCGTGATTTGATCCTAGGTCGTCTTCTACTAATAATGGCATGGTTAATATTATCACAGCTCAGAAGCCTGTGGGTGGCCCACACAAATATGAACATGGCGGTCCTCAGAACATATGGTTGTAGATCAGGGGTTTGTTCCTTCGACGATAGTAATAACAAAAATTACAACCATTTTTTTGAGACCTCGTAGCGTCAGACAACATCGGCTCCAAGGCGATGGTGGTGGTGGTGAGCCCTTCTCAGATAATCGTGGCCAACTACGGTGATTCTCGGGCGATTCTTTCTCGGGGAGGCAAATCTATTCCGTTCTCCAAGGACCATAAGCCTGAGCACAAAGACGAGTTGGTTCACATCCAAGCAGCTATGAGTAGGTCATATTAGGAGTGTGCTTTGCTTCAGACTTATGTTGTTGCTTGCCTGAATCATGTCCACCAATAGGACTCGCTGAAGCCCTTGGTCATCCAGCCTGCACAGCTGGTTGCATTTTCGATTACCTCTACTTCTCACTCAAGCTAAACTGATTATTCTAAATGTCAATACCATAATTAGCCTCCTCTAGAATTAATGTCACAAGAAAATCGATCAGGTCACCCAATTGGAAGCTATGATTGACCTCATATTCTTTAAAACAATGCCAAAGAGCCAGATTTTTGCTACAAAGAAAATCCATGCCGAAGTCTTGTAGACATGTTACAATCCAAAATCTCTGCTCAAAATGTATGTGAAAATTACTTCAAAAACCTTCAAATTTCATAGGCTTCATAGATCCAAAAAATGTTCAACATTCGTAGTGCCTAGCGAAGGCACAATCTCCAGATCGCGCTCAAAGTTCAGTTGCTGCGTGATTTTTTTTACCAGTGTGACCTATGTTTGGCCAATCATTTTTTGAGTGAGATGGCCATGGTGAAGCTTAGCACGCTCGAGTCAACCGCGTTGTCTCTCGCAGATTGAGTTGTGAATATGGCCATAGTTTGATGTTGTTCACAAGATTTTTCGTTCAGTTAACCTGGAGTGACCCCATCGACAATACTGACAAAGAAGCACATCACACACAGCGCAAGCCATTCAAGGGGCAGGATTCGAGCCTGAATCTGCACTACGAAAAATACAATAAAATACATTACATGCACTCACATTTCAAAGAGGAAGGGTTTGAAGTGATACAAGACTGCACAACTTTGGGGACCATGGAGCACTGCCATGTGGCTATATCCCAGACCCTACAAACGATGTTGTAGCCACACGTGGCAAGAAAAGAGCCATCGAGATTGAAGTTGATGGTCGTTATGGGGTCTATGTGGGAGCCAAAGGCCATGAGGCCCAAACACAGGTGGAAGTCAATGCAGAAGATGACACTCATGTTGTCGTAGATGGTGGCAAGGTGACTGCATGTGTGGGAGTCATGGAGGAGCAGCATGCAGTCATCGAAGGCAAAAACTAGGAGGGAGCCACAGAAGAAGACATGGCAGCGATAGCAACAGCGACAGTTAGGTGGTTTGAATTATTCGCATGGAGGAGCGGAGGAGTGATGGTGGGAGTGATTTCATTAAGGGGGCAATTTATTTTTTTATTAAAGGGCATCTTTTTATGAAGTGGACAGCCACTTCAATTTAAATTGTAAGGGACGTGCCCATACTTCTTAGTCAACCAGTATGGCATCAGGCCATTTTTTGTATTTTTCCAAATGAAGAGTCAAAATGGAAGGCCTAAATGGCCCATATAATTCCCCTACGAGGGAAATTGAGACTGCTTTTATGCCACCATAGTGTGATGCCAAGAATTTTTTTATTCCTGAGGTTTATTTTGCTGTCGAGATAGGCAAGGTATTGTTTTCCACATGTTCAAGGCCTCATTCACATACAAGTATAGGGGTATTTATAGTCTTTGGAAATGGTTTTCCGTGACGAACATAATGGTGGTGTCATATTGTAATTTTGAGGGAGTTTCAATTGAGTTGTTTAGCCTCAAAGTTTTTTCTACCTTGGAGTGCAATTTCGGTTGTACCTGACACTCCCAAGGTCCTTGTAAGTGAACCTAGTATCTAGTAGTTCCCTCTATCTACTTGGCGGATGCAGCGACTGATTACCCATGCATACCATTAAGATTGGGTAACTACCATAAGGACACTTAATCTAGGGACTACAGACATAGACACCCTAGACTCTATCCGAGGTTTTTTCGGATCTACTTCTAAAGACTACATACGAAGACACTTCAGAAGATTCTCTTCTTTTCTTATTTCTTCTTCTCCTACATATTTGGATCTATGGCTCATTTTATTGTATTGAGTAAATTTTTGGCAGAGATCGACACTCTTATATGGCTCATTTTTCTTTTGTATTAAGGTGCATTTTTTGGCAGATCCTGACACCTTCTAGATTGAGTTCACCATGAGGAGGGATTTGATATTCGTGGTGAATCTAGTTAGTGACCTACGAGAGGTAAAATCCTCTGAGGATGACCTACAGAGGCAACAAACCTAGAAGTGGCTAACCCTGAGGCACCCATGATGACCCTGAGGCACTTAGATGGCTGACCTAGTGGCAATAGACCCGTGAAAGTGGCTGACCCTGAGGCAACAAACCGAGATGTATACACAATGAATCTAGCATTATTCATAGTTGGAGAGCCAAGCACAAAGAGCACGAGCCTAGACCAAATCAGCAATAATAGAGGATGATAGGTTGTTTTAGAGAAGTCAACTTTAAGGGGGAATGTTACCTAATATTGACTTGTTTTGTTTCTTCTTTAGTTAGGATAGTGCACTTTAAGGGGGAATGTTAGAGTTAAAGTGCACTATGCCTTCACCTTGACACTTGTCAGTTTCTCTTGACAAGTGTCATGTGTTGAATATAGGCTTATGCCTATATATTGTAACCATTTGTATCAATAAAATTAATCCCATCAGTTTTACTCCTAACATTTGGTATCAGAGCAGGCTTTCCCTGCCCTGTGAAAATCCTTGAGGGGGGATTTCCCTCATGGAAATCCTCCCTCCCCCCTCATTTTTTTCCCATTTGTTTCTTCATGCGAGGGAGTATGCTCTCCATATTTGATGGATCAGAAACCAGAAGCTTGAGGAAATATTAATGGTGGTAAAATATGTTATTTTTTAAGTTTTTTTTAGCATATCTGGTTTTGTCCCAGATTGGACTGTGTCTGCAATTGATCACAAGGGCTTCCAGTTGAAGATTCAGGTGTTTGTCTAGTAGGGACTAACAACTGCTGGATTCTAGCTTGGGTTGGTATCTGTTGTATCTAGAGCTACAATGGGGGATCCACAGTCCTCAAATTCAAGGGTGAATGGATGTTCTCTTTGTGATGAGAAAAGTGCGGCGACGGCGATCCACGACGGCAATAGTTGCTCATCGCATCGGCTGGTGTACTTTACATGGTCCTGTTCCTCCTCATTTTCTCCATCCTAGTATTTATGGACCTGTTGGAGCAACTATGGAACCTCTTGCGTGATTCAATCCTAGGTCATCTTCTACTGACAATGGCACGATTAATATTATCACAGCTCAGAAGCGTACGGGTAGCCCACACAAATATGAACATGGCAATCCTCAGAACATATGGCTATAGATCAAGGGTTTTTTCCTTCGACGATAGTAATAACAACAATTACGACCATTTTGTTGAGACCCCATAGCATCGGACAACATTGGCTCCATGATGATGGTGGCAGTGGTGAGTCCCTCTCAGATAATCGTGGCCAACTATGGTGACTCTCGGGCGATTCTTTCTCGAGAAAGCAAATCTATTCCATTCTCCAAGGACCATAAGACTGAGTGCAAATACGAGTTGGTTCACATCCAAGCAGCTGTGAGTAGGCCGTATTAGGTGTGCTTGGCTTTAGACTTATGCTACTGCTTGCCCGAATCATGCCCACCGATAAGACTCGCTGAAGCCCTTGGTCGTCCAGCCTACACAGCTGGTTGCATTTTTGATTACCTCTACTTCTCACTCAAGCTAAACTAATTCTTCTAGATGTCAATACCATAATTAGCCTCCTCTGGAATTAATGTCACAAGCAAATCGATCAGGTCGCCCAATTGGAAGCTATGATTGACCTCATATTCTTTAAAACAACTCCAAAGAGCCAGATTTCTGCTACAAAGAAAATCCCTGTAGAAGTCCTGTAGACATGTTACAATCCAAAATCTCTGCTCAAAATGTATGTGAAAATTACTTCAAAAACCTCTGAATTTCAGAGGCTTCGCATATCCGACAAATGTTCAACATTTGTAGTGCCTAGCGAAGGCACAATCTCCAAATTGCGCTCGAAGTTCAGTTGCTGCATGATTTTTTTTACCGACGTGACCTATGTTTGGCCCATCATTTTTCAAGGAGTGAGATGGCCACGGTGAAGCTCAGTGCGCTCGAGTCGACTGCGTTGTCTCCCACAAATTGAGTAGTGAAGATGGCCACAGTTTGATGTTGTTCACAAGAGTTGTCATTCAGTTAACCTGGAGCGGCCCCGTCGACAATACTGATAGAGAAACACATCACATGCAGCGCAATCCATTCAAGGGGTAGGATTCGAGCCTGAATCTACGCTATGGAAAATACAATAAATTACATTACATGTACTCACATTTCAAAGAGGAAGGGTTCGAAGTGATACGAGACTACACATCTTCGGGGACCATGGAGCACTGCCATGTGGCTATATCCCAGACCCTACAAACATCATCGTAGCAACACATGGCGAGCAAAGAGCCATCAAGATTGAAGTTGATGATCGTGATGACGTCTATGTGGGAGATAGAGTCCATGAGGCTCAAACATGGGTGGAAGTCGACGTAGAAGATGACACTCATGTGGCCGTAGAGGGTGGCAAGGTGACTGCACGTGTGGGAGTCATGGAGGAGCAACATGTGGTCATCAGAGGTGAAAACTAGGAGGGAGCCACGAAAGAAGACATGGCAGTGACAGCGACAGCAGCAGTTAGGTGGTTTGAATTATTCGCATGGAGGAGCAGAGGAGTGACGGCAGGAGTGATTTCATTAAGGGGGCAATTTATTTTTTTTATTAAAGGGCATATTTTTATAAAGTGGACAGCCACTTCAATTTAAATTGTAAGGGACGTGCCCATACTTCTTAGTCAACCAGTATGGCATCAGGCCATTTTTTGTATTTTTCCAAATGAAGAGTCAAAATGGAAGGCCTAAATGGCCCATGTAGTTCCCCTGTGAGGGAAACTGATACTATTTTTATGCTGCCACAGTGTGATGCCAAGAATTTTTTTATTCCTGAGGTTTATTTTGCTGCCGAGATAGGCAAGGTATTGTTTTCCACATGTTCAAGGCCTCATTCACATACAAGTATAGGGGTATTTATAGTCGTTGGAAATGGTTTTCCACGATGAACACAATGGTGGTGTCATATTGTAATTTTTAGGGAGTTTCAATTGAGTTTTTTAGCCTCAAAGTTTTTTCTACCTTGGAGTGCACTTTCGGTTGTACCCGACACTCCCAAGGTACTTGTAAGTGAACCTAGTATCTAGTAGTTCCCTCTATCTACTTGGCGGATGCAGCGGCTGGTTACCCATGCATACCGGTAAGATGAGGTAACTACCATAAGGACACTTAATCTAGGGACTACAGACATAGACACCCTAGACTCTATCCGAGGTTTTTTTGGATCTACTTCTGAAGACTATAGACGAAGACACTTCAGAAGATTCTCTTCTTTTCTTCTTTCTTCTTCTCCTCCATATTTGGATCTATGGCTCATTTTATTGTATTGAGTGCATTTTTGGCAGAGACCGACACTCTTATATGGCTCATTTTTCCTTTGTATTAAGGTGCATTTTTCGACAGAGCTTGACACCTTCTAGATTAAGTTCACCATGAGGAGGGATTTGATATTCGTGGTGAATCTAGTTAGTGACCTATGAGAGGCAACATCCTCTGAGGATGACCTGTAGAGGCAACAAACCTAGAAGTGGCTAACCTTGAGGCACCCATGATGACCCTAAGGCACTTAGATGGCTGACCCAGTGGCAAAAGACCTGTGAAAGTGGCAGGCCCTGAGGCAATAGATCGAGATGTATACACAGTGAATCTAGCATTATTCACATTTGGAGAGCCAAGCGCAAAGAGCACGAGCCTAGACCAAATCAGCAATAAGAGAGGATGATAGGTTGTTTTAGAGAAGTCAACATTAAGGGGGAATGTTACCTAATATTGACTTGTTTTGTTTCTTCTTTAGTTAGGATAGTGCACTTTAAGGGGGAATGTTAGAGTTAAAGTGCACTATGCCTTCACCTTGACACTTGTCAGTTCTCTTGACAAGTGTCATGTGTTGAATATAGGCTTATGCCTATATATTGTAACCATTTGTATCAATAAAATTAATCCCATCAATTTTACCCCTAACATTTGGTATCAGAGTAGGCTTTCCCTACCTTATGAAAATCCTTGAGGGGGGATTTCCCTCATGGAAATCGTCCCTCCCCCTCATTTTTTTTCCCATTTGTTTCATGCGAGGGAGTATGCTCTCCATATTTTATGGATCAGAAACCAGAAGCTTGAGGAAATATTAATGGTGGTAAAATACGTTATTTTTTAAGCTTTTTTTAGCAGATCTGGTTTTGTCCCAGATTGGGCTGCATCTGCAATTGATCACAAGGGCTTCTAGTAGAAGATTCAGGTGTTTGTCTAGCAGGGACTAACAGCTGCTAGATTCTGGCTTGGGTTGGTATCTGGTGTATCTAGAGCTACAATGGGAGATCCACAGTCCTCAAATTTAGGGGTAAATGGATGTTCTCTTTGCGATGAGAAAAGTGCAGCAGCAGCAGTCACAGCAGCAACAGTTGCTACTGCATCAGCCTGGTGTACTTTACATGGTCCTGTTCCTCCTTTTCTCCATCCTGGTATTTATGGACCTATTGGAGCAGCTATGGCACCTCTTGTGTGATTCGATCCTGGGTCGTCTTCTATTGATAATGGCATGATTAATATTATCGCAGCTTAGAAGCCTACGAGTGGCCCACACAAATATGAACATGGCGGTCCTCAGAACATATGGTTGTAGATCACGAAGTTTTTTCCTTCGACGACAGTAATAACAACAATTACGACCATTTTGTCGAGGACCCATAGCACCAAAAAACATTGGCTCCATGATGGTGGTGGTGGTGGTGAGCCCCTCTCAGATAATCATGGCCAACTACGGTGATTCTCGAGCGATTCTTTCCCGAGGAGGAAAATCTATTTTGTTCTCCAACGACCATAAGCCTGAGCACAAAGACAAGTTGGTTCACATCCAAGTAGCTATGAGTAGGTCATATTAGGAGTGTGCTTTGCTTCAGACTTATGCTATTGCTTGCCCAAATCATGCCCATTGATAGGACTCATTGAAGCCCCTGGTCGTCCAGCCTGCACAGCTTGTTGCATTTTCAATTACCTCTACTTCTCACTCAAGCTAAACTGATTCTTCTAGATGTCAACACCATAATTAGCCTCCTCTAGAATTAATGTCACAAGAAAATCGATCAGGTCACCCAATTGGAAGCTATGATTGACCTCATATTCTTTAAAACAACACCAAAGAGCCAGATTTCTGCTACAAATAAAATCCCTATCGAAGTCTTGTAGACATGTTACAATCCAAAATCTCTGCTCAAAATGTATGTGAAAATTACTTCAAAAACTTTCAAATTTCAGAGGCTTCGTAGATCCAACAAATGTTCAACATTCGCAGTTCCTAGTGAAGGCATAATCTCTAGATCTTGATCGAAGTTCAGTTTGATGCTATTCACAAGAGTTGTCATTCAGTTAACCTGGAGCGGCCCCACCGACAATACTGACAGAGAAGCACATCACACGCAATGCAAGCCATTCAAGGGGCAGGATTTGAGCCTGAATCTGTGCTACAGAAAATACAATAAATTACATTACATGCACTCACATTTCAAAGAGGAAGGGTTCAAAGTGATACGAGACTGCACAGCTTCAAGGACCGTGGAGCACTGCCACGTGGCTATATCCCAGACCCTAAAAATGTCATCATAGCCACATGTGGCGAGCAAAGAGCCATCGAGATTGAAGTTGATGGTTGTGACAGCGTCTATGTGGGAGCCAAAGGCCATGAGGCTCGAACGCGGGTGGAAGTCGACACAGAAGATGACGCTCATGTGGCCGCAAAGGGTGGCAAGGTGACTGCACATGTGGGAGTCATGGAGGAGCAGCATGCGATCATCAGAGGAAAAAACTAGGAGGGAGCCGCAAAATAAGACATGGAAACGGCAAGGACAGTGGCAGTTAGGTAGTTTGAATTATTCGCATGGAGGAGCAGAGGAGTGACAACGGAAGTGATTTCGTTAAGGGGGCAATTTATTTTTTTTATTAAAGGGCATCTTTTTATAAAGTGGACAGCCACTTCAATTTAAATTGTAAGGGACATGCCCATACTTCTTAGTCAACTAGTATGGCATTAGGCCATTTTTTGTATTTGTCCAAATGAAGAGTGAAATTGGAAGGCCTAAATGGCCCATGTAGTTCCCCTGCGAGGGAAACTGAGACTATTTTTATGCCGCCACAGTGTGATGCCAAGAATTCTTTTATTCCTGAGGTTTATTTTACTGCAAAGATAAGCAAGGTATTGTTTTCCACATGTTGAAGGCCCCATTCACATACAAGTATAGGGGTATTTATAGTCGTTGGAAACGGTTTTCCATGACGAACACAATGGTGGTGTCATATTGTAATTTTGAGGGAGTTTCAATTGAGTTTTTTAGCCTCAAAGTTTTTTCTACCTTGGAGTGCAATTTTGGTTGTACCCGACACTCCCAAGGTCCTTGTAAGTGAACCTAGTATCTAGTAGTTCCCTCTATCTACTTGGCGCATGCAGTGGCTGGTTACACATGCATACCGGTAATATGAGGTAACTACCATAAGGACACTTAATCTAGGGACTACATACATAGACACCCTAGACTCTATTCGAGGTTTTTTCGGATCTACTTTTGAAGACTACAAACGAAGACACTTCAGAAGATTCTCTTCTTTTCTTCTTTCTTCTTCTCCTCCATATTTGGATCTATGGCTCATTTTATTGTATTGAGTGCATTTTTGGCAGAGACCAACACTCTTATATGGCTTGTTTTTCCTTTGTATTAAGGTGCATTTTTCGATAGAGCCTGACACATTCTATATTGAATACACCATGAGGAGGGATTTGATATTCATGGTGAATCTAGTCAGTGACCTACAAGAGGCAACATCCTCTGAGGATGACCTACAGAGGCAACAAACCTAGAAGTGGTTGACCCTGAGGCACCCATGATGACCCTGAGGCACTTAGATGGCTGATCCAGTGGCAACAGACCCGTGAAAGTGGCTGACCCTGAGGCAATAGATCGAGATGTATACATAGTGAATCTAGCATTATTCACAGTTGGAGAGCCAAGCGCAAAGAGCACAAGCCTAGACCAAATCAGCAATAACAGAGGATGATAGGTTGTTTTAGAGAAGTCAACATTAAGGGGGAATGTTACCTAATATTGACTTGTTTTGTTTCTTCTTTAGTTAGGATAGTGCACTTTAAGGGGGAATGTTAGAGTTAAAGTGCACTATGCCTTCACCTTGACACTTGTCAGTTTCTCTTGAAAAGTGTCATGTGTTGAATATAGGCTTATGCCTATATATTGTAACCATTTGTATTAATAAAATTAATCCCATCAGTTTTACTCCTAACATTTGGTATTAGAGCAGGCTTTCCCTACCTTGTGAAAATCCTTGGAGGGGGATTTCCATGACCCTCATTTTTTTTCCCATTTGTTTCTTCATGCGAGGGAGTATGCTCTCCATCTTTGATGGATCAAAAACTAGAATCTTGAGGAAATATTAATGGTGGTAAAATATGTTATTTTTTAACTTTTTTAGCAGATCTGGATTTCTCCCAGATTGGACTACGTCTGCAATTTATCACAAGGGCTTCCAGTCGAATATTCAGGTGTTTGTCCAGCAGGGACTAACAGCTGCTGGATTCTAGATTGGGTTGGTATCTGGTGTATCTGGAGCTACAATGGGGGATCCATAGTCCTCAAATTCAGGGGTGAATGGATGTTCTCTTTGTGATGATAAAATTGCAGCAACAGCAGTCACAGTAGCAACAGTTGCTGTTGCATCAGCCTGGTGTACTTTACATGGTCCTATTCCTCCTCCTTTTCTCCATCCTGGTATTTATGGACCTATTGGAGCAGCTATGGCACCTCTTGCATGATTCGATCCCTGGTCATCTTCTATTTATAATGGCACGGTTAATATTATCGTAGCTTAGAAGCCTACGGGCGGCCCACACAAATATGAACATGGCGGTCCTCAGAACATATGGTTGTAGATCGAGGGTTTGTTCCTTCGATGACAGCAATAACAACAA
Organism: Wollemia nobilis; assembly: GCA_028583015.1. NCBI lineage: Eukaryota > Viridiplantae > Streptophyta > Pinopsida > Araucariales > Araucariaceae > Wollemia > Wollemia nobilis. Next base: position 13,010,272 of record JAQPPZ010004624.1, on the reverse strand, counting down.
TTATGACCATTTTTTTGAGACCCCGTAGCACCAAAAAATGTCGACTCCATGGCAGTTGTGGCTGTGTTGAGCCCCTCTCAGATAATCGTGGCCAACTACGGTGATTCTCGGGCGATTCTTTCTTGGGGAGGCAAATCTATTTTGTTCTTCAAGGACCATAAGCCTGAGCGCAAAGACGAGTTGGTTCACATCCAAGTAGCTATGAGTAGGCCGTATTAGGAGTGTGCTTTGCTTCAGACTTATGTTGCTGCTTGCCCGAATCATGCCCATCGATAGGACTCGCTGAAGCCCCTGGTCGTCCAGCCTGCACAGCTGGTTGCATTTTTGATTACCTCTACTTCTCACTCAAGCTAAACTGATTCTTCTAGATGTCAATATCATAATTAGCCTCCTCTAGAATTAATGTCACAAGCAAATCGATTAGGTCACCCAATTAGAATCTATGATTGACCTCATATTCTTTAAAACAACGCCAAAGAGCCAGATTTTTGCTACAAAGAAAATCCCTGTCGAAGTCCTGTAGACATGTTATAATCCAAAATCTCTGCTCAAAATGTATGTGAAAATTACTTCAAAAACCTTCAAATTTTAGAGGCTTCATAGATCCAACAAATGTTCAACATTCGCAGTGCCTAGCGAAGGCACAATCTCCAGATCATGCTCGAAGTTCAGTTGTTGCATGATTTTTTTTACCGACGTGACCTATGTTTGGCCCATCATTTTTCAAGGACTGAGATGGCCATGGTGAAGCTCAACGTGCTCGAGTCGACTGCGTTGTCTTCCACAGATTGAGTTGTGAAGATGGCCATAGTTTGATGTTGTTCACAAGAGTTGTCGTTCAGTTAACCTGGAGCGGCCCCGTCGACAATACTGACAGAGAAGCACATCACACGTAGCACAAGCCATTCAAGGGGCAGGATTTGAGCCTGAATATGTGCTACAGAAAATACAATAAATTACATTACATGCACTCACATTTCAAAGAGGAAGAGTTCGAAGTGAGACGAGACTACACAGCTTTAGGGACCGTGGAGCACTACCACGTGGCTATATCCCAGACCCTACAAACATCGTCATAGCCACTCATGGTGAGCAAAGAGCCATCGAGATAGAATTTGATGGTTATGACGACATCTATGTGAGAGCCAAAAGTCCATGAGGCTCGAACGTGGGTGAAAGTCGATGTAGAAGATGATGCTCATGTGGCCGCAAAGGGCGGCAAGGTGACTACACATGTGGGAGTCGTGGAGGAGCAGCATGCGGTCATCAGAGGTGGAAACTAGGAGGGAGCCACGGAAGAAGACATGGCAGCGATAGCGACAGCGGTAGTTAGGCAATTTGAATTATTTGCATTAAAGAGCGAAGGAGTGATGACGGGAGTGATTTCATTAAGGGGGCAATTTATTTTTTTATTAAAGGGCATCTTTTTATAAAGTGGACAGCCACTTCAATTTAAATTGTAAGGGATGTGCCCATACTTCTTAGTCAACTAGTATGGCATCAGGCCATTTTTTGTATTTTTCCAAATGAAGAGTGAAAATGGAAAGCCTAAATGGCCCATGTAGTTCCCCTACAAGGTAAACTGAGATTTTTTTTATGCCGCCACAGTGTGATGCCAACAATTATTTTATTCTTGAGGTTTATTTTGCTGTCAGGATAGGCAAGGTATTGTTTTCCACATGTTCAAGGCCTCATTCACATACAAGTATAGGGGTATTTATTGTCGTTGGAAACAGTTTTCCGCGACGAACACAATGGTGGTGTCATATTGTAATTTTTAGGGAGTTTTAATTATGTTTTTTAGCCTCAAAGTTTTTTCTACCTTGGAGTGCAAATTTTGGTTGTACCCGACACTCCCAAGGTCCTTGTAAGTGAACCTAGTATCTAGTAGTTCCCTCTATCTACATGGCGGATGCAGCGGCTGGTTACCCATGCATACCGATAAGATGAGGTAACTACCATAAGGACACTTAATCTAGGGACTACAAACATAGACACCCTAGACTCTATCCGAGGTTTTTTTGGATCTACTTCTGAAGACTACAGACGAAGACACTTCAGAAGATTCTCTTCTTTTTTTATTTCTTCTTCTCCTCCATATTTGGATCTATGGCTCATTTTATTGTATTGAGTGCATTTTTGGTAGAGACCGACACTCTTATATGGCTCGTTTTTCCTTTGTATTAAGGTGCATTTTTCAGCAGAGCTCGACACCTTCTAGATTAAGTTCACCATGAGGAGGGATTTGATATTCGTGGTGAATCTAGTTAGTGACCTACGAGAGGCAACATCCTCTGAGGATGACCTGCAGAGGCAATAAACCTAGATGTGGCTGACCCTGAGGCACCCATGATTACCCTAAGGCACTTAGATGGTTGACCCAATGGCAACAGACCCGTGAAAGTGGCTGACCCTGAGGCAATAAATCGATATGTATACATAGTGAATCTAGCATTATTCATATTTGGAGAGCCAAGCGCAAAGAGCACGAGCCTAGACCAAATCAGCAATAACAGAGGATGATAGGTTGTTTTAGAGAAGTCAACATTAAGGGGGAATGTTACCTAATATTGACTTGTTTTGTTTCTTCTTTAGTTAGGATAGTGCACTTTAAGGGGGAATGTTAAAGTTAAAGTGCACTATGCCTTCACCTTGACACTTGTCAGTTTCTCTTGACAAGTGTCATGTGTTGAATATAGGCTTATGCCTATATATTGTAACCATTTGTATTAATAAAATTAATCCCATCAGTTTTACTCCTAACATTTGGTATCAAAGCAGGCTTTCCATGCCTTGTGATAATCCTTGAGGGGGATTTCTCTCATGGAAATCCTCCCTCCCCCTCATTTTTTTTCCCATTTGTTTCTTCATGCGAGGGAGTATGCTCTCCATATTTGATGGATCAAAAACCAAAAGCTTGAGGAAATATTAATGGTGGTAAAATATGTTATTTTTTAAGTTTTTTTTTAGCAGATCTGGTTTTGTCCTAGATTGGACTGCATTTGCAATTGATCACAAGAGCTTCCATTCAAAGATTCAGGTGTTTGTCCAGCAGGGACTAACAGCTGTTGGATTCTGGATTGGGTTGGTATCTGGTGTATCTGGAGCTACAATGGGGGATCCACAGTCCTCAAATTTAGGGGTGAATGGATGTTCTCTTTGCGATGAGAAAAGTGCAACGACGACGATCTACAACAACGATTCTTCTTGCATCAGCCTGGTGTACTTTACATGGTCCTGTTCCTCATTTTCTTCATATTGGTATTTATGGACCTATTGGAGCAGCTATGGCACCTCTTGCATGATTTGATCCTGGGTCGTCTTCTATTGATAATGGCATGGTTAATATTATCGTAGCTCAGAAGCCTGCGAGCGGCCCACAAAAATATGAACATGGTGGTCCTTAGAACATATGGTTGTAGATCGAGGGTTTGTTCCTTCGACGACAGTAATAACAACAATTACGACCATTTTTCTGAGACCCCGTAGCACCAGAAAACATTGGCTCCATGATGATGGTGGCGATGGTGGTCCCCTCTCAGATAATCATGGCCAACTACGGTGTTTCTCGGGCGATTCTTTCTCGAGGAGGCAAATCTATTTCGTTCTCCAACGACCATAAGCCTGAGCGCAAAGACGAGTTGGTTCACATCCAAGAAGCTATGAGTAGGTCATATTAGGAGTGTGCTTTGCTTTAGACTTATGCTGCTACTTTCCCAAATCATGCCCATCGATAGGACTCATTGAAGCCCCTGGTCGTCCAGCCTGCACAGCTGGTTGCATTTTTTATTACCTCTACTTCTCACTCAAGCTAAACTGATTCTTCTAGATGTCAATACCATAATTAGCCTCCTCTAGAATTAATGTCACAAGAAAATTGATTAGGTCACCCAATTGGAAGCTATGATTGACCTCATATTCTTTAAAACAATGCCAAAGAGCCAGATTTTTGCTACAAAGAAAATCCCTGTCGAAGTCCTGTAGACATGTTACAATCCAAAATCTCTGCTCAAAATGTATGTGAAATTTATTTCAAAAACTTTCAAATTTTAGAGGCTTCGTAGATCCAACAAATGTTCAACATTCACAGTGCCTAGCGAAGGCATAATCTCTAGACCTCGATTGAAGTTCAGTTGTTGCATGATTTTTTTTACCGGCGTGACCTATGTTTGTCCCATCGTTTTTCAAGGAGTGAGATGGCCACGTTGAAGCTCAACATGCTCGAGTCGACCATGTTGTCTCCCATAGATTGAGTTGTGAATATGGCCACAGTTTTATGATGTTCATAAGAGTTGTCATTCAGTTAACCTAGAGCGGCCCCGCTGAAAATACTGACAGAGAAGCACATCACATGTAGTGCAAGCCATTCAAGGGGCAGGATTTGAGCCTGAATCTGTGCTATAGAAAATACAATAAATTACATTACATGCACTCACATTTCAAAGAGGAAGGGTTCGAAGTGAGACGAGACTGCACAACTTTGGGGACCATGGAGCACTACCACATGGCTATATCCCAGACCCTACAAACATCGTCGTAGCCACACATGGCAAGCAAAGAGCCATCGAGATTGAAGTTGATGGTCGTGACAGCATCTATGTGGGAGCCAAAGGCCATGATGCTCGAACGTGGGTGGAAGTCGATGCAGAAGATGACGCTCATGTTGCCATAGAGGGTGGCAAGGTGACTGCACGTGTGGGAGTTGTGGAGGAGCAGCATGTGGTCATCAGAGGCGAAAACTAGGAGGGAGCCGCGAAAGAAGACATGGCAGCAGCAACAACAGCGACAGTTAGGCAGTTTGAATTATTCGCATGGAGGAGCGGAGGAGTGACGACGGGAGTGATTTCGTTAAGGGGGCAATTTATTTTTTTTATTAAAGGGCATATTTTTATAAAGTGAACAGCCACTTCAATTTAAATTGTAAGGGACATGCCCATACTTCTTAGTCAACTAGTATGGCATTAGGCCATTTTTTGTATTTTTCCAAATGAAGAGTGAAATTGGAAGGCCTAAATGGCCCATGTAGTTCCCCTACAAGGGAAACTAAGACTATTTTTATGCCGCCACAGTGTGATGCCAAGAATTATTTTATTCCTGAGGTTTATTTTGCTGCCGAGATAGGCAAGGTATTGTTTTCCACATGTTCAAGGCCTCATTCACATACAAGTATAGGGGTATTTATAGTTGTTGGAAACGGTTTTCCATGACGAACACAATGGTGGTGTCATATTGTAATTTTGAGGGAGTTTCAATTGAGTTTTTTAGCCTCAAATTTTTTCTACCTTGGAGTGCACTTTTGGTTGTACCCGACACTCCCAAGGTACTTGTAAGTGAACCTAGTATCTAGTAGTTCCCTCTATCTACTTGGCGGATGCAGCGGTTGGTTACCCATGCATACCGGTAAGATGAGGTAACTACCATAAGGACACTTAATCTAGGGACTATATACATAGACACCCTAGACTCTATCCGAGGTTTTTTCGGATCTACTTCTGAAGACTACAGATGAAGACACTTCAGAAGATTCTCTTCTTTTCTTCTTTCTTCTTCTCCTCCATATTTGGATCTATGGCTCATTTTATTGTATTGAGTGCATTTTTGGTAGAGACCGACACTCTTATATGGCTCGTTTTTACTTTGTATTAAGGTGCATTTTTTTGCAGAGTCTGACACTTTCTAGATTGAGTTCACCATGAGGAGGGATTTGATATTCGTGGTGAATCTAGTTAGTGACCTACGAGAGGCAACATCCTCTGAGGATGACCTGTAGAGGCAACAAACCTAGAATTGGCTGACCCTGAGGCACCCATGATGACCCTAAGGCACTTAGAAGGCTGACCCAGTGGCAATAGACCCATGAAAGTGGCTAACCCTGAGGTAGCAGATCGAGATGTATACACAGTGAATCTAGCATTATTCACAGTTGGAGAGCCAAGCGCAAAGAGCACGAGCCTAGACCAAATCAGCAATAACAGAGGATGATATGTTGTTTTAGAGAAGTCAACATTAAGGGGGAATGTTACCTAATATTGACTTGTTTTGTTTCTTCTTTAGTTAGGATAGTGCACTTTAAGGGGGAATGTTAGAGTTAAAGTGCACTATGCCTTCACCTTGACACTTGTCAGTTTCTCTTGACAAGTTTCATGTGTTGAATATAGGCTTATGCCTATATATTGTAACCATTTGTATCAATAAAATTAATCCCATTAGTTTTACTCCTAACATTTGGTATCAGAGCAGGCTTTCCTTGCCTTGTGAAAATCCTTGAGGGGGGATTTCCCTCATGGAAATCCTCCCTCTCCCTCATTTTTTTTCCCATTTGTTTCTTCATGCGAGGGAGTATACTCTCCATCTTTGATGGATCAGAAACCAGAATCTTGAGGAAATATTAATAGTGGTAAAATATGTTATTTTTTAAGTTTTTTTTAGCAGATCTGGTTTTGTCCCAGATTGGACTGCGTCTGCAATTGATCACAAGGGCTTCCAATCGAAGATTCAGGTGTTTGTCTAGAAGGGACTAACAGTTTTTGGATTCTAGATTGGGTTGGTATCTAGTGTATCTGGAGCTACAATGGGGGATCCACAGTCCTCAAATTTAGGGGTGAATGGATGTTCTCTTTGTGATGAGAAAAGTGCAGCAGCAGCAGTCACAACAGCAACAGTTGCTACTGCATCAGCCTGGTGTACTTTACATGGTCCTGTTCCTCCTCCTTTTCTCCATGCTAGTATTTATGGACCTATTAGAGCAACTATGGCACCTCTTGTGTGATTCGATCCCTGGTCGTCTTCTATTGATAATGGCACGGTTAATATTATCGTAGCTTAGAAGCCTATGGGTGGACCACACAAATATGAACATGGCGGTCCTCAGAACATATGGTTGTAGATCAAGGGTTTGTTCCTTCAACGACAACAATAACAATAACTACGACCATTTTTTCGAGACCCTGTAGCACCAAAAAATGTCGACTCCATGGCGCTTGTGGTGATGGTGAGCCCCTCAGATAATCGTGGCCAACTACGGTGATTCTCGGGTGATTCTTTCTCGGGGAGGCAAATCTATTCTGTTCTCCAAGGACCATAAGCTTGAGCACAAAGATGAGTTGGTTCGCATCCAAGCAGCTATGAGTAGGCCATATTAGGAGTGTGCTTTGCTTTAGACTTATGCTACTGCTTGCCCGAATCATGCCCATCGATAGGACTCGCTGAAGCCCCTGGTCGTCCAGCCTACATAGCTGGTTGCATTTTCGATTACCTCTACTTCTCACTCAAGCTAAACTGATTCTTCTAGATTTCAATACCATAATTAGCCTCCTCTAGAATTAATGTCACAAGCAAATCAATCAGGTCACCCAATTAGAAGCTATGATTGACCTCATATTCTTTAAAACAATGCCAAAGAGCCAGATTTTTGCTACAAAGAAAATCCCTGTCGAAGTCTTGTAGACATGTTACAATCCAAAATCTCTGCTCAAAATGTATGTGAAAATTACTTCAAAAACCTTCAAATTTTAGAGGCTTCGTAGATCCAACAAATGTTCAACATTCATAGTGCCTAGCGAAGGCACAATCTCCAGATCACGCTCGAAGTTCAATTGTTGCATGATTTTTTTACCGGCGTGACCTATGTTTGGCCCATCATTTTTCAAGGAGTGAGATGGCCACGGTGAAGCTCAGCGTGCTTGAGTCGACCGCGTTGTCTTCCATAGATTGAGTTGTGAATATGGCCACAGTTTGATGCTATTCACAAGAGTTGTCGTTCAGTTAACCTGGAGCGGCCCTGTCGACAATACTGACAGAGAAGCACATCACACGTAGCACAAGCCATTCAAGGGGTAGGATTTGAGCTTGAATCTGTGCTACAAAAAATACAATAAATTACATTACATGCACTCACATTTCAAAGAGGAAGAGTTCGAAGTGAGACGAGACTACATAGCTTCAGGGACCGTGGAGCACTACCACGTGGCTATATCCCAGACCCTACAAACATTGTCATAGCCACTCATGGTGAGCAAAGAGCCATCGAGATAGAAGTTGATGGTTGTGATGGTGTCTATGTGGGAGCCAGAGGCCATGAGGCTCGAACGCAAGTGGAAGTCGATGTAAAATACGACGCTCATGTGGTCATAGAGGGCGGTAAGGTGACTGCACATATGGGAGTCATGGAGGAGCAGCATGTGGTCATTAAAGGTGGAAACTAGGAGGGAGCCACGAAAGAAGACATGGTAGTGGCAACGACAGCGGTAGTTAGGCAGTTTGAATTATTCGCATGGAGGAGTGGAGGAGTGACGACGGGAGTGATTTCGTTAAGGGGGCAATTTATTTTTTTGATTAAAGGGCATCTTTTTATAAAGTGGACAGCCACTTCAATTTAAATTGTAAGGGATGTGCCCATACTTCTTAGTCAACCAGTATGGCATCAGGCCATTTTTTGTATTTTTCCAAATTAAGAGTGAAAGTGGAAGGCCTAAATTGCCCATGTAGTTCCCCTACGAGGGAAACTGAGACTATTTTTATGCCGCTACAGTGTGATGCCAAGAATTTTTTTATTCCTGAGGTTTATTTTGCTGTCGAGATAGGCAAGGTATTGTTTTCCACATGTTCAAGGCCTCATTCACATACAAGTATAGGGGTATTTATAGTCGTTGGAAATGGTTTTCTGTGATGAACACAATGGTGGTGTCATATTGTAATTTTGAGGGAGTTTCAATTGAGTTTTTTAGCCTCAAATTGTTTTCTACCTTGGAGTGCAATTTCGATTGTACCCGACACTCCCAAGGTCCTTGTAAGTGAACCTAGTATCTAGTAGTTCCCTCTATCTACTTGGCGGATGCAGCGGTTGGTTACCCATGCATACCGGTAAGATGAGGTAACTACCATAAGGACACTTAATCTAGGGACTACAAAAATAGACACCCTAGACTCTATTCGAGGGTTTTTTAGATCTACTTCTAAAGACTACAGACGAAGACACTTCAGAAGATTCTCTTCTTTTCTTCTTTCTTCTTCTCCTCCATATTTGGATCTATGGCTCATTTTATTGTATTGAGTGCATTTTTGGCAGAGACCGACACTCTTATATGGCTCGTTTTTCCTTTGTATTAAGGTGCATTTTTCGGTAGAGCCCGACACCTTCTAGATTGAATTCACCATGAGGAGAGATTTGATATTCGTGGTGAATCTAGTCAGTGACCTACGAGAGGCAAAATCCTCTGAGGATGACCTGCAGAGGCAACAAACCTAGAAGTGGCTGACCCTGAGGCACCCATGATGACCCTGAGGCACTTAGATGGCTGACCCAGTGGTAATAGACCCGTGAAAGTGGTTGACCCTGAGGCAATAGATCGAGATGTATACATAATGAATCTAGCATTATTCACAGTTGGAGAGCCAAGCGCAAAGAGTATGAGCCTAGACCAAATCAGCAATAACAGAGGATGAGAGGTTATTTTAGAGAAGTCAACATTAAGGGGGAATGTTACCTAATATTGACTTGTTTTGTTTCTTCTTTAGTTAGGATAGTGCACTTTAAGGGGGAATGTTAGAGTTAAAGTGCACTATGCCTTCACGTTGACACTTGTCAATTTCTCTTGACAAGTGTCATTTTTTGAATATAGGCTTATGCCTATATATTGTAACCATTTGTATCAATAAAATTAATCCCATCAGTTTTACTCCTAACATTTGGTATTAGAGCAGGCTTTCCCTGCCTTGTGAAAATCCTTGTGGAAATCCTCCCCCCCCCCTCATTTTTTTTTCCCATTTGTTTCTTCATGCGAGGGAGTATGCTCTCCATCTTTGATGGATCAGAAACCAAAAGCTTGAGGAAATATTAATGGTGGTAAAATATGTTACTTTTTAAGTTTTTTTTAGCAGATCTGGTTTTGTCCTAGATTGGACTGCGTCTGCAATTGATCACAAGGGCTTCCAGTCGAAGATTCAGGTGTTTGTCTAGCAGGGACTAACAACTGTTGGATTTTAGATTGGGTTGGTATCTGGTGTATCTAGAGCTACAATGGGGGATCCACAGTCCTCAAATTTATGGGTGAATGGATGTTCTCTTTGTGATGAGAAAAGTACAGCAGTAGCAGTCATAGCAGCAATAGTTGTTGCTGCATCAGCCTGGTGTACTTTACATGGTCCTGTTCCTCCTCATTTTCTCCATCCTAGTATTTATGGACCTATTGGAGCAGCTATGGCACCTCTTGCATGATTCGATCCCTGGTCGTCTTCTATTGATAATGGCATGGTTAATATTATCGCAGCTCAGAAGCCTACGGGCGGCCCACACAAATATGAACATGGCAGTCTTCAGAACATATGGCTGTAGATCGAGGGTTTGTTCCTTCGATGACAGTAATAACAATAATTACGACCATTTTTTTGAGACCCCGTAGCACCAGAAAACATCAGCTCCATGGCGGTGGTGGCGGTGGTGAGCCCCTCTCAGATAATCGTGGCCAACTGCAATGATTCTTGAGCAATTCTTTCTCAGGGAGGCAAATCTATTTTGTTCTCCAAGGACCATAAGCCTGAGCGCAAATATGATTTGGTTCGCATCCAAGCAGCTATGAGTAGGCCATATTAGGAGTGTGCTTTGCTTCAGAATTATGCTACTACTTGCCCAAATCATGCCAATCGATAGGACTCGTTGAAGCCCCTGGTCGTCCAGCCTACACAGCTGGTTGCATTTTCGATTACCTCTACTTCTCACTCAAGCTAAACTGATTCTTCTAGATGTCAATACCATAATTAGCCTCCTTTGGAATTAATGTCACAAGAAAATCAATTAGGTCACCCAATTGGAAGCTATGATTGACCTCATATTCTTTAAAACAATGCCAAAGAGCTAGATTTCTGCTACAAAGAAAATCCCTGTCGAAGTCCTGTAGACATGTTACAATCCAAAATCTTTGCTCAAAATGTATGTGAAAATTAATTCAAAAACCTTCGAATTTCAAAGTCTTCATATATCCAACAAATTTTCAACATTCACAGTGCCTAGTGAAGGCACAATCTCCAGATCGCACTCGAAGTTCAGTTGTTGCGTGATTTTTTTTACCGGCGTGACCTATGTTTGGCCCATCATTTTTCAAGGAGTGAGATGGCCACGGTGAAGCTCAGTGTGCTCGAGTTGACCGCGTTGTCTCCCACAGATTGAGTTGTGAATATGGCCACAATTTTATTTTGTTCATAAGATTTGTCGTTCAGTTAACCTGGAGCGGCCCCATCGACAATACTGACAGAGAAGCACATCACACGTAGCGCAAGCCATTCAATGGGCAGGATTTGAGCCTGAATCTACACTATGGAAAATACAATAAATTACATTACATGCACTCACATTTCAAAGAGGAAGGGTTCGAAGTGAGAGGAGACTGCACACCTTCAGGGACCGTGGAGCACTGCCATGTGGCTATATCCTAGACCCTACAAACGCCATCGTAGCCACACGTGGTGAGCAAAGAGCCATCGAGATTGAAGTTGATGGTCGTGACGACGTCTATGTGGGAGCCAAAGGCCATGAGGCTTGAATGCGGGTGGAAGTCGACGTAGAATATGACGCTCATGTGGATGCAAAGGGCAATAAGGTGACTGCATGTGTGGGAGCCATGGATTGGCATGTGGTCATCAGAGGCAAAAACTAGGAGGGAGCCGCGAAAGAAAACATGGCAGCGACAGCGACAGCGGCAGTTAGGTGGTTTGAATTATTCGCATGGAGGAGCGGAGGAGTGACGGCAGGAGTGATTTCGTTAAGGGGGCAATTTATTTTTTTATTAAAGGGCATATTTTTATAAATTGGACAGCCACTTCAATTTAAATTGTAAGGGACGTGCCCATACTTCTTAGTCAACCAGTATGGGATCAGGCCATTTTTTGTATTTTTCCAAATGAAGAGTGAAAATGGAAGGCCTAAATGGCCCATGTAGTTCCCCTGTGAGGGAAACTGAGACTGTTTTTATGCTGCCATAGTGTGATGCCAAGAATTTTTTTATTCCTGAGGTTTATTTTGCTGTCGAGATAGGCAAGGTATTGTTTTCCACATGTTCAAGGCCTCATTCACATACAAGTATAGGGGTATTTATAGTCGTTGGAAATGGTTTTCCACGATGAACACAATGGTGGTGTCATATTGTAATTTTGAGGGAGTTTCAATTGAGTTTTTTAGAGTCAAAGTTTTTTCTACCTTGGAGTGCAATTTCGGTTGTACCCGACACTACCAAGGTCCTTGTAAGTGAACCTAGTATCTAGTAGTTCCCTCTATCTACTTGGTGGATGCAGCGGCTGGTTACCCATGCATACCGATAAGATGAGGTAACTACCATAAGGACACTTAATCTAGGGACTACAGACATAGACACCCTAGACTCTATCCGAGGTTTTTTTGGATCTACTTCTAAAGACTACAGACGAAGACACTTCAAAAGATTCTTTTCTTTTCTTCTTTCTTCTTCTCCTCCATATTTGGATCTATGGCTCATTTTATTGTATTGAGTGCATTTTTGGCAGAGACCGACACTCTTATATGGCTCGTTTTTCCTTTGTATTAAGGTGCATTTTTCGACAGAGCCCGACACCTTCTATATTGAGTTCACCATGAGGAGGGATTTGATATTCATGGTGAATCTAGTTAGTGACCTATGAGAGGCAACATCCTCTGAGGATGACCTGCAGAGGCAACAAACCTAGAAGTGGCTGACCCTGAGGCACCCATGATGACCCTGAGGCACTTAGATGGCTGACCCAATGGCAACAGACTCGTGGAAGTGGCTGACCCTGAGGCAACAGACCGAGATGTATACATAGTGAATCTAGCATTATTCACAGTTGGAGATCCAAGCGCAAAGAGCATGAGCCTAGACCAAATCAGCAATAACAGAGGATGATAGGTTGTTTTAGAGAAGTCAACATTAAGGGGGAATGTTACCTAATATTGACTTGTTTTGTTTCTTCTTTAGTTAGGATAGTGCACTTTAAGGGGGAATGTTAGAGTTAAAGTGCACTATTCCTTCACCTTGACACTTGTCAGTTTATCTTTACAAGTTTCATGTGTTGAATATAGGCTTATGCCTATATATTGTAACCATTTGTATCAATAAAATTAATCCCATCAGTTTTACTCCTAACAGTAGCAAGGCGGTATTCATCCATCTAGTTAAGTTATTGAATCCATTATTTATGTGCATAATCCAGGTTTATATTCAATTATGCTATAATTCTAAGTGTCTTCACTTCAAACTCTATAGGCATCATGGCATTTTTTCCATAGACTAGCGGGAATTATGTGAAACCAGTTGTAGTCTTCCAGGTGGTCCTATAGGTCCACACTGCTTTTGGTAATCTAGCGGTCCAGTCCTTCCTATGTTGCTACACTATCTTTGTCAAGATATTTTCCAACTCTCGGTTGGTTACCTCAACTTGCCCATTCACCTGTGGATGGTAGGGAGTGGTTTTGTTATGCCTAATTTTATATTGTTGCATGAGTTCATGAATCATATTTGAAGTAAATTGAGGTCCTTGATCAGTTGTGATCTCTCTTGGAACCCCAAAACTTGTATAAATAGATGAATACAAGAATTTTGCTATAGTCTTCTCTTTTAAATCATGCAAATCCTGCACTTAAATCCACTTGGTCACATAGTCATTACAAACTAAGATAAACCTCTTACCTATTGACTGTGTATTAATGGGTCCTACGAAGTCCATCCCCCATTTATCAAATGTCTTAACGTGAACATGTGCTTGAAGTGGTATTTCATATCTGAGAGTAGGTCTACCCATCCTCTAACATTGATCACATTGGCTCACATGCTTGGCTACATCTTTGAATAGTGTAGGCCAGTAGTAACCATCCTGCAACACTATTTATGCAGTCCTTTTTCTTGCAAAATAGCCACCATAAGGTTCATCATGGCAAGCCTTCAATATTTCTATTATCTCATTCTCAGCAACACAGATTTGCATGATCTGATCAAGCCCTGTTTTAAATAGGCACCCATCAATCCATGATAAGTTTACACTTTTCTCAATTAAATTTTATTTTTCATGAGGTAAAAGTTTAGGGGATACTTTACCAGTGGCTAAATAATTAGCCATATCTGCATACCATGGTATCTATTCATTCAAAGCAAACAAATGCTCATCTAGAAATTTATCATTTGTAGCTACATCATCTGGAGGTGTCAACCTAGATAAAAAATCAGCTACCACATTGTCTTTACCTGGCTTGTCTACTATTGTTACATCAAAATCTTGTAGAAGCAAAAACCATATAATAATTCTAACACTAATCCTAGGTTTTTTTGGCAAGTATCTAATAGTTGAGTGAGTAGTATGTACAAAAACCTGATATCTTGTAATATAATGATAAAATTTATTAAGCACATGTATAACTGCAAGAAATTCCTTTTCTGTGATAGTATAATTGAATTTAGCACCTATGAGGTGTTTACTGATATAATAGATGGCATATAAATCATCAAAATATTTTTGTCCTAGCATTGATCCTATTGTATTATTAGATGCATCAACATATATGTGAAAAGGTATGGTCCAATCTAGACCTCTCAATACTAGGGTAGTTATCAGTTTTTCCTTTAAGGTGTTAAATGTGTGTTCACATTCCTCTATCCAGACAAAATATTTGTCCTTGGATAACAATGTGCTTTGGGGTTTAGCAGTTTTGCTAAAGTCTACTATAAACCTCCTATAGTAGCCAGTTGATCCCAGGAAACTACGAATATCCTTTTGTGTTTTGGGAGTAAGCAAGTTTTGGATAACTTCTATCTTCTTCCTATCTACTTTGATCCCATATACAAAAATATGATGTCCTAAAACTATCCCTTCCAGTAGCATGTAACATTTCTCATTTTTGAGGGATAGGTTAGTTTCCTCACACCGTTGAAGTTTTTTCTCCAAAATTTCTATGGCTATTTCAAAATTTTTACCATATATAGTAAAATTATCCATGTATACCTCCATAGTTTCTCCAATCATGTCAAATAATATGCTCAAAACTACCCTCTAAAATATGGTAGGTGCATTGCACAAACCAAAAGGTAAAACTCGGTAAGCAAAATTCCCCCAAGGGCAAGTAAATGTGGTTTTATCTTGATCTTCTTCCCCTATTTGGATCTGATTGTATCCATTGAACCCATCCAGGAAAGAAAAATACTTCTTGCCTGATAAGGTATCAAGGACCTCATCTATGAAGGGTAAGGGGAAGAGGTCTTTCTTAGTTGCTTTTTTTAGCTACCTATAATCCACACAAATTCACTTGTCATTTTTCTTGGGCAACACCACCAAAGGTGATACCTATTCACTGTCTAAAACGGGGTAAATGAACCCAACTATGAGCAGTTTCTATAATCTACTTTTGACAATTTCCTTCATTGCTAGATTCATTCTTCTTTGTGGTTGTCTTACTGGTTTAACCTGATCTTCCAGATATATCCTATGAGTACAGGTTTCAGGAGATATTCCTCTCATGTCGAAATACTCCCAAGCAAAGGCATCTTGATGTTTTACCAATTTTTCTTTCAATTTGATTTGTTTTTCATCTATCAAGTTATCATTTATGTTCAACACTCTACCAAGTGCAACCTCTATTTGCTAAATATGGTGGTCTTTTCCTCCTACTAATGGAAAATTAGGAGGAGGACAGGAGGGTTTCCCTTGGAAAACGTTTGATATTACCCTATGTTGGAAATAAAGCTAGTAAAAGGAGTAAAAAGGTGTAAAAATTTGTTTCAACTGTAAGCTTTGGATCTTACCCCTTTTACCTCCTTGGACGTCAGCTGACTAGGCAAGTAGGTTGACTTGGATGACAGCTGATTGGGCGGATTGGATGGCAAGGGCGGCAAGGTGAACCAATTCTATTTCCCTTTCTCTTTTCCTCCCTATTTCTCCTATTTTCCTAACTTCCCTATATTCCCTAAAGTCGTTTGGAGTTACCATTATAAATACCATTGTAATCTCAATTTTCTAAGGTTCAATATATATTATTTTCTATTTCACTCCTAATTTTTCTCTCACAAACCACATCTAGTATCAAAGCCGAAGCCGAGAGGGCATGAGGATCGAGGTGAGGGAGGCTCGAGGACCGAGGTGAGAGAAGCCCGCAGCACACAACCCGAAGCGAGGTCGAGGTGGGGCCCATAGCACGTAGCTCAAGGTGAGAGAAGCCCAAAGCATGCGGATCGAGGCAAAGTCTGGAGCAGGCCAGCACAACAAGCACGCGGAGACAAGAGCGACGTAGGAGGACCTATCACAGAGTGACACATGGCGAGAGGAGGACGACTCAGGAGCTGACGTAGACAGACACATGGCACGAGGAGGAGGAGCAACATGGCAGCAAAGGGAGCAACATGGTGAGGAGCGGTTGGTCGAAAGGAGGCAAAAGGGGCGATCATTGATTGCCCAAGGCAATCGCTTCATTACTCACCCGCCCAGGGTTATAAACCCTGTTTTTGCCCCCATCCTGCTCAATGTGGGACAAAAGAATTTCAATTTTTTTTATTAAAATCATCGTCCACTGCATTTCAAATAGAAAATATTCCTCCTTCATACCCAGTCGTGGGCGTAGCTCGAGCGGCTAAGGAGGAGCGCTTGTGAGTAGGGTGTCTCGGGTTTGAATCCCACCAGACACGTTTTTAGTTTGTTTTTTTTTAATCTTCGGGAAGCACAAGCTAGAAAAGGATCGCGGATCCTTTATGTTTCAAATAGACATCGTGGCGCATTGGTCAAAAGTTTTGTGACAGTCAAGAGGTCACGGGTTCGAATGGGCTAGAGGATAAATTTTATTAAAAAAAATTTATCATTTAAACTTTAGAATATTTAAAATTATTAAATATTAATTTAATAAAATTAAAACTAATTTATAATTATTTTAAAACTTAGGTTTTTAATAATTATAAAGTTATTTTTTATTAAATATGAATATTTAATTTTTTTATTAAGTTTAAATTTTAAAAAATTTATTGTAAAAGCCCTAGAGGCTTGATATTGTCAATTATTGGAGCCTTGTAAATTTCACATTTTGTGAAAATTTCAGAGATTGTAAAAGAGGTTAAAACTTTCCTAAGAGGAAAGAGTGTGTAATAAGCCTAAGAGGCTTAGTTTTTTTTGTAAAGGGCATTGATGATAAGACCGAATGGTTGTTATCATGCCTTATGTGCAATTCTAGCAAGAGAAGGTGCAGAAAGGTTTGATGAAAAGGTAAGAGGTTATGGACTCAACATTGTGTTTAGTCAACTCCAAAATGCAGTAATCGCACATCAAAGGCATCCTGACTCAGGGTACGAAGCGGATTTTGAAGATAACTCATTCAGGAGTCAATTTGAACAATCAGAATCCATACAAGTTGCACCACAAGAATCAGAGTACACACACTACAGTATTTCAGTAGAAATCCTAGAACCAGAATCACCAAAAATCATACAGATAAGTGACAACGAAGAAGAAGTGGTAGATAACTTTGTAAATCAAGAGATAGCATCCCCACATCAAGAGGAACAAGCAGTCAATGATAGAGTAGAACAAGTCAGATTTGACTTAAATTTGTAAGCTCTTCCTTCTTTCTTCTTCTTCTTTCCTTCTTTCAAACAGCAAAAGTACTTTATTGTAACCGTGAAATAAAGAGAGTTTTTTGGTAACTATGGCCTCACACAATAGCTTACCTATACCAGAATTTAACGGTTATGACTATGAGTATTGGTCTATAAATATGAAGACCTTGCTCATAGGTAGAGGTTTGTGGGACATCATAGAAGAGGGCTACACAGAACCCTCAGACTGGACAACACTTAGTGCCACAGACAAGAAAACACGAAAAGAAGAGAAAAAGAGCAACTCATCTGCTCTTTCTCATCTCCAAGCTGCATTGGAGAAAAGCATATTTCCTAGAATCGTTGCTTGTACGACTGCACAAGCTGCATGGAAAGCATTGAGTGATGGATTCCAGGGTAGTAATCAAGTGAAGCAGGTAAGGCTTCAAACATTGAAGCGAGATTTTGAAAATCTCCGAATGAAAGATGATGAAAAAGTCGGTGATTATTGTGTTAGAGTAAAAGCAATTGTAGATAAAATGGTTACACTAGGCGAAGAAATCAAGCCTGAGACAATTGTAACAAAAGTGTTGAGAACACTTACACAAAAATGGAACCATATTGCCATAATAATAGAAGAATCCAAAGATCTTTCCCTTTTAACATTCGATGCATTGATCGGATCGTTAATGTCACATGAAGAGAGGTTTCCTGAAACTCCTTCAACAAGCTATGGAGGCGATGATAAGGCCTTCACTTCCAATGAAAATAATGGAAGAGGATGGGGAAGAGGTCAAGGTAGAGGCAAGCAAAGAGGTAGAGGCAAAGGCAACTACAGAGGAGGCAATTCCAATAGAGGAGGCAACTCATACAGAGGAGGCAACCAACAAAGAGGTGGAAATCAGAATCGAGGTGGAAATCAAGGACAAAGTGGCAATCAAGGGCGAGGAAGTGACAAGTCCAAATCAGCATGTTTCAACTGTGGCAAGTTGGGTCACTTCGCTCGTGACTGCTGGTCAAAATCTTCACAAGGCAGCAACAGTCAATATGGTAATTATGGAGAAGAAGATGATATTTCTAATCTTTTTCTGTCATATGGCCAATCAGAACAGAATCTAAATGACACATGGATTCTGGATACTGGTTGTTCCAACCATATGAGTGGTAAAGAACATTTATTTGCTACTCTCGATTCCACTTATAAATCCCAAATCAAATTAGGGGATGATAAGACATTGCAAGTAGAGGGTATTGGAGCCATGGAGGTTCCAACCAAAGAAGGACTAAAGAAAGTGCATGACATCTATTACACTCCAAAGCTCCAACACAATCTGCTAAGCGTTGGACAAATGATGGAGAACAATTACAAGCTTGTATTTGATGAAGGACAATGTATTATTTTTTATAAGAATAATTGTAATCGTGTCATCACATAGGTCCCCATGACCAAGAACAGGTTATTCCCTCTCAATTTTGATGAGCCAGGGGGAGCTCAAATTGCAAATGTAGCTATAACAAATCCAAGTGTCCTTTGGCACTTGCGATATGGTCACCTTAATTCCGCTAGCTTGAAACTTCTAACTTCTCAAGCTATGGTGACAGGACTTCCCAAAATCAATGAACAAAAGGAGGTCTATGAAGGATGTGCTTTGGGAAAGCACTCAAGGTCGAAGTTTCCAATAGGACAAGCATGGAGAGCCAACTATCCACTACAGTTAGTACATTCGGACATCTGTGGTCCAATACAAACACAGAGTCTCGAAAACAGTTCTTATTTTCTCACTTTCATAGATGACTTCTCTAGAATGTGTTGGATTTACTTTCTGAAACACAAAGATGAAGCTTTTGATTGCTTCATAGATTTTAGAAACAATGTAGAGAATCAAAGTGGGAATTATGTAAAATGTCTTAGGAGAGATCGAGGAGGTGAATACTCCTCAAAATATTTTTTGAAATATTGTAAAGCAAGTGGGATCAAAAGGCAATTTACCACTTGCCTATACCCCACAGCAGAACGGTGTGGCGAGAAAGGAAAAACCGCACCATAGTTGAGATGGTGAGATCGATGCTATAGTCTAAGCATCTAACTCATATGTATTGGGCAGAGGCTATAAGAACTAGTGTATATATTCTAAATAGAAGTCCAACTTCTAGTTTAGATGGTGTCACTCCTTATGAGGCGTGGTACAGAAAGAAACCTAATGTAAAGCATTTCAAAGTGTTTGGTTCTTTAGCATATGTACACATTCCTGACGAGAAAAGGAAGAAGCTTGATCCAAAAATTCAAGCTTGTATATTTGTAGGGTATTGTGAGTCTACAAAAGGATATAGACTCTACAATCCCAAGACTCATAAAGTTGTAATCTCTAGGGATGTAATTTTTGATGAAGGGGGAGAATGGGGTCATCAAAGAATTTTTGTTGATGATGAGTCCCAAGATGTAAGTTCTTCACGGGTACATCAGGTGTCTCCAAAGAAAATAAAAGGCACACTACCCCCTCCAAGCCCATACGGGAGTACTACATCAAGTACTTCAACAAACACTCCAAGTCCTTCTCCATAGAGATCGAGTAAGTTCTTCACCGATGGACATCGACAGAGACTCTCCATCAAGAGGCAGAAGAATATTACAAAATCATCCATCCTTTCAAATGTTGGATCAGAATTTCCAAAGAAGATTCACTAGAAGTCAAGCTAGTGAGATGAATACAATTTTGCAACAACTTGAAAATTTGCAATTGTATGGAGATGATGACTCCCATGATCCTATGGGAGATGTAGTCAATTATGCTTTATTGGCTAGTACACAGCTAGAACCGACTAGCTATGAGAAGGCATGTACTCAAAATGTATGGCAAGAAGCCATGAAAGAGGAAATAACCTCTATAAACAATAATGATACATGGGAGCTAGTAAAGCTACCCAAAGGAAAAAAATGTGTTGGGTGTAAATGGGTCTACAAGACCAAGTACAATGTTGATGGAAGCATTGAAAGGCATAAGGCGAGACTAGTAGCAAAGGGTTTTACTTAAAAATTTGGCATTGACTATGAGGAAACCTTTGCTCTTGTTGCACGATAAGAGACAATCAGATCAGTTCTTTCCTTAGCAGCCCATAAAGGATGGAATGTACAACACATGGATGTGAAGAGTGCTTTTATGAATGGATACTTGATAGAAGAGGTTTATGTTCAACAACCTCAAGGTTTTCAAGAACAAGGAAAAGAGAACCTTGTTTACAAATTGAAGAAAGCACTTTATGGCCTCAAGCAAGCACCAAGAGCTCGGTACTCACGCATTGATGGCTATTTCAGCAAGTATGGATTCACTAGAAGCAAAAGTGAACCAACTTTGTACTACCTAAAGCAAGGAGTAGACATTCTCATAGTTTGTTTGTATGTGGATGATCTAATATTTATGGGTAGTAACAATAAAATGAATATGGAGTTCAAAAACTCCATGATGAAATAGTTCGAGATGAAAGATCTTGGTTTAATGCGATACTTCCTAGGCATGGAAGTGCATCAATCAAATAAAGGGATCTTCATATGTCAACACAAGTATGCTCGAGACATGATCAAGAAATTTGCCATGGAGCAGTGCAAATCAGTTGCAACTCCAACTGGACATGGGATCCAATTGAGCAAGGATGATGGAGCATCAAAGGTTGACATGACCACTTACAGAAGCATGGTTGGGAGTCGATGTTTCTCACCAACACCAGGCCCGATATTCAATATGCAGTTTCTCTAGTTTCAAGGTTTATGACTAGTCCATCTGAGTTGCATTTACAAGCAACTAAAAGAATTTTAAGATATGTAAAAGGTACATTGGATTTTGGAATCCATTACCAAAAATGTAATTCTGTGAAATTAGTTGGCTTCAGTGACAGTGATTGGGGCAGCAACATAGATGACAGGAAATCTACATCAGGGAATTATTTTAGTCTAGGATCAGGACTAATTACATGGAGTTCCAAGAAACAAACTGTTGTAGCATTGTCATCAATTGAGGCTGAGTATATAGCCATCACTCATGCTAGTACTCAGGCCCTATGGTTAAGAAAAGTTCTTGAAGATATTGGAGAAAGTCGAGTGGTCCAACTCGATTGTATTGTGATAACATAAGTGTCATTCAGTTGGCATACAATCCAGTCCACCATAGGAGATCAAAGCATTTCGATATGAAGTATCACTTCATTCGAGATATGGTGGAACAACAGATAGTTGAGCTTCAATATTGTAACACTTTGGATAATATTGCAGACATCTTCACCAAAGGTATAGCTAAAGCTCAATATATAAAGTTGAGAGACTGTATAGTCAGTCCTCTCAACTTTAAGGGGGAGAATGTTGGAAATAAAGCTAGTAAAAGGAGTAAAAATGTGTAAAAATTTGTTTCAACTGTAAGCTTTGGATCTTACCCCTTTTACCTCCTTGGATGACAACTGATTAGGCAGGTAGGTTGACTTGGACGACAGCTGACTGGGCGGATTGGATGGCAAGGGCGGCAAGGCGAACCAATTCTATTTCCCTTTCTCTTTTCCTCCCTATTTCTCCTATTTTCCTAACTTCCCTATATTCCCTAAAGTCATTTGGAGTTACCATTATAAATACCATTGTAATCTCAATTTTCTAAGGTTCAATATATATTATTTTCTATTTGCTCCTAATTTTTCTCTCACAAACCACACCCTATCCTCATCACTCTCATTTTCCAATTCATCAAGTATCATGATATATTGGATCATTGATAGACCACGAATGTTTTGATTTTCATTTTCAAGTTCTCCCAATGCTTTTGTAAATTGTGCAGGTAGATGGATGATCAGTTTTTTTATGTTTTATCCATTAGAAATGGTCATCTGGCCATCTCTAAAACTTATGTAAGCATCGAATATTGCCATCCAAGGTCTACCTAATATTAATGGATATCCACCCAACCCAAACTTTGATTGTAACACTAGGAAATTTGTTGGATACTCCCATGAATCCACTGTAATAGTGATATCCTCCAGTATTGCCTCTAGGAGCATTGTAGATATGTTTGCCAAATGTAAAATAGTCTTGGTTGGCTTCAGTTTTTATAGTTTAAGTTTTTATATGGTTTCTTTGGGTATGACATTAATGGCAGCCCCAAAATCTACTAATGTATTGGGTAAAATGCAGCCCTCTATTTGTACAATTAGGACAGGGCTTCTTGGATCTAAGTATTTTTAGTTGTAGGTGTTATCTAACATGAGATCAGCTAACTGATCCACCAAACTAATTGACTTTGTTGGTTTTCCTCCTAGTTTCTTCAAGCATAATTCTCTTATGGCCTTACCATACATAGGAATATCTTTGATGGCCTGAAAGAGAGGGATTGTGACTGTAAGGTTATTTAGACTAGAGAGAATATCAAATTCTGATTGTACTAGATTTTTAGGTTCCTACAATATTTGTGGAAAATGTGGAACCTCTTCTCTCTTATTTATAGGTGTTGATTCATCTTCTAATTCTACTATAAGAGGTAATTCCTCTTTTCCTAATTCTATGTTTTCCTCCTCTTCTACCAGAGGAGTGACTTCTACATCGACTTGTTTTCCTAGCCTTAATTCTATTGGACTACAGTCTACTATAATATTTTACATGGGGTACATCTCATTATCCACTTGATAAGTTAGCTAATGTTTGTTATTTTTATTAGTTTTAGGTTGTGCTGGCAGTTGAGCAGGCCTGAAAGCAGGAGGGGTTGGCAAGGTTGGTTGTAGTGGAACTCGAGTAGCCTATTGTGGGTTTTGATTCCAAGAATTATAGTTACTCCATTGCTACCCAGGATATTGGTATTGCACCCATGGATAGGTATTATAAGGATTTGGTCCTTGGGGATATTGATTCTAAGGTTGTCCCCACCAACCCATATTGGATGGTTGAGCTTGACCTTGGTTCTGTAAATTTTTGCCCCCATAATATGGCATTCCTACTGGCATGTTGTTTCCCATAGGAGAATGCTACCAGTTTCTCCTATTACCCATGAAGTATTCTTCTACTACGTTAGGTTCCTCTCTAGGTTTTTATAACTGTGGATATAGCTTTGTTTTGTGATCTTTTGAACATACAACACACACTCAAACTTTGTTTTCTAGACATTCATTTGTAGGGTGCTTTCCCTTATATTTGGGATAAAAGTAGGCCAATGCTACCTCATTCTCCTGCTTCTTTTCTGAAGTAGAAGTGTGTCCATTTTAAGAGCCAAAGATAATAACATCTCACTCTTGAGGTCTTCAAGCATATTACCTATTTTTGTTTTAGTGATAGTGGCTGGTTGTTTGATATTTCTAGGGATTAACTTACCTTTCCTTATTGAAATTTTTTGACACAAAAACTGAATATCATCCATCTAATTTTGATAAATATCCCCTCTAGAAATAATTTTTAAGGATTCCAAAGATTCATTTGTGAGTCCCTTTAATAAGATGCTTCTTAAGGACCTATCTCCTAGTTTTGAATGGGATGATCTTTGCAAATTAAAGTTGAATCTATCCCAATATTCCTCCACAGATTCCTCTTACTTTTGCATCATGTCTAGGACTTCTTCCATTACATCACCTACTCTACCAAAATCTTGGTATTGATCTAAGAAAATTCTCTTCAATTTTTCTCAGGTAGTTATCCGTTTATCCCCCAAACTGATGAACCAGTGCAAAGCTTAATCATCAAGAGTGGAAGGGAATAATTTTAGTTTTTGAGCATCAGCTGTATAATCCATAGATCTGCATAAAACATCAAATTTAAATAGAAATAGATATGGATATTTTGTTGGTAGTCCTCTAAAGGTTGGAATGTAGTTCAGGGAGATATGCTTCATCTTGTGATCTCCCCCTACCTCTTCTATCAAAAAATTAAAACTAGTGGATGCTTCCTTTGCATAAACCATCTTGTCTATGAATGGGATATCTACACCAGCTACATTCAAAGCAACTTTCAAGGCCTCTAGTTCATTTCTCTTATCCTATAGAAGTATTACTAAATCTATGTTTGATATAGTTCCTTCTCTAACCGCTTGCCAACGTTAAAAGTTTAATAAGTCTTCCTTAGACTAAACTCTACTTATATTTGATCCTTCTCTACTATGTTTCTGATTTGTTTCAGAAGGATCTTGTGCAAATAATGGATGTTCACTCCAATGCACAGGTGGAGATTGTGGAGAAGAGAATTCAGTCTTAGGATTAGGTACATATGAAGTAGAAGACTTTTGAGAAACATCTTTATTTTTAACAAAATGACCATCCGGTCCTCTATTCTTAGGTGAACTCATACAAAGCTTTAGGAATGGAGGTTCTATAGGTAGCAACCTAAACTATTGCTAACATGCTTCCTTCATAACAAGAAATTACAATAGGCTACTCCCCAACAATGATGCCAAAAATTTGGGCAAAAACATTGGTTAGTTTCCTATATTTAAGTTCACTACCTCATTTAATTTTTCAACCCGAGGTAGCTCGTAGACTTGTGAGAAGCCTTGCACATTATATGCTTATAATTTCCAACACAGATATGAGTCCCTCAAATTTATGGTTTAGGGGGTGTTGGTGTTCGTTGAAGTTTTGAATTTGATTTCTAAACCACTAATCTATCCTACGCTTATGAAAACATGCCTAAATTACATTCAAAAATTAAAACTACACATTGTTGGAATTTATAAAAAATAGGAGAAAACAACAAAAATTTAAATTAACTTACAGAAATAAAATAAAATTAAATAATACATAAAATGGGGGAAAGGTAATGGAAGAACACTATTGAGAGTGGGCCCATGCTTCCAGCAGGTTCTTCCCACGTTAAATCATTCATCGGATGCTATTCTATTTAACCAAATATGACTCAAAAATAATTTATTAATAATTATAGTAGAATAGATACAGGGAAAATTCGAGATCATGTTTTTAGGTGTGGCTTGCATATTTATAAGAAATGTAGCCACACCCTATTACAAATGGGAATCAAATCAAATTTTTTATTCTACTTTACAACAACATGCATTAAATAAAGGGAATCGAGCAAAGTACTTCCCCTAGTTAAACAGTCGAGACTTACACCCAATCATACAAGAGGTTATTAGCAAAATACAAGTGTTTATTAAACACCAAATTTTTTGCAATAGAACTTGATCCTGGAATGTCCTCTAGTACTAAATATTCTACAACAACATGATCCTAGAAAGTGCTCTGATACCACTTGTTATGAACCTCCTTGCTCATCCATAGGAATTAGTACCAATTTATAAAAATATTAAAACTCGTACTCTCAATGAATATAAGAACATTCACATGTATGTTGGAAAATCATTAAATTAATTTATGAACAACTCATATAAGATAAAACATGCAAATTCTTCAATTTATTCAATTATAAATTGAACCCTTAAGGTAGGGCAACATCGTACAATGCTCCTTATGAGAAGGAAGCCACTCCTTAATATATATCAACTTGAGATAAATACAATATTATTCTCTTCATGTCCCCTCTATGATTCTTTGCCCACATTTATAGTGCCCAACTACTTATCACTCCCTCTTATCCATACATGTGGAATAATTATATTTATTAAAATATTATAATATTAAATACTTATCTTGAGTACCTAACATTTTCAACATCCTGCTCCTTCCACCTTGTAGGATTTTTAGATTCAAGATACATGTCCTTTTAGTTTATGATGGTCATTCTCCATCTACCCAAGTTCTTCAAAATAAGACTTTACCCCACAACTTCCATTAATGGACAAATATCATGTTCAACTTAGAGGTGGCAATTGGCTTCACTTGGATTCTCATCATCATGAAAACTTACTAAACCCACCTGGCTTTGTCTAACTTCCACATTCAACATGATGTATTATGATTTTCCTCCTATTGTGTAACACATCGGGGTCCAATGCTTTTATGGTTGGAAGGAATTATGAGGAAAGCAATGAATAAAAATCAACTTATAAAATGTAATGTAATATTAAAACATAATATAAAATGGTCATCTAGAACAAGGATGACAAGCACATGTTTCATAAGCTACTTTCTAGATCCTCCCAATTGTCTTCTAGAAAAGAGGTAGTTGTCTCATTAAATATAGTTGTTGACCCTAATAGGTGGTTTGTAATACTTATAAATATGTAGTATTATCCAATAAATGGGAAACAAAAATTTGGGTTCAAAAATCCATATCACCCAATTAGGGGGATTTCTCATGTTTGGTTCCAAATTTGTATTTACCATAGCTAAAAATCGATTTGGCCAAATTTTGAAAACTTTTTCCAAGTCCCCACCTAGAAAGTGATACACTCCAATATTTGGAAGATTTATTCCATTTAGGACCAACCACCTATAAAACAAAAATTTATCAAATTTAAATCCAAGGAGTAATTCACTCCATCCATATATTAATTTGCTTTGAGAAAGGAAAAATTTCCCAAGTAGATCTAAAGAATGATTCGCACAAATTCAAAAGAGTGATTTGCTTGAAAGATCAAGAAATTTTTCTAGCTCCTCAAAGGGAAGTGATTCACCCCTAAATTGAAGTGATTCACTCTAAGATATTTGCTTGGCCTTTCTTTTGCAAGATTTTCTAAGTCATGTCACTAGAAGTGATTCACTCTAGTAGATAGTGATTTGTTCCATGAGTCAAAAGAAATTTAATTTTTTTTTAATTTCTTATAAATGACCTTAAAATTTGTCCATGCAAGTATGTACATGACGTAACCCACGCTTATGAGTACATGCCCAAAATGCAACATTTAAGAAAAGAATTTTAATTGATGAAATTAATTGTGTACCAACAAAGTGTTAGCTTTTGAAGCTAAATACTTAAGATAAAATCAACCAAAATATCTAGAATAAATTTGCAATACAATATATATAATAATGATAATATTCTAAAAGTATAAAACTCATAAATAACTTCAACTATAACTCATAATTTTATCATTAATTAATGCTCATAAAAATGTATCTCTATTGAATCAAGGATCTCAAGTATCCATACTTCCATATTATAAAACATATCATATCCTATACATATAGGATGTAAAGTGGCTCTTCATATGGAGCACTCTTGGTCTTCACTCTTCTAGAGACTTTCCAACTTCCTATTCTATGGACTCATGTGCACATGGACAACTATGCACATTTACAATACCAAAATACTTTGAACACTTTATTAATATTTGTTCATTTATTACATTGCATAAAGTAAATACTCATCTTCTAATCTAGGACACTCTTTCCTAATCTAAGGATGTACCAAAGGTGGTACATTAGCATGTATTAAATAATGTAATATATTTTAACACCCCTTGTATTACATTATTTGGTTATTGAAGACTTTAGTATTCAATATGGATCTTCACTTCTTAACTCACTTTGCATTGTATATCTTCTTGATCAGGATCTTTTTCTTCTTGCTTGTCTCCATAATTGATGTCTATATATAAGCTTTTATATGATGTTGCATTGTCATTTGATTCCTACAAAAACACTTTTTTTCTTTGTCCTTCATATCATAAGTCTTCTTTTGTACAGAACCTTCTGAGCATTCACTTATAGCATCATGATAAGATCCTAAATTGGATGAACTTGAAGTACTCATATTATATGAAGAATGAAATACTTTCTCTAAAAATGATTCATCCATTTTTGTTTTCTTCTTAAGGGATTCAATCAACTCCTTTTGTTTCAAGTTCTCTTTGTGATATTTAAGTGTAAGCAATACCATGTATATTATACTAGCAATGTTTAGAGGAATCATAACACTATCTTTGTCATTATCAATTGCTTCAAACATTCTTGCATGTAGATAGTATTCTAATATTTCAAAATTTTCTTCTATTGCTTCCTTATAAATGAAACTTGAAACTAAGTCTAATTTTCCTTTAGACTTTTCAACCAAATTTTTAATTCCATATTTTATAACTTTTACTCTTCCCTTTCTAACTTCATTCTCCATTTATTTATTCAATAAACCCTTTGGAGTAGACATCCTTTTAGTTCCTTAGTATCAAGTATAGAAAAATGTTCTTCAGAAAAAACTTTGGGGTTGACTACCTTATGACTCCCTAAATACAATTTATTTTAACATCTAAATTTCTCAATCATGTGTTGATGTTGAATTCATTATAAATCCAAACTTAGAAATTTATAAATTCCATAAAAATATATTTGCAAATTTTATGAATTTAATTTAATTTAGAAAACCTTATTTCCCTGTTGGTCATGAATCTGCCTAAGTACAAAATATATGTGCATCCCAGACCCGACCAACATTGAAAGGCCAAAGGAAAGAGATGTCCTTCGGGCCAATATCTAGAGAGGGTTGGTTCCCGTACTAATCTAACAATGGATGGGAAATATGGCTATGAGCCAGAAATGTAAGGTGGGGATAAACTAGCAGCTAAAATCCAAATCAAGTTTTAATTAGCATGTAACAGAAAGAAAAGCATAGGAACCATTCACAGCTTGCAGAGATAACTTCCAATAAACATTTCAGCATTCAGTTCTCTATCAGGAATTAAATTCAAAATGCAGAATTTAAACTTATCTAACAAATATCATGAACATAACAGAAATGATAGGCAGAAAGTAATTGCATACACCACTGATCCAGGAACCAGAGCCAAATATCTTTCAATTGATGCAGAGAACTCAAAGTGTTTTTTGGTAGAGTGTCTATCCTCCTTCTTTACATCAAAATGCTTAGTATTTATAGAGGGTTGCACCTCTGTAATTAAATGCACATTAAAACAAAATGTTGGCTAGTCAAAGATCAAACATCAGCAATTTCCTCCTCGAAAACAACAATGCACAAATCAGCGCATTCTTCAGGAAGCAATGATCCCATTTTGGTGGAGAGCACCTGGGAAATCAGCAAGAATGGATGATGGAAAATCATTTCAGGAGTCGGTGCATTGAAACACAACAATGTCACGCAAAAATTAGGAGCTCGAACATTAAATCTTGGTTGCCACTTCATCATCTTGTGCCTCAAAATTTTATTTTCGTCAGGAAGACCCAATGAAAATTAACTTTGTTTGGAGAAGGAGTGAAATCAATGGATGGTGCCTCAAGAATGAACAGGATCACACAAAAATCAACAACATGAATTTTAATCTTGGAAATATTAATTTCTTTACCACAAGAATTGAATTCGTGAACGTTTTGTCTTTCTCGAAGATGATCTGCACTGAAAATGTTGGGAGTATCGGTATTTGTTTTTTAAATAAGCTTTCACTCAAATATTATGCCCGAAATGGGCCTTCAACATAATTTTACCCATGTGTGAGCCAAAATGAGCTTTCGCTTAGAAAGTGCTCTTGCCAACGTTTTCGCTTGGGATGCGCTTGAAGATGTATTTCACTAGAAAAAAGTGTGAAAGGAGAGTTTCACTTGAAAGGTGAGTGAAATTAATTAATTTCGCTCCAAAAGGAGGGTAAAAATGAATTTTGCTCCCTCTTGGGGTGAATTTGACTTTGGCATGAAATGCTTTTACATTGTTTTGCTTCCAAGTATCTTATTGTTTCGCTTGAAATCCATCTTAAAATAGCAAGTCACCCAAAAGAAGGGTAAATTGAATTTGAAGGGAAATGACTTTTATTATTTGAAGTAAATGCATTTTCATTACTTTCACTCCAAATGGGGTGCTTTTCCTTGTTTTTGCCCAAACTTGGATGAAACCATTTAATTTTCTAGAAAAGGGGTGAATTTCTGCATGCTTTCATTTGAATGATGCCCACTTAGTACTTTTACCCCAAAATTAACTAAAAATAGTAATTCACCCCAAAAAGGGTGAAATCACCTTTGATTTTGAATGCATGATTTTGGGTGAAATATTCTCTCTTTTACTTGTAAAATTTTCCCTTTGCTACAATTTTGGTGCTTTTCCTTGTTTTTGCCCCAACTTGGGTGAAACCATCTATAACCCATTTTCGTTGGTAAAATCACTTGGAGCTTTAACTTCTATTTTCACTAGTGAAATTATTGGTGCTTAGTTGTGCTTGGGAAAGTGGGTGAAAGCACTTTTTTTTTTTAGAATGAAATTAAAAAATATCAAATTAACAACACAAAATATTTCACAGGCTAGCAAAATTGCATTGTTTAATTTGTATACTTAGAATTTTACAAGGAAAAATTTAGTGTGGTAAAATTGCCAACACTTTTGGTGGCTCTTGGGGTATTCAGCTTATTTGGATGCAATCGACCCTAGGCCTTCATCCATTGGGCTCAACTATCACTTTTACTGGCTACATCAGATGATTCCCTTGATTTAGTAG
This sequence comes from Wollemia nobilis, assembly GCA_028583015.1. Lineage (NCBI taxonomy): Eukaryota > Viridiplantae > Streptophyta > Pinopsida > Araucariales > Araucariaceae > Wollemia > Wollemia nobilis. Next base: position 12,979,425 of record JAQPPZ010004624.1, on the reverse strand, counting down.
CCTCCTTTCATGCTTTCTCCACCCGTGCTTGTTCTTCTTGCTTTGTGAGACTCACACTGGTAGTCTCATATACTACAACCGCCTCAACCCAAGAATCTGAGTTGAACATAGAGGGATTGTTCAGTGAATCAATGATGAAGCGCAATATCTAGATGTGGTCCAAGCTAATGTGATTGGCTCTCTAACTCAGCTCCAATAGGGATGACTCGATGCGGGTGAGCCTCTTCATGAATGGTAGTACTTGTTCCTCTATAATTGGCTCCATCCAACTATCGATCTCTGAGGTATCTTCTATGAAACCTCTCCAGGTTGTCTCCAACTCTTACTTCGATAAAATCTCCCTCGATCATCTATGAAGCTCAAAATTTAGCATCAGCTACAACCTCAAAATAAATGAGCAAAATGCAACGCTCCTGTTCAAACATAGTAGCCAGCTTTTGGCCCTCTCTAGCTAGCTCTAATCTAGAAAAATAGTTGTGCAATGTAATCCTAGCATTGGACCAAGCTCGATCCATCCCACTCATTGGTGTAATTCGAAAGTCAGATTGAGCTAATACCTGAATCTTTAGTGCCATCTCTAATTTTGGTTCTAACTGCTCCTCGACATACTCCAAAGTTTGATCACCAAGGAGAATTACTATCCGACCTCATGAATATACAATAGAACCATGAGCACTTTTGCTACCCATTTTGCACAGTCTTCAATCAAATGATGATGAGCTTCCTTGATCTTCTCCTTGGAGAACCCCACTGATTGTGTGGCTTTTTCAGCTAGCTGATTCTGTAAAGATTCTAGTTGGGCAGTTAATGTCTACACCTATTGTTCAACTTCTTCCCATACTTTTTGATGCTCCTCGGCTACTTTCTCCAAGTCTTCCACTTTCTACTTCCAATGCTCTACCTCTGATTTTGTTGTCTCCAGTTGTGCCCTATTTTTGACTAGAGCTTCTTCTAACTCAATGATCTTCACCTCAGCCTCAAAAAATTTCTTCTTGTAATGCTCACCGTGCAGGTAAAGTGAGCTCATATCCACCTAAATATTCCCCATCTTCTCTAGTATCAATCTTCGTCAGGTCCTCTATAATGACTTCATAAGCATAATCACTTGGAGCCATCTCTCCTTGGGGCTTCTGGACCTAGGGAATCATCTTTACAGTGTGGGACTCCATAGCTTCAGGGTCAAAGGAGACCTTCTTCAATGTCTTTGTTGGAGCTTGAGCCTCTTTTCTCTTATAGATTTTTAGCCACTATGATGAACTCTGGTGGGCTCGACTTATTTTTGCTACAATAGGATGCTCTGGCACAACCTCCATCTTTGATTCTAGTAGCACCTGCAACTCAAGGAATGGAGAAAATGGAAAGTGAGCCTACTGAGGGTTTGGCTCGAGAAGGGAAGTAGAAATGGGAATAGTTGATGGAATGGAGATGGTTGAGGGAATGAAAGTGAGGGGTTCGACTATAGTTATACTTACTCGAGGAGGAGCTTGTGTACTTATAGCCATGGTAGAAGTTACTGTAATGGAGGATGAAGGGAGTAAAAATGGATTGGGTGTGGATGCAAAAGAACTGAAAGAAATGGAAATAGAAGAAGAGGGAATAGAAGAAGAGGGAGCATTGGTGATTGGTGATTGAGAAATAGAAAGTGAAATGGAAGTGGAAGGTATACCAAATGGGGGTGAAATGGAAGTGATAACTATAGAAAGGGGTGTGATAGTCACCAAATACTCATGAGTAAGGGAAGAGGGTAGAGAAAATGTACCTTCGGGCTTCGACACCATTTGAGTTGATGATGAGGGTGGTTGCGATACTAGCTCCTCCTCTGCCTGATCTTCCTTCAACTCTTCCTCAATCTCCTCTTCAAGATTTATGAACTCCATATTCTGGCCAAGCTGCTCTTCCTGGACCAAAGGAATAGTCTCTAAAATGTCAGCCTGTGTAGCTACAACTATAGGAGGAGGGTTTGTACTAGATGAAGAGATTGCACCAGTCCTTGGCTTCTTGGAGATTTTTGAAAAGGAAGTACCTCACGCTTACTCCTCTTCTTATGCTAGAGCTGCTTTTCTGGTGATGGTTATTTTTCTTCCTCCACAAGTGGTGCTTCCTCAACCACATGTTGCTCTCCTCCAACCATGATCTCTTCATTGTCAGATATTTGAAAGCTTTGAGGTATAATTTTAGTGAAAGAGATCGGTTGGTAATTGTCATAATATTCATCATATATGTCTGAAAATATATCATCCATCGCCAGGCCATAGGCTGACCCATTTTTCCTCGGTGGGCCCTCATAACCCACCAGTTGGTGATTTTCTCCTCAGACCAAGCGGGAAACTGATCTTTCATTTTGCTAAATAGGCTTAGAGGAGGAATCTGGTGCTTGTGGACTTTAGGATTATATTCGACCTCCATCTCATAGAAATCATGCCATGGTGGGAATGTCATCATTTTCTCAATGTGCCATTCGAGATCATGCCCTTCTGGATTGTTCCTCTACTACTCAATATCTACCCAGGGGCAACAATGAAAACTCTTTGCCTTAGTAAGTACCATGAAATGACCCAAAGGGTCATATTTCCACCACTAGGGCAACTCAACCAAGCCGAGGTCATAGAGGGTTTCTGTAATCAACTAATTTTGTCCAACCTAGCTTACTTCAATGTCATCGAAACAAAAGGGCATTGTACATGTGGTTCGTTTCCCTCGACCCACCCCATAGACATGATTAATGAAATCATTCTAGTGGGCAACCTCCAACGTAAAAAGGTGCTCTATAGAAAAATATGGAAGGAGAAATGACTTACCAATAAAGCCAAAAATTTGTACAATGATGCCTTGCATCAACAAGAAAATATCACCTTTCTCCTTCATGATGACCTCCTCTCTCATCACCCTTGGCACTCTCTCACATGTGCCAAAAATAAGCTCGAGGGCGGGGCCCAAGAACATTCGGTTGAAATTATAATATGACTCCTTTCTGGACAAACTCGGAGTCCATAAATAAACTAGCAGCTTCCTGTCTACCACATCAGTCTGCTTGACAGCTATAAATGAAAAATGTTGGTGCATGTGGAAAAAGAAATACCATGCTAAAAATGAAGAATATCTGAACACTACCTCTTCTCCACTCTGCACTCTCTCCAACTGGGTATGCATTCTTCGAGCCATGTAATCCACCCAATCAAAGAAAATTGGGTTCGTGCTCGTTGTCATTGTTGTTGGAGCATAGAATTCTACCTATGAAATACATTGTACAAGTATCGCTTACCATTTATGCACTATAGAATCGGTAGGAAGACCAATCACCCAGGCCAACATAGAAAACATGTCTGGACTCTTAAAATCTATCAGAGGCTTTGGCAAAGTTGGCAACTCTCCAAATTATGGTATCTTTATCAATTGATTCTCCATGAACTGGCGTAATGTCACAGTCGACTGGTACCTTTCATCTTGCTCCTTGAGATTTAACTTTTTGAACATAACATCTGGAGGAGGCCTCACCCCACAAGCAAATGCTTCTCTAACTATGTTAGATAAAATGGTGAATAATCTATCTCCCTTTACATTTTGAATAACTCTTGTGGTGGGGTTATAAAATTTTGAAATAGCCAACACCAATTCTGGGTAAGCATGAATAGGTGTACATAGGTACCAAAACATTTATGCATGATATGCAATAGTTAATGGGATTTCTGGCATCAAGCCTTGTCTGACAACAACTTCTACATCCTAGCACAATTTTTCCATGCCCTTGTTTGAAATGATGTAGTCACCAATCTGAGCCAGTGCATCATAATATGGATCAAGCTCTATATCTTCGTTTCACCTAGATTTTTTAGCTTTCTTGCCTCCTACTTTTTTCTATGTTTTCTTCATCTCGACAGCTTTCTTCCCCATCTTCATCCTTCAATAATTTTACTTCAGCACTCTAACAGTTCTACAATAAAGCAACAATTCAGAAAAGTTGAGTGACAATCCTACAATGCTCTAGAGAAAATACTCTTGATATTTCTTTGTCTGCAAGCTTCTGGTTCACCTTATTTATAGTTTTTACTTCCAACTACCCAATTTAATGCATGTGGTATGCACTTGAGAAATTTGGGTGAACGTGCTCCTTGGTTCTCTCACTTGACATGCTTTTTTATGATTTTTAACGTCTAATAATGCCCTTGCACTATAAATATTCTTTGAACATCGTGCCCAACCATTTTTAATCTTGAGGGGTGTAATCTGGTTATTTAATGGCTAACTTCGAGAATGATGAATGTGATGGGGTGAAATTAGTAAATTTATTGCATTAAGATACCGAAAATATCTTCTCTAAGTTTCACCAGTGAAATTAGCTTGATCTCATGCATTTAATTGAAGTTTACTCTAAAATTAGCTCATGCTAGTGTGAATGTTATTTCGAGTGCACTTGTTTTTCTAGAAATGTCAACTAGGGCAAAAATAATCATGCAACTGATGGTTTCATTCAACTAGCACTCTGAAAATATTCTTCCTTGCTTTGCTTGGTGAAATTACATGCTTGGAAATCTTTAAAATAATTCATCTTCTTTAATTGCCCGAAAAAACAAGCTTTATTTGGAAAAAGCAAGATGTAAATTAATTTCACCCCCTTCCGTGCCGAAAATAAACTTTGCCAACTGAAGTCCCTAAAAAAGCATGTGAATTTCTCTCTTAACTCAAGCTTTCACTCTGAAAATGTCCTTTGGGGAAGTTAATAGGAATTTCACCCCAAAAATGGAAAATACATGGCGAATTCTCTTTTTTGGGTGAAAATAACACCTTTTTTTTATTCTTGCTTTCTCACTTTTTGCTTTTCTTTTATATTTTTCCTAGAAATTAAATATAGGGGTGCTTTTTAATGAAAAAGCAAACCATTAAAATCCATATGTGTTCATGCTACCAAAAATGACGCTTTTAATAATTTTTTTAGAGAAAATAACCTACTTTCTTTTAATGCTTTCACCCAAAAATGACCAAAAGATCCTTTTAAAATGTTTTTGGGGTGAAAATAATTTTTCTAGTGAAGAAGTGCTTTCGGAGTGAAATCACCTGCTCAGGGTGAAGTTAAATTCTCCTGGTGAAACTACTTTTTTTTTATTAAAATAAAACATACTTAGCCATTTAAAAATAAAATGACATTAAAAGAAAACTATACACATATTTACATACTTGGTCTAAAATTTTTCACTGATGATAGGCCTTCAAATGAAGACCATTTACTAGAATCGACAACACATGGTCATCCATATCCTGCAAGTAATAGGAATTGACTTGATTCACACCCAAAATCTAGAAATGGGCCCTCCCATATCACCTCGAACTTGTGATGCTTGCCTGGATTTGCCTTGTTCTCATTCCATTTCAACACCAGATCACCCACCTTGAACACCTTCTCAGAAGTCTTCTTACCAAACCACTTCTTTGTCATTTGGGCATGTTCCATGAAGGCATTGTATGATTTCTCCCTCTCTTCCTCCAACTGTAAAAGTTGAGCCAACCTTGCGCTCATGGGGTCAAATTCATCATCTTCACCATCAAGTAAGTGCAAGGATTGAAGGGTCAGAAATTCAATATGAATGGGCAAGACTACCTCTTTTTCGTACACCAAGGAATAGGGGGATGTCTTGATAGATTTTTTCACTGAGATGCGATCGGCCCATAAGGCTTGGTTCAAGAGCAAGTGCCAACTTCGCTTGTTATCTCCCAGAGTCCTCTTCAGAATCTTGAGTAGATTCTTGTTCATGGATTCGGCCAGGCCATTTCCCTATGGATAGTAATTTGATGAGGTTTTTAAATAAATATCATACTTACCCATGAACTCATTGATTTTAGCATCGATGAATGGGGTTCCATTATCTATTATAATTGCATCTGGGATGCCAAAATGAGTGATCAATCCTTCAAGGAATGAGATGACCACCTCTTGGTTGGCTTTCTTGGTTGGAATTGCTTTGGTCCATCGAGTGAAATAGTCAGTTGTAGTTAGAATGTACTTATACCCTATGGATGAATTAGGATCAATGACCCCAATGAAATCTAAGCCCCATTATTGAAATGGTGCTTCTACTTGAATCAGATGAAGGGGTAATGATGCATTCCTACTTCTACCGATATATCTCTGGCATTTGTCATAACTTTGATTGACTTTGAAAGCATCTACAAAGAGAGTGGGCCAAAAATAACCTACTTTGATGATCTTCAATGCCATGGGTCTCCCTGCATAATGGCCTCCTAACAATCTAGAATGGAATTCTTCTAGGATTTTTTGCTTCTCTAATTCTTTGATGCACCTGAGAAGTACTCCATCAATATTTTTGTGGAACAATCCATTTGGCAACATCACATACCTGAGGGCCTGTAGTCTGAATCTCCTTCTCTGTGAAGCATTGAGATGTGAAGGACATCTTCCTGAATTAAAATATTTGACAAGGTCCTCTATCCAATCATGATCAATTGTAGAGTGATTAGCGAAATTACTTCTACTTACTGAATCTTCAAGTTGGCAAACCATGGATTCGAAAGCAACGCTTCTTGCCAGCTCTTGACATAGTGCTCGGCCTTGAACCAACTTGGTTGGTCGGATTTCAACATCATACTCCTAGATTTTGGAAACCCAACCAACTCTCTTGTCTCCAAGCTCTCCTTGAATGATGAAACTTTGGACATCTAGATGAACAACATAAACTATTATTTTTCTCTAGGAAATAAAATGTCGAAACTTCTTCAAGGACTTCATTACCGCATATACTTGCTTCTCAATGAAATTATATTTCTCTTCATGTGGTTGGATGACTTGGCTTAAGAAAGTGATTGGACGCTCATCTCCATCATCTCCCTTCTGCGTGAGCATCACTGCGTAACTCTCTTGTTCACCAATGACATACAGGATAAAATCCTTTGAATAATCAAGGTTTACTAGAATCGGGGCTTGAGCAATTCTTTCTTTGATTTCTCTGAATGCTCACTTCCTCTGCTCAGTCCATTTGAACTCAACATTTTTCTTTAAAATCTCAGTCATCGATTTTACCACTTGGGTGAAATCTACAATAAACTTTCGAATAAAGTTAATCTAGCCAAAGAATGACTACAAATCCTTCTTTTTGGCTAGCAATGGAAGCTTCAAAAGAGCCTCAGCTCTAGCTGGATCAATAGCTAAACCTTTCTCTAAAATGATATGGCCTAGGAGCTTTCCTTCTTTCACCATGAATATAGACTTCTTCGGATTGATGGATATTCCAAACTCTCAGTATTTCTCGAACACTTACCTTAAATGTAAACTATGCTCCTCCCTATTGTGAGAGAAGATAGTCATGTCATCCAAATAAATTACAATGACATGATTTAACAACTCACCAAAATCTACGTCCATCACTCTTTGAAAATTTGCTCCAGCGTTCGAGAGACCAAATGACATTCATTGATAAGCAAACGTACCCCATTTTATGGTGAATATCATTTTATATTGGTCTTCATCCTTGACCCAAATCTGATTATAGCTAGAGAATCCATCCAATAGAGAAAATCTTTGAGCTCCTACAACTACGTGAAGAATCTGATCAATCTAGGGTAAAGGATAATGATCCTTTAGGGATGCTTGATTCAAATTTTGGAAGTCAACACATAGGTGAATATCTCCATTCTTCTTTCGCATAGGGACCAGATTCGCTACCTAGGTAGAATGCTTAATCGAGTAAATGATCTTGGCTTCCAACATCTTCAGTAGTTCAACTTTCATCAAGGCTTCAATCTTGGGATTGATTGGCCTCTACTTCTACCTGAAGGGTTTCACTCCTTCCTGTAGCTCAATGGTATGTTGGATCACATATTTGTTGTAGCCTTTCAAATCTTGGTAGCTCCAAGTGATAATATCTAGGAACTCATGGCATAGCTCCTTGATCTACTCTAGCTCTTCTGGAGTGCAATCGATACCAACTTTGATTGACTTCTCGGGTCCCAACTATAGTTCAGTGTACTCCTCATCCACTTTGATCTTATGCTTTTTTGCTCTATCATTCTGATCAAAGAGACTCTCAAGCATAATCAATCCTTTTGGGATATGATTATTCCTTAGCTGGATTAGTCCTTCAACTTCTTCCTCATCAAGTGTTCTTCCTTCCATAGTACTAGCTTCTCTTATCAAGAAATTTACAATCTTCTCATCACTTTCGAACACTTGCTAGTAGATATTCTTTTCAGGATCGAAGGCCTATAAACTAACCTCACAGTCTTGGGTTTTCTCACCACATGCTCAATTGGAGAAAAGTTAGCACCAAGGGATGCTAGGAGATCAACATGTTTGTTCTGCTCCCGTGAGATCGCTTGGATGTTCAATGTTGTGTAAGCTTCAAACATGTCCCAAAATTTGTTGTGGTACACCTTCAGGTAGTGCTTCTTGGAGACACATTTATTCATTACTTGATTCACAATCAGTTCTGAATCTCTAAAAATCTATAGTTGTTTAATCCTAAGATTCTCTACTTTCTTCAAGCCTAGGCATAATGCTTCATACTTGATAGCATTATTTGTACAACTCCAGGTCAATCGGTATGAATAAGTTTTCTGTATGCCAAAAGGAGAAATGAGAATGATCCCTACTCTTGCATCATTCTTGCATCTTGCACTATCAAAGTACAACTTCCATAATTGATCTAGAATAGGATCTTGATCATCAAACACCTTCACTTCAGATTTTTTAGGCTTGGTAATGGTGTAACAACCAATTTCAGTCTCCATCATGGCATTAAAATCAAGCATTGAAAACTCATCTTCCGTTCAAAGCTCATCCAAAACTTCTTCCATCAAATCCAATTCTTCCAATTCTTCAGTCATCATGTTGATAAAATTCATGGATTTTTCTTCTTCTTCAATCTTCTCTATATGAAAAGTAGAAGGCTTCTCATTATAGATTCGGATTCTCTTCCCTTTGATAGGAATATCCAGATGGGAATAGTCCAGAGAAAGATAGCCTCCCAACTTGGTAATGAACTCTCTTGAGAGGCACATGCTGAAATACAGCTCTAGATCAACCACAACCACCTCTTGGATCATAGTGATCTGAGGTATTTTATGCAACACAATGGGGATATCTTTGATAACACCCACTATTCTCATAGGGGTTCCATATAATTACAAAATTCTAGGGCTTCTTCTTGTATATTCCATACCCATAACATCACAAACTGCCTTTGGCATGACAGTTATCGTAGTGCTAGAGTCGATCATGCAATTATGCACAATCCAACCCTCCATCCTGAGAGACAAGTAGAAAGGGGGTGGTCTATTCTTTCTAGTAGCTGAAGTAGTTAGTGTTTGAGAAAAAATAGTCTGAGTAGGATTCTTCCCCTTATCTTTAACAAACTTCAATGATTCTTGCAACAAGTCGACTTGTCCAGGCAATTGCAATGCATCATAGAGACTAACCTTGGTAGGAATCCTCTTCAGTTCTTCAACAATGTTGTACGTAGATGTGTTGGACTCCTTTCCTTCATTGGTAGCCTCATACTTGCTTCGATACTACTATGTAGCCTCTACCCTCTGATGCTTGGTCAAGGATGGGTATTTGAGCTTTTCTCTGGCCTGTTCCTCCGTTTTAGCTTTTGCTTGTGAATTTGAAGCCTTTTCTTACAATATTTCTTTCACTCATGGAGGTAAGAGATATTTTAATAGGATAGGTGCATCTGGCTTGGGTGCTGGAATATGCACTTTCGCTTGTGCTTATTTTTTCTCATTTTGCACCTTTGGGTCAGTAGGTACCTTCAATGGCTCCATTTCAGTTGGGTCTACTATGACTGGTTTTCTTCCAGCTCTCATGAGAACTAAAACTTGTTCTTCGGAAGGGACCATGAAATTATGATCAACTTCTGTAATCATGTTGATCTGACCATTGGAAGAGCTTTCTACCAATGTTTGCACATAGTTCAGGTGAACCATGCAAGTTTCTTCACCATGTGGATCATTGCAGGTAGAGCACCAATATGCCTTGTTTGATGGGCCAGCTTCTTCATTTGTCAATACGATCGGATTTCTCTCAGGCACCTTGTTGGTTGAAGTTGCTTGCTCCTTGGTGATTGGTAGAGGTTGAAATATCCTAGGCTAGAAATCTCTTTCAGCCTACTTCTTCTTAATCACCGTGATCTCATTGCTCATCACTCTTATGGTTGAGTTCATTGATTGCATCTCTTTCAACAACTTCTCTTGGGGATCAGGATTTGAGGGTGTTGGAGGAGCTGGTAATGGAAGTGGTACAGGTGGAGATGGTAGTGCTGGGAATGGAACCAGAGTAGGTAGTTATGGAATGGATGGAGCAGGAAGTTGTGGGATAGAAATTATCATCATGGTTTGAGATGAACTTAGATTCCATGAAGGGACCGGATACATGGGGGACATTGGTAGGGATTGAGAAGATGCGTTGGAATACAAATACTATGGGAGATCAAGAAATATAGGCATCATCATCTTCGGTGGAAGCTTATCGATAGCAATCAGATCAGCCTCAGCCTTTTGCATGGTAGAATACAAGGTCAAGAATGTATCAACGTTGGATTGATGGATGGCCATGCTAATGTCAGAATTGAAGGCTCGAAGGTAATAGAATGTGGCTTGTTTGGGAGTCGGTCGGAGACCATCGGGGACTCTCTACCAAGTTTGGGTGAACCTGACATTGAAGTCAATAATTTCCTCCTATGGATACCTCTGAATGGTGGTAAATTGATGCAATAGAGAGAAAGGATCCACTTGTTCATTGAAACCTTTTATCAATAATTCAGCCAATTGGTCCCATGTGGTAATAGTGGCAGGCTATAAAGATCGATACCAGTAAAGCAACTTCCCTCTAAGAGAGAGCACGAGCAATATTACCATGACATCTTCATCTGTGATGCTATGAATGGTCACTAGAGAAGCCACATCTTGGACATGCTCATAAGTTGTTTTTCCCGTACCATCGTAAGTAGGCAAAGCCTTCAATGCTGCTTGTGGAATCGGGTTCTGAGCTTGCATATTCAAAGCTTTGGAGTGATTCTAGGCTGGGAACTATCTTGGTGGTGGTGGTAGATTTTGGGCCATTTGGACTAGAGTGTTTGCTTGAGGAGGAGGAAAGCTAGTGGTTGTGCTAGCGGGACTTGAAGGAATAGAAAACACACCAGCTACCTATGAAGATGTTGCAATCGATGGAATAGTCGGAGTGACTAACCTAGGATGCTCTCCTAAAATTTGGGTGTCAAGCTCAAAGAACTCAATAGGATTTTCAAAATTTTTGGCCTTCGATCTTGTGATCATGAAGTAAAGCTTTCACTAACTTCACGTTCGAAGGCTTCTAGGTAAAATTGAGTCACCAGATGTTCTAGTCAGATAGTAAAAATATGAACATCAAACCTTAATACTGCTCAAAGTGGAACTTTTAATGTCCCATCGGGTATGCCAAAAATTGTTGGTCATGAATCTACCTAAGTACATAATATATGTGCACCCTAGACCCGACCAACATTGAAAGGCCAAAGGAAAGAGATGTCCTTCGAGCCAATCTCTAGAGAGGGTTGGTTCCTGTACTAATCTAACAATCGGTATAAGCTTAGGGTAACAGAAAGAGATGGGAAATGATAGAAAGGAATGGGAAATATGGCTATGAGCCAAAAATGTAAGGTGGGGATAAACTAGCAACTAAAATCCAAATCAAGTTTTAATTAGCATATAACAGAAATAAAAGCATAGGAACCATTCACAACTTGTAGAGATAACTTCCAATAAACATTTCAGCATTCAGTTCTCTATTAGGAATTAAATTCAAAATGCAAAATTTAAACTTATCTAACAAAGATCATGAACATAACAGAAATGATAAGTAGAAAGTAATTACATACAACATTGATCCAAGAACTAGAGCCAAATATCTTTCAATTGATGCAGAGAACTCAAAGTGTTTTTTGGTAGAGTGTCTATCCTCCTTCTTTACATCAAAATGCTTAGTATTTATAGAGGGTTGCACCTCTGTAATTAAATGCACATTAAAACAAAATGTTGGCTAGTCAAAGATCAAACAATAACAATTTTCTCCTCGACAACAATAATGCACAAATCAACGCATTCTTTAGGAAGCAATGATCCCATTTTGGTGGAGAGCACTTGGGAAATCAGTAAGAATGGATGATGGAAAATCATTTCAGGCGTCGGTGCATTGAAACACAACAATGTCACATGAAAATTAGGAGCTCGAACATTAAATCTTGGTTGCCACTTCATCATCTTGTGCCTCAGAATTTTATTTTTTCCAGGAAGACCCAACAAAAATCAACTTTGCTTTGGAAAAGGAATGAAATCAATGGATGATACCTTGAGAATGAATAGGATCACACAAAATTAGCAACCCTTTAAATCTTGGAAATACTATAAATATTAATTTCTTTACCCTAAGAATTAAATTTTATCAACCTTTAATCTTTCTCAAAAATGATCTGCACCAAAAATTTTGGGAGTATCGGCATTTGTTTTTTCAAATAATCTTTCACTCAAAGGTTACACTCGAAATGGGCCCTCCACTCGAAATGGGCCTTCCACATAATTTCACCCATGTATGAGCCAAAATGGGCTTTCGCTTAGAACGTGCTCTTGCCAACGTTTTCGCCTGGCATGCGCTCGAAGATGTATTTTGCTAAAAAAATGGTTAAATGAGAGTTTCGCTTTAAAGGTGAGCGAAATTAATTAATTTCGCTCAAAAAGAAGGGTGAAGATGAATTTTTCTCCCTCTTGGGGTGAATTTGACTTTGATGATTTTTATGTTTTTGCTTCCAGATGTCGACAGCCTATTTTTCACTTTGAACTCCAACAAAAATAGCAAGTCGTCCAAAAGAAGGGTGAATTTGACTTTTGCACCCTACGGAAGATTGCCTTTTTATTGTTTTTGCCCCAAATTGGGCGCTTTCATTACTTTTGCTCCAAATGGGGCGCTTTTCCTTGTTTTCACCCCAACTTGGACGAAACCATTTAATTTGCTAGAAAAGAGGGTGAATTTCTGCATGCTTTCATTTGAATGACACCCACTCAGTACTTTCACCCCGAAATTAACTAAAAATAGCAATTCACCCCAAAAAGGGTGAAATCACCTTTGACTATCTGGAATGCATGATTTTGGGTGAAATATTCTCTCTTTTACTTGTAAAATTTTCCCTTTGCTACAATTTGGGTGCTTTTCCTTGTTTTCGCCCCAACTTGGGCGAAACCATCTATAACCCATTTTCGTTGGCGAAATCACTTGGAGCTTTAACTTCTATTTTTGCCAATAAAATTACTGGCGCTTAGTTGTGCTTGGGAAAGTGGGTGAAAGCACCTATTTTGTTTTTGAGAATGAAATTAAAAAATATCAAATTAACAACACAAAAGATTTCACAGGCCAACAAAATTGCATTGTTTAATTTGTATACTTAGAATTTTACAAGGAAAAATTTAGTGTGGCAAAATTGCCAACATTGCCCAATCTAATAAAATTTCAAATAATTTAAATTGTTTGTAAATGTAAAATATTCAAATTATAAAACTTTAAATTACTCCTTCAAATTCTTCAACCCAAATTTTAAACCTTCATAAAATTCTCTAATAGCAATAATTAGATTTCTAAGGTTTCAAATATTAATTCTTATCCCTCCAAAATAGTTTCACTTTTAACCTTGGAGAATAAATATTTTAAGCAACCTTATACCTCCTCTCTTAAGCTTATAAATAAATTTAAATAAAGTGAATTACATTCAGCCTTGAGTGTGGTAATTCCCTTGGTCAATAGTGCTTGACTGTCTTCTGATTGGTGCTCTTTTGCACATACGTCTCCTAATTGGTCCTCTTATGCACATATGAAATGTGTCATACTTTGATCTCATTGGAAATATTATTCTCTTTCCTCTCGAAGGTACTTTAATTTGCATCTTAATCTTGCTGCTATAATAGTCTTTGACCCTTTGACTCCTTTGTTGCACGTAACTTGAATCTCTCTCCTGTAATACCAAGTGGTGTATCTCCTTCTTACATTCCCTTAATCTTCAATTAATGAATCTGCCTGCACGTTCTTCTATTTCTAGTGCTTCTCTGTAAATTGCTCTTCCACTCTTCTATATTTAGCTCCTTAAAATGCTTTCTCTCCTTAATATGGGTGCTTGAAATTATTCAAACCTATTGACCTTTCACTTTACATGTGCCACATGGCACTCAAACTCTTCCAATGCTCTAAATTCACCTCTTTTATTCTCCTTAAGCTCATATAATGTATTCTTGCCTGGGTGGATGATAGTATGACACTTAGGGCATTACTATTATCAAGTGTCTTGCTTCTAAATGAATATTTAACACCTTTCAACATTGGTGCTTATTTGATACCCAAAATTTTTGTTAGCTTATCCTTTGTCTTATCTAACGCATGTCCATTGCATGTAAAATATCCACCAATCCTCAACACTTGTAACTTGCCCTAATTTTCAATTATTCTATCTTCTCTACATAATATTTTGCACTCTTTTTAAGAAACGTATTCATTTGCACCCCTAGGGAGAATTTTGATAGCTTGCTCTATGTTTTTTATGGTGTATCTTCTTTAGACGGTGGTGGCTCTCCATTGAATGGTGGTGTCTCTTCCTTGAGCAATAGTAGCACTCTCTCTTGGACTATGGTGGCACGTCCTTATATGGTGGTGTCTCTCCTTGGAATGGTGGTGGCTCTCCTTTGAGCAATAGTGATGCTTTCTACTCCAAACAATTGCTTTCACTTCTCCTTTGGACTATGGCTACTTAGTGTCTTTAGACACTAAAAATTTTGCTTTATTTTTAACCCTTGCTTGGTCTTAATTTTTCTCATAAAAATGATATTAATTTATTTTCTTTTACAATAATAAATTTGCATTCTTATGAGCTAACAATTAGCATTCAATAATAATTTTATACCCTTCTTATTTCTCCTTTCAAAATAAACTTTTACTTGGACTTTTGTTATTTTATTCTTGCAGATTTTAGGATGCAAATGCTATCAACTCCTTTTGCTTGAAGACTCCATTTTTCAACATCCTTCTTCATATTTAATAAAAGTAATATAGTGCTCTCCAATGGTTAATATCAATAATAAACTTATATAGCACCAATATTACATACCTTTTTTTATCTCCTTTTGCAGCTAATGTCTTCGGTGATTGATTCACCCTTTTGCAATCTTGATCTTGTAAGTTTTGCACCTTTAATTTCTTGTGCTTTGCTGCTTCAAATCCTACCAATATTGCAACTCTAATTGCTACTCAAATACCAACTTGCTTGCTGCATAAATACTCTCTCAAGTATACCCTAAAGTTCTCCAAAATAGTATCTCTCTCTCCTAATGCTATCCACAAATTTGATTTTATGGCTTACTCCTCCAAATTTTTTCTCTCGAACTCTAAAACTTGTAGCTATTAATGTTGCCCAAATACTACCAAAACTTCTACAAATTTCCAATCAATTGCTCCTTTTTTTGTTGTCCAAAACTACAACGAAAATCTCCAAAATGTTGCCTTCTTTCACTATCACGACCTCCTTCAATATCCTATTCAAGGGCACTTCAAAATATACCCAAATATTCTTCAAATAATATATCTATACCTTCTTCAATTCATTTTCCTACAACTCTTCAACTTCTACCTCAAAAATTAACAATTTTCCCTTTTCAAATCAGCCTTCAAAAATATTGTGGATATCCTTAAACTTCTCAAAACTATGGCCACTTCAATCTTCCCTTCTCCTTCAATATTCTTGTTGATTTCTAACTTCAAATTTGATCTCCTTTGTTGTCTTCTTCCTCAAGAATGTCTTGAGATATTCAAAACTCTTATCCAAAATTTGGCAAACTTCTTGCCAAAAACTTCTCTCTTGGGCTTGTTATTGTATGACGATAATTTTACCAAATCCCTATTTATCAAAAACTTCTCCTTTCTTGGCTTCCTTATTTCTTTAGATTTCTTCTCAACTTCTCCAATGGCTAATTCTCCAATTTGCAATAAGGCTCTCTCTAGCCTTCTTTTCCTTCTCATTTCTTAGATTTATTCTTCCTCTAGATTTCTCCAATAGCTACTTCTCTAATTCCAAAATAAGGATTTCTCTAGCATTCTTCTCCTTCTCCAAATTCTCTTGAGACCACCTCTCTTGGGTCTTCTAATTCTGCAGCTCCTCAACTCTTATCCTCAAAAATTCAATGAGATCTATCCTTGATTTCGTGGATCTCCAAAATCTATTGCTTTTAAATTTTGCAATAGGACCTTTTCTTAGTCCTTCTCTGGCTTCAATCTCTAATATTCTATCTTCCAAATCTGGAAGTTCTTCAATGTGACCCCTTTTAGGTATCTTCAATTTCTTCAATCTATAGCCTTCAATCTCGAATCTTAAATATTCAATATTCAATGAGGACATCCTTCTTGGTTCTCCTCAATATTCTTCCTTCAATCTCCAATGAGGTCTTCTTTCTTGGACCTCCTCAATCTTCAATGTCTACACTTCTACTGCAACAAAGAACTAATATCTACACATGGAAAGCACATAGAC
This sequence comes from Wollemia nobilis, assembly GCA_028583015.1. NCBI lineage: Eukaryota > Viridiplantae > Streptophyta > Pinopsida > Araucariales > Araucariaceae > Wollemia > Wollemia nobilis. The sequence goes on along the minus strand of JAQPPZ010004624.1, from coordinate 12,962,884 downwards.
TTTTAGGTAACGAAGGTGAAATTCTTCTGTATATGTTATAGGAAGCATCTCAACTTTTGAGAGTTAATTTTTTGCAATAAGAATCTTAGACAGTAGCAACCAAATGCATTCAAATTTCTAGAATTCTAAAATTAATAAATTTCACTAGCTATTCTCAAAACCAGTGGAAAGAATTCTATGTTGAGTCATAGTCTTCATAAGTTCTCCTTCAACCCTATGGAAATACTTTAGCCAACTTGCAATATGGAATCTCCTTCAATCTCTCAAACTCTCCAATAGGACCTCCTTCTTGGGTCTCTCAATCTCCTCAACGTCAAGGTCTATCTTCAAGACTTGTAATCTCCTTCTATTTCAAATTTTCTTCTGGAATAGGTAAATATCCAAACTTCTTTGGTTTTCTTTTCTAGAGGTAATTTCTTTAACTTCATTGGTTTCTTGTTAACCAATAGAAATCTCCTTTGCAAACTTAAAACCTGTGCAAGTCAAAAACTTGTTGTGGCTCTAATACCATTGTTAGCTTTTGAAGCTAAATACTTAAGATAAAATCAACCAAAATATCTAGAATAAAGTTGCAATATAATATATATAATAATGGTAATATTATAAAAGTATAAAACTCAAAAATAACTTCAACTATAACTCAAATTTTTCATTAATAAATGCTTGTGAAAATGTATCTCTATTGAATCAAGGATCTCAAGTATCCATACTTCCATACAAAACATGTCATATCCTATACATATAGGATGTAAAGTGACTCTTTATATGGAGCACTCTTGGCCTTCACTCTTCTAGAGACTCTCGAACTTCCTATTCTATGGACTCATGTGCACATGGACAATTTTGCACATTTACAATACCAAAATACTTTGCATAATTTAATAACACTTGTGCATTTATTACATTGCATAAAGTAAATACTCATCTTCTAATCTAGGACACTATTTCCTAATCTAAGGATGTACCAAAGGTGGTACATTAGCATGTACTAAATAATGTCAAGGAATATGAAAGATAAAATAAAGGAGTAAATCATCACATAGGTGCATCAAGAAAACAAGGTCAAACAATATACTATGCTAAATCCCACTTTCAAAAGGAAAAGGTGCAATGATTGATCAATCAATTCAAAATCTCATGTCTTTAAAGATATTTTTGTATGGTTTCCTTTATAATTGTACCTATGTTGTATATATTCAATCATGGACCAATACAGGACCCACTCTAACTTATACTAATCATTTATACTAGATGTAATTGATTTATGTAAATAATCCTTCAAATAACCAATTTATGGTGTCTTCCAATAACCCAAACACTATGAGTCAACCTCCAATGTCTAATGCATAAACTAATCCTCCTACAACTATGACTTCATCTCAAATATTACCTAAAGCTAATCAACAAAATAGCATGTTTAACACAACAACCTCGACTACACCACCTAATGTAATTACTTTAGGATAAATCATTATTTTAACCCTAAGCCAAGGTATTACCCAAAATTTGTGTCAATCAATCACATGGGGATACTACGAGTAAAGGAAACACCTTGAGCCAAACATAACACCTAGTCAGTCAACTACTATAAAATCTACAATAATACCCTTCTCCTCAAAACCAAAAAATCTCTCAACATGGACTACAATATCTCCTTCCTATCTAAAATATGTAAGTCCCTTCAAGTCAATTATTAGTCAATCCTAATCCACCACCTTTTAAAAATCCAAACCCTCCTTTTATCCACAAGCTTTTTTCTAATAATATATCCTTAAATGCCTCCATATCTAGTGTATGCAACCATACCTTGAGAATACATAATGTACCATTATGCAATATAATATGTTCAATGTCCCTTAAAAAATTTAGCACCTCAACCACCTAAGCCCTAAAATTAACTTCATGATTGGACCTATCAAGGACCACTAAATCTAAGGACCTATTTTCTCATTCCAGTTGTTGTTATGAAAGCCTTACCTAATTTCAACAATAATGGACATAAAATGATATTGGATCACCTAAAGGATCCCTCCACACTCAAATTAATTCATCACATTTAGGAGGAAGACATCATAGTATGTTTGTTTATCTATTCATCGTGAAATAAAATTGCTTTATTACATAGATAATTACAAGATAATTTGTTACTAATTGGCAATTTTAGAACCTTTCATGTGTAGATTTAGTAGCATGAAAATGGTTATTCTATTTTATTTAAATTAAATACCATGCAAATACATCCTCGAGAAATCATTGAAGATTATAACACTAGGTTCATGAGAACCTTGTATTTAATTCCTTCAAATATAATACCTAATAAGGAATAGTTATTTTCATATTACATCAAAGGCTTACATTATGGTTTAGCACTAATGGTCTATAATGCTAACCATGTCACTTTATTTGTAGGTTTTGAAGAGGTAGCCCATGTAGAAGATATCCTTATTAAAGTAGGAAAATTGCTACCTATCCCACCAATGGATTATGTCACCCATATCACCTAAAATCCTCAAATTTCTAGATTTGTACCCATCATCTTGTCCATTACAAACATCCAATCATCTATTAGTCTATCCTATTATCTATACATCATAACACATTTGGATCAAAATTCATCATCAATTTTCACTTTCTAGACTCAATTGTTGACTTTATCGACTTCATCATACACTAATGATAATACTAAAGTCAATGCTCAACATATAGACCAATGTGAGTTCAATATAAAAAATAATAGAGGTAGTAAATACAATGGTAAAAAAATGATATGGAAAGGAGATAATAACATCAAAACAGTGGATGGCAATAATAGAGTTGACAAGAAAAACCCCTTACCTTATAATGGAATAAGTACCATGACAAAATATGAATCAAAATATAAAACAAGTATAGAACAATATGCTTCAAACAAATTTAGAGATCAACACATTGGTGTTTTCTATATAACGCAAGAACATATCCTACAGATTACGTAGTAGCTCTTTGACATCCACAAACAAATCAATATGATCAATAATGCCAAGCCCAAAAACTCACCACCATGGGGTAAATGTTATTAACAATGAATCAAACCTATGATGGTGAATTCAATCATCTATCAACCACCTATCATGAGCCAGTTGATTTATTAAGCTCCAAATCTAATCCAACAAACAATCCTAGCTCTATCAAACCCTAAAAATGTGATTTTTTCTAACTTTAGCGTGATTGGAGAAGATAAAGATAACACATTTGAGGATGGTATTATATATGTAAACCAACAAGGGGTTGAGAATAGAGACAAAAGAAAAGTAGTAGTTGAGCAAGCACTAGTTAATAAATAAGATGAAGCAAACATGGAAACTATAGTGCTAAGAATTGAAAGATCATAAGTTCATGTAAAAGATAAAGGACTAGTGACTATAATGCAACAAAGTAAACAAAACAAAAATGTTGGAAAATATTCGATCAATGTTAACTAAACGAATACACAAGCAAGAAAATAAAAGTAGATAGATAAGGGGAAGGGACCAGAAACAAAACCTAGCGATTGAGACGAGGCAAATAAGTCCAACTATAGGGATAATATGAAGTAAAGAGTAAGTTACAAAAGGAGGTTGAAAAATGGCTAAAATATCATTATATCAGTAGTGAATGGCGTACAATATCCACCAAGTAGTATAGGAAATTCACAATGCATAGTGAAAGTAGTTTTATTGAATTCAAGTTTAATAGAGTAAAGGAAATAAAGAAAACTCCCACAAACATGAGCATGCTAGAGGCCCTAACCCTTCCTAGATAGAGATACCTAATCCAAGAAGCTCTCACAAAGTAGGAAAGGCTATACCAAAAAAGGGGTAGTCTAATTCGATTTAGCGTAGCCTAGAAAAATAACAAAACTTGATAGCTAAAGATCCTTCAGATATTCATGTCAATGCAATAATTATCCTAAATACTCCAAAGCCCAAAACCTTAAAATTTTTGTTATTCTATGTCTCTAAAAATAAGAACCACCTACTAAGGATTTGCATAATGGGTTCAAAATTGCTATGAAGGTGATGCCTAAGGCTATCTATGAAGAAATGGGATTATCCTACACAAATACAGTTAAGAGTACAACCCATATGGATGGAAATCGAGTGAATGTTGTAGGAGTGTTGAAAGATTTGATCCTGACCATGGCAAGGCATCCTAAGTTAGTGGTAGTCTAGGAGGTTATAGAGGTCAACCTGCCCTCATATTTTGACATGTTGATGTCAAGAGAATGAGTGCATAAGATGTATGGGGATTGATATTTGATGATGAACTACACCCACATAAAACTATTGTGATATGGAATGATGACCTAGATTGAAAATGAGCCACCATGTAACTACCTATTGTATAGGTTGGATGAAGATGGCATGGTGAATTGTAATGAATTACATAAGTTTGTTTATGATGAACTCCTGGAACATGGTCATATGTCTGATATAGACATGATTATAAATTTACTCTAAGATAATGAGAATTAAGGTATAATATTTGAAGAAATTGATCTAGGGAATTACTTGATATATAAAGAACCAACTAGTATCATAGCTTTGACCAACGAATAGGTGCAAGGGTCTAATGGAGTATGGATTATGCATTTCGATGGTGGAAGAACCAAGAATGGAGCTAGCACAAGCATCAAGGTGTGAAGATAAATTTTTCCTATAGACTATTATTCAACTGCACCAATAATATAGTCAAATATAAAGCATTGTTTACTAGCTTGAAAAAAGTTGAAAAATGAGAGTAAAAAATATTAAGATATTTGGTGACTCTAAGCTAGTCATAAATCAAATCAATTTGCAAAATGTCACTAAAAACAAGCACCTAAATTCATATATGCATAAGGTATCGAACTTGTTGGAGAGTTTTAAGACTTATGAAATTAAAACAATTCCCTGATAATTGAACACATATGAGTCAACATCCATGGCAGCTAGGTTCGAATCCAACTCTAAAATTTAGAAAAAACTAAAATAGTTAGAGGTGGTGTTTAAGAAATAAGTCCATAATAATTCTAATCATTGACATTCTTTTTAATAATGACAAGCAAACCATTGAATTTCTCATCAAGGAATTTGAGCATGTTGAAGATAAGAATGAATACAGGATGACATAAAGATGGGGTAAATTAGTTAAAGAGAAATCAATTACTTAATGGTTTGATCATGGTGGAAATTTTGTTCAATCCAAAAATCAGTGCAATAAAATCTACCATAAAAGTAAAGGAATCCTCCTATCACCCTATAAAATTCATTGATTAAAAAATTCCCTGCTAGGCAAGGAGTGTACTAAAGAGGAAACCCACTTATTCAAAAATCTCTATGGGAAGTATGGAGATGTCATCATCTTGTCCTATTAAGATTTGAAGGTTGACCAAAAAAACATTATAAAGCACACAATCAAATTAGAGAATGTCACTAACCCTTTCAAGCAGAAGCAAAGGCCTTTGAACCCAAAAATTGAAATGATCATAAAGGAGGAGCTTTTGAAACTCCTATAGGCACAAATCATATCATAATTAAACATTCCTTATAGGTAGCCAACTTGGTACCACTTTGAAATAAAAACGATGACATCAAGTTATGTGTAGACTTTAGAAATCTAAATAGGGCATCATCAAAGGACCACTACCCTTTGCCTACCATAGACCAAACTTTATAGAAAGTGGTAGTGTCACATATATTATCACTCCTAGATGGCTTCTATTAGTATAATTAAATTTGGGTCAAGGATTACGATCAACACAAAATAGCCTTCACCACCAACTTGGAGATTTTTTTATATCAACTAATGCCTTTTGGGTTGTCACAATTCGGGGCCACCTTTCAACGAGCTATGGACATCATCTTTGTAGGTTTGGTAGGTGAAATTGTACTTATATGCCTTGACCATTTAATTGTCTTTTCAAAATAAATAAGCATATCGAACATTTAGAATTTGTCTTTCAAACATATAGGAACTATGGTATCTCAATTAACCCTAAAAATTTCATTTTTATTCCCTAAGAAGAAAACATTTTAGAGCATGTGGTGCCTTAGAATGGCCTAGCCATAGACCCCAATAGGATAAAAGAAATCCAAGATCATCTTCTATCCATATATGTCAAAGGAATCTGATATTTCCTAGGTCAAATCTAGTTTGTAGCGAAGTTCATAATAAATTTTGTACAACTGGTCATGCCAATCATTAAAATGTTGAAAAATGACACAACCCTAGTATGGACTAAGGATGTTGCAAAGGCCTTCCAAGAAATTAAGGATGCCATCCCCAAAGCCCTAGTCCTCATCAATCTTGATTTCTTCAAAGACTTCAGGCTTTATGTTTTCAAGACAAATGAAAGAAATGTCATAGTGACAATTCATAAAAATGATAAATATGAGGAGCATCCAATTTCCTCTATGAGCCAAGTCATCCATATCTACGAAGAGATGTATAAGTTTATTGAAAAACAAGTGTTTGTCATCATAAAAATCCCTAAGAAATTTTAGGTGTTACCTATATCAAAGGAAAACCATCATCTTCGTGGTTCGTCCTTATGTATGCTTGGCTATGTTGCATGGTAAACTAGCAAAAAAGAGAGCAAGATGGATAAACAAAATCTAGAAGTTCGACATAGAGATATATTCCACTAAGATTATCAAGGATAGAGCTCTATGTGAATAATGTCAACATTAAAAGATCAAGTAGCACTACTAGAAGAGATAGAGCCAATTGATCAACAAGGATGAATGGAAGACATTAGAAGGTGCATATAGGAGATGATAGAAGTAACATCAAGGCTCCATACTTCAATACAATGCTCTCTCTCTCTCTCTCTCTCTCTCTCTCTCTCTCTCTCTCTCTCTCTCGATATATATATGGATAAACAGTGTACTTTTTTGAAAGGGATATGGACTCCTACTAAGGTGTATATAAGAGAAGAGGAAAAAAAGTTGTAACTAAGGAATACGAGGGGCCTCGATTTCATTGACAAGATCAATCCTTCATAAAGTGTAGGAAATGGATGGATTTGGATACCAACTGACTATTTCACAGAATGGATTGAGGTTAGACCAATCAAAAAAACTAATCATGAGGTATTAATCCAAATTTTGGAGAACATCATTACCAGATTCGAGTACCCATCCACAATAATCATGGATAATGCCACTACATTCATGGAATTCAATGTGATGAAGCTTGTATTGGAATATGGATCTATGCTCAAGAAGCCTCAAATTACTATCCTTAGGGAAAAGGTCTAGTGAAATCCATTGAGAAAGAAACTGAAGACGATCTAGCCAAATCACAAAGAGATTGGCATATCAAACTGTCAAGAGCACTATGGGAAAACCAAGTAACACCCAAAGTTTCTATAGGGTTATCTCATTACAAGATAGTTTTTAGAAAGGATGTACTACTAGTTAATATGGAATTCCCTTCTCTCCAAATGTCCCAAGAATTGGAGTTTGAAGACACCGACATTGAGCCAATTCAAGCATAATTAATTGCCCTATTGGCCTTCGAATAAGAAAGAGAAAAGGCATCCAAATGGATGATTTAACATTAGATGATGGTTAAACAATGGTTTGACAAAAAAGCCATCGAAATGGAGTACAAAGAAGGCAACATCGTGTTTCATGTTGAACAAAGACAGAGCTAAACTAGGAAGCCACCAAAAATTTGATTCACTTTAGTGCAAACCATACCAAATTCTCTAAATAATAGGTCCAATGCCTATCAAATTGTGACAATGGATAAAAAACCGCTACCAATTCCAATACACAAGTAGCATCTACAAGCCATTTGAAGAAGCTCTCGCTTCGAAAAGAAATGTAAATACCTACATAACCTACTCCGTTTTACATTTTTCTAGCTATTATTATCCTCGTTATTGTCTCTTTTTTCCACAGCAAGAAATTCAATTTCTACATTCATGTACTTCTCAGTTTCTTCTTCTTCCCCATGTCCTTGATTTTCCCAAAAAAACAGAGGGAACAAATCATCACCCAATCAAGTGATCCACCCAATAAAGTGAGTGAATCACTCATCATGGTATTTTGGGCTAACTTGCCTGCTCATCTCCATAAATGCGGGTCCATGCAACTGGGGGTTATAAAACCCCTTCAATGAACAAAAGAGAAAACTTTGTCCAAGTTCATCATTTGGAGCAATTTGCTCATCAGACTTGATGAGTCACTTCTACATACAAAAATTTTAAACTTTCATATACATATTAAATCACTCCACTATGCTAGAGAGTCACTCCCCAAGTCGAGCAAATCGTTCCTTGGACCAAAACTTGGTAAAACTCTCTTCATTTCTCAAAAACCAACCTCTACATACACCAACCCATTTATACCAAAGGAAAATCTTATGACTCAACCTGCCACCACTATTACCTCTCCAATCTCAACCCTGACAATTTTGATACAACCAAAAGTATTTAAGATAAGGACCTCTAAAGAAAATGGGAAGAAGTGAAAGAGGAAGAAGCACACCCCTCCATCCCAAATACCAAAAGAACTCTTTAACAAACCATACTAAAGGGTGACAAGGAAGTTTAAACACTCCCCTATAGAGGTGAGGCGTGAAGCATTGAGGTACAAGTTGAGATCAAAGATTGAATCCTAGAGCATCAGCCAATTTTGACCATAATAGTTTGCAATAAGCCTGATACCTCAATTCTAGAATTGCACAGAGCTAGTAGAGGTATTTGTATAACTTTGATAGAAGGAACATCAAGGCTCTATACTTCAATGCAATGCTCTCTCTCTCTCTCTCTCTCTCTCTCTCTCTCTCTCTCTTATATATATATATATATATATATATATATATATATATATATATATATATATATATATATATATATATATCATTGAATTCTTGTACTAAGCACATACTTGGAACAATCGAAGTGCCCTCTTTGAGAGTTCATATGCTTCCCTATTTAGTTCTCTATAAAAATAGTAGTATATATATATATTCTACAACCCATCTTATCTCAAATAAAAGAAGTTGTGATCGAAGTGAAGCTTTTACTTTTTGGTTTATTTATAGAGAACTAAATAGGGAAGTAAATGAACTCTCAAAGAGGGCACTTCAAATTGATCCAAGTACGTGCTTAGTACAAGAATTCAATGAGGGCAATGCATTGCAATTGGTCAAAATCTCTATTTAGGGGGATTAATACACTCTAGTTAAAGCAAGCACAAATAAAACAACTTTTTCAAAAAAACTCAAAAGTTAGCAATTTAAAGGATATTGTTTGATAAATTAGGAAGTGTTTAAGGTTAGAACTTAAAATAATAGAGACAACTAATTATGATGTATAAATGACCTTATTTTTAAGTCACTATTGAAATTTTGAAGAAATGCCAACAAGGCATATGAAGAACTTAATTTCATATGTACTTAATATAAAATTACTAACTTTTTTCAAAGAAATATATATATATATATATATATATATATATATATATATATATATATATATATATATATGTGTGTGTGTATGTGTACGCGCGTGCGCGCGCACGCTCACACATATGCACGACACAATAGAATGTGTCTTGGTTGTCTCAAGAGTCCTTTGGTGTTTCTCATTCTCTCATCTATTTCTTTTTCTTTTTTAAATTTTTTATTTGCAATTCCAAATGTCTTTTTTTATATTTTTGTGTCTTGTTTTGTCTTTCATTAAAACAATTTCTAACAATATTTAATCCTCAATCTACTAAATTAAAACAAATATAAATTTGTTTCTATATTCTTTGGCCTCCTAATTAGTTATATTATACTAGCTCATAGATGTATAAAACAACGTAACATAAATGGTTTAAATAGATGTATAAAACAATGTAACATAAATGGTTTTTAGTTATTAATTTTAATATTATACGGGCTTTAATTAGTGGAAAAAAATCCAAAAAAACTTTAAAAATAAAATAAAATCTTAGAGGGCATTTAACCTATTGCTTTATTTTCACTTTAAAGGACATGTTATTTATTTATCCTTAGTTTGACAGCTCCTAAGTTGATTTTTGCAAAGAACTTATTCTACCGAAATTTATATTTTATTAAAGTTTTAGATTGAGGAAAAATTTTGCATTGATAAATAATCTTTTTTTTAAATAAAAATTGGCATCATTACATAAAGATTGTGCATATTGATATTAGAGGTTTGATTGGCAAAATATTAGTGCAAACAGAAAAAAACCATTATCTTTTGTTTTAAATATTTTTATTTTCTTTCCTTATAAATAAATTATATAAAAATTTGATATAGCATAAAAAAGCATATTTTCTTCTCATGCTTTCAAACGTACTTCACCCACCCAATTTGTTTAATACACATAATAATATTTAAAAAAGAAAAAGTATCTGTGTGGTTGAAGTCTGACTAGTGAGAATGCTTTCAAACGTACTTCACCCACCCAATTTGTGTATTGTGGTTGAAGTCTGACTAGTGAGAATGCTTTCAAACGTACTTCACCCACCCAATTTGTTTAATATACATTATAATAATATTTAAAAAAAAAAGTATGTCTATGTGGTTGAAGTTTGACTAGTGAGAATGTTTTTTCCATTGAAAACCCATCCGAATTAATTTCTATGACAAAATGATTGTTATAACACCACACTAAATATACAATAAAAATGTACATAATTGATTGTTTAATAGTTATCAAATAAGAGCCCAAGCTTGCTACAATAGTAAGGGTTTTGCCCTCTCTTTAAGAGGTCCAATGTTCAAATCCCACTCAATACGAGGGGACCGAGATCCTCCATAATAACCTGTATAAACTCATTGAAAAATAATAGTTATCAAATAAATAAATTGAAAAAAAAAAAAAAATTGCTCTCTGCATGCTATTTGTAGCTGCTTGTTATAGGACAGGGCAAATAGCCTTTAAAGTGTACTTACATAATTCTTTAAGACCTTGTACCATCTGGTAATTATACTGAAAGTATTCATCCACGCATGTGACATGTATCAACCAATTCTGAAAGCATACATCTATGCATGTGATATTTACTAGCTTAAAATATATATATCTATCTATAAACGCTGAGAGTTATCAATCTCGAGGCGCCTATCTATCACACCCCCAAGAAATGAGATAGGCGCCTCGAGATTGATAACTCTCGACGTTTATATATATATATATATATATATATAAGCTAGTATTAGAAAGTTTGGGCACCATTTTAGTTTAAATAGTTTAAATATTTTAAATCCACCATAACCCTTAATGTCGGCGGATAATTTTTTTAATGTCGGATTTTTTAATAAAATATTAATATTGTTTACGGTGTGGCTGACCTTCCTGACTGCCATTGTAGGACGCCTATCGGCGTAATCAACCCTCATTATCACAGATTGTATATATCATTCTCTTATATTTTTAAATATGTGAAGCCCTACCAAAGAAAGATACTTGCATTCAAGCAATTGATTTTGGCATTAAAAGTTATAAAATTTTTAAAACCTAGTTCTTAAAAGTGAGAATGCTTTGAACAAGGAAACCAAAATGATAGATAATGGAAACCATTTCAACAATGCGGCAATTCTACTAGAATACATTAAATCAGTTTTATATTATAAAGAGAATAATGTGATGCAAACCAAAAGAAATTACAAAACTCAATGTTGCTTCCCATCATTTAACATCACTTCTGCCCCTGTACCCTATCTGTGCACAAGTGTTTTAACTCCATGCTCATAGTGTTTCAACCACAGTTAACCTCCAAAGCCAGTGAAAATTGCAGATCCATATGTGGTTGTTGAAGTCAGGTGTAATCTAAGAATGTATCATGGAGAACAGTCTTGTCAACCTTCATAGTTTGAAAATAGTTTCAACATATAAGAACACTCTGTACCTCTCTATGTAACATCCAGTCTCAACAACCACCATAGGGAGACAAAAAAAAAAAAAAACGGAATATTGTTGTCCATCCATTGCTTCAAGGGCAAATGAGATGTGGCACTCCTGTATACATTCTTATATTTGCTTCTATGACTGATTAAGATAAACCTGGTAATAGAAATATCATTGGTATCATACCATAGTTGACCAATGCAACTAAGCAATCTATGGGAAAACTTATATAATAAATATAAAAATAAATAAGAAATCCCAAGAAAGAAAAGGCCGTCATGTATTCACACAAATTGGATTCAACCAATCCTTGAGAGACATATTGTTAAAGTATTCCTCCAAGTCCCTCATCACTTCTTGTCCATGTGGGCACTAATTAAATCAAAAGAAAGTCGGGTTAAGCATCTAGGATCCCAAAAAAAAAATACTTTGGCACCCACAGCTAAATCTCAAATTTGTTTTGAAGAAATATCTGACCCATGACATAATCTGTATGTTATGCATGCACCAATAGCTGCTTCAATGATCCAAAACATACAAGAACTCACAGACAGGGAGCAACACAATATAAGTTACAGGTAAACTCCCGGTTTTGTAATAGAGTAAAAGAATACACTTATTGAGACAACAAGCTGTAGGATGGCATATCCTCAATGCATAAAACATCATCCATTTGTAATTCTCTTTCTAGCTGAGCACGAGTGGCTTTCATAACAGCCTGAAACATAATGTAATCAACATATATTAGAAAAATGAAGGATCAAAATGGAATCAAAATATATTGCACATGACCTATTCAACAAACAGAAATGAATAAAAAATAATAACTATGGAATGAGTTTGGCACATTAAACTCCATATATGAAGCATGCATTGCCAGCCATTGTGCATCCATCATTACAAATGCAATACAGTAGAGCACATCAAATGCCCATTCATTCTCTGCACATAAACCCAACTTTTGGTTATCAGCTTCTATGGTTTTAGCAAGAAAACTTGGGAAAACATAAGAGAAATCCATTCAAATCGGAAATCTTCAAAAGTAATCATTGGATTAGTTTATATTGGATAGGGATGCACACATATAGCCTATACAGCAGATATTCAAATATCAAAGTCCTGATGTACAGGTCCCTCTGTATTCTGACATATCACAATAAACAGAACTTTAATGAGATACCTGAAAGCATCTTCAGGAAGATGGCTCCCATTAGTGTCCTGGGCTTTTCTGCAAATTTTAAAAATACAAGTGAACAATATTTTAGCCTCTACGAAATTTTGAAGACACTGCTGAAGGGAGTTAGAAAATAATTTTAATATGACCATTTAAAAGACCAGAGGACATACCCAAAAAACATCCTAGCTCAGCAAAAAAGACTTAACAACCAAACAACATCTACAAAGAAACTTTTCCCATAGAAGAAAATATAAAATTGTTCAATAGCTGTCAAGTTTAGATATGATAATTTTTTTAATGTTCATGGATGCCCAAAGTAGGCCAATGGGACTGGTTGAAAAGAGTTGTTACAATGCACCATGGTAACCAAAAAGTACTACAACACTTATATAAACGAAAGAAACTACTGCATTACCCAAAAATGAATAAGCCCTAACATGCTAAAGGTAATGATGAAGAGAGAGCCAGCAGTCAAGGTAAAAGAGGGAAAGGAGCTCTAGTGGATCCATGTGCCAATACTAAAAAGTGGTGGAATGAAAAGTAAAAGCACGGTTGTCACCAACTATTCCAAAGGCCAACACAAGATCTAATGATGTTCCTAAGAGAAGGCTGGGACTAAGGGATCTAGTTGGATAATCCTTGAAGGTCATGGAATTTGAAACTTCAAGACTCTTCTAGCATCCATGGCAGTGGAACCAATAGAAGTTAAGAGACCGGTAAGTTGCATCTATCTACAACTACTCAGTACATGAGGGGTGGCCAAAACCCAATGTTGGAGAACTGCAGTCCTTTTCTACAGCATGTAAGAAAAAGAAAGAACCAAAGCCCTAGTAGCCATTCTTGTATACAAACAAGTGCGCATAGATTTATCATTAACATTACGGAGAGTTGTTGCTTCAAATGAACGCTCATTACTGTCAACCACAAAGATACAATGAAAGAATAAAGGTGATTAGTCAAGTTGTTGTCAAACTCCCTTGTAATGACGAAGAGCAATACTTCCCTATGGTACAAAGCCAAGCATCTTTGGTCAAGATAGCTGAAAAAAGTGGCAAGCAATCCACCTGAGTCTCTATACAAGCAATAGTACCTCCCTTGAATTTTATATTAAATGGAATGCCTGAAGATGACAATGTTCTTTAGTCTCCACCTTTTAAAGAGAGTAAAGACGACATACCCTATCCTCTCAAGGAATATGGTGGTCTCTCTACACTTGCAACTACTCCACTCCCAACTAATGTACGCAAACTTTGTGCTGGCCAAAAGGAATCCTAAGGTTGTGTGTCCAATTTCAATGGATATAATCAAGACAAGGAATAATGTCATTTTCAATCCCCATAAATTGTTTAGTGTAAAAAACCAACTTAGGACTAAGAGGTTAAGAAGGAGCTACCCAAGTGATCTAAATATACTGATGAAAAACATCATCTCTTAATACTTGATTAATCACCCTTGTTAGGAAGGATGGGAGGAGCATTTAAAGAGCATTTCAATGGAGGCAATCAACTCTGAATATGGTAACTGACTTAAGCAGAGAAATAACTTTAGAGTACAATCTGTAATGATGTCCAAAAGTGCTCCTAGAAGTAATCTATCCTAAAGAGCAAAGCAACAAATATGGGTATCTCTCTCTACCTGAGGTGCAGTCACCCATGGATCTAAGACGATGAAGCTGAAAAATAATTCTAAGTCAACATTGCACAGATCTTGGTATTTGATAAGGATTTGTTTAAAGATTATATGTTGCATATGCTCGAAACCTATGACTCAGACCAGAATGTGAGCATAGTAAAGATTGGAAATTGAAACATCCGGGTTATGTTTTCAACAAATAATTTTTGCAAACGTTTGGATTGTTGAAACATGGAATAGCAATGCGAAAGGAACACCTAGATGCAGAAGAGTGGAATAAGACAATCCACGAAATCACAACTATTACTCCTATGGAAGTCAGTAAGACTTTTGGTCACAGAAGTCATGGGATCAAGCAGAGTTAGTTGAAGAATGACAAATTGTGATGTTCCATGAACATCATGATGTCCAAGCTATAAGAAGACCAGGTCATTTGAAATGCCTATATGGTTAGCTCAATACATACAGGGCATTACGAAAGGAGTACATTATGATTAGCCATCATACTTGTCATAACGTATGAAGAACTTCCTGAGGCGGCAAACTAAAAAATTTTGATGGCATTCCACACCATTGGAATAATGTTGATTGTGGTGTCTTTCACCAAAATGGAATTTCCAGGATAAACTACTCCAAGAAAGTTGTCAGATGATGAGCTTACGGTATTGAGATGGGTCAATGCAGTGCTAGTAGCAAAGTCCACTCCAGTTAAACTGTGGCCTAAGAAAATCATGAGAAGATCGGACTTGGTCGCATTGGAGGATAGTAATGCATCTAAGGAGGAAATAGCACCCCGACGGAAGAGGTAGAGAAGATTAGAAGCCGAGTTGCAGCAGGAAATTGTGGAAGTGACTCAGGTAAAACAAAGAGAGGAGTTGCTTCAAGAGTAGCAACAAGATGAACAGGAGGAAGAAGGGCAACAAATCAGTCCTATAAGAACAACGAAACAGCAAGAATAGGAAAGATTGATGTCACAGGAATGGCAGCCCTTAGTAGAGACTGTGCAAAAACGGGAAGAAGCAATGGCACAATCAATGCAAGAAATTGAAGTGCTGGAAGAAGAGCCAAATGTAACAGACAACGTGGAGGAAGAATTGCCAAAACTTGCTAACTTAGCACAGCAAGTAGATTTTAGTGCATCACCACCTATGCCGAATACGAGGCAGTTTGAGCTTTCAATGGCAGCTCAAGGCTTGTTAAAAGATATAGAGGTGCCAAAAGAAGTTGAAGATCCAGTAAGGGGCAAGGAGGTTGAGATTGCACAAGAGTCTCAGAAAAGGAAGAAATTTAGATTTGTTAGGAGAGGCGGTAGTAGCCAGAGATCAGCTAGTGTAGAAAGTCTGCAAGAATTGCAAGAACAAACTGTAGTACAGCCTGATCAGCTGGAAGAAAACAAGGAAGAATTAAGCATGGAACAGGAAGAGGAAGAGACACTTCAAGTGCCAGGGAAGCATTTCATTATTGAAGTGCCTAGTTTTGGGTTAACTGCTACAGAAGGAGCCCAAACTGATGATCAGGTTGATGAATTTTTTGGAAAGATGATGCAAGTTTTTGACTCTGCACAACTACAGTTTAGGATGGGCTGTGTAGGACAGCTAAGGCAATGGAGGTCCATGGTTTATAATGAAATGGAGAAAGCAGTACAGTGGGCTCAAGAGGATGAGAGGACAAAAAAGCTCGCTGAGATTTGTGAAAAAGAACCATGGGAACTACAGGCTGAAGGAGTGACGAATATGATTGGAGTAAAGGAGCTACCGGAAGGCATGCAAACCAATTACAGGGTACCACGGAGAGTGTACATAGACGCAAGCACCCTGGAACCTTGTCCAGCAGATACAACTGAAGTGGAATATAGGAAGATTCCACCAGAAATGGCACCATTGTATAGACAAATTAATTTTTTGACACATTGGATTGATTGGTTAACAATGGGGTTGGAAAAGATACACCAATCCAAAGAGGAACAGGTTAACCAGTATAGAGAAGAGCTGCAAATAATGAAAAAGGAAGCAGAAACAATGAAGAAAGAAGCCAAAACGAAAGTTGCTCGCCTTGACCAAAGTCTCGAGGAACAGTTGAAAGCCAAGGACGATGAACTTGCTACGACAAAGAAAGATATGGAAAAGTATAATGAGCAGAATTGGCAGTAAGATCACATGTACATGAAGTTCAGGAAAAGGAGTTAGAACATAAAGATCAGCTTATTGCCGAAAGATATGAACAGTTGGCTATTGCAACCAAGACTGATGCTGAGTTGAAACAGAAATAAAAAAAGGTGCTACTGAACGGGAAAAGGAGTTGGTGGTAAAATTGACAAAGATGAAGAAGAAAGCAAACCACTATGGGCTGAAGTTATCATTTTAATAAAAATGCGGAGAGACTGAAGGACAAATGGCCAGCCGTACAACTCCAAATAATCAAGATAGGTGGAGCACCTATTGCCGGTTCTCACCAAAAGCAGTCAAGTATAGAAGAACGGCAGCAGCAAGCGTCGATGAGGATGTTGGCTGGTTTAAAGGGGAGGACAGGTGTAGGCAGCAAAACTGCTTCCCAAAAGAAAAAAGTGAAAAATGTACAAAGTTTTATTACACTTTTTTGTAAAGTGAAATTTATATGAAATATACATGAAATTAATGTAAATGGCATAAAATGAAATGTAAAGTGAAATTACATGAAATGAGGACGAAATTAGAATGAAAGGCAATTTAATAAATTGCACTTAGGACTTTAGGGAAAAGTTGATAATTTCATGAATGTTTGGTTTGGGGTGGCAGTTGTAATTGATGCGCTGTCCTGGGAACCGCTTGGAATGGCCCAGGCAGGCATTAAAAGGTCCCCTCCTTCATTTTGCAGCATATAGACATATAGAATAGATGGCATAAGTGTGTATGGTTGTATGGAGAGATACCTACATGAGGAATAGATGCATAAGGGAATAGCAGGTTATTGTTGATGCAAGAGGCTGTTGATGTTATTGTGCAGGCTGGTTACATAACCCTGCCATTGTCATTGCAACTGTTACTGCTGTTTACAGCAGCCATGGGTTATTAAATACAATTCTGCCATTTACAGTGATTGCAGGTTATTATCATTGCTTGTGAATGGGATTGTTAAGACCTTGCATGTATTGTTTCCTTGTATTTGCAGATTGCATTGTTATTCTCTTAGTTGCAGGTTTGTTAGTCTTTTGCATGGCAGCAGTGTTGTAGGAATTGCAGGCTGCAATACGCAGGAAGACCATAAGGAAATTGCAGAAGTTAAGCAAGTTGCAGGCCGTACGAATGGAGAAACTGTACGAGGGCCAACACAAATGTGTGTTACCAACTTAGGATTCAACTATTGTTTTTTGGCAATGTGATCTTGTACTTGTGATACCGTACAAGTTGCTGCCATACAGTAATATTGAGGATTTGCCAGTAGGAATCGCACATTGTGTCGTACGAGAGACTAGAGTTGTACGAAGGGTTGAACCGTACAAGGACTGTGCTGTACAGTTGAGACCATACCGTCTCAAATCATGATGATGTACGACTATGATAACAGTCTTATGACTGCAGTCTTGATTAGTCCCTAAACCTATCATTCTACCATTCCATTGGTGGGAATCTCACCACTTGTGCTACAACCTCAAGGTAGCGTCCTAATCACAAGCTAGTTTTGGAGTTCTGATAATTGTAGTTGAAGCTCAATGCCAAAATGCTTAACATCTGCAATCCATTTGGTGAGGCAATTGCACTTGATTTTGAGAGTTAACATTGTTTGGAAAGCATGCGAAGGTGGACTTTGCATGACATCCATCCTCCTCGCAAAGCTAGTTTTGGAGTTATGATATTTGTTGTTGAAGCTCAATGCCAAAATGCTTGACATCTGCAATCCATTTGGTGAGGTAATTGAACTTGCCTTTGAGAGTTAACCCTATTCAAAAAGCATGTCAAGGTGGAGTTTCCATGTTAGATTAGAAACCCTAGCTTTGATTTTGGCTAGATAGGTAGAATGAATTTACTACATAAAATCAAACCAAACCCTAGCCTATTTTAGTTGGAACATGCAAAAAGAATTTTTTCTGCAAAGACTAAGCAAACCCTAGCTTTGGTTTCAATAGGAACAATCAGGACAAATTTCTTTGGAGAATTATCTGTGCAAAGACGAAGCAAACACAAAGCTTCAATTTCCATTTGAACAGGTGGAAGCATTTTTTGTGTAGATGCGACGCAAACCTTAGCTCCAATTTCCACTTGAAGAAGAGAGAGAATTTCCTATGCAAAGGTGAGGCAAACCCTAGCTTCGGTTTCCATTGGAGTGACCAAGAGAATTTCTTGTGTAGAGAGGAGGCAACCCTAGCTCCAATATCCATTAGAACAGGCAGGAGAATTTCCTATGCAGAGGCAAGGAAAACCCTAGCTCTGGTTTCCACTACAACGAGCAAGAGAATTTCCTCAAGGCAAACCTTACTCTAGATTTTGTTGGAACGAGAAAGAAAATTTCCTTGAGGAAAACCCTAGCCCTAGTCTTCATTAGAACAAGCAAGAGCATTTCCTATGCAAAGGCGAAGCAAACCCTAGCTCCTGTTTCCATTGGAACGAGCAACAGAATTTCCTATGCAGATGTGAGGTAAACCCTACCTCCAATTTTCACTGAAAAAAGCGGTAGAATTCCTGAGCAGAAGCAAAGCAAACCCCAGCTCCAATTTTTGCTGGAACAAGAGCAGAATTGCTTGTGCAAAGGCCAAACAACCCCTAGTTTTGGTTTCTATTGCAACGGATGAGAGAATTTCCTATGCAAAGGCAAAGCAAACCCTAGCTCCAGTTTCCGTAGGATAGATACCAAAGCATACAAGGCTAATTTCATATTGCAACAAATACAAGATTGGCCCTAGCTCATAATTATCTAGGAGTACAATAAACAGGAATCCAAAATTGCTCTCCCACTACTCAGGTTGCACAAATGTGTTCTAAATGAAATTTGAGCACGATGGAGGGTCAACTATCTCCATTTTCTAGGGAAAATTTCAGACCAAACATGGGATTTGCTCTCAACTTCACAAAGAATGTACTTTCCCTAACAGCATAACAGAGCACAGGAAACCCAAAAAATATATATTTTTTGATAGAAAATAAAATTGGAACCATCTAAAAATTGAATAGAGATAGTATCCTTACCGGCTCGAAGATCAAGCATCTGAATAAGCATAAAGGTGATGTTTACACCAGCTACAGCAAATGGGTACTCCCATGTAGCTCTATTCCCTTCTTCCTTTTGCAGTAGGCACTGAAAGGATTTCTGCATGCAAGTTACATGCCATATCAATATTTTAAACCCTAGTATTACATATAAGCACCTAGAAATTCGTTTTTAACTAAATTTAACTGCAGAATCCAATCAAGTATTTGGTAAGCTTCTAGAAACATGGGATGTTGCCCTTAGATTTGAAATAATGAATAGCCAGCAAACTGATTCAACAAAAAATTCAAAGGCATCCAGCATAAATCTGATTTAAAAACAGTGCACCTTAACAATTTTCTTTGACATGATATTTACAAACAATCTTTATTTTGTTCATACACAAAACAATACCCCTGAGAATCCATGAATTATAAGAATCTGTGCATCACCCAAATGCATCCTCAGATCTAAGTCAACATCCAGTAAGTTTCATACTGTATATAATATTAAATATACAAGGGAAAGTATCGAAGAATCTAAATCAACTTAAATGATGAATCATAAGAATCTGTGCATCACCCAAATGCATCTCCAGATCTAAGTCAACGTCCTGTAAGTATGGAAGAATCTAAATCAACTTAAATGGATAAAGAGACTTGCATTGCACCAAATATTTGCTGCAGGCCCATAGTGAAAGCTTACAATTGCAGACTTGGCTACTTTGGACCAATATCTCCATACTGTGAATAAAGACCGGACCTTGGAATCACTCTTCCATAGTGAACACTTGAGAGCTGATTGAAATCTGTGATTGTGGATTGCCCCAGTGAATATCACTTGGGTTCAAGCTTTAATGCACCACAAAGAGTTGTATATCCAAGCTCTGGAAAGGCTTCTACAATCCAACTATTGCTTGAAGGCACGTTTGTTGATAGTTTTCCCCAATTTATTTATAATTTTGTTGTATGCATTTTGCTGATACCGAACATTTTCATAAATATTGCCCACAATAATAATTAAAATTCCAAAATGAAAAGTATTCCAAATACTTCAATTGTTGTTCTGTTTTCATGCTCCACAATTGACATCATTTAACAAACTAAATATTCATATAGATGAATCCCCATTCAGTTGTTGTTTTTCTGATGCCTCACAACACAAACTTCTCTCCTTTTTTATGTTCCACATAGTCCATATTTGAGTTTGACGATCTACTACATTTACATTTCTTATTCCTTGCAAAATTGAGATATTAAAGTCTTTGCTCAACTTGGCCCTTCCCAAGATGTACAGTTACTATGCACTTGTTTGCAGCCTCACATAATGTCTTTCAGTGGCTTTTTGCTCTCCTTTCGGTGAAACTTGCTTGCCCCTGTTTCTGATTCTTCAAAATTTATCTTCTCCTTCTTGTTTTGGTACAAATAAGCTTCATCTAGTCTACTCCTCTTCCAAATCCGGGAGTGCAACTGATATTTTTTTATTTCCAAGGTTCTTTTAAGTGTGGTCATGCATGTAGAAGATGTGTCACGCTTCCTCCTGCATACATACCCCCTTGACACTGGCACAGTTCAGTTTTAGACCACCTCGCACATGCCAACTCAACCCATTCCCAGCCAGCTTGTTAGTTGGCCTGTTTATGGTAATGAGAGGTTTAAACAATTGAGTTTTGATCTAAAAATTTGTCGGCACATTTGCAATGATGTATAAAATGTTCAATATAAATTTCATCTCATTTAGAGCTTGCAAGATTGTACAATAGATTGTGTTTTGCCATGTAAGGGTTAAACAGCTGTATTTTAGATTAAAGTCGATAAAGATGTAATCCTTTGAATCCTCTTTCGCTTGAGGGCTAGAAAAATATTAATAAAAAATAGAACTCGAATTGGACATTATTTGGTAGACTTATGCCCAATACACAACTTCTTGGTCTCGACTTTTCTTTCGTCCATTTCAAGGGTCAAATGATGGATTTTTGAGCCCAAATTAATTCTAAGCATTCCTCTTGGTGTCAATAAGATCCCTTTGAAGTTTCACTTAATTATGACTGCAGGAGTTATGGCCAATAGCATTAAACTGCCCTATTTGAGAAGTCTGAGAGTCAGACTCACTTGGTAGTTCAATATCGACATCATCTTTGTCATGCTTCCAAGTGACCTATTATGGATCCATTTGAATCAGTGATATTTGTAAAAGTAATGAATGTGGACTTCTTAGGTCGTAGATACCTTACAAATTACATTGACGTATTTAAACTACGGTGGATGCGTTCTGTATCTGCTTGCAAGCGATTTTTTTTAAACTAATACTACCATATACATTCTTTATCCTTTTACTTTACAATTGTTGCACATATAGATTTGCTGGGATTGATTTTAGTATTTTGGTCGTATCATCATGTACATGACCCACAACGCAAACTCATAACCAAGAAGATATTACAATAATTTGTAACTAATTACTAGGTACTCTAATGGGAATTATTTTGATTTCTCAGCGATATCATAATATTGATGATCTGCAAGGTGAACTTGCAACTAAGAAGCCATTACTATTATTAAATCAATACACATGTCATGAATATATCAACAAGGCATATGGAACAACTTGAAGACAGCATGATCAAGTGGCATATGCACTAGGTGCATTGACTAAAAAACGGGCAAATTCCATAACAAAGAGACGCAAGAAGTATCCGGCTATTTTAAAATGTCAATGCTATTATAAAGGATATGTACCCTGAAAAGTGTACAAACAAGCTTTTTCCAAAATAATAACAGCAAGGCAAGACAATCAACAAACTCAAAAGATGAACCTAAGAGGTTAATACTACTACATACATTTTTTATCCTTTTACTTTACAATTGTTGCACATATAGATTTGCTGGGATTGATTTTAGTATTTTGGCTGTATCATGATGTACAAGACACACAAGGCAAACTCATAACCAAGAAGATATTAAAATAATTTATAACTACTTACTAGATACTCTAATAGGAATTATTTTGATTTCTCAGAGATATCATAATATTGACGATCTGCAAGGTGAACTTATGATTATTAAATTAATAAAAATGACATGAAGAGATCAATAAAGCACATAGAGCAACTTTAGGACAGCATGATCAAGTGGAATATGCACTAGGTGCATTGTATTAACTACAAAAAGGGGAAATTCCATAGTGAAGAGACGCAAGAAGTATCTCCACTATTTTAAAATGTCAATGCCATTTATAAAGAATATGTAACCAGAAAAATGTACAAACAACCTTTTTCCAAAATAGTAACAGCAAGGAAAGATAATCAACAAACTCAAAATATGAACCATATGCAACATTACGATATTAAAGAGAAAGAGAGAGTGGTGAAAGCACCAGAAAAGCATGAAGGAAAGTGAATCTGCATATGTCAATACTGTTATTTGATGTTGATTTAAAATGATATGAAAAGAGGAAAAAAAATTATGGCATACTCTTCTAGAATTCACAGTTATTTTAACTTCGGAATTTTGCATATTAATGTGGGCAAAATTTATGAAAATGAACATGTAGCAACAGACCACATATATCACAATTATAAATAAAAGACAAAGTTGCAAATAAGCACACAATGTAACTTAATTAGATTTCACAAGCTTCTGTAGAGACAAACCTATAACTCTTTGTGATGGCCTAAAGCCCAGGACCAAGCAAAATTCACTAGGGATCACTGATTGAAGATTTCTATCAGATGACAAGTATTCCAAGCTTAAGTTTATATTTGCACTGCAAAGATATTTCTCTAGTCGCAGGGTACAATTTAACTCCTTTGGAACAATTGCTTTGGGTATTGAAGATTGGAACATCTGTAAGTGGTTTGTAACAAAACAACTTATACAAATTAGCAATACAGCAAACAATTTCCACAATTTTGCAAAAGACCAAAAGGAAAGACATTAGCAATAGCAAGTCCAAGATGAATTCAACAAACCCGGATCCAGATCACTTAAGCAAATCCAAGCCACTCAGAGAGGCCAATGTCTCCTAGGCTACTCTAAGAGGGCAAAGTCTCAAATGCACACTAATGGCAATAAAAAAACGATTATTGGAATTATGACAAACTACCACATATCTCTTCCTATTTATAAACTTCTAAAGCAATAAATCCTAACCATATTTGTCAAGGGCGACCTCACGCTAACCTATAGGCCCGGACCAATCAAAGAAAGATAGATGGCATGGCTATATTGGGGCTGTTACATGGCCTCCCCCTACATAAATATTTGTCTTAAAGCTGGAGATTTCTGGAGAATGTCCATTAGTTGCCAAGTTGCCTCCTCTTCAAGAAAATCCTGCCATTTAATAAGCAAGTTTTGCACCTTTTATTTCCTCAAATTTTGTACTCAAGACCATAACACTGCTTTAGGCTCAAACTCAATGCATCTCATATCTGTTTTTGAAAGCTCCATCTAAGACTTCACCTTTTGACCTAGTACCTCTTTAAGACAAGAAACATGAAATATAGGGTGGATTTTGGATGTAGGAGGAGCTCCAACTTGTATGTCACATTCCCTGATCCAAGGAACCACCTTATATGGGCCATATAATTTGCGTGCTAGCTTTTGCTTGGTCATTGTCTTGAAATAAATTTGTAAGTATGGATGAAGTCTTAAGAAAACTATACCTCCAACCTCATAGTGTCACTTTGAGCGATGCAGATCATGTTGTTGCTTCATAAAACTTTTGTACTTGACAAGCATTGTCCTTAAGGACCTTGACAATGGATTGTTTTTCTTTGCGGAAAGTGTTAATATAAGCAACATGAAAAATGAAATGAAATATTATTAATGTCCGCGGTGGGCCAAAATAAGACCCAAGGGACAATAAGAAGGACAATAATGACTGCCAACTAGCAAGCTAAAAATCCCAACAAAGAAAAGAACTACGATAAATACAAGACGAAACCTAACAACCAGGCCAAAGAGAAAGGGAAAAGAAAAGGGAGTAGAGGGGGGAAGGGCTGCAGTCCTAAAGAGAGGAGTGCACACCAAGAAGAATGGAGAGAGGAGGGGGGAGGGAGTAGCCTAGGAGGGGCAACCTCCAAGAACCCTCCAGAAACTAATCTCTCCTAACAGTCGAAGCCAAAGTACTGGAGCTGAAGAAGTCCACAATATGTCTCTGACCAACGTGAGTTCATAACCCTGACAAACT
The DNA here is from genome assembly GCA_028583015.1 of Wollemia nobilis. Taxonomy (NCBI): domain Eukaryota; kingdom Viridiplantae; phylum Streptophyta; class Pinopsida; order Araucariales; family Araucariaceae; genus Wollemia; species Wollemia nobilis. The sequence goes on along the minus strand of JAQPPZ010004624.1, from coordinate 12,937,852 downwards.
GTGAGTGCGCTGTGTAGGGACCTTGCTTCCATCCGAACTGGATGATGTGGAGTGTTTCTGTCCGGAGTCACCTGGTCCGTCAAAGCTAGTGAAGTATGTTGTGATGAGCCAATGTTGAGGAGGCTAAGATCATCTGGACAAGAACTTGTATGTCGTCGAAGCTGAGTTATCTCCCTAAGAGTGTGAAACACCACTGGTCCGGGTATCTGAAGAAGGTAGAAACAAATTGAGAGTTGTCCCTGAATAGGCAATGGAATCTACCCCGGATCCCATAATAAATGACAACAGAAAATAAAGTAATGAAGGGTTTCAACTTCACCCAAGGGGTAAAACAAGCAAATCCACTGCTCCGGCGGAAGATGGCGATCTGACTCAATCCGAAGTTGGTGAGAACACACCTTGAGTTGCCCTCTAGTGATCCGAAGACTATGCATTGTGTGCTACTGAAGGTATTGTGGAGGAACTATTCTGCCCTCCTGTATCTGTAAGAACTGCTCATGGTAGAAAGACAACTTGGGGGAAAGAGGGGCAACAAGAGAGATCCAAGTGCATCTGGTGTATTGGAGAATAATATCCTTCCGAATATCGTGGAGCATAATTTCCTTACTAAGCCGAGAGGGGGGGAGAACACCCAAAGAATAAGGGGGGAGACTGTCTATCTGTATCTGAATGCTGGCCAGGAGGGCAAAAACTTGAAAAAACCCAACTCCTCCGGCCTCCTCGAGAACTCGAAGAGAGTTCCATTGAGGAACGAAGGGTGAGGTAAGGGTACCGCCTACAACCCTTAGGGGTATCTCCGAAAGTACGGATCCTATGAAGATAACCAATAATCAGGAAGATAATCTCAAGCTGGAGAGGAAACCCAAACTCTGTCAAAATAATAGAGCAGAGGATTGTGCCCTTGCAACGAATGAATCATCGAAGAAAGAGTGTTTGGACTCGTTCAACCCATGACCACTCAGTCAAGCCAAGACTAGGACCCCAAACCACTAACCCATAAGTAATAGTTGGCTTGACCAAGGCATCAAAAATCCTCATCTTCACAAGTATATCTGAAAATATGCTTTGAAGCAATTCCTCTCTAACAAAGAAAGAGTTGCATATCCCTTACACACCCGGGCCTGGGTGGCGGGTTTCATACCAAAAGTAGGACCGGTGAAAAGCACTCCCAAGTACACATAAGAGGTGGTGATCTCGACATCCCAACTTTGGAAAGAGAAGTGGAGATGAGATAGAGCCTCTTTGGTAGTATTGAATACCATAACCTTGGTCTTAGAAAGATTCACCGTCAACTGTCTCATGTCACAAAAAGCGACAAGCTTGTCCAGATGGCGTTGAAGCCCCTTAGGGGAAGAGGCCAAAAGAACAACATCATCAACAAAGAGGAGAATAGAAATCAGCACATAGTGAAGAAGGCAACCATCCTCTACATGAGCGTTCTCCTTAATAAAAATCTCAAGCTCGTTGATGAAGATCCCAAAAAGTGTCGAGGAAAGGGGGCACCCCTGTTTCACTTCTATGGTGCTCATAATACTACATGAAAGCCCATGAGGGGTGCAAAACCAACCTTTCACAGTCTCATATAGTCGTGTAACCACTGTCAAAAATTGCCCAAAGATGCCAACCGACCGAAGTCTCTCAAGAAGTAAATATCGAGGCACTGTGTTGAAGGCTTTCTTGAAGTCAACAAAGCAACAATAAACCTTCGAGGACATGGAACGTACCTCCTCAATAATAGCTCTGAGGACTAGAATGTGATTTGTGGTTTAGTGATCTTACTGAAAACCAGCTTGGCCAAGAGCCCTAAAACCCTCCTCCTCCAACCTTCAAGACAGAAGCACATCCAATGTTGTGGCATAAAGCTTGGCAAAGATATGCCCAATCATCATAGTCCTGTAATTATTGGGTTCATGGGGATCACCTACCTTATGAATGGGGTGAATGATATGCTGAGTCCAAGAATCAGGAAACCCAGAACAGACAAAGAGATTGAAGAGATCAGTGAGGGGCCCAACAAGAGGGTGAATACCATGCGTCAGAAATTCCACCTGTAGCCCATCCATATCTACTGCTTTGCTCGTACAATGTTTCTTGATAGCCTACCTGACAAGACCCGTAAAAAAGAGGTGGCACGAAGAGGGGGGCAAGGGAACAGTAATAGGAGGCTGATTAGGGATGGTATAGAGGGAAGAGGCATGAATGGTCCAAGAGGAAAGATAGATCCCATGAGTAATCCGATCACAGGGGAGGATAAGGCACCAAAAGGATTTAGGAGACTGCTGAAGGGAGTGGATAAGATCAAGTCGATGTTGAGAGAGGAAGAGACGCTTCTTCTTTTGAAGAAGCATCCTGTAGTCTTTGTGGGAAATGGCATTAGTCTGAGAAGCATTCTGAATGGCATATTTCAACCTTCGATGGGCAGACTTACATTCCCCATCATACCAAATGTTCATGGGGAAATGACCAAGGGGGCGAGGACGGGGGCAGGATGAATAGAGTGGGGGTACGAGTCCAAAGCAACCTTCCAAAAGGTTTGGACCAAGCAAGCAGAATGATCGGAAACATCGAAAAGAGAAGACACCCTGGGGAGAACCTAATGCAACCGGTCCATGTAGGTAAAGGAATAATAATAGTCAAAGTCTATTATGACCTGAGGGGCTAAAGGGGAGGGATAAGGGGGATGAGTAATAGGAAGGAAAACAACGGATAACGTCAAAGAAAGAATTGAATGATCAGTAAGGGGGGGAGGGTGATCGGATACGCTAAACCGAGAAATGAATGGAATAAGGGTGGTAGAGGAAACAGCATAGTCGATGACACTGGCTCCACCACTATAAGGAAAGCAAGTAAACCCACCAGAATCCGAAAAACAAGATATACCATTGAGAAGCACTAGCCTGTTGGATTCACCCAACTCAATAAGATGCTTACCGTAAGCGAAAACCTATGTGACACTGGAGTTTCGACAAAACCAAGGTCCGTAGGATCCAAATCCTGAGTCTGCAACTCATCGGTTGTGAGGTCATGAAGAAAAACCTGCATAGGTCCAGTCCGAGCATTGAATTCTCCTAGCAAAAGTATCTTCCCTGAAGCTGAGTATCTAGTAATGTCCTCATAGAGATCTTGGAAAGGGTCCCCGTCCATGTGAATAGCAAAATTGGACATGGTGGGGGCAAAGTAACAGGTGGCAATGTATATATCCCAAAGAGGTGGGTGAGAGGATCCAAGAATGTTATCCATCAAAGATGGTGGCTTTTGAACATACAATATCTCAAAGAAGGGCATCTTAGTGGAAATATAATAGAAAGTGTTGTACCACCACTCGGCCAAAGGAAGAAACTTAACCAATTGATATTGCTTGCCTAGGCAAAGAATCATATATAAGAGTACAAACATTTATTCTAAGTTATTGTTTGTCTATCTGTCTGAGGATGCTAGGAAGAGCTCATGTTAAGATGGGTACTACTAAGTGTGACGAGATCCTTCCAAAAATCAGCTTGTGAAGATGGGGATCATGATCACACACAATAGTCTTTGGCGTACCACATAATTGGAAAATGTGATCTGGGGATAGCTTGTTCATTTTGCTTACTGTAAATGGATGCTGCAAAGCACATAAATGGACATACTCGGTAATGCAATCCACCACCACAAAAAGTATTTTTTTACCTTCAGCAGGTCCTTCAATGAAATGTTTAGAGAAATGCTCCTATTGTTGTTTTGGAATTAAGAGTGGCTACAACAAACCTGGGGTCCTTACAGTTTTACCCTTAATGCATTGGCATACTTTGCATTCTCAATGAGGAAATCTAAATGCAGCAAGCTGACGGATATTGGCAAATTGGTAAAGAGCGTCTTTTTTGTAGCCTTAACAAAGCCTTGTATAAGTTAAAACAATTCCAAGAATTTGGTACTCACACTTAAGAATACTTCATTACCATAAATTAACTATATGTGAAACAAACCATTCACTATATATAAATAATTGGGATGGTGATATTATTGTCATCACACTCTATGTTGATGATATCATCATTACTGGTGGTGACACTAGTAAGATCAACTCTCTAAAGACACAACTTTGCAAGGATTTCGAGATGATTGATCTCAGTCCTTTGCATTAGTAATTCAAAATATTGTAAGGGGGAAAAGCGTATTTATATCTCAATCTAAATGTGCACATAGTCCATTGGAACATTTTAATGTTAGAATTACAATTCCATGTCTACTACCATAGAAGTTGGTGCAAAATTGGCCAAAGATACTTCCAATAAACCTTTTGTTTGTACATTGTATATGCAACTTGTGGGAAGCCTCATTTATTAGACTACCACAAGGAATGATATCGATTGTCATTGGAGTTGTGTCAAAAAGGCTACAAAGAGTATTCTGCAATATATGGAAGGGACTCAGATTTGGACTCTTCTTAACAACATGTGAAATAAGTTAAAACTTCATAGCTCCATAGACTCAAACTGTACCGATGGCATCGATGAGATGAGATCTACATTAAGCTATGCATTTACCTTTGGCTTTGGTGAAATTTCTTGGTGAAGCAAGAAACAAGAAACTACGTTTTTGCCATCAATTGAGGCAAAACAGAAGGCAACAGTTTTGGCAACATGAAAGGTAGTTTGGCTAAGAAGGATTCTCAATCATTTTGGCTTCTAAAAAATGATCCTGCAACGGTATTCTGTGATAATCAAAGCCTTTCTTAAAACCCAATGTTCCACACTAGGAATAAGAATGCAGAGGTGCATCATCATTTCATTAGAAAGCAGGTAGAAAGTGGACTGGTTGAGATGGTTTAAATTCCAACTAAGTGATCACTGTTCTCACTAAAGATTAATGTAGGGAAAAAATTCAGAAATTCAGAGAACTTCTTTGAATAAGAGATAATGAACTAAACATTACGGGAAGGTGTTAGAAATTATGTTACTTCCTATATTTTGGGAATAGTATTTGTTATGTCCTAAGTTAACATGAAGACCTATCATTCCTATATGGATTAAGAGGGCATGTATGCTAGAATAATTTATTTTTTAATTCCTTTCTACCTCTTATGACTCACCTTCCACATATCTTAACTACCACAAATATTTGTCATACACTGTCCTAAGTCATTACAACTTGTCATAAGATTCCTTATAATGTGTTATAATTAATGATGATTTGTCATAGATTCTACATAGTGTGTCTTAAGTTATCATGGCTTGCTATAAAATTTTGTCATAGTGTGTCTTCTCTCATGATGCATAAGATTTCTTCAAGCCTTCAAGTAAATGGGTCACTCTCCATATACGGAATGTTGAAGAGTCTTTTGCATTGTATTTTCAAGTCATCTCTCCTTTTCATAAGACAGTAGTATATTGCACAGTATTCTCATTAATTGAAGATAGGTTTTTTAGTGAGATATCTTTCTTTAGTAGAGTGTTTTGTCATTCTTGCTTGAAGATGTACTACTTAATTTCAGACAAGAATCTGCATAAAATGATAAGCCTTCTGGTTTTAGAATATACTATAAACAATGCAATTTGTGGTGAATGAATTTAGAAACTTTTTGTCTTCAAACTTGAAACAAAATGGAGTTGTTTGTGTTGCCTTTTAGATATGAATCTTTTCAAGTTTAATATTAACTAGAAGATGAGCTAGTTGTTTAAATGAAATTGATGCCTGCTGTGTTTGAGGTATCATTAGAAAGGTCTGTCAATGGAATACCCAGTGCTATCTGTGTACATGAATCTGAGTTTTTTATTTTATTGAGAATTTAGTGCTCCTCCCCACACTTGCAAGGGAAAATGAAAATGATATTACTTGAAAAGGATTTCCACACTAGTCCTTTTGTTTTATTCAACTATGAAAATTGGATGACATGAAGATCCTGTAGAAAAACCCATTGTTATATCATTTTGTGCTACCATGATTTATATATATTAAGACACTTTAGGTCCATGAATGCTTCATAGAGAGAACAACACAGACCTCTATGCATGAGGGGGGATGTTAGAGCAATATTCCTTTTGGTTTTTGAACCTGGGGACTGTTGGAACCATGTGGAATGGCATTCCTCATGTGATTAAGGATCTAGCAATCTTGGAAGGGACCCAAAGGATGGGAGACCATGTTGAAACTATTGATGGTGACAAGAGGCACCACTCAAATTATTGCAGAGAGAACAAGGAGCACACATCAGCGGATAGCAGCGTTGGCACTTCTGCAAAGTTAAAGACTTTCAATGCTGTAAATCTTGGGTTCAAATCTCAGCCTCTAATTCTTTTTTAAAGGGTTAATAGTGTATTTCCCTTAACTCTTTAACTTAGAGGTCAAGAGATCAAAACAATTTAAAACCAATATTATCTTATTTTACTACCTTAGGAAAGAAATTAATTTTGTAAAATTTTAAAGAATAGTAAATATTTTGCAAAATTAAACGAAGGTAGTAAAATTGTGTACAAGGTGCATATACACCGATGACTGACACCTTAATATTTTCACAACTCTGCTTTAAACATTTCATGCTTTGTATATCATTTCAACACGTGCATTAAATACATAAGCAACATTCAGTATCAATGGCACCCCTAGCTCATGTTTACAAGTAAAGTTGTTGCGTTGAGTTACTATGTCTAACGCCTAAAAAGCTGCCATAATGATGTCTGAGAATCAACCCTATAAATCGTCGAGGAGAAATAAGGTCTTCTATTCAAAATTTCACCCCATCATTAACCCTATTTGTCACTATCACTAGACATTAACCCTGAAACTGAGGAATTCCAAGTATGTAGGGAAGTTACACCCACATACAAGGATTTCTCTTTAAGCAGGTGTCATTGATAGGGTGAATCCCTTTCTGTATTGCCTTGGTATCTTGTATCATTCTCTTTCACGCACCTTAAAGTCTCTCTCATGTACAGCCATGTATATTGAAAGGACTATTCCACGTACCAATGGGTCTATAGGAAGGGCGAGTATATAGAAAGGTTCAATATATGGGATTGACGGTATATCACAAGTGAAAATCTCTATCTCAAGAAAGTTGGATCTGCGATAGTGATACTTGTGTTGTATGTTGACGATCTAATCATCAATGACAGTTCAGATGAATTGGTGAATGGTGTGAAGAATGACTTGAAAAAGTCATTTGACATGACAGATTTGGGACTTTTGCACTATTTTCTTGGCTTGGAAGTCTGGCAAAGAAACAATCATATTGTGATCTCGTAGACAAAGTATGTCAAGACACTACTAGTAAAATATCAAATGACAAACTGTAAACCTAAGGCAACACCAATGGAGCAAGGGTTATAACTGTCCCGATATGACAAGTCAACTCAGGTATCTGGCACTCTATATCGTCACCTTATTGGAAGTCTCATATACCTGACAATTACTAGGCCTGATATCAGCTTTGTTGTAAGTTATCATTCGAGGTTCATCCAAGAACCCAAGGCAAGTCATTGGAAGGCAGCAAAGAGGATATTGCATTATGTCCGTGGTACAATGGAATATGACTGGGAATATAAGAAGAATGATAAATTCTTTCTACAAGGATACATAGACTCTGACTATGACAGATCTAGATGACAAAAAGTCAACATCTGGATATGTGTTTCATCTAGGATCTGGACCTGTCTCATGGCACAACAAGAAACAAGCAGTGGCATTATCATCCACAGAGGCAGAATATCACATTGCACGTGGAGTTGTGTGTGAAGTGATATGGTTACGTCACATACTATTAGATATGGGTGTACGAACAAATCCACCAAAACTATTGAATTACAACAATCAAGGTGTTCTAAAATTAGTCAAGAATCCAATATTTAATGAACGAACATAGCATATGGAAGCTCAGTGTCATTTCATTCGTGAACAGGTTCAGAACCACCAGATTCAGCTCCAGTACATTCACACCGACAAACAGGTTGCAGATATTTTCACAAAGGCACTTCCACGTGTCAAGTTTAAATTGTTTCGCAGCTGTTTTTGTACGCCAAATAATGTAATTACGAGGGGAATATTACATTATTAGGATAGTGAGCTATAGTTAGCTCACGCTCTGATCTGGTATGTTGTAGATTTAATTGTATGTAACTTCACGCCTATTCCAGGTTAGTGGTTACAATGAATCAGTCTAATCTTGTAGTTGTATGATCTATTTATCATCACATACAATGAATAAAGAGTTAATTTTTCTGCTCAACACACATGAAGGTTTTGATATTTCTCCATTTTCTGGTTGCCTTGCAGGTTCCAAAAAATAAAAAGAAAAAAAAGAATCCAGCTATAAAAATCCCATTTCAGCAGTCGATTTTGCACAGCCAAGTTTTACAGATCTGAACTCCCAAGTTTTTCAATTCACAGGAGAAACTGACAAGTAACTGGCAGATCCCAAGTTTTTCAATTCACATGAGCAACTGGCAAGTAACTGGCAGATCGCCCAACAAAATAGCAAGCGGGGAAATAGCTGAGCCAATTGGGATATTCGCTGCATTCAAATTGGCTCATGAACATTCTAGTTTTTCAGTCAATCACCACTTTTTGCTACTGTGGTGTAAAACACAATAAAAGGCAACAATTTTCTTAAAAATAAAAAAAGAAATCCAGTAATAAAAATTCCTTTTTAACCTGGTTCAGCAATCAATTTTCCGCAGCCAAATTTTACTGATCCAAACTTTCAAGTTTTTCAAATCACATGAGCAACTGGCAAGCAACTGGCAGATTGCCCAACAAAATAGCAAACTGGGAAATAGCTGAGTCACTCAGGGGAAATTCACTGCATTTAAACTGGCTTAGGAACAATCTAGTTTTTCAGTCAATCACTACTTCTGAATACTGTGGTGTAAAATACCATAAAAATATTATGTTACACGGGGATGCGTCCCCAACACAGCTGGGCATCTTGGATGACACCTACACAATTTGAGGGTTTTTGAAAAAAAAAACGACTGTTTATTCTCAGGCTGCTGGCCTGATTCTGATGTTTTGGGAAATGTAATGTTCAAGAGCAGGCTCGAAAATACATAACATGTAAAAATTGATGAATCTATCCCTACTCTGAGAAGAAAAATTATTTGACTTTCTTTCCATATTATGATATAAACTGTAACTGTATATTCTAATCTGAAATCTCAAATCAGACAATATGATCAGACTTTGATATTACAGGCCATTATCTTTCAGTACATTGCTTATCTCTTGCATCCTTGAGACTATTTTGTTTATTCAATTGTTTACTTTATGCAAATATGACTGCCGTCATAAATTAGTTAATAAGACATGTTTCTGGACAAAACGTGTAGCCCTTTCTATTAGCTTCTTCAGTGCATATCAATAATCATGCACATCACAGTGGTAGACCGACAGGTTTCACCTGAGTGTTTCGCCAGCTTGAGGTCGGTGGTTCCAATCCCGAGCCCCTCCAGGCCCCCCTTACTCGGAGTAAACATTTAAAGAGGTGGGGCAGGTTTTTTTTTTTTGGTGACGGGGTTGGTTTAAATTGGTTATACGGGATTAACAAGGGACCTGTCTGTATTACATCATGGCCACATAGTTGTATCACAACAACAGTTTTGGCAATTACACATGCATTGTCTGGCAAGATCCATACCTAGGTCTCTTCCTTGAATGTTAAGGTATGTCACCGATTGATATCATGCTATTTGATGTAAATTCTTATGCTTTTACATTATGTTACAATACATATTTAAAATTCCTGTTTATAAAATCCAATTGAGGGCTTCAATATATATATAAGGCATCCCACCATCATCTCGGATTTTGGGGCCAAAACCCTGTTGTCCCAGAGACATGTCCCACCAGACCATGTCGTCCCCATCCCAGAAACATAATGAAACATAGTAAAAATCAAGCATCATGCTATTTGATGTAAATTCCTATGCTTTTACATTATGTTACATTACATATTTAAAATTCCTGTTTAAAAAAATCCAATTGAGGGCTTCACTATATATATAAGCCATCTCGCCATCGCCCTGAATTTGGGGCCAAACCCCTGTTGTCCCAGAGACACGTCCCACCAGACCATGTCGTCCCCATCCCAGAAACATCATGGAACATGGTAAAAATCAAGCAACATGCATGTTGGAAATATTAATGGATTTGTGCTGAATGGCCAGTGTGGTGGATTGTATGCTTGCCTGGATGTTTCTCATAGTAATGCGTGCTTGGGTTCTCATTTAAAACTTGTCAGTCAATTTCCATGGTATGCAGTCTTCTACGATGCTACTAATGTGATATCAATTATCTTAATGGGTATGTTGCTGGGCTTACCAGTGGATACTTAATTGGAATTACATATTAATGATTACCTTGACAAAATAACTGTAGTCTAATGCCTCTGGTTAACCAAGTACCAGAAAATGAATAGTTTACTCACATCATTGAATTATTCCCTTAAATTTAGGCTTACAACGGAATGCATAAATGGATAAAAGCATCTTCACAGCATTTTAGGATTGGAAATTGACAATAGCATTGCCATTGCATTTGAGGTACTTTGTCCAACATGAATGCATTATATTTCAAGTTTGCATATAATGCTATTTATTGCTTTCATTATGTTTATTCTTACCCATTGATTAGCCTTCATAACAGAGCAAGTTCTAATCTGCTTTAGTTGCTTTAGTTGCATAACAGAGCAAGTTCTAATCTGTCTTGTATGTAGATAGCATGTTGTCTTGATCCAACCTCTAGCCTCAAGGCTCTATTGAAGGGGCTGCAACTCTAGAAATTCTGAAATTAAGGGGGGTATTGGTCCCAAGAATCAGTCCAAAAATTCACTTTATCACCTCTACCCACTTTCCAAAATAGTCTTGGTTTTACCACTTTCTCTCCTAATTTCAGCACCTTCCAAACAACAAAAACTTGGCCACTCATAGAGATGTGATCCGCTTCCTCATGTTGAATGTTATCCAAAAACTTACTAGTAATGACTTTGCTAAACAGACATGATAAAAATTATTGATTGCCTCTCAATGTTTGAATATACATGCAATCAATGATTGTTGTTTGCGAGAGGTTCAAGGTTCGAAACTGCTCTCCACCTATCAATGGCTGCATGTGAGGACCATTATGGGACCCTCCCTCTGCGCCCTTCTCCCAAGCGGTCCTTTGCAGACATAGTGAGGGAGAGACAAGAGTCTGAGAATGAATCTTTCAAAAGTGCAGCCTTAAAATCCATCTTATCTGCTGCTGCGAAGAAGCCAATGGATAAAGGTTTCTAGTCTAGATTTAATGGTTGTCTTCCCCAAGCTGCCCACCATCCCAAGTTTCTTATTGAACAAAGGCTGGTGGCTGAAAACATTTTGTACAAAAATGACCATGATCTAATTTGCAAATTTATTGGTATGAGATTGTCTCTAGGGTTTATGACCTCCTGGATTCAAAAGAATTGGGAGCCTTTAGGGGATATTTCAATATTCCTCATCAATAATGGATACTATATAGTGAGTTTCTCTTCAAGAGCAAACAGGGACAAAGCTTTTGAATCAGGGAAGAGAAGCTATGGAGCAGCAAGTCTTTTTGTGTAGCCCTAGAAGCTAGGATTTGATCCACAAATGGAAGTGGTTGTTTGGGTTCGATTATATGCTCTACCAATGGAATATTGGTGTGAACCAATTTTTGAGAGATTGGGCAATTTCTTAGGATGCTATCTAGGAGTAGCCAGAGATACAATAATGGGAGCTTCAGCCATTTATGCTCAGATCTATGTTGAGATGGATCTTAATCACCCGTTGCCAGCTCAAACCAAAATAGATATGGAGGATCTAACCTGGGTCCAACAAGTAGACTATTAAGTGATCCCCTTCTTGTGTGGGATTTGTCATAAGCACAAACATCTTGCTCATTTCTACCCTGAGACTATCCAAAAGGAGCCCATCCCATCAAAGGCTAATGGCAATGATAGCAAGATGCTTGAGAAGAAGGCAAAATCTCAGCCCACAACCTTGAACCTAAATGCACCAAAAGAGGGTTTTGAAACACTTAAGATGAAGAAGAAGCAAAAGAAGGCAGCACGATCAAACTAGACAAAAGAGAGAAACCTAAACAGGTATGAAATTCTTAATACCCTAATGGATATGGAGAATGAGATAGCTGTATTGGGGGAACCACAAGGGGAAAATCTACCCTCCGAAAATGTAGTAGTCCAACAGAGGATAACTCAACCAGCATTGGAGACCAATATCCAACCAATCCCAAACCATATTGCCATAACAGCTTTAGAGAACCTCAACCTTGCTATGGTCTTGGTTGATAGGGATGTCTTAATGAAAGACAGAGATGAAGACAGAAGTAAGCCAGCTCTAGGAACTAAGCAAGCAAAGGAAATATTAAAATACACCCAAGCTGGCAATGGAGGGTGACTAGCTAGTAAACCAAGGAAGCATAAAGCAGATTGCTACATAATCTCGTGGCATAGGCAAGGATGTAACCAAGGCAATGGAAGAATCTCGTGCAAATAAAAGCATGTTACGGGCTATGAACCACACTTTCCTTGCTTTGATTCCTAAAGTGGGAGAGGCTTCCAACATTGGAAACTTTCGCCCAATTGAACTTTGCAATGTAGTCTACAAGATCATTACCAAATTAATGGTCGAAAGGCACAAGAAGGTATTGGATAGTATTCTCTCTCTGCAGCAAGGCCGACAAATTTTGGATGGAGTAATCTTGGCACAAGAAGCAGTTCACACATTGCATCTGAAAGGTTGAAGAGGCATGTTTATCAAATTAAACGTATCTAAGGCCTATGATATAGTCCCTTGGTAGTTTCTAAATCGAATGTTAGAAAACTTTGGTTTCCCTTAGGGTTTGAGAGAGTGGATCATGAGTTGTGTCTCGTCGACCTCCTTCTTAGTCCTCATCAATGGTATTCCCTTGGCTCCCTTTCAAGCCTCTAGAGGAATTGACAAGGCCATCCTATATCCCTGTACCTCTTTATTGTTCTTGTTGAAGGATTAGGCAGATTTCTTCAAAGGAACACGCAACAAGGAGTTATCTCAGGAGTGCAAGTGGGAGTGGTGAATCTGACCCATTTATAATTTGTGGATGACACAAGGTTGCTTGGGGCGACCAATGTGAGAGAGGCAAGAGCGCTCAAAGTTGTCTTAAATACCTATCTAGAAGCCACAAGCCAGGAAGTGAATGCAGCCAAGTCCAAGGTAGTGTTCTTTAATACCAAAAGGGGGATCCAAGATCAGATTCTAAACATCTTAGGCTTCTCTCAGGGCTCCCTCCCATTGGACTACCTGGGGATTCCACTCCACTATAAGAAGCTAAAGGTGGTGGAATGGAAAAAACTAGTGGACAAAATTTGTGTCAAGGTTAATCATTGTAGACAGGGGTGAGTACATTCCCGGGATAGGGGTGATGACAATCAGGACAGTCAGGTTCCAAGCTTATACAATGTATACTCCTATAGACTGGTTATGGACGTCAAAGGATCAAATGTCTAGATGTAGTGGATAGACGTCTAAGACTAGACGTCACAGAGGCTTGACGTCACGCAGGTCAGCTAGACGTCACAGGGTGGGTAGACGTCATAAGCAACTAGACGTCACAAGGTGACTAGACGTCACAAGGGACTTGACGTCACAGACAACTAGACGTCACAAGGGACTTGACGTCACAAGCAACTAGACGTCACAAGTGACTTGACGTCACAGAGGCCTGACGTCATACAGGTGGGTTAGACGTCTAATGTCTTGCTTGGTTTCGGACGGCTACTGGCCAGGACTAGACGTCAAGGCAGTTGGGTTAGACGGCTAGCCGTCTGACGGCTGCCCAGACGTCAAGGGCTAGACGTCTACAGTTTTCCTTTATCTACTCCTTGTACCTGCAATAAACATCACTCGATCTCGTCCTTGCTGCAACAATCAACCTGCAATGCTTTATCAAGATGGAAACCTGCAACTCACTAGTCAGTGCAATACAACCTGCAATCTCATAAACTCACAACATCACCATACACAGAACAAAACTTCCGTACAAGAGCATTGGCATTCGTAGCAAAATGTTGATCATGATGATATGTACAATGTTTGAAGAGGGGGTATAAATAGGGAGGCGAAGTAGTTCCTCCAACTACTTCGCTCTCAACTACCCCAACCGTCTTGCCTTAACATATTTTAGACGCTAACTAATCCTGGACGTCTAACAACTAGACGTCTAACACACTAGTTAGCCCATTAGCAAATGACGGCTAGTTTTGTCATCTAGTGTCCTGTACGTTTACAATCAAGCCTTCCTTTTCATTGGCTGATTTTACAAAATCAAATGCAACATATACATTCCAAAATTGCTATGTACAATCAAAATTGGTGGACAACATTATTCCAGCCAGTTCTAGGATTTGTCTTGCTTAGAACTGCTGTCTACATCTATCCTCCCCTTCGAAGAAGTCGATGTCCTCAACGACTTTCTCCGTTCCGTTGAAGGGGTTCCAGCATCCGTGGGTGTTGAACTCTGTGGATTGGCAGCCTGGAATACCTTCGTGTACTCCTGGAGTTGTGCCCGCAAGCTGTCCCGTTCATCCTTGAGCCTCTTAGAATAGTTGAAGTACTTGGCCCATTCTACTCCCAAGGCATTGGCCCGATCTTCAGTCTGCTTGAGACTGGATAACAACTCTGTTTCCCTACTTCGAAACATGTCCTTCAAACGTTGTTCTGATATTGATGGAGCGGTTGTAGCTTTCTGCTGTTTCGCCAGCCGCAGTTCTTCTTTCAAGGCTGCCTGTTCTTTTTGCCAATTTTCTCTTTCCTGAGTCCAAGCACGCTCCTGTTGGCTCTTGTTAGCTGCAAATGATTCTGCCTGCTTGATCAGTAGTTCCTTCGCACTTTTCAGTTGTGAGACTTCGTCTTCCAATTCGGACAGCTGCTGGTCCTTTTCCTCCAGTTGGGTTTTCAGGTCCTCCATAGTCTGTCCGAGTTCTTGAAGTTCCTTTTTAACTTCATCCATTCGTTCCATTCCTTCTTCTAAGAGGCGATCTTTCCTTTCCAAGGCTTCCTTGGCTTCTTTTGTTGAGTGCAAATGCTTGATCCCTTCTCCCAACCAGGTCAACAAGTGTGCGAGGAAATTTAACTGCGTGTATATTGGCAGTAATTCTGGCACCACTTCCACTTGTGTGCCGTGTTCCACGGGATGCTGAGGAGGGTTATTACCGTGGCCGCAGATATATACCTGCGTTGTCTCCAGATAGAGGCTTGGTGTCTTATCTGGCAACTTCTCAATGCCTTCCATCGTTTGCAAATGGGTAGTGGGTAGTGACCATGGCTGTCTCGCATAAATGCTTGAGATGTCCTTCCGCCACGGACCCTGTGCCGCCCACTTAACCAATTGGTCTAGTTCCTCCTCTATCATACCTTGCCACTTTTTCCATTGACCCATACATGCAATATTGAACTGCAAGCGAAAACTGTCCATGATCTTTCCCAACTTTTCAAAGCATGTTGCCGCTTGCTCATCCATCTTATCCGAGGGGTCCATGAGATTGGGCACTCGGACAAGGAAATCCTGGGACCAAGTGTCCGTCTGTTCTTCCTCCTGTGCAATTTCTTTCCCTTTCTCTGCTTGGTGAACAGGTGGTCTGTCTATTGCTCCAGACTGTACTGGAATCTGGCTGTTCTGCCCTTCCTGTTCCTCCATCTTTTCCAAATCTATTATTTGTGGGGGTTGTTTCCCTTCACTCGTAGGGATCTCCATCTCTTTAGACACCGTTATTTTCTCCAAAATAGGCTTTTCTGCCTCATGTGTCAACTGTCCTGTAACCGGTGGTGGTAGGCCCTCCTCTACCCCAGGGTTACTGCTTGTTTCTAAAATACCTGTGGCGGCTGATTCCCTAGCTGCTGCGGCAAACATGTCATCTATTGAAAATGTACTCAAAGTAGCCGCTAGTGAAGTCGGCCTCGCCAAGGATACCTCAGTCAGTTCTGGTGAACCTGTGCGGGCCATAAATTCAGCCTCCGCCAGATACTCATTAGGTCCAAATTGTTCAGCCGAACTGGTTTCGGCTGCCTGATCATGAAGAGCTGGAGGTATGGCAAAATCCACTTCCTCCTGTGCTGGTTGATGTTACTCCCGGGTGCGAACTGCCTCCAAATTCTTCGCTATCTTCTGCAGTGCTTCCTGGGAGAAAGCTGGGGGTGGCACATCGAATCACCCTTTCTTCTTCTTTCGTTTGGGCTCTTCTGGAGATTGGGCATCCTTCTGTTTTTGTGATTTTTCCTCCCTAACTTGTGCTATTACGCTATCCTCCCCTTCTAGCGCAGCCACCAGCTTCTCCTGACGCGGTTTGTGTGAAATCTGCTTGACTCGAATCTTCTTCACCGACGTCGTCTTCTTTGCTGGTTGGGCATCCATCCACCTGCAGATAGATGGTGCTAGATCTGGTAGCTGTCTGGGGGGATCAAAGTCCGGGATCGGGACTCCTGCTCTTCCTGCTGCATCCAAGAGCAACCCAATGGCATGGAAAGCCATAGAAAAATTCTTTGTAGTCCTCATCAGAAAATTTTGTATACGCATTGACAAGTGCGTTGCCCAATCATATTGTACACCCTGTGCTATCCCCTGTAGGTATGGAATCAGCCATATGGGCAAGTCTGTACTGCGTTGTTCTCCTGACAACCTCGCCATGATGACATTCATAATTACCTCCAGTCCGTCATTTCGCAGTTGTGCCTGTTTTATTCCTCTTCCACCATGAACACTTAACATAGCGTCCACATCTTCTCTCTTCAGTTTGGTGACGCTCATGATTACTTCAGGTGTCTTTTTTGGATCCACTCTCTCATTCATCACCGGCTTGCCCTTTCGTGGAAGTCCAAATGTACGCTGAAAAACTTCGGGAGAGAAATCAATCACTAGTGTAGTATCCCCTATTTCTACAAAACTGTTGTGCCTCCCTTCATCGTACGTCTCCACCATCTGCAGCAGATATTCTTTGAAGAACTCTTTCTCGAAATTAGGAGCCTGTAAGATGAAGTGCACTCCTGCATCTTTGAGCTTTGCCCGTACTGGGTGGTTGGCTGGTGCCTCTGCCCACCATTGACGACAATAGTCTCCTGTTGGGCACAACCAGGTGATTTCCTCCAGTGGTATGGGCGCTTTGCCGCTTTGATGGATCTCCTTATTTTTGCGGGTCGCCACCTCTGCTGCTTCTCTTCGGCTCCGAACCTGTCCTCCTTCTGGACTTTTGATCTGTCCCCGCATTTCAACTTCCTGTTGGTGCCGTAATCTTTTGGCTACCACTGATTCAGGTTCGGGCTCAGTTCGGACTGAAGTTTTTCCGGATTTCTGGTGTGCCATCTTTGTCAATTTCCCTCCTAGTTCTACACTCGTCCAATCTTTAATCACCTCGATTCGTCTTCCTCTCGATGTCTTCCCTCTTCTGACCTGGACGTCTTCTACCCTAGACGTCTCCCGTCCTTGCCTAGACGTCTTCTGCGCCTGCTTGACGTCTGCTGTCCTAGACGTCATTGTCTGTCTAGACGTCGTTTGCCGTGCTGCTTCTGCCCTAGACGTCAACTCTGCCGTCTAGACGTCCACTGCTGCTCTTGCTTCGCCTTTCTCCTCTTCTTCCTTGCATATGAGAGTGATGTGCCAAATGGATGGCATCTCCTCCTTTTATAGTTGCTTTGCCAACCCTAAAACCGTTATGCAACCGCCACATCGCAACTAATTTCTTGCATGCGCGCCACGTCGGATTTTCTAGACGTCTAGGTTATCTTTTTGTCTTTTTCCTCTTTTGTCTTATTCTCTTTTTGTCTTTTTCTTTTATTTTTGACTTTTCTATTTTCTTTTTGACTTTTTCTTCTTTTTATTTTATTTTTCTTATTTTTCAAAATTGCATGTGACGTCTTCTCTCAACGTCGACGGGTGAACCATATGGCCAAGCCAATACGCAGTTCCCATGCATCTGATGTCTCACTTCGATGATGACGACTATTTTCTCCGAAACTGCTGAAGTCATCATCGTTGGCACTATTTATTTCCTCCATCGGTTGACGTCTCCGACGATTATTTCGTCTTGGGGGGGTTTTCGGGCGTGATTGCTGCTAACGTCTTCTTATATTTCTTGGTACAATACGCCAATCTGACTGTTCTGCTTCTTCCGGCTGATGTCGTGTTTTTGGCTCATAGGACTAGTAGGCCCGTCGTCTGACATTATTAGTGGCTTGCTGATTTCTTTCCGCTGCCAGACGTGTTTGTTCCATCCATTCTTCTACCATGCGGTTAGCATTATTGTTATCCAGATGTTCTGCTACATCCTCCAGGTGTCTACTGGTCAGATTTGGGCGTGTGATGTCATTTCTTGGATGGGCGGGCACCAGTGGAATTCGTTCCGTACTTCCATCATTTCATCGGATTATTATGCAATCATCCAAGTAGTGAAACCTCTCCCCTTCTTGTGCCTGTTGATCAAGTTCATTTTGAATGGGCTGTTGTTGTCTTTGGTGTCCCCTGTTTTGGTGGGGTCGTCTAGCTCTTAGACCTCTTCCTCGGCCTCTGTCATTTCCTGCAACTGCCCTCTCTTGATCCCTTTGTTCTAAATTGGGATTTCTGTCCCAATTTCCTCTTCCGCGGACTTGGTTACCGCGTCCTCGGCCTCCTTCCGATCGAATCTCCCTAGTGTTGGGCTGTCGAACTCCCAGCTGCCCGAGATTCGGTCGGTCCCTCAGTCGTTCTTGACGACGTCTTCGGTTCCTACGAGCTCGTTGAGACGGACCTATTGGTCTGTTCTCAGGAGCACGTAGTGATGGGTTGGCTTGGACTAAGTTCTCAGATGGCCCTTGCGGTCCAAACTGAGAACCAGTCGACCTATTGGTAACCGGAGGGGAATTTCTTCCTCTCGAGCTACCGGGATGGAGGTCAACCACGCTCCTCCCTTGGTCAGGTGCTCTCGGAATTCCTGGCGGTCTTCCGAGAGTACCTAAGTTATCTCTGCTACGGGCTTCGTTTATCAGTTGTGCTCTTGTCTCTGGTGGATGGTGTAAATGCGCAGGTGTTAGTTGGTGCAAGATCCTCAGTCTCCTATCGGCCCTTATCAGTCTTCGTCTCCATCTACTTTCCTCAAAGTGTCGTTGCATGGCACAATGAGTTAAGTTTTCCTGATACTCTTCTGAAAAGACTGAATCAGTGCTGGAGTCATTCCCTTCTCCTGCCGTGTTCATTGGCCATTCTGAGGTTTCTTGAACCCGTTGCTGCAATCTTCTTACTTCCCTTCTATGTTGTCGTAAGTCAAGTGCAGCCATCCGATACCTGGCTACCTCTTCCCGTTCAGTTGGACGTCTCATGGCTCCAACATATGGTGTTCTCCATGCACGAGGTGGTGGTACTTCTGGCATCATGTCCTCATTCAATCCTCCGTCGTACTCGTCTTGTGGGCTCAGTGAAGCATCATCTTCGATTATGTGTGCAGTTTCTATAAATCTGACACCTGCTTGTCGACTGCGATCTTCATCCCTTTGTCTCCTACGATCTGGGTTAGGACTGGCATATGGTATATCAGGAATCTGTGGTAGGTTTTCGTCGCTACTTGACTCTTCCCACCAACTTCCGGTTTTTGGTTTTTCTGGTACCGTCTCGATATCCTTCCATATGATGGCTGCCATTTCCTCCCTGCTTATCTGATATTTGGCAGTCGAGCTTTGTCCTGCTTCCCATATCCTGGGTCTTTCTGGAGATTCTCTCATCTCTTGATGGTTCACTGACTTCGAGCTTGAGGACTCTTCTGAATTAAGCACGATTTTTAATGTGGCTGAAGAAGAACTCCTAGAATGTGCACCTGTTGCTATTGCTTTTCCTCTTCTATTTTCCACTGGGCTTACAGTATCTTCCTGTTCTTCCTCCAAGGAAAATAAACTGCTTTCTGAAGAGTTGCCTGTTGCACTTCCTCTTAGTTCCCCCTGTTCTAATTCTGCCCATTCCGCTTGACGTGCTTCATGTCTTTCATTCACTCGTTGCATGGTTGTGTCCAACTCCTGAATCACCTGTTCCCACAACTGATTATTGTATTGTCTTAGCGTTTCATATTCTTCTTGCAACCTTTGTGTCTCCAATCGCATTCGTTGCAGAAGTCTAGCTCCCTCTTCTTCATCTTCTTCTTGTTCTTCTTCTTCTTCCGGAACTTCTTGTAGAGCGACCTCCGTCAGAGCTTGGAGTCGGTCTTCCTCATTGTCATTTGGATTTCGGACCTGCTGTTGCAATCCTTGTTGCTCTTCTTCTCCATCGGTTCCAAATAACCAATCCAGGTTATGTGTTTCCTCCCTTCGAACAACACTACTCTGCTCGTCAGTTTCTTGGGATTGTATTCCTGGATCTGTCCTTGTTTCGGAAGTTCCTGATTGCTCCAAGTTGATCATATTTACCTGAGCATGTGGCTTGTATACCTTCAACTTAGAACCATTAATTACCTCGGGGCATAGTGTTCCATCCAGTTTTCTTAATTTCACTGCCCCATTCTCTAGTACTTCTTCTACCTGGAAGGGTCCAAGCCATAGGGTTTTTAATTTTCCTGGCTTGAGTTCTCTCTTCCCGTTGTACTTCAGTACTAATTCACCAGCCTTGAGATCCATCTTCCGGAGATGCTTATCATGCCAGAATTTCCTTCTCTTCTGTGCGATCTCCGTAGCCCATTGTGCCATTACCCTCTTCTCATCCAATCGTACCAAAGTTGTCAATCGCTCTTGCATGCTATCTTCATCATTCCGTCGATTGTCTACTGCCACTCTTAAGCTTGGTACAAGAAATTCAACAGGTACCATTGCTTCTTGTCCGTACATCAGTTGAAAGGGTGTATGATTCGTGGTGGGCTTGAAAGTGGTTCTGTATGCCCATAACACTGTTGGTAACCGTTCCTCCCAGTCGGCTCCTTCTACTCCACATGTCTTATACATGATTGAAACCAGAATTTTATTTGTCGCTTCCGCCTGCCCATTTGCTCTGGGGTAATACGGACTTGACAAGGAGTGAAAAATTCTGAATTCTTCCGTCAAGTTCTGGATAATTGCATTCACAAAATGGCCTCCTCTGTCACTTGTCAATTGTAGAGGTATCCCGAACCTTGTAATCACTTGTTCGTACAAAAAGTGAGCCGTACTTTTTGCCGAGTTGTCCGGTAAAGCTCTTGCTTCTACCCATTTTGTAAGGTACTCCGTAGCAACTACGATATATCGACATTTCCTCCTTCGACTTGTTTTTAAAGGACCTACAAAATCCAGTCCCCATCTCTCAAAGAGTTCCTGAGGCTGGGATGGATGTAATGGCATGAAGTCTCTTTTCAATGGTTTCCCTGTTCTTTGACACGTATCACATGCTGTCACAAAATTCTTTGCATCGTGAAAGAGGGTGGGCCACCATAGACCTGCCAACAGTACTTTCCTGGCTGTCGCATCTGGTCCCATGTGTCCTGCCAATCCCTCATGTGTCTCTTTCAAGGTTTGTTGTACTTCATCCTCCATTATGCATCTTCGCAATATATGGTCCTCCCCCATCTTGTAGAGCAATCCTGCAATCAAGGTGAAAGGTGTCGATTTCGTAATCACTTTTCTCCGTTCGGCTGCCGTTAGTTCCTTTGGCAGCTCTCCTGTCGACAAATATTCCCCTATATGCTTGTACCATCCTGGTATTGCACTAATCATAAACAACTGGGCATCAAGGAATTCGTCTGGTATTCCTCCCTCTGCAGGTTCTCCGGAGCGAATCCTTGACAATTGGTCCGCTATTACGTGTTTCTTCCCTGGTCTTACTACCACTCTAAACACAAATTCCTGCAGGGTGACGAGCCATCGACTCACTCGTCCATAGATTGTTGGTTTATTGATCAAGTACAACAGAGCCTGATGATCCACATAGAAAGCAAAGGGGTTAGCTAGTAAATAGTGTCTATACTTCTGCACCGCATACACCATTCCCAGTGCTTCTCGCTCTGTTGTGCTGTAATTCTTCTCGGCTCTTGACAATAGCCGACTTGCAAAGTATATGGGCTGATCTAACCCGAATTGGCCTTCTTGTGCCAATGCACATCCAATGGCAAAGTTTGAGGCATCCACATGCACATGGAATTCCTTCTCCCAATCTAGGTAAACTAGGATAGGTGCTTTCACCAAGTGCCCTTTCAATCCCTCAAATGCTCCCTGGTGCTCCTCTGTCCATTTGAATGGAACACCCTTTCGTGTAAGTGCGTCTAGTGGATGAGATGTCAGTGCATAGTTCCGGATAAACCTCTTGTAATATCCGACTGTCCCTAAAAAGGTTTTGACCGAGCTCACATCATGTGGCTCCTCCATTAGCAATATTACCCGTATCTTATCTGGGTCGGGTTTCAAACCCTCTTGGCATACTATATGCCCTAGCAACTTTCCGTATGGCACCAATAAGACACATTTATTTGGATTCAATGATATTCGTGCTTTCCTGCACAATCCCATACATTCTTGTAAGGCCTTTAAATGTTCTTGTGTCCTGCCATACAATGACCAATCATCTAGGAAAGCTTTGAAGTTCCCTGTGGACATCTTATCAAAAATGTACAATATGATCCTCTGAAAAGTAGTTGGTGCATTGCATAGTCCAAATGGCATGCGGTTATATGCATATATTCCATTTTCCACAACAAAAGTGGTCTTCAACTTGTCTTCTTCCGCTATGCTAATCTGGTTATAGCCCGAGAATCCATCCAAGAATGAATATATCTCATGGCCGGCTACTTCTTCCAGTATGGAGTCTGTGAAAGGGATCGGGAAGGGATCCTTTATGGTTACGGCATTCAAACTTCTAAAATCCACACAGATTCGGATTTTATCTACTTCTCTTTTTAGAGTAATCACAATCGGTGAAACCCATTCGCTTGTCGTAACTTTGAAGATAATGCCTGCATCCAACATTTTCTCAATTTCGGCATTCACCCTTGCTGCGTATTTGGGATTCATTCTGTAAGGTCGCCTTCTTACAGGTTGCGCACCTTCAATCAGAGGAATCTTGTGTACGCAGAGTTCTGGTGGTACTCCCTTCAAGTCCTTATATGTCCAAGCAAAAACATCCTTATAGTCCAGAAAAATCTTAAATGTTGTTGCTTTCAGGATTGGATCCCAATCATCTCCACATTTGATCATCTTCTCCTCGCCATTTTCTCCCAAGTTTACCTGAATCATTTTAGGACCTTCATATTTGATGGATTCAGGGTCATTTGCTGCTTTTAGTGCAGCAATGGGGTGGGCTGGTTTATCTTCAATAACTGCCTCCCCCATCGTGAATTCTGCAAAATTCTTGGGAAATGTCCACTTCTCCCTTTCCTTGTCCTTCTCTGCTGCTGTTTGTCTTCTATTGCTAGTTCCCTTTTCAGGTTCTTGTATCTCATCCTTTTGAATCTCCTTTTCCGCATCTATGCAAAAACATTGGGGAGAGAATATCTCGTAGTCTTCCAACTGCCAATGTAATAGACCCTTGTCTTGGTCATACTCATCTTCCGTGCAGTCTTCAAGGTGCAACACTCCTTCCTCATCTGGTTCATACCCTGTCTCACCATCTGATGAAGAGGATCCCGAATCATCTGAAGTGGCTATGTCTTGACTCACAGTTTGATTCTTCAGATTGATTATATACTTGTGCTGCCCTTGCTTGAAGGATAGACGTTCTTTCTCCCAATTGTGGTTGACTTTTGCTGTTCTCAACCATCCTCATCCTAGCAGTGCATCATATGCGGGTTTCTGCATAGCAATGACAACAAAATCCAAGATGAAGTCCTGCTCTGCTATGCGTACCTTCTGATTCATCAAAACGCCTATTGTTTCAATGCCATATTGATCAGCGCCATATAGTTTGAAATT
This sequence comes from Wollemia nobilis, assembly GCA_028583015.1. Lineage (NCBI taxonomy): Eukaryota > Viridiplantae > Streptophyta > Pinopsida > Araucariales > Araucariaceae > Wollemia > Wollemia nobilis. The sequence goes on along the minus strand of JAQPPZ010004624.1, from coordinate 12,914,009 downwards.
TGGAGACCGTAAGGCGGGTTGCCCCAGAATCCGCCATGTCTTCTCTGGCATCACGTTCACACTAGACCCTCCATCTACAATCACCTGATTCAGTCTATGGTCCAAAACTTCCATTTGGACTATAGCTGGCCTTCTCCCGACTTCAATCATCAGGATTGTCGGATCGATGAATTGTCCTTGCTTGATGGTTGCTACCTGTCGAGTTTCATCCTTCCTCTTGATGGCTTCCCCGATCGTAGCATACAACTCAGGTACTATACTAAACAGGTTGGCTACCTTCATTTCCACCTTCGTGTTTAGTACCTCTGTTACCAAGCCTTCTACTGATGCCTTCTTGGTGATCTCCGGTCTCTTCAATACTTTCTCCAGAACTAGTTGACCCTGCTTCTCCTTTGCTAGTTCTGTTTTGATTAATTCTTGGGCTTCCTGCCATCGTTCTTTCTCCTTGGCAGGGTTTGGGTACTGTTCCGTTTTCTTGGTCTGTGCTCTTGTTACAGCCAAGACTTCTTTGTCTACCTCTGTCACCTCTCCAATGCCAATGAGGTTGATATTCTGAGTTCCACTGGTACTTGCCTTCTTCGGACAATTAGCTTCCTTGTGGTTTCCTGGACCACACCATTTACACATTTGGGTAGTGTTGTTACCACTATTGTTACCTGCATTCTGGGGTTTGGAACAATTCTTCGCAAAATGGCCCCATTCTTGACAATTCCGACATTGAATAATCGGCCGACCATCAGAGTCGTATTGTAGTCGACTCTGGCCTCCTTGTCTTCCTCCTCGGCGACTATTCCTATATCCTCCGCTAGTGGCTCCTTGTCCATTCCTTGGCGTATTTGGCTGCTCCTCCTGTTGTATAGCCAATGTCTGATGCCTCTTGCTTTTCAGGTTGAATGGACAATCGGCTACAGGATGTCCCGCTATCTCACATATGTTACAGTATGCGTTCTTTGGACAGTTTACATTTGAATGTCCTTCTGCCTTGCAGTCTGAGCACCAAATCTCTTTCCGATCCTTGCGGCCTTCTCCTTTCGCTTCCTTTAGAATTTTGTCAAATTCTCTCCAGAAGGTGTGAATTGTGCTCTGAACTTTATCTTCTGCTTCACTGTCTAAATCATCGTTATGCTTTAAGTAACCTCCGATACCTGCGGTCGTTTGTTTACCTTCACTTTCAAAGTTTTTAGCCTTCTCCAGTGCTTCTGCATATGTTGAGGATGGTACTGCCTTCATCTTCTTCTTGAATTTTGGTAGTAACCCATCCAAAAACCACCGCTTTATCATACCATCAGCAGGTGTCATCTCCATTTTATCTGTCAATTGTTTCAATCTTCTATTGTAGCTTTTGACATCCTCATCCGATTTTTGCTTAGTGACACATATTTCTGTGATGATGTCAGTGTCATCCCTCAGTGGTCGGAATTCTTCTATGAATGCAGTCTTCAAATCCTCCCATTGTGTAAATGCTTGCGTACTTTGTCTTTTCAAGTACCAGTCTATCGCCATGCCTCGCAATGTGGCTGGGAATAGTTGCAACCATTGTGTGTCTTGTGTGACCCCATTTGCTCCCCAAATGGTAATGCAAGTTCCCACATGTCGTGATGGGTCCTCCTTTCCTTCACCTGAAAAAGGTGGGCATTTCTGTTGTATTGTTCTATTGGCGAGATTTGCCGCCATAGTATTTGTTCTGTTGTTCGTATTCCCTGGTGTTGGTGGTTGTGGAGTTCGATTTAGTTGTCTGTCTGTTGTTGGTGGTGCAAAATTGTACTCAAATAGCCTTCTACCCAACTCCAATTGGTCTCTACTTCGCGACCTCCTCCGCGAATATACCAAACGTGGCTCCGGTCTTCCTCCCCACGAACCTTCGCGTAGTTGCCCTGATACAAGGTTCTCTCCTTCAGTATCCTCTGGCCAACTCTCCCTCACTGGTTCTGGTGTTGCCGTCCAGTTCTCAATGATGGGCTCTTCCTCAACTATTTGTTCTTCCTCATTTTCTGCAGTCACCAACAATGTTTCAATGCTCGGATTATCCTCGTCTTCTAGGTTCCAGACTCTCTCCACTTTCGGGTGAGAGACTTCTGTTGCCTCTTGTGTCCTTAAGTTCGCCAGTCGTGCACTTCTTCTTACCGGTATTTGATTTTTGCTTTGTGACCTGGAATCAGTCATTCACCTTTTACTCCTATCACTTGTGTCTCTAGACTCCGAGTTTACTTAGGCAACGACGCCAAATGTAGACAGTGGTGAGTACATTCCCGGGATAGGGGTGATGACAATCAGGATAGTCAGGTTCCAAGCTTATACAATGTATACTCCTATAGACTGGTTATGGACGTCAAAGGATCAAGTGTCTAGATGTAGTAGATAGACGTCTAAGACTAGACGTCATAGGGCTTGACGTCACGAGGTCTAGACGTCACGGGGGTGAGTAAGTAGACGTCAGTAGACTAGTAGACGTCAAACTAGACATCACAGGGGCTTGACGTCACAGAGACCTGACGTCATACAGGTGGGTTAGACGTCTAATGTCTTGCTTGGTTTCGGACGGCTACTGGCCAGGACTAGACGTCAAGGCAGTTGGGTTAGACGGCTAGCCGTCTGACGGCTGCCTAGACGTCAAGGCTAGACGTCTACAGTTTCCTTTATCTACTCCTTGTACCTGCAATAAACCTCACTCGATCTCGTCCTTGCTGCAACAATCAACCTGCAATGCTTTATCAAGATGGAAACCTGCAACTCACAAGTCAGTGCAATACAACCTGCAATCTCATAAACTCACAACATCACCATACACAGAACAAAACTTCCGTACAAGAGCATTGGCATTCGTAGCAAAATGTGATCATGATGATATGCTACAATGTTTGAAGAGGGGGGTATAAATAGGGAGGCGAAGTAGTTACTGCAACTACTTCGCTCTCAACTACCCCAACCGTCTTGCCTTAACATATTTTAGACGCTAACTAATCCTGGACGTCTAACAACTAGACGTCTAACACACTAGTTAGCCCATTAGCAAATGACGGCTAGTTTTGTCATCTAGTGTCCTGTACGTTTACAATCAAGCCTTCCTTTTCATTGGCTGATTTTACAAAATCAAATGCAACATATACATTCCAAAATTGCTATGTACAATCAAAATTGGTGGACAACATTATTCCAACCAGTTCTAGGATTTGTCTTGCTTAGAACTGTTGTCTACAATCATTGGACGCACTGTTGACTTTCTTTTGGAGGAAGAGAGTCTAATTCAATTAGGGGTTCAAGCAATGTCGGTTTTCAAGTTCTCTATCCTCGCTACTGCAATTGGAATCGCGAAGGAGCTGGACTCACTCATGCAAAAATTTCTTTTAAAATAGCCCAAGGATGAGTAAGCGATGGGCTCTAGTCTATGCTCTTTGGATCGCACTAAGAAATCTGTGGTCCAAGGAGATGTCAGAGTTAGTATTATTAGGAGCTTAGGGCTGGACAAAAGTAACAGGCCAATTATTGTAACTTTGAACTGTTGGTTACGAATCTGCCATGAGGAAAGGATTTGGTATAATGCGCCCCACATTCGCCCACCAGATTGAAAGGCCGGAAGGAAGGAATGCCTTCCGTACCAATCTCTGGAGAAGGCCGGCTTCCTGTGGGTTTTAGTGTTTAAGATAAGAGTGCAAGGAAAGAGATAAAAATGCGGAAAGAGAATCCAAATGTGATTGGAGTTGGGTGGGGGGAATAAGCAGCACGGCAACGATCAATCACCACTACTAACAGCATTACACACATTGAAACTACAGCTATCATTCATCCTATGTATCCTCTATCTATGCATTCCAAGAATACTTGATCATCAAATACCAGAGTCCAAAGTTCAGTACAACAGTAAGCAATGATACAAGAAACATGAGGCAGAAATGACAAGGAGAGGCAGCATACAAGATAAAAGACAGTAAGCAGAGCCAAGTATATGCTTTGTATTAGAGGCAAACGCACAGCTACAATGGTTCCCTAGCAGTATATTCCCCTTCCACCCTTTACAATGAAAATGTGGTGGCTATTTATAGCCCCAGTTCCCCCCGATTACAATCACGGGCACAAAGTCCCAGACTAGACAATAGCTGACACAAGCGGCTGAAGAGCTGCCGATGCGACTTACGTCGGCGAGGACTGTACCAACGAAGATGGTCTCCCGAAAGTCGCATGCAGCTACGTGGCAGCACGTTGGGTGGAACTTCAAATCAACGGGTATGCGGGTAGTTGTGGCAGATGGCACTTCACATCAGCTTTAATGGTGGCAGTTGGCGTAGATAGTGCGGTCCATGCGGTCATGTCTTGGCTCGAATCTCGAGGTTGGACACTTGTCGGATGTTGATGAGTGACACATGGCTGCCTTGAAAGGCAGTTTATCCAACTTCGCCCAGGATCAGAGCGTTGTCGGGTTGCGCAGGTTAAAAACAGCGCAGTTAGGGAGGCCTCCGTGCCTTAGTCAATTTTTGGGCTTGCTTGCCCAACTGCGCACCGGTCAGAGGGCACAGCCCGACTTCGCTGCGAAGTCGGGTTGCGCACCAGCACTTTGCTGTCTCCTCTGCTGTTCGGATTGCGCCCAAGAAAAAGGGTGCACCCCGACTTCGCTGCGAAGTCGGGTTGTGCCCCAACACTTAGCTGATTTTTTGCCATACTACTTCCCAAGTGCGCCCAGGAAAAAGGGCGCACCCCGACTTCGCTGCGAAGTCGGGTTGCGCCCTGACACTTAGTCAAATTTCACTCATTTCCTGTCTGCTGCGCAATTCGCATTCCCTACTGCCCTCCAACTGGAGGGCGCACCCCGACTTCGCTGCGAAGTCGGGTTGCGCCCTGACACTTAGTCATTTTCAGGGAACACTTGCTGGAAACTTTACTGGGGGAAGTTCAAGGGGAAGAGGGAGGAATGAAACTGCAAGGAAGAGGGAGAAAGGGAGAAATGGAGAAGGGGGAAAAGAGGAGGAGGAGGGAAGGGAAAGAGCAGTTCACTTACAGAAACTGAAAACATGGCACCCCGTGCAAAATGTGGCAACATGAACCTGTCTTCTTAATAAGATTTTCACCCTTTATAAAAAGATGACTTTGCTAAACAACACTTCCTAATTCGAGATCCATCTCCAATAAAGCTTGCTCGCTAGAGCTTGGTTATTCAATGTTGCTTTTCAAATTCATAAACCTCCGCTTGCTTTAGATTGGCATATTTTGTCCCAACTTACTATAGCCCATCTACCCATCCTTGGGTCATCCCAAAGGAATTTTTGCATGAGCGAGTCCAGCTTCTTCACGATTCCAATCAAAGCAGCAAGGATAAAGAACTTGTTAACCGACATTGCTCGAAGCAGCGAATCTTGCATTTACATTTAGTTTAGAACTTGTAATTTAGCCAACATAATTGACTTACATCACTTTATTATTGTGTACAATATTAAATTGCACTTATAACATAATTAAATATATGTATGCTCATTTTGTCAAACACTTCGCATACAATACCAAAACTGATTCACCAATTACAGACATCTCAATTTGCCTGTCTACATCTATCCCCTCCTCTAAACTAGTTGGTGTCCTCGACAACACGAGCTAAACACTGGGAATAGAAGTATTGAACAATGTAACAAAATTTCTTGTCACATTCCTTCCGCTTTCTCTTGTTCCATACATCTTTGGCAATAGACTTCACTTGAGACTGCTCGCAACACCTTATTCTTTGATTGTGCACTCCCCTTGCTACAAGCAGTTGTAACATCAGCATGATCAACATGATCAGTAGTCTCTGATTGTTCACTGCACTTTTTAGAACCATCAACATTGTGAACATGACGGGCAACGCCCGTCGCCGCCTGTGTCGTGGGTCAAGGGGGCGGGAGCCCCCATGAAGGGTCAAGGGACAGCAACCCTTGTGGGGTTGAGGGACAGCGGCCCTTGCAAGGTCGAGGGGCAGCGCCCTTCGCGTGCGGGGTTCGGGGCTGAGCCCCGAAACCTCAACGGCAAAACCATTGAAACCATCAATGTCTGAACGAAATTTTGCTCCTCGTCAACCATTTGGTAGCTTTCACTCAACCTATTGAAACTGCTTCCTTTCACTGCTTTCTTGATCCAACTAACTTCTTATCAACCTCTGACAGACATCTCCTTGTTGAATTGTACTTGTGACGACAACTGCTTTGATTGCACTACTTCAGACGACAACATCTCTGACAACAATCCTTGACGGCTTATTCTCTGACGGATTAGGCTAGACGGATTGAGAAGTCTTGATGGGTACAATGTCTGGATGTCTAGGACAACGGGTTAGACGGCTCGGACAGGTAGATGTCTTGGACAGATTGCACACAGGTAGACATCTCAGACGGGTTGCACACATGTCCAGACGGGTAAGTGTAAACGTCTAGGATAGAAAGGCTAGACGTTTGGACTGGTAGATGTCTGGGACAGACGGGCTAGACGTCTGGACAGTTAGACGTCTAGGACAGACAGCTAGACGTCTGGACGAGTCGGCGTCTATGATAGACGAGCTAGATGTCTGGACGGTTAGACGTCTAGGACAGACGTCTAGGATAGAAGGGCTACACGTATAAATGGTTAGACGTCTAGGATAGACGGCTAGATGTGTAGGACAGACGGGCTAGACGTCTGGACGGTTAGACCTCTACGATGGACGGGTAGACGGGTAGACGTCTAAGACAAACGGCTAGATGTCTAAACGGGTAGACGTCTAATATGAAACACAGTAGACATCTATGTCGGATGGCAAGACGTCTAAGATAGACGTTTGAGATGGGTTGCTCCAGACGGCTAGACGTCTCAAACGGGTAGACTTTCACGAGTTTGGTAATTTTCCAGACATCTAACTCCCTCAAACGCGTACGCCTCAAATGGTTAGCTGGCCAGACGTCTAACTTCCTCAGACGTGTAACTTCCGAACGGGCAGGTTTCAGACATGTTCCCTCCAAACGGCTCCATTTCAGACTGCTCCGCCTCGGACGGGTTCTCCTCAGACGGGTCCTTCTCAGATGTCGGCACCTCGGACGGCTCCTACTCAGACATCTTCACCTTAGACGAGTCCTCATACGTCTGCACTTCAGACGGCTCCTGCTCAGATGTTTGATTGCATTCTCTAGTCGTCTAAGTCTCATTCATCGATGAAGTTTTTGCATCACTTTCCCAAGTCAAGGGATAATCCAAAGCCTCTTTGTATGATCTTGGACGAAATGTCTTCATCTTCCTTTGATACATAGGGAAAAGTTGTTAGGATCCTAATCCCAACCATTAACAATTAACTAATCACTTATTATTTTTATAGACCATTGTGTCTTTTCACTCACAACTTTAGGGTAGCTATATATAATCATTCAAACGAGTGTAAGTAGGCATCCATCAAATTATAAGAATATACATTATTTTATCTTTTGATAGGTTTCCTCCAGTGTAACAGTGATTCGATCCAAAGGTGATTCTATCAGTTTCATTTATTTTTCCTGCCCCCAAATCCATTCGTTCCATTTGTGTAACTCGCTAGGACCTAGAGTCCTACCATCTGGTAACAGAGCCTTTCCATTCCTATGCCTTGTCACCACTCATTCATTGGAAACCTGTGTATAAACGTCATCATCACACACCTTCAACAAGCCATTACACCATATCCTTGTTTGTGTATCCACCAACTTCTGTGAGTAAAATAACATCCGAGAAACAGCATCACAAAACTAAAGAATCTCAAATAGTTTAGGGATAAATCTAAACACCTAAAAGTCATCGTACAGTGTCAAATCCGTCACAAATATGTGCATTTGACAAACTACAAGAATCGAAAACGCTTGCAATCCCACTGTAAATAACCGACGACCAAAAAACGGTGCAGGATAACTGTTACTAAGGCAAGGAACGAGCTTCAAAAAATCCTTATTTAAATTCTGCTAAAAAACCTCGGCTAGACATTGTTTTTTATCCCAGATCAAAAGGCATCATCGAATTGTGAAGGAAACAAAACAATTCTGCTACTAACGTCAAAACTCTGACGACATATCCAGGTATCCGGCGAAATCAATAAAAAAAAATTTATAAACGCTAAGGTTGAAATTAATTTCCGGCGCCGGGTTTAATTTTGCGTCATCGAATAGTGCAAGGAACAAGTTGTTTAAAAAAATAGGGATAATTATCCCACATTAACAAGGAAGCAAGTGAAGTTTTATTTAAAAAGTCTTGCGCGCATATACCAAAGCGTGACTACGGTCACACTCCCCATTGCTCCTCGCGCAACCTTAGCCGCCGACCTTGCCCACCGCCCTTAGCCGCAGCCCTTGCTCCGCTTCCGCCCCTGCCCACCACCCTTAGCCCGCCGCCCTTGATCCGCTTCTACCCTCGACCTTGTCTGCAGCCTCGTGTCGCTCACGCCCGTTGACGACCGCTCCCGCCCGATTTCAAATTCAAATTTCCGCTGACGACTGAATCCGCCCGCTGACAATCGCCCCAACCCGATTTCAAATTCAAATTTCAAAAATAAGTGACCGTTGAGGTCCAAAACAGTTGATAAACCAAATTTTGGCAAAATTTTGACAAAAATTATATAAATTTTTGCAAAAAAATTTAACCAAATTATATAATTTTTGCAAAAATTTTCAAAACTTAATTCCACTTACCAAAGAAGACTTACATTTTGCAAACCAACCCTAAAATGGCCGATGGCAGGAGATCACAAGACATTACCTTCAAGGAATTCGTCCAGGAGTTTCGCCAGTGGAAGGAAGAAATTACAAATAGTACTATACGAAGAGAGGAGTTCCGCCAATGGAAGGATGAAATTACAAACAATACTATACGAAGGGAGGAATATGATAATAAAATGGCAGCAATGGATTTAAAAATTGATGCCCATAACCACTCCGTCGATATGATACAACAAAATATGGCACTAGTCCAAGCTGGCCAATCTACCGGAGGACCAACATACCAAGCACCACTTGGGGGGCCACAAACTTCCATCCTGCCTAGAACTACTAAATTGGATTTTCCAAAATTTGAAGGAGGTGATCCCACCAATTGGATTTATCGAGCCGACCAATACTTCTCCCTCTACCAGATCCCTAAGGCACAAAAGGTTCGCATTGCATCTTTCCACCTGGAAAATAATGCCACCCAATGGTACCAGTGGTACGAAAAAACTAATGGCACCCCTACATGGCTAGAATTCATGGAAAATCTATTAGTACGATTTGGCCCTAGTAAATTCAAGAATTTCATGGGAGCCCTTACCAAGCTCCGTCAAACCACTTCAGTGCGCGAATACCAAGCTCAATTTGAAAAATTGGCCAATCGTACATCAGGGTTAGATACCTCATTCTTTCAAGATTGTTTCATCAGTGGCTTAAAGGAAGAAATTCGATTAGAAGTACAAATGTTCAATCCCACTACCATGATGCAGACCATGGGATTAGCCCAAATGGTGGAAGACAAATTCAATAACCAACATCGACTAGGAAGACCACCTATGGGGAAATCACAAAATACTTACACCACCCCAAAACTTAATAGAGTCTTACCAATTAAACGTATCAGCCCTGAAGAAATGAAAGAAAGAAGAGAAAAAGGCCTTTGTTATCATTGCGATGAGAAATTTATCCCCAATCACAAATGTATTACACCAAAACTATATATTCTGGATACGATCGATCATTGTAGTTCAAATGAAGAAGATAATATCGAGGTGGAAGTGGTGTCGGATACACCCGAGGATAACACTAAAGACACACCAAAAATCTCTTTTAACGCCCTCGCTGGGTTCTCCTCCCCACAAACTATGAAAGTCAAAGGGTACTTTAAAAAACAAAACCTCATTGTGCTTATAGACTCTAGCAGCACACACAATTTTATTGACCCAAGGGTGGCAAAACAAGCTAACTGCTTTATACATCCTTGCAATAGCTTTGAGGTCATGATTGGTAATGGAGGAAGGATTGCATGCAAGGGAAAGTGTCAAAATATTAAGCTCACTATGGGTAATTATAATATGAAAGGAGACATGTATGTACTCCCCTTAGGAGGATGCGATATCGTCCTAGGAGTGCAATGGTTACAGACACTCGGCACAATCCAATGGGATTTTGAGGACTTATGGATGAAGTTCACACTAAAATATCAAACATATACTATTAAAGGACTAAAATCAGGCCCTTCCCAAATAGTAAGTTCTCATCGAATGGAGAAAATTATTCGCAAAGGAGGCAAGGGTATGATTGCACAATTATTTTCCATCCAACCCACCAATGAAGAACATCCAGAGGTGCCCGAATTACAACAACTTCTAGCATGCCATTCTCAAGTATTTAATGAACCAAAGGGGTTGCCCCCTCCACGTAGCCACGATCATGCAATTCAACTTCTTCCGGGGCATCAACCCCCTAATATCCGACCTTATCGATATCCTTATCTACAAAAAATAGAAATAAAAAAACTTGTGCAAGAATTACTAAAAGCAAGGGTTATTAGACCTAGTGTGAGCCCTTACTCTTCCCCAGTTTTATTGGTTCGTAAGAAATATGGATCGTGGCGTCTATGTGTGGATTTCCGTGCCCTTAACAAACTCACCATCAAAGATAAATTTCCCATCCCTATCATTGATGAGTTGTTAGATGAGCTTCATGGGGCTAAATATTTCTCAAAATTGGATTTACGATCGGGATATCATCAAATTTGAGTAAAAGAAAGCGATATTCCAAAAACAGCCTTCCAAACTCATGAAGGGCATTATGAATTTATGGTCATGCCATTTGGCCTTACCAACGCCCCTTCAACATTCTAGAGTTTAATGAACCAGGTATTCCACCCTTACCTTCAAAAATTTATTTTAGTTTTCTTTGATGACATTTTGATTTATAGCAAAACGTGGGAAGATCACTTGCTTCACTTAGAACAAGCTTTGAAAACCTTGGGGGACAATCAACTCTATGCCAAAAGATCCAAATGTTCTTTTGGACAACAAGAAATTGAATATCTTGGACATATTGTTTCCAAAGATGGCGTTAAGGTGGACCCTCGCAAGATTGAAGATATGAAAAATTGGCCTACCCCTAAAACCTTGAAAGGCTTGCATGGTTTTTTAGGATTAACAGGGTATTATCATAAATTTGTTAAATATTATGGCAAGATCGCGACCCCCTTGACAACTTTACTCAAGAAAAATGCTTTTCTTTGGTCTCCAAAGGTTGACGATGCTTTCACCACCTTAAAAAATACCATGTGTTCCACTCCTGTGTTAGCCATACCAGATTTTTCCAAACCATTCATAATTGAAAGTGACGCTTCGGGAGTAGGAATGGGAGCCATTCTCATGCAAGATGAAAGACCCTTGGCTTTTACTAGCAAGGCATTTTCTGGGAAGAATTTGGCCCGCTCTACGTATGAGAAAGAGATGTTGGCTATTATTCATGCCATTCAACATTGGAGACCTTACCTTATTGGCCAACATTTTATTATTCGGATTGATCACCATAGTTTAAAATATTTTCTTGAGCAACGTATATCCACTCCTGAACAACAAAAGTGGGTTACTAAACTATTAGGATATGATTATGAGATCATATATCGAAAAGGGAAGGATAACATGGCCGTCGATGCCCTTTCACGAAAATTTGAAGAAGTACCCCAATTACACGCCCTCTCATCTCCTATTCCCCAATGGATAGACCAAGTAACAAAAGAATGGTTTAATGATCCTTCAACACAAACGTTAATTCAGAAAATCCAACAAGACCCCACAAGTAAGCCTCACTACTCTTGGAACAATGGCATACTTAGGTACAAAGGGTGTATTGTCCTATCTCCTACCTCCTTATATCGAACCAAACTCATCCATGAGTTACATGCCACACCTATTGTGGGACATTCGGGATTCCTCAAAACTTATAAAAGAGTGGCTCGATCCTTTTATTGGGTAGGAATGAAACAAGATATCAAGAAATTTGTGGCTGAATGTGAGACCTGCCAAAGACAAAAAGGAGAGACAGTAGGTACCCCTGGCCTTCTTCAACCTCTCCCTATCCCAACCAAAACATGGGCCGATATTTCCATGGATTTTATTGAGGGCCTTCCAAAATCAGCAGGTAAAACTACTATTCTAGTTGTGGTGGATCGCTTGTCTAAATATGCTCATTTTTGCCCTTTGGCCCACCCTTACACAGCTAGTACCGTCACCCAACTCTTTCTTGATAATATCTTTAAACTACATGGTATGCCTTCCACCATAGTAAGTGATCGTGATCCCACCTTCACTAGCAATTTTTGGAGAGAATTGTTTAAACTCCAAGGCACTCAACTCCGTATGAGTTCCGCTTATCATCCCCAAACCGATGGTCAAACAGAAGTCGTTAATAAATGTTTGGAAACTTACCTACGTTGTTTTATTTCTGCTCAACCCCTTCATTGGGTTAAATGGCTTCCTTTAGCCGAATGGTGGTATAATACCTCATACCATACCACCATTAAGATGACACCATATGAAGCTTTATATAGCCAAGCACCACCTTCCATCACCTCTTATATTCCAGGAAGTACCAATGTGCCAGCCGTGGATTCTGAACTTTCTACTCGAGCTAATATTCTTCGCCTTCTCAAAGATAATTTACTCATGGCCCAACATCGTATGAAGCAACAAGCGGACCAACATAGGATCGAACGAGCATTTCAAGAAGGTGATATGGTATTCCTTCATCTTCAACCTTATCGCCAAACTTCTCTCAAAATCAAAGGCTCACAAAAGTTAGCTCCCAAATTCTATGGGCCTTATAAAGTCTTACAACGCATTGGGCCCATTGCTTATAAACTCGAGTTACCAGAATCTTCCAAAATTCATCCTGTGTTCCACGTCTCTTGCCTTAAACCAGTAGTCGGCACACACATAACCACACAAACTCAACTACCTGAGTTCACAGAGGATGGATCACTCATGGGTGAACCTGAAGCTATCTTGGATCGCCGCACTCGTCAACTTCGACATTGCACCATCACCAAGCTTTTGATTCAGTGGCGGGGCCTACCTTCCGAAGATGCTACCTGGGAAACGTTTCATCACATCCAACAATAATTTCCTCACTTTCCGCTTTGAGGACAAAGCTCTTTTTAAGGAGGGTGGCATGTTAGGATCCTAATCCTAACCATTAACTATTAACTAATCACTTATTATTTTTATGGACCATTGTGTCCTTTCACTCACAACTTTAGGGTAGATATATATAATCATTCAAATGGGTGTAAGTAGGCATCCATCAAATTATAAGAATATACATATTATTTTATCCATTGGCAGGGTTTCCTCCAGTGTAACAGTGATTCGATCCAAAGGTGATTCTATCAATTTCATTTATTTTTCCTGCATCCAAATCCATTCGTTCCATTTGTGTAACTCGCTAGGACCTAGAGTCCTACCAGAAGTCCATCTATGAACCACATACTCTTTGACTCCTATGAGTGGTCTCTCTCCACACGGTTAAACAACCCACTCAACCGTCGACTATAAGAACGAACAGACTCATTCTCTCCTTGTATTCTATAATTTTCATTAGTATTGTATGATCGAAATTCTTCCACAAATGCATCACACAACTCTTCCCATGTCTTGTACTTGTCTGTTAGGAATTTTATGTACCAATCCATTGCAAATCCACGAAACGTTGCAGGAAACCACCTCCTCCAATCTGCCTCATTGTTCTGCCCAGTCGCTTTCCACACCATGCGGCAAATTCTCCAATGCCTAATCGGGTCTTCCTTCCCTTCTCCTGTGAAAAGTGGACACCTTAGTTTCCTGGCTTTGGTGGCTACATTAGTCATTAGTGAGGTTCCTTCTTCATCATCACTTTGATAAAGAGTCCCCTGCAATCCTTGACTGATTCCTACTTCCTGTGGGTGATTTGCTATGTTGCTCGTCATCGAATATTTATAGCCTAGGTACCTTTATTCTCACCAAACAATCATCTCCCGACTTCCTGTGTGTACTTACCCCACGACCTCCTTCAATAGAATGTTGGTTGTGGCCCTGGTCTTTCTTCTTGAGACCTCGTGCGCTGTTGCTCTGGTGCCTGACTCCCATCCTTTGCACTCCTCTACAACCTTCCTGCCGCTTGTTCAGGTGTTACCATCCACTCACCATATACTCACACTGCTTCAACGCCTTCCTTTACGACAATGTTTTCCTTGACTCTTGGTGGTCCTTGTACCCCTTCCTATCAGCAATGTTTGCCCTCTTTCTTACTCTGCTCTTGGACTCTCGTCTTCCAAACAGCTAACTGGTCTACCTATTCTGCTGCTGCAAATGTCTAGAGTGCTTCTACAAACGTTTAGACTAGTGTTGCAAATGTCTACAAATCCTCGATCTGCAAAATCTTCACTTGCATTTTTGCATCCCGTTGGCGTGCACGTCCTTTTTGACAACCCTTCATCTATATTAACAAACAAATTTGGTGCATCTTCACCTACATCTGTGGCTGCACTCCATTGTTTTCGTTACGCATCTCCCCAATGTTTTTACTTCTCCGAACTGTCACCAAATTGGACCCAACTTCGATCAAGCAATGGTGCCAGAATGTAGAAATGAAATTTTACATGCTGACACACAATTCCATTTTACTTAAATAATTCTACAGATTTGCAATCATTGTAGTATAGCAATAATAATGCACAAAACCTACAACAGCAATAATAACAGCAGCAATAACAGCAATAGAAGCAACAATGGTAGATAACAGTAATTACAAGCAGTTTTATATTAACAATGGCATTTATGATACAGCATTACAGTTTCAGCATTACAATCTCAGCATTACAGTCTGCAAACCCTCCAGAATAATCTCCATGGCTGAATGCAAGACTAGACTGCATCATGCCCTACACACATGCATCAATATTCACTCTCACGTACCATGTTCCATTAATCCATCAACATACATGAACAACTTGAATGAATGAATGAACCCTTCAATCCATGAACAACTTGAATGAATGAACCATTGAACAACTTGAATGAATGAGGGGAGGGCTTATTTATACACCAAAAAGTAGTTATGCCCTCCAACTACCTCATAACTTCCCCAAATTACATTTCATATGCATTTGATCTTTGCATTTACATGACATTTCCCACTACAGGACAAAATAGTTTATAACTTACATCACTTTATTATTACGTACAATATTAAATTGCACTTTATAACATAATTAAATATATGTATGCTCATTTTGTCAAACACTTTGCATACAATACCAAAACTGATTAACCAATTACAGACATATCAATTTGCCTGTCTACATGGTTCATAACCCAGAACATGCTTCTATTTGCACGAGATTCTTCCACTGCCCTAGTTACATCCTCCCCTATGTCGTCCCAAAAAGCATGGGAAAATTCAATCGGGAACCCATCACGGCCTAGAGACTTTCCAATTCTAATGTTCAAAACTATGTCTCTCAGCTCCTCTAGATCCACAGCTCTGAAGAGGGCCTCGTTTTGTTCAGCTTTTATAATTTGTAGGATACAATTAAGTATCTCTTGTTGCGCTGCAAGATTAGGATGGGCAAAAGCAAAGAAAAGATTTTCAAAGTAGATATTTGCAGCTTGTTGCATACCTGGGATAGTGTCCATCACATTACCATGAAGGCCTTTTAGGTTGGGCAATGTATTGGAGTATCTTCTTGTTGATGTTGAGCGGTGGAAGAACTTGGTATTTCATACCCCCTCTAACAGCCAAGAAGTTTTGGCTCTTTGTTTCCAATAGATCTCCTGTTTGTCTATACTGTAATTCTTTTTTGACCAGCTCATCTTCTTGTTTCAAGTCTTCTGTGATTGCTCCAGTCCGAAAGAGTATGGCCAGCTCCTCCATCCTTGCAGCCAGCAAAACCCTCTAAAACTGAAAGTTAGATTTATTGTTTCTTTTCCAAAATTTGAATTAGGCTTTGAAATCTTGGAGTTGTTTAAAGACTCCAAACAAAGTTGTCCCATGGGCAAGGCACCCCTCCTCCCACCAAACTGGGATTTTATTCCTAATCTCCTCCTTTTCTAGCCAAAATTTCTCAAACCTAAATGGTCTAGAGAAAGATTTATGGCCCATATCCCATTCCAAGAGAATTGGAAAGTGGTCTAATTTTGTACGATTGAGGATTTCCAGCCTGAGTGACCATTGCAGAAAAGCCTCTTCGAACACCAAGAATCTATCCAGCTTTACCTTCTTGTTTGCCAACCCCGCTTGTTTGTTTGTCCAAGTATGAGAAGGCCTCGCATACTAGACATCAATCAAATTGAGTTGATTTGCTTTATACATTATAAATCTGTCCCCTTGATCCAAAGATGGGATGCCCCCGTTCTGATCCCTAGCTGAAATCATAGCATTGAAGTCACCAGCCACTATCCAATTCACCTCTTCCTTTCCTATCCTACTTGCAAGGAAGTCCCTTTTATAGAGCAGACAAGGAAGGCCCCAACCGTTCGTTTCCTCTCCCCGAGGAGACCTCCGCAAAACTGTTCGTCTTCATACGGAACCGGAACGGTTCGTCTTCCGCTCCCTGAACCTGTTCGTCTTCTGTGTTAGACGTCTACTTGGTTAGACGTCTGGCTTAGACGTCTACTTGGTTAGACGTCCGGCCTACACATCTACTTGGTTAGATGTCTAGTCTAGACGTCTGGAAGCCCAAACGTCTGGCCTAGACGCCTACCAGCCTAGACGTCTGCCAACCTAGACGTCTGCCAGACCAGACGTCTAGACATCTGGCCTAGACATCTAGAAAGTCAAACATCTGGCCTACTGCCTAGACGTCTGACCCAGACGTCTAGCACTAGACATCTGACCTAGACGTCTAGCTGGACAGACGTCAAACCTGCTGCAGTCCTCTTTTCTGTTGCTTGTACTGCATAGTGACTTCACTTCTTAACATTCTCCCACTTGAAGTCAGTATTCGGGAATTCTTCTGCAAAGATCTTCATCCAGTGCCAATTGCCCAATGCTGCCCTTGTTACTTTTTCAGCAAGCCCGGAGAAGTTTTGCACCATTCAAACTTCTCTACCTTGACCGGCTTTGTAAGCATATCTGCAGGATTCACTTCAGTGTCGATTTTCTGCAACAGGATCCTACCTTCTTCCACCACATTTCTAATAAAGTGGTACTTGACATCAATCAATGTGTTTTGTGCAATCATGGAATGTTGGATTCTTCACTAACTGAATAGCACTCTGGCTATCACAATGCAGCGTAATTTTCTCTTGCATTACCTTTAAGTCACCCAACAATTGCTCTAGCCAAATTGCCTCTTTGTTGGCGTGAGTCGCTGCAATATATTTTGCTTCAGTGGTTGATAAAGCCACAACAGACTGCAACTTAGAAGCCAAACTCAACGCTCCACCAGCAAGAGTGAAGGTATATCTTGTAGTGGACTTTCTCCCATCTCTATCTCCACCATAATCAGAATCCACAAAACCTGTAACTTGCAAATCTGTTGATCCAAAGTAAATGGCAACATCTGAAGTGGCTCTTAAATATTTGAATATCCACTTCACCGCATTCCAATGCTCCTTACCAAGATTTGCCATGTACCGACTGACTACTCCCACTTTGCTTGGGCAATATCCGGTCTGGTGCTCACCATGGCATACATGAGGATTCCTACTGCTGATGAATACAGTACACGAGACATGCTTGTTTTCTTTGCTTCTGTTCTAAGACACTGGTTGGAAGACAATTTTAAGTGTGGAAGAAGTGGGGTACTAACCGGTTTAGCATTCTGCATATTGAATCGCTGCAGAATCTTTTCCACATATGACTTTTGACTTAACCAGATATTTCTTCCTTTTCTGTCCCCTGTGTATCTTCATCCCTAAAATTTGGTTTGCTGCTCCTAAATCCTTCATTTCATATGTCCTAGCCAACCGAGCCTTAAGATCAATGATTTTCTTCATCTTAGGGCCTGCAACCAGACATATCATCAACATACAACAACAAAATAATAAAACTGCCATCATCAAACCTCTTATAGTATGCACAATGGTCAGCTTCACTCCTGCTAAAACCTTGGCTCTTCATGAAGGTGTCAAATTTCCTGTACCACATCCTTGGCACATGTTTCAAACCGTACAATGATTGCTTCAATCTGCAAACCAAATGCTCTTTGCCTCTTTCTTCATAGCCATCAGGCTCCTCCATATATATCCCTTCCTCGAGATCACCATACAAGAAAGCAATCTTTACATCAAGCTGCTCCAGTTCCGAATCCTATGCAGCTACAAGTGTGAATAGAACTCTAATAATAGTCATCTTCACAACTGGAGAGAAAATTTCAATCAATTCAACACCTGACTTCTACACATAGCCCTTTGCCACCAAGCGAGCTTTATAGCGTTCCAACAGCCCATCGTTGTTCCTCTTCACTTTGTATACCCACTTGTTTCCAACAGTCTTTCTTCCAGGTGGGAGATCCACAAGTCCCAAGTTTTATTCTTGTGAAGTGCCTCGATTTCCTCCTCCATGGATTTCCTCCACTTTTCTGCATTCTCAGACTCTCTAGCTTCCTAAAATGAACTAGGTTCACCATCATCAGTTAACAAAGCAAAAGAGGACTGATACACATGAGAATACCTTTCCGAACACTTTTGTCGACGTGTAGTTCTTCTAACCCAATGATCTGTCGATTGTGGCTCTTGGTCTTGTGACTGTTGTGGCTGCTCTACTTGCTGTTCTACTTGTTGTTCTGCATGCTGATCAAAAACTTCAACATGTTCATCTTCACTCTATTCTACTTCAACAGGTACAACATTAGGATTTTGCTGTACCTCCTTCCTTTGCATGGATTTTTCATCAACAATTACATCCCGGCTAATAATTACCTTGTGGGCAGTAGGATCCCACAATCTATACCCCTTCACTATATCTCAATAGCCGAGAAAAACATATTTGCTTGACTTCGGGTCAAGCTTGGACCTTTTTTCTTTGGGTACATGGGTAAACGCGTCACAGCCAAAGCTGCGCAAATGAGAGTAATCAACTAGCTTACAACACCAAACCTCCTCCGGAATCTGTCCATCCAATGCAGCTATAGGTGACCTGTTAATAAGATAAACAGTTGTATTAACAGCCTCTGCCTAGAACTTTTTCTCCAACATGGTTGCGCTAAGCATGCTTCTTGCACGTTCCATGATTGTGTGATTCATCCGCTCAGCCACACCATTTTGTCGTGGAGTGTATGGTACGGTCTTCTGGTGCTTAATACCTTCCTGCATACAAACTTTATCAGATTCCTTGGAGCAATATTAACCCCCATTATCTGACCTGAGACATACAATCGACTTGCCCAAACTCTTCTCTACCCGTGATGAATTACTGATGGTCATCACCATATGATCCCAAGTGTCCGGGAGGGAACAAAGTAGGGTGATAACTCTATCTTCATCCTCCATCTTCACATTAACTGAAACCAGTTTACTGATTAGAGTATTAAAGTCATTCAAATGATCTACTACGGATGAACTTTCCTTCATCCGCAAGCTATAAAGCTGCTTTTTCAGAAAAACCTTATTTGTTATTGATTTTGTTTCATACAACTTTTCAAGCTTTTGCCAAAGGTCTTCCGCGGTCTTCTCTTCAGCTACATTGAACAAGACGAGTCCGCTAGGCAGAGACGGATTGTAGAAACCGACTTCCTGTCAAGCGTTACCCACTCCTCATCTTTCATGCTGCTCGGTTTACTCGCAACCCCTTTTAAGGCTTGAGCTTGGTCTTTCTGAACCAGCAAATCCTCCACCTTCATTTTCCATAGAGCGAAGTTCCTGCCATCAAATTTCTCAATCTCGAACTTGGTTACACCTTTTGTCATTGTTGCAGCTCCCACTCGCACAAAACCTTAGCTCTGATACCAAATGTTAAGAAAAACTTCAGCATGTTCACCTTCAAGAGGAAGCACAATAACCAAAATAGAAACACGGAAACAGCAACACAAGTGACACAGACATTTACGTGGAAACCTGCAATGTGCAAGAAAAACCAAGAGGCAACAGCAACTTCTTTTATTATTTTCAGCAAACTTTACATTCACGTCTTTCATCGTTTTCAACCACCTTTCATATGCAAGGGATCAAGTCCCTTTTATAGAGCAGACAAGGAAGGCCCCAACCATTCGTTTCCTCTCCCCGAGGAGACCTCCGCAAAACTGTTCGTCTTCATACGGAACCGGAACGGTTCGTCTTCCGCTCCCTGAACCTGTTCGTCTTCTGTGTTAGACGTCTACTTGGTTAAATGTCTGGATTAGACATCTACTTGGTTGGATGTCTGGCCTAGACGTCTACTTGGTTAGACGTCTAGCCTAGACGTCTACCAGCCTAGACGTTTGGCCTAGACATCTAGCAACCCAGACGTCTACCAGTCTAGTCGTCTGGCAACCCAGACGTCTGCCAGCCTAGACATCTGGCAGTCCAAACGTCTGGCCTTGACGTCTGCCAGACCAGACGTCTAAACATTTGGCCTAGACGTCTAGCAGGTCAGACATCTGGCCTGCTGCCTAGACGTCTGACCTAGATGTCTAGCAGGTCAAACGCCTGGCCTACTGCCTAAACGTCTGACCTAGACGTCTAGCTGGACAGACGTCAGGCCTGCTGCAGTCCTCTTTTCTGCTGCCTGTAATACATAGTGACTTTATTTCCTAACAGTGATGAAGGGCTTCACAAAGCCACTATACCCCATAGTTGATAAAATCTATAAATAATCTCCATTTTTGCCGATTCTTGCCCTTGCCAATAAAATCTGCCGCGACAGCATGGGTAGAGGAACGACATAAATAGTTTGTTTTTATCATTTTTCCTCATTTTTTTCTACGTTCATGTGTAGTTTAATCACTTACATTATTAATATTTGATTTGCATAATGTAAATTTATTGTGATATGCATGAAAAAATTTATCAATGAAAATTGCATTTTCTTCGGTTTTTATTTTTCCTGATTCCCGACTTTTTCCGATTCTTTTGCCTTGCCATTTTTTGCCGATTCCGATTTTCTCAACTATGTTATACCCCTTGAAGCACCCTAGGATGCTATAGCCATATGCTCTACCTATCTCCATATTTTCTTGGCTATTCTATCCATCACTTGTATTGAAGATTTCATCTCTTGAAGGAGAATGAAATCTGAATGATGACTTTCAATTAAACTATGAACAACAATTTTATGAGACCTGTTTTTTAAGCCTCTAATATTCCATGATTGTACAATCATTGGGAACCCAAAACCCAGTAAGTATCAATCTACTTTACGCTTCCCTGGTTTACTAGCTGGTCACCCTCCATTGCCAGCTTCTCTTGGTTTGATTTTCTTCCCACACTCTTGGCTTGGGTGTATTTTAATCTTTTCTCTGCTTGCTGAATTCCAAGAGCAGGTTTATCTCTGTCTTTCATAGAGACATCCCTATCAATCAAGACCGTGGCAAGGTTGAGGTTCTCCGAAGTTGTTATGGCAATATGGTTTGGAATTGGTTGGATATTAGTCTCCAACATTGGTTGAGTTAAGGGTCCGAGGTGTAGACCAATTGGTTCATCCAAACCCCATAAGGGGGCGGAGGTCCAAGGTTCAAATCTCGGGCCTCGTCGGACTGAACGCTTGTCCCTTTCCCGGTGCTTTCAGCGGGGTAAAAGGTTTAAAATGATTGTGGCATGGTGGTTATAGGGGCGGACTGCGCGAAGATCTGTGTGGCGGCTTCTGGGGCGGACAGCGCAGAATATTGTGGCGGCCATAAAAAGCTGGACAACCTGCCCGGATTCGTGGCGGCTACCGATTCCACCATGTAAATTAAAAAAAAAAAAACATTGGTTGAGTTATCCATTGTTGGACTACTATATTTTCTTAGGGCAGATTTTCCCCTTGTGATTCCCCCACTGCAACTATCTCATTCTCCATGTCCATTAGGGTACTAAGAATTTCATACCTATTTAGGTTTCTCTCTTCTGTTTGGATTGATCACACCGTCGTCTTCTTTTGCTTCTTATTCCCCTTAAGTGCTTCAAAACCGTCTTCTAGTGTATTGAGGTTCGTGGTTGTGGGTTGAGCTTCCACCTTCTTCTCAAGCATCTTGTTGTCATTAACATTAGCCTTCGATGGGATGGCCTTTCTGGATAGTCTCGACGGAGAAACGGGCAAGATGTCCATGCCTATAACAAGTCCTACACAAGAAGGGGATCACTTCATAGTCTACTTGTTGGACCTAAGTTAAATCCCCCATATCTATTTCTATTTGAGCTAGCAGCGGATGATTAAGATCCATCTCAACATAGATCCGAGCATAAATGGCTGAAGCTCCCATCATCGTATCTTTGGCTACTCCCAGATAGCATCACAAGAAATTGCCCAATCTCTCAAAAATTGGTTCACACCAATATTCCATTGGTAGAGCATATAATCGTACCCAAATAGCCACTGACATTCGTGGATCAAATCCTAGCTTCCAAGGCTGCACAAAAGCTTTGTCCATGTCTACTCTTGAAAAGAAATCACTATATAGTATCCATTACTGATGAGGAATATTAAAATATCCCCTAAAGGCTCCCAATTCTTTCGAATCCAGGAGGTCATAAACCCTAGAGACGGTCTCATGCCAATAAATTTGCAGATTAGATCATGGTTACTCCTATACAAAATGTTTTCAGCCACCAGACTTTGTTCAATAACAAGCTTGGGACGGTGGGCAGCCTGAGGAAGACAACCATTAACTCTGGACTGGAAACCTTTATCCATTGGCTTCTTGGCAGCAGCAAAGAAGATGGATTTTAGCGCAACACTTCTCAAAGATTCATCCTCAAATTCTTGTCTCTCCTGTGTCTGCAAAGGATTGCTTGGGAGAAGGGGCCTCACATGCAGCCATGGACAGGTAAAGACCAGTTTTGAACCTTGACCCTCTCTTGAACAGCACTCAATCCCTCTTGGATTAAAAATCAATTCTATATAGCATAATCCATCTCAAGAAACTGCTCACCTAACAGTGAATGTTTCTCCTATAGCAAATCTATAAATCCTAGTGAGATCCTCAGGCACCCTTCATATTTCACCCTTAGTGATTTTGGTTAAACCACCTTTATGAATAACCTTAATCAAAGGGTGTAACTTACTATTATTTTATTATAATTTAACCTCAAAGTCAAGTTAATGTTGGCTTGAGATTAATTCTAATTGGGGTTTAGGTATCACTATAAATACCCTCCAATGACTGATCCATTGCATTAGTGTGTAACATATGTTAAATATTGTGGGGTGCCTAAAGGCTCCCACCTCTTATTCCTTTCATGTCATCTCTCTCTCTCTGACATTTTTGATTGCTATCTTCAAATCGCTCTCGCATCTTTTCTGAATTTGATTGTGGTGAATGTATGTTTCAGAACGTTTCTGGAAAGTAATGTGAATTTGAACATGGACTGCTAGCTCAAGATGACCTTTTACATTTTCACATTACTAGGTGACTCACTACTTTCATTTGTTCTCACCAAAAACTTAGGTTTAACGATAAGGAAAACAGGTTTTGCTTAATTGTAAAATTGATATGCAATGGGTTAGTTCAACTAAAGAAGCCTAACACAGAAATTCTACCAAGGAATTATATTTTTCTTATTTTCAAGCTACGGATTTTTTTTTCCCCCATTCAATAAAAAATTGAGTTGGCACAACATTATATTTTAAAGACACATTTTATTCTAACAAGTTTCCCCTACTCTATTATGTGATTGCATAGTTCCTTTGGAGCAATTTGTAAAAAATGCAGACTTAAGGAAAGACATACTTCCACATAATTATAGCCTATTATGACTCAACTGATCTGCATATTGCATCCATATAGGACCCACTTGAACATCTACAGTGCTGATTGTATACTAGCTCTCTTAAGTTAACAGACCTTCACACTAGCAATTATGGAGAGCTATTTGTAAATGGATATCACATGTCGGTATTTAAAAACAACTAGCCATCTATATGGTTGCACACCTTACATATCTATTAACATTTAAAAACCACTAGCCATCTATATGATTGCACACCTTGCATATCTATTAGTATTTATTATTAAGATTTGAAGAGATCAATGTCCTTGGTTATAGCAGCAGAGCATATGCATGTCTATATATAAACCAAACACTAGCTGATATGTTGACTGCAAAAGCTTGAACAAAAGAATAGCCTTATTACTAAGATAATCATTTATCAACTAGTGATAGAACATGCTAATGTTTATACCTATGTTAAATTTATTGATCAAATAAAATAGCAGCAATTGATCAGCTGAATGAAGGTTATATATCTTTTCTTACAAAAACTTCTAACGTACAACGTTGAAAATCTATACTTCAAATAGAAAAAATTCAAGAGACTAAGAAAAGTCAGTGTCATGTGAATACAATGGAGTGGAATAAAATTGAAAACATACAGGGTATGTCTTTGCAAAGAAAAGCAAATTCTCCAGTGATATGAAGCCACCACCCCTGTAACACGGGAAGCATAAAATAAGATGAAGTCTCGCCAAAAATCACCATCAACTACCTAGGTTATGTAGGGCCATTTGGAAAGGAGAAATCATAAAATGACAACATCAAAGTTGAAAACAACAACCATCAGTATCAAGATACCTAAAATCTGTAGATGGATCTCTTCCCTGCCATCCCATTTCCTTCCACTCCTCTGAAACCAAACCATGAAGCTCTCTACCAGGGAAAGCGGCATACCAAAGGGCCTTCAATGCATCCTGTCAACAATATGAAAGATCAATTCCCTTCAACAAGTTTGTATTATAAAGAAAGATGTCTCTGGATTAGACCTGTAAAAGGCATACAATGACCAGAAAATGACCAACTTTTGCATCTGTTTCAATAGCACTCTATGAGATGTGGAAATAGCTCATCAACTAATGAGCTTCACAGTTGCTGGCAAAGGTATCAAATGAATTACTCATTTCATCCAAAGTGTCTTTAAATATTTTACGAATGAACCTTCTCTTTTTGTTGGAGTTCATAGTGCAAGAAAAGCATGAGAAATAAGAAATAATATTAAAGAAAAATTAAATAACATAGAAAGATTTGGACATGCACAGAATTAGGTCTTCTACTAGCACTCTTTTTTTAAAGAAGAGACATCTTCTATCACATCAAAGGAAAAGAAGATTATGTCAGATAAACAAACTAAAGAACTTTTTTATAGGAGAGATTTCCCTATTAATAACACCCTATTTTATTAATAAAATAAACAAATATAAAGTGATGATTATCCAACCACAAAAGTCATCCTCAAGTCTGTCAGATCATTGCCAACTAATAAGCACACTGACAGACAAACTACAACGTTTTAAGTAACAAAACTACTAGCACAGAATAAGGTCAGTCAGTTTACGTAGAAAAATTAAAAACATTTTGACTTAACAAGATAAAAATAAATGCGATTAAGATTTTTTTTTTTTTGTTTTTAATAGATTTTAGAATTAGCTACATGCAACTAAAGAAACTTCAGCAAAGTCAGCGAGGTTCATAAAAGTTTGTAGTGACTGCATGACAAACAGAAACTGTATATCCAAAGCCTATGGTTAAGAAGAACATTGCTCAAATGCCAAACAAGGGATACATATATCCATGGAGAGGGAACAAGGAGATGTGTATCTGAACATATCAAGTGCTAGGGATGCATCCCTCTTGAGCATGGTGAAGAAGGCACAAACAGTAAAAGCCCTGTTAATGTGATATTTTAGATTGCTTAAGTTGTCTGAAAGTGCAGGGAACAGCTAAAGCAAATATGATGTCAAACAATAAAAAGATTATAATAGTGCACAATAAAGTATCAGTTTACCAACCTTTCCTGTTGATGGTTAACCTCATACATTTGCTACACTCAAAGGAACGTAGGTATCCAGTATAATTTTTTAAATTATTACTAGTTATATCTTGATGATCTGAGCATAGTGTAATATTGGATATTTTAAGCACATACTTGTTCTTGTCATAACAATGTTAACAAATCACCTCCTATTGATTTATTTCATTCCATATCTATGTTTTTTTTTTTTTATTAGGTGAAAGAAGGGGTTTTGGAAGGGTCCCCAAACATTTACAAAGGGGTTTTGGAAGGGACCCCAAACCATTACAAATCCAAAGAGTATTCAATGAGCCCGAAGTACATCAAATAAAAATGGATCCAGAGGAAGAACATCAAATAAAATATGGATTCAGAAATCCCGCCTTATCTCCTCTTTAAAATTCAAATTTGAAAAAGAGCGCCAAAGAGTAAGACATCGAGAAAAATGAGGCACTCAAGAAAGAACGGGCAAAAACAACAAGGACTTCAACCAGAAATTGTAAAAAATCCTGCCCAGCGAGAGTCAAACAACCAGCAAGCCGCAACCAGCCATTAGCAAACTGCAACAGAAATTCCCACTTGCCACGAGGCTCACGGAGCATACTTGGAATGAAACTGCCGGAAACCAGGGGAATGGCACTGACAAACCACCAGGAGAAAAAACACCCGAATTTCCGCTTTAAAAAAGAAAACTCTTGGAAGTGTGTTGGAAAAAAGCATATAGAGGAGCTCTGGCGTTTTGGCGGGAAACTCTCTGCGCAGGCTACGGGCGATGCTCTTGGATCGGTGGGGTGAAGGTTAATCCAGGACATCAGGTGGCTTCCTGCTCTGTTTTGTCTTTGCGGATCTGAAGGATCGTGTGCAGTTCCAGGTGGGCCCAATGGGGTCCCCTCCAATCCCTCTCTCTGGGAGAAAGGGCTCTTATGCAGAAATGCTCAAAGACACTCCCTCGTCTTCTAACGGTGAAGTGCAGAGAAACAACCTGAATATGATGCTTAAGAATGTTGGTAGGGGTTCCACAGCACATCGTGTCAACGGATGTCTCCCTCAATCCGCTTCGAGGCCTAAGATTGTAATCGAACCAAAGCTGGTGGAAGATACAATTCTATACAAAGCCGATCATGATTTGATTTGCAAATTCATGGGTATCCGACCTACCCTGAATTTCTTGCACACTTGGGTCCGACAGAACTGGGAGCCCCATGGTGAGTACTCCCTGTGGTTTATTAGCAATGGGTATTTCATCGTTAGCTTTTCTTCTTTAGCTGATAGGAACAGAGCGTTTGAATCCGAAAAAAGAAACCACGGTCCGGCGGGGCTATTTGTTCAACCCTGGAGAGTGGGTTTCGATCCCCGCATTGAACCCACGGCTGTCCCGGTCTGGATTCGGCTGTACGCTCTCCCAATGGAGTTTTGGGGGGAGCAGGTCTTGGAAATGATAGGTAACTCTCTGGGTAG
This sequence comes from Wollemia nobilis, assembly GCA_028583015.1. Classification (NCBI taxonomy): domain Eukaryota; kingdom Viridiplantae; phylum Streptophyta; class Pinopsida; order Araucariales; family Araucariaceae; genus Wollemia; species Wollemia nobilis. The sequence continues at coordinate 12,886,716 of JAQPPZ010004624.1, read as the reverse complement.
ATACATGGGTGTCTCCAAGGATACTATTGAAGGTAACTCGGGTGTCTATGCTAGAATATGTGTGGAAATGGATATCAGCCAGCCTCTACCAGCAGAGGTGGAACTGGAACTGGCCGGAGTTTCCTGGATCCAACAGTTAGACTATGAGGCTTTGCCTTTCCGATGCAGAGTCTGCCACAAGCATGGGCATTTGGCCCGGTTCTGCCCAACTCTCCTGGACTCCAAAACGGAAGCCCAGCATAGTATGCCAAACCGCTCCAAAGAGAATAAGGCCAGCTCTGCCAAAGAAACATCCAATTCGCCTCAAGCTAATGAGGGTCAGAAAGATGGCTTTGAACAAGTCAAGAGAAGGAGAAAGCAGAAGAAAACTGGTAAGGAGCAATTTCAATCCAAGCCAGCCAACGAGATACAAAATTTTTAAGTCTCTAGTAGATCGGGAGGACCGGGATATGGAAGGTGTGGATGGGAATATTGAGGCCCTTAACCCTCAAACTCATTTTTCTCCTTCATCTTCTCATGTCTTAGACCAGGTGCTTGAGCCAATTGAGGTATTGCCACCAGAAATTGCAGGGGCAATGACAGTGCAACCCCCAGAGTCGCCAGTAATTAAAGATGTTAGCATGGGAATTGCGAAAAAAAATCAAGAAATGCCAGCCCTAGGTATCTCTCAGGTAGAAAAGAGATCCAAAAATAGCAACACTCAAGGAGCGGGCAAGAAAGTCAAACAAGGACTTGATTGCAGCTCAAGGAGATAAACTGATCAATGGAGGATCGGTGAGGACTATTGATTCTTACTGCTCTCAAGGTTTTCAATGATCATTCAATCTTGGAACGTTAGGGGTTTAAACAGTAGAACCCATCAATCTGCTGTTCAAAGACTCTTAGAAAAACGTAAAACAGACTTTTTGCTTATTCAGGAGACAAAAATGTCTTTAGATATTATGAGTAAAACAGTTAATAGAATCTGGCGGGGTGCTGGTCATATGGCTGTGGCTGCCCAAGGTGCTTCAGGGGGGATTGTTACTCTTTGGAACCCTCTGGAATGGACTGCATTAGAACATATAGCTTGGAGAGGTGTTCTCACATCTCATTTCAAAAATAACTTCACAGCAGAACATGTTTTAATCACCAACTTTTATGGGGCCCAAGACCTTGATGGCCAGAGGCTCCAATGGAGAGCTGTTCAAAACATGAGGTCATCCAGGGAATGTTTTGACTGGATTATTGCAGGGGATTTTAATGCAAAATTATCTGCTCGTGACCAGGAAGGTGGCACCCCAATTTTGGATCCTGGGGACCGGCTTCTGATTGCCCAAGTTCAGGCCTTTCAATTAGTGGACGTTCAAGGCCCTGGACCCTTTTTTACTTGGACAAATAAGAGGAAGGAGCCACACAGCAGGAAGGTCAAGTTAGATCGCTTTCTGGTCTCGGAGGAGGCTTTTGTAAAATGGACTTCTAAGTTCCAGATTTTGGAGGGCCCTGTTTCTGATCATTTTCCCATTTTGCTGGAGGGAGGGACTTCGGTAGGGCAGCATCATAGGCCTTTTAAATTTGAGAATTTTTGGTTACAAAAGGAGGACCTTCGACAGAAAATTCCACAATGGTGGGCAGAAGGCCGTCCACCTTTTGGGACAGCAATGTTCAAATTGCATAAACAGCTCCACTTTGTCAAACTTCAACTGAAACAATGGAGGAAAGAAAATAAGTCGGATTTCCAGACCCAAAGGGCCCCCTTGGTGGCCAGATGGGAGGAGGTACAGAAACTCTTTAGGGAAGGATCAATTACTGAGCAACTCAAATCTGAAGATGATGCACTATGTAAAGCGGTTGAGGCCATTGACAACCAAGAGGAGATATATTGGAAACAAAGGGCAAGAAATACTTGGTTATTAGAAGGGGACAGAAATACCAAATTTTTCCATCGGTCAGCTTGCGCTAGGCGTCAGATGAATAGCATGGAAGTCCTTAAAGATGAGAATGGACATGCCTTCGATACTCTTCCCGGTATGCACTCCCACTCAATTGATTACTTTTCTAAACTTTTTAAGGAAAGTATGGAGCAGGATGTTGAGGCTCAGAATGAAGTTCTTAATGTTATTCCTTCTATTATCTCTGAAGAAGACAATCAGGCCCTGCTTAGACCCATTGAAAGTGATGAATTGAGAAACGTGGTCTTTGGTATGAATACTGGAAAATCTCCTGGTCCAGATGGCTTTCCTATTGAGTTTTTCAGGCCTTTTGGGACACTTTGGGGGAGGATGTTTTGGCTGTCACAGAGGAATCCATATCCAATAGAAGAATGCTCAGGGCGATCAATCACACCTTCATCTCTTTAATTCCAAAAGGGGAGGAGGGGACTCATATCTCTGATTTCAGGCCTATAGCTTTATGCAATGTGATTTATAAAATCATCACTAAGATAATGGCTGAGCGGCTCAAACCCCTTCTTCATAATATCATTTCTTCAGAACAAGGGGGCTTCGTTGAGGGAAGACAAATCTTGGATGGGGTGGTTCTTGCTCAGGAGGCTATCCACTCAATGCAAACTTCGGGCAATAAAGGAATGTTCATTAAACTGGATATGTCCAAGGCTTATGACCGGGTGGAGTGGAGCTTCTTGTCGAAAATGATGGCAGCTTTTGGCTTCTCCCAGGATTGGATTGATTGGGTTATGAGCTGTGTTTCTACACCCTCTTATTCTGTTCTCATTAAGGGTCTACCCTCGCATCCTTTTGGTGCCACTCGTGGTCTTCGCCAAGGAGACCCTTGCTCTCCCTATCTTTTCCTCATTTTGGCTGAGGGATTAGGCAGACTGTTCTTGAGGAGAAGACAACAAGGCATGCTAACTGGTATCAAGGTTGGGGAGGAAACTTTGACTCACTTGCAATTTGTGGACGATCTTTGGACTGGTTGGTGTGGCCAGTCTTAGGGAAGCTAGAGGAATCAGAGATACTACGAATGTCTACCTTAGGGCTTCAAATCAGGTCCTCAATGACGGGAAGTCCAAAGTAGTCTTTTTCAATCTTGATCAACGACTGCAGGAGAGGGTTATTGAGATCCTGGGTTTCACTAGAACTTCTCTTCCAATAGTTTACCTGGGCGTTCCCCTGCATTTCAAAAAATTAAAAATAGATATGTGGAAGAATCTGTTGGAAGGCATCAAAGACCGAATGAATCACTGGTCACATAAATGGTTAAGCTATGGGGGTAGGTTAACCTTCCTGCAATCAGTTATACAGGCTTTGCCAATCTATAAATTCTCTATCCTGGCTGCCCCTCATACCATATGGAAAGAGTTGGACAAAATGGCTAGAAGATTTTTATGGGAAGGTGCAAAAGGGAAGAAAAAATGGGCTTTGGTTGGGTGGGATAAAGTTTCCCAGCCTAAGGACAACGGAGAGCTGGGCCTGAGAAGTTCCAAGCTTAATAACAGAGCCTTGGCTGGAAAACTATATTGGAGGTGGATTTCCCAGCCAACCTCCCTCTTCAGCAGAATCCTTTCTAGCAAATATTTGGGGCATGTTCTTCCCAATGAGGTGGGCCGCTTTCCCCTGGAAGGCACTGGTTCCTTAGTGTGGCAGACTCTTAAGCTTGGATCTCAGATTGTCAAAGACCAATTATTTTGGAAAGTGGGGAGAGGGGATAAGGCACATTTTTGGACTGATTCTTGGGACCAGCATCCGCCCATCATTGCCATGTTTCTTGAGCTTCAACCAATCAAGGCTGCCTTAGAAGCCCAGGGCTGGATACATATTGATAACTATTTTCACACCAGCCAATTGGGGGAGTATAAATTCAAAAAGTTTAAGAGGTGGCAGGAGTGGCCAATTACTATCCCTCCGGAGCTGGCGCCCATCTTGCACAAAATCTTGTCAGAAAGGTTCCTCACAGGGAGGGATGAGGATGATGAATTAGCTTGGGGCTGTGGGAGCCTTGGGGTCTATTCAGTGAAGGCTGGGTATGAAAAGATCCTCCCTGAGCCTCCCCTGCACTCATTTCCGGTTCAGGATTGGAGAAGGATTTGGCATTCTAAGGGCTGGCCGAAAGTGAATTTCTTTGCCTGGCAGCTTATGCACAATGGAATTCTTACTTTTGACAATCTAAGAAGTAGGGGAATCAGTGGCCCCTCTCAATGTGCATTATGCCAAAAACATGAGGAATCTGTTGATCACTTGATGTTTGAGTGTCCTTTTACTCATCAGATTTGGGAGCGCTGGTTCTCCCAATTTAAATTCCAGAGCTAATGGTGTTTTAAATCGTGCCAATATTTTGGAAAAGTGGAAAAGGGGCAGATTCAAATCTACAGCCCTCCGAATTGGCTGGGAGTTAGGCTTTCTCTTCATTTGGTGGCAAGTTTGGCTGGAGAGAAATGCCCGGATCTTCAGAGATACTTTCTCCTCGATAGACGGTGTTTGGCAGGTCATTTGGAGTAAAGTCACTGAAACTGTTGCCATCAATGTTAAAGAAGAGATTCAGGCTGATCTTGGGCATCTAGAAGAGGGGGTTGAGGGACAAGAGGGGCATGGCAGAGTATGCTGGATACCTCCCCCAGTAGGCTGGGTAAAGATCAATACTGATGGAGCTGCAAAAGGCAACCCGGGCAGTGCGGGTATTGGTGTTGTCTGCCGAGATAATTCTGGTACGGTGCTTTTCTGGGAGCTACAGGGCTTGGGCCGAGCCACCAATAATGAAGCTGAAGCCATAGCCATCAAATCAGCTTCTATATGGGCTGTTAAGCAGGGTTACCGGAGGGTAATTCTCGAATCAGACTCTCAAGTCTTGATCGGCGCTCTTGATTGCTTGCGGAATTTCTCTTTGAAAGCTTGGAGACTGCGGATTTTGTTATCCCAAATCAAGGAGTTATGGAAGGAATTAGATGATGTGATCCCTGTTTATGTCAGCAGAAATTTGAACACGGTTGCTGACTTCCTTGCGAAGATGGGGGCTGAGAAAGAGGCAAGGGTACAGCTGCACAGTGATATGCCCCTGATTGATGAAGAGATTCGGCGTGGTCTGGAACGATCCCTGCATCAATGAGCACAAAAATGGCTAAGGTTGGTTTTTGTCGCGATATCGCGACTTGTTGCGCCGTCGCGGCCCCTGATGAGCAGGTGTCGCGATTTCGCGACCTGTTTTGCTGCTGCAGTCGTTGGATGGAAGTCGTCGCGATTTCGCGACGTTTTTGGAAAAAGTGCGTTAAGGGGAAAAATTGTCGCGATATCGCGACATTTTTGGTGATAAGATGCCCAAGGAAAAGTTCGTCGCGATATCGCGACATTTCTGCTGATTGGGCTCTCGGGGGAGAAACCGTCGCGATTTCGCGACATTTTTGCAGCAATGGCACTAAGAGGAAAAGTCGTCGCGATATCGCGACACTTTTGAAGTTCGGGCATCAAGGTGAGAATCTGTCGCGATTTCGCGACCTTTTTGAGGAAAGGATGCCCAAGGAAAGAATCTATCGCGATATCGCGACACTTTTGGTGAAAAGGTGCCCAAGGGAAAATTCGTCGCGATTTTGCGACACTTCTGCCGAATGGGCTCTCGGGGGAAAAAACCGTCGCGATTCGCGACAGTTTGGCAGCAATAGCACTAAGAGGCAAAGTCGTCGCGATATCGCGACACTTTTGAAGTGCGGGCTTCAAGGTGAGAATCTGTCGCGATTTCGCGACATTTTTGAGGAAAGGATGCTCAAGGGAAAACTCGTCGCGTTTTCGCGACAGTTTTGGAGAACAAGCTTCAGGAGGGAAAATCGTCGCGATATCGCGACTCGTTTGAGAAAAGGGCGCCGCGGGGAGAACACGTCGCGATTTCGCGACACCTTTGTTGAAGGGTCGCCCAAAGGTCTTCTCGTCGCGAAATCGCGACACTTCTGGCCAACTGGAGCCATGAGGAAAAAACGTCGCGATATCGCGACACTTTTGCAATGTTGGTGTCAAAGGGAGACCTTGTCGCGATTTCGCGACAATTCTGGAGATCAGGTGCCTTCTGGCTTTCTCGTCGCGATTTCGCGACGATTCTGGCGTCTGGGAGCTTTGGTGTTGTGCCGTCGCGATCTCGCGACTCCTTTTGGGTTTTGCGGCCTCGGCGTTGTTTTGCCGCGATTTCGCGACATGTCGCGATTTCGCGACTTGTTGCCGGGGTGCGGCCGTTGTTAGGTTTGGTGTCGCGATTTCGCGACATGTCGCGTTTTCGCGGCCTGTTGTCTTCTGGCTTCTTTGCTTTCGGTTGGGATGTCTTCTCTCCCACTTGTAACTGTTATTTGTTTTAATACAAGTTTTTTTTCAATTTTTTCAAAAAAAAAAAGAAAACTCTTGAATCACCCAGCCGAAAGAAAGCATCTGAAATTAAACAAAAATTCCCACTTGCTATGAAGCCCTCAGAGCACGCCCGAAAACAAGGGTATGGCGCTAACAAGCCGGCAAGAGAAATTAAACAAAAATTTTCACTTTAAATATGGGAACTCTCGAATCACCCAGCAGAAAGAAAGCAACAGGATTAAAACAAAAGAATCCCACTTGCTTCGAAGCTCACAAACTTGAAAGCTCAAAAAATAAAACTAAAAATTTCAAGGAGCTCTCAGAAAATAAAACAAACCCTCCCCACAGGGGATCCCAGCCAAGGAACACAGACCTCCTTTGACACGCAGCCCATCCAGCATTTGGAGCCCTGTCAAGAGGGGGTGAACATCAAAAACAATACAGCCAGTAAAAGGAGATATGCAACTGAGTACACCGGCAATAGAAAAACCTTCCAAATCTGGATTCCAATCAACCACGGGATTGATTGAAGGAAATAATCAGTATAAAACGGCCCAAAACAACACCTGAAAGGAAATAAAGGGAAGATCCTGACAAAAAGTTGGAGCTTTGGAACCTTGGAATCCGACACAGCTAGAGAAGTGTAACAGCTGGTCCACCCCCTACAACCCACCAGCACTAGGGGACCCCAAAAGACGAAGGGGCCATCTGCAAATTCCTTCCTCAACGGTCATTGAGCCCAAGGTCTCCCCCTGGAGTTGGATCAGGGAAGCAGCAAGACAAAAAAGAACCGTAAAGAAAGAACCCCCAAAACGGCACCCACATCCAGCAACTATCCCAACAACCATGAGGTAAAAAGTCCAAATATCCACTAGCCGAAGTGACCTAGCAATACAAGTATGACTCCATAGACGTTGAAGGCACAAGGTCTCCCCCTGTATTTGAATCAAGGAAGGGGCGAGATCAAAGAATTCCACTGAGACCCACCCGACTAACCAACACAGGCAACTAGTAGCAAGATCTCAGAGGGCAAAACCCAGCACAAAAGACAGGGAGGCCTCCCGCTCAGAGAGAAAGGAATTGAGAGCATAGAAGCGGGAGGCTCAAGCCCTCTCTGCCATGGTGAGGCTCAGACTATATATTGTAATGGCTTATCATGAATTAATTAGTTCAGACTAATTCTGGCTCACATGTGGTATCAGATTCAGGATTCAGGATTAATTTTATAGTCTATTGTAAAATAGTTTATTAATCTAATTTACCAGTGAATGCGCAGGGAGACATCCCTGCTGCGCACAGCGCGTGAAGGCTAAGGACGTAGAACGGAGGCGCCACCCGTGATTGGTACACGCCAAACACCAGACGCGCAAGGATTTGAATACTGTGCAGAGCCGTGATTCCCGTCGCGCATCTGACTCCTTGGTGCATGCGCTAAGGACATCTACTGCTGTTCTTGAGCCCGCAAAATGAAAACAAAAAGGTTGTTTCTATTGTTGTTTGTGTCGAGGAAGAAGCTCGCAGATTGCGAGGCTGCATGTTGTGTGGATGGAGAAACAACGTATGTAGAGGCTGACGATACCCTCACTGGCCGCCATGAAGAGGAAAATTGACGCAGTAAACAACAGGCTGCGCATTCTTTTCTGTGGCCGTGAGTCTGCTCATTTGGGTTGCTCTTGTGGGAGAAAGATACGCCAGATCTATTGTGTGAGATCACCTCCTTTGCTCTTTCGCCCGTAAACATCACCACCGATACAACCATTGTCGTTGTAGTTTTCTATAGTTTATTTGCCCCTCCATTAAGTGACAAGTGGTGATATTTTATTTGAGGGTACTAATAAATATTTTTCTATAGTTTGGAGGCAAATTTTTCCAAGACCTGTTATTATTTCTCTGTATTTTTTTTTTTCCAGAGAGTTGTTTTTTTTACTTCAAAGGCATATTCCCGGAGATTGGCTCATTGGTTTGAGCCCAAATTTTAACCAGAGCTTGGAGGAGCTCTAAGCATTCAAGAGGAGAAGGACATTCTATTCTGCTGCACCTGTGCAAAAAGAAGGAGCTGATTTAAGAAAATGGCAAATGGCAACAATAACACTCTCCCAATTCCAGAATTCAAAGGAGAGAATTATGACTACTGGTCCATTCGAATGAAGCACTTGCTCATTAGCAAAGGTGCTTGGGATATTGTGGAGGATGGCTACACAGAGCCAACCGATTGGAGTACTGTTCCAGCTGCCAATAGACAAGCAACAAGAGAGGCACAAAAGAAGAATAGTCTTGCAATATTCTACTTGCAAACAGCCTTGGATGAGAGCATTTTCCCAAGGATTGCAAGTTGTGCATCAGCCAAAGATGCATGGCAAGCTCTAAAAAAGAGCTATGAAGGCAACACTCAAGTCAAGCAAGTGAGATTGCAAACTCTCAAAATGGAGTTTGAAAATATCAGGATGAAGGAGAATGAAAAGGTTGGAGACTATTGCATGAGAGCCAAAGCATGTGTTGACAAAATGAAGTCTCTTGGTGAAGAAGTGAAAAATGAAGTCATTGTAAAGAAAGTGTTGAGGACACTTTTGCCCAAATGGAATCAAATATCTATAGTCATTGAGGAGAGTAAGGACTTGACTACTCTCACATATGATCAACTCATAGGTTCCTTAATGTCTCATGAGGAGAGATTTTCTTCAACTCCAAATGTTGGGGGAATGGAAGAAAAAGCATTTTCATCCAAAGAAGATGAATCTAGTTCAAGAGGAAGAGGCCAAGGAAGAGGCCAATGGAGAGGAAGAGGTATATCTTCTTAAAGAGGAAGAAGTAGATTTTCTCCAAGAGGAGGAAGAGGTGGCTTCCAAGAAAGAGGAAGAGGTGGCTCTCACGAAAGAGGAAGAAATGGCTATAAAGGAAGAAGTAACAGCAATGTTACTATTGTAACAAGTATGGGCACTTTGAAAAAGATTGTAGATTGAAAGCATCACATGGAGGAAGAAGCAATAATGCACACTATGGTGAGGAGGAGGACTCATCAATTTTGTTTTGGTCATATGGCAAATCTGATCAAAATATGAATGAGACATGGATTCTTGATACCGGATGTTCCAATCACATGACCGGCAAGGAGGAGTTGCTATCTACAATTGACAATTCCTACAAGTCCAAGATCAAGCTTGGAGATGATAAAGCATTGCAAGTTGAAGGCAAAGGAACCATGGAGGTACAAACTAATGAAGGTAAGAAGAAAGTGACTGATATTTACTACACTCCAAATTTAAAACATAATTTGTTGAGTGTTGGGCAAATCATGGAAAAGAATTTTAAGCTTGTGTTTGAAAACAATAAGTGTGAGATTTTTGATAAGAATCATGGGCATAGGCACGTCACTACTATTCCCATGACCAAGAATAGATTGTTTCCTCTAAAATTTGGAGAAGAAACGAATGATTTTGCATGTGCAGCCATTGATAGCAAAAATTGGCTATGGCACTTAAGATTTGGCCATGTAAATTTTCCTAGTTTGAGGAAAATGGTTTCTCAGAGATGGTATATGGGCTACCTAAAATTGATGATCAAAAAGGTGTGTGTGAAGGATGTGCTTTGGGCAAGCACTCAAGGACGAATTTTCCAAAATGCAAAGCATGGAGAGCCACTTATCACCTTCAATTGGTGCATTCTGATATTTGTGGGCCAATGCAGACTCAAAGTATTGGTAAGAATTCATACTTTCTCACCTTCATAGATGATTTTTCAAGACTGTGTTGGGTTTATTTTTTGAAGACAAAGGATGAAGCATTTGGTTGTTTTAAAGATTTCAAAAATCATGTTGAAAATCAAAGTGGGTGTTAGTCTCACAATGACACTGAGAGGGGGGGTGAATCAGTGTAGCTCTTTAAAAACTTAAATCTTCAACTCTTAAAGCCGAAACAATGAAAACTTGAAACCAAATAAAACAAGTATAACAAGAGAACATCACACAACACAAGATGTACCGAGGTTCACCGATTTGGCTACATCCTCAAAATGACTGTTTGGACTCCCATCCAAATCCAGCCTTTGCAAAGCACCAACTTTACAATCAATTTACCAGCACCCACTGGAAGGAGCACCAACCCCTGATTTATCTGCACCAACAGAAAGGAGCACCAACCCCTGATTTATCTGCACCAACAGAAAGGAGCACCAACTTATTATGGCCTCTTTGAATGGCGTATTTAAAACCTCTGAAAAAAAAAATTGTTTCTCCTTCCATGATTGTTCGTTTTCTCCTTCGATGACTGTTCGTTTTCTCCTTCCCTTGTGCATGCATGTGTTTTGGTTTCCGAAAAGGCTTTTCGTTTCTATTTTATGGCCCTTCGTTTCCTTTTCTCCACATGGGCATGCGTCCGCTTCTTTCCATGTGTAACGACCATCTTAAATGATTTCAAATCATTAAAGATTCCTTATGTAACGTTTTGTCTTATTGATTGAATTTTGTCCTTATGTGACAAATTACCTTATTCAATCTTCGATTTATTCCTTATAGGTCCACGTCACTATGCAGTCTTCAGTTTCACTATCCTGGTGTTCATCACTAATATCAGACGCACTATCAACTACTCTGTTCCTTTGGCGAAAATGCAACATGTCGCGATATCGCGACACTTTTGTTTCTCTGCCTGCTTGCCCTTTTTGAGTCGCGAAAATGTGACGTCGCGATATCGCGACACTTTTGTTTCTCTGCCTGCATGCCCTTTTTGAGTCGCGAAAATGCGACATGTCACGATATCGCGACACTTTTGTTTCTCTGCCTGCCTGCCCTTTTTGAGTCGCGAAAATGCAACATGTCGCGATATCGCGACACTTTTTCCTTCTTGCTCTTTCTCTTTGCTTTGGACCGCGAAAATGCAATATGTCGCGATATCGCGACACTTTTTTCTCCTTGCTCTTTCTCTTTGCTTTGGCCCGCGAAAATGCAACATGTCGCGATATCGCGACACTTTTTTTCTTTGCTCTTTCTCTTTGCTTTGGCCCGCGAAAATGCAACATGTCGCGATATCGCGACACTTTTTCTTTCTTGTTCTTTATTTTCTCTTTTGGCCGCGAAAATGCAACATGTCGCGATATCGTGACACTTTTTCCTCCTTGCTTTTTTCTCTGCCGCGAAAATGCAACATGTCGCAATATCGCGACACTTTTTCTCCTTGCTTTTTTCTCTTCTCTTTTGGCCGCGAAAATGCAACATGTCGCGATATCGCGACACTTTTTTTTCTCCTTGCGGTGTTTTGCTTTTTCTTTGATCTTTAGCATATGGGCCACTTCGGTCTTCTTGGAAAATATGCAAAAAGGTGGGTAAACATCCTCATAAGCATTTAACATCACTGTACATACTCTGAATAACCTCTGAACTCCTGTCCACTGCATCAACCGATCCATCTGACTGTGTTGACAACAATGACAATACTGTCGCTGCACCTTTCTCAGCAGTGGGCACTATGTAAAATGTTTAAGGACTGATAGGGGAGGAGAATTTTGTTCAAATGAATTTCTTCAATTTTGTAAAGATTGTGGTGTTAAAAGGCAACTCACTGCTGCCTATACTCCACAAAAAAATGGTGTGGTTGAGCGTAAAAATAGAACAGTTGTAAATATGGCAAGAAGCATGCTACAAACAAAGAGGTTAACTAATATGTATTGGGCTGATGCGGTAAGGACTTCCATTTACATTTTGAATAGGAGTCCTACTTCTAGCTTGGATGGCATCACTCTATATGAGGCATGGTATGGACAGAAACCAACTGTAAGTCATTTCAGAGTTTTTGGTTGCTTGGCTTATGCACATGTTCCTGATGAAAAAAGGAGGAAGTTAGATCCCAAAGGTGAAGCATGCATATTCCTTTTGTGAAAATACCAAAGCATATAGGCTCTTTAATCCAAACACACACAAGGTTGTCGTGTATCGAGATGTGATTTTTGATGAAGGGGGAGTTTATGGTCATCAAAAAGGCCATATTGAGAAGTCAAAATCTGTTTTGACTAGTGGTATTATTGATGATGATGAGCAGCCCACTAATGTTTTAGTTCCAAGTGCTACTAATCCACCAAGCAGCCCCTCATCTAGTTCTCCACCAAGCAGCCCCTCATCTAGTTCTTCAGTTTCAAGTGCAAGTTCAAGTCCACCAAGGAAGGTAAGAAGCTTAAGTGACATTTATCGAAGGAGTACTATTCAAACAAATGAAGATTTCACACTATTGAGTGAAGATTCTCCAAGTAATGTGTTGAAGACAAAGAAAAGTAAAAAGCTCCAACAAAACCATCCATCTTCTCAAATGTTAGATACAAATTTTCAAAGAAGAGTTACAAGAAGTCAAGCACAAGAGGTAGATCAAGTTGTGAAAAGACTTGAAAACTTGCATATGTATGGTGATGAAAATGATGGTAAGCCCAAGAGAGATGTTGTGAATTATGCCTTAATGTCTCTTGTTGATTTAGAACCATCTTGTTATGAACAAGCATGTACTAATGATGTATGGATGAAGGCAATGCAAGAAGAAATGAACTCCATCAAGAAGAATGATACTTGGGAGCTAGTTGAGCTTCCACAAGGCAAGAAAGTTGTGGGCTCGAAATGGGTCTACAAAACAAAATATAATTCTCATGGAAGTGTGGAGAGACACAAAGCAAGATTTGTGACCAAGGGGTTCACACAAAGGTATGGCATTGATTATGAGGAGACTTTTGGTCAAGTTGCAAGACAAAAAACAGTGAGGATGGTTCTTTCTATTGCTGCTCATAAAAGCTGGAATGTACATCACTTGGATGTAAAAAGTGCTTTTTTGAATGGATTCTTGGATGAGGAGGTTTATGTGCAACAACCTCAAGGATTTGCAGTTCAAGGTAAGGAGAATCTTGTGTACAGGTTGAAGAAGGCCTTGTATGGTCTTAAGCAAGCTCCAAGAGCTTGGTATTCAAGAATTGATGGGTACTTCCATCAATATGGTTTTGTGAGAAGCAAGAGTGAGCCAACCCTATACTATAAGAAAGAAGGTAATGACATTCTCCTTGTTTGTTTATATGTGGATGACTTGATTTACTTAGGTAGTAATCCTAAGTTGAATGATGATTTCAAGAATGCCATGATGCATGAATTTGAGATGAAAGATCTAGGCTTGATGCACTATTTTCTTGGTATGGAGGTGTATCAAAGTGATAGTGAAATTTTCATTTGTCAAAACAAATATGCCAATGATATGTTAAAAAAATTTGGGATGGAAAATTGTAAACCTGTGGCAACACCAATAGCTCATGGTGAGTTGTTGAGTAAGGATGATGGAACTGAAAAAGTTGATGTGACCACATATAGAAGTATGGTTGGGAGTTTGATGTTTCTCACCAACACTAGACCAGACATTGCATGTGTTGTATCACTTGTATCAAGGTATGTAAAAGGTACAAAGGAATTTGGCATCCATTATTGTAAAAATGAAGATGTAAAATTGTTTGGTTTTAGTGATTCAGATTGGGGGAGTAATATAGATGACAAGAAGTCTACATCAGGTAATTGTTTCAGCCTTGGGTCTGGTTTAATCACTTGGAGCTCAAAGAAACAAACTACAGTTGCTCTCTCTTCCACCGAAGCAGAATACATTGCAATCACAAGTGCTAGTGCTCAAGCATTGTGGTTGAGGAAAGTCCTTGAAGAAATTGGAGAAAAGCAATGTGGTCCTACTACATTGTATTGTGATAACATGAGTGCTATTCAGCTAGCATATAATCCAGTTCATCACAGCAGGTCAAAGCATTTTGATATGAAGTATCACTTCATCCGAGACATGGTCGAGAAGAAGGTGATTAAATTGCATCATTGCAGCACTGAAGACAACATTGCAGATTTGTTCACCAAGGGAGTTGTCAAAGCTCAATTTTTGAAGCTGAGGAACTTCCTTGTCAGTCCCCTCAACTTCAAGGGGGAGCATGTTGGAGCTTGATTGTTATTTTTGTTATTAGTGTGTTTTTCTATTTTCAAGGGGCAATATTACCCGTGAATATCTTCAGTTGTAATAGGTAATATTTAGGTGGTTTGGTATGATGTTGAGAACATTTGATTCTCATGTATTTGTCTTTTACCCACTTGGGAGATTCGTCTGTTACATTCCCAAGCTATATATTGTAATGGCTTATCATGAATTAATAAGTTCAGACTAATTCTGGCTCACACTCCTCATTCCATATCTATGTTATTAATGCATTCTTGAATGAATATAGTACATACTTATTTTGACACCACAAGGCTTGCTGCCCCTTGACCCCCAACAAGGGTAACAACAGCTATTACCATCAAACTTGGGAGAGAGCAATGTTGGCATGTGCATTGTTCAGATTGCATGCACTCACACAAAGATTGGCCTAGGTGTTGTAGTGTTTCACAAGGTGCTGGAAAAGAAACCAAATTGGTGTCACCGAGCCATGTGGGCAAGGTAATTTGCTAAACCCTTGAAGTAGTTGTCAACAAGTGTCAAACCATTCTCTATTGTGTGTGTATTAGGCAATGAAGTGTACTCACCAAAAAGTAGCGAAACTTTAACTCGCCAGTCCGGGTCCAAGTCGACCTTGCCAAGTCGCTTGGCCTCAACTCAGCACGTTTTTCAAACTCAACCGAGTTTTTTGAAAACTTGCCGAGTATTCGAGACTCAAAGTCTTGACACAAAACTTTGTCGTCTGCACATGGGTACAAGAAAAAGGCATAGAAAGTATTTTTGAAAAAGTCCCTCGTTTTTGCTATTTCCAATTGGGGAGAGAGCAAAGACAGGATGACAATCAAACCAACAACAACAATAAATCCAAATTTTTTTAGTTTTAAAGAATCTAACAACCACCCAACCATTACATCTGAGATTTAAAAACTTGGTTTCAGCTGTCAATGCATAAACTTGACAAGGTTAAATCGGAAATCCCCTTCAAAAACTCCTTTCTGCACCAAAATGAAGACAAGGAGAAAATTTCAGTTGAGAAAAATGGGTACATGTGAAAGGCGCTGCCCCTCGACCCCGCAAGGGGGCTCCCACCACCTTAACCCCCAACACAGGTGTGGACAGGCATTGCCCATCATGTTGGCCATGTTGCCCATGAAGGTCATGTCGATCAAGTCGATGATACGTCTAATTGTAGATAGTAGAGTGAGCAATCAAAGAACAACGTGTTGTGGACAGCAATTTGAAGTGATGTCAGTTGCAAAAGATGTTTTGAATAGGAGAGAACATAGAGGAGCAACAGCAGCAAGAGCCTCTCTTTTCAATGCATGATTTTGAAAGTATAGTAACAACGGAGTTAGCAGCAAAGGCACAAAAAGAGGCACGAACACAAGCACAAAGAGAGGGGACTAGAGCTTCTGCTAGGGCAAAAGGGCAAAGGCATTGCAAGACACTAGATTGTGGGCCTAGTGAGGCATTTTCACACATTTTGTAATTAGTACCTTTTTATATCAATAAGCAATACAAGAATATTTAAATTTTGGAGGCATTAAAATTTCTTTAATTGTAGTGTGTTTCGCCACTTTCATGTCTAGTTTAAGCTTGTATCACTTACAATATTAATTTTTTATTTGTATAATGTTAATTAATTATGATATGCATGAAAAAAAAATTCAATGAAAATTTGCATTTTCTTCCCTTTTGTTTTTTTTTGTTGCCGAGTCCCAACTCGGCCTTGCCAAGTCCTAGTCAAGTCCGAGTTTATTTACTATGGTACTCACTACCCATCAAGGAAAGGAAGAAAGCAACATAGATATACAAGTGGCCACAATTTGATAAACCTAGCTAGAGGGGCAAGGAGTGTCGAAAGCGTAGGTGCTAACAATGTTGCCATGGAGTTGGCAAACAGGTGCAGCAAATGGTTGCCATTACCATTTCAACCTAGTTGGAGGGGCAAGGAGTGCCGAAAGCGTAGATGCTAACAATGTTGCCATGGGGTTGGCAAACAGGTGCAGCAAATTGTTATGGAGAACACTCACCCAGAGGATGGTTGCCTTCTTCATTATGTACTGATTTCTATTCTCCTCTTTGCTGATGATGATGTTCTCTTGGACTCATCTCCTAAGGGGCTTCAGCGTCATCTGGATACTCTTGCTGCTTTTTGTGACTCGAGACAGTTGATAGTGAATCTTTCTAAGACCAAGATAATGATATACAATACTCCCAAAGAGGCCCTATCCCATCTCCACTTCTTTTTCCAAGGTCGAGAGGTCGAGATCACCATCTCTTATGTGTACTTGGGGGTTATTTTCACCGTTCCCACTTTTGGTATGAAATTTGCCACCCAGGCCCGGGTGTGTAAGGGGTATGCAGCTCTATCTTTGCTAGAGAGGATGCTTCAAAGCACATTTTCAGGATATACTTGTGAAAAGAGGATCTTTTACGCCTTGGTCAAGCCAACTATTACTTATGGGTCAGTGATTTGGGGTCCTAGTCTTGGCCCGATTGAGTGGTCATAGGTTGAACGAGTCCAAGAACTCTTTCTTCGACGATTCATTCGTTGCAAGGGCACAGTCCTCCGCACTATTATTCTAGCAGTTTTTGGGGCTTCTCCTCTCCAACTTGATATTATCTTCTTGATTATCAGTTGTCTTCACAGGATCCGTACATTAGGAGATGCCCCTGCGAATTGCAGGCGGTACCCTTACCTCGCCCTTCGCTCCTCAATGGAACTCTCTCCGAGTTCTTGGGGAGGCCATAGGAGCTAGTATTTTCAGGTTTTTCCCCTCTTGGCCAGCATTCAGACATGGATGGACAGGCTCCCCCTTATTCTTTGGGTGTTTCCCCCCCTCTCGGCTTAGTAAGGAGAAGATGCTCCACAAGATCCGGAAGGATGTTAGTCTCCAATACACCAGATGCACATGGATCTTTCCTGTTGCCCCTCTTTCTACCATGAGCACTTTCTACAGATACAGGAGGGCAGAATAGTTCCTCCACAATACCTTCAGCAGCACACAATGCATAGTCTTCGGACCACTATTGGGAAACTCAAGGTGTGTTCTCACCAACTCCGGATTGAGTCAGACCACCATCTTCCAATGGAGGAGCGGATTGCTTGTTTTGTTGATTGGATGAAGTTGAAACCCTTCATCACTTTATCTTTTGTTTTCCCATTTATTATTAGATCTAGGGTAGATTCCATTGTCATTTCAGGGACAACTCTCGATCTGTTTCTACCTTCTTCAAATAACTGGACCAGTGGTGTCTTGCACTCTTTCATAGGGAGATAACTCAGCTTCAACGACATAAAATTTATCCTCCAGATGGATCTCACCCTCCTCAACATCGGCTCATCACAACATACTTCACCCACTCAGACGACTCGGGTGATTCTGGGTGGAAACGCCCCACATCATCCAGTTTGAACGGAAGCAGGGTCACTAGACAGTGCACCCACAACTTGTCGGGGTTTCGAACCAGAGATGGACAAAGACATATCATGGACTTCTTCAACTCCGATACTTTGGCCTCGACTGTTATGAGAGATTAGGTTTTTTGGGGGGGTTCTTGGAGCTTGCCCCTCCGAGGCTACTCCTTGCCCCCCTCCTTCTATCTCTTTGTTCTTCTTGGCGTGTACTCCTCTCTTTTGGACTGCAGCCCTTCTCCCCTCTGCGATCCCTTTTTTTTTCTCCTTTTCTCTTTGGCCCGGTTGTCGAGTTTCATCTTGAATTTATGTTAGCTCTTTTCTTTGTTGGGCTTTTTAGCTTGCTAGTTGGCAATCATTATTGTCCTTCTTATAGTCCCTTGGGTCTTATTTTGGCCCACCGAGGACATTAATAATATTTCATTTCATTTCATTTCTCGGGTATTGTCAAGGACCAACTACTAAAACATTTCCAAGCAAATTCAAAGCTTTCCCTTTGAGGACGCTATACTATGAGCTAGGGTGGACATGACACATAGAAATAATGATTTGAAATTATAGCAAGTCAACCCACATATTAGACAACCTACACCACCATCTTTCCGACCACCAACACCCTTGCAATGACAAAAAACTCATGAGCGACATCACGACCAAGGCACCCAAGGATGTCGCCGTCTAGTTCACCAACACCAAGGAGGCTTGATACCCAAAAGGTATGGAAGACGTAGTTGAGTAGTACAAAATGCACTCTACTATTAAGAGAGGAAGCCCTACACGGTTGCAAATAAGAAAGAGCAATACAGGGAATGTGTCACATCTTCACCACCACCATCTCCCGAAGGGGAGGGCAAGGTAAAGAGTAGAGACAGACAAACCATAGATTAAATTTGATAAGGAGACATCGGACTCAACTACAATAAACTTATGCAAGGAATGTTGGGTCTCTCATGATGCCAATCACGAGCTCGACAAAACATTCACAACAACATCCATATATCACGTTTTGAAAGTACCAGCCTTCAACAAAGAGGCCATGAGGATGAAATTCCAATAACACCTAGTGGTAGTTCTCCATACACATCCCTCAGGCAAAGCACAACAACATTATAGTTGGGTCAAGTATGTTGTGTATCACTTTTGATCCATAGGACTTTGTCAAAGTTTTTGGATTCCCTAGTCCTGACCCAAGGGCAAAGGCCGATAAGGAAAGACGATGTTGGTCAAAGAAAGTTGCAAGCTGACCAATATTGTGAGACAAGCTCCATGCCAAGGGATGAACAAAAGAAATTACCTAAACATGAAATCCAAGAGTTCAAACTGAATTTGCTACAAAATGAGGACTATATGTGTGCCATGTGCCTAGTAATGTCACGCTTGTCAGGAAAGGCAAGAGCTTTGAAGATTTCAATGTGGTTTATGCCTTACATGCAATGCATCATGGGTGGTGTATGGGTTGACTAGTTGTCACACTTGTCAGAGCAAATGGATACATTTTTGCAGGGTTGGAACAAGATTTTCTCATGGGTTTTCATCTAATTGCACTGTTGCTCAATGCAACCACAAGCCAAAATATTAAGATACCAAAGTGAATGCAGCCACACCCAATTCCAGGCGACATATCAACCATCTTCTATTGGGATGAGGCGACAATAGCCATCCAATGCAAAGAACAAACGTGGGAGGATTATGCTTCAAACCAAAAAGCCACATGAGAGGAAGAACTTCCTTGGGGAAGACAAAGGAATTCTCATTCGAGCAGCCTTGAATGAACTTTCCAATGAAATCAATGCTCGACAACGGTCGTTTCCCCTTCTCTTCCAATGCATTAGGAAGAGGATGCACTAATGGGACAAGAGCCAGCCACAATAACTTCAAAATCCTCCACTAGAGATGGAGATAGAAGCTAGGTAGGAGGATGAGGAGCCACTCATAGAGAATGTGAAGCAAAAACAACTGGAGTATGCCCCTCCAATAGTTGGAAACCAACAAATTGTTGAAAATGGTCAATGTAGCAACCGTAACCAAATAGTAGAAAAGAGAGCTAAGCAGGTTGGATGGAGCTAGCTATGTGATTGATGACTCAAACTACAATGATTAAAAAAAAGAGTTGAGTTCATTGCCACCATGAGCATAAGTGAAATATAAGACGCCTCGTTCACCAATCAGGACTCCTAGAACAAAGGAGCGCATGCAACAAATACACATGCTTGTACCAGACACGTCAATAGTTCTTAGGCGGCAACAAAAGAACCCCAAAAAGAAGTTTAAGAGGAGCAACGACCCTTGCAACAAGATAATCATAAGGTGAAGGCTATTGCTATGGATGACAAGGGTGATCCATCATTGGAGGACCAATCATAGAGTGCGAGACAAAGAGAAAATAAAGTGACAAGGTTTCCACCCTACTAGTTGATAGTGGAACTCCCTAAGTTGTATCATCAAGATGACTCACAAGGCATACGGGCGAATAAGGTAGAAGGATTCTTCACTCAAGTTAGGGATATGTTCTTATTTTGGCCAACCATGAACATTAATAATATTTCATTTCATTTCTAGGGAGCAGGAAGATTTTGTGAGGAATCGTCGCATTGAGTAGTGACTATGGGCAAAGGTGCCTTTTTTAGAATGAAACATTGTATCATTGATCACGAGGGGAGAATGACCAAAAGCAATCAAAAGAACTTGTGAATCTTCAGGCATGGGAACAAGAGACACAAGAGTTGCTAATGGTTCCATAATTACCAGTAAGAATGGTGCCTATCTATCATGATGGAGCTTTGCCTACCTAATACATGCCTCCAATGAAAAAATTGAAACACCACTAGTGGTGAAGGGACTCACAATCCTTAATCATCTAGAGGTGCCTCTTCAATAGCTGAATTATCACACTCTTTTAATCCAACAATTTACAAACTTTGTGCCAGGCGAGCAAAAGAGCTTGTCACTTCTAAGAGAGAGCATGTGGAATGTCTCGAGGAAAAGCTGACTCTTACAACACAAAGTTGACGCTGCAACAGCTCAGCCTAAGGAGTTGGGCATACTGCAAGCAAATATCAAGAGCAAGAGAGAGATCAGCTCATTACAGATCCTGAGTCTAAGTTTAGAACAATTGACAAGCAATGGATTAGTAATTTTCATCAGCGCATTACGGATCCCAAACCTAAGATTAAAACAGTTGAAAAGCGCCAACAGGTCCTTGGTTCAACAGTTGGGACAAATAGTTGAGGTAATCCACACCAAGGTTCAAATCTCGGCGGCACCAAATAGATCAATGTGACTAACTCAATGTAATAGGGAAAGGGCAACCCTTTCAAAAACCTACCTTAAAAAATAAAACAGTTGAGAAGCGATTGATTACTACTTTTCATCAGCATGAGGCGTTACAGCTGCAGTTGGACAAGGCAGATAAACAATGGATGGGCCTTACTTGCTCAGCAGTTGCAGCCATCTGATTCAGTTCCTCATCCTTCTCACTCAGAAGTTCCAATGATGAAGTCAGCAAGGATGGTGACTCATCCAGAGGAGGGAGTAAATGTAGATGGTCAAACTGGTCAACCGAGTCAGACAAACATGGAGCATTTGTGTTTGTACATGTGTTTTGGGAGTATTGTCATATTGTACAATGTGTGCGCGCGACAAGCGGACTTATATATATATATATATATATATATATATATATATATCCTGCATAATAATTCAAAAAAAATGATGCATGTATTCATGTACTTGTTATGCAGAGGTTAAGTAGTAGTATCTGCTTGCACCCATCGCTCAATTTACGTATTTCACATTAGACCAGTCTGATGGAATCATATGAAAAAAGAATAATTGTTCATGTGGGCATAAGCATTGAATTGTGTGGGAGCATTGATCAGAGAGGTTGTGCATCTCTGCTGTGACTGGTTCATGATGTGCATCATGGTCAAAGTAATGAAATGGTTTTTGTTGTTCTAATTTCCATTGCTGTTCTTTTCTTTGTTGCATATTGTTCTTGTTTTATTTTGCTCTGCTTTGTGGAATATATAAAGCTTATTACAATGATCAAGTGCATATCAACAAAGGTGACATAGTTACAACATTATTCATTGCAATTATGAAAATATTGATCCAGATTCTGACTTTTACCAATTACAAACTACAACATGAAACGCCAGTCTCTAGCATTTATTGTTCACAAGATCTACAGCATCAATAGGTTATGGTTGCATTGACAGCATTATTGCTGGAATGCTTCACAATATGAACACAGTTATGGGATAAGTTAGACCATGTTCCTGTAAACTAAATATATATTGATTTCATTTAAAAAAAAAACTTTTAGTAATGATATGATATGGCATTAGCTCAACCAGCTAGATTCCTCAATTTTCAAGGAAGAGACCAAGGTTCAAATCTTGTCAAGCGATACATGCAAATTGACAGACTTATAATACCACCATGTGGTCATAACATAATATGGGTGGGGCTTGTTTCAATCCTGTATAATTGATTAAAAAAAATGATATAATACTATAACAACATAACATAGGCTTACACCCACATCTTGCTTATTTCCAGTGCAACATCTTAATTCTAAATTTTAAAGATTCATGCATAAAAACGATGATCCAGACACTTTTAATGCATACATTACAAACCATCCCATGGAGAATAGAAGGATGTTCTTGTATACAAGTATAATAAACAAATATGTGTGTCACAAACAACAAGATATAAGAAATTAGTACCTGATGATCTGCTCTTGTAGCATCAAATGGTACTTCTACACGACGCTTCAGTCTTTGAAATCTTTCTTCCTGTAATAAAGTTAGTAAAAAATGAGAATTACAAGGCTTCCAAATATGAAAAGCGATGGAAATAAAAATAACATCCACCATATTTAATGGCATGCTGCTAATGCACAGCTTTAAGAATAAAATAATAAAATTATCGAACCATTAGCCTAACCAAGAACAAACAGCAAAAGCTGCAAAGGATATCCTTTGGTAACATTTAAGTGATAATGTTGTGCCTACACATAAAAACATAAAATCAGTCAGTAACAACATCCATACTAAAAGCAGCAAAGAATATCCTTTAGTAACATATAAGTGATAATCCTTTAGTAACATTTAAATGATACCATTTGTTAGGAGTTATTACATCAATAGAAGTTGAGTAACCACTCAACGCATGGTTTCCAAGGTTCACTAGGGGACAAGGGTAGTTGTAGGATGTTATGCCATATTTGGGCAACTATTGTATTTAAATACCCTTGCACTTCCATAATGCAATTCATTTGAAGCTTAAGTTCTAACATGTGGTATCAAAGTAGGTAGAAGGAAGAAAGAATTCTCCTTCAAATCCTCCTCTAGCTTCGACATAGAATGCCAAGGTACACTCTGTTTGAGGGAAAACAAATTCACTTAAGAAGTTTCAGGGGCAAAAGTACCCTGTTTAAGATTGTGACCGTGAAGGGAAATTCCACAGCACATTCAAGAAGTTTCAAGGTGAAAAACCCCTGTGATAGGCAAAGCTTCTTGAAGAATCAAAAGGGCTTCAATCCCTGTTTAAGACCAAAAGGTAATGAAGCCTGAAACAACCAGGCCAAGCTTAGCAAGCAAGAGATGAAGCCATTTCGTAGCTCCTCAAAAGTTATAAAAAAAGGAAGTCATAAAAGCTTCTTAATATTACAAACGGGAAGCCATTTAAAGCTCTCTTCTTTTTTTTTTGAAAAATTACATTGAAGCCATTTGAAAGGCATTCAAAAGAAGATTGAAGAAGATTTAAAATATAGAAGGCTGAAAATATAGCCCATTGAAGTCATTTAAAAGGGCCTCCAGAAAGAAGAGTCAAGAAGACTTAAAAGGCTTTTTGAAATATAGTCCATTGAAACAATTGTGCAGCATTGAAGGAAAATGTTCCAAAGAGAACGTACAAAATTCGGAAAATGGGAAACGAAAATTCGCCATTCAAAAGCAAACTCCAGAAAAAAAGGAGAGCAGTAGTGAATTGCAGAACAAGTAATTAAAGGTTAATAAAACCTTTCTAATTGCAAAAAGCTTAAAGAAACAGCAATTCAATTGAGAAAGCATATTCTCAAAGAGTAAAACCATTTAGTAAGGGTAGCAAAACCTTCCAAAGCAAAAGAATAAAAAACGAATCAGAGAAAATCAGAGGTCTAAGACCGGTAAAAAGCGATGACAAGCCCGTGAGTAGAGCTATTCAGTTAAGACACAAAGAAGTATTTCAAGAGTATCCAGTGTAGAAAGAACAAAAGTTTCAGTTAGAAGAAGCCATAGTTTCAAAGCAATCGGACATATTTACACAATCCATGCAAACACGTGGTAATGCATGTTTAAACCAAAAATAGCGCAATAGTATTCCACAACTATTCCATTCCCTCAACAACCTGTTCGAACAGAGCCGAAGCAGTTATAAGAAGCAAAAAAGAGCTCCGACGAAAAGAAGACCAAGCAGCAGATAGCATTTGAAAACAATCACGAAATGCAAGGAAAATCCCACTAAAACATTGCGCCAACCTCTTCTCCAAGAGTCAATTTGCAGTCCAAAAGAAAAGGAGCGCAAAAGAGAAGCAGTGAGAAGAATAAAGATGAAGAGAAGCGCTATAAGAGAGCAGTATAGAAAGAGTTTCGTTGCAGAAAGAAAGTGCTCTCCCATGGACGTTGCCGCATCATCCAAGCTGAATCGGGCCGTCATAGCCCTGAAAAAAGAAAAGAATCTTGTAGCTGGGCCGTTACAACCATGAAAGAAAGGAAACTTGTAATCGGGCTGTCACAGCCCTAAAGGAAAAGAAACTCATAATCAAGCCGTTGTGGATGAAGTATATCACCTTGTCTTGCTGTACACACAGACTTCAAGGCAGATGTCAAACAACGTGAAAGCTGAGCACCCAAAGGTTAGAATTCTCACCTGGGGTGACTAAACAACGAAAAGCAGGAAGAACGAACATTTCAAAAGGAAACGATTACAAAACATCTTGGAGATATTGCACAATAAGGTACAATCAAAGTTTTTTAAAGGTGCCAAAGCATTAAGATGCTGTGTTTCCCAAAGAAAAGAGCGCACAACTGAAAGAAAGGCCTTTATGTTGATGAAGGAAATTCTGAAAGGCCTCATTCAATTAAGAGGACCATATTACAAATTAAAAAAGGAATAGATTGTTCCTTTTTTAAAATATTTGGAAAATATATTATTTTGGAAAGTGAAAATATAAAAAGAGAATATTCCAAGAAATATTCCAAAGAGGAAGAACCATTCCCTCTATTCAGTGAGACACAAATGTTCTCGCACATTCGAAGCATCAATTGAAATCAAAGTAAAGACATATATACTCGTCAAAAAGTGCTTTTTGATGCGGAAGCAAGTAAAAGAAGAAAATTCAGATTTTGTAAAGATTTACTATGGCTAGTGGAGCACCAAAGTTCTTGTTACCAGATTCCCAGTTGTTGAGGGAAAACAACTATGCTGCCTGGAAGACAAAACTCATGACTCAACTTGAATTTGAGGAAGTTTTGCATGTAGTTCGATAAGGCAACTGAAAAGCAAGACTAATTATCATGTTTGGAGTAGCGAATGAAGTCCAAGCATACATTACAAATACGATGACAGCCAAAGATGCATGGGAGAAGTTGAAGACAGTATTTGAAGCCAAGAATCAAAATCAGATTCTATTCCTCCAAATCCAACTCCATTGTCTAAAGATAAAGAGTGGAGAAGAACTAGAAGCATTCATGAGGAAAGTTGCAGAATTGCGAGCATCATTGCAAGCACTAGGAACTTAGGTATCCGATGAAATGTTAGTTCCTATTATTTTGAGATCATTCCCATCCAAGTACAATGTTTTTGTGACTACAGTAAATGTTACTGAATAAATACCAAGTTTTGAGAAACTGGTAAACCTACTTCAAAATGAAGAGGTATCACATTTAAAATAAAAAAGGGAACAAGTACCTCTTAAAAGAGATCAGCCATTCAAAGGCATAAAAAGAAATAATTCTCATCACAAAAGGGAAAATGCATTAGCTGCACATGCCCAGCTTAATGATATCTGGTACACTAATTCTGGAGCAACTACACACAAGACAAAAAGAAAAGATTGGTTTCAAAATCTATGGTATTTAAGACATGCAAGAAAAGTTTCTCTTAGGGATGACACATCCTATGAGATAAAAGGCATAGGTGATATAAAATTACGACTTGGATCATGCAAATGTAGAATAACAGAAGTTCTATATGTTCCAAGACATAAAAAATCTACTCTTCGTCAATCAACTACTTAACCACAATTTAAAGGTCGAGTTTGGTAAGCAACAAGGATTGAAGGTCTGCATGATTCGTGATAAAACTACAAAACTCCAAAATTGTTGCA
Source organism: Wollemia nobilis (assembly GCA_028583015.1). Lineage (NCBI taxonomy): Eukaryota > Viridiplantae > Streptophyta > Pinopsida > Araucariales > Araucariaceae > Wollemia > Wollemia nobilis. The sequence goes on along the minus strand of JAQPPZ010004624.1, from coordinate 12,860,727 downwards.
TATGGAAAAGGAAAGGGAAATATGTTACTCCAAAGTGCCCCAACTATTCTTTGACTTGTCTCCCAACCGCAACTCCATGTGGCACACTCGCTCTCTATGTCATTCACTTTCTTGATTTGCATGCCTTTCGTTCTAACTGTCCAAACGACTTTGATGGCCCAAATGGCTCAGCTCCAAGCAACTCTACCTCGAATGACCCAATTCTAGACAGCCCGACAGCAAACAACTACAAGTCTAACGACTTGGTCTCAAACGGTCTGGTTCTTGACGGCCTTGAATTAGACAGCCCAACTCTAGACGACTTCCCTCTTGATGAACAGATTTTGGATGCCCTGCCTCTGGACAAACTACCGCCAGATGGCCTACCTTCAGTTTGTTTTTTGTTGGACAACTTGTCTCCTAATAGCCTTCTTTCGGTTGTTCATCCATACAACTCCTCCTCAAATGGTCCATACGTTTCAAAACAGTGGATTTTCACACTCCCAAATGGCTTGTTGTACGACCCATATGGCTATCACAAAAAGTTTGCATAGTAGTTGTAGAAGTACAACCTTCTCCTCTATCTTGCGCAAGGTTTCCAAGTCCTTTCTTCCTTCTTTCACTTCCAACCATTCCTTGTTTCTACTGACGATTTTCCACCTACACAAAGAAAACGGAATTTGCAAACAATGGGAAGTTTCCAACAAAACCTTTCCCCATGTGTACCCTTTTTTTATTCCTCTAATGCAGCTTCCTCCTTTGCAGTAGAATGCTCCTTCCCCTTCTTTTGCTCACAATTCTAAATAATGGGTTGGTTCAGATTTGTCTTCTCTTAATTTTAGGATATGCTTGAAGTCGTGCCGTACGTTTTGTAGAAATAGGTACCAAGGTTGTTCCCCTTGTGCTCCTCCTTGTTCCTTCACTTCGGCTCTAGTTGCTTGAATTAGCAAATAAGAGCTCCTAATGCCTATTTATAATATGAAAGAGGTAAGGGAACACTTCGCCTACATGCGACAACTCCCCCTTAACTGCCCCTTCTCCTTCCATAACTGATTTGCATGTACCTAACTGTTTCGCATGTTCTTTCCTAATTTATAAAAGCTCGGCTTCTTACACTGATGAGGGTCAAGTTTGCTCAAACTTGCTTGAAAGCTTTCTTGAATATTTACATTAATATCAAACGTATTTATAGGCCATTACACCTTTGCAAAAATTTGATCGAGGCCTTTAAAAGATAAGAACGTAGTCAATGGACTTGTCAGTTTGCAAAATAATGCCTAACAGATTTGCAAGATAAGGCTTGACAAATTACAGGATAAGATCAAGCTTGCTCAAACTTGCCTGAAATCTTGCATGAATATTTACATTAATATCAAACATATTAATAGGCCACTAAGCCCTTACAAAAATCTGACCGGGGCCCTTACAAGATAAGAACGTATTCAATGGGCCTGTCAATTTGTAGGATAAGGCCTGACAAATTACAGGATAAGGCTCGTAGGCCTAACAACAGCTCTTCAGAAACTATTAAACTTAATTAATTTGATTAATTAATTAAACCTAGGGTTTAATAAATTAATAATATTTAAATCACTATCATACACATTACACATGGTGGGCCCACTAGGAAGGCGTGTGTGCCTGTATTTGAAATGTTATCCACCTTTGGCCCGAATGCCCGGGCAGCCAAAGGGCCTACTAGGTTGTCTAGATGGCCTACTTGCTGGCCCTCAAGTAATATGGACTTGACAATGAATGCACGATTCTAAACTCCATCATCAGCTTCTGAATAATCTCATTGACAAAGTGCCCTCTCTAATCACTCGTCAATTGAAGAGGCACTCTAAACCTTGTAATGATTTGTTCATACAATAATCGTGCAATGCTCTTTGTAGAATTGTCTAGTGCCGCTCTTACCTCCACCCACTTTGTCAAATATTCAGTTGCTACCACAATGTACCTGCATCTCCTTCGACTACTTTTCAATGGTCCAACAAAATCAAGACCCCATCTCTCAATCAACTACATCTAAGAAGGGTGTAATGGCATGAAGTCCCTCCGCAATGGCTTCCTAAAACTTTGGCATGTATGGCATGCAGTCACAAACTCCTTCGCATCATGATAGAAGGTAGGCTACCACAGCCCTACCAGTAGCATCTCCCTCGCAGTCGCATCTAGCCCCATGTGCCCTCTGCCAATCCCTTGTGAGCCTCCTTTAATGCCTCATTCACCTTCTCATCCATCACACATCTCTGCAAGATTCCATCAAGTCCAATCTTGTATAACAAACCAAGCTATCAATTGAAAAAGTGTTGATTTAATGATGATCTTCTCGTTTTCTGTTGCCATCAACTCCTTTGGCAGCTCGCTTGTCAACAAGTATTCTCGCACGTACTTGTACCACGATGGTAGCATAGTGATTGCAAACAAATGAGCATCCATAAATTTATCCGACACTCCTGCAAGTTCTCCTGAGCGAATTCTTGATAGTTGATCCACTATTACATGTTTCTTCCCTAGTCTCACCACTACCCGAAACACAAACTCTTGCAACGTCATGAGCCACCTACTAACTCATCTATGAATAGTCAACTTATTGATCAGGTACAACAATGCTTGATGATCAATGTAGAAAGCAAAAGGGTTGGCTACAAAGAAGTCTACAAATTGCCAATCGTGGCCTACAGTCACAAATAACAAAACTTGAATAACTAGAGGTTGAACATGTTTGGAATCCTTAAAAAGATATCTATAGTGACAAGAATGAAAGGTGGCAAATATAGTTATTAACAATGGAAGATGAAGTGCAAAGTGAGTTGCAACAAACAACTAAAGAAAACGTTCGCATAAGTCAAGATGCCAAAGTGGAGGGTGCACGAGGAGACAATGAGTGGATGTTGATGCTGGAGCAAACGAGGAGTTTGCCAAGGGGTGCAAAGGATGGTAGTTAGGCACCAGAGCAACTACACATGAGTGCTTGTGCAAGTAGACCAGATCCAACGTACGTATATTCGCAAAGGAGGTCGTGAAGTGAAGGTGCACTAGAGTTTGGTCGGAGATTGTTTGAAGGAAAAAACAGAGAAGAAGCACTGAGAGTTGAAGTGTTGAGAACAAAGGCACCAAGAGAAGAACTACCAAGAACAAAAACACGTAGATAAGAAGTGTTGTATGAGCAATTACTGAGTGGAGGAGAATCAAGAAAGGAAAATTAACCACAAATGGAAAACATTGCAAACTAGGTAGGAAAAGAAAATGTCCACATTTTTCGAGAGAGGGGAAAGAAGACCCCGAACGTCACATAGGGACGTGTACTACAATATGGAAAGCCAATGGAGTACAAGACCTAGATGCATGGTTACAATTGTTTCAAAAAAAATTGCGAGTAATCGCAATAGATTGGCTCTTGAAGAGAAATATAATGGAACCTTTCACAACATGGGCAGACTTAGTGGATGAATTTAAGAAGGAATTCAAACCATTAAGAGAGGATACATAAATTATTACATAAATTTATTCCACTAAACAAAAGAAGGATGAAGACAATGCCCTATTACCGATGATTGAAGCAGCTCACTAACAAGATGGAGATGCTATCGACGAATGGAATGCTGAAAAGATGGTTCATGGATGGACTGTTACCACGGTATAAAAAGAAGACGAAGATAATATTGTCCTCAACATACAAAGGAACACAGAGGAACTTTAAAAGTGAAGCCAAACAAACTACAATCAGTTTAAGCCACTATAGAAGCAATGACTCCAACAGTGACAAAGATGATTTGCATGTAGCAATTCAATCGATGAAGAAGGGCTTCAAGCGAATGATCAATGAAGTTAAAGGTGAGAAGAGGAAGGAAAAGAAAGAAATCAAGTGCTAACATTATAAACCTGAAGAGCACACCAACATGAACTGTCAGAAGAATGCATATTGTAATATATGCGACATGTTGTGACATGTAATAGAAGATTGTCCATTCAACTTAAGGAGTGCAAGGCATCAAATGATGATAAAGCAGAAAGAAGAAAATGAAGAGAAATCAAATACTTCAAAGAATGGACAAGGGGTGACTAGTGGAGGTTATTCAAACAATCCTCGTGGTGGAAGGCAATTCCAACAAGGTAATCGACAAGGTGGCCAGAGTCGATTACAATATGATTTGAACAATAGGCCAATCATTCAATGTTAAAATTACCAAAAGTGCGGAAATTTTGGCAAAAATTGTCAAAACCCACAAGCAGGAGGGGCAAATGGAAACAATACTACGCACATGTGTAGATGGTGCAGTCCATGCAATCACAAGGAGGTGAATTGCCCAAAGAAAGAGAGTTCCAACGGAACTCAAAATGTCAATCTGATTGACATTGGAGAACCTTTGATAAACCACGAGGAAAAATATAAGCATGTGCTCGCAATGACAAGAGCTCAGACGAAAAAGACAAAGAAACGCCAAAACCCTACCAAGAGCGGTGCTAGGCAACACATGACTTGATTGAAGAACAAATGGAAATGACAAAACAAGATAGACTCCTCCAAGAGAAGACGTTGAAGAAACCGATACCTGCAGAAGAAGTTCCAATAAAACAATCATCAACGGAACTATTGGTGGAACAAATACTGAACACAACAGTAGAAGTAAAGGTGTCTAGTTTACTTGGAGCGATACCTAAGCTTTACACGAAGGTAGGAGAGATCGCATACACAAAGAAGGCAATGGACCCACAAAGTCAAGAGGTAGCGGCGATTAAGGAGGATCAATACATAGATCCCATGGTGTTGATGACTAATCCATTGGAAAGGTCTACCTTTAGAAGACGCAACGTGGGAAAATTTTCAAGATATCCAGCAGCAATTTCCAAATTTCTAGCTTTGAGGACAAAGCTCCTTTAAGGGGGGTGGCATGTTAGGACCCTCCTAACATGTCCTAATACTTATATTATTTATTAATTATATTCTAGGGTCACAACCCTTCACTCTTACAACTATTAGACTAGGTATTTAAATGCAATCCAAATATGATAATAAGGCATCATCGAACAAATATATAAATTAAGTCTATTGTGGGTTTTCTACCTTACAATCAAAAAGCGATTCAATATAAAAACGATCTTGCTTCCCGCACCATTTAGTTTCATACCATCTAGATCAGAGCTAGATCAAGGAGCAAATTCACCATTAAAAAAATTTCCCACCACACATTTCAGCCAGTCCACATTCGCGAGGACGCAAACAGCATTCACGCTTCACGGATCCGTGTCAAAATCCTCGCAGAAAATTAAACCTTCTCCTAAGGTACGAATTAAGTTGTCTTACACCCAAATTGCTCGACCTTTCGCGTGGTGACCGGTGGCTGTTTTGAAAAAGCTAAAATCTTCAACGCAGCATCAAGGTTTTCGTCGTCCGAAACACAAAGGAAAAAAAATTAAAATAATTTTTTTTATTTTTTGCTCACTTGTACCAAGTCATATTGATCGTTACCTACACCAACCGCAATGGCTGAAGGACGACGATCACTGGATTCCATTCATGAGAAACACGAAAGGCTCATTGAAGAAGTTCAACAGGAAAGAGAGGAGAATACCCGTAACACAAGAGAACTCTTCGAGAAAATATTTGCAATGGATGTTAAACTTGATGCCATCAGTCAAAATCAGGCAACAACACATGCAAATTCACCCAACCACGGGTCATCAAACCGAGCAATGTTAGGAGGTCCACAAACTTCCATTCTACCACGGACGACCAAATTAGACTTCCCAAAATTTGAAGGAGGAGACCCTACAAACTGGATCTACCAAGCAAAGCAATATTTCTCACTAAATCAAATTCCGGAAATGCAAAAAGTGCATATCGCCTCCTTCCACTTGGAAAACGACGCCATCCAATGGTACCAATGGTTCGAGAAAACTAACGGCACTCCGACGTGGTCAACCTTTACACAGAATCTATTAGTGCGATTCGGCCCTAGTAAGTTTCAAAGCTTTACAGGGGCCCTCACTAAATTATACCAAACCACTTCGGTAAGCGAATACCAAGCAGAATTTGAAAGGCTAGCTAATCGAACATCCGGATTAGACGCTGCCTTCTTTCAAGAATGTTTTGTCAGCGGATTAAAAGAAGAAATTCGAATAGAGGTGCAAATATATAACCCTACAAACATGTTAGAGACCATCGGCTTGGCGAAATTAGCGGGAGACAAAATCAAGGCACGGAATCGGTTCACAAAACCAATTTGGGGGAAACCATCAAACACTTATACCAACCCCAAAGCAATGCAAAATGGACGAACCCAAAACTCCTACACAGCCCCCAAAATTAACCACGCTCTACCAATTAAGCGTCTGAGTTTTGAGGAAATGAAAGAAAGACAAGCTAAGGGTCTTTGCTACCATTGCGATGAGAAATTTGACAGAAATCATAAATGTGCCTCACGGAAATTATATATTCTAGATGCCACAGAGGAAGGGAATTCTACTGAAGAGGAACCTGAACTCGAAGTAGAGGTATTATCCAACACACTTGAAAGTGACGAAGAAAATGCACCAAAGGTTTCCTTCACCGCCCTTGCCGGATTTTCTGCCCCTCAAACAATGCGAGTAAAAGGGTATTTTAAGAAACAAAACCTTACCGTGCTCCTAGATTCTGGTAGCACGCACAATTTTATCAATCCAAAGGTGGCTAAACAAGCAAATTGTTTTATATACCCTTGCAATAACTTCGAAGTGATGATTGGAAACGGTGGAAAAATTGCATGCAAAGGAAAATGCAAAAATATAAAACTATGGGGGTTTATAACATGAAAGGCGACATGTACGTCCTACCCCTAGGTGGGTGCGACATTGTACTAGGCGTACAATGGTTACGAACCTTGGGCGTAGTCCAATGGGAATTTGATGAACTATGGATGAAATTCACAGCAAAGAACCAAACCTATATTATCCAAGGCCTGAAATCGGGACCTTCCCAAATCGTCACTCGCATAGAATGGAGAAAATTATCCGAAAAGGAAACAAAGGAATGGTCGCCCAATTATTTTCAATTCAACCTAGTCACAAAGAAGACGAGACACCCGAGTTACAAAAGATTTTAGACCACCATAAGGCGGTATTCAATGAACCAAAAGGACTACCTCCACAACGAAGTCACAATCACACTATTCCACTATTTCCAGGGCATCAACCTCCTAATATTAGACCTTATCATTATCCATACCTCCAAAAGACTGAAATAGAGAAATTAGTACAAGAGCTTCTTAAGGCAGGAGTCATTAGACCTAGCAAAAGCCCTTATGAAAACTGCAATGTGTACCACCCCTGTTCTAGCCATGCCCAACTTTTCTAAACCGTTCGTCATTGAAAGTGACGCTTCAGGAATAGGAATGGGAGCCGTACTCATGCAAGATGAAAGGCCTCTAGATTTTATAAGCAAAGCATTTTCTCCTACGAATTCAGCTCGCTCTACGTATGAAAAATAAATGTTGGCGATTGTCCATGCTATTCAACATTGGAGGCCTTACCTTATTGGCCAACATTTCATTATACACACTGACCATCATAGCTTGAAGTATTTTTTGGAACAAAGGACTAATACCCCGGAACAACAAAAATGGATTACTAAACTTATTGGCTATGATTATGAAATTACATATAAAAAGGGAAAGGACAACATGGCAGCCGATGCACTTTCTAGAAAATTTGAAGATATGCCTCAAGTCCATGCTCTTTCCTCCCTTATTCCTAAATGGGTAGATGAGGTGCATGAAGAATGGATAAATGATCCTACTATCCACGCCTTAATTCAACAACTTCAACATTTTCCTAGTAGCAAACCTCCATACACTTGGAAGGACAATATATGAAGATACAAAGGGAGCATGGTCCTCACCCCCAATTCAACTTATCATGAAAAACTTCTTCATGAGTTACATACCTCACCCACTGCAGGCCACTCAGGGTTCTTAAAAACCTATAAAAGAGCCACTACCTCCTTCTATTGGGTAGGAATGAAAAATTACATCAAAAACTTTGTAAAAGAATGTGAAGTTTGCCAAAGACAAAAGGGGGAGACCCTAGCTATTCCAAGATTACTTCAACCTCTTCCTATACCCACCAAAACATGGGCAGATATTTCTATGGACTTTATTGAAGGATTACCAAAATCAGGAGGAAAAACAACCATTTTCGTAGTCGTCGATCGTTTATCTAAATATGCCCATTTTTGTTTCATGGCTCATCCTTATACCGCTAGCACTATAGCCCACCTCTTCCTAGATAACATCTTTAAATTACATGGTATGCCCTCCACAATTGTTAGTGACCGCAACCCAACTTTCACTAGCACCTTTTGGAAGGAATTGTTCAAATTACAAGGTACTCAACTTCATATGAGCTCCGCTTACCATCCTCAAACCGATGGCCAAACAGAAGTTGTAAATAAATGCTTGGAAACATACCTTCGATGTTTTGTTTCTACTCAACCACTCCACTGGGTAAAGTGGCTTTCACTAACGGAATGGTGGTATAACACTTCATACCATACGTCCATCAAAATGACTCCTTATGAAGCACTATATGGTCAAACACCACCATCCCTCACTTCCTATATTCCAGGGACTACAAAAGTCCATGCGGTGGAAACGGAACTTGCTAATAGAGATGACATACTACGGATCCTAAAAGAGAACCTACACACCGCCCAGTTTCGCATGAAGAAGCAAGCCGATCAACATAGAAGCGAAAGTAGTTTCCACGAGGGTGATATGGTTTTCTTACGTCTCCAACCTTACCGTCAATCCTCTCTTAAACAAAAAGGTTCTCATAAGTTAGCACCCAAATTTTACGGGCCGTATAAAGTTCTCCAACGTATTGGGACCGTTGCTTATAAACTAGAGCTTCCTCCCTCTTCCAAACTTCACCTCGTATTTCATGTATCTTGCCTTAAGCTCCCAGTTGGAGCCCATATCACAACACAAACCACTCTCCCTGAATTCTCCGATGACGGAGTACTTCTAGTCGAGCCGAAAGCTATCTTGGATCGCCGCTCTCGTCACCTTCGTACTCGCGATATCACGGAAGTTTTAATCCATTGGAAAGGTCTACCTTTAGAAGACGCAACGTGGGAAAATTTTCAAGATATCCAGCAGCAATTTCCAAATTTCCAGCTTTGAGGACAAAGCTCCTTTAAGGGGGGTGGCATGTTAGGACCCTCCTAACATGTCCTAATACTTATATTATTTATTAATTATATTCTCGGGTCACAACCCTTCACTCTTACAACTATTAGACAAGGTATTTAAATGCAATCCAAATATGATAATAAGGCATCATCGAACAAATATATAAATTAAGTCTATTGTGGGTTTTCTACCTTACAATCAAAAAGCGATTCAATATAAAAACGATCCTGCTTCCCGCACCATTTAGTTTCATACCAACTAAGGCAAGCAAGTAATCAACATTGATCCACATGGAACTGTTAGATCATAAGTCGATGCAAGTAATTGTAAATGGAGGGTCGAGTGTGAATGCAATACCAAAAAAGACTTGGAATGATATTGGAGCACCATTTTTATGGTCTCCAAACTCACGTTAGTATGGTGCAAAACAATAAGGCATAGAAATGAAAGGCATACTGACGAATCATAAAGTGAAAATTGTTGACCAAGATTTTATCATGGATTTCGTAGTGATTGCAATGCAAAAACCAGTTTATGATGCATTGCTAGGACGATGGTTGAGGATGGCAAAAGTGAACCACAATTGGGAAAAGAAACACTTGGCGTTTAAGAAGGGCCAACATGAATATGTGATAAACCTTAAGAATCAGTCCGTGAGCCAAGACATAGCAACCTATGACGAATCGGGGAGTTCGTCATCAGATGATAGCGGATATGAGCCGAATGAGGGAGGCGTGTTGGAACTTTAAGATTGAACACAGGACGAGGAGGACTCAAATAATGGACTCCTTCATTGGCAAACAAAGGACTATGAGGTGTTCCTGCCACATTGCTTTTATATCCACGCAAAAGAAGGCCATGAAGAAAAGAAGAGTATTGTGCAAGAGGTTGGTAAATGTAGTCAAAGAAGGAAATTTGCACCAAAGAAGGATGAAGAAAAAGAAAAATGGACATTTCCAAAGAACTTTGAGGAGTGTACGGTGGGAGATGCGATGATTGACGAGAAACCAGCCCATCCGATAAACGTACTCAAGGCAACAGAAGAACCTCACACCATAAAGTATGAGGGACTGAATATGGTGTAGGTGAATCTCGGCAAGGAAGGAGAATAGATCGTTCAATGTGGAGATGAATGGGACCCGACGTTGAAAGCAGCAACTTTCAGAATTTTCCTACAATACAAGAATGTATTTGCATGGACATACAAGGATCTGAAAGGGATCCCACCAATGTTGTGCGTACATCGAATTCCATTAATTCAGAGTGCACAACCAAGACAAAGACGGCCATATAAAATGAATCCAAAGTATGCAGCCCTAGTGAATGCTAAAATCAAGAAGATGTTGGACGCAAGCATTATCTTCAAAGTGACAGACTGACAATCAACAAGTGGGTGTCACTCATAGTAATGACTTTGAAGGAGGCAAACCAGATCTATATCTGTGTAAATTTCCGAAGTTTGAATGTCGTAACCATAAAGGATCCCTTTCACTTTCCATTTACATATTCCATAATGTAAAATAAGTAGCAAGATATGAGATCTATTCATTTTTGGATGGATTCTCAAGGTATAACCAAATTAGTATCGTCGAGGAAGACAAGCTAAAGACTACCTTTGTAGTGAAAAACAACAGTTATGCATATAACTGAATGCCTTTTGGTTTATGCATTGCACTAGCCACTTTTCAAAGGATAATCTTGTATATTTTTTATCAAATGTCCACAGGGAAGTTTAAGGCTTTCCTAGATGACTGGTCCTTATACAGAAAGGCAAGCGAGCACTTGAAAGCATTGGAAGAATGCAAAAGCCTCTGTAGGAGAGCTCGTCTAGCATTAAACCTAGGAAAGTGTATGTTGTTGATTCCTTACAACAAATTATTGGCACACATTGTCTGCAAGGATTGAAGACTGGCCCTTACAAAATACTAGTTTTAGTGAGCATGGAAGAGCCATACGACATCAGTTCAAAGAAGACCCTTTTAGGTACGGTTGGATAATATTGAAGTTTCATCAAGAACTATTCGCAGGTGTCCTACCCATTAGATGCTCTCACGTGCAAGAATGTTCATTTTAAGTGGATGGAGAAACATCAGAAGACCTTTGAGGGGCGGCAAAGTTGGTAAGTACGCCCATTCTGGTATTTGTAGATTGTGATAAGGAATTTCACATCCACATTGACACATCAAATTTTACAATTGGATGCAGATTGGCCCAGGAGGGGCAATTTGGGCTTGATCAGCCCGTTTGTTTTGCAAGTCGTCTATTATCAAAAGTAGAAAAGAACTACAACCCTACAAGGAGGGAAGCCTAAGGGATGGTATATGCAATACAAAAGTTTAGACATTATCTAGTTGTCAATTCCTTTGTCTTCTATGTTGACCATTAAGCATTGTTGTATTTGATTAACAAACCAATGATATACGATCGAGTGAGCAAGTGACTACGTTGCAAGAATTTGTGCTTTAGATAGTGGTCAAACCCGGAATGAAGCGCATAATAGCTAATCAACTGTCATGGATTTGCTCAGGAGAACCTGTTCGAGGAGGTATACCAAATGAATTCCCTGATGCCCAATTGTTCATGGTGAATGCAATACCAACTTGGTACAAATATATTCGAAAATATTTGTTGAAAGGGGAGCTACCAAAGGGGATGACTACAACAGAATGTTGGATTATCATGAAATCGACACCATCCCAATTGATTGCAAGCTTGTTATACAAGATCGAACTTGATGGGATCTTGTAGAAATGTGTAATGGAGGAAGAAGTCAATATGGCATTGAAAGAAGTACATGAAGGACAGGCTAAAGGACACATGGGACCAGATGCAACAGCAAGGAAGGTGTTGCTGGCAAGGCTATGGTAGCCTACCTTATATCAAAATGTTAAGTATGTAAAAGCATGTGATACCTGTCAGTGAACAAGGAAGTCGCTAAAGAGGGATTTTACACCGCTACATCCCTCACAACTGCAAGAATTGTTTGAAAAGATGAGGTATGAATTTTGTTGGACCATTGAAGATAAGCAAAGGGATGAAATGTCGACATATTGTAGTAGCAACCGAATATTTGACAAAGTGGCTAGAGGCACGGGCTCTACTAGAAAATTTTACGAGTATAACTCGTTTCTTATATGAACAAGTGATTACGAGACTCGGAATTCCCTTGCAGTTGACGAGTGACAGGGGACGACACTTTGTCAATGAGATTATCTAGAACTTAACCACCGAGTTCAGTATCTTCCATTCTTTGTCTGGTTTGTACTATCCCAAAGCTAATGGCAAGGCAAAAGCAACGAATAAGGTCATGGTCTCAATTATATACAAGACATGTGGAGTGGATGAAGCCAATTGGGAAGAACGATTGTTAGTGGTCCTCTAGGTGTATCGAACAACCTTTAAGCCTACAACAAACCATACACCATTCCAATTGAAGTACGGGCAAGAGGCAATAGTGCCAATGGATTTTTTGGTGCCTAGTTTGAGGGTGGCGGTACAAAACCATTTGGATGGCAAAGAGAGGCTCGCGACACTTGTACAAGATTTTCCAACGGTGAAGGAAGTTATGGCATGACAAGCACTTGAGAAAGACAAAGTTGAAGGCAGGTAACATAGTACTCAAGTTTAATGGCAAACGAGAAATCAAGCCAAGGAAATGAATACCCTGTGGCTTGGGCTCTTCCAAGTGGGGGAAGTGATGGATAACAATGCAATAAGGTTGCAAAAATTAGACAAGATGCAGTGTCTTGAGACTGTTACTGGTTCGAAGTTGAAATTGTATAAAGTGAAAGCACAAGTAAATATCGTTGAATTCAGATCACCGGAGGAAGAGACCATAGGAAGTCTGGTCGAAGCACCGCAACAATCTTCAAATAGCTTTGAAGGAATTCAGGTTCAAGAATAGGGAGAAACAAATAGGACCATGCAAAATCATGGTGCAACTTAGGAGGAAGAAGAATTAAATCTAGGTTGGTTGTTCGGGATAGAAGGTGGAGAGCAACCTATTATTGACCAAAGGGAGTTGGAACCTAGACCTACTGAACAATGACAATTGCAAGTACACATAAGGTTCCTGGACACAGAAGAAGAAAAAAGACTCCAATCACTTATAGGTGCAAATATGCGAAGGATGGAGTTTGTGTAGACGACAGTTCCAGACAGCAGAAAATGAGGAACTGACTGTGAAAATGTCCCAAGCAATTTTGAATGTATATAGCAAATGTGGATTTATGCTATTTTGTAATGCCATTTTGTATAAGGCATAGTGTTGCTTAGTTTAATCAGCCAATCAGAAGAGAAGGATTAAATGTACAAAAGGACAAAATGGCCGCTATTTGGTTTAAGGCTAGTTAAGCCAGACGTCTAGTTAGTGTAGACGTCTGGCTAGTCAGACGTCTAAACTGTTAGTTAGACGTCTAACTAGTTGGTTGGGCAAACGGTTGGGTGGTTGGCACAGGTAGTTGGGAAACCGCTCCTGCAGCCTTTTAAATACCCCCTTACTTTTGCATTGTATCTGTAACCTTCTGGAGAGAATAAGACAGTGCTTGATCATCTTCGTGTTATACTGTGTATGCTTGAGTGTCATTGCAGGTTGTGTTGTTATTGTCATGCAGGTTGGAGACTCTGCCTGGCAGGTTGTTTGCAGGTACTTGGAAGCAGGAGCCATGATATCAGCCGTCTGACGCCTAGACGTCTGCACCCCAGACATCCAGCCCCTAGACGTCCAAGTCCCAGACGTCTAGCTCCCAGACGTCCAGTCCCTAGACGTCTAGTCCCAAGACGTCTAGCCATCTGACGTATTCCTTCCAGGCGTCTCACCCTCTGACGTCTAGTCCAAGACGTCTAGCCTTCTGGCCTCCCAGCCCCAGACGTCTGGTCCCAGCCAACTGACTGAGAGACCAGTCGAACGTCTGACCCCTCTGACGTTTGAGTTACCTTGTACCCTGAGACCTCATGCTGATTCCTTGTCTCGTCTGTTCGATCAATTCACCTCTCGTATCGGGAATGTACTCACCCCTATCTACATTTGGCGTCGTTGCCTAAAAAAATCGAACTTTGAGTCTGAGCGGCATAAGTGACAAAGCTAATAGGTGAATGACTGATCGCAGGTTACAAGAAAGTACACAGGTACTAGTGCGAAGAAGTGCACGGCTGGCGAATTTGAGATCACAAGAGGCGATAGAGATCTCCCACCCGGACGTATAGAGAGTCTAGAATCCTGAGGAAGAGAGTACGAACATAGGAATACTGTCGGTGACTGCAGAAGACGAAGAGCAAATAGCGGAAGAAGGGCCCATCATTGAGGAAAGGACGGTGACACCCGAACTAGGAGACGGTTGGCAAGAGGATACTGAAGGAGAAGACCTTGTATCTGAGCAACCACGCGAGGGTTCGTGGGGTGGGCGACCGGAACCAAGATTAGTATATTCGCGAAGGAGATCGCGGAATAGAGACCAATTGGAGTTGGGCAGAACGTTATTTGGATATAACTTTGCACCATCAACAGTAGACAAACAACCAAATCGAATTACACAGCCATCAATATCATAGGAAGACTGGTTGAAGCACCACAACAATCTTCAAATAGCTTTGAAGGAATTCAGGTTCAAGAACAGGGAGAACCAAATAGGACCATGCAAAATCATGGTGCAACTTAGGAGGAAGAAGAATTAAATCTAGGTTGGTTGTTCGGGATAGAAGGTGGAGAGCAACCTATTATTGACCAAAGGGAGTTGGAACCTAGACCTACTGAACAATGACAGTTGCAAGTACACATAAGGTTCCTAGACACAGAAGAAGAAAAAATATTGCAATCACTTATAGGTGCAAATATGCAAAGGATGGAGTTTGTAGCGAGAGAAAGGCTCGATCGCGAACCTCGAAGTGACGAAAGTGAATATGAAGACATGAGTCCACTAGCACAAATTGGTCTCATGCAACAAAAAATGCATCAGGAGACAAAGATTGCAAGAAGAATATGAGACTCGACAAAGGTAGAATATAGGAATGACGGAACAAATTGTTCAAGAACTAGATGATATGATGCAAAGGCTCAATGAAAGAGAAGCATAGAGATAAGAGTTGAATGATCTTGAACAATAACGATTGACTAGGGAACAAGCAACGCAAGTATTGTGGAGAGATATCTTTGAAAAACCTACATCTCAGGAAGGGAAAGATAGGCGAACAGAGAGTGGTAGTTTATTCTCCACAAGTTTGAGTAGTTCCTCCACAAGCTCGTATGCAATTAATATTAACAATAGTAGCGACAACAATTCGAGCTCACCTTTGACGAGCAGATCCAGGAGGAACATGACAAGAGTTCAACCGGTTCCCCAGACAAAAGAAAGAAGGGACACACAAAATGACTCCGAGGAAAGAAGACAAACCAGAAGAAGATTAGGATACACCAACATCTATTGTCGTAGGACAAGGTTAATCTAGTCGTTCGAAAGGATTACTAGGTACTCTAATAGTTGTATAGAAAAGAGGTAACTTAGGCCACTTGGGGAGACCGTTAGGTCTTCTCCGTGATCTAAGGTTACCGAGCCAAGGGAGTTGTTTGGTTGGCCTCCCTCGCACTAGTCCTAGGTTTAAGGGTTGACAAGATGGGCCGCAGGGACCATTCTTTGATCATGCACAAAACAACCAACATTTGCATGACCATCAAGTTGGCCTGTCAGGATCACCTCATGGCCCACGTTGAAACCGCAAACGTCGTAATAGACGGCCAAGGACTCAAACAAACCTTAGATAGCCTAAAGTTGGGAATAGGCAGTCCCACATTATGGAGGTTTGCCCAATGGAAAGAATAGAAGGGAACCATCACAAAGAAGACAGCGAAGACAAAATAAGACTGCAGGAGATCGAAACTGGATAAGATGAGAGAATTCGGCAAAATAGAGAAGAGTTGCGAAGATTGGGCCATTAGATAGGTCTGGCCAAATAGACAAATAATGGCCAAACAAGGCAAGTACCTAGATGTCATTAACAAATTGATAAGACATCAAAGGGTCATCATCAAGGCCACAGTGTCGTAAACAGGTTGATAGGATGGCAGGGTGTCATTTGCAGGTCAACAAGACGACAAAAGGTCATTAACAAGAAGACCAGACGACAAAGTATAGTCAACAAAGTCATCAAACGGCAAAACACTATCAAGATGAGACCCAAGCAACAAATTGTCGTCAGGAAGAGGAGCAAACAACAAAGAACCACAGTCACAAGACGGAGGCAAAAGAAAATTGTTGTCAAGGACAAGATGCGTGCGATTTGTCGACAAAAGACACAATATAAATCCAAATGTGCATGGTTGTACGGACCGTACAACAGAGGTGACACGTGAACCTCTGCCATGTTGTAAATATGTAAATAGACTTTGGAAAAAAAATATATATAATAATAATAAAAATATCGAAAAGGGCAAAAAGAGAGAGTGAGATAGAAAAAGCACCGCCACTTGCATGCAGGGTGGCGAGGTGACGATCATCTGATAGTTCAAACTGAATGAAGTGGCAATTCCACAACTGTTATGCATGGGCGCCAACCAACTTTTGTGATTATAAATAGAGGCAAGTCATGACGGCAAAGCACACTTGCAATAACTTAGTCTGCAGGGCAGACGAAGGAGAACACAAAAGTGAATTGTATATGCAAGACACAATGCAAGAGTAAGTCATAGAAGACTGCCAACATAGCTGAAACAAATTAGAAATATGCTTAGCGCACTCAAAGGAAAGGAGGACGGTTGAGAAATGTGTTACAACCACGAGGGTTCCAAACAAAGGAGGAATAGTTGATCTGACGACAGAAGGGAAAAAGGGTGCCTGTGCGTGAAGAAAAGGGCAAACAAGATTGCCATACAAAGAGGTGTAAGGGTCATACGAGTCGAAGGAAACAACCAAATTTCAAAATCATCACTGTACTAGTTTATCGCACAGAAGGGAAAATGTCATCCAAAGAGCTGAACTAGAAGAAATGGTCTGCAATCAAAGGCAACGTCATCTAAAGAGTTGTAGTCAGAGTCAGTGCAATCATAGAAGTTGTAGTCAGAGGCAATGTCATTTGAGGAGTGTCATTGGAGGAGTGACATACAAGTGCTTCATGTCATACATATGCAGACGAAATGTGTCTTACAAGTCCTTGTCGTACAAATGAAGATGTCGTACAACCAAACATGTCGTACAAGGAGAGAGATGTCCGTTAGAGGTTGAGAAGCAATCAATTGAAACAAGGGAGTAGTAATTCGTAGCTAAAGGGAAGCTATTTAAGTGGGTCAAGCAAAGGCTATGAAAGTACAAATGAGGAGACAAATTCAATTCAGACAATGAAGGTTTCAATGGCTTCATTGTTGAGGTTTCGGGGCGTTGGCCCAAACCCCACAAGGACACTACCCTTCGACCCCGCCCTATATCGCACTGAGGGCACTAGCCCTTGACCCCCAACATAGGTGGTGACAGGCGTTGCTTGTCATGTTTGTCATGTTGACTATGTTGGTCATGTTGATCAAGTTGACGATATGGTTGATTGCAAAAAGTGGAGTGAACAATCAAAGAATAATGGTCATGTTGATCAAGTTGATGTTACAACTGATTACAGCAAATGGAGTGAGCAATCAGAGAAGAATGTGTTCAGGACATTAATTTGAAGTGAAGTTTGTTGCAAAAGATGTATGGAATAGAAGAAAACGAAAGGAACACGACAAGGGATCCTAGTACATTGTTCAATGCTTCTATTCCAAGTGTTCAGCTCACGTGTCGTCGAGTTTCAAGGAGGGGATAGATGTAGGTAGGCAAACTGCTATGTCTATGTTTAAGTGAATAAGTTTTGTTATGTTGTTTTGTTATTATACGCAATGTTTGACGAAATGTCTGTATTTATATTTAATAATGTTATAAAGTGGCAATGTAATAATGTATGTGATAATGTTTAGTGAAGTATTAGTATGTCAGCAAAGTCATAAAGTGAGTCATTAGTTTGTCTTATAAAGTCAAATTATCATGTAAGGCGGATTAATGTAAATGGCGGACGGTTGTGAGTGAGGTGTCCCTGTGGACAGTTGGAGGACTCCCCTCTCCCATTTTGAGCAGCAATGTATCGTATATAGGTTGATGATAGTGTATAAGCAAGTTGAGGATGCAATTGGATGGTTGTGGAGATGGCCGATGCATAGGGTATGATGCATCGGGTCATGTATGCAGTCATGTAATTGTGGAGTTGGCTGACATGTGTGTGACGGTTGTAATGTGAGGACCGCAGCATGTGGGTGTTGTTGTTTGAAGAGTATTCTACACAGGGTTTGCAGACTATAATGTTGTTACAGCACAACCATTATTAATACAAATCTGCCCATATTCATTTATCATCTACCGTTGTTATTGTTGTTTCTTGTATATATTGTTATTGCCAATTGCTGCTTAAGTGGAAATGGAATTGTGTTTGAGTATGTTAAATTTCATTTCCACAGCACGTGTCAAGTACATCAAACTTGCACCTGATATGGTAAAGTCGTATGCAAGAATGAACTTCTTAGCATACATAATTCAATGGTTAGCCACAGGATTGGAGACATTCCAGCAGACAAATGGGCAGCAGGCTAACTAGTTGCGGGAGATGCAGAACAGTTGCAAGAGATGGAGGCACAACTTCAACAGGTGCAAGAGGATGCCAAAGCAAAACTGGAAAAATTGAGGAGATTGAGGAGAAGACAAAAGAACAGGAGGAACAAAATCAGTTGATTGGACAATTGAAATCAGAATGTACTGTGAGGGAGCAGTTGTTGGAGGTGAAGAATAAGGAGGTTATTGTGATCAGCTGATAGCGAAGACGAATGAGCAGCTAGCAATTGTACCTAGACATGACACTGAAGCAATGAAAGAAGTTGCGGAAGCAGCTAGGAGGGAAGACGAAGCCGAAGCTACAAAAAAGGAAGCTGAGTTGTTGGAAAAATTGGCAAAAGTCAAGCAAAGATCGAACCATTATGGTGTGCAATGGGCTTGATATACCTATGCCAAGAGACTAAAAGAAGAGACAAAAGCCTTTAAGCTACAAATCCAAGAGTTTGGAGGTGTTCCTGTTCCCATGCTTCAACAGAACCCATCCCCAGGAGTAGAAGCCATCGTCGACAAGGACATCAACCAATTTAAAGGGGAAGGCAGATGTAGGAGCCAGTTCTAACTAGCCTCAAAAGTAGTAATGTATATAGTAGAAATAAGTGTGAAATGTACACACATGTAAATGTAAATGTAAATACAAATGAAATGTAAATGAAAAAGAAATGCAATTTTGGAGTCGGACGTCAAAGGTGATGATGTTAGGATTTGATTAATTGTAATTGTAAGGTACTACTAATGTATGTGTTATGCATATGTGAATGGGAGGAAGTTAGTGGTGAGGTTTCTGGGCAGCAGTTGTTGTTAACTGCCAACCCTCAAGGTTAAATAGGACGGCCATTTAATTGTGCAGTACGATGACACCAAGGGCGTACAAGAGAGCATTTATGCTTGTAAAGTCTGTCTGTAAATCCATTGTAGCATTATATATTGCTATAGCAAACATTCTGCAATGTGTATGACGTACAAGCAACAGTAATACAATGATGATTCATCCTTCATCTATGTGATATATGTGTTTTGTGTGATGCTATTGTTGCTAGTAGGTTGGTAGATTGTGGTTCCAAGTTTTGTGTGCATGTGTGAAGCAAAGTTGCAACTAGATCATTGTACAAGGAGTTGCAGTCCAAAAGCGTCGTATGAGAGTTGTACAAGTGGATCCGTCAGGAGTGCCATTCAAGTGGGTTGCAAGATTGTCATAGAAGTGATTGCCTGACAAGTCACTTGCCAAGTTGCCATACAAGTGAAGTGAGTGAGTTGTAATTCAAGTATTGTCGTACAAGCACTTGTCGTTCAAGTGGAGACTAACCTGTTGTACAGGTGGATTGTCACTCAACTACTATACAAGTGGATTGTCACTTGATTGTCATACAAGTGGGATGTTGAACCAGTGTGAGATAGTATTGACTATAGTCTTGTTTGGCCTCTAAATCTGTCATTTTGTTCCTCCACTGTTGGAATACTCACCACCGTGCTACAGGTGGTTGTACATTTATGACAAAGTGTAGTATTTGAACCCTCTTGACTTTGGTCAACCATGGACTTTACTAAAAAAAAATTGTTTCTCTTTCTTGCTAAGGTTATTCTTAGCAAGGTGATGCAAGTATAGGTACAAGGACAAATTTTCCAAATAAGTGCAAGATAGAAAGGGAAAATAAAAACTTGCTCAGGTTGCAGGAGAAAAATCACACAGCCCATCAAAATAAGACTTTGCATTAAAAAGCTTTTTGATCCGAACTAAAGTCAATGGTGCTAAACAGGTGTAAAATACTTTTGGATTACTCTATCATAGGTTTGAAACCTTGATTGACTCTATAGTTTGCAACATCTATCTAGCAATCTCTATGTCAAAGTGGGATGATAATGCTTCTAGTCATCTCAACTTTGAAATTTGTAACTTTGTACAACTTGTTCATGAGATTGTCGTTGACCATGTCTTGTTCCACCTCTACCCAGGGTTCCTTTCCATCTTCATTTTTCCTCCCAAATGTACTAATTATGGTTTCGTTTCAATTGTGTACACGTCACAACCATGGTCTACTCAATAATCCTCCAACTTCTACCATGTTTACAATGCCCCTTGCCCACTTGGCAAAATTGTTGTCATCATAGTTCTCTAGTCCACACCATCTCCACATCAATCGCTTGTCATTTTGATTTGCATTGTTCAAGCAATCCCTTGCAAATTGGTCACAATTACACTTCAAGTAAGGAATAATAGGCCTCTCATTCAAATTGTACTAGATTTTGCCACCATCACCACCATAGCTAGTCTTATGAGTTGTTCCCTTGTTAAGAGTTATAAAACTCACCTCTTGGGGAACCTCTCTTCAATGTATTCGCAAATTTCTCTTGAATTTTGCACTTCCATCATAAGGACTTATTTATTTGTTTTCATATTCAAGGGGCATTCCTTATTGGAACATCATTTAATATCACACTTATTGCAAAATGCCTTCTTTAAATATGTTGCCTTGGTGTGGCCTTCCACTTAAACTTACATACTAGATTTATTTGTGTTCTTTCTTGATCTTCACTTTCGATTCCTTAATCATCTACATCATATCTTTGCGGAAAGCATCTATGAAAATCATCATAGTCATTGTAAATCATCTAACTTTGACCTCCAAATGATGTCTTAGATTCACTCTCAATGTTCATAGCTCTTTCAAGGCCTTTACAGTGTCAAAGCCACTCTCATCTTCTTCCTATAATTACTAAGTTGTCGTTCAATAAAACATCTCTTCTTCAAAACACCTACTAACTCCTTTTCTAACTTATAAACCAGTTCCTTCAATCTTTAGTTTTAGGACCTAAAACACTCCACTTTGTTGCATCTCATATTAGAGATATTGCCAATGATGTTTCAAAGTAGGAGGCTTGTATGGAATATTTCAAGGCATAGGGGGCAAACGAGGATCTAGTTTAAGCAAATACTCAAAGAAGTTTTGCCTGAGTTGTCGTGTGAGTTACATTTCTCTTGAAAATTACGGTCTTCTTGTGTTCACGAGTTCTATTTCCCAAGAGGGGTTCTCCTCATTAAATATAGCATCATTCTTTTAAATTCATGGAGTTGTTTCCTAGATTTCAAGATAGGATTTTTTTGTTTTTAAGCGATGGGAGCACATATAAGAGTTTTGAAATCTAGGGAAATTACTCTTGAAGGATTTGTTTAATGAATATCTTTGAGCAATTTCAGATATATAACTAATCTAATTATGGGATCGTATGCCCTTAACTCACAAAGGGAAAAACTAGCTTAGGTTTTTTCTTCTTGGGAAAGGAAGCAACTTGACATTGAAAACAAGAGGCAAAAAGCTCGTAACAAGATATGGAAGCAGAAGAAATGTAATCCTTTAAGTTGTGGTTTGCTTTTAAAAAAATCCCATTTGGAAAAGTAGGCACCTAAAATAAGATAATTCTATTAAGGTCCATAGATGGCCAAAACAGGCCAATGGGATTCATTGAAAGGAGCTGTTCTAATGCACTGTAAAAACCAAAAAGTACTACGAAAATAAGCTAAACAAGAGTAAGGAATCTAGTGTCAACTACACTTAATTGGAACAGTTGTATGGGACAAAATTACAGCCTCTAGGGTTACCCAAAATGGATAAGACTGTAACTAAACTAAACTCATGCATCTCAAGCATACATGACAATTACTTTAACAAACCCATGGCATTCAAAGGTAGACTGATGAATACACTTGACAAAATGCAAATTCATTCCTATGGAAGTTAGTAAGAAAAAAGAAGAAAGTCCAAGTTGGAGATCCAGCAATATGAAGGCCAAATGAAAGTGGAGTCAAAAAGTTTGTTTGAACAACAAAAGGTCTATTACAATGTTATGAGACTTTATTCTCATTAACAGAAAATCATTCTCCAATATGTAGAAATATCAGATCATTCATCCACAATAACAATCCACACAATGAGAAAAATATAGGTAATACCCTTAGGGGAGGGCAACACCAATAATACTCTTTAAGGAAGGAATAACTCCAAAAGATCTCCCAAGATGAAAGCACTACTTCGAGAGAGCAAAGTCTCATAACCCAAGATGAAAGCACTACTTCGAGAGAGCAAAGTCTCATAAGACACTTCATGGGAAAAAATTATTACAAGTAATACTTCATATGAATGATCTCCATGATGATTACAATGAAAATATCCCTTTTTTATATACCCATCTTATAAACCCTCATCCCACTCATTATTATAATATAATCAACCTTGGGTTATGTATGGCCCATGCCAACTATCCATAACACCCATATACAATATAATATCATATCCCCATATACATATTCTTAGCTACCATAGCATTGCGTCCTCCTTACAAATGTTTCATCCTCGAAACATGAGAAGAAACTAAATAATATGATCTTCTAAGCAATGCTAACAATTGGTACCAATCTTGATCATCCATCCATCCAAGTGAAATCTTGATTGGTGGTGGTCTTTGATGATGCCAAGCTACCATTGTGCCACTTAAATATCCATGATTGTTCTGTTGGCTCCATACTTCTATTGCTCTACTTGGATATTTTGAACGATTGGTCCTATTGTTCCCTGATGTTGCTACACCCTTTTGAAATCCAGAATCACTATGCTTTTTCTGCCAAACACTACCATACTTGATGCCTTTCTGACTCCATGTAGATCCATAATAATATTGATGCCTTAAGCCATGCCTCCAAGATTGATATTGCTCAAGATGGTGTGGGTGGCAATATGTTGCAACCTTTAACCAGACATTTTGTTTCCTTTGATTCTTCAACATTTTGTTTCTCTTATTTAAATTTTTCCTCATGTTTTTCTCTCTTGTGCCCTTCTTTTGGTGTGTCCTTGTGTGCTTCTTCCATGGACTCTGTTGTTGTTGCTACTATAGATTCAACTTTTGATTCTTTTGTTGGTTCCTTAACTTGTTCCTTTACCATAACTGCTTCTTGCTTCTCCTTGGATCTTTGCTCCTTAAGCTGAGAAATAATTTACAGCATTATCTTCTTTTTCCTACACCATAACTTCATAAACTTCTTTTACATGTTAACAATACCCAAAGAAACTAACCAAGGATAACCAAGAACAATATCCACATTATCCATCTCAATAGCATGAAAATTCGAATGTAAAACATATTTATCCATGGTAATCTTCAAATCTTCAAAAATCTGAACATTCTCACCCTCAAGTTGTATGCCCTTAATTTTTGTTGTCTGAACCTGCAACCTCTTAGCCAAAGAATATTAATGAAATTATATTTGTTGCTAGGGTTTATGGAAATAATAACCTTTTTCTTTTGAATGCAACCATGAACTTGCAAAATAGAATTTTAATATTCAAACAAATCCCTTTGTACACTTTTTATCTTATCTTTCAACAAAGGTGTGGTTCCCTCCATCTGCACATTGACATCTTTTTTCCCTTCTACCACTTCTTTGAAATTTGCTAGTCTCTTTTTCAGTTCCTTTTGTTCTTTTTGAAGCATGTTTATTTCTTTTGCATAGCCTTTGAGTGTATCCTTCAATCTAGTTATATTTTTATATAAGTCCCATTGACTCAAGAATGCTTTCTCTGGTTTTTTCCCAAGTCAGTTCATAATACTGGGCAATAAGAAAACTTTAAAACCAAGAGAGAGCTTCTCCTCCAAAATAAAAATTAAGCCTAATGCCCCAATAATAATTAGAATGCAAGGATTTAAATTGTTTCCACCATTCTCTAACATCAATATCATCTTCTCCAAAAAACTTTTGTAGCTCCATAAGTTCACGCCCCAACAAAAAGATAATGCAAACTAGGGTTTTATGAACTAGGGTTTTATAAAAATATATATCTCCCTATTGATTTTTGAAGTTAAAATTCCACATAAACAATTAGACCCAAAAAATAGAAGATGATTTGCTTACCCCAATTGATAGAAATCTCAAATTTCATATTTTTGGAAAAAATGCAATTTGAAAAATTGCCAATCCTTGTTCCAAATGGCTGACTTCACAGGGTTGTATCTCCCTCAATACTACTTGGATTCCTTCATATGACCATTCACGCT
The DNA here is from genome assembly GCA_028583015.1 of Wollemia nobilis. Taxonomy (NCBI): domain Eukaryota; kingdom Viridiplantae; phylum Streptophyta; class Pinopsida; order Araucariales; family Araucariaceae; genus Wollemia; species Wollemia nobilis. Next base: position 12,835,916 of record JAQPPZ010004624.1, on the reverse strand, counting down.
CTTCAAATTCCTCACAAAATGGTCTAAGGATCGTTTGAATCGGACAACCTTTCACAGAGATACGGCTCTTAAAAGATGAGACATTTTTCTCAAAAAATTTGCCCTAACGCTGCCTTGTTTTGGATGGCCATCTTCACATGGCCGCATCAACCTCGTTGCTACTTGGATTCTTTCATATGACCACTTATTTCAAAGCTCTTCAAATTCTAAACAAATTGGTAGAAGAATGGTTTCTACAAAATGAGACATTTTCTTGAAAAAAATCTGCCCTAATTCTGCAATCCACCAAAAACACAAACCCCACTTTGCCAAAATTGCCGCTTTGATACCACTTGTTATGAAACTTTATTCTCATTAACAAAAAATCATTCACCAATATGTAAAAATATCAAATCATTCATCCACAAATAATTATCCACAATAACAATCCACACAATGAGACAAAGATAGATAATACCTTTAGGGTAGGGCAACACCAATAATACTCCTTAAGGAATAACTCCACAAGATCTTCCAAGATGAGAGTGCCACTTAGAGAGGAAAAAGTCTCATAAGCCACTTCATGGGCAAAGACGATTACAAGTAATACTTCATATGAATGATCTCTATGATGATTACAATGACAATATCCCTTCTTTATATACCCATATTATAAACCCTCATCCCACTCATTATTATAATATAATAATATAATATAATCAACCCTAGGTTATGTGTGGCCCATGCCAACTATCCATAATACCCATATACAATATAATATCATATCCCCATATACCTATTCCTAGGTACCATAGCATACAAAATCTATGGCTATTCCAAAAAGCCAAATATTTCTCTCTGCAAGGTTTAATTTATCACATCACTCTCCTATATGGTGGAGAAACCATATGGAGTCATTTAAGAGGAATAAGAAGCCCATGGTTACCAAATGAAGTGCCTTCAAGGAATTAATGTGAAAGCAGTTTTACCCCATTGGATGGGAGGAGAAAAGCCAATATAAACAGTAATACCTTCAGCAAAAGGAGGGACTAGCCAGTTTGGGGGGCCACTCACGCAATGATTCAAAACAAAGAGTCAAAATGCCTTCAAAAACTTCAAAACCACTTTAAAACGGCAGTTTTTCTCTTTAAACCACAAAGCATAGATGAGACAAATGTACAAGCATATTATGTAGAAAAGATTGCCAAGAAGGTCACACATTTGGGTACAAGCAAGAAAAAGAGGATTCCAAGAAACTAGGGCAACCCTAGAAAGGGAAAAAGCGTGTCTGCACCATAACCCAAAAAAAATAAGCTAAGGCTATTGTTCATATTGTGGTAAGGCTGGACACAGTGATAAAAGATGTTGGAAGGTGCATCTTAAACTTCACCTATAGAAGAAGAAAATGAATAAGCCCAAGCAAACCATAACCACAAAAGTGGAAGAAAAGTGATAACATATGAATTGGATCTTGATGAGGTAATTATAAAAACATCAACAAATATAGGAATGCATGTTACCAAAAAGGATAAACTCAGATTTGCCATCTCATCCTAATGTGTTACCTCTTGATGTATGTTATGTGATTCTAGACAACCCATATGTAGTAGGCAAGGATTATAAATGCATGTCAGAAAAGGTAAAATAATTCTCTTAGTTCAGCCAATCAAGCTAAGAGAGTATTTAAAGCAAGTAAGCAGCTTACCATGTTCTATCGGAAAGGAAGATAAACAAGGGAGAAGAATGACTCTTCCCTTTCCTGTTCTCATTAAGCTCTTTGAAGATAAAGCCTCCCTATGGGGGAAGGTGTGATCTATAACCACTCCACAAATGAGACAATATTTTATCTACAAATCATTTTAAATAGTTTGTCAACCAAAATGTCTGTCCATGAATAAGATAAAAATTTGGGGAAAAAAAAGGAAGCAGAATAAAAATAAAGAATGCACAGTAAACAAGAGCATCTCTTGGATTTTAGTCTCCATTTGGAGAATGAAAAGTTAATAAAAAATCATAAATATATGATATTCCAAGCTGGAGAAGGTTTTGAGGCAAATTTGAAAGAAGGTTTGTGTGAAGCAATGGAAGGTATAGCAAGCAAAAAAAGATCTAATTTGGGCATATATGTAGGATTATTTTTGCTTGAATTGCCAATTAAATTCAATTGTTCTTGAAGAAATAGTCTTTCTGTATTTCAAAGGAGTTCCCTTCCCCAAAAGGGTGTCTAATAGTTAAGTATGGTGTTATTCTTTAATGTGTGATAATGGAAATCTGTGCATGGAATTGTTTTCCAGATTTGAAGCAATGAGTAGTTTGTTTTTTCTAATTTTGTCCAGTTTGAGGAAAGAAATTAATGCTGCTGCATATGACAGTTTTAAAATCTAGTTAACTTACTCACAAAGGGTTTGTTTGATATATCTCTTTGAGTGACTTTAGATCACTCCCTTGCAAAGGACTTCCCTCATCCCCAGGGGACTGATTATGTTTGCCTTACAAACTCAGAAAGTCTGAACCACTTGGATTCACTTGCTCATGTTGTCCCATCCACTAAGGGGGCAGAGGCATCAACACTTCCTTTCTTTCCTCCAACCCCCTTGGAGGAGGCAACATTATTTTCTTCTAGAGGAGTCAATGACTTATGTTGTCTACTTTCTAACATGATGTTTTATTCTCTGTAATCCTCACGAATCTCCACATGGAATAATCTTCCCATTGTCATCGTCACTTGCCTTTCACCCATATCAATTCAAGCAATGGTGCCAGAAATGTAGCAAGCTAAGTATTTGCGATCACCCAATGGAATGGAAATATCAACTCATGAAACATATGCAATGCAAGAGAAAAAATGTATTAAGGCATGAGTGTCATCATATTCTCAAAAAAAAAATATAGTGCAAAGAGGTAGAATCCCAAAGAGTGCTTCCAATATACTATATCATGTTGTGACACCAAGACAATAATGCCCAATGTACATATAGCCTCATAGGGAAGATGGCAGAGCCCCATCACCATACCCGTCCAACCTCCTGCATACACAAAAAAAAAATATTTCCTCTGCTAACGACCCTAAGTGAACTATACACATCACGCCTACTTTTTTCAGCATTTAGTACCATACATTTCAAAGCATAACAAAACATCATAATGACATTAAGACTCATGACTCAGTTGATGGCCTTGACATTAAGACTCATGACTCAGTTGATGGCCTAGCCTTTGCACATCTTTTAAAGGTCAAAGTAAGATGAAACCCAGGAAGCTAAAAGGCGAAACCTGATTTCAATATATATTAAATGAACGCTATGTTTATAAAGTTAATTATGTATCAATAGTTGCATAATGTTAATAATTTTGCTTATACATAAGAACTAATTTAATTGTCATTAGCACTTGTTAAATGGGCACATAACAAATATTTCCTTCTTGAAATGCTTCATTCTCACAGCATTGCAGACATTAGTACACACTTTCATATTCAGCTAATATGTCAGGTATTGGCAATGATATAGTGTCAAACAACATTTTTTATTCATTAGAGATATAACAGTTTCAATGAAAACATAGGAAGTTTATGACAATTGCTCACATTCATTCTGATATAGGTACCATTTGCAAAATCAGGTCATTCTTGATATGCTATTGAGCAATACCTATGAATGTTTCAATGAAGAGGATGATACGCATGAAATTGAATGTGCAAGCAATGAATTTTTACTAACTATTATATTCTTGGTAAAATCTCTAATATTTACTATGTAATCACGTATCTACTTTATAAGGAAGCACACTGAGGTTACACATAAGGTTCCTATAATCTCTGATTTCCATGATACACACTTTGATTTGATGTACAGTATGGATCTAATTAACTTGTCTTTTTTATTTCTTACACAACCATAAATATTAACAAATCATAAAAATAAAACATATTTTTGAATTTACCTTCAACTTTTTACACAAGAATTTTGGAATAAATAATAAACACATTTTTTTTATTAGAAGCCATCCCAATGCACTCCATTTTTTCCTAATATAAGATTCCCTGTAATGCAAACTTCAATGATATTGGTTGGGTCATCAAAATAGGAGTTGTTAATCGATCATCTACCAGTCTTGTAAAATGTATAATGCATATCCACGAAGGACATCTAATGCCACATTCAGTTTTATACAAAATGTAAATAGCACTTGCAATTTATTTGAGGTTCAAAAATTTCACTTAAATTGAGTTTCCCATATTTGAACTAGAAAAATCAACAATGAATATACCTAGAAAATAAAAGTGCATTAAGCTTCCAAGTGCTTAAATTAATCAACATTTGCATGAATAGACTCTACATCTGCACATTAATCAGAAGTTATAATGCTTACCTGAAATGGTGTTAAATCAATGGACACTCTATCATCAATTTCACTTCTTTGGGCACAAACACAAGAAAGGCTTCTCCCAATCCATGTTGCTGACCCAGCCACAACATCAACTATAATGACATGAAAATGTATTCAGCGGTAAGCATAATTCATAACTAATGTATAAAGAAATCTTTACCAATTTTTACATCTCAATTAACAACTTGGTTATCTCTCCCAACACTCATACAAAGAAAATTTTCATTATCGAATGCTCAAGCTACACTGAATTCACTATCGAATACCACCAATGTTAGCAAGATATGAACAGAAACATAGATTACTGAAGGTAAGTGTAAAAGGAAAGCTCAAACATAGTCCAATGACATTCACCCTCATTTACTTCTAAGGACACAAGGAAGATAATAATCCTTACATGTCTGGTGAATACACAATCTATTTTATTTATTGCCAACTCTGTTTATATAAGAAAAAAACAACAATTTCTAAGATAGAATTTCAATACTCATTATAAAGATTCTGATTGAACATTAAACTAAAGTAGAATCGTTAGGCGGCTCCAATGGCCACTAATCTATTATATTGTTGGATGGATTAGCACTTAGTGTGCTAAACAGTTCTATTTCAAAAAGAATTGATCAAAAAAATTCTTCAACAAAGATTGTTATGTAACTACAACCACCAATCTTATGTTAGAACTAGCATTTTAAAAGGGACTATTTCATGTAAATATTTTATTCTCTTAAATAAGGCATTACACAAAACAATAAAATTTTCTTTCTGATGACAAAACACACACTTTGCTTATAAAAATAAGATTTCCTCACAAGAAAATGAGAGAGACTACCAGCATTTGAGATTCTACCACTGACCCCGCTTGAATAATCAATCTATGCAGACAATTTAAAGGAAAGCCATCAATAGGAACATTCTCTAGGACTCTACAGCCCAAAAAATAATAACAATTAACACAAAAGCATTGCCAAGATATTTCTCAAACTCCTTATTGTGATTCTTCATATACTAATTCTGGAAAATTGCATAGATAGCTCTTTGTCACATTCAATGAACATTGTAATTTTGTGTACTTCCAAACCTATGAAAGAATTAAGTTGTTGCAAATAAGAAAAGAGATTGTTATGAAAGTGAGTTTGGTGAAAGGATCATTGAAGAGTTGAAAAGTAGCTATGTCAAAATTTATGCTTCTATGTCCAAGCCTTGCCAATATTGATTACAATTCCAAGCCAAAACATAATTACATAAGTTTGTAGTCATATCTAGTTTGATTGTAGGTTATTCTTACAGGGTGCATTATTGTCAATAGCAAATTCATCAACTATTACACCAAAAAAGAATAGCACTTATCTACAAAGAAAGAAAAAAAATTCATTAATTTCCACAAGTGACCAAAGTACATCAAATGGCCTCACATATTACACTTGATTAAAGTAGCCTAGGCAAAGCCAAAAATAGTGCTGCAAAGAATACAAAAATATAAAATAGGAGAAAAGTAAATCTACAAACTCTGACGCAAAACAAGCAAAACTTGTGTCTGTATATGGCATCATGTGGAACATATGCATCTAACACAGTATATATATAATGCAAGCAATATGCAGGCATGGTGCAAAGGGTGCTCAAACTATAATAGAAGATCTGCTATCATGAAGAGGTGGGCATATGGCATCATGTGGAACATATGCATCTCACACAGTATCTATATAATGCAAGCAATATGCAGGCACGGTGCAATGGGTGCTCAAACTATAATAGAAGATCTGCTATCATGAAGAAGTGGACTATTAGCAAAGGTGATGCAGTACCAAAGGGGTCTTTGATTGAAGACTGTCCCCCCTCAGTACTGCATCATTTTTGGTATCAGAGCAGGTTTTCAAGTCACTGGAAGATTGGCTTATGTAGGATTGCAAAAGGAATTTGCAACAGTAAGCTTGCAGAGGAGACAAACTGCCTCCTAGAATTGCTGTTAGAGGAAAAGCACGGAATGCAAATAGGGCAGGAACAATGGATGAGGTCTTAGATATGTAGCAGATGAGTTAGAAGATATAGAGTGTTCAAGAAAGGTCTCGCTCCGTCATCACTGTTTAACACAAATCATAATTTCCCAGTTGTTTTAGATTTTTTCATTGTTGTCTTGAAGAGCTGCAAAGTGAGACAGTCTTCAATCAAAGACCCCTACCCTAGAAAAATCTAGAAATGTATACTTATCTAGACCTTCTAGGCTGTGATCATGGGTGATGCTTGAAATTTTTCAGAACATAACCATGAGAAGATCAAATGGAATCTACACATACACAATTTCATAAAAAAAAAGAAAAAAATGCACAAGATATGGCGGCACTGTCAAACACCAATAATTCACTAAAGATAGAAAAAGGAATAATACACTTGACGACTACAATGATTTATGAGAGAAGGTATTTATACTTTCCATAACACATTTCATAAATAACATTAATGTCCCATGCCAACATTCTATTGTCCATTAATTAATACATTAATCATTTTATGAAGTGAAGATATCATCCGTATGCTTTTGAATTTTTTGATAGAAAAGATCAAGATCTATCGAAAATGTTAGAATGTACATGTTTCAGCATCACCCTTTAATCTGAGTGAGGTCATGGGGAGTAGACATTATTAAACATTATCCCTAATTCATAATTGGAAAGATTCAAGATTTATCATGTTCTTGATCAAGGGGTCAAAACCCATAGAGGTACATTTCCTTTGCTCACATGAACAGATCTCATAAGCCAAAAGGCATGCTGGCTTGGCTATTACCTAGAAAATCACCATTACCTTTTTACCTTTACCAAATGGCAACTCATATTGGAGTCATCAAGAATTGCTTGTCACATCAAGAGCTTTTAGCAAATTCTTCAAGTGTTTAAGCACAGCAATTGCGTGTGTATGACATTTTTGCATAGTCCATAAATAGGCTTCTTGAATTCCTTTATAAAGAAATTTTATCCCTTATTTTTTGGCTACTCTAATGTAGTCTTAGAGAGGAGATTCTTTGTAACTTCTTTTGCCTTTGCTAGGTTATTCCATGGAAGCCTCTCGCTTCAAATGTTGGATGTCATGGTTCCTGCAACAATTGAGGCTATCGATGCTAAAATAAGACTATAAACCTCACCAACTGGTAAAGCTTGAAAATATGTGTGATTTGGGAAAAAAGGGGCCAAAGTCATTGGCAATTTACCATGGTTACAAGGTTCATTTGAAGCAGGCCAAGTTTAGTCCAGTTAGGACATTTTGACCCCATTTTGACACCATTGTACCGGTCCTGTTTTGTTTGGAAGGTTTTTTAATTTACACAAAAATTGTCAATAAAAATAACATGTATATCCGAAACATCTAAACCCTAACCCTTAAAATCGATTAACCTAGGGCCTAACATTGTCACCACCTTCATAACTAGAGACTCCATCACAAGGAAGAATGAAATCATTATTGTACATAAGTCCCCCAAACATCAATGGTGTCAACCCTCCATCCAGAATTGACAATGCAATCCATTGGCCAAGCATTAACAATACCAAAAAAAATCCCTGCATGATCTTCACAAACTCATGCCTAGAGAGAGCAAATATGAACAGTAGAACGTAGGGGAAGAGAAGAGAGGAAAGAGGTGAACTTTAGAGTTTGTCAATGGATGGCATCATGGAAAACATTGAGGAATGCAAGCAATCAGAAGATGAAGATTCAAAGGAATGATTTGGACGTTCTAGATACATTAGGGTTTTTGAGGTTTCCTCTGCCAGGTTGTCATTTTGACCGAGAATACAAGATACTTATTTGAAGTTATTTCTACTGATCCTTCTCCTTTGTTTGAACTATATGTGTATTAGAAATTGATTATAAGATAAATTTGTCACTTCAATTGTGACCTTAAAGCCATGTTCATGGGTATGTATCCTAGGATTTGGGGGCATCTCAACATCCCAAAAAATCATCCCACCATCCTCATCTCGAAGTTCATGGAACATAGCCTTAAAGTACTCATATGTGGAAAGACTGTCATTATTCAAAAAAACATTGTTCAGTTATGTTTTTAAAAGCATTCGATTAAAAAACAAAAAATAAAAACTTCAGTAAAGATTATTAGGGATTATTATAAATATTTGAAATTTCATATATATTTATATATATATATATATAATTTATAATTTTTTTTTGGAACAAAAACCTTTTCTAAAATCTTAACTTTTAAACTGTTTTGCCCCACTGTTCAGCCCAAACTTTCCAAACATTTTAACAATGCAGTTTACCCTCCAAGTTATCTCCAGATAAGGTTTTCCAATTTTCTTGCACCACATGTCGTGCCCATAGAACACCTGCCGGGTGATCTTATCCACACATAGGATGGGAGGCTTGACAATACCTACCCTAATTTATTGTGAGAAATGAGTATGTCCCTTCTCATGTATGGAGATCCCTTGGTAGTTGCTATATGGGAAAGGCACTACCTCACAGCTTTAACCCCATCTGAGGAGGATGCAACCATATCATCCAGGGGGTGCTTACTGTTTAGTGTGGCTTGCCACTAGAAGAGGATAAAAGGAGGTAATTAGCCTAGAAGTATTCAAAGAAGGTAAGAACCCCTTGAGGGCCTACTGTTTGAGGGTAATGGCTTGCCAAAAGTAGAGAGTAGCACATATAACACCTATTACACATTACACATCAAGCAGAAACTGGAATTGCAATGTGCATGATCACCCTCCACTAACATCATCTATATACCTGAGGATTAATCCCTTCATAACGCACAAAAATCAGGTTGGTACCAGTTTACAATCATTAATGGCAATTGTCCTTATGCAGCCAGATAACATTAACATAATACCTCAAAAACTATAGAAATTGATAACAGCTCAGGAGTCAGACACAGTTCCTACAGCATGGAAGTCTAGAGACCAACTTGACTCTGAGATCCAATGTTTAAGAGTTAGAGGCTGTTCATATCAGAATCTGACATCTTGGATCCAATGTTTAAGAGTGAGAGGTTGTTCATCTCAGCATCTAAATTCTAGGCCTTGAATTGTGACAGGGATAGTACAATAAGCTTCTTTACGTCCAAGTGATTTTTAATTTTAAATGTTACTAAATAGTTTTCCTCTTTAGTAAGGAGTAGGATAATGCCTCTAATGACAGCTCTCCACCTTTTCCTCTCAATCAAGCTACATTCAACATGACACCCCAGAATAATTACATATAGCAACATAGTACTTAAGACCATAGATTCTCCATTGGTGTTTAATCAGGAAGAAAATTCTAATGCTACATATTCTTCACCTTCTGGCTTTTCATCTGAAGAAGCAGCTCTTGCTGCGTTGTTATATCTTTATTGATCATATATAAAACAATGTTGATCTCATGTATTCTTGGAAGGTTCAACTTTGTTTAGGTTTAACATTTCTTTAATAAATATTTTTCATTGATTTTGTGGATAGGAGATGCCTTAGGCAATTCTCTCACCGGTGTTATGGTTAGTTTACTTCCAAGTCCCATTGAGCCATTTCAGTCATTTGTGGACATTAGTATAATTTCTCTCTTTCTAATTCACTGATAGGGGGTCAAGTTATTTGTACTTGACATTGCAGTAGCTTCTGCCCTCACGCATATTTTATCTCTTGGCTAAACTTTTCTGACAATTGGCTAAATATTATTTGCCTTTCAACATGAATGGTTTGTGTGCATCTCCATAACCTGCTAATTACATTGTTAAACTACAAGCTCTAATATTTTATCATGGTAGTCTTATGTAATCTCTTCTTGCACAATATTATAAAAGGCACAACCCTAAGTTTATTTTACTGGTAAGAACATCAAGAATAAATATAGAACATGGGATGAAGAAAATTCAAAAGCAGATATCAACATAGCTTGCAAACATGGTATAAAAGGCTGGTTTTACCTATCAAGAAACAAGTCCAATACATAAGATAAATCTATCAGTGTCCACGAATGACAAAATTAGATCAATGGGACTCTATAATCAAAAGGCTGTTAGAAAGTACAGTAGTTACCAAGAAAGCATTGATAAATTACATAAGAGACTAGAGTGAACATTATTAAAGTTGAAGTATTGTACAATATCTAATCACATCCTTGAGGAGTGGATTCATAAAAGCCACTTTCGACCTGTACTATGCACAACTTATGTGCACAGATCAAATATATCACTCTTATCCCTACCCTCTGAAAATAACCAAAATCAGAGTACTGGAGTATAAAGCAAGGAAAGACAAAATATTTACACTACAGAGAAACAGAACAGCACAATAAACAAGGTAAAAAATAATGAAGTAAAGCAGAAAAAAGAAACAGAGATTAATCAGATAATTAAAGCCTCTACTAACATTTAAAGAGTTGAGTTGTAGACCACTTGATAAAACCAGGTATGTAGAGTATATTTAAAGATTCTGCTGACAACATATATCATCTTTTATAACTTCAAAAGATAAAACTACATGGTTTAATCTGTTTACTAAAAAAGCTATGGTAGGATTTAGCACATCCAGCTCTTGTTAAAGGGACTTACCCAACCAATTTGCCCACTGTGCAAGCAGACTACAAAGGATCTCAGTCCAAGCCCCTTTTTCCTTTGTCTTCTTTTCTTGCCATTCATCCTCATCGTAATGAACCTAAAAAATAGTAGAAAAACACATGCACTTACTTTAAGTCTCGTGGAAGGGATAACATTTGCACATCGATGAACCGTTTCACCTTTGAATAATAATTAACTCCGCCATATACAATTATATATTTATATGCCATGACATCTTTCAGTAGAAAGATGTAGATAAAAATATATAAAGCGATTAGAAGGCTTAACATGGCCAGACTATAAAAAGATCAACATGAAGGGCGAGTAAGCTCCTCATATTAGCCACAAAGGTTAAGCTAAACAAGAAGACAAATTCTGGCACAGGAGCTAGAGTGCTACACTGTCCTCATTATTGTCTTCCAAGGTAGCAAATAACAAGCAGGTTTATAACTTCCCAACAAGAAGCCCTAGATGCAGGTGCCATGACCAAAAATTATAAAGTTCCAGTACAAGTTATCCCAAAAATTTGGATAGACTCAAAGAAGAAATCTACAGGAATCAAGAAACATAAGTCTCTAACAGAATGAAGTGCCTTGAACAAGCTCTGGTTTAATGTTTCTTCAGACCTGGAACTTGTAATTCCAGTTAATATTATATCCACATACAGATATCATCTGCTGTAGTTTGGCCATTATGCACTCTCCTGAGTCTTCAACACTTATGAGATGCTGGGATTAAACAGGATGTCTTCGTCAGAGTTTGTTCCACATTATACATTCATACATCATGTTTTATGATTACTATCTATTCATGAACATAATTCCTCAACAACATTTCAGCCTCTGTTTTACTCTTTTTTAACTTGAATAGGGACTTTAAATGCAAGATTAGACACTTTGAAAATGAAATAAAACTATATTAATGTCCATGAAAGACAAAAGTAGGTCTATGGGACTCAAAGTACAGCAATGCTAAAGTAAGAGGTTCAATGGTAGAAGAAACCCCTCGACGAAGAGAAAAAGAATCAAAGAACATAAACTAAATCTAAAACAAAAGTTATATAGACATGAAATAAATAGGGGTGGTTAAATCCTAGAACATGCAAGCCAAGAATTATAAAATTTAAATAGCTAGAAGGAAGAATCTTTAAAAGAGCATCATTAAGCATCTTTGGCTGCATCATGAATATTGACATGTACCATGTTGAATGTAGCAATGCAAGACTTGATGATGGCCTTCAAAGATCATCCAAGGTTAGAGGACCAGACTGGGTAATGCATGCAGAGAAAAGAGTTATCCACTTAGGCCCTCTCTTTGTCAAGGTCAAATATAGGAAGTTGTTGATGTGCATCAGTCTACCAGACTTGCAATATTGATTAGACGATCTAGAAGGTTCTCAACACAGATAATATGGAGTTGTGCTGCCTGTGCTGAGGAGGGATAGACTACTTTGTCTCCAACTGCCGGGAGGAATGACATCTCACACACTTGTCTCCATAATGTTTAAAGTGACAATGTCCAAAAGACACTTATCTCTATAACAATGGCATCTACCCTTGATCCCAAACAAGAAGCATTTAATGATGAAGTGTACCTCATTTTCAACTTTCGTTGGGGGTAAGTTGGTAAGTCTCAACATGGAACCACTGCAGAGTCTACAAGAAATGCTTTGCATAAACAGCCATCTTGAGGCCAAGTGGCTACAAGATAGAGATCCAACTAACCTGAATATGCAATTAATAGGTGTCCTTTCACACAGCTCTATTAATCACATTGTGTGAGGAGTGGAGGTGGGGGACAATTGAGGAACAACTAAAAACCGAAGTCAATCAATAGATATCAGTGTTCCATGGAGACATGTCCCCTCCCCCCCCCTCAGTGTGCCGTTTTGGTGTAAATTTTCCTAACCCTAGATAACTGCTGTCCTATGTTATTTTAAAATAAATCAGATCTGAAATTAATTTATTTAAACATGCAACAGTCACACAGATGGCTGGAAAAATGAACAGTGTGAACAGAAGAAGTTAAATATATTTCTAAACTTGAAATATTACAAATAAAGGAGGCTACAACTACAGCAGGACACCCTGCTCTCTTGCTGCCTTTTTGGCCAGCAATTTCACTGTTCTTCTCCTCCTAAGCTTGTAGTTTTCCTTCAGCAATTTGTTCTCCTTCTCTTCTTTCTGTATGTAAAACACTCTTGACCTTCTCCTTTTATCCTTAAAAAAGGAAAACCCTAATCTCTCTAACCCTAAGATTTGATCTCATCTCATCTTGAGATGTAAGGTTAAAAATAGAAAATCACTTAAGTGAATTTCAAAATAGAATCACTTAAGTGAACTTAAAAATAGAAAATCACTTAAGTGAATTTCAAAATAGAATTAGAAATGTCTCGAACCACTTCTAGCACGTTCATACTAAAGCCTGTGCAAGAAGTTCCTGTCCGAGCTACATTTCTCAACACTCCCTCTTAGCGAGGAAGGAATTCTGCACCAATCCAAGTTTGTCTCTGAATGCTTCAAACTTCCCTTTCACTAAGGGCTTGGACAGAATATCAACTACTTGCTGATCTGCAGGAATATACTGGAGCTTTACGGCTCCATTCCGAATCTTGTCTCGTATGAAGTGATATTTGATGTCTATGTGTTTGGACTTGTCATTAAATATTGGATTCTTAGAGAGTTTGATACAACTCTGATTATCACAGTATATCACCGTGGTATCCAACTCCTAATCAATCAATATTGTAAGCAACTTGCGAAGCCAGATGGCCTCACAACTAGCAATACTGGCTACCATGTATTTGGCCTCCGTTGAGCTAAGTGCCACAAAAATCTGCTTCCTGCTGAACCAGGATATCATACCTAATCCCAAGCAAAAGCAACACCCTAAGGTGCTCTTCCTGTCTTCTACATTGCCTGCCCAATCTGAGTCAGTATACCCCTGCAACCTCACTTCACCATCTCCAAGATATCTTAGACCATACTCCACCGTGCCCCTCAAGTATCTGAGCACATGTTTTGCTGCTACCCAATGCTCTTGCCTTGGCTCCACCATGAACTGACTCAAGGTGTTCACTGCAAAACATATATATGGTCGAGTGTTTGACCAAATACATCAAGGATCCTATCAGCTGCCTGTACAACGTAGGGTCCACCAATTTTGAATCTGAAGTTGTCACCTTCTTCATATTAGTGATCATGGGTGTGGCCATAGGTTTGCAGTCCTCCATCCGAAAACTCTTCAGGATGTCAACTGCATACTTACCCTGCCCAAGGAATATCTCCCCTGGTCTCTACCAAACCTCCAAACCCAAGAAGTAATGCATCATGCCAATGTCCTTCATCTCAAACTCAGCTGCCATATCTACTTTGCACCCTGCAATGAGCTTCTTTGCACCTGTAAGAAACAAGTCATCTACATATAGCACCAAAATGAGTAGATCAGTCCCAACAAATATGTACTATAGATTAGGATCTGCACACTCAGCAAGTATCCATCTATCCTGGAATACCATGCTCTCGGTGCTTTTTTGAGTCCATATAAGGCTTTCTTCAGCCTACAAACATGGGACTCCTTCCCATTTACCTCAAAAACTTGAGGCTGCTCTATGTACACTTCTTCCTCAATGATCCCATTAAGGAAAGTTGTCTTCACATCCATTTGATGAATCCACCATCCCATAGATGAAGCTAAAGACATAACTACTCTAATGGAAGTGTATCTGGCGACTGGAGCAAAAGTCTCCTCATAGTCCACTCCCTCTTTATGGGAGAACCCTCTCGCCACAAACCTTGCCTTGAACTTCTCGATGCTGCCATCTGCAGCAAGCTTAATTTTGTAGAGCCACTTGGAACTCACAATTGACTTCCCCTCTGGTCGTGGCACTATGTCACAAACATCATTCTTCATGATGGAAGTGTACTCTTCCACCATGGCATCCCGCCAAACCTGCTAGGCTGGTCTGTAGCCTCCTAAAAACTGGAAGGCTCTAAATTTATGATGTTACTCATAATGCCATGTGGTTTGAAAACTTCCTTGGAGGACTGCTCTCCCTAATCATGCTGCTAGGAGCCTCAACATACTCCTGAGCATCCCTCAATGTCTGTGTAAGCCATCGAGGTCTCCTGATAGAACTGGAAGAGGCTAATGTCTCCACCTCGTCACCTGAAGGTTGTTGTCCTGAACTGGAAACCACTGGTGTCTTTGGTGACCTTGGCTCAACCTTAGAAGCTTCTTGCTCTTCATTCTCTATCACTAGAATAGGCTCATGGGACATCTTGGATGCAACGTCCTCCTCAAACTTTAGATCCCTACTCACTACTGTTTTCCTCTTCTCTGGAATATAAACCCTGTAAGCTTTTGAAGTCTCACTGTATCCTACAAATAAACCCTTCCTATTGGAGGGCTCCAACTTGGTCCTCTTCTCTACCGAAACATGGATATAAACTGGACATCCAAAGATGCAGAAATGACTCACCTCTGGTTTCACACCAGTGAATGCCTCCTTTGGTGTCTTGTCCTCCAAGATCCTATGAGGACACCTGTTCTGGATGTAGACTGTTGTGTTGCATGCTTCTACCCAAAGAAACATCGGCAAGCCCTGGTCATGAATCATGGCCCTAGCAACCCCTATGATGGATCGATTCTTTCACTCTGCAACCCCATTCTGCTGTGGGTTGTATGGAACAATCAGCTCCCTCTTGATTCTTGCCTGCTTGCAAAAACCATCGAACTCCTTGGAGGTATATTCACCCCCATTGTTTGATCTCAAGACCTTGATCTTCTTCTCTGTCTGGTTCTCAACTAGAGCTTTGAACTCCTGAAACCTGCTAAAGACTTCATCCTTGGTATTTAAGAAGTAGATCCATGTTTTGTGAGAAAAATCATCAATAAAGGAAACATAGTACATGCTACCTAAAATTGATGCTACTGACATCGGTCCACAAACATCCGAATGTGCTAGATCTAGTATCTCCTTCCTATGCTCATTGTTTGGGAAAACAGCCTTGACATGCTTGCCAAGCGTGCACCCTTTGCATACTCCCTGTTGCTCAATGTTAAACTCTGGAAGACCTGTCACTATCTCCCTCAAAATAGGCAACACTCTATGATGCAGGTGTCCCATCCTCTTGTACCACATCTCACACAAGTTGTTACTGCTATGAACTAGGGCTCAAAGAAGTTCACCCTGCAATCTGTATAGACTGCCTTCTCTAACCCCTATCACTTGTGTTGTTTTCGGGCTAGATTGTATTGGTCTAATAAGGACATGTTGGTTCTTGAACTCCACTGCATAACCACTAGATTCTATTGGTCTAATAAGGACATGTTGGTTCTTGAACTCCACTGCATAACCATTATCCTCCATAACCGAAATTGAAAGTAAGTTCTTCCTGAGATCTGGAACAAACAAAACATCATGAAAGTCTAAAGAATTCCCTGACTGGAGTCGAAAAGGAATGGTGCCAATCCCTGCAACTAGATATTTGGTATCATCACCAAGCTCAACCTAAACCCCTGAGTCCTGCTCTTGTAGAGTGGTAAAACTCTGTCGAGCTAATGTCATGTGTCGAGATGCCCCACTATCCACATACCAAGCATCTCTTGGAACTGTGCTGGTAGAAAGGCAAAAGACAAACAAGAAATCCTTCTCGAATTTGGCAGCAAACTCGCTCAGTTGAGTTTCTGCAAAGGCTGCTACCTGCGTCTGCTGCTCCTTCCCTTTGCCCTTTTTGTCTGGGCACTGTGATGCATAATGGTCGTTCTTATGACAAATGAAGCACTTCATCTTGCTCAAGTCCTTCTTCCCTGACTATGAGGTTAACTCCTCACTCTTTACCTTACCCTTGTTGGGTCCTTTACCTCTGCCCTTCTTGGTTTTCCCAGAGAGAGCTAGGCTATCGTCACCACCTTTCTTGTTGGTCTTTGACTCCATCCGAGTCTGGATGAAATCATCCCACAGTTTTTCAAAGGTGGGAAGGTGCTCACGAGCATAGATGCCTTTGAAAAATGGTTCCCATGAAGCTAAGAAACCATTAAGTGCCACCTTCACCAACTCTGTGTCTTCAACCTTCTCCCCAACTGCTGCCAATTGATCACGAATCTGCGTGATCTTCATCAGGTAACTAGTAACGGTGTCAGATCTAGTCATCTCCATAGATCTGAGTTTGTTCCGCAATATCATCTTCCTGTTTATGTTCTCGCTCTGGTAGAGGCTAACCAGGGCATCAAACATCTCCTTTGCCTTAGTCTTCTCGGATATGTGAGGAATCAGGTGATCCTTCACTGCATCCAAGATCATCCGCTTGGCCTTCACTTCCTTCTTTCTATGAGCTGCCAATTGTTGCGGATTTGTAGGCAAAGTCACATCATCCTTGACAATATCCCAGAGATCATTCTCTTCCAATAAGAACATTACCCTAACTTTCTAGGGCAAGAAATTGGAGGCACCTTCCAATCTATCTTCAAATCTAAGGTTAGTTGTTGCCATATCTGAGATTTGTTGTACAAACTTTCAAATCTAATATGAATGACTCAAAAAAAAACTGTCCTGCAAATAAGCTTATTTCTTCAAGCAAAAAAATATGAAACCCTCTAACTGCTGGTTTTTTTTTTTTTTAAATATCCAACAGAGATCTACTACTATAAACCTTGAGGATCTAAATCACAGAACCTAGCTCTGATACCATATAAATTTTCCTAACCCGAGATAATTGTTGTCCTATGTTATTTTAAAATAAATTAGATCTGAAATTAATTTATTTAAACATGCAATTGTCACACAGATGGCTAGAAAAATAAACAACGTGAACAGCAGAAGTTAAATATATTTCTGAACCTGAAATATTACAAATAAAGGAGGCTACAGCTACAAAAGGACACCCTGCTCTCTTACTGCCTTTTCTGGCCAGCAATTTCACTGTTCTTCCCCTCCTAAGCTTGTAGTTTTCCTTAACCAATCTGTTCTCCTTCTCTTCTTTCTGTATGTAAAACACTCTTGACCTTCTCCTTTTATCTTTGAAAAAGGTAACCCTAATCTCTCTAACCCTAATATTAGATCTCATCTCATCTTGAGATGTAAGGTTAAAAATAAAAAATCATTTAAGTGAATTTCAAATTAGAATCACTTAAGTGAATTACAAAATAGAATCACTTAAGTGAACTTAAAAATAAAAATTCACTTAAGCAAATTTCAAAATAGAATTAGAAATTTCTCGAACCTCTTCTCGCACGTTCATAGTGAAGCCTGTGCAAGAAGTTCCTGTCCGAGCTACATTTCTCAACATTTGGCAATCCCCCTCATTTCAAGACATTTCGTGGGGTACCAAAACATCCCCATTTTTGATAACCTGGGAGTGATCATCTCCGATATGTTTCAAGGGTCCAAGAGTGTCATCCTCAAAGCAAGGCGCCCAAGGGATGTCATGGGGAAGTCTAATATGTTCCCATGTCATTTCAAGGGTGTTCAAGCATCCCTAGGATGTTGGATGGACACTCAAAGCATCCCTAGGACGTCCTTGGGCCATCCTGTCATCCCCCGCCATCCGAGATTTTGGAGCCAAATCCCTACCATCCCGAAGACACATCTCACCATCTTGGAAACTTCATGAAACATAGATAGAGATGCTAGTAAATTGAAGAAGTGAATTAACCTCACAGTACCAACAGCGCCAATGTCTAATATGGCCCAAAGAAGCAATCTTCTCTGAAAAGCAGAGTACCAAATCTCTCTCCCAATCAAAAGTTGAGTCACCATACATCTATATCCATGGAGATAAAAGACAATCTTGAAATATAGATGGGGGTTGGCACTTGGATCCACTTCAAATTTCTTCTATTTCTTTCTTTTATGCTAACTTTTGGTTCTCTCTTCTTTTCATCACTACTTTTAACATGTTTGGTTTTGCCCATTTTGAGTCCAACCTTCAAGGCTATAATCTGATGCCATACAGTTGTTCAACTTTAGTGTAGTTTACCCTACTTTCTTTACTCTAGTTTGGCCTTATTTTCATGATACCTTTTTGCCTACTACAATGCATTGCAACAGCTCTTTTTGACAAGTCCCATTGGCCTGCTTTGGTCTTCCATGGACATTAATGAAATTATCTTTTCTCAACCCAAAGGGGGCTGAGGCTGCAAATTTGTCTGAAATTATACTGTGAGGAACTGTCTGTTTATAATGCATCATACACTAAGACCATAAAAGCCTGAACCTTCTTGATCCTGCAACAAGTCCCAAGTTGGGGTCCCAACACCTAAAACGGACTTAAAAGTAAACTTTCAATGATACTTTTACTGGTAGCTATTGATGGTAAAAATCAATTTCTCCATAACATGTATGTAACTACACTCACATAATAAGGTATTTTAATTTCTATATGTTTCCCTCTAGACTTAAACACGCATTGCATAATATCCTATTTCATTCCTCAAATATGTCCCTAAAACATTACCAAAGAAGAAAAACAAAGAGCATTTTCAAGTTATCAACCATAACCGCCATGCTTAGAAAAGGCTAATAAAAACTTAATTGTGAATTTTCATTTATCATCATGGAATCTGTTGGGATATGGTCCAGCACTAAGTGAGGCACTTATTAAAGCAAAAACCAAGGTTCCAATTGTGGCAGACATACCCACTCCATGTTAATACAGCTTGGCCAATGTGGCAGAGGATATTAGGTAGAATCTCAGTATCCCATAATTTTACTTTCATCATCATAATATTCCATTATCCTCATTTCACAATATTCCATATTCTTTACATATACAAAACACATTTTATTTGTATGCATGCACATTGGAGACATCTCTTTGAAGAATGAAGATACTATTTTTTAAATTGGTTATATGGGATTGAAACGGCCCCCACCCATATTACATCAAGACCACATAGTGGTATTACAGCAGCTTGGCAATTATGCAGGTATCACTTGACAACATTTGAACCTGCATCTCCTCTGTGAAAATTGAGGAATTTAACCAGTTGAGCTCATACTATTTGATAAGAATGGAGCTATTATTACAGAAATCCAGTGTTCCACGGGGACGCGTCCCCCACCCTGGGGGACGCGTCCCCCCGTTTCCCACGTCCCCCAGGACGGGGGGACGGCAAGGGGGACGTTTCCCCCCGTCCCCCTTTTTGGGGGACGGCTGGGAAACGTCCCCGGGACGGCTGAGGCCTGTGGCCTCCCGTCCCCGGGACGTCCCCCTTTTTGGGGCGTCCCTGGGGACGCCCAGCCGTCCCCGGGGACGGCTGGGCCCCATGGGGGACGCTCGGGCCGTCCCTGGGACGGCCGGGCGTCCCCGGGGACGGCTGGGAACCTTTTTAAGGTGCCCAGCCGTCCCCGGGGACGCCCAGCCGTCCCTAGGGACAGTCTGGGCGTCCCCCATGGGGCCCAGCCGTCCCCCACGGCTGGGCGTCCCCACCAAAGGGGAAAAAAAAAAAAAAATTTAAGCCCTGAGAATATTTTTCAAAGAAGTGGAAATGCAAGTGAATATCGATAAAACTAGAACCATTGTGTTTTCCCTTTGAAAATCAGCAGGCTATTAGACCTGCAATTTAATAGAGAAAATTTGTTTTGTAAGAGAATACAAAAACGTTGGCTTGAACTTCCAAATAGGCAACGTTGACTAGAAATTCCAAATAGGCTTGGTTGGGAAACATGCATAGTGAAGAGGGTTCAAGATGGATAGAGGCCACTCTATTCACTGCCACATAGATGCAGAAATGGAGAATTAGATATGAAGAATTGGTTGGGAAACATTTTTTGTTTGCAATACCATTTGAGTTAGATATGTCGATATTCTATAAGTTCACTCCATGTCAAAACATTTCGAACTAATGATACTGAAAAAGACAGGAATTTTTAATTAGAATCAACATTAAAACAACCACCCTCCAAAAGAGAGTAGTAGAGCTCTATGCATCATATTTTGTAAAACTTGTATTTGCTAGAGCTTTTAAAGTTATGGTGCAATAGATTCTTCGTCTCGTGCACATAATTAAAAATCATTTCATTTTAAGCCTAGGTGCTGCATACCCCAACAAATGTGACCAAATGCAAGTCCTAAGTACATTTGGCAAAAGAGACAGTCACAGAAGCTAAGCCAAAGGTTACCCCAACCTGTGACAGATTTACCAACCAAGAAAATATAATGTCTAAACTAAATTAAATTTTGATCAGTTTAACCATTGGACAATAGAAGTTTATATAAATTTAATAGCAATCTAACTAAATTTATAAAATTAATATAATGTATATACTATATATCTTCTTGACACCCAATTTAACATGATACAGACTAAATACATCATTTTCCCAACATTAAATGATATTAAAATGATAATATAAACTGAACTGCAATATAAATTACATATATTGAATTAATTAATAGTTTCTACTATGTCATAATGACATCATTACAAATTATTGATAATGTACATACATTAGCTCTAATTCTCTTGAAGCTTCTATGAAGCAACATACATAAATATTTTTGAACCTGTACAAGAAAGAGACCCCATAAAGAGCAGAGATGTAGCTATGAATATCATATTAGAGAGCTGCTATGAAGAATAAACCAGAATCAAAGCTGCTCAAGGAATGGATTGGACCTCTTATGGAAAAATGCAACCAAAAATAGGATATTTACTGCTAAGAGGAGCCAATTGGCATTTGGTTTCACCAAAAAGTCTAAACCTATCGTTGTGAGGTCTTATGACTATTTCAAATTTCTTATTGCTGTCATATTTGAACAGTTAGTGACTGAAAATTTTTAAACATGACAGTCTTTGTTTGAACATTGGTGGCTGAAAAAATGATGACTGTTATTACTTAAAATGATGACTGTTTGAACATTGTTTGCACTTGATATCCTTGGCTGAACCTTCAAGTTATAGTTGTTGAACTTGAAACAATTAAATGGCTGCAAATTAGTAACTAATATGAACATGAAAATGTTAAATGACTCAATTATGGCTGCACTTATGTGTTAGTAACTAATCTGAATATGAATGGCTGCACTTACATAATTGATTAGTAATATGAAATATCATTTTTGTTGGGTGTAGAATTTTGAATGTGTAGATTATTCTAAATTTCTAAAAAATTTCATTTTTTATAGTATTATACCAGCCGTCCCCCCCAGCCGTCCCCGAGCCGTCCCCTAAAATCGACCTGCCGTCCCCCGCCGTCCCCGGAAACCCGTCCCCCCGTCCCCGCGTCCCCCCGTCCCCCAGGCTCGTGGAACCTTGCAGAAATCATTTTCATAAATAAATTTATAGTTCATTTTCACCACCGCTACGCCCCTCTTGAGCATTGTCTCTGTCTCTAGAGAGTAGGAAATAAGTGTGTCAATCATAACTATATTTATCACAGCTACTTTCACATTTAAATTAACAGCATTTATCAATCTACTTAGATCTTGTGGGTACACTTCATTCAGATTTTCTAATCTAAATTTTCCAAGCCCAACTTCCAAACACATCTTCAAGCAAGAATGATAGAGAAATGAAATGAAATATTATTAATGTCCGCGGTGGGCTAAAAAACGACCCAAGGGACTATAATAAGGACAATAATGACTGCCAGCTAGCAAGCTAAAAAGCCCAACAAAGAAAAGAAAAAAACTAATATAAGTACAAGACGTAACCCGACAACCAAGCCAAAGAGAAGGGGAAAAAAGAAGGGAGAGAAGAGGAGGGTAAGGGCTGCAGTCCAAAAGAG
Source organism: Wollemia nobilis (assembly GCA_028583015.1). Lineage (NCBI taxonomy): Eukaryota > Viridiplantae > Streptophyta > Pinopsida > Araucariales > Araucariaceae > Wollemia > Wollemia nobilis. Next base: position 12,813,264 of record JAQPPZ010004624.1, on the reverse strand, counting down.
TGGAGTGTACGCCAAGAAGAACGGAGAGAGGGAGGGGGGAGGGAGAAGCCCATGAAGGGCAAGCTACAAGAACCCCCAGAAACTAATCTCTCCTAACAGTCAAGGCCGAAGTATCAAAGCTAAAGAAGTCAATTATGTCTTTGTCCATCGCTAGTTTGGGACCCTAACAAACTGTGGGTGCGCTGTCTAGTGACCTTGCTCCTGTCCAAACTAGATGAAGCGGCGCATTTCCATCTAGTGTCACCTGGTCCGTTGGAGCTAATGAAGTATGTTGTGATGAGTTGATGTTGAGGGGGATGAGATCCATCTGTATGAGAGCTTTTATGTCATATGGATGAGAGCTTTTATGTCGACGAAACTGAGTGATCTCCCTAAGAAAGAGTGCGAGACACCACTGATCCGAGAATCTGAAGAAGGTAGAAACAGATCTAGAGTTGTCCCTAAAAAGGCAATGGAATCTGCCTCGGATCTTGTAATAAATGGGACAGCAAAAAATAAAGTGATGCAAGGTTTCAGCTTCACCCAAGGAACAAAACAAGCAAACCCACTCCTCTGTTGGAATATGGTGATCTGACTCAATCCGGAGTTGGTGAGAACACACCCTAAGTTGCACAATTGGAATCCGAAGACTATGCATCATGTGTTGTTGAAGGTATTGTGGAGGAACTATTCTGCCCTCTTGAATCTGTAAGAAGTGCTCATGGTAGAAAGATAGCTTGGAGGAAAGAGGGGCGGCAAGAGAGATCCATGTGCATCTAGTGTACTGGAGACTAACATCCTTTCGGATCTTGTGGAGCATCTTCTCCTTACTATGCTGAGAGGGGGGGGAGAACACTCAAGGAATAAGGGGGAAACCTGTCTATCTGTATTTTAATGCTGGCCAAGAGGATGGAGACCTGAAAATACTGTTAGAAAACAAATATTACGAGCAAGCAAAACAATAACACAAATTTATTCGTGGAAAACATACAGTATGCAGGAAAAACCACAAGGCAATGGCAGCTTCATTCTTTTAGTGATTTCAGCAAACTTTTTACATTCACTAAACTTTTACACGCAAGGGGTCATTCCCCTTTTATGGAAAAACAAAAGAAGACTCCAAAAAATTGTTTGTTTCCTCTCTGAAAGGAAGATAGATAGATAGGTATTAATGTGGAACGAAATTCCAATCATGGAATATGCCACTAGACTTGCATCATCACATTAACCGGTTAGAAAGCAAGAGGGCCAGCCCCCCATTGGCAAAGAGTATGGCAAGTGTTGGGGTTTATACCACTCGAGGCCTACAACACAGTTAATGTGGGATTATTCACAAACACACACACACAAACTACACTAACAAGATAGATAGGTATTAACGTGGAACAAAATTTCAATCATGGAATATGCCACTAGACTCCAAAAAAACGTTCCCTTCCTCTCCCAAATTACGGTTGAACGGACGGCCAAAAATTTCGGGTCGGGGGCTCCATCCCTGAACCCCCGAGCAAGGGGGAACCGGGCCAGTTCCCCCCTACAACCCCCCTTGGTGCACCCGGCACATACGAACAACATGTGAGGATGGATCACAATAAACTGCACCGCCATACACTTTGTTGTTGAAGACATTGAAGATTTGGATATTGACTTCACCTCCTAACAAATACCAACTCCTCTGACCTCCTCGAGAACTTGAAGAGAGTTCCATCGAGGAGCGAAGGGCGAGGTAAGGGTACCGCTTGCAACCCGCAAGGGTATCTCCTAAAGTACGGATCCTATGAAGATAACCAATAATCAAGAAGATAATCTCAAGTTGGAGAGGAGAGGCCCCAAACTCTAACAGAATAATAGAGCAGGGGACTATGCCCTTGCAACGAATGAACCGTCGAAGAAAGAGTGTATGTATTCGTTCTACCCATGACCACTCAGTCGAGCCAAGACTAGGGCCCCAAACCACTGACCCATAAATAATAGTTGGCTTGACCAAGGCATCAAAGATCCTCATCTTCACAAGGATATCCTAAAAATGTGCTTTGAAGCAATTCCTCTTGAGCAAAGACAGAGTTCGACAAGGATAAAAATAGCTGCATTTGTGTTCGAATTCAAGTTCGACAAGGATAAAAATTAAAAGAATGTTAACCACCCAAAAAAAGGGACTGTAAAATTTGGCATTTTATTCAAAAAATGAAAAGATATATTATATTTATAAAATATCATATGATATATAATATTATATGTATAGTTATGTCACATCATACGATTATAGTACATTACATTATACAATTATATTAAATTATATTAAATATATAACATAATATTAGACTATCTTTATAACACCTCAAGAAATTTCTACTTAGATTTGGTGACCCCCATGAGTAAAATCAAATCACTCAACATTTTACAAAACTCTGTATACCTGTCTCTCGAATTGGATTACTCTATTCACATCAAATTTAGATCTCAACTAATTTGCAACTTTGCAACAGGATGCACTATACTTTGAACGTCATACAAGTGAAGAATAAATAATTTGTTGAAGTTTTTGCTAAACTGTTCATTGAGAATGTCATCCAAGTGGAGACTGACATGCAACAGCATGCATAGCGGGAAGAAGGCTTCTTCATAAAGAAACATGCTACCATTGCATTGATGCCATTCTTAAGGAGGTTGGGAAAATTAGATCGGTTAAAAAATGTGGCTGAAGGTTCAGAGAACATTACCAAATTTATCTAAAACAAAGCATTGGATGACCAAGAGTTACATGATTTGCCACAAACTTGATCGCATTGAAGAACATTTCAATTGCACTAGTAACTCTAAGGAGGATGTTGGTATGCAACTGATGGTTGGAGATCCATTTTCTAGGAGGAAGGGAAAAAGGTTATCAAGATAGTTTTGGTGAGTATAGATGAAGGTAACTTTTGAATTACAAAAAAGTAATAAATCTTATTACATTGTAAGTTCATAAACAAATTTATTCTTTCGTTTTATTATTTTTAGCTTTTATTTCAGAGGTCTAATTAATTTAAATTCCCAAACTATCATAGGTGATGGAAACTTTGGTCAAGTTTCTACATCTAGTTGATGGCAATAAAATGCTAATGGGTTATCTCTATGATGTCATGGACATAGCCAAAGAGGCCATCAAGCATTATAATAGAGGCAATCAACAAAAATATGAACTTCTTCGGCTTATAATTGATCAGAGATGGACCAAACAGTTCCATTGGCCAATACATGCAACGGAGCACTACTTGAACACCAATTTTTTTAAATTCAAATTCATTTGTGGCTGATGACAAGGCTATGGCAAGTCTCACCACATGGATAGACAAGATGGCACTTGAAGAATCCCTTAGTGACAAAATTCTAGTCAGTTGCAGTTTTACAATACACAATTGCTACAGAGAGATTTCTTCCCTTCATATTTATGCATTTGAGCAAGGATGACCCAGGCCACGTAGAAGATTTTGAATCCTTAAATGTTTTTATTTATTAATTCTTCTACAGAAATATAATTTCAGTTTACTTAAATGGTTATATATGTTCTATTTGCAGATCTGTTGTGTAAAGAATATGGCATTCAAACACCAATTCTTTACAGGCTGGTCATTTATATTTCTGCCAACCTTGTAACTTTTGGGAGTGAGCGAAATTGGAGATTCTTGTTTGAAAGCAAATTCACCAAAACGCCCAACAAGCTGTGACCCAAGTGCACTTCCACAAGCTTGTCTTTATGCAATACAATCATCCCCTTTATGTCAAACAGGATAAGGGGAAGGAGTGTCATAATACTATTAACTTGAATGAATTCAATCCACTTTTTGACTGTATTGCCAAGGACGTGGAATCCTGGTTTAAACCCCTCTTACTGAAATAAGGTGGCTCATAATCCCGGCAGTCATGAGGGAAGGGCATGGTGTAACAAACATGGGGTACATTCAACACAACCTAAGATATTTATCAATCCACTTTTTGACTATTTTGTCCAAGTATATGGAGCCCCTGTTTACGAAGAAGCACATCACAAAACAGGAGGGACTTAGCAAAAACAATGGAAGATGACGAACTTGATGATGCATTTATTCCAGATGTCAATACCATAGATAGAAAAATCAGACTCAACAATTACTTGACAGCCCAAAATGTTGACTTGGATATGGAACTGAACCAAAGAGGGCAAACAAAACTCCATAAAATATATATCAATTAAGAAAAAAATACATTTAAAAGACTGTTCCTGTCAAAAACTCCGACAAAATTTGGTCAACTTGGAAAAAGAATCAGCGAGACCAATTTGGCTCAAATTTGGCCAGTTTTGATGCTTGTTTTGCAACCACTCACAAGTTTCCCCGCAAGTTTTTCTGTGAGAGCTTGCAAAACACAACCCCAATTTTTTGGCAATTTACTCAGGAGGGCTAAAAACTCATGATTTCCATGTGTTCTCAAAAGTACCCTGAATTTTTTTCAACTATGGTTGATACCAATGCTTTATCTTCAGGATCAGGATCAATGAGGAAGAGGAAAGTGAAACATGAGTTCTAAAAATTTTAAAGAATTTGCAATCCTCTATGATCATATTATGTGAATTATTTTAATCAAAACCTAATTAAAAACAAACTTACACACTTTCTACAATTCATTTCGCACACACATTTCATTTTAAATGAATTTATCTATTTCTTTTGTTTGCTGATTTCTTTGAGACAAGTTTTTATATATATTTGAACAAAGATTCATATTTTATATTTTTTTTTTAAATTGTATAATACATATATATCTAAAATAAAAATGATTTGTATGAAAATTTAAAGAATGGATATATCATATACTTTTTTTTTTTTGGTGGGAAAAGTGGGGGAGCTGATTTTATTTTGCCAGGTTTTTACATTAAAAAATCATAAAAAAGCAAAAATAAATATATTATACACACACATATATGTCTGAGTTGATGTCTTTCTTGTTTGTGTTTCTTACCTTAACACTCGACATAATACGAAATGCCTAGACATTCCTGAAACAGTCAAAAGGTCAATATAGGAATGCCAAGGTGTCCCCAAGGTGCATCCCAAATTGTTGCAATCTCAAGGAAGGCTACAGAGCTGTGGTATGTCTGGAATACTGCCAACCCAAGTTACTCTAAGGTGAGGCAGAAGTCTTGTACCCATCCCAAAGTCCTCATAATGCAAAGCCCGAGAAGAACAGGCTAATGGGGCCTAGGACTGAGTATATGCAGAACATAATTTTACTGTCACACAAAATAAGCTTATTAATTCTCATTTGAACTTTAAACTAAGGACAGAAGACTTCGAAATAAACCTTTCATCACTTTAATACTCTGCCAGAAGCAGTGTCCTGAGAATCAAACAAGTGAGGTCAAAGTCCTATGCATCCATGATACTTTCAATTGAAAGCAAACTCATGATGACTTGATTGTTTCGAAGAAGTTCTGCAACTTTGCAAATGCAACCTTGTAACCATGAACCTTGCATATTTTCTGTTGAAAAGCAATAGATTCCAAAATAAACAACAATTTTGACAGTGATTATGATGAAGCACAAAATAGATACAGGTATCATTCATTCAAAAACTGTGCCCCCTTCAGCAAATTTTTTGGGCAAATGAGTTTGCAATATAGACTGAACTCCTAAGGTGATCAATACCCTGTTTCCATCCTGAGGTTACTGCTATGTAACCAAAGTCAAAACAGGGGGTCCCATTTCGCCTTTTTTTGCATCAGAAATGGCAAAACAACGGAAACATATCTTACTGATGGTCTTTCAGCATCTATATTTGTCTATATTTGACTGCACGGCGTTGAACTTGAGAATCGCGTTGATAGAGTTTATAACATGATTTTTGGGGGCTATTTTTCATCCACCTAACTATGTTTGGCTTCTACTGTGCATGTTATCTCTGTGCACTTTCTTTCAAAGAAAGCTATGATAGATAGGTATGGGATTTTGTGCTAGAAAGGGTGTAATTTACCTCCTCCACATAAATTTATTTCTTATACACAACCTTTTCTAAACTCCATTTCTCATTTCTGGCCACACAGGTTTACAGAACCATTAGCTTTAAGGCTGACCAGTCGTCTTTCTTGAGTTTCTTCTTGCCTTGGTAACCCAAATTTGCTTTGTTAGGAAAGGAGTCACATTACATGCTCCTCTCATTGTTATGCCAGAAGGTTGTACTTTCTAATCTTGTGGACCCTTTCATGGCCATTACTTGACTGCATTTCTTTCTTTATTTCTATGTACATACTAATATTCAACAAGTGATCTACAACAAGATAATGGTAATAATATCACTAATTTATGCACTAAACTATATGGAGCGAAAGACCTAAATCATTGTTTCATTTCGAGAAGCGAAGAGAAGAAGTAGGATCGTATAAGGAATTCTGTTCTGATGGAAATCATGGTCATTGTTGTCATGGTTTAAATCCCTCTCACCACAATAAGGGGGCCCATAAACACAGAAGCCAAGGTGATATTGTAGTGTAACGAACATAGGGTGCATTCCAAAAGGCCTAGATATAAGAATGTGGTCGAATAGCAACCACAATGTAATAAAGGCAGCCCATAACTTAGCCATTTACCAATCCAAAAAAACACATAGAGGAGAGGCAAATTTGCTTAAGACATCCAAAAGTAAAAGTAAAGTATTTTTCTTAGGTCACAGGCCTGGCCCAGCACTCCAGGCTCCGAGTATGAAACCCAGAAAGGCCACAACCACCAACCTACACTACTCCGCATGCTTCAAACAAGTGACAAAATAATGCCTTAATCATATCTATGTCAATTCAACAGGCACTCACATAAATAGCCAAGAATGCCTATCCTCGTGCAAATTCTGCAATTAAAATTGCAAATTACAGTCACTTGATTCAAATTTCTTCTGCTTTTCATAGCTAACTGTAACATAATTCGATTTTGTTCTATGGAATTTGATCTTAATTTATTCTTCTCACTTAAATGCAAAATATTTTGATCTCGTTTTATATTTTTCTCAGTTAAATGTAAATATCTAGATACATGTATCAGTAACGAGACTTACATCTTGAGAACTGAGTAAAGGTTGCCTACTGTCAGATAAATCCAAATTCATGTTCTTCCCAAAACCTAGCAAATGCCACGGCTCAAACCGGAAATCAAACCAAAAAAAATTACAACAGAATTTAGCATCAGAAACTCCAAAGCTAAAAACAAACGAAAGAGAAACCCCGAAACAAAAGAACAATACAAAAAGGAGTCCACGCCAGCAAGGGTTGAGGTCAGCTTTAGTAATTTAAAGAAAAGAATAACAGACCAGAAGTGGAATGGCCGCCTTCTATGCCGTGCGAAAGATGATGTCGGACTGCCACGTAAGACGCGCTTCTTTCCATAGGCTCCACGTCAGCAGCAGAAGCTTCTAGAGCGTTCTTCTGACGCACATATCATCGTAATCATCGTCCTCTCTACATTGCACGCGGATTATTTTTCCTTTAAAGCACAAAGAATGGTCTTCTTCTCTTTCAAATCGAAAATTCTCAGAGGAAAGGAAATCAAAGCAAAGCAAAGCAGCAGGCAGTAGCTTTAAGCCTAGGGTTTCAAACACCAGTCAAGAAGGTCACGAGCTCGAACTCTTTTTAAATCGATCGTAGCGGGATTCCAATGTCTTTGGATTTAATTGCATGTTTCATATTCCCAGGATCCGTTCTTCGTATGATTATATATATACATTTATAATACGAATGTAGGTTTTCGTTACAGTCAAAATGGAAGGTGTCGTCGAGTCAAAAGCAGAGAAATCGAAACGTGCAGTGTTTCCCGCTATTGGAGTGCATGACGTGACGTCCGATCCGGACGAGAAAACCTTCTAAGCTCTTTCGCTGTTTTTCTAAGTGGTCAATTCTCGTAAATGCCCACGTCATACTTTCCTTCCTCTTCCTTCCCGTTAGAATCGCAGAACGTCATTATTTAAGTTGTTAACTATATTTGGAAATGCTTTAACGTCTTTTAAAATTTCAAACTTTAAGTTGTTAACCATATTTGGAAATGTTAACTATATTTGGAAATGCTCTGACTTTTAAAATTTCAAACTTTAACTATTTTCTCTTTTAAGAATTTCAACTTTGTTTTTGTTAGGATATTGTAATAGTGAAGGTATTGGTTTTCTTTCAAAAATTAAAGATATTGGTTTTCTTTCCAAAAATCTAAATTTAATTTTTTGAGGAAAGCTGGCCCCTCATGTCCTCAACTAAATGCTTCGGTTATTATTGTTTTAAAAAAAAACAACTTTTTTCTTATTTTATATATATATATAACTATATTTTCATAGAATTCAAATCTTAAATTTTTATAAAAATTATGATTATATAATACTTTTAATAATTTAATTAAAAAATACAATCATAAAAATATATATATTTCTAATTTTTAAAATATAACCTAATTTATATTATATTGTATAAAATAAAATATTTTAAATTGTATGTCTAACCCTAACCTTCAAAGAGACATGCCCACCCTATCTATATAGTAAGTCACCAAATGAGATGTTGACTCCAACCTAACCAACTTATCTATAAACACTTGTATTGTTTACATTATATTTATATTAATTAATCAATAACATATATTAATAATTATATATTTGTATTATTTAATGAATAATATATCTTAATAAATTATATAAAAAATATGACAACAAATAACTATTTTTGTATCTTCTGATAAGATTTGAACTTGGTGAAATTAAATTTAAGATAATAATAAATATAATTAATAACAATGAATATTATATAGATAAAATGGTGAAAACCTCGATACTAAGGTAAATATAAATATAAGTTTACACATGTTAAATGTTTTTTTTAAATTGATGGTTAAGAAGGGAATTGACAACAAAGAATTTTTCTTGTATTTTTTATAAGATTTGAACATGGGTCAAATTAAATTTAATATAATTAATTACACTTAATAAATATTATAAGGATAAAATGGTGAAAACCTAATAACAAGGTAAATATAAGTTTGCACATGTTAAATATATTTTTTTAAATGGTTAAGAAGGGGATTGAAAGGGTTTCCTCTCTTTTACAAAACGACGGTTAAAAACAAAAACAACCAAAAGATAGATTTCTAAGCAAAAGATCAACAACTGAATCAGTCGAGGAACAACAAACACATAATTTTGCACATGTTAAATGTTTTTTTTCAAATGGTTAAGAAGGGGATTGAAAAGGTTTCGTCCCTTTTACAAAACAACAGTTAAAAAACAAAAACAGTCAAAAGATAAATTTCTAAGCAAAAGACCAGCAACTAGATCAGTTGAGGAACAACAAACACAGAAAGGCCACCTATACTTAAAACCCAAAACATTTACAATTCAATAACAACATGCATCATTAATAAGGGAAATGATTTTCGTTATGAAGAAGAGCTAATCGCATTTCTGGGTCTTCTCGCCACTAAACGATTTGAAGTCTACTCCAAATAAATGTTTGGTAAAATGAGTGAATTCAACACTTATAATATGTTGATGGGAAACTTGTTGAACTAGAACGAAAAGTCTGGTTCTTGCCTCTACTCCATGCCTTAAGGAGGGCCTTTCATATTGACCCACACACTGCTATAAAAGCCTTAGAATCCATAATTTTTTTCCCTTTAATATTGGCACATGCTAAATGCTTCTATAAAGAGCAATTTGTTGAAATTTTAGTCTAATAGATAAAGATTTGTATATGGAGTAATTATTATCAATTTCTTACATAAATTTCTAAATCTAGGTAAAGCATAGTACTAGAGCTTCCACTAAATTTGCCAAAACAACTAAGGATAATAAATTTAAGACTATAATCTACTTGAGCTAAAATAAAATTAATTTATTTTTAATTGCCCATCGTTAAGGATAAGATGTTAGGTGTGATATCTAATAAAATTTATTTTTATGATATATAATGAGCAACGCAACGGTTCGAGCTTTGGCTCTTCTTTGAGAGGTTCAAGGTTCAAACCGGAGTTTGAGTGTGTGAGGGGGTGAGTGTGTTATGGTTTTGTGTTAAATTCCCTATTGATTAGTATAGCTCTCAACTTTAGGAGGGGTCATGGTTGGGAGGAGACTACTCAACCCTCTATGTCGATCATAGAGGTTTCTCACAAAAACCAAATAAAATAAAAAATACCATTAGCTAAGTTTCATTAACTAAAATGATTATGGATCAAGATGTATTATAGAATCAAAATCAACATTAACCAATTTTTTTTAATTAAGATGGTTATGAATCAAGATGTATTATAAAATCAAAATATTTAATGTATTTTACCCCCAAGGGCTAGGTGGATTGGTAAGTGCTAGTCTGGTTGGGCACTTACCAAGAAGAGACCCAGGTTCAAACCTTGGGGGAAGCATGTTGCAAAGGTAGTAGTCTAATCTAAATCCTTTGAGTGTGTGCCAGACTGTGTGTGCCATGATGATGGTACGAATCTCGAGCACCTGATGGTCCATTTTATGTCGAACTATAAAACAATGAGATGAAATAGGTATGGTGGATGCAACCCCCGATGATGATGGTGCGAATCTCAAGCACTTGATGGTCCATTTTACATCGGACTATAAAACAATGATATGAAATAGGTATGGTGGATGCAACCCCCGAGGTAGAATAAGTATGGTGGATGCAACCCCCATGGTTTGAACCCTACACTTGCCAGCTACTAAAAATAGTATGGTTGTAACCCAACTCTCCTGTCAAGCAAAAAAAAAAAATTTAAGTATTTTTTTTAATAACTTTTTAAAATAGTAAATATATTATTTCAACCTTAACAAGTTTTCACTATTATGTTAGTATATAACTTATATAATAAATCCCTTCACCCTAGTTGTATGTCATTAGTGTTAGGGTAAAATAGGTAGTATATTGCATTATACTACATAGATTATTACATTTACTTTGTACTATTACCATGTAGATATTTATTGTTTCAAATATCTAATGGTAAGTAGGTTAAATCCTAAATATCCTAGGTAGTCAATCCTAAACCTAAATCTATACTTGACTAGGCACGTTTGTTAGGGTGGTTGAGGGAGAATTAGTTGGCATTGCATTTTATGTATTATATAACATTAGTCCTAATGCTAATGTTAGTAATGAATAATTTTGATTAATCTCAATATTGTTTCACCTAATTTGCTACATTGGCATCAGAGCCAACTTTTTTGGCTCGCTCGGAGGAAGAGCTGGTGATATTTGGATGCCACCAAACCCACCTCAACAGGCGAGCTCGATGGCGGAGCGAGGCCCATTTCTGGCCAAGTCAACTCGACTTGCTAGGGCCTAGGAAACCTTGGGGTCGATCGACCGTGACCAAGGAGCGCATCAAGAGCGACGATCGACCACCCTCATCGTGTCGACAGATCGATAGTATTTTGTTGTCGATTGACCAACCACCTCGACACCCATGGAGAGCAGGGGCCCTGCCTCGACTCTTGCTCACAAGGCCCGAGCCCCCACAGAGCCACCAATGGGATCGCATCGAGGGCAAGAGCGCCCTCACGCTCCCATGTGGACTCCATAGACTGGGAGAGTTGAGAGGGCAGAAGCGCTCTCCCCTCCTAGTTGGACGCACACTAGGTGCCACCCAGGATCCAAGAGGATAGGAGGCCCTTCGATCCTCAGGATCCGAGCCCCACCATAAATATTTGAGAGGGCAGGGCACCCTCTAATCATCGACCACCTCGAGATTCGTGAGAGTAGGAGGCTCTCCGATCCCAACAGACTTGACACGTGACGAGATCCAAAGACCCCTAGACTGCATGCATCCTGAGGTGCTAACTTGGACTGCTAACTTGGTGAGCTGACTAGGACTGCTGACTAGGCGATACGTGGCACACTGGCCATGTTCCAACTAGACGCTGACTAGACAGATGACCTGACTCAAACCTGACACGTGGCGAACAACCACAAGATGACTCAAACTCGACGGACACCCTTTGGTGCCATGTAGCAACATCTAAAAGGGTGGAGGACCGACTCAGATTGCCCGTAAGAAATAACTCCATAGGGAAGTGTTAAGGTTTTTCAAACCTCTTGCATCCCCCTATGGGATGCATGTGGGATAAATCCCACAGATCCCTCGAAGAAGCCCGTCGACTTCTTCAATACCAAGCGTCGGGGCTTCAATTCCAAGCTAGTCGGTAGCTTTGTTGGCCAAGGCGGACACCTTGGGCCAAGCGGGTCGCGTGTTCGAGCTCGTATGCCACCATTTTGCAAGTTTTTTACCATAATTTGTTTTATTTAATTAAATTTTGAATTTTTCTATAGTTTTTAAAGCTTTTTAATATTTTGTTTTTATAATATAGTATAAATTGGTCAAAAATGTCAATTTTAAGCCTTTATAATTGATTGTTTTTCCCAATTTTGCTTAATTATAAAGAATTTTAGTCTTTAAAAGTATTTTATTAGTTTTTTTGAACTTAGAGATCTTTTAAATTAAACCAAATTATTTTTCAAAAACAAAGGATTTCTTCAACATTTTTTGCAATAAATCCTCAAAGTTCTATAGTTTTCTTCACACGTTTTTGGAGATAAAAAGACATAGCAACTCAAACTTCTATTGCAAAACAAAGAGATTTAAAACATTGAGGAAGAACATAGGTCATTTTCTTTGCAACAAAATCAAAAATTTGCTTTTGTTTTCTCCTTCACAAAGGAGATATAAGACATAAAATTGCAACTTTTTTGTTGTAAACTTGAGAAATATTTTGAATCTATTTTTTGATCCTCATGCTTGAGTTTTGAAGACAAAAACCAAAGTCGTGTGTTGACTGGTCTGGAAGCCTTTCAAACGCGGGTTGTGTGTCGACTTGTCTTGAAAGGAGTGCTCGAATTTTTCAAAATTTTGTACAAATTAAGGGGGATAGAAGTCATATTTGGTGATTCTATTTTTTTGCAAAATTGTAAAGAGAAAGGGGGGTATTTCAAAGTAAGAAAGGTGCATTCTCGATTGTAATCGACACCTTTTCTTAAAAATTGACTATACTAGGTGCATTCTCGGTTGCATCTGACACCTATAGTGATAATAATTTAGGTTGCTCTCTTATTTTGATTATTGCACTAACAATCATGTTTTTTGTGTGCAATTAAACAATCATAAATAACACTGAAGAGCATTTCATAAACCCAAACTTCACTAAAATAGTGCTACACCTTGCACAGTTTAAGCAAGTCAATTTTTACACCCCATCAAAAGGTCAAAATCCAAACACCTTGATTCACTCTCTTTGTTTGGCTTAATTTCCTCAAACTTTCCATCCTTCTTGAAGGGTGTTAAGGCAAGTGCCATTAAATATCTTAGAGAGCAAAATCAGAAGTCTTTCAAAACCTACCCCTTTAATTTGCTCTATTTGTTTGGTTTAATTTCCTCAAAATTTTCATCCCTTGTTAAGGGTGTTAAGCAGATGTCATTAAATATCTTAAAGAGCAAATTAAAATCTTCCAAATACTCTTTTGAGTGTATACTGCAAGATAAATTCATCTTAGTCATATCAAATTTGAAACCTTCACCATGGCCATGATCAACAAGTATCTCACTAAGAGCCAACTGCTCAAAGGTTCAAATTATTTTGCCTGGAAAACTAAGATGAAAACCATTTTAACTGTAGAGGATATGTGGGAAATAGTGGTTGGCAATGAGACTAGACCCACATCACCTAGAGCAGATCAAACAACCTATGATAAAAAGGATAAAAGACTTTTCTTATTGATCTTGCTAGCTATTACTGATGATATCCAACCTCATATTAGTGAAGCTAAAAATTGTAAGGAGGCATGGGATGCCTTAGCTACCATCTTTGAGGGAAAGAATAAATCAACAATTCTTAACCTTCAAACTCAGTTTCATACTCTTCATATGAAATCTGGAGAAACAGTAGAGCTATTCCTCTGTAGAGTGCCAAAATTAAAAATAAAACTGAAATCTTTAGGAGAAAAGGTAGAAGACCAAGTCCTGACCTCTATCATGTTGAGGGCTCTTCTCGACTCCTATAGAATTTTGATCACTTCACTACAAGTCTCTGGAAGGACAGTGACTTTTGTAGAGTTGGTAAATATGCTTCAAACTGAGGAAGCTAATCAACTCTAAAGAGATGAGGCATCCAACAATGCCCTTTTCTCAAACATACAAGGTGGAAAAAATAAGTGGAATCAACAAAAAGGATCTTCTTCTAACAAATATAAGGGTAAAGGCAAAGAGATTCAGAATAAGAAGTAGTATTATAAAATTTGTGATAAAGGCACTCATAAAACCAAAAGATGTTGGTTTAAGAACAAACCACCCAATGAAAAAGGATAAAATAAGGGCAAAGGCAAACCCAAGAACAAGAAAAAACAATAATGGCATGTTACTGTTGCTGAAGATTCTAGTTCAGAATCTGAACGAGCACACAAAGTGTTCATGACACATACAGACTCCCCTCACAAGAATAATGTTTGGTACATAGATTCAGGCGCTAGTAAACATATGACTGGCAATAAGTCCTGGTTTGAGACATTTGAGGCTTGAGAAGGTAGACCGGTAACCATTGTTGATGATCAGACCTATCAAGTTCAGGGAGAAGGAAGTGTTTTTGTCTCCCTTCCAGATGGAGAATGTAAGATTCAAATAGTTATTTATGTACCAAGATTGAAAAATAATCTCTTGTTAGTTCCACAAATCCTGGACAATAACATGAATGTCAATTTCAAAGTGGATAAATAAAAGAAAAGTTGCTTTATCACTCATAAAGGAAAACATATAACAACGGATTCATACAAACATGGTTTGTTCACCTTAGATGCAATTACCTCACCACATACTACAATGGCAATAACCACAAAAGAGGCCACTTCTCTATGGCATAAGAGATTTGGGCATCTAAGATCAGGGTATTTACTCAAACTCAATAAGTATCAAATGGTGAAATGACTACCTACTCTTTCATATACTTTGCGAGTGTGCTCAGATTGCTTATCAGGAAAGCAACATAGAGTACCTTTTGAACCTAGCTCTTTTTGAGCTAAAGTACCTTTGGAGTTAGTTCACACAAATTTGTGTGGTCCTATGTCTACTAGTTGTGGAGGAAAAAGGTATTTTCAATTGTTTGTAGACGATCACTCACAAAAAATGTGGGTCTTCTTCTTGCAGTTAAAGTTTGAAGCATTTGACTATTTTCAGCAGGTCAAGAAGCTAGTTGAGAAAGAATCAGGATATTTCTTAAAGACCCTTCGTTCAGATCGAGGGGGGAATACACATCAAAAGAATTTTCCTCATTTTTACAGAAACATAGGATAAAAACACAGTTAACAACAACCTATTCTCCTCAGTCAAATGAAGTTGCTGAGAGAATAAATTGTTCTATTATAGAAATGGTTCGATGTATGCTTAAGGGAGCCAATCTTGAGCACATTTACTAGGCTAAGTCTGTAACAACTATAGTATATCTTCTAAATAGGGCTCCCACACGGGCTCTTGAAGGTATGACTCCTCAGGAAGCATGGAGTGGAAGGAAACCCTCCATATCTCATCTACGGGTATTTGGGTGTAAGGCTTTTATGCATATACCTAAGGAGAAAAGAAAGAAGTTAGATGAGAAGACTCTGCAGTGTGTTTTTCTTGGATATGATGAATTCTGAAAAGGTTATCGGTTGATAGATCCATTCACCAAGAAAATACATGTTAGTAGAGATGTAGTGTTTGATGAAGCTTTCACATCTAAAACTACATCAGTATACCTGGAAGATGAGGAGCAACAGCCACAGACTCCTCAACAACTAAAAAAGCCTCCAAAATGGTATACTAGTACTATGAAATATTCCAAACTCACTTCACCACTAGATCTCACTCTCAATCGTCCAAAGACATGAAGCATGTCTCAACAGAAAAATGCAGAAGCATCTACTTTAGTTGATGATCTTTGTAAAGATTTTCAAGAGCTTTTTGTTAATAAAGAGTTAGAAAGTGGAGAAGATATGGAAGTTTATGAGGAGAGGGTTTATATGTCATCATATGATGAAAATGAACCTTCTACATTTGATGAAGCACTTAGTCAACCTCAGTGGAAGGCAACTATGGATGCTAAACATAAATCCCTCATTAAAAACAAAACTTGGAAGTTGGTCGATTTGCATAAAGGAAAGAAGCCCATAGGTTGCAAATGGGTTTACAAAATCAAATATAAGGCAGATTTTACCATAGATAAGCATAAGGCCCGTCTTGTGGCGAAGGACTATGCTCAAAAGGAAGGTCTTGATTATGAGGAAACCTTTGCACCCACTGCAAGGATGATCACCATTCGAGTTCTTTGTGTTATGGCAACACAGTTCGGATGGAAATTACATCAGATGGATGTAAAAAGTACCTTTCTAAATGGTGACTTAAAAGAAGAGGTATACATGACTCAACATCTAATATTTTCTAAGGAAGGCCATGAGAAACAAGTTTGCAAATTGGTCAAATCATTATATGAGCTAAAACAAGCCCCAAGAGGATGGTACATCAAAATGGATAGTCACCTCTTGCAACACGATTTCAAGAGAAGTCCATCTGATGCAAATCTTTATATCAAGAACACAGGTTCTAAAATAGTGATTCTTGTATTATATGTAGATGATCTGATCATTACCGATAATTCAGAGAAATTGATTAACGTCGTGAAGGATGACTTGAAAGAGTAATTTGATATGACAAATCTTGGACTTCTCCACTACTATCTTGGCCTTGAGATAGAACATAAGAAGAATCATCTTAGGGTGACTCAGAAAAAGTATGCCAAGAATTTAGTAGAAAAATATCGTATGACTGATTGTAAGCCCAAAGCAACATCGATGGAATCAGGGCTTCAGTTATCATGATATGATGAATCACCACAGGTAGATGGCACGCTATATAGGCAGATGATTGGAAGCCTCATCTATCTGACCAATACTAGACCAGACATTACTTATGTTGTAAACTATCTTTCTCGGTTCATGCAGGAACCAAAGGTCTCTCACTGGAAAGCAACTAAAAAAGGATCTTCACTACATTCAAGGTAGTGTAGATTATGGTCCAGAGTATAAGAAGAATAACTCATTCTTCTTACAAATTTACACTGAATCTGACTACGTTGGATCCCTAGATGACAGAAAATCAACATCAGGATATGTATTTCATCTTGGATTTGGTCCTGTCTCATGGCATAGTAAAAAGTAACAGGTGGTTGCTTTATCTTCAACAGAGGCAGAGTATCGTGCTTCACGTGGAGCTGTGTGTGAAGCGATATGGTTAAGTCACATCTTGGCTACCATGGGCCTACCAAAGAAACTTCCTATTCACATGTTTTGTGACAACTCAAGTGTTTTGAACTTGGTAAAGTTGATGTTGTGGAGTGTGGTGGGTGTGCTCATATCTTTTCCTGGTGCCTCTCTCTTGTGGAGAATCAACACGTCTTCCATGTTGATACCTCTCACTATCTATGTGTGCATCTATTCAAGCTAGCCTCTCTGCTAGCTACTCACGCTCCTCTATTTCTTATCTTGCGACTATTACCATGTAGATATTTACTGTTTCAAATATATAATGGTAAGTAGGTTAAATCCTAAATATCCTAGGTAGTCAATCCTAAACCTAACTCTATACCTGACCAGGTGCGTTTGTTAGTGTGGTTAAGGGAGAATTAGTTGGCATTGCTATTTTATGTATTATATAACATTAGTCCTAATGCTAATGTTAGTAATGAATAATTTTGATTAATCTCAATATTGTTTCACCTAATTTGCTACAATTAGGCTATTATTAGGCTACCCATGTTCAAATCATGTAGACAAAATCCTTGTAATGCTCTGGGAAGTGTGGATACTAGTTGTGCCACTCGTTGTACTTTACCTTACTTTAACAAGATATATATATAAAATAAAACTTTCCACTCACACAACTCGTGTTGTTTGAACTTATTTGAAATTGGGTCTCTTAGATAAGAACCCTAAGACATACTACTACAGTATCCCAATAGGGACATAATAAAACAAATTTTTATGTATTTTTTATTTTCAATTAATATTATCATTCAAAATAAGTTCACTCCATTAAAATCTAACCTTTTGATTTTAATCCACTTATGTTTAGAGAAATATGAGATTAACAAATTCACTTCAGAAATATCATTAATATAAGTGATGTTTCATATAAATTTGTTGATATAATTTTTCACTTAATTTATCTACTTTCAAGTGAAAAAAATCAATCATTTTTTTTTAATATGGGGGTGGGGGGTGGGATGATGTTTAATCAGTTTCTCTTGGGTCAGTTGTTGGTTGGAGTGATGTGGGTACTGAAGGCCTTAATCGTGATGTAGAGGGGTGGATTACCATCCCATAATCACTAGCATTTTATGCAGGACAACACGCCAGGGCACATTACTCCATATGATATGCTTTCTTTGATGTAATGATCATGATTGGTAAACTTGTGTTTTGTTGGTGGTTTTGTTTACTAACCCTTGTCAATGAGGGTTAGTTTGATTCCTCACGGGGTGTGTTAACCCACCCACTTTTTTAATTGTGAATGTTGTTATCTTAAATTAATATAAATTTGCTTTTTTCATACAAAAAAATTCAAACTTACCATTCAAACCAATAGGTCTAATCCTACTTATTTAAGGGTTTTTTTTCAATTAATTATTTTTAATCTTACCATTCAAACCACGAGGTCTAATCCTATTTATTTAGGTATTTATTTTTTCAATTGATTATATGGGATTGAAATGAGTCCCACCCATATTACATCATCACCACCTAGTAGTATTACAACAACGTGGATATTAATTTGCATCACTTGGCATGATTTGAACCTTGGTCTCCTCTTTTAATGTCGAGGAATCTAACCAATTCAACTAATGTCATTTGATGAGGGGAAGCAGTTTTTAATTTTAACTACAAGTTTATTTTAAAGACTAAGACCTTCCAAAATCTTGTAGCGACATATGGTCTATACCCATTTATTGATTAACATGTATAGTTTTCTTCTTTGTTGGAGTGTAGATTAATTAAAGTTGTAACATGGTTTAAATTGACTAGAACACAAAACTTACCTCAAAACTTGTCTATCTATTCCATTGATAATCAAAGATATTTTTAGGTATTTTTAGGCCCTTACAAGATAAGAATGCATTTAACGGGTCTATCAAAAGCCCTTAAAGGAGATGGGCATATCATATTGCATTGGAAGCCAACTTGCAAGGTAAGGCCATATTGAATGAGCTTGTCAAATACAAAAGCTAATAAAGCAAACCTAAGGCTATTTACAAATATTATATCATTTGATCCTCATCATTCGTCTCATCAACAGAACCATTGGACTCCAATGCTATAAACAAAGAAGGAAAAATCAATTGATGATGCTTTTGAAATACCCACACAAGGTATACCAATAGAATGAAATGTTGGGAACAACAACGACTAATTAAATTGAGCAGTGCATATAAGTTGCCAATAACTTCCAAAGGTCCTAGAGTGCAAAACTATGATCCATAAAATATGTGATGGAGATCAACCTCCATGAGAGAAGAATCTTTGAAGTTGTCAAACACGTTCCAAGCCAACCAATAATAGAAGGAACGAAAAATAAATGAAGATGACACAAACGCACATAGGCATGGCTCTTGTAGGTTTTAGAAAGCAAAATCCTAATATGTACCAACAATTCGAAAACTTCCAACTGATCGAAAAGGGTAATCCTAATTTGTATCCAAGAGCATACAAATTCTCAAAAGCACACAAATGGACCAGAACAAAATACCCAAGTCCAAGGACAAAATGTGTCACTTTGCTTCTTCAAGTACAGGTGTCCTTGTGGTAACTTTATTATCCTACCGAATTGCATGGATAACTAGTCGTTGCAACCGCCAAGTGTAATAGAATAGATCACTGCTTATGAGGTTCACTTGCATTGTATTTAGAAGTGTTCGATACTATCAATAATGCACTTCATATTACATTAAATAATTCCATAAAAAGGTCATGACCCTTCTATAGAGAGTCTCAAAAACCCAAATTGAAGGATCGCAAAGGTAACCCAAATCCTCAAGATCTGAATGAGGATCGTAATAGTTAGAAGTTAGGCAAATTCAGTGCACCATTACCCATATTAAACTTTTGCAAAATTAGAAATTTTTTCTTCCACTAAATCAACTTAAAAAAAATATTTTCCAACGAGTATATATATACTTAAAAATTAATTGATGCCTCGAAGTGTAAGAAATCAATGTCTCATCAGGAAAAGCGATAAGTGGATATAATAAATTCCTCCAATCCAAACCTTTAGTAAATATTCTTTACAATATTAAGATGCTTTAAAATTTTGCATGGGCCTCTACCTTCTCACTTGCATATAATAAATAAAAAATAATAATAAATAAAGGCTTCATGAAGCCTTCCCACTAGGAATATGGGATAATTGGACACTAGCCGAAACTATGCATATATACATAATTGGATGTGCCACCTAGGGATGAAATCATTGTTCAATACAACATGCATGAGGAAGGTCTATGTGATGTCAGGGTTCCATGCAAATTGTAGCATAAAGTGATTGTAGGTGGAACAATCATCACAATCAAAGAGGACTAGGCCCAAAGTGGTGTAGAGAAGTGTGTGACATAGTATGTGGATGATGTTTGAATGTGGTCCCAAAGAACATTATTATTGACCAAGTCCATTATAGACCCCAAAAAATTTGTCTAAGAGGTCAAACAAGACTTCCTCACCATAGGATATCACAACGACAAGGATCGGTCTATTTTACATTGGCTTGGTGGCATTGTTTGATGGAGTAGGCATCGTTGAAGCTTTCATCGATGAAGGGTATGTGGAGGTAGTAACGCATCCAAACACATGGAATTGGACATGACATCATGTACATCTATGAGATAGTCCAAATAAATTACAAAGGATAGAATACCACAGAAAACTCAACCTAGCTTCACATGCACGTCATTAAGCATAAACATCGTATTGTCATAGTATTTCTCTGCCATAAGCATGTTCTTTTACCTCCTTTAGCATAGTGATGGCTAGCTTGAAATTACGTTTGAGAGGTTCATTTATTACAAAATTTTCCATGACCTTTATCCATTATGCAACTCTCCAGCTTGCTTGGTGAATGGTCAAAGTGCAAAAGGGTGAGCAAATGGGCCATCCTTCACTTTGTGAACCTTAGCAACGTACTATCATAGGGTGGAGTTTTGTTAGGCACCAGTGGATTTGTTGATGTAATGTACATGGCATATTGCACACACAATAAGTGAAATAACACTATCATAGGATATTAGAAACAAGGTCTATATCATGGAATGGGGGTATCCTCCCACGAGCACAAAGAGGATGATGTTGTAGGACTAGTTGTCGATCTTGGTACTATCATAATTGCCATAAAATCTTCCTAACACCTTAGGCACCATGTATCAAGGTGTGGCATGCATATGTTGGGATGGTGGAGGGCAGGGATTACTAAGGCACATAGTGGGTACCCCACTGCTCGAGGCCATAATCCTGCTTTGGTTGACATTCACAACCACATAAACATGCTTTCACTCGATGAAACAAATTTTTAATGTAGCGAGATAATGTTACATTGAGAGGTAGGAGCTAAGTATATGAAAAAGATGTTGGATATGGGTGTGATTTTCTTGCAAGAGATGATAACTCAAACCAAAAGGTGACCACCATGTTACGTATATTTAGACCAAACGTCCTTGCAAAGCCAAAGACTCGATAAAATGTGACTACATTTTAAGATGATAAAAGGGAGGAAGGGAGGCAAATTTCCAATACATAAATATACACCCAACAAGTTAAGATCGATGCTTTAATACCAACTAATGTGAAACACACAACTTGCCTATCTATTCCATTGATAATTAAAGGTATTTATAGGTATTCCTAGGTCGTTGCAAGATAAGGATGCATTTAATGGGCATATCAAAAGCCTTTACAGGAGAAAGGGTACGTCAGATTGAATCGAAAGTTGACTTGTAGGATAAAGCCATATTTTATGGGTCTATCATATGCAAAGGCTAATCAAGTAAACCTAAGGATATTTACAAATATTATACCATTTTATCCTCATCATAAGTACATTAAATTTGATTGTTGGATCGATGAAATCATTGATGTCCTATATCTTTTTAGGTTTATAGAGTAGTTTGTGAATTTGTTTAAGGAAATACATAATAGACAAGTTTTGTAACACCACTGTGTGGTGATGATGTAAAATGGGTGGGGTCCATTTCAATCCTTTATAATTAATTATAAATATTATATTTAATCAAATGGCATTAGCTCTACTTTTTTTATTTTTTAATAAGCTATGTGTGGCTTCTATTGGGGGCCATTGCCATTACAAAAACAAAATATTACATTGCTCTCATTACATTTCTAACAAGTTAATTACTGCATATCCAACTTTACTTTTCTATCAGATATATTCTTCAATTGCCTTTTTATCAAAGATATTCTCCATCTTCCTCAAACTGCTAAATTTTCACAATCAACTCATTTTACATGAGATGCCTTCCAAAATTTTAAATTTTATCAAGATGAAATTCAACATCGCAAATGGCTAAAATATTTGTTGCCCAACTTCTATATCTATAAATATCTTGTCTATAACAACCTCACAATTTCTTAATACTTTTTTTAGGGTTTGATTTTTTCTCTAATATTCCATTATATTGTTTTCATTGTTATTTTTTGTTTTTAGCCCCACTTGTTGTTAATACTTGTGATATTTGCTTTTGTTTTACCATATCAATATCCCTTTGGGTTTCTTTTTCTTTATTTGTGCTTCTTGGGCCTTCCTCTCTTTTTTCATTCCCAATAATACTTTCATCTTCATTGATCTCTTCAATATTCTTACATTGCTCATGTAAGACTTATCATCTTTAGGTTTACCTTGTTCTAAAGAACCTGAATTGTAAGTAATAACCTCAAAAGCACAATCTTCTTTATGTTGCCCTGGAAACGCTAAAGTGCAAGGATGCTCTTCTATAGAAATTTCCTTCTTATTCTACCCTAAAAACCCTAAATTGTTATTGGTTTCCTCCAACTATATTTCTTTATTATTCTGCTCTTGAAACCTTTAAGTGTAAGGGATAACATCTTCACCACTTTCACTTTTATTACCTAGAGAGGATTCTGTACTACTTGAGGAAAATGAAGATGATTTACCTGGAATAAACTTGACCTCTTTTGCTTTGTTTTACGATTTATCTCCACATGTTCTTTTTCACCTTTAATTCCTTTTGAACTTTCCAAATGATACTATCAATAGGATTTCTTCGCCTCTTATTTTAAAGTAGATTTTCCTTGATCTGATCCTATTATTGTATGATATCCTTGCTTCGTATTGAATTTTATCTCATAGCTAGATTTTTTGTTTCTTTCTTCATAGTTTTCACTTTTTAAACTCTTGTTGTCTAATCTCATAACAATTGTGGCAGCAAAATGAAATATTTTCATAATCTACTTTTTGATCTCATTCTCTTGATTTAGATTTAATCTTAATGGATTATGCCAAAGGTTTTAAGATATACATAGCAATACATATTCAAGTATATATAGCATGCTTTCACTCCTTAGTAGTTGGTCCTTTCTTTAGGAATTCCCCTAGGGTATTTCCAATATTCTTCAAAACATCCTTATTTATAAGTTGATATGGAAGTTCAAAAATCCTAACCCACATTGGAAGCTTCTTAATAGTTTATGCTTCAACAGAAAACAATTATTCCATGGTATCAAATAAAGAGCATCTCTTCCCCTAAACCATGGGCCACCAACCATTATTTTATCTCTAATTTATGAATTGGAAAAGATGACGAGGTAAAAACCTTTGGAAGAAAAATCACAAAATAATTTGACCTCAATCCCCACTTCCACTTGATCCAATTTTGAATCTCCAAAAACCTTGGCCATGATAAATGAAACTTACATACTAAACCTCTACTTTTATAAACCATTATATCATGCTCAATCATCTCATCCTTGATACTTACTTATGGTGTAACATGTGTTACCTAAATTCAACTTACCATGTATTTGCTCTTATGCTTATCTCCAGCTTGGGCCTCCATACTTCCAACCAGGGCATCCTGATTTCTAGCTAGGGCATCTTGATTGCCCATTAGGACTTTCAAATATGACTTTCCTTCCATAATAGCTAATGGGGCTTTCTCTTGGCTTGCACTCCCTCTTGGTTTACACTCCCTCTCGATTCGCACTCACTCCTGACTTACACTCTCTCCTACCTTGCACTCACTTTCAACTTGCACTCCCTCCTGGATCACAATTTCCCTAGTCTCTTTTTTCCTTGGTGTTTCTTTTCTTCAACAATTTTCTAGAAATAATGTTCCACACATTTGTTGTAAGGGTTTGAAGCATTGATGCACTCTAGATGAACCCACTACTCTTTTGCCATGACTGAATTCTAGGTCACACTCTCTTTTTCCTCACACTTACATCTAGCTTGCACTCCCTCCTAGATTACACTCTCTCCTACCTTGCACTCGCTTCCAGCTTGTACTCCCTCCTGACTCACAATTGCCCATGTATTTTTTTTCTTAATGTTCCTTTGCTTCAATAATTTTCTAGAAAAAATGTTCCACACAATCATGATAAGGGTTTGGAGCATTGATGCACTCTGAATGAACCTATCACTCTTCTACCATGACTAAATCTTGGCTCACACTCCCTCTTGATTCACACTCCCTCTTGGCTCACATTCACTCTCGGCTTGCACTCTCTCCTAGATTTTCTTCATTTGAATCCTTTAAATTCTTCTAAGATCTGAAAGAAGTGGCACTTATTTCTAGATCGTCCTTTGCTTTTTACTTCTTGCTTCCTATTAACACTTCCTCCTCACTCCCAAATTGTACTTGCACTCACTTCCAGCTACACTCACTCCCAGCTTATGCTCACACTCGCTTCCATATGTATTTTTAATGAGTTTACATAGGTTTTTATGAGGGGTTCCAGTCCCCTCATAATTAGTGGGGTTTGAACCTTGGACCTCTCAAAGAGAGGCCAAAGCCCTTACCACTTGTAGTAATATTGTAAAATTAATTAGCTCTACTTGTTATGATAATGAATATAATTAATATTTCTAATAATTAAAATTGTCTAATCATGAACATAGTCATAATATGTTTTACATGAACATATAGAAATATCATTTGTTAGTGTCAATGATGAAACACAAGAAAATCATTTAATTTAGAAAAATAAAATTTCTTTGGTAAAATAAATTTAAAACCATATATGATGGAGTTGTGAAGATGGTTTAACTCATTGACATTTAACCTAATCCCTAGACATGTAAGAACCCATGTATTGAGATAAGTAAGACGTATACAACCTAATCACCAATATGGTACAATTAAACAACATATCACAAGCATCATAAATAAGCCCCAAGTATTTTTTAGTTGGTTATATGGGATTGAAAACATCATCACCACATGGTGGTATTACAACAAAGCTTGGATATTGTCCATGTATCGCTTGGCAAGATTTGAACCTTGGTCTCCTCCTTAAATGCTGACAAGTCTAACCAATTGAGCTAATACCACTTGATAGAAAGTAGCCCCAGGTTATTTCTTTTAAACCCATAAATAAATTCCATGACCATGAATATCATATTTTTTTGCTGGAGAACAATCATGAATCTCATATTGATGAGAACAATCATAATTTTTGGGACTTCTTTCATTGAGAATGTAATTCAAAGGATTCCTCACCAATGAAGAAAATACATTTAATAGATCATATTACAATATTGGATATCCTTGCCAGGAGGACAAAGATCCCAAATCCATGATGACGATCCATAAATTATAAAACATAAGACAAACCCCAAGAGATATAATTTTCAATCCAAATACAAGTACTAGAATAAATTAAGAACACATTATAATAAAGAAAGGCGTGGGTGACAGTATAATGATTTTGCTTGCATGGAGTAGTTGAAACTTTAATAAAACAAAAATCACAATTTTATAGAATAAACATAAATAGCAATAATTGTATTGATAACATTGAAGAGTTTAAATTGTATTGTAGGCTTACTTCTAGGGGCAACCTCCTTTATGAGCAAAGTTCAATCTAATATAATTCTTTTTGATGTCTTTATATCTCTTACAACGTAATATATATAGATAATTTAGCCTATATTAATGCTCTAAGATTAGCCAAAAATAGATTAAACCAAAATAACTTTTCAAACCATCTAACCTTGATCCTAATGATCAAGGATCACATTTATATTCAAAAGGGGGTCCCATTAACTAATAACTAATGTATTTTAATAAAATAAATAGAAAGGTTAGGACATTATTTCCTAACACTATCTCCCTACAAAAACAATATTTGTTCTTAAATCTAAAGATGAGAAAACTATTGTTGGAGTTGGTGTAGCAGTCCTTATATGATATATTTAGGGTGTAATCCATGCTATTATACCAATATATCTTTAAAGGTTCAGTTACACAATTATTATGGTCATCAATCCAAATCAATCTCTAGTTCAAGAATCATTGAGACTTTATCATCTAGTTTAGGTAGTGTTATATGAACTTGAGTGTGTTGACCAAAGGCCTTCTTCAAGCAAGATACGTGGAAGATATGATGTAATTTAGAAGATGGCATATATAACCTATTTGCAATAGTGCCAATATGCTATAATACTTGGTAGGGCCTATAGAACTTAAGTGCATTCTTGTCTATTTGTATGGTTGTAATCTAAGAAATACTAAATCTCCTTCAAAAAAGTCTTACTTTAAATTGTATCGATATACCTTTTGTTTCATCATGTTTTCGATCATTGCTAAATTGTTCTTAAGAGATCAAAGTAGGGCCTCCCAATTACTAAGAGTAGACTCAAAAACCTGTACATGGGAACTTCTTGGGAGATATGAAGTGAAATATGGTGGTAACTAAACATATGCAACTTTAGTTGGGGTCATTTTGATTGTCATATGATAAGTGGTATTGTACCACTATTTTGTTAATAATGTTCATTTGGCCTAATATATTTGATGATCCAAAGTAAAGCACTACAAGTAATCCTTAAAGCACTTATTGATCATTTTAGTTTGGTCATTTATTTGTGGATGGTATGTCTATCTCATCCTTAATTAGGTTCCATGCAACTTGAAGAGTTATACAAATTACAAGTGAATGTTGGGTTATAGTCACAGACTATAGAGGAGAGCATGCCATAGAGTCAAAAAGTATGATCAACAAAAGTTTTGACAATGATGGAGGTTGTGTGGGGATGTGTAAAAGGAAAAAAATGGACATACTTTGAGAGACAATCCATAACAACAAAAGTAATTGATGTGCTTACCAACTTTGGTAATCCTTAATAAATTCCATGGAAATATCAATTCATATTGTCACTAGAATAGTTAAGGATTGGAGCATAACCATGATTGAAACTCTTTACCTTTTATGACATTGTCAAATATTAGATTTTAGAATGAATTTTTTAATATCCTATTTCATCACCTCTTAGAAGTAGTTTATTTTTGTGTGTTCATGAATTTTTAAGAGCCCAAAATATCTAGCTGAAAGCAATGCATGTAAATTCTATAATAGATTGTCATGCATATTAGAATTTACAACAAGGATAATGCATCCCTTGCAATGCAAATATTGGCCATCCCATGAATATGTTGAGTTTGCATTGGATTTTGTGGATAACTTTCAAATTAGTTGTATGTTTCAATCCTTTTGATACTCCTATTGGATATTGTGCAACTAATCTAGATTTGGTATAAACAGTTTATACAATACAACTTGGTCATCAGACATGTGTGATAGGACATCGTCTACAACATTGTACTTTCCTTTTTTGTAGAGGATATCATAACCATAGCCCAATAGTTTAGTCATCCATATTTTTATTCTAGAGAAGAGACTCATTACTCCAAGAAGTATTTGAGGTTGTGATGGTCGATTTTGATGTTAAAATATTGATCAGTAAGATATGGTCAATATTATATCATCACATACAAGATATCCATCATTTCCTTCTCATATGTTGACTTTCCCAAATGCTTTCCTATAAGGGATTTACTAGTGAAAGCTAATGGTTGCCCTTGTTGCATGAGTATTACCTCAGTTTTATTCCTCGATGCATCACATTCAATGGTAAAGGGTTGAGAAAATCCTAACATAACAAGTATTAGAGTGGTGCACATAACCCACTTGAGAATTTTAAAAGCCCATTCCACTACCTCAATCCACTTAAATAAATCATTTTTTAATATGGTTGTTAAAGGAGCTGCAATCTTTACCTAATCCATAACAAAATTATGATAGTAGTTAGTGAGACCTAGAAATCCTTGCAAAATCTTGAGTTTATGCCAATTTTGTACATCCTTAATTTTTTAGAGTCTACATTAACCCCTTCTTCTGAAATGATATTCCCCATGCATTCAACCTCCTTTTAAGCTAGAGAGCACTTAGAATGCTTTATTTCTAAAAGTAGCTTCAAGGCTTAATCCAAGTGAGTCAAATGCTCTTCCTATATCTTGTTGTAAATAAGGATGTCACCAAAGAACACTAAGATGAATTTTTAGGGGAAGGACTAGAAACTTTGATTCATCAGGATTTGGAATGGGATGGAGCATTTGTTAAGCCAAAAGGTATGAACAAAATTCATAGCTTTCATCACGTGTCAATAATGTTAGCAATATTTTCATCATGAATGCATATTTGATGGTTCCTTGACCTCAAATCTAGATTGGAAAAAAAAATGAGCACCATGTAGCTAGTCCAAGAGCTCATGCATGACTAGAATTTGAAACTTGTCCTTAATAGTGATTTTATTCAATGCCTGAAAATCCACACATAATCTCAATAATATATCTTTCTTTTGTTAACCCACCCACTTTTTTTTTATTGTAAAGGTTGTTATTTTTTTTTTGGTAGATAAGATACTATAGCATAAAGGTTGTTATTTTAAATTAGTATAAATTTGATTTTTTCATCAAAATATATATAACTTTCTTTTGCATCAAAAATATGGATGACATTGTTGTTTTTATTTATTTATTTATTTTTTGTACTTTTATTTTTATTTCTTTTATTTATTTATTTTATTTTTTTACCCAGGTTTCATAGGTGAGTTGGAGAGGAGAGGGCAATCCTCCAAAGGAGGTCCTAGGTTCGAATATCCACCCTACCAAAAAGTTGAATTGGGTACCCAAAATCCAATTGATAATGTTGGTGTGGGCAGGGTCGGGTGCGACTCTCGGGTGACTTTGATGGTGTAGAACCCCCTAGTCATTGTTTCTCAGACCAAGGTGGCCCCAAAGGGGGTTTTCACTTTAAACAAAATATGGATGACAAATAAGGATTGGTGCTCAATCAAATTACCCTTATTGTCAATAGTTCTTAGATCAACTTTTTAATTTTAGACTTTTTCACGTAGGGATATTTGTAATGGTGTATGTTGGATGGAATATTTCTTAGAACTATTTGGATGGAATGATCATGTGCATACTATGGGGGAAGTCCGCGAGGTTTCTCAAACACATAAAAATATATATTAAGGAGTATTTATGATTTTGGTGATTGATCAGTCTTATCAAATTCTATGGATTGCACCATGAAAAGTTGAACTATGACTCCATGAATTTTCTTTTAAAGTAATTTACTCATGTGGTGACAACTAGCCTTATTAGTCTAGTTGTCTTCCCCTTGAGAGTGTATTGTTGATCCTCTATTGTGAATTGCATCCATAGTTCTAAGAAGTCCCATAAGATAGGGCCCAAGGTGTAGGAGAAAAAAAATTATTCAATAATGAATTTGTTATAGATAGAATGACTAACTAAGATTAACTAGTAACCATTGACTACAAATAGTTTTGTATCTGATTTCATAATAAATTCCATGTCTAACTTTTTTTTAAAAAATGAAAAATATATTATATTTATAGAAACTGTATTACAAAGTAAAATGAGCTTGACAGGAAATACGGGAGAAAAAAATCCTCCACCAATCCCTCCTGGCTCAAAAATTACCCATCCTCTTTACTTCTTTTTGTGTTCCCTCACTTCATGGCCTAACTGTGATAGATTCATTAGAATCACTAGCTGCTCTTCCTATTCTGCTATCTGTTTGTACCACCTCTCGCATCCCTTGGATTCTTTGGTACCAGCTTATCTGATCTTCCATATGAGAGTCCACATATTGCCCTTCCTCCAGTTCTTTTCCCCATTTTTCTAAATAATTTACCACTCTATTTCCCTCTCGCTTGATATGTGTAATAAAAACATCCTGAAAAACCTTCCAAATATTTTGAACTGCTTCCACCTTCCTTCTCTCACCAATTCCCAACACCTGAAAGGGTCTTATAGGATCCAAGATTCCAGCCCATATCTGAGAGTCTATCTCTATCCATAGCTTATGTAAATGTAGATTTGCAGCTATCATTGATGTTGACAAGATCGCCTGTCCTTCTACTTCATTATTTGTTGTCTCCCCCATACCTTCTGCTCTCCAATACACCTGTTCTCCTTTCCAATTTCGTATGATAATGCCAAAACCAACTTTTCCAGGGTTTTTAGTAGAAGCCCCATCTGTGTTTGCCTTCACCCACTCTCTGGGAGGAGGTCTCCACTCTATGTTATTTGAGGAGATCTCACCTGCGCATCCAACCCTTAATTGTTTTTCTTTTACAGTTATTCCAAAGCTCCATAAAATAGTCACTTCCTCCATTTCTATGTTTGTTTCCTCCTGTAATCTAATAGATAGTGTTTCCATTACCTTACTCATAATCCTCTCCCATACTTGCTCCCTTTTTTGTGCTCTGATCTAAATATGCGTGCATTTCGTTCTAGCCATAACTACCACCATATGAAGCTAGGCCCCAACTTCCATGCCATTTTCATTGTTTTAGTCTTAAAGTTGCACTGTTTCCATTTCTCATAAAAGCTTTCCTGGCTCTCAAAAATTTCCCAATGCTGTCTCATCTGCCTCCACCAACTGATCCATATATCTTTAGCAAAAGAACACCCAAAAAAGAGGTGATTCAAGGTCTCCTCTACTTTTCCACACATAACACATTTGGAAGGCCCGTAGAAACCTCTTTTTCTCATATTATCAAATGTCAAGCACTTTCTATGGTTAATCAACCATGAGAAAATATTAATTTTTGGCCATCCTTCCTTTTTCCAGACAAATATCCATGGAAGTGGTGTTGGGGTAATCTCATATCCACAAACTACCTTGTATCCCTCCTTTGCCTTATAGATTCCCAACTTGCTTCCTCCCCATCCAAGCATATCCCTCATAGAACCATCCTGAATTGGGTGTCTTTGGAGATGTCTCCATAGTTTTTCGGTTAGTTCCTCTATCCCCCTCACTGGCCATTCTCGGGGATGTTTCCATTGTAGTAAGTCTGGCACATGTTGATTCCATGATTTCATATAGGAAGAGGCTTTCCACCACCCTACCTTTTGGAGCTCTACTTTCCAACTCTCCATCTCTAGGAATGTCTGAATAATTGGTTGAGATTGATTCCATGAATCCTCCCAAAATAGGGCTTCCTTTCCATCCCCTAACTACCAATATAGGTATGGCTTTATTAACTCCTGGTCTGCTTCCATTGTTCTCCATACTATAGATCCCTCTCCTTCCACTCTGTGTCTTGGGATGTCTTTCTCAACCACTCCTGGGTAATATTTAGCTTGTAATAGTCTACTCCATAAGCCCCTAGTAGTTGTAATCCATCTCCAATATAACTTCCCTGCTAGTGCCTTGTTGCTTTGGGATGTTGATCTTATCCCCAATCCTCCTTGTTTTTTTGGTTGACATATCTTCTCCCACCCAACTAGTGCTAATTTTTGTTCTTCCCTTGCACCTGACCACAAAAACTTTCTTGTGTGTTTATCAATATCTTTCAAAATTTTCTTTGGAGCCTGAAGTATGGAAAATTTATAAACTAGGAGAGCTTGTAGCACAACTTTAATCATTGTAAGCCTTCCTCCCAAGCTTAGCCATTTGTGTGTCCAGTTGCTCAACTTAGCTTGAAGTTTGTCAATCAACCCTTTCCACTCCTTGCTTTTTGTTTTCTTTGTAGATAGAGGTACTCCTAAATACTGTATGGGTAAAGGAGTTTCCATGAAGTTCAACAATTGTATAATTTTATCTCTCACCCTCTTCGTTGTATTGAAAAAAACTATTTGAGATTTTTTTCCATTAAAAGTTTGCCCTGTAGCTTGAGTATACCCATCTAAAATTTCTTTTATGTTTCTTGCTACTAGGAGATTGGCTTGACTAATAAGAGTTGTATCATCCACAAACTGGAGGTGATTTATCTCAATCTGAGAACTGATTTTTAGACCCCTTAGCCTCCCCTCTTGTCTCCCTTTTTTAACAGTCTCCCTAGACCCTCTGCATAAAGGATAAAAAGGTAAGGGGAAAGAGGGTCCCCTTGCCTCAACCCCCTTCCTACTATGAACATGGGAGAGGGACTACCATTTACCAGAACTGAGAATGATGTGGTCTGTGTACAGGCTTTTACCCAATCTCTCCACTCCTCTGCAAAGCCCATTTTTTCTAAAATCCTTTGCAAAAAAGACCAGTCTACTCTATCATAGGCTTTAGAAAGATCTAATTTAATAAACATACCTGGGTCCTTTTGCTTGGACATTATGTGTATCACTTCCTGTGCCACTACTATTCCATCTAGAATTTGTCTACCTTCAACAAAACCACCTTGCTCACTTGAAATCAGATTTGGTAAAAAAGGTTTTAACCTCTCTGCCATAAGCTTTGTTAATATCTTGTATACTACATTACAGAGTGAAATAGGCCTATAATTATCAATTATCTCACTAGGTGGGCCCTTAGGAATTAAAGTGATAAAAGTATGATTCAAGGCTTTTAACATTTTCTTACTCTATCTGATTTCCTCTAGTGCCTCCACCACTACTTGGCCCACAATTTCCCAAAAATATTGATAAAATTCAATGGGGAATCCATCTGGTCCTGGGGTCTTTCCTGTTTGCATTTTTTGTATGATCTACGATGTTTCTTCTAGAGAAATTTCCTCCATTAATAATTTATTATGTTTTGGTTTGACTAATTATGGAATTACCTCTAGTATCTTCTCCTGCCATATTGCATTCAAATTTTCATTGCTACTAAAAAGAGTATGGAAGTACTGATTTGCTATAGTTTTCATTTCACTTCCACTAGTTTTTACCTAACCCATCATATCTGTAAGACCTATAATTCTATTTTGTTATCTTCTAGTTGTTGTTGTCTTATGAAAGAAAGTTGTGTTTTGATCTCCCTCCTTTAACCATGTAACTCTGGCTCTTTACCTCCAATAGATCTCTTCTTGTTCCTCCAAAGCTTCCTCTCTCCTAATAATTTCTGCCTCACATTGCAACAGATCTTCCGTAATAGTTCCTTGTCTTATCTCCTGAGCAATCTTCTCCTTCTGATCCTTGATTTCATTCTTTTGGATTCTAGTGAGTTCCTTCTTGTGTTTACTCCACTCCTTTAGTTGGGTCCTAACATATTTTAGTTGTTTGTGAAGTTTGAATTGGGTTGTCCCAAATCTTGGTTTCCCTAATTCCCACCACTCCTTTATGTGGTCCCCCAACTCCTCATCTTTCAGCCACCATAGCTCAAATTTAAAAGTTCCTACAACTTTATGATTATCTTCTTCTATGGTAAGGCTTACTAGAAAATGATCTGAAGAAAGCCTATCCATGACCCTCGATTGATGCTTGGTATGCAGGTATAGTTCCTCTCCCATGAAGAAATGATCCAAGCAATATTTGATTATCTCCCCTTCCTTTCTTCTATTTTTCTAGGTCATGGAGCTATCCATAGTTGGGATATCTATTAGATTCATTTGACATGTTATTGATGAAAAAAACCTATCATTTTCCTCCAACATGGATCTACCTCCTTGTTGTTCCTCTATTCTAAGATTTGCATTGAAGTCTCCTCCCACAATCCATTGGTCCTCTGGGTAGTTGTCTCTAAAATTCTGGATGGCTGCCCATTGATCCCTCTGTGCTCTGACTATCTATGCTCCATAAAAATTAACTATAGTCCAATTTTTCCCACTTTCCCTATTTTGTAATCGAACCATCAACACCCCTCTCGTAGAGGCCCCCTTATCACTAGGAATAGTTGGTGATTCCACATAGTGGCCAATCCACCTGATTTCCCCTATGCAGATTGAGTAAGGATCTCTCCTTTTTGCCATATCCTCCTATTTATTTTTTGTAAGTCTTCTCCTTGCATTTTGGTTTCCTATAACAAAACTATATCTGGACTCATATCTATGATAATATTTTTGACTACCTTTTGTCTGGGGTGACTACCTAAACCCCTCACATTCCAAGTAATTAATATCATTGAGAATTAGGAGAGAAAAAATCAGCCATCGATTTTACCTTTCCATTCTGGCTCAAATCTCTTCCCTGTTCCTCCATATTTTCCTTGTTTGACTTCCTCCCTGTATATTGGTTCGGTTTTTGTTTCTTCTCCACTTGATGAATCCCTAAAGTAGGGTTGTATTTGTTCTTATTTCCTTCTTTCATCTCTATTTCTTGAGTTAAAACTATCCCCTACTCTATTTCCCCTCCTCTGGTCTCCCTCATGGGTTGAATCTCCTCTTCCATGAGAGAGGTTGTGTCTGGTTCTGCTCCTTGCTTATTCCATGACACTAGACTAGAGTATTGTTCCTGATCTACCAGTGTGACTTGTTGGGTATCCTCCTCTAATCCTTCCATTTGAAAATCCCCTTCTGTTTCCAAGCTTCCTAGTTGTTTGAATATCTCATATCTATTGTTTGTTCTTCCCACTTTTTCTCCTTGTCTCTAGTTACTATGTTGATTTCTTTTGTTTGACCTTCTGATTACTTTTTGGAAGCCCTCAGAGTCTGTTGGGCCTTTCCCTTCCTTCTGATTTACCTTCTACTGAGGATATTGGCCCACCATGTTAATATTTGCTCTTGTCCCCTCTTGTTCAAATTGATGATCCTTAACTATTGGGCACATTCTAGCCAGATGTCCATGAGCGTGGCACACCCGACATCTGAATGGAATAGCCTCATAATCTAGTTGTTGGTGCTAGAAAAAATCTCTTATTTTTAGGTCTATCTCTATTGGAAGAGGTTTACTAAGGTCCATTTCTACACAAACCCTAGCAAACATTATCGATCCTCCTAAAATTGTTTCTCTTGATCTACCTTGATAATGACCTAGTAAGTTGCCTATTGCCTCGAGTACCTCCTCTTTCCAAAATTCAAGGGGAAGGGAAAATAATCTTACCCATATTGGTACCATAGTCGGTTCCACCCTCGGGTCGAATCCCATCTTCCATGGTTGTAGGAATAGTCCCGTTGGCCCGTGATGATACGACCCTCCCTCAAATACTTTTTGTCGGTCTGCCACTGATGTGAACTCTACAGAAAAATACCCATTTGGGAGAGTTAGAATTTTGTATTCTCCTTCCAGATGCCATTGTTTCCTTATCCACGTGTGAAGGAAGTGCACAGATGGTCTGAAACCCATGAATTTGCCTATCAGGTTGTGTTTTGTCTTATAAACTATATCCTCAGCTATCCAGTCCTCAACTATTTCCAATACTGGTATTTCCTTTGCTTGTGGTAAACATCCATTCACCCTTCCCGATAGAGAATCCTCCTTTTGTCGCTTCCCCATGGTGTTTATGATTGTCCTTGCCTATGTTTGATAGTCATTGAAGCTATCTTGGGTACCACATAGCTTCTCCCGGTATGAGATTCCTTGTTTTGGAGGATTTGGTACCGAAGTACCTATGTCCCCCATTCTTGGTCATGATCCGTACTATTGAAAGACCCTCCAACAAGATTGATCCTCTCTGATGGTGTTTTTTGCATGAAAATGTTCTCCAGGCCTCTGCCCTAGCCTCTGAAACCCTAGTTCGATTCATCAGACTTGCAGGTTTTTTATTTTCTATTCTACCAATTCCATGTCTAACATAAGCTAAAAATATTCCATATTATCTACTAACTTGAGTTCTAACTTATCTTCTAGAATGTCTACATGAGTTTCTAGAACTAATAATATAATAATTTAATTATCCTAACATCCCCCCTTATTACATTGTTTGGAATATATAGAGAGTTACGAAACAACTTAAACTTGACACATACACGTGCCTTTGAAAAATATTTTCAACTTATTTGTAATAGGAGTGTACTGGAGTTTTATCTTGTGCTTCTAAACTTTATCTAGAATGAAGTGACATTGAGCTTCAATGTGCTTTGTTCTTTCATGGAACATTGGATTCTTGACTAATTTTAGAACCCCTTGATTATCACATTTCAAGTGTATTAGTAGATTTTTTTTAAGTCCCCTACTTGAAAGAATGTGATGTAGCTATATTAATTTACACATAGCTCCTCATGCAACAATATATTTTACCTCTATGGATGATAGTGTAATTGCTTGCTACTTCTTACTATGTCATGAGATAGGTTCAAATCCTATATGAAATATGTATCCAGATGTTGACTAAGGACTTCCTATCATCTAGTGATTTGCATAGTTAGAGTTTGTGTATCCTTTTAAGAAGAACTTATCATTCTTCTTATATCCCAAACCATACTCTTTTGTGCCATAGACATAATGCAATACTCTCATTGTTGCTTTCCAATGACTAATTTTAGACTCCTACATGAACCTCGAAAGATAGCTCATAATAAATATTATATCATGCCTGGTATTTGTCATATATATGAGACTCCAATTAGTTGATGATAGAGAGTTCTAGATACCTAAGGAGACTTGCCATATTTGGACAATTTTAATCCTGGTTCCATTGGAGTTGCCTTGGGTTTATAATATGTCATCCAATATTTTTTTTAGTGTCTTGGCAGATTTTGTTTGTGAGATTTTGATGTGATGCTTCCTTTGCTAGACTTTCAAGGCAATACAATAATGTAAAAGTCCCAGATGTATCATATCAAAGGACTTTTTCAAGTCACTTTTCACAACGTCCACCATTTTATCCAAACTGCTAGTGATCATCAACATACAATAAAGTATCACTATTTTAGTGCCAACTGTCTTGAAATAGAGATTTGCATGTGAGGGAGTTATTTTGAATTTGTGTTGCAATATGTGCTTGTCAATTTTAATGTACAATGATATGGAGACCTGCTTCAACAATTGCAAACACTTTATCAATTTATAGATCTTGTGTTATTTTCCATGAATAACAAAACCTTGGGTTGTACCATATACACCTCTTCCTTGAGATATCCATTTAAGAGGGCACTCTTGACATCCATTTGATGTAGCTTCTACCAAAATTGCTGATGAGTGTTGTTAAAGCTCACACTTTAATCTTTATCAACTAAGGCAATGTCCTAAGGTTATATGTGTTAGACGTATAAGAAATAAGTCTTGGAAATCAAGGTTCTAAACTAATTTATGAAAACCATAAATTAAAACATATTTGCAACATTCCTAAATGAAACCATACTAAATTCCAAACTTTGTTACTAAAAGAAATCCTAATTTTAATTATAATCTAAGTACAAAAATGAATCAAGCAAAATTTCTTACTTAATTGAAAGGAACTAAACAACTCCAAACCAACATAAAACATAACTCATTGCTAAAATAAAATATGAATCAACAAAAATCATTTTGTAATAATAAAATGAAAATAACAATACACACTTACATAAAAGTAAAACAAATCACACTTTTATCAAAAACAAAATTTAACTAAGGCAAACTTGAAATAAAAGCAAACTCATCAACTTCAATTATGCTATTCTAGTTGCTAGAATAAATAACAGAAAGGAAACTAAATAGAAAACTTGCAAATATTCTAATAATCCTTCCACTATTTAAAAGAGTTGGCCCTTGCTCCAAGGTTCAACGGGAGGCGGAAGATTTTAGCAGCAAAGACTTAAACTATGCAGTTAATGTAATACATTTAATAGGACAATAATTTCAAATTAAGACAATATGTGGAAAGTCAAAGGTTTACTGCATGTTCCAACTTCTTAACCCCTACCCAATAGACATACATTTTTATTTATAGATGAGATTCTAACTATTCAACTTATTAAGAGAATTTATTCTAGGCAATAATTTATTATATAGGTCTGCGTGCTCAATCCACCCAATCAGATTACAATAACATAATTGATTGGATAAGTTATCCTAAATTTTATTCAATATTTTTATTAAAATATTTTGTAATTTCATCACCAACTAGTTTAAAATAGATCTGAGGTCTCCAACGTCTTTCCTTGCTTTGGTTTGCATGCATTAGGCTCCTTGTCACATGTGCAATTGAGTTTATTTTGGTATGATAAAAAACAACTCTAGAATAAATTATGGGTTATTATTGTTATTCATATGTGTATTTATAGATTTGATCCAATGCTAATGGTCAACATCAACTTAAATTGCATGACTCATGGTCTTAACAAAGTTTCAAGGTGGGTTGACCCTCTGTTTTATCGTTTCCTCCCACACGTAGCTATTTCAGAGCAAGTCCATATCCTACTATTTTGGTGCAACCCCTATGTCCATTTATTCTAACACATGAGTCATTATAGAGCCCAAATAGCACTTAGATTATTATAGCACATAATTGGCACTAGATTACTCCATATTTCATAATTTATGTGCATCAACTTTATTCAAAAATATTTTGGAGAAATGGTCCACCAAGTACTTCAACATTATTAATTTATTCATACATTTTTACAAAATTATTAATATTTTATTATATTATTCAACTAAGAAAAACCCATGGTATTAGGAACCTATGTTTAAGTAATAAGCCTGATATTCTTTATATCCGAGAAAATAAATTGTCAAAAGAAGAAGTTTCAAAAACTATGAAAGTAGTATGGGACTGGAGGAATGTTGTGATGGCGTCAAGCCTGTCATAGAGAGTGCATGCTAGTGACGTTTTCATCTAAAAATGATTGGAAGAAACATAATTTCCCAATGCATGTTAGGAATATTTTGTTAAAGAATAATGGATATCTGGAACGATGTGAAGCCAAACCATTTCTAGTGGTTCAACCAGACTCGGTGGTGGAAGATGTGGAGTATTTAACCAAGCATGCGCTTATTGGTAAATTTATGGGCATCCGAATTTCTCTTCCCTTTGTGGAGGCTTGGGTTAGGAAGACTTGGAACCTTGACGATAACGTGGAGGTGATGCTGAGTGCAAATAGCTATTTTATGGTTGTTTTCTCTTGTCTTGCGGATCGTAACAAAACATTTGAAGGGGTCCCCTATTTCTGTAACCCAGCTGGACTCTTTCTTAAACCTTGGCATGTGGGTTTCAACCCGTCAAAGGAGCAGTTGTCATGGGTTCCAGTGTGGGTTCGACTCTCGTGGCTCTAGTTGAAATTCTAGAGAAATGATATCTTGCATATAATTGTCCTTCTTGGGAAGCCAGTTGGACCATCACAATAGATGATGGATAAAAAGATAATTTTTGTTACCCGTATCTGTGTCAAAATTGATTTAAATAATCCTATTCCAGATTCTGTTGAAATACAGTTTAGATCATCTACATGGGTTCAACAAATTGACTATGAAGCTCTTTTGTTTTGTTGTCAGATCTATCATGAATACGACCACTTTCAAAGAAAATATCCTAAGTTTTTCCTACCCGTGGCTTCAAATCTTGGGTTGTCTCTATTTGCACAAAATATGGGTAAAGAAAAAGCCCCGATAAAGGAAGGGGATCAGGATAAGAAAGGCTTTATTCCTGTAAAGCCCCGAAATAGAAGAAGAAGGGTAAAAAGAGCCCTTAAGGATAGCCAACCAGATGCTCTGCTCAACCGTTTTGAGATATTGGATGATCTTGATTAGTGCATGGAGTTACTTGAAATGTTGCTACTTGATGCAGATGTAACAGGTCCAAATCAGATGTCTCTTCTTGAGGTGGAACCTAAGGAATCAGATCTAGTGAGTTTAAATGAAGAACAAATGGCTTTGGCTCCAAGTACAAGTGACATGGTTGGATTTAGCCTTGTAAGGAAAACTATTTTGAAAAGTGGCATAGATATAGTTGTGCTCTCTCCTACTCAGGCACTGATGTAGTCATCCTTGGACTACAAAACTCCTACGGTACTAGGATTGTAGTAGAAACAATTAAAAAAGGTGCTTCGAATAAGAATATGAAGGTGGGTCAAAAGAAAGACCAAGTTAAAATTAAGTTAATGGGGGATACTTTGGTGGAGTCAGACTTGGTGAGAATATTGGACTCCCATTTTTCTAACCCCCAAAAATGATTATCCTCTCATGGAATGTAAGGGGGTTGAACAACATCCCCAAATAAAAAGTTGTTCGTGATTTTATTCGTGTACATTCTCTAGATGTGGTGTTTATTTAGGAGACTAAATTGGCTACTGATAGTATGTTCAATATTACTCCCAAGTTGTGGCAAAGGAGTAAATGCTAGTGTATCGGTACATGTGGATATGTTGGTGGTATTGCTTTTTTATGGGATCCGATTAAGATCTCTCCTCTTACTTGGATTTCCAGTAGATGTTCTATTTTGATGATCGGGCATGATAATGAATCTGGTGAAACCATCCTACTTACAAATGCATATGCTCTTGTTGATTACAATGGTAAAGTAAATTTATAGGAGAACATTGGCTTTGTGAGAAGTCTGGCTCCCCTATACCCATGGATTTTGGCTGGATATTTCAATTCTATCACTTGTCTGGAGGAGAAACGCGGTGGAGTTGATCGTGTCGAACCTTCTTTCTTCTATCTTCAGTGCTCATATCCAAGCTCTAAACTTGGTTGACATCAAGCCGAATAATGGGATCATTACCTAGCATAATAGAAAATGTGGAAAAGATTCCATCTCAGACAAACTAGATAAGTTTATGATCTCTATTTTTTGGATTGATAATAACAAAAGCTCTAGTTATGTGATTCTAAAAGGTATGGGATCTAATCATTGGCCTATCAAACTCTCTACTCTTGAGTTTGGGCTAAAGAATAATCCTTCCTTTAAGTTTCAACTTATGTGGCTTCAATATCCTAAGATTCATGATTTCATGCGAGGCTGGTGGACCAATGGCAAACCTTCTCATGGCACCACTATGTATTCCTTTATGAAGCAACTATAATTTGTTAAGCATAAATTGAAGAGGTGGAATAGTCTAAATTTTGGAAATATTTCCTTGGCTAAGTTGGCAGCTCTTAAGAAGGTGGAAGAAGCTTCAAGGAAGATTAGAGATCATGGACTCATGGAGGAGCTTCTCTTTGAGGAATCTGAGGTTGTGAAAGAACTTGTTGAATGGGAGTTGAGGGAAGAATTTTTTTGGAAACAAAAAGATCGAGTGGATTGGATTCAAGAAGGGGATAGGAAGACAACCTTCTTTTTTAACTTAGTTAAGGCTCATCATAATGGTAACCTGATTTCCTCTCTTATGAATTCTCAGGGTACCCTTCTCTCTTCTTTTAGGGAGATTTCAGAAGAGACTAGGAGGTATTTTTCCTCTCTCTTCAAGCAGGACTCCCTCTCAGATGATGAGCATGAAAATCTTATTCTAAACTATATTCCCTTGATTGTTTCTAGAGAGATGAATGAGCATTTGATGGGCCCAATTTCCCATGAGGAGTTCAAAAATATTGTATTCAAGATGAAAAATGGAAAGCCCTAGGTCCAGATGGATTCCTGATTAATTTTTATCAGGAGTTTTGGGAGTTAATCAAAATTTATCTTCTAAAGGTGGTCCATGAGTCCCAAAAGAACAAATAGATGCTAAGGGCCCTAAATGCTACCTTTGCGATGCTTATTCCCAAAAAAGAGGGAGAAAATTCTTTGGATATGTTCAGGCCTATTGCTCTCTGCTATGTTGTGTATAAGATCATTACAAAAAAAAAATTTAAGAGGCTGAATATATGGTTGAGCATCTCTGAGGAGCAAGGTAGGTTTGTTACTGGCTAAAAAATCTTGGATGGGGTTGTTATTACTATGGAGACTATTCACTCGAAAGAAACTTCTAAGGAGAAATCTATGTTCATTAAGTTGGACATGGACAAAGCCTATGATCGGGTCAAATGGTCCTCTCTTCAAAAAGTTCTTACTGCTTTTGGATTTTATGAGGAATGGATTAGATGGGTGATGAGTTGTGTTTCTTCTTCCTCATTATCTATTCTTGTTAATAATGAGTTGTCGAAGCTGTTTGAGGCCTCGAGGGGATTGAGGCAAGGATATCCTCTATCTCCTTATTTTTTTATCATTATAATGAAAGGTTTGGGAAGACTTCTCAAGTCTCAGGTTAGGCATGGTCTCATTCAGGGTTGGAAGTGGGAGATCCAATTCGCTGCCTCTTTGCCACATTCAAATTTTTGATG
The DNA here is from genome assembly GCA_028583015.1 of Wollemia nobilis. NCBI lineage: Eukaryota > Viridiplantae > Streptophyta > Pinopsida > Araucariales > Araucariaceae > Wollemia > Wollemia nobilis. Next base: position 12,770,853 of record JAQPPZ010004624.1, on the reverse strand, counting down.
ATACAACTTTGTTGGGAGTTGCCACTACTAGGGAAACTGGCAACATTAGATGGTTTCTTGACATATATCTTGGTGCTTCTAGGTAGCTGATTAATAAGGACAAGGCTTCTATTTTCTTCTTCAATATTCCTCCTCTTATTCGAGCTAGGATTGCTAGAATTTAAAGATTCCAAGTTGGGACTCCCCCCTTCATTTATATTGATATTTTGATATCATCTCATCCTCTGCCTAGATCTTCTTGGTATTATATGCTTGATAATTTTAGAGGGAAGGTGAATCACTAGACTGTCAGATGGCTCTCCTTTGTAGGTAGAGTGTTGCTTTTAAAATCTATTGTTCAAGCTTTACCCATTTATAGGTGTTTTGTGCAAACAACTCCCTCTAGTTTTATCAAGGACATGGATGCTTTGTCAAGATAGTTTTTGTGGTCTAGAAAACTTGCTCAATCTAAATGGAGTTTTGTTAAGTGATATTCTGTTTGTAGACTAGTTCAAGAGGGAGGCCTTGGATTGTGACAAACAACTCTTTCTAGGTAGGATTTGGCTGTGAAACTCTACTGGAGATGGTGTACTTCTCATGATCAGATTTGGGCTAAAATCTTATCTTATAAGTACTTTAGAGGTATTTCTGAGGCTAATATCCCTAGAGTCAACTTGGTTGGGAAAGGTTCAGTTATCTAGGATACTCTGAAAAAAGGGGCTTATGTACTTAGACGTCAAAGCTCTCACAATTCTATTTTTGAATAACGTTCCATTATTCAAAATTATCTTGGATGGTATCCCAAAATGACTTATGATATTAGTGAGTATGAACTCAGAAATACATGATCCAGTTGTCGTTGTTAAGGGAATGACTTCCACCCACTTTGTAAAATACTCAGTAGCCGTAATAATGAATGTATGTCAACCTGATGATGAAGGAGAGATCTTACCAATTAGATCCAAACCCCACTGAGAAAATGACCAAGTTGCTTAAATGGGTTGTAAGGCTTGTGATGGTAGGTGCACAAGATTAGCATGATGTTGGCATTTAACACATTTCCTGACCTAAACATTGTAATCCTTCTCCATCGTGGGCCAATAATAATCCATGTGAAGAATGCGCTTGACGATTTTCAAATTTGCAATCAAAGATTAGATGCTCTTTTTTGGGAGGATTCTTGGGATGGCCATCCTCCTATCTTGATTTAATATCCCAGGTTACATTTCCTAAGTATTTTTTTCTTAGAAGCGGGCTGGTCTCGTGTGGAGGACTTAAAATGAATCTAACCTTTTGATAATCTGGATATGTACAAGTGGAAATATCTGTAGGAATGACCCCAGTGGGGATTGGTAGAGGACAGAGATGTGCTTGCTCTTATTATTGTGCGAAGGCTTTGCTCTTCACTGAGGGGAAAAGATATATTGGCTTGGAACCCTGATCCTAATGGAACCTACACTGTAGCCTATGGTTATCAGGTTCTTGATATGCAAAAGTTCGAGAGCCTCCCTATCACATGGTGGAAAAAGGTGTGGAACAAATTTGCTTGGCCTAAAGGTAACTTCTTTCTCTGGTGGGTCACTCGTAATAAATGCCTCACTTGGGATAACATGAGGAAGAGGATATTTTAGGGTCCCTCTTTTTGTGTCCTTTGTGGTAATAATGAGGATGACTCTTGTCATTTATTTTTCCAATGCTCCCTTGCCAGAGACATTTGGCACCATTGGTAGAGTTCCTGGAACCATATTTGTTTTCATGTGCTCCCTTGGTGGAGTTTTGGAGTAGTCTAGGTAGACCTCTAGCCAATGCCCCCTTCCTCCAGGTGACTTGGAATTTGGGCCTTTCTTGCATCATCTAGAAGATTTGGCTCGAACGAAACCATCGTATCTTTTAGGGTAGACATTTGGCTCCTCAATAGATCTGGAAAAGGATCTTGTGTATGATTCAGAAAAATATCCATAGCAAATGTGATGTGGATCCTCTTTTGCACTCTAGGGAGGAGAAGGTACGGAAGGCCCTTAGTCTCTTTCGGGTTGGTGCAGAATCTTCTTGCCCTAGCAGGGTTCCCCAACTCAGCAAGAAAGTTCAAAGAGATGGTATGTGGAGTCCACCCCCTCGAGGAGTTTTAAAAATAAATACTAATGGGTCATCCAAGGGTAATCTTGGACATATTAGAATTGGTGGTGTTGGGAGAGACTCTACTGGTGTGGTCAGATTTTTATTTTCCATTTATAAAGGTGTTCGCTCCAACAATTTTATGGAAGCTCTTGCGAGTATCAAGGCATTGTAGAGGGGGTTTTATCTTGGTTGGCGTAGGAGCATTTGCAAGTTCGACTCTCAAATTTTGGTGACTATTTTAAACAACAAAAGGTTGGAGGATGTTACTTGGCAATTGGTCTCTATGGTCATTCAAATTCTTAGAATTAGTGAAAAGTTTGAATTTATCTCCTTTGTGCACATACCAAGGGAATGGAATAGGGTTGTTGATTATTTGGCCAAAAGAGCTTTTGAGCTTTCGGGTCCTTGGATTATGGATAATTGGGAGAGTCTCCCGATTGGGGACTCTCAGTACCTCTGGGAGTTGATCCACAAGGATGTCTAGACTTAATGTGGTTTTTTCTTGTTGTTTTCTTCTTGTTTCGACCCTGTCTGGTGGTTTTAGCTTGTTTTGTTGTTTATTTGAGTCTTGGTTGGGGGCTTCGCTGTACTATATAATCTTATCTTCTTATCAATAAATTTTTATCCCTTTATTTAAAAAAAATAAGAATAAATCATATAATTAGTTTTTTAAAACACATAAAAACCATCTTAAAACAGATAAAGAAAACATCTTCTTTTATTTGCTACATTCAACATTAATATTAACATAAATAGTGATTAATACTTGGCATATACTATATTATTTTAATAAAAAATGAACAAAAAATGTTAGGTTGCTAAAACATAAGGTAATTTTGCAACCTCATCAATTGTGCTGCCATTGCATAGAGAACATGAATGGTTGTCCTTTTAGTTGGTGGAAATGTTTCCTCATAGTCAATACCTTCTTTTTGAGCATAACCCTTTGCAACAAGTTGGGCCTTGTATTTATCAATTGATCCATTTATCTTATATTTTATCTTAAATACCCACTTGTAGCCTATGGGCTGCTTTCCTTCAAGTAGATCAACCGACTCCCATGTATTGTTTTTCAATAGAGACTTATATTTTTTTTCCATAACTACAATCCACTGAGGTAAGCTAACTACATCCTTCATTGATGTGGATTCCATATGCTCCATGACTGAAGACATCGATCCCATATTTACTTCTTAATGTATCATACTTCGAGTATATGGCCAAGTGGAAGTAAGATCAAGAGCTACATCAAGTTTGGCATCATTCATAGTACTTGTTTATCATTTTGGTATTTTGCATTGTTGTGAGGGAGCAACCATTTGGGGTTCATCAATAACTATAGAAGTGTCATCTTTGACTTCCTTTTCAAATTATACTTTTACAATTGATGTGTTATTGCTAGACTCTTTAGAATCTATTGTATTAGACTTGGGAGAATTTTCTTCATAAAATATCATATCTCTACTTATATGTATTTTCTTGGCCATGGGATCAATTAAATGATACCCTTAGGAGTCATCATCATACCCAATAAATATGCATTGCAGAGATTTCTCAGCTAACTTGATCCTTTTTCTTAGAAAATTCATATATGATTTGTTGCCAAATATTGGAGGAGGATTGGATCCACCATGGTTATGATATTGGAGGTTGAATATTAGTGGCCTCCTGCCTAAACACCCATGTCCTCGTCATAATTTTTATGTTGGTCAATGTTAGGTTTGTCTTGATGGGTTTTTTCTATGTTATGTAGAAGGAGGTCAAATTGGCACCATTGATGGAGAAGTAGATATCTATGCTTAAGGAAGGTGGATAAGTACACATTATTATGGTAGAAGCAAAGGTTGGCCAATTTTAGGGGTTTATTGGGCCCAAAAGGCAAGGACATAAAGTTGTCATAGTGGTATGTTATTTTCTATTCTTGATGTTACAAATGAGGTAACACAATTTCAAATAAGGTAAAAGATGTTTGAACCTACTTCTTATATTTTTAGGCTTTTATGATAGTGGATTTAAATTCTATTCAAAATATTCACATTGATTTGTATGTTGTATTTTCAAGTATGTGTTGTTCGAGTTAGTGTTAGATGATGACATTGGGAGTTTTGATGATCATGGTATTATTGGGTTATTATGAGGTATCTTGTTACTCCTTGAATATTATGTATTTTTTAGATGTTGTGCTTTTCCTTTATTATGCAATCATATTTCGGCCTCATACTACTTGTCTATTAGAGGTCTTGAGCATGATCACAACCATTTTCTTGGCATGATGATTAGTTGGCATAGCCTTTGGTAGGAGAGCTCCTACCTTCACAAGCATAAATCATTATTTTTAGTTTTGAAAATACTTCATGGTGACGGTTTCATAGTATGATAAAGTGTATGATCTAGTCATATATAGTTTTTAATAATGGTAATATCAGTGTTTGCTTGCTATCATGGTTTTTTCCACTTTACACTCCCCATATTGAGTACAACTAATTTTGCATCCCATTCTCTTCTCCTTGAGGGCATGAGCTTGAGCAACTTTACTTTAATTACATGTGTAAGATATTGTAGATGTTGTTCAAAGGAGATGATCTTGTGGCAATTGGCTTTCATGGCATAGTGTGTGATCTAGTTAAGGGTGCTATTAGTTTTGTCCAATTGATTTAGTTATCTTTGCTTTCTATTTTCCTTCTCCAGTGTAACTAATCTTACATCCCAATTTCCTTGTATATAGGGTGAGGGATTGAGTGGCTTTGCTCCATTTATGGGTGAATGCTCTCACACTTGGTTTCAAGAGTGCAATGTCAAATTAAGTTGGCATTTGGTGGTTATGCAATTATCTTATTTTATAGTTCTATTTGAGGTGGTTTTCCTACTATCTTGTTTGTTGTTTCAATATGGTATTGAGAGACGGTTATTATAGAACCCTTGGTTTCCAAATAAACCATTAAATGATTTAAATTATTATATTCTTAATGCATATAAGGAATGCAAAAATTCCCTTTGGTTTTATCTAATTAGATAAAAATAATAATATAAGTAAAAATTTGTATTAATATTCTTGAAGGTACAGCAAGAACGAGAATAAGAGGTGGAGTAATTACATAAGAGATCAAACAATGAAAATTAATAGTTTATCAAAATCTTTAAGGAATTCGTTTAAGAGATAAAAATAATGAGATAAAATATGGAGATGAATCATGAGATCTAATTGTTTTTTTATTGACTACTACACAATATTAGATCATATAAGCAACTCCATATTGAAAAGCAATGAGGTGAAAAACTAAAGTGAAAAGCTTACGATCAAGGGGTACTTAGACCAAGCTCCTTTTTAGGCAAATAACCTATTTTTTAGGAAGGGTAATTGGAACAGTTGTATTGATGATATTGTTCTTAACAAAATCATTATAAAAAAATATGTATTCTCTACTAATGATTGATCATATTTTATGACTAACTTTAAAGTGTAAAATAATTTATGAAGTTGGATTTAGAATTATATTGTCCATAGAAGTTTGAATAAGGACACTTGAAAATAAACATTCAAGACTAACCAAAGATTGCATAAATGATTTTATAGTTTTATTTAGTCTTCATAATTATCTAGTTGATAACTTTATAGGTTAAATTCGAGGTCCTTTAAGTAAAATTTGGACCAAGATCAAGGGAATAAGAATAATTTCTCTTATAAATTACAATATGTTTACAAAGGTATAATAATAATAATAATAATGAATGAAGGACCACTTCTCCCCCCTTTCCTCTGATGACCCTCCCTTTGACCTTGCAAAACTGACCTCCAATAGCCAGCTGCGCCCACCTCCCTCCCCCCTCCCCCACTTGAGCCTCGACATCCTCGTCCAACCTCCCAATCCTCGAACACCTATCCTCCTATCCTCCCCCTTCTCGCTCCCTTAAGAAACCTATGGTGGATGTGGGATCAGTTAAGAAGAGGGGTCACCCCTCGGATCAAGAAATTAGAAACAAGGAAGCCTCAGATGATGTCACAAATGACACCCAACTCACTCTCAGGGAGTCCTCTCAACTTTCAGAGAATCAGGAACAACTTAGAACCAATCTTCCTACCCCATCAGGGAGAGGGAAGCACACATTGACCATAATTACCAAGTGAATATGCTCTCATGGAATGTGAGAGGCCTCAATGGGTAAAACAAGCAGTGCTAGGTCAAGTCCATGAGGAAAGAACACAGACCCATAATCCTTCTCCTTCAAGAAACTAAGTTGAATTCTCAAAAAGTTTCTTTTATATCTAACTACATCTGACCCCATCATCTCGTGTAATGTCCTATACAAAATCCTCATCAAATCCCTGGCCACCAAAATCAAGCTCATCCTCCCCTCCATCATTTCTTCCAATAAAGACAATTTCATCCACAAGAGATAAATCACTGACAACATTATCATCATCCACGAGCTCATCCATTCTATCTCCTCAAGTAGCCAAGCAGGCCTCCTTCTAAAGCTTGACATGAAAAAATAATTTGATAGGGTCTCCTAGGATTTCTTATTGGTTGTCCTCCATATATTTGGTTTCCTCCTAGATTGGATCGAGTTGATCAAAGGGTGTATTACCTCGGTAAACTTTTTTATCCTAGTCAATGGTTCCCCTGCGGGCTACTTCAAAAATTTCAAAGGCCTTAGGCAAGGAGACCCCATATCCCCCTTCCTCTTCATCATTTTCATAGAGGCTCTTGGAAGGGCCCTCACCCATGCTTGTCTCGAAGGGTCCATCTCTAGCATCAAACTTGATTTCTCTCTCTAGGATGTGTCCCACCAACAGTTTGTCGATGACACTATCCTAGCTACTCGGGCCTTGGTTTCCCAAGCTCAGCGTATCAAGTCCATCCTCCTCTCTTTTGAGGCTGTAGTAGGATAAAAGGTGAATATTGACAAAAGAAACCTCTACTTTTTCAATACTTTGACGAGGCACTAAGCCCGTATTGCTACCACCCTTGGATGCTCCATTGATGCCCTTCCAACCACTTACCTTGGATTCCCTCTCTTCGAAGGCTAGTCTAGAAAATCCCTTTGGAATCCCATCATCGAACGCATCCAAAAAATTTGGCCAGCTAGAAAGGCAACCTCCTCAACCAAGTTGGCAAGTCCACCCTTGTCAAAGCTACCCTGTAGAGCATTCCTGTCTTATTCATGTTTGTCTTCTAAATTCTAGCTAAAGTCTGCAATCTCATCGAGCAAATCCAAAGGAATTTCCTATGGTCAGGATCAGAAGACAAGCAAAGGATTCACCTGGTGTCTTGGGACCAGGTATGCAATAGGAAGAAATATGGGGGAATTAGGCTCTATATGGTTTGCAACATGAACCTCGCCCTCATCACCAAGAAAGGATGGTGAGTCCTCACTAATGAAAACTCTTTGTGGGTGTCTATCATCAAGGCTAAGTACCTATGGCATAATTTTAGTTTTTTATATGACCCTCACCCAATCAAGGGATCCACGATGTGGAACTCCATCCTCAAATCAAAGTAGATTATCCGAAAGGGTATCAGATGAAATCTCGATAATGGAGCTAGTATCAGGTTTTGGAGCGACCTCTGGTTGGGTAGCTGTCTGCTCCAAGAAAGAAAGGACCTGGTGTGTCTCCGACAAGTGATAGATACCCTCTTCGATCAAAAGGTATGTAATTTCCTCCTCTCGAAGTATTCTTCTTGGAAGCCCCTCTCGACCAATGGTCTCTTAATAGATCAAAAACTTACCTCTTCTACCCTTTCTGATCTTCTCCACCTCCATGTCATTCCCTCTTCCCCGATGGAGGATTTCGTCATTTGGCCTCCCTCCCCTTCTGGCCTCTTCTTAGTCAAGTCAGCCTATGCCCTGTTTGATAACCCTGGCCCCCCTGGTTCTCATCCAAGCTCATCTGGAAGCCTCACCTAACTCCCAAGGTCAATTTTTTCATGTGGCTATCCATCGAGGATAAGATTCTCACCATCCCCGACATTCATCGTCAAGACTTATCCCTTCCCAATCATTGCTAACTGTGCCTTTCAGAGTGTGAGTCCACCCAATATATTTTCACTTCCTACCCTTTCTCCTAATCCATCCTCTCCTCCCTGTTCTCCTCGATCAACATCTCTTGGGCCCCACCCCTTTGGCTCAATGATCTTTGCGTCCAATTACCGAACCCATTCAGAGGACACCGTTTAAAGACCTTTCTGGTTGTTTTAGCTCTCGTACTTCCTGTGGGAGATCTAGAGGGATGTTAGAGTAATATTCCATTCTTTGGGATATTTACCCTTTACTCCACTAGGTAAAATAGGTAGTATATTGTATTATACTACATAGATTATTACATTACTTTTTACTACTTACCATGGAGATATTTACTGTTCTAAATATCTACTGGTAAACCTAGATTAATATCTAAAATATCCTGTGTTAGATATTTTATATTAGTTGTTAGCACACACTTCTCTTCCTAGGTTAGTTGTTAGCGCACTTTTCTCTTAATGTATCTGTTAGCGTTAATAGTGCTATTAGGTTATACTTTCTATTTTGTAACCTATATAATGCTTAGACATTTCTAAGCCATATGTCTAATTGATTACATTGGCATCAAAGCCGAATATGTAGGCAAGGTGAAGGGTGAATAACATTTTTTTTACAAGGCAATTTTCTTCACAAAACTCTCGAATTGCTAACACCCTGGTTCTGTATACACCTAGATTATCAAGGAATTATCACAAGATGGAAGGAAGGAGGAAAGCTCACTCATTTTTGGCAGCACAGGTGGAGTCATTCGGCCACCTCATCCCACCTCAACAGGCAAGATGATAGGGCCAGGTCCTGCAGGAGGAGCTCCCTGGCCAAGACCATAATCTAACGTTGATCGATCGAGCAGATCTCACCTGTCGCAGGCAATCAAGCTTGAATCGAGCTCAGGCTGTAGGCCCATGATAGGCCACAGGCCCGCATCCCCAAAGCCTGCATCAGTCGACAGGTCGGTGACCCCGAGGCTCGTATTGGCCCACAGGGCCCGTGCCCTCACAATCAGCATGCGAAAGCACATCGAGGGCAGGAGCGCCCTCATGCTCCCACGTGGCTTTCTTTTACTGGGAGTGCATCGAGGGTAGGAGCACCCTCACACTCCTGGCAGGCCATGCATCGGGCACCATGTAACCACCACCTGGCATCACCCAAAATGCACACATGGCCGCAAGCCACTTAACCTCACTTACTGGAAACCTAGACCGACTCAACAAAGTGACATGTGGAACCATCTGGCCACTGACACGTGTTGGCAAAAAGTTGATTTTTCATTCATCAGATAGTGCAACATGGCGGAGCATCAAAGGATAGAGGAGCAGTGATTGCCCAAGGCAATCATGCATTCTAACAACGTGTTCAGGCCTTTAAAGGCCTAATTCATCCCTTACGGGATGAATATGGGATAATTCCCACAAAGCCCTTTGAAAGGCTTGGCCCGCCTTAAGTATATGCACGCAGGGGAGGCTTTCAAAGCCACCACAGCAGTGCAATGGTCAAGGCATAGCCTTGATAGCCGTGAGGTCTCACGTTCAACCCCGCACGCTAATATTTTTCCAAAGACCTATCTAAATCGCAAAAAATTTGGTATTTTTCTTCATTCTTTTAATTTTTAAAGTTTTAAAATATTTTTTTAGATTTGTTTTTATATATTTTAGCAAATTTTGGCCTAAATTAATCAATTTTTAAATTTTTAAGTTGATTTTTTTTCAAATTGCTTTATTATATGAATTATTAATCTTTAAAACTATTTTTTTTTGCATTTCAACTTAGAAATTTTTTAAACAAAAACCAATTTTTTTTGCAATAGTTCCACTCGATTTCTCATGTTTTCTCCAAAGTGGGGATAAAAAGACATAGGAACAAACTCTTTTATTGCAAAAAAAAAGGCCATCTTCAACATTTGTTTTGAAAGAATACCCAAACTTCCAAACTTCATGAATATCGAATCTTGGGTACGAAAAGCCATTTTCGAGTGTTGAAGACAAAAACCAAGTTGTGTGTCGACTGGTTTGGAAGCCTTTCAAAAGCGGGTCGTGTGTCAACTTGTCTTGGAAGGAGTGCTCTATTTGTTAAATTTGCAAAACAAATGGGGGAAGACAAGAAATTGTATTTCTTTTGCAAATTTGTAACACAAAAGTGAGGAGCACTTAAAACAAATAAAACTTGTTTATTTTGCAAAATTAGAAAAGATAGGCAATTGTTTATTGTCACATATTTGCAAAATTGTAAGACAAGGAGGAGATAAAAACATATCAATTTTGTGCACAACACACATTCATATTTTATTGTAAAAATTAAAAGGTGCATTTTCGATTTTACTCGACACCTTCATTGGCAAATTAGGTGCATTTTCGGTTGCATCCGACACCTATGTGATAAGAATTTTATCGGCATTCTTGTTTGATTATTGCATTATTTATTTTTGCAATTATAAGTCATAGAATCAAGAACACTCCATATTCCAAAATTTCATAATAAAATTGTGTTAACCATTGCACAAATTTAAAGCCAATATTCATTTGATATTCTCTCCTACAAATAAAAACCCCTAATTCACTCTATTTGTTTGGCTTAAATTCCTAAAATTGATTATCTTTCATCTCTTATTCAAGAGGATTTTTAGGCAGGTGCCATTAAATATCTTTTTGAGTGAATTATATTTCATTTCTTATTTTTTTGGCTTAATTTCCTCTAACTGATTATCTCTCTTCAAGAGAATTTTCAGGCAGGTGCCATTAAATATCACTTAAGAGTGAAAGAAATATCATCTTAGTACAAATTGTAGGACCTTCATCATGACAACTATCAATAAATACTTAAGTGACACACAATTGCTAAATGATCCTAACTATTCAGCATGGAAAACTAAGATGAAAGCCATATTGACTATAGAGGACATGTGGTATTTAGTTGATGGCACTGAAACAAGACCCGCATCACCAAGATTAGATCAAAAAGTATGGGACAAAAAAGAACAATCCTCTTCTCATGTTGATACTCGTTGCAACTACTGATGAGATCCAGCCTCACATAAGTGAAGCTAAAACTGGTAAAGTTGCATGGGATGCACTTAGTACCATTTTTTAAGGTAAGAATCAATAAAATGTTCTAAACCTTCAAATACAACTTCATACACTCCATATGAAGTCAGGTGAATCAGTAGAACTATTCCTCTGCAAAGTGGCAGATCTGAAGTCTAAGCTTAATGCTTTGGAGGCCAAAGTTGAAGACACCATTTTGACTTCAGTAATCTCGAGAGCTTTTCCCAAATCCTACAAAATTTTGATTACATCCCTTAATGTTTCACAAAGAGTTGTCACCTTTGTGGAGTTAGTCAATTTGCTTCAAACTGAGGAAGCAAATCAACTCCAAAATGATGAAGTGTCGAACAATGCACTTTATTCAAACTATAAGGGTGATAAGAAGAAAGGAAACTTTCAAAAGGGAGGATCATCCTCAAAGGGTAAGGGAAAGCAATCTCAAAAGAGGTTTTGCTCACATTGTAAAAATGACAACCATGACACCAATCGGTGTTGGTTCAAAAACAAGCAAAACAAGAAAGATAAAGGCACAACACATAAGCAAAACAAAGGCAATATTGCTAGTGAAGTGTCTAGTTTCGATTATGATTCTGGTTTAGAAAAAGCACACAAAGTGCTCCTTGCTAAGACAATATTGTAGAGGGAAAACACATTTTGTCACCTTAAGCAAACACCATTTCCTCTCTATATTTTTTAGGCTTCATAAATAGCATAAGTTTTTGTTTGAAGTACTTGTAATAAAGGGGTGTTTGTACCTCTTTTAAGCTTCATAAATAGCAAACTCTCATTGTTTGAAGTTCTTGTAACAAAAGGAGGGAATTTTCTGGTGTAAAATTTGCCTAGGAGGCAATATTTGTACAAATCCTTCACAAAGCTTATTAAGTTGCACATATTTTGCAATTAAGTGGGGATATTCATTTCTTTTCTTCACAATGTTTTTGTAAAAAGAGAAGAAAACTTATAAGGGTGCATTTTCGGCATCGACCAACACCTTAGTCAAACTTCTTTCAAAAGTTGCAACATGTTTTGCAACAAGAAGGGGGGAACTTATAAGGGTGCATTTTCGGCAGCGACCGACACCTTAGCTACCTTATCTTTTGCAAACTCATATTGTAAACTGAATGAACCTCATATGAAGTGATATTTTCTACTACACCTAGCGATTTTTGTGGCTGGTTACCCATGCAATTTGGTTGGATGATGAGATTACTGTAAGGACATTCATTGGTGTGAAGAAAAAGTGAGGAATGACCACATTTTTGCATAGGAGCAGCCAGAGCACTGTGACAGAGCAAGAACCAACAATTCAACATCTTTTTCACTGTATTGGTGCAGTTATATACATTACCCAAATAATGTAATAAGGGGGAATGTTAGAGTAATATTCCATTCTTTGGGATATTTATCCTTTTACTCCACTAGGTAAAATAGGTAGTATATTGCATTATACTACATAGATTATTACATTTACTTTTTACTACTTACCATGGAGATATTTACTGTTATAAATATCTACTGGTAAACCTAGATTAGTATCTAAAATATCCTATGTTAGATATTTTAGATTAGTTGTTAGCACACACTTCTCTTCCTAGGTTAGTTTTTAGTGCACTCTTCTCTTAATGCATCTGTTAGCGTTAATAGTGCTAATAGGTTATACTTTCTATTTTGTAACCTATATAATGCTTAGACATTTCTAAGCCATATCTAATGTTGAATTATTATTATTTCATTTCATTGTCATTGGCTAATTTATTACAACGCAACACCCGTACCTTCAAATATTCATCTCATAAGGTGAGCTAAGTCCATGCTAGGATCATTGTTGCTGCTGAAAACGTGTCGATCTCTCAATGTAAAGTCAACCCAAAGCCTCATCCTAAAGGAATCATGGCTTTCAATCTCGACATCCAAAAAGGCATCCATAAGCAGACCCCTCCCAAGGTTGATCACTCCCTTGTCAGATGGACTCCACCTCCACGCTTCCTCAAACTCAATTTTGATGGTGCAACCAAAGGAAATCCAGGTGTTGCAGGTGCAGGGGGTATTATATGGGACCATAAGGGCAAAATCATCCTGGCCTACACGAAGAACCTAGGGTTCAACTCCAGGTACTTTATCGAAGCTCGGGCTCTCTACCAAGGTATTATCTTGATCCATAATCTTCATATTCCCAATGTCGTAGTGGAAGGTGATTCTAGAAATATTATCGCCAGCCTGCCCCCTGGGTCCTCCAGCTCTTCGTGGAACATTTCTAGTATGATCTCTGAAGTTAAACAACTGTTATGCTCTTTCTCAGACTCAAAGGTGACTCACACCTATAGGGAGGGTAACCTAGCGGCTGACCAGTTAACAAACATTGGAATCTTAGAGTTTGGCCTTATGGTGTGGAAAGACTCCTTCCCCTAAGTGATCATCTATGCCAATGTAGCTGATATCACCAATCAATAAGTCGATGTGGGCCGAAATGGAAAATCTAAACCATAGGTTTCACACCCGCACCCACCTTAGCAGATTAATTTGTCAACCTAGTACCAATGTGGCAAGTCTCCACCATGGCACCATGAGGCTGGACTTAGATCATATTTCATGTACGAATTTCTTTTGGATCAAGCTTACCCATGTGGTTCTTTCCAATATTTGCATGAGTAGGTTTTTATGCAGTTGCAACCAGTTTTCATCCCTGAATTGGAGACTCACTCAGGATTTCGGGTTCACATGGAACTGGGAGAGTTATACCATCAAAAGGGATCACCTTGGAAATAGCTTCACCCCCTTTTTTGGCATCGACAAGTATGCCTGGCCATTGGGAATGTTGGCCCCTAATGCCCATGTCCTCAATCGGGTCATTACAATGGTCCTCATGCTCCCTAGCCTTTTAGCTTATCCCATCAATTTTAGCCGACCTCTGCTGACTCTTCATGACCTCTCTAATGCCGCTTCGACAAGTTGCACTATCAACACTAGTGTGGACTTGGATGTTCAGCTTTTCTTCCTTGTGGTGGCTACCCACGTCACCTACCTTACACTTATCCACCACGTCCACCTTTCCACTGAGGATTTTTGTCCCCCTCATCATGACCCATACTCATCCACCCCTATAGTCGATTGTGGTGTCATTTCCAAGTCCCTCCACCTGGCTCTCCCCGTTGGTTGGTGTGCCTTTCCACCCGTGTCACCAAATTTTTTCTCGATTCGGGTGATTTCGAGCACGAGCCATCTTGGATGGGGGACTCTTTTAGTGGTGTGTTATTACGTTATTTCCATCACCCTTCCTTCTCATCTTGTTTGCCACCCTCTCATCTTTTGCCTTTTGTTTTGCTCTTGCGTCTTCACCATGGCCAAAATAGAACCTGCGTCCCTCCACCTAACCCCCCTTGTCGAGGATATCTTTAGGGACCATGACCTTCTTAACTTTTTACAGCATTTCCATGGAGCTGAGCCAAAAATTTCCATGGAATTTATCTGTTCATGGAACAGGGGGTATGTCATTGTTCGAGGAATGGGCTTCATAGTTATGATGGATCTCCTAGCGAAGGTAATTGGCCTTCCCAATGATGGCAAGATTATCAATCAGGAGAAACACTCCCTCCAAGGGGAATTGGCCTTATTGAGAGATAAAGGAGAATCCCTAGGCAAAGAAAATGGTGGAATAGTTAGGGAGACGCTCTCGAAAACTTGGGACATAGTGATGATAACAATGCTACAATATTTCACTCTCAATAATCCATCTATTGTTTTGCAAATCTTCCACCTTGCTTTCTTGAATCACCTCAGAGGAAATAAAATAATCAATATTTTGGATTACAAGTTTCGATCGATGGAGAGGTCAATATTGAACATTAAAAGGGGGCTTCCTCCTCCCCCGTCCATCAGGGCCTTCACCATGTACTATTAAGGTTTGTGGTGGTGGGACAGAACCACATAGTGGCGGTGCCTATCGAGCCTCCCCTCATCATCGGAGGGCTGACCAATGAGGGAGTAGAAGCTAGTGGAGACACCCTAGCCCCCCGATTGATGGCACTCCGAGCTCAACGACCAGGATAGATGACACCCTAAATTCTCAAAAGTCTGAACCCCGTCGATACTGCATCTGTGCCAAGGTAGGAAGCAATAAGAGGAAGGCTCTGCTTGTTATTGATGACACCTTAGATGACTCCCTCTCCTTCTAGACCAAAAAATAGAAGCAGGCTAGGTTTTTGATTCACAATGAACGGACCTCTGTGCAGGATCCCCTCCTAACTTCCCATGTGATGCACTTCCTAAGCCTCACTGACCACGGGCACATCCAGAAGATTCAGGACCTACTCAATGCACTTGGTTGAGTGGCCAAAACCATCTCCTCCCTCTTGACATAGGTGGATTCCCTCCTTGAGGAGTATAAGGGCTAGTTTGAAATCATTGAGGAATTCAAGAGCCTGGCGGGGGATAACCTTGTTGGTAATGGCCTTGGACCCAATGCTTGATCTTGGTTGGAGGTGGATTCCCAACGGTGGGGTCTCTCCTTGTTGATCCTTATCTAGTTTTTGTTGGTTTTGGTTTGGTATTTGGTCTACCCCTACGTGGGATTTTTGTTGGCTTTAAAATATGCCCATTTGTGGACTTCTGTAGTTAGATGTTGTTGCCCTTGTGTGGGCGTTGTTCTATAGTTAGATTTTTTTGCCCCTGTGTGGGTCTCCGGTTTGTTTCTGTATAGCGGTTGTAGCTTCTCCAGATGGACGGTAGGATGACCTTCCTAGTGGTTGAATGTCTCTTTGGAGCTTTTGGTTTTTGTCTAGTATTGTAAAAGGTTACGAGACCCTTTCAAAACCCCTTTTCACCAATAAAAAAAATAATGAATGTAGGGATGAGCTATTTAAGCAATTTTATTTGGAATTTAACTTAGTCAAATTGGAAACTACTAGTGCTTATTTATTAGTGTTAACTCAATCCAAGTGATTTAATTATAATACCAATATAACAAGAGTCGTTTATAATAATAACTTAGTCTTGTTGTGCAATGTGCTACAAAAAAAAATTCCCTTAACAAAAGTTTTTCATAAAAAAATATTCTTTATATAAATTTAAACTTATCAATTTCTTCTTAAAATAAAATTAACCTCTACAATAAGTTATAAGTTTGGACAAAAATTTAAAGAAATGTTAACTTATAAATCTACAATTGATTATTTACTGAAAACTAAACATCATATAGTATTAGTTTGACTAGTTATATTCCTCAACTTTCAAAACATTCTAGGAGCCCCATGTTCAAATTGCGCCAAGTAATACATGCATAATTTCCAAGTCATTGTAATAGAAGAGGTATTAAAGTGGAACAAAATGCCATCATAGGAATTTAAAAATTACCAATATCAATATATGGTCATGATGTAATATGAACGAGGCTCATTTCTTATAAAATTTGAAGCATTCAATCTAATCAAGAAACACAATTACTGATTTTGTATACTAATGAGATAAATAAAGATAAAGCATATGAGAACAAATGCACATAGCTTGATATTACTTGTATAAACTTGTACAATGAAATATGGAACTAGGAGTCCATAATATAGATTTGACAAATAACCTTTGATATCCCTCAAGTAATCCTTTGAAATTATTACATATCAACTAATGTAATATACTCTAACACCCCTCGTATTACATTATTTGAGATGAATTTTTCTTGACCTGCATAGATAATCTTTGAATGTTTGGAACTTGTTTCTCCCTAGAGATTTTGTGAATATATGCAAGTTTTTCTTAGTAGGAATATGCTTCAAGTTGATATGACGATTCTGAAAATGATCTGTAATAAAATGACACCGAGCTTCACTATGCTTAGTTTGTTCATGTACAATTGGATTTTTGATCAAATTAAGTACTCCTTGATTATCACAATGTATTAGAGTTGGAGCTCTTTTGATTCCCATGTTTGATAAGATATATTGTAGCCACAAGGTCTCACAAACTATATCTCGTGCTGCACAATATTTTGCTTCAGTAGATGACTATGCCACTTTATGTTGTTTCTTATTGTGCCATGTTATTGATCATGAGCCAAGATAAAATATGTACCCTGAAGTGGATTTTCTATCGTCAATAGGACCAACATAGTCAGAATCCAAATAACCTTGTAGAAAAAAAACTTTAACATTCTTCATATACGTTAGTCCATAATATGTAGTTTTCTTAACATATTGCAATACTCTTTTTGCAGCTTTCCAATGACTTATTCTTAGTTCTTGCATGAATATTGACAGATCATTCACAAAAAAGACTATATCAGGTCGAGTATAAGTTAAAAACAAAATATTTCCAGTTAATTGATGACAACTTGTAGTTGAAATGAAAGGTGTTCCATCATTTTTGGATAATTGAAGTCCTTGTTCCATAGGTGTATCTTTAGGCTTACAATTACTCATTTTATATTTTTCAAGTAAAGCCTTTGCATATTTTATTTGTGTAATTGTAATATTGTCTTTATTTTGATGAATCTCCAGACCAAGATAATAATTCATAAGTCCTAAATTAGTCATCTCAAAACCTTTCTCAAAATATTTCTTTACCTCACTTATTAGATTCTCTGAACTTCCAATAATTACTATATCATCGACATATACTATGAGAATTAAAATATCATTTCCAACTTTCTTTGTATATAGGTTTGGATCTGATGTACTTCATTTGAAATTGTGCTGCAACAAGTGATTATTAATCTTTATGTTCCATGCTCTAGGGGCTTGCTTTAGACCATATAAGGATTTATTTAATTTGTAAACCTTTTGTTCTTGGCCTTTGACAACAAATCCTTCTGGTTGTGACATGTGTACTTCCTCTTCTAAATCACCATTAAGAAACGCATTATTTACATCCATTTGATGAAGTTTCCAACCACGATGAGCTGCTAAAGCACACATTGTTATGATAGTAGTCATTCTAGTTGTCGATGTAAATGTTTCTTCATAGTCAATTCCCTTTGTTTGAGTATATCCTTTGGCTACTAATCAAGCTTTGTATTTGTTAAGTGACCCATCTACTTTATACTTAATATTATAAACCCATTTGCAACCTACTACCTTCTTCCTTGGAGGTAGTTCTACTAGGTCCCATGTTTTATTCTTTTGTAATGATGAATATTTTGATTCTATATTTGCCTTCCAATGTAAATGATTTAAGGATTGAAGTGTCATTGTCGATTTTGATATGATACTTAGCAATCCTCTGTTTATTCTGCTTTGACTACGATTTTGAGGTCTTGTAGTAGTAAGATTAGGTATTTGTTCTAGATTTGATTCTCTGAGTGTATTCCTAAGCCATATTGGTTCCTTCCTTTGAGAAATTGTAGAAGTTTTCATACATTCACTTTGTTCATCTTGAGATTCAGACTTTGTTTCTTCATTTGATAAGTCTTTTTCTAAGAAATTTAGAAGAATTTTGAATCATTATTTTGTTCTTCAATTTCCACCTTAATTTTCTCATCAAAACTACCTCTTTGCTTATGTATACTTTCTTTGCACTTGGATCAATTATTCTACCAAACATAGTTTTTCATCTAGTTTTATAGTCTTTTGTTTCGGAATATGCATATAAGCTTTGCATCCAAAAAATCTCAATTTGCTAATATATGGTTTTTGTCCCGATCATGCTTCTTCTGGTGTAACATTCTTGAGTATTCTTGTAGGCAATCTATTTTGTAAGTATATTGTTATTTTAACTACTTCTTCCCAATATTGATGATCAAGGTGAGCTTCATTTAACATACATCTCACCATTTCCATAATTTATTTGTTTCTTATTTTGACAATCCCATTTTGTTGTGGTGAATATGTTGTAGTAAGTTACCTTTTTATTCCATTTTCTTCTAGAAATAGATTGAATTCTTTGAATACAAATTCACCTCCTCTATTTGAATGAAGAATTATAAAGTTTGAAATTTTTAAATAATTCAAGGCTTCAGATTTGTACATCATAAAGTATACCCACATTTTTCTAGTTTGATCATAAAAAAATAGTTGAAAATACTTGTCCCCCAATACTAGTAACATTCATTGGACCACATAAATTGTATATATTAACTCTAATGGTTGCTGAAATCTATGTTGACGAAGTTCAAAAAGAATTCTATGTTGTTTTCTTGCCAAATATTGTGGAAAAACATTAGATTCCCAAGGTAGATTTGGTATCTCTTCAACCATTTGATATTTGACCATTTCATTTATAGATGATGCACTGGTATGTCCCAAAATTTTTATGCCATAGATATTTTGTTCTTGATGTTTTAACTAAAAGAGCTAAATGTGTAGTAGTATCCAAAACAAATAGACTACCTTTATAGGAACCTGAAGCTATCATTTTTTCTTGTTTGATAATATGACATTGTTTTCTTCCATTGATAACTTTGAATTCTACTATCATGTCTTGATCCTTGAGTTGAGAAATTGAAAGAAGGTTGGTAGTCAATCCAATAACATATAACATATTGTTAATGATTCCTTTTCCTTTTATTATATTGATCAGAATATTTCCTATCCCTCTTACTTCATAAGTCTTACTATCTACTATAGCAACTGGTTTCTCATTTTTTCTTGTAGAGAATCAAACCATTGTTTGTTTCTAGTCATATGTTTACTTGCTCCTGAATCTATGTACCAATAATCCATAATTATTTTATCTTTAAATAAATCTTTCAATTTTCTAGTTTTATGAAGTTGACTACCTTATGACTCCCTAATTAGAAATTTAGAAAACAAAGATATTTGCAAATTTAATATTCCTATTTCGATGTAGAAATCCTTATTCCTCCAAGTTAAACTATTTGCAAATATTTCTATGCAATTTGAATTTCAAAATAGAATAAAGTAATTCTAAAACTTTTCAAATTAAATACATCTTACTTCAATAATCTTCCAAATTATTCAATAGAACTTCTAAGGTTATCATTCATCAATTCATTTCCTTATTTCTCCACCCATTCAATTAATATCAAGTATAATATATTAATTAACCTTAATCTTAGTAATAGTATTCCTTATACCTCCTTAATATTTGTAAAGAATTAAATCAATTCGAATATTCTATACCTCCTTGTATATGGTGTGCTGAATTGGGGTCTTCAAATCTTTGATCTCCTTCTACATATTTGTTAGCCTCTCTGTTCTCCAATATTGGGTCTTCAAGTCTTTGATCTCCTTCTACGTATTCACTGGCCTATCTATCCTCCAATATTCCCTCCTTTATGATGCGCTCCACGTTATTCAAGAACTTTGAAATCTCACTTTATACAACTTGGCTCTCATGCATTAATTGTGTGCAAGAAATGTTTTCTTCTCCCATGAAGGTGGTTGGCATTCCTTCTGTGACATGACATGTGGCAAAAAATATCTTCACTTCCTCATAAAGATGTTATCAAGTGGCACTCAATGTTCGAACATTACAATTTTGATTCCTTTTTCCCTAACGCTATGTATGATCTTTGCAATTTTTATGTCTTGAGTAAATAATATTCCAAGAGCTTTATAAATACACCAAATGAAATGGCACTCGATATTTTTGTTTGATGATGATTATGCTTCAACATAATGGCTCTTTAGCTCCCTCCTCAATGGTTGTTCAACTTGACGCTCTTTCTTGGTGCTCTATTCAATGCAATCATTTTCTCTTCCTTATGGTGGTTACAAACTTAAACATTATCTCTTCCTTATATGCTCAAGTGATTTAACCAGCTTTCAACGTATCTTTCAGATCTCCATGATGTCTCTTAGCTTCTAATGCTTCAACTCCTTCTATAAATAGTTATGCTTCCTTATCCTTGCTTGGTAGCTCTATCTTTCAAGCTCAATGACTCTCCTTACTTACATGGTGGCTCTTCCTAGGCAACTCTTAGATGCGTGTACCCCTGTGCTATGGTTGTTCATCTTTGTGGCAGCTTGACTTCTCTCCTATGGTGATCAAACTTCACTTTTTGGTGGAACTTCCTAGTTTGACATTATTTCTATCTACTGATGATGTTTTAGCTTCCTTTTTCTATACCTCCAATGTTTGGTTTGCTTCTCTTTGGACTACTCTTTTCCTTGCTCTATAATATTGTTGTTTGGTTATTATTTCACTATGCTTATACTCCATTTTTTTACTCTTTCTAACTCTTTATTTTGTTGTAGATTCTAAGGTGGTGAAGATGCTTGAATTCAACTCCTATTTACTGCCTTCAATGTTGCAATATGATGCTTCCAAATATTTTTATAAATAAACTCTTTAATGCTAAAACAAAATACTTTTTTCGAACACTAATTTGCAATCCCTTTTTAATCTCCTTACTTGCTTACTTGCTTGTTTCTTTGTTGTCCAAACTCATTGTCCACAAACTTAAAAAATTACAGTTTTACTCCTCCAAATGCTGCTCAAAATATTGGAAACTCGTAGTTGGTTTCCTTCTCAAAATTTTGGCCAAGTTGAGGTCCTATCTCCTTCCAAGTATGTTGCTCGAAAATCTGTAATTTACATTTCTAGTTGCTACCAATATGCTGCCTCAAAACTTCTCCTTTCTTATTCCAAAAAGCTTCCAAGAAAATCTAAAATTTGCAGCTTTCAATGCTTCCTAAAAAGCTATCTCCTTACTATCCAAAATATAGATTTATCTCCTTCGAATGCTACCCAAATTTGCAGTCCAAAATTCTTCAAATGTTGCTTCAAAAATATGCAACCTTCTTCCTCGAACTTTCTTCAAATCTCCTCTAATGGCCACTTTCTAATCCTTCATTGTGTTAGAGTATATTACATTATTGGGTACATTACTAGAGTAGAATTTTACTTTAGAGTAAAGTTATGTAGTTACTTTCTTATGTAAAAAATGCACAAGTGTTCGAATATGCAATGATGTATATGTGCATGTAGTCCACATGTACATGAGTCATAAGATAGAGTCAAAGGTAGAGTGAGGGCCAAGGAACTTATCTTTCTATATATAGGCCTTACAGTGAGAGACTAAAAAGTGGAGAGAATATAGTGTATAGTATAGATTGGTAGAGGAGTACAATGTAGTTTCTTTAAAAGAGTTTGTGGGATGTTCATGTTCTCCATTGTACTGCATTGTACTACTTTTGTGAGCTTTCACTAATGGCATATTTTTGAGTTATTTTAGAAGCTTATCTCTTTGTGTTCATGCATATTATAGTGTCATTATCATATAGATATCATAGCTTACTTATCTTGCATCTTGTGGTTGCATTTCCTATATCATATACTCATTAAAAGCTAAAGATGGTATCAGAGTACATGATATATTGTTAAGAAATAGGGAGAGCCACAAGTGAGATTGAGAGGAATCCAAAAATTTCATTTTCAAAATTTTTGAGATTGCATTTGGCTAGAGTCTTTCCATAGGGTTGTAGAAAAAATCGTGAAGACTAGGACTCAACATTAATTCCACTAGATTGACAAATCAACTAGTGAAGATTGATTATCTCTAGATTTATAATTTCTTCTATTACAATCATAATACTTTATTGTAGGAAAAATGAGATTTAAAGAAAGTTGGGAAGCTCCCTATAAAATATCTAGGAAGAATATCTTCTTTAGAATCAATCTAGCACCATAAGCAACAAATAAAAGAATGAATATTTGAAGGCCTATAGAAAAGCTCCCATTGCTAGAGATTGCAGACCTATAGAATGTAGAAGATGAAAAGGCCATACAAGCCTTGTTGTTGATTCGAGGAAGAGACTCCAAAGAATATTCTAAGAGAATATTGGAGGTTGTTGATCTCCATTGAAGACTATAAATAACATATTGAAGAGACTCCATAGAAGAGTCTCGATGAAGATAGGAGATTGGTGACTTCACCTTGAAATAGTAGAATAAATCAATTTGAGAAGTTGAAGAGACCTACAAGAGGTCCCATTGAAGAACTTCTAATTTTGGAAGAGATAGAGGACTAGTAAAAATCCTATTCCTGAAGTAGCAGATTTTAGAGGTCTAAGAGGGAGATCTCATTGCCAAACTTCCATAGTAGAAGATTGAAGAAATGTCTCATTGAGAAGACCAGAGAAGCTCCAAGATAGAAAACCCTAGAAAAGAGGTTTCAAGGATAAATAAGAAGGCTTGGAGAGCCTCATTGAAGGGATTCGAATAAGGCCATTGAAAGCGTTCTTAGGAGAAATCATTGGATAAATTTACCACCAAGGAGTTCCTGATAAAGGAAGAACTTGGGACAATTATCGCCATCCGACAACAAGCCCAAGGGAGAAGTATTTGGTAAGAAGCTTGCCAAATTTCGGAGGAGATTGGTGAAGACCTCAAGAATTTCAAATTATTGAGAAGAAGGCCTATATTGAAGTCAAAATTTGACAAGGAGGTTGAAGAAGAAATGAGCCAGACATTACTACCAAACCTAAGAGGTTTGAATATTACCATTTGATAGCTATAAGGCACATTTCAGAGATAGGGTTTTGTTGAATCTACAACATAATACTAAAGGGTTCTTGAGATAAAATTTCAACTACAATTTGGAGGAGTTTCCTACAAAATTTTTAAGATTCAAGAACAACATTTATGTATAAATATTGACTGTGAAAGGGCAACGATTAGGACAACAAAACTAGCTGCAAAACCTCTGATTTCTAGGATACATCTCGAAGGAGAGTTGAATCCACCAAACTACAAAATCAAGTAGCAAGTTAGAAGAATTAGAAAGCTGCAAATTGGTGAGTTACAAAGCTATTTTGGACAACCAAGAAGAGCTACGATTTAATCAAACTAAGGGTAACAAAATTGGTGAATCAAATTATCAAGATATCCATTATATATAGATAGTTGAGGTAAGCAAATTTGGTGCATAAGGTTCATTAGTTGAACTTTAATTATTTGGTTCGTTATAAAGTTCCATTAAGCACCATATTAGAGTTATAGTTGCAAAGAGAATATTGCATGTCAAATTCTTCAATGGAGTGCAGAAGGTAGTTTCTAATAAGGTTAATACATACACATTAAAATAGGAGATATATTTTGAAAGAAATAAAAGTATCATCTTCCTATTACATTACTCTTGAGTGAAAGTTGCAAAGATTTTTAGTGCTTTTGAAAGTTATTATTAGTGCATCTTACAAGCTACTTTGAAGGAGCAATAAGGTAAAATTACTAATGCACTATTCTAACTATTCTTAAGTACACTAAATTGGAGATATTATTAGTGCTTTATATTGGTTACCCTTAAGATATTTAATGTGCATTAAGAGCTTATCAAAGAAGGAAGTTTTAGTGCACAAAATAGGGTAAGATCAAAGTGTCTAGAGATACTATTTGGTGCACAAAACCTACAACTTATTATGGCATAGAGAAGCCACCAAGAGGGTGTTTGATCTGTAAAGTGCCACACCATGGATTCACCTCTACATACAGATCTATAAATTATGCTTAATCCTGCAACTTATGTTCGTTAAATATGTTCGTGCTTAGACTGTTGCTTAGATATCTGATCTACTTATCAAATATTTAAATGCAAATATTATAGAAAATAAATCACACACACACCATTATAAATTTCAAGAGAACACAAGAATTATGTGGAAACCCCAAAATGGGTAAAACCATGATCAAAGAGATTTCTATAGATTTTTATTGAAAATAATAATTTGATTACAATCCTTACTGTGGTATTAGATTGCAATATTTCCTTCTCCAACTTTGCTCCCCCTACTTTGATGTCTTTTATGCTCTTTTGTTCTTCCACTGTAGATCTGGCAATCAAACCATCACCATATGTTCTGCAAGAATTTTCCACCATCTGTTTTGAAAACTCTGCCACATTGTGTTGTGTGAATAGATGTCATAAAGTGATGTGCAACCATTTGCTACTAAGTGTTGTGTAATAATTTTCCACTAAGTGTTGTTCAAAACTGCCACCAAGTGTTTGTGCTAAACTGCCACTCAGTGTTGTGCAAAGCTGCCACCAAGTGTTTGTGCTAAACTGCCACTCAGTGTTGTGCTAAACTTACACCAAGTATTATGCGAAAGAAAGTCATTTTTATTAAATGCTTAGAGCCTCCTTTTCTTAAATGGGTGTTGGTAATTAAATCCACCCATTTTATTAAATGGGTGTTGGTTATTTAAAACCAACCCATTTTATTAAATGGGTGTTGGTTATTTAATACCAATCCATTTTTAATTGGGTGTTGTTATTTAATACCAAACCATTTTATTAAATGGATGTTGGTTATTTAAAACCAACCCATTTTATTAAACGAGTGTTAACCACTCATTGAATGATGGAAGTTAAGCTAGTTTTCCTCCATGCTCTGTTTTGACAACTGTTGATTGCTTTGAAGTGAGGATTTTATTTGGAGCTCCTTCCACACTTCTTGTAGATGACTTTTTTAATTGGTCTCATAATAAAGACCTCCCCCATTGGAGGATTTTTGTCCCTCATAATCATCTTTATTCAGATGAGAATATTGTTTCTTATCTTGCTTCTTGGAGATCTATTTTGCCTTGCTTAGAATTTTACCTTTGCGGTTGCTAGGTTTGCTTGAGCTACAATTTTCATATCCATAGATAAAATTAGAAACACCATTCTACATATTGGACCATTAGACATATCATTGCAAGTTAGCTACTATTTTGTGCACACTAAAATGACCAGCAACTAGTGATGTGTGAGCTTCCCTTACTAGTTGTAAGCGTTTATCTCCCTTGGGCACACAGAGCTTTCCCTCTTTGAACAAAAAGTATTTTTTCATATGAAAAACCTCACTAGATTTTCCTTGCACTCCATTTTTCAACTACTTATACTTCTTCCCAAGTTCAACATCTTCTTCATACTGCCCCTTGTACTCTTCGAAAGAAAAAGACTCATATTCATTCTTTTGTTGGGGAGTACAATTGATTGCTTCTACCTTCTTACTAAACTATACATTATTTTTCATGCCCTTTATCATCAAAAACACGAATATATTTCTTACACTCACCAAATGCTTGGTCTGCTGCGTTGCCACAAGCTGAAGTTTATTTTCCAACCTGTTGGGATTAATCACATAGGTGATTCTACCTTTCTTCAACTCCCTAACATTGCACCTTTGCTTAAACAAAGCATCCCTTTCCATAAATATGGGCTACCAAAAATTACTTGGCAAATATCAAGAGGTACTACATCACAAATAATTACATCATGAATTTTTTTTTAATAGAAAATTATAAAGTATATTGTTTGGTTACCTGTAGCTCCACATCCTTTTGCATCCATCCCAATGGATATGGTTGTGGATTATCCACAGTCTTCAATCCCAACTGCTTCACTAGATCCTCAAAAATTAAATTTCATTGGGATCCACTGTCAAATAATGTTGTAATTTTCTTCCTTTGCACTTGTGTGTAGACCCAAAATAATTCTTCTTTATTGGCCTCTGAAGCTTGTTCCTTCTTCTTAGAGGTTTGCTCCTACCCTAAAGGTTTAATTCTAGTAGCACACACTACATTTCTTTCATCCTCTTCCTAAAAACACCCTTCTTCCTCCTGATCAACCTTTTTAGCAAAATTAGCAGATTTGTTCTTTCCCTTGTTCCATCATATTGGCCTCTTTTTAGGGTGTAGATTCCAACAGTCCTCACTTGAATGAGTGTTAACATTACAATCCTTGCAATTTTTTTCATTCTTTTGTGATTTGGTGGTTGTAGCCCCTGATTTCTTCTTGCCTTTACTGCTAGAACCCTTGGTTTTCTCTGCAGGCTTGGAGGGTTTAGATGAAGTTGATGCCTTATTATCTTTCATTGGATTTCTAAACCTCTGTAGACACCAAAATCCAGCCACTTGCAAGTCATCTATACCTTCCTGTCAGCCACATGTCAATCATCCATCTTTCCCGCCATTATTTGGCCCAAATCCACACTTTCCCGCCATTATTTGGCCCAATTTCACCTTTCTCGCCATTTTTCATCCCCAAATTTATTTAAATTAATATATATATATATATATATATATATATATATATATATATATATATATATATATATATATATTTTTTAATATTTTAATATATATATTTAAATAATAGTTTAAGTGATTTAATCTGAGCCGTCCATCCTTCATTTAATCTCATCCGTCCATCCATCTTAATCCGTTTCACAACCAAGATTTATTCTCTACCCTTGGATCCAATTTAATCTTAGCCACACGTTCAAAGTGTCGTTAAAACCCTAAAGTGTGCCCTAAGAGTAGATTATAAATTGAGTCACTTTGATGGCTCAAACCCTATCTTTTCTACTTCTATCCTGGATCTTTTCTATCTTCTGGACTTCTTCTATCTCCTTTTCTGATCCCCTCTATCTCTCTTCTGCTACCTTTTCGTCGCATCCATCGTCGCATCCATCGTCACATCCATCGCCGCTTCCATCGCTGCTTTCGCCGCCATCTCTTCTGCAGCATTCTGCAGAATCCCCCATTCTTATCGCAAGTGCCCACGGGCGTTTACCCCTTTACCAAGTTCCCACGGGCGTTTACCAAGTGCCCACGGGCGTTTACCAAGTGCCCGCGGGCGTTTACCTACAGCCACAGACTCAGACCGACGTCTGAAACCTTAATCCAGAAGCACGCGGGCGTTCAACGAGTGCACCAGGGCACCTTCTGCAACCGATATGACAACCACATTACTTCTAGGTGTCGCCTGGTCTAGCTGCGTTAAATAGAAAAATAGGTATAAATTAGTTTAAAGCAAGTAATTTCTTTTTTTTATTGATTTGTTGTTGAATTCCTGAATTCTATTTTTCTAGGGTTTTAGATTGTTTCTGAGGGCTCACACAGTGGAGCCCTCTTATTAATTTCTAACTCCTTGATAGTGTTAATGTGTGCAAGTTTTTGACAGCAGATACGGTTTATTGATTGCAGCTGATTAAGCTGGAGTGGTCCAAGCAAGGGATACAACAAAGCCCACTCACTCTGTTGGGATTGAAGATACATTCTTCGGAGACGCCACCATTTGTGCCAGCTAGGGTTTCGAAGAACCCTAGCACAAATTGTAATCTTGTATCACAAATAAAGGGTTACAGGCCCAGTTGTATTCAAAAAGGAGTTTTTAAACTCCACTGATTAATAATAATCGTTTGTTTTGTGCAACTTTCCTGTATTCCATTATTGTGGTTTTATCTTTTGTTTGGCGTTGTATTTTTAATCTACAAATGGTGATCACGATGGGACCCCCTAGGGTTTCATATTTTTAATACTTGCTTTACTAATCTATTCCTGTTTTCTGTTTTATTTTGCAGGTTCCAGAAATCGCGAAATTCGTTGTTCCAGCGAACTAGGGTTTTTGAGTTTGCAGAAAATGCAACAGACGCAGAGGGGCGTCTGGAAGTCCAATACGAAACGTAGAGGTGTGTTTAATCCTGTGCAGACTCCCGTGGGTGTTTGAAGTCAGTTTCAGAAAAGCGTAGGCTTCCAAGTAAGTCTTTGTACTTTTTACGTTTTTGGTTTTTACTCGCCATATTTTGTTTCTTTTTCAGATCATTACTTTAAAATGAACAAAAACTAAGTAATCTGGAAAAGAACAGATTATTTTTAATTACATTTTTCTTTGCATTGCATTATTGATTGTTGCTTGCATTAAAAAAAAAAAAAAAAAATTTGCATACCTAGCTGCATATTAGAATAGCTACGAATTATTTGTTTTAATTATCTAAGTAGGACTATTGATCGGTTCCCTCGTCCTCTCCAGCTCCAACAGCCACCAATGGTGGCTCCCACCTCGGCTCTGCGGCCATCCATGCTGCATACTCAGCTGTTACCCCGACGTCGTCCACGTCGAGGATCTCCATGTCCTCATCGTCCTCTGTCGCCTCCCTCCATGGCTCGGCACACGGCAAATCCCCCTCTAATCTGTGCCTCCGATAGCGCACTGGCTCATCGAGGACATCCTATCTCAATCCGACCTGGCGGAGCACTCGAGACATCTGTATGTACTCCGCCTCGTTGTGGCCCCGGCCCACTACCCATCTAGCCTCGTCGCACCCGTCTCAGATGCTCTCCATCACCGATCCACCTCGCCTCCCACCGGGGCCTCCAAATGACTTGGGCATCTGTCAAGTCTGCCCATAAACTCCTATACCATTGCCCCGATCTCACGGGGTGGCTCGACTGTCTCTCCTCCGCCACTGGCCATCTCCTACCATAAGCCCGGCTCATGTCCCAGTAAGCACATGGAAACCCCTCCGGTCGGGCCACTCTGAAGTGCTCCCAGCCCCAACACTGGAGAACCAAACTACAGCCTAGGCCCTTCCGGCCCCGTCTTCGAACCTCATACAACTCTCGGTACACCTGTGCCAATAAAGCGGGCGCCTAGGCATACACTACCCTATTAGTGAGCATCTCACTCACTACACCCATCAGGTTCCATGGAAACCTGCACCCGATGTTGTTTGGGGCCACAATGTTGGCCAATACGAACATCATCAGAGCCTCCACCGCTACCAACTCCTTTGCCGTATACATGGCCAAGTAAGGAATCCCCCCGCTCTCCATCCGGATCTCCCTCCAGTCATCCCCAAACAACTTGGCCATCTCCGTGGCCCTATCTCGTCCAACCTCCACCCGTGCCCCCTCCACGGGCACCTTGAGGATGTGGTATACATCCTCAAGCGTCACCGTCATCTCTCCAGTCGGGAGCTAGAACGTCCCCCGATTTGGATCCCACCTCTCGGCCAAAGCCGAAAGGTACCCCTCATCCGCCCGAACTACCTCCAACCGGGCTGCCTCCGCTAGCCCTACTGCCTCCAATATCTCCCAGTCTGCCTGGGAAAATGACCTCCTCATCCCCGGAATGATAGGGGAGAATCGGTGTCATGCCTCTAACACCCTAAGCTGCAAAACAACAAAACAAAAATTGGTTACAATTTTTTTTTTTTCAAAAAAAAAAAAAAAAACAAAAACAAATAAAAGTACTTGCTTAAATAAACAAATACCTCAGCTGGCTGCACTGGCGCGTCCGCTCCCATCTCCGCCATAGCTCCCGCGTGCTTCACTCTCCCACACAACCTTTCACTTCACTTCACTTCATTCCACTCCCTCAGACGCACTTCTCTCAAGCTCGAACGCACAAATGAGCGAAATTCTCGCTGAAACTATTTAAATAGCTGGTTTTGGCGCCCTGAAACACAATGGGGCGTTTCATGGCGCATTCAGACGCAGTGGGGCGTTTCATGATGCATTCAAACACCGGCGGGCATTTTTGCCACCTCCAAATGCATACCGGCGTTTGGTGTCAGTATTGAATAAAAGAACAAAACTTGCAAAATTGAAGCTTACCTCCTCCAAATTTCATTAAATTGCATTCTTCTTATCATAATAAAACATTTTGTGAAGGTTACAACAGCTTTAGACACAAATTTTGTCATTTCGCTCAAAAAGCGCATCATTCATCATTGATTTACAAATTGGGTTAAAAACATTCAAAACCTTCACAAAATTAACAACATTCATCAATTCTTCTGATCTATCGTCAATTTCATTCATTCTTCTTTCATCATGCATATTTTTGCCAAATTAAATTAAAGTAAACCTTGTATCTAGTGGTATATTCTATCACCTTGGCGATTGCAGCGATTTGCATCCATGCAATTCGGTAAGAGGATTAAACCACCATAAGGACACTTACCATTTATCATCATCAATTATTTCACTGTTTGAAAATTGGAAATCAATTTTGGGTATCCTACTTTTCAAGTGACCTCATACCAAGATTAATTTGCTCAACAGTTGTCATTGATGGCCTAGTTCATGGGGCCTTAAACGTGGACAATCTTCAATATCATCATTATTTTGAGTCTTGCTAGAGATTAAGGCTACCTAGGTTGATTGGTTTCGACCCGAGGAATTATCCATACAGTCACTAGGAGCATCTCTGAAGTTCTGGACTCTTTCATATTGCATCTTTGCATATCAATGGCGCCAACAAGGCAATTTCATCAACGAGTATGGATTCACCCACAGGAGTTGGGGCATCCGTTATCAATTTTTAACTTTCCTAATAGTAGAATTCATCTTACATGATCATGGAATTTAAAATTTGGCAAAAATCCCTTTCTAACCGTTGGGTAGAAAACGGTTCATCTTTCACATCACTCATATCGTCTTCAATCATATTATTTTCTGGTTTGTACACCAACCCCTTTTCTATTGGGACATAAACAGATGGTTCATACACCAACCCCTTTTTCATCGTTGGGGCAAAAACGGTTCATTTTCTTTCGAATTTCTTCCAATTGGCTCGTGAGAACCATTCTCGCTCGCCAATTGAGGGGGTAAGCTGATAAAATTTTAAATGTTCTTTTATTCTTTGGTCTTCAAAGTTGTGCTTTAGTCTTGAGAGAGAGTTGCGTCTGATCCAGCTTTTCAGGTGTCCTAAGTTTTTGTGTTGCATTGTGTCTTCACACAAAGCAGCTCAAAAAGGGGCATCTGTAGACACCAAAATCCGACCACTTGCAAGTCATCTATACCTTCCTGTCAGCCATGTGTCGGTCATCCACCTTCTCGCCATTATTTGGCCCAAATCCACACTTTCCCGCCATTATTTGGCCCAATTTCACCTTTCCCGCCATTTTTCATCCCCAAATTTATTTAAATTAATATTTATATATATATTTTTTAATATTTTAATATATATATTTAAATAATAGTTTAAGTGATTTAATCTGAGCCGTTCGTACTTCATTTAATCTCATCCGTCCATCCATCTTAATCCATTTTACAACCTAGATTTATTCTCTACCCTTAGATCCACTTTAATCTTAGCCACACGTTCAAAGTGTCGTTAAAACCCTAAAGTGTGCCCTAAGAGTAGATTATAAATTGAGTCACCTTGATGGCTCAAACCCTATGTCTTTTGCTACTTCTATCTTGGCTATCTTTGCTATCTTTGCTATCTTTCGGACCTATCTCTTCTATTTCATCCATCTCTTCAGCCATCCATCGTCGCCCCTTTTCGCCGCATCCATCGCCGCTTCTGTCGCTGCTTTCGCCGCCATCTCTTCTGCAGCATTCTGCAGAATCCCCCATTCTTGTCGCAAGTGCCCGCGGGCGTTTACCCCTTTACCAAGTGCCCACGGGCGTTTACCAAGTGCCCGCGGGCGTTTACCCACAGCCACAGACTCAGACCGACGTCTGAAACCTTAATCCAGAAGCACGCGGGCGTTCAGCGAGTGCACCAGGGCGCCTTTCGCAGCCGATCTGACAGCCACATTACTTCCAGGTGTCGCCTGGTCTAGCCGCGTTAAACAAAAAAAGAGGTATAGATTAGTTTTAAAGCAAGTACTCATATTTTATGTATTAATCTGTTATTGAATTCCTGCATTTCATTTTTCTAGGGTTTTAGATTGTTTTCGAGGGCTCACACAGTGGAGCCCTCTTATTAATTTCTAACTCCTTGATAGTGTTAATGTGTGCAGGTTTTTGACAGCAGATCCAATTTATTGATGGCAGCTGATTAAGCTGGAGTGGTCCAAGCAAGGGATACAACAAAGCCCACTCACTCTGTTGGGATTGAAGATACATTCTTCGGAGACGCCACCATTTGTGCCAGCTAGGGTTTCGGAGAACCCTAACACGAATTGTAATCTTGTATCACAAATAAAGGGTTACAGGCCCAGTTGTATTCAAAAAAGAGTTTTTAAACTCCACTGATTAATAATAATCGTTTGTTTTGTGCAACTTTTCTGTACTCCATTATTGTGGTTTTATCTTTTGTTTGGCGTTGTGTTTTTAATCTACAACCTCATTTCCAGGTCTGTGGCTTTAATGCATGCCTCGTCAATGTCCTTGGCATCAAATAATACTAGTTATGTCCTGATCTAATAAGATAAACCACACTTATATTTCTTAAATATTTTATGATCGTGAAGATTAACACCCATTAACACAACTTGTTTTTTGAATTATGTGGTGTATTCTTGGATTGTTTGGCCCTACATCTATCTCAAAAACAACCATCTCTCCTCCATATTCTCTTGATAGCATAGAGGATAAAAATGAACTCTTATAGCCTTCACAAATTCTTCCCATGTTTCCACAACTGGATGTTGATTTCTTGCCAATCCAGTTGAGTAAGCCTCCCACCATGTGAGAGCATGGCCACCCAATTTCAATCTAGCAAAGCTGATCCGTTGTACCTCTGTATAAGACTTAGTACTATAACAAACCTCCAATTTCTTCAGCCACACATCTAATTTTTCAGGATCTAACTCCCCTTCATAAGCTGGAATATCAATTTTGACCTTAATTTTGAATGGATCTCCAGTCAAGGATTGTGTTGAGATATTCTTAGGTTGTTTGGAGTGGGATACTTCAACCTCCATTTTTTCATCATTGGAAGCACCAGACTCAATCTCAGATTCTGGATCTAATTTCTTTTTTTCCTCTGTTGATTTCCTTTCTTCTTAATAAAGTACCAACTTCATTTAGCTTTGGAGAGTGTTTTCCATTTCAAGAAATCTTCTCTAAAATTCCTTATTGGATATTGTTGGAGATTTTAGTTCTGACTGATCTACCATTTTCACAAATCTGATCCTTCTTCCAATATTTGGGTCCTTTCCTTAAGATCTTCTATCTTGCATACACATTTCTTTAGGAGAATCTGCTCTCATACCAAACTTGATATGTAAAGTGCCACACCATGGATTCACCTCTACATACAAATCTACGGATTATGCTTAATCCTACAACTTATGTTCGTTAAATATGTTTGTGCTTAGACTATTGCTTAGATATATGATCTACTTATCAAATATTTAAATGTAGATATTATAGAAAATAAATCTCACACACACACCATTATAAATTTTAAGAGAACACAAAAATTATTTGGAAACCCTAAAACGGGTAAAACCATGTTCAAAGAGATTTTTGCAGATTTTTATTGGAAATTATAATTTGATTACAATCCTTACTGTGGTATTAGATTGTAGTCTTTCCTTCTTCAACTCTACTTCCCCTGCTCTGATATATTTTATGCTCTTTTGTTCTCCCACTATAGATTTGATAATCAAACCATCACCATGTGTTTTGCAAGAATTTTCCACAATCTATTTTGAAAACTCTGCCACATTATATTGTGCGAATATCTGCCATCAAGTGTTGTGCAACCATTTGCCATTAAGTATTGTGCAACAATTTTCCACTAAATGTTGTTCAAAACTACCACCAAGTGTTTGTGCTAAACTGCCACTCAGTGTTATGATAAACTGCCACCAAGTGTTTGTGCTAAACTGCCACTCAGTGTTGTGCTAAACTGCCACCAAGTGTTGTGCAAAAGAAATCCATTTTTATTAAATGCTTAGAGCCTCCTTTTCTTAAATGGGTGTTGGTAATTAAATCCACCCATTTTATTAAATGGGTGTTGGTTATTTAATACCAACCCATTTTATTAAATGGGTGTTGGTTATTTAAAACCAACCCATTTTATTAAATGAGTGTTAACCACTCATTGAATGATGGAAGTTAAGCCAGTTTTCCTCCATGCTCTATTTTGACAAGTGTTGATTGCTCTGAAGTGAGGATTTTATTCGAATTTCCTTCCATACTTTTTGTAGATGACTTTTTAAATTGGTCACCTGATCAAGACCTCCCCCATTGGAGGATTTTGGTCCCTCAAAATCATCTTTATTCAGATGAGAATATTGTTTCTCCGCTTGCTTCTTGGAAATCCATTTTGCCTTGCTTAGCATTTTACCTTTACGGTTGCTAGGTTTGCTTGAGCTACAATTTTCACATCCACAGATAAAATTAAACACATCATTCTGCATATTGGACCAATAGACATATCGTTCCAGGTTAGCTATTGTTTTGTGCACACTAAAATGACCAGCAACTAGCGATGTGTGAGCTTCCCTTACTAGTTGTAATTGTTTATCTTCCTTGGGCACATAGAGCTTTCCCTCTTTGAATAACAAGTATTTTTCCATATGAAAAACCTCACTAGATTTTCCTTGCACTCTATTTTTCAACTACTTATACTTCTTCCCAAGTTCAACATATTCTTCATACTACCCCTTGTACTCTTCGAAAGAAAAAGACTCAAATTATTTCTTTTGTTGGGGAGTACAATTGAATGCTTCTACCTCCTTACTAAATTGTACATTATTGTTCGTGCCCCTTATCATCAACAACAACAATCTCTTGCTTACATTCACCAAATGCTTGGCCTGCAAATTGCAAAAAACAAACAACCTTCAAATTGCAATTTTTTTTTTGATTGTGACCAACCTGTGGACTTCTCTCTTTATTTTTTAAAACAAACTATCACTTTTAGACTGCTTTAAAATGTCAAACTTTTTTTAAAAATCTTTACCAAACTGTAAACCTTTTTTTTTTTTTTTTTGAACTGCTACCAAATTGCAACTGCTACTCCGTGAACTACTACCAAACTATAATTTTCTACCCTGTAAACCTTTTTTTTTTTAACTGATAACAACTTGCTCTGTAAACTAATTTTTTTCTTTTACTGCGATTAAACTATAGACTTCTCTCTCTCTAATTTTTTAAACAACTACCCCTTTCATATTGTTGGTAGATTACAAATTGTTTGCTCTAAAGTTGTAGAACTATAGACTCTTGCTGAAGCTGTTGTTGATGGTTGTATGGCACTTCTATAAAAATTTAGGTAATGAACTGGGTTCCAGACTTTGGCTTCCTAACAACTTAAGGTAAATCTTACTAGCCATAAAGGTTGTCTAAGCAAGTACCGCTTTCTTATTACCAATAATATTTTCCTAAATAATAATTGTTGAGAAACTAGCCATGGTTTTACCTCTAAACGATAACTCTTTGTACACTCCCATATGGTAAAAATACTACTAACAAGGTGTAGGACCATTGATCATTTTCACTAGCGACACACTCGAACCAGTTACTCTAGGGTTAGGGTACTCCTCATAATGAGTTTTAGGGTAATTATTGGCCCAAGTACTTACCCCATAAGAGGTTGGGACTTACACCCAATCCTGCAAGAGGTTATTAGCTTAATGTAGATGCTTATTAAGCACTAAAACTTTTGCAATTGAAATCAAGCTTGGAATGTCCTCTGGTACTAAAACTTTTGTAGCAAAACATGGGCCTGTTAAGTGCTATGGTATCGACACTTTTGCAACAAAACACAACCCTATAAAGTGCTTTGATACCACTTGTTAAGAACCTACTTTTTTATTTATCTGAAATATTATTAAGGTGTTCTCACTTT
This sequence comes from Wollemia nobilis, assembly GCA_028583015.1. NCBI lineage: Eukaryota > Viridiplantae > Streptophyta > Pinopsida > Araucariales > Araucariaceae > Wollemia > Wollemia nobilis. Next base: position 12,734,505 of record JAQPPZ010004624.1, on the reverse strand, counting down.
ATATTTCAAACCCTTGAGGTAGGAAGGAAGCCACTTCTTACAATATCTCAACTTGAGATAAATTCAATACTCTTCTTTTCATATCTCTTCATGATTCTTTACCTCTATTTATAATGTCTAACTACCCACCACTCCCACTTATCAATGCATGTGGGATAATTACATCTAATATAATATTATAATATTTATTCAATATTATAATATTAAATATTTATCTTGGGTACCTAACATTACAATATTATAATATTAAATACTTTTATTGGGTATGTAACAAAATATGGTTTAAAAGATTTGGTTCCAATACAAATCTTCTTTTACTATTGTAAACAAGTGGACAATCATTGTAGAAATATGGGTTAGGAGATTGGATTCAATACAAATCTTCTTTTATTATTGTAAACATGTGTTCTTTTCGACTAAAGTTTGAAGGAGTCTCATCTCCAATATTTATTTTAATATAAGTTTTTCAAATTATTTTTAAAATATATATTAAATAAAAATCCGCCTTTGTAGCGCAAGTGGTGAGGAGAAGGTGAGCTTGGCCCTGTTGAACAGGAGGTCCACGGTTCGAACCTCGACGATACAAAGGGGATATACGGTTGGATTAAAACCCAAAGAAAAACTCTTTGGTGGAGTTGCTGGAACAGGTTGGAAGATTCCTGGTCAAAACCCCCACTTCTTAATATTACCATTTTTAGCACCTGGGGGTGCAACGCAACGGTTTGGGCTTTGGCTCTTCTTTGGGTGGTCCAAGGTTCAAACCGTGGCGTGGGTGAGTGTGTGAGAGGGTGGGTGTGTGTCTTCGTGAAAAGTTGTTGTAATAGGTTTGGGGATTCCTGGTCAAAATTCATCTCTTAATATTACCAATATATATATATATATATATATATATATATAATCTAAATCCTATAACAAGGTTATATTTATTAAATTTATAATAAAATATCAAAGTTCTAACGTCTAGTATTATAGTTGTGATCGGGGCAAAGTTGGGATTCAGACTCCTGTTAAAATCAATTGTTCCTTGCACTTTATCATAGCCAAGTTAATGGAACTGCGCACTTTCCAAGGAAATATTTTAATCAGCGTTCGGTCATCAAGATTCAATTTCAAGCAATTGCCTTAGTGGATTTGCATCGTGAAGGAAGGACGTTTACAGCATTCTACAACAAAATATATATTTTAACCACTATCCACATTACACAAAATTAGAATAAATTCTATTCTCAAATTTCCATTTCAATAATTATAATTAGATTATGGACATCCATTTCAATCCCTCCACTTGTTGGTCTGAGATTTTAATAGCAGGAAGTAACGACGTGTTACTCTAAGAGAATGTAGGCCCACAATAATGTTGTCCCATAGAATACAACATGGTTGGTTTGTAGTCTTCGCTTGTGTGGGGGCACACCCTTAGAATTTCTAAACTAAAAGCTTGTCATTCTGTATGCATGAATCTAATCTTAAATATAAAAATAATGGAAAGAATCCGTGTTTTTAGTGATGTCATTTTCAAAACTTTAATTGTGGGGAAATCTTAGGGAAAATGTCAGCCCATTCCCCTTATAAAAAAAATGATATTAAATATCTCCTCAACAATCAACAAGTATACTCCAAAAAAATATAGTAAATATCTCCTAACAAGTGTACTCTGTCAACTTGATTTCTATAATTAGTTGTCCTTATCGAGATTATCCAGATTAATAATGTTTAGAAAATGAATCCTTCGTCTTTCAATAATGTCTTCTCATTTCTTATGTAATATAATGTTTTCGCATTTCTTATTAAATATAATTATATAAAAAGTGTTTTTAAATAATTTAAAAAATCAACTAATTTATGTTTATTTATAGGGATTTATTATATACTGTTTATGTAAATATGATATATATTTTAGTTTAATTTGATTTTATATTTATTTAATATTTTTTATTATATAACATATAAAATTTTAACTATAATTTTAATCTTTAATATAATTTATTAAAATTATTTTTATTATATTTTTTATATTATTAAATTTTAAATATTAGAACTTAATATGTGGTCTAACAAACATGGAATGCTTATTGAGATGACGATTTGAATTTAAACCCTTGTAGATTGCTTATTGGAACTAGAAATTGAGTTTAAACCCTAAAAGGTAGGAGTTATATGCTTGTGTGGAGGGAATGTAAAATAAACATCATACGCTTTTAAATTTAGTCATTAATATATTAATAGTCTTAATATATTAATTATCTTCATAAGAATGAGGAAATTGATAATATCATTTATGATTATTTTTTTTAATTGATAATATCATTTATGATTATTTTTTTTAATTGAGTAATATTTTTTATTTATGTTTATTTTTATTTGGATGAAATTTTGGTAAAAATGTTTTCAAAGGTTAGATAAATTGGTGATTGTCTGTTTGAGAGACACTTACTTAGGTCTTCTCACTTACCTAGGTCTTCTCTAAATCTTTTGAGTGTCCGTCAGACCGACAACCATAGGAATCCCAAACGACCTATGGTAATAAGGTGGTATAAACTTGTTGGAGACAACCTTTGTAGTTTAAACCTTGCACTTAACAATTACTAAAAATAGTGTGGATGAAACCTACGCTTAACAATTATTAAAAATAATGTAAATGTAAATATAATTTAAAAAAAACTAGATTATATTAATTCATTAAAAGATGGTGTAAATATTAAATCTTTAAAATGCATTTGAAAACAATTTTTTTAATTTTTTAAAATAGAATGATCTTATTTATCTCAAAGGAAAATATTTGAATTAAAAGCAAAATAAAAATCAATACACCTAAGATGGGTTGCATGCTGACAAGGCTTCATCCAACATCATAAAAAATGACCATTAAATACTTAAAAATAAAAAATTTAAACATTTAATTATTTTTATATAAATTTTTTAGGTTTATTCAGGTGTTGCAGGTGAGTTGGAGAGGAGAAGACAATCTTCCAAAGAAGATTTTATGTTAGAATCTTCACCCTACCAAAAAGTTGAATTGAGTACCCAAAAACCTAATAATGTTGATGCGAGCAAAGCTGGACAGGACTCTCAAGTGACTTTGACGGTGTAAAATCCCTAGTCACTATAACTTTGTTTTAGAAACTTTAATCTAAATAAAAAAAAATTTAAGACAAAAATTAACAATGTGAAAAACATTATGTCACACTAGTTCAAAGACATCCCATACCAACATTTTTATCTTGACAAAACAACGAAGGGGCTATTAGATATTTATATTGACATAGACCTAGAATATAATCAATATTAGCATTTGTGTGCAATGGTAGAAGAATTATTAGTTTTCATATGTAATTCAAATTAAAGGAAGACATCCCTTATTACATAAACAATGCACGGTTAGTGTATAGATGGCAGGTGTCACTACAAAATTGTAGTGTAGTCTACTAAGAATAAAATTTATAGGAAACATATTTTATAAGGCCTTGGAACTTCCATTGACCTCCATTTTGCACATCTTGATTGCTAGGCCGTGATGAAGGAATGATCAAATAATAAAACCTTCACACCATGCATATAATGGCTTCTTTCGCAATTTGAAGTGGAACAATAGCAATTACCCTAGATTCTAGAAAAGTGTCCAGAATCATCTTTGGGAAAAACCATTGAACATTATAATCAACATTGTATATATATATATATATATATATATATATATATATATATATATATATATATATTTTTTTTTTTTTTTTGTTTTTTTTTGTTAAATTAAAATGCACCGTTTTCTTTAGTTTGTTGAATATATTTTTTAATTTGTAGTCTCATAATAATTCATTTGGAGGATAAGTAATCATGGATATTTTAATTTTAGTTTTTTTTATTTTTTTTTAATAAGTAACATTTATATACAAAAGTGGGTTTTTCTAGAGGATCCCAAAAACCTTATTACAAAAACGGGGTGAACCCATTACAGCCACGAGGTTGAGGTCTCAAAGCGAGCCTCAGACCTGAACAGAAAGACAGAAAAAAGAAACTGTTATAGCATAGAAAAGAGAAGCTGCCTTAGCTCAAAAACCCAACCGACCAAGAAGCGTCAGCACCCTTAATTGGCAGTAGGATTCTCCGGGATCCCAGAGGGTCCTTCAAAATGCGCCTTGAGATTGCGGAGGCAGAGGATTGCCGAATCAGCAGCCCTGGAGATGTTTCCCATAGCGTCGATGGCCAGATCGATGAGCATGCTGAGGGGAATTTTCTGCTGCTCCTTCTTCTGCACCGACTCAGAGTCCGAGCTCAGGTGGAGAGGGGGCTCGTTCTCAACTTTGGCCTTGGCTTTCTTGAGCCGCCTGGAGGATCTGCCACTCGGAGGAGTGGCCTTGGCCCGCCTGCGACAGCGATTGCGACTGGGGGTAGCCTGGTCAGGAGGAGTGGGAGACTCGGCCTTGGGAGCGTCTGCGTCCGGGGAAGCAGGCGGGTTGGAAGAGAGGGGAGGGACAATCTGGGGGGGGCCCTGTTAGAGATACAATGGCGGAAAATAACGCCCATAAGCCCCTGGTGCCGCGGCATGGCCTTGTTCTTCCGAGCGGCCTCAATGGAACACCCGAGGGAGTAGTTGAGGAAGTCCGGGAAGCACAGCTTCTTGGACGCCCGCAAGTGGTTCACGAGAGTGATGTGGTAGCTGCGAAGAGGCTTATCCGGATCGTCGCAGCAAATGAACTGCATCAACGGCTTTAAAGCCCAGCTCCACGGTTCTTCCAGCTCCTCTCTGAAGAGGGAGGACTTGTCCCAGCCCAAGCTTTTCCCTTTGTCCGAAAACTGGTCCAATTCCTCCTGCCAGTTGTGCTTGTCCCGCCGGATGAAACGCCCAGTGCCCGGCATTCCAGTAATCTCGACCAAGAGATCGAAGGTGACCTTCAGGTGGACACCTTTCACCCGGACCTCCCCATCTTGCCAAGTCTTCATGAAATCGGACGTGATTTCATCATCCGGGCCCTGAAACTTGTTGAGGAAAGGGATTAGCCCAAGGGCTTTCATGAAGATTTTCTCCTCCTCAGACAGGGAGGAGAGTTCTGGCTCAATGTAAGGAACAGCCGTGGGAGGAGCCATGGGAGGAGCAGGGGATCTGCAGAAGAGGGCCTGAAGGCAAGAGAACGCAGTGGAGAAAACACCCGTATCACCACCCTGGAATAAAAAGATAGGGAGCTTGCGTCGGAAGGACGACGGATCGCGTAAGTCGCATGCATGGGAAACAGGCGGAAAGAGGGGAGCCGTCGGATAGGAAGAAGATAGGCTCGCGCGGTCCCGAAGACGAACGAAAGTCATGCCTAGCAATGCGTTAGGAGCAGAAAAAGAGCTGATAGCCAGCTTGGGACTGCCGCCCACGTCAGGGGTGCTGACGGGTAAGCCGGGGAATGACTCACCGCAGGCAGTAATTGGATGCCGCAAGAAACCCAACCGCCAAGTAATGTCCCCCTTTCCAAGAACGCTTGACGTGTCCCACCTCGCTGATCTGGCGAGACTCATTGACCTTTTTGGAATTCTGACGCAGCCACGTCAGCAACATCTTGAGGGATTTCAAGATCCCACGTGGTGAGTCTGCCGGAGGAAGATCCTCTGTTGGCTAGGAGGTCAGCCAAAGAATTTCCTTCCCTGAAGATGTGCTGGCATCTGTAGGTCTTGCTGCGGAGAATCCTTCGAATTTCTCCGATGGTGTTATGGACCCTCCAGGCAGGGGTCTTATCCTTGTTCAAGTAGTTTATGATGTTCATGGAGTCACCTTCAATGATGATAGCTCTGGGGTCCTCCGAAATGAGGACTAAACCTCTCCAAAGGGCTCTGGCTTCCGCGACATGGTTGGTCTGAACCCCAAGATCTTCAGAGAAAGCGAGGATAACCATGCCCCGATGGTCCCTGACCGCGCCACCAGCCCCCGCTGCTCCTGGGTTCCCTTTGGAAGCCCCGTCAAAGTTTAGCTTGATCCATCCCGAAGGGGGAGGGCTCCACTTGGCAAGGATACGGGGATGAGGCAGAGGGTTCCCCAGGGGGGGACAAACAGAAATATTGAGAGAAGAGAGGATACGCCCTTCCCGGGACAGAGGAGAGGGGCTGGAACAGTGAATGAGATTAGCATTTTCGGAAGCGAAAGCCATAGCCCTGATGGCCACCGAATGAGGATCTCGGGAAGAGGTCCCAAAGATCCTGCAGTTTCTCTCAAGCCAGACTTGCCAGATCAGGTGGTGAAGGCAGATGTCCCAGAGAAAACGAAGCTTAAGATTAGCAAAGGGTTGGGGCCACTGGTAGAAGGCACCACACAAAGACTTGGGAGGAGCCCATTGGATCTGGAAGGTAGACAGGGTGAACCCAAACACAGCCGAGGTGAACTCACAGTGGAGGAACAAGTGATCGGTGGATTCCCAGCTGGACAGGCACAGGTAACATCTGTTGGGAAGGGGAATGCCTCTTTTGATGAGGTTCTCAATGGTGAGGGGTTTGTTTTGGAATGCAATCCATGAGAAGAAGGCCACTTTTGAAATGAGGTTCTTCTTCCAAACAATATGGGAAGGGGAGACAGGGTGGTCCTTCAGGAGGGAGAAGGCAGACTTAACAGTGTACAGCCCTTTGTCAGAACCAGCCCAGGCAGGCTTGTCAACTTTCTGCTCAGTGGGAATGGTAGTTGCTTGGAGTAAAAGGTTGAGAGCAGCAACCTCAGGAGAGGAGCCCGCGAGGAGCCTCCAACAGGGATGACCATCCTCCCAAACTATGAAGTCAGAAACTTTCATTCCCAACCGAGAGTCCGGGACCGTTTGAAGCATGGCGAGGTCCGCTCTGCCGCTTAGGGGTTCATCCAACAACCATCTGTCGCTCCAGAAATCAATGCTCCGACCGTCCCCTAGAACCCATCTGAGGCCTTTCTGGATGAGCGCTTTGGCCTGAGTCACAGCCTTCCAGAAGGCAGATCCATTGGGGTGGTTGCCAGAATCAAGGAAGGAATGGTTTCCCATATATTTCTTACACACCAGCATGGTCCACTCCGTAGGGTCTTTCGAGATAATCCTCCAAGCCTGCTTGCCTAGCAAGGCTGTGTTCATGTCTGACAGTTTTCTGAAGCCCAGCCCTCCTTGCTTCTTACTTCTGCAGACAGTGTCCCAAGCCACCAGGGGAATCTTAGCTTTGTCTTCGGATCCTGACCATAGAAACTTTTTCTGGATGCGTTCAATGAGCTTGCACACTGACTTGGGAAGAGGGAACACTGACATGAAGTAGATGGGGATGCTCTGGAGGGTTGAACTTGATAGGGTTGCTTTTGCCGCTTGGGAAAGAAGTTTACCTTTCCAGGCTGCCAGCTTTCGTTGGAATCTTTCAACAACATTGTTCCACATACTCTCTTTAGGTCTTCCCCAGAAAAAGGGGAGCCCCAGATAGGAGGAAGGGAGGGCTCCAGCAGAGCACCCAAGGATCCGCCCAATCCTGCCCTGACGGTCCAGGGGGGTGTGAACAAAAAATAGCTTGCTTTTGGAGAAGTTCACCTGCTGCCCAGCCGCTTTCTCATAGAGGGAGAGGATATGCTTGATGTTCCTAGCCTGGAAGACAGATGCCTGCGTAGAAAGGATGGTGTCATCAACAAATTGCTGGTGAGTAGTGGGAGTGGAGTTGGACGTCACTGGGATGCCAGAGATCTTCCCCGCCACTCTGGCCGCAGAAAGGGTTCTGCCAAGGGATTCCGCCAGAATGATGAACAAAAGAGGGGATAGAGGGTCTCCTTGACGGAGTCCTCTAACGCCGGGAAAAACCCAGCTGGGGAGCCATTGACCAAAGACCGAGAACCAGGCCGAGGAGAAGCAATTATGGATTAGCTGAACCCAACTGGGGTGGAAGCCGAACTTCAAGAGGACGTCCCGAAGAAACTCCCAACTAACCCGATCAAAAGCTTTGGTCATATCAAGCTTGAGAAAGAGACCTGCTTTTTTGTTCCGGACCGCAGAATGGAGGGTTTCATGAATGGAAATGACTCCGTCCAGAATGTTTCTGCCTTTGACCGAGCTTCCTTGGCGGGGGTCAATAATGATGGGGAGGATGGGCTTCATCCTGGATGCCATGGCTTTGGAGAGGATCTTGAAGAGAACGTTGCAGAGACTAATGGGGCGGAAATCAGCCATAGACCGGCAATCAGGGGACTTGGGGATCAAAGCAATGAAGGTGGAGTTAACAGCCCAGGGGATGGGGTGAGATTGGAGATCACGAATGGCAGCGCAGACGTCCGGTCCTACCAGGTCCCAGCAAGCTTGGTAGAACCGGGGAGGAAAACCGTCCGGCCCGGGGGCTTTATCGGGTTGCATGGAGAAGACCACCTCCTTAATTTCTGAGTCGGAGAAGGGCTTGAGGAGGGAAGAATTGAAGTCGCCAGAAACCAGACTGGGGATGTTCTCCAGAAGGGCGGCCTTGGCAGAGGCAGAGCTTTCTGGGGAGGTTCCTAGGAGGTTTTGAAAGAAAGAGACAGCCTCAGATCTGATCTCGTTGATATCTTCAGTGCTGGAACCATCGCTGCATTGAATTTTACTAATCTTATTGGAGCCTCTGTGTCTCATGGTTGTAGCATGGAAGAATCTGGTATTGGAGTCTCCCGCTTTGATCCATAGTTCTCTGGATTTCTGCCTCCGTAAGGATTCCTCACTGGCAAGAATGGAGTGGAATTCAGCAAGAAGTTTCCCTTCCTCCTTCCTCACGGCATCCCCGGATTCCCCTTCTTCGATCCTTCTCTCAATGGCTCGGAGTTGGTCAGAAATAAGCTTCTTCTGGCTGAAAATGTTGCCAAACACCTCTCTCGTTCCACCTCCGCAAGTTATCCTTGGTGAACTTGAGCTTCTGAGTTATCCTGAAGATGGGAGATCCATGGACATGCTGGCTCCACCACTGACTCATCATCTCACGGAAGTCCTTGTGTTTGAGCCACATAGCCTGAAACCGAAAGGGGGTTTGAAACACAGGAGACTTGCCCACCTGGAGGATAATGGGATTATGGTCCGAACCAATCTTGGGGAGGGCCGAAAGGGAAGCAAAGACCAAAGAGAGAAATAGCTTCCTGGGAGATCAGAACCTATCCAATTTGACCTTGAATCAAGCTACCTCCACCTCTCCTTGTTGCTCCACGTATAGCGAGTCCCTTTGAGAGGAATGTCAATGAGCTCGTTTGAGTCCACAAAATCCTTTAGATCCTCGGTAGAACGGTGAGTGGCAGCCAACCCTCCCTTTTTCTCCGTCGGATACAGGGGGCTGTTGAAATCCCCTGCAGCCACCCAAGGGATATTGCTGAAAGAGTCCCTCATCCGTGAGATGGACTTCCAAAATTCCGTTCTCTCGAGAGGGGAATTAGGAGCGTACAGGTTGGACAGGATCCAAGACTGATTACTGGAGATGCAATGAAAGAGAATATTAATGACTCTGCTGGAGGATGATAGGAGCCTACCTTCCACTTGGGACGGGTCCCAGAAGCAAATAAGTCCACCGCAGGAACCATGAGCGGGGCTGTGAAGAGCTTCACCTTGAGACCAGATGGACCTGGCAGCTTTCCTGGAGGACTTCTCGTCACATTTGGTTTCTTGCATAATAAATATGGAGGGTTTGATATCCTTACGCATATTAGCAGCCAGTCTAAGCTTGGCTGCACTGTTGAGCCCTCTCGCATTCCAGGAGAGGATTTTCATCTAGAAGATCTGAGAGGTTTCTTGCCTCCCTTCGCCTGCTGGAAGGGGGGTTTAGATACTTTAGGATCATCGGATATGGATGCGTCAGAGTTTAGGAACAGGGTCCGCTGGGAGCCGTTAGCTAGGTCATCCTCCGTTGCCCTGATACGCTGTTCAGCTGTAGAAGGTCGACCTCTTTTTCTCTCGGCTCCAGAGTCCATGGTTTGCCCTTTGCTTCTGGTGTTGATTGGACTGAACTTCCCAGACGAAGACTGGTGGGGTAGGAAGTTCTCAATTTCCTGGAGGATGGGGTTTAAGGATTCTGAATTGGAAGCAGAGGCTTTGAGGGCTTCTGGGGATGGTTCGAGGTTGGCGCTAGGGTTTGAAGCAGAATCCAGAGATTTGCCTGTGAGAAGCCCCTCCTGGCTCAGACCTTGGACTTCGAAGGGACGATGGGGGTTTCCCCTCCGGGACTGGGACTTCCCTGCCACGACTAGGAACATTGAACTCGCCTTTACCAAGAGGGCCCTACGAAGGAGGCTTCAGAACTCGAGCTTGGGGACATTGGTTGATGAGATGCCCTTGGGTATTGCATGCAGAGCAGAAAGCGGGTTTGTTTTCATAAACAATGGGCTGCTTTTTGATGAGAATGGAATCCTTGAACAGGTTAACAAAGGAAGGAAGGGCGGTTTCCAAATTGGCATTGACACACAGGGGAGCGTGGATCATGCGGGAGCGTACCTTAGTAGACGAATCTACAGCAACGAGATCTCCAATAGTGCGGGCAATTCCTCTCAGGACTTCTTCTTGCCAGCAGTGGAAGGGTAGGTTTGGAAGCCGAATCCAAATAGGCGCCACATTGATATTCTGCGTGTCTGGGTTGAAGTCCTCTCCCCACCTGCGGAGGAAAAGGCTTCGCCTACCTAGGAACCAGGGCCCCCCAGCAAGGATATTGCATGAATCTTCTGCATTATTTAATCTGATCGCAAAAAAACCCCTGGACAGGGCTATAAGCTGCAAGCTCCCACTAGTGCGCCATTTGCTGCTCGCCCATTTACGAATTGTTTCCATATCTGGTCTGCCTCCGATGAACTTGCCGATGAGGGTGAATTTGTCCTGAGCCGCAAAGCTATCCAACAATGCCCCTGGGATCACCAGGTCAGAGCCGTTGGGAAGCAGGGTTTGAGAGGGAAGAGGGATTGGGGTCCCTTTAGAAACTGCATGCGCATACGATCCCTGGGATGGTGAAGAGGGATCGGGGGGTTTCCGAGGGGGAATCTCCCCTTCCTCAGGTGGATCAGGCTCTGGACCGCCGGGTCCAGAAACCAGGGAGGTGGATCCCGAAGGGCTCCCAGAGTGCCTCCCGCTTGCGATTCCGCTCTCTGCCATCGAAAGAAGGTCTCGTTCGTTCCTAGAGGATGTTATTAGAATTGCCTAGAGGAATTTGTTCTAGTTTTTTTTTTTTATTTGAACTCTTTAATAGAAGATAATTTGTCAAAACTATCAACCATTTTTATAAATGTATTTATTAATTTCTTTTAGATAAATAAGTATTAACCTGGAACATCCATTTTTGTTACATCATGACCACCTAGGTATTATAACAACTTGGTTATTATGTATGTATCACTTGGCAAGATATAAACCTAGACCTCTTCTTTGAAGATCAAGATTTAATCAATTAAATTAATGCCTTTAATTTCTTGTTTTTTCAATTTTATAATTACTTTTTATTATGATTAAAAAATTAGTTTATTAGTTAGATATAAAATTACTATATAATTTATTTACTTATTTAATTTTATTAATTTACAAATTATTTTTAATTATATTATAGTTTTTTTAATACATAGGGGAATAGGTAACACCATTGGATGTTGCCAGTAAAAACCTTAGCTTGTTGGGTTAAACGAAGTCAACCAGAGTCTCGATCCTCCAAGATATCGAGTGGGACAGTCAACTGACAAACACTTAGGCGCTACCATCTAGTCTATCCCCTTCTAAGTACGTCATGGTTTGAACCTTTGACCTCCCCAAAAAGAGGTAAAGTCCTAACCATTGCTCTTTCCTTGTTGGACATTTATATAATGATTAAATCAATTTGAATAAAAAGCCATATTTGAAAGCCCTAATTGGAAGCGAGGATGCCCTAACTAGAAGTATGAATATCCAAGTTGAAGACAAAAGGAAGGAAGAATATATGGCTAGTCCAATCTAGGGAAAATATCATACACCAAAAGTGACTATCAAAGATGAGATGATCAAATATGATATAATGGTTCTTAAAAGTAGAGGATTAATGTAAGTTCCATGAATATTGACCAAATTTTTTAGATATTAAAAACAAGATAAAATGGAAGTGGAAATTGAATTCAAATTACTCCATAACTTTTATTCCAAAAGGTTTTTTCTTTGTCATATTTTTAAATTAAAAATCAGAAATAAAATAATGGGTGATAGCCTATTGTTTAAAGAGGGAGATGTCCTATATTTAAGACCATGGAGAGATTTTTTTTGTGAATATAGAAACCATTAAAAATCTTCTAAGGGTTAGGATTTTTTACTTAAGGTGTTTTAAATAATATGGTAAGTACCCTAGGGGAATTCATCTAGGAAGGACCAACTACTAAGGAACAAAAACATCTTTTATATACCCATATATGTGTTGTTGTGGATATTTCAAAACCTTTACCACAAACCATTAAGATTAAATCTGAATGAAGAGAATAGAATCAATAAGTGGATTATAAAAACTTTGCATTTCAATGTCATAATTGTTAGAAGACTAGACACATGTCAATAAATTGCAAAGTGAAAATGATGATAAAATAGAAAAAAAATTGGTCATGAGAGAAACTTTAAGGTGAAATAAGGATACAAGATGTATTAAATCAATGATACTCCACTCCAAAAAAAGGTAAAGAAACTAGGTCTACAACATCAAATGATAAATATCATCATAGTTCATTGGGGTAAATGTTAGAAGAAACAAAGAAGGATACAAGGCATGAAGAAGAACAATGTGCAACTTCAAATTCAAAAGCAATTAAAGGTGCAAAGGAACATGTGGAGGAAAATTTTAAAACAAAGGAGACGAAGAAGGTCAAGTTTATTTCAGGTAAATCATCTTTATTTTACTCAAGTAGTATAAAATCCTCTCCTTGTGATAGAATGAAAATAATGTAGAGGTGGAATGGCGAGCGAGTAAACAAGAAAAAATTTTGAATTACAAGAACTCCTTTAGGTTGAGTGGGTGCACTCCCAATCTCGAGAATGGTCCGTCAATAAGACTAGTTCCCACAGGTATTAGAGTGGATCCATCGCCCAACAAGGGATCCCCTTTGTTTCCAAGTCAAAAGGCCCCCTCCTTATCCTTTATAGAGATATTCCAAAAAAGTATGTTCACGCCACCCAAAAATTGCAAATCCTACTCTCTCTAGTTTGTCCAAGATAAGCCCATCATCTCGTCTGACCTTATGGCCATCTCGGTTAACCAAGAAGCTGTGTCGTTGGTATGGAAATTTATAGGCTCCAAACTTGACATTCATTCCATAAGACATTGGACGATCCCCAAATGGAAATCCTAAGGTCATATGGAGCTTGTCACACTTCCCGAGGGCTTCTTCCTCATTAAATTACTCATTTTTGAAGACTCAAATCACATCCTCTCTAGTGGTCCTTGGTTTTTTGGTTGACAAAGCCTCTTCCTGAGGAAATGGAGCCCTAACTTCAACCCAAGCTCCCATAGCATCAACTCAACCCCCCTTTGGGTAAGACTCCATGGTCTTCATATTCAATTATTGAATGAAGACATCCTTAAGAAAATAGTAAGATCCATTGGAGAACTAGTTGTTTTTTATCCTGCTACTAAAGCTAAGTCTAGGATGGTCTATGCAAGAATGTGCATTATTGCTAATCTTGACTCTAAGCTACCTACTTCTATTGAGTTAATCTCGGACATATGTAGTTGGCACCAAGAAATTGAATATGACAATAAAACCCCTTAATGTTCTTCTTGTAAAAAACGAGGGCATCCTTCAACTCATTGTTTGTCCTTGAAACCTCTTAGTGAACCAAAGAAATCATGGCATCGAAAATATTCCAAGAAGACTATTGGTTCAACTTTGAATTTTAAGCCTTTTGAATCGATTGAGGGACAAGAGAAATCTCGGATAAAGATCCAAAGAAAGGAGGTCTTGTCAACACCTTTGAGTGTTGTTGGAAAGGAGACCCAAATAATATCTCATAAAGCTTTGAGAATATCATCCCAAAATCCTGTTGGAAAGGAAGCCCTAAATCTTAATGGTGAGGCCTCCCCATCTCTCTTGGACCTGATGAAGGCTTCCCAATTGAAGGTTGGAGTGACTTAAGAGAAGGCTTTGGCAGGGACATCTTAGAAGAAGGTGAGAATTGTTCCTATCCAAGGAGTCTCCGATGGTTTATCAGGTTTCGATGTACCTTTGACAAATATCCTCATCTTTGGAGACTTGCCCGAACCCAAATAACTTCTAGATGAAGAAGAATTTTTAGATTCAGATGCACAAGAAACCCTTATCGAAGATAAAAGGACCAATTCCTAAAAAAAACAAGGTCTTAAGCCCTTTGACCAAGGCCTTGACTGAAGGAAAAATGGTCGCTACCTCAAAAATTGTTACCAGAAACCAAAAGAAAGGAGTTGTTGATGTCGATAAGGTGAGGAAAGTGGACAAACCATCGAACTAGGACATCATAAAAAATGAAACTAAAGCAGATTTAGCTAATGGTTCACAATATGTTCTCCCATTTGGAAAAAAATAACTCTTTTATATTGATTTTGCTTTTCCTTTGGCCCTCATATCTCATTTTTCCTAGCCCTAGGAGGTGGCAAAAAGCATCAAGAAAAATAATGTTTCCTTCCTATTTGGTAAGGGATATCAATGGCTTTGATTTTCTTTTTCTATAAACCTCTTTGATCAAATATTTATTCATAGGTGGGAGACTTATGTTTTCTTCTATGAATTGGTAGTTTGGGAAACAAAGGCTTTTATTGCAGAAGATGTCTCTTAGTTATGATCCTAGGAGAACTCTCTCTCAGGATGCTCTCCTCTACCTTAGGGATCCTTCTAGTAGATTGATCATAATTATTATTTTCTTTGCAGTTAATTTACATTTCTCCTAGAGTCCTCCTTTTGAGGCTTTGTTTCAATTGTAAAAGGTTCGAGGACCATTTCAAAATCTCTTCTTTCAACCAATTAAAAAAAAGAAAATAAAGTAGAGGTTATCCCTTGCACTTTAGGGTTTTAAGAGTAGCATAATAAATAAACAAGGATTAAGGATATCCATAGCAATTTAGGGTTTTTTAGGGCAACATTTGAAGATAATTATCATGGGGAAATATCCTTGCACTTTAGGGTTTCCAAGACAATATAAAGAAGAAAGTGCTTTTGAGGTATTATTGAAAGCAAGACAAATCTATAGATGATAATTCTCACTATGAACAATATGAAAAAATTGAAGAGATTGATGAAGATGATTTATTTCAAGTAAATCATCTTCATTTTCCTCAAGTAATCTCTTCTTGCAATAGAAATGAAAGTAGTATAGAGGTTATCCCTTGCACTTTAGGATTTTAAGAGCAACATAATAAAGAAATGAGGACGGAGGATATCCCTAGCAATTTAGGGTTTTAGAGCAACATTCAAAGATAATTGTCATGGGGGAATGTCCTTGCACTTTAGGGTTTCCAAGGCAATATAAAGAATAAAGTGCTTTTAAGGTTACTCCTTGCACTTCAAATCCTTTAGAGCAAGACAAACAAATAGATGATAAGTCTCACTATGAACAATATGAAAAAAATGAAGAGATTGATGAAGATGAAAGTATTGGTGGGAGTGAGAAAAAAGAGAGGAAAACCAAAGAAGAAGCAAAACAAAGAGAAAATGAAACTCACAAAGATATTGATATGGGAAAACAAAAGCAAATATATTAAGTATTAAAAAGAAAAGAGACTAAGTCCATAATTAAAAACAAAAATAATGATAAAAATGATATCTTGGAATATTAGAGGCATGAATAAGACCTTAAAAAAAAATACTTTGAAATTGGTAGATTATTATAGCGAGGATAATTATAAAGATGAAAACCAGGTAGTAGATATTTTAGTCATACAGACTCTTGATCTTTGTCTTAATTCAAATTTTAAAAGGCAACTGGTCAAGTTAAAGTTGACCATTTTGCTTTCTAAGAGGTTCATTGTGTTGTTCTTCTTATATAGGTTGTTTATTTTCATTGACATATTTCTTTTATGGAATTTCATTCCATATTATTACCTTTTCTACTTAGTTACTGTAGTGTGTGCATGTATTAAAAATCCCACATTTACCTAATGTGGGACTTGAGTGGTTTATGTTCCTTGTCATGTGGCAAACTCTTTGTCAATAGGATAGTAGGTTTAAAGGTGCAAGCCCTTGGTATTCTTCATTCCTATTAACATTGAGTCTACGATGTGTGTGAGGAGTAGTTGGCCCTCTTGCTTTCTAAACGGTTTATTATGGTGTTCTTATATAAGTTTATTTCCAATTCCATATTCTTACACTAGAATTTTATTCCATATTAATACCTCTTATTTCTTAATAAAAACTATAACAATTAATACTTCTTTTAGAATTTCATTCCATGTTAATACCTCTTATTCTTAATAAAAACTATAACACTTAATACTAATTCTCAATAAAAAAATATATCAATTAATTGTTTGTGGAAATATTAATAAAAACTATATCAAGGAATTGTTTGTGGAAATCATGGTTAGGATAAAAATTGCCCACCCTAAGAGTTTCCATACTAAAAAAAAAAAAAAAAAACAATATAATATTTTACTATTTTCATGTAGAGGAGTTGGAGAGCAAGTGGGTAGTTAAAACTCTCCAGAGGCCCAGGTTTAAATCTCTTCCCTCACATGTTGAAACTCTCCAGAGGCCCAGGTTTAAATCTCTTCCCTCACATGTTGCGGATATGTTGTATATAAAAGGTTCCTCATAAAAAAAAAAAAAATCCGCATATAACTTATTAAAAAATAAATAATAAAATTTTAAACATAACACTTTTAAATACAATATATAAATAATAGAATTCAAACCTCAGCGAGCGTGTGAGGGGGTGGATGTGTGGTGACTTTGTGTTAAATTCCCTATTGATAAGTATAGCTCTCAACTTTAAGAAAAATCATGATTGTAAGGAGACTCTTCAATCCTATACATCGATTATAAAATTTTCAAAAATATATATATATATATATATATATATATATAAAATGGATCAATATTTGTCTTTATTGGTCTCCTTGCCATTTATAGTTACCTCTTGGGTGGTCTTTTTTTTACACCCATTTTTTTTTAACACCCACTTCGCTAGTGTGGTCTTTTTTTTTACACCCACTTCGCTAGTGTGGTCTTTTTTTTTACACCCACTTCGCTCTTGTGGTCTTTACCTTATAGGTTAATTCGGTGTCCCACCGTTAAGGTTAAAAAACAATTGACCAATTAAAAACATATTAACAATTAAATTTTTTAATTGGTTTATTAATAATTAAATTGATTTATATTATTAAAATTTTGAATTTAGAGTTATAAAGGGTAATGACTCTTTTTTTGGAAAGTTTTAGGTTCAAATTGTGGTATGGACGATTGTGTGAGGGGTGGGTGTGTATGGCTGTGTGTGATCCTTATTAATAAGTTCAATTCTTAATCTTATAAGATCATAGTTGAGATGGGGATGCCAATGCTGAGTGTGGGTTGTAGGGATTTCTCACATAACTTCAATAATAAAAAAAAATTAAATTTAGTGTGTTATTTACAGTGCTAATCTTTTTTTTTTGGTATAATTAGACATTATTTAATTAATATAATGATTTTTCACATATAAAACAACTTTAAATTTAAATAGTTTAATATAATTAAATAGTTTTAATTTTTATAATTTAAATAATATTATAATAATACTATTAATTATTAAAGATGAGTTATATAAAGATAACTCAAAGATGATGGTTGTTTCTTAAGTGGTCTTGTGTTCAAACCCCTTGAGGGTGGTTATTGATGTAATTTGTAAACATTCTCCTTTAAAAAGAAAAAAAAAAAAAAGTTATATAAAGATAATTTAAGGATAATAAATAAATTTAAGTTATATAAGCTTAATGATTATAAATTTATATACTAAATGACATTAGCTCAAGTGATTATATTTCTTAATTTTAAAGGAGGAAACCCATATATAAATGATACATCATAGCTAGGTATCTGCTGCAAGCTAAGTTCTATCCCCAAACACCTTTCAAAATTGTCAACCAATATCCTTTAAATAAGTGACATGTTCCTAAATTGTCAACCAATATCTTTTAAATTTGTTGAACTGTAAATTTTTTTTTAATTATCCTTATTTTAACTAGATCATTATAATATCACTATGTAATAAAACCAATTTTAAAAAATAATTATAAATTTATAAGAAAAATATTTAAATTTAAAATTCATTAAATAAAAAATGTAATTATTTAAATATTAAAATAATGCGATTATGGACATCCATTTCAATCCGTCCATTTGTTGGTCTGAGTTTTAAATAGCAGTAAGTAAAGACGTGTTACACTAAGAGAATTTAGGCCCACAATAATGTTGTCCCATAGAATACAACATGGTTGGTTTGTAGCCTTCGCTTGTGTGGGACACACCCTTAGATTTTCTAAATTAAAAGCTTGGAATTCTGTATGTGGGAATCTAATCTTAAATATAAAAATGAATAGAAAGAACCCAAGTGCTTTTTAAAGCTATGTTTGTGGAGCCATGAACAAGGGAAGAAAATGATAAAGATAAATGTTAATAAATATCTCCTCAACAAGTGTACTCTTAACTTATCTTCATTCCATACAAAAATAAGCATAATTCAGTTTGAGGAGCCCTTTTCAAGGAAGCCAACAATGCAATCTTGGAATCTATCCATCCAACTAACTAACCCATTCCCACATGGGGACAAGATCCATCAAAGATTACCCGACACATAAAAGGAACCTTCCATGACGGCAAAACCCACGTCACAATAGACATGGGTCGTAACTAACTCTAGTTGGTTAACTGTCAACTGGGCTGGCAGTTGAATTATCATGGCACATGAACCCACACGTATCGCTCCACGTCAGCATAACAGAAAAAGAAATATTACCCTTTGATATGGACATATCACCGCTTTCTTGTACGTATCTTGTAGATGAGGTGGACAGCAGAGGTATTTGACAGGGACTAGTGCCACGCGTTCACCATGGCACTGAGGTCACCTCGTACGAAAATCGGATAAGCCACGTCATCAGCAGCCAGACATAGACTAGGGCACCCCTGGCCCGCAGCGGCCGGCCAGATAAGTTTTCCCTATTTAAAAACAAATGACGAGAAATACGTCATAGATAACGACAAAAACAGATCGGACGGTTGATGGCGTGTACTGTCACCGTCTCGGCAATCCGAGGGGCGAAATTTGGCGGGGGGACCGATGACGTCATTATCGTTTTTGGTTTGGCTGAAATCTTTGGGGGAGATTTTTCCGTTACGTGATTAAAAGTACGTGAGTTGCTCGGCTCGGCTGAGGTCCCGGGCGAGTGCAGATTCTGTCCGTTGACGGAAGCTCTTACGAGTCGAAATTTCCTTCGATCTGTGAAATTTCCTTCGATCTGGCTGGATTTTCAAGGGAAGAGTGGAGGGAGAGAGGGATATTTGTACGGCAAATTTTATCCTCAAAAAATTGATTCGGGAGCAGCTGGGATTTGATCTTTGGGTGTATTAGTGTGCTGTTCTTTTTGACGTATCCGGCGAGGTCACAGGTTCAAGATCCGGCCCAGACGCTTTTGCTGAGGTTAGTGACCAGTTTAAATGCTGGGTTTAACTATTTGAATACAGTTTTTGACATTGAAAAAAAGCAGACTGTATCACTATAGTGGCGTCTATTTAGAAAATTATTAGGAGGGTGGAATTTTTTTTGTTTATTTCCAACGGAGTCTCAATATACACTGAGCATAAACACTGAGCTTATGTTGATTCATACATGGAGTTTACCTGAAGAATAGACTTCTAATCCTACCATTCCTAAGTGTAGACTTCCCATGTGTATTACATCACTTAGTAATAAGTTTAAGTAATTACTAATAAGATTAAAACATATATCACTATTGAATGGCATCTATTTAAAAATTAGTCGCTAGGTTAAAATTTTTGTATTCATTCCAAGTACACCGTCGAGCTCACGATGGTTCTTCATTTCATACATAGATATATATATATATTTTTAAATTTTTAACGTGTTTTTTACAAGAGTGTTCGAAGGATTTTTTAATTTTAGTAGTAGCCCAAATACTGTACCAACCTGTCCTTTTAAACATGGATTGTGGTTTGGTCGAGTCCTTAGAGATTATTTTTGTTGGCCAAACTTCAAAATTTTGTCGTTATTTGACTAATTTCACAAATTGTTGAGAATTTGGGGGTAAATTTTAGAGTTTTGCTTGAGGACTGTTGTGACCCTCCATGACGGCTAAATTTCCTGAGTAGAGACCTTAGTATCTTTGACTTCTTTTTCCCAATAAAAAGTATAGAAAGACTATTTTCTTCGTACCAGAGAAGGTGTCCGACGGCTTTTCCCTTTGATTTTTTGCATTTAATTTGGTAGAGATAATTGCAACGGATCTCATTTAAATTATAAATGAATATATATTATTTATATTTAATTATATAGAATTGAAAATTTTAATTATATTAAGTGGTATTATTATTAGAACATATAGTTTGGATATTATTTATGTATTCTTCAACAAAACTTAAACTTGGATCTCTTCTTTATATACTTTATAAATTATCAAAAATATCAAAACTTCACTTTTTTTTATCTACAATTTTTTCTGCCACAGTCTTCATAATACCAAAACTCAACTTTATTTTATAGTACTAAAACTTTACTTCTATTAATTACAGTTTTTTTTTAATTATTAATTTTTTACATAATTATTTGGCTCACAAATTTTCTTCTAAAAAACTTCACAATACCAAAACTCAACCTTTACTTTATAACACTAAAACTCCACTCTTATTAATTACAGATATTTTTATATAACTCACGAATATTCTTCTATAAAAAATTAACCTCCATAACTCGTGATGTCTTCATGATATATGTTGATGGTTGATGTTCTAACATCTTTAATGAAAACATCACTTTCAAATAATTGTTAAATATGAAAATAACTTCCCATAATTTAAAACGAAGAAAATCAAATTGCTCTAAATATTCAATAGGAAAAATGAATTTGATACAAGAGAGTGGGGCATAGGGTTTTGAGGCAAATGAACATCTTTATGGCTGTTTCTCCTTCCAACATCTTCATCTATGCACACGATAGCAATATAGCAGCAACAGAAGGTATCACAGTCAATAGTAGGTGACGCAGAATTGACATCGATCTCATCCTTCACATCGATTATTATATTATAGTATTATAATATATTAATTTTTTTTATTAGTTAAATTTGATTAAAACTGATCTTATCAAAGATATCATATTATTACAATATATTAACTATTATTTATACTTTTATTAAAAATTAAACTTAAATCTAATATTTATTTCTCAATATTAAGATTTATTACTATGATATTAAATTATGTTAAAGTATATAGATCCTCTCACTCCTTTATCATTCCTATTATTTAAAACACGCTATAAAAAATACTCTGCACACAATAATTTTATATGCAACTATATGACTTACATTTTTTCAAAAACTATATGACTCACATATTTTATTAATCATATGAATATACTTTGCCTTCTACAATTTTATTCAACTACAAATAACAAAGATAAAAGACAATCCTGACTATAAGAAATTGGCATCCTCAAAGGTTCAAAGGTAAGTGTTAGTGTGGTTGGGGTATTTACTAAGAAGAGATTTAGGTTTAAACTTTGGAAAAGTCTGTTGTAAAAGTAATACTTTGATCTAAATCCTTTAAATGTATACACCAGATTAACAATACTAATACAAATTTTAAGTATCTGTGATCTATTTCACACTGAACTTGGATGTAATCCCTGAATCCATAAAAAAACATACAGGCATTGCTATGTTGTTGGTTGGATCAAGTGGTAATTTATTGGGTTAACTATGGCGATGGCCAAAATAGACTTTGTAAGCATTTTTACAAAGGCAATTTTGGTAATTATGTCAGTTGTCCATCAGAACGGGTGGGGTGTTTACGATTGTGATGCACCGGTTTCAACTGGATGGGCAACTTTGTTATATGTTCATGTGATTGTTATGATCAAAGTACCACCTACTGTATTAACATACCACTGTGATCGCATATGAGATGTGTTTAAGTTGCCTTAGGTTAGAAAGATTGAGATAGGAGACGCCCAAAGCCTATTAGCATCCGTGCATCTACTGTTGTAGTCTAAAGACTAAAAAATTCTGTGTTTTCTGGTGTTTCAGGAGGATGCTTTTGAAGTTGTGACTGACATTGTATGCTGTTCTTCAACTGGTCTTTGGTCCCGGGATTATTTTGTGGTTCATCAGGGGGTCTTTGCTGGCACTCCCTTCCACGGAATGTGCAAGGGAGTCATTTACACCAGTTAAGAAGTGGTAGTTTCAAGGCACTGTGTTTTGCACCCATTGGCAGCTTGGCACCTGGTGCTTTTGAAGCATTAGGGTTTCGCTTGAAAAGGAAATTGAGGTCGGGTTTCATGATTGTTACCATAGAAAGATTTTTGTCTTCCAACAGGGCAAGGTACCATTTCAGGTGGAATCTTGCTGAGGAAGACAACAGTAAACACCATAGCTGCAACGAAATCTTATATTTCGGACATGCCTTCCAAAGGGGAGTGCCCTGTACAAACACAGATGCCTGGTGCTGTTGGAGATGGCCTCAAGAACGTGGCAGGGAGAACAGCCAGCAGGCGGCGTGTGTTTGTCCAGACAGATACTGGAAGCGTGATGGGTATTGAGTTGGATAGGGCAGACAATGCACAAACACTTAAGAAGAAGATGCAGTTGGCACTGAAAATACCGACTGAAGAGACTGCTCTTACCTTTGGTGACATGGTACTAAAGAATGATCTGAGTGTGGTCAGAAATGATGCTCCCCTTCGTCTGACCAGAGGTCACATGCAGAGAAGCTCCTCCACACCTTGTCTTTCACCTATTGGTGATAATGTGCAGTGGAGAGATAGAAGTGGACCTGTGGAAATTGTTGGCGGCTTGAGCTGCCATTCCAAAGTGAAAAAAATGATAAAGCAAACAGTGAAGGCAGTTGAATCTGGTGTAGAACCCATCCCTGTCCAACGAGGACTTGGCGGAGCATACTATTTCCGTAATACTTTAGGTAAAAGTATAGCAATAGTGAAGCCAACAGATGAAGAACCCTTTGCACCCAATAACCCTAAGGGTTTTGTCGGAAAGATTCTGGGACAACCTGGGCTTAAGAGATCAATACGAGTGGGGGAGACAGGTGTCCGAGAAGTTGCTGCGTACCTTCTGGATCATGAAGAATTTGCAAAGGTGCCTCCAACTGTGCTTGTTAAAATTTCACATTCAGTTTTTAATATCAACAGGGGAATGACTTCAATAACAAATGCAAACAATAAACAAACTATTAGTAAGATTGCTTCATTTCAGCAGTATGTTGAACATGATTTTGATGCCAGTGATCATGGGACCTCCAGTTTTTCTGTTGCAGCTGTACATAGGATTGGAATTTTAGATGTAAGGGTGTTAAATACTGACAGACATGCAGGTAACATTCTTGTAAAAAGGTCTGACACAGATTTTCGAAAGTATCCTCAAATGGGTGAGACTGCTGAGCTCATACCTATAGACCATGGTCTTTGCCTTCCAGAAACATTAGAAGATCCTTATTTTGAATGGCTTCATTGGCCTCAGTCGTCTCTAACTTTCTCAGAGGAGGAAATAGAATATATAAACAGACTTGAGGCATTCAAGGATGCAGAAATGCTGAGAAGAGAGTTACCTATGATGAGGGAGTCTTCTTTAAGGATTCTAATATTATGCACTATTTTCCTAAAAACTGCTACCGCTGCTGGGTTGTGTCTTGCAGAAATTGGGGGAATGATGAGTAGAGAGGTTTATGATGTAGAAGATGAAGCAAGTGAGTTGGAATTAGTTTGTGTCCAAGCTAAGATTGAGGTTGACCAACACATTTCTGCTGCAAATTATGAGTTAATTGCTGATATGTCTGTAGTCTCCTGTGAAGAGAAGCATTTTGTAGATCAATTTCAGTTTGATATGGATTATGGGGATGATTTTCAGAATGGTAGAGGCTACCCAAATCATGAAAAGGCTGACTCGAGCTTTGGCACAAAACATGATATGTGCAGATCGGGTAGCAGTAATAGGCTACTGAAAGCACCTGAAGGTACTGGACTGTCATGCTTGTTGCTCCCTCAGTCTCCTTTCCCAGGTCACTGTATAGGAAAAAAAAACTTGCAGTTATCCTCTACTTTGAACGGGGCATTCAATAACAATGCATGCAATAAATTTTCTGCAATTCATTCTTTATCACCGAGAATTTCCAATGGAAGTAGTCGATTGTCATGCCCCTCTCCCAGAACCCCTAGAGGGCGTCCGCTTACAAAGCTGGAAGAAGTTCCTTCTTCAGAAGAGGAAGAAATGCAGGAGGGGGAGCTGTTTCCTGAGCCTAAGCAAGATATTGGTATTTTGAAGCGACAAGATCCTGTATTAGTTCGACAGTGTATTACACCAAGGACCGTCAGCTTCTCCCACCGAAATCAATGCAATACTAGCAATATAGGAGTATGGAAGGGGTTTCCAAGATCCATGCTAACTGGGGATGATCCTGGAGTGGTGACCCCAAACAACATAAAATTTGCAGATATGAGCAAGGAGGAGTGGTCCTTATTCATTGACTACTTCCAAAATCTCTTGCCAGAGGCGATCGCATCTAGAAAACAAGGGAAGTTTAACCACAGAAAGAGACTTGGGACTTCATGCCAGTTTTGAATGCATATGAAAGTTTTAATCCCTCTTCCCAAAAGGGTTTTTAAAGACTATTTGAGTGTTGGTTTACTTCCCGGTGTAATATACTGTATGATACGTGTATAGGGTTGTGAAGGAGAAATAGCTCGACTACTTCATTTCTTGGCATATCATTTTTTAATTTTTTTTGCCCCCATATAAGACGTCATTATTAGACTTATAGCTGTTTCATAGCCATCTTTTTCTGGTTACGCTTACGTGTATATATATGCAGTTGAATTCAGTTCCTTTCAAAATACTTGTCGTGTTTTAGTACAGTTCTGTCCTTTCGGGAAAGAAAAAGAACCTTGGCATCACAATCCCTTTTTATTCAAGGATTTTGTTCATTACTCTCTAGACATAAGTTCTAAGAGAATGCCTTTGTTGTTTTATGTATGTTAACTATTACCTCTGTAAGCCCAGGTTGATTTCGTATATTTAACATATTATTGTGGGGTTGTTTTTGGTTCTTGAAAACATCCTTTCATGTCTTTTTTTTTCTGATGCATGTTTTGGAGTCATTTTCTTCTAAAATGCTTTAGTATTTATATTGATGCCACTATTCTACATGAGTTGTTTTATTTTGTTTAAGAAAGATTAAAATATACATTTGTCCTCAGAGATACTGGTGGTTGTTTTACTTTGGATGTGTAAGATGATATGAATCACACTTTCATTTGTTAAGTAATCTGGTCTGAATTTAGATTGATAAATCTGGTTGAAATTTTCTCAGCTTGGATGTATGAAACTTAACTACTGAACTGCAGGGGCCAAGTTTTTTTATTAGAAGGACAATTTATGCTGACTTGTCCCTAACAATTTTATGAAGGTCCAACCCATTTCAACTCCCTGCTTTTGAAACTAATCTTTAGAAGCTGCCCTTTTATATAAATCTTTGTCAGGCACATGTCGAGAGGATTTTTCTTCGCTCAGAGGATAAGCTTCGATACTTGAACGTGAATGAGCAGGTAAGGAATAGTTAATTCTGTCAGCAAAATTCTAATGTATTTACATACTTGTGAAAATCATACTTAATTTCAGGTAAGGCACCTAAATGTGGCTAACTCCCCGTGAAGTGAGAACATTCTTGTAGCGGGTTAGGTTGGAAAAAAATATTTTCGACTCTTATTGGCCTTCTCAAAGGTTTCTTTATTGTATATTGACTATAGTTTAAATGTAGTTGATTGCCCTATTATTAATCTTTGTTTCTCTATAGTGGCATTCATGTTAACAAACCTATATTGTCGCACCCAATGGATTAATGGATGAAGTTGTTGCTTAGTTTAAGGTGAATATGCAGTACATCTGTTTCTGTTTTGTCAAAAACTAGAATATAACATGACAAAATTTAACATAATTGATTTTATTGTAAAGATTTATAAAAATCTAAATAATTGATTTTGATAAAATAAATAAACAAAATTAAAATTAATATATTTAAAATTTAATATATAAAAATAAAATTTAAAATAATTGATTTCTATATTAAAAATTATATATATATATATTTTTGAATAGAAAAGTCGAATTATATTAATTAACTAAACCATACAAAATTGAGTGGGTGGAATTAACACACCCTAATGTTCACACTAACCAAAACAGTTAGGAGCAACAGCCAAAAGCATTCCAACCAAAAAAAAACTAAAAGGTTTAAAAGAAGGGAAAATTTGAGACAAGAAACATTTTGTTAAATTGTTAAATAGAAGTAAATAAAAATGTGATGATAAGATGATTGGAATGATAAAATGTGATTGCCTTTAAATAGGTTCTAGGTGATAAAGTTTAAAAAATTAGACATCAAACAAAATAAATTATATTTATAATGGTCAACTTCTCGAAACTTCCAATCAACTTCTTTAAAATTATAATGATGATCAAGTTGGTTTTGAAAGAGATTTATGGGTGTACTTATTTATTTGTAATTTTCATGCAACTTTAGTTTTAAAAAAAGAGAGTTTGCATTGCGATTTTTTTGGGGTTGAGCTCATGAAGTTACAAAAGTTTTTGGAAGAGGATGATATTAATGTTAAGGAATGGTGCAAATTTTTTAAATAGTATTTTAGTTCCTTTAATTGGAAATGTTACCTACTTTATTATCTTAGAGAGGAAGCTTGGTATTGATATTATGATTTTTCTTATGCCCATTAGCATAAACAAACTTCAAAAGAAATAGAGTAAGCATTGTTAAGTCAGTGGGACCCAAATAAAAAGATAGCTACTTTGAAGGTCACCATCAATGGATATGAAAAAATAAAAGGTCTTTAGGGGAAATAAAAAGAAATGAACACAAAGGACATGGTAGAATGAAATAATATGGATTGAACTTCTACTGCAAGATATGTTATTGAACTTCTGCTACTTGAATCTGATTTATCCAAGTTTTTCAAATGATATTACCAAACCACATGCAATTCCAAGCTTTAAATTATATTTATGAATTTAAAAAAAAAATCCATTGTAATGTTCCAAAAATAAATATTTTTTGTAAATGTCTCCTACACTTAATTATAAAAGCGAAAAAGGGGTTCATGTGACTAGGAGACATAACTTAAGTTGTGTTTATTTATGTTTTATGTTTTTATGTTGTAATAAGGCACTTTAAGTGATTTTAGGGTTGGGAGATGTCAACTCCAAATTAGAACCTCACCCTATATAAGGGAGTGAGACGTCCCATTTTGGGCATGTTATGTTGATATCGGAATTGAATATTGAAACCCTAGAGGTTCAATGAGTTGAGATTGCAGGTCTTGCTCATTCCCATAGTGCATTGGAGGTGCATGGTTGGGGTCTTGGCAATATCATTGCAGGTGTTATTGTCCTAAAATATCAAAAAAACAAAAAGAGGCATCTTTGAGGAGTTCGTGGCATTTTTGGGAGCATTTGTGTCATGTGTTTCAGATCTGTTGGCAGCCCCAAACCCTACGCTTGTATTTGGGGTCATTTTTGAGGAGTTTTTGCATTTGTTCAACCTTGGGGTTAGTTCGTCCCACTTGTGGGAGTTTGTATCTGCATTTTGAGTTCCTTGAGGACCCATTTGTCCATTCCAGTTGTTATATTGGTTTGGCAATATTTAATATATGATACTGGCTGATTTCTCCTCATACTTGTGTTATTTTATGAGCAATTTTTGAGTTATTTCCTTGTTGTACTTAATTTTTGCATTTTCGTAGTAAGGGTTTGATGTTCCTAAAAAAAGGGACATTACAAGTGGTATCAAAGCTGGAATCTTGCCAGCTTGTGATTCGTGGTGATAAGTGTGTTTCTGTGGTGAAAAGTTGTGCCCTAATGAAAATCGTGGATTTTTAGGGGATTCACGAATTTTTAGGGATTTTTTTTAGAAAATAAAAATTGCAGATTTGGATACCCTTTTGACCAATTTGCAGTTCTATGGTTTCATAATTTTTTTTTTGTGGTCAAAATTTTCAGAATTTCAGATTTCCATATTTTTAGGGTTTGATAGGGTTTTATGCATCGTCCTTCTGTTCATCAGTATTTTACTAGGAGAAACAGACTCGCTTTGGAAATGTCAAATAGGGAAGAGGTTGAGGATCCCCAAAGGCTAGTTGATAGGACTGAGCAAAAATTTGATGCCCTACTTGACATGCTGCAAAGAATGGTGTCCTTACAAGAGACAAATCAACAAGAATTGAGGGCATCTTTGGGCAACCCAAATGGCACAAGGAGGGAAGGAGAAAGGGGAGGCAACAAAAATGGGCATGAGTCATCATCTAACTCACACACTCCCTTGCCTAGGTCATCCAAGCCTATGTTCCTTGTTCCACCACCTCCACCGGAGAAAAATGAGGTAATTGATGAATTAGATGAATGGTTTGCTGCTTATAATAATAAATCTGAGGGTTTCAGGGCAGTAGTTTCTTTTGATAAATATTTGAAGATTGTGGGTAAATCTGTTGTTGAGGCTAAAAAAGAGAAAGAAGCCCTTTTTGCATCAAAAGGTGACCATTTCCTCATTTAATGGTCAAGATGGTCTTACAGCTAGGGCATGGCTTCAAAAATTGCAGACTTATTTTACCTTGGAGCCTATTTCTAAAGTTGATGCGGTTCAGATTGCTACACTCCACCTTGAGGGTAGTGCTTACTCATGGTGGCATCATGGGTTAGTAACCCAAGGGCATGGTGATATTGATACATTTGATGAGTTTTGTACCAGGTTTTTGAACGGGTTTGAAAGGAGGAATGTGGAAGAGTATTTCAAGGAGCTTGCCACTTTGAAGCAAACTTCGTCCATTCATGCCTATGTGGAGGAGTTTGAACAAATTTCAGTTCAGGTACAAAATATTTCACCCAAGAGGGTAATTTTTCTTTTTATGGATGGTTTGTTGGAACCCGTGAAGGGAATAGTTAAAGATTTTGAACCAACCACTCTTGAAGATGCCATTAAGAGAGCTTTAAGCTTAGAATTTGTTTTACCTCCTAGACAGAAATATTTTGCACATAATCCACCTGCTAGACCACCTTTTGCAGCCAAAAAAATAGTTTTTGGATAGTAGTATGGGCAACAAGGAAACCTCACGCAACAAGGTGGAAATGAGAGAAATTTTTATGGCAGGAATCCCATGCATGGAGAAGGTTTCAGATCTGGTTTTCAGCCACCTAATAAGCCCCCAAATGGCCTACGCTTGACACAAGAAGAGAAATATGATCTAAGGAAACAAAACAAGTGTTTCATTTGCAAGTCTCCTTGGCAAAGAGGTCATAAATGCAGAGGAGGTATGAAATTCATTGAATTACATTCGATTCCGATTCCGATAATCCTGATTTTTATGAGGCGAGATGAGACACCCTTGGAAGAGGAAGCACAAAGGGAGTATGAGGAAGTTCTTGAAGGTTCCCTAGCCACTTTAAGTGGGCTGAATCAGTTTTGCACTATTAAGGTACCAGGTAGATATTTTGATGAAAAGGTTATTGTTTTAATAGATGGTGGTGCTACTTACAATTTTGTTGATGAGAAGTTTGCCACTAGAAAGAATCTTCCTACAACTATCATTCTTGGTTTTAGTGTTGCTATTGGCAATGGTGATCTTATCACATGCAACAAAGTGGTAAGAAACATAAAAATTAATTTTGGCAACATGGAAGTAGATGAGCAATTATTTGTTTTTCCCTTAGGAGGTATTCCACATATGGTTTTGGGTGTGCAATGGTTGTATTCACTTGGTTATTATGTTACTAATTATCAGAAATTAGAACTGAAATTTGTGCTTGAAGGGAAAGATGTGGTGTTGCAAGGAATCAAAGAAAATGGGTCAAAATATTCTTGCAAAATTTTGGAGGTTTCATACAAAAGAATGGAGAAGATGATAAGGCATAATGATGTTGAGTGGGCAGCTGTAATTTTTAGTTCAGAAGGGAAAAAATCAGCCACCTATCATCCTCAAATTCAAGGTTTACTACAAAAACATCTTAAGGTATTTTTTGACCTACCTAAAGGTTTGCCACCTAGTAGAGGTTTTCAGCATGTTATTGAATTGGAAGCAAATAGTAAACTGTCATAATTAAACCTTATAGGCATCCTAAGGTTTTCAAAGATGAGACTGAAAAGACCATTGCTGATTTACTTGAGAGTGAGCACATTATTTGCAAAGATGGGATGAAGGTTGATCAAACTAAAGTTTTAGCTGTACAAATATGGCCTATACCATCCAACCTAACGAAATTGAGGGGTTTTGTGGGTTTATGCAGTTACTACAGGAGGTTCATTAAGGGGTTTTCTTCTTTGGCTGCCCCCATTACTGAATTAACTAAGAAAGGGGCCTTTTCATTGTCCAATGAAGCTCTTTTAGATTTTTTAAAGCTGAAAGATGTAATGACTTCCACTCCTTTACTTGCTATTCTTGATTTTTCTGTTGCTTTTACTATTGCTTGTGATGCTTCATGTGTTGAAGTTGGAGCTGTACTTATGCAATAAGGATGCCCCATTGCTTATGAGAGTAGAAATATCTCAAATGTGGAGAAAACTTTCAGCATCTATGATAAAGAGATGCTAGCTATCATGCATGCCTCGACCAAATTCAAACAATACTTAGTGTGTGGCAAGTTTGTGGTCAAAACTGATCATAATAGTTTGAAATACTTCTTGGGGCAAGTTGAACTGAATGAAAGACAATAGAAATGGGTAACAAAGTTGCAATCATATGATTTTGAAATTGAGTTTGTAAAGGGTAAGAAGAATTCAGTTGCTGATGCACTTTCTAGGAACCCTAATTTTCATTATATTTCCATTATTTCTATTGATTGGAAGGTGAAAATTATGTTTGAATATGCAAAGAATTATTTTTGTTCTAAACTAATAAATGGGCAAGTTGAAGATGAGAGGTTCAGCCATAAAGAAGGACTGATTTTTTGCAAGGGAAGAGTGTTTTTAGTACACGAATCGAAGCTAAAAAAAGCTTTAATTACTGACCATGCATGATGCTCCACTTGTAGGCCATCCAGGTTTCTACAAGACTTACAAACATGTTAGAGAAAGATTCTATTGGAAGGGTTTGAAAAGGGATGTCTTCTTGCATGTTCGGGAATGTGTTATTTGCCAAGAAAACAAGAGGGAACATGAATTTGCAACTTGGTTTACTTCAACCACTTCCTATTCCCAATAAGAAATGGGAAAGTATCTCCATGGACTTCATTACTGGTTTGCCCAAGGTATACATGAAGGATTGCATATTTGTTGTTGTTGATAGATTGACAAAATTTGCTCATTTCTATGCCATTTCAACAACTTGTACAACCATACAAGTTGCTGATTTGTTTTTTAAAGAAGTTTTCAGATTGCATGGTTTGCCTAAATCCATTGTGAGTGATAGGGACAACAGATTTTTGAGCATGTTTTGGCAAGAATTTTTTAAGCTATGTGGTACTAAATTGACTCCTAGTACTAGCTACCATCCCCAAACTGATGGGCAAACTAAAATTGTTAACAAATGGCTTGAAGGATATTTGAGAAATTATGTTTCAGGTCAACAAAAGGCATGGGTTAAATGGCTGCACCTTGGTGAATATTGCTACAATTCTACTTATCATATGTCCATAAAAATGTCTCCATTCAAGGCACTTTATGGTTATGATGCCCCACACTTTTCAGATCTAATTTTTGGTGATTCAAGGGTCCAAAAAGCTAGAGACTTTGCAACAAAAAATCAAGATATTCTTAATGCTTTGAAGGACAATATTCTTACGACACAAAATCAGCAGAAGAAGTATGCATATCAGCAGCGTAGTGAGCGCTCATTTGAGGTGGGAAACTTGGTTTATGTTAGGTTGCAGCACTACAAACAGTCTACATTGAAAAGAAGTGGAGCAGAAAAACTCAAACTCAAATTTTATGGACCTTACAAGGTGTTGAGTAAGGTTGGATAGGTTGCATATGCTTTGGAACTTCCAAGTGGAAGTAAAATACATAATGTCTTCCATGTTTCTTGTTTGAAGAAGGCCTTGGGCCAACATATTCAGCCATCTTCAGATTTGCCACCTCTTGATGATGAAGGAAAGCTCATTCTTGAACCTGAATTGATCCTTGAGACAAGGGAGAGAAAGCTGAGGAGTAGGATTGTCAAAGAATATCTTGTGAAGTGGAAGGACTTGCCTATGGAGGATGCTACTTGGGAAGGTGCAGAAATTTTAGATGCTCCAGATTTGACTTTGCTTGAGGACAAGAAATTTGAGGAGGGTGGACTTGTAATGTCCCAAAAATAAATAGTTTTTGTAAATGTCTCCTACACTTAATTGTAAAAGTGAAAAAGGGGTTCATGTGACTAGGAGACATAACTTAAGTTGTGTTTATTTATGTTTTATGTTTTTATGTTGTAATAAGACACTTTAAGTGATTTTAGGGTTGGGAGATGTCAACTCCTAATTAGAACCTCACCCTATATAAGGGAGTGAGACGTCCCATTTTGGGCATGTTATGTTGATATCAGAATTGAATATTGAAACCCTAGAGGTTCCATGAGTTGAGATTGCAGGTCTTGCTCATTCCCATAGTGCATTGGAGGTGTATGGTTGGGGTCTTGGCAATATCATTACAGGTGTTATTGCCCTAAAATATTAAAAATACAAAAAGAGGCATCTTTGAGGATTTCGTGGCATTTTTGGGAGCATTTGTGTCATGTGTTTCAGATCTGTTTGCAGACCCAAACCCTACGCTTGTATTTGGGGTCATTTTTGAGGAGTTTTTGCATCTGTTCAGCCTTGGGGTTAGTTCGTCCCACTTGTGGGAGTTTTTATCTGCATTTTGAGTTCCTTGAGGACCCATTTGTCCATTCCAATTGTTATATTGGTTTGGCAATATTTAATATATGATACTGGCTGATTTCTCCTCATACTTGTGTTATTTTATGAGCACTTTCTAAGTTATTTCCTTGTTGTACTTAATTTTTGCATTTTCGTAGTAAGGGTTTGTTGTTCCTAAAAAAATGGACATTACAGCCATGCAAAAAATGCCAATGCCTCAAAACATTATCTTCATTTTTCCACCAATTGACAAGCTTTATAATATCCATATTATCAAGCTAATCACCATTGAAAAACAATCCCCTTCCAACACAAAACTCTAAATCAATGTATTCGATAAAAACCCCAAACCTAAATCAAACACCACCAAACCCACATCAAATCAACTCTCCAAAACCCACACCTACCACAAAATCCTATCATCCAAAAACTATATCTAACAAATATACCACCAAACCAAAATAAACCTCATTGTATAAAAATAAAGAAGCCCCACATTTAACTCTAAATAATAGTAAACCAACCCCAACCCAAGTCTGCCACTACCAAACCCACATCAAATCAACTATTTGCACCTACATCACCATTAAAAAACCTTCATCCAAAACCCTAACCTGAGCCATCAAATAAACCAACATGCATAAGAGAATTTAAGATATAAAAAAGCAAGCAATCCCATCCCTTCTCAACCAAAATTTGATCCAAAAGATCAAAATAAAAATAAAAAACACAAGCGAAACCAATATTTACTCACCTCACAAGCGAAACCAAGATTTACTCACCTCATAAAATACGATTAGAATGGATAAAAAAACCATAAAAGATCAAGAGTTGAAAAAAACAATGAAGAATGCCTTATGAAACCCCAGCAATGACTTTATCCGCAAAATGGGTGATCGAGAACCTGCAAATGCTCTTCTATTTCCTTAAAAATTATTGTGTTCTACGCCCTCTCGAAGGCCTCGTCCCTCTCGCTTGTATAGAAAGGGAGAACAATAGAGAAGCCAGTTGAGGTAAATTAAAGATCCGCGATGAAATGAAATGCAAATTTCGTTGAATAGAGAAGCTAGTTGAGGACGGGAAGCTTAATTTTTTTTAAAAATGACCCTAAAAGGGCGGTTTTAAATCGACCTCTTAGGATCTATTAAGGCAGTTTTTTACCACCTTAAAAAACCACCTTATTTTAGTCGTCATTAAAAACCTTTTTTGGTGTAGTGTTTGCTTTAATCTTCTATAATCATATAAGATAAAACTTGGAAGAATAGCTTTCCCTTTTATGACATACATCACCTTGTTTTGAAACTTTAACTTGCCCTTAGACCACCTAATTTTCATTACCAAAAGAGGCTTTGCATGGACCTATTTATGAAAAGAGTTGTTATAAAATCCCAAGAGTACCTGAGCAAAAAAATAGAAGAAAGAAGAGATCACGAAATATTAGATCTTAATGAATAAGTTGAATCAATAGCCCAAAGGAGGAAAAGAGATTGACTAAAACATATTTTGAATTATTTTCCCATATGTCTCCAAAAGACTCAAAAAGTTGTTGCAACTGTCGTAAATCTATTTGTATATCCCATAAATATAGAACAAATATTCTAATTGTGTAACATATTATAAATTTTCCCTTTTGAAATAGGGCAATAAGGTTTGAAGAATGAGACATCCCTCTACTTGCAATATATCCTTGAACAAATACCACCAATGCAAAGAGTTCTAATATTCATGCAATTTGAAAAAAAGGCTCAAAACACTTTTGTATGCAAAAGTTATTGCCTCTAGAAGTTTGCCTTCCAAAATATCCCTAGAGTGACATTGTTTAAAAATATTAAATTTTTATAATTCCTTTTAATTTTTCTACAAGGAAAACATAACCTAGAGTAAGTATAAATTCTCCAAAAAAAAATCAGAATAATTTGTGAAAGAAAAAATTGGATCTTTGTTTTACCTCTTTTGTCAAAGGTGTTCATGTAGATTTGAGAAGTAATTCATCATAGAAGTTGTAAGAAAGATCAAAAGCTCCAAATAAACTTTTTTAATGACGAAGTAATAAAGCTCCATACCCACTCTAATACCATGTTGGAATTTACACTTATTTCTATAAATGAACAAAAGTAATCCATGCACTCAAATATTATACAAAAAACGTAAAAAAAGGTAAAAGAAAAAATATATAGTGGACACTCGTAGGCACCATAAATAATCACTATATTATCCATAGATAAAAATCACAACACTCTAATATAATGGATGGAGTGGAAAGGGGTATTTATACCAATACCAAAACCTCAATTACATAAAAGAATTTAACCTAACCTGACATGATAAGAGGGCTTAAATTTACTTACAAGTTATAATGCGGGTTTAACCCTAACCATGTTAACTATAACTCATAAGGCCTACATAATAAAATATTATAATAGATGAAATACAATTATACAATGAAGCAATGCCTTAAAAATGTGAGCATATGTATAGAGAATAAAATCATATAGCAGATAATTTAACCAATCACAGTGTTGATCTTTGTTTTGGTGAAATTCATATTTTAGAAGACAACTAGCCACCAAGATTTTTACACTTAATGAAAATTGTGTCAAGCTAATTGTGGACACAACACTTTGAAGAAGATGAATAATATATCTAATGGAAAGGAAATGATAAATATCTTTGATAAAAAGACAAGTTGCATATAGTTTAATTGACCTAACAACAAATTTAATATTTTGGTATTTTGATGGAAGCTAGCTTACTCAGAATAACTAACTAACTATATATAGTTATAGTTATAGTTATTTGGTTGAATGAAAATATTTACAAATTAAGGTTTTAATTATAATATCACGGGTAAAAGAGTAAAGTAGTTTTAATATTTTTTAAAAACGATGATATTACTTTTACTTTTATTTAGTGTAGTTTTAAGAAATATGTTTCTCTATGGTCAATATATGTTTTACATAGAAATATGGTTGTCTATCATCAATGGGTGTTAAACATAACCTATAACAAAAAAACCCCCCGTTTAAAAATATTTGTCCTCAAAGGTTGAAATTTTTTGGAGGATGGTCTCTGGTTCCCATGTCGCATCTTCCTCAGGGAGATCTTTCCACTTGATGAGTAGCTTCTCCAATTGATGAAACTACAAATTATGAACTAGCAATTGTAACATTGCTTCTAGAATTAGGTCAATACATCCATCCAAATCTAGAAGATCCATCTAGGACTACACCTTTTGACCAAGTGCTTGCTTATGATGAGAAACATGAAAAGCAAAGTGTATTTTGGAGCTAGGAGGGAGTTCCACCTAATATGCCACATTCTCTCTCAAATAACCTTGTATGGATCAAAGAATATGGGTGCAAGACTTTAGTTGTATTTTTTCTTTAGAGAATTTTGCTTATATGGTTGAAATCACAAAAAGACCATATCACCCATGTCAAATTGTCATCTTAAGCAGTGTAAATCTTGTTGTTATTTCATACGATTATGATCCTGATAAGATTGTCTTGGAAAAGTTGAAGGATAGTCTAACTCTATAAGAGGAAATCCTCAACTTGAGCAACATGAGAAGATTCTAAAAGATAGTCTGCCAAGGATAGGGGTTTCTACCCATACAATACTTCGTTTATCTTAGTGGAAATATAATAAGAAGTATTGTACCACCATTCTACAAATGAAATCCATTTAACCCACTAATTATTTTTATCTTGGACAAAGCATCTCAAATACATACATAGACAATTGTTTATATTTTATGTATGGTCGCTTGATTGAGGGTGGTAGGAATATATTATATTAAGTTGAGTGCCACTAAGAGTGAACAACTCATCCCAAAATTGCTAGTGAAAATATGATCACAATGACATATAATAGACTTGGGCATACCATATAGTTTAAAAATAAAATCAAGTAATACCTTGACCAACTTGTTAATGATGATTGGGTGTTGTGAGGCACAAAAATATGAACACTTGGAAAGGCAATCCACGACTACAAAAAAATATTATTTTATCCTCTGACTTAGGAAGACCTTCAATGAAGTCCATGGACATGTGTTCCTTCTAGTGATCCTACATAGGAAGAAGCTACAACAATCTTAGAGACTTAACTATTTTGTCATTATTCCTTTTGTACGCCTCACATTCTACCATAAACTATTTAATATTAGTTTTCATTCATTTCCAAGAAAAATATTACATAACTTATCGATAGGTTTTGAGATACCCAAAATATTCTAGCAAGGTAAAAGCATGCAACTCTTAGAGGATGTTGTCCTTGATCTAGGAGGATTGACTAAGAAAAATATGGTCCTTCTATTTGAGAATCCCTTCAAGCCAAGAGAATAATGTATTATGTGTTTATCAACCTCAACATCACGAATCAAAAGAATAGTATAAGGATTTACATGTCATTCATCTTGAAGTCGAATGGTCCAAAGGGAAAGAGGGTTAGGTATAGCATGGATAACTAAAGGATCTTCATACTTGCAAGAAAAAGACATTTTCAATCATATTCTCCTACCTTTTTTATATTCAATCTCAAAGTCATGTCCCAAAAGCTTAGTCAACCATTTGTTCTACTCTAAACAAGAGAAACATTAATCTTAGAGGTAATCAAGACTGTTACAATTAATTTTAATAATAAAATAATTTTCCAACAATTAATGTTTCCATTTATCCACTTCCTCCAATTTGGTTAACATCTCCTTCTCATAAGTAGAATGACCCACATTCTTATTAAAGTCATTTGCTTTCATAAGCTAGGGGATGACCTTTTGCATCAAGATATCACTAAAACTTGTTCCAAAAGCACAATATTCAAGGATAAAAGGCTTGTTGAAGTACAAAGCAACTAGAACATGAGTGGTACACAAAGCCTCTTTTAAGTCATTGAAGGATTGTAGCCTCATTAGACCAAACAAATGCATCCTTAGTGAGAGTCGTTGGGGGACGTATAATCTTCCCATAATTTTGGATAAATTTATTGTAATACTTGGTGAGATGTAAAAATCCCTAAGGCTCTTGAGATATTTAAACACCAACCAATCTTGCATAGCCTTGATATTGTTAGGGTCTACCTTGACACCTTCATGAGATACTATGAGGCCAAAATATTCTACTTTAGGCACACCAAAAGAACTTTTGGATCTTTTTGACATGTAATTGTTCTTACTCTAAAAGTTGGAATATTTGTCTGATATGATGCAAATGGGCTTTCTAAGAGTTATTGTAGACTAGGATGTTATATAAAAAGACCAATACTTTTTATTTTAAGAAGAATATTAAAGAAAAATTCATTAAGCTTTGGAAAGTAGAAGAGGCATTTGTAATACCAAAAGGCATGACCAAAAAAGGATAATGATCCTCATTAGTATGAAAAGCAATTCTAGGAATATCCTCCTCTCTACCCTTGATTTGATGAAAACTAAAACATAATTCTAGCCTGGTTAAAAAATATTTACACCATCTAATTCATCAAACAAATCGTCAATAATAGGAATAGGGGACTTATATTTGATAATGATCTTGTCGAGTGGTTTGAAATCTAGACATCTTCTAAGAATCATCCTTATAGTTGATCATGACTAGTAGGGGAATAAGGAATAGTATTAGGGTGGATAATTGTTAGAAAATGGGCCCAAAGATATCACAGGTCCCTATTTCCAGGATCATAAAATCACTTGCAAATAATCTCACACAATCACAACACCAATATTGCACAAAATAAACTTTATTGATAATCCAAAATATCTTAATACAAACTTGTTACATAGCATGGAGCTTTGTCTCCAATATATAACTTTACATAAAAACTCTTCAATACTCCTGACTTTTGCTCTTCTCAAACTCACAAGAGATGCAACCTTTCATATGCCTTACATTATGATAAAGTATCTCATGATTACATAACCTCCTACTTCTAATCTTGACGCATCTCACATGACTCTTCACTTACACACTTGACACTTATCACTCATGACTCTTCACTTGCACACATGACACCTTTCACTTATAACTCACACTTGCACACTTGACACCTTTCACTCATAACTCACACTTAATTACATGATACATAAACACTCTTCACACTTTGACACATACTTTTGACATAAATAATAAACACTCTTCCCAATATAAATATTTACAATGGTACTCAAAGTATCAAATAATGTAATATTGCTAACAATAGTACCTTACTCCAACATATCTTGAACCAAATTCTCAATTTTTATCTTTTAAGTCTAGAGATAGCAATAAGGACAAAATTAGGTGGCTAAGTTTATAGAATAAGGTGAATAGCATGATAATTTGTCTACTTGGCAAGAAGACCCTTAGATTATTTAAAGACTGAGCATATTTATTGAGAGGAGATTGCATTTAAAAAATATGAGTAGGAGGTCATTATTTGGTGGCCATGACTTCTATGTAATAAATCTAGAAAAAAAATACCCTTGTTGCCCTTCTTCAATATTTTTTCTATTTAGGGAGCTAACAAGCTTGGATGGTGGTGGTTGCAAATGTTGGAATTCACACATTTCTAAAAATAAATAAAAGCAACCCATCCACACAAATCCTATACACAAATCATAAGAAAGGACAAAATAAATATATAGATAATGGGCACTCATAGGCAACACAAATAATCACTATTTTGTTTGTCGGTACTTGTGATTCAAACTCTACTAAGACTCCATATGAGGAAGAAAATCCAACCATACTCCCTCTAAAAAGAAACAATTTTTAATATTATATAGTCGCATAAGGTAAGACTTCAAGGTATAGATTTCCCTTTTACAATAGACAACACCTTATTTAAAAACTTCAACTTGCCCTCAGGCCACCTACTTTTCGTCACCAAACGAGGTTTTACATGGACATATTTATGAAAACAACCATTACAAACTTCTAAGAGTACCCAGACAAAGAATAGAAGAAGGAAGAGATCATGAAAGATTATATTCACAAATAATCTAAATCAATAGCCCAAAGAAGGAAAATGGATTAACTAAAGCATATTTTGAAGCATTTTCTTGTATTCCTCCAAAAGACTCAAAAACTATTGTAACCATTACAAATCCAACTACAACTCCCATAAAAGTAGACTAAAGATGATGTTTGCATAACATATGTTAAAATTTTCCCTTTCAAATTAAGGCAATAGACTTTGAAGACAATCACACAATGAGACATTCCCTCCATTTGTAAGAAGTCATTGAACAAGGACCACCAATGCAAAGAGCTAAAAAATTGTGCAATTTGAAAAAGGGGGCTCAAAATACATTTGTATGCAACAATTATGGCTTCTAGAATTTTGCCCTCCAAAATAGCCCTAGAGCGATGTTCTTGAAA
Organism: Wollemia nobilis; assembly: GCA_028583015.1. NCBI lineage: Eukaryota > Viridiplantae > Streptophyta > Pinopsida > Araucariales > Araucariaceae > Wollemia > Wollemia nobilis. The sequence continues at coordinate 12,694,182 of JAQPPZ010004624.1, read as the reverse complement.
AAAAATCAATTTAAAAAGAAAATCCTTCTAATTTTTCCACAAGAAAAAATAATAAGAAATAAATTTCTTCTTTTGCTCCAAGTAGAATGCCCTTATGCCATGCCTGTCTAACTTGATTTTCACCATCACTACTTGGGTCCAAATGTGTGCTCTCTCTATGAAGAAGGGCATCATTATTCATAATAGTAAAGAGCTCTAACCATTTAAATGAAAATGGTGCATAAGATTTGAACTAAGGCAATGAATACATCTAATTTTCCTTCTTCTAGCCAAGGCTCCAAAGCTCCCAAATGAGACAAAAACATCATAATTATCCCTCTTTACAGTGACACCAAGTCTTGTTTGCGAGGAAACAATGTTTTACTCTCCATGAAGAAGTCAATAAACCCTTCTAAATTCAAAGCAAACATACTTATGTTATAAATGGTTGGGATCTGCACAAAATAGGTACAAAAAATTCCAATAATAATGAAAGATAACTTGGAGTAGGTAGACATTCTCCAAAAAATAAAGAATAGTTGGAGAGAGAAAAATATGATCTTCTCTTTGTCTCTTCTGCTAAAGGTTCTTATCAAGCTTTGAGAAGAAACTTGTCCTAGAAGTCAAAATAAATATTGGAGGCTTCAAAGAAAATTTCTACATGACCAAACTATGAAGCTTTATACCTGCTTTAATACCATGTTGGAATTCACACTTATTTTTAGAAATGAATAGAAGTGATCCACTGCTCAAATCTCATACAAAAAGCATAAACAAGATGAAATAGAGATATAGATAGTGCACATCTGTAGGTACCATAAATAATCACTATATTAGCCATAGATAATATTCACAACAATCCTATACAATGAAAAATGATTACCAAAGATATTTTGATTAGCTCAACAAGATGTTCAAAATGAGATAGATCCTTCACAAGGGTCGTGACACACTTGATACTTTTTTTAGGGTATAGGAAATGCAAACAATTCTACTTATAACATAATATTATAGAAGATAATTGCACTAAAATATTAGTAGTATAAAATTTGGTCTAACCTTACATGACTGAAAGATGCAAATTTGGATAAAGGTTTTTTCTCAACTCTACTACCTTTTTTCATCACTATAGAAAGCCAAAATCGTTGCTCTAACTTCCAAAAAACAATAATCGGAACACTAAGTTTCAAAATAATCATTACAAAAACAACATACACCAAAATATTCATAATAAAATTAGATTCTAGAATAATAAATCCAATAATATATCACAAATCCAAATTCCAAGTCTAAAAAACAATCCAAACTACTCAAAGAGGGCAAAATCTCCTACCCACTTAAAAGAGGTAAAAGTATCCTAAACACACTATGGGTGATAAAAGTTTAGATAAATCAATGATCCCTAGCTATATCACATTCTTTTTAATTTATAGTTAATCAATATTAAAAAAACTAATCCTAATGCTTAAGGATGACTATCCTACCCTAAGGGCTTAAGCTAAAAAATAAATATAGTCGACGTGCTTCCATTAGGGATGCTACATGACCTTCAACTATTCCAAGTTATTTGTTAATCATTCAAGGGTCTTATTAAAAAAATAGTTGATTTTTTAAAATAAGTTATATGTGGATTCTATTGTAGGATACTCTTATCAAAATATCACTATTTTACTTTTTTTAATTGGTTATATGAGTTAAAATACACTCCACCTATATTACATTGTGACCATATAATGGTATTACAACTTGGCAAATATGCATGTACTGCTTGACAAGATTCAAATCTAGGTCTCCTACTTGAAATTAGAGGAATATAATTGGTTGAGCTTATATCATTTGATCTGTTAAGGTTCACCCACTGGAATAGAACCTTGGTCTATATTGTGAAACTCATTGCTCCAACTAATTGCCCCAAACCCCTTGGGCATATCACTATATTACTTTAGCTATTAGGTTAATCAAATTTTATTAAGCTATAATTTCTATCAAATACATCATTCATCCTCCCCAAATTGCTAAGTTTTCTTTATCAACTCCTTTAATATCATTTTCATTAAAAGATAAAATCTCCCTCGTCTAATTACTTTCTAAAATTTAAATTTTGCTAAGATGAAGATCGATATCATGATGACTATATTATTTGCTACCTAGCTATATTCTATATAGATATGCTAAAATTTTCAAGATATTACATCCAACAAAATTTGTTGGACATCCAAAGTAATACAACTATTGATCTGGTCCCCACATCCATGATCTTTAATTGCATGTGAACCCTCCTCAATTGAAATATATCTCCATCCTTTTTCAATGACAATATTGATCCTTGTAAAAAGTGACCTTGCCCCAACATAGTTGTTATTTAAAGTTCCATATGATTCTAAGTGAGTGAGAATAATTTTGCCTTCTTTGTTTAAAAAAGGATTGCCTCCTCTAGATTTCCTTAGATTTCTTTTAAAAACACCATTAAATTGATTTTAATGAACCCAAATTTTGAACTTTTACCATAGATCGACCTATAGATTTTGTGTTAACTCCATAGTCTTAGTGTTTCTTTGTGTTAACTCCATTGTCATAAATATAATTTTATGCATATGTAAATCTTGTAACCAAGAGGTAAGAAACACTTTTTCCACACTTGAGACTTCTCATGATGAGCAATATGCCTATAAATATTCTGCAAGAGGCAATAATACAATTCTTAAACTTGGGTATGATTCTAAAATTTATTTTTAAAAATTATATTAGTCATTTCAAGCCATTTAATAATACATAGAATGCATAATACTTTAAATTTAAAATAATTAATCTAACATTTCATCAAATCTTTCAATGTTGATAGAGCTACCCAATCTATTCTCATTTTTTTTAAAAAGGGGCCACAAATAGTGTAAGCAAAGGGATGATGAAGCAAATGACATGATGCTTTTATATCCTTCTTACAAAAGGTAAAGTATATCCTCTTTGTAGACTCTCACTTATAAAACATTTCTTTACCCAAAGGAATGTTGAGGCCTTAAGTGAAAAAACATTCTTCCAAGGGAAACCTTTGAGAGTAGAAAACTGTGATAACTCCAAAGTCTTATATCTCAACTTGACAAGGAATCCACCACCTTTTAATACATTCCAAACCAACTCATCCTTCCATGTAAAAATGGCAAACAATACCCTAAAAGCATGATTTAAAGCTCATTTGCTATTTGTTTGAGTTCCTCTCCCTCAATGGAATTGGTAATAAATAGTCATTTTATTATTATTATGGTAAATGAATATTTGATTAGGTCCTCAAACCCGTTACAAAATCCCTTGCATTGGGTATTTTCCTAACCCCTAAAAGATGCAAAAATATAACCCTAATTATATTACATGTATCATGGTTAGAAAAGGATTCAAGGATCTAACCTTTCCTTTGAATCATTGATACCAAACTATGCCATTTTTTAATTGTACTAATTTTAATTGATCCAACTGCCAAACTACCCTTATCAAGGTAGGAATCTATTTACCCTACCTCTAAATCTAGATCTTCTATTCTAAAACTCTTTTATTTGCTAATATGTCTACCAGAGCATTTCTTTTGTGGAAGGTATGTTGAATCCTGGTATCTTAGAAACCACTTAGCAAATCCAGACTCTTTTTTATCATGTTCATCACCTATCATTTGGATTTTTCTTGTTGTTAATCCAATTCACTAGCATTCGTGAATCACACTACACTTCTAACCTGCTTATGACCATTTTCCTTGCCAACTTAACTCCAAAGTAGCACCTTGGATTTTATCACAATACTAGTAGTCTCGTTGAATTTATATACAAATATCACTCTTATTTTGCTTATTTCTCATCGCTCCCCATCATCCTCTTAGGATGGTATTCCCTTTGGAATTCCCATCGATATTTAGTTTATGCCACCCCTTCCTTGGCCATTTTCATGTTATATTTGCTCTATATAATTTTTACTATCTACTCCCTATGATCGAAGGTAGATCAATGCACCATATTTTCAAGGTCTCATGCTCCTAGGTACATGTTTCATTTGTCAACACTTTCATAATTGGTTTTACATTGAGGTTTGATTTGATTATAGACTCTAATAATATCCATTTCATGTTTTGAAAGGTACACTAGTTGTGTTCCAACAAAATATTCTAAAGGAAGATTAAGGGCACCATGTTTCAAAGAGCGGACGACTTCTCATTCTTTAAGAGACTTTTCCATTGGCTAACTGGCACTTGACCCCCTCTACTAAGACCTATTCAATATAGAAGTCCCTTTCAATATTTTCCCAAATATATCTAATAAACTTATACTTCATGAATATATTATGACTCGTTTCCTCCTCATCCTTGCATAAAATGCACCACGAAGGCCCATGAAAGTCCCTCTTTCAAATATTATATATCCTTAATATTCTATTGTAAGCAACTAGCAACTAGCAAATAGGAAACCTTCGTCTTTGGGATTGTTGTATTTCCCCATATTTAACAAGTGCCTTAGTTTATTTTTTATAATCGCTTTTGACTTAGTATTCTCCATTTGGTATCGCTAACCAATAACAAGTGTTTGTACCCTTTAGATAAATATAGGTAGAATGAAGTCTTTGCAAAATGATTCAAATTTACCCATTCCATTGGTTCTCCTATTTTATCCCATCCTCTAGAATACAAATGAAGTTTTCCTCCCAATATTTTTGGAACTAATTGTTCACTTTGTTCTATAGATGTTTCATGCATGTTGGGATAGCATTTTCCAACTCTAATCTTGTCATAGAGGATTTCTCCCTAACCAAATATCATCCTAGAATTCAATGTGCACCCTAGTTCCAACCTTTAATTTCACTACCTTTCTCAAAATATCCTTTCTTTCGAGTAGATGGTTTCAAATGATTGAGCCTTTGCAATGCTCTTCCTCACTAAGGATTCTCTCAAGATCCTTGACTATTAACTATTTATGTTGAAGAATACTAAACCAAAGGTTATTTGGTTCTCTCATTAATCTCTAAGCCAATTTCCCATCCAATGTTTTGGACATCAAACTGATTCTTCTTAAACTCACATCTTCTTTTCTCTTAGGCTAGCAAACTATTTTTCATTTCAAGAAAGGTAGTCTTCTCTTTTCCTCTATTCTTGTCTAGAGAAAATTCTTCTAAAGAGATTCTAACTTAGTTGCCACTACCCTTGGAATTTTGAATAGATACATGATGTAGATGATTTTGAATAGATACATGATGTAGATGGCAACAACTTGAAGGGTTGCCTATAGTAGTTGCATCTTCCTAGTCTAGCTCAGCCATATCCCCTTCCACCTTACCAGTTTCCTTTGAAATCAATCAAAAATAGGGTTATAGTGTTCTTGCTTCACTATACCTGTGAAAAGAGGTATTCCCTAGTATAGTAAGGGTAAGGAGATTAGTTTATAACTCAAAATTTTCTTTATATTTCCGTGGGTCCTTACTAGGGTATTGATGAAATAAAACAAACTTTTCTCCTTATTGACTCTTTAACCCGCAACCTTCTCACAACTCTCCAACACTTTCTTTCATTCTTTGTCTTCAATAACATTTGTTGGTCCCAGAAGGATTTAATCATCCACAAAAAGCTAATGATAAATTGCTTGTATGGTGTTTTCCCCCTTTAGGCCTTGTATTTTATTTAGTCTAAGTTTTTCTAGTAACTTCCAACTTAGAGCTTTTGAAAGCAGGATAAACAGGTAGGAGGATATTTGGTTGTCTTGCCTTAGACTTTGAGAGTTAGTAAAAAAACTAGCTGCACACCATTCATTAGGATAGAATATCTCGGAGTCCTTACACAACTCATAACTAGATCTATCTAGGCCTCTCCAAATCTAAACTTCCTAAGCATCTTCTAAAGAAAGTTCTAGGAGACCCTATCATATGCCTTGTTCATGTCCAACTTAACTAGCATCCCCCTCTTACTTTTAACCAAGGAATATAGAGCCTCATGAACCACTACAATCTCATCTAGAATATAATTACCTCAACAAATCCCCCTAGTTTTCCAAGATCAAGCCTGGGAGAAGGGTTTTCAATCTTAGAGAAATCACCTTCGTCAGAATTTTATTTACTATGTTACATGGGATTATCGACCTAAAGTCAACAAAGGATTCTGCCTTGGCCTTCTTGGGGACAAGGACGATGAAAGTATTATTCAATAGAAATCAATTTTATAGTCGTTACATTGTATTATATTTTTTTGATATTCATTACTAAATTAATATCATTTTTAAAATGAAAGTTAATATTTCTTAATTGTGTTTTTGAAGTACATACGTCTCACTATAAATAATCCTAATAATACTAGGAAACTAATCATTTTCTTTGTATTTATCCTTGATTAAATTAAAGATAAAACTCTTCCATAAGTAGTTATTTTTTATTGGATTTTTGTGCACTTTCATAATCCAACTACCCTAAGATCTTTTGAAAATTTTGTGAGTTGAATTCAAATGCTTTGAAAATGTTCATTTTGACCTTTCCAATAATCTTCTTCATTCATAATTAGAAAGAAAGAAAACTAAAAATCATGGTAAGGAATAGTACATGTTAATTAATCAATATCCAAAACATTCATTAATCAAAATTCTAAAATTTATATATACTAACCAAAGACATTTACTTGATTTTAGAAATATTTTTAATAAAAACTTTTTAAAGACTACAATAAATCGAATGATGGCATGCTTTAGATTTGCTAGAAACTTCTTAGAAGATTGAAAACATTATAACATTCAAATATTTACCTTCAAAGCAATAATATATATAATAAATTAGTTTATTCTCTTCTTTGTAATTCTTTATCCATAAATTTTGAAGGCAAAAGAATGAATCCATAATAATCTCATAATTTAAAAATTTCTAAGAAAATAAGTACATACATCAAATTGGTGATAAAATCTTATCCACAAAGATAACATATAGGTATTGTTAAAAACCTTGGTACATGCATGTATGTATAATCCTCACACTAAAATCTTATACACAAGAAGTCACATGGACATTGTTGAAAATCTTGGTAAAATATCTTATACACAAGAAATAGCATGCATATTGTTAAAAACCTTGGTACACTTTACTTCTTCCTTGTTTGTCTCATACATCAAATACATTTTTTTTAATATTTTATTTTTAATGAATTTATCCTTAAAATACTTCAAGAGGTGTATTATAATAAAAACCATTTTAAAACAAATTGTTTATAATTTCATTATCCATAATAAACAAAATTAATAATACATATATATAGGTTATAAGATATTGAAACATCACCTATATTGCATCATAACCATATAATGGTGTTGATTATTATGCATATATTATGCCAATGTGAAAATATGACAATCTAACCTATTAAACTTATGTAATTTGATTTTAAATAGTAAGGTTCACCCATAAAATTTAAATCTTAATATGAATATGACAATCTAACCTATTAAACTTATATAATTTGATTTTAAATAGTAAGGTTCACCCATAGAATTTAAATCTTAATATGATTTTTTTATTTGGTTAGTGTGAGAAACCCCTACGACCAATGCATTGGGCTGAGTAGGTACCCCCAACCTTGACCCCTCTGAAAGTCGAGAGCTATGCTTATCAATAGGGAATTTAACAGAGGGTTGGGCAGGCTCCCCCAACCATGACCTCTCCTAAAGTCGAGAGCTATGCTTATCAATAGGGAATTTAACACACAACCACCACACACCCACCCCCTCACACACTCGCCCACATCGCGGTTTGAACCTTGGACCTGAAGAAGAAGAGCCAAAGCTCGATCTGTTGCTGTCCCCCTAAGATTTAATATGAAAATTTTTACTCCATGTATATAAAAACAATGATAATTTTAATCATTATTATATTAAATAATATTTTTATAAATTAATAACTAAATTTTTTAATAATAATATTTTTTTGATACATAGAGGAATAAGTTACCTTCACATTACTTTTCTACTACCAAGCATGATTCAAATCTTGGGACTGCCTCCTATAAACCCTATTCCACTTCGTTGTTAACCTGGCGTGAGGGGGACCATCGGTCGCTTAGGATTGGTATTACCATCGTCAGGCTGTCACACACTCAGCAGAGTGGATTCAGGTTAGACTACTACCTATGTAAACATGCATGCCCCCAAGGTTTTAATAATAAATATTTATTCATGATTTAGCTAAAATTTAAATTAAGATTATATATATATATAGATAGATATTATATGTATTTTTTGTGTGAAGGGATGCCATTTTCGAATAAGACCCAAGGAGGCGGGGTATCTCTTCCACCAAAATCACCTAGGGCTCGCACTTGGCCTACCACCTTTGACATACTTAAGGAGCAAACCTAAAACAACAAAAAACAAGAACACACAAACACAAACACACAAATAATAATAAAAAAACATGCTCCTTGAGTGAGTAGAAAAGATAAAGTACAACCAAACACACATACAATAAGATTAAAAAAAAAAACACAAACCACACTGAAAAAATACAAGAACAACATCACAAAACACAAACATAATAAAAACAACAAAACACTACAAAGACACAACCAACAAAAACATGAAAAATAAAAACAACCAAAACCTAAAATATAAAAAATAAAACAAAAAAACAACTAACAACAAATAACAAACAACAAACAAAAACAAAAACATAGAAAACACTCACACACCAAAACACAAAAACACCAATTAACACAAAGAACAAGAACAACAACAAAACAACACAAAATAACAAAAAACACAAGAACAACAAAAAACAACACAAAAACAAAACAAAACAAAAAACACACACACCTCAAAAAATAAAACAAAAAAGAAAAAAGAAAAAAAAAATAACATAACAATGACCTTTCTAGACCAAAAGACTTTTAAGGCAAGAATCAATAGTGGAAACAAAAGAAATATTAGAATGAGTTAGGGAACTAAAATACCTAACCGAACCAAAGAGAACAAAAATAAAATAAAATAAGAAGAAACTAGGTACCTTCAAAACTGGAGCCATCCAAAGAAATGATAGAAAGAAGAGCTTCCCTTATTTGCGAAGCCCACCATATAGGAGGGTGGCCATAGCAAGTAATATCATCTTTCTCCAACGCCCAATTAAGCATCAACACTCTTGTTTTGATCTCTGACCACATGATTGTAATCAACTTTCAAAAAGTCCATCTAGATTAACTAAATCTTCTCAATAATTTTTTTTATTCTCCAATCAACCTTATGATTCTTAGGAGTCTTCAAAAATTAATAATGAGTTGAGAGTCAAATTCAACTAGTACCTTTTCCCATCCAATCTTAATAGCCTCTTTAAGGCCTCTAAGGTTACCATACCCCTCAACAAGGTTATTGGATAAAATACCCAAATTCTCAGCAAAAGTTGATTTGATGTTTTTCAACCCATCAAAAACTCTACGATTGTTATACATATGTTATGATAAGGTCTCTTTATTGAAAATATGAAAATCTAACCTATTAAACTTATGCAATTTGATTTTAAATTAAACTTATGCAATTTGATTTTTTTTAATTTTTATTTGTGGAAAACATCCCAAAAGGGATGCCACTTTCGGGTAAGACCCAAGGAGGCAGGGGTATCCATTTCGCCAAAAACGCCCAGGACTCGGACCTGGCCTACCACATTTGACATACTCAAGGAGCAAACAAACACACAAAACCAAATTAAAAAAAGAAAATAACAACAAAAATAATAAAATAAAATAAAAAACAAACTTCTTGAGTGTGTCAAAACCAAAAGCACAACCAAACACGCACAATAAGATAAAAGAAACCACAACACAAACCACAAAGAAAAACACAAGAACCACATAACAAAACACAAACAAGACAAAAACAACGAGAACACTACAAAGACATAACCCAAAAAAACATGAAAAATAAACACAACCAAAACCTAAAAAATAAAATAAAAATAAAAACAACCAACAAGAGACAATAAACAAAAACAAAAAACATAGAAAACACTCACACATAAAAAAATGAAATAACACAAACAAAGAGAAACCCAAGAACAAGAACGAAAAAAACACAAGAACAATAACAATAAACATAAAAAAAAAAAACAACAACAAAAACACAAGAACAACAAAAAACAACACAAAGAACACAAAAACAAAACAAAACAAAAGAACCCACCCACCTTAAAAAACTAAACAAAAAAACAAAGAAGACAAAAAAAAAAAAATGAACAAAACAATGACCTATCTAGACTAGAAGACTATTAATGCAAGAATCAACAGAGGAAACAAAATAAAGAATAGAATGAGCTAGGGAACTAAAAAACTGAATGAACCAAAGAGAAACAAAAAAAAACAAGAAGAAACTAGGTACCTTCAGAACTGGAGCCATCCAAAGAAATGATAGAAAGAAGAGCTTCCCTAATTTGAGAAGCCCACCAAATAGGAGGGTGGCCATAACAAGTAAGATCACCTTTGTCCAAAGCCCAATTAGCTAAAGCATCAGCACTCTTGCACTCTTGTTTTGATCTCTGACCACATGATTGTAATCAACTTTCAAAAATCCCATCTGGATTAACTGAATTTTCTCAATACTTATTTTTATTCTCCAATCCACCTTATGATTCTTAGAAGGAGTCTTCAAGAGATTAATCATAAGTTGAGAGTCAGACTCAACTAACACCTTTTCCCATCCAACCTTAGTAGCCTCCCGAAGGCCTCTAAGGATACCATACCCCTCGACAAGGTTATTGGAAAGAATACCCAAATTCTCAAGCAAAAGTAAAAACCAGGGAGCCATCCGAAAGTCTACCAATTCCTCCCACATTGGCTTTTCCAGGGTTCCCTCTAGAGGCTCCATCAGTATTGACTTTTCCAAAATCCTTAGGAGGAGGTTGCCAATTTCTAGTCCTATCCATCTTACTAAAACTCACATTCCCTTTAAGTTGGTTGCCCTTAAAAGGTTTAATCTTCAATCTTTGCATCACTTGATCTCATCTTTGGTGCAGTTTTGGGGGTGATTAAGGAGATGATGGATTGATTCAACTAAGTTGGCTATGGTCTTTTGCTAAATATAGTGAATATCCTTCCTATCTTGATTAAAAATTCGATTGTTCCTTTCATTCCAAATATTCCAAAGAAGAATGGTAGAACCCATCCAAACTAACTGCCTAATAAAATGATCAACACCCTCTTGATTAGGCCAATCCCTCCAAAGTTGTTCAAAAGTGAAAAAATTGGACCATTGTAAGCCAAGTAAAGTTGCCATTCTCCTCCATAGCTCAGAGGCTAAAGTACACTCAATAAAAAGATGGTTGATATTTTCTACATTCTTTTCACACATTTCACATATAAAGGGGCCATGAAAACCATGCTTCATAAGTTGCTCACCAGTAAGCACCCTACGATGCAATAAAAGCCAATTAAAGAACCTCACCTTAGGCCAGAGCTTTTGAGCTCACCAGAAGAATGGTTGGGATTATTATGGCATAAGGTCAAATAACCTTGAGCAACTGAATACTCACCCTTAGTAGTGTCGTTCCATCCAAAACAATCTTTTTCATGGGACCAAGAGAGGGATCTTATATGAAGGATGCCTTGGATATCTTGTCTTTGCCTTTCTGGGATTTGAATAGGCCAGTCCTCAATAGGGATCCAATATCTACCAACCTTTGAATTACCAGTATGGTACCGATAGTAATTAGCCACCTTTATCCAATTAGCTCGGTGAAGATCCTCCATCCAAGGCCTCCAATCGGGAATTATATAATTTGATTTTAAATATTAAGGTTCATCCATAATATTTTAATTTTAATATGAATTTTTTTACTTCATGTATATAAAAATAATGATATTGTTTTTTATGCAATGTAATGTTTTGTTTTTGTAATGAGAGTGGCCCTCTATAGAAGCCACACAAAGACACTCAGGTTCAAACCTCAGGGGTAGCTTGTTTGCAAAGGTAGTAGTATGATATGAATCCTTTGAGTGCGCACCAGACCGACGATGACGATACGAATCCCGAGCGATCGATGGTCCCCTTCACTCCAAGTCAACAATAACGAGGCAAAATAGGTTTGATGAGAGCAGCCTATGTGGTTTGAACCTTGCGCGTTTCTTAGTTACTAAAAATAGTGTGGTTGTGACCAACTCTCCTATGTAACAAAAAAACAAAAAAAAATATTTCTATCAAATTAATTAAATCATATCCAACCTATGTTTCTATCCAAAATATTTTTCATCTACCTTTCTCATCAAAGAAATTTGCCATCTTCCTCACTTCTAAGTTTCCACAATCAACTCCTTTTATCATTTATTATTTCATAGAGTTGTCTTTTAAAATTGAAAATTTATTAAAATAAAATTCAACACCATGAATGACTAAAATATTTGGTGCCCATTTTTCATATTTATAAATATAAAAATATTGTCTATAACGATATGAGAGTTTTTTAATACTTTTTTTTAGGGCTCTCATGCATACCCCTAAATATTTCAAGATATTATTTTCATGGTTATTTTTTGTTTTTATTTGTGGGTTTAGTTTTGTTTCTTGTCAATATTTGTGATATTTGCTTTTGTTTTCCCATATCAATATTTTGTTTTTGTTTCTTAGGTTTTTTTTTTTTTTCATTTCCACTTGATCAAAGTAAGACTTATCATCTATAGGTTTGTTTTGTTGTACAAGAGTTGTGGATCAAGGAATAATCTTAAAGGCACATTGTTCTTTATATTGCCTTAAAAGCCCTCAAGTGCAAGGATGCTCTTCCAAAGCAATTACCTTCTTATTTTGCCCTAACAAACCTAAATTGTTAAAGACTTCCTCCATCCTTATTTCTTTATTATGCAACTCTTGAAACCTTAAAGTGCTAGGATAACCTCTTTACCACTTTCACTTTTATTACCAATAGAGGATTCTATACTACTTGAGGAAAATGAAGATGATTTACATGGAAAGATCTTGACCTCTTATATGGTCTTTGTATTGGGATTTTCTTTCACATTTACCTTTGCACCTTTAATTCCTTCTGAACTTGAACTTCCACATTATACTTTCTCATCCCTTATATCCTTCTTTGTTTCTTCTAACTCATAATCCAAGTGAGTTATGGTGGCCTTTTCCATAAGATCATGTAGTTAGGCTTTCTTTGTCCTTCCTTAGGAGTGGAATATCTTTGACTTGGTCTACCTTCTATTAATGTATGATTTCCTTACTTTGACTTGAAGTTTATCTTATGACCAAAAATTTCTCTTATTAGAAACAACCCTTGTAGTTTGAACCCTACACTTGACAATTACTAAAAATAAAGTGGTTGTAACCAACTCCCATATGTAAAACAACAAAAATAAACAAACAATAATAATTTTTAATAATTATTACATTAAATAATATTTTATAAAATAATAACTAAATTTAAACAATAACAATTTTAATCATTATTACAATAATAATAACTAATTTTTTAATAACAAATATTTACTCATAACATAACTAAATAACACATATTTATTCATAACATAACTAAACTTCTAATTAAAAGCTTAAATTATTCCTCTAAGGATCTTCTTACACCCTAGTAAATATATAAAACAAAGTCAAGACGACCAGAATTTAAACTACTGCATCAACATGAGAAGTCAATCGACAAACATTTGGTCAGTTCCACTTGGCTAGGCCTTTCAAGGCATCAAATTGAGCACTTTGGTGTTACCATCAAACTGAGCAATCAATCAACAAACACTTGGCTAGTCCTTCAGGGCATCAAATTGAGGAGTCAATCACAAACACTTTGCTGTTACCATCAGTCAATCGACAAACACTTTGCTGTTACCATCAGTCAATCGACAAACACTTGGTCAGGTCCTTTAAGGCATCAAACAAAGAAATCAATTGGCAAACACTTGGCCTGCTCAATTGACAAACAAGTAGTCATTACTATCTCGTCAATCAACAAACACTTGGTTGTTAGTATCCAACCTATCACCAATCGACAAACACTTAGTTATTACCATCCAAACTATTACCATCTGACCGTTACCATCCAACCTATCCCCACACTTGGCTATTACCATCCAGCCTAACTGGCGGTTACCATCCAGCCTATCCCCACACTTGGCTATTACCATCCAGCCTATCTGGCGGTTACCATTCAGACTATCTCCACACTTGACCGTTACCATCCAAACTATCACCATCTGGCTATTACCCTATCCCCGTATGGATAGGTCCTTGAACCTCCCAAAAGAAAACCAAAATGATAAGTACTATGGTTTGAACCTTAAACCTAAAAAACCAAAATGATAACCACTATATAGCCTACCTCAACTTTCTTATATATAAAACTCAACTTTGTTACTCAACTTTGTTATATATAGGTTTATATATGTAAAAGAATTGACATGGAAGAATCTAAAGGCACCTTATTTTAACAATTTTTATTATTTTTCTTGCCCGTGAATCCCTTCAAGAATGAAGGGATAGTTGATCCTCAATTTTCACAGGGTAGAGTCTTGTCTCGCCTGTGATTATTATATTTTTGTGGTTTTCACAGGGACGAGTAGTCCTAGCATCGAATCTCATCCGCAGAATTTTTGCAGCAATGCAACCAGACATCCATTAAATTCAATTGGTCATTGTTAACTCAAAAATTGTAAAGGTCAGTAAAAATGGCGGGGCTTTTAGCTAGGAGAACACTCTTATTCGCTCCGACACCCCACCCTATGCTTACTCTTACGCCTTCCCCAACAAGAAGAACAAGAACCCTAGCCCTAACAAATGCTGCGGCAGGAGCAGCCCCCACTCGAAAACTAGTTCTGTACAGCAAAAAGGGATGCTGCCTCTGCGACGGCCTCAAAGAAAAATTACACACCGCATTCATCATCGGTGGTCAAGATTCTATCTCCGACGTCCAACTTGAGGTTTATATATTTATTTATTTTTCATACTCTGTTAATTCAAAGTTTACCTGAATCCCTTATTTACCAATTCCATTAATGAATATATGTATTCGCAGGTGAGGGATATTACTGCTAACCCCGACTGGGAGAAGGCCTACCAATACGAAATTCCTGTCTTGGCACGCGTGCTTGCCGACGGCTCCGAGGTAAAAAGCAAATAAAAGACACTTTTGGTTGAGATTTTACCGCTTTTATTTAGTCTTTGGTCGCATTCTTACGGAGACGGAAATTCTGAGAATTTTCAGGAAACCCTACCCAGAATTTCACCTCGCCTTACCGCTGAGCAAATTCAGAAGAAACTGGCGGCTTTATTGGGGTGATGCAGTTTTAGAAAATTGGGTAATGCTGATTTTTTGAAATTTGAATCTCTCTTTAAAGGCAGAGTTTATTAGCAGATAAATTATACGCTGTCATTGTATGTAAACTAGAATGGTGAATTTCCGATATGAATGGAACAGTAACAGCGATTAAGGGGAAAAAAATCTTCCGAGATATGTTTGAAAAAAATAGCAGAGATATTAAAAAATAAAAAAATTAAAGATTATTTAAATTTTTTATTTAAATTTTAATTGATTATATGAAATTTAAACTGTTCAACGAAATTGCATCATTATCTCAATAGTGGTATACTTGAAAGACTAGCGTTGAGATGAAGAATTTTTTTATTTAAAATTGGCATAATTGACAATCCATGTTGTCACAACCTTTTGCGAATGAAAAAGTCACTTTAAAAAACGATATTTCGAAAAAGTCACTTAAAAATGATATTTTGTTAAGAATAATTATATGTTTAATTAACTGATTTTTTTTGCCCGTTAGTTTTTTTTTTCTCAGCTGATTAAGTTTTGTATCTGGACCTTGTGATCATGATTTTTGCGATAGGAAATAATATATCTTTTCTCTATTATTGAATATGGGTCGTCTAAGAATAGAAAATCGTCGAGACCATTTTGGCGAGGGATCAAACCTGTTTAAGTAATAGTAGTCCCCTTCGCCCTTCTGCCCGTGGAGGATAGCTATCCATCGATAATTGTTTGGAAGCCGATTTCCTTGTCACTTTTCACGGCTTGTTTCTCCGACGTCAAAAGGCATTGTACCGACTCGAGACCTAACCGGGAAAAAAACGCTAGAGTATCCACATGTATGGAAAACGTATCTATCCATCTATATGTGTGCACACAAATGGTGAATTTTGGCAAAAGCAAATAATATCACACAAATTATACACATGTATGTTAAAAGTAGTGATAGAAAACTCTCCTATTTCTCTTTTAAATTTCTTGCGAATTATAGATTTTCTCGTCAAGAAATTTCACTCGTGTAGTTAAGCCCATGATCCTTGAGCTTCCTACTCTCATGACAGTCACTCAATTGTTCTGCATGAGATCTCCAAGACCCTTTAAGGATGCATTCGTACATACTAGAAAAATTTTGTTTGGATCTGAAACAATGACTGGGACACTCACGATCAACTCATTCAATTTTTGGAAGGCTACCTCACACCTATCTCTCAACTCAAACTTATTTGTTTCCCTTCGAAGAAAAGTGATTGAGAAAGCCACTCTAGAGAATTCATACACAAACCTCCAATGGGAGCCGACTAATCTCATAAATCGTTGCACCTCTGCAACACTAATAGGCATAGGCCACTCCAAAATAGCTTTGATATTGTTGGTGTCCATTGAAATACCCTCACTAGAAACAATATTCCCTAGGTACTTAATCTTAGATTGAAATAAGCATTTTGAGAACTTCTGGTGCTGTTATAGACACTGAAGAATCAACTCCAAATGCTTCTCATGCTGTTCTAGAGTGCAGAATAGGTTAGAATGCCATCCAGGAAGACTAAAACAAACTAATCCAAAAACTGCCTTGAATCACCATTCATCAACCTCATGAAGATCATTAAGGCATTAGTCAATCCAAAATGCACATTAATAAACTCATGTCTAGTCTTGAACACTGTCTAAGGAATGAATTCCTTTTTGATGCAAAGCTAATTATAACCAGACCTCAAATCAATCTTAGAGAACACTTTGGCTCTCCTCATTTGATCAAACAAGTTTTCTTTGTGAGAAAGAGGATAACTGTTCTTAATGGTCAGCTTATTCAGTTTCCTATAGTCGATGCACATTCTCTGAGAACTATCCTTCTTCACAAAGATGATTGTGCTCCATGAGGCAAAGCACTTTGGCATATTGATAAATGATTCGACTTCTCCTACAATTGCACTAGAAACAATGTTCCCTAGGTACTTAATCTTAGATTGAAAGAAGCATTTTGAGAGCTTGCGATACAACTGGTGCTCTTATATACACCTGAAGAATCAACTACAAATGCTTCACATGCTGTTCTAGAGTGCAGAATAGGTTAGAATGTCATCCATGGAAACCAAAACAAATTTATCCAAATATTGTCTAAAATCATTATTCATCAACCTAATGAAGATTGTTAGGGCATTAGTCAACCCAAAATGCACTGTAATGAACTCATGATGTCCATATCTAGTCTTGAACATGGTTTTCAGAATGTCTTCGTTTTTTATGGAAAGCTAATGTTAGCCAGACCTCAAATCAATCTTAGAGAACACTCTGGCTCTCCTCATCTCATCAAACTAGTTGTCTCTTTGAGGAGAATATGTTAGCAAATTATCAAAATTGTCTCACAGGATTCAATCACAAATTATCAAAATTCTCTCACAGGATTCAATCACAAATTATCAAAATTATCTCACAGGATCCAATCACAAGATCATAAATCAATCACAATATCATGCATATATCAAATGAACAATAATCTCACATAAAACACACTGAAATATTTATTGATAAAACTCAAGCAATGCATAAAACAAAGCTTCTTCGAGTTACATTTTACATGGCTTTGTCTTCAATATAAAGATACATGAGACTCTTCACATTACATGACTCTTGGCCTTTGCTCTCCTCAAACTCACGGGAGAACTTAACTCTTCATATTCCTTTCTTACATAATAGATATCACATATTACATAAAGACAGTCTCTCATGATTGCATATAACTTTCTAGTTCTAAACTTGACACTTGACACTTCACACTCATAACTCTTCACTTGCTAACTAGACACCTCACACACTTAATTACATGACACATGCTCACACCTACTAACTTGACACATACTATATACACAAATATCAAACTCACACCCTAATCTAAATATTTACAATGGGACCAAATAATGTAATACATCCACCATAATAGCTATTCTTAATGGTCAGCTTATTCAGTTTCCTATAGTCAGTGCACATTCTCATAGAACCATCCTTCCTCACAAAGATGATTGTGCTGCCTAAGGCGAATCACTCAGGCATATTGATGCATGATCCAACAATGCCTTCAAATGTACTCTCAATTCACATATATCAGGAGTGGTAATTCGATAAGGTGCCTTAGAGACTGACTGGGCAGTTGGAACAAGGTCAACGAAGAAATCTGTCCCTTGTAGCCTTTAGGAGGTAGTCATAGCAGATCCTTGGGAAACTATTTGCAGAATCTGAGTTCTATGTAAGTATCCAAAGTAGACTCCTTTGTCTCTCTCTTTCCAGAAGTAATAGCATGAAGTTGACATCTATTCTTGAAACACTTCTTTATCCTCATGATGGTGAGGAATTAAGGGGAAATGGGCTTTTTGGTTCTGCTCAAGAGAAATCCAACTCCATTAGTCACACATAGCGGTCTTTGTTCCAACAGTGTGGCCATCAATGAGACCGATCAGCCAGACCTAGAGAAGGATCACAGTCCTAAGGGCCGCCCAATAAGGGCCCTACATGGTTTTTCAGGTAGAGATTGACCTTGAGTCAGTGATCAATTATGATGAGACAATATCCAGATCAGGTTTCCTTGTGCTAGGGTGCACCTTTGAGGGTATAGATGTCAAGGAAGGGCTTACCTTTTTTTTCCTAGTGAGGCGCACTTTATGTGCAAGTCTCCATAGTGAGAGTAGGGCTTGGTGGCTTAGAGACCATAGGATTCTACACCTGCAGTTGGATATCTGGGGCAAGTCCATCTCATTAGCATCAGGCTACAATAGTCAAGATTGCAGATAAAAGTACATTGTATTTT
Source organism: Wollemia nobilis (assembly GCA_028583015.1). Taxonomy (NCBI): domain Eukaryota; kingdom Viridiplantae; phylum Streptophyta; class Pinopsida; order Araucariales; family Araucariaceae; genus Wollemia; species Wollemia nobilis. The sequence continues at coordinate 12,675,158 of JAQPPZ010004624.1, read as the reverse complement.
TGTTTTAATTGGTTATATGGGATTGAAACGGGCCCCACCCATGTTACGTCATGGCTACATAGTGGTATTACAACAACTTGGCAACTATGGATGTATCACTTGTCAAGATTCAAATCTAGCTTTCCTCCTTGAAAGTCAAGGAATTTAACCAGTTGAGCTCATGCCATTTGATAGATAGAAATACATGGTGTTTCTGTTTTTGTTTTATTTGACTTTGGGGCCATAGATTGTTTTATTTCCTCCTCTATAGCGGACAAGTGTAAGCTGGTGGTAGATAGTTGTACTGACCCTTAAAGTGTTAAAATGGCCACAGGGGCCAAATAGTCAGTGCAGACTTCTGTTGGGGGTTGCCCCCTTAATTTGGGATATTTCACCACTAGTGTGGAAATTTATATGCTTCTTTTGGATTCTTATGATGTAGTTATGGAAGGGATTGGTTTGTTTCCCAAGTCTTGGTATGGATCTTAAAATCTGCATCAAGGTACATCAAACATGATATGATATTAAACAGAAATAAATCCCGAGCATTATAATGGGGATTATCTAAATAGGTAGGGTATGAGTTTTAAACTTTTAATCTTCAATGCAACTATCAAACCATATTCAAATGAGTCTAACCTAAGAGTAATCATAGCAAAATGCACGTCAACAATCCATATTAAAATGTGTCATAATGGGTCTATAAATAATCTAAAATCAGATGGTCTCATGGTGTGCCATTGCAAAATATGATTATACAACCCAAATCCAGTCACTATATATGAATCCTATTGAATGCTTAAGAATGGAAAATCTTGTATTAAAATAGGAACTGCTACGTAGAGCATTAAAACAAGTCAACATACAATCATTGTTACCAAAATGTCCTCGTGTGGGTGTGATAACAATGACCATAACTTTTGAAAAAAGATTTTGCAAATATAATCCATAAACTTCAAACTTCAAGATGACTAAATAAAATTTTAGTAAAATTGCTGAAAATTACTGGATTGTGGAGCAACTTTTGTCAACTCAAAAAGCAGGAAAATTTGGCAGCACGTATTGATAATTTATATGGCCATAAATTAGACATGTTTTCACATAAATTTCAAGTTGCATTATAATGATGATTTTTTTTGAATTTAATTTTATGCCGGCCTAAAATATATTTGCATATTTTTGACATATTGAAGTTCATTCCAAACTTTGCCAAACTGTTAAATATAAACTTGCTGGAATTAGATTCGGACATGGATTTTGTGAGTAAGATCATAACTTTGTCCACAAGTCTTACAAACCCTACTATCACAACTTAAATCAACCCTTATTTAACTTTTTAACCCTAATTGATATTCAAGGTTGCCAGATAATATAAAACTAGTAGTTGAAATGAGCATGATTGTTTTACTTTCTGAGCAATGTACTGGCCTAACAAGTTTTATGTGATCCAGCTTTTAAATTGAGCTGGTTGTCCTTAAAGATGTCATGCTACAAGTGAACAAGATCATGCTGCTTTTTGTACCTTGAGTGTTAATTGCCCCAAATTTGCCTTTATCTGATGTGAAAACATACTTCCAGATAGTTTACAAAAGTCAGAATAGCTGTCAAAAGAATCCTGTGAAAGTTTGTTGAGTAACTTGTTCCAGTTGCTTTATGAACTTAAGTGATCTGAAACTAGACAGTTATCTTTATTGTTTTAGGCCTTCTCACTTACTGTGCGCAGAATGCAAAATTCATACAGAAATTTTCCTGTGAACCATTATCCCCATTTTAATGAATGATTGATTTGGAAAAGAAATGGAGAATCCATGAAATTTATTAAATTAATGATGCAACTCTACTTATTCAGTTAAGTTTACACATCTCTATGGAATTAAATTCAGTTCAAAGATATTTGTTGTAGTTTAGAAATGGATGAATAGAACTTTAACAGACTGAGAGTCAATTATCGTGCTTGAAAATGTTTTATATGTAAGCTTCTATGTCTGACGCCTTTAGGACGTTTTATTTGATGTCAAGAAAGACTCTGTGTTTTGGTCTGTCATTTTTTCTTGTTCAGAAAACCTTAGATTGCATTATTGTCAAATTCACCTGACCATTCCAAACATTTCACAACTGCAGGTGACTACACCAAGCCTGAAATATGATGAAAGTCCATTGTCTGGAAACGAAATGTGTTCCATTAAGCTTCCTCGCTGTTGTGGAAGATGCACAATTTTGGCAATTATATTGCAATTATTCACATGTTCAAAATAAAAGGACTTCATTGTTTCACTTGCTTCTGCCTCTACATAGTGGGTTACTGTGATAAACTAAATATATTGGCTATCAATGACCAGCTACATACTTTGTAACGGATTATATGAGAGAAGTCAGCAAAGATATGGACATTGGTAATTTCTTCTAGTTGACTATGTGATGGTCACCTTGTATCTTGTGGCACCTGCATAGTTGATTTAAGATTGACTTTTTTGCTTTGCATTTTCAGTCCAGTTTGTTTGCACTACATGTAGTCTCTAAGGTTTGATTAGTTGCTTTGGATGAGCATTCCAGGCACATTTGGATTAAGGGGGCAAAGGGGAGGCCAATCTGCTCTTTGCTGTGAGCTCTTCATCCCTTCTTGTTGACGCTGATGGTGATGACCCATATTTTGACCTTTACTTGAACATTTGTTCATACTCTTTGGGTGAGGTATCCTTTCTTGGTGATTTTTATGTATGCATTGGCGCCTATGTGGCATGTTCTGACTAAGGATGAGCCTTGTCTTTTTCAGTTAGATCTTGAGGACCTGGGGTTGCAAAGAGTTTTAGCTGACAGAAAGATGATCACGATCTATAGGAAGTACTTGTCAAGTTGCGTGTCTTATGGTCTCCTGATCCTTAATGGACTCCCCTCCTTTCCAAATAATAGTTTATTCACATGCTTTTTGCGTGGTGGGCGTGCAATTTTGGTTAATGTGTTATGGCTAGTGGACCTCTGATTCCCCAATTTGGGATGTCCATCTGTCTGGTCAACTCCCCCCTGCTGATCCACCCACTTTGATTTTTGTTTCTTCTCAGCTCCTCTTCTTTGCCTTCCATGACGTTCTTCGTTTCTCTCCATGGCATGATCTATTTTTATGCTCAGCATGTGGACAATTATGTAGCTTGTCTCTCTCTATTAATGGAGTATGTTATTCCCTCTTTACAGCTACAACCACAACTTATGGGATGCAGGTCTTGACTCCTTTTTGTACTCTCTGCACCATTGGAGTTTGACTCTTACCTGTCACATGAATTGTTTGTATGAGGAGCATTGTAAAACCATGCATAGGAGACTTTGTTTTGTACTGGTCCATGATCTTGTATTTATCTGTTACACTTGTATAGAGTATCATTGCCTCTTTTGATGTAAGAAACATAAGTTTCTTGCTCCTTATTGATCTCCTCCATAATTCTTCTAAGGGCTTATGGCGCACTCATTGATGAAAGCTTACTCTTCTGATGTTGACCTCTAAACTTAAGTCTTTCATGCTAGATCTCTTTGAAGTGTATTGACGTTTCCAACGAGCCCATCATGTAGGGCTTCTTCCCCAACTTCTTGTCATTTCATTTTCCAGGACACATGATGAGCAATTATGAAGGACTTTGGGAAGAGCTTGTGAAACTATAGTATTGAATTGCTTGTTTATCCCATCTTAGATTGATTTATGGAAATTGTTTTTCAAGTTCTCTCTCTTGGCCACCATGCACATTCAGCCTATTCACAGATGTGGGCATAGCTTACTACTAGACAATTTGACTAGGGAGATATTTTTCAAGCTCTACGCCTTAATTTTGGACAAAACGTTTTGAGCAATGTGGGGGAGATGTTTAAGAACCAGAAAAGAGATTTTAGGAGAGCATTCCAAACTATGGATCATATTTTGGCACTTTTAGACACTTGTTTTGGAGATTATGTAATATTGACATCCCAGGCATTTTTTTATTGCTATTATAAGGTTCTATTAGACAGTTATTTGGTTGGATTAATATTGGATTTAAATAGGGGTTACTTTTCTCAGTATCTCTTTTTGGAATTTACATGAACTGGTAGGAAGACTTATTTCAACAGAACACATACGCAAAGGATTGTCTAATCTTGCATGATGTTTTGGTTGATAGATTGCTTGTTGCTAATATAGTCCTCACTTTTTTTCCTAAAAAGTTGGATGTTTTTGCTTGATTTTGCAAGCTTCAATAGCTTGTTTTAACCTTAGAATAACTAAGTTTATGACCTTTGGGGCCTCCAAATTTGCTCTCTTCAGTTCTAATTTTTCTATGAAGGTGAGCCTATAAAGATCGCAACTTACATATGCTTAGGGGTCCAATTTATATGTCCATATCTTTATCATAAGCCTCTTATTTGTAACTTTGTAGGGTATCTGTGTCCCACTCAGTCTTGGAATGTTGACGTTTCCAAATGCATTTTTAAGATAGGGGAGTCCTACATCTTCTCCCATAGGGCCTCAAAAGGAGCCATGCCCAACGTGGCATGGTAACTATTATTATATGCAAACTCTACTAAGTGAAGGTAATCTTCCCATTTAGATTGATGATCCATTTTATACATTTGCAACATGTCCTCTAAGACTTGATTGACTTGCTCCATCTGTCCATCTATTTTTGGATGATAAGCAGAGCTAATGTTAAGCTTTGTACCCCAAGCTCAGTGCAAAGATTGTCCCAAGATGGGGGAGTCCTACATCTTCTCCCATAGGGCCTCAAAAGGAGCCATGCCCAACGTGGCATGGTAACTATTATTATATGCAAACTCTACTAAGTGAAGGTAATCTTCCCATTTAGATTGATGACCCATTTAATACATTCGCAACATGTCCTCTGAGACTTGATTGACTTGCTCCATCTGTCCAACTATTTTTGGATGATAAGCAGAGCTAATGTTAAGCTTTGTACCCCAAGCTTAGTGCAAAGCTTATCAAAACTTAGATGTAAATCGAGATTCCCTATCTTATATGAGTAAATCAGGAAAGCCATGTGGTTGTACCACTTCATTTTTATGCTATGGTAGGTGCATCGTCGCACATATTTCTGGGTATAAATTGTGCTACCTTGGCTAATTTATCAGCCACAACAAGGATAACATCATGTTGGAAGCGGGTCTTGGGTAGTCCAACCACAAAATCCATAGAGATGACCTACCACTTCTAAGTAGGAATCTCTTAAGGGCATAAATGTACTACTGGATGTAAATGCTTTGCTTTGACTTTTTGGCATTCAAGACACCTTGCCACAAAATTTGTTATATCCTTCTTCATGCCTAGCCAATAAAAATTCTTTTTTCATATCTTCGCGCATTTTTACCTCTCTCGGGTGCATGAAATAAGGAGCGTAGTGTACCTCCTACATAATTGTATTTCTTAACTTTTTATTGTTGGGAATAACCACTCTATATTTAAAATATAGCAAATCATCCTTGACTACAAAATCCTTAGCCTTTTCAGATCCCTACTTGAACTTATCGTTTCAAACAGAAATCATCTTTCTTTTGTAATTCCCTTACTTGCCTGACTAGTCCGTACCGGCATTGGGACATAACGACTATATTCCCCCTCCTACTTAAGGCATCCACTAGTTTATTCTCCTTTCCTTTAATATATTCTATCCCAAAGTCGTATTCTTCTAGAAACTCCATCCACCAATGTTGCCTGGCATTTAATAATGGCTGGGTGAAAATATATTTAAGACTTTAGTGATATATTTTCAACTCAAAGGGTTTCCCAAGCAAATTATATCTCTAAATCTCGAGGGCATGTATGATTGCTATCAGTTCCAGGTCATGTGTAGCATAGTTTATGATGAGGATACTTAGGTTTATTTATTTAACCTAAGTATTTATTATTTATTATTATTGTTATTATGCATTATTACGTGATTTGGCATTGTCTGCCCACATAGATTGCATTGTTTAGATCTGTTAGTTGCACTTTGTCTTCTAATAGTTATTTGTATTAGTTTAGTTCGAATGGTTGCTCCCTGTTTAGCATTCTGTTTTAGGATGTTGCAACCATCGAACAACTTGTTATTCCCCTTCATGTATTTATATTGTGCATATTATATAATAAAATCATTCAGAATATTAAGTTATGTATAATTGGTATCAGATGTGGACATGCGTAGGAGTGCCTGCCCACGTGGGCGTAGCACATTGCTCCACATAGGCCGCGCATGGTCAAATTGACCGCTTGCAGGCCATTTAAAATATTACCAATGTTGCCTGGCATTTAATAATGGCTGGGTGAAAATATATTTAAGACTTTAGTGATATATTTTCAACTCAAAGGGTTTCCCAAGCAGATAATATCTCTAAATCTTGAGGGCATGTATGACTGCTATCAGTTCCAGGTCATGTGTAGCATAGTTTATGATGAGGATACTTAGGGTTATTTATTTAACCTAAGTATTTATTATTTATTATTATTGTTATTATGCATTATTACGTGATTTGGCATTGTCTGCCCACATAGATTGCATTGTTTAGATCTGTTAGTTGCACTTTGTCTTCTAACAATTATTTGTATTAGTTTAGTTCGAATGGTTGCTCCCCGTTTAGCATTCTGTTTTAGGACATTGCAACCATCGAACAACTTGTTATTCCCCTTCATGTATTTATATTGTGCATATTATGTAATAAAATCATTCAAAATATTAAGTTATGTATAATTGGTATAAGAGGTGGACACGCGTAGGAGTGCTTGCCCACGCGGGCGTAACACGTTGCTCCACATAGGCCGCGCACGGTCAAATTGACCGCGTGCAGGCCATTTAAAATAAATTAAATTTATTTATTTAAATAATTAAATTAAAAATTTAATTTATTTATTTAAATAATAATATTATAAAAAAAATATGTGGGCGTGTTTCATTATGCCATCGGGAGGAGCCAATTCATCCGTCTGCAAGTATAGGCAAGTTTACAGTCGTTGGAAAGCTCTTTTTGAGCCCGACTCATTGGTATTCTTCTTTTGGCATTTTGTGGAGACCTGTTCCAGCTCATTCTTGGTCTTCCCCTCTTTGTATCTAGGAGTGCATTTTCGATCGTACCCGACACTCCTAAGCTCGCTCCCACTTTTCTTGTGAAAGCATTGGGGTCCAATGCTTATATGGTTGGGAGGAGTGATGAGGATACTTAGGGTTATTTATTTAACCTAAGTATTTATTATTTATTATTATTGTTATTATGCATTATTACGTGATTTGGCATTGTCTACCCACGTAGATTGCATTGTTTAGATCTGTTAGTTGCACTTTGTCTTCTAACAATTATTTGTATTAGTTTAGTTCGAATGGTTGCTCCCTGTTTAGCATTTTGTTTCAGGACGTTGCAACCATCGAACAACTTGTTATTCCCCTTCATGTATTTATATGGTGCATATTATGTAATAAAATCATTTAGAATATTAGGTTTTGTATCAGTTTACCTCACGCTTCTTTAACTTCCAAGACTTATATGCAATAATTTCTTCTTGCATAAGGACTCGTAGCCCCTCAATAGAGGCATCTGTACAAATTGTAAAGAGCTTAGATGGAATTTTACGGATGGGAGTAGTCATTAGTTTCTCTTTTAGAATTTTTAAGGCTTCCTCACATTGAATTGTCCATTTGAAAGCCTTACTCTTCCTATGAAGGTTTGTTATTGGATATGCTATTTTTGAAAATTCTTTCATAAAATATCTATAGTAGCCTTCCATACCCATAAAGCTTTGCACCTCAGTAACATTTGTGGGTGTAGTCCAATCTATAATGGCTTCTATTTTCTTGGGATCTACAACAATCCCTTTTGCAAAAATTATGTGCCCTAGACACTGCACCTGTGGCGTGTAAAACTCATACTTAGACGACTTGCCATACAACTGATTCTTTATGAGAATCTCAAAAATAGTTCTCATATGTTGATCACGTTCTTCCTTGTTCGGGGAGTAGATCAGTATATCATCAAGAAACACAAGCACAAATCAATCCAACTAATCTCGTAACACATTGTTCATAAGGTTCATAAAAGCTGTAGGGGCATTTGTTAAACCAAAAGATAACACCGTGAACTCATAATGATCGTATCTGGTTCTGAATGCTATCTTGTAGGTGTCCTCTTCTCGGATCCTTAGCTGATAGTAGCCAGATTTGAGGTCAATCTTAGAGAAAATTATAGCTCCTTTTAATTGGTCAAAGAGGTCATTGATTCTAGGTAAGGAATACTTATTCTTAATAGTCATCTTGTTTAGCATTTAATAATCGATGCATAACCTCAGAGATCCATATTTCTTCTTAATGAAAAGAATGGGAGCACCCCATGGAGAGACACTAGGCTTAATGAGCCCTTTCTCCAACAAATATTGAAGTTGAGTTTTAAGTTCCTATAACTCGTTAGGGGTCATCCTGAACAATGACCGAGTAATGGGTGTTACACCAGGCAAAAGTTCTATGGAGAAATCAAACTCTCTTTGGGACGGAAGACCTGGAAAATCTTCTGGAAATACATCTTTGAATTCATTCAACATAGGGTATTGTTGAAAAAGGCCCGAATTAGATTCGATTTCTTCCTTTTTGTTTAACTTCACTACATAGATTATATCACCCTTCCTCATAGCCTTCTTAACTTGCATGGTTGATAAAAGGTGTGGTTTAAATGAGTCTCAATCACAATGGATTCGAACATGTTGCTTAGATTCATTGGTAAAGTCTAGCCATATTTACTCAAAGTTTAGTAGGGCTTTATGTACTTTGAGCCAATCTACACCCAAAATGATGTCAAAAGTATGCAAAGGTGCTACAGAAAGGTGCCATCTAGTTTTTCCCTAAGGCAAGGCAATTTGAGGATCAAATAGACATTGATTGACTGTATAGGTTTTCCCTGACCCATACTCAACCTTCCACCCATTGGCCAAAAAACTTGGCCTTTCTAGTATGTCCCTCAAAATGCTAGTAGAAACAAAACTATTAGTAGCTCCACTATTAATTAGAATGTGTACATTTCTACCATAAACATTACCATTCAAAATAAAAGGTGTTGCCTATCCATCAAGTGTAAGATTACCTCTTGCAGCATATATTCGGTGGATGGGCTCTTCAGGTACCTTCTGCTTATCAACTTTATGAGGGCATTTGTCAGCATAATGTGGGCCATGACATACATAGCATCCATCATGGGGAGATTTATCCCTTCTGCTATTTTCATTTTCACTTTGAGTAGCTGGTTCTTTCCCTGTATCCCAAATTGGAGCTCTATGCTCATATCTGCCCATAAATTTTCTCATGTCTTGCCTGCCCCTATTGCCCTAGAATATGTTCATGTATTTGTTTTTATTTTTGATATTATTTTTGCTCTTATCCCCATATATAGTCCTTTTATTTGGATCTTTCTCCCACCTTGTAGGTCTCGTATTCTTCCTTTTTTGGGAATCATCCTTTTTAGATGTTCTTTGATTATAGGTTTTTCTGGCCTTTTGGTTTATTTCCTCCTATCGAGCCAAATCACAGGCTCTAGAAAGATCTTCGAGATTCAACAAATTGATTATGGACCCAATCCTTGGATGTAGTCCTAAGATAAACTTTTGAATCTTGAGCTTCTCTCTACTATCATACTTAGGCACATATTTCAATAGTTGTATAAACTTCTGGTGGTACTCATTGATAGGCATATTCTCCTGATGCAAATTAGAAAATTCAGAAAATTTCTCTGCATAAAATTGTTTGGTCAGAAACCTTTTCCTAAATTATTTTAAAAAGGTATCCCATTAGATGTCGGTAGCTTCAATGCCCTTGTTTTTCTTGTAGGTAGTCCACCAATCCAAAGCTAGTCCGACTAGGTGAACAACTGCCCATGAAGTCTTGGACTCAGATGGAAAATGTTTCATGGAATAGTAAGTTTCGACCTCGTTCAACCAATTGTTGGTTGCATCACCATCACCCTTACCATCAAATTTAGAAATCATGATTTTTCTCAAGTCTTTGCTCAACTCAATCCAACTCTTTTCCTACTGGATCCCTCTTGATCTATAGGTACTTCGTCCTGCTTGACTTTGGGTTATTTTCCCTTAGTTAGGCTCTATTAATTTTTGCTACTGAACTATTAACTCATGTTGCTGAGCCATATGGGCTCTTTGTTGTTCCATATGAGTTGTTCCATATATTCCTTTTGTTGGTCCATCTATTGTTCCATTTGAGCTTTCTACTATTCCATATGTTCCTTTTGCTGGTCCATCTGTCCATGCAATAGTTGAATCATTTTAGCTAAGTTTTCATCCTTTTGGGAAGGTTCACTGGCTTGTGGCTCCTTTCCCCCTTTTACTATTCTTTGAGGCCTCTCAGCCACATCCCTATCTCCAACCTCTCTTTTGGTTTCTTTCCTTATGATTTTTTGGAGTTCTTTTCTCGGACTAATAGCTAGCCCTTCTTGTTGATCTGTCACGAGTTTCTTTGACGAACTTACCATTTTCTCCTTGAGTGTAAAGAGCTATGTTAATTGTTTAGTTTAAATTCCTCCAAGTCTTTAAAGTTAGCACAAGGTTTTCTACACATAAGGGTTTTGATGCCTAGGGTTTCACAACCTAGGGCTCTGATACCAATTGTAATAACCCAAGTCTACCCACCTGGTTGTCCAACCCAGACCTACCCACTGGACTCTCAATATGAAAATTTTAATTGGTTACAAGACAAGGAGAAAGTTTGATGATCACCCAATGTTTTATTAGTACGAGGTATAGTAAAATCCCACTTTTGGGAATGCCAACCGCTGTAGACAGTCTCCCAACTGGTCAAGATTGTCTAGATCCTGTGGAAGGTGCCTTTTGTGAACCTATCCTCTCATCTTGAGAACCCAGGTTCACTAGTGGGGTTGTCCTCTATGGTCCATAATACCTAGAAGGTGGATGCATAATTCCCCATCCCTTAGCATGGAAGTCTCAGGGTCATTAAACCTAATTTTTGTCCTAGATTTTAGCATGCAAAAGGATTAGCGTAATATGCCTTGTGCCTAGTTGAGAGTCCACTTTCCTTGGAGTCAACTAAGGCCCACCATTACCCTGGCATGGGACTTGGTATCACTTGTCATTGCACGATTAACGAGGAGTTGTCCCATACCAACTCATCGTTGAGTTTACTATCACTAGTGTTTAGCCTTCTCCTAGCACCAGTTTCCTGCTAGTTGTCTCTTAACCATTCAATGAGTAAGGAATCCATCACCGTACCACTAATTCAATGACCTAGAGGAAGACATCCCATACCACCCTTCGTTATCTTCTCATCCTGATCCTTCTTGTCAGGAGTGCAACCACTCTCGAATCACAGTAATTGTCCTTCCTACAATTACCGCCATTGGATGTTTTATAAATCTTTGTGATTGCTCTTTTCGCAATCATCAACAATATTTCACCATACTTCCCGATGGTTTCATACCTCTAGACAATTAAATTTTAGTTTGCATCATTCATGAATGTTGATCAATAGGGAAGTAAAGGTTTTAACTGTAACTCCTTCAAATTCCTATGATATTAAAGTTTTTTCTAAAATTTATTTTAGTATTTCTAAAACATCAATTACATACATATAAGAGACAACCAAAATAACTAATTAAATAAGAATAAACTTTTTAATTTTTTAGATAAAATAAATTCTATATAACGATATAACCTTAGTCAAACTATTTGCATTTATTTCTTAATACTCAACATTCTTCCATCAAAGCATGAATAATATACATATTTAGATTAGAAGACTAAGCTTATATAATATTGTCATAAAATCCTAACAAGTATCTCAAATTACTCAAAATAATTTATTTCTTAATACTCAACATTCTTCCATCAAAGCATGAATAATATACATATTTAGATTAGAAGACTAAGCTTATATAATATTGTCATAAAATCCTAACAAGTATCTCAAATTACTCAAAATAATTTGCAAAAGTCTATTCAATGTTTCTCCTTTTCTAGAAGACTTCAAAAGTAATGAAGTAATGCATATAAATTACATTATTTAACCATGCCTTCAACTAGAATTAAATTTCCACATGTGAATCCTAGGTTTAATCACTAGGGTTTGCGTAAGTCTCCATATCCAATCTACTCAATGTTACAACCTCTTTACGACAAGTCTCACGATAGTTTCACAAGGTATATGTATTATGCTCTACGAAATGAAATAAAAGCTTTAAATAGTATAACACATGAATTATTTTAAAGGGATAACATATTAAAAAAAATATGGCATGATATGGTTCATGAGTATAAGGATATACAATCCATAAGGATATGCAACCCATAATTTTAACAACTAATGAGCACCTCTAAATCTACTTGAATCCAGGAAGAAGTTTTCTCAATAATTCTCTTCTAAAAGACTTGTACTCAATCAAGAACGAATCTACTTTTCATTTGATAATATAATCTAAAGAAGTCTAACATTCTTATTTATATTAACCCAATTGGCTAAAGATATACTAAGGAATTTTATAGTGTGTTAACAAATCTCAAATTTAATTCAAGCATCTATTAAACAAAAGATAATGTAGCTATATTAACACACCCTTATATCCATTCTACTAATTTACCTTACCAAGAACGGTATATTTAAATCATGTAGGTTTTATTACATTTTTGGAATGGTTGAAGCAAATCCGTCGGCTCCTTATAATCTGCTAAAAAAAAATATCTAATTATTACTCAACTCAAATGGACAATGCAACACTACTACACTAGAATACATTATGACCTTAAACTTACTAAGGTGTTTTAGTTATAGTAATGTATTATCTCTTTTGAAGATGGATATACACATATACAATTAATTTATAGATGTCTGCATATAAAATTAAATTGTGGCATGTCGTGTCAGAGGCCAATCGTTTTTAATTAAAGAGGGTTATTATAAATGTGTTGCTATAGAGACGACACACATCTATGGTGTGTGACTAGAAGAGCAAAAGTTTAAATTTAAGCCAAACAAACTAACAAACATACAAAGGTAATTTCATGATAGTTTCTCCATAATTTTTGGATATTTGTATAACATTTCATCAAACACCAAATGATAGCAAGGTATAAAGAACATTAAAATTTATCACCATAAAATTAAAATCATTAGTTTTCCTCTATTGGGCTTCTCTTTCGGTTGACCAATGTATACTTAAAACAAGAATGAATCTCTATATTTATAGGAAAGAAATAAGTAACTACAATAGTGCTAAATTCGAAAGGAAACAATGAGAAACTATTATCTCAAATCATAATATATTTTTTAGTATTGTGGGCATGCAACTATCTACATTCTTTATTCAAAAATCATCAAAGCAGAGTTTCAGATTCCATAATGTAAAGTTCTACAAATATTCAACACTATTTATTTTTTTATATAATGATATTAATAACGAGCACAACTCAACCAATGGGCTTATTCCCTTATATGGAAGTCTCAACAATGAAATAGAACGGTTGGGTAACTTAGGATTTGCTCTCTACACAACAAACAACCTTGCTCTCATAGGCTACGCTCTGGCGAGTTGCTAAAAGCTCCAAACAAGCTCACTATCTCAAGGCAGATAAGATTTACTGTAACTTTAACTTTGGAGTCAAGTACTTCAACACCATAAAAATTCCCTCCCACAACACTCCAGCACACGTTTATCCAACTGATAGCTCGCCTTGATGCGATCGATGAAAAGACAAAGGTTATGGGCATGTTTTGGGTTAGCATGGTCTTACTCATAATGAATGCATCCTAAATATATTTTACTTAACAAATTTAAACAAGACTGCCTTCTAGCTTATTTAAATAAAAAGAAAACAACCACACTGCTCATACACAAGCATGATTTCACAATTACGTAGTCACAGTCCATCAAGGTTTTCAACCAATATCTACTTAAGACGGTTTGATATTTAATCTTCAATCATACGATGCATGAGTACACCCACTAACCATTTCCCTTTAATCTATGCTCTAACTCAATATCAACATATTTAGAAATAATGCAACATAACACAATAAATACCACAAATTACACTATCAAATAATTCAAATCAATGTTGTAATAAGAAACAAGATCTCCAACCTCCAGCTCAATTGATGGTTGAATGCAACGATGCTTTTTTCTTCTTTGGTTTGAATCCACCAAGTTCGTTCTAACAGAATTTTGGTATGCTCCAATGATGTTGTGTTTATGTCCCTCTTCCAACATCAATTTATAGAAGAACAACATATAATCTGATTGTCCATATGGTATTCCATGCATTCGTTCTTCTTTAAGTTTCGTCGAGTGGCACTTCCAGCTATGGTTCTTTAGAGGGGACTTTCTCAAGAAAATATACTACTTTTACATACTATAAAAGTCATGGTTTACTTCTTAATTGAATAGATGTTATTTTTTTATTTTCTATTTTTAGTTATTATTATTATATTATTTTTTTAATTTTAATTTTTCGTATATATTTTTATTACTATTAAAATAAACTTACAATAAAATCAATTTAATATAAAGCTCCTCGGTCCTTCATTATTGTTGGGACCTCGGGGGTTGCCCCCTAAGGGGCCTAGAAAATGGTCTGGTACTTTAACGATCAACAAATCTGAAGGTTGAAAGAGCATGGAAGGTTGGAGGTTGAAGGAGCGTGGAAGGTTGGAGGTTGAAGGAGCGTGAAAGGATGGATGTTGAAGGAGTGTAGAAGGTTGAAGGCTGAAGGAGCATGGAAGGTTGAATGATGAGTTGATCTTTAGAGATTTAAGGCTAAAGAAGCATGGAAGGCTAGGTTGGTTGAAGGAGCGTGAAAGGCTGGACTAGCTGAAGGAGCTATAGTGAAAGATTGGGATGATGGGTGGAAGGCCAGGATGGCTGAACGAACATGGAAGGTTGATAAGTCTAAAGGAGCGTAGAAGACTAGGTTGGTTGAAGGAGCTACAATGAAAGGTTGGGATGCTGAGTGGAAGGTTGGGAATGTTAAAGGAGCATGGAAGGCTACTTACAATGAGAAAAACAAAATTGCAAAGTGTGAAGGATTAGGGTATTTTTTTCTAAAAAGATGTCTCATGTTTTAGGAGCCATATCTTCACGAAGAGTTATCCGATTTAGATGATTCTTGGACCAACTTGTGCAGAATTTGAATAGCTTTAAAATGAGTGGTCATATGCAAAAATCCAAGCAATATTGAGGGAGATACGATCCTATGAAATCAACCATTCAAAACAAGGGCAGTGATGATTTTTCAAGTCGTAAAAATGAAATTGCAAAGTGCGAAGGATTAGGGTTTTTTCCTAAAAAAAATCTCATATTTTAGGAGCCATATCTTCATGAAGAGTTATTTGATTTAGCTGATTCTTGGACCAACTTGTGTATAATTTGAATAACTTTAAAATGAGTGGTTATATAAAAAATTCAAGCAATATTGAGGGAGATATGACCCTGTAAAGTCAACTATTTGGAACAAGCATAGTGACGATTTTTCAAGTCATGAAAAATGAAATTGCAAAGTGCAAAGGATTAGGGTTTATTCCTAGAAAACATCTCATATTTTAGGAGCCATATATTTGCAAAGAGTTAGCTAATTCAGCTGAATACATGGACCAAGTTGTGCAGAATTTGAATAGCTTTAAAATGAGAGGTCATATGCAAAAATCCAAGGAATATTGAGGGAGATACGACTCTATGAAATCAATCATTCAAAACCAGGGCAATGATGATTTTTCAAGTCGTAAAAAATGAATTTACAAATATTTTCTAACTAGGGTTCGAACGATGGGAAGAACAATGAAGGGCTATGATTTCAACAAGGAAGGAAACTAGCAGTTCAAATTTGGTAAAACAGACTATGATAGTGTGATGTTTTGGAAATATTAGTCTACCGAGATGCAAGGCATATATAGTAGAGGTGAAGTTTTGGCATTGTGAAGGCTGCTATAGGAAAATGTCAAGAAAGATGCTAAATTCTGGAGTAATTGTATTCATACAAAAATTTGAAAAGATCCAAAAAATGAAAATCAAGAATTCATACATTTTATGTAAAATGATGTAGGTTTCTAGCTATAGCATCTCAATTGAGATGAGAAGTGTATCTATTTGTAAACTCTCAATCTCTAAAGAAGAGAGATGTAATTTTTCAAGGGTGGGGGACCCAAGTACAACCCCTTATTATTAAGCAAAAAAAAATATCAATTTAATATCAAACACGTAATTTTATAATTTCTAATATGGAGTTTTGATTTCAATGAAGAGAAGGCACTCAGATTGTAGATCAAACATAGTGCATCTACATGAATGCAACTATATGAATGCATGATTTTTCTTAATATATGGGCTTCCATGTACCCATGGACCGTGGTTTTTCCATCATATCCCTCCTTACCTCATGCGGATAACCTCTATCTTTTTGCTTGAAGGAGGGTACCTGTTTTCCTGCAACCACAACATACCATCAAAAATACCATATCCTAGGAACGTAAATTAGTATAATTATTGCTTAAATTATAGCTAAAATAGTGGGGCTATTACATTTGTTGTGAATGCTCATTGCAAGCAATATACTGACCCAATGGTGCAAATGTGGAAACAACAACAAAATGATATGCATCTATATGAAGGTAAATTTTCTATGTTTACCTTGAGTTGTCGATGAATGAATTATTATCATCATTTCCCTAGGTATCCCTCATGGTAGGTGGTATACCCCTACCCCCACCAAGGACAAAGTATTTGATCTTGCATCCATAGATACATCAATAGTACCATGTCCCATGATTAAAGAAAGCAATCATTATATTATTAAATCATGCTAACAAAAATATGTCATTACATCAACATATCAATACATTGTCCATTGTCTGCAAAAAAATTGCCAAGGAGGGGTGTTACCTACGTCTCCCCTTGGACTAAACATAGTCCTTTGTGTTTCCTGCATAAAGTAGCTTATATAAACTTATTCAAATAAAAAGAGAAAGTGTTGTCTCATCTCATCGGTATTTTTCCATATAGACAATTCTCTGAATATTGGTCCCACTGGACCTTACACTAATCTAGGGCTTATTTCCTTAGCACTTTGGAATGAAACCCTAAAATATTAATTGGCCGCACCTTAATGGCTACAAGATTTATCATCTGCAATTTAGAAATATTCCACACATGAGTAGGATCAACAACATACTTCCTAAGCAAGGATATGTGGAAAGTATCATGGTTTTTTGATAGGTTGGGTGACAAAGTGAGCCTATAAGATACTGAGCTAACCTTCCCAATAATCTCAAAGGGCCCCACATAGCAAGGATCCAAATTTATTGACTTGATGGTACTTTTCATGGGTCTAACCCTTAACAAGACTTGGTATCCTATAGAGAATTATATTTGCAATCTTTTTAGATCCGCATAGCTCTTTTGATGATTGATCGCTTCCTTAAATGTAAGTTGGATTGCTTTAAGCTATTCTTCCATCTCCCAGATAGTGTTAGGTCCAATCATCACCTGATCCTCCATATTATCACATGAAAGAGGGGTTCTACATCTTCTTCCATACAAGGCTTCAAAGGGGGCCATCCCCAATGATGCATGGTATCCACTATTATAAGCAAACTCCATGAGATGCAAGAACTATTCCCATTTTGACTTTTGGTCCATACAATACATGCATAACATTTCTTCCAAAACTTGGTTTACCCTCTCAATTTGACCATATTTATTAGGATGATATGTAGAGCTAATATTCAACTTAGTGTTGATTGCATGATGAAGAGATTTCCAAAATTTTGACGTAAATAGAGAATCCTTATAGAAATACGTGTAATTTAAAGACTTCTTTGATGAATTTATGTATCACCATCGATGCATCATCCTTGATGTTCCTTGGTATGAAATGTATGATCTAGGTCAATATATCAACCACTACCAGGATGACATTATGCTAGAACCTATTCTTAGGTAATCCTACAATAACGTCCATAGAGATTACTTACCATTTTTGCATAGGTATCTCATGTGGGTATAATTTTTCAGTTGGATGATGATGTTTTGCCTTTAATTTTTGGTATTCTAAACATCTTGATGAAAACTTAGTGATGTCTTACTTCATCCCAACCTAGTAGAAGTTATTTTTCATATTTTCTCTCATTTTTGACCCTATTGGATGAGCAAAATAAGGGGAATTATGTGGCTCCTGCAATATCATTCTCCTCAAGTCACCAGTTTTGGGTATAACTACCCAATATTTGAAGCATAAAAGCCCATATTTTATATTGAAACCCTTGCTTTCCTTTGAAGTTCCTTCTATTTTATTTTTAAGTTCCAAGCAATATGGATCGTGTAGTTACATTTTATTGACCCTATCCATTAAATCGACATGGCCTCGAGTTAAGGTGGTTATGTGCCTTCTCCTGCTCAAGGCATCTACCACCTTATTTTCTTTTCCTTTGATGTAATCAATACCAAAATTATATTCTACCAAGAAATCTACCCATCTTCTCTATCTTGCATTCAACAAATATTGGGTAAAGATATACCTCAAACTTTGATGGTCTATCCTAGCTCAAAGGTTGGCCCAACAAGTAGTGCCTCCAAACCTTTAGGGCATGCACAACTGTTACCAATTCTAGATCATGAGTAACATATTTTACCTCATGTTTCTTGAGTTTTATAGAGTTGTAAGCCACTATAACTTCTTCCTGAGACAAAAATCCCCCTAAACCTTTTAGAGATGCATCTATACACATAGTGAACTTCCTGAGGGGATCCAAAATCTTTAGAATTGGTGTCATTGTCAACTTAGTTTTCAAATTCTCAAATGTAGCCTCACATTTATCCATCCACTTGATTCCTTTTCCTTTTTTTGAAGGTCGGTGATTTGATAGGTAATTTTAGAGTAATTTTTCATGAAACACCTATAATAGCATATGAGCCCCATGAAAATATTGACTTCTATCACATTTGTAGGGGTAGGCCAATTTAGTATAGCTTCGATCTTTTGTGGATCTACCACAATACATTTTGCTGAGATAATATGCCCTAAATACTGTACTTGTGGAGTATAGAACTCACACTTGGATAGTTTTCCAAAGAGTTGGTTCTTCCTTAGTACTTCCAATACTAATTTGAGATGTTGATCATGCTCTTTCTTAGTTCAGAAATAGATTAATATATCATCTAAGAATACCAAGACAAATCGCTCTAGATATTTCTTGAACACACTATTAATTAAATTAATGAAGGCATCTAGTGCATTCATTAACCCAAATGGTAGCATCATAAATTCATAGTATCCATATTGAGTTTTAAAGGTTGTCTTATGAGCATCTTGTTCTTTAATTCTTAGTTGGTGATAATCCAATCTCAAATCTAATTTTGAAAATATGATAGCACCATTTAGATGGTCAAAGAGAGAGGATGTTGGAATATATTATATTATTTGTTACATGCCAATGTACCACCATAGGTACATGTTTATATTAGGAGTTTGTCTTAGATTAGGATTTGAGTATTTACTTTATGCAATGTAATAAATGCATAAGTATTATTAGAATGTGCAATGATGTAAATATGCATGTTGTCCATGTGTACATGAGTCACAGAATAAAAATATCAAGAGTCATAGGTAGGTGAAAGGCCAAGAGACACATTTCATTATATATAGATCTTTATAGAGATAGATAAGAACAATTTTGGAACGCACAAGGTAGAGTAGTAGTAGATACAATGTAGAGCATGTATGCAATATGGAGTGTTTGAGACCTCCATTTCATAGTAATGTACTATTTTTATGATATTTCATTAATGGATGATTTATGAGTATTTTCAGAAGTTTCTCATGCTATTTACATGCTTAGTATATTGTCTTTTTCATATATTTAATATTGCATGCTCATTTTATACCTTGTGGTAGTTATTTCATTAAATATATAGCATCAAAAGCTAACAATGGTATTAGATCCACAAGGAATATTGATAGGAGATAGGGAGAGCCAAAAATGATAGAGAGGAGATAGGAGATTTCATTTTCAAAATTTTTGAAATTAATTTTTGGCTAGAGTCTTTCCATAGAGTTGCATAAAAACTTGTGAAGACTAGGACTCAACATTGATTCCACTAGTTTGACAAATCAACTAGTGAAGTTCATTATATTTAGATTTAAAGAATTTCCATTATAGTTTTCTAATACTTTGTTGCAGAAGAGTTGATTCAAACAAATTTGAGAAGCTTCCTACAATAGCTAGGAATAATATATTATTTGGAATTGACCAAATACTTGAAGCAACAAGTGAAATATTGAAGAATTTGGAGGCCAAAAGAAAAATGTCCCATTGCAAGATTTACAGATTGAAGATTCTATACTGAAGATTAAGAAGAGAGGAAGAGGCCAAAGAAGCCCTAATGGATATTGAGGAGACTCAAGAAATATATCTCCATAGAAGATTGAAGATTGAGGAGAACCACGAAGGAGATCCTCATAGAAATTTGAAGATTGAAGAAATTAGAAAGTAGCTCTAGAAGGAGGAGATCCAAGAAAGAGGTCCCATTGAAGAACTTCTATAAGATAGAAGATTGAAGATAGAGGAGGACTAGAAAAAGTCCTATTGAAGATTTAAAAGCTACAGAATTTGAAGACCCAAAAGAAGAGGTCTCAAAAAAAGTTAGAAGGAGAAATAAGGAGGCTAGAGAAGCCCTATTGAAGAAGTTGAAGAAGTGGTCATTGGAGAAGGTTTGAAGAAATATCAAGGAGGAATATTTCAAGGAGTAGCTCTTAAAAAGAAGAATTTGGGACAATTATTGCCATTCGACAACAAGCCCAAAAAGGAAGAAGGATTTCGTAAGAACTTTGCCAAATTTTGGAAGAGATTCTTGAAGACCTAAAGACATTCAGATTCTTGAGGAGAAGGCCAACAAAGAGGCCTAGTTTGAAGTTAGAATTCAAAAAGATATAAGGAGGATTTGAAAGCAAAGAAGACATCATTTTGGAGAAGTTAGAAGAGATTATTGGGCAGCATTAGAAGAGGAAAAGAAAGCTGCGAATTGGAGGAGTTTCCTAGCAAATTTGAGAGAGTTAAGGACAAAAAAACAAAGGAGAAATTGGATGCATTAGAATCTGAAAATTATAGAGTTTAGGACAACAAGAGGGCAACAATTTGGGTAGCACTAATAGCTACAAATTTCAAAGTACGAGAAAGTAAAGTTGAATGATTATTGGAGTCACAAAAATCAGACTGTTAGATAACAAATTAAAGGCTAAAAGCAGAAATTTTGGGCAGCAATTAGAGCTGCAATATTGGCAAGTATAGGACAACAAAGCACAAGGAACTGAAGTTGTAAAATTCACAAAATTGGGGCAGCAAATAGGTGAACCAAATCACCAAAAAAACTAGTTACAAAAGGAGGTCAAAAGGTGTGTAAAAGTGGTGGAAATTTAATATTTAGCGCATTTAATCTAGTTCATTTTAAGGTTTCTTGAAAGCACCATACTAGATTTATTTAAGGAGCAAAATCTAGTTTTATTTAAATATCTTAAAGCAAGGAAGGAGACTTCATTATTATCTTGAAATTTGCAAAATAAACAACAAAGTTAGAAGTTAAAGCTTGCTTGAAAGGGAGTGATAAGTAGAAGTATATGTTGTCTTTCATAACTAAAGTGCAGATTCTTCTAAGTTCTATTGAGCAAAAGAAAAAGACTTAATAGTAAACAAAGGCAACGCAAATTTCTAGTATTTAAAGACACAACGTGGAGGACGTTACATATTCAATTAAAGAAGAGCAATGTTCCATTTGCAATGTTAAAAGAGTCATAATACATTCAAGCCCATAAATTATAACACTCCTGCCAAGCATTAAGCAAGATAAAGTTGGGTAGAGTGCCAGAGGAGAAGTTAAAAATAAGTGCAAAGACTTTTGGTGCCACTTGGCACTTGATACTCAAAACACTAGTCATGATTGAAGGAAGGTGCAATGTCTAAGGGGTGCCTATTAGTGTATGGGCCAAAAATAGCCAGAGTACAATTAAGGGAGTGCATGAAATCATAATTGAGTGCCTTGGAGAATCTTGGAAAACATAGAGTGCCTTGGAGAATCTTGGAAAACATAGAGGAGAGTCAAAATCCAAGAGACCAAATTGAATGAGCAAGGTGATGCATTAATTGCAGCAAGAGAGAAGCTACTTTGAGCATAGGTTGCAGAGTTGAAACAAATTAAGTTTGGTGCATCATATATACAAGAAGCTAAGAATTATTTATTTCATAACCTTTGCAAAGTTTAAAGGAGGTATAAAACATATTTTGAGGATAAAAGTAATTAAGCTTTTATACTTAAGGTTATTTGAATAATAGGAGAAATAAGATGATAAATTATAACCTTAGATAAAGTATTGAATGCCTTAGAAGACATTTGAAGTGAGAAGCATTGAAATTACTTTATTCAATTTTGGAATTCATATTGCATTAAAATATTTACAAATTATTAAACTTGGAGGTATAAGAATTTCCACATTGAAATTGAAATATTAAATTTACAAATACATTAGTTATCTAAATTTCCAATTAGGGAGTTATAAGGAGTTCAACACCAATTTAAATATCTTGAAATTTAGAATATATTGAAAATTAAAGGATAGAGGAAGCAAAACATAAAGTTGGAAACTACATTGGAATTAGTCTCTTACTCAAATTAATGAGACATAAGGAATCCAACTATAGAGCCTTGAAGATAGAAAATTATATCAATTGAAAGTGCATCAAAAATATCTTTAGCTTTCTATTCACAAATAGGGAGAAATAAGGTGAAGAATAGTAGTTGAAAATTAGGGAGATAAAAGGGATTCAACTCAAAGGAAAACTAAGAAAGCTAAGCACTTTATCAAAACCATAGTACATTCAAAACACTTGGGAGATACAAAGTGATTCTACAAAACTTAAAAATTAAAAATATCTTATCAAATTTGATCGTATACTAGGGAGCCAAAAGGAATACTACCTAGATATTTGAAATATTACAAATAAAAAATTACAAAGCATACTACAAAATTTGAAGAATTGAAAGATAGTATTTGATTTTATACTCAAAATACTAGGTAGTCATAAGGTAGTCAACCTCAACAGTTTGTGAAAGTTAAAAGATTCTATCAAAACTATTCTCAATATCAAATACTAAGGATAAAAAAGGATGTCTACTTCAAATAATACAATGAATAATGATATGGAAAACATCATTATAAAGGAAAGGAAAAATGCCATAAAAATTGGAATAAAGAATTTACTTACAAAGTCTAAAGGAAACTTAGATCTTACTTCAAAATTGATCTATAGTGAAGCCTTAGAAGAAAAATTTAAAACTCTGGAATATTATCTACATGCTAGAATCATTGAAGCAATCGATAATGGAAAAGATGATATTCTAATTCCTTTAGACATTGGTAGCATATTATATATGGCATTACTTACATTTAAATATTACAAAGAAGAAAATATGGAGCAAAAGGAATTGATTGAATCACTTAAAGAGAAAAAAAAATAGATGAATCCTTCTTAGAGAAGATATTTCATTCTTCATGCAATATTGATACTTCAAGTTCTTCTAACTCAAGATCTTATCATGATGCTTTAAGTGATTGCTCAAAATATTGTATACTAAAGAAGACTTGTGATAAGGACAAAGGCAAAGAGAAAATATTTTTGCAAGAATTTGATGATAGCATGATAGTTCATGAAAGCACAAAGACTAACTCTAATGATGAAGATAAATAAGAAGAAGAGGAACCTGACAAAGGAGGCATACAATGCAAAGTAAATTGAAGAAATATGAAGATCCATATTGAAGACTAAAGTCTTCAATACCCAAATAATGTAATACAGGGGGTGTTGGAATATATTACATTATTTGGTACATGCCAATGTACCACCATGGGTACATGTTTAGATTAGAATTTTTTCTTAGATTAGGATTTGAGTATTTACTTTATGCAATATAATAAATGCACAAGTATTATTAGAATGTGCAATGATGTAAATGTGCATGTTGTCCATGTGTACATGAGTCATAGAATAGGAAGATGAAGTCATAGGTAGGTGAAAGGCCAAGATGCACATCTCATTATATATAGGCCTTTATAGAGAGAGTGAAGAATAATTTTTGGAGAGCACAAGGTAGAGTAGTAGTAGATACAATGTAGAGCATGTATGCAATATGGAGTGTTTGAGACCTCCATTTCATAGCAATGTACTATTTTTGTGAGATTTCATTAATGGCTGATTTATGAGTATTTTCAAAAGTTTCTCATGCTATTTACATGCTTAGTATATTACCTTTTTCATATATTTAATATTGCATTCTCATTTTATACCTTGTGGTAGTTATTTTATTAAATATATAACATCAAAAGCTGACAGAGGATACTTGTTCTCAATGGTTATCTTATTCAACATTTGATAATCTATACATAGCCTCTGGGAACCATCCTTATTTTTTACATATAACATTAGGACACCCCAAGGTGATACACGATCTAATTAGACCCTTTTTCAACAAATATTGAAGCTAAACTTTTAGTTCCTGTAGCTCAATAGGAGTCATCCTATAAGGTTTTCTTGAAATGGTTTTAGATTCGGGTATTATTTGGTAGTAAAATAAAATTCTATCTGAGGGAGTAGACCTAGAAGGTATTTAGGGAAAATATCACAAAACTCTTGGAGAATTGAATGCTTCTTAAAAACTTCCTCATCCTCTTTTTCTCTAGTCTTACCATTAATCTTCAATACGTAGAGTAAGTTGCATCTTTTGATTACTTTATTTAATTGCATAGTTGAAAGCAAGTGGGGTTGGAAAGAACCTCATCCATTTTGAACTCTTACTCTCCTCTTATTATTTTTAGTGTAATCCATCCACCTATCTTGGAAATCAATTAAGGCTTCATGTGCCTTCAACCAATCCATCCCTAGGATAATATCAAAAGCATGAAGAGGTGCTACATACTAGTGCCATACAATAGATACTTTAGGTAAGGTTATCTCTACTATAGGTAAACATTTGTCCACTGAGTAGGTTTTCCCATAACCATATTCAACTTCACATCCCTATGCACAAATTCTAGGTCTTTCCAGCATATCCTCGATAATACTAGTGGAAATAAAACTATTTTTGGCTCCACTATCTATTAGAATTTTTACATATTTAGCAAAAAACTTACCATTTAACAACATTGGTGTTGCTTGTCCATCTAAGGTCTGATTTCCAGTGGCAACATAAATTTGCTGGGATGGTTCCTCCACTCTGTGACTAGACTCTATTCTCTATGGGCATGTTTGGGCATAGTGAGGGACCCCATAGATGTAACATCTTGCTTTAGGTTCCTAGTATTTCTCTTCTATCATTTCCTTTATCTCCTCTTTTTGTACTAGCTCATGCAGCTTAGAGAAATTGGAATTGGATCCATCCCTCTTATGAAACTTCTTGTTTTACCCTAAGTTTCCATTGTTCCTATTATTGGGCTTTGGATTATTTTTATTCTTATATTTATCCCATTTTATGAAGTCCACACTCTTTCATTTCCTCAATTATTTCCTTTCATTTATTGACATCCCTAAGTAATTAAAGAAGGTCCTTTTTGTTTGAATATTGATTTCTTCTTGCCTAGCCAAGTCATATGTTTCTTGCAAAGTTTTTGGTTTGAGTAGGTTAATCACTGTCTTTATCTTAGGGTCCGATACTAAGATAAAACTATGTACCTTAAGACATTCATTGTTCTCATACTCTAGAACACATTTTAAAAGTCACACATATTTCTAATAATATACTTCTAAGGAAAGCGACCCTTGCTAAAGAGTAGAGAACTCTTCAAATTTTCAATATAAAATTGGTCTATGAGAAACCTTTTCTTAAAAGCCTCAACAAACCCCTCCAAATTAAGGTCCATAGCTTCAATTTAGTTTCTTGATTTGTACATGTACCATGACTCTAGGGCCACTTCTAGGAGATGTATAGTATCCCAAGAAGTCTTACTCTTAGATGAGTAATTTTTCAAGGAGAAGAATATTTCTAACTCTTTCATCCATGCCTCAGCCATAACTCCTCCTATTATGCTGTTGAATTTTGTTACCTTAACCCCCTTAAGTTCTCTTGCTAGCTCGACCTCAATTCATGCTCTATGCTCTTGACTTCTTTGGACAAGATTTTCTTCCTATCAATCCCCTCTATTTCTAGCATTGGACTCTTTGTTGACCAAACAACCTATTAATTTCTCTTGTTGTTCCAAATGATATTATAGTAGTTCTACTAAGGAGGAAATATCTTATTTTCCTCTACCATATTATGAAGTTCCTCCAACATTCTATTTCAAATCCCTTATTGTGATAGGCCCCTTACCTAGAGTTGATGACTTCATAGTCTTCTTACTAGGGTCTAAAGTTTATCTTGTCCTTTGCATCGTATTACCTATAGTGCGGCTATTTTTATTTTATTTGAAAATTTCCCTTTTGAACAAATGCCATCTCCTGTTCACACAAAGGAATTAAGTAAGCTACAATTCTCTCTCAATTGCACTTACGGGCGTTAGCTTCATTCTACTCAAGAACTAACAATCTCAATTATTATTCTAGGGTCACCCTTGCCTTCTTGCAAGGTATAGAGCCCAAAGTGGCACTTCAATTCAAGGCTCAACCTAAGCACACTCTATGAAAGCTTTTAGTCCTAAAACCTAGATATATGGTACCAACTATAGCAACCCAAAATCTACCAACCCAATTTTTTTGAAGATCATTTACAAAATATTGGCCTTCAAGGGGAACACCCTTATTAATTTATTTTAGCATAAAAGGTTTCACCACATTCAAGTTTTCAAGTCACTATATATGACACTTAGTGTACAAGAGAAGTTAACTCATGTATCTTTTGGGGTTCACCTTACTAAACCTACGTGTTTAGAAGGACACCACAATTGGCCCCCCCACCTTTCATATACCCTACACGATATAAGTCCATGTGACCATGGCGTAGGGATTACCCTTTAAGGTCCATAAAACTTAAAGGGGGACACCAATTCTCTAACTTGGCTCTAACTCCTCCTATATAGGTTAATCAACATAGATCCTTTGTGCTTTGTTACCATGCCTTCACAAGCTAAGGTTATTGTCACTTTAATGAAAACATGGCCTCTTGATCCTACACAATAAAGGAACCACCACTATTGTCTTGGGAATAGGTTTCCCCACACACTAGATCCTACTTGATAAATGTGTGACTACTCACAAGTACCCTTGGCTATTGTATATGCATAACTCCTTCCAGGTTCATGAGATCCTAGTTATTGCATTCGTGCAACTCCTTATAGGAATCCCGACTACCTGGCTATTGCATACATGCAACTCCTAGGATTAGATTTTTATGGTTATCAAGAGGAAATACTACCCATACCAAGGATAGATAACAACATAAACACATCATAAAGCTAAACCAAAGCATATATGTAGAAGCACATTGCATTATTCATCTCAAATGAAAACATACAAGAATTTCCTCATAACCATAAACTATACTATGCTCTTATCAAAACTTGGATCACAAAAAATTTTCTTCATCATTTATGCATTAGAAAGATAACTCCTCTAACATAAGCATATATTTCAATATGTTAAAGAAACACATTAACGATCATCTCCAAAGATTACTCAAGAGTTTAGCTCCAAGTTAACATTAGACAACATAAACAACATTAAACATTATCTTAATAAATGCAAGAAACCACATAACCAAAGTTAAATATACATCATTCAACAAGATTTAAGTATATTTTCATATCATAAAGAAGAGTCATGCCATCCTTATAAACAAGAGTCAAGATTACA
The DNA here is from genome assembly GCA_028583015.1 of Wollemia nobilis. Taxonomy (NCBI): domain Eukaryota; kingdom Viridiplantae; phylum Streptophyta; class Pinopsida; order Araucariales; family Araucariaceae; genus Wollemia; species Wollemia nobilis. Next base: position 12,647,355 of record JAQPPZ010004624.1, on the reverse strand, counting down.
ATTCTTTCAAGCAAAACAAGTATTTGCTTAACTACAACAATAACATTTTGAACAGCTCACAACCATCTTCCAAGATCCTTTGCCATCTAAGTCCACAAGTTTCTTAGATGGAATACCATCCACCAATTATGAAGTTTACTTAAGAATTATAACAACTTAAACTGCAATGCCACTTAGCTCATGCCTTACTCTAACATGCAACAACCATGCACATAGGTAAACTAGAAGAGGAAAAACAAGCATTCATAAGTAACCAAAGTTACATCAATCCATAACAATCCAGGAGAAGCCCATACTTCTCTTTATACTAATCCCTTAACCCACATAGATCTCAGGGAATCATTATAAATACTTTATCTTTCCAAAAATAAAACACACATTCAAATCAATACAAGAGAAGCCCATACTTCTCTTTATAATGATATATTAATCCACATAGATCTCAAGAATCATTATAAATATTTCCTCTTTTCTAACAACAAAACACAACATTCAAATAAATTCAAGAGAAGCCCATACTTCTCTTTATAATGATCCCTTAATCCACACATATCTCAAGAATCATTATAATTATTTCCTCTTTTTAACAACAAAGATCAAAGTACTCTAATATAATTATATTAAAGCTTACAAAACAAGTACACCTCTAAAATTTACTCACATAAAAGGCTTTAATAAAAACATGATCCTCATAGCATCTTTAATATTAACCATAATACAATAACAAAACACTTATAAAGTACTTTATTACCCTTGCTTCAAGTTTCTCATTCATAATCATCTACAAAATTGAAACCTAAAGAGTTACCTCTTAACCCTTTTGTTTCTTTTCTTTCCAAGACAAAAACAAATTAACCAAAGATAAAGTTTCTTTTTAACCTAGAAAAAAGCGAGCCTCAAAACTTAAGCTAAAGCACTAAACCAAGCAAGTGCTAACCACAATAAAAAAAATTAATAAAATAATACAACGAACAAACACTTCCCCAAGACACGAACATACTACCATGAAAAAACAAGACACATAGGAGATACAACCATGCAACACCCATCCATATGAAGGCAAACAAGGTGGTGATGACCCAACGAAGATAACTAGTATTTCTATGCAACCAAAAGAAACTCCCTAATCCAAAACAAGTGTAACTCTGCACATGTTGTAGGGTTCACTCGATGTACATAAAGCTAAACACCAAAAGAGACAAGGAGAAGCTTAAGGAAACCATGCGACCAACCACAAACAACCAACTCAACATACAACAAACTCAGCCACACTCAGTCCACCAAGACTAAGATATGTAAAGATTAAAGAACAACACACAAGTAGAAGAGAGGATAAAACAATTAAATGTTTGGATCAAAGGAGTAGTGCATGAGATTCATCCTAACAAAAATTAGGGTTTTCAAAATAATTCCTCATTGCCCTACATAAAGAGTAAGATGCTTCTCATGCAAACCAACATAAAATAAGAGGGAACCTCTCAAACCAACATGCAAAATAGACCATAGGTGAAACAACTAGAGAAACACATCGTAGGCGAACAACCAACAAACTAAAGCACATCCAAAAAATATAAAGGTATAGAGCAACAATACAAGGAATATATTCATAACAACATAGAAATTAAAGCATGATAGAGCAAACATAAAAGAAGAACCAATGGTGTAGGTTCATTTTCCTACTCCAATATTCCTCCAATGTCACTACTTGCACCTCTCCTCCACTTACGTCTCCATTATTTCCTCAGGTGCACATTCCTCATTTCTCAGACCCCCCCTCTTAGATTTAAAGATAAGAATAATGTACATGCAAGGAATATTCCTTAAGCACTCAAAATTTTTACACTCCATGAGCGGTTTCTTGCTATGCTCATGAGAAAATTGAAGACGTCCCTTCATCTCCCAAAGGCAACTAGAACCATAACATGCCAACAAACCAAGCACAACGATAATATTAAGTTTGATGCTTGGAAATAAAACAAACCCATGGCATATATATATATATATATATATATATAAGAAACCACATAATGCTTGAATAATAACACTTATATTAAGTTATCAATCTAAGTAAAAACAAGAGTAATTAAATTGTTTAATCAAAATATAACAATTTTGTTCATAAAGAAACTTAGTCAAAAAAGGTATCACATCCATAATATTCTACACCAATGTATTATCCCCAAGTAGGTGGTCCATTTTATGATAGTCTAAGCTATAGCCAAATTTGTTGAGGAGGCTCATTGCAAGAAATATCACAACCTAATGGTGCAAATGTAAAAACAACAAAAAAATGATATGCATATATATGAAGGTAAATTTTCCATGTTTACATTGAGCTGCCTATGAATGAATCATCATCATAATTTTCCTAGGTATCCCTCACCAAGAAGAAAGTACTTGATATTGCATCCACAAATACATCAACAGTTACCATGTTCCATTCTTAAAGAAATCAATCATTCTATTATTAAATTGTGTTGATAGAAAATATGTCATTACATCAACATATCAATACATAGTCCATTGTCCACAAAATTTTTGCCAAGGAGGGGTTTTACATTATGTACTTAAATACCCTTCACTACCATAATACATTGAATTTAGAGCTTAAGTTCTAACATGCATTGCAAAAATAATTGCATTTATCTTCCTCAATATTTGGTTATTAAGCCAGATATTCTCCAAGAATTGCATGCATCTCCTTTGGATAGACATTTGGGATTCTTGAAAACATACTTATAGGAGTAATATTTTTCTTGAAGAATATTAAAAGTAAATGTCAAGATGTTTATCGTCAAGCATGAGATATGTCAGGTAATAAAAAGGAAATAATTATCTTAGATTGTTGCAACCCTTGACTCTCTTTGAATACCATGGGAGCACATAACCACGTATTTCATTAAGGTCCTTCCAAAATTTTGAAGGCAAAATGGTTATATTTGTGGTAGTAAATCACCTTTCCATTTATGTTCATTTTTGTGCATTATAACATACCTATTCGACAAGGAATGTGACCAAGGTATTTCTTGCTTTTGTTTTAAAATTACATGGCATGCCCAAAACCATTGTGAGTAATCATGACCCTATATTCACCAATAATATTTGAAATAAATTATTTTGTATTAGTGGTACCAAATTGAGTATGTCCTCTTCTTATCACCCTTGGTCATATGGTGAAACAAAGATCTTTAATAAATATTTGGGTACTTACCTCTATTATTTTTCTCAAGACAAGTAGTATCATTAGGTTCATTATCTATCATTAGTTGAATGGTGGTACAATACTTCTTACCATTCACCCATCATCCCCATTTGAAGCATTGTATTGTCAAAAACCTCCATTAGTGGGAGACTATGTTCCAGGATCGTCCAAGGTTTCCTACGTAGATGATTTGTTACATCAAGAACAACTTGTGTTTTACCTTCTTAAAGATAATTTGATCCAATCCCAAAACTACATGAAGCAACAATAGGACTCACACCATTATAAACAATGATTTTCCATGGGAGATATGGTCTTTGTGTGCTTGCAACCCTGCAATAAATTATCCTTGAAGATCAAGTCTAGTCAAAAGTTGACTCCTCAATTTTATGGGCCCTACAAGGTGGTTAATTGAATTGGTGAAGTGGCATATAAATTAGAGCTTCCACCATCTTCTCACATCCATATTGTCTTTCATGTATCTTGTTTCAAATAGGTTATTGTCTATAAGGTTCTATCCTAGTTTAAGCTTCCAATACTCGATGAATAAGTTCAAACTACTCTCCAACATAAAGTAGTGTTGTGGTCTGAAGTTCATCATCTTCTATCTTGACAAATTTAGAAGTTCTTCGTCAAGTGGAAAGACCTTCCAGAGGAAAATGCTAGGTGGTATATTGAGAGCATTTTCTAGTCCTTTCGAATGTTGAGGATAAATCGTCTAAGGGGGAGCTATAAAACAACTCCAATATAGCCACGGTGGTTATCTTTATTTTAATTAGCTCAAGCCCTAGGTTTAGATAGTTGGCCCTTGAGCATTAGTATTAGGGTTAATGACTGATTTAGTCTATAAATTGGAATATTTAGGTGATAGTTGAAATCATATCTCATAATCAAATATCATTTGTGTCTTCTACACATGATATGTTTCTCTTTCCAAGTGGATATGAAACTTCACCCTCTCTAAGTGGATAAGGATTTGCATTGATTTAAATTTAGAATTTGATTATTGCATATTTTTTTTTGGCAATTGGATTTGAATTATTATTATCATTGAATAATGTCATTTGTGCATTATTTGATTGTTATTTCTCTTTTTATAATTCTTGAAGGTTTTGTAATGATCCATTACTAACATGTTGTCCTTGAGATAATAAAAGCTAAACTTTGTAAATCCCACATTGTAATTGCTCTAATTTTGGAAGTAAAACATTGTAGAAGATCTTTTTCTTTCCAATTATGGCACTAACCTTTTTTATTGTGGAATATGTGATAGTTTTGGTAATGTCCTTTTGTCCTCTTGTTAATTATTTTTATTTCTACTCCTTATGTCCTCTTGTCAAATGTGTTGATTGATTACACACTCTCCATGCTAAAACTATGATCATATTTTATTTTATGTGTTTTTTTTTAATATCTTGCACCCTTATCTTTGAAGCATTTGCTTTTACAAATTTAATTTCATGTATTTTTTTTCTCTACTTAATGTATATTAGCTTAGCAAGGATAGTGTAGATGTAACTTGACACAGTCGAGAAAAGGAGATCTAACAAAATACCATCTTTTCAATCATCACAAACATCTCCACACAAATACATGTATAAAAAAATTAAATAATATATATAACTATATTTCACTATTTTAAATATTAAATAACACCTCAACCTATGATATTAGAGTACACAACAACAACAAAATAACACAAATTGATACAAACTATTATTTTTATTGTCATATTTGATTGTCTTGGTTAGAACAATCATACCTCATAAGGAGCAACACAGCAGGGCCACAACCAATATCACGGGGTTTGTCTCAATCGGGGGCCTCCAGGAGTTTTTACATGGTTAGATCCTTAAGATGTGATCTTTATGGTGCACTTGGACTCAAAAAAGGAAAAAATGATGTAAGAGATAAAATCAAACAACTCAATAAAATAAAAAGGGTGACAATGCACCAAAAGATCCACTAAAATACCTCTACACAATAGGCCTGAATGTTATGTGCCAATGATGAACTCTTCCTCTCCTCAACACATTTAAGCACATATGAGAGTCATCAATGTAGGCATGCATAAATAGGTAGGTTTGTAAGAAGCTATAGATGGATGATCTAAAAATTGATGCAAGCTCCTCACACATACATATATCAACAAAACCCAAAGTAGGTAAAGACTACAAGTACACACACATACATAAATAGGTCTATAGGAAGTCATATATGATTGATGAGGGTCAATTTACCCACAAGCTACTCAAGAGTCAACTACTATACAAACGAAAATGAAGAAAAATCCTACAAAAATATATAATTATAAACTCGTCGATATTTTTTATAGTCTATGCTACTATTATTTATAGATTAAAAGAGAAAATATTTCCCTCTAAAATTGTCTAAGACTTTGACCATCTCAACTACCTTTGGTAGTGAAAACATATCATTTTATTAGACACCAAAATATTTTACAAATCAATATTTTAACATGTCCCTTGGGTTACAATAAGGATTTACAATGATGCAAATTCCTTCTTACAATTAATACAATGGTAAACTAATATTCAAAGACCACCTCAAAGTTTGGGTGGGTTTTTGTGCTTGATGACCACTCTTGGTTGAATGAGCCTCCAAGATTCCTACACACAACCAAAACAATAGCTAGTAGCACCCCTTGGTTCCACCTAAGTTGGACCCAAGTTTATGAAAGGAGCAAATAATGACAAGTTAAGTTAATGCATTAAACAACCTCAAAATGAGATAAAACCATCAAAATCGTATCTTGCTCACCTCTGTCGACTATCTATGATTGGATATATGACGGTGTCTAGTTTCATATGGGGAATCATCTAGGATTAGATGGCTCTAACTATGAACCATCTAGGGGTAGGCATTTCACTACGTACAACACAAAATATGCTAAAACTTGCAGGAGACATTTTATTGGTTGTGAGGTGTCTCTAGTTCAAATTTGGAGTCTATTAGATCTTCCACCTACGAGTAGTTTCACAAAATAGATGCATACAAATAAAGGTACACAATGCTATGCATGGTTGATATGCAAACAAGTAGTATGCACTCAAAAGGATTCCAACTAAATTTTGATAGAGTTTGGGTATGGTAATCTCACTCTCATACAAATAAAATAAATGGGGGGCTATTTATAGAAATTTGGTAAGGGTTAGGGGTAGTAAGGTGGAGATGAGGTGGATATGACATAGAAGCCAAGTGGCTTGGGTGAGGTGAGGAAAATATAGGATATTCACTTGGATGGTGAAAGAGCCATGTGTTCAACATACCTCATTAACATTCTTGGGTGGGGAGAGTCCTTACCCCACTTAAGAGGTATGTGTACACCATGTCTTATTAATGCACTTGGATGGGGAGAGTCCTCATCCCACCCATATGCATGAAAGAGCATGGGGGGTTGTGTAGGTGCATGGGGATATGGATTAGGGGGTAGGTTAGGCTAGGGTGAGGTGGATCTAAGCTAAAATTAAAGGGTAGACTAGGGGAATATGCACATAGGCTAGGGGGAGTGGGATAGTCACATGGTGACCATGGGATAGGTGTAGGATGGGGCTTAATGGTCAAAAAAGGCTAGAAGGGGCTGATTTGATGTTTCTAAGGTTACATGCCATATTATTTTAATTGGGACCTTTGCATAATTATTGATTATTGACCTTAGACAAATATTAATTTGACCTTTTTTAGGTTTCTACACTTGGCCCTTTTTGTACTGCATCATTGTAAACATGATGTAGTACACAAATACATGACACAAAAATGATTGTATTGACAAAAAACGATAGTGGATGATGATGGTTGACCACAAATTTTAGCGTACCATAGTGAAAGTTGAGGGAGAAGACATAGGGTTGTCTCAAATCAAGGACAATGTAGGATGCCCCAATTATGGAAGGGGAGAATATCTTGGAAACTTTGCCTTGATAGATTGTAAAGATAATTTTGATTTAAAAAGTTGACTAGCCATTGGTATGAGTCCTCATGATGCTTCAATCGATTAGATAAGTGGACCTAATGTTGCCACCTCGATGAAGTGAGTGTGTGAGTAATCATATAGACATTGGCATGGAGCATATCAAATTAGATTGGATTGGAGTTTGTATTGAGAAGATAGATTCTATTTTTTTCCTAATAGAGGAGGGTTAGTGATAGTCTCAAGCAAATATTCTTGGACAGACATGATTTTAGGATTGAGTGTTTGGATTTTGGATATTTTAATATGGTAATCAATGGGTAATATATACCCCCTCAAGCAATGATTTGATGGATGGATAATTGTAAGAAAACAATGAGGCACTTGAAAAATATTATTTTGCAACCAAGGAATTGAAGTGATTGAGAAAAACGTCGATATTCAGTGGTTTATGAGTGAAAAAGTGGAGCAAATGGGAACCATCCAAGGTTAGATAATGATAGATTGTATGAAGCCATATGATCAGTAGTCGTACGGTAAAATCACCTACTGTATAATATGGTCAATAGGTTCTTGGCTATATAAGCCCAAGCATGAGGTACAAGGGCTCATTTTCACCATGTGTGCTAGGAGAAAAGGGAGTGAGAGAGGGGTGAGGTGAAGGATTTAATGTGGAATACTACTGGATTGGAGATATGATCAAACAAATTGGTGGGTAGTGATGAGAGACTAAGCAATGGAGGGTGTGTAGGACTAGTTAGTTAACTGTTTACCATTATTATTCTATTTTTGTATTTTTAAGGATAAAATAAACCTTAGAGCTTATTTTTAGTGAAATAAAACCTTAGGGCTTATTTTTAGTGAAATAAAACCTTAGAAGAATAGGATAGCATAGGAAGATTCTTTTGTGTGTTTGGGTTGTGGGGTTTGCATACCTTTGTTTTTTGGTGTAATTTCTGGTTTGGGTGTGTGCATGTGATTGGATTTTGATTGTTTTGTGTTTATGTGAGATGATTTTGTTGTTGTTGATTTTTTGCACATTTTATCTATTTCAAGGAAATGGCTATTTAGATCTGCTTTCAGTTTGGAGACTATCTAGGGCCCTATGGTTGGGTGAACCATACAAATCCATACAATTCATTTTTTTATTTTTTGAAGTTTTGTTATATTTTTGGGGAACTGTATAGGGTTGTACAATTAGATTTTATTGGGGAAATTGGTGCTAGTTGAAGGTATTACGACCCTAACACTGATTTTAAATTACTTTTTATCAATTTTATGTGGTCTGATGACCATGGAGAGGGGGTGATCTAGGTCACAAGATCACATCCAATGGCCTCAAACTCATCTAGTGATGCAAGATGTACCTCTTCCATCATAGTCAGCATCAAAATCAAGGTGGAGTCATAGGAGCATTGCATTAGTGGCCCTAGCAGTATACCATTTTGTAGAGCCAACAACTTTTAAGATGTTGGTATCAACTTCAATTTAGGGTGATGAGAGGCAACAAAGGAGCAGGGGTGATAGACCAATAGGGTAGTAGGGGAGTGATCACAATTTTTTAGAGCATTATTTTGTGAGGATGATATGCAATTATGTAAGTATGATGCCACTTGAGGGGTAAATTTAATGTAGCCAATGCCTATGCATTTAATGTAGCCAATGCCTATGGTTTAGAATCATAGTTGTGTGTTTAATCACTTTTGATATATGTGCCTATGCATTTCATAATCAAAATTAGTTTAGTTATTCCATGACAAGTGAAGGATCATAATGATACATTAACATAACATAAGATAAGATAAGCACAATGCACACATGAATTACAACATGGATGATAATATGAAATTTAATGGACAATGCATGAATTAGATAGACATTGGATAATGACTATTGATTAATGATAGGAATTGAGACTCAGGATATATATACAATTAATAGAGGTTAGCTACAATGCTTGTCTCCCAAATACCTTAGGGTTTTTATATCCTAGAAGTATTTTAGAAAACTCAAACATCCTAGTTGTAGAAATCAAACTCATCTAATGGTCAATCAATATCCTTTAAAAACTAGACCATCCTAAAAAATATCAAGCCAATCATGGACTGATGTGTGTTTAGTGAAGTTCATTTTCCATCTTGAGTGAGGTTGGACTAACCAATTATGACTTAAGCTAATATAAGTTAGCTCATCTATGAGTGTTCAAAGGTCTATACAAAATAAGATCACTAATGTGACAAACATGTAACCAATCAGAGGGTATACTCCATTGGCAGTTAAGCATCTATAGCCCTGATGGAGATTAGCCTCATAATCCTTCAACATAGATCCACTACCAGCTAGGCATCTATAAAATCGATGGAGGAATCTAAAGTACTTGAGGGGACCAATATTTGGATCTCTTTGTCTTGTTTTTTTTTTTAAACATGCACTTTGGATCCCCAGGTTTAGATTATGTGAATGATAGGATGCGTGAGAAACATTTTGCTTTATGGAAATGCCACACAAGGTGTCATCTTACCTAGACTCAAAAATTAATTTTTGTCCAAGAATAAACTTGAGTTAGCTAGGGGAGGCCAAAATCTCCTTAGAACATGATGACTTTTGATAAAGGTTGAGTGGAACACTAGGTATGGTTGAATAACAGAAACAACCTCTATTTCCAAGCAACCTAAGAAAATGATTGAACAAGACATGGTGATAGAGAGGATAACTAATACATTCTTACAAATAAAATAGTAAATATAGACCATGGTTGGGAACATGGTAGGCAAGACATCATGACATGTGACACAAAAAGATATTTAGAACATTTACAAGAAGGTGGGAGACATATATGGACACAACAACTATAATCGTTATACATCATTAATTAATTATGCAAATCAAGATTGGAAAAAACATATTCATGTTTCCAAATGGTGATAAAATTAGCGCATGAGTTATCATGTTTAGTGGTGTATTAATGTATGTGGTGAATGCAAGATGATGATTGATGTGAGAAGAGTTAGAATTATGGATAGCATGGAGATGAGAAAAAATGAGAATGGAGAGAAGGGCAAGGGAGGAAAGTAGAAGAGGAGAAACATAATGGTAAAAAATAGAATAAATTGAAGAGAGGAGAGAAGGAGAATGAGGGGATAAAGGAACCATCCCTAGGTATGTATCTGCTTGTGCATAACCGTACAACAATGACATGAAATTGATGAATGGAGGAAAATAAAGTGAATGAGAAGGTGTGATAAAGAGAGAAGAAATGAGAAGGAAGGACCAGTCATAGGTATGTAACCACTTGTGTGTGATCATACAATAATGAAATGGAACTTGTGAATGAAGGAACAAAAAGAGGATGAGGGAAAAGCAAAGCAACAAAAAGAGAGAATAAATGAGAATGAAGCAAAAAGGATATGAATGGAGAGAGAAAAGAGAATGTTGGACATGATGCAAATGTGTAAGAAGAAAGAACCTATTAAATGCTATTAGGCATAGAAAGGGTGAAGGTGAAGGATATTAATGGGTTTGGGTTCCTCAAAATATTTGAGAGTGGTAAGCTTGTAAGTACTATAACCAAACTTGTGTTTAATGATGAAAGGATTGATCCAAGTGGGAGTAAACCTATCCTGCAAATGGCTAAGTAGGTTTGAGTTCTGTTGATTGGCTAAGTAGGTTTGAGTTCTGTTGATTCTCTTTTAACATGAGGTCACAAAATTGAAACTCTTGCTCATGAACCTTGTTTTCATATGTGTTCTTGATCCAATCTTGATAAAAATTATTATGCTCAAGAGCATTGATTCAATCTTCATCAAGAAGGGTAAGTTGATCTAGTCGATCTTGGCCTGCAGTGTCGTCATAAATAAAATCTTGAAGTGAGATTCACAAGGATGAAATTTCAAGTTCAAGGGGCATAATGGCCTTAGATCCATAAACCAATGAAAATGAATTTACCTCATTAGGTGCAAAAATACTTATTCCATAGGCCCACAATGCTAAAGAAATTTTGGTGTGCCAATATTTATGGGATTCTTTGATAATCTTACGCAAGATCATGAAAATGGCCTTATTGATAGCTTCAACTTGGTTGTTACCTTCAAGATAGTAAGGAGTCAAGAATCTATATTGGATGTGGTATTTATCACACAACACTTAGATGTCCTCATTCTTGAAGGGTGGACCATTGTTTAAAATGATCTTGGAAAGGATGCTAAAATGATAAGTGATGTGATGCAAGATGAATTCTATAATTTGAGGACCAATCATTTTGATAAAAGGAGTGACTTATACACACTTGGTGAAATATTTTGTAGCCATTATGATGAAAGTATATTTTCAAAATGAGGCTGGGGAGATTTTTCCCATGAGGTCAAAATACCATTGTGAAAAGGACCACAATGCCTAGATTGGTTGTAAGGCTTGTGAGGGCACATGGGTTAAATTGGCATGATGTTGGTATTTGATACATTTCTTGATGTATGCATAACAATCACATTCCATGGTGGGCCAATAATAACCCATATGCAAAATACACTTTGTGATGGAAATTCCACTAAAATTACCACCACAAGTGTCATCATGAGCTACAAATATGATTCAATTGGCTTCACATGGCTTGAGACATCAGAGGAGAATACCATCATAGCTTCTACGATAGAGGATGTCCCCCAAGAGGGTATACCTCATGGATTTCTACTTCAAAATTTATTTCCTAGCCTGAGGTAAATTAGAGGGAAGAACACCAACCTTAAGGTGGTCCTTGACCTAATAAAACTAGGTATTGTAAGGTTCTTCTTACACAAGATGAACATCTAGTTCATCTGAGGAAATCTTACTGGAAATAGTCAATTTTTGAAGAGTGGTGATATGAATGCGAGTGAATTTGTCATGCAATTTTTGAGGGATGAGGGAACTGAGAGAAACCATTATATTAGTTAAGTGATTGGTAGACATATGGGAGGCCTTAATATCATACCAATCGAAGTGTGATAACAACTCGTCTGCAACTTGTATTGCTTGAGGACTGTACATTTACATTGATAAATACCCTTTACTTGATTGATGAGGAGGGATTCTCCAATGATTTTGATGTATTTGATGCATATAGAAATTGTAGTTTTGAGGCCAAGGATGAGAGTTTTGTTTTTAGTATTGTTGTTGTAGGGGAAGTTGAATTTGAATGAGAAGGGGATGGGATATCCTTATGGCATCAAGAAAAAAATCTAGTGTCTCCCCTTGTTCACACTTGGAACTATCAAAGTACAATGTAAGGTTAGAGTTAACTTTAGGTTCAACATATTCTTCTTGCTTAGTAACACTAATGATAGAGTCATCAACAAGCTCTATGAAAAGAGGTTTATCATCAATGAGGGGAGCTTTCACAAGTTGATTTGCGATGACCTAACCTTTAATTTATTTTTGGCTAATGAATTTGAAGTAAATTTTCATTAAAAGCATTATCCGTTTGGTAGTTTCACTATTATTGTAGGGTCAACCCATCATGTATGGTAATGGTTTTTCCATAGCAATCACATAGGTAGTATGATTGATCATATAGTGGTGAAGTTTCTTAATAACAAAAACTAATGCTAAGAAAAACTTCTCCAAATAAGCATATCTTGTCTCATAACTCACCAAAATGTGATTGATATAGTAAATAGCCTACTCTCAATTAGCCTTATTCTTCTAGGCCAACATGGTTCCTAGGGAAATGCTGGTGGTAAAAATGTATAGGTGGAATGGAAAACCTAGTTTAGGTGGGGATAAAACTAGCAAGGATACAAGGTATTGTTTGATTGCATAAAAAGGATCCTAAAATTCCTTGGTATAATTAAAGGCTACCCCATTTTGCAATATATGATTGAATGACTTGCACTTAACTAATATTTGCATGATAAAACAATAGATCATTTGAATGTTTCCTTGCAAGCTACGTAATTCTTTGAGATTCATAAGGGACGACATGTTAAGAATGACCTTCATTTTGATTGGGTCCACATAGATACCCCACTAAGAGATGATAAATCTAAGATTTTTTCTTGAGGTAACACCAAAGACACATTTCTTATGATTTAGTCTCACATTATGCTCAAGAAGCTGGTCAAAGACTTTGTGTAAAACATCAACATGCTAATCATGTATTGTTAGGTAGGTAATAACAACATAATTGAATCAACCATTGAGAAAATATTATTGATAGTGGTAGGTTTAAATAGGACAATAGGAAGCTAAGAATAGCTTAGGAAATAATAAAAATATATTATCCCCTAACTTAGCTAACAAACGCGCTAAGCTAATTAAGCGCTAACCACTAACAACTAATGTAGTCAAAATGACTACAATGACTAACTTACTAACCTAGGTAAAAAGTAAAAAGAAATAACCTAATGGTAAAAGTAACAAACTACTTTTTACCATGCGGTAAATAAACTCTACCTAGGTGAATCTTACAAATTACCAAATGAGGTAATAATTATAGTTACTGTAGCATAGTAACTCTAACATGCATTTTGGATTTTGCCAATAAGTCATCCACATAATCCTCTATAATGTCATGCATATAGTCATGAAAGGTGTATGTCATAGCATGTTGATACATAGTGCCTATATTTTTTAGACCAAATGGTATGATTTTGTAGAAAAATACCCCCCATGGTATGGTAAAAGATGTCTTATGTTGATCATCAAGATTAACTCAAATTTGATTATATCTCAAGAAGTCATCCATCAGGGATAGCAATTTGTGACCCATTGTGGAGTCAACTAGAGTGTTTATGTTCAAAAAAGGAAAATTATCTTTGGAATATGCTTGGTTTAGATATTGAAAGTTATGCAGATGTGTATCCCTCCTTTGGGATTTCCAATAAGTACCATGTTTAACACCCACTCTGGATATTCTATGGGTTGAATAAAGCCTATGTCTAAGAGTTTTTGCAACTCTTCTTTTACCATCAATGCAATAATGGGATGTAGCTTTCATATATTTTGCTTGTTTGGCTTGGCATTACTATCTAGGATAAGGTTGTGGACTACTAGGTATGGATTGAGGCCTAGCATATCATTATAGGACCATGCAAAAACTTTCTTATACTCAGTTAAGAGTATCGTGAAGCATTCTCTCTCTTCAGGGGATAAAATATTTTTGAGTTGGATGATGTGAGGGTTTGTGGGGTTAGAACTGAGGTTGATGCTGATGGTGTTCTCCACAAGCATATGGGAAACATCCCCTAGCTAGGGAGAAGTGGGAATGAGATGAAGATTGTTGGCCACATTATTAGAAAAGATGGTATCATCACTAGCGACTTTAGCTTGGTAGATAGAAAAAGAAGGATAAGAAGAAGAGGGAGAATATATGCATTTTACTGTTGGACTAATTGCACTATTGGAAGAAATTCTAGAGTAGAAATATTAGAAGAAATCTACTCGAATTTGATGGTACTTGGATCAATGCTAAGGATATGAGGAGGATTAACTACATAGCAAAGCTGAGTGAAAAGGTCAATACATATAATATTGACTATAGTAAAATAATGAGGTGGGTGGATAAGAATGCTAGAGGATGGGTCTGGCATGGAGGGCTCTTATGGAAAAGGGAGAAGTTGTTGAAATATGGGTGGATTGAGGATTGGGTAAAAGTGGAAAATACTACAACAAAGGGGGAATAGGATGTGGGATGGGATGATCAATGAGATGCTCTAGTGGAAGAAGCATATGAAGGATAGGGAGTGGAAGGGGATAAAGACAAAGGTAAATAATACCATCATTTGGAGGCTCAAATATGAGCATAATGCAAGATGATACTTCATCAAAACTATTATAAGGAATCGATAGAGTATTGTGTTGGAAATTTTGGGTATGTTGCCTAGCTTCATGGTTGTGAATTGTCATTGATGTCAAAAGGAGTTTGTGTTGATATCAAAAGGAATTTGTGCTGATGTCAAAAAGAGTTTGGTGCCAAAAATATCTTGAAAGTTCCATGATGTTTGTTTAAGGGTTTTTAATTAAAACCATGGTGACAAGGTTAAATATTTTTCTTAAAACCATCTAGACTCATTAAGGGTTTTTATTAAAACCATCTTGGCTTAATGAAAAGGTTTTTGCTCCTTGAAAAAACCTTAAAAGTCCATTTTGATTATTAATAAATAAATTAACTCAAACCTTTGAAAAGATTTTAAGTTAAGTTTATTATTAATAAAATAATAATTATTAATTTAATAATTATTATTGAAATGGTTTCTAAACCCTTAGCAATGCCAATGTAGAAGACTTAGCTCTTCGACATCGTTTGTTTGGAAGGAGAGCCAATGTCAACTTGCATGGGATGCAAAATACTATTAAAGGGCATTAATTCCTAAGGTTCAATATACCTCTGATTTGCAATATTACCTTCGATTTAGTATTGCTCTATGACCTTCGATTTCAAATTGCTCTATGATTTTCAAGTTTCGTATTGCTCTGTGTTTAAGTTTTGATTTCGTATGCCTGTGAGGAAGAAAAATTTATTTGTCTTTAATTTTTGCAAGCAAAGGGAAGGTAAAATGACGAGTGGCGCTTGGGAGTTTTATTGGGCACTTGTGCTCCAACGACGAAGGCAGTGGAGCGAAGGCGCTTGCTAGGCAGAGGTTTCAAGATCGATTCGTGTCAGGCATGTTTCATTTTTGGTCGCGAATTATTATGCACATGGTACAACAGTTGCCTTGGACCACGAGTTTGGAGGAGGAAGTGCTTTGGCGCTTATGTTGGTGTCTCCACACTTCTCCTAAGGTTGGAGAATTGATTTTTGGCCAAGGTAGATCTTTTTTTGATAATGTGGAATATTTGATTTGACTTGGCAAATTATTGTTGGTAATTGGATGGAGGTATAAGGTTAAATAGAAATATTGCTTTGACATTGTTATTATTGATGCTTAATGTTTATGTGGTAATTGCAATTAGAAGTAAATGTATTTTAGGAGTTATAAGGGTTTAAGGAATAATTGTGCTTAATGTCATATTGGGGTTAGAAAACCTTTGGAGGTATTGAGGGGATATTCTCTTGTAATTATTTTTGAGTTTGAAGTTTTTTTGTGATATATTAAGTAGGAGTTATAAAGTGTAAAGGAATATTGTTGATATGTATATTTGTGAGTTTTGATTATTGATGAGTTGGAGTGATAAGGTGTTATTAGGACTCTTATCATTGTGCATTATTCCATTGTTGCTAAATCTAATTTGTGGCAAATTGAGAGTTAGTGTTGTGACAAATTTTGAGTTCTCCTTCTTCATCAAAGTAAAGGTATGGGCACATTATTCCATGGTTATTATTGATTGATGGTTTTCTAAAAATAAGTTTGGAGTGAAAAGGATTAAATTAAGTTTTCTTATTTGGAGTGGATCTTATTTTATGAAAGTGGAAGTATTGATTATGCATTATGAGATCATGATGAGTTTATGAGTTATTGCATAATTCTGGTTTATAAGAGTGGAAGCATTTTAAGTTTGCTTTAGGGTTTTTGAGTGAGAAGCTTATGCCATTGCTATAAGTTGTTGAAACCCTAATTGAGTTTTTTTGTTGTTGAGAGTTGAAGGATAGAACATATTGAGTCTCTAACAATTCTCTTTATGCTTCTATGAGATTGATTTGAGTTGAGATTGAGAGTTGAAGGATAGAACATATTAAGTCTCTAAAAATTCTCTTTATGCTTCTATGATATTGATTTGATATCATTGGATGAAACACATTGGGTCTCTAGCAATTCTCTTTGTGTGTTCACATTGGGCAAGTTTATTGGTAAACTTGCTTGAGATGATTTGGGCAAGTTCTTGGTGAGCTTGGTAGGACTGATTTGGATAGGTTCTTGTTGAAGAATTTGTGGATAGATTTTATGAAGTCTTGGTGAATACTTGTGAGCAGTTGTGATTGATTTGTTCAAGATTTTGGCTTAAGCTTGGGATAGATCTGACAAATATTTGAGAGCAAATTTTTGTAGGACCAGAGGACTAAGTTTTGTGCAGATTTATGACAGAGTTTGAGAGGACTTGTGCTAGACCGACTGACTGTGTTTAGTATAGGTTTTGATGAGCAACTATGGAGGTGATTAGTGAGGACAAAAGTCTCTAGATCCAGAGTAAGGAGGACAGGACGTCTTCTGTGGAAAGGAGTTCCACTTGCTAGCAGCAGAAGAGGTAGTGATATTATGAAGTATTATTTCCAAAGATTTGTGGGATATGACATCTCCTTTGGGAAAGAGGCTCATAAATACTTGTTGAGGGGATAGGACATATCCTTTAGGTAAGAGGCTCATAAATACTTGTTGAGGGGAAGGATTATCCTTTGGGTAGGAGGCTCATAAATACTTGTTGAGGGGAAGGATTCTCCTTTGGATAGGAAGTTCATAAAATTTGTAATAGGGAAAGGATTTCCCAAAGAACTTTATTGAGAAAGCTTTTAGTGAAAATATTTTTGTGGATGTAGCCCATATTGGGTGAACCACGTTAAAATGGTTCTTCTTTATGTGTTGCTTTCTGTGATGGTTAATGTTATGGTGATGCCACTGCTATCTAAAGTAAAGTTTTTTAAATGGTTGCATATTATACTGCTCACCCCCCCTATCAGTATAAGTCTATGTTCTTCATATTGAATTCCTCCTCAAGCTCACTCCTAGAATTGTTATATGGGATGACAATGATCATCACAACTTGGAAAAACTATACAAGAATATCAACCATATATTATGGAGAGAGATGCTCGATTAGGTGGGCATAATAAGGGTTGATGTACTCATAAAAATCATCCTCTATAATATCAATATTAAGGTATTTGAAACCTTCCTCAAGGGGGGCGGTCGAGCAATTCTTATGATACTCTAGGCCAACTTTATCTTCAGGTAATTGGTAGGGGGGTTAAACAAGATATCGTGGACCTTGTTCATATTGACCTAGATCAAATACTTTCCATTGGAAATATTGAGAATATCGAATGGTAAAGGATGGGTTAGACATGTAGCTAATGTTACCAAAAAATGTTTCTTCAGGTGCTTTATGAATAGGCTTATCGGAGGAGGTATCAACTCCTCCATAAATAAAATTGGTGTGGTTAGATGAAGAGTCGATAGGAAGAACACCTATAGTCAGGGGAATGTCATGAAGTTGACAAAAATATCTAATTGAATCTATGGGAGGAGGGTAGAATGTGATATTATGTACAAGGTACTCGCCCAGACTAGAACTAGACAAATGGACAGACACATGAGGTGACCCTTGACTAGCTTGTTGGGAGGGAGGCCCCAAACCTTTTGGATTAGGAGGCATAGGTGGATTAGATGAAGAGTATGAAGAGGTAGATTAGGAGGATGACACGAAAGGGAAATATGAGGATGGTGATAGGGGAGATGTAGTAACCTATCTAGTGGGTGATAAATAAGCTAATGGAGGGGGATTTTCTAGGTGAGAATACAACCTAGTGATGCATTGCTCCCAAGACTGATGCTCTAGAGGAGTAGGTAGGGTAAAAAAGAGGTAGAAGGGGGACTTGGTCTAGGAGGAGATAAAAAACATAGGGTGAGAGGATGCATATTGGGAAAGTGAGGTACAAGATATGGGTGAGATGAAATATGAGGAGGTGTAGGAAGAAGAAGAGGGATAGGTGAATATGAACCATAGGAGAAGGAGAGAACCTAGGTAGAAGAGCAAAAAAATATGGGAGATGATGTAAAGAAGAAGGGATGATAGGAGGGTGGATGGATGAAGGAGGAATATAGCCATGCGAAGGTAGATAAAAAATAGGTCATGGATGGTGGGATGGTTGAGGTGGAGGATTTATCAGATGAATAAGAGGAGGATGATTATGCATTGGAGGGACTAGTGGTGCAAGAGGTTGGGTTTTTGATTGGATAGGGGGAGTGGGTTGCATACTATTAGGGGCAATATAGGTATATGGTAGAGTAGGAACTTGTAAAAGAGATACCATGTTGTAATATCTTAACGGTTCATCATCAGTGGGAATGCAATTCACCCATTCCACATGGATGCATTTCAAGTAATGGTACACGGTAGAGGGGATGCTTTGCATTTTTTGAATCCATGGTCTCTTTAGGAGTAAATTATATTGTATTTTTCCTTCAATGACATGATGGAGGGTAGAGATGGTCTTCACTCCCACCTGGATAGGAAGGATGATCATACCTGGTGTTGAGCAATGAGTGTCATTAAAATCCTACAAAGTGATGGTAGGGGTGACCAAATAGTTGGATGAAAGGTTGAGGTGTTTGAGGGTGATGAATGAGAAGGTATTTATTGAAAAACTAGTATTAATTAGAATGCACTTGAATATATTGCCATCGATGCATGCCATGATATTCATAGAGGTATAAGGCCCTTCTCCCTATTATATCATGATCATATAATACAATTGAGGATGACATGCAAGTCCCCACTTTACCCACAAATATAGAAAAGTTATCAGGATCATGTGTCTCTAGATATATGGACCTCAATATGTCTATAGAAACTAAAATGTGGTAAACCCGATTAAGCACCCACAAACAATGATCAAATTGGCATCATATTGCCCCTTGGATAGCCCTCATGAGGCTCACAGTGGTTCTAGCCACTCCGAAAAGGTTTTTGGAGGCTATCGGCCCATTTTTGGGAGGTTTTGGCCCAAAATTCACCACCGTCCCACCCTAGGATGGTGGTAGATTCCCATTGTCCCACCATGGAATGGTGGTGAGCCATCATCCCAGGATGGGACGGTGAGCAAGTTTGGCCCAAAAAAAGTTAAATTTGAGCCAAATGGCACCCAAAAAATACCATTTAGCATGCCATACGGAGCATGCAGGTTAGAGGGCAATGAATCCTTATGAAAAACTTATTAATGGAGGCCCAAAATGGATATTATCTTCACCATATAGTGCATGCCTCCATTTTGACAAGTGGCGCCTCCTGCCATGCATGCCCTTGCATGCCTTTTTGCACATGAGCCCCTTTGGGCTATAAAATGGATTCAATATCCACAAAAAAACATATATAGGAGTTCTAGGATATGCAACAAAGTTCTTACAAGATTTCCCCTCACCTTATTACACCTTTTTGCCCTCTAAATCTGTCTTTTGCCAAGGAGGTTACCGGGTTGTTGGCAATTTTGGGTACCTTGGGTACATTGCATTTGCTCAAGTGAATAAGTTGTCATTGATGTCAAGAAGCTGTTGAAGGAATTTGATTTGATGTAAAATAATTTGTTTTGATGAAGGTTCGGCATGACAAGTTCGAAAGAAAGTAAGTTGAAAAAATGTCGCGATATCGCGACATGTCGCATTTTCGCGACTTGAGCAGGAGAGAGAAAGCTTTTTAGAAAAGTGTCATGATATCGCGACATGTCGCATTTTCACGACTTAAGCAGGCAAGAGAAAGATTTTTAGAAAAGTGTCGCAATATCGTGACATGTCGTAGTTTCGTGACTCAAAGAGGAGAGAGAATGTTCGAGTCAGAAATGTCACGATTTCGTGACATATTGCAAGGAAGGTTGAACGGACGAAAAAGTGTCGCGATTTCACGACATGTTGCAGGAGAGAGAGTTCGAAAGAAAAAATGTTGCGATTTCATGACATAATGCAGGAGAGAGAGTCCGGGAGAAAAAGTGTCGCGATATCACGACATGTCAGGTTTTCGTGACTCAAAGAAAAGAAAAGCGCTAAGGAGAAAAAGTGTCGTGATTTCGCGACAAGTTAGAAGACAAAGTGGAAGCAAGATAAAGTGTTGCAATTTCGCGACATGCTGTAGATGAAAATGTTCCAAGTAAGAACTGTCACGATTTTGCAACATGCAGCAAAGGGAAGAGTCTAAAATGAGAAGTGTCATGATTTTGCGATAGGTTGCAGAGAAGTCGTACAGAAGCTAAAAGCATCACGATTTCACGATAGGCTGCAAAGAAAATGTACAAAAGCTAGAAGTGTCACGATTTCATGACAAATTCAAGGAGGAAGAGATCAAAGGCGAAAGTGACACGATTTCATGACATGTTCTATTTTTGCGGGTGTAAGACAGAGAAAAACACAAGGCAGCGAAAGTGTCACGATTTTGTGATGTTTCATTTTCGCTAATGCAAGCAGACAAGAGTGCAAGGAAGAGAAAGTGTCGTGATTTCACCACAGTTTGAGATGGTAGCGTACGGATGGAGAAAGTGTCACGATTTTGTGACAAAAATTGAAAGCATGTCTTCCATAGGTGAAGTGTCGTGATTTCATGACAAAAGCAGAGAGGAAGGCTATGAAGACAAAAGTGTCACGATTTCATGATAGAAGTGAAGATGAAGTCTGCAGAGGCAGAAGTGTCACGATTTCATGACAAAGCAAAGTTGATGCTGACAAAGACAGAAGTATCACGATATCGTGACAAGAACGTAGTTGAAGTTGACAAAGGTTGAAGTGTCGCAATATCACGATAAAAGCCAAAAGAAGGTATATGGTTGTAAAGGTGTCACGATATCGTGACATGTTGTAGTTTTGCGATAGAAGCTACAGAAGAGTTGCAGAGGCAATGAGGCCGACAAAGTTAAATTTGGGCCGACGAAGATTAGGGTTTGCAGCCAACGTAGTTTAGGGTTGTGCAACCGACTAAGATCAAGATTTTGATCTTGAAAGTGTTAGTATAAAAGGAAGGCTGTTTAGAGAGTTGTGATGCGATCGAATGCGTTGTTGAAGTGTGCAAGTTAAGTTTGCGGTGCGCAAAGAGCGAGTCATGCAGAATCAAGCTAAGTGTGAAGCAAGAACACACAGGGAGTAGAAAAGCGCAAAGCTATTGGGTGCATCATTTCTATGATGTTTAGAGATAGTGTGCAGGCCTTGATGGTTTTGGACAAATCATTGAGAGGGATTGTTGGACAGATTTGAGCAAGCTTTTGTTGAGCTTGTGGAGTAGTTTGGGAAGGTTCTAGTGAGAACTTGCAAAGCATATCTAAGACAAGTCTTGGAGAAGACTTGGGTGAAGATCAAGCAAGCTTTAGTGGAAGCTTGTGAAACAACTTCTGTGAACCAGATTTGAGGACCAGTTGAGGACAGATATTGGTGCAGTTTCGAGGACATTTGTGCTAGATCGAAGGACTGTGTTTGGTGCAGATCAGAGAAAGAGAATGAGGAAATTTGTGCTAGATCGAAGGACTGTGTTCAGTGTAAATTTTAGGACCAGCTTTGGAGGTGACAGAGTTGAGGATAGAGGTCTCCAGCTAGAGCAGGGAGGATAGGTGTCTTCTATGGATAGAGTTCCATTTGCTAAGGGCAGCGGAGGCAGAGGTCTTCTAGAGGATCACCAACGAGCTAGGGGATTGGTGTCTCCTGTGGGTTGGTGCCCATGAATTCAAGATTAGGGGATTGGTGTATCCTTTGGGTTGGTGCCCATAAACATTGTAATCGGGAATGGTTTCCTAGAATTTGGATTGATAAAATTTAGTGAAAGATTTTATCCGTGGACGTAGCCCAGCAATTCTGGGTGAACCACATTAAAATTGCTGTCACTTTGTGGATGATTTTGTGCATTGCTTTGATATTTCTTTGGGTATATTGCTTTACTATTTTGTAGTATAAAGAAAAAAGTAAAAAGAGGTCTTATACTATTCACCCCCCCTCTCAGTATAAGCTTGTGTTCTTCATGGGTGACTTCAAGAAGGTAATCCAAGCATAAATTTTCCATCTGGGTGAATTTATTCACAAAATTAAATGAAAACACACCTTATATTGTTTACAAACATATTATAGTTATTTTAGTAGCAAAAAGTGGCTAAAATTGGTGGGTATCCCCTCCTAGGGTGCCCCCCAAATAGTTGCAGTCACCACCATCCCCCCCTAATATGAGGGTAAACTCTTACAAAATTTCACTACTATTTTTAATTGGTATTTTTCTATATTATCCCATTATGATACAGTTAAAATTTCAGGTGATTTGGAGTTAAATTGACAAAGTTATAGCATTTTTAAGTTTTTGTAGGCTCGTAGGGCCCATCCAGGCACCCCAATTTGATGCAGGTGGATCTGGGACCCAATTTGAAAATATAATCATATGGTTTGTCTTGTAATGTCAATTTATGCATACTTTCTAAATTTCATGAGTTTTTGATATGTTTAGCTTCAGGATTTGCTTGTCTTCTTCTTCGCAGGTTGTAGGTGGGTGGTGCAAAATAGAGGGGTCTACAGATGCAATTTATGATATGTTTTTGGTGATATCCTCTAAAAACATCTTATTTAACATCTCTACAAATTTTCAAGTCAATTGGACATGTCTTGAAATAGTTTTAATATATGCGCTATTTTGCCCCTATGGGGATTACATGTTTTCACCATACACCCTTGCTATTTGAACCCCTTGGCTTATCTGTGTGTAGGTGCAAGTTATTGGAATGCATTGGGAAGGAAGATAATACCTTAGATATCAGATATACAAGTAGCGGTGGCATTGGATCGCCCACCTCGATTGTGGGTATGCGGAGAAACATTGGATGTGCACCTTGATTCCATGAAGACTTGGTCTTTGGGCACCCAAAATTGTAACAATTGTATCACATTTTGATCCCTCAAGGGGACTGCTATGTAACATTGGATCTAATACAACCAATTAATGAGAAGAAACTTGCTTTACTTCATTTCCTTTGGTTTGGTATTCTTTCCTTTTCACATGCATGCTTCCTTTTTAATGCTCATGAGTGATATGGGGTATATACACATATTTTTTTACATAATTTTTTGCACCTTTTCTCCCTACTTCAGTTGCGATCACGGTGGGACCCTTTTCCCTTTTTATTTGGGTGAAAATTTGACTTCTTTCTTGCATTTTTTGCCCTTTTTGTGTTGCAGGTGCTCTCCTCCCCACCCTGGAACGGTGACAGAGCCTTTATCTGGCACACCCCGGGATGGTGGCTTCACCATACCACCCTAGGACAATGGTGAGGCTTCTAATCGTCCCACCCTGGAGCGGTGGTGAAACAAAGAGATTTCTGCCCATTCAGAATTTGGAGAGCTCAAAATGGACAAAGTAAGTGCCTAAACCTTATGTTTTTCTGCTACATTTTTAGAGACTATCAAAATTCAATTTTTTTGCTTCATTTGATTGCATAAAAAGGTTAAAAGTTACATTTTTTTGTTTTCTTATAACATCACATAGCAAAAGGAAGAAGAAAATTCAAAAGAAATTTGAAGTAGCAATGCATCTTTGTGGCTTGATTGCTTGTGGCTTACCCAATGGGCAGGTTAGTATTTAGGGCTTGCATCTGTAAGTGAAATTTGTAGGTTACTTTTATCCTAGATTTTTGAAAATTAAAACACACCTATTACATGCATTTAGTGAATGATCATTGAATGCTTATTTACTTACTTTCTTTGGATTAAAAGGAACCACACACACTTGCACGTTCCACTATAACATTGGTAAGGTTGGATTTCATCACCAACCCCCAATTCAGACTAGTGACGTTTGATTTCACCTCCTTCCACCAACTTTCCCATATGTATCTTAGATAGAATAGGGCACTATCTCAAGATGGAATAGGTCACTAATGTTCAAACTACCTACCACTGTTGAAAACACTGTTTCAGAGTGGAAGAGCTAGGCAAACCGCCCACTAGGATTTAAGCGGTGTACCCTAGATGCTTTTGAGAAATCATGTTTGGAACTAATGTCCCTAGTCACCACTTTTTTTGAGTTACCTCATTCTAATTCCACAACAAGAACAAAGAACAACGACACACTGAAACCATTTTAGGACACACATTTAATCAGTAAAAAGATAATCATATTGTCTGCTTTGTGTGTTTTTTTGTTATTTGGGACAAAACCCTAACCCTAATTTTTCAAAAAATAAGGTTTCAAAAAAAAATTAAAAATATACTTTTTGATTCTGCATCCAATGCTTCAAGAATCATGCAAAACGAAGATATAAGAAAAAAGTTATTTTGGTTTTATTTTTACTCTATTTTGACCCTGAAAATAGCGAAAACTCCACTAAAATAATCATAAAGTGGGCTAGACAACTCCGAAAAGTACCAAATTTGTTTTGTCTTAGTTAGCCCCAAGGCACCTCTCCTAGAAATTTTGAGTCCTAACTCTTCAGGGTTCAAAATTTCCCAAAAAATCCTAAAAGTAGGCATTTCCCCATGGGTCCCGATGGGCCAAATATTTCAAAAATATAAAATTTTGACCCAAAAATTAAATTTTGGAGACCTATCCCATTATGATCAGCTCATCACATTGATCCTTTTGATATATCACTTATAGCCTTTTTCGAAATTCAAAATTTTCTTTAGTATGGGTTTCCTTCAAAGTTCGCCTAGTCAACCAATCATGACAACTATGCATAGCCAAGCTCGATCATGAGCTAGTGAAGTAGAAAAATTTAAGAGAGGCCTTGAGAACCATCATTATAGTTATGAGGATCTCCTCACTCCTGCATGGAGCCCTGATAGTAGTCACCTTTGCTATTCTCCTGAGGATCTCATCATTCTTGCATGACACCCTGAAAGTCGTCATGAGGTCTACTCCTCATTTAGAAGACCCGACCACCAAAGTACCTCTACCAAGAGAACATCAATGGATTACCCACATGATCAAGTGGATTATTCGGTTAGCCAACACCGATTCCAATCACAAACCATATATAATCAGCCTTCCAAAGGGTCTAGCAGGGAGGTCTACACTCCCTCTACATTGTGGTCTTCACCACCTAGAACTCCCATCCAACAAGTGTTAGCAACCCATAGTAGGCCTGTGCAAAGTTTACATGCACCATAAATAAAAGTGACCATGAGAGAGCTTCTACTACAGTCATCCAAATATTGGAAATATTTCATGAGGGTCTTGGATTCCATTGAGGTACAACATCATGACTCTGATGCTTTCACCAACTTTATGGAATACATACAAATATACAAGAAGCCTGCTATATCCTTTCAAAATCATGAGGTCAAACCCATGCCTACCAATTAACCAGATCCTACTTTGCATATCATCGCGAGTATCAATAGGGTCCCCTATAAGCGAGTATTGGTTGACACAAGTTCCTTGATAAAAATTATTACCATAGCTTCACTAAAGCATCTCAACATTCCATCCTCGTGCATTGCACCTTCCAAGTTCACATTACAAGCATTTAATGATGATTTATCCTCCACTGCGGGTACAATAATCCTAATTGTTGAAGTTGGACAAAATAAAATACTGTGCCTATGTTGTTATACATCTTGGAGGGTGAAAGATAGTACAACATACTGCTTGGGAGACCATGGATAAGAGATATGGAATGTGTTCCATCTATAGTGCATCAATGCATTAAATACATTGATGAAGGTTAGGTACATGTGATCAATGCTGACCAGACCCATTCAAGTATTATAAGTAGGTGGATCATCCACAAAGGCCTACAGTGTCACCCAAGCATTTGGATATTAAACCCAATGACTTTATCCAAAGTCCAGATGCAACCCCATGATTAGTCATGAAGTTACCTTCACCACCATTGCTAGTACCATCCTCTATCTTTTCAAGAAAGGAAGGATCATAAGAGCCAACTATAGAAGCTCCCATAGTTGTCATAAATACACATATAGAAGATCTTATCACTCCTATCAAAAATGAGGAAGAACCCCCTATTGATACGGATGAATCAAATCATATCGTACCATATTCACCCACCATAGTTGAGGACACAATTCAATTGACCTACCTAGAACTCGATGAGTGCATAGTATCCAATGTTGCATTCACACCTATCATTGAGTCGATAAAAAATATAGGTAGTCCCCCTACCAAGTTTCCACCCATTGATAGCATTCCTGATGTGCCCTCTAAACATGGAGGCCAAGCAGATCATCTTGGACAAGTTGATGAGGTAGCCATAACTTGTTCAAATGCAAATGCATCTTCTCATGAGTTTGTGGGAATGATCAATGTGATGACAGAGAACCAAAGTCCTCTGAATCCATCTATGCAACTTGTGACTCCATCTAAAATTCCATCCACACCATAGGAGATACCATTGATGGATTCGCTCACACATACTCCATCTTAATCAACATCTCCGCAAGATAAAAAAAATGTACCCCCTAGACCAAAGTAGGGGTAATCCAACTACCATAGTTGAAAACTCTGAGTTGGAACATGAGCATGAGCCAAATAAAGAACAAGAACATGTGGATATAATTGCCAGCTCCAATCATCATGAAGCATCCACATCTGCTCAGATATTAGGGAGTTTTTATCCACCCTCGATCAACTATCTCCCAGCTCCCACACCTAGTTCACCTCCACCAACTATCATTTGCCATCCAAGTTCTTCAATAGTCATCTAGTCATCGCCCCCGCTAGTTCCACAACATATCTTGGATAGGCTAGCCAATATGGAGTTACACATGAATCAACAACACAATGATTTACAATAGATCTTGAGTCAACTCACAAGCATTGAGGTACAATTGAGTAATATTAAATCTCAACCCCATGAGTATCTGGACCAACCAAATCCTATGCAATCCAAATTAAGTCTCAAAAAAATCAAGGGCTAAACTAGCAGCGTCACCATGGACTCTTTGTTTGAGCGCCTCTTAGTAGCTAATGTGATCAACCTACCTGAGTATCGACCTATCAATCGAAATGCACCAAAGCCCAAAACATATCGCAAAGACATATATTGCAAGTACCATAGGTAAAATGGGCATGAAATCTATAGGTGCTTCATGTTCAAAAACCTAGTACAGGATATAATCGATAGGAATGATCCTCAAGTCCAATATCTCATTGATGAGGGAGTTTTATCCATGAGTGGAGAACTCATTTCACCCCATCAAAACATGGGCATTACCCAAAATTCCCTAGCATAATCGGGGGGGTAAATTTCTATTGGTCCTTCTAGCCAAGACAATAACATTGCACCAATCATAGTACATACTGAGGGTATCCAAGGTGTAACACCTTCCCCACTATTTACATCACAAGCAATGAAGCAAACTAGGGATTCTAAAGGTATCACACCTTCCTAAATTCCTTTGATCACCACAAATGTTGGGGGTATACAAGGTATTGCACCTTCCTACTAAGAACACAAAGTAAGAAAAGTTACAAAAGGCTCCAAGGGTATCTACATACCGCTTGGTCAACCCATAGCACCCCTAGGCGGTCTATAACTGTCTAGGTGACCCCAAAAGGCTCCAAGGGTATCTACATACCACTTGGTCAACCCATAGCACCCCTAGGCGGTCTATAACTATCTAGGTGATCCCAAAAGGCTCCAAGGGTATCTACATACCACTTGGTCAACCCATAGCACCCCTATGCGGTCTATAACTATCTAGGTGACCCCAAAATGCTCCAAGGGTATCTACATACCGCTTGGTCAACCCATAACATTCCTAGGTGGTCTATGACTGTCTAGGTGACCCTAAAAGGCTCCTAGCAATTTTCCACCATCTAGGTCAAGTAAAAATGCTCCTAGACCATCTACGATCATCTAGGTCAACCCTAAAAGCCCCAAAGGCATCCATAAGCCCTTTGGTTACAACCAAATGCCACTAGGTAGTCATAGACACTTTTTAAGTGCCACCATATGTCCAGGTCACCCAAAAGGCTCCTAGTGGGTTCTCACCATCTAGGTCAAGTAAAAATATTCCTAGAATATCTACGATCATCTAGGTCAACCCTAAAAGCCCTAAAGGAATCCATAAGCCCTTTGGTCATAGCCAAATACCCCTAGGCAGTCGTAGACACTTTCTAAGTGTCATCGCATGTCTAGGCCACCCAAAAGGCTCCTAGCGGGTTCTCACCATATAGGTCAAGTAAAAATGCTCTCGGACTATCTATGATCATCCAGGTCAACCCTAAAAGCCCCAAAGGCATCCATAATCCCTTTGGTCATAGCCAAATGCCCCTAGGAAGTCGTAGACACTTTTTAAGTATCGTTGCATGTCTAGGTCACCCAAAAGGTTCCTAGAAGGTTCTCACTGTCTAGGTCTAGTAAAAACATTCCTAGACTATCTATGATCATCTAGGTCAACCCTAAAAGCCCCAAAGGCATCCATAAGCCCTTTGGTCATAACCAAATGCCCCTAGGCAATCGTAGACACTTTTTAAGTGTCGTCGCACGTCTAGGTCACCCAAAAGGCTCCTAGTAGGTTCTCACCATCTAGGTCAAGTAAAAATGCTCCTAGACTATCTACGATCATCTAGGTCAACCCTAAAAGCCCTAAAGGCATCCATAAGTCCTTTGGTCACAACAAAATACCCCTAGGCAGTCATAGATACTTTTTAAGTGCTATTGAACCTAGGTCACCCAAAAGGCTCCTAACGGGTTTTCACCATCTAGGTCAAGTAAAAATGCTCCTAGATTTTCTACAATCATCTAGGTCAACCCTAAAAGCCCCAAAGGTATCCCTAAGACCTTTGGTCATAACTAAATGCCCCTAGGAAATCCTAGACACTTTCTAAGTGTCGCTGAATGCCTAGGTCACCCAAAAGGCTCCTAGCGGATTTTCACCATCTAGGTCAAGTACAAACGCTCCTAGGCTACCTACGATCGTCTAGGTCAAACATAAATACCCCAATGGCTCCCAATAAAGCCTGTTGGTCACATGTACATACATATATATCAATAAAAATTCAAAAACATCATCAAAACATCAAAATTCAAAAACGTTGTATTGCATTGCACTTTCATACATATATATCAATCAAAATTTCCAAAAGAAAAAAAAAAACATCATCAAAATTTCAAAAAAATATTGCGTTCCCATCAAGTTGCATACCATTGCATTATCATTTGCATTTGACATCATCATTGGCACTTTGCATTTTTAAAGTGGCTCATACATGTCTCGCATTAAAATAGTACACTAAGTATAATGCACAATCAATGGTGTCAAGGTTATCACTCATCTCATTCCATAGTTACTTATCATTTCCATCTACATTTCATACATTTCCATGGTCGTGTCCATTCTCTCCACTTAGTCATTTGTTTTTAGAATGTCATTAAGGTTTTTGGTAACTTAGCCATATCTAGTTTCTTCTCAGATTTTGTAGAAGGCTAGTGAGATTTTTAGGAGGTAGAGTCTTGCTGAGATCATGCCTCATATACATCAAATCCCAACACATTTCACACTAATAAATCCAAGTTTATGAAAGGAAATATGAAACCCACAAAGTGGTCTAGGGCACCTTGAGCAAAATTTTATCCTGCTCATTCCCCTGTGTGAATGGTTCAAGAATGCTGAGAATTGGCAAAAGGAAAAGCTCTTCCCCACCCAATTCCCAAAAATAAATAGTGGTTTTCACCACTATCAAAATTTCCAAACACATTTGATCCCTAAAGTCTTAAGGATTCGTACTACACGTCCCTGCGATGGATGGGTAGTCATACCCAAGGCCTAAAATATCAACACCATTCCAAAGAAAAATTCCAAAATCTTCCCATCAACATTTTCAAACACCTTTGATCCCTAAAGTCATAAGGATTCGTACTACATGCCCCTGAGAAGTATGGGTAGTCATCCCCAAGGCCTAAAGGATCAATGCCATACACAAGCCAAAAATCCCACAAGTTCAACTTTGAAATCAAAATCCTCAAAAAGCAAAAATAAAAAATAACAGTGGTTATCACCACTACTCAAACCCCTTGCTCAAGAGAAAAAAGAAAAAAACTTAAAATAAACAGTGATTATAGTCACTAAAAAGATAAAAATAAACAGTGATTTTCATCACTATATATGAGAGCAAGTAATCCCAATCAATTGAATAACCAAAAGACACCTGAGCTTGAATCCTTGGAATTCTTAGCATTTGAAAAACCATTTAGGTGATCCTCATTACAGGTTTTGTGGATAGCCTACTTGTCAATGGCGGTATCCTAAACGCATGATGATATGTCTATCACATTAGCTTTGCGTGTGTATAGACCAATGTTTGCATGTGGACGAGCTAACTTTTGGTCACCTATACTACCTAGTGGTCTAATCCAACTGAGTACCAAACTCTGGATTGTGGCATTCATAGAGTGATCCTCATTATAGGTTTGATGGATAGTCTACTTTTCAATAGCGGTATCTTTATGCATCTCGTAGGAATGAACTCACTCACACACATAGGGATATTGAGTATCTTGGTCATTCTAATAGATTCATACCTTGTTAAAAAGTCTTGCACAATTAGTATACAACATTTGATCAATTTACTAGAGTGTTTGAGTTTCGTGGAAACCTCATGAACATCTTCTAAACATCATATCACTTCACCACATTCATTTTAATTACATTATTCACAAATCCATTATATAGTCTCAAGACAATATTACATATGAATTGATGCATTCTATATCGTCTATGGTACTAGCATAATATGACATATAGTCATCCATCTCATCATACATCCATACATGTACAAAATCAAATCAAATCACATTAAAACATATGCATACATGATAGACATCCATCGTCATATCATAGGTCAAATAAAAATATTGCATATCATCAAATGACATCATAGCACAACACATGCATCCATTAATACATCATAACACGTAATGCACCTAATGGTCCATAATCGCATAATTCCACATCACACAAATGTTTTCAAGCATCAACTGGGGCATTATTGGTACCATACCTCCCCTAATAATCGATCAAACAGTTAAGCAATCAATTTCAAAAAGCCCCAAAGGTATCCATCAACCCTTTGGTGACCCCAAAAAGCCCCAAAGGTATCCATAAACCCTTTGGTCACCCCAAAAAGCTCCAAAGGTATCCATAAACCCTTTTGTCACCCCCAAAAAGTCCCAAAGGTATCCATAAACCCTTTGGTCAATCCAAAAAAGCCCCAAAAGGTATCCATAAACCCTTTGGTCACCCCCAAAAAGCTCCAAAGGTATCCATAAACCCTTTGGTCAACCCAAAAAGCCCCAAAGGTATCCATAAACCCTTTGGTCAACCCAAAAAGCCCCAAAGGTATCCCTAAACCCTTTGGTCATTCCCAAAAAGCCCCAAAGGTATCCATAAATTCTTTTGCCAACTCAAAATGCCCCAATGGAATCCAATAAGCCCATTGGTGAAGTATACATACATATATATTTATCAAAAACCAAAAAAAAAAAATAACAAAACAACTCAAAAGCCAAAGAAAAGGGTTCAACACCCACCAAAATAAGTCACATATGATGGAATTCATTCAGGGTCAATATGGAATGTAAACTTCTCATGGATGCATGGACAAGTTACTACTTCACTCCCCAAGAAGGCCATTATGGCTAGACCGCCCCACGAGAAGGAGGTTTTCAACTCTTTTCTTCCATGAAATCTCCATAGCATCATCCAAATACTTTCAAAACTGTGACATTTTTCAATGAGAACAACTAAAGGCAACCTTAACAAACATCATTTGGGTCAAGTGACTCGTCACTTTTCTCATTGGTTATTCCCTCATCTACTCATCGCTTGAGGGGGTAGTCATGCTTAACAAATTTATAATGAAAAATCAACAATTAAACACTCAATCATGCAAGTTGCATTCATCCAATGAATCTTTTACAAAGACAATCATGCCCCTGCTTGGGGCAGAAAACAAGCAAATGCTTCAATTAAGAACATAACAGTACAGATAAACCTGCTTGTTCGTAACCTAAAAAGTTATCAAAATAATTGGTTTTATCTAATGCCTAGGGTTTTAAGTCCCCCGAGCATACCTGGAAGTTGAAGAGAAACCAAGACCAATGTCTTTACTGAGTCAAAAGCGAGGATTCAAGAATGCATGCGCTTTACACAATTGGGACATCTAAAGTTGGTTAGGTTATCGAGTAACCTTAATCATTCAACATTTTGGTCATCTATTTTTGATTAGCACTGTGCTGCACACAACACATCTTAAAAAGGGGCATCTGTAGACACTAAAATGTGGTAAAACCAATTAAGCATCCACAAACAATGATCAAATTGGCATCATATTGCCCCTTAGGCAGCCCTTAGGAGGCTCACAATGGTTCTAGCCACTCCGAAAAGGTTTTTGGAGGCTACCGACCAAATTTTGGGAGGTTTTGGCCCAAAATTCACCATCGTACCACCATGGGATGGTGGTATATTCCCACCATCCCACCCTGGGACGGTGGTGAGCCATCGTCCCAGGGTGGGACGATGAGCAAGTTTGACCCAGAAAAAGTCAAATCTGAGCCAAATGACACCCATAAACTGCAATTTAGAATGCCATATGGAGCATGTGGGTCAGAGGGCATTGAAGCCTTATGACACACTTCTTAATAGATGCCCAAAATGGAGATTCTCTTCCCCATCCAGTGCATGCCTCTGTTTTGACAAGTGGCGCCTCCTACCATGCATGCCCTTGAATGCATTTTTGCACATGAGCCCCTTTGGGATATAAAATGGATTCAATATCCACACAAAAACATAGAGAGGAGTTCTAGGATATGCAACGGAGTTCTGCCAAGATTTCCCCTCACCTTATTGCACCTTTTTTCCCTCGAAATCTCTCTTTTTCCAAGGAGGTTACTGGGTGACTTCAAGAAGGTAATCCGAGCATAAATTTTCCATCCGAGTGAATTTATTCACCAAATTAGATTAAAACACACCTTAGGTTGTTTAGGAACATCTTATAGTGTTTTGGTAACAAAAAGTGTCCGGATTTGGTGGGTATCCCCTCCTAGGGTGCCCTCCAACTAGTTGCAGTCACCATCACCCCCCCAAGACAAGGATAAATTATTAAAAACTTTCACTACTTTTTTTAATTATTATTTTTCTATATTATCCCATGATGCTACAGTTCAAATTTCAAGTGATTTGGAGTTAAAATGAAAGAGTTATAGAATTTTTAAGTTTTCGCAAGCTCGTAGGGCCCATCCGGGCACCCCAGTTTGATGCAGGTGGATCAGATATACAATTTGAAAATATGATCATATGGGTTGTCTTAAAATTTCAATTTATGCATACTGACCAAATTTCATGAGTTTTGGATATGTTTAGGTTTGGGGTTTTTTTGTCTCCTCTTTCGTAGGTTGAAGGCGAGCGACGCAAAATTGAGGGGTCTACAGATGCAATTTCTGATATGTTTTTGGTGATATGATACCAAAACCTCCTCTTTAACATATCTGTAAATATAAATTCATTTGGACATATTTTGATATAGTTTTAATATATGCGCTATTTTACCCCTGTGGGGATTGCATGTTTTCACCAGACACCCTTGCTATTTGACCTATTTTTGCTTCCTTGTGTGCAGGTGCAAGTTCTTATGAGGAATTGGGAAGGAATATCAGACATCAGAGATTGAAGATACAAATAGCGGTGGCATTGGCTCACACACCTCGATTGTGGGTATGCGGAGAAACATTGGATGTGCACCTTGATTACGTGAAAGACTTGGTATTTGGGCACCTCATATTGTAAAAATTGTATCAAATTTTGAGCCCTCAAGGGGACTTCTATGTAACATGTATCTTATCCAAAAAATTAATGAGAAGAGACTTGCTTTAATTCATTTCCTTTTGTTTGGTATTCTTTCCTTTTCACATGCATGCTTCATTTTTGATGCTCATGAGCGAGATGGGGTAGATACGCATATTGTTTTACATAAATTGGTGCACTGTTTTTACCTACTTCAATTTCATTCAAAGACTCCCAATTCTAGGGAGATTTTTGGGTGAGATTGTAGATTGATAATTTTGTTGATGCTATCTTTAGGTTGTGGGTAAGGTGACAATAGGTCATGTCAGAGGAGGCACACCCTATGTAGGTAACATAGTTGATGGTGTGGATGCACTTGGAAGGTCATGTTGTGGAGGTTGTTGACTAGGGTATCATTTATTTTTGGTTATAATTTTGATCATTCCAACAAAACCTTGGTAGGATAGGGTGCCATTGATGTGGTTGATTTGATTAGTCATTATTGTAGAGGTTAAGGTTCTTATTGTTTGGGTATCCCATGTTGAAGTAGGGTATTATGATAAATACCAAGGTTTTGGTTAGATGGGGCTAAGGGGTTATCAATTGTTATCTCCTCTTGGTCAATCATATCTTGTACCAGATGCTTGAGATGTTGATCATAATTAATGTCATGACCTCTTTGATGATGGAAGACACAATACTGATGTTCCTTATACCATTTAAATTTTGTCTTTTTGGGGTCCTTAGGAAGAATCTCAAGAAAGGAAATTGCTTTTGCATCATACAAGTTTTGAAATATAGTCAACAATGGATAAGAAATATGGGTCTAGTTGTGAGCTATATGAGGTAGGTGATGGTTTCGATTGGAAGGTTGGCTAGAAGAGGATATAGTTGTATAGGGCTATTTTTGATTGAAAATTTTGTTTTCGTGGTTGAGTACTTGGTTGTTGGGGGGTAGTTGGGGTAATAAAAACCACTTGGTTAAATTAGGGAGACTTAGTTTGGTTGTTGTTGTTGTTTCCCTTGTTGAATTTACTACGGTACTCAATTTTATTTTGAAGCTTAATTTCTCCTTCTTGAACGTTAATTTCTTCAATGAATTTTGCTTGGGTAATGGCCTCCTCAAAAGAGCGATGCTACTGAATTTGTAGTGTAAAGAAGATATGTTTATCATAAATCTTAGCAAACATATTAACCAAATTGATAGGGGGGATAGAGAATGTTAAATCATGGATAACCCCTTCCCACCTATAGATAATCATTGATCAAGTCATCATAAAATTGGTGAAGACTTTATAGGTTTGGTAATGAAGTCTTCTTTTGGATATTGATCAAGAAGTGATCTAAGGAAAAGGTTGACCAATTGCTCAGTAATAAATAGGATATGTTGAGGTAGATTGTTGAACCAGTCTAAGGCCTGGCCACCAAGGGACATGGGGAAGGTTTTCAACATGAGGGGATCACTACAACAGAGTTGGTAGCATAGAGAATTGAAGGTCCTCAAGTGCTCTTTAGGATATTATTTCCCCTTGATTTTCTAAAATTATGGCATCTTAAACTAATAAGGCTATGGATGGTATAGGATCGATGGGTGGATGAGCTTATTGCATATTTAGATATATGTGGGTTTGTAATACCCATAGCTAGTTGAGTGTAACTCTAGATTATTGATTTTGTATATTAGATGTTGAATATCATATTTAGGGGCTTTAGCTACTTATGGAGGGTTAATAGGGGAAGTGAAGTGGGAAGGCTCAGGAGGGTATGGATATGGATAAGATTAAGGATAAGAGAGAGGATGAGAATAGGATGGATGAAGAGGCAAAGGGGCATAAGCCATATGGGCCACATGAGAAGAAGGATGAGGATGATGTAGTGGAGGATAAGGGGGTTGGGCATGATGATAATATGGAGGGGGTCGGTAAGTTGGTGGTGTAACCATAAAATTGGTTTGGGCATGTGCAAGTTGATTTTGGATAAGTGGATGCTGAGTGGGAACCTAGAACTATGAGGATGGCCACTAATAGGAAGTGGATGCAAGAGGTGGCAGTGAAGGAGTAATAGGTGGAGTGGGAGTCCAAAAATGAGGTTGAGTGAATAATGAAGGTGGTTTAGAAGGATGGAGTGATATAAATAAAAAGGTAGTTTAAAGTAGGGGAAGAAGCAATGTGGAAGTCTAAATGAGGAGGTTGCTGAGAAGTTCTAGCATGGATATTCTATGAAGAAGAGTAAAAATAAGGAGGTTATAGATGAGAAATAGCTTGAAGGGGAGGATAAAATAAGGATAAGAATAAGGTTGAATATAAGAAGTAGAAGAAGGAGAAAAAGGAGGGGAGGGATAGAAGAAAAAACAATATGCGTGCTAGTTGGAGGATGATTGGTACATGAAGAGAAATACACAAAAGGAGTTGGATTGGTTGGTGTGGATTCATGAGGTGGAGTGGAAATATGAAAGGGGATTTGAAGAATGGATGAAGTGGGATGGGAAGCCACAATATCTCATGGATTAGGGAATGGATTTGAAATGAATAAATTAAAGGAAGGTGGCATTAGAGGGGGGTATTTTGTAAAGAAGAAAGATTAGATGAAGTAGGATGATTGGGATTAATGGTGATCGAGATAATATCCATAGCTCGAGCTACAATAGGAGTAAAAATGGATAGGATATAAGAGGTGTAAGAGTGGGTTTATTCTTAGGAGAGTGAGGGAAATGAGTGTTTAAGAATATAGAGTGGAAACAAGGAGACTCAAGGTGAGTCAAGTGGAGGATGCAGGATTACAAGGGGATGATGCAAACTAGGGGAAGTAAGGGGTGAATGCTGGATGAGGTGGGTGGCGTAATCATGAAAGGAATTAGGATCATAGTGTATTTTTGGGGTTTGAGGAAGATGAATTGGTCACAGGGGTCTTAGGTAAGGTCATGTGGGTGGCTTGGTACATTAGACCTTGATCATAATACGAGGGTCCAATATGTTCCACATCATTAGGACATGAGATATGATGGATAGTAGATAAACTACTGATTGGGGTGAATGGTTTCTCCTATGAATAGGTTGGAGGAGTTAGTAAAGGATGAGAGATCATATCATAGTGGTCCATGGAAGGGTGCACCTATGCTCTAGCTTAACTTATAGTTACAACCATAAGTAGTTAGAAACAAAACATGATATGGGAAAGCAGATGGTGCAGAAAGGAGATACTGTGAGTCAACTCTAGAAGAAACTGATCCTACTTGGATGATCCTATATGGAATCATATCTACCTATATGGTTTGATATGGAACCATACCTATCTAGATGGTTGAAACTAAACACAAGTTATGGGGACTGCAAAGTAGACAGGGAAGGTGGATTGACTCTTTTTGGGTGTTTTTATCTATTTTGTAATTGTTTTTTATGTTTTTGAATAATATTGAATAAAGAAACAAGAAATCATAAAACAACTAAAATGAAGATGTTTTACTTGATTAAGGTCTAATTTGTTGTTTGATGTTTCTTAGGGTTTTGATATTTTTGTTCTTTTTTGGTTTTTTGTGTGTTTTGGTGTTACCTACCCTTGAAATCTACAATAAATGGATAAGGGAGATCTAAAGGTGTGTCTATGCATACTTCCTGATATACCCAAGACTATGTAGGAAGAAGTTGTGCATAAATTGCTAAGAGCTTCCTAAGGTAATGGTGGTTTGGGGGTACCTAAAAGGAAAAAAGACCTCCAATACCCTTTTTAGGGGGTATAAGAGGTGGCACTTTATAAAACCTATGTTAGCCCAATCGACTTCCACTTCACCCTCGAGCGGGCTTAGTAAAAAATGACAACTGCACTCACTAATTATTTAGCCATGTGAGTGAGGGTGTCTAACCTTAGACTACCCCAAGCTAGTCCCAAGAGTAATCAACTTCCTAGTGATGAAATCCAAGAAACTATGTGCACTATCTATGGAATCTAAAGGGACAATCGATGGTTGGGGATGAAGTCCAATGTCATTGATTGGTGTGCAATATGTTGTGCAATGTGTGTGTGATTGACCTTTTTTTTTTGTTTTCTTTTAGATATGCCTAACTATGATGCACAAACAAGACTATCCTAAGAATTTGAATTTAAACTTTCCATAAACTAATATAAATTGGCTCTTTTTCTACTTAAGATGCAATGAAAGGAATTCTATCTATGAAATGAAATGCAACTTACTAAAATAAAATGACAAGAAAGGAAACTACCTAAACAAAATGCATTTTGGAAAGACAACCTAATCTAAGAAGCAAGCAACAAAATAATCCTATGCTAAACAAGCAAACAAAAAAATCTACACTAGTTAAACAGAAGAGAAAAGTTCAATGCTAAGAAAATGAAGAGCCAAGACTTGAAAGCAAATTACATTTTTGGAAGAAAATTTACACTAAGAAAAGTAAATGATAAAATAAGAAAGGGAAACATATGCTAACGAAAGCAAACAACAATGCTCGAAAGGAAATCTAATTTAATGAAAGAAAGAAAATAGCATGAAATGAAGACTAATCTAATAAAGCAAGAAAATTCATGAAGAAAAGCCTAATCTAAGAAAGCGAGAAAATGCAGAAAATAAATTATACTCTAAGAAAATGAGGAAATGTTTGAAAGAAAACCTAATTTATGAAAGCGAAGAAATGCATGAAAGGAAGTCTAATCTAGTAAATCAAGGAAATGCTTAAAAGTAAATACATGAAAGGAAATATAATCTAGGAAAACAAGGAAATACATGAAAGGGAATCTAATCTAGAAAAGAGAGGAAATGTGTGAAAGGAAATTTAATCTAGAAAAGGAAGCAAAAAAATATGATGTTTCTTGACTTGAGGTGATGTACCTACTTTTTATTCCCAATATTACATGAGGTGAAAGGAAAGAACATACATGGGGTAAGATATCTCTTAATATGATATGTTATGAAATGATGTGATGTTCCTCGACTTAGAAGGAATGACTCTCTTTTGATATCCAATATCACCCTAGGGTGCAAAGAGAGAGCATACAAGGGTCAAGTCCTTCACTTAATGTGACTTTTGGTGATAGATTTATTAACCTAGAAGAGAGACTCACTTTTGATCTCCAAGATCACCCTAAGGTGCAAGGAGAGAGCATACATGAGCCGAGTATTTTTTTTAATGTAGATTATGGAGATGCAAATGCAAATGAAGGTTCTAGGAAGCAAACACAAGTTATTTTACCTCAAAAGCTTCTTCCACCCTTTTGATCCTCAAGATCACTTTTAAAAATGAGAGGAGAGCATACAAATGGGGAGATAAAATTTGTTTAATGTTATAAAAAATCAAAGAAAATGCAGTTGCAACCAAATACAAAATCCCTAGATTAGATATACTTCGTGAAATCGGACCTAAAATTGAACACAAGAGCACCTACTTGAGGTCCAATGCTTTTTGGAAGTTAAAAAGGACTATTGCACAAATTATGCATCTAAAACTGACTCTGTGACAACAACCATCACACCCAAGATGATTCATAGTGGGAATCATCCAACCCTAAACAGTTGGGTCTAGGAGGGGCTGT
The DNA here is from genome assembly GCA_028583015.1 of Wollemia nobilis. Classification (NCBI taxonomy): domain Eukaryota; kingdom Viridiplantae; phylum Streptophyta; class Pinopsida; order Araucariales; family Araucariaceae; genus Wollemia; species Wollemia nobilis. Next base: position 12,607,304 of record JAQPPZ010004624.1, on the reverse strand, counting down.
TGGTCTTCTTTCTCTATTGTGCTTGGTTTATTGTCTCAAAGGGGTAGTTTGGTAAGATTTTCTACAAAGTTAAAAATTTTGATTTTAGCATGCAAAAAAGGGTGACAAAGGGCTAGGAGAATTAAAACTAACAAAAGTACAAAAAGCTATTTGAGAGTTTTTAATCTAGCAAAAGAGCAGATCTAACTTGCACAACATCAAACTTGTAAATGAAAGCATGAAAATAGACAATTGGACAAAGTGATTGATTGGGGAAGATGTGATACCTTTGGACACTCCCAAATTGATTGATTTGGACTAAGAAGGTGCTTTAGAAACAATGATGATAAGTGATCAGGGAGTAATGACTTATACTCTCCTGCTACTACTGTGTTTAGTTGTGTGAAGTTAGATACCTGATCGTTTGGATTCTGATTTGGATCTCAATAGGAACCACACACATAGGAGAATTTTGGACTATGAACCACCCATGCAGGAGTGATATAGACTATGGACCAACTAGGCTAGTATAGTTAGGATTGTGAACCATCCAAGGCAAGACAATTGGGACTATGGATAGTTGATTTGGGACCATCTTGGATGGGCCCTAGTTTGGATAGATTTCAGGATAGTTTTGGACAATTTTGGGATAGTTTTAAACCTAAAAATACAAATAGAAGATAAAATGTGTGAGCAAGATTTGTAAAATCTAAATAGAACATACAAAGCAATTCATTGAAGCAAATGATGATAAGAAACAATATTTTTTACAATTTTACAAAATAAAATGTCATGTGTGGTCAAATATTAGAAGGTCCCATCGTGATCACCAAAATATGGTAGTGAAAATGTGCCATTTTATTAGATGCCAAAATATGTTACAAATAAATCTTTTAAAATGTCCTTTGGGCTACAATAAGGGTTTACAATGATGCAATTTCCTTGTTACAATGAATACAATGGCACACTAGTCTTCAAAGACCACTTCAAAATGTAGGTGGGGTTTTGTGCTTGATGACCACCCTTGGTTGAATGAGCCTCCAAAAGCCCTGTAGACAACCAAAAAATAGTTAGTATCACCCTTGGGAGCACCTAAGTTGGACCCAAATTTATGAAAGAAGCAAATAATGACAAGTTAATTAATGTATTAAACAACCTCAAAATGAGACAAAAACATCAAAATCTTACCTTGCTCACCTTTGTCGACTACCTATGATTGGATATCTGACTATATTTGGTACTGAATGGGGAACCATCTAGGGGTAAATGGTTCTAAATTTGAATCATGTAGGAGTAGGCGATTTACTTTGTACTACCCAAAATGTGCTAAAACTTGCAGGAGACCTTTTATCGATTGTGAGGTGTCTCTGGTCCAAATTTGGAGTCTTTTGGAGCTTCCACTTGTGAGAAGTTTCACAAAATAGATGCATGCAAATAGAGGTTAGCAATGTTGTCCATGGCTAAAATGCAAATAAGTAGTATTCACACAAAAGGATTATAACTAAATTTTGGTAGAGTTTGGGTATAGTAATCTCATACTCTGATACTAATTTATAGAATTTTAGCAAGGGTTAAGGGTAGTAAGGTGGATATGACATGGCAGCCAAGTGGATTGAGTGAGGGGAGGAAAATCTAGGATTTTCCACTTGGATGATCGAGGCATCTGTGCACCATACCTCATGAATATTATTGGGTGGGGAATGTCCTCACCCCATTCAAGTGGTATGTGCACACCATGCCTTATTAATGCCCTAGGGTGGGGAGAGTCCTCACCCCACCCATATGCATTAAAGAGCATGGGAGGTTGTATAGGTGCATGGGAATATGGAGAGTAGTGGGTAGGCTAGGCTAGGGTGAGGTGGACCTACGATAATGTTAAAGGGTATTCTAGGGGAATGTGCACATAGGCTAGGGGGAGTGGGATAGTCACATAGTGACCATGGGATTGGTATAGGATGGGGCTCAATGGTCAAAAGTGACTAGAAGGGGTTAATTTGATGTTTCTAAGGTTGCATGCCAAATATTTAAATTAATTGGGACCTTTGTAGAATTATTGATTATTGACCTTAGATAAATGGTAATTTGACCTTTTTTAGGTGCCTAAACTACCTATTCTAGGGATTCTAAAAATTAAATGTAGATATCCTTTACCATATCCTTTGTCATTTTGGATCTACCACTATTGTACGTGTTGTCTCCTTATCTTTAAATATTTCATCTACTCATTTTTGCACTATCAAGATGAAGCATATTTGGTAGATGATTATATATTTTCATAGTAATGATACCTCATTATGGCTCAACTACTTTTCTAAGAATCTATGCACCATTACTTATATCTCCCATTTTGTTTTGAAGAGTTTCCCATTTTTCAAAGCCATTGGCTATCCTATCAAAAAATTTCTTCCTCTTTTCATAAATTTATTCCCAATAGCATCCATTAATCAAGAGTTTTTATTTATTTTAGCACTTTAATCTTTTCTAAGTCTTGATAGGTAGTTTCATTAGACTTTTTCCTTTGGATTTGACCAGCTTACTAAAAAACTTGTGATCATTTCTTACTAGCATCTTTTTGTCTTCATAACTTACCAAATTTTTTCCTTCATGATAGGATATTATTCTTAATTTATTTTAAGGTAAAGGTATTTAGAATCTCATTTAATGCAAAAAAAAATGATGATGCTTTAGTCTGTGGGACTACTTCTAGTATATTTCCATGTTAGCAACTCTGTTATCATCTTGGCTCGACCCTTGTACTAGATAGGCGGTTAGTGTAGAGAAGTTTCACCCTAGCACTTATCTTTCTAAATATAGGAAAGTATATGTCTCATGAGATCTCCTAATGTAGAGCCCTCATGAGTCCTTATACTCTTTCCCTAACTTTTAACCTCTCCTCAATCATTCCTCCCCCGTAGATGTTACCCTAAAAGTGTGGTGGAGAGATAATAGATAGGGTGCAAGAGGTTGTATGCCCAATAAATTATGAATTATAGTTAGTCTAGCTATCTCATCTATGGATTTTCTTTACGTTAAAGATTTTCCAATGATAGGGTATTTTTAGTTATCACCAAAAAAGTTGATCAACCACCATTCATCATTGAGTTCATCTCAGGTATCATCAAAAGGGCTTAACATGACTATCATGAATTTTACATTCGATGATTTTATGATAGTCATGGCCACATAACATGAGGGTTCTTAAACCCATATTTAGCCTTTGGAGATATTTAATTGGTGAATTTTGACATGGAGGTTCTGGAAGTTGGTAATGGTTGCAAAGCCTTTGCTTTCTCCTTGGGCCCTGCATCTCTTTTGATGCTCAAAATTGAATTGTAGTGAGCTTTCACTATAGTTTTGGTGGATCACAGGGGATATTTTGCTTACAATAAGGGATGAACCTAGAGCATAAGGTCTTATCCATTGGGTATGGAGTATCTAAATCATATCCTTCTATTAGAATGTTGAACCTTTTTTTATAACCTTCTCTTAAGGAGGCAAGACAACTACCCTCAATAATTATCTCGAGCTTGCCCTCCTTTTAATTGTCAATTCCATTAAAATTAGGTGTCTTGGCCTTTGAATATGATGCAATGAGATCCCCATATGGTACATGATCAACTTTAAAGTCCATGAGAGTATACCACCTTACTTGATATAAATATTTATTTGCTTTGGCACTATTCCAAAGAGGGATTCTATTAATGGCTTAGCAATTTATTTTCATAAAAGATCATCTTGCATCAAAATTGGTTAATATATATATTTTTAGAATATTTACATAAACCCCTCTCTCTAGGGGTTGGTTTTCTTATATTATTTCTCTTTATCCCATACCTATTTATCTGTATGCATTAGGGGGATATAAATCCCAAATTTTTGTTTCCCATTAGCCTATTTGGTCCTCTTGAATGTGTGGTTGTATTTCATCCATAATCACATAGGGGTTAGACCATACCTCCTCAATTGTCATGATTTGATCATTGTTTCATTATGATGAGGGTAACTCCTCCACATGATAAGGATATAGGGGATCTATTGGAATCTTAATTTTAGTCTCTTGTGGTGTCCTTAAGACCATCAAGGACCAATTCAAATATAATTACCCATCTAGCTTTGCAGTAAAGTCTCTTAATAGGAAGATACCAAAGGATGGGGGAGGTCAATTATAGATACATCTTGTGTGACTATTTGGCTTGGAAAGGCATATAGAAAGCAAAAATATTTCTATGATTCCTAACATTTGAATTGAACTTCCATCTAACTACACAACCATTTTTCCTATAGGATGATATCTTAAACCAAATGCATTCATTACTTATTTTGGCATGATAGATGTGTTGGACCCAAAATCTATGATGCAACTGTGAATCAATTTGTCTTGGCATACAAGGTTTAGATAAAATGGGAGGGTTTGGGGTAAGTCCAAAAGATGATATTTGTAGCATTGTTGTAACTCATGGTTGCCTTTCACTTCTTTATTCCTCTTCTAAGATCTTTTGTAGGCACTCCTTTTATCTAGGAATGGCCAAAATATCCCAAAATGAGATTGGTATTATGGATCTTTTTAAGTGGTCCTAATGTTTAGGGATTCAAGAGATACCATCCTCTATGGAATGAATATCAACCTTTCTCCATTGAATTGAGTGATTTTGATTGGTTATGGTAGTGAGGCCTACTACCTTGAGATAATTTGGGCATTTTTTTGATAAAAATTGAGGCTTTGAGTGGTGCAAATGCTAAAAGCCTCGAGTCATTATTGAATACTTTATTTTGGTTGCCTAAAGCCTTTTGGCCATTTTGTTGAGTGATAGTAGGGGATACAGGTGCCCTTGGTTGTTGAGGTATCATAGTTGGATAGTATATCATCACTTAGGTTGGTTTGCACTGATTTACAATTATTTTTGGGTTGCATTTATCCCTCTCCTCCATTGCTTACTTATTAAACCACATCAAATAGTCCAATTGGACTTGTGGTCTCTTGGCCATAAGGTTTCCCATTTTCTTAGACACTACGTATATTTCTACCTCATCCCAAGTTACTAAAACTTACTCTTGAGAAGCTTGATTAAGATATAAAATATAATGGATGGAGATATGTTGCTCTTGTAGTTGGTCCCTAACCCTTGAGTATGAAGCAAATTCCTAGGATGACATTATCTTAGTTTTTGTCATGGCCAAAAGTTGAAATATTTCTCCTATGTTCCTCTGGATGTAAAAAAGTTTTGGGGGTAGGAAATACTAGGAGGTATACTCTTCTATATAATTGTTCTTTATAGGGGCTATTTCTGTAGCATGGTTAGGGAGTTATGCTTGTAGAGGAATTACCATTGAGACTATTTATTGACTTTGGACCTAGATTTGACCATTCTCCTGATTGGTTTGGAATTGAGGTATGGAATACCCATTATATGGGACTCAATAGCCCTGGTTTCCTTATGGGAAAGGAGGTATTTTATTGTTCACATAGGGGTATATTAGGGTATTATGTTCCCTCCTTGTGGCCAATATTTTATTGGTTATTAATGTAAGTAGCTTATGGGATGCATCCTTTTTGAGGTCCTTTGGAGTAGGTGGGGTAGGGGTGTGTGGGACAATGGAAATCATAGATGAGATTGAGGATTCCTAAGAGGTCATTGACTAAATATCTTAAGTAGGTTGATAAGGAGATTTTGCATTGGGATACAAAGGCATAGGTGGGTAGGGGATAGCCTTCCAATTTATATCAAATCATGTTTAGCCTAAATGGCTATTCCATAGGATTCTGTAAGGTTCCAATAGAGAATTTCCACCTTTCTATTTTACCATAAACCAGATTTTAGAATCCAAAGCTTTTAAATAGTATATGAGTACCATATTTGGAGGAGAATGTATCTCCTTGGGTATTCTATGCCAAGACTTGTGAGATTTAAGTTTAAAATCTTCTACTAGCTCCATGGGATCTCTCTTAATAGTTGATAATTATTCCAAGATTTATTCCTTGTCTGCCTTCTCTTTAAATATCTTAGCAAAAGCATTGTTGAGTTGGTCCCAACTAGCTATCAATCCATACTAAAGTATGTGATACCATTCCTAGGCCTTTCCCCTAAAACAAGTTACCAATAGTCATAGAGACATGTTTTAATCTAATATATTATTAATCATGCATAAACGTATCATATGGTTTAGATGTTCAATGTGGGCAGTGAGATATTCTCTAGTGAAATAAATGAGAGACTTTAAAGTAGACTAGGTAATATCATCGTGATGCTAATGGTGCTAGTGGACCTCTATAATTCTAGGGGGTTGGCAGAGCAACCATATTATGGCCTACAACTCCTCTTATTTATGAAATAGTTATAGGTAGTGGCAAAAATTCTTATCAAAATTCATCAACATAAAACTCGATCGAGGGTTCCTTGTCTGGATATTTTTGGGTTCTTTATTTGACTAGAGTTGTTAGGTGAATGCAGTGTTGCACTTATTGAAAGTAGGTATATTGAGGACTTTACAAAAAACTTGATCTATAATCTTTACTAGAGGCTTCTAGTGTTTTTTCTAGAGTAGAGTCACTAGGTTAGTGAGAGATGCTTCAAAAATCAAGGGTAGGCTCAGACCCTCACCAAATCTAGCCTAACTTGTTAGTGTGAGTACAAGAACAATAATGTGTCACTGGGGTTCCATTAAGTGTACCATTAAATTGTCATCATATCTAATTATCTTGATCAAAATAATTGTGCCTTGTGAGGAGCATCACAATAGGGCTATATCCGAGAGAATATGATTCAACATAATTAGGGGCCTTACAAAGTTTTTACAAGGTTATTTTCTTATTAATATGTGATTTTTATGGTTCAATTGGACTTAAAAGGGGAAAAGGGATGTGAGAGATAAAAGCAAAAAACTCAAAAAAATAAAAAGGATGGTGATGTGCCAAAATATTCACTAAGATCCCTCTACAAACCATGCCTGAATGTTATGTGCTAACAATGAACTCTTCTTCTCCCCAACATAATTAAGCATAGATGAGAGTCATCAATGTAAGCATGCATAAAGAGGTGGGTCCATAGGAAGCCACAAATGGATGATCCAAAAATTAGTGTAGGCCCCTTGCAGATACATACATCAACAAAACCTAAATCAAGTAAAGACTATAAGAACACACATACAAAAACGAGTTTACAGGAAGTCACAAATGACTGATCCAAAAATTGACATAGGTATCCATATATATATGAAAATAGTAAAATTATAGATATTTATATAGAAGTGAGGGTTTGATTTTCCCAAAATTAATTCAAGATCTAATAGCTATACAAAATAAAATGAAAGGAAATCCTACAAAAGAATACATTTGCAAGCTCATTGATATTTTTTACAGTCTATGCTATTGTTATTTATCGATTACAATAGGGAATATTTTCCTCAAAAATTACCTAAGGCTTTGACCCTCTCAACTACCTATTATGGGGATTCTAAAAATTAAATATGAACATCCTCTTCCATATCCTATATCAATATGGAGTTGCCATTGTTGCAGGTATTGTCTCCAAAATTTTTAATATCTCATCTACTTGTCCCTAAACTAAAAAGCTAAAGTATATTTGGTAAATGATTTTGTCCTTTCTTAGTAATGGCATATAATTCTAGCTCAACTACTTTTCTAGGAATATGTGCACCATTAGTTATATCTCCCATTTTGTTTTGAATATTTTCTCATTTTTGGAGCCATTGACCACTCTATCAAAATATTTCTTACCCTTTTTAGATGTTTATTCCTGATCGCTTCTAATTAGGAATTTTCCTTTCATTCAATACTTGAAGTTTTTCTAAGTCTTGATAAGTAGTTCCATTAGACGTTTTACTTTGACTGGATTTCCCAAAAACTTACAATCACTTCTTGCTCATGACTTTTTATCTTCATAGCTTACCAATGTTTTGCCTTTGTGATAAAATATTCTCCTTAATTTATTTTTAAGGAAAAGGTCTTTGAAATCCTACATAATGCAAATAAAATGATGATGACTAGATTACAATAGCTATTGTAATACTATTATGGAATCATCATAGTCCTATGCAGTATTTAAATGTGATGATAATTGCAAAGCTATTGTAATACTACTATGGAATTAGAGTAGTAGATCATACCCTATTCAGGGAAATTCCCCCTCTCCCTTCATTTGATTGTCCTTTGTTCGTTATTTGTATTATTGTATTATTTTTGGTTTGTAGTCTATGTTAGTTTTTGCTTCAAGGGTTCCATGTCCTTTTCTATGTCTCAATGTTCTTGTTTTTGACCTTGGGTTTGGGTTTAATTTGGGTCTATTATGTCTTATTTGCTCTCTAATTTGGGTTTGTAAGAGCTCTATTGATATACATTTTAGGTATTATGGCTTTTATCCCTAATATCTATCTAAGAGTTTAATTTTAATCCCTAGTTGATTTGAAAGTTTGGTTTACAAATCTAGTATGTAAGAGAAAGCATGACATTCCTTGACCCATTGGTTTGATGCCTTTTCTTCAAACATTGATTCAGGCCTTTTGATCCCTTTGTGTTGTTATTCTCTTCATGGGAAGCTTGGCAGAGGAATGGTGTTCTATTTTATTTTTTTCACCATCGATTTTACTTTTGTTTTATCAACATCTTCCTAAGCCTACAGATCATCTTTTGTTTTGTTGCAATTTTTCATTTATCCTCTTTGTCATCATGATCAAGTCTTCTTCAACTCACCAGACCTAGCTGCTTTCGATTTTGGATCCTGTGTTTTCTTCACATATTTTTCCATATTGATCATGCCATTTTTTCTCACTCAACTAACAAGCAATTGCTTTATAGGCCAAGTCCTATCCACATTGAATTTTTATTTTAGACGATGATTTCTATTCTTTATATTTTTAAGTTTTTGATCAAACAAAGTTGATTGCTATTTTTTTTGGTAGAAGCATCCTAACTATGTTATTTTATATTATTTTAGACACAAACACCCCCACTATTTTTTGTTATTTCCTCGTATTTTTTGTTAGTTTTGACTAAAGCACCCCCATTTGTTTTCTTATTTTTGACATACTAAGCTTCCCCCAACACCATTTTTTATGTTGATTTTTCCATTATTTATAGAAAGGAGTGTAGTATTTTTAGACATTGATAAATTTCTATTTTGTTCTACAACTAGCTAGAAACATCTTGAAATCATCAAATATGGTCTCATTTCCCCAACATGGCCACTCAATTTCATAGTCATAGTCTCTAACTGATATTGTCGTATCATGCTACAATTTGTTGATGTTTGCTTCATCTTTAAATTTGACCTCCTTTCAGCTGTAGCAAGATTTATTTTACCCCTTATACCTTTAGTTTCTCTACTATACATTATGATAGGATGATTATCCCTAACCTAGAGTTTCCTCAATTTCTCTCTTTCGGGCACCCTCCACCAAGTTGTGTCCTCTTGTGTGCCTACTTTGCTTAGCCTTGTTGTGGCTACTTAACCATTATCTAGATCCATGTTGCCCATCCTTCTACCATCATGGTTGCCTCCTTACCACCTACAATAAATCTAAGAAATTATAGTAGCACCCTACTTGCAAACAACTACCCATGTGGTTCTAATTTTTATGACCCCTTTTCTATGGTGATGTCCTTGCATTATTCCCATTATACCTTGATGTCTCAATGGATAAAATTATTACCCATGAGTTCTATTGCATTACCATAGAGTTTGAGAAGAATATCCACTTTTATCGCTTACCATCACCTGTTTAGTTCCCTTCGACAACAATATGTCCTCTATTACAACTTATAACTAGGGTTTGCCTAGTTCACCCTCATTGTGGAAATAAATTTGGTTGATTTTTTCCATCTAGAACCCTCCATATTTCATTTTTAACCACATTCCTCTAGCCATGTTCATCCTGGGGTCCTCACTCTACCATACAAATCAATGTGTGGCATCCATCAAATCCAAGCTAGTTTTCCTCGATGTCCAACTAGCACTTCATTGTCCCTTGTTTATGTATGCCAAGAAAACTATTATTTTGAATTGATAATAAGGGGGATTACAAGTTTTTCCATTTTGTAAATATACCTTTGAAGGCTATAATATGGGTCTTCCACAATGGAAGTCCTCTTTTAGTGAAACCGATAAAAAACTACAAATATCTTCTTTGGGTACCTTAAGGGGGAGTGGCCTTATTGCACGTGGGCTGTTGTTAGTCATGTAGATCCTTTGAACTTGCACAACCCTACAAAAATTATAAATAATTTTGAGGGCCTGTCTCAATTAGACCCCTTATAGTGAAAGATAATAAGGCTAAAAAATCTAGTCTAATGCATAATTACAGTGCTGGAAATTTATTAAAATTAGAAAAACAAAGATATTTACCCAGATCAGTGATATATTATAATATTTTGGGACTGAAATATACCCTTAGAGAGGTTTGTACTTGTTTGTACGAATCTAACTATTATATCTAGATAGAGTGAAATGATGTTGTAGAGGTTTTGCTAGTGTTTCTGGAGCTTCTTTCTATGTTGAGTCATCATCTGAACCTACAAATGAGAACAATTTAAAATGCAAAAGGAGATATTGACAAGCTCATGTGGGTGGCCATGGTGATTGATGGTGAGTGATAGTGAGTGATGGTTGAGTGCACTTGGTAGTCTAGAGTGATTTCAACAAAGTTTGGGTATGTGAGTGAGGTTTTTTAATTTTTATAGATTTTACCAAGATTAGGGGGCTAAGGTGTCCTCTGAGGTGAACCCTAAGGTGGCATGGGGTGTCATCCCTTATAAATGGACTTGGGTGAGAGAAGTCATCACCCATCCATATGCAATAAATAGGAATGGTGATGCATGAAAGTCTTCTCCCTATTATGGCATGGTGGAGGATGACTCATCCATGCTTTGAATACCTTAATGCAAAAGATATTCAAGTTTCATTTATGATATTGAATGCATATGGGGATGTGGAGGGGAGTTAACCAAGGTGAGTTGGAAGCTAGGATTTGGTGGAAGCTAGACTAGAGTGAGATTGACCATGGGTTAAATTGACCATGGGTTTAACTTTTATTATGATGTGGATTTTGACCAAGGTTAGGCTAGGATTATCTAGACTTAGATGGAGGCTAGGATAGTCAAAGGGTAGACTAGGTGAGGTGGCCATAAAATTAGGCTTAAGTCATGGCCATATGATGAACAAGGGCTAAGTGTAGAAAAGGGATTAAGTAGCCAAGGGGGCTTAGGGTGATGAATAGTGTTTTTAGGCATATAATAAAAAATTAAATGGGTTTTGCAAATTATTCTATTGTTATAATGGGATAAGATACAATGTGATATTTTTAGGTGTCTACATTTGCCCCTTTTTGTACTATGTTGTGTGAAAACATGATGTAGTGTAAAAATGTATAACACCATATTGGTGGTTGAATGTGAGAAAGGTGAATTGATGATGGGTAATTATGGTTAAGAGAAATGAATTAATGATGGGTGACTACAGTTTGAACCATGACTAATTATGATTGATTATAAGGAATATGAATTGAAGGAGAATGGTTATAGATGATTATGGATTTTTGACATGCCACAATGATTTATTGAATAAGTAGATGGAAGATTATCTTGAGTCATGATAAATGTAAGATGCCCCAAATTGAAGAGATTATACCCAAAATTATTCCAGAATAATAATGCATAAATTAAATAACTCAAAATAAAATAACAACTCACAAAATACATGCACATAAAACACACAAGATTTATCCTGGTTCACCCAATATGGGCTACGTCCAACAAACAAGAGCCACACCTCCTCTTCTATTATTGTTCACCTTACCCGTAATGGGACATTACAATAAATATAAAGGAAACTCTTACAACCCTAAACCACAATGTGGTATTAGAATACCATGGGCACAATACCATGGGCTAAAACCACCCACACCCACCAACCACCGAAATCTTGAAAACCGCTCCACAAATCACTTCGAAAAAAAGGGAAAATTTAATAGGCCTTATTTATCTGTTATCTATTAGTTACAATGGTTGTCCTTGTTTGGAAAATTTTTACAGTTACTGTAACCACGTGATTCTTTGCAAGCTTAGATATTTTACTAGCACTAATGAATAATCAACTTCACGTTTGGTATTTCTCTATCAGACCTTTTGAAAAATCAATCATCCTATTTTGGATCGAAAATTGTGGATCAAATTTTCCATTTGACTAATCTGAATGAACTAGGTTCTATAATAATTTTGTGGAGGAAATCTTATCCAAGTAGGTTTTATAGTATACAATGAGTGAATATTTTTTCTTATATGAATTATGCCAAATAATGATTTTGGGATCAGTAGAAGATGAAAGGGTTTTTAGTGCTTTATCTTTTATCAAATATAGAGTTTGTAACAGATTGGATACAAATTTAGAAAATTATTTAAGAATATATGTCTCATATTATGAAGTGGATAAGTATCTATATGACAAAGCTTTGGCATATTGGAAATCCCTAGAAGACAAAAGAGGTATCACAAATATTCATGATAATGAAGATAATGATACTTGCATTGATCAAATTTTAGAAACACAAGGATCAACTATGCATGATTTTGGACAAACTGATAAGTGTTTGTTTCAGCTTCCTCCACTATAATTTTTGCAAGATTTTGTTAACTTATTTTTGCATTCTTGATTTTATAAACAAAATATGTTGATAAATTTTTTTGTTCCATATTATTATTTTGGTGTCAAATTTTATAAATGATATCATAGACTTTTTAAGAAAATTATATGTTATATTTGATTTTTGTTGTAAACATTTGATTTTGAAATATGGTAACTATATTGGCACAAGTTTGAATTTGTACAAAGATATAAAATAAAACAATTACCTAAAATTGTATGACATATATTTGCAAAAAAAATTTTCATTAATTTGAATAATATTTCATTACATCACATTTTACAAAAATATTGAACCTTTTACAAAAATCAAATGTGCTCTTGGCGAATGGTTTCATAGCTCTTACAAAAAGATATAAAACAAAACAATTATCTAAAATTGTATGACACATATTTGCAAAATAAATTTTCATTAATTTGAATAATATTTCATTACATCACTTTTTACAAAAATAGTGAACTTTTAGCCCACTTTCACACTATTACACTACAAGGCCTGAAGCAAATCATGCCTCTAAAGAAGTATCAGATGCTATCATTATTGCTAGATTAGGCTCACTTTGCACATGAATCTAATCAGCAACATCTGGTGGTAGAGCACCAAATTTAATAAGGCTCTTCTACATTATCTTAAAACTTGAGATCAATGTCCTTTCCTCCCTGATAGGATATTCTTTAGATGTTGATAATTCTTTTTCCTTTTTGCTTAAGCAATATATCAGGATCCAAATTATGCAAAATTATAATCCTCATGAATGCATTATTCTTTCTAATGGTGTAAGCTAAGTGTTCCTTCAATTGTATCACTTTGTATAGATTGTCCTTGGTAGTGTTCAAATAAACATTGAGGCTCTCAACCTGTTTCTTCAGGTTTTCAAAATTGGACTGCAAAATAAATAAATTGTAATATATTAGTTATAAATTGTTATAAAAATAAATAAATTGATAAACACAAAATTAGTAGAACTTACATCATTAACTACTTTACCATAGCCCATTGATTATAATATGCCTAGGCTTCGGTATTTAGATTCTCTAACCTATTTAAAAGAATATTTAAAATTTCATCATTATGTACACTAGTGGTCATTACATTTCTAGATTGAGCTTGATCTAACAAAGCATCAAGATTTTTTGGTTCTTGTTCAAGCTCTTGAATTAAATATTTTACCTGATACTCCTAATTTCTTAACACAAAGATGTTAACTAATAGAATATCTTTAACGGTGGTATCACAATTATCGGCCAATAGAATAGTTTGTGGAAATTTCAATTTGTGGTCATTAGAAAGAGGAACAACATCATTAGTTTCTTGTGGAGGGGAAGATCTCCCAGAAGTTACCACTACCTATTTAGCTTCCTCTGCTTCTATCTGTTATTGTGTACCATGAAGCACATCAGCTGCTTTAAAAAACTCAGGCTTGCTTCCTTGAAAAAGATAATCCTATTCAAGACGAGGATTTTATAATTTTGATAAGCCATGCAAAATAGACATTCCAATTGAAATATTTGGAATATCGAACGGTATTTTTGTACATGTTATTTCCAAACTCCTTGCAAAAAATAGTTGCTTCCTATGCATATATTGTTGATCCTCATCTGTTGTGAGTGCGACGAAGGTGGTGGTGGCATCATTTGTTATGTGTGCGAAGCTGATTGAACAGGTGCTCCTACAAAAAATAAAAAAAAATATTATAAAATTTTGTTAAAAATAAAGAAGTAAATTCAATTTACTATGTTCTAACCAATGTAGTTTAATTGATTATACTAGATGACGATTTTGAAGGGTGTGCATCACGTTGCCCTAAAAACATAACAAAAAATATAAATAAATCTATCAATAAAATAAACCTAATGAAATAAACTACACTAAAACATCTGTAAGTGTCACATTACATTTTGAAGTTTGGCTAACTTCTTCGAGATTTATGTGCACTTTATGTGCAACTAATAAAGTAGTAGGATGAGGAAGAGGGGATGCAAAAGACCTTAAGCATTTGTGAGATCTTATGAGTTGTTCTTGCTTTGAATGACTGTCAAAATCTCCAATGGCCTCTGGTAGAATTCCCCTCATTACAAGCTCTCTTTTAGAAGAAGAAGATGTTGCTTTTTTTGCATTTAAGTAAAGATTACATTAGTATCAAATAAGCACTATTTCAAAATAAATGTTAATAAAAATTTACATTTTACTTACACCTCTTCATCAATCAATCCAATTATCCTTAGTTTTGTGTGGAGTAAGGTGGGCACCATGGTATTTTGTAGATTGTAGTATGCTTCATAAAAAAATCAAGAAGAAAATTGGTCATGGGAACAACTGTCCCATTGTTTGAGTGGGTATTGTTCAAACCATATTTAATTTTGTTGTATATATAGGTTGACTAGTCAATTTTTTTGTGTGCTAGACAATGCACCAAATACATCGATCCCCATATTGGAATATCAATTGACCTCCCCTACATAATAATACGTTCTTGGAAGAACTTGATAATCGCACGAAGAATGACATGTGTGTTGGCAGTTTTGACACCATGCCACATTTAAATTTTTGATCAAAAATTTTGTTGAACAATTTTATTGTAAAATCGACAAATTATAATGAAAAATATTTCTGCTTTCTCTCATTTGTATTGTGCTAATTAATTTTGGTTTTGATCCTCCTTTAATTTACATGTGCGTTATGCCAGGAAATGATGGATTTTAAGACAAAATTAATGTTAATTTGGTTAAAATAAAATAGCAAAAATTAACCATTACAGTTGGCAATTTTTGGGCATTGGTGACATTGGTTTTAATCGAACATGAGGGCGATCACTGGGTAGAAAGTGAGTTCACCCTAAATATGGGGTGAAAACTTCATTCACCCCATTTTGGGGTGAACGCTATGTTAAAATGAGAATAGGTTCCAAAACAAGCCAAGAAAACTTTTGCCCCAAGAGAGGGGTAAAAATCTCTGTTGCCTCTCCTTGAGGTAAAATTATGGCTTCTAGAGCAAGTTCATGGTGGACCCGATGCTAAGGTTCAAAAGTGTATATTTGAAGTATGTTCGCTTCAAATGTGGTGCGACACCACCATTCACCTCACTTTTGGGTGAATATTATTTTAAAAGGCGTCGTGGAAAAGTTAATAGGGGTTTCACCCCAAGTGAGAGGTGACACTCCCATTTGCATTTCCTTGGGGTGAAAGCACAAGACCAAGGGGAAAAAATGCAAAGGTGTTTTGAAGCATTAAGGTGCAAAATAATAACAAGCAAAAGCACAATGATCCCATTGGAAATCATGTATGTAGGACTCGATTTTGGTCACTGTGGCCAAAAGTATTTGAAAAAGGGTTGTCACCCCTCTTGCAAGGTGAAAGCTCCATTCACCTTTTCACAAGGTGAACATATGATGGAAATACACACAAGCATTAGGTGGAGAATTCAAATGTGTGTTCACCCCAAGAGAGAGGTGAAACTCTTTGTCACCCCTCTCTGGGGTGAAACTATAAGTGCAATATGAAATGACCCATGGTGGGGCCCGATTTGAAATAAAGAAAGGTAAAAGGTGTTGCCGCCCCAAAGGAAGGGTGAAAAATCCATTTGCCCCTCTTTGGGGTGAAAGTATTTAAAATAAAAATAAAAGGAGCACGACAACACAGTTGAAAAGTCAAAAGGGCTTTCACCCCAGACAAGGGGTAAAACCCCCTTGCACCTCTCATTGGGACAAAAGCACATTACAAGGCTTTCCAAAGGCAAGTCATGGTTCCTGCTTGTGAGAAAATTAAAAATATTTTTTAAAAGAGTTTCACCCTAAAGACGGGGTGAAATACTCATGCACCTTGCCTTAGGGTGAACATATATTTTGAATAGAAGCATGTCATGACAATTTGGGAGAAGGATAATCAACATGATTTGTAGGGTGCTAAGGTGTAAATTCAAATACATGTACAAAATCATGTTTGTTTCTTTTGAGGTTAAAGGAAGAAATAACAAGGTGCCAAAAGTATTGTAAGTTAAAAGTGAGTCCACCCTCAAGAGGGGACGAGATCCATTATCGCTTTTCCTGAGGGGTAAAACTAAATTATATTTGTTTTTCAAAGTGCGGGTATGCACTCTAGTGCTCCAAACAAAGGAATAAATGAAGGGAGGAGTCCTAGATGATGAAACGAAGATAAATTTTCCGGTATAATATTTGTGATAAAATGGAAATATGAATAGGGTGTTGTCATCCAAACTTGATATTAGAAGAATTTTTGCTACGTTTTTAGGCAAAATCATTTTCAAGTATCCAAGGAGACTTTTCAAAGGTTCCTAGACCAAAAAATGAAGGGAATTTTTTTTTTGTGGGTGGAAAACATCCCAAAAGGGATGCCACTTTTGGGTAAGACCCAAGGAGGTAGGGGTATCCATAAAATGAATGGAATTTAATTATTGAAGCAAAGGAGACTATATTTGTTGGTTTCATGCTGAAAAGGGTGCAGGATTAAATACCATAGGGTGATTTTCATAAGTCCCGAGATATTCCCAATCTACTTCACCTCTTTTCAAAGCAATACTCAGGGATGGTGGAATTCCTTGACAAAGGTGAATTTCCAAGGCACAATGGAGGTACCAATTCAATGACCATATTTGCAATTTTTTATGCATCGATGCCTAAAATTCCTGATTTCCCAAGAATTTCTCCTTAAAATCTGGATTGTCACAACAGAAGAAATATTTTCAAGGATTTTTGAGAAGGAGATTCCTCTTGCTAGTTTCTGATCCATGGAAATTTTGTCTTTTGTGTATCAACTGAAAATACTAAGCATTTCAACGTAATAAAGGAGGATAGACACTCTATAGATAAACACTTCAAGTTTTCTTTGTAAATAGAAGGAACCTAGATTTTGATTCTGTGAATGATTTTTGTATGTGATTTATTTCTACTTTAATTATTTCTATTTTATATTCATGTCTATTATCTGCTTAGTTTAAATTCTACATCTGGATTTAAATACTGCTGGTGAGGGAGTGAGTACTAGAATGCAACTCTAGAAGTTATCTCCACAAAATTGTAAGTGGATTCTTCACCTTCTTTCTGTTCTATGCTACTATAATGCTTGATTTGAATTCCTACTGCTAGTCTGTCCACAATCCTACATATTATGGCATGTGGCTATATTTCCCATCTCTTTCCATTATTTTCATTTTTTTCCTCAACTCTAAGCTTAAAACGGGTGTAGGAATAGTAAGGGAGTCAATGCTCTCTAGAGATTGGCCCGAAGGACATTTCTCTCCTTCAAAATTTCAATGTTGGCCATGTCTAGGGTGCACAAACGCATGTTTTGTATTTTAGGTAGATATTTGACCAACAATTTTTGGCACGCCCGGTGGGACTTTCAAAAGTTCCACTTTCAATAGTATTGAGGTTTGATGTTCACCGTTCACCTTCGTATCGTATTATTAGAACATCTAGTGACTCAGCTATACCCAAAAGCCTTTAAACATGAATTTAGCAAAAGCTATACTTCATGATCACAAGATCGAAGGCCAAAAACCCCTAAAACCTCGTTGAGTTCTTTGATATTGACACCCAAAAATTAGAACACCCCAGATTAGTCACACCGACTCCTACATCACCCGTAACATCTTCACAGATAGCTGGTGTGTTTTTTGTTCCTTCAAGTCCAGCTAGTAAGCTACTAGTGTTCCTCCACCTCAAGCAAACCCTATGGTTAATATGGCTTAGAATATGCCACCACAACCACCAAAGTAGTTTCCAACATGGAATAGCTCAGGAGCTTAAAATATTCAATCACAAAATCCAGTCCCTCATGCAACATTGAAGGCTTTTCCCACCTATGATGGTACATGTAAAACTACATATGATCATGTCCAGGACATGGCTTCTTTGACGATAATTCACAACATCGCATATGAAGATATTATGGTAAGATTACTTGTATTGTCTCTTAGAGGGAAGTTGCTGTATTGGTACCAATATTTTCCATCCGCTACTATCACCACATGGGACCAATTGATAAAATTGTTAATTAAGAATTTTCATGAGCAAGCTGATCCTTTTTCCCTGCTATATCAATTCACAAACATCCAAAGGCATCCACAGGAGAAAATAGTGGACTTCAACATTAGGTTCACTCGAAGTTGGTAGAGAGTTCTTGATGGTCTACGACTCACTCATGAGCAAGCCGTATTTTACTATCTTCGAGCCTTCAACTCCGACAATGTTATGGCCATCAAAAAAGCCAATATCAATATATTTCCAGATTTGTATACACAAACACAAAAGGTCGAGGTAGATTTGATTGCCATAGGTAAGCTACCACCAAGGATAACAATGTCTATTCTTCCTAATCTTCCATAGCATCTGTACTCTAGTGCATTTTCAAAGCCCATGTCTTCTATGTATCTTGTTCCTTCATGGAAATCGAGTTTGTCTCAAATTGCATCAGTTCTAGTTTCACAACTTCCTACTCCAAACATTCCATAATTACCTGCACCAACTGTTCCACAGTTACCAGCCCTAGTCTTGTTCCCGATGCTACCAAACCCACCTATTCCATTGTTGTTACAACCTTCCCTAGCACCCTAAAATCCTGACCTATAAGATAAGGTATTGAAGGAGTTGCAGTTTATCAATTTGATGGTTAGGATAATGTCAAATGAAATCACGACCATTAAGAAGAAGCAAGTTGAAGTTGACTTTTGATCAAGGAGATTTCAGATGTCACCAATTACTAGAGAGCAATCAAATTTGGTTAGCAAGGGTGTGGAACGAAGCACAACCATGTTGGCAAATGAAGAAGCTAGTATATCGGAGTGGACATATTGGTGCTCTACTTGTAATGATCCTCATGGAGAAGATACGTGCATGGTTTTTTCAAACTATGTACTAATATTAGCAAAAAGTTTGACTGGTGGGAAAATAAATATGATAACAAAAGTTGATCATAATTTTATGGTCCCTTCCTTGAAGTAAGTTTTATTTCTTACAAGGGTTGGGAATAAGTTGGTAACTATTGATCCAGCAAAAATGGATCCATTGAAGGTCCTCATTGAACAAAAGGGACAAGGTGAATAGAGACAAACGCAAGTGAAAGAACCTATCGCAACAACTAAACAATAAGATTTTGTCTTGTAGAAGGATCTATTGCCCAAGCAAGCCCAAGAAAAGTTGTAAGCAAAGGTATCAACTTCAAAACCTATTGCTGATCAAGTACAAACTGAGGTGAAGGAACAAGTCAAAGAGTGCCTCAAGTACTCATCATTGACCAAGCATCAAAGGGTAGAAGCTACTAAGCAATACCGAAACAAATATAAGCCAGTTGGTGAAGTGAAATACTTTGGTATCATTGACTATAATATCATTGAATAAATGAAGAGAATCCCTACGAATGTGGGTTTGTATGATGCATTGCGACTCCCTGGATAGGTTGATCTATTGCAAGAGTCTCTCAAGTTTGTGAAAGATAAAAGGAAAAAGCTCACCCAGAAAGTTAGTATAGACACTAATAACTTCTACCACCAGTAAGAATAGACCTCCCCATTCTACCTCTCTCAGAATGGAAGGATGAATCGTGCATAATTACATGATCGATTTCGGTGCTATGACTACTGTCATGTCAAAGGCAGTATGTGAGGTCATGGTGATGGAATATACAAGGAGCAGTTCGGGTGTCTTACAGTTGGATGGGACCCCATTCAAGATCGTGGGTGTGACTAAAGACATTCCCATTTTTCTACACAACATGCCATAGATCACTGTTATTCAAGAAGTAGTGGTAGTCGACCTGGAATCATACTTCAGCATGTGTCTTGTTAGTCTCACAATGACATTGAGAGGGGGGGTGAATCACTGTAGCTATTTTAAAACTTAAATCTTCAAATCTTAAAGTCGAAACAATGAAAACTTAAAACCAAATAAAGCAAGTATAACAAGATAACATCACACAAAACAAGATGTATCGAGGTTCACTGATTTGGCTACATCCTCAAAATGATTGTTTGGACTCCCATCCAGATCCAGCCTTTGCAAAGCACCAACTTTAAGACTAATTTACTAGCACCCAGTGGAAGGAGCACCAACCCTTGATTTATCTGCACCAACAGAAAGGAGCACCAACCCCTGATTTATCTGCACCAACAGAAAGGAGCACCAACCCCTCTACCAAGCACCCACTTGATTTTGATATTGATAATAAAATGACATATATGAATCTTCTCTTCTCACAAAAAAATTAAATGTTCTCTTAGCTCGTTCTGTCAATTTCTAAACGCTTTCTGGGTATTGTGCAGAACTCTGTTTATAACCTTCTCTCAAAATTTTAGCCAAAACTGATATCGTATGAGAAAGTTATGCCCAAAATACTAAAGTGATGTTTTTCACCTTTTTCCCAAAAACACGGATTTTCACTCTTTATTTTTCTCCACACACTCTTCTCTCCGCACAAAATAAAATCACACTCTTCAATAAAACACTTCTAACTTAAATGCACACACTTGCATTCCTTTTTACTTTTCACTTTCTCCAAAGATATTTATTTAATGAAACTGCTTAAAATAATATAACTCCTTTTTTTTTATATTGAGAAGACATTTCATCAAACACGTCACATGCAAAGAATTGACACCTTACTCGTTCTCATACTTCGGAGCCACGTGACAACTAAAACCAAAAACAAAATATGATCTATTTGATGCCTTGAAGGTGTAACAACACTGAAACTGAAACTCTGGCGACTCTTCAAGGTCGAAACGGCCAACTAAAGGATTTTTCCCAAGTGGCACAAATTGACATAAAAGAGACCTGCAACATTTTTGCAAAAATCATAACTCTCACCTCGTAACTCGATTTTATCTAAAATTTGAAAGGTAGAATCTTTGCAAAACTGAATATGTACAAACAAAAACTCACTGCCTAACTCCTTATGGTTCGCCTGTACCACTTCCACAAAAACTACTACTGACACACTTTTTCAAAAAAAGAGCATTTTTGTGACAGTCTTGCAACATTTGTAAAATTCGTCTT
Organism: Wollemia nobilis; assembly: GCA_028583015.1. NCBI lineage: Eukaryota > Viridiplantae > Streptophyta > Pinopsida > Araucariales > Araucariaceae > Wollemia > Wollemia nobilis. The sequence goes on along the minus strand of JAQPPZ010004624.1, from coordinate 12,585,667 downwards.
GTTTTTACGTTTTCGTTGAAATTTTGAAAAAATGTTATTAAAGATAATGACCACCTCCAGTTCAAAATTTTCTGCATAAATCCTTACGGTTTGTTCGCAGTGCTTCTGACAAAACCTGCACTTTTTCAGCCTGTACAACCACTTGCCAAATCATCCGCCAAGATACCGAAAACATCACCAATCACTCCAAACACTGTGATGACATCTCCAATGCTGTTATGGACTATTTCCTGACATGCTGGCATGTTCCAAACTGATCCATCCTATCCAACTGTGCCCGTGGCGACTTTTGCAACTTTTTTACTATTTTGTTGCTTTGACAACTTTTTGACGATTTTTTCAACTTTTGCAAATTTGCACAAACAACCTTTAACAACTTCACCCAAACATAAAAAACATCCTCATAAGAATTTAACATCACTGTACATACTATGAATAACCTCTGAAATCCTATCCACTGCATCAACCGATCTATCTGATCTGTGTTGACAACAATGACAATACTGTCATTGCACCTTGCTCAACAATCTCCCCCTTTGGAATTGTTGGCAACACACATGCAATTTTCTATAACTCTTCTCCCCCTTTGACAACAATACCAAAGGGCTGCTGCAAACTCCCCTTGAGTCCATGCACAACATTCTCAAGCAAAAATTATTACACTTAGCAAAAATCACAAACATGAGCAAAAAGATAAAAAAATACACAAATGCTCCCCCTGAGAATGTGGTCCCGATAGCTAGTTAATTCTTGGAAAGCGTGACCACTCCAAATTTATTACGAAGGTACTCAAAGACTTCCTTGGGCAACGGTTTTGTGAAGATATCCGCTACTTGCTCTGTTGTTGGAACAAAATCCAACTTAACCTCACCTTCCCCAACTTTCTCCTTCAAAAAGTGATACCGGATAGCAATATGTTTTGTGCGAGAATGCATAACCGGATTCTTTGAGATATTAATGGCACTAGTGTTATCACACTTAACTGAAATTGGCTCACTGAAGTTAATACCAAGATCTTTCAGGGTTTTTTTTCATCCGTAATACCTGCGTACAACACGTTGTCGTTGCAATATATTCTGCCTCTACTATGGATAAGGAGACTGACTCTTTTTTATTACTGTGCCATGCGACCAACCTATCTCCAAGATATAATGCACCTCCATTGGTACTCTTTCTGTCATCTACACATCCTGCCAAATCTGCATCTGAATATGCAATAATGGTGAAGTCCTTACCTTTCGGATACCATAACCCATACTCCATAGTACCCTTGAGGTACCGAAGAATCCTCTTCTCTGTTGTCACATGAGTCTCCTTGGGACTAGCCTGAAATCGTGCTACCATGCATACTGTCTACAAAATATCTGGTCTAGTAGCTGTCAAGTATAGTAAGCTCCCAATCATAGATCTATACATGGTTTGAACAACATGTGGAGATTTGTCATCCTTGCTCAACTTGCAACCTATTGTCATGGGAGTGCTAACTGGCTTACAGTCCTCCATTGTGAAATTTTTTAGCATGTCTTTCACAAATTTTAATTTGAGAAATAAATATGCCCTTCTCATTTTGATTAACTTGCAACCCAAGAAAATACGAAAGTTCACCAATCATTGACATTTCAAATTCATCTGCATCTTATTTGCTAAATCTTTACATGACTCATCTTTGCTATTGCCAAATATGATATCATCTACGTATACAACAAGAACAATAAGATGGCCATTTTCTGTTTTGACATACAAATTACTATCCACCATACCTTTCTTGAACCCTTGTTAAGTAAGATAGTTTTCTAGCCTTGCATACGATGCTCAGGGTGCCTGTTTTAAGCCATATAATGCTTTATTCAACTTGCAAACCAAGTTGGGATCATCACCAAGTTGGAAACCATCTGGCTGCTCAATATAAACCCCTTCTTCAAGTTTTCCATTCAAAAATGCTGATTTCACATCCATTTGATAAACTTTGAAATTCTTGTAAACTGCTAAAGCCATAAACATTCTAATTGCCTCTAGTCTAGCCACAAGTGCAAAGGTTTCCTCAAATTCAATACCTTCAACTTGTGCATAGCCTTTACATACCAATATTGCTTTATTCCTGACTACCTATCCGTCTTCATTCAATTTGTTTTGAAAGACCCATTTAGTACCGATTATATTTTTATTTGCAGGTCTTGGTACTAACTCCCAAGTTTTGTTTTTCTCGATTTGATCTAATTCTTCATTTATTGCATTCATCCAAATTTCATCTTTGCTTGCGTCAACAACATTTTTGGGCTCAATGCTGGATAATAGAGAGTAGTTACTTACTACTCTTCTTCTTGTCTGAACACCAACTATGGGGTCTCCAATTATTTGCTCTCTAGGGTGATCTTTCTGCCAGCTGCCTGTTTTGAATTTCTTATTTTCTTCCACTTCTGAATAACTGTTTGAATCATCTGAGTCAATTTTTTATTTCTTTTTTCTCATCTCCTTCAATAACCTCTTCATAAATTGGGTATTTCTCTTCATAGCTAATTACTCATTCCCTACCTTCATCAACTTTAACATCGACACTATCCACAATTTTCCTTAGCCTCTTGTTGTAGCATTTGTAAGCTTTGCTTTTTGACGAATAGCCAAGAAAAATACCTTCATCCGCTCTATATTCAAACTTACCAAGGTTTTCTTCAGTTCTTTTGATGTAAAACTTGTTGCCAAAAACTTTAAAGTATCTTGTTGTTGCATTTTTACCGAACCACAACTCATAAGGAGTTTTGCTTTCATGCGTCCTCAACATGCACCTATTTTGGATGTATACCGCAGTATGAACTGCCTCTTTCTAAAATCTGTTTGCTACTTTGCTCTCAGTCAACATAGTCCGTGCCCTTTCCTACACTGTCCTGTTCTTTCTTTCTACCACACCATTCTGCTGAGGTGTCCTAGCTGCTGAAAACTGTCTCTTAATACCATATTTTTCACAGTACTCTATAAAATCCTCTAAAATGAACTCTCCTCCTCTATTTGATCTTAAACATTTAATCCTTTTTCCTATTTGATTCTCAACTTGGTTTTTGAAAACCTTGAACATCTCAAAAGCTTCTGATTTATGCTTCAAAAATAGTACCCATGTCATCCTGGAATAGTCATCTATATACAACATAAAATATTTGTCACCATTTATGCTTTGCATTCTCATGGGTCCACATAAATCAGTATGTATTAGTTCCAAAGGTTTTCTTATGTAGTACTCTTTTGTTTTAAATGAGACTCTAGTTTGCTTCCCCTTTTGGCATGAAGAACAAATGCTATTTGATGGTTTTCCAATGGTAGGAATATCTCTCAGTGCCTTTTTTGAGCTGATTTTTACTAGATTGTCAAAACTGATATGACAGAGCCTCTTGTGCCACAACCAATTTTCTTCTTCTCGTCCAATCAAGCAAATCGCTTTTGAAGTCTCGAGAGACCGTACAGGTTGCCAGATGTCCTCGATCTAGTTGCTATCAACTTTCCACTGTTTGCTTTTCCGACTTCACAACCTTGCTTCTTAAAAATCACTTCATGACCTCTATCACAAATCTGACTTATGCTCAACAAGTTATGCTTCAAACCAACCACAAACAAGACTTCTTTTGACTTGATTTTTTTGTCACTGATCTTAACTGAATCTTTTCCAACTATCTTAGCTCCATTATTATTTCTAAATTTTACTGAACCACCTTCATATTACTGTAACTTCTCAAATTATGTTTGTCACCTGTCATATGACTGGAGCATCCACTATCAAGTATCCATGGTGCAGATTTATTTTGTGCTTTAAATGTTGTTTGTATGATCGGGGATTCCTTTTCTTCCTTAGATCGCTCTTTTTATTTCCACTCCGGTTTGATTGCAGTTTTGGGCTCTTGTTTTGACTTTTCTTTTTCAGTAGCTTGTGCATGTTTTTTGGGAAATTTTCTATTTTGTCTCATTCCATTTGGTTGAAATTTTCTTCCCCGAAATTGATTTGATGCAAATGTACTTCGACAATTTCTTGCAATGTGCCCAAAATTATGATAGTTATAACATTCTACTCTGCATAATCCATCAAAGGTGAAAAAACATTTCTACTGGTAAAATTCCTTGGTCCTACATTATACTTGCAATCTGAAATCTTATGTCCATAACCATTGCATTTGAAACAATAACCAGAAAATATATGATTGAACCTAGGTGATGGTCTTTGCCATGTTGTCGTAGGAGCCATAAATATTCTTATTCTTTGATGTGTGACATTGGTGAATCCATCATTGTCAATTCTCCTTTCGTGCCTTGCATTATTGCTTTCTTTTGCATGAGTCATTTTTTCTTGATCAACCTGTTTATTATCTTCATTCTTTATGGATTCTTCATTTATGGCCTTTGATCCATTTGATGATTCTCCTTCGTCAAAGCCCAAACCAAATTTGATGCCTGTAGTCTTTTGGTTATTTATGATCTTATCCAACTTCATGGAATTTTCTTCACGTTTGTGATAACAACTAATTTTACGATTCATCTCTTCTATCTGCATCCTTAAACCAACAGTCTCTTCTTCTAGCTTGCTACAATAATCTATTTTCATGGTTATTTGCACTTCGAGATCTTTAGATATTTTATTGGATTCTTCTATCTGTACTTTCAAACTGGTTATGATTTCATTTGCATCCTCAAGATTTCTTGAAATTTTCTTATTCTTTTTTCTTTCTATCTTCAATTCATCCAGAGCTACAATTAGTTCCTCTTCCAAATTTACTTCTGCATCAATTTCTTCATCACATTCCTATTCTTTTTCTGTTTTTTCTTCTTTGAGTGCCATGAAAAGAGCTTCACCTGTTTCCTTTTTAGAATCCTCACCGGAGCTATCTTTTGATGAATTGACATTCTTGGAGATGAAACTTTTCTTCTTGAAGTTGCCTTTTCTGAATTTTGTTTTTTTATTCCAGTTACTTCTTTCTTGGTGTGATCCTTCATCACTTTTGTTCTTCTCATTAAGTGGACATTTAGTCGCAAAATGCCCAACGCCTTCACAATTGAAACATTTAAACGATAACTTTCCTCTGTATTTTCCTTTTCCCCTTTTTAGTTTTCGAACAAAGTTTGCTTCCATTTCATATGATGTCTCTTATTCCTCGGATTCTTGTTTTGCTTTCATATTTTTATGGGCTTTAAAAGCAGCTTCTCTGTCCGTGGGTTTAGATTTTTCTATTCTCATCTCATATGCAGTCAAAGAACCATGCATCTCATCCATACTAAAAGAATTTAGATCTTTAGCTTCTTCTATAGCTAAAAATTTAGAATAAAATCTTTGGGGAAGAGATCTTAATACCTTTTTCACGATGATAGAATCTTTGATTTCCTTGCCGAGTCCTCTAATCGCATTAATGACTTCATTAAATCTCAACATATATGCCTCTATGTTCTTATCGTCATTCATATTTAATACTTCGAACTGAGTTCGATGTGTTTGTAACTTGGCCTCCTTGATCTTAACGTCTCCTTCATGAATGCTCCTCAGTTTGTCCCATATTTCTTTTGCCATTTTATAACCCATAATATTTACCACTTCACTATCCACTAATCTGCACATGATAGCATTCTTCAATTTTGAGTCATTCTCAAACAGTTTCTTACCGGTAGCATCGGTTGGAGAAGTGGTGGGTATTGTGTATCCACTATCTACTAAATCTCAAATGTCATATCCCAAAGCACAAAGATATGTCTACATCCTGAGTCTCCAAAATGCGTAATTAGTTCTATCAAAAAATGGTGCTTTGTTTGATGAGAAGCCTTCACCACTTGCCATTGTGTCACTTCCAAGATCACCTTATCCGGTTAATCTTGTTCAGAAACCTTGCTCTGATACCAATTGTTAGTTTCACAATGACACTGAGAGGGGGGGTGAATCAGTGTAGCTATTTTAAAACTTAAATATTTAAGACTGACAAGAGAACATCACACAACACAAGATGTATCGAGGTTCACCGATTTGGCTACATCCTCAAAATGACTGTTTGGACTCCCATCCAAATCCAGCCTTTACAAAGCACCAACTTTACAATCAATTTATCAACACCCACTGGAAGGAGCACCAACCCCTGATTTATCTACACCAATAGAAAGGAGTACCAACCCCTGATTTATCTGCACCAACAGAAAGGAGCACCAACCCCTCTACCAAGCACCCACTTGATTTTGATATTGATAATAAAATGACATATATGAATCTTCTTTTCTCATAGAAAAATTGATCATTCTCTTAGCTCGTTATGCTAATTGCTAAACGCTTTCTGGGTATTGTGTAAAACTCTGTCTATAACCTCCTCTCAAAATTTCAGCCAAAATTGATATCGTATGAGAAAATTATGTCCAAAATACTAAAGTTATGTTTTTCACCTTTTTTCCCAAAAACACAGATTTTCACTCTTTATTTTTCTCCACACTCTCTTCTCTCCGCACAAAATAAAATCACACTCTTCAATAAAACACTTCTAACTTAAATGCACACACTTGCATTCCTTTTTACTTTTCACTTTCTCCAAAGATATTTATTTAATGAAACTGCTTAAAAAAATATAACCCCTTTTTTTTATATTGAGAAGGCATTTCATCAAACACGTCACATGCAAAGAATTGACACCTTACTCGTTCTCATACTTCGGAGCCACGTGACAACTCAAACCAAAAAAAAATATGATCTATTTTATGCCTTGAAGGTGTAACAACACTGAAACTCAAACTTTGGCTACTCTTCAAGGTCGAAACGGCCAACTAAAGGATTTTTCCCAAGTGGCACAAATTGACATAAAAGAGACCTGTAACGTTTTTGCAAAAATCATAACTATCACCTTGTAACTCGGTTTTATCTAAAATTTGAAACGTAGAATATTTGCAACACTAAATATGTCCAAACTAAAACTCACTTCCTAACTCCATACGGTTCGCTTGTACCACTTCCACAAAAACTGCTACTGACACACTTTTTCAAAAAAGAGCGTTTTTGTGACAGTATTGCAACGCTTGTAAAATTCACCTCGTTTCTTCATTTTTGTTGAAATTTGGAACACATGTTCTTGAAGATAACGAACACCTTCAGTTCAAATTTTGCTGCATAACTCCTTATGGTTTATTCACAATTCTTTTTACAAAACCTGCACTTTTTCAGCCTGTACAACCACTTGCCAAATCATCCGCCAAGATACCGGAAACATCACCAATCACTCCAAAAACTGTGCTGACATCTCCAATGTTGTTCTAGAATATTTAATGACATGTTGGCATGTTCCAAACTGATCCATCCTGTCCAACTGTGCCCGTGGCGACTTTTGCAACTTTTTGACTATTTTGCTGCTTTGACAACTTTCTGACATTTTTTCAACTTTTGCAAATTTGCACAAACAACCTGTAACAACTTCATCCAAACATCAAAAACATCCTCATAAGAATTTAACATCACTGTACATACTCTGAATAACCTCTGAACTCCTGTCCACTGCATCAATCGATCTATCTGATTGTGTTGACAACAATGACAATACTGTCACTGCACCTTGCTCAACATGTCTTTTGAGGGAATTTACAACAAAGCTTGGAGGATATATTTCTTTGGATTATTCACATATGGATATTCCTTTTAAGGGAAGGATAAAATGGATCTATAATGAAAAGCCTTTCATTTTTCACATAAAAATACTTGAGGAAGAAGAAAAGCCCATAGGCGCAGTCAATACGATAATAGAAGTGCAAGAAGTGGAATTGATGGAGAAAGCTCTTGGTGAGCTCCGTATGGAAGATAAATTTTTATTGATAGATTTTAATGCAATGGTGGATACCAATATCGATTGTTACACCATAACCAAATATGAACAGATTGAAGCAGAAGCTTCTAGCTCCCAGTACCCTGTCTCTGATCAATTATGGAAGTTATATTTCGATGGTGCAAGATGCAAGAATGGTGCAGGAGCTAGGATTGTTCTTTTTTCTCCTTTGGGATTACAAAAAACCTACTCATATCGGTTAACTTGGAGTTGTACAAAAAATATCGCTGAATATGAAGCATTATGCCTTGGTCTGAAGACAGTAGAGAAGTTGAGAATCAAACAGTTGCAAATTATTTGAGATTTTGAGCTCATTGTAAATCATATTAAAAACAAATGCATGTCAAAGAAACATTATTTAAAGCCTTATCGCAATAAGGTATGGGATTTTTTTGAGTATTTTACAACACTAAATGTTCAAGTGATTTCGTGGGAATAGAATAAGCATGCAGACATCTTGGATTCCCTTGGTGCTAATTTCTCTCCCATAGAGCAAGTGGTAAGGAGACCAAAGATCATGAAGGTAATTTATAGACCTTCGGTCCCTAAAAAAAACCTCTATTGGTAGGTGTTCAATAGTGATGAACAGATAGTTAATTTCTTGATTAAGGAAGCCGCTAGCGCAGAAGAAAGAATACTAGCTGAGAAGGAAATAGAAGGAATGGTTCAGTTGAAGAATAACCACATTCCTAGGGGAATAATTTCACTTAAGAGCCTATTTTATCAAAATGACAGAGAAGAGAAACACAAAATCAAGGTTGAAACAAAGGAGGATAAGGAAATGCAATTGGAATCTGATAAGGTAATCAAAGTCAGAATAAACTGTATGCCAAAGGAGCTTGAGGATATTAAGAATCTATGTTATGAATTCCCTGACATAATTGCATGGAGCTATCATGACTTGAAATGATATGAAAAGAATGTGATCCAGCACACCATTGAATAGAAATAAGGGATGAAACCTTTTCGATAGAAGTAGAGACCTGCTAATCCAAATATTGAGGTGCTTATGAAAGTAGAGCTGCTAAAAATGTTGGAGGTAAAAATTATTTACCCCATAAAACACTCAACTTGGGTGGTAAAGTTGGTTTCAATTTGAAATAAGAATGGATATATTCACCTGTGTGTAGACTTTTGCAATCTGAACCAAGCATCTTTGAAATATCACTATCCACTACCATAGATTTATTAGATTCTTCACATAGTCACTGGAGCATAGAGATTTTCATTGCTTTATGTTTTCTCTGGCTATAACCAGATCTGGGTGAAGGATGAAGACCAACATAAGCTAGCATTTACTACCAAATGGGACACTTTTACCTATCAAAGAATGCCTTTCGGTCTTTCAAATGTTGGCGCCATATTTCAAAGAGCAATGGATGTTGCTTTTGGTGAGTTGCTGAATTGAATCATTGTGATCTATCTTGATGATATTACCATGTTTTCACATCTCAAGGAAGATAATGGGTCTCACCTAAGGCAGATATTTGATAAGTATTAGGAATTTGGCATCTCCATCAACCCAAAGAAATCAAATTTTACTGTCAAAGAGGGAAAGATTTTGGGGCATGCTATTTCATAGGAAGGGTTGGCCATTAATCCTACAAGAGCTGAAGCTCTCTTAAAATTACCACTGTGAACTAATAAGAAGGACCTGTAGTCATTATTTGGAAAAATAAAATTCATTTAGAAATTCATCACTGATTTTGCTCAGGTAGTAAATCCAATGACTGAACTCCTAAAGAAAAATGCAGACTTCAAGTGGAAAAAAAAGGAGATAGGCATTTCAAGATATTAAGGAGAGAATCACCCAAGCACCAATGTTGATTAATCTAGATTATTCAAGGAATTTTATCCTTTAAGCAATGGACGAGAAGGAAAGTTATGTTGTTATCCTCACGCAGAAGCAAGATGATGAGGATGAAAAACCGATTACTTTTCTGAGCCAGGTCATTTTGCCACACCAAGAAAATATAACTTCATTGAGAAGTAGGTGTATGTGGTCATGAAATATCTAAATAAATTTTGGCATTTTATCTCACATAGCAAGACAATCATCTATGTTATTCATCCATATGTCAAGAATTTCATCCTTCAATGAGATTTGGGTGACAAAAGAGTCGGTTGGATCTCTAATATTTATGAGTATGACGTAGAAATTTGGCCAACTAAATTAGTTCATCGTCGGGTACTCTATCAAGAGTTTACTAAAAGCATAGCTTCTGGATCGCTAGCACCATTACATGATGAGGTTATCAGCGAGAGTAATCTTACCAATCAAATTATAGGTGATCGTGACTGGACAAAGGACCTTATCAAGTTCTTCACATATGGAAGGTGTCCATCACATATTGATGCCTCACAATGGTGAATATTTAGGTTATAGGCCCTTAAATATTTTTTGCTACCAAGTGGATTATTTCACAAGAATATAGATGGCGTACTCCTCAAGTGCATTAGAAAATATAAGAGGAGTTTCACTCAGGTTTGCTTGGTGGACATTATGTAGGAAGGCCTATGGCCTTGAAGATCATTTGGGCTAGATATTTATAGCCTACTCTTTTTTTGATGCACATAAGGTGAGCCAAATCTGTAACAATTGTCAGTGATACATTGACAAGAGTCAAAAGACATATTTGCCTCTACATCCAATCCAAGTAGATGCTCCATTTCAATAATGGGGCTTAGATTTCATTGGAGTCATCGATACCCATTTCTCTGTTGAGCATAAATATATTTTGACAGTGATCGATTACTTTACTCAATGGGCAGAAGCTATTCTAACCAAGAAAGCAGACTAGGCTACAGTCATCTCCTTCCTTGAAGGATTGATTATCCATTTTAGTGTACCAGATGCCATTGTGATAGATAACAGGACTCCATTTATTGGGGTAAAAATTACTGAGTTTGCAAGTAGGTATGGGATTTATCTAAAAATGTCTTCTAATTATTACCCACAAGGAAATGGCTTGGTCGAGTCCATGAACAAGAATTTGCTCCAGATTTTGAAGAGAACGCTCGGAAGCAACAAAAGAAGTTCACATTTTTTGTTAAATCAATCTTTGTGGGCGGATCACATAGTTAATAAGTCTATTAAAACTTCTCCTTACTCCTTGGTGTATGGAAAGGAAGCAGTTTTACCCACTCACATAGAGCTCCTAGTTCTCCAGACCTTGTAGTTTTTTAAAGATGAAGATGATGAATATGATCCCATGAGTGTAAGGTTGGCCCAACTTCTACAACTAGAAGAGGAGAGAGAAAATACATATGTGGCTTTCACTGAACATGCTAGAATGACATAGAAGTGGTTCGACAAGAAGAAAATGAAGCAAAAGTTTTAGGTTAGGGATCTTGTGCTTAAATGTAATTAGAACAAAGCTAAGACTGGAAAGCACTTTAACGTGATCTTGGAAGGTCCATTTTAAGCCTCAGGGGTAAATTCGATGAATGCATATCATCTCCAAGACATGGATAGTTGGGATATATTCATTCTATTTAACGGTATTCACCTAAAGGTCTATTTTTAGTGACAAGATCATGGGTGCAAGTATGTAAATATGTACAACCTTTATTTTCCACAAGTATTTTTATCTTCTACTAAAAAAATCATTTTCACCCCTTCTCCCTCCGAAAGTCGATTTCGTCTTGGAAAATTATTCTGAAAGTGATATAAAATTATTTTGGCAAAATTTATTTAAATTATTTAGAGTTTTCCAAAAAAATTTAAAATAGTTGTATTTACATCAATTGGATCAAAGGAAAAAGAAGTGAAGAAGAGTTTTAAATTGATATTTTACTCCAATTAAAGTGCTAGAAATAAAATAATTTAAAAAAAAAAGAGAAAAGAGAAGAGAAAATAAATTTTTAAATTTCGCATGAGATTTACTTTTATATAGAGAAGGAAGAGTGAGAGATTAAAACAAAAAGAAAGAAAAAAGAAAAGCTTAAAACTCCAATTTAGAAGATTTTCTAAGAAAAGAAGATTAATTGAATTTTAAAATGCTTTTTCTAAAATTGGGGCGAAATTGAAAAGCATTGATTTGTTTTAAAAGGAGGGTTTGGCATGAAGGCAAATCAAACAGGTTGAAGGTGCTTTCGGGAGCAAAAGGAGAAGAAGTAAAGTGCACCACCAAAGTGATTTTGCTTACTGGATGGCTTTTTGGGCATGTGACAATTTTCAGTGCAAGTGGACTTTTCCTCACGGTTTCGGAGCGCCCCAAGTAGAATGCTTTCGCCCAAATTTTTGAGAGCGACGTTTTTTCATTTTTGAGGAATAAAATCTCTTGATCCTCCCAAAAAATGTTGATTGGCTTATTTCAAAGCAACCATTAGAAAACCAGGGCACACTGTTCAAGGGTTTATGCAATTGGGCACAACTTCTCAGGCTGATTTTGGATGAATGAAGAATCAATAGTAATTTTTAATCATTGATAAAAGTTCCAAGTGAGTGGACCAAGGCGCACATCCTTCTGAATTCACCGAAGAGATTCACCACATTTACTGTGGTAATTGGAGGCGTGCCTTATAAACAGAGCAGGTAAAATTACCCAAAGATCAAATTTTAAATTTTGCTCGAGTATTTTTGAGTTGTTATTTGTAAAAATTGTAGTGTCATAAGGAATTGCTATAATATCCACCATGGGCAAGAAAATTGTAAAAGAAAAAATATCGGAGAGCCAAAGCAGTTAAAGAAGAGAGCAAAAGGTGGGAAAAAGTCCAAGAAAACCCGAAGAAATAAGAATGATGACTTGGACTCGTACTCTGACACCATGACAAAAGTCGAAGACTGCATCATCACTAACAAGGATGTGGTCAAACTATGCCAAGATGTGGAATTCACCTTAAGCAGGGCTTGACACCGAAGAGTCCTTTAACTATTTCATATTATACATAGTTGTTCTAGTACCTGTGTACGCTTGTACATTCTTGCTTGAAGCTGGTGAAGATAGTTACCAAATTTTATAACCTAGCTACCAGGGCTATTAAAAAGGTGAATGGGAAAGTGATTTTCACCATTTCATCCAAAATATTTTCAGATGTGTTTTCTTGCGAGGTAAAGCCTCCCTTTGACATGATTTATAAAAAATTGCGCCTCAATGAATAAGAGGAGAAGTACCTGTAAACTGTGTCAATGCGGTAATTTATGGAGATGTAGTTAATCAAAGAGTCATAGCTAGGGCAGTTTCCAAATTTACCAAAGCCAATTTCAGATTTTAAGAGCCCAGATATATTCTCAATGTTGGTATGGATTGTTGGTCTCCCTGTAGATTCCATAGTTCACATGTGGTAGGTGGTACTTGCATAGTGCATATCACAGGTGGAATTTTATGCTCTGACAACGATGAGGGTAGGTAAAAACCCAATTTATTTTAACTGGATATATTTTATATCTCAAAATATGCACATTCATTTGGAAAAATAAATATAGCGAAGGAAACATCATTCAAGCACACATCATTCCTTGTCTAGTATTTATTTTTCCATTTGCATAAGCAGTTTTCGTTTATAGTTGTTAGATAAGTTGATGAGGTGAACAAGGTTTTTCCAGCTTATATGTGGACTCCCACTCTATCAAGGGGAGAGTAATTTTATAATTTTAACCACTTATTTTTTGTCCTCGCCATTGAGTTGATTTCTGGCAAGAATGAAAGGGTGTCGTAGGAAATGAGAGAAGCAGTTGTCACGACTGAAAAGGATGATATCTTCTTGTTGACTCAAGGTGTAGTTGTAAATATTTTTGGCTTTGTGGGCAAGCCATTCCTGATCCCATATTTTTCCATAGAGTATGTATTTGCAATGGAGGTGGTTCACTAGAATGACTACATTAATGATGTTTATGGAGCAAGGAGTGGTAGAAGGACAACATGCATAATGCCTTTTAGATTCGAAAATATAGAGGTGATCCAGGTTGGTTAGACTTAATTACTAACAAAGGCTCTCCAAGATCTAGGTCTAGTGGAATTGCCTCAAATATGGAGGTATGACCCATTGGGTCATTTTTTGGAACTAATTAAGGCCAAGCAGTTTCATTGTTGCCCACGACCTGATATTCAAAAAAATTGCAATAATCTTGAGGGGCATGACTTGGAGTGGAAGTTGAAGCCATGATTTCACTTTCGCTGTGGTATGATTTTTGTAAGAAAGAGGATGAATATAATATTGCATTGCATAGAGAGCATATTCCTCCTCTGGGACTATTTATCCATATGAAAGATCAATTACCTGCATGGTTTGAGGAAAAGATCACAAACTGGTGGATTATGAGGGTCCACCACAAAAAAATTACATAGACCTATGGGTTGAAGATATATGAAGCATTCTATGATGCATATGATGAATTTTTTGACATCTATCAACCTATAACTTTCTCCAAGATTGTACCTCAAAGTTTTTAGAAATTTGATAGTTAAGAAAGCGTGGTTGAAGAAGATCACCCGAAAATCGAAGAAGTGACACATGTGGAGAGGAAAAACCGTTGGTATTTAAAAGATCTCAGCAATGAAGAAGAGTGTAGAAGAGGAATTTTCTTTTCTGAAGATTGTAAAGAAGCTGTGAATCAATGCAGTTTCTTCATCTACGATTGCAGTTGTTGCATCTACAGTAAATACTCCTCCATTGGTATTAGTTGCTCATGTTAGCACTTCCCAGTAGCCTCTATTAATTCAATAATAGCAGTTGGAATAGTAAATGGAGATCATAGATCTCGAGGTAGAAGTGAATAAGTAGCAAGCTCAAGAGGAGCTTGTCTCACAACCACCTCCATCACTGGATTGCACAATGCCTAAGCCTGAAGGTATGTCTCCTTTTCCATCTTCTTCCACTCAGGGGCAAGTAGTGGTTGTCACTTCACTTACAACAGTTTCTATAGTTGTTGCTCCCTGACCTCCCTTTATTTCAGTTTATTTGTATCTAGACCAAATCTATTTTTTCATCCCTCATCCTCCATTTCTATCACTTCTTTCTTAAAAGTCATGAGTACACAAGCTCCTCCACGAGTGAGTGTAATTGTAGCCACCCCTAATGTTTCCATCCATTTTTCTATTTTGGTTCCCCCTCTTGTTTCTATTTCCACTTCTTCCTTCGAGCCAGACCATTCACAGGCTCTATTCCCCTTCACCCCTTTTTGGAGCTGCAGGTATTGCCCGAGTCTGAGGTGATGCCTGAATAGCCAATTGCAGCAAAGATTAGTCTAGCTCATTTGAGTTCATTGTAGTGGTTGAAGAGCTACAATATAAAGGAGGCACTCGCGTTAGCTAAGCCACTCAAGAAAGTTACCTTCGATCTAATTGCCATGGAGGCCCACACTACCAAGATGATTCCCCTAGTCCAAAAACTACAAGGATAAATGACTCCGAGCAATTAAATTTATGAAGTCGTAATAGAGGACTTGACAAAAATTAACCCTATTGAGAAGATGGGAAACATCCAGGTTGACATGAGCTCAGTTTACTTGTACGACGAGCACTACAAGAAGAGATTATATGACATCGAGGCAAAGATTGTCGAGCTTGCTCTAGCTGAGAGTATAGCATAGTAGGAAAAGAGCACAAAGGAGGCACAAAATTAGTGACAACAAGCAAAATCCCACCAGAAAGAAAAGGAAGCAACAAAGCATTAGGTGCAGTAATGAAGATACAACTTGACTACATACAGGACCAGATGGTAGATAAGGCTACTCAGGATGTAGGTTTCTCTCAAAAGATAATTAAGGAGGTCTACCTTCGATTGGCTAAAAGTTGTGAGTAGTTGTCAATGGAAGCGGTATTGGTCCTACAATATATCTACGAGGCTTGGATACAACTTCAATTGAGTAAAAAATTAGTGACGAATATTGAGGATATGCTAGAGCCACATTTGGAGTTGGCAGTAAAGATCCAAGCTCTTGCTCAGTCTAATATGTGCGTTCACCCCATGAGTGAGATGGATTGAGCCTGGTCTACTACAAAGGTTACACTATATAGTTATTTTCATAGGTTGGACCTGGTGAGAGAGGGCAGGAAGCTACTTAACATAATTGAATGGGAGCATTCTGTTTCACTTGTTCATTTTAATGCCCTCACTGACATGGGATTCCCAGGTTTTATAAATGAATGGGGTGAGCCACTACTAAAGGAATAGTTAGAAGAGGTCTAGAAGAATTTTATGTAGGACACATCAAAAATTGATATTTGGAAAGATCCAATTACAGAAGAACAAGTGTTGCCACTCATGAAAAGGTTCACTCGCATGGATTCATCCTTGTTTGAATTAGCTCAGATATCTAAGTGCATTAACTTCAAAGATATTTAGAATATGCAGTACATTTATTAATCACTTAGTGTTCCTTCCCTATTTAATATAGATGCTTGAGATGAAGCAGTTACGGTTTATGAAGTCACCTATGAAAGTTTGAAGGAATAGGAGGAGCAGGCCGTAGCGGAGAAGGCAATAGCAAAATAGGCGCAGGTAAAGACATACGAACCAGAAGCACTGATTGATGCAGCCCATGAGGAGGACCATTGAGAGCCCAATGGATAAAGTCTTGGGATCATTTACATCCACACGAGTTGGATACCCTGAGAGCCACCAAAAATGTTAGCAATTTTTGACACCATGCCACATTTAAATTTTTGATCAAAAATTTTGTTATAAAAGTGATAAATTATAATGAAAAATGTTTATGCTTTCTCTCATTTGTATTATGCTAACTAATTTTGGTTTTGATCCTTATTATTTAATTTTCATGTGCATTATGCTGGGAAATGATGGAGTTTAAGACAAAATTAATGGTAATTTGGTTAAAATAAAACAACAAAAATTAACCATTACAGTTGGCAATTTTTGAGCATTGGCAACATTGGTACAAACGAACATGAGGGAGATCACTGGGAAGAAGGTGAGTTTACCCAAAATATGGGGTGAAAAATTCATTCGCCCCATTTCGGGGTGAATGCTATGTTAAAACGAGAACAGGTGCCAAGACAAGTTAAGACAACTTTCACCCCAAGGGAGGGGCAAAAATCTCTGTCGCCCCTCCTTGAGGTGAAATTATGGCTTCAAGAGCAAGTTCATGGTGGACTTGATGTTAAGGTTAAAAAGTATAGATTTGAAGTATGCTCGCTTCAAAGGTGGGGCGACACCACCATTCGCCTCACTTTTGGGTGAATGTTATTTTAAAAGGCATCATGGAAAATTCAACAAGGGTTTCATCCCAAGTGAGTGGTGACACTCCCATTTGCATTTCCTTGGGGTGAAAGCACAACACCAAGGGGAAACAATGCAAAGGTATTTTGAAGAATTAAGGTGCAAAATAATAACAAGCAAAAGCACAATGAACCCATTGGAAATCACGCATACGGGACTCGATTTTGGTCACTATGACCAAAAGAATTTGAAAAAGGGTTGCCACCCCTCTTACAAGGTGAAAGCTCCATTCACATTTTCACAAGGTGAACACGTGATGGAAATACACACAAGCATTAGGTGGAGAAGTCAAATGTGTGTTCACCCCAAGAGATGGGTGAAAATATTTGTCACCCCTCTCTGGGGTGAAACTACAAGTGCAAGATGAAACGGCCCATGGTGGGGCCCTATTTGAAATAAAGAAAAGTAAAAGACATTATCACCCCAAAGGAAGGGTGAAAACTCTATTTGTCACCCCTATTTGGGGAAAATATATTTCAAAATAAACAAAAGGAGTGCGACATCATAATTAAAAATTCAAAAGGGATTTCACCCCAGGCGAGGGGTGAAACCTCCTTGTGCCTCTCATTGGGGCGAAAGCACATTGCAAGGTTATCCGAAGATAAGTCGTGGCTCCCGTTCGTGAGCAAATTAAAAAAAGTTTTTAAAAGAGTTTCATCCTAAAGGTGGGGCAAAAGCCTCATGCACCTCGACTTAGGGTAAACATATGTTTTGAATAGAAGCACGCCATGGCAATTCAGGAGAAGGATAATCGACAGGATTTGCAGGGTGCTAAGGTGTAAATTCAAAGACACGTACAAAATAATTTTTATTTCTTTTGAGGTAAAACAAAGAAGTAAAAAGGTGCCAACAATATTGCAAGTTAAAGGCGAGTCCGCCCTCAGGATGGGGGTGAGATTATTTATCGCTTTCCCTAATGGGTAAAACTGAATTATAGGTGTTTTTAAAAGTGTGGGTATGTGCTCCAGTGCTTCAAAATAAAAGGAGGAGTCCTGGCTGATGAAACAAAGATGAATTTTCTACTATGAGATTTGTGATAAAATGGAAATATGTATAGGGTGTTGTTGCCCAAACTTGCTCTTAGAAGAATTGTTGCTACATTTTTGGGCGAAACCATTTTCAAGTATCCAAGGAGACTTTTCAAAGGTGCCTAGACCAAAAAATGATGGAAATTTAATGATTGAAGCAAAGGAGACTATATTTGTTGGTATCACACTAAAAAAGGTGTAGGATTAAATACCACAGGATGATTTTCATAAGTTCCAAGACATTCCCAATCTACTTCACCTCTTTTCAAAGCAATACTCAAGGATGGTGGACTTACTTGACAAAGACGAATTTCCAAGGCACAATGGAGGTACCAATTCAACAACCATCTTTACATTTTTTTTATGCATCGACACCCAAAATTGCTGATTTCCTAGGAATTTCTCCTTAAAAGCTAAATTGTCACGATAGAAGGAAGATTTTTGAGAATTTTTGAGGAGGATATTCCTCTTGCTAGTTCCTAATCTGGGGTTATTTTGTATTTTGTGTATTAAATGAAAATAGGCGAAAACCTCTATAAATACTACGTATTTTAGTGTAATAAAGGAGGATAGACTCTCCATAAAAAATACTTCAAGTTTTCTACGTAAATAGAAGGAACCTGGATTCTGATTCTACGAATGATTTCTGTGTGTGATTTCTTTCTACTTTAATCATTTCTATTTTATATTCATGTTTGTTATCTACTAAGTTTAAATTTTGCATCTAGATTTGAATACTGCTGGTAAGGGAGTGAGTACTGGAATGCAACTATGGAAGTTGTCTCTACAAAATTGTAAGTGGATTCTTCACCTTCTTTCTGTTCTATGCTACT
Source organism: Wollemia nobilis (assembly GCA_028583015.1). Classification (NCBI taxonomy): domain Eukaryota; kingdom Viridiplantae; phylum Streptophyta; class Pinopsida; order Araucariales; family Araucariaceae; genus Wollemia; species Wollemia nobilis. Next base: position 12,566,809 of record JAQPPZ010004624.1, on the reverse strand, counting down.
ATAATGCTTGATTTGAATTCCTATTGCTAGTCTATCCCCAATCCTACATCTTATGGCTTGTGGCTATATTTTCCATTTCTTTTTGTTATTTTCATTTATTTCCCGCAACTCTAAGCTTAAAACCGGTGTAGGAATAGTAAGGGAGCTAGACCTCTCTAGAGATTGGCTCGAAGGACGTTTATCTCCTTCGGCATTTCAATGTTGGTCATGTCTAGGATGCACAAACACATTTTTTGTATTTTAGGTAGATATTTGACAAACAATGTGAAATGGAGGTCCCTCCTAGAAAGATTTGAGTGAACTAAAAAATATAGCATAAAACTAATAAATTACATAAAAGTAATGAAGATGAGATTAAAATATTTGGGGAAAGGAAAATTACCTAACAACAAGTTCAATGAGAGACTAAAGTTGGTCTCTAGGTAAATTTTATCTTCATTAGTTAATTTTTTTTGATGCGATGGATGGATAATCCTTGTGGGGGATCCCTGTTAATCTTTGGATTTTCATAGGATTGATAGTGAATGAGAGAGTCATGTTATTGATGTCAATGTTAAATATCGAGCCATAATGGTTGTAATATATAACAATTTTTAGTAGCAAATTATTGTCGATGTTGAATTGGGGCATCGATACTAACCCTAAAAGGCCCAAATGTGTTACCCATGTAGCATTGTAATCTAGTGTTGTGAGAATATCAGATATTGATGGGCAAACAAGGTTTTTAAAAATAAGTTTTTATGTAGAAATGGCGGGCGAGGTGGCCATTATTACAACATATCTAATGATTTCAAAGGGTTTCTATGAGTTTGGAAGGCTATATAAGTCTTTGGAAGGCTATCGAAGGTTTCCTAAGGCTCTAGAAGGGTTTACATACAGTTGAAATGGTGAGAGTTATTGCCCTTTTATAGAATTTTCCTTACAAGAAATGCTAACATGTGTCCTAGATTAAATCTAGTGCTGACATGTGGTAATGCTATTGAAAGGTGGTTGTTAAACGGGTAGTATGCAGGTGTTGATAGTAGGTAGGTGTTACTAGTATGCAGGTGCCAATAGTATGTATTGTCGATAGTTTACAGGTGCTAGTAGTTTACAGGTGTCAGTAGTTTGTAGTTGTCAATAGTTTGCAGTTATCAATACTTTTGCACTGTAGCCCAATTTGATGTTGGTGGTATTTTTTAAATATCGATAGTTTGTAGCAACAAATATTTTGCAATTGCTAGTAGTTTCCTGTTATCGATAGTTTTTAGCTAATGATAGCTTACAACTATCGATAGTTTTTTGCTACCAATAGTTTTGCACTGTAGCCCAATCTAACACTATTGATAGGGTTTTACTATTTATTTAAAATATTTACAATTTTTGTCAAATATTACAATAAATTCATTGCATTGTTACATGTTTTGGTGAAAAAAGTGTAATTTGCCATGTCTTCAATTGAATTTAGACACTATTTTCCTTAACTTCGAAACTGATTCACCTCATTATTATAAATATATTTTGACATTGAACCCTTATGCATAACCCTGCTCTTTGGATACTTGACTATTCCTTTCCATATGCCAAGTCTCATGACTCTTGGCTACTCTACTTGACACTTGCATACTTGATGAACACATGACTCTATATTGTATGCACACCTAGACATGACTCTTGACCTTCACTTTGCACACTCTAACCTAAGACACTTGTGCACATCTTTACAATACATATTTTCACACTTACATATAAGACACTTGTGCACATAGACTCAACTTACACTTGCACACTTACATAAAACTTGTACATTTCTTGCATATGCACACTTACATAGAAAGGATAATACAAATCAAACTCTAAACTATGACTCAATCCTAATATAATATTTACACATGTACCATAAAGGTACCAAAGGGGTACATTAGCATGTACCAAATAATGTAATATTCTCCAACACCCCTTTCTATTACATTATTTTGTTATTGAAGACTTTCATGGTCTTCATATTGATCTTCAATCTTCAAGTGATCCTAGGACCTGTACTTGATTTGTTCTCTTTTTGCTTTCTTCTAAATATTTTTTATCTTCTTATTTTACTTCTTTAGTCTGTTCTTTTCTGACTTGTTCTTATCATGCTACTATCATGTATCCTGATAAAATGTAAAGTTAGTAACTTCCAAACTCTTTAATAAAATTACATCTTTATTGATTATCAATTTTGTTGAAAGGGCTTTGAATTCATTTTCTTCAATAGTTTCTTCTAACTCTTGAATTTCATGAATTTCTTGAGCTAGATGTCCTTTTTGATTTCCCTCTCTATATTGTAACTAAGGTTGACTATACTGATATTGAGGAGGATATTGACATTGAAATTGTTGTTGTCATTGTGGATTATATTGATATTGTCTTTGTTGTACTGACTTATTTGTTTGACCACTTTGATTCATTTGATTTCCTTGAGACTGATTCCTTGGATTGTATCTATAAAAATTTGTGCTATGACCTTTTTTCTTACATATTTGACAATATCTATTATTCCATTTGGATTTGTATCTTGGAGTTGAAGCAAGATTGCCTTGTGAATTATCTTTTGATACCAAGGCATTGTTAGTCATTTCATATTTGGCTGAATTTTCTACTTCATATTCTTGTAGAATGTTGACTAACTCATCAAATGTAGTATCTTTGCTTAAAACTTGCAAAGATGTAACTAGATGCTTATAAATTTCTAGAAGTGCTCTCAATGTCACTTGAACAAGAAGTTTATCTTCTACTTTTTCTCCTAGAGTTAATAGTTTTGCTTTTATATCTGCTACCTTTCTAAGAAATAGTTCAATACTTTCACCACTATTAACTTTTAAAGAGTATAATTAGGATTGAAGATTGAAAATAGTAGCTTTAATTTTCCCTTCAAATATTTTACCTAGAGTATTCCAAGCTTTTGTAGAAGTTTTTGTTGTGTTTATATAAGGTTGTATTTCATCAATTATTGTAAATGTTATTATCATAAGTGCTTTGGCTTCACCATATTCATATATTTGAATTTATCTAACATCTTCAGTAGGTTTTATTTTTGCTCCACTAACTATATCCCAAAGTTTTTCAACTATTAAAATTGATTTCACTTTATTTTTTCATGAAGCATAATTTGGTCCTTTTAAAAGTTGAGATTCCAAAAGGAAAATCTTGTTATTAGACATAGTACTCATTCAATAAAACCTTTGATGTAGACTTCCTTATAACTCCCTAGTTCTAGAAACTAAGAAATAATTTTGCAAATTTATGTTTTCCTAAGTTTTATGTTGAATACCTTTTGACTCCCAAATAACTAAATTTGCAAATATTCAATTTTTTTATTTTCAAATCTTTTCAAAAATAGAAAACCAAATATATGCCAAAAAACTTGAAAGCTTTTAAAAACAAATAAACTACTTTTATTCCATATTACTACAAAAATTTAATCAACTTAAATAGAATTCTATTTCATTTATCACTCTAAAAATAAAACTTAACAAATCAAATAAACCAAATATAAACACTTTATATCCTGGAAAACCTTATTACTCCTATTTTAATAAAGCTTTAATAAACCTTTCAATCTCCAAAATACCTTATCCCTCCTAGAACCTATTCTTGATTTCAAAAAACTACCTTATCACTCCAAAGTAAATAAAACCTTACAAAAATTTATAAAAAAAACTTTATAAAACACCTTTCAAAAAAATCTAACTATTTATAATAATATTCAATCTTAGCAAAGTCATGTCACCAACCATTGCAAAATAATGCGTCACCCTACGATCTCCCTATGAGTTTCCTTGAGCATGTAGCCTATTACATACTCAGATGGACTCCCCTAGATCTCCTGTGCATGTATTAAAGTTTGGCTTCTTCTCCTACTTAGATGATACTTATTTGCATGCAAGCATTATGGCACCAAGAGATTTCTATTGATGCTTTGATTTGGATATTATCTTTGCAAACATTACCTCTTCAGTTATTTTGTTCTTCCACCAAAATACTTGGCACTAGATTACTTAGTACTCGACCATCTAGGCTAATTATGACATTCTCTCTTGAAGCATTGCTCTACACTTGCACTTGATTGATTTCAACACTCAATGATTTTCACCTTAAAATGTTTTTTCTACACTTGCACTTGATTTCTCTTGGCACTTGATAATTTTCTCCTTGATGTGTTTGCTCTGCTCTTGCTATTGTTCACTTTTGAAATGTTCACCTTGCATTCATTTACTTTCTCCTTTGTAGTGCTCATTCGGTTGTTGATTACAAACACTTTGTAGCGCTTACTCAATTGTTGACATTTTGAATAGATGCTAAGTACTCTCATTATTTGGCTTTGTAATTCTTATTCAAATACATCATTGTGTTTTGCATGGACATAGGTAAATAGACATCTCTATTATTTTGTATTGCACCTTAAATATTTGTCATTGTTGTTCTAATATTCTAGTTGCTCTAAGTAGGTTGATTGATCCTTGGCACGTATTGGATGCTTATCTCAGTGTTGGTAGATCGATTTACTTTTGATTGGATTGATATAGTACTCAACCTTTGCACGTTCTCTTCCTTGCTATACATTGGATGAAACTTAGAATTTTTTTATAAGCATCTCCTCTTCACCTTACATTGAATGCTTTCTCTTCACCTTTACATTAGATGTATTCTTTAGTTTTTTCCTTAAATATATCCTTTTCTCCTTAACCTAGATATCTTGTCTTTGGTTTTTCTCTTGTGTATATTTTCCTTTTTATAATAGTTTTTGGCCTTATCTTCTTGTTGTTGCTTTATAACTATTTTCTTTTTTTCTTAGAACCAGTACCAAGGTTTGTAAGAAACCTAAATATTAATCTTCTATCAAGGTCAATATCTCTATGACCTATTGCTTTGTGAGTGATATACCTATCTTGAGACTGATTTAACTTTCTCAAGACTTGATATACCTTCCTTCTTTCTGTCTCTGCCTTAGAACCAAATTTATTCTATTAGAAAACTGCTCTTATAAAGCCTCTATGTCAAGGTCAATAACCTAAAACTCATTGAATTCTTCTATGCCAAGGTTTGTATTTAAGAATTGAATCCTTTTGTTAAGGCTAATTTCTTTATGACCTAAAACTTCAATATCTTGTAACTTTAATTAATCTCTTTTAGAGTATATTACATCATTTAGGTCATGTAAATGTACCACCTTTGGTACATAGCTAGAGTAGAATATTATCTTAGTGGATAGTTAGCTAGTTACTTCAAGCAATGTAATAAATGCACAAGTGTCAATGTGCAAGGTGTCCCCCTTGTACAACTAGGTAGAGTGTTGGCCAAGGAATCCATATTCCTATATAAAGGGCCTCATAGTGAGTGATTATATATCATTGTAGGTAGTAGTAGATATAGTGGGTAGATCACCATATAGATTGGTGATGGAGTACAATGTAGTTCTTTAAGCATCAGTATTAGAGTGTCCATTCCTCCATACTACATTGTAACATTTTCATCACTTTCCATTAATAGCATATTTCAGTGTTATTGTAGAATTCCATTATCTTACATTTTTGCATATCTTGCATCCTATGATTGCATTCTCCCATAGCTTTCATTATCAAAAGCTAACAATGGTATCAGAGCCATGGTAGGTCGATAGGATTAGGGAGAGCCACAAGGGATCACTATAGCTACTATAAGCCAAAACTCTGTCGCATCACTGCATGCAAACATCGATAGAGAGGAGAAGCAAATCTCAGTTCTAAAATTTTTGAGATTGCATTTGGCTAGAGTCTTTCCACAGAGTTATAGAAAACTCGTGAAGACTAGGACTCAACATTCATTTCACTAGATTGACAAATCAACTAGTGAAGATTCATCATTAACATATTTAGATTCATCATACTAATACTTTGTTGCAAGAAAAGGATATTCAAGAAAGTTGGAAAGCTTCCTACAAGAGAGCTAGGAAGAATATCTTCTTAGAATCAATCCAACACCAAAAGCAACAAACAAAATAAGAGGAGATTTCAGGAACTTGAGGGAGTCCTGTTGTAGACCTACACATTGTAGAAGAAGAAAAGGCCACAAAATCCTTGTTCCATATTTGAGGAAGAGACTCTAGAGAAGAGTCCTAGAATATTGGAGGTTGGTGATATCCATAGAATATTGAAGACCAATAGATTATAGAAGACAAGAAAAAGGCCATAGTAGCCTTACTACAGATTGAAGAGACTCCAAAATAGAGTCTAAAAGAAGATAGGATATTGGTGATCTCCATCAAATATTGTAGACAACATATTGAAGACTTCTTCTAGAAGAAGCTAAAGAAGACCCACAGAAGGTCTCATTGAATAACTTCCAATATTGGAAGATTGAAGAAGGACTAGCAAGGTCCTGTACCTGATTTTAAAAGTAGCAGATTTTAGAGATCCACAAGAGATATATCATTGCCAACACTTCCACAATAGAAGGTTGAAGGAAAGGTCTCATTGAGAATACTAGAGAAGCTACAAGATTGAAGACCTTGGAGAGGTCTCAAGGAGAAACAAGGAGAAGGCTTGGAGAGCCTTGTTGCAGAGCTCATTGAAGCATCATCAAAGGAGTTCCTAGAAGAACTCATTGGAGAAATTCACTACCAAGGAGAAGCTAGTGATAGCAAAGGATTTGGGACAATTATCGCCATCCAACAACAAGCCCAAAGGAGAAGGATTTGACAAGTAGTTTGTCAAATTGTAGAGAATATCAGTGAAGACCTCAAGACTTTTAGAATATTGAGAAGAAGACCCTATTTGAAGTCAAAATTCAACAAGGAGGTTGAAGGAAGAACATAGACAGAAGAAGCCTAGCAAATCCAAGAGATTTGGAGTTTACATTTCAGACCTAAGAAGGCATATTTTAGAGGATAGATTATCTGCTAAAAAGGAAAGCAATTAGAACAATAGTACTAACTACAAAACTTTAGATTTGCAGAGTTCATCTTGAAGGTTAATCAATTCATTCATTGTAGAATCAAGCAGCAAGCTAGGAGTATTAGAGAGCTGTAATTTGGTGAAGGTAGAAGACAATCAAGCAGAGTTGTGAATCCATCCAGTTTCAAGGTAGAAATAAGGTGAATCAAATCACCTTGCAATCCTTCATCTATAGATCAATAAAGGTAAGCAACTTGGGTGCAAATAGGTTCATTAGTTGAACTTTGATTAGGGTTATTATTCAGTTCCATTAAAGCACCATTATTAGAATTCATAAGTTGCAAAAAGAAGGTTGCATTATATAGTCTTCAAGGTGTGCAGAAGGAAATTACTTTTAAGGTTATTACCTACACAATAAAATAGGAGTTGGATATATTTCAACAAAAAGAAAAATATCATCTACCTATTGTCTATCTAAGAAAAGACTACATCCTACAATATTGATTGTAGTGCAAGGTTTAGATTGCTTTTAAAGAAAGAATTCTTTAGAAGACATTATTCTTAATTAGAAGTTGTAGAGATTATTAAGTGCATTATTTAAGAGTTATTAGTGCATTAAAGGAGCAATAAGGTAAGACTACTATTGCACTATTCTATATTGGTTAACTCATTTACTCTTAAATATTATTATATGCATTGGTTATTAGTTTGAGGAGAAAACCAAAAGAGCACAAAATATGCAAATATCAAAGTGTCTAAAGACACTATTTAGAACTCAATACCTACAAGATATTGTGGCCTATAGAAGCCACCAAGTAGATCAAAATTCCTCCAAGGAGTGGAGAAGAAGGAGACCATAAAATTAGAAAGAGAAGCTGCAAGAAGAGACTTGAAGTATCTCAAAATTAAGGTGCAAATAAAGGGTTTCATAGATTCGAATGTGAGCACCAAACTTGTCTCTATTACTATATCAAAAGGAGACAAAAATACAAGTGTCCTAAGACACTCAACGTAGCACATTATTCTATCTACAAGAGGCCATATTATCAACATTGAAGAGCCAATCAAAGGGAGCTCAACATTGGCCATTAGCACCATCGAAAGTGCCTGAAGTGAACCACACCAAAAGGGTTCAAAGTTTGTCATCCATGAGGAGCAAATACTAGGTTGAAAGCACATGAGGAATGAGCCAACAAAAGGCTCAACATTCAGTGCACATTGTGATATTCTATCATCCACAATATTGATGTATTTAGAAGTGAACATTCTACAAGCAATAAAAGCCATAAGAGGATAGTGCGTTAGTGCAATCACTACAATGTATTACACCAAATAAAAGAGAGCTACTTTTCTATCAGAGGAGGTGCATTACCATGGAAAATCGCTAGTCAAATAGCACCATAGAATCGACCTCATCGAACCAAGAGCCAACGTTGTGAAGGGAAGCATATTATTCCACCTGAAGAAAGCATTGAGAAGCAAGGAAACAACCATGTTGTAGTTGTCAAAGGAGTTTTATAAAATATTAATAGATGTTGGAGAGAGCATACATGTAGTAGAGAAGGCTACCACTTGTCATATGCAATAGAGCATTCAATAACGCTCACAAAGAAAACACCCAAGATAATGTCTAAACCTTGGATATTGAAATACATCATTACGAGCATATTCATCATCGCCTACCAGTCGAAGGAAGAAAGAGCATTATTCAAATATTAAAGCATTACTATAATGCTTCACAAGCTAGCAACACGTGGGTGCAAGTCTAAGGAGAACGTAAGCTACATAAGCACCCAAGTCCATGCAATTACAACGAACACCAAGTGAGCCTAAAGCAAGTGTAAGGGAGTGTAAGTGAAGTCAGAGGAAAGTGTGTTGAAGCTACAACAAGGGTGCATTAAAAGCACGACATCAAGGAGTCAAAGGACATCTATTACAAGCCTATCATTGATCAACGATTACAATGCTCATCAAGCATTGAATATTTGGGTAATACAACACCATCTAAGAGCTTACATTACTACCATCAAGGGAGATCAAAACCACTTACAAGGAAGAGAAAAACAGTCTACTTCAACGCTGTCAAAGGAAGAGGAAAACCACCAACATTACTATCATCAAGGAAAGCAATATCAGGTACATCATCACTGACCAGTGAGAGCATCTTAATACTCACTACCAACCCAGCCATCTACGTAGAAGAAAGATAAGTATATCATTCAATTATTTTCTTTCTATAATTTGGAGTTATAAGGTGTTAAATATAAGGTTGATAATTAAAACAACAACCTTAGGAAGCAAGAAAGGAATCCTAACAAAGGAAGGAATAATTATAGATATTTGCAAATAACCAAGTAGGAGATATAAGGTTGTCAACCTTGATTAATTCAATACTAATTTGCAAATATAATTATTTTCTAATATTCCAAAGATAGGGAGTTATAAGGCATACTACTTCAAACTATATAATTGGAATTTAGAAAATTAAAGATCAAATTATTGAAGGTAGGAGAAAGAAGTTCATTAAAGCATCATATAGAGTTGGAATTAATTAAAGGGACAAAAGGAATCCAACCTAAAGGAACTTCAAAATTGATAAGTGCATAAGTTCAATAGGAGAGATAAGGTAAAATAGAAGTTGATTATTGTTACTTACAAAACATTACAAAATCAACTCAAGATTGAACTATTACTTCCAAAAGCACTTTATCACACTTATAGCATAATCTAACAACTAGGGAGACATAAGGAGTCCTACAAAATAAAAATAAAGGTTTTATTAATTTACTTGAGATAGATATAGTATTCTACAAATTTAAATATCAGGTATGCAAAAAAAAAAATACTACATATCAAAACTTCTAGCTTGATCATAAATCATTAGGGAGTCATAAGGTAGTCTACTACAAAGGATTTAAGAGCTAGAAAAACTATAGTGGTTGATCTCAAGATTATGGATGAAATATTAAGAAATGTTTTTAATAATAATGAACTATTTCATGAAGTGGAAATATATTTCCAAAACTTAATAGATACCCTTGAAGGATATGAGAATCTATCAACTAGTGATAAAGAGATATTCTCCTTATTTATTAAAGAGGTAAAAGAAGAGAAATTTACAACATTAATAAGTTATCTTTATGAAACTATCTTAAGAGCATGGTAGAATTCACAAAAAATAGTTATAGTTACATCAGAGGAATATTTTATGATTTATCTATCATTAATAATTTTTTACTTCCTCAACACATGAAACAAACTAGCAACACAAATCAATTTTATTGTGATGATAGACTAACTAATCATGAAATAGAGACTCTATTAGCATCAATGAATAACCACAGGATGAGGAAGAGAAAAAAAATACTAGAAGAGAACAAAACAATGAAGATATGAACAGAGAAAGAAACACAAGGACTGAACCAGATGGGGACATTCAAGTTGGAAATTTAGAAGAACCCTCAGCTACAACTTTCCTTACCTGTATGAAGACACTAATGGCTTACTTGATCAAATTATAGTAAACAATGAAGAAGTATATAAAATTTAGTACCTAGTAAAAGATCCTTATTGAAGACTAAAGTCTTCAATACCAAAATAATATAATACAGGAGGATGTTAGAGTATATTACATCATTTGGGTCATGTAAATATACCACCTTTGGTACATAGCTAGAGTAGAAGATTATCTTAGTGGATAGTTAGCTAGTTACTTCAAACAATGTAATAAATACACAAGTGTCAATGTGCAAGGTGTCCCCCTTGTACAACTAGGTAGAGTGTTGGCCAAGGAATCCATCTTCCTATATAAAGGGCCTCATAGTGAGTGATTATATATCATTGTAGGTAGTAGTATATATAGTGGGTAGATCACCATATAGATTGGTGATGGAGTACAATGTAGTTCTTTAAGCATTAGTACTGGAGTGTCCATTCCTCAATACTGCATTGTAACATTTTCATCACTTTCCATTAATAGCATATTTCAATGTTATTGCAAAATTCCATTATCTTACATTTATGCATATCTTACATCCTGTGATTGCATATCTTACATCCTGTGATTGCATTCTCCCATAGCTTTCATTATCAAAAGCTAACAATCTCTACTTGATGAAAGCTTACTTTTAGATAGATATATCAATCTGATATATCCTTTTGCTTTTTTGCTTACTCTTGCATTTAGAAGAAATTCTTATCTATCTATTATAGGAAGCTTCTCACACTTTTGACGATCAATCTCTACTACAACTATCTTAGGTCACACCTAAGAACTCAAACCTCTAATGTCAAGGTGACATTAAATTTTTGATATTTTTGCAATCAAAGTCAAGATGACTTGATTGTTCCAAATTCTTCAACTTACTTCTGAGTTGGTAGAAAATAGTGTCGAGGAACATCTTTGTCCCTGAAATTCTTCTATATTTAAAATCAATGTCAAGGGTTTGTTATTTTCTTGAAATGATCAACTATCTTCAGGTTGATATGCCTTCCAATATAGATGAGTCCTTGTCTTCACTGGTTATTCTCCAATTGTGGAAAGACTCTATAGTCGAGTTCTATTCTTCACTATTTATTTTTCAACCATGGAAATATTTTATATTTTCTACTTACTATGACCTTAAAATAGATCCTGAGTCTGTCTTTAAAGTAGACAGGCTCAAAATCAATTTTATCAAACTAGATAAAATTGATTTTTGTATATAGCTAAATTAAATTTGATCAACCTATGCAAGAAACTACTCGTAGTAGCTCCGATACCACTGATGGTTTTTAAGCCTTAATGCTAATATAAAATTGATAGGATAAACGACATAAGACCAAATATAATATAGCAACAATACAATATAATCAAGATAATGATGTAAGCAGAATATTATGAGCAAGTTAATTTGCAAATCAAGGCTTATAATATATCAAATAAAATTCATTAATAAACAACAATATGAATGTAAATAACTTGAATCATACATGTACAAAGTATGTAGTACAATATCAATTGCTCAAAATGTATGCAATATTTATTACTCCACTTTCTCTTACAAATATGATAAGAACTTGCTCTTCTTTGTAATATGATATATGATATGACATACTATGGAGTACTATATAGCCATAGTAGAATGACTCTTTGGATACTTGACTATTCCTTTCCATATGCCAAGTCTCATGACTCTTGGCTACTCTACTTGACACTTGCATACTTGATGAACACATGATTCTATATTGTATGCACACCTAGACATGACTCTTGACCTTCACTTTGCACACTCTAACCTAAGACACATTTATATATAAGATACTTGTGCACACCTTTACATTACATATTTGCACACTTACATATAAGACACTTGTACACATAGACTCAACTTACACTTGCACACTTACTCACATGACACTTGTGCATTTCTTGCACATGCACACTTACATAGAAAGGGGAATACAACTCACACTCTAAACTATGACTCAATCCTAATCTAATATCTATAATGTACCATGAAGGTACCATGGGGGTACATTAGCATGTATCAAATAATGTAATATACTCCAACACACTCTTATCACATCGTAGCCACATAGTAGTAATACTAGAGATTTGCAATTATGCATGTATTTCTTAACAAGATTCAAACTAGGTCTCTTCTTTGAAAGCAGAGGAATTTAACCTATTGAACTCATTGCATTTGATATATGACAAATATTTTTTACTACTCTCATAATCAAATATTTTGAATATACACTATAAATTGGGATTTTCATTTTAAAAAATTCTACAATTCCTATTTCCATTTGATCCAATTTTGAATCTATGAAAAACTTGACTAACTCTTTGCTTTTAAGAACTATTATATCATGTTTGATCATCTCATCCTTGATAATTACTTATGATGATATAACATTTGGTATATGTATAAGGATTACCATAGATTTTTTCTTTGTCTTGTTCCTTACTAAAGCATCTATACTTTTATCTAGATCCTCCATAAATGACTTTCTTTCCATACTTTATATTTTTTATATATTTTCAAAAAAAATAATAAATAAAAAACAGATAATATGCATTATTTATTTTATTTTTAAATATAATTTTATAAATCAAAACATAACAAACATTGAAATTAATTATTAAATTAATTAATTAAATTATTATTACTGAATTTTTTTAGTATTTTTTTATTCGTTGATATAATCTTAAAATTTATTTTTACTTTTATCCCAAAAAAATCTTTAAATAATTTTTAAAATTATTCAAGGACTAAGCAATATAAGTCCTTTATTATTTTTTTTTTCAACGTATTGTCTTAAACTTTTGAAGCAAATTGTGTGCCCCCCTTACTTAAGTGGCATTTCATTTATTTATTTATTGATCTTCGAATCTGGCCCTACTAGATAATATTATTACACAGGGCTGCTATTATAGATAATCAAATCCATATGCTCTGAACTCAATTTCAGGGGCGGCAGTAATTCAATTCGACATTCTGAATGCCTAATAAAAAAAAAAAAAAAAAAAAAAAGTTGCAAAATGATATTTTCAACATTTTGAATTACATTTACTGAATTTTGATTTATTATATCAGATCAGATGGTTGATCAATACAGAAGATTCAGGTGCAACATACATATAAAATTTGGCTTCCTGCTGTAGTAAAATCAGCCAAGAATAACTTGGCAAAGCACATATAAAATCTACGAAATGCAAATGCAAAATATATAAAGTCCTATAATTTGTTAAGCAGCAATAAGATTGCGAGCCAAAATGCCCTCGAACGTAATCCCAGGGCCGAAGGCCAGCACCAGCCCCCACTCAGCATCCTCCTGGCGGGCCTTCATCTTGTTCAGGCTCTCCTCCCGCATGTACTCCAGCACGTACACGATAGTATTACTGCTCACGTTCCCGAAGTCCGCCAGCGCCCTTCTGCTAGACTTCAACTTGTCGGGCGTCAGCGCCAGCCTTTTCTCCAGACGGTTCAGAATCGCGGGGCCGCCCGGGTGAATGGCCCAGAACAGGTCGTTGTTGCCGAGGCCGTCGATCCCTATTTTGGCCATAAGGCGTCCGCAGAAATCCTCGATGTTATTCTCGATGATCAGCGGGAGGTCGCGGCCGAGCTTGAAGATGATGCCCTCTTCCGTTAGGCGGCCGTCGATGGTCTTGTCGGTGGCGGGGAGGAGCTCCTGTACGGCGCAGTGGAGCTCGAACGACGGCACCTCCGAGGCCACGGGGTCGGCGCCGATCATCATGGCGGCGGCGCCGTCTCCGAAGAGGGCGGCGCCGACGAGATCGTAGGGACGGTCGGCGTTGGGCGGGCGGAACCCCACGATGGTGGTCTCCGACGTGGCGAGCAGGACCCTGCTGCCGGGGTTGTTTTCCGCCAGGTCCTTGGCCACGCGGAGCCCCGTCACGCCGCCCGAGCAGCCCATGAAGTGAATCGCGACGCGCTGCACGTCCCGCCGCAGCCCCAGAGCCTGCGCCAGGTACAGGTCACCACCCGGCAGGCGTACCTCGCTGGACGACACGTAGACCAGGTGCGTGATGTCGGAGGGCGGGCGCCCCCATTCCTGAATGCAGTTGGACGTCGCTTCGACGGCCATCTCCGTCACCGCCTTGTTGGAGATCTCCAGCCTCTGGCGCACCGTCGGGGACCCCTCCACAGCAAGCTCTGGGTATTGTTCAAGGATTTCGTCCGACATTACCACGTACCTCGTCTTCACCGTCGTAGTCTTGCCTGCAAAAAAAAAAAAAAAAAAAACGCTGTTATGACTTGTATTCCTATTCCTTTCGAATTGGGATGCAACATTATTGAGAAGAGAAGGGAAGGGATTGGATTACAGAGCCTGTCGAGCTTCTGGCGGAGGACGGGGTCTTCGCAGTTGGTGTTCTTGAAATAGCCGTCGACGAGGAATTCCTGCATCACCAGCTGGTCGGGGAACGCCTTGCCGAACGCCAGAGCCGTTGCGATGCCCGCCCTCGACTTGGGATGAGCATTCTCCTCCTTTGGCAACGCCGATCCGTTGGTCGTCATCTTGGCTTGATTAATTTGATGTGACTGCAATATGGAAAACTGTAGGAAGACCAGATTACTATATGTGAAAGTGGGTATGGGCCTGGTGCTTAAATAGGCCTTGTAATGGAGGCAGAGGTGCCGTTGAATTGAATTCAATGCGTAAGTTGTGAGGGGAAAAAGCATGTAGCAGCTGTGGATCTGGTTGTGTGCGCTTCAAGTGTGAAAGGAGAAAGTGTGTGTTTGTTTGAGGGTGATGGAAGCGTGAAGAAGAGAATATATGATGGACGGTGGACACACAAAGACCGTTGGAGTTTACCGTAGTCAGCGCTGGAGATTACTTTGACCTTTTGTGGAGATACATCACATGGCTTGCTTGAACTGAAATGGAATCATGGTCAACGTAGATAGTTTCCTGCAGCTTATTCAAGTTTTGGTTTAAAAGATATCTTTTTAATTTAAAATTTTTATATGGATTTTTTTTTTTTTAGAAATTTTTACTATTGTATAAAGTTGAGCAGTTTCCTCCTAACCATGACCCTTCTTATCAACTATGACTTCTCTTAAAGTTGAGAGCTATACTTATCAATAGGGAATTTAACACAAAGTCATCACACACCCACCCCCTCACACACTCGCCACACCGCGGTTTGAACCTTGAACCTCCCAAAGAAGAGCCAAAGCCCGAACCCACGTTGTGGTTTGAACCTTGAACCTCCCAAAAAAAAAAAAAAAAAACCATTTTTTTCATTTGGTTATTGTGAGATATTTTTATTGTATAAAGTTGAGCAGTCTCCTCCCAACCATGACCCTTCCTACCAACCATGACTTCTCCTAAAGTTGAAAGCTATACTTATCAATAGGAAATTTAACACAAAGCCATCACACACCCACCCCCTCACACACTCCCCACGCCGCGGTTTGAACCTTGAACCTCCCAAAGAAGAGCCAAAGCCCGAACCCACGTTGCGGTTTGAACCTTGAACCTCCCAAAAAAGAATCAAAACCCGAACCGTTGCGCTACACCCCAGGTGTTTTTATATGGAATTATAAACCTAAATGTTTAGAATGGATATATATATATATATATATATATATATATATATATATATATATATATAAAAGTATTATACATGATTTATGGTATGACTTTTAAATTGTTTAATTCTAAAAAATATATGTGAAGTATGTAATTGGATATAGAAATATTGTACTTTTAAGAGGATGAAGAATATATTTGATAGAAAAAAGAGATGAAAAATATGTGATAAAAAGGTAAGTTCAATTATTCATTTAGGGTAGTTAATAGAGGATGATAAGGAAACTTTGAAGGAGGATTGGAGCGCTGATTGAGGAGGGACATTTTTCGCAAGACTGTCCAAAATGTCGAACTTGTTTTGGCCATATTTCACTCATTCGAACTCGGATTGAGCTGAAATTTTGAGGGTAGATGTCTGAAAAACCCTAAAACATCTCTATCAATTTTTAGATCTTTTGGAGAAACACAGATCCTAGCGCATCCCTATGTGTGAACGAAATTTTTGGTAAGCGGTTGTGCAAGGGTTTCATTTGGGTTGAGTGCAAGCAACTCTAGAAATTGGTTTTTAGGGCCTTCGGGTCCTAGAAGCCAATATATTTGTGGTTTATACTCAATATTTTAGTAGGATATGTTGCATGGGATCCAATATGGGTTAGATATATGTCTTTCAACATATCATGTTGTGAACTTGAGTGACAATGGCTTCCAATTTGTTGCACAAAATAAAAGTGAAAACCATACCTTTCCATGGCATCTAGGGCAAGGATTAAAGAGATCATGAAATAAGTTTGAATTTTATCCTTTCCCTTTTTGTCTCTCAATTTGGACATGATCCCACCAAATTGAAGCATGTCCCTTCAACCACATACACACAAATTTGACCCTCTTTCAATCCTCCATAGATTCATAGTCAAACAACTCTCTATGTATGTTATCCAATCAATTAACTATTTTGGGTTTAAACTCCATTAAAATTAGGAGTATTCATATTTGGTTTATGTCCCATATTTGAGATTTCTTGAATCAACCACTACTCTAGTTCTTCTCCTTGCTCTTCCTCTTGAGCTTCCACATGACCAGTTTCCTCTGTTTCACTATCACTAATCTCAAGATAAATGCCTCTTCTTTGGGTAATCTCAATCATATCTAACCTGGTAGTAATTCCTCTTAGAATTTTCTTTATATCCACTGGTTGAGGTCTTAGACCATGTGGTCTTCCTCTTCCTCATTGTGTCATCTTCTTCCAACATGTATCATAAACTTTTGCTCTAATACCAAATGACACAAACAAGAGAAGGGAGTCCTCCTATGGATGGCCTTCTCAATAAGCACAAGTTCATATCCTCAAGATGCACGGTATCACATATGCAATCAACAAAGCTCAAGATGACCAGATAAATTTAAAGTCTTTATGAGATGGCGATGTCTTATGATAAATATTTTTTGCCCTTGTACAATGTTGTTTAATTGTATAGAAATACCCCCTTAATGGATGGCCATAGTCATTATACATCATCTTCTTTGTATGACATAGTCATTTTTCGATGATAAAATTGTATAACATATTCCTTAATTGTACAACAATCTAGTTGTATAATGATTCCTTGTAGTGCAATTGTTTTAAAATTCCTCCTTATGGTAATGTAACGTTCAATTGAATGATATTCTTCTAAGACACCAATTTCTTTCTTATTTTGAATGACAAGACCTTAGTATCAACAAACCTTTGAATGACAAGGTAATCTCTTATACAACAACGCCTCTATCAATGACACTTAGGTTTATTCTCTTAGTTAAGGAAGATTTTCTTCAATGATGGTGAATGATAATCACATGTTCACCCCATTGGTGGATAATTTCTCATTTTTTAAAACGATGATTCTTCAAATGGCAATAACCATTTGTACTATTGGTATTGTAACCATTTTCATCTACAACCTACACTATAAGTTTAATATGAACAGAAACAACAATCTACAACATTCATCATTCTACAAAGGCACATATTAGAGATAAAAAAAGTACTTTACTAAAAATTAAATGTCTATAGGCTACATTGAGTGGCAATCTCTAGCATTAGGAAGTCCACTATATTATTCTTCTCACACTCTTTCTACCTACACACTTTCATGCTTTAGCACCTTTTCTTTCTTCTTTGATTTTTGTCCATCCAAAACCAACGATTCACAATTGAGTACACACCCCTGGTCTAATTATTTCTCTCTCCTAGTCTTTCAAGATTTTATTTCTCTTTACCTACCCATAATTTTCCTCTCTTACTTCCTCTTCCTTTCCCTCTTCCTCTTCATTTTCCTCTTCCTTGCCTATTTTTCCTCCTTCCTCTTCCCTTCTCCATCCCATACTTTAATTTTTCTATTTTCTTTTATTTTTCTTTGCATCCACCTTGGCCTCTTTTCACTTCTTCTCTTTCACATCATTCATCTTCTCTTGCTCCATTTACTCTTCCTTCTTGGACTCTCTATCTTCTCTTATTTTTTGGACACCTTATCATTTCATCTCTCATTTTCCTTATATGCAAAGGTGGGTGGTTACACAAATGGTTCACCCCAACCAATATTAACCAACTCTTGATGCACATGCATCATATATACATTCTTTCAATTATACCTCCTACATCATAACAAACATGAATAAAAGGATATAATATAATAAATATAATTGACTCCCTTTAACTAGATTGTGATTTTTGGGTCCATATTGTTCCTTACCAAAATTTGACATTTGATAGTGCTTATGGTTTATTTTATGTTTAATACCATAGTTTTTATTAGGTTTGGTGTATCTAGACCTATGGTAACTTAAGCAACAAGAAAATCTTGTTATAAATAAAGTGTTTTACCACATATTGTACTCATTTCTTATTTTCTAATACACCTAAATACACTATTTTTGTCATCCTTGAGAGTATATAAAGACGTTCTTACTCCATATTTTGTGATTACAATATATCCCATCTTTACTCTATTATTTGGTCAAGTTTGCTTATGGTTCTAAACACATTATACGGGTATAAAATACATTTACATAGTTATCTCTCCCTATGGTTGTAAGCAATTTATAAATGGTACTATAGCAAGGATTGAGATATTTAGGGTACAAATAGGGTAAGTGTTGAAATTCAGGTCTTCAAGGCAAACTAGGGCAATTTAGTGCAAAAGGCATAACTTTACATTGAAGCTTTGAGTGTTGTAAAACTTCTTTTACTATAAAGAGACCTCAAGCCACTTTTAACAAGTCAACTTTTTCAATTTTGAATACCTACATAAATATATCGATGTTAGAATTTGTTGCACATGACTAGTTTGAAAACAAGTTTCATATTAGGACCCTAACTTCATTCGCATATAGCTTCCAACTTAGGTAACAAATTTCAATGTCATTTTTTTGCATGTAGATTTTAAAATTAGATAAATATAAGGGGATATTGTGAATTTTTGATGTATGATATAGTATTTTTATGTTATTTTAAGCCTCAAAACCCTCATAGTCAAAAAACTAAAAAAAGAATCTTATAAAAATATTCAAAAAGCATGTGAGAAAATAGTTGCTTAGAGTTCAAAAATATATATATTTCAATTGTATAGCACTATAGGATATTTTTTACCTTGATATTGAAGTAGAGGAATGGTGGAACAACCTTGTAAAGGCTATATATGTGTGTGTTTTCTAGGAAAAAAGCAGAAGTATACATAGCTAGATGGTCTAGCAAGGGAAGAAGAACTAAAATTAATAAGATGCAATCTATAACAATTAAAGGAGAAGCTAAACAAAACGAATGGGGAAATTATAGTCAAGTTTTTTATTATTTGAAGTTAGTACTTTGATAAAAAAGAAAGGTTTGACAAATTGTGTGCAAGGATAAAGAGATACAAGCTAAAAATAAATATTAACTTCAAAAAATACTCATTGAATTTCAAACAAAATCATTTGCAAAAGGTGTGATCCCATATAAGATAGAGAAAATGGATGTGAAGAATATGAAAACCCTGCAATGCTAAAACCCTATCAACATTAATATTATTGAGAAAAAAATTATATAGTTATTAGATGGAATACATAAAGGATAAAAATTTAATCAGTGTCCAAGCCTAAGCCCATGGGATTTTAAAATGGTTAGGTTTAGTGTTTTTATACCTATGGTATCTAGAGAAGCAATAAATCCTTATTATAATTAAAAGGTTTTACTCCATGGAGGTTCGAGGAGGTCATATCCATTACATCCATTAGACACTTCAAAACAATATATATATATATATATATATATATATATATATATATATATATATATATATATATATATATATATATATATAGAAGACTTCAGTACACATACTTTATCAATTTTCTCCTTAGCTCATGTTTTCATATCCCAAGAAGAATAGAATCATGTCACCATTTATTTAATTTCAAAAGGTATTTTTCCATTTCTAATTATGGGTAATTTAGTTTGTGTACTTTTGTCAAACTGGCATCTACCATACAATCTCCAAGTTCTTGATCTATTATCCAATTGTTTGACTATGGCAATGATCCATTCCCTTTTGTATCTATTCCTTACATATCTTACCATTAAACCACTCATTCTCTCCCCATGCCATGTTGAGAAAAGTGCAATATTCCATTAAGTACCCTTGGTATATAGCACCATAACCAAGTTATGAATGAGATTAAATGTATAGAGACCTTCAATTTTTATATAGTTAAGAGAATTATATCATGCAAAGGATGAGGCATGTTGTATAAATGTTACAAGCATTATACCCATTATTTTAATTCTAATTTTAAATTATCCAAAGATATAAACTTTGTTAAATGGATGCCATTTAAACTCTAAAAGAAAGATATTTGAAGTTGGTAAATATGATAATTCAAGGAGCACCAAGAGTATCTTCATAAATTAAGGGATTGGGACGAAGAGGCATCGAAACCTGGAGGTATGAGGAATCAAACTAGGGTTTCAGAGGCTAGGGAAGAGGCCTGGAAAATATTTTCATGCAAAAAACACCATCAGAGAGGATCAATCTTGTTGGAGGGTCTTTCAATAGTACAAATAACGACCAAGAATGGGGGACATAGATACTTCGGTACCAAATCCTCTAAAACAAGGAATATCATATCGAGAGAAGCTATGTGGTACCCAAGATAGCTTTAATGACTGTCAAAAATAGGCAAGGACAATCATAAACACCATGGGGAAGCAACAAAAGGAGGATTCTATGTTGGGAAGTGTAAATGGATGTTTACCACAAGCAAAGGAAATACTAGTATTGGAAATAGTTGAGGATATAGTTTATAAGATAAAACACAACCTGATAGGAAAATTCCTGGTTTTTAGACCATCTGTGCACTTCCTTCATATGTGGATAAGGAAATAATGGCATCTAGAAGGAGAATACAAAATTATAACTCTCCCAATTGGGTATTTTTTGTAGAGTTCACATCAGT
Source organism: Wollemia nobilis (assembly GCA_028583015.1). Lineage (NCBI taxonomy): Eukaryota > Viridiplantae > Streptophyta > Pinopsida > Araucariales > Araucariaceae > Wollemia > Wollemia nobilis. The sequence continues at coordinate 12,545,411 of JAQPPZ010004624.1, read as the reverse complement.
TTTTGATCGACAAAAAGTATTTGAGGGAGAGTCATATCATCACGGGCCAACATGACTATTCCTACAACCATGGAAGATGAAATTTGACCTGAGTGTGGAACCGACTACAGTACTAATATGGGTAAGGTTATTTGCCCTTCCTCTTGAATTTTGGAAAGAGGAGGTACTTGAGGCAACAGGCAACTTACTAGGTCATTATAGAGGTAGATCAAGAGAAACAATTTTAGGAGGATCGACAATGTTTGCTAGTGTTTGTGTAGAAATGGACCTCAGTAAACCTCTTCCAAAAGAGATAGATATAAAAATAGAATATTTTATCTGACACTAATAATTGGATTATGAGGCTATTCCATTTAGATGTCAAGTGTGCCACGCTCATGGAAATCTGGCTAGAATGTGCCCAACAGTTAAGGATCATCAATTTGAGCAAGAGGGGACAAGAGAAAATATTAACATGGTGGGCCAATATCCTCATCATAAGGTAAATTAAAAGGAAGGGAAAGACCCAATAGACTCTAAGGGCTTCCAAAAAGTAATCCAAAAGTCAAATAAAAGACATCAACATAGTAACCATAGATAAGGAGAAAAAACAAGAACAAACAATAGATATGAGATATTCAAACAACTAGGAAGCTTGGAAACAAAAGTGTATTTCCAAATGGAAGGATTAGAGGAGGATACCCAACAAGTCACATTGGTATATGAGGAACAATACTCCATACTAGTGTCACAGAATAAGCAAGGAGCGAAACCAGACACAAGCTCTCTCATAGAAGAGGAGATTCAGCCCACAAGGGAGACCAAAGGAGGGGAAATAGAGCAGGTGATAGTTTTAACTCAAGAAATAGAGATTAAAGAAGGAAATAAGAGCAAATAAAACCTTACTTTAGGGATTCATCAAGTGGAGAAGAAACAAAAACTAAACCAATATGTAGAGAGGAAGTCAAACAAGAAAAACACGGAGGAATAGAAAAGAGATTTAAGCTAGAATGGAAAGGTAAAATTGATGGTTGATTTTTTATCTCCTAATTCTCAATGATATTTATTACTTGGAATGTGAGGGGTTTAGGTAGTTGCCCCAGACAAAATGTAATCATAAACATTATAATAGATATTGTTGTCATTTATGTCAAGAGTGAGTGGTCATTGGTGTCGAACTTTCAACACCAATCAATGGCAGTTTCAATTGGCAGCATCCGTCTCGATTTTAGTTTCATGACCCAGTTCACGAAAGTCAGATGAGGTCCAAAGTGCAAGAAAAAGCCCAAATAAATAATATTATAATATTCTTTTATAATATTATGCCAAGGAAGTTTAAAATTAATTATAAATTAATTTATTAGTTAATTTACTTAACTTATAAAGTTATTTAAATTAATTATTAATTATAAATTAATTTAAGCTAAGGTTAAATAACCCTAAGGTGGGATATCAAATTTGAAATTTGAAATTCGATTTCGAATAAAGCGTCACCGACGTAAGGAGAAATTAAAAGCGTGTATAAAAGGGGGTAAATCCCACCCTACCATACTTACCATGCCTTCGAAAATTAATGTGAGCCTAAGAATTGAGAGCTATACGAATTACGCTGCATCCAAAGCAAAGAAGTAGTGTGCTCATTTCAAAAGGAATAGACATCAAGTGAAGGCATAAGAGAAAGGTGCTATATCTTCCTTCATGTGGGCATTAGTAGCCCATGCGGTGGGCTCCCAAGCCCTAAGGCGCTTAGACTAGAGGAGACGGTGGAACGAATCTCATCGAATCCCATTTTGTGGGAAGTATAAGGTATGCTTGGAAATTGATCGTCGAAATTTTTGAAAATATAGTTGGGCATTTAAAAATTAATTTTTGCATATTTAAATTGGTTCTAAGGTTGCTAAAGGAGTTATAAGGGTTTTTGCAAAATTAAATTTTTAATGTTGTGTGCTCAAATATTTTGAAAAGATTGTAAGGTATTTGGTTGATATTTTTATGGTGTTGGATTGTAAGATGCTTGAAAAGATTGTAAGGTATGAAGGAAATTATATTTATGTATGGTATGATGAGTATTGTTTGGAGCAATAAGGCATAAATTGAGTTGTGATTGTTTTATGTCCAAGGAATATTTTGGAAAGTGTTGAAGTAATACTGTTGTGTCTAACCATTTGAATTTAATTTTTTTTTTATTAAGAAAGGTTTTCTAAAGGCACTTCTACATCCAACACAAGGTATGGGCATATTCTTCCTAGTGAGTGATTGTTAAAAATTGTGAATGAAAAATTGGAGTGAAAAGGATTGTTTGGTTTGCATTGTTGAGAGTGTTTTGAATTAATGCTTCAAGGTTTTCTGGAATTAAGAGTTGTTGATAAAACCTTGTTTTATAGGCATTGTTGTTGAAGTGTTTGAGTTGAGTGAAGAACTTGAACTAGGGTTTGCAAAGAACATGAGTATCATTGTTATGTGAATATTGTCTTATAAGCATTGTTGTTGAAGTGAGTTGTTGAGTGAAGAACTTGAAATAGGGTTTGGAAAGAACATGAGTACAATTGTTATGTGAAATTAGTTGATGAAGCATTGTTGGCAATATTTGAGTGAGTATTCATATGCTTGGACTAGGGTTTGTGAGAAAGAATAATTTCATTGAGTGATTAGTTGAGTAGAGTTGGTTAAGCCTAGTCAAGTGAATGTGTGAAGTGATTGTTCAAGTTCTGTGAAAAAAATTATTATATATTCTGAATTGATTTGAGAAAGAGGTTGAGTATTGATGAGTGTGAAACATATGAGTCTCTAACAATTATATATATGTTTTTGTGATAAGAGAGTGATTGAAAGTGATTGAGTATTGAGGTGAATGTAAAGCATATTGAGTCTCTAACAATTCTCTATATGTTTCTAAGAGAGTGATTGAAAGTGATTGAGTATTGAGGTGAATGTGAAGCATATTGAGTCTCTAACAATTCTTTGTATGTTTCTAAAAGAGTGATTTAAAGTGATTGAGCTTTGTGATGAGTATAGAACATATTGAGTCTCTAACAATTCTCTTTATTATTCTATGAGATTGGACAAGTTCTAGTGTGGACTTGTTGAGAAAATTTAAGGCAAGTATTTGAGAAGACTTGTGGACATATTTAAGTAAGCTTTTTTGGAAGCTTACAATACAAATTGTGAGCAGATTTGGTTAAGTTATTGAGAGAACTTATTGAGCATATTGGACTAGAGAGGACTTGTAGACTGATTGGTGTGAGCTTTTGTGAAATCTTACAAGGCATATTTGAGACAAGTCTTTGAGAAGGCTTGTGAGCAAAGTTGATTGATTGATTTGTTCAAACCTTGAGTTAATGTTTGGGGCAGATCTAGTAGAGTTGATTTGTGATTGTGTCAAGCTTTGAGTTAAGAATCAAGGACAAATTAGTGCTAGACCGAAGGACTATGTTTAGTACAGAACAAAGGATGAATATTGAAGACATATTTGTTTTAGACTGAAGGATTGTTTTTAGTACAGATCAGAGGACAGGTTTGTACCAGACCAAAGACAAAGATTGAGCAGATTTGTGCTAGACTGAAGGACCGAGTTTAGTGCAGATTTGAGATAGAGCTTTGAAGGTGATAAAGTATAGAGGATGACAGTATCTAATGGATAGAGATCCATTAGCCAAGGCAATGAGGATAGGAGTCTTCAGTGGATAGAGATCCATTAGCTAGAGCAGTGGGAGCAACAATTCTTGTAGAAGATCACTAGTCAGAGCTTAGGAGAAAGAAGTTATCTTGTGGATAGAGATCCACAAACTTGATTAGGGGATTGGTGTATCCTTTGTATAGAGGTCCATACACATTGTAATAGAGAAAGGATTCCCAAGAGATTTATTGAGAAAATTTTAGTAAAATATTTTCTCTATGGAGTAGCCCACATTGGGTGAACTACATAAAATTTGTGTTTCTATTATGTGTGGTGATTTATGCATTGATTTGATTACTATTTTTGATATTTCTATCTATACATTGCATAATATTTATTAGGAAAGAAAAGTAAAAAGTGGTCTTATACTGTTCACCCCCTCTTAGTATAAGCTTGTGTTCTTCAATTGGTATCAAAGCGGGTTCCTTCGAAAGAGTTTAACATTTTGAAGGAAAAGCTTTAAAAGAACATAATGGACTCTAAGAATGTGTCCTTAGATAATTCAACACCAATATTTGATGGAAGTGACTACATATATTGGAGTATGAAAATGAAGGTTCACCTGATGGCACCTGGCAATAAAATTTGGGAAGCAATTGAAAATGGATACATACCACTAGTTGATCCACCTACAGATAAGAAAGGTAAGCTTCTACAACATTACAATTCAAAAGCAATGAATGCACTTCTGAGAGGTTTGCATAGAACAAAATCAGTAAAATTTATGCATTGTAAATATGCAAAAGGAATTTGGGATAAGTTGCAAAGCATTTATGAAGGATATAAGAGTGTCAAAAGGGCAAATATACAAAATATCAAAGGACAATTTGAAGAATTAAGAATGAAGAATGAAGAATGAAGAATGAGGAGTACATTAGTTTTATTTACTTTGGGTAGATTAGGTTGTTAATGTTATGCAAGGACTTGGACTTAATGTGGATGAATCAGATGTTTGTGATAAGATCTTAAGGTCTCTTCCAACAAGTTTAGTGAAAATATTTCAGCTATAGAAGAAGCAAAGGATGGTGATTCTTTGACAAGAAATATGTTGCTTGGTATTATTACAACTTTTGAGTTAAAAACAAAAGAACCTAATCCACAGAAGGAAGCAACCTTCAAAGCAATTAAGAAGAAAAAGGGTAAGAAGTCAGAATCAAGCAATGAGTCATCCAATGATGAAGAAGCAAATTATGGTAGAAGGAACAAGGATTCAAGAAAATTCAAAGATGTAAAATCTATTAGATGTTTCAATTGTGGAAAGTATGGTCACTATGCAACTGATTGTCAAGAAGCTAAAAATAACAATGATGAAGAAAAACAAGATCACAGGAACAGGGTTTTGCAAGTGTGAAGAGGGTTATTATGTAAGTGGCTCAAAAATATCCTGATTTTTGACCACAATGTGAACATGTGTCCAAATTTTGTTGGCAATTTTGGGTACCTTGGGTACATTGCCTTTGCTCAAGTGTAGATGTTGTCATTGATGTCAAGAAGTTCTTGAAGTAATTTGATTTGATGTCAAGGAATTTGTTTTGTTGAAAGATTATTCAGAGCATGATCAGTGAGTTTCCAAGAAGTTCTTTGTGGCCCATTTGCAAAAGTTCAAGAAAAAGACAAGTAAGAAAAAGTATGCAGCCGGCTGGAAAAACTGTCACGATTTCGTGACATGTTTGAGGAGAGAGAAAGTTTTGGCAAAACTATCACGATTTCGCGACATGTTTGAGGAGAGAGAAAGTTCTGGCAAAACTGTCGCGATTTCGCGACATGTTGGCAGAGAAGGAGAGCAAGATGGAAAGTGTCACGATTTCGCGACATGTCGCATTTTCGCGACTCGAAAAGTGCGGGAAGGCGAGAGAAGGAAAAGTGTCACGATTTCGCGACACATTGCCAGGAAAGTTGTACGGACGAAAAGGTGTCACGATTTCGTGACATAATGCAGAAAAGAGAGTCCGCAGTGTGAACTGTCATGATTTCGTGACAAGTTAGAAGAGAGAGAAAGTTACATGAAAAATGTCACGATTTTGCGACATGCTGCAGAGGTCGAGGTGAGGACTGTCACGATTTCGTGACATGCTGAAAAGCTCGAAGAGAGAACTATCATGATTTCGTGACACGCAGCAAAGGGGAAGAGTCTGAAATGAGAAGCGTCGCGATTTTGCGATAGGCTACAAAGAAGTTGTACGGATGCAGAAAGTGTCACGATTTCGTGACAAGTTGAAGAGAAAGCTTGCTGATGTAGAAAGTGTCACGATTTCATGATAGGTTGAGATGGCAGCTTTCAGTTGGAGAAAGTGTCACGATTTCATGATAGAAACAGTTAGCAAGTCTTCAACAGAAGAAGCGTCACGATTTCACGACGAATTGAAGAAGGAAGAGCTCGAAGGTGAAAGTGTCACGATTTCGTGACATGTTCCAGTTTTGTGGGTGTAAGGCAGAGAGAAGCTCAAGGCAGCGAAAATATCACGATTTTGTGACATGTTTCGTTTTCGCTAGTGCAAGCAAAAGAAGAAGGCCATGAAGACTAAAGTGTCACGATTTCACGACAGGAGTGAAGATGACGTCAGCAAAAGTCAAAAGTGTCACGATTTCACGACAAGGACGTTGTCAAGGCAGACAAAAGCAAAAGTGTCACGATATCGCGACAATAGCCAAACGAAAGTGTACGGCTGCAAAAATGTCGTGATATCGCGACATGTTGTAGTTTCACGACAGAAGCTACAGGAGAGTTGCAGAGGCGGTTGAAGCTGACAGAGTTAACTTTGAGCCGACGATTAGGGCATGTAGCCGACGGAGTTAGGGTTTGCATTTGCATAACATCCGACTAAGACCAAGGTTTAGATCTTGATTGTTAGTATAAAAGGAGGGCTGTTTGAAGAGATTTGGCATCGATCGAAGTGTGCGTTCGAAGTGCGACTTTCGTAGATAGAGTGCGGGGTGAAGTTCGATCACCGAGAAGTAGAGTGCTGCTGTGATTGCACAGAGGTGCAATTTCGAGGACATTTGTGCCAGACCGAAGGACTGTGTTTGGTGCAGAACAAAGGAAGCGAACGAGGACATTTGCGCTAAACCGAAGGACTGTGTTTAGTGCAAATTCAAGGACCAACTTTGGAGGTGAAAGAGTTGAGGACAGAGGTCTCCAGCCAGAGCAGGGAAGACAGGTGTCTTCTATGGATAGAGTTCCACTTGCTAAGGGCAGAGGGGGCAGAGGTTCTCTAGAGGATCACCAGCCAGAGCAGAGCTAGGGGATTGGTGTCTCCTTTGGGTTGGTACCCATAAACTTTGTAATCGAGAAAGGTTTCCCAGAGTTTGAGGTGATAAAATTTAGTGAAAATTTTATCCGTGGAGTAGCCCGCATTGGGTGAACCACGTAAATTGTTGTGTCTCTATTGTGGATGGTTTTTGTGCATTGCTTTGATTACTGCTATCTATACACTACATAATACTAATTTGAAAGTTGTTTTGAAGCAAAAGTAAAAAGTGGTCTTATACTGTTCACCCCCCTCTCAGTATAAGCTTGTGTTCTTCAATTGGTATCAGAGCAGGTCTCTCCAAAAAAGCCTAACAGCTTGGAGAAGGATCTATCGAAGAACATACAGATTCAGAAAAGGATGAAGAGGTTAAGTTCGATCTCAAAAGTGAATTCTTCTGGGCTTTAAGAAAATTTTAGGGAAGAGAGTTCTGTTCTCAAGCATCATGACAGGAAGAAGAGACAAGAAGATCAATCTTCATCCCGAAGAACGATGGATTCCAGTTGGTCACAAGAAGAACAATCATCCAAGGCATCAAAACAGGTTACATAATACTTTCCATGGCTACTATTTTTCTTGTAAGAAATTTGGTCACAAAGCTATGCATTGCAATAAATCCGTGAATAGCCATAGTAAGGAAAATGTTAACTCTTTTGCACCTCTTATGGATAAAAATGTCATGTGTTACAAGTGCAAGAATTTTGGGCATATAGCAAGGATGTGCAGTTTGGATAGATCTAGCATTGAGTTCACTAAAAAGAGAAATGAGATCAAATCTAAGTCAATGATAGTTCAAACTGCTTTTCATGCTCAAGACAAAGTAGAGAAATGGTATCTTGATAGTGGTTGCTCAAAACATATGACTGGTGAAAAGGAAAAGTTTTTGGTCTTAAAAAACACAAACAAAGGAACAGTTAGTTTTGGAGATAACAGGTCAGCTAAAATCTGTGGTAAAGGAACTCTTAGTTTGGATGGGAAATCCAAAACAAAAAATGTGCTTTATGTAGAAGGCCTAAGACATAATCTTCTAAGTGTGAGTCAACTTTGTGATCAAGGACACATAGTATCTTTCTTTTTAGATAGATGTGAGATACGTAAAGAAAAAAATGGAAAACTCATTGCTAGTGCTACAAGGACTCCAAACAATCTTTACATGCTAAGTGAGATAAAAAGGGAAAAGTGTTTTCTAACTCAAGAAGATGAGAGTTGGTTATGGCATAAAATATTGGGGCATTTGAGCTTTGATAATCTTGTCAATATTAGTAACAAGGAAGCAGTTAGAGACTTGCCCAAAATAAAAAGGCCCCATAACACCATTTGCGGTCCTTGTCAACATGGAAAATAGACCAGAACCAGTTTTAAATCAAAAGGGTATACTTCTTCAAAACCATTAGATCTCATTCATACTGATTTATGTGGCCCCACCAGAACTCAGAGCATTCAGGGAGAAAGCTACTTCATGCTGTTTATAGATGATTATTCTAGAATGACTTGGGTTACTTTTCTCAAAGAAAAATCTGAAGCTTTTGAAAAATTTAAAGCCTTCAAAGAAATGATTGAAAATGAGACTGAAAAAAGAATCAAATGCTTAAGATCGGACAGAGGAGGAGAGTTCACTTCTAATGAATTTGTGGAATACTGTGAGCAACAAGGAATCAAAAGAGAATATTCAGCAAGAAGAACTCCTCAACAAAATGGAGTAGTTGAAAGAAAAAATAGAACTATTGAAAATATGGCTAGAGCTATGTTAAATGAGTCAAAACTTTCAGATGGTTTCTAGAAAGAGGCAGTCAGTACAGCAGTCTACATTATCACCAGGGCCCAACTTAGAGTAAATCATCATAAAACTCCTTATGAGTTGTGGAAAGGAAGACCAACTACAGTAAAACATTTCAAAGTGTTTGGGAGTAAATGCTTCATCAGAAGGGAAGATCAAAATTTGGGTAAGTTTGATCCTAGGTGTGATGAGGGAATTTTTCTTGGTTATTCCAGCAGAAGCAAGGCTTACAGATGCTTCAACAAAAGAACGCATACAGTCGTAGAGAGCATAAATGTAACTATTGACGAAAAGACAGGGATAAGAGAACCTGTCAAGGAAATCAGTGATGAAATTTGTCAAGAAGAATTCAGAGAGGTTTCAGATGAAGAAGAGGAAAGACAACAACTGCTTCCCAAAACTCCTTCACGATATGTTCAGAAACATCATCCCAAATATTTGATCATTGGTGATCCAAACAATAGGCAAACTAGAAGAAGAGTCATTCCTTCACACAATTCTACAAATGTTTCATTATTATCTCAGATTGAGCCAAAATATTTCAGTGAAGCATGTGCAGATAAATTTTGGGTAAAAGCAATGGATGAAGAGCTAAATCAAATAGAGAAAAGTGAAACTTGGGATTTAGTTCCAAGACCTAAGGACAAGAATGTCATTGGCACAAAATGGATATTCAGAAATAAACTCAATGAGGATGGAAAGATTGTCGAAACAAAGCCAGGTTGGTTTGCAAAGGTTATGCTCAAGTAGAAGGTGTTGATTTCGAAGAGACGTTCGCTCCTGTTGCTCGTCTCGAAGCTATCAAAATGTTTTTGGCCCTTTCAAGCTTCAAAGCATTCAAGGTGTATCAAATGGATGTAAAGTCAACTTTTTTAAATGGAGTGTTGGATGAAGAAGTCTACGTAGAACAGCCAGAAGGCGTGTCTCTCTCAGATCAATCAGACTATGTGTGTAAACTGAAAAAGGCCTTGTATGGGTTAAAGCAAGCACCTAGGGCTTGGTACTCAAGACTTGACAGGTACCTTCATGAGCAAGGTTTCAGGAAAGGTATGGCAGATAGCAATTTGTATATTAAGGATAAAGGTGATGATATGCTGATTGTAGTTGTCTATGTTGATGATATCATTTTTGGGGGAAATAATACTCAGATGTGCAAAGATTTTGCTAACACCATGCAGAAGGAATTTGAGATGTCTATGATTGGAGAGCTGTCATTCTTTTTAGGTCTTCAGATTGCTCAATCAAAAGACGGTATATTTCTCTCTCAAGGAAAGTATATCAAAGAAATGTTAAAAAAATTTGGGATGATGGACAACAAACCTGTATGTACTCCAATGACTACAGGGTGCAAGATGAGCAAAGATGATGAATCTCCAGCGGTAGATCAGAGGTTGTACAGATCAATGATTGGCAGTTTATTATATGTTACAGATACTAGACCAGATATCATGCAGGCGGTTGGGTTAGTAGCCAAATTTTAGGCAGCTCCGAAATATTCTCATGTTATAGCAGTTAAAAGGATATTCAGATATCTGAAGGGCACTATGGACTTTGGGCTTTGGTATCCCAAAGGTGATGATTTCACTCTCACAGCCTATACAGATGCAGATTGGGCAGGCAGTAATGATGACAGGAAAAGCACCAGTGGTGGAGCATTCTTTCTGGGAAAGAGTTTGGTTTCTTGGCTAAGTAAGAAACAACCTTCAGTTTCCTTATCTACGACAGAGGCTGAATACATAGCAGCAGTGGCTGGGTGTACACAAGTTTTATGGATGAAAACCACCTTGGAGGATTTCAAAGTCAAGCATGAACAACCCATCTCCATATTTTGTGATAATACTAGTGCCATAAGTATTTCCAAAAATCTAGTAATGCACTCAAGGACAAAGCATATTTCCATCAAGTATCACTTTCTAAGGGAGAAAGTACAAGACAAGCAGGTCAAGGTAGAATATGTGTCTACTAAAGAGCAGATTGTAGATATCTTCACAAAACCTCTTCCAAGAGATACGTTTGAGTATCTAAGGGAGAAATTGGGAGTTGTACTCCCACCCCAAAATTAATCACCTCATGAGGAGGTGGGGGAGGGACTAAGCTAAGAGGCTCATTCTTAGTCCCGAGCCCCAAAGGTGACCCTTTGCCATTGATGACAAAGGGGGAGAGATATGAGTAAGGGGGAGAGTTTCAATGTGAAGAGGAAAGCTTCAAGTCAGGGGGAGCAAAACTTCAAAGGTAGTTCTCAGTGTTGGCACAGTTGGCTTCAGTTTTGGCTCTTAAGGTGTGTTTCAAGAAAGGTTTGCCATCAATGACAAAGGGGGAGATTGTTGGCAATTTTGGGTACCTTGGGTACATTGCCTTTGCTCAAGTGTAGATGTTGTCATTGATGTCAAGAAGTTCTTGAAGTAATTTGATTTGATGTCAAGGAATTTGTTTTGTTGAAAGATTATTCAGAGCATGATCAGTGAGTTTCCAAGAAGTTCTTAGTGGCCCATTTGCAAAAGTTCAAGAAAAAGACAAGTAAGAAAAAGTATGCAGCCGGCTAGAAAAACTGTCACGATTTCGCGACATGTTTGAGGAGAGAGAAAGTTCTGGAAAAACTGTCATGATTTCGCGACATGTTTGAGGAGAGAGAAAGTTCTGGCAAAACTGTCACGATTTCGCGACATGTTGGCAAAGAAGGAGAGCAAGATGGAAAGTGTCACGATTTCGTGACATGTCGCATTTTCGCGACTCAAAAAGTGCAGGAAGGCAGAGAAGGAAAAGTGTCACGATTTCGTGACACATTGCCAGGAAAGTTGTACGAACGAAAAGGTGTCACGATTTCGTGACATAATGCAAAAAGAGAGTCCACAGTGTGAACTGTCACGATTTCGCGACAAGTTAGAAGAGAGAGAAAGTTACATGAAAAATGTCATGATTTCGTGACATGCTGCAGAGGTCGAGGTGAGGACTGTCACGATTTTGTGACATGCTGAAAAGCTCGAAGAGAGAACTGTCATGATTTCGCGACACGCAACAAAAGGGAAGAGTCTAAAATGAGAAGCGTCACGATTTCGCGATAGGCTACAAAGAAGTTGTACGGATGCAAAAAGTGTCACGATTTCGCGACAAGTTGAAGAGAAAGCTTGCGAATGCAGAAAGTGTCACGATTTCGTGACAGGTTGAGATGGCAGCTTTCAGTTGGAGAAAGTGTCACGATTTCACGAAATAAACAGTTAGCAAGTCTTCAACGAAGAAGCGTCACGATTTCCGACGAATTGAAGAAGGAAGAGCTCGAAGGTGAAAGCGTCACGATTTTGTGACATGTTCCATTTGGTGTAAGGTAGAGAGAAGCTCAAGGCAACGAAAGTGTCACGATTTTGTGACATGACAAAAGCAGAAAAGAAGGCAATGAAGACTAAAGTGTCACGATTTCACGACAGGAGTGAAGATGACGTCAGCAAAAGTCAGAAGTGTCACGATTTCGTGACAAGGACGTTGTCAAGGCAAAAAAAGCAAAAGTGTCACGATATCACGACAATAGCCAAACGAAAGTGTACGGCTACAAAAATGTCACGATATCGCGACATGTTGTAGTTTCACGATAGAAGCTATAGGAGAGTTGCAGAGGCGGTTGAAGCCGACAGAGTTAACTTTGAGCCGACGATTAGGGCGTGTAGCCGACGGAGTTAGGGTTTGCATTTGCATAACAACCGACTAAGACCAAGGTTTAGATCTTGATTGTTAGTATAAAAGGAGGGCTATTTGAAGAGATTTGGCATCGATCAAAGTGTGCGTTCAAAGTGTGACTTTCGTAGATGGAGTGCGAGGTGAAGTTCGATCGTCGAGAAGTAGAGTGCTGCTGTGATTGTGCAGAGGTGCAATTTTGAGGACATTTGTGCCAGACCGAAGGACTGTGTTTGGTGCAGAACAGAGGAAGCAAACGAGGACATTTGCGCTGAACCGAAGGACTATGTTTAGTGCAAATTCAAGGACCAGCTTTGGAGGTGAAAGAGTTGAGGACAGAGGTCTCCAACCAGAGCAGGGAAGATAGGTGTCTTCTGTGGATAGAGTTCCACTTGCTAAGGGTAGAGGGGGTAGAGGTTCTCTAGAGGATCACCAGCCAGAGCAGAGCTAGGGGATTGGTGTCTCCTTTGGGTTGGTACCCATAAACTTTGTAATCGGGAAAGGTTTCCCATAGTTTGAGGTGATAAAATTTAGTGAAAATTTTATCCGTGGAGTAGCCCGCATTGGGTGAACCACGTAAATTGTTGTGTCTCTATTGTGGATGGTTTTTGTGCATTGCTTTGATTACTGCTTTTGATACTGCTATCTATACACTGCATAATTCTGATTTGAAAGCTATTTTGAAGCAAAAGTAAAAAGTGGTCTTATACTGTTCACCCCCCTCTCAGTATAAGCTTGTGTTCTTCAAATTTGTCGGCAACATGTCGGCAAGATTTTTAATTTTTTTCTAACCCCCTTCCTATATTCTCTCTCTCTCTCTCTCTCTCGCCACATTTCCTCCCTATTCTTTTGCCACCATTTTCTCCTTATTCCTCCACCTCCTTCCTCTTCCCTTATCCCTCCACGTCCCTCCTTATCTCTCCTTCTCTCCCTATAAATACCCTACTCCTTCATGTCTAACCTACATTGTGTGCAGAGTGTAATTTTTGAAGGTAATTAAATAAATTGTTTTTTATATTATTTTATAGCCCACCTTCGCTCACTGGTATCAGAGCACTGTGCTAGGGGCACATTTTTTGAGGCAAGAGTTTGGCGCTATTTTTGAGGTACGTCGGGAGGTGGATAGGAGGTCCACGTGAAGACAGACCGAGCATGCGGATCGAGGCAACACATGGCATTGATTGGGCGACTGATGTAGGGCTAAGGTGGTAGCCAGTAGGACTTGGGCATGAATACTAAGGTACCAGGTGGCAGACACATGGCGGGTGTTGAGCTGGAACACTGATGTGGAAGCACACAAATCAAGGTAGGTGGTTGAGGAGGCTGCTGACATGGGCATACGAGAATCGACACGTGGTAGTTGGCGAGGTAGTGACGTGGTCGCCAGTAGGGTGACATGTGGCGAGCAGTGATGAGGTGACGAGTGGTGATGTGGCACATTATCTTTTGACGATGCGTTTGGCAAAGAGCTAGTTGGTCGATTTCCCGAAGGCAATCATTTCATTACACACGACTTTGCGTTCTTAAACTCTCCCTCACCCATCTCACAGTGCATGTGGGATAAAGGAGGGATTATTTAAAAAAAAAAACTTTTAAGAGCACGATGACATTAATTAAAGTTGCTTGCCCTTAGTTCTCACCTGAGCGCATAGCGCAGTTGGCAAAGGCTTCGAGTTGCTTGGCGGAGGTGCTGGGTTCGAGTCACGCCGAGGTTGAATTTTTTTTTTCCTTAGCGCGCACTGGGAAGAAAATATAAGGCACGAGGTGCCTTGAGCCTTCAACGACACCGCGTGGTGTAGTGGCTAAACTCCCTCTTGCAAAGAAGCCGGTCGGGGATCGATTCCCCTCTGCTCCAAAAAAAAAACAAAGGTTTTTTAAAGTTTTTAATTTTTTATTAAAGTTTTAATTAATTTAATAGTTTTAAAATTTATATTCTTCATTTTTTTTAAAATATATTTGTGTTTAAAATAATGAAGGATATAAAAAAATTATTAAATTTTTTATGAAAACTTTATAAAAAAAATATTGAAAACCTTTAAAAACTTTTTGGAAAGGGAAATTGGAAAAATTGTTTTTTGAAGATTAAAATTTCTTGAGCACCTAAAAATTGACATATGCAACTCAGCTAAATTTTTTCCATGATGAGTAGATGATCCAGTCAACCGGATGTTACCACGCCCTATGCTCTCTACTGAGGAGAGAATCAGCTGAGTCCTTTGATGAGCGGATCCAGAGAGATGGAATACATGTGGTATTCAGTCAACTATAGAACTCAGTAATAGCCCACTAGAGGAAGCCCGATTCTGGATACGAGGCTGACTCAGAAGATAATATTTTTGGACAAGTGGAGGAGTCCGATTCAGTTGCATTTGAGCCTGAGGAACAATCCAGTGAGAGCTATACCCCACGCTCTCCAGAGCCAGATCCTGAGCCAGCTAAGGCCGAGCTAGAAGCAGTTCCTGAAATTGTCATCATCAGTGATGATGAGGATTCCATTGCAGATAATTTTGGACCTCCAGTACTAGGCAATCCACAACAAGAAGAACAAGAAATCAGTGAGAGAATTAAGAAATCTAGATTTGATTTGAATCTGTAATTGCTTTGTACTTCTTGTTTTCAGTCAAATCAAAGTTTGCTTTCAAGTAGTAGAAATGGCCTCAAATTCAAATCTCCCAATTCCTGAATTTAATGGTAGTGATTATGAATATTGGTCAATAAAAATGAAAACTATGTTGATTGGTAAAGGTTTATGGGAAATAGTTGAAGAGGGTTACACATAACCCTCTGTTGCTGACTGGTCTGCTTTAAGTGCTACCGATAGAAAAGCCAAAAAAGAAGCCCAGAAAAACAATTCCTTTGCCCTGTACCATTTACAAGAAGCTCTAGATAAAAGTATATTTCCTAGAATAGCATCCTATGTAACAGCTCAAGATGCTTGGAAGGCTTTAAAGGAAAGTTTTCAAGGGAGTGATCAAGTGAAGCAGGTCAAGCTTCAAACTCTGAAAAGAGATTTTGAAAATCTCAGAATGTAGGAGAATGAAAAAGTAGGAGACTACTATGTGCGAGTCAAAGCCGTGGTAGATAAAATGGTCACTCTAGGAGAAGAAGTTAAACCTAAAGGTGTAGTGAAGAAAGTGTTGCAAACACTTCTTCCTAAGTGGAATCATGTAGCAATCATTATTGAAGAGTCAAAATATTTGACTACACTTTCCTTTGATGCACTGATTGGTTCTCTCCTTTCACATGAAGAAAGATTGTAGGAATCTTCTTCCACTAGCCACGGAAGCGATGAAAAAGCCTTCGCTTCACAAGAAATAAAAGGCCAAGGTAGAGGTCATGGCAGAGGTCAACAAAGAGGAAGAGGCAAAAATAGTCCATGAGGTGGAACTTCAAACAGAGAAGGATCTTCAAACAGAGGTGGAGGACAAAATAGAGGTGGCCAGTAGAACAAAGGAAAGCATCCAGGTAGAGGAAAAGGTAGTGACAAGTCAAAGCAAGTTTGCTACAATTGTGGCAAACCTGGCCACTTCGCTCGTGACTG
Organism: Wollemia nobilis; assembly: GCA_028583015.1. Taxonomy (NCBI): domain Eukaryota; kingdom Viridiplantae; phylum Streptophyta; class Pinopsida; order Araucariales; family Araucariaceae; genus Wollemia; species Wollemia nobilis. The sequence continues at coordinate 12,529,524 of JAQPPZ010004624.1, read as the reverse complement.
CTGGTCAAAATCCTCACAAGGGAGCAACAGCCAGAGCAGCCAATATGGCAATTTTGGAGAAGAGGAAGGGACCTCAAATCTCTTTCTCTCATATGGCAAGTCAGATCGAACCTGAATGACACCTGGATCTTGGACACTGGGTGTTCAAATCATATGAGTGGCAAAGAAGAACTCTTTGCTACCCTGGATTCTTCTTACAAATCTAGCATCAAATTGGGGGACGACAAGTCATTGGCGGTTGAAGGCATTGGAGCCATGGAGGTTCCAACAAAAGAGGGCGTTAAACAGGTAAATGATATTTATTACACCCCTCATCTCCAACATAATCTTTTGAGTGTTGGTCAAATGTTGGAGAAAAACTATAAGTTGCTATTTGATGAGGGTAAATGTACCATTTTTGATAAAAGTAATAGTGATAGAATCATTACTCAAGTGCCAATTACAAAGAACAGGTTATTTCCTTTAAATTTTGGCCAGCCAAGAGGAGATCAATTGGTAAATGTTGCTATTGCAAATCCAAGTGTGTTGTGGCACTTGAGATACGGTCATCTGAATTTATCCATTTTAAAGATGTTAACTTCTCAAGCGATGGTGACCGGACTTCCTAAAGTTCAGGACAATAAGGAAGTCTGTGAAGGTTGTGCCTTGGGCAAGCATGCTAGAACCAAATTTCCTCAAGGGCAAGCATGGCGGGCCAGTTATCCACTTCAGCTAGTGCATTCGGACATCTGTGGTCCAATGCAGACCAAGAGCATTGGTAACAACTCTTACTTTCTTCTTTTCATTGATGATTTTTCAAGAATGTGCTGGATATATTTTTTGAAGCATAAATATGAAGCATTTGACTGCTTCGTAGATTTTAAAGCAAGAGTTGAAAATGAGAGTGGATATTCTGTTAAGTGTCTCAGATCAGATAAAGGAGGAGAATACTCCTCTAATGAATTTTTGAATTTTTGTAAAGAACATGGAATAAAGAGGCAATTCACTACTGCCTATACTCCACAACAGAATGGTGTGGCTGAAAGAAAGAACCGCACCATTGTAGAGATGGAAATATCTATGCTTCAAATGAAGCATTTGAGCAATATGTATTGGGCAGATGCAGCCAGGACCAGTGTGTATATTTTGAATAGGAGCCCTACTTCAAGTTTGAAAGGGAAAACTCCTTACCAAGCATGGTATGGTAAGAAACCGAATGTCAAGCATTTCGGAGTGTTTGGTTCACTGGCTTACTCACACATTCCTGATGAGCAGAGGAAGAAGCTCGATCCTAAGAGTCAAGCATGCATTTTTGTAGGGTACTGTGAAAACACAAAAGCTTACAGACTCTACAATCCTAGGACTCGAAAGATAATACTTTCTAGGGATGTGATTTTTGATGAAGGGGGAGAATGGGGACATCCCCAAATTTATAGTGATGTTGAATCTCATGATGCAAGTTCTTCACAAATTTAAAAGGTGCCACATAAAGGCAAGAAGTCTCCTCCTCCAAGCCCAAGCAGACATTCGACTTCCAGTTCATCATCATCTTCACCAAGTCCTTCTCCACAAAGGTCAGTCAGTTCCTCACCAATGGATATTGATTCTCCATCCAGAGGTAAGAGAACTCTCCAGCATCATCCATCTTATCAGATGTTGGATAAAATTTTTTCAAGAAGATATACTAGAAGTCAAGCTAGTGAAATGAGTTATGTTTTGCAAAGACTTGAAAATATGCATTTGTATGGTGATGATGACTCCCAAGAACCTCGGGGAGATGTAGTTAACTATGCTTTGTTAACTAGTGTACAACTTGAACCTTCTAGTTATGAGAAGGCATGTACTCAGAAAATTTGGCAAGATGCCATGGAAGAGGAGATAACCTCTATAAAAAACAATGATACTTGGGAGTTGGTAAAGCTTCCTAAAGGCAAGAAATGTGTTGGATGCAAATGGGTCTTCAAGACCAAGTTCAATGTTGATGGAAGCATTGAAAGGCACAAAGCAAGATTGGTTGCAAAAGGATTTACACAGAAGTATGGTATTGATTATGAAGAGACATTTGCTCCTATAGCCCGACAGGAGACCATCAAAATAGTTCTTGCTTTAGCTGCTCACAAGGGTTGGAAAATCCAACACATGGATGTGAAGAGTGCCTTTCTTAATGGGTACTTGACAGAGGAAGTGTATGTTGAACAACCTCAAGGATTTCAAGAGCAAGGTAAGGAGCACCTTGTTTACAGACTGAAAAAGGCACTCTATGGCCTCAAGCAGGCATCACGAGCTTGGTACTCATGCATTGATGGGTACTTTAAAGATTTTGGGTTCACCAGAAGCAAAAATGAACCCACCCTTTACTACCTGAAGCAAGGTAATGACATCCTCATAGTTTGCTTGTATGTGGATGATCTCATATTCATGGGTAGTAATGAAAAAGTGAATATGGAGTTCAAGCGCTCCATGATGAAGCAGTTTGAGATGAAGGATCTCGGCTTAATGCACTACTTCCTTGGATTGGAAGTTCATCAGTCAGATACAAGGATCTTCATCTGTCAACATAAGTATGCTCGGGACATGATCAAGAAGTTTGCTATGGAGCATTGCAAAGCAGTTGCAACTCCAGTTGGACATGGGATCCAATTAAGCAAATATGATGGAGCACCAAAAGTTGACGTGACCACTTTCAGGAGCATGGTTGGGAGTTTGATGTTTCTCGCCAACACCAGACCTGATATTCAGTATGTTGTTTCTCTTGTCTCTCGATTTATGGCTAGCCCATCTGAGCTGCATTTGCAAGCAGCTAAGAGAATTCTCAGATATGTGAAGGGTACATTGGATTTTGGAATCCGGTACCATAAGTGTAACACTATCAAGCTTGTAGGCTTTAGTGATAGTGATTGGGGTAGCAATATTGATGACAGAAAATCAACTTCAGGGAACTATTTTAGTCTGGGATCAGGACTAATAACATGGAGTTCCAAAAAGCAAACTATGGTAGCTTTATCTTCTATAGAAGCTGAGTATATAGCAGTCACCTATGCTAGTACTCAAGCCTTATGGCTAAGAAAAATGTTGGAAGAGATTGGAGAACAGCAAAGTGGTCCGAATAGGATTTACTGTGACAACATCAGTGCCATTCAGTTGGCATACAATCCAATCCATCATAGTAGAACGAAACATTTTGATATGAAGTACCACTTCATCCGAGACATGGTGGAGCATGAAATTGTTGAGCTAAAATTTTGCCACACTTTGGAGAACGTCGTAGATATCTTCACCAAAGCGATGGCTAAAGCTCAATTTATAAAGTTGAGAAACTGTGTAGTCAGTCCTCTCAACTTTAAGGGGGAGAATGTTGCAAGTGTGAAGAGGGTTATTGTCTAAGTGGCTCAGAAATATCCTGATTTCTGACCACAATGTGAACATGTGTCCAAATTTATCGACAACATGTCGGCAAGATTTTTTAATTTTTTCTAACCCCCTTCCTATATTCTCTCTCTCTCTCTTGCCACCTTTCCTCCCTATTCTTCTGCCACCATTTTCTCCTTATTCCTCCACCTCCTTCCTCTTCCCTTATCCCTCCATGTCCCTCCTTATCTCTCCTTCTTCTCCCTATAAATACCCTACTCCTTCATGTCTAACCTGCGCTGTGTGCAGAGTGTAATTTTTGAAGGTAATTAAATAAATTATTTTTTATATTATTTTATAGCCCACCTTCGCTCACAGGGAATCATAAAAATACAGGTACCAAAAGAAAGGTAAGGATGGACAAAGCAGACAAGGGAAGAAGTTATTTCAAAGACAAAATAGGAGCTACTATGTAGATAAGGCAAGTAAGTACTCAAGTGATGCTAGTTTTTCAGATAATGATAGAGATGAAGTCTTATTTATGATTGAAGAAAAAGAAGAAGTCAAGAAAAGGTCACCAATAATTCTCAAGTGTTTTGTATGGGTAACTTTGGACATCTTGAAGATAGTTGTATAAGGAATGGTTATAGTTTCAGTGATGATGAATATGAGGATGCACTTGAAGGACCAAAATAAAATATTCTAATGACACTAGAAGAAGAAGAAGGTGATCCTATAGTAGACAAGACAAAAGAAAATGAAGATGTATACAAAGGCAAAAAAATAGAGGAAGAATAAGATAAAGAATAATTTGATCTTAAGGCAGAACTTATGCTCTTGACACAGTAAAGAAGGTAAGAAAGCAAAACTCTAAACTTGAGTTTCAGTTTCAAGAATGTGATTAAGAGAGAAGAAATATTAGAGAGGATCTAAACAAGTCAATGGCTAAGACAAAGAGGTTCGAGGATAAGTTAGAAGTAAAGGTCTTAGAATGTGAAATATTAGAACAATAAGTAGCTCTACTAAGGAAATATTTAGAAAAATTTGAGGATAAGATACACAAGTTTGGAAAGAGCTCAATGGTTGTGGAAAAAATGATCAAATTACAAAGAAGGTCAACAAACAAAACAGGTCTTGGTTTTGAACAAGCTCAAAAGAAACAAGAAGAAAAGTCAACCTCAAGTTCTGAAGAAGAAGAAACTTTAGAAGAAGACAATGTAAGAGAAAGTGAGACATCCGAGGATGAGTTGGATAATAGAAAGTTCAACAAGGAAAGGAACAATGCACAAATAAAAAACATATGGAACATCAATTAGAATAGGTTAAGAGAGACTAAGAGACAAATGAGGTCAAGACAAGGAAATTTCAATGGAAGGTGTTTCTCATGTCACAGGTTTGGACACATGGCTTCACAGTGTTGGACACATGAAAGATAAGAAAATGGGAATTTTAGAAATAGGTAGCTTTTCCATGGATATTGCTACTCATGTAATCATTTTGATCACAAGGTAATGGATTGCAGGGTTCATGATAGAAAAGGATATGGTTTCACTAGGAGAAATCCTAAGACATTTTCACCTCTAAGGAATAATAAAATTAAGTGTTATAAGTGCAATAATGATGGACATACAACAAAATGGTGTAGAGAAGACATTCTGAAATCAAGCATGAACAGGAACAAGAACAAGAACAATAATATGAGTATGGATAAAAACAGGAACAGGAATATGGACGTGAACAAGAATAGGAATAGGAAAAGGAATATGAGCATGGACAAAAATAGGAATAGGAATGTGGACATGGACAGGAACAAGAATATGAATGTGGACATGGACAAGAACAAGAAAATGAATAGTCAAAAGGATCAGATAAGAAGAAAAGAGGATAAAGGTAAAGACCAGTGCTTGCTAGGAGTAGAAATACTCCCACCCCAGAATTAACCACCTCAAGAGGAGGTGGGGGAGGGGCTAAGATAAGAGATTCATTATTATCCCAAAGCCCCAAAGGTGACCCTTTGCCATTGATGTCAAAGGGGGAGAGATTTGAGTAAGGGGGAGATATTTGTATTAAGGAGAAAGCATCGAGTCAGGGGAGCAGTTTCCCAAGGGGAGCAGAACAAGAAAAAGGTCAAAATTTGGTAAAAAGAATTTGGGTTGCCATAAATGACAAAGGGGGAGATTGTTAGACATTTTGAGTGATAAGTTGTCATTGATTTCAAGAGTGAATGGTCATTGATGTTGAACTTTCAACACCAATCAGTGGCAGTTTTAGTTGGTAGCATCTGTCTCGATTTTAGTTTTAAGACCCAGTTCACGGAAGTCAGATGAGGTCCAAAGTGCAAGAAAAAGCCCAAATAAATAATATTATAATATTATTTTATAATATTATGCCAAGGAAGTTTAAAATTAATTATAAATTAATTTATTAGTTAATTTACTTAACTTATAAAGTTATTTAAATTAATTATTAATTATAAATTAATTTAAGCTAAGGTTAAATAACCCTAAGGTGGGTTATCAAATTTGAAATTCGAAATTTGATTTCCAATAAAACGTCGCCAACATAAGGAGAAATTAAAAGCGTGTATAAAAGTGGGGAACTCCCACCCTACCATACTTACCATGCCTTCCAAAATTAATGCGAGCCTAAGAATTGAGAGCTATACGAATTGCACTGCATCCAAAGCGAAGGAGTAGTGTGTTCGTTTTAAAAGGAATAGACGACAAGTGAAGGCATAAGAGGAAGGAGCTATACCTTCCTTCATGTGGGTATTAGTAGCCCATGCGGTGGGCTCCCAAGAGCTAAGGCGCTTAGGCTAGAGGAGACGGTGGATCGATTCTCGCCAAATCCCTTTGTGGGAAGTATAAGGTATGCTTGGAAAGTGGTTGCCGAAATTTTCAGAAATATAGTTGGGCATTTAAAAATTAATTTTTGCATATTTAAATTGGTTCTAAGGTTTCTAAAGGAGTTATAAGGGTTTTTGCAAAATCAAATTTTTAATGTTGTGTGCTCAAATGTTTTGAAAATATTGTAAGGTGTTTTGGTTGATATTTTTATGGTGTTGGATATTATTTTAAGTTGGATTTTATAAGGTGTATCAAGGAAATTATCTTTATGTATGGTATGATGAGTATTGTTTTAAAAGGGAGCAATAAGGCATAAATTGAGTTGTGATTGTTTTATGTCCAAGGAATATTTTGGAAAGTGTTTAAGTAATATTGTTGTGTCTAACCATTGGAATTGAAAAAAAATTGTGATTAAGACAGGTTTTCTAAAGGCACTTCTACATCCAACACAAGGTATGGGCATATTCTTCCTAGTGAGTGATTGTTGAAAATTGTGAATGAAAAATTGGAGTGAAAAGGATTGTTTGGTTTGCATTGTTGAGAGTGCTTTGAATTAATGCTTCAAGGTTTTCTGGAATTAAGAGTTGTTGATAAAACCTTGTTTTATAAGCATTGTTGTTGACGTGTTTGAGTTGAGTGAAGAACTTGAACTAGGATTTGTAAAGAACATGAGTATCATTGTTATGTGAATATTGTATTATAAGCATTGTTGTTGAAGTGAGTTGTTGAGTGAAGAACTTGAACTAGGCTCTCGAAAGAACATGAGTATCATTGTTATGTGAGATTGGTTGATAAAGCATTGTTGGAAATATTTGAGTGAGTATTCATATGCTTGGACTAGGGTTTGTGAGCAAGAATCATTTTGTTGAGTGATTAGTTGAGTAGAGTTGGTTAAGCTTAGTCAAGTGAATGTGTGAAGTGATTGTTCAAGTTTTGTGAAACAGATTATTATATATTCTGAATTGATTTGAGAAAGAGGTTGAGTATTGATGAGTGTGAAACATATTGAGTATCTAAAAATTCTCTATATGTTTATGTGATAAGAGAGTGATTGAAGTGATTGAGTATTGAGGTGAATGTGAAGCATATTGAGTCTCTAACAATTCTCTATATGTTTCTAAGAGAGTGATTGAAAGTTATTGAGTATTGAGGTGAATGTGAAGCATATTGAGTCTCTAAAAATTCTCTATATGTTCTTAAGAGAGTGATTGAAAGTGATTGAGCATTGTGATGAGTGTAGAGCATATTGAGTCTCTAATAATTATCTTTGTGTTTCTATGAGATTGGACAAGTTCTAGAATGGGATTGTTGAGAGTATTTGAGAAGACTTGTGGACCGATTTAGGTAAGCTTTTGTGGAATATTACAATGCAGATTGAGAGCAGATTTGGATGAGTTCTTGTGAGGACTTATTGAGCAGATTTGACAAGTTCTAGAGAGGACTTGAGGATAGATTGGTGTTAGATTTTATGGAAGCTTACAAGGCAGATTTGAGATAAGTCTTTGAGAAGGCTTGTGAGTAGAGTTGATTGATTTATTTGTTTAAACCTTGAGTTAAGATTTGGGGTAGATCTAGCAGAGTTGATTTGTAATTTTGTCAAGATTTGAGTTAAGGATCGAGGACAAATTCATGCTAGACCGAAGGACTATGTTTAGTACAAATAGATGATGGATATTAAGGATATATTTGTGCTAGACTGAAGGATTGTGTTTAGTACAGATCATAGGACAGAGTTTGGTGTAGATTTGAGGATAGGTTTGTACCAAACTAGAGACAGAGAATGAGCAGATTTGTGCTAGATCAAAGGACTAAATTTAGTGTAGATTTGAGACAAATATTTGAAGGTTATAGAGTATAGAGGATGAAAGTATCCAGTGGATAGAGATCCATTATCTAGGGTAGTGAGGATAGGAGTCTTTAGTGGATAGATAGCCATTAGCCAAAGCAGTGGGGGCAGCATTTCTTCTAGAAGATCACCAGTCAGAGCTTAGGAGAAAGGAGTTCTCCTATGGATAGAGATCCACAAAATTTATTAGGGTATTAGTGTCTACTTTGGATAGAGGTCCATAGATATTATAACAGGGAAAGGATTCCTAAGATATTGATTGAGAAAATTTTAGTGAAATATTTTCTTCGTGGAGTAGCCCACATTGGGTGAACCATGTAAAATTAGTGTCTCTAATGTGTGTGGTGATTTGTGCATTGCTTTGATTACTATTGTTGATATTGCTCTATATATATTGCATAATATTAATTGGTAAATAAAAGTAAAAAGTGGTCTTATACTGTTCACCCTCCCTCTCAATATAAGCTTGTGTTATTCAGATATGAGTAGATATAATTTTATTACATGAAACCAAAATGCAAGGAGAAGACTTACAAAAAATATAGGAGGATATGGAAAAAATGAGAGATCCTTACTCAATATGCACAAGGAAAATTAGGTGGATTGTCCACTATATGTAATCACCAATTGTTCCTAGCGATAGGGGGCCTCTACAAGAGGGGTGTTGATGGTCGGATTACAAAATAGGAAAAGTAGGAAAATTTGGACTATAGTTAATTTTTATGGATCACAAAGGTATTAATGGGCAGCCATACAGACTTCCAGAGACAACTACCCGGAGGACCAATGGATTGAGGGAGGAGACTTCAATGCAAAGATTAGAATAGAGGAACAACAAGGAGGTAAATCCATGTTGGAGAAGAAGGATAGATTTTTTTCATGAATAACATGTGAAGTGAATCTAATAGATATCCCAACTATGGATAGCTCGATGACATGGACAAATAGAAGAAAGGAAGGGGAGACAATAAAACAATTCTTGAATCATTTCTTCATGGGAGAGGAACTATACCTACATACCAAGCATCAATCAAGGGTCATGGATAGGATTTCTTCAGATAATTTTCCAATAAGCCTTACCATAGAAGAAGATAATCATAAAGTTGTAGGAACTTTTAAATTTGAGCTATGGTGTCTAAAATATGAGTATTTGGGGGACCACATAAACGAGTGGTGGGAATTAGGGAAACCAAGATTTGGTACAACACAATTCAAACTTCACAAACAACTAAAATATGTTAGGACCCAACTAAAGGGGTGGAGTAAACAAAAGAAGGAACTCACTAGAATCCAAAAGAATAAAATCAAGGATAAGGAGAATATTGCTCAGGATATAAGACAAGGAACTATTACGAAATATCTATTGCAATGTGAGGCATACATTATTAGGAGAGAGGAAGCTTTGGAGGAGCAAGAAGAGATATATTGGTGGAAAAGATCCAGAGTTACATGGTTAAAGGAGGGAGATCAAAATACAAATTTCTTTTATAAGATAGCAAAAACTAGAAGACAACAAAATAGAATTATAGGTCTTACAAATATGATGGTGTAGACACCTAAAATGCATCATGTCGAGGTGACTACTCATATGGGACATGCTAACAGACCATGTGAATGATCTTGGACAACTCCAAGGTGAAGCAGTGGTTTTAACCACTCAATTTAGGTAGTTTTGGCCTAATAAATATTAGCCACAAATGGCACCAATGGCTAATAGAGTTGGTCGTGCCTCAAACCCATAGCTAGCATCAAAATTGTTTTTGAATCTCGGGTTGAGCCAAATTAAGTTACAATGTTCTGGGCAATGAGAATTCAAACGGTTTTGGGCGGGAAAGCTTAGAGAGTTTTCCTCCCAATTGATCCAACCTCCTAGATCTTGATCTTGGCTTCCCAAGCAAGCCAAAATTAGAGATTATGAAGGCTATAAGACCCCCATAAAAATTTGGGAGAAGTCTAAAGAATTTTTCATTTAAGAGCAGCGAAGCCCTGCTAAATTTGAAAGCAACTAGAATCTTCATAAGTTGAAATGCAGCGAAGCTCTATCGAAACAGATAGTGAATTGAAAACCCCTTGAGGAGAGTCAAAGTGTTTCCCAATTGTGGAGGGACAAATATGAACCTGTCAATGAAGCTTCCAAAAGACTAGGAAGCATCAATCATAAAATCAAGCCAATCAAACATGAATCTCATCAAATTCGATTACCAATCCATCTTGGGACACAGAGGTGAGTCTTGATCATCAATTCCACAGAGAGAATCAGATATCCAAGCCCTTATTACAAGAGTAAGAACATTTTTAGCTTAGATGTGGATGTCAATCGTAGCTGACAGTGCCATCTGCACCTCAGACCCGTGACTAGGATTTGATTCTTAATTATCTTTGTTTTAGCAATAGATTTCCATTTCCAATTATGTAATTAGTTTAATATTACAAAGATTAAAATTTTAGCAGATATTTGATCAGTTAATCTAGGATTTAGAGGTATATTTACTTCTATTTTCTTTGTATTTGTCAATCTAGACTAGTTTCATGCTTTTCAAGTTCCTATGGTTAATTAGGATTCCTAATTGCTAGATTTCATGTTTTATTTACATGCTTTATAGTAATTTGATTATTTCTTCCATATCTTCATAGATTTACATGCTTTATTGCTTTCTTTATCATCAATTTATGCAATTATCTCAAAATACTCATCAAGAGAGGCCTTCTTTGTCATTAACCCCTTTCATATTGTTTCTTGAATGCAGGGTTTATAGGACCTAATCATTTTCAAGGTATTCAAGGCAACATATACCTCCAACCAGAGGAGAAGAAGGCTATATTTGGCACTAAGTAGTTCCTGTACCTTCTAAAAAGTCTGCAGATTACACCACCCCCTCGTTTAGAGGGTCTTCAATATTGTATCAAAAATTGAGTATCCCTAAGAGGGACATATATGTAATTTAGATTTGAAAATATTTTAATAAAAGGAAACCCTATTTCTTGTTAAATTCATTGTTGTCTATTCTTTATTGCTTTAATACTCGATTTCAATTGATGCACTAGTCAGGTGTATGCTTTTTAGATGGTTACATATGACAATCATAATGGAAACCCTACAAATTCTACAAGAACTAATGGATTTTTGAACTTTTTTTCTTGTAGGTGTTAGTCGCACTTGACAACTATGGTACATGGTCTCCGTCGTGCTTGAAATTCATGGCTAGAAGTAGATCAAAAAAGTAGACAAATATCATATTGTGTCTCCATCAGATGAGGAATCCAGGTAACCATGATCCTCTGTAATTTTTCTATTTTACTATTTTCACTACTGTAGGTAATTAAATCACCTAGATAAATAGTAAAGTGAAGAATTTATATGCAATTTTCATGCTATCTGTTAGCCACACCTGACAATTGTGGCTAGATCTATTAACTGTGCCTATCAAATGCAGCTAAATTCTTGGCCTATGGCTCTGTCCCACAGTGAACACTATCACTTGAAGTTCTATCCTACGGCTAACAGTCTAAGTCTATTTGTAGAGTTTTATTTTTGTGGCCCAATCAAATGCTTATTAGAACATTTAATGTGTATTCTCTGAAACAACATATAGATTATTTAGATGCATCTTTATAAACGTTAAATGTCTTTATCATTAGGTATTTAGGAAAGAGCATTGAGTTCTTGGTGTTGTATTTTTACTTTCATGCAAAATTTAAAATGAACAAACACACACCATGCTCTATTTAAATGCTGGTGAGTTGGATGTCATATCCAACCACTAGTAGGGTTCAACGATGGTGGTAGTGATTTCCATCCGTTGACCCAACTCCCTTGAAACTTGTACTATTGGCCAATACTAACTCCAATATCTATCCTAACTATGCAAAATAACATGCATTCCTCTTCAAAGGGGTGTATTGTTGTGCATGAGGTGCTAGATGAGGATCAATAGGACCTGTGCTCCCTTCCTGGGTGTGGATTTCATCTCCACATTTTGAGGGGTTTACGTGACTGTGACTTTCATTGTCGATTGTTGAGCTACGAGCATACATGTGAAAACCCTTAAACTATTGAGCATTACATCAACAATTTCAAACATAATGAGAGTATTTTAAGTTTTCAATAAATTTCAAAACACGTCAAACTAGTGTAGGGATCACAAATAGAATTTAAAATATATAATCATTCTTGTTTGCTTTTTTTGCTTTAAAATATACATACGAGATAATACACATCATGGTTAGAACACAGAGGGGTCGATATCAATGCATAACCGAGGTTGAAGCCAAAGCTCCACCCAATGCATAGCATAATGTATCAAATCCTCAATCACAAGATCCTCCTAGATGACGTTCGATGAGCATTAGAGGTGATAACTCTATGCATGGGGGTTCTCATCAGAATAACCCACCCAGATGAGGTAATGTACATGCCTCGCGAGATAGATATGAGTATAGAAGATCCCAAAATGGGCCCTTAAAGCATGGGAGTATATATCACAATTATACACCTCTTGGATCCACTAGATCTGCTAAAGAGTACATCATCGAGGAATGAACTATAACTAAGTTAGTGCCCATTTGTACTCAAGATAAGGGAGGCTCCAGGCCCCCATTAATTCAAAATAGACAAGTAGAAAATTTTCCCACTCAAGGGTAGGAAGAGAGGGTTGCTTCAAAGCATAAGCCTACATAGACTTCGAACAACAATGAACTTGGTAAGTTCATATTTTATATGTCTAAGGTTGGATTGAATGGTATGCCACCACATGAGTCATGGTGCACTAGACAATTAGATGGTATGGATAGAGTCTTAGGGAAGCTAGGGTATAAACCCTCAATTGCACACTCTCATTCTATGAGTCTTCATAGTGAGAGAACATGTAGGACCATCCGAGAACCCAGATAATACTCTAAGCATTCTCGTAGTATAATTTCCCCATCGACCCACATGGGCATAGAGAATAGACAACACCAAAACATGAATTCCATCTACACATACAAAGGAAAGAGTATGGCAAATAAGTCTATTGAATGTCACACCAATAAAGTTACTTGGATAGAATAGATACACCAGAGACCACATACAGATGATATTATAGATCGATCATAGAAATTAATGTTAGAAAAATGATAATAGATCTTCCAATACCCATTAGAAGATGTCTATGCAGAGCATGAGTACCTTAAAAATGAGGATATGCAGAGATAAAGGTTGCTAAGGCAGCATATTTTCGAGCAATGCATGCACAGGTAATGCATTTATGATCAAAATGAGTGCACTGAGTGAGAGGATCAATTAGCTCAAGCTAATATAACCCCTGAGAGTGAGTACAGGGAGCACACTCATAGAAAAGCTACCTCACAACCTGATTTGTGCCCTAAGTACATTAACACTCGTACTCACCACATGATCCAAAACATGATGCAGCACCAAGCACTGGAACATCATGGGCATGCACAGTATGAAGAAGTAACAGGAGATGAATAAGAGTAGGAATATTTTGAGATCTCCTTAGTATATGTGGAGGATGAGCCTAGTCCTCCACCTCTACCGAAGAAGAATTTACCTCCAAAGGCTCTACAATGACCTCTCAAATAAGAGGAAATTCCATCTTCAAAGGCCTATCAGGCCTTGGCCAATAAGGTTCAAGCTATAGAAAAAAAAGGGATGGCTTATCAAAAGATGACCTTGAACAAGATTCATAATGAGCCTTTATACCCGTTAGTGCCCATTCTAGCGTATCTCGAGCACTTCGAGATACCAAAGCTAGAGAAATTTCAATGTGAGGAGGATGCTCAAGAACATGTTATGAGCTTTATGGACATGTGCTTTTAGATAAAAAACAATGATGCTCTATTTCTGAGAACCTTCATCACAACCCTTTTAGGCCTGACCTAAGAGTCGTTTAATCAACTTAAAAGGTACATCATAACCAGATTTGAATATTTGGCTAATACATTTCTTGAATGCTTCTCCTTTGGTGTCAAGAAGAAGGTAAACCTATCTTATTTGGTTGCTTTAATGCAACATGATTATGAACCGATCATGGATTATGAGAAAATATGGAGAAAGATAATGGTAAAGTTGCCATTTTCCATTCCAACCACAAAACTAACTTGAATTTTTACCAAGAGTTATGCGAAGCACATCTTGTTACTACTGTAGTTGCAACAATATCAAACATTCAAGGAAATATTAGTACAAGCCAAGTTAATAGAGAACATCAAGTTACATGAGGGTAACTTGAAGCTCCAAAACAAGAAGGAATGGAACAAAAAGAACAACCACAATCAGAGGGAACAGGCCAAGTCGTATCATGTAAACCAAGTGGTGTTAAACCTATAGAAGGGGATAAGAGGTAACAACAAAATTATCAAGCCCAACCTTCTCCTGCACAATATGATCAACATAATAATAACAAGAATGATAAGAATAAATAAGAGTGTCCACCTCTCTAGTTCACACCTTTGTCAGAATCAATGACATTGGTATTCCACCAATTGTACGAGGCCAAGGCCCTCAAATTACCAAATATCAAATTAATAGACCCTAATCAACCCAAGCCAAAGGAATATAGGGATTATTTGTATTGCGCTTTCCACAAGATGAAAGGACATGACATAAAAGGATGTTGAAGTTTCGAACATGTAGTACAAAACATGATTGAAAGAGGAGAGCTAATGGTGGATAACCCTCAGGCTCTGAACAACCAGAATATGCAGATTTTTAAGAACCCCTTACCAAATCACGAGCCACTGAGGAACAATGCTGGTCATGTGAATCAAATGTGGGTGGAACCGCAAACTCAAGGATTCATCAGTATGGCCAATGTTATCACAAGAAAAGGAAGGTATGAGTGACCAAATCTACCTCCAACTCTAATTACGGTGCACGCTACACCTCAGCAAAGGCCAACACAAAATGTTCTAGGCCCACCAACTATATCGGTGGTGACTATAAGGAGTAGGCTAGTTCAAAGCCTACAGATAACTCCAACAATTTTTTTGATCTATGAACTAATTTAGTAGTCTCTTAAGCATAGGGATATACTCATGGACATCCTAAGGTCTATTAAAGTTCATTCCTAGGACCCTAAAGCATTCATAAACTTTGTGGGACATGTGTAGTAGTGCAGTGAACCAATAATTTAATTCAATGATCACAAGATCAAGATGGTATTCACTGCTATAGCGAACCCACCACTACATATAATTGCGTGTGTAAATAACACACCATTCAAATGGATTTTGATTGATATAGGGTCATCAATCAACATAATTACAACCAAGGCACTAACACATCTAAAGTTGTTGAAATCACATATTGTACCTTCTACTTTCACCTTGAGAGCATTCAATGATGTGTTATGCTCAATGGTAGGTACTATAGTTATTTCGATTTAGGTTGGACTTAAGACCATCCATGTGATGTGTCATATGATCAAAGGTGCCATGCAGTATAACATCCTCCTGGAGAGACCTTGGATTAGATAAATGTGTTGCATTCCCTCGATATTACATCAATGTATTAAATATATACATGAGGGACAATTTCACATGATACCTTCTGATGAAGAGCCATTCAAATATGTGAACTTAGCAAATTTACCTGGATATTTGATTCTCCCCTCAACGCATCTAGATATATGACTGACGTTGCCAATCAAATATCCAGAAGGTAAATTAAAATAAGTGTGTGCAGGACCTTCCACGGTAGCACCATAGCTATAAGAGCACACAACAACAACTTCAACAAAGCCTACGACATCCAAGATGCTTAGGAATGATAAGAAGCTTAAGGTAATTATGGGCAAAAAAGAGCCAAAGTAAGCACCCAAAATAGTAACTGTCAAATTTCCTAGTCCGATGGGCAAAGGGGATGCTCAAAATAAAGTTGAGGAGGCACCTCAGTATGACTCACCTGCTTCTTCAGTAGGGTCATCTACACCGCAAGTGATCGTATATTTGGTTAATCCCATATTAATGAAATATATCGTGCAAAACGTGACATTCATGCCATTTATCAAAACTGCACAAGATATGGACCGACCTCAAGCCCATCACTTTCCTGTGGGAATGGTAGTGCCACTGGGGGTGCCACCTAACCAAACTAACTTCATTTATGAAGGGCTTGATCAGTTGAAAAATCACACACCCATAGATGAGGATGATGATGAACCATTCATGGTAAATGTTTATTATTTGTCTAACCCTGAATTTACCTTGTGCTATTTTTAATGTTACCATTGGCATGGTTACAATTTAGGCTTATTCGAGTAGGGGTGTAGAGTTCCAATTGAACCACAATATCAACTACCAACTGATAGGTTTGGGTTAGGTTATCATATAAGAGGACAGGATGAGCTCCTAGCAGCATATTTAGATCGTCTGAACCTTAGTTTGGGGGATGATGTGGATTGGAATCATTATCACCCTAACCCTTCTCACATACGAAGGTATAATAGGTTGGTAACTTATTCCTCTATTGAACCACCCAAGATCTATCATGATAACATCATGGTAGGGGTCAATACAAGAGAAAATCCAAAAGCCAACTTGGACTTTGAAAGTCGTGCAACTACCAATGATACTGATTTGTAGATCTAGAGTTTGGGTATAGCAATAGACACTAAATCAAAATTTACTTCTGAGGAAGTGCAAGAAGATTCCATTTTTAAAAGTGATGGATCTGATTGCAATTTTGGAATAGATGATAATGAGCAATCTTCGAGCAATGAACAATATGAGGACAAGACTAAGTTGGATTACTTAGGTCCTCTACATTTATGTCATTTTTTGCCCATGTAGATAGTGGGTGAGAATTAGGGAGCCCTCATTGATGATAGTGGCTATGAGGAGCGAGCCTACCTTGGGCCTCATCTTGCTGATGATCTTATTCCAATTGATCAGGGTGAAGGACTCGTATACGACAACGATGACAAGGATGAGACTGAGAGAGCCTATTTGGAACCTCACTATTTGTACCATATTCATGAATTGGTTGACATAGATGATATGTATCAGTGAGTCTATCTGTAGAAACTAAAATTTGGTCAATCCGATTATGCTACCAAAAGCATCGGCTAAATTGACATACCAAGGTCCCTAGGGCAACCCTCAGAATGTATACAATGGTTCTAGCCACTTTGTGCAAGCTTTTGGAAGGTTACAAGATATTTTTGGGACCTTTTGGCCCTCTTTTCCTATTCGTACCACCCTAGGATGAATACATATCCTATTCATCCCACCTTGGAGTGAATAGTAGCATTCATCCCAAGGTGGGATGAATAGTAGGTTTTACTGATAAAAAGTCAAATCTAGACAAATGGTTCTTGGTAACGATCATTTATCCTGCCTACCCATACCTAAAAGTTAGAGCACATAGCATATTTATGCCATGCTTCATAAGGGAGGCCAAATTGGGATATTCTCTTCCCCCTCCAATGCATGCCACCCTGGTGGCCAAGTGGCGCCTCTTGCCATGCATGCATTTTTACACATGATACCTCTTGTGGATATAAGTGGATGCATTTTCCACATCAAAGGAGGAGAGTAGTTTTAGGACATAGCAACGGAGTGCTGCTAAGATTTCCTTTCACCATTTTGTGCCCTTTTTCCCTCGAAATCTCTATCGAGTGGAGGTTTGCGAGTGATCCAAGAGGCGTAATTTGTTCACATAACTAGACAACCTGAGTGAATTTATTTACAAAATTTTATGATAATACCCATTAGAGTTTTTTTGACCATTCCATAGTGGAATTGCTGGCAAAAAGTTAGCAGAATTGGTGGGTGTCCTACCCCCGAGCGCCCCCCAATCTATGACAGTCATATTCGTCCCCCTGGTATGAATACAAATTTGTGCACAATTTTTCTACTATTTTTTATTGTCTTATTCTAGGATATAATATTATGCTACTGTCCAAATTTCATGCATTTTGGAGTTGTATTGGATGAGATATCATATTTTGAAGTTTTTATAGGCTTGTAGGGTCCATCGGAGCATGCACAGGAATCCATACCTTATTTTGTAAATATTACCACATGGGTCCTCTAAAAATGTTATTTTATTCATTATTTCCAAGTTTCATGTTTTTTGGATATGTTTAGGGGCAGTAATTGCGTATTTTGTGTTTTGTAGGTTGGGAATAGTCACTGCGAATACGATACATCATCGGACATAATTTCAGCTCTATTTTTGGTGATATCATCCTTAAACATTCTATTTTACATCCCTTTGTAATTTCAAGTCATTTTGAGTTGATTTGATATAATATCCATGCATATTCTCATTACTAGTCTTTGATGCCTGTGGGGATTACATTTTTTTCATCATACACACTTGCTATTTTATATTTCTGTTTTACTTGTGTGTAGGTGCAGGTTTCTACAACACATTAGGAAGGATAAAAAGACCTTAAGAATCAAATATCCAAGTGGCAGAAACTTTGGCTCACCCATTTCAATTGTGGGTACGAGGAAAGACACTAGATGTGCACCAAATTTCTTTGAAGGATTTGATCCTTGGGCACCCAAAATTTGTAACAGTTGTATAATTCATTTGAGCCCTCAAGGGGACATATTTGTAACCTAGATTTGATCCATTTAATTAATAAGAGAACAATTTTATTTTCTTCATTTCTTGTTATTTGGTATTCATTCCATCTTACTTACATGCTTCTGTTTGATGCTCTTAAGAAATAGGAGATAGATACATATATTGTTCATAATTATTAGGTGCACATTTTTTACCTACTTCAATGGTGATCATGATGGGACCTAGTACCTTTTGCTTTAGGTGAATTTTGAAGCTCATATTTCATCTTTTTATGTTGCAGGTTTTAGTCGCTTTGGACTGAAACAAACTTTGACCTGCTATTCGTGCCACCTTGGGATGGATGCAAATCTGTCCCACCCTGGGATGAATGCAAACCTACTATTCATCCCACCCTAGAGTGAATAGAAACCAGAGAGCTTTCTGGTTAGAATTCCAAAAATGATAGGTTCTAGAAGTGATGAGGTAGGTACCTAAATCCTCTGTTTTCCTTTTGCACATTCAGAGGTTATTTAATTTGGTTTTTCTTGCACTCTTTTCTTGCTATAAAGGTATAAGAATATATTTACTTTTCTTATAAATTACAAATTAAGAAAAAAAGAAGAAAAATAAAAAATAAGTTAAGTTATGATGCCTTTGTATGGTTTGCTTGCATGTAGGCTACCTAATGGTTAGGCCATCATTTAGGGTTTGCATTTTGTAGGTTTCTTTTATCTAGATTTTTATGAAAGTAAAATGTACCTTTTGCATGCATTTAGTGAAAGCTTATTGAGTGCTTCATTTTTTACTTTATTTAACCTTAAAAGGAACCACACACACTTACATGTATTGCAATAACATTGGTAAGGTTGGATTTCATCACCAACCTCTAATTCAGACCAGTGATGTTGGATTTCACCTCCTTCCATCGGCTTGCCCCTAGATACCTTAGATAGAATAGGGTACTCTCTTAAGATGGAATAGGTCACTGGTGTTCAAACTCCCTCCCACTATTGGAATCGCATGTCGATTCAGATTGTAAGAGCTAGGAAAACCCTCCACTCATTGTGGGTTTTAAGAAGTGTACCCTAGACTCCTTTGAGACATGTTTGGCACTAGTATCCCTAATAACAACTTTGGTTGAGTTCCCTCATTCTAATTCCAAAAAACCAACAAGAAAATGAAAGCAACAACAAATTCAAACACACCAAACAACTTAGGGATTCACACGTAATCCTTAAAGGAGATAATCACATGGTTTTATTGTGTGTTTCTTTGATCATAATATTGTGTTTTCCTAAGATTTAAAAGAGATAATCATATACATATAATCCTTAAAAGAGATAATCATATTTTCTACCTTGGGTATTTCCTTATTGTTTGGGTAGTCAACATAAGATCCTAGATCTGGGACCAAACCCTAATTTTTCAAAAAATAATTTTGACAAAAAAAATCTACTTTTTTATTTTGCATCCAACGGATTAAGAATCGTTCAAATTGGAGCCATAATGAAAAATTTATGTTGGTTTTATGATTACTCTATTTTTGAAGCCGAAAATAGGGAAAAATCGCACTAAAACGGTCATAGAATGGTCTAGATGACTCCAAAATTTTCCAAATTTGCTTTGTTGTCTTAGTTAACTCCGTCTACACCTCTCACAAAAATTTTGAGTCATACCTCTTCATATTGCAAAATTTCCCAAAAATTCCTAAAAGTGGGCATTTCCCCACGGGCCCTGGTTGGCCAAATATTTCAAAAATACAAATTTTTGACTCAAAAGTCAGATTTTGGAGCCCTAGCCCAGTGTGATTAGCTTGTCGCACTAATAATTTTGATATATAATACTTATAACCTTTTTTTGAAAAGTCAAATTTTTCTAAAAATGGTCGATGGACCCCCCTTTTACGGGTTTGGTCCAAATGTGGTTAAAAACAAGACCTCCAATTTAGCAAGAGATTCAAGCTCCATAACCAGTGAATATTTCCAAATAATTCTAGAGGACATGTCCATACCTAAATGGCATCCTATGTTTTATCATAACAACAATACCATCCTCAGGGAGGCAAACCATTAAGATACCCCTACTAGGGAAGTACCCATAGGTCCTCTAGGAAACATTCCTGATTTGGATACCCTGATCGAATTATATATAGTGAATAATCCACCTATTGAGGGGTCTAGTAGGTCAATATCACAGATTCACATCCCAGCTTGCTCTATACATCAATCGAAATATGACCATGAGGCTACACCATGGCCTAGCCTGGGTGAGCAAACCACCCCATCTGATTGAGCAAGTCACCCCCATACTCCTCATAGAGAGAACTTAGCATACACACATCATGCTTCTGCACATCTTGAACATACAAAGCTTGCATCCAAAATTGAATATGAAGCTTTTCTCATATATGAGGAAGAAGACCCAAGTCATCCTCCTACTCCTTGTGAAGAGTACTTGGTGCAACCACATGATGGCTCTACATCATCAGACTATACAGATCCGATTCATAGATCAGAGTTTTAGGGCAGTGCAACCCTTAAGGATCATGGAAAACAAGCAATAGATCCTACTGGGGGTGAAATACATGATAAACCCATCTGTATTTCAAGTACAAGGGCACACAAACCCCATGAACCAATGCTTTTGCATACAGGATAATGATACCTTACTCTTGAGGACATTCTTGACTACCCTCTCCAATCCAACCATGGAGTGGTACAACCAACTCCTGAAGCATAGCATCTACAATCTTGACCAATTCATAAATGCATTCCTAGAACGCTTCACCTTCAACACTGAGCAAAAGGCGACATTGGTTGACCTTGCAGGGTTGAGGCAATATGATGACGAGTCAATCACTGACTTTGGAAATAGGTGGTGCACACTTCTTGCTTAGTTGCCATACATATTGCCCATTTTTGAGTTGTCTGGCATGTTTTATAAGAGCTATCTGAAGCCTATCTCCTTGTTGTTGCAACTCCAATAGTATCCCACTCTTGAAGATGCTCTAGCACAAGCTAGAATAATCGAGGACATCAAGATTCAAGAGGGAGAAATTGTGAAGCCATGCAAGGAGTGGACAAAGGATGCCAAAAAAAACTTGGCACAACCAAATCCAACATCAATCAATCAGGTTGCCATTAGTGTTCTAGGACCTGCACAACGTGTGCCACCTCAAAAGCCCAACTATCAAGCCACACCTATAAACTATGATAACAACAATCAAACTAAACAAAGACAAGACCAATCACATCAACCACCATGACAATACACTCATTTTTTAGAGCCCTTAGGTTCAATATTCAATCGATTGTATGAGGCACAAGCAATCACGCTTCCCAAGATCCATCCATTGAAACCTAATAAGCATAGATCAAAGTTGCACAGGAAAGATCTATACTATGTTTACCATAGACAAAGAGGCCATGACATCCAGACATGTTATCCCTTTAGAGATGTAGTTCAGGATATGATTGAGAGGCAAGAAGCTTCCGATGGGTAATCCTCTTGCTCCTAAAAACAAACCAATAGGAGACTTACAAGACCTCTACCCCACACACAAAGCAAAAAAAACACCTACCAACCATGTTGAGCATCCCAATCAAGTGCATAACAACCCACCTCCCCAAGATTCTATGGGAATGATTAGTGTTGTAACAGAGAAAAAGGAATATCAAAATCTATAGATAGGGGGTCTATAAGCAAGGGGTCCATCCAAAGGCACCTATAAGACCTTTGGTAACCCCAAAATGATCCTAGGTGGTCTATGACCATCTAGGTCACTCAAAAGGCTCCAAGGGTGTCAACAACCTGCTTGGTCAACCCAAAATGCTCCTAGGCGGTCTATGACCATATAAGTCACTCCAAAATGCTCCAAGGGTGTCGATAACCGGCTTGGTCAACCCAAAATGCTCCTATGCGGTCTATGATTGTCTAGGTCACCCCAAAAGGCTCCAAGCATGTCTATAACCCGCTTGGTCAACCCAAAATGCTCCTAGATGATCTATGACTATCTAGGTCACCCTAAAAGGCTCCAAGGGTGTCTACAACCCGCTTGGTCAACCCAAAATGCTCCTAGGTGGTCTATGACCGTCTAGGTCACCCCAAAAGGCTCTAAGGGTGTCTACAACCCGCTTGGTCAACCCAAAATGCCCCAAAGGCATATGTAAGCCCTTTGGTCACCCAAAAAACCCCAATGGCATCCCCTAAGCCCATTGGTCAACCTACATGTACATACATACATACATACATACATATATATATATATATAAATCAAAAATTTAAAAAACATCATTAAAACATCAAAAATACAAAAATATTGCATTACATCACATTGCATCACATTGCATCCCATTGCATTTTATCATCACTTGCATTAGGCATACTCATCATTGCATTTTGCATTTTAGGGTTGCTCATACGTGTCTAGCACTAAGACTATACATTATTCATCATTCTAGAAAAACAATCATGTCAAAGTCATTATCCACATAATTCCATTGTCACCTATCATATCCACTTACATTTCACATTGGTCATAGTAG
Source organism: Wollemia nobilis (assembly GCA_028583015.1). Classification (NCBI taxonomy): domain Eukaryota; kingdom Viridiplantae; phylum Streptophyta; class Pinopsida; order Araucariales; family Araucariaceae; genus Wollemia; species Wollemia nobilis. Next base: position 12,506,442 of record JAQPPZ010004624.1, on the reverse strand, counting down.
TGTCTGTTTCCCATCATCGAGTCATTTGTTCTAGAATATCTTTAGGGTTTTCGGTCACTCAGTCGTCTCTAGTTTTCTTTTCATATTTTGTAGAAAGCTATCTTGATTTTTAGGAGGTAGAGTCTTGCTTAGATTGTACCTTGTATACATCAAATACCAACACATATTCACACTAATAAATCCAAGTTTTGCATAAGGAAAGATGAAACCTAAGAAGTGGTCTAGGTTACCTTAAGCAAAAAGTCTATCCTACTCATCCCCCTATGTGAATGGTTCAAGAATACTGAGAATTGGCCAAAGGACAAGCTCTTCCCTCCCCAATTTCCCCAAAATAAACAGTGGTTTTCACCACTATCACAAACCAAAATCCCACAAAAAGTAAAAATCAAAAGCAAAATAAACAATGGTTATCACCACTTCCCAAATCCCTTGCTCAAAGAAAACAAAATACAAAATAAACAGTGATTTTAATCACTACATATGAGCAAGTATCCCAGTAAAATTAAAGAAAATAAGGGTATGGAGCTTGAATCCTTGGAATTCTAAGCATTTGACAAGCCATAAGGTGATCCTCATTATAGGTTTGGTGGGGATCCTACCCGAAAATGGTGGTATCCTTACGCATGATGATATGTCTATCACATTAGCTTTTGTGTGTGTGCAGACCAATGTTTGCATGTGGATGAGCTAGCTTTTGGTAACCTATACTACCTAGTGGTCTAATCCTACTAAGTCCAAACCTAGGATCATGTTATTCATAGGATGATCTCCAGTAAAAGTGGGCTACGTAATCCTGTTTGACACTGGGGTAATCTTATGCTTATCACAAAATAAACTCACTTGCACACATAGGGATATGGAGTATCTTGGTCATCCTAGCAGAATTATACCTTGTCAAAAAGTCTTGCATGGTTAGTATACAAATTTTGATCAGTTAGCGAGAGTGTTTGAGTCTCATGAAAGACTTATCAACATTTTATAACATTTTATTTCATTCATTTCGTTTTATCACATTGTAATAGTACATTTCCATATATCAATTACACAAAAAAAATACAAAAATGATTAATGAATTTTCTACAGTCTATGGTGCTAACATAGCATGTCAAATCATTAGACATATTGCATCATACAATCAATCAATTTATCCATCTCATTATGCATCAATGCGTATACACTGCATCAAATCAAATCATATTACAACAAATGCATACATGATAAACATCCATTAAAATCACATCATATTACAAAAACAAAAATATGCATCCATAACACATGCATCCATGATAAGAATCCATTAATGTATCCATAAACCATAACGCACAATGCACCCAAAGGCCCAAAATCGTACAATTGCAAAACAAGCAAATATTTTTGTAATATCAACTAGGGCATTATTGGTATCATACCTCCCTTAATCAACAATCAAGCAGTTAAAAAATCACCTCAAAAATACCCAAAGGTACCCATAAACCCTTTGGTCACCCAAAAAGCCCCAAAGGTACCCATAAACCCTTTGGTCACCCAAAAAGCCCCAAAGGTGTCCATAAACCCTTTGGTCAATCCAAAAAACCCCAAAGGTACCTATAAACCCTTTAGTCACCCAAAAAATCCCCAAAGGTATCCATAACCCCTTTGGTCAATCCAAAATGCCCCAAAGGTATCCATAAACCCTTTGGTTAATCCAAAAGGTCCCAAAGGTATCCATAAACTCTTTGGCCACCCAAAATACCCCAAAAACACCCACTAAGCACATTGGTCATAATAACAATATAAATAATCCAAATCAATAATTGATAACTTCATCAAGTTAATCGAATTCATATTACGAATCATCGCCAAAGACAATCATGCGCCCTCCTTGCTTGGGGTAAATAAGCAAAATATCAAAAGAAAATTCAAGAAAACCAATAAGCTTGTTTCCTAATTGCCATCAAGGCTAGGATTTGACTTAAGCTTATCTCCTAATTGTCATCAAGGCTAGGATTTTATTTAAGCTTATCTCCTAATTGCCATCAAGGCTAAGATTAAATTTAAGCTTATATCCTAGTTGCCATCAAGGCTAGCATTCGATTTAAGCTTATCTTCTAATTACCATCAAGGCTAGGATTTTACTTAAGTTTATCTCCTAATTGCCATCAAGGCTAGGATTAGACGTAAGATTGTTTGTCAATATCCCAAAGATTACCAAAATCAAGTTTTTTAACTTGTCAATGGTAATGATTCTGAGATGCGTGCCCCTTCCATTATTTGGGCATATAACATTGATGAGGTATTATTCTATGAAATCTCATAAAAAATCAAAAATTCAAAAACAACACAAATATCAAAGAAAATGGTTCATACCTCACCAAAAACAAGTCAAATTTGATGCAATTCACTTAGGATCAAGAAGGAACCCCAAAAAAGTCATCTGGGTCAAGTGAATCATTGCTTTTCTCATGAGTCATTCCTTCATCGACTCATCGCTTAAGGGGGTAGTCATACTCAATCCAAATCAACAATCACACACTCAATTATGCAAATTGCATTCGTTCAATGAATCATTGAAAAAGACAATCACACCCCTGCTTGGGGCAGCAAACAAGCACACATTAAATAAATTCTTGGCATTCTAAGAGCATGAAGTATTAGATACCTCACACATTCATGATTGAACAATGTCCAAATTTCAAGCCAAACTTACTCAAAAGGTTGTACTTGAAGCAAGTTCCTTAGCTCGTTGAAAGCAAGGATTCAAGAACACATGCTCTTTCCATAATTGGGGTATCTAAATTTGGTTAGGTTATTGAGTAACACTAATTATTTAAAATTTTAGTCATCTATTTTTTCTTAGCATTGTGTTTCACACAATGCATCCCAAAAAGGGGCATCTGTAGACACTAAAATTTGGTTAATCCGATTATGCTACCGAAAGCAACAATTAAATTGACATACCAAGGCCCTTAGGGCAACCCTCAGAAGGTATACAGTGGTTATAGCCACTTTGTGCAAGGTTTTGGAATATTCCAGACCATGTTTTGGACCTTTTGGCCCTCTTTTCCTATTTTTACCACCCTGGGATGAATACAAATCCTATTCGTCCCACCCTGGAGTGAATAGCAGCATTCATCCTAGGGTGGGGTGAATAGCAGGATCTATTGACAAAAAGTCAAATATGGACAAATGGTGCCTGGTAACGGTCATTTATCCTACCTACCCATACCTACAAGTTAGATCATGCAACATATTTATGCCATGCTTCATAAGGGAGGTCAAATTGGGAGATTCTCTTCCCCCTCCAATGCATGCCACCCCAATGGCCAAGTGGCGCCTCTTGTCACACATGCCCTTACATGCCATTTTGCACATGAGCCCCCTATGGCTATAAAGTGGATGAGTTTTACACACCAAAGTAGGAGAGGAGTTTTAGAACATAGCAACAGAGTGTTTCTAATATTTCCTTTCACTCTTTTGTGTCCCTTTTCCCTTGGAATATCTACCTAGCAAAGGAGGTTTGTGAGTGATCCAAGAGGCATAATTTTTTCACATAACCAAACCATATGAGTGAATTTCTTCACCAAATTTGATGAAAATACCCCTTAGAGTATTTTGGACCATTCCATAGTGGAATTGGTGGCAAAAAGTTAGCAAAATTGGTGGGCGTCCCACCCCGGGCACCCCCCAATTTGTGACAGTCATATTCATCCCCCCTAGGAATAATACAAATATATGCACAATTTTTCTACTATTTTTTATATTCTAGGATATAATATGATGCTAATTTCCAAATTTCATGCATTTTGGAGTTGTATTGGATGAGATATTGCATTTTGAAGTTTTTACAGGCTTATAGGGTCCATCGGAGCATGCACAAGAATCCGTGCCTGATTTTGGAAATATGACCATATGGGTCCTCTCAAAATGTTATTTTATTAATTCTTTCCAAGTTTCATGTATTTTGGATATGCTTAAGGGCAGGAATTGCTTGTTTTGGGTTTTGCAAGTTGGGAATTGCCACTACAAATACGACATGCCATCAGACACAATTTTGGCTATTTTTTTGGTTATATCATCCTAAAACCTTCTATTTTACATCCATTTTAAATTTCAGGTCATTTGGAGTTGATTTGATATAATATTGATGCATATTCTCATTACTAGTCTTTTATGCCTGTGGGGATTGCATGTTTTCATTATACACACTTGCTATTTGATATTTCTGGTTTCCTTGTGTGTAGGTGTAGGTTTTTATAGTGAATTAGGAAGGATAAAAAGATCTAAATAATCAAATATCCAAGTGGTGGTAACTTTGGCTCGCCCATTTCAATTGTGGGTACGAGGAAAGACATTGGATGTGCACCAGATTTCTTTGAAGGATTTGATCCTTGGGCACCCAAAATTTGTAATAGTTGTATCATTAATTTGAACCCTCGAGGGTACATATTTGTAACCTGGATTTTATCCATTTAATTAATAAGAGAACAATTTACTTTGCTTCATTTCTTGTTATTTGGTATCCTTTCCATCTTACTTGCATGCTTCCGTTTTGGTGCTTATGAGCAATAGGAGATAGATGCAATTTTTTATCCATATTTAGGTGCACCATTTTTCCCTACTTCACTATCCTAGCCCATGAATTAGAGGGAGACCATCCAATTTGGATATAATTTATCATATAGTCTTCCTTGATCCATCGACATACATGCAACTCCTTGAGCCAAGCGATCCCACTTTTGAGTCTATTCATAGATCGGATCCAGAGATACCCATACCCCTAGAGCCACATATTGAGTATGTTAAAAACATAGATAAGTTATAATTTCATGCATATGGTTATGGATATCTAATCCATTCCATAAATATGATCTCCATTGATTTGACCACTCCACTTCACAATCCAGTTGACCCCTCCAAACCATTGTATTTGAATGTGGATGCTATTGATTGGGATCGTGTTGATTCACCACTAGAGCCTGAAAATTTCTTACCTAATGAATAAATTTTACAACCTTTCCATTTTGTACCAGGCTATTCACATGATGTTTATTATGCTGAGGGAAACTCCAATGTGGAACCTTTAAACCCAACTGATGACATTCACTTGATTCTTATGCCTCACTAGCTTGAGGAGGGATCACATATGTTAGTAGAGGAAACCCTCAATGTGGATATCAATGATGATCCCACTAATCCTAATAACATTAAGTTCAAAGAAATTTTATCTCCTGATGAGCATGTCAACCTCATCCCTCTATTGAAAGAGAGACCTTATCTCTTTGCTTGGACGTACAAGGATATGTTGGGACTAGATTCGAAAATGGTTACTCATAACCTTTTGCTAGATCCCTCCAAAAGTCTTTTCAAGCATAATATTAGGAAGATGCATCCAATAGTTGCTTTAATGGCTAAATATGAGTTGTAAAAGTTGTTGGATGTAGAGTTCATTATCTCCATCAACTATCTGGAATGGGTGTCAAACATGGTACCTGTAGGAAAACTTGATGGAAGAATATGTATTTGTACGGATTTCAGAGACCTCAACAAGGCAACACCAAAGGATTCATTCCCATTGCCCAACATAGATGCTCTTATAGACATAACTACAAGTCATGAGATGCTTTCCCTTATGGATAGTTTTTTTGGTTACAATCAGATTCAGATTAAAGCTGAAGACCAGCACAAAACCACGTTCACAATACCATGGGGAACATTATGTTACAAAGTTATGCCATTTGGCCTTAAAAATGCTGGTGCCACATATCAGCAAGCCATGACATATATATTTCATGACTACATGCACAAAATATTAGAAGATTACATCGATGAATTATTTGTGAAGTCATTACTACGTTTAGTGCATGCAGAGGTCTTGAGAAAGGTCTTTGATCACCTGATAGAGCATAATGTCAAGTTGAATCCCAAGAAGTGCGTATTTGGCATAACTTCAAGAAAGGTCTTGGGATTCATCATTTAAAAATGAGGGATTGAAGCTAACCCAACGAAGGCCAAGGCCATATTAGAAATGTGTCCTCCCATAAATATCAAAGAGTTAAGAAGCTTATAGGGAAAAGTAGCATCCATAAAGCAATTTATTGTATAATTATCAGACAAATGCCAACCCATGAATCGATTGCTACATAAGGTATCCCATTCAATTGGTATGGGGACTGTCAAGCGGCCTTCACTAAAATTAATCAATACTTGGAAATGTCGCCAATGCTAGCTCCACCAAGACTTGATGTGCCTTTCTTGCTATGTATATTAGCTACTAACTTTGCTTTGGAAACTATGTTAGCCCAAAAGAACATGTAAGACAAAGAGCAAGTGATATATTACATCAGTCGCACCTTGGTGAGTTGTGAGTTTAGATATGCATACGTGGAGAAGCTATGTTTAGTAGTGGTGTTTGCTACAAATAAGTTATGTCTTTACATGCTAAGTCACATGACATATGTGATATCCAAATAAAATTCTTTATAGTATATGATGAGCAAGACATATCATAATACACGTACTACAAAGTAGATCATGCTATTGACAAAATTTGATTTGGAATTCATCAACCAAAAGTCCATCAAGGGATAGGTCAATAGTTGATCAGCTGGAAGATATACCTATCGAGAATAGTAGGCCTCTTACCATTGAGCTTCCTGATGATGTAGTCTTTACATTATCAGAATATCCCAAACTTGAAGAACCAGATAACAAAGCTAACATGATTTTTTTCTTCGATGGTTTGAAGTGTGAGCAAGGGGGTGGTGCAAGAATTGTCTTCTTCACATCATAAGGTGGTCTAATGCTCTTGTCATTTAAGTTGGACTTTCCTTGTACCAGTAACAATGTTGAGTACAAAGCCCTAATCTTGGGCTTCCAAACAACTATCACCATGAAGATTAAACGATTAAACATCTTTGATGATTCCCTTCTCATAGTCAATCAGGTGAAAGGAATTTTTCAATGTAGGTGTCCCATCCTGAAAGCTTACAAGGATCTTGCTGAAACTTATCTAACCCAGCTAGAGTGGTACAACATCAAGGTAATCCATTTATTGATTTTACTACCATTCATGTAAAGATGCTATCACATGCCGCAATGCAACACGAGGCTTTTTATAACAAGGAATCAATCAACATGATTCATATAGAACCAAACCATGAGTGGTTCTATAAATCTAGAGACTTTCTCAAGAAGGCATCCTAGGGGTCTTTGATCTCACAGGGTCCTACAGGGAATGACACTACCATTCACCACAAGATTGTATCTTAGTATGCATTTGCACACAACAAAATGTCAGAGGAGCAAGTCATATTGTCAGTTGATGCAGAAGCTTATCAGGACTAGATGTCACAATTACATGAATTTTTTAAGCTTGGTTTAATTCCTCAGGAATTGTTGTTTGTCATGAATTGCACATTCATATAGAAAGCGATAAAGTATGTCTTGCTAGGAGACATCTTGTATTGTTGAAGCTATGATGGAATTATCCTTCATTGTCTTGAGCTCCAAGAGTCAGCTTGGGCAATATCACAATCTCATGATGGTATATATGGTGGTCATTTTAGCGGTATAGCCATTTTCAAGCACATCCTTTGAATGGGTTATTATTGGCCCAGTATGGAGAAGGATTACATCGCGTATGTCAAGAAATGAGTCAAATGTCAGCATCATGCTAATCTTACGCACTTGCCATTGTAGGCCTTACAGTTGATTCAAGCACTTTGGCAATTTGCTCAGTGGGGTTTAGATATAATTGGTAAGATCTCTCCCCCATCATCGGGCTAGCATACATTTATTATAATGGCTACTGAGTACTTTACAAAATGGGTGGAAGCAATCCCTTTAACAACAACAACTGGAGCATATATTACAGAGTTTATACTTCACAATACCATTAGTCATTTTGTGATGCCATCCAAGATAATCTTGTATAATGGAACATCATTCAAGAAAAAACTGTAAGGGCTTTGACCTCCAAGTACAATATACAACATAGTTTTGCGACTCCATATTATCCACAGCCAAACAAGTAAGTTGAGGCTTCAAAAAAAATAGTGGTAGTCATCTTGAAAAATACGGTACAAGAAAACCATAAATATTGGCACATCCAGTTGCCCCTTGAATTATGGGCTTATAGGACTAGCATTCGAATGCCCACTAGGGCAATCCCATTTTCACTAGTATATGGCGTTGAGGCCATTATGCCCTTAGAGTTGGAAATTCCAACGTTGTGCATCGCATTGAAAGAGTTTATCGATGACAGTATTGTGCAGCAAGCTCACTTGTATCAATTAATGCTTCTTGATGAACATCGTGTGAATGCCCTTGAGCATATTTGTGTTTACCAAGAGCACTTAAAATTATCTTAAAAATAAAGTCCATCTGAGAGACTTTAAGGTTGGTGATATTGTGTTGAATGAGAACCAACAGAACTCAAACCTACCCCCGCACTTGCGAGATAAATTTATGACTAGCTGGTTAGGTCCTTATATCATCTCAAAGAATATTGGACCTAGAACATATCACCTGAAGTCACTTGAAGGGGTTGAAGAGCCTGAACCTCTCAACATCCTTCATCTTAAGGTATTCCACACTTAACAATTCAAAATTTCAAAAATATGGAAAAAGTCAAAATCCATAAAAATTAAAAAAAGCAAGCAATAAAACCTAAAAATATTGCAGAATATTCAAAAGTTCAAAAACATTTGCATTATGCATTTTCATTTTGCACATGCATTTCATTTAATTGCATTGCATTTAGGCATTTCCATCCATCGCACTTCACATTAGGATACGTTTTGTTTGCAATATTACAAACGACACCACATTTGTATTTCAATATGCATCATCATATTCCATCACCCTTGTGAGTAATTGTGTTTCTCAACACAACCCCTCTTGTTGCTATGAAGAATATACCAGGGTTTTTTGGTCATTCAACCATTCCTAGTGGTCTTCTCAAATTTAGTAGAAATATTGCTTTGCTTTTGTAGATGAGGTCTAGTTTTGATAGCATTTAGCATATCAGGATCCCATTACTAATCAAACACATTAACAATCCTAATCAGGTTAAGGAAGGATGAACACTACAAAGTGGTCCAGGTCACCTTAAGTGAAAGGTTTTGTTACTTGCTAATATGTGAGGCACAATGGTCTAGAGTAGAGGTCATTAGCAAAAGGACAAGTTCCCCCTACCTGAATAAATCCCTTAGTTACGTAAAAAAGGAGCAAAATCCCAAATTCAAATCCAATCCCTTGCTCTACAAATATATATATACAAAACAAACAGTGATTTTTATCACTATATGTTAGCAAGTACCCCAATAAATTGAAGAAAATAAGGGGATGAACTTGAATCCTTGGAATTGTCAATACTCAAAAATTATAGAGTGATCCCCAATACAACAATGGGCTGAATGAATATCTTCTGACATTGGGTTAGGTCTAGCAATTCACAATTGAGCTAGTTTTAGGTGGCTTGTATTGCCTAGTGGTCTAGTCCAACTAAGTCCAAACCTAGGATCGGGTGGACATTTTGGGATCCCAAATACAACAATGGGCTGAATGAATCCTGTCTGGCACTAGGGTATGCTTATGTGTCATGTAATATATTTATTTGCACACATAGAAATAATGAATAGCTTGGTATTTCATAGCAAAAAATTTATCTTTCAGAAGTCTAGTATGTAAAATACGGAACAAGATTTCATTATTCAGCAAGCGATTAAATAATACAGCAATGCCGTGAATAGACACCGGCTGAACTGATCTCTGTTACAGCAGTTGTAACAGTGAACTAAAATAATGAATAGAGACAAATAAATATGCTAACATCCCCCTTTATTACATTATTTGGGTAATGTAATAACTAATAGCTATACTAGACTACTAACATCCCCTTACATTATTTTGCAATACAAAGTGAGCTGCGAAACAATTCAAATTTGACACGTCCAAGTGCCTTAGTGAAAATGTATGCAACTTGAGCATCGATGGGAATGTGTTGAAGCTGAATTCGGTGCTTTGGAACTTCATCTCAAATGAAATGACATTGTGTGTCAATGTGCTTTGTTCTTTCATGATGGACTAGATTCTTGACAAGGTTCAGAACACCCTGATTGTCGCAAAACAAGTGTATTGGAGATTTTTATGGATGGCCCATACTTGTCAGAATGCGACGTAACCATATCACTTCGCACACAGCTTCACGTGCGGCGCGATATTATGCCTCTGTTGATGAAATAGCAACCACCTGTTGCTTCTTGCTGTGCCAAGAGACAGGATCGGATCCCAGATGAAATGTTGTTCCTCTTGTATTCTAGGCCATATTCCATAGTACCATGGACATAGTGAAGAACATGTTTTGCTGCTTTCCAATGAGTGGTCTTAGGCTCCTGCATGAACCTCGAAAGATAGTTGACAACAAATACGAGATCTGGCCTAGTATTGGTCAGATATATGAGACTCCCAATCAACTGTCGATAGAGAGTACCATCTACCTGAGGTGAATCATCATATCGTGATAACTGAAGTCCATTCTCCATCGGAGTTGCCATTGGCTTGCAATCAGTCATGCGATATTTTTCCAGCAATGTCTTGGCATATTTTTTCTGAGACACTTTGATGGAGTGCTCCTTCTAGCTGAATTCCAGACCAAGACAGTAATGGAGAAGTCCGAGATCTGTCATCTCAAAAGATTTGCACAAGTTTCTTTTGACAGTAGAGATCATATTTTTTGAACTCCCTGTAATGAGCAGATCATCCACATAGAGTACAAGCAACACTATCTCAGAACCCTGTTTCTTGAAATAGAGGTTTGCATCTAACGGACATCTCTTAAATCCATGCTGCATAAGGTGATTGTCCATTTTTATATACCAAGCTCGAGGAGCTTGTTTCAGACCATATAAGGATTTGACCAATTTGCAAACCTTCTGCTCTTGGCCTTCCGCTTCAAATCCTTCTGGCTGAGTCATGTAGACTTCTTCTTGGAGATCACCATTTAGAAAGGCACTTTTGACATCCATCTGGTGAACTTTCCACCCATATTGTGCTGCCATAGCACACATAACCTGAATTGTGGTCATCCGAGCAGTAGGTGCAAAAGTTTCCTCGTAGTCAATGCCTTCCTTTTGAGCATAGCCCTTTGCAACAAGACGGGCCTTATGCTTATCAATTGTTCCATCTGCCTTGTACTTGACTTTATATACCCATTTGCAGCCAATGGGTTTCTTTCCATGTGGCAGATCAACAAGCTTCCAAGTTTTATTCTTCATCAAAGACTCATACTCTGTATCCATAACGACCTTCCACTGAGGCTCACTAAGAGCATCTTGCACTGATGTAGGTTCAAGATCATCTATGGTAGACATGAATGCCTTGTCATCATCAATATCCATATCCTCTACTTCTGTACTTGGAGTCACAGAAAGTTCCTCAAAAGATTGAAAAAGATCATCAACCTCACCAGTTTCTTTGGCTTCTTTCTCCTTTTGAGCCATACTGCGTGTACGAGGTCTATCCAATTTCAAATTGGGAGGAGTGGATAAATTTGCGTCTCTGATTGTATTTGTACACCACTTAGGATTCTTCTTCGGTAGATTTGAAGAAGATGTAGAAGGACCTCCTGTCTGTGTTGACGAAGGAATCTTCTCTTCCTTAGATTCCACAATATCTTGGTGTACTTTAGATGTGCTCTATGATGTGAAAGCTTCATCAAAGACAACATCTCTGCTAATATGAATTTTCTTGGTCAAAGGATCTATCAAACGATATCCTTTAGAGTGCTCAGAATAACCAAGAAAAATACATCTCAGTGTTTTCTCATCTAGCTTCTTCCTTTTCTCTTTCGGTATGTGCATGAAAGCGTGACATCCGAAAATACGTAGATGAGATATGGAGGGTTTTCGACCACTCCATGCTTCCAATGGAGTCATTCCTTTTAGGGACTTTGTGGGTGCCCTATTCAACAGATACACTGCAGTGGTGATAGCTTCTGCCCAATATTATTGCCCAAGAGTAGCTCCTGTGAGCATACAACGAACCATTTCCATGATAGAACGGTTCCTTCTCTCAGCAACTCCATTTTGCTGAGGAGTATAGGCAGTTGTTAACTGTCTCTTGATTCCATGCTTATCTAGGAATGTAGAAAATTCATTAGAGGTAAACTCTCCCCCTCGATCTAAGCGGAGGGTTTTAATAGAAGCTCCTGACTCCTTCTCAACGGATTTCTTGAACTGCTGGAAGAATGCGAAAGCTTCGATTTTAGTTGGAGAAAGAAAACCCACATCTTTCATGAGTAGTCATCTACGAATAACTGAAAGTACCTCTTCCCTCCACAACTGTTGGGTGTGAAAGGACCGCACAGATCGGTGTGAATTAACTCTAGAGGTTTTCATGCTCTTGTTGAGCTCTTCTCAAATGGTACTCTATGCTGCTTTCCTGCCAAGCGATCGAGCACACCGGCAATGTGGCGTAAAGGGAAGGAAGACCCTTTACCATCTCATACTTACCGAGCTCAAGTAAGTAGCCAGAACTAAGATGCCCATATATCTTATGCCATAGGGAAGTTGCCTCCTTGGTAGAGACAGTCATGGCAACATGTGGAGTAGAGATAGCATCTAGTGCAAATAAGCCGTGCTTATATGAAGCTGTTGCAATCTGCTTACCCTTCCTGGTAATAGTACAACACTTCTTGCCATTCTCAACATGAAATTTGACAACCATATTTCTGTCTAGGATTTGTGTCACTGACAACAAATTGTTGGCCAATCCCGGAACATAGAGGACTTTGTCAATCTGACACTTGCCATCAGGAAGAGTGACTGAAACTGTACCCTCTCCCTGAACCCTGTAGGTTTTATCATCAGCAATGGTGACAGGTTTTCCCTCTTTGGCCACAAATGATTCAAACCACGATCTGTCGCCAGTCATATGCTTTCTAGCTCCAGAATCGACATACCAAATAGGATCCCTCTATGTGGAATTTGTGGTAGTCATGAGCACCTTGTGTGCCCATTCAGAATCTGAGTCAGATTCTTCAACAACAACATTCACTTGGGGTTGCTTGTTTTTATTTTGTGGTTTGTTTTGGCCTTTTTGCTTGTTCTTATGCCAACACCTGTTGGTGTCATGGTTGTCTTTCTCACAGATCTTGCACCACCTCTTCTTCTGTTGAGGTTGTTTGCCTTTTCCTTTCATATCTTGTTGAGAATTTCCTCCTTTCCGAAAGTTGCCTCCTTTTTGCCCATTACCTTTCTTCCTAGAACCCTGCCTGTTGGTGTATAGGGCTGTATTGGAAGAATCATCCTTGTGAAGTTGGCGTGCCTCCTGTTGTTGAAGCAGATTGACCAACTCGATGTAGGTAATTTGTCGTTGAGACACCTGGATGGAGGTTATAAACATATCAAATGAATAAGGTAAAGCTATCATCACAAGTGAAATGAGAAGCTTTTCGTCCACAGTATCTCCCAAAGAATTCAATTTCTCTTTCAATTCAGACACTCTGCACAGAAAGAGTTCAACTGTTTCACCCTGTCTCAAACTCAGGTTATGAAGTTGTTGTTGAAGATGAAGAATGGTGGAATCATTCTTTCCCTCATAGATGGTTTGAAGGGCATCCCATGCCTCTTTACCACTTGCTTTGTCAGCTATATGAGGTTGCACTTCATCTGAAACAACAAACAAGATGAGCACCTTTGCTCGACTGTATTTCTTGTCAAAAGCTATCTGATCTACGGAAGGACCTATGGATCCTGCTGTTGGTGAAGGCCTAGTTGCTACTCCAGTAACAATATCCCACAAATCTTCCATTTGGAGAATTGCCTTCATCTTATGTTTCCATGGTGTATAATTTGGACCTTTCAATAACTGATGCGGATCAGTCATTAACTTTGCAACAATGGCCATAGTGAAGGTTCCTTATATCACCAATTGGCCCCCCTTTCGATATACCTTTTTCTAGGCCAATATGCCATACAAAATACTCGCCCTTACGTGAGGGAAACTATAGGTATTTAGAAAGATCAACAAAAATCACCCGCCCTTACTTGAGGGAGACTATAGGTGAGTTTTAGAGATCATACGATACGTGGAACATAAGCGATACTGAAAGGGAATCGCCTTGTTGATGGCACCTGCCATAGAAGATTATTCTCATGCGTGGGGCTTAACTTCTCCTAAACACTATAAAGAATACTTCGTCAGGATTTATGCCTAAACACAAGTGCGATAAATGGTAGTGGATGGAGTAAAAAAATGCAAAAATGGCTAAATTATCTCTCCCCGACAATTTATAGAGAACAAGCTCAGACGTCGTTGTAGCAGCTATATTATGCGGCGGATACAGTAGCCAAATCACGACAGCTTTACCTGTAAGTGTTGGCCAGAGGTATCACAAATACCGAACGCTGCAGTGCAATAAATTGCACGGATGGGTTTTAATTATTTCGGGGACTTAGGGAGTGTTTTAATTTTTAATGTTATAGTGCAAAAATGAAATATGCAACATACAACAAAAAAAAATGCCCACAGGAATAACCCACAAGGTGTCGGTCATAGCCGAAAATGCACCTTTTACAATTCGCCAAATTGCTTTTTCAGAAAATTACTCACAATCCCCCTTTGATTTTTTGAAAAAATATCCCCCCTTAAAAAAAATTTCTTTAACAAAGCATTTTTAATAATTATTATTTATTTAAAATTAAAATAAATAATTTTAATTTATATAGTTTTAAAACTTAAAAAAATAAATTAAAATTAAAAATTTTAATTTATAAAGTTAAAAAACTATATTAAAAAAAATTAAAATTAAAAATTTTAATTAAAAAATAATAATTAAAAAATGACTTTGAAAAAAAAAATTTATACCTTGGGGGGAGTCGGCGGGATTTGAACCCCCGACCTGCAGGCTCCCTGAGCCTTACCGCACGGCTCACGACCACGTGAGCCAGCGGGCTGATCCGGAAGGATCTGTGGAGCTCCTCTCCTTTATCCTTCCTCGGTCTGCCCGAGCCCTCTGCCACCTCCTCTGTAAGTCACGGTCCGTCACGCGTTTGGTGCGACTGGCACTTCCGTGTCATAGTCCGTTCCAGCGTTCAAGTCGCGGGATCAACGGGTTGGGGGGGCCTGGGAACTCCCGCACGTGCTCAGAGTTCTATCCAGTGCGCAACAGTTTTTTTTTTTTTTTATGTAACCACGCGCTCCGCCTTCAACAGGGGGGGGGGGCTCCCCTACATCCCCTGCGTGTCTGCGACGCAGTGCACCGAGCCGGGGGGGTCACAGCTTTCCCCCCTCCTGTGCGTCCAGCACCTTCCCCTCAACGGGGGGGGTGGGTGTGTCCACCTCAGCCCCGTCCAGAGCGCAGGACCTCTGCGCACTGCAACCTGCGTCACCGCACTGCACAGGCGTGACGTCTACGTTCTGCGTAGGCTGCAGGACGTGGACGCAGCTCGTCTGTGCTCTGCGCAGGCGTGACGTCTGCGTTCTGCGTAGCCTGCGTTTGGGACGTCGCGTCCCTCCTGGACGCCTCTGCTACTTCTGCGCACAGAGTTTTTTCCTTTTTTTTTTTTGATTTTGCTCCTCGGCTGCTTCTGTGCGACGGAGATAAGAAAAAAAAAATTGCTCGAAAAAATAATGACGTTCGAAAGAAAAAAAACGCACAGCCAATTATTTTTCAGCAACGTCGTCCGCCTCCAGCCTCTCCCTCTACGCCACTGACTCTGATGCCATGTAAAATATGAAACAGGATTTCATTATTCAACATGCGATTAAATAATACAGTAATGCCGTGAATAGACACCGGCTGAACTGATCTCTGTTACAGCAGTTGTAACAGTGAACTAAAATAATGAATAGAGACAAATAAGTATGCTAACATAGTATAGTCAATATACAACTTTTGACAAGTCAACTAGGGTATTTGAGTCTCATGGAAAACCTCAAAAATTCCCAAATAGCAACAATCAAATACAATTATCAATTTCTTTTTATAAGAGTTTTTTTGTTAAGGGGTGTTCATAACATAGGGTAGATACCGGATGGATATCAGTAATGATATTTAGACAACCACTGACTATGTTGTGCATATATTTTAGCTTACAAAAGCTTATGAATGGAACCAATACATCATTTCATCTCACATATGGATGTCTAATTGATTAATTCTTATAACAAGATACATCAATTACGTTTCATGATTGTTATACATTCTATGGTGTCATCCATTATATTTATTAACTCATATTGCATTCATTCCTTATGTTTTAAGTGATTAAAGCATATAGGTTCATTTACATTAGATCATCATCATGTAAATAATGCATTACATATATTGCGTTCATCATACTATAACATCATAAATTAAATGCATACAAGTAAATCAAATTAAACATGCATTTAACATCTAATATTGAATCCATATGCATACATCATAGTAGTCCATCTACACATCTAAATCACAATATCTAGGCATACATCCATCATCTAGCTAGTGCATGTTACCCATACATCACATAATATAACATCAGATCAACATCACATATAAGCATGGAATCTATATGCATATCATAAACACAAAATAAATAAATATACACATATAATGAGTCTCATAAATGCAGATCATATATATATATATGTGTGTGTGTGTGTGTGCATGTGTCTCAAAAATGGTACAAAAATTTGACAAGATATATACTAAGTAGGGCCTGCACCCCCTGCCTGTGAGGCTCCACCACCATCTCCACCCTCCCGATGAGTCTGCCTAGAGCTGGAACCTATGGACCTCTCTGACCTGTGAGTCTTGTGACTGGGTTGTGATGATGATTGCCTTGTCTTCCGTGTCCTGGTCTGCTGGGTCCCTATAGTAGTAGTCCTCTTTGGCACCTCACCCCCAAGCAGTCTAATATCTCCCTCCAAGAGAGCGATGCAGGCCACATCTGAATAATACTACGTGTTAGCCTCCTGAACGAGGACACACAATCTCTATATCTCTACACCCACATCCAAACCTGCTAGTCTCGATACGGTTGGATCTATAGAGTAGCCTATGGATTTGAGGGCTCACGTCATGCACTCCTTGCCAGATCCCTCTCATGAGTCCTGAGCTCTAGCTGAGATTGTACAAGATCCCACTCAAGCGTCATCTTCTCTAGATCTATAGTAGCACTCTCAATATATGCCAAGTGAAGAGTCCTCTCCTCTTGGTATCCACACCACTACTCTTGTACCTATGCTAGCTGATCCTGTGCTACTCTAATTTATGCCTATATAGTGGAAAGGGAGGTGTCCCTC
The DNA here is from genome assembly GCA_028583015.1 of Wollemia nobilis. Lineage (NCBI taxonomy): Eukaryota > Viridiplantae > Streptophyta > Pinopsida > Araucariales > Araucariaceae > Wollemia > Wollemia nobilis. Next base: position 12,489,174 of record JAQPPZ010004624.1, on the reverse strand, counting down.
CCTAGAATATACATTTGAGCAGTCCCTAGTTGTGACTGCAAGCTAACCACCTGGGCTTTGAGCTATGCAGCCTCATTGTTTGGCTCCTCCTTGCCCTCCTCTACTTGGGTATCCTCCTCTATGATTGGACCCTTATCCCATATACCCTCTATCCATTGGTGGACTCGTTGCTCATATGAATCTACCTCTGCTCCTACGGCTCCATCCCTAGCTCTACCTAGTGGATCGCCACCTCACCAGATCCTGGTAGTCCATCAAGCATCATAGTCAGTTGTGGTCCCCACGTCTACAAATCTTGAGTCCTACCAGTTATCATTCTCCTTGCCTAGTGGAGTCACATTAGGCCAAGTCAAATCTTGCTCCACCTTTAGGCGACAGTAGATAGTGGGTATTGGTGGAATATCCTGGTAGATTGTAAATTGCCTTGTGATGCATAAGAAATGGAAGAACTTGTGCATGTTGGGCTTATGCCTAATGAGCCATCTATCTTGGCATACCCACCTCAGATACTTGTCTACCTCTTAACATGTAGGTCAATCCATATAATACTACCATACAACATACTCCGACCATAGTCAAGTCAACTAATCTAAATAGTGTTGCAGATCTCCTACTCAGGACCTACTCCTGAACCCCTCAACCTCTTTGGACCAACAAGCGGTGTAACACTGGGAGGCCTCTACAATATCACCAATATGATATGGAAGTCCCCCTAGGTAGTCAATGGTGATGTGCTACCACATTCAAATTTGGAGCAACGGGTTGCAGGTAAACCCAATGCAACCTCGTTGTGTGGGCCTGTACAACTTATCGTAGAGTTGTACTAGGAGGGCACTACCCCATGATAGAATCAATGGCTACTCTCTAGTGCTACCCATAAGGTCCTACATCCTAGAGAGGAGGTATCAAGGGAACCTCATGCTAGACGTATTTGGGAGTAGGATGTGGATGCACAGGTACATCAAGATGGCATGTTGCTCTGTGAATACATGCGCCCTATACCAACACTCAATGGGTACACCCCCATGGTCAATATACTCCAGTACCTCATCACTTTGAATGCTGAAGATCTGCTAGAATATTGTAGCCTTCATTGTGGTAGGCGAAGAGGTGATGGCCTCACCATCAATCGAGATGCAAAAGATGTGGTAGACATCCTTCAAAGAGACCATGATCTCTTTGATCGGGAAGTGAAACGTGTTGTTCTGTGCATCCTCATGATAGTCCAAAGTAGTCATATAGGCGTAGTCAGACGTGATATATGGTAGTTGGATAACATAACCAAGTCCTATAATAGTAAACCACTCTCGGTGCGTCGCTAATCCCATGGAGGAGGTCCCGAAAGAGCTCGAACTTCCTCACTCAAGCATTCAGCAAAAAGGGCAAATAATAATACATAAAAATCAATAAAAAAATATCAATTACTTCAAAAGTCAAACAAATTTAAAATATCTTCAAAAATATAAAAAAATTCATAAAAGCACAAGAAAATTTCAAAAAAATCAATTAAACCAGTCAAATTTCAAAAAAATCAAATAAATGAAAAATTTGCCTAATGTTTCTCAGCCACAGATGGGACCCGCGGCACGTGGCAACGGTCAAATTTTTTACCATTGGGATTTGAATCCCACTATGGTTGATAGTCGTAGCCCCAAATTTGCCAATTAGGAGCTGTTGGAGCAAAATCTACCTTTGGTTATGTTTACGCCCAAGACTTTCCCAACATTGAAAGACCAGGTCAGAACATAGTCTACCTGGTTTAATCTCTAGAGGAGGCTGGTTCCTTTGCTTATTTTAGGAAAAGGTAGAGAGAGGTAAATGCATAAAGAGAAGGAAATATAGTTATGGCTAGAGATTTAAAATGGTACAGATTAGATCTTAGGTTTGAATCACATACAAGTAGCTTTTGATAGACTTTTAGGAGAAACTAGAAGGTCAGAGAATTAATGTTCTTCGAAGACGTTTTTCGCAGGACTGCCCAAACTACCGAACTCGTTTCGGTCATATCTCACTCATCCGGACTCGGATTGAGCTAAAATTTTGAGGGTAGATGCCTGAAAAACCCTAGAACGTCTCCACCAATTTTCATATCATTTGGAGCAACACAGATCCTAGCGCATCCCTATGTGTGAACGACATATTTGGCAAGCGACTATGCGAGGGTTTCATCTGGGGTTGAGTGCAAGCAGCTCCAGAGGTTGGTTTTTAGGGCCTTCGGGCCCTAGCGGCCAATATTTTTGTGGTTTATGCTCAATATTTTAGCAGGAAATGTTGCAGGGGATACAATATGGGTTAGAAATTTGTCTTTCAATAGATCATACTATGAACTTGAGTGACAACGGCTTCCAATTTGCTGCACAAAAGAAAAGTGAAAACCATACCTTTCCACGACGTCTAGGGCAAGGATTAAAGAGATCACGAAACAAGTTTCAAGCAGTTGATCAAAAAATGGCTCATATCTCAAGTGAATCTGGTGCTAAGGTGCACCCACAAAATAATTCTACTATGAAAACCCCTATCAAGGGTAAGAATTTTGAAGACTCAGTCCCAAAAATGAATTTTAGGGATGCCCTTCATGGTGGACAGCCTCAACCCAATGCTAATATCAATATTAGGGCTTCCCATAAACCTCTAAGAATGCCTAAGATTGATCCCAGGAAAATGGAGTCAGGATGTCTTAAAGCAGCTGATGGAACTCCTATTGTTAAGCTTGATATGGGTAACATTCAGACCGGCATTGAAGATTTGGAAAAAAGAGGACTAATTTGTCGGTTCGTGGGTTTTCGTCCGAGTCTATCTCGCTTTCAAAGTCCGGGCTGCAAAAAGCTGGAAAACTAAAGGTGAGTTACAAATCTCTATTTATCCAAATGGTTATTTTCTTGTTTTATTTGCTAATAATGAAGATAGAGAGAAAACTTTTCAAGGGGGTCCTTGGTTTTTTGGAAGGGCAGGGCTTTTCATGAAGCCCCGGCATACTAAATTTAAAGCCGAAGAAGAGATGCCTTCTATAGCTCCCGTGTGGGTTAGACTCTTTGGCCTCCCTATTGAATTTTGGAATCCTACTATTTTTTCTTCAATTGGAAACTCTTTAGGAACTTTTATGATGACCACTGATTGTACTCAAAATTTTGAACATATTATTTATGCTCGGATTTGTGTTTTAATGGATTTTGACAAACCCCTACCTAAAAAGATCACATTACAATTTGGGGAAGACACTTGGGAGCAAGTAGTGGACTATGAGAACATTCCTTTTCATTGTAGAATTTGCCATGAATATGGTCATTTGGCCATTGCTTGCCCAAATAAAATTCCTGATCAAAAGAAAGAAGATATAAACTCAGCATGTTTCCAAATACCTAAGAAGAAGAACACTAAAAAAAACCAGCTTATGAAGGATCAATCAAAGTCATCTCGCTAATATGTTTGAAATCCTTTCCACAAATGATGTCCCAAGTGAGGAAGAGGAAATAATGGAAACTAAAATCTTAGAAACACAATTTAAATATGAAGGGAAGAACTCGGAGACAAACCAACAAATCAAAGGTTTTCAACAAAAAAAAAAGGAGAAAATTTACACAAGAAAAACAATATTTCAAATGTCAAAACTTCAAATAATGCAGGTCCCAATATAGACTCCATTGAACCATCTAGTAAAATTTTGGCTGTGTACGAGCATTCTTCAAGGTTAGAAGCCATCTCAGATTCAATTGGAATAAGTCAAGAAATAGGGAAAAAAATTGAAGATGGATTCTAATCAAAAAGTAGGTCGCAAGACCAATCAATATCATATGGTAAAAGAAGGTGAAAAGCTTGTAGAGGAAGGTAAGATTAATGCCCTTCCCAAATTTTTTAGCCCCGGTATTAATGAAGATCATCACTTGGAATATTAGAGGACTCAAAGGGAGTCTTTCAAAACAAAATGAAATTAGAAGAATGATTCAGGTAAATCATCCACATCTTGTTTTCCTTCAAGAAACAAAGATGTCAATGGAGGATATGGACTTAATTGCCAGTAAAATTTGGCCAGCTGGAAAAGTGGTTTCCCTCAGCTCCCAAGGGACTTCGGGTGGCATTGCTTGTCTTTGGGATCCAAAAGAGGTAGTTATTCACCATATGGTTGGCAGTTGGGGTTTGTTGGCTATAGCTATTCAAAGTAGACATTCCAACCAGATTATGCTCTACATTACTGTTTATGCTCCGACTTCTTTGGAGGAAAAAAGAAGACAATGGAAGGATATTACTCATATTATCTCTCATTTTCCTAAAGCTTGGATCTTGATCGGAGGAGATTTCAATACCATCCTCTCTCTGGATGAGAAAAGGGGGGAAATAGAAATTTGGACAAAAGCACCGACCTCATGAGCGAATATATTGCAAACCTCCATCTTGTGGATATCCAACCCGTATAATGGCCTTATGACTTGGTCTAACAGAAGGCAAGGCTTAGCTTGTATAATGGAGAGATTGGATAGGTTTTTGCTCTCTAAAAATTTCTTAATCCATGGTCACATTCCTAAAGTGAAGACTCTTAATAATGTCGGTTCGGATCATTGGCCACCATGGTGGAAATGTGGAAAACCAATGTGAGTTTCTCTCCTTTTCATTTTCAATTAATGTGGCTTAGAGACATTTCCTTCAGACCTCATGTGCAACAATGGTGGAAGGAAGGTAAACCTAGGCATGGGACTAAGATGTTCTATTTTGCCAAAAGACTGCAATACATTAAATCCAAAATCAAGACTTGGAACTGGAAAGAGTTTGGGGATGTTCATAAAAAAAACATGAAGTTATTGCTCATCTTGAAAATTTGAATAAGAAAATCCATTTAGATGGCCTCACAGAGAAGAGAAGTGCAGATGAAATTAAACTCACAACTCAGCTTAGAGGAATGGGAAAAAAGAGAAGAAATCTTATGGAAGCAAAAATCTAGAATTCAATGGCTCAAAGAAGGAGATCGAAACACAAATTTCTTCCACAAATCTCTTCTAGCTCGAAGATCTCACAACTTTATTTCTTCCTTAAAATCAGATTCTGGAGATGTTGTTTATACTTGGGATGGCATGAACTCTATTGTTGTTGATTACTTTTCCAATATTTTTGTCGCTACTCCCCTTGACTCAGCTTCACAATATAATGTTCTTCAAGCAATCCCTTCTCTTATCACTTCCGAGGAGAACTCTATTTTGACTCGCTCCTGTTACTATCAATGAGCTTCAACAAGTAGTTTTTAAAATGCAAAAAGGGAAAACCCTAGGTCCCGATGGTTTTCCTATTGAGTTCTACCAAGAGTTCTGGGATATCCTTCATGTTGATTTATTAGAGGTGGTGGAAGAAGCCAGGAAAGCCAAAGAAATTTTGAAGGTTATCAATAAAACTTATATTACTCTTGTTCCAAAAGCTCAAGAGGTTGATCATATCTCAGCTTTTAGACCTATTGCTTTATGTAATGTTCTTCTCAAAATCATTACTAAAATCATGGCAGAAAGGTTGAAGCCTCTTTTGCATAAGATTATTTCCCTAGAGCAAGGGGGTTATGTGGAAGGACATCAAATAGTAGATGAGATAGTTCTTGCTCAGGAAGCCATCCATTCCATGGATATGCAAAATTCTCCTTCCATGTTCATTCGGTTAGACTTATCCAAAGCTTATGACAGAGTGGATTGGCACTTCCTTATCAAAGTTTTGAGGCAATTTGGTTTCTCTAAGGATTGGATGGATTGGATTATGGGATGTATCTCTTCAGTTTCCTACTTAGTTCTTATCAATGGCAGGCCTTCTCAATCTTTCCCAGCTTCTAGAGGTATTAGGCAAGGTGACCCGCTATCCCCTTATTTATTCATCATTCTTGTTGAATGCTTGGGTAGGACTATAACCAAAAAGAGGGAAAACAAAACCCTTGAGGGAGTTACCATTGCTCATGGAGCTAGACCTATCTCTCATCTTCAATTTGTGGATGACTCTACTATTTTAGGTAAAGCTACACTTAAGGAAGCTTCTAATATTAAGCAAATCATTAGCTATTTTTCTAAGGCTATTGGGCAGCTTGATCAATGAAGACAAATCTAAAGTTATTTTCTTTCACCGCTCTCTAGACAGGAATCCATGGTCTTGGATAAACTAAGATATAAGAAGACCTCTCTTCCAATCACTTATTTAGGTATTCCCATAAATATTCAAAGGCAGAAAAATAAATATTGGAATTGGTTGTTGGACAAAGTCAAGAAGAAAATTGGAAAGTGGACCAACAAGTGGCTTTCTTCTGGGGGTAGAATCACCTTGGTAAAATCAGTCCTTCAAGCTATTCCTATTTATGTTTCTTCCATTTTGAATATCCCAAAGGTTGTTCTTCGAGAATTGGATCAAATCAGTCATCGTTTCCTTTGGAGTGGTACTAAGGAGAAAAGAAAATGGGCCTTGGTGAAATGGGATACTTTATGTCTTCCTAAGAGTGAAGGGGGTTAGGATTACGGTCTTCAATTAATAACAACAAAGCTTTAGCTGCTAAATTATATTGGAGGATGTTGCATAACCCCAATGCTCTTTGGGCCAATAATCTCCGTGCTAAATATGCTGAGAACAAAAGTCCCGAAGACCTTGTTCGCTATCAACTTCCTACCAAAGGTTCTCCCATTTTAGCAGTTCTTAAGACTCGGTGAGGATTTGATAAAGAAAAAATTATTTTGGATCATTCATAATGGTCAACATGCAAATTTTTGGACAGATTCTTGGGATGGTCACAAGCCTTTGATAACTCAGCTTCCCGATTGGAGGCCTTGGATGGAGGAGCTTCACCGAGCTAATTGGATAAAGGTGGCTAATTACTGTCGGTACCATACCGGTAATTCAAAGGTTGGTAGATATTGGATCCCTATTGAGGACTCGGCCTATTCAAATCCCAGAAAGGCAAAGACAAGATATCCAAGGCATCCTTCATATGAGATCCCTCTCTTGGTCCCATGAAAAAGATTGTTTTGGATGGAACAACACTACTAAGGGTGAGTATTCAGCTGCTCAAGGTTATTTGACCTTATGCCATAATAATCCCAACCATTCTTCTGACATATTTTCTCAATTGTGGGCTCAAAAGCTCTGGCCTAAGGTGAGGTTCTTTAATTGGCTTTTATTGCATCGTAGGGTGCTTACCGGTGAGCAACTTATGAAGCATGGTTTTCATGGCCCTTTTAGATGTGAAATGTGTGAAGAGAATGTAGAAAATATCAACCATATTTTTATTGAGTGTACTTTAGCCTCTGAGCTATGGAGGAGAATGGCCACTTTACTTGGCTTACAAGTGGTCCAATTTTTTTACTTTTGAACAACTTTGGAGGGATTGGCCTAATCAAGAGGGTGTTGATCATTTTATTAGGCAATTAGTTTGGATGGGTTCTACCATTCTTCTTTGGAATATTTGGAATGAAAGGAACAACCAAATTTTTAATCAAGATAGGAAGGATATTCACTATATTTGGCAAAATACCATAGCCAACTTAGTTGAATCAGTCCATCATCTCCTTAATCACCCCCAAAACTCCCACCAAATATGGGATCAAGTGATGCAAATATTGAAGATTAAACCTTCTAAGGGCAACCAACTTAAAGGGAATGTGAGTATTAGTAAGATGGATAGGAATAGAAATTGGCAACCTCCTCCTAAGGATTTTGGAAAATTCAATACTGATGGAGCCTCTAGAGGGAACCCCGGAAAAGCCAATGTGGGAGGAATTGGTAGACTTTCGGATGGCTCCCTGGTTTTTACTTTTGCTGAGAATTTGGGTATTCTTTCCAATAACCTTGCTGAGGGGTATGGTATCCTCGGAGGCCTTCAGGAGGCTACTAAGGTTGGATGGGAAAAGGTGGTAGTTGAGTCCGACTCTCAACTTATGATTAATCTCTTGAAGAATCCTTCTAAGAATCATAAGGTGGATTGGAGAATAAAAAGAATTATTGAGAAGATTCAGCTTAATCCAGATGGGATTTTTGAAAGTTGATTACAATCATGTGGTCAGAGATCAAAACAAGAGTGCTGATGCTTTAGCTAATTGGGCTTTGGACAAAGGTGATCTTACTTGTTATGGCCACCCTCCTATATGGTGGGCTTCTCAAATTAGGGAAGCTCTTCTTTCTATCATTTCTTTGGATGGCTCCAGCTTCGAAGGTACCTAGTTTCTTCTTGTTTTTTTTTTGCTTCTCTTTGGTTCATTCAGTTTTTTTTAGTTCCCTAGCTCATTCTATTCTTTATTTTGTTTCCTCTGTTGATTCTTGCCTTAATAGTCTCCTGGTCTAGATAGGTCTTTGTTTTGTTCATTTTTTATTTCTTTTTTCTTTTTTGTTTTTTTTGTTTAGTTTTTTAAGGTGGGTGGGTTTTTTTATTTTGTTTTGTTTTTGTGTTCTTTGTGTTGTTTTTTGTTGTTCTTGTGTTTTTGTTGTTTTGTTTTTTTTTTTTATGTTTTTTGTTATTGTTCTTGTGTTTTTTTCGTTCTTGTTCTTGGGTTTCTCTTTGTTTGTGTTATTTCATGTTTTTATGTGTGAGTGTTTTCTATGTTTTTTGTTTTTGTTTATTGTCTCGTTGTTGGTTGTTTTTTATTTTTATTTTTATTTTATTTTTTAATTTTTTAGGTTTTGGTTGTGTTTATTTTTCTTGTTTTTTTTTGGGTTATGTCTTTGTAGTGTTCTGTTGTTTTTGTCTTGTTTGTGTTTTGTTATGTGGTTCTTGTGTTTTTCTATGTGGTTTGTGTTGTGGTTTCTTTTATCTTATTGTGCGTGTTTGGTTGTGCTTTTGTTTTTGACACACTCAAGGAGCATGTTTTTTATTTTATTTTATTATTTTTGTTGTTATTTACTTATTTTTAAATTGGTTTTGTGTGTTTGTTTGCTCCTTGAGTATGTCAAAGGTGGTAGGCCAGGTCCGAGTCTTGGGCATTTTTGGTGGAATGGATACCCCTGCCTCCTTGGGTCTTACCCGAAAGTGGCATCCCTTTTGGGATGTTTTCCACAAATAAAAAAAAATGGTACAAATTAAGCAACAACAAAGCAACTACCACAATATTTTTAGAGAAGTATAACAGAACCAAAACATAGAAACTAAAACTCGTGGTGAATATCTTTATTTAAACACATCTTATCCGTGAAGTAAATTGTAGATCTAACTAAACGTTAATATAGAAATCCAGATTAAAAATTAGCTCAGGTTACATTCAACTTAGATTTATATAGCAATAGACAACACATACATACTTGATTTAAAACACCAATGATCCAAGAACCATGATGGATGGTCTTTATTAAGCTTTTAGAAGTTTGTATATATAGCCTTGTAAATACCTAAGAATCGACCTAGTGTTTTGGTCGCTCATTATATATATGAGTTTTACATAACAAAAAAACTAAAATTTGTTACAACATCATGCCCGTAGGGTCATTCTGGTTCATAAGTTGTTGAGGGAGCATGGGATCCTCAACTGGAAGCAGTTGGATATATTCTTGTTACGACGATCTTCCTTAACCTCTTTAGACATCGTGGTTTACTTAGCCTTCAAAATATTGTAGAATTGTGACTTTCCATCGAGGCTTCATCTTTGGTCTTCAAAATATTGTGAAATCGTGACTTTCTACCGAGGCTTCATCTTTGGTCTTCAAAATATGATGGAATCATGACTCTCTACCTTAGCTTCATCTTTGGCCTTCAAAATATTGCAAAATTGTGAATCTCTATCTTAGCTTCATCTTTGGCCTTCAAAATGTCACAAAATCATGACTTTTTGTTAAGGCTTCATCTTTGGTCTTCAAAATGTCATGGGATCACGACTTTCTACCAAGGATTCATCTTTGGTCTTCAAAATGTCGTGGGATCATGAATTTCCACTACGGCTTCATATTTGATCTTCAAAATATCATAGGATCATGACTTTCCATCGAGGCTTCATCTTCGATCTTCAAAATGTCATGAAATCGTGACTGTTCTCCATACTTAGAAAAATCTTGAGAATATTACTCCCTATTTCCCTAGGTGTGGTCATTTTGACCAACATTATTGGTACCTCCTGGGGTAATTCTATTAGCAAAATGTCATAACCTAGAGACTTTATCCATTGGGGAATGGAGTCAATAAAAAAAAACCTAAGAAACAAAAGTGGAAAGAAGGGCAATGATACCAAGTACAAAAAGCTTCCTGCTTTGGGGGCGTTCATTCTTCTGGACTATCTTCTTCAGTAGATTTTTTGGCTTCGTCCTGATCAGGAGCTGTTGCACTACTTGATGAAGTTTCCTTGGCTTTTCCTATTTGTATTTTTCTTTTACTACTTTGTTATAGGTGATGTAGGCCTTCCTCCAGGTTTGCTCATCGGTATATATTTTCTCTTTGAAAGTGTTGTACAGATATTCTAGTTCTTCAACCTTGTCATATGATAAAGCTTTTGATTTCATATTCAGCTCATGCAGGCAAGCATTCATCTGGGTAATATCTTGAGCCATGCTGAAAATTTGGTCTTCTTGAACAGGCTCTTCCTAGTTATCAATTTCTGATTCATCTTCTACAAATTTCTTCCAAGTGGCTTTCAATTCATCTTCCGTTAGGAGCTTTGAATATTTATCCTAGAAGCTTGGCATACCATAATTTTTAGCTATGCTTACATGTTTGAGAATTTATTTCACCTCTATTTTGAGCTCCTGTATGAGCTTGGCACTTTTGGTCACTATCTTGTGCCTCTTGAAGAAATTCTTGGCAAGTAATTTGGCCTGGGACCAATTTTTATCCTATGCTTTGTATCCGATTATGGCTTGTGTGCTATCTACCAAGACTTGAATATTATTGGCTGGTGAGAGCCTTGTTTCCAAGAGCTTAATCGGTGCTTCTAATTCATCTTCTACTTGGACCAACATTTCTCTTATTTTGAGAATATATGAGATTGTGGGCCTAGCCTTCAGAATCATCTTATTGACGCTTTCAAGCATATTTTTCCCCACTGTCTTTACCTTTTCCTTGGATAGTCCATTGGTTTTATAGAAACTATCAAATAGCTACTATTTAAGGTCCTCGACCTATTGCTGCAACACTTGAATCTGCTCTTCAGCCTTTACTATCTTTTCTTTGTAGGGGGCCGCTTCATCAAACATTTGCTTCTATTTTTTGGCTTCATTTTTCAAAGCCTTTTTTGTTGCCTTTTGCTGATGCAGAGCTTCCTCTAAATGTCTTCTCGCTTGCTCGACCTAGAAGTACTTTTCTTTGTAATACTTAGTTTTTAAATAAATGGTCCCCTTGTGAGTGTGGGCCTTGCCCCACTCATCGTCCATTGGTAGCTGAGTGATGTCTCCCATAGTTACCTTCGCTTGATAGTCCTCCAGGGTCATGTATTTCTCTAGCTTTTGTACGAGTGGAGTCATATTCATGGTGGAATGCTACATGATGATAGGATCCAACACCGACCCTTCTCTAACATGGGCTATATCATTAGAACTTATGGAGCTCCATGACTTCAGCCATGTAGCAGCGTTTAGGGTGGCCTTTTTTAAATTTTTAAACTTAGCAACCGTAGGGTTGCTAGCAGGAGAAGCAGTTTGTATGGCTTGAAATATTAGAAGGTTTATGGATTAAGGGAAACTATTGGTGGCTAGAGGGGCATCCATACTTAATTACTCGATGGGGGAACCTACAGGGGTGAAGGAGAATGTTGGTAAAGTTTTTTGGGTTAATGGTGGTGATGGCAGTGGTGGAGGTTGGTGAGAAGATGTAGGAGAAGGATTGCATCGATGCTTAGAATGGGAAGAGGAATTCTTATGGGAATGAGGAGAGGAAGGAGTAATAAGGTTGATAAGATATATACCTAAGTTCTTTGGTGGAATGGTGTAGCTAGTCCCCTACAATTTTTCTGTGTAGGCCTCTATGATCTGCTTCAGAACCGAGTTGTCAACACCCATTGTTACTTTTGTTAGGATTTTCTCCCCTCTAGGGGGTTTCTTTTGGGGGAGCCTCTTCTTCTGTCTTGACCATTTATTCACCTATATCTTGATATTCGAGAGTCTTCTCAGAGCTTTCCCCTTTTCCTTCCTGGTCCCCTGTTTCTTCCTTATCTCTTGATCCTTCGTGTCCCTCTGATTCCCTATCAACTTCTGATTCTTCATTGTATTTTGATTCTTCAGAGGGCATTTATTATTTATTCTTTTTATTTTGACATCCTATGCTCAATCCGAGCACCATCATTAGACTCTATGTCTGATCTGGAAGGGGTAATGAAGTGATGACGCTTCCTTTTAGGTATTTCTATCTGATCGTGATTTGCTTCTCTTTGTCCTTTTTAGTGCCACCTTCAATATATTTGAGGGGAATGTCATTGATTTCCAAATGAATATTATCCGCTAATGTCTCGAACCAGTTATCGTGATGCTCATTATACTTATCAAAAAAATCTTTGTCTATTTTTGTTCTGTACCTAGAAAACCAAACCTCACTAAGTAATTGGCAAATGAACCTCACTAAACCTGTTGGTAACGAATGGAATCCGTAGCTAGGTTTAGCTTACTTTCTGCTTTGGTGGGTTAGTCCTCAATTTTGTGACTGTATTCTGGTAGTGGCTTTAGCCTAGGGTTTTTTGATTTTTTTGTTATTCACCTGCTGCTGCCATTTTGAGTGTGTTTGAACTTAGCTTTGTTTTGATGCCTGAGTGGGAATTTGCTTTCTATTTTTTTTCTTTTCCCTTCCTTTTGTGTTGTTTTATGTTATTTTGCAATTTTTAGAATTTTTTATTGTTATGGTCGAGGGTTCATGGGTTTGCCGTGTCACCCCTTGGCCGTTGTCACTCGAAGTGGCCGGTTATGAGCTGTTGTCACTCAGAGCGGCCATGTTTGAAACCGAACGGTCAAAAATTTGACCATTAGGTCTTGGTCACTGCTACCTCCAACAGCCAGGTTCCGGCCACTGTAGGTGACAGCGGCTAAACCCTTAGCCATATTTTTTTGTATTTTTTTGCTAGTTATTGGATTTTTATGACATATTTGTTTTTTTTTGAAATTTTTGAATTTTTGGATTGTTTGATTAGGTGCAATATTGTCCTTTTGCTTAGACTTAGAATAGCCCATACTCTTTTGCACCATTTTCATGTTTATTGTGAATTATACCTTAGATGCACTGTAGTTATGTTTTGTCTTTCTTCTACTTTGCTTTGATCCTTACTGCTTGGTCTCAAGACCCAAAGCTCTTGCTTGACCTACTTTCTAGCTTTGATGATACATATTGGGCATGGTTCAAAGCTCGTGGGTTACAGTATGTCATTAGGCTACCTTACATCATGGTAGATCAAGCTTACATTATGGCTTTGGCCCATAATTGGGACCCAAAAACTAATAACTTCCACCTCCCGACCAGTGAGATGACCATTACATCTGAGGATGTATATAGGATCTTTTGGATTCCATTTGATGGGGTGGCCATTGTCTCTTCAACCACTATTGATCAAGTGGCTGTCTTCACTCGGGTTTTTAGAGGACACTCTATGGATGCTCTCAAGGACACCAAGTTTGGAGGAGTGTCCATCAGTCGCTGGCATGGGGAGGGTTTTTTTACGATGAGGCATGCCGTATTGTTGATGGTTATCAGCAATGTTCTTATCCCAGACTACTCGAGTTTGAGGTTCCCATGGAACCTTTTGATGATGGTGTAGGATCTATTGGATAGCGAGGAGCCTATCATCTATGCATGGGGTAGATCACTATTGGCTTAGTGCTATGATGAGTTGTACCACATCCACCAGTGAGGACGTGTCAACATTACCTGTAGCTTACTCCTACAGGTTTGGGGATGGGAGCACATTAGGGTAGATACCCCTAAGGGGCTCTTGGCCAAGATTATAGTGATCTATGCTCAGACACAGTGTTGTGTTGCTAGATGGGCTCGAGAGCACGAGGAGCGCAAGAGCCACACTTTTGCATGGGAGCTATCCTATTACACTGATGCTTTTACTAGACTTTTGGTCAGAGATGTCGTATGGAACCCTTACCATGAGTGTCATGCTTTGGGATGATCTAGCTAGCTTTACTGCCAGGACACAACATGAGCGATGGCTCATTGGCAATAAGGTTACCATCCAAGAGTACTTCTACTATTAGGTTCTTCATCGATTGAAGTAAGATGTGCCCTTGGTACCGTTCTTGTATAGGTACTTGTATCGCTCCAAATTTTTTGCATCCCTACCTTTAGGCTATAGGATCCATGCCCAGAAGGAGGATGGGAAAAGGATGGTGTGGTACCTCAGACTGAGAGGCCTTGCGAATGTCCCGCTGAAGAACACAAGCTTATACTGAGAGGGGGGGTGAACAGTATAAGACCTCTTTTTACTTTTCCTTTATACTTCAAAACAGTAAAGCTAAATATCCAAAGCAATATCAAAGCAATGCACAAGATCATCCACAAAGTTACACAGCAATTTACGTGGTTCATCCACAAAAATTTTCTCTAAAAGTTATCTCAAAGTTCTTTGGGAAACCTTCCCAATTACAATGTTTATGAGCCTCGGCTCAAAGGAGATACCTTCCCCTAATCTGAATTTATGAGCCTTTGCTCAAAGGAGATACCTTCCCCTTCCTCTGCTCTAGCTGGTGATCCTCTAGAAGACCTCTGCCTATTCTACCCTTAGCAAATGGAACTCTATCCACAGAAGACACCTGTCTTCCCTGCTCTGGTTGGAGACCTCTGTCCTCAACTCTATCACCTCAAAGTTGGTCCTTGAATTTGCACTAAACACAGTCCTTCGATCTAGCACAAATGTCCTCTTCCTTTGTCTTTGATTTGCACCAAACATAGTCCTTCGGTCAGGCACAAATCTGTCCTCGGGTTCTACTCATAGAACCAATGCACCTCTGTCCTCAAGTTCTCTGATAGAACTATCAAACTCAGCTTCACAAGTCCTCTGCTAGGACCTGTCCAAATCTGCTCACAAGTCCTCAACATAACTTGTCCACAACCTGCTCACAAGTCTCCAATGGAACCTATCCAAAACCTGCTCTAAAGTTCATCAAGAAAACTTGCTTCGCATGAACCCACAAAGAGAATTGTTAGAAACCCAATGTGATTCATCAACCTCATAGAAGCATAAAGAGATTTGTTAGAGACTCAATATGTTCTATACTTAACTCCCAATCTCAACCTCAACTCAATCTCAATCTCAACAGAATAAGATAGATGTAGTATGCTTTTCTCAAGAACATGAAACACAACCCAACAATTGCCAACCATGCAATATCTCATATAACAATGAAACTCATGTTCTTTCCAACAACCAATATATTTTCTCAACCAATTAGGGCTTCAACAACAATGCTCAAAGACAAGGTTTAACCAACATCATTCAATTCAATATTAACCTTGAAGCATTCAACCAATCATCACAAGAAAAGGAAACAAGTAGAAATCCTTTTCCCTCCAAAGATATTTGAACAAAACATCCACCCACACAATATCACCAAATGCAAAGAATAAATTGTTCAAATCAACTTAATGGAGTAAGCCCAATATCATGAATCAAGTAAAGCACTAACTTCATCAACACAACCACTATGGAAGCAACTCATCCATCAATATCAAAATAGCCAACTAAGGGTTTCACCATCTCAATGCAAGTAACAAGACTTACAAACATAAACCCTAGTGCACAATGCTTCCACTACCTCAAACCAGAATTATGCATTCACCAAAACTCTCATCAATGATAACAATGCATAAGTAGTCTTCAACAAACCAGAAACTAGGACTTATTCCCAACCAAAGGAAACCTAGTAGAATCCCTTTTCACTCCAAGATTATTTTAGAAAAACATACACCAATCATACTCATAAGAAGAATGTGCCCATACCTTATTGAAGTGAAGGAACCCCTTTGGAAATCTGCCACAATCACAAAGTTCTTTTGCCAATCTTCACAAAGGTTAGTAGATCACAAAATAATCAACATTACTCCACTTTTCAATCATCATCATCAAAGTCTTTAATTGCACAACTTCCTTATCTCTCCTAAAACCACTTGTACCATAAAATAAAATAAATCACAACATTGCATAACCTTATAACTCCCAAAACCACTTATACCATAAAAGTAAAATAAATCACCACATTGCATAACCTTATAAATCCCAAATTCTAATAATTCAAACAACAAAGAATTATCATCATTAAATAAAAATGTGGGGCATAGCTTAGTAGCACTTTAAGCCTTCATCACTACTCGAACCCACGACCTCTCAAGTCGTGCAAGCCCTAGCACTAGGGCCTCAACCATGTGGGCTAAGCTACCCACGTGAACCAAGGAGAAATTTACTTTTTCTTCACTATTTATTATTGGCGCATGGAGATAAAAAAATTTAATCCTCAATTGTCGCTTAGTCTCGATCTCGAGACCTATTTATTCAAAGACCCTTCACTGAAACCAGCACCTAACACTGCTGTCATGGTGGATGAAACTGCAATAGCAGTTCGATTCTCTATACCCTTCAAAATGTGTACCAGTAACACTTTCTCAATTTCCGTGTAATCAAAATATTTCACAATATTAGCTTTGATGATCGTGTAGGGGTTTTTGACATCTTTAAAAGGTTTTCGTCTGCATATTTATAATAGCAAGCATGGTATTCTTTTCACTGATCAATCTCAACATTTCTAAAGCACAAGTCATATTTTCTACCAATCTTCAACCTCCTCTTTGGTGCTTCTCCCGAGCATCATTTGAATCTCCACCACGAGCCCTCCTCTTTGGCGCTGCTCCCGAGCATCTTTCTTCGTTAGCACAGGGGCTCCGACTAAATCGAAATTGCACGAGGATTCATATCGAAAAAATTACTTCCTTTAATGAATTCCATTACCACCTTTTATATGCACTTCGATGCATTACCAAACACGTCGGCATTTCCAAACACGTCGGAAAATACTTTAATTTAATTTAAATTTTAAATAAATAAAATTTAAACTAAATATTTAAAATTAAATATCTTCATCATCGGGGCACCTTTTTCAACGAAACGAAGAGCCAACTTGGGTTTTAAGAAAACCCATTTCAAATCTGTTGTCCATGGTTTTAAATAAAACCTTTTATTTTGTCTGCCTTGGTTTTCACAAAAACCCTTCCGCTTCTTGACATCAATGACAACATCAACACTTGAGCAAAGGCACTGTACCCAATGTACCCAAAATTGCCAACACCCACCTCTCGAGGGAGGTGTATTATGGTGATTTTTTGACGGATGGTGGGTTCACCAAGAAATGTTTAATGGTAGTTTCCATGCCTAGGTTGGGAATGTGTTTTATGTGTTCAGTTTTATCCTTAAACATTCAAGTCCTAGGTTTGGCCAAATGAATCTAAGCTATTCTATATGAAGATGCAGATTAAATGAATACAGAGAACAAAATTAGACAGAAAACAGAGAGAATAATATGGATTAAAAGACCAATACCTGATCCGGATGTCTGATGAAGATTCTAATTTTTGAAGTAGTCAGGATCGCCTCTGATTTGACAGGATCGTCTGCTATCAGAAAATATCGTCTGAAATCTGACAAATTCATCAGAGACCTGCAAACAAAGAAACAGATGCAAAATACAGAGAATGTAGCTATGATAATAGAGGGTAATGATGTAGAATAACAACAATAACATTAAAATGATGATAATAAGCAAAATACGAATACACTACAATGATTTGATGATAATTGATGACTTAATTATGCATTTAAAGCTACATGGGTGAACTCCAAAATGCAGAATAGCAAAAAATAATGAATAAACTAGCTAATTGTAGAATAACACAACATATTGAAAAGAAGAAAATGCAAACTCTGGGCACTGATTGCCCCCAATGATAATTGTAGTTGAAATCATGTCTGATTCGATAGGATCGCCTCCGATCTGAACAGGATTGTCTGCGACGATGTAAGCTGGCTCCGACTGAAAAATAACAAGGTACCTACAACAAAATTTGGATAGGACTAATGCAAATAGCAATTTAGGATGTCTTAATGCGTGTGAGGTCGAGTTACAGGGAATTTCATCCAGGGGGATGCTAAGGGGAGGGCTTAGGATTAAATAGGCTTAGGAGGGAAGTTAGGAGGTTGGAGATCATCCCTATTTGGGAGATCTCCAACGGGGAGGGTCTCTAACGGTGCAGACACGCTTTTGCCTAGATTAGAGATGCTGTTGGATCAGAGACTAATTATGCAAAATTAGTTTTGGGACAAGATCGTCTGGACGTCCTAGCCTGCGACGAAATCATCCGATCTGAGGCGATATCATCTGATCGATGACGATATTGTCAAACGGTCAAAAAAAACTCTAAAAATGGTGTGGGAAACGAGGAAACGGATTAAGCGGCGGTTTGGGAGCAGTTTTGGAGGTTAAAATTTGAATTTGAATATTTACTAGAGTAAATGTAATTACTAAGGTTTTACTGTGCCAATTTTAGGGTGCTAAAATACCTCATAGTAGAGAAGGACCTACCTCCATGGTAGATTACAGAGCTTTTAGACAATGAGGATGCCCCAACTATTGATCCTAGAGTGGTTGGGGGAGTTACAGAGGTATACACTCAATGGTGGGGTGATCGAATGTGGCATGGTGTCGGTAACCTAGGGCACAAGAATGATGGTGGGGGTGATGGTGCAGATCCAATAGGATGTAGATTTTGAGCCAGGACCGAGGTATGGGGCCAACTAGTAGAGCAGGTGGTAGTGGAGGATCCTAATGTTCCTAAGGAGGAGGAGGAGTTAGAGCTTGAGGAGAAAGACTCTGCTCTGAGAGCACAACTACATGAGGTCGAGGTTGAGCTTTAGGCAACTAAGATCCAGGTACAATGACAATATGCTACCATTGAGCAACTCATAGCATAGATACAACCTCTTTAGGCTACTATTAGGGGTGGTGATGTTAGGATGCAGTTTTTTGTTCCTCCTTCTACACCACAAGAGGTTCCAATGGCAGGTTCAGGAGATGTGGGATAAATTCAGTCTTTTTTGGATGAGCATGAGGAGCGAATTCGGGGACTTGTGGATCACATCACCATTCTTTAGATGTAGCTTAGGAGGCATGGGATTATCCTTAAGGAGCCACTTGGTACCGATGGTTTGTAGGTCAGTGGGCGCTCTACCTTGAGGTAGTGTTTCACCAATCCTAGCTAGAGGACCCAAAATTGGACAGATATACTGACAGGCTCACATCATTTGACTCACGACACCGCCACAGGGGGAGGTGGCACTAGAGGAGATGATGCAGGGGGCTCAGGCTTGGTATTTGATTGATGCTTTATTTGGTCCTTGATTCATTTTTGAGGTCGACTGACCTATATGACTATAGCGCACGAGCATTTTTGTACTTCCATGGACTTGACACACATACTTTTATGATATCTTTGCATTATTACTTACTATGTGTATCGTTTATTGCTCGTGTTTTTGTTGTTATTTTATTTTATGATATGATGCGATGATGGTATTATGATGATTTGATGAATATGTTAGATGGTAGATGATATTGAAGATGCTTAGATGGATGTGTAGATGCTTATATGATTTGATGATATGATGCGATGTATTTTGATGATGAATGATGAATTTATGATTGTATGCAAATGGATATTACCTATATGTTTTATGATGTGGTTTATGGATGATTAATGACTTGTTTTTGTGGATATGATGTTATTGTTAAATGCATGTTTTAACTTTGCTTTAATTATATGCATCTAACTTATGTGATGGAATGGTATAAATGAACTTGTATGCTCTAATCACTTAAAACATACAGAATGCATATGGCATTGACAATCTTAATTGGTGATACCACAGAAAGTAAAAAAATAATCATGAATTTAAATAATCACTCTTATCATAAGAATTGATTAAGTATTCAAATATGAGATGTAATGGTGTGTAATGTATTTTCTTAATAAGTTTCTATAAATTAAAAGATATAAAGTAGTCAGTGGTCATCTATATACTATTTCTAGTATATATGCGGTATCTATCTTACTATGTTGATACCCCTAATTTATAGAATCTTATAAAGAAAGTGATGGTGTGAATGATGTTATGATTTGTTGCTATGTAAGAAATTTTGAGGCTTTTTGGAGATTCAAACACTCTAGTTACCCTATCAACAGTTGTCTACTGACCACTTAGATTTTTGAAAAGTAGGGCTTTTACCATGGACCTGGTTTTTCATGATCTCTATGTGTGCAAGTGATTGTATATTTTGAGAACTCAAGCATTTCCTCTGATGTCAGGCAGGATTATTTTATCCCATTGCTAAGTTTAGGGATCCTCAAGTGTTCATCTTATCCTTATGTTGGACTTGGTTGGACTATAACACTAGGCAATATTGGGTTACCTAAGTGTTGGCATTTTTGCCACATTGTTTTTGTTGTTACTGTTCATGCAAGAGAATGCACAAGTTGTAGAGATACTAACTCCTCTGTTTGTCCCTCCAAGCACTTTGAAAGGGAAAATACAAAAATCTCTACAAGTTTTGTGTTAGAGCAAAGTAAGTGAAAGATGTCACGATATCGCGACATGTCGCGATATCGCGACCTATTGCAGTTTCGCGGCGTCCAAATGCAGAAATCAGCTAAGTATAGAAAATGTCGCGATATCGCGACATGTCGCATTTTCGTGACCTATCGCGTTTTCGCGGCTAAAAGCAGCCAAAGGAAGCAAGGAAGTAAAACTATCGCGATATCGCGACATGTTGGATTTTCGCGCTAGGAGCAACAAAAGGAAGCAGTAACGACAAAGTTGTCACGATATCGTGACATGTCACATTTTCACGACTTGCAATGGCAACAGAGCAAAGTGATAGGAAAATGTCACGATATCGTGACATACAACAGCAAAGAAGAGCGCCAGTGAAACTTGTCATGATATCACGACAAAAAAGCGAGCAAGGAGCAGATGGTATGAAATGGCGCGATATCGCGACATGTCACGTTATCGTGGAAGGGCTGAAGATAAACACAAGGCGGATGAAAGATGTCGTGATATCATGACATTTTTGGAAATGAAGCCAAGCAAGAGAAACTTGTCGCGATATCACGATAAGAAGCGACAACGAAGGAGAAGACAAGAAATTGTCATGATTTCGTGACATGTCGGGGTAGAAGGGCAAAGCACGGAGAAATGTCATGATTTCGTGACATGTCATGTTTTCACGAGGAGAAAGTGCAAAGGCAGCCAGATAGTATGGAATGTCACGATTTCATGACATGACAAATTTTCGTGGTCGAAAAATAGCAAAGTACAAGAAGATAGAAACATGTCACGATTTCGTGACTTGTTGAAGATGAAAGGACAAAACGGAGAAAACGTCGCGATATCGCGACATGTCGCATTTTTGTGACCTGTCGCATTTTCATGAAAAAAAGCTAAAAAGTACAAGGTAGAAGGAAATTATCATGATTTCGTGACATGTCACATTTTCACGGTGATAAAGCAGACAAGACAGCGCCAAGTGAAAGATGTCACGATTTCGTGACATGTTACATTTTCGCGATAAGGAGTAGCGAAAAAGCCAAAACAGAGGAGAATGTCACGATTTCATGACATGTCATGGAGACAAAGCTAAACAGAGAGAAATTGTCATGATTTCGTGACATGTCACATTTTCACGACTGGTGGCAAGAAGAGAAAGCAGTAAGGTAAAAGTGTCACGATTTCGCGACATGTCGCATTTTCACGACCTGTCTCATTTTCGCGATAGAAGCAACAACAAAGGCCCGATACAGTTCAGTCCGCATTTTTCCTTCAAAATTGCATAGGAGAACGTGAGGAGAAGATAAGGATCAAATAAAAGCTCTCCAACTGATTTTGAGATCGTGGTCAAAGAGGCTCCAAGATTAAATGTTGTTGTTTACCTATGTGCGCAAGATGGAAGAACATGAGGCAGTTTTCGACGCCACCAAAATTAAAGATGCCTCCAGTATTAAAAGCTCTTGTTCATGATCTCCTAACAACTTCCAGCTTGCCCCGATAATGGTCATTTAATGAAGAAATATGGTCCCTTGTTTCTGTTTAATTTTCAGTTTTGATCCATAAAAACAGGGAATGTCATTTCTCCGAGGCAGATTAAGGGGGATTGTTTCTCTTTTCAAGTGCATATTTTGTGGATCGCCTCTTCAAAATCTGTTTTATGTATTAAATGTTGTAATTCGAAAGGAAGAGGGAAGACCTCTATAAATACCAATGTAAAATCTCAAGCAAAAGGAGGAGGACCTTTTTGCAAAAATTGAAGCAAAAATCCTAGATGCATTTTGCTCTATTCTTAGTGTCTTTTGGAGTTGGTGATCCAAACTGTTGTTCATGTTTTGCTTTCTGTCTGAGTCACTTCTGTTAGTCCAGTGTTAAAATATAAGTTGAATTCTGCTGTTCTGGATTTGGCTGTATTTGCATTTGAACGTTTGGAGTATAATTGGAGGCGAACTTACGGCTAATGCTTGATCCAATTTCTGTATATGCATTCTAAGAATCTATTGTTGCTTATCTTCGAGATCTGGTTTGAGATTATTTGCTATCTGAGGTTGTTCTCCCCATCAACTATCGGCTTCGGCCATATTTCCATCTCTTTCTATTATTTCCCTTTCTTTCCGCATTTTCCCATTTCTTTCCTGCATCCTTATCTTGAAACTAGTTTAGATTAGTTTGGGAGCCAACCCTCTCTGGAGATTGGCCCGAGAGACTTCTCTTTCTCTCGGCCTTTCAATGTTGGCCGAGTCTAGGGTGCACAAGTGATGAAATCTTGTACTTAGGCAGATTTGTGACCAACAATTTTTGGCACGCTCGGTGGGACTCACAAGTCCCATTTTTTGACACCCGGAGGAATCAAGATTTTGATGAACTGTCTTGACCTCAAAGCGGAGATTGTAAGTTCATCTGGTGACTCTGTTGAAGGTGACTGTATAGTACCTAGAAATTTCCAATCCTGAAGCTGGTGAAAATATTTGCATCTTTGCTTCATGATCACGAGATCAAGTGCCAAAGAATCGAAAGATCCAGTCGAATTCTTCGAGATTGATGTTCAGAACTGGAGGGAGCGCTCAAGATTGGTAAGTCCTATGAACCCATCATTTGTTGTTTCTTCATAGGCAATGGGTCAGTTTGTGCCATCTTCGACTCCTCCCAGTACTGCTACGAGCTTGCTAGTAGATCCAAATCCTGCAGTGCAAATGGCTGGTCAACAACCTCCTCCACGTCGAGTTCCTGCTTGGAACGATTCGGGAGCGTTGGACCTGCCTTTTCAAAATCTAGTTCCTGCTGCAGCAATAAAAGCCTTGCCTACATACGATGGGACTGGAAAGACAATGTACGAGCATGTGTCAGATGTGGCAACCTTGGCTTCAATTCATAATATCATAGACGAAGATGTCATGATCAAATTGCTCGTCCTGTCACTCCGAGGTAAGTTGTTGTGCTGGTATAGATCCTTGTCTCCCAACTCCATAAATTCATGGGATCAATTAGCAGAGATGCTAATCCAAGGGTTCAATGAGCAAGCAGACCCATTTTATTTAGTGCATCAATTTAATAATATCAAGAGGCATCCTCAAGAGGAGATAGTGGATTTCAATGTTAGGTTTGCCCGAACTTGGCAGAGAGTTCCTGATGGTCTTCGCCCTACTCATGAACAAGCAACATTGTACTTTCTTAGGGCTTTCCATTCAGATATTGGTATGAACATTAGGATGTCCAATGTTCAAACCTTTCCTGCACTATATGCCCAGGCACAAAAGGCTGAGGCCGATCTGATTGCCATTGGGAAATTGCCTCCGAAAATGACTATGCCTATTTTTCCCGAGCTTCCACAATACCAGCATACAAGTGCAGCCCCTACATCTTACATTGCTCCATCCATATACCCTTCATCTTCATGGAATCCTCCCATACCTTCGGTACCTATGATTCCCATTCCATAGATAACCTCTCCACTTCCAACTCCTGCATTACCTTCTCCACCAGTTCCATTACCTCTACCGGCACCGCTTGTGTCCTCAAGCCCAGATCCTCAATTGGCTATTTTGCAAGAAATTCAGTCGGCCATGAGAGCTCTCACTAACAAGGTGACATCTATGGAGCGGAGAGAGGCGAAAAGGAACTCTCAGCCATGAAGATTTGTTTCGACGGTAACTAGAGAGCAAGTTGCTCCTAGCAAGGCTATGGAGAAAGTACCTGAGAGGAACTCAACGATCTTGGTAAGTGAAGAGGCTGGCCCTTCTGAAGTTTCACATGAGCCTTCTTACTGGTGTTCTTCATGCAATGATCCACATGATGAGTCCACTTGCATGGTCCACCAAAATTATTTGCAAGTTCTTGCGGGAAGCCGTGTAAACATGATTCGAGAGGTGGATCTTAATTCCGTGATGTCTCTTGAGGAACACATAGCAGTCTTGACACGCAGCGGCAAGAAACCAATGTTGGTAGATCCGGCTAAGATGGAGCCATTGAAAGTGCCTCCTGCACAAGCAACAAAGCAACAAATACCTGCAAAGACTCATGATCCTCCAGCTCCGCAACAAGACCCACCTATTTTGCCGAAGGATCCGCTTTCACCACAAGCAAAAGAGAAGGAACAAGCTTCTGTCTCTCAACCGCAAGCGAAAACAAAGGAACAAGCTAGAGAGACGTTGCGGTATCCATCATTGACTAAACGGCAATGAGTGGAGGCCACCCAACAATATAGAAGCAAATTTGAATCTTCCAGTGGAGGGAAAGAGCCGATCTCGATGGAGTACAACATCGTTGAAGAACTCAAATGGATACCAGCTAAAGTAAGTCTGTATGACACCTTGCAGCTACCTGGATAGGTAAATCTCTTACAGGAATCCCTGAAGACCACACAAAGTAAGGGGAAGGCTCCAACCCAGGTAGTTATGTCTCAAACTTTGACCTCTTCAGCCACTAGAAAAAATAGACCACCCCCATTTTATTTTTCACTCAGGATGGAGGGTTGGATAGTGCACAATTGCATGATTGATTCTGGTGCTGCGACAACTGTCATGCCAAAGGCAGTTTGTGAAGTCATGGGTATGGAGTATACAAGAAGTAGCCCTGGTGTCTTGCAGTTGGATGGGACTCCCATGAAAATAGTGGGTGTAATCAAGGATGTTCCTATTGCTCTACATAGTATGCCTCAAATTACAGTAATTCAGGAGGTAGTTGTGGTTGATTTGGAACCATATTTCAGTATGTGTTTCTCGAGAGAATTCACTGCCAAGCTGGGAGGCTACCTTTCTCTGGATTATTCTCACTTGGAGATTCCTTTCAAAGGAAGAAGAGTCCATATTTACAATAAGAAGCCTTCTACTTTTCATATAGAGAAGATGGAAGAAGAAGAAAAGTCCAAACATTCTGTCAACATGATAACTGAAGAATTGGACAATCTTGATTTAATGGATGAAGTCTTGGATGAGCTTTGCTTAGAGGATGAGTTTTCAATGCTCAATTTTAATGCCATGATAGAAACTGACTTGGGGTGTTATTCCATTCTCAAGCCTGAAAAGGCTCAAGAAAAGAATGATGGAAGTCAAGATCAGCTCTATTTCGATGGAGCACGATGCAGAAATGGCACTGGAGCTGGGATTGTTCTAGTATTACCTTCTGGAATTCAATGATCCTATTCATATCATTTGACCTGGAGCTACACAAATAATACAACAGAATATGAGGCTTTATGCCTAGGTCTCAAGAAGGCTGAGAAACTTGGAGCGCGACAGTTGCAAATCTTTGGTGACTCCAAGCTGATTATCAATCAGGAGACCAATAAGTGTGTGTTCAAGGTCTGGGATCCAGGAGATCATAGAGCCATGTTTTGGTATGTGTCTCTCCCGAGAGTTCACAGCTAAACTCGGGGGTTACCTTGTACATAAAAAAAGAAAAAAGAAAAAAAAAAAGAAAAAAAATTTTTTTTAACTTCGGCTCCTTTTGCACGCGAGCCCGCAGGTATGTTTATTTCTCTTTCTTTTTCTTTTCCTTCCCAGCAGATAGTGGCTTCCATCTACTTCTTTCTTCCACTTCCTTACTTCATTCCCTTCCTCTCCCACTCCTTCTTCCACTATAAATAATCAAGCCACTACTGTTGTTTCTACTCCCCTCTCTGATGTTCCCTTTTCTTCACTTCCCCTTTCTTCTAATCCTTTGTCTTTTGAGCACTTCTCCACACTTCCCACCACTTTCTCCATTCCATCCACTTCCATTTCATTATCTATTTTCATAGAATCCCAGTAGTTGGTAGCACAGTAGCACCCTCTTCAGTTGTTGTATCTACCACTTCTACTCCTCCATCTTCCACCATTCCATCATTCCCCATTCCCGTTCCACGGCCTGCACATCTGCTGGTCATCACTCCATTCATTTTCATTTTTTCAATTCAGGTGCTTTTCACTACTGCCATGGAGATCCTTGCACAGCACCTGGTGATTACCCAGCTCAACCGAGCTAGGCAAAATGCAGTCGTTCTAGAAATAAGGGAAGTTCTGCTATTCCATAAATTTCTGTTGAAGGTCCTATTTTGAGTGTCGAGCGCCAGCAAGAGCTTGTTGCAGCAGCCCGCAGAGACATCCAGCATCAACCAACACTCACTTTTTCTGCTCCTCCAACTTCTTGACTCTGTTGCCCAATGGATAAAGGCCTGAGGTTCGTGCATACAACAGAACTGTATACCCCATGAGCCACCAAGAATGTTGGCATTTTTGCCACATTGTTTTTGTTGTTACTATTCATGCAAGAGAATGCACAAGTTGTAGAGATACTAACTCCTCTGTTTGTCCCTCCAAGCACTTTGAAAGGGAAAATACAAAAATCTCTACAAGTTTTGTGTTAGAGCAAAGTAAGTGTAAGATGTCGCGATATCGTGACATGTCGCGATATCGTGACCTATTGCAGTTTCACGACGTCCAAATGCAGAAATGAGCTAAGTATAGAAAATGTCGCGATATCGCGACATGTCACATTTTCGTGACCTATCGCGTTTTCGCGGCTAAAAGCAGCCAAAGGAAGCAAGGAAGTAAAATTGTCGTGATATCGTGACATGTTGGATTTTCGTGCTAGGAGCAACAAAAGGAAGCAGTAATGGCAAAGTTGTCGCGATATCGCGACATGTCACATTTTCGTGACTTGCAGTGGCAATAGAGCAAAGTGATAGGAAAATGTCATGATATCGTGACATACAATAGCAAAGAAGAGCACCAATGAAAAATTGTCATGATATCACGATAGAAAAGCGAGGAAGGAGCAGATGGTATGGAATGGCGTGATATCGTGACATGTCATGTTTTCGTGGAAGGGCTGAAGATAAACACAAGGCGGATGAAAGATGTCGTGATATCGTGACATTTTTGGAAATGAAGCCAAGCAAGAGAAACTTGTCGCGATATCGTGACAAGAAGCGGCAACGAAGGAGAAGGCAAGAAATTGTCACGATTTCATGACATGTTGGGGTAGAAGGGCAAAGCATGAAGAAATGTCATGATTTTGTGACATGTCACATTTTCATGAGGAGAAAGTGCAAAGGCAGGTAGATAGTACGGAATGTCATGATTTCATGACATGACAAATTTTTGTGGTCAAAAATAGCAAAGTACAAGAAGATAGAAACATGTCACGATTTCGTGACTTGTTGAAGATGAAAGGACAAAATGGAGAAAACGTCGCGATATCGCGACATGTCGCATTTTCATGGAACGAAGGCTAAAAAGTACAAGGCAGAAGGAAAGTGTCATGATTTCGTGACATGTCGCATTTTCACGGTGATAAAGCAGACAAGACAGCGCCGAGTGAAAGATGTCACGATTTCGCGACATGTTACATTTTCGCGATAAGGAGTAGCGAAAAAGCCAAGACAGAGGAGAATGTCACGATTTCACGACATGTCATGGAGACAAAGCTAAACGAAGAGAAATTGTCACGATTTCGTGACATGTCACATTTTCGTGATTGGTGGCAAAAAGAGAAAGCAGTAAGGTAAAAGTGTCACGATTTCGCGACATGTCGCATTTTCGCGACCTGTCTCATTTTCACGACAGAAGCAACAACAAAGGCCCGATACAGTTCAGTCCGCATTTTTCCTTCAAAATTGCATAGGAGAACGTGAGGAGAAGATAAGGATCAAATAAAATCTCTCCAACTGATTTTGAGATCGTGGTCAAAGAGGCTCCAAGATTAAATGTTGTTGTTTACCTATGTGCGCAAGATGGAAGAACATGAGGCAGTTTTCGACGCCACCAAAATTAAAGATGCCTCCAATATTAAAAGCTCTTGTTCGTGATCTCCTAACAACTTCCAGCTTGCCCCGATAATGGTCATTTAATGAAGAAATATGGTCCCTTGTTTCTGTTTAATTTTCAGTTTTGATCCATAAAAACAGGGAATGTGTTTTCTCCAAGGGGGATTGTTTCTCTTTTCAAGTGCACATTTTGCGGATCGCCTCTTCAAAATCTGTTTTATGTATTAAATGTTGTAATGCGAAAGGAAGAGGAAAGGCCTCTATAAATACCAATGTAAAATCTCAAGCAAAAGGAGGAGGACCTTTTTGCAGAAATTGAAGCAGAAATCCTAGATGCATTTTGCTCTATTCTTAGTGTCTTTTGGAGTTGGTGATCCAAACTGTTGTTCATGTTTTGCTTTCTATGTGAGTCACTTCTGTTAGTCCAGTGTTAAAATATAAGTTGAATTCTGTTGTTCTGGATTTGGCTGTATTTGCATTTGAACGTTTGGAGTATAATTGGAAGCGAACTTACGGCTAATGCTTGATCCAATTTCTGTATATGCATTCTAAGAATCATTTGTTGCTTAGCTTCAGGATCTAGTTGAGATTATTTGTCTATCTGAGGTTGTTCTCCCCATCAACTATCGGCTTCGGCCATATTTCCATCTCTTTCTGTTATTTCCCTTTCTTTCCGCATTTTCCCATTTCTTTCCTGCATCCTTATCTTGAAACCAGTTTAGATTAGTTTGGGAGCCAGCCCTCTCTGGAGATTGGCCCAGGAGACTTCTCTTTCTCTCGGCCTTTCAATGTTGGCTGAGTCTAGGGCGCACAAGTGATGAAATCTTGTACTTAGGCAGATTTGTGACCAACACTAAGCTAGCTCATCCACATTCAAACATTGGTCTACACAAATGCATGAAGTAATTTATGGTAGATATATCGTCATGTGTAAGGAACTCTCCTTCCAATTTTGTACAATGCTGAGAATTCCAGGGATTCAAGCTTTATTCCTTTCTTGACTTCTTTTTGGCTTTGGATATTTGCTCATATGTAGTGATGAAAATCACTTTTTATTTTTTCTTGATTTTTCTTTGAGCTAGGATTTTTGTAGTGATGATAATCACTGTTTATTTTTCTCATATGTAGTGATGAAAATCACTGTTTATTTTTTATTGATTTTTCTTTGAGCTATGATTTTTTTTATGTGAATTTATTGCTTTGAAATCTGGACTGTATGCTTGGCCTTTTGAATATGTACTTTGCTTTGGTATTTTGCTTATTTTGATGTAAGCAAGGGATTTGTATAGGTTAAAGCTTGTCCTTTTGCCAATTCTTAGCACCTTTAAGCTGGTTGCACACGGGGATTAGCAAGGAAAATTCTTTTTGCTTAAGATAACCTAGACCGCTTTGTAGCTTTCATCTTTTCCTTGTACCAGCTAGGATTTTAGTGTTTCAATTAGTTACGAGATCTTGAATATCCAAGGTATTATCACAGCTAGACCTTACCTTCTACTAATCAAAGTTGTTTTCCTCAAAAGTTGAAAAGATCACTAGGTGTGGTTGATTAACTGAAAAAACTTAGTATATTATGTATAGAAACAAATGATGGTTATGTTAAAAAACATAATTACACACATGGTGTTGATGGAGGTATGGATTTGAATGATTTGCATGAAAAATTGTGGTATCACTTTTAAGGCTCTCATGACATATGCAATTGTAGTGGATATGAAAATGCAATGCAACTATGTGGATGCAAGATGTGATATGCAATTGTTTTTGTATTTTTGACTTTTATGTTGTTTTTGTACTTTTGTTTGATTTGACCAAAGGGCTTATTATGCCTTTGGGGCTTTTTGGTTTTTGACCAAGTGATGAGGCCTGCAAATGCCTCATCCATGGACTAGTTTTGATAACTTATAAACACTTTTGAACACCTTATGTTATGTTTTGATGCTAATTATAGTGATAGAATGCATTATGTATTGATTTTTACATGTTGTAAATGTTAAAGTGCATATATCATGTTTTGACTATTTTTCTATATTTTATAGTCTGTTTCAGTTGTATTATTTAGTATATTTTGCATTAAGTTAATGTTTTAATATTAAGGTGTTGCTATCTATTTGGTTTTGTTCTTCTTTCATAAGATTTCCCTACCGTTTAACTATTTTAAATAACCAAAAAGCACCAAAAATTTGTCAACAGTTTGACTATGCAGAAAACATGAACTTTTCCATACAAATTTCAGCCAATTTGTCCACTCCGGCTCATGCAAAATATGGAGTTAGTCTTCTAGGCACTTATGGAGACTATTTTCGTTGTCACAACTGTTCTCATGCGCTTCTAGAGCATGAATTAATATAAACTCTGTTCTACTGCTTGATATTCTAGAGCAGCTCTGGAATAAGCACAGAAGCAATAGTTTGGGTCAAAAGCACCTTTAATTGCAACAAAGGGTGGTAAATGGTGGTTGCAACTATTTTAGGGATATCCCTATCTTTTCCAACACCTGTCCCTCAATGAATTAAGCCCAATAGATGGAATGGATTGTTAGTATCATAATGGCACTGAGAGGGGGGGTGAACCAGTGTAGCTCTTTTAAAACTTAAATCTTCAACTCTTAAAGCCGAAACATTGAAAACTTGAAACCAAATAAAGCAAGTATAACAAGAGAACATCACACAACACAAGATGTACCGAGGTTCACCGATTTGGCTACATCCTAAAAATGACTGTTTGGACTCCCATCCAAATCTAGCCTTTGCAAAGGACCAATTTTACAATCAAATTACCATAACCCACTAGAAGGAGCACCAACCCCTGATTTATCTGCACCAACAGAAAGGAGCACCAACCCCTAATTTATTTGCACCAACAGAAAGGAGCACCAACCCCTAATTTATCTGCACCAACAGAAAGGAGCACCAACAACTTATGGCCTCTTTGAGTGGCGTATTTAAAACCTCTGAAAAAATTTTATTTCTCCTTCCATGACTGTTCATTTTCTCCTTCTATGACTGTTCATTTTCTCCTTCCATGACTGTTCATTTTATCCTTCCCTTGTGCATGCATGTGTTTTGGTTTCCAAAAAGGCTTTTCATTTATATTTTGTGGCCCTTCATTTCCTTTTCTCCACATGGGCATGCGTTCGCTTCTTTCCATGTGTAACGACCATCTTAGATGATTTCAAATCATTAAAGATTCCTTATGTAACGTTTTGTCTTATTCATTGAATTTTGTCCTTATGTGACAAATTACCTTATTCAATCTTTGATTTATTCCTTATAGGTCCACGTCACTATGTAGCCTTAAGTTTCACTATCCTGGTGTTCATCACTAATATCAGACGCACTGTCAACTACTCTGTTCCTTTGGCAAAAATGCAACATGTCGCGATATCGTGACACTTTTGTTTTTCTACCTGCCTGCCATTTTTGTGTCATGAAAATACAACATGTCGCAATATCGCGACACTTTTGTTTCTCTTCCTGCCTACCCTTTTTGAGTCGCGAAAATGCTACATGTTGCGATATCGTGACACTTTTTCCTTCTTGCTCTTTCTCTTTGCTTTGGACCACGAAAATGCAACATGTCGCTATATCACGACACTTTTTTTCTCCTTGCTCTTTCTCTTTGCTTTGGACCGTGAAAATGCAACATGTCGCGATATCGCGACACTTTTTTCTCTCTTGTTCTTTCTCTTCTCTTTTGGCCATAAAAATGCAACATGTCGTGATATCGCGACACTTTTTCTTTCTTGTTCTTTCTCTTCTCTTTTGGCCGCAAAAATGCAACATGTCGCGATATCGCGACACTTTTTTTTCTTTGCGGTGTTTTGCTTTTTCTTTGATCTTTAGCATATGGGCCACTTCGGTCTTCTTGGAAAATATGCAAAAATATGGGTCCCCAATTTTGGGGTACGTTGTGGAGCAGCCACAACATGACGATTTTTTCAACTTTGCACAAACAACCTGTAACAACTTCACCCAAACATCAAAAACTTCCTCATAAGCATTTAACATCACTGTACATACTCTGAATAACCTCTGAAATCCTGTCCACTGCATCAACCAATCTATCTGACTGTGTTGACAACAATGAAAATACTGTCGCTGCACCTTGCTCAATAATCTCCCCCTTTGGTTTTGTTGGCAACACGTGCAATTTCCTGTAACTCTTCTCCCCCTTTGAAAAAAATACCAAAGGGCTACTGCAAACTCCCCCTGAGTCCATGCACAACATTCTCAGATAAAAAAATACACAAATGCTCCCCTTGAGAATGTGGTCCTGATAGCTAGTCAATTATTGGGAAGCGTGACGACTCCCAATTTATTGCGAAGGTACTCAAAGACTTCCTTGGGAAACAATTTTGTGAGATATCCGCTACTTGCTCTATTGTTGGAACAAAATCCAACTTAACCTCACCTTCCACAACTTTCTCCTTCAAAAAGTGATAGCAGATAACAATATGTTTTTTGCGAGAATGCATAACCGAATTCTTTGAGATGTTAATGGCATTGATCTTATCACACTTAACTAAAATTGGCTCACTGAAGTTAATACCAAGATCTTTTAGGGTTTGTTTCATCCATAATACCTGTGTAAAACACGTTGTCACTACAATATATTTTGCCTCTACTATGAATAAGGATACTGACTATTATTTCTTATTGTGCCACGCGACCAACCTGTCTCCAAGATAGAATGCACCTCCACTGGTACTCTTTCTATCATCTACACATCCTGCCCAACCTGCATCTAAATACACAATAAAGGTGAAGTCCTTACCTTTCGGATACCATAACCCATACTCCATAGTACCCTTGAGGTATCGAAGAATCCTCTTCACTGCTGTCACATGAGTCTCCTTAGGACTAGCCTAAAATCATGCTACCATGCATACTACTTGTAAAATATCTGGTCTGGTAGATGTCAAGTATAGTAAACGCCCAATCATAGATCTGTACATGGTTTGATCAACATGTGGAGATTTGTCATCCTTGCTCAACTTACAACCTGTCGTAATGGGAGTACTAACTGGCTTACAATCCTCCATTGTGAACTTTTTTAGCATCTCTTTCACATATTTAATTTGAGAAATAAATATGCCCTTCTCATTTTGATTAACTTGCAACCCGAGGAAATACGAAAGTTCACCAATCATTAACATTTCAAATTCTTTTTGCATCTTATTTGCTAAATCTTTACATGACTCATATTTGCTACTTCCAAATATGATATCATCTACGTATACAACAATAACAATAAGATGGCCATTTTCTGTTTTGACATACAAATTACTATCCACCATACCTTTATTGAACCCTTGTTGAGTAAGATAGTTGTCTAGCCTTGCATACCATGCTCGAGGTGCTCGTTTTAAGCCATATAATGATTTCTTCAACTTGCAAACCAAGTTGGGATCATCACCAAGTTGGAAACCATCTGGCTACTCAATATAAACCTCTTCTTCAAGTTTCCCATTCAAAAATGCTGATTTCACATCCATTTGATAAACTTTGAAATTCTTGTAAACTGCTAAAGCTAGAAACATTCTAATTGCCTCTAGTCTAGCCATAGGTGCAAAGGTTTCCTCAAAGTCAATACCTTCAACTTGTGCATAGCCTTTACATACCAATATTGCTTTATTCCTGACTACCTATCTGTCTTCATTCAATTTGTTTCGAAAGACCCATTTAGTACCGATTATATTTTTATTTGTAGGTCTTGGTACTAACTCCCAAGTTTTGTTTTTCTCGATCTGATCTAATTCTTCATTTATTGCCTTCATCCAACTTTCATCTTTGCTTGCGTTAGCAACATTTTTGGGCTCAATGTTGGATAATAGAGAGTAGTTACTTACTACTCTTCTTCTTGTCTGAACACCAACTGTGGGTTCTCCAATTATTTGCTCTCTAGGATGATCTTTTTGCCAGCTGCCTGTTTTGAATTTCTTATTTTCTTCCACTTCTGAATCACTATTTGAATCATCTGAGTCAATTTTTTGTTTCTTTTTCATTTCCTTTTCCTCATCTCCTTCAATAACCTCTTCATAAATTGGGTAGTTCTCTTCATAGCTAATTACTCATTCCCTACCTTCATCAACTTTAACATCGGCACTATCCACAATTTTCCTTAGCCTCTTGTTGTAGCATTTGTAAGATTTGCTTTTTGATGAATAGCCAAGAAAAATACCTTCATCCGCTCTATCTTCAAACTTACCAAGGTTTTCTTTAGTTCTTTTGATGTAACACTTGCTGCCAAAAACTTTAAAGTATCTTATTGTTGCCTTTTTACCGAACCACAACTCATAAGGAGTTTTGCTTTCATGCGTTCTCAAAATGCACCTATTTTGGATGTATATCACAGTATGGACTACCTCTTTCCAAAATCTGTCTGCTACTTTGCTCTCATTCAACATAGTCAGTGTCATTTCCTGCACTGTCCTGTTCTTTCTTTCTACCACATCATTCTGCTGAGGTGTCCTGGCTGCTGAAAATTGTCTTCTAATACCATATTTTTCACAGTACTCTATAAAATCCTCTAAAATAAACTCTCCTCCTCTATCTAATCTTAAACATTTAATATTTTTTCCTGTTTGATTCTCAACTTGGTTTTTGAAAACCTTGAACATCTCAAAAGCTTCTGATTTATGCTTCAAAAATAGTACCCATGTCATCTTGGAATAGTCATCTTGTATCGCTCCAAATTTTTTGCATCCTTACCTTCAGGCTATAGGATCCATGCCAGGAAGGGGAATGTGAGAAGGATGGGACAATACCTCAGACTGAGAGGCCCTTTGAAGGTCACGCCTCTCGGGGGAGGGGTATAAGGGTGAATTTTTGATGGATGGTGGGTTCACCAGGAAACTTTTGAGTGGCGGTTTCCACGCCTAGGTTGAGAGTAGGTTTGATGTGTTCATTTTGTGCTTTAATCATTCAATTCCTAGGTTTGGCCAAGATGAATCTAAGCTATTCTATATGCCAATGCTGATTTATATGAATACAAAAAACATGAATAAGTGCTAAACATAGAAAGTATGCTAAATAAGATAGAATATACCTGATTTCGGATGTCTGATGAAGATTCTAAGTTTTGTAGAAGTCCAAATCATCTCAAATCATACGTAATCATCTGAAATTGCATAGAATCATCTCAGATCTCAGTCGGTCATCTGAGATCAGACGAGATCATCATCGATCTGACGAATTCATCAACGAATTCATCAGAAACCTGCAATCACAGAAACAGATACAAAAAACCAAAAATGCAACTGCAAAAGCAAGGGGAAATGATAGAAATGATAGTAAATTTGCCTAAATGATAGATCCAGATAGCAATTAAAAGGAAATGCATCAATTTAATAATTTATTTTAACTTTATCATGCATCTATACTAAATGAGGTGAACTCCAGGATGCAGAAATAAAATAAACCAAGTTAATGCATAAGAAAATGAAGAGAAAAGATAAGAAAAATGCAAACTTCGGGCTCTGATTGCCCCCAATCTGGACTACAGTCAGGATCGCCTCCAATCGTACGAGATCATCGTCGATCCTCGACAGGATCATCCGAAATCATCTGGAATCGCCTTCGATGATCCGAGCTTGCTCCGGCTGAAAAACAGTAAAATTCCTGCAAGAAAACTTGAAATACGCAATGCAAACAAAGGTATGAAGGTGTTCTAATGCACAAGGAACTAAATTTGTAGGGAAATCAGTCATCCAGGGGGTTCAGGGGGATAAACTAAGAAAATCCCAGTTTATATAGGATTAGGGAGAGGTTAGGAGGTTGGAGATCATCCCAATTTGGGAGATCTCCAACGGGGAGACTCTAACTGCGCAGACACGCTTTCTGCCCAAGTTAGAGAAGTTGTTGAAACAAAAGCTAATTATGAAAATTTGGTTTTGGGACGAAATCGTTTGGACGTTCTGTTCCAGATGAATTCGTCGATGATCTGGATGGGATGATTTCGTCTGATCGTCGACGATATCGTCCAACGGTCAAAACAAATCCTAAAAATGGCATAAAAAACAAGGGGAGCGGGTAACGGGCGGTTTTGGGTTAAAATTCAAATTTTTATCTTTTTACTAAGGTTTAACTGTGCCAATTTTAGGGTGCTACATTTTGCCCCCTCTTTAGCAAATTTTTTGAAGAAAATGCGTTAAAGACGAGTTCTTCCCGTTTTACGAGAAAGCAAAAATTTACTCAATTTTTTAGACGACGATTCTAGGTCGAATCGTACGACTGCTTACTATGGTGCCCCCTCCGTGTTTTTACCCAAATCGAACGTTTGAGGTAAAAGCACGAAAAAGCAAAATTAAAAAAATGTTGTTGTTTTTAAATAAAATTAAGAAAAATAGGGTAAAACCCTAATTCATTTTTACTGTTTGAGAGCTCTGCAGACAAAAAATGGTTGAGACAGCGCACCGATCGACAGAGGTCCGACGCGGGCTACGGGTAAGGATCTAATCCTAGTGAATTATGTTTGAATTTGATTTGTGCAATTTTTTGTTTTAAATTTTGACTATTTTGGGGCATCGCGGCCGTTTTTAGGCCGTCGACGACGTCGGGACGAAATCGTCCCTATTTCGTCGAAATCGTCCCTAGATCGTCGATTTCGTCTGAGGGCGAAATCGGCGAACTAGGGGCGATCCCGTCCAACAAGGGGCGATCCCCAAGTTGCGAAATAGGAGATGATTTCATCCTACAAAGGATGATTTTACCCAATTTAGGACGATATCATCCAATGGTGGATGATATCATCATTTTTATGAAATTAAGCTTGTTTGAATTGCATTTAATTGATTTTAATGATTGGTTTATTAATGAATTTTATTGTTTTATTGTTTGTTTTGTAGAGGGGATTACTAAAGAGTCAGGAGTGGAAATACGAGGGGCTGAGAGATGACATAGCCATGCTCGACCAGGCGGAGCGAGACCGACTAGCACAGGTCGGACTACAGCATGTGGCAGAGATGCCACAAGTACCGATGGACATGGGGCTACTGACAGCCCTAGCAGAGAGGTGGTATCCGGGGTCATCCTACTTCTGGTTACCGATAGGGGAGATGGCTCCCACACTAGAGGACGTATGGAGGATCTTGAGGATCCCCATACAGGGACGGTTGATGACTCCTATGGCCAATCAGGGCCAGGCGATGATGAGGCTGAGCGGAGACCCGAGCTTCACCCTGGAGAAGGGCGGAGTGAACATCGAGTCTCTGAGGCAGATGCCTAGGGCATCTAGGTTGACTCGGGTTTTGGTAGGGGTAGTGGGTGGCTTACTGTTGTGCCACCAGAGCGGGTGCAGATTACCCTGGCTCCTCTCAGATGTGGTCTGTGACATGAGAGACCACGGGTACAGATATGCATGGGGTAGCTTTGTGCTATGCCGCTTGTATAGGATCCTACATGGGGTCATATACAAGGGAGGCCGATGTCTGGTTTTGACATCACTACTACAGGTTTGGTGCTGGGAGCACATCACGGTGCGGAGGCCGGTAGGGCTCCCACTGATAGGGGTTGACCGGGAGAGGCCCCGGGTTTTCTATTGGTGGCTCTAGAGAGGGTCACAGTGGTGGATAGATCTATCGATGTCACGGAGGTTGCTAGACGACCTCATCCCAGACCAGATCACCTGGAGGCCATGGAGAGAGCATCCAGGGTGGGCAGAGGATGGGCAGGAGCTGGCTCGCATCAGGCGAGTCTGCTGGCTAAGGATGGAGCGGGGAGAGGTAGAGCTCCATCGCTACGATCGAGTTCTATGATAGTTCGGTCTTCAATAGGGGATCCCTTCTCTCAGGGATTATGAGTACTCCCGGACTATTCGGGATAGTACTACACTGAGCGGGGCTCCAGATATGCAGTGATTCTGGAGCCAGGACACGGATGATGCCCCCATCCAGCCAGTGGATGGTGACGATGCTGGGGTTGCAGATGGATACGATGCCTGGTACGTAGGCATCCACCCTCCTCGGATGATGAGGGCATAGGGTCCGATGCATGTCATGGTGCGATGGATGGGGAGGCGACGTCAGGCTGCTATTGAGGCAGCGCGGGGTCACGAAGGGAGAGAGCAGCGATGGTCTCCATAGGAGAGACGCCAGAGGATGGCACGGGCTCCATAGAGGCCATAGCAGATAGGGAGGAGGGAGGAGAGATTCCCTTCTCAGTAGGGGAGAGGCCACCATCACCCGATAAGGGCAAGGGTGTCGAGGTGGGGGAGAGCAGCGAGATGGCGGCTCTCCGGGCTGAGGATGCCCGCCTTCGGGCTCAGGTGCAGACACTACAGGATGAGGCTACACGGCTCAGGGCTCGGAGCGGAGGGGCGAGCACTCGAGATCTGGCATGGGCTATTGCTCAGACCACGTTCTACCAGGGGTTATACTATCACGTGGTCCCAGAGGGACAGAGGGTACCATTGCCAACCCCCATTGCGGAGCCGATCATGATGGGATCATCGAGGACATCCTCACGATCGATGGCGAGGACCCGAGACACAGCCCGGACCTCTATGGGACCACCTCCTCCACCTCGGGGTGGGGGAGGAGATGAGGCCGAGAGCTCGAGGGCTTCTCGAGGCTAGCCGCTACACAAAGATTGTATATATTATTATTACTTTTTGAGGGGATTGAGTATGCCAGGGTATTGATTGTGGCATACCAATCCAGATGATGTACATAATTTATTGATATATATAGATTATATTTTTGATGATATGACTTGTGTATATGTTGTATGATGCTTTAATTTTGGATTTGGTGATTGATTATTCATGTAATTATGTCGTTTGGAAATAAATTATAATTTTATGTCATGGCATAAAATTGTAAATGAAATAATCTGATGTGAATAAATTGGTTGTTTTGGTGGTGTGATTTGATGAAAAATAAAAGGGACTTCTAACAATAATTTCAAAGGACATTGTCGTTGTTATAGACCATTTCATGGAGTCGTCGCTCGCTAGGTCATCAAGCTAATCCCAGTATAGAAATATTGCTAAAAGTAAAAGAGTGCTTAAGAGACTGTCTTAAGACTTTGTGTTGTGATGATGAAAAATGATGATGGTGATGATTTGTTTTCAGATTTTCATAAAAAATATTATGCATGAGATATTAAAAGAAATATGATTTTTGCTAGGCATAAATTCCTAAGTGTGATAAATTTTTTGAATAAGTCCCTAGGAATTATACCATCATTGCAAAATTGAATGTTGACATAATGAAATGAAATAGAAAAATGTGCGTTCTTTTTAAAGCACAATTGTGTAACATAATGATGTAAGCCATATGTTTTTATGAATTAAAAATGAATGGGAAAATAAAATTAGAACAATGGTTTGCGCTAGGCATAGAATTATAGGTATAGACTTATACCATCATCACGAAATCCAAAGAAGAAATTGATATTTTAGTTTTATTGCATGATTGATTTTTGATTTTGAGATAAACAAAAAATAATATATAAACATGACTTTATTTACTAGGTTTTTGAAGATGTTGAAAGAAAAATTTTGTTTGTTGGAAAGAAATATATTTAATTGTTTTTATGCTAAGCAAATGTTCTTAAATAAGAAGATGAAATGATTCGAAAAGAATTGCAGAGATATTTTAAATTATCTCAAAGACAAAAT
This sequence comes from Wollemia nobilis, assembly GCA_028583015.1. Lineage (NCBI taxonomy): Eukaryota > Viridiplantae > Streptophyta > Pinopsida > Araucariales > Araucariaceae > Wollemia > Wollemia nobilis. The sequence continues at coordinate 12,449,322 of JAQPPZ010004624.1, read as the reverse complement.
GTAGATTTATAAGGAACCCTCATGTGCAAATGTGAGTTCATTACCGATCTTGATTTATCATAATGATACAAAATCTCTCAAATACAAATGTGTGTGCAATTGTATTGTTCATTCACCAATTTTGAGCAAGATAATTTGATACAAGTAATTTGAATTAACCAAATGAGTGTTCGTTGACCATGATTTATATGCATGTAATCGTACTAGGATACTATGTAAGTTAGGTCATCAAGAGCTAGCTAATCCATAAGCCGACATAGGTCTATACAAAAGAAGGTCGCTAATGTGACAGACATATCACCATGCTAGGGATTACCCAAGGCCAAGCGGGTTGGGCACAAACCACCTGTTATGGGGCTTACCTCACAGTTTTCGAATAATTGAGAATTCCAGGGATTCAAGCTCATTCACCCTTCTTTTCTTTTCAAGGGGTAGGGAAAGGGATTTTATTGCTTTTTGCTTTTGCTTTTTCTTTTCTTCTTTTTTTTTTTTGTATTTTTGCTTGGAACTGAGATAATGCTGAAATATTGCTGCGATGGTACAAAATGATATTTTTCTTTTTCTCATTTTCTTTGACTTTTCTTTTTCTTCCTATACTAGGGATACTTGCTCGGATTGGTTGTAGAGCAAGGGATTTTTATTCTGGGTAGGGGTGAGCTTGTCCTTTTGTCAATTCTCAAATATTCTAGACCATGTGCATGATAGGATAGCAGGGGAAACTTTTCGCTCAAGAAACCATTTCTACTATGTAGCATCATATCGAATTTGCAATGAAATCATTTTAATGTGAAGAGATATACTTGGTTCAAGTAAATAACAAGATCAGTTCTCTATGCTCAAAACTTTATTTAATTCAACTGTGGACTTTGATATAAGAGAGATTAATAATCATACCAAATAAAATCAAGATATTTATTCATGTGAGTGTGAAAGTGCGGGATTCCAAATAAATGCTAATTTATCCAAAATAATTGAAAATATAACTGCAATACTTCAAGAATTGACAGTATGAAAATAAAAGATGTTTTTGAAGATTTTGATGATTTTGAAGTTTTTATATTTTGATTTTAATTTATGAATTGAAAGAATAAATACTATTACTATTTTTTTTTGAAATTTTTATATGGATGACTAAAATGAAACAATATGCAAAATAACAATATATACAAATGATGAAATGACCAGATGTTATGCATAATAGCGCTTAAGATGCATAATGTTCATAGGTTCTTTAAGATCTTTACCATCTAAGGTAGATAATCTGGTATGCTCCTGAGCCAAATTTAGAGGTGATGATATATGGTCCAAGCTAGTTAGGTTCAAATTTACCTTTAAGATCTTTAGTTGCATTAGTATTTTTTTTATTTTCTTGACTCAATTGTGATCCAATGTTGATTATGTGAGGGTTATCGTTGGTTCCAATGTTAATTTTTATGACTTTCTACTTCCATGTGTAGATCTCTCTAAAATTAGGTGGGGTGAAACGCTAATTCATTGTAATTCTTCCAAGGTTAGCTTGGATAATTCGTCTTGAGGAGTCGTGGCCTCAAGCTGGGCTATACTAGAGTAGTAGAGCCATCGAAATAAAATCATGTAATACTTCAATGAGACATCATGGAAGATATCCCCATCCAACTCATCGTCGGATTCAACGATCATCTGAGGGTAAGCTATGGATAGCATATTACATGTAAATGGCTTATTTATTAAATGCAAAGGATCGCGTTCATCCAAATAATCTTGGTAAGATATGAGATGGTCATCATCCTCAAATGGGAAGGGCTGACCTTTACTAGGAAATAGGCCCACACCACATCGGGCAAGCCATGGTTCTACCTCAAAAGGTTCTTTCATACCATTTTGGGAAGGTCCCAAACCTTTCCCTTTATATCCCAATTTAAGCATTATAGGCTTAGCTTTAATATACTCATTAGTAAAATAACATCGAGCATATCCATCATAATGTGTCTTGATGTTTCTAGGTATTCTTCCCTAGTCATATCCCTTATAAATAAAAGCACAACTCCCGACTTGGTAAATACTTCCCATAGGCTGTGGGAGGCCCAAGGTACGAGGAGAGGGTGGCAATTTATTTAAAATAAGGGAATCTTGCATAGCAACGTTTGTTTTTTCTGATATAAGAATTTTAGATAAATCGGGTAAGAGCTCATCAGTAAGAGCGTAAGAGGTAGAAGGAACATTTCCTACATCTTCGGATGCAGAAAATATGCCTCTAGTAGGTGTAGATGTTGTAGAGATGTCTATGGATGGATCTATAGGTATGGAAGTTATAGGAGTAAAACAAGAAGCATTGGTTGTGGGTTTAGGATCTTTTTGAGGTCCTAATGTGGTTTGTTCGGAAGATGGTTGAACTATATGTAGAGGTGGAGTTGATGGAGAAAAGTAGATGATGTTATGAGTGTGTGTTTCACACGTTTAGATGGATGATTAGAATTAGGATGTGTGGATGATAAAGCAGGGCAAAATTGAACTCCAACAGGTTCTGCCAAAGCACACATATCAAAGGGTCTGGGATCACCATGAATGGTAACCAACTGATTTTTAAATTCGAATTTAACACATTGATGTAAAGTTGAGGGAACAGCTCGCATCGCGTTGATCCAAGGGCGACCCAAGAGTATATTGTATGATGCAGGGCAATGTACAATAAACACGGTCGTGTCTAAGGTTCTTGGACCAACTTGCAATGGGATAGTAATAACTCCACACGTTTCTTGTGTTTCGTCATTGAAGGCTTTTATGATCATATCAGTTCTTTTCATTTCATCACTTCTAAACCCAAATCTTTGGTAGAAGTCAAAAGTGCAAATGTTTAAAGATGAACCATTATCAATCAAGACTCGTTTAACTGCTACATCTCCAATTAGGGCAGTAATATATAAGGGGTTATCCTTATGTAAACTATGTTGTGGTATATCTCTATCCCGAAAGTCAATACAATCGACTTCTCGAGTTATGATAGTATTGGCCATGGCTTCAGAGTTGAATATTTTGTGGTACCATCATTTGGCTTAATGTGAGCATTAATTCATCCCTATGTGTAGGAGAAGATCTTAAAAGGTCCAAAAGGGAAATTCTAGCTGTAGTATTTGATAATTGTTCATTAATATTATAAGGAGGTTTAGGTTGAACATTAGGCGCATGATTCCCTTTATTAGGAACTTTCAAAACAAATGGAGCTGATCCATCGTTCTGAGTTTGATCTTGTTGAGAATTTTGAGCCTGTTGTCTAGTAACAGCTCCGATGGTACCTACAATATTATTTTGCGGATGATGAATGGGTCTTGGTCTAGCATTTATGGCTTGTTCATTAGAAAGTAATTGGTGAGAAGATGGTCTAGTAGTGACTCTTCTTGGAAATGGTTCTTCTGGAACCATAGAACTTGTGATAGGTTGAATAGGATCTGATTCATCTTCAGAGCTATTCGATTGATTTGAGGTGATTTCCATGTCACTTTCGGTCTCATATTCTACATCACTAAGATCAGGTGTCTGAATGTTATATAGAGGTCTGGTCGTAACCATGGATAAAGTTGTGTCAAATATTTCCACATCATGAGTAGGTAAATGTCCACTAATAGTTCCTACATATCGGGTAGGAGGGGGAACATTATGATGCTCAATTTGATTAGCCACTTCTTTACCATGCTTTGGTAAAGGATGTTGAAATATGTCCAATGATTGATTGGCATTCCGATTCTGATTTTGGGGGATGTTCTTTTGAGCATTATTAGGAGGATTTTGTTTAGGTTGAAAGGCTTGCACCTCCATCTCATTGTTATCAATCAGGTCTTGTATTTTATGTTTTAATATTTTACAAGAGTTGGTAGCGTGTCCAGGTCCTCTATGGAAATCACAGTGTAAATCAGCTCTGTATCCGGGTATAGTTGGATCAGGTTCCCGGATATTTGGTAATTGGATCAAACCTCGTGCTAGTAATTACGGGAGAATGGTTGATAGAGGTTGATTTAACCTAGTAAATTCTTGAGGTGGTTTATCAGGAGGTTTCAATATGAACTTCTCCGTTGTTTTCACAGTATTAACATTGGCAATATTTCTGCTATCAGTGACTCCATCACCCACAACTTGTTTATTTTTATATTGATTTCTGGATGTTTTCTCATCATCTTTCTTTTTAAGCTGACCTCTCCTAATGAGAGCATCTTCCACTCTTCGAGCTAAGTCTATAGCTTGATCGAAGGTGGTCAAGGTAGCAGTTGATAACTCATAGGATAGTTGTTCTTGTAAATTATTGATAAAGATATCCAACATTTCCCGATAAGGTAACACAAAGTGTAATTTTCCTATCAACTGTCTCCATCGAGCTAGGAAATCAGCAAAACATTCATCTTTGTCTTGTTTTAAGTTGTACAAATATTTAATGGTTACATGCCTTTCAATGTAGGCACTAAATTGATGAACAAAAGACTCAGCTGTTTCTTCGAAATTCCTCAAAGAATGAGTGGGTAGTTGATAATACCACTCTAATGCCATTCCTCCTAAACTTTTTGGGAACATTTTTAGTAATAACAAGTCATCATGTGATATATCATGACATGCTATCCTAAACATACGAAGATGCTCTATGGGATCTTCGGTTCCTTTGTATATAGGTAGGACAGGCATAGGAAAGTGTTTAGGATATGGTTGTGCTACAACTATAGGATCTAGAGGCTGACTACACATCTCTCGATAATTGTACGAGGGATGGTAGGGATCTATCTGGTCCATGCGGGAGACTAACTGTTTCACCATGGCTTCCAGATTACTAGTTTGTCCACCATATTGGTTTGGTGGTATTTGAGCGTATGATGGCGTGACGTAAGGATTAGATGCTATATTGCTATTATGCAAATGGTTGGTAGGAAGAGTATTATGAAGAAGATTTGTAGTAGCATTATGTTGTATCCCGGATTGTTGGAAATTGGTGTTTGGTTTTGTTTTAGGCTTTTGTTGATTTGAGGTATGTTGATCAATAACTTGGCGAAATAGAGCAGTGAATGAAGGTTTCTTTTGTGTGGGAATAACCCTAGGCTTGGTAACAGGCACTCTAGGTGGTTGGGTAACTTGTTGTTGTTGCATGTTCTAGATTATAGCGGCCATATCCAAATTGGATGGTCCAGACTTGATCACTTTCTTGATCAACGAAGGACAAGGGATTAGTGCGTGTGTGATATATTTCTTCTAGGGTTGCTTGAGTGTCACTAATTTGATCCTTGTCCATATGGATTGCTCTATTAAGAGTGCCAATATTAGTATTGAGGAACTTCCAAAAATGTTCCATGTTCTCAAAAGTAACAGCTCCTTCCGGAGATATTTTAGGGGATGAGGATCCTTCCTCTCTAACAGTTTCTCTTTGTTCATTTCCTTCAACAAACTCTTCTTCTTGTTGGTCTAGGGTTCCTTCTTCCTGAATTGGGTCTTCAGGAAGGACATCTGGTTTATTTACTGGTTTTCCTAACCAATCTTCTTCTACTTCAATCTGTTTTCCATTCCTAAGTCTAGTCATTATGCTTAAATTTAGATTTTAGCAAATATATATTATATATATATATATATATATATATTTGCAACAAGTTTGGGAGGTATATATTTTAATTATATACCTACTATAATACTTAAAAGAAAATGTTTTGATTTTTGTTATATTTTTGTTTTGTTTTTGTAATTTTATGATTATAAAGACAACAAACAACATACTAAATGCAAGAAATAATAATAATAAAAGAATGGCTTAGTTTTCTATAAATAGTTTATAGATGTCATTGATGGGATCAAGTTCATCAGGAGTCATGAAATGCTCCTCTTCAAATTGGAAATGGTTTTTCAAGAATTTGACAAAGTGTGCTATGGTGATGTTATCTACTTTCGACTCTGACTTGTAAAAATAGAGCTCATGGCAATACTCTCGATATAACACAGACTCTAGGAACTCTATTCCATCTCTTTCTATCCGTAAGAACGACCTCTTGATCCTCTATACGAGATAGAAATTTATGTACTACAACTGCATTGTCGAGGTATTCCTCAAAGGTGTACAACTCGGAAGACACAAGGGCTCTTTTATCTGCTAACCACCTATGGCAAGCTCTCTGAAGTTCATGATATAAGGTCACTTGATCAGGATCTAGGATTCTATCTAGGACAAACCTCTTGATTTGCCTAAGTTCGGTTGATCTAGATTCAATAATATTCAATCTCCTATTAAGTTCGTCCCATAAAGGTTGAACTCTATTTGTTTGAGGTACTCTAAGTATAGAAGTAATCTCTATAGCTGCTAATTGATTCTCAACATTAATGGTGACAACTCATCTTTTATTATAATCTACCATCTAAATATGATATGCAATCTTTAATTGTTTTTCTGATGATTCTAAATGCATTTATGTTTTGTTTTTTTTTGATTGTTTTCAAAAGGTTTTTAGTTTTCACGTCGGGTTCACCAAAATGTATCGCTCCAAATTTTTTGCATCCTTACCTTCAGGCTATAGGATCTGCACCCGAAAGGGGGATGCGAGAAGGATGGGACAATACCTCGGATCGAGAGGCCCTTTGAAGGTCGCGCCTCTCGGGGGAGGGGTATAAGGGTGAATTTTTGATGGATGGTGGGTTCACCAGGAAACTTTTGAGTGGCAGTTTCCACGCCTAGGTTGAGAGTAGGTTTGATGTGTTCATTTTGTACTTTAATCATTCAATTCCTAGGTTTGGCCAAGATGAATCTAAGCTATTCTATATGCCAATGCTGATTTATATGAATACAAAAAACATGAATAAGTGCTAAACACAGAAAGTATGCTAAATAAGACAGAATATACCTGATTTCGGATGTCTGATGAAGATTCTGAGTTTTGTAGAAGTCCAAATCATCTCAAATCGTACGTAATCATCTGAAATGTCACAGAATCATCTCAGATCTCAGTCGGTCATCTGAGATCAGACGAGATCATCGTCGATCTGACGAATTCGTCAGACGAATTCGTCAGAAACCTACAGTCACAGAAACAGATACCAAAAACCAAAAATGCAACTGCAAAAGCAAGGGGAAATGATAGAAATGATAGTAAATTTGCCTAAATGATAGATCCAGATAGCAATTAAAAGGAAATGCATCAATTTAATAATTTATTTTAACTTTATCATGCATCTATACTAAATGAGGTGAACTCCAGGATGCAGAAATAAAATAAACTAATTTAATGCATAAAGAAATGAAGAGAAAAGATAAGAAAATGCAAACTCCGGGCTCTGATTGCCCCCAATCTGGACTACAGTCAGGATCACCTCCAATCGTACGAGATCATCGCCGATCCTCGACAGGATCGTCCAAAATCGTTTGGAATCGCCTTCGACGATCCGAGCTTGCTTCGGCTGAAAAACAGTAAAATTCTTGCAAGAAAACTTGAAATACGCAATGCAAACGAAGGTGTGAAGGTGTTCTAATGCACAAGGAACTAAATTTGTAGGGAAATCAGTCAGCTAGGGGGTTCAGGGGGATAAACTGAGAAAATCCTAGTTTATATAGGATTAGGGAGAGGTTAGGAGGTTGGAGATCATCCCAATTTGGGAGATCTCCAACGGGGGAGACTCTAACTACGCAGACACGCTTTCTGCCCAAGTTAGAGAAGTTGTTGAAACAGAAGCTAATTATGAAAATTTGGTTTTGGGACGAAATCGTCTGGACGTTCTGTTCCAGACGAATTCGTCAGATCTGGGATGATTTCGTCTGATCGGCGATGATATCGTCCAACGGTCAAAACAAATCCTAAAAATGGCATGAAAAACAAGGGGAGCGGGTAACGAGGCGGTTTTGGGTTAAAATTCAAATTTTTATCTTTTTACTAAGGTTTAACTATGCCAATTTTAGGGTGCTACACATCTATACACAACATAAAATATTTGTCACTATTTATGCTTTGCGTTCTCATGGGTCCACATAAATCAGTATGTATTAGTTCCAAAGGTTTTCTTATGTAGTACTCTTTTGTTTTAAATGAGACGCTAGTTTGCTTCCTCTTTTGGCATGAAGCATAAATGCTAGTTTATGGTTTTCCAATGGTGGGAATATCTCTCACTGCCTTTTTTGAGCTGATTTTTAGTAGATTGTCAAAACTGATATGACCGAGCCTCTTGTGCCACAACCAATTTTTTTTTCCTGTCCAATCAAGCAAGCTCCTTCCGAAGTCTCCGAGAGAGTGTACGAGGTTGCCGGATGTCCTCGATCTAGTTGCTATCAACTTTCCACTCGTTTGCTTTTCTCGAATTCACAACCCCGCTTCTTAAAAATCACTTCATGACCTCTATCACAAATCTGACTTACACTCAACAAGTTATGTTTCAGACCAACCACAAACAAGACTTCTTTTGACTTGATTTTTTTCCATCACTGATCTTAACTGAACCTTTGCCAACTATCTTAGCTCCATCATTATTTCCAAATTTTAATAAACCACCTTCATATTGCTGTAACTTCTCAAATTTCTGTTTGTCACCTATCATATGACTGGAGCATCCACTATCAAGTATCCATGGTGCAGATTTATTATGTGCTTTAAATGTTGTTTGTATGATCAGGGATTCCTTTTCTTCCTTAGATCACTCTTTTTCTTTCCACTTTGGTTTGATTATAGTTTTGGGCTCTTATTTTGAGTTTTCTTTTTCAGTAGCTTGTGCATGTTTTTCAAGAAATTTTCTATTTTGTTTCATTCCATTTGGTTGAAATTTTCTTCCTTGAAATTGATTTGATGCAAATGTACTTCGACAATTTCTTGCAATGTGCCCAAAATTATGACAGTTATAACATTCTACTGCATAATCCATCAAAGGTGAAAAAATATTTCTACTGGTAAAATTCCTTGGTCCTACATTATACTTGCAATCAAAAATCTTATGTCGATAACCATTGCATTTAAAACAATAACCAGAAAATAGATGATTGAACCTGGGTGATGGTCTTTGCCATGTTGTCATAGGAGCCATAAATCTTCTTCTTCTTTGATGTGTGACATTGGTGAATCCATCATTGTCAATTCTCCTTTCATGCCTTGCATTATTGATTTCTTTTGCATGAGTCAATTTTTCTTGATAAACCTATTTCTTATCTTCATTCTTTATGGATTCTTCATTTATGGCCTTTGATCCATTTGATGATTCTCCTTCGTCAAAGACCAAACCAAATTTGATGCCTGTAGTCTTTTGGTTATTTATGATCTTATCTAGCTTCATAGAACTTTCTTCACGTTTGTGATAACAACTAATTTTACGATTCATCTCTTCTATCTGCATCCTTAAACCAACAGTCTCTTCTTCTAGCTTGCTACAATAATCTATTTTCATGGTTATTTGCACTTAGAGATCTTTAGATATTTTCTTGGATTCTTCTATCTGTACTTTCAAACTGGTTATGATTTCATTTGCATCCTCAAGTTTTCTTGAAATTTTCTTATTCTTTTTTCTTTCTACCTTCAATTCATCTAGAGATGCAATTAGTTCCTCTTCCAAATTTACTTCTGCATCAATTTATTCTTCATCACATTCCTGTTCTTTTTCTTTTTTTTCTTCTTTGAGTTCCATGAAAAGAGCTTCACCTATTTCCTTTTCAGAATCCTCACCGCAACTGTCTTCTGATGAACTGACATTCTTGGAGATGAAACTTTTCTTCTTGAAGTTGCCTTTTCTAAAATTTGTTTTTTTCTTCCAATAACTTCTTTCTTGGTGTGATCCTTCATCACTTTTGTTCTTCTCATTAAGTGGAAATTTAGCTGCAAAATGCCCAACACCTCCATAATTGAAATATTTAAACGGTAACTTTCCTCTGTATTTTCCTTTTTCCCTTTTTAGTTTTCGAACAAATTTTGCTTCCATTTCATCTGATGTCTCTTCTTCCTTGGATTCTTGTTTTGCTTTCATATTTTTATGGGCTTTAAAAGCAGCTTCTCTGTCTGTGGGTTTAGATTTTCCTATTCTCATCTCATATGCAGTAAAAGAACCATGCATCTCATCCATACTAAAATAATTTAGATCTTTAGCTTCTTCTATAGCTAAAACTTTAGAATCAAATCTTTGGGGAAGAGATTTTAATATCTTTTTCACGATGACAGAATCTTTGATTTCCTCACCGAGTCCTCTAAACGCATTAATGACTTCATTAAATCTTAGCATATATACATCTAGGTTCTCATCATCATTCATATTTAATACTTCGAACTGAGCTCGATGTGTTTGTAACTTGGCCTCCTTGATCTTAACGTCTCCTTCATGAATGCTCCTCAGTTTGTCCCATATTTCTTTTGCCATTTTACAAATCATAATATTTACCAATTCACTATCGACTAATCCACACATGATAGCATTCTTTGATTTTGAGTCATTCTCAAATAGTTTCTTATCAACAACATCGGTTGGAGAAGTGGTGGGTATTATGTATCCACTATCTACTGAATCCCAAATGTTGTATCCCAAAGCACAAAGATATGTTTGCATCCTGAGTCTCCAAAATGAGTAATTAGTTTCATCAAACAATGGTGCTTTGTTTGATGAAAAGCCTTCACCACCTGCCATTGTGTCACTTCCAAGATCACCCTAGCCGATTAAGCTTGTTTAGAAACCTCGCTCTGATACCAATTGTTAGTCTCATAATGACATTGAGAGGGGGGGTGAATCAGTGTAGCTCTTTTAAAACTTAAATATTCAACTCTTAAAGCCGAAACAATGAAAAATTGAAACCAAATAAAGTAAGTATAACAAGAGAACATCACACAACACAAGATGTACCGAGGTTCACCGATTTGGCTACATCCTCAAAATGACTGTTTGGACTCCCATCCAAATCTAGCCTTTGCAAAGAACCAACTTTACAATCAATTTACCAGCACCCACTGGAAGGATCACCAACCCCTGACTTATCTGCACCAACAGAAAGGAGCACCAACCCCTAATTTATTTGCACCAACATAAAGGAGCACCAAATCCTAATTTATCTGCACCAACAGAAAGGAGCACCAACAACTTATGGCCTCTTTGAGTGGTGTATTTAAAACCTCTAAAATTTTTTTGTTTCTCCTTCCTTGATTGTTCATTTTCTCCTTCCATGACTGTTTGTTTTCTCCTTCCCTTGTGCATGCATGTGTTTTGGTTTCCAAAAATGCTTTTTGTTTCTATTTTCTGGCCCTTTGTTTCCTTTTCTCCACATGGGCATGCGCCCGCCTCTTTCCATGTGTAACGACCATCTTAGATGATTTCAAATCATTAAATATTCCTTATGTAACATTTTGTATTATTCATTGAATTTTATCCTTATGTGACAAATTACCTTATTCAATCTTTGATTTATTCCTTATAGGTCCACGTCACTATGCAGTCTTCGATTTCACTATCCTGGTGTTCATCACTAATATTAGACACACTGTCAACTACTCTGTTCCTTTGGAAAAAATGCAACATGTCGCAATATCACGACACTTTTGTTTCTCTGCCCGCCTGCCCTTTTTGAGTCGTAAAATTGCAACATGTCGCGATATCGCGACACTTTTGTTTCTTTGCCTGCCTGCCCTTTTTGAGTCACGAAAATGCTACATGTCGTGATATCGCGAAACTTTTTCCTTCTTGCTCTTTCTCTTTACTTTGGACCGCAAAAATGCAACATGTCACGATATCGCGACACTTTTTTCTCCTTGCTCTTTCTATTTGCTTTGGACTGCGAAAATGCAACATGTCGCGATATCGCGACACTTTTTTCTCTCTTGTTATTTCTCTTCTATTTTGGCCATGAAAATGCAACATGTCGTGATATCGCGACACTTTTTCTTTCTTGTTCTTTCTCTTCTCTTTTGGCCGCAAAAATGCAACATGTCGCGATATCGCGACACTTTTTGTTATTTGCGGTGTTTTGCTTTTTATTTGATCTTTAGCATATGGGCCACTTCGGTCTTCTTGGAAAATATGCAAAAAGGTGGATCTCCAATTTTGGGGTACGTTGTGGAGTAGCCACAACATGACGATTTTTTCAACTTTGCACAAACAACCTATAACAACTTCACCCAAACATCAAAAACATCCTCATAAGTATTTAACATCACTGTACATACTCTGAATAACCTCTAAACTCCTGTCCACTGCATCAACCGATCTATTTGACTGTGTTGACAAAAATGATAATACTATCACTGTACCTTGCTCAACATGGATAAGAGATAATAGACCTAATCCCTGCATTCTATAAAATAGTCTTGTAACAGTTGTAACATTCCTACATGGCAGCACAAAACCTTATCAATGTTGTACCCTACTTGTATAAATAAAATGCTCCCATTTTGTTGAGCATATAGAGAGGAATATAGGAAATAAGCGATAAGAGTTAGAACTATTTTAAGTATTGTAACTATGTATTACAACAACATAGTAGCCTGCAGATCTTCCCCTGCACTACTGTCATGTTGCTGAGAATAAAATAAAGGTGCAATATTTGACATTCATGTTTGCTTCTGAGTTGAGTGTGAAGATTTAATAGTTTAAAGTAAGTTCATTTGCCCTCTTTTGGTTTAGGAAGCAAGGGCCACTTCCAGGCTCATAAGAGGGTTTATACCTGCCAGAATTTTGCTAATTTTTGGCTGCAGTAGGTCAGCAGAGATCTGACAATTTTTGCATGGTTAGTGATTAGGATAATGTGGAATTTGAATGCATGGTAGGCAACTCATATAGGGTAGAATTTAACACAGTACTTTTTTGTTTCTAATTTGTTTCATAATTTACAATATTTCCATAATTTCTTGTCAGCCTAATTTGTTACAAATTGTGCAACTTTATTTATCAGTTTTTTAATGTTATTTCCATTTCAGAAAGTGACATTATTTTCTGCAATTTTAGAAAGTTTTATTATTTACTAGTTTGAATGTTAATGCTGCAATTTCAATTTAGTAATTCCCTATTAATTAAATTCTGCTATTTTAAGCTTTGTAATAGTTTAGTTTTATTTTTCTGCAACAGTGTGAATTTCAATTCTACAAGGATAAGTAGGAGTTTAGTTTTAGTTTTTAGGAGTAAGAAAGGAGACCCCTGTACTGACCCAAATTTTTTGCACCCTTACCTTTAGGCTCTAGGATCCATGCCCGGAAGGGGGATGCGAGAAGGATGGGACAATACCTCGAACTAAGAGGCCCTTTGAAGGTCGTGCCTCTCGAGGGAGGGGTATAAGGGTGAATTTTTTACGGATGGTGGGGTTCACCAGGAAACTTTGAGTGGCAGTTTCCACGCCTAGGTTGAGAATGGGTTTGATGTGTTCATTTTATACTCAATCATTCATATTCCTAGGTTGGCCAAAATGAATCTAAGCTATTCTATATGAAATTTCAATTTATATGAATACAAAAAGCATGAATGAATCCTAAATACCAGGAATATGTTAAATGAGAAAGAATGCACCTAATTTCGGATGTCTGATGAAGATTCTGAAGCTTGTAGGAGTCTAGATCGTCTCGAATATGACAGGATCATCTGCAATTATATAGAATCTTCCTAGATCATAGGCAATCGTATGAGATTATACAATATCATCATCGATCTGATGAATTCATTCAAACAAATTCGTCAAAAACCTGCAATCACAGAAATAGACACCAAAAAGCGAAATGCAACTGCAAGAGTAATGCAAAATGATATAAATGAGAGTATAAATGCTTAACTGATAAATATAGATAACATATTAAAGGAAATGCATTGTTTTAATAAATTATTGTAACTTTATCATGCATTTATGCTAAATGAGGTAAACTCTAGGATGCAGAATAAAAATAATCAAGCTAATTCATAATAAAATGAGGAAGGAAGATGAAAAATACAAACTCAAGGATCTGATTGCCCCCAATCTAAACTACAGTCAAGATCGCCTCCAATCGTATGAGATCGTCGTTGATATTCGATAAGATTGTCCAAAATCGTGTGGAATCACCTGCGACGATCTGAGCTTCCTCCAACTGAAGCATAGTGAAAACCTATAATGAAAACTTAAAACTATGAGTGCAAACAATGGTAAATAGGACGTCTTAACACAACAAAGCTAAATGGCAGGGAAAATCAACCAGGGAGAGAGTCAAGAGGAGAGCCAGGGGGATAAACTGAGAAAATCCTAGTTTATATAGAATTAGGGGGAGGTTAGGAGGTTGGGGATCATCCCAATCTAGAAGATCTCCAATGAAGGAATCTCCAACTGTGCAGACACACTTCTGCCCAAGTTGGAGAGGCTATTGAAATAGAAGCTAATTATGAAAATTTAGTTTTGGAATGAAATCATCTGGATGTTTTGTTCCAAATGAATTCGTCCGATCTGGGACGATTTCGTCTAATCGGCGACGATATCGTCCAACAATCAAAACAACTCCTAAAAATGGTGCAAAAAATGGGGGGAGCGGTTAACGGGCGGTTTCGGGGTTAAAATTCAAATTTTTATCTTTTTATTAAGGGTTTAACTGCGCCAATTTTAGGGTGCTACATTTTGCCCCCTATTTAGAAAATTTTTTGAAGAAAATGCGTTAAATACGAGTTCTTTACGCTTTACGAGAAAGAAAAAAATTATTCCATTTTTTAGACGACGATTCTAGGTTGAATCGTACGACTGCTTACTATGGTGCCCCCTCCGTGTTTTTACCCAAATCGAACGTTTGAGGTAAAAGCGCAAAAAAGCAAAATTTTAAAAAAAGTTGTTTTTTTAAATAAAATTACAAAAAATAGGGTAAAACCCTAATTCATTATTACTGTTCACTTTTGCTATTTTAGAGCTCTGCAGGAAAAATGGTGGAAACAACACACAGATCGACAGAGGTCCGATGCGAGTTGCGGGTAAGGACCTAAACTTGATGCATTATGTTTTTAATTTGATTTGTGTGATTTTTAATTTAAATTTTGATTATTTTTTGGGCATCACGGCCATTTTTAGGCCGTCGACGACGTCAGGACAAAATCGTCCCTAGATCACCGATTTCATCTAGGGGTGAAATCGATGAAATAGGGGCAATTTCGTCCAACAACGAGCGATCCCCAAGTTGAGAAATCAAAGACGATTTCATCCTACCAAGGATGATTTGACTTAATTTAGGACGATATCGTCCAATAATGGACGATATCATTTTTTTATAAGATGAAATTGATTTAACTAATTTTAATGATTATCTATTAATTATTTTTGTTGTTTTATTGTTTATTTTGTAGAGGGAATTACTAAAAAGTCAAGAGTGGAAATACAAAGGGCTCAGAGATGATGTAGCCATGCTCGATTAGATAGAGCGATACCGACTATCAGAGGTTGGGCTACAGCATGTGGTAGAGATGCCACAAATACCTACAAACATGGGGCTACTGATAGCCCTAGCAGAGAGGTGGTATTCGGGGTCATCCTGCTTCCGGCTACCAACAGGGGAGATGGCTCCAACTCTAGAGGATGTATGGAGGATCTTGAGGATCCCCATACATGGGCGGTTGATGACTCCTATGGCAAATCAGGGCCATGCCATGATGCGACTGTGTGGAGACCCTAGCTTCGCCTTGGAGAAGGGCAGAGTGAACATCGAGACATTAAGGCAGATGCTTGGGGCGTCTCGATTGACTCAAGTTTTGGTAGGGGTAGTGGGTGGCCTACTGCTGTGCCACTAGAGCGGATGCAGGTTACCATGGCTCCTTTTAGATGTGGTCTGTGATATGAGAGACCACAAATACAAGTTTTCTTGGGGCAACTTTGTACTATGTCGCTCGTATAGGATCCTCTACAGGGTCGTATACAAGGGAGGGTGATGTCTGGTATTGACATCGCTACTATAGGTTTGGTGCTGGGAGAACATTATGATGCAGAGGCCGGTAGGGCTTCCACTGATAGGGGTTGACCGAGAGAGACCCCAAGTTTTCTATTGGTGGCTCTAGAGAGGGTCACAACGACGAATAGATCTATCGATGTCCCAGAGGTTACTAGACGACCTCATCCCTGACCAAATCACCTGGAGGCTGTAGAGAGAGCATCTAGGGTTGGAAGAGGATGAACAGGAGTTGGCTCGCATCAGGTGAGTATTCTGATTGAGTATGGAGTAGGGAGAGATAGAGCTCCACTATTATAATCAAGTTTTGAGGCAGTTCGGTCTATAGTAGAGGATCCCTTCTCTCAGAGACTACGAGTACTCTCGGACTGTCTGGGATAATACTACACAGAGTAGGGCTCTAGATATGCAACAATTCTAGAGTCAAGATGCTGACGATGCCCCCATTAAGCTAGTGGATGGGGACAACACTGGGGTCACAGATGAGTATGATTCATTGTATGCAGGCATCTGCCCTCCTCGAATGACGAGGGCACAGGGTTCGATGCATGCTATGGTGCGATGGATGGGGAGGCAGTTCCAGGTTGCCATTGATGTAGTGAGGAGTCACAAATGGAGGGAGTAGTGACGGTATCCTCAAGAGAGACACTGGAGAGTGCCATAGGCTCTAGAGAGACCATAGCAGCCAGAGAGGAGGGAGGAGGGACTCCCTTCTTAGTAGAGGGATAGGCCACCATCTCCCGATAAGGGCAAGGGTGTCGAGGTGGGGGAGAGTAGCGAGATGGTGGCTCTCCAAGCAGAGAATGCCCACCTTCGAGCTCAGGTGTAGACACTGCAGGATGAGGCTACATGACTCAGGGCTCAGAGCAAAGGGGCGAGCACTCGAGATCTAGCACGGGCTATTGCTTAGACTACATTCTACCAAGGATTGTACTATCATGTGGTTCTAGAGGGGCAAAGGATATCGCTGCCAGCTAGCATTGCAAAGCCGGTCATGATGGGGTCATTGAGGATATCCTCACGATCGATGTCAAGGACCCGAGATACAACACATAATTTGATGGGACCACCTCCTCCACCTCAGGGTGGGATATGAGATGAGGCTGAGAGCTTGAGGGCTTCTTGAGACTAGCTACTCTTTGACTATAGACTATATATTTGAGAGGATTGAGTATGCCAGGGTATAGATTGTGGCATACCAATCTAGTTTTGATATGATGTACATATATTTTGATATATATATATATATATATATATATATATATGATCTTTTGTGATATGACTTATCCATATGTTTTATGATGCTTTAAATTTTGAATTGTTGATCGATTATTCATGTAATTATGTCGTTGGAAATAGTATAATTTTATGTCATGTAAAATTTAAACAAAATAATCTGATGTAAACAAAATGGTTGTTGTGGTATTATTTGATGAAAAATAAAGGGACTTCTAACAATAATTTCAAAGGACATTGTCGCTGTTATATGACCATTTCATGAGTCGCCGCTCGCTATGTCTTCAAGCTAATCCCAGTATAGAAATATTGCTAAAAGTAAAAGAGCACTTAAGAGGCTATCTTAAGACTTTGTGTTGTGATGATGAAAAATGATGATGGTGATGATTTATTTTCAGATTTTCATGAAAATATTATGCATGAACTATTAAAAATATGATTTTTGTTAGGCATAAAATTCCTAAGTGTGATAATATTTTGAACAATTCCCTAGGAATTATACCATCGTTGCAAAATTGAATGTTGACATAATGAAATAAAATAGAAAAAGGTGTTCATTCTTTTTAAAGCACAAATTGTGTAACATAATGATGTAAGCCATATGTTTTTATGAATTAAATAAATGGGAAATAAAATTAGAACAATGGTTTACGTTAGGCATAGAATTATAGGTATAGACTTATACCATCATCGTGAAATCCAAAAATAATTTGCATAATTGATTTTTGATTTTGAGATAAATAGAAAATATATAAGATGAGGACTTGTGCTAGGCATAAAATTCTAGTTTAGGTTTTAGGAACTATACCATCGTTGCGGAAGTCGAAAGTATATATAAACGTGACTTTATTGTATGTTTTGAAAGAAATTTTGGATTTTTGAAAAAAATGTATGTAA
This sequence comes from Wollemia nobilis, assembly GCA_028583015.1. Taxonomy (NCBI): domain Eukaryota; kingdom Viridiplantae; phylum Streptophyta; class Pinopsida; order Araucariales; family Araucariaceae; genus Wollemia; species Wollemia nobilis. The sequence goes on along the minus strand of JAQPPZ010004624.1, from coordinate 12,431,374 downwards.
TTGTTTTTATACTAAACAGATGTTCTCAAATAAGAAGAAATTATTCCAAAAGATTTGCATAAATATTTTAAATTATCTCAAAGACAAAATGTAGATTTATAAGGAACCCTCATGTGCATATGTGATTTCATTGTCGATCTTGATTTATCATAATGATACAAAATATCTCAAATACAAATGTGTGTGCAATGGTATTGTTCATTTACCAATTTTTAGCAAGATAATTTGATACAAGTAATTTGAATTAACCAAATAAGTGTTCGTTGACCATGATTTATATGCATGTAATTGTACCAGACTACTATGTAAGTTAGGTCATCAAGAGCTAGCTGATCCATAAGCAGACATAGGTCTATAAAAAATAAGGTCGCTAATGTGACAGACATATCACCACGCTAGGAGTTACCCAAGGCCAAGTGGGTTGGGCACAAACCACCTATTATGGGGCTGTTAGTCAAAAAGTGACTAACTACAAAAAAATAGCTGATGCACCTTTTTGCATATTTTCCAAGAAGACCGAAGTGGCCCATATGCTAAAGATCAAAGAAAAAGCAAAAAAACACAAGGAGGAAAAACTGTCACGATATCACGACATGTTGCATTTTCGCGGTCCAAAGTGAAGAGAAAGAGCAAGGAGGAAAAGGTGTCGCGATATTGCAACATGTTGCATTTTAATGGTCCAAAGCAAAGAGAAAAAGCAAGGAGGAAAAAGTGTCACGATATCGCGACATGTTGCATTTTCACGGCTAAGAGCAACAAAAGGGAGCAAGGAGGCAAAAGTGTCGCGATATCACGACATGTTGCATTTTCACAACTAAGAGCAACAAAAGGGAGCAAGGAGGCAAAAGTGAGCGAAGAGAAAGAGCAAGGAGGAAAAGGTGCCGCGATATCGTGACATGTTGCATTTTCATGATCCAAAGCAAAGAGAAAGAGCGACGAGGAAAAGGTGTCGCGATATCGTGACATGTTGCATTTTTGCGGTCCAAAGCAAAGAGAAAGAGCGAGGAGGAAAAAGTGTCGCGATATCGCGACATGTTGCATTTTCGCGAGCAAAAGCAAAGAGAAAGAGCAAGGAGGAAAAAGTGTCGCGATATCGCGACATGTTGCATTTTCATGGCTAAGAGCAACAAAAGGGAGCAAGGAGGCAAAAGTGTCGCGATATTGTGACATGTTGCATTTTTGCGGCTAAGAACAACAAAAAGGAGCAAGGAGGCAAAAGTGTCGCGATATCGCGACATGTTGCATTTTCGTGGCTAAGAGCAACAAAAGAGAACAAAGAGGTAGAAGTGTCGTGATATCGCGACATGTTGCATTTTTGCGGCCAAAAGAAAAGAGTCCAAGTGGGAAAGAATATCGCAATTTTGTGACATGTTGCATTTTCCCGACTAAGAGCAACAAAAGAGAACAAAGAAGCAGAAGTGTCATGATATCACGACATGTTGCATTTTCGTAGCCAAAAGAAAAGAGTCCAAGCAGGAAAGAAGGTCGCGATTTCGTGACATGTCACATTTTTGTGGCTTAAGGCAGCAAAAGAGCAACGCGAAGGAAAGAATGTCATGATTTCTTGACATGTCTCATTTTCACGACTGGAAGCGACAGAAGAGCAAAGCAAGAGACGAATGTCACGATTTCGTGACATGTCTCATTTTTGCGGCTAGAAGCGACAAAAAAGCAAAGCAAGGAAAGAATGTCATGATTTCGTGACATGTCTCATTTTCATAGTTGGAAGCGGCAGAAGAGCAAAGCAAGAGACGAATGTCATGATTTCACGACATGTCTCATTTTTGTGGCTGGAAGCAGCAGAAAAACAAAGCAAGAAAAGAATGTCACGATTTCGTGACATGTCTCATTTTTGTGGCTGGAAGCGACAGAAGAGCAAAGCAAGGAAATAATGTCACGATTTCATGACATGTCTCATTTTCACGGTTGGAGGCAGCAAAAGAGCAAAGCAAAGAAAGAATGTCATGATTTCACGACACGCTAGCTGTAAAGGAATAAAATGTATTTTTGGCAATCAAAGGCATGCACTGACACCAAGAAGTGATTTCTGACATGATTATTAGAAATCTAGGATAGAGCAGGCTTGCAGATGATTGAAAATGTGACAGGCTCGTCTAGAATCTAATCTACAAAGAAGATATCTAATTCATAGAAGACTTGTGTGTTATTAGAAACTGTAGATGATTACTTGTAAAATAGTAAGATGTACTTAGAAAAATATACTCTTTTAGGGTATATATAGGGGTAAGTGACTCCAAAAAAAAGGTTGGATCTTGGATGTTTACAAGCTTGATGTACATGTACTGGATTACAAGTAATAAAAGATTTCTTCTTCTGGCTTTCGAAACTTCTGTGTGCAAGTGTATGTATCTAGTGTTTTAACTTTTATTCATTCTAAGTTTTATAATGTATCTGTTCTGAAATCTGGACTGTACACGTATAAATATTATTTCTAGAGTTGAACATTAAAATATATTTACATGCTTTTAGATGAACATCTAAAAGTCACACTCAGGAATTCATGTTTTTCATAAAGAAGATATAAAGAAAACTCTGAAAGTAGTAATCTGCATCATCAATGTTTGTTGTTGTCCAATCTATACCATGAGAAAAGTTCTAGCTTTGGCTATATTTCCCTTATCTCTTGTTCCCATTTTCTCTAAAAAACTCAAAGGAACCAGCCTTCTCTGGAGAGTAGACAGATGATCTCAAGCAAGATCTGTCTATTCAATGTTGGCAAAGTCTAAGGCGCAACACTATTAACCGAAGGTAGATTTTGTTCCAATAATTTTTGGCACACCCGGTAGGACCAGCAATCCCATAGTATTATATAAGTTTTGGTGTTTTACCTTAAGAGCCTTTTTGTTTGAAAATCTCAATAAAAACCACTTGGTGACTCCGTTGCAATTTAGACCATAAAAGAAAGACCTTGTCTAGAAGCCTTCTGGTTATATAGCCATATGATAACCAAATCTCGAGCTAGAAACTCTGAAGAACCTATCAAATTCTTTGAACTACATCTCGAAAGCCTAAAGGCACACCCTGTGCTATCCGTACAATAAAATCCACCTGGCACCATTAACACCTCTTTAACACCCGTTGTAGGAGCATCTATAAGCAATCCTATAGTAGTTGTAACTCCTTTAGCAATCATGGCAGCCACCCCTACCCCAACCCATCTTGTGTGGAATCAAACTGGCCCTTTGAACTTGGGAGCACACCACCAAATTCCACAAGCTGCACTAAAAGCATTACCAAATTTTGAAAAAATAGGCAAAACAATAGATGAGCACTATTTAGATGTATCATCGCTAGCATCTGTTTACAACATCACTCAAGAAGATGTAATGGTCATATTGTTGGTTATATATTTGTGTAGCACCCTAAAATTGGCACGGTTAAAACCTTAGTAAAAGATAAAAGATAAAAATTTAAATTTTAACCCCAAAACCGCTTGTTACCCGCTTTCCCCATTTTTCGTGCCATTTTTAGGATTTGTTTTGACCGTTGGACGATATCGTCGCAGATCAGATGAAATCATCCCCGATCTGACGAATTCGTCTGGAACAGAACGTCCAGACGATTTCGTCCCAAAACCAAATTTTCATAATTAGCTTCTATTTCAATAGCCTCTCCAACTTGGGCAGAAGCGCGTCTACGCAGTTGGAGATTTCCCTGTTGGAGATCTCCCAGATTGGGATGATCCCCAACCTCCTAGCCTCCCCCTAATCCTATATAAACTAGGATTTTTCTAGTTTATCCCCCTGATTCTGATCCCCCTGGATTCCCCTGAACCCCTTAGCTGATGGATTTAGATCCTTATTCACTAGAGCATCCTCGCACTACTGTCTATATTCTGCATTTTGCATTTTCTTGCAGGAACTCTACTATTTTTCAGTCGAAGCTAGCTCGGATCGTCGCAAACGATCCCGGACTATCTCGGACGATCTTGTCGAGGAGCGCAGATGATTTCGTACAATTGGAGGCGATCCTGACTGTAGTCCAGATTGGGGGCAATCAGAACTCAGAGTTTGCATTTCCTTAGCTTTTTTGCATTTTCCTATTGTGTTTCTGCACTGTCTTAAATTATTATGTTTATGCATCTTGGAGTTCACCTCATCTAGTGTAAATGCATGATAAAATCAAAATAAATTGTGAAGTTGATGTTTTTCCTCTTTAATTACTATTTGGATCTATCATTTAGACAAATTTATAGTTATTTCTGTCATTTCCCTTCGCTTCTGTAGTTGCATATTTGGTATTTTGTATCTGCTTTTGTGATTGCAGGTTTCTGACGAATTCGTCTGACGAATTCATCAGATTTCAGATGATTCTGTCTGATCTTAGATGACCGACTGTGATTTAAGATGATTCGATGTAATTTCAGATGATTACGTATGAGTCGAGACGATCTGAACTGCTACAAGACTCAGAACCTTCATCAGACATCCGAAATCAGGTATGATCTATCCTAATTTGCATATTCTCTGTGTTTAGCACCCATTTCTATTTTTTGTATCCATTTAAATCAGTATTGGTATATAGAATAGTTTAGATTCATCTTGGCCAAACCTAGGAGTTGAATGATTGAGTATAAAAATGAACACATCAAACCCATTCCCAACCTAGGCATGGAAACTGCCACTCAAAAGTTTCCTGGTGAACCCACCATCCGTCAAAAATTCACCCTTATACCCCTCCCCCGAGAGGCGGGACCTTCAAAGGGCCTCTCAGTCCGAGGTATTGTCCCATCCTTCTCGCATCCTCCTTCTGGGCGCGGATCCTATAGCCTGAGGGTAAGGATGCAAAAAATTTGGAGCGATACATTTTGGTGAACCCGACGTGAAAACTAAAAACCTTTTGAAAACAATCCAAAAAAACAAAACATAAATGCATTTAGAACTAAAGATTGCATATTGTATTTAGATGGTAGATTATAACAAAAGACGAGCTGTCACCATTAATGTTGAAAATCAATTAGCAGCTATAGAGATTAATTCTTTACTTAGAGTAGCTCCAACATATAGAGTCCCACCTTTATGGGACGAGCTTAATAGGAGATTGAATCTCATTTCATCTAGAGCAACCGAACTTAGGCAAATCAAGAGGTTTGTCCTAGATAGAATCCTGGATCCCGATCAAGTGACTTTGTATCATGAGCTTCGGAGAGCTTGCCATAGGTGGTTAGCAGATAAAAGAGCCCTTGTGTCTTCTGAGTTGTATACCTTTGAGGAATACCTCGATAATGCAGCTGTAGTACATAAATTTTTGTCTCGTATAGAGGACCAAGAGGTCGTTCTTACGGATAGACAAATATGGAATAGAGTTCCCAGAGCTGTGTTATATCGAGAGTATTGCCATGAGATTTATTTTTACAAGACAAAATCTGAAACAGATAATATTACTATAGCACACTTTATCAAGTTCCTGAAAAACCATTTCCAATTTGAAGAGGAGCATTTTATGACTCCTGATGAACTTGATCCTATCAATGACATCCATAAACTATTTATAGAAAACTAAGCTATTCTTTTATTATTGTTATTTCTTGTATTTAGTGTGTTGTTTGTTGTCTTTATAAGCATAAAATAAAAATAAACAAAAACAAAAAAATAAAAATCATAACAAAAAATCAAAACATTTTATTTTTAAGCATTATAGTAGGTATATAATTAAAATATATACCTCCCAAATCTGTTGCAAATATATTAATATATATTTGCTAAAATCTAAGATTTAGACATAATGACTAGACTCAGGAATGGAAAACAAATTGAAGTAGAAGAAGATTGGTTAAGAAAACCAGAAAATAACCCAGATGTCCTTCCTGAAGACCCAATTCAGGAAGAAGGAACTCTAGACCAACAAGAAGAAGAGTATGTTGATGCAAATGAACAAAAAGAAAATGATAGAGAGGAAGGATCCTCATCTCCTAAAATATCTCCAGAAGGAGCTGTTACTTTTGAGAACATGGAACATTTCTGGAAGTTCCTCCATGATAATATGGGCACCCTTAATAGAGCAGTTCATATGGACAAAGATCAAATTAGTGACACTCAAGCAACCCTAGAAGACATATATCACACACGCACTAATCCTTTGTCCTTCGTTGATCAAGAAAGTGATCAAGCTGGACCATCCAATTTGGATATGGCTACTATGATCCAGAACATGCAACAACAACAGGTTACCCAACCACCTAGAGTGCCTGTTACTAAGCCTAGGGTTATTCCCACACAAAAGAAACCTTCATTCACTGCTCTATTTCGCCAAGCTATTGATCAATATACCTCAAATCAACAAAAGCCTAAAACAAAACCAAATGTTAATTTCCAACAATCTGGGATACAACATAATGCTACAACAAATCTTCTTCATAATACTCTTCCTACCAACCATTTGCATAACAACAATATAGCATCTAATCCTTATGTCCCGCCTTCCTACGCTCACAAATCCCATGCTCATGTACCACCAAACCAATATGGTGGGCAAACTGGTAATCTGGAAGCCATGGTGAAATAGTTAGCCTCCCGTATGGACCAAATAGATCCCTACCATCCCTCGTACAATTATCGAGAGATGTGTAGTCAACCTCTAGATCCTATAGTTGTAGCACAACCATATCCTAAACACTTTCCCATGCCTGTCCTACCTATATACAAAGGAACCGAAGATCCCATAGAGCATCTTCGTATGTTTAGGATAGCATGTCATGATATATCACATGATGACTTGTTATTACTAAAAATGTTCCCAAAAAGTTTAGGGGGATGGCATTGGAGTGGTATTATCAATTGCCCACTCATTCTTTGAGAAATTTTGAAGAGACCGCTGAGTCTTTTGTGCATCAATTTAGTGCCTATATCGAAAGGCATGTAACCATTAAAGATTTGTACAACCTAAAACAAGACAAAGATGAGTGTTTTGCTGACTTCTTGGCTCGATGGAGGTAGTTGACAGGAAAATTACACTTTGTGTTACCGTATCGGGAAATGTTGGATATTTTTATCAATAATTTACAAGAACAACTATCCTATGAATTATCAATCGCTACCTTGACCACCTTCGATCAAGCTATAGATTTAGCTCGAAGAGTGGAAGATGCTCTCATTAGAAGAGGTCAGCTCAAAAAGAAAGATGATGAGAAAACATCCAGAAATCAATATAAAAATAAACAAGTTGTGGGTGATGGAGTCACTGATAGCAGAAACATTGCCAATGTTAATACTGCAAAAACAACAGAGAAGTTCATATTGAAACCTCCTGATAAACCACCCCGAGAATTTACTAGGTTAAATCAACCTTTATCAACCATTCTCCCACAATTACTAGCACGAGGATTGATCCAATTACCAACTATCCGGGAACTTGATCCAACTATACCCGGATACAGAGCTGATTTACATTGTGATTTCCATAGAGGACCTGGACATGCTACCAACTCTTGTAAATGGTTAAAACATAAAATACAAGATTTAATTGATAACAATGAGATGGAGGTGCAAGCCTTTCAACCTAAACAAAATCCTCCTAATAATGCTCAAAAGAACATCCCTCAAAATCAGAATCAGAATGCCAATCAATCATTGGACATATTTCAACATCCTTTACCAAAGCATGGTAAAGAGGTGGCTAATCAAATTGAGCATCATAATGTTCCTCCTCCTACCCGATATGTAGGAACTATTAGTGGACAATTACCTGTTCATGATCTGCAAATCTTTGACACAACTTTATCCATGGTTACGTCCAGACCTCTATATAATATTCGAACACCTGACCTTAGTGATGTAGAATATGATACTAAAAGTGACATGGAAATCACCTCAAATCAATCGAATAGTTCTGAAGATGAATCAGATCCTATTCAACCCATCACAAATTCTATGGTTCCGGAAGAACCATTTCCTAGAAGAGTTACTACTCGACCATCTTCTCATCAGTTACTTTCTAATGAACAAGCCATAAATGCTAGACCAAGACCTATTCATCACCCACAAAATAATATTGTAGGAACCATCGGAGCCGTTACTCGACAACAGGCTCAAAACTCTCAACAGGAACAAACTCAGAATGATGGATCGGCTCCATTTGTTTTGAAAAATCCCAATAAAGGGAATTATGCGCCTAATGTTCAACCTAAGCCTCCTTATAATATTAAGGAACAATTATCCAATACTACAGCTAGAATTTCCCTTTTGGACCTTTTAAGATCTTCTCCTACCCATAGGGATGAATTAATGCTCACATTAAGCCAAATGATGGTACCTCAAAATATTCAACCTGAAGCCATGACCAATACTATCATAACTCGAGAAGTCGATTGTATTGACTTTCGGGATAGAGATATACCACAACATAGTTTACATAAGGATAACCCCTTATATATTACTGCCCTAATTGGGGATGTAGCCGTTAAACGGGTCTTGATTGACAATGGTTCATCTTTAAACATATGCACTTTTGACTTCTACCAAATATTTGGGTTTAGAAGTGACGAAATGAAAAGAACGGATATGATCATAAAAGCCTTTAATGACGAAACACAAGAAACGTGTGGAGTCATTACTATACCCTTGCAAGTTGGTCCTAGAACCTTAGATACGACCGTGTTTATTGTACATTGCCCTGCATCATACAATATACTTTTGGGTCGCCCTTGGATCAACGCAATGCGAGCGGTTCCATCCACTTTACATCAATGTGTTAAATTCGAATTTAAAAATCAGTTGGTTACCATTCATGGTGATCCTAGACCCTTTGATATGTGTGCTTTGGCAGAACCTGTTGGAGTTCAATTTTGCCCTGCCCTGTCATCCACACATCCTAATTCTCATCATCCGCCTAAACGTGTGAAACACACACCCATAACATCATCTACTCTTTCAACTACACCTATACATATAGCTCAACCATCTTCTGAACAAACCACAGTAGGACCTCGAAAAGATCCCAGAACTACAACCAATGCTTCTTGTTTTACCCCTATAACTTCCATACCGATAGACTCATCCATCGATATCCCTATAACATCCCCATCCACTACAGGCATCCTTTCCACATCAGAAGATCTAGGAAATGTTCCTTCTACCTCTTATGCTCTTACTGATGAACTCTTACCCGATTTATCTAAAATTCTTATATCAAAAGAAACCAACACTGCCATGCAAGCTTCCCTTATTTTAAATAAACTCCCACCCTCTCCTCGTACCTTGGGCCTCCCACAGCCTATGGGAAGTATTTACCAAGTCGGGAGTTGTGCTTTTATTTATAAGGGATATGATTGGGGAAGAATACCCAGAAACATCAAGACACATTGTGATGGATATGCTAGATGCTATTTTGCTAATGAGTATATTAAAGCTAAACCCATAATGCTTAAATTGGGATATAAAGGGAAAGGTTTGGGACCTTCCCAAAATGGTATGAAAGAACCTATTGAGGTAGAACCGTGGCCTGCCCGATGTGGTGTGGGCCTATTTCCTAGTAAAGGTCAACCCTTCCCATTTGAGGAGGATGACCATCTTACATGTTACCAAGATTATCTGGATAAACAAGATTCTTTGCGTTCAAAGGATAATCCCTTTACCTGTAATATGCTATCTCTCGCCTACCCTGAGATGATTGTCGAATCCGACGATGAGTTGGAAGGGGATATCTTCCATGATGTCTCCGTTGATGACTTGTTACATAACGAATTTTATTTTGATGGCTCTATACCTAGTATAGCCCAACTTGAGGCCTCGACTCCTCAAGACGAATTATCCAAGCTAACCTTGGAAGAATTACAAGAATTGGGTGTTTCACCCGCCCCACCTAATTTTGAGAGATATTTACATATGGAAGTTGAAAACGTTATAAAAATTAACATTGGAACCGAACATAACCCTCACATAATCAATATTGGATCAGAATTAAGTCAAGAAAAACAAGATAAATACATTTCATTTCTTAAAGACTATGAAGATGTCTTTGCTTGGACATATGAAGACATGCCAGGTTTGGACCCTTCTGTAGTTATGCATCATCTAGTAGTCCATCCAGATGCTAAACCGGTTAAACAGAAACTTAGAAAAATGCATCCTAAAGTGGCCTTACTAGTCAAAGGAGAACTAGAAAAACTGTTGAAGGTCATTTTTATACAAGCCATTGATTATGTTGAATGGATCTCAAATGTAGTTCCAATAACTAAGAAAGAAGCCACTAAAGTTAGGGTTTGTACAGACTTCAGAGATATTAATGTTGCCTGCCCTAAAGATGATTTTCCTCTTCCTAACATGGATCAAATCATTGATTTTACTGCTGGAAGTGGAATGATATCCCTAATGGATGGATTTTCTGGTTATAATCAGATCAGGATAGCTCCTGAAGATCAGGCTAAAACAACCTTTATTACCCCTTGGGGAACCTTTTGTTGGAAAGTAATGCCATTTGGTTTAAAGAATGCAGGTGCAACCTATCAACGAGCCATGACTTATATCTTTCACGATATGATGCATGATATTCTACATGATTATGTAGATGATATTATAGCTCGTTCCATCAAAGAAGATGATCATTTAAATGACTTGAGAAAAGTATTTGATCGGTTAAGGGAATATCTTATCCGACTAAATCCAGCCAAATGCATATTCGGAGTCAAGTCCGATAAATTATTAGGGGTTATAGTTTCTTTACGTGGCATTGAAATTGACCCTCTCAAGATCACGGCTATCACAGATATGCCCACACCCACCAATATATCAGAATTACAAAGTTTACAAGGTAAGCTTCAAGCTATTCGCCGCTTCATCGACAAGTTGGCAGACAAAACCGGACCCTTTCTTAAACTTCTTAAGAAAGACGTCTCTTTTCATTGGGATGACGAATGTCAGGAAGCATTTGAACTCCTTAAGCAATATCTTCTTAAACCACCGATGCTTTCCCCACCTAGATCTGATCATCCATTTATCTTGTACATTTTTGCTTCCGATTCTGCCTTAGGAGCTATGTTAGCTCAGCTTGACGATGAGAAGAAAGAACATGCTAATTATTACATTAGCAGGACCTTAATCAGCTATGAAACTCGCTATACCATATTAGAGAAATTATGTCTAGCAGTTGTATTTTCTACACAAAAACTACGACATTATATGCTCAGTCAAAAAACGTATGTTATTGCCAAATTCGACCCTTTGCGATATCTCATGAGTCGACCGTACTTATCTGGTCGCACAACCAAGTGGGTTCTTGCGCTAAGCGAGTTTGAACTCACATTTATAGGACAGAAGTCTGTTAAGGGTCAAATCATAGCAGATCAATTAGCTGCTGCACCCTTAGAGTCTACCCATCCCCTCATCATTGAGTTTCCTGATGAATGCCTTAAACTAGAGGCAGACCATCCCGAGCAATGGTCCCTATACTTTGACGGAGCCCGATGCATGAGTGGGGCTGGTGCGGGTATTATTTTAATATCTCCGCAAAAACATCTTATACCTCTGTCCTTCAAATTAACATTTGCTTGCACCAATAACACTACTGAATATGAAGCTCTTATCCTTGGATTACGAGCAGCTTTGGCCCTAAAAATTAAAAATTTATTGGTTTTCGGTGACTCTCAACTTGTCGTAAATCAAATCAATGATGTTTATCAGACCAGAGATGATAAATTACGCCCATACAAAGCATATGTTTTGCAATTATTATCCTTATTTGATCAAGTTACCTTGGAAGCTATTCCTCGAACTAGCAATCGTGCGGCTGATGCTATGGTTGCAACCGCATCTCTTTTGCCCTTGGAGTTAGATGATGAATATGCTACCATCATTATTCATCGACTCCAGGAACCCGCTTCAAGAAAATCATGCCTAGAACCTTTGGATGTGTTTCTAATCAATGAAACTACTCCCGAACCATGGTACACTGATATCTTTAATTTTCTCCAAAATGGGACCTTCCCTGATGGTTGTACTAGCAACCAACGCAGGTTATTACGTAGACGAGCAAGTCGCTTCATGATTATTGGAAATACCTTGTATAGGAGATCTTTTGAAGGCATCCTATTGAGATGTTTGAATCTAGAAGAATCTAGATCAGCTTTGAATGAAGCCCACAATGGATCTTGTGGGGGACATTTTAGTGGTAGCGCCATTGCTAAGAAACTCCTTAGGATAGGATATTTTTGGCCTACCATGGAGAATGATGCACATAATTATGTGCGACATTGCGATAAGTGCCAGAAACATGCTGACCTTGTCCATGCGCCTGCACAAGAACTGCAAGCTATTTCATCTCCTTGGCCCTTTTCAAAATGGGGCTTAGACATCATTGGAAAAATCAACCCTGTGTCATCCGATGGACACAAATTCATCATAACCGCCACCGAGTATTTCACGAAGTGGGTTGAAGCTATGCCATTAGCTTCTTGCACTAGAACACAAGTTTCCAAATTTATTTTTAATCAAATTATTTGTAGGTTTGGAATTCTTGCCAATCTCATTTCAGATAATGGAACTTGTTTCAAAAATAAAGATGTCAAAAAATTATGTCAAAAATATAAAATTCAACATCGTTGGTCCACTCCCTATTATCCTCGGGGTAATGGCCAAGCAGAAGCATCTAATAAAACATTAATCAAAATTCTCAAAATACTTGGTCAATAAATCTGGTCGAGATTGGCACATCCAATTATATCCTGCTTTGTGGGCCTATCGAACTAGTGTTCGAACCCCCACTGGAACTTCACCTTTTGTTTTGGTTTATGGCGCTGAAGCTATTTTTCCCTTTGAATTAGAAGTTCCTTCTTTAGCTCTACTACTTCAAGATACTGAAGTAGGAGATGAATATCGTGCTGGCAGATTTAGTCAGCTAGAGCTTCTAGATGAAAAGCGCATCAATGCTTTGGAGCATCTTCGTGCCTACCAAAACAAGCTTAAGAGAGCATATCTCAAGAAAGTTCATCCTCGATCCTTTGAGATCGACGACCTTGTCTTAAAAGAAAATAAAAAAAATACTAATGCAACTAAAGACCTTAAAGGTAAATTTGAGCCAAACTGGCTTGGACCATATGTCATCATCGCTAAATTTGGATCGGAGCATACAAATTATCTACCTTAGATGGTAAAGAACTTAAAGAACCTATGAACATTATGCATCTCAAATGCTACTATGCATAAAATTTGGTCATTTCATCATTGTATATATTTGTTTTGCATATTATTTCCTTTTAGTCACTTATATAAAACGTTTCAAAAACAATCACATTGTATTTCTTTCAATTCATAACTTAAAATCAAAATACAAAAACATCAAAATCGTCAAAATCTTCAAAAACATCTTTTATTTCATACCTGTCAATTCTTGAAGTATTACAGTTATATTTTCAATTATTGTGGATAAATTAGCATTTATTTTGGAATCCCGCACTTTCACACTCACATGAATAAATATCTTGATTTTATTTTCTATGATTATTTATCTCTCTTATATCAAAGTCCACATTAGCATTAAATAAAGTTTTGAGCATAGAGAATTGATCTTGTTATTTACTTAAACCAAGTACATCTCTTCACATTAAAATGATTTCATTGCAAATTCGATATGATGCTACATAGTAGAAATGGTTTCCTGAGCGAAAAGTTTCCCCTGCTATCCTATCATGCACATGGTCTAGAATCTTTGAGAATTGACAAAAGGACAAGCTCACCCCTACCCGGAATAAAAATCCCTTGCTCTACAGCCAATCCGAGCAAGTATCCCTAGCATAGGAAGAAAAAGAAAAGTCAAAGAAAATGAGAAAAAAAGAAAAATATTATTTTGTACCATCGCAGCAATATTTCAGCATTATCTCAATTCCAAGCAAAAATACAAAAAAAAAAACAAAAGTGAAAAGCAAAAGCAAAATGCAATAAAATCCCTTTCCCTACCCCTTGAAAAGAAAAGAAGGGTGAATGAGCTTGAATCCCTGGAATTTTCAATTATTCGAAAACTGTGAGGTAAGCCCCATAACAGGTGGTTTGTGCCCAACCCGCTTGGCCTTGGGTAATTCCTAGCGTGGTGATATGTCTGTCACATTAGCGACCTTCTTTTGTACAGACCTATGTCAGCTTATGGATTAGCTAGCTCTTGATAACCCGACTTACATAGTAGTCTGGTACGGTTACATGCATATAAATCATGGTTAAGGAACACTCATTTGGTTAAGGCAAATTACTTGTATCAAATTATCTTGCTCAAAATTGGTGAATGAACAATACAATCGCACACACATTTGTATTTGAGAGATTTTGTATCATTATGATAAATCAAGATCGGTAATGAACTCACATTTGCACATGAGGATCCCTTAATAAATCTACATTTGTCTTTGCGATAATTTAAACTATTTCTGTAATTCTTTTCGGAATAGTTTTATCCGCTTATTTCAGAATTTTTGTTTTGTTTTCAAGCAATTATATACTTTGTTTCACAAAATCACAAAATTATTTCAAACAACATGTTCATATTATTATTTTTCTGTTTATCAACAGTCAAAAATTAATCTTGTAATAAAACTAAAATATCCATTTTTCTTCTTTGGATTTCGCGATGATGGTATAAGTCTATACCTATAAATTCTATGCCTAGCGCAAACCATTGTTCTAATTTTATTTTCCATTTATTTTAAAACAAATTCATAAAAACATATGACTTGCATCATTATGTTACACAATTATGCTTTAAAACGAACAAACACTTATTCTATTTCATTTCATTATGTCAACATTCAATTTTGCAAACCATGGTATAATTTCTAAGGAATTGTTCAAAATTTTATCACACTTAGGAATTTATGCCTAGCAAAATCATATTTCTTTTAGTATCTCATGCATACTATTTTTATGAAAATCTGAAAACAAATCATCACCATCATCATTTCCATCATCACAACACAAAGTCTTAAGACAGTCTCTTAAGCACTCTTTTACTTTTTTAACAATATTTCTATACTGGGATTAGCTTGACGACCGAGCGAGCGGCGACTCCATGAAATGGTCTATAACAACGACAATGTCCTTTGAAATTATTGTTAGAAGTCTCTTTTATTTTTTTTTTTATCAAATCACACCAAAACAACCAATTGTTTACATCAGATTATTTCATTTAAATTTTATAGCATGACATCAAATTATAATATTTCCAAACGACATAATTACATGAATCATCAATCAGACAAACAAACAATTCCAATATTGAAGCATCATAAAAACATATGACCAAGTCATATCACAAAAATATCATATATATATATATCACAAAAATTATGTACATCATATCAAAACTGGATTGGTATGCCACAATCTATACCCTGGCATACTCAATCCTCTCAAAAATCTATACAATCTCTGTGCAGTCTATAGCCAGCTAGTCTCGAGAAGCCCTCGAGCTCTCAGCCTCATCTCCTCCCCCGCCCTGACATGGAGGAGGTGGTCCCATAGCAGTCTGTGTTGTGTCTCGGGTCCTCACTGTCGATCATGAGGATGTCCTCGTCGATCCCATCTGGATTGGTTCTGTAATGTTCACTGGCAATGGTACCCTCTGACCCTCTAGAGCCAGCTAAAAGTATACCCCCTGGTAGAATGTGGTCTGCATCATAGACCGCACTAGCTCATCCCTGCTCGCCCCTCCACTCCATGCCCTGAGCCGTGTAGTCTCATCCTGTAGTGTCCGTACCTGACCCCTGAGTTGAGTAGCCTCATCCTACAGTGACTGCACCTGAGCTCAGAGGTGGGCAACCTCAGCTCGAAGAGCCATCGTCTCGCTGCTCTCCCCTACATCCACACCCTTGCCCTTACTAGGCGATGGTGGTCTCTCCCCCTACTATGAAGGGAGTCTCTCCTCCCTCCGCCCTGTCTCCCATGGCCTCTGTGGAGCCTGACCCATCCACTAGCGTCTCTCCTATGGGGACCATCGTTGCTCTCTCCCATCGTGACCCCATGTTGCCTCAATCGTAGCCTGCCATCGCCTCCCCATCTGGTGCACCATGGCGTGCATTGGACCCTATGCCCTCGTCATCCGAGGAGGGTGGATGCCTGCGTACCAGGCATCGTAGCCATCTGCAACCCCTATGTCGTCACCATCCACTGGCTAGATGGGGGCATCATCAGCATCCTGACTCCAGAACCACTACATGTCTGGAGCCCCGCTCAGTGTAGTACTATCCCAAATAGTCCGGGAGTACTCGTAGTCCCTAAGAGAAGGGATCCCCTACTATAGACCGAACTACCATAGCACCCGATCGTAGCGGTGGAGCTCTACCTCTCCCCGCTCCATCCTCAGCCAACTAGACTCGCCTGATGCGAGCCAGCTCCTACCCATCCTCTGCCCACCCGGGGTGCTCTCGCCATGGCCTCCAAGTGATCTGGTCTAGGATGAGGTCATCTAGCAACCTCCGTGACATCGACAGATCTATCCGCCATTGTGACCCCCTCTGTAGCCACCAGTAGAAAACCCGGGGCCTCTCCCGGTCAACCCCTATCAGTGGGAGCCCTATCGGCCTTCGCACCGCAATGTGCTCCCAGCACCAAACCTGTAGCAACGATGTCAAGACCAGACATCGACCTCCCTTGTATACGACCCCATGCAGGATCCTATACAAGCGGCAGAGTACAAAGCTGCCCCATGTAAACCTATACCCATGGTCTCTCATGTCGCAAACTATGTCTGAGAGCACCCACGGTAGTCTGCACCCACTCTGGTGGCACAACAGTAAGCCACCTACCACTCCTGCCAAAACTCGAGTCAGCCTAGATGCCCCAAGCATCTGCCGTAGAGACTCGATGTTCACTTCGCCCTTCTCCAGGGCGAAGCTCGGGTCTCCAATCAGTCTCATCATCGCCTGGCCCTGATTGGCCATAGGCATCATGAGCCATCCCTGTATGGGGATCCTCATGATCCTCCATACGTCCTCTAGAGTGGGAGCCATCTCCCCTGTCGGTAACCGAAAGCAGGACGACCCCGGATACCACCTCTCTGCTAGGGCTGTCAGTAGCCCCATATCCGTCGGTACTTGTGGCATCTCTGCCACATGCCGTAGCCCGACCTGTGCTAGTTGGTCGCGCTCTGCCTGGTCGAGAGCGGCTAAGTCGTCTCTCAGCCCGCCGTATTTCCATTCTCGGCTCTTTAGTAATCCTTTCTGCAAAACAAACAATAAAACAACAAAATTTATTAATAAATCAATCATTGCAATTAAATTAAACACATTTTACATCAAGTTTAAAGATGATATCGTCCACCATTGGATTATATCATCCCAAATTGGGCAACATCGTCCTTTGTTAGGATGAAATCGTCTCCTATTTTGCAACTCGCGGATCGCCCCTTGTTGGACGAGATCGCCCCTAGTTCATCGATTTCGCCCTCAGACGAAATCGACGATCTAGAGACGATTTCGGCGAAATAGGGACGATTTCGTCCCGACATCGTCGACAGCCTAAAAACGGTTGCGATGCCCCAAAAAATCAAAATTTAAATCCAAAAATTGCACAAAGTTAATTCAAACCTAATCTACTAGGATTAGATCCTTACCCGTAGCCCGCGCCGGACCTCTGTCGCTCTGTGCGCTGTCTCCACCATTTTCTCTCTGCAGAGCTCTGGAACAGTAAAAATGAATTAGGGTTTTCCCTATTTTTCTTAATTTTATTCAAAACCAACAACATTTTAATTTTTGCTTTTTCATGTTTTTTTAGGATTTGTTTTGACCGTTGGACGATATCGTCGCAGATCAGACGAAATCGTCCCCGATCTGACGAATTCATCTGGAACAGAACGTCCAGACGATTTCGTCCCAAAACCAAATTTTCATAATTAGCTTCTGTTTCAACAGCCTCTCCAACTCGGGCAGAAGCGCGTCTACGCAGTTGGAGATTTCCCTGTTGGAGATCTCCCAGATTGGGATGATCCCCAACCTCCTAGCCTCCCCCTAATCCTATATAAACTAGGATTTTTCTAGTTTATCCCCCTGATTCTGATCCCCCTAGATTCCCCTGAACCCCTTAGCTGACGGATTTAGATCCTTATTCACTAGAGCATCCTCGCACTACTATCTGTATTCTGCATTTTGCATTTTCTTGCAGGAACTCTACTATTTTTTAGTCGAAGCTAGCTCGGATCATCGCAAGCGATCCTGGACTATTTCGGACGATCTTGTCGAGGAGCACAGACGATTTCGTACAATTGGAGGCGATCCTGACTGTAGTCCAGATTGGGGGCAATCAGAACTCAGAGTTTGCATTTCCTTAGCTTTTCTGCATTTTCCTATTGTGTTTCTGCATTGTCTTAAATTATTATGTTTATGCATCTTGGAGTTCACCTCATCTAGTGTAAATGCATGATAAAATCAAAATAAATTGTGAAGTTGATGTTTTTCCTCTTTAATTACTATTTGGATCTATCATTTAGACAAATTTACAGTTATTTTTGTCATTTCCCTTCGCTTCTGTAGTTGCATATTTGGTATTTTGTATCTGCTTTTGTGATTGCAATTTTTTGATGAATTCATCTGATGAATTCGTCAGATTTCAGACGATTATGTCTGATCTTAGACGACCGAGAGTGATTTAAGACGATTCGATGTAATTTCAGATGATTACGTATGAGTCGAGATGATCTGAACTGCTACAAGACTCAGAACCTTCATCAGACATCCGGAATCAGGTATGATCTGTCCTAATTTGCATATTCTCTGTGTTTAGCACCCATTTCTATTTTTTGTATCCCTTTAAATCAGTATTGGTATATAGAATAGTTTAGATTCATCTTGGCCAAACCTAGGAGTTGAATGATTGAGTATAAAAATGAACACATCAAACCCATTCCCAACCTAGGTGTGGAAACTGCCACTCAAAAGTTTCCTGGTGAACCCACCATCCATCAAAAATTCACCCTTATACCCCTCCCCGAGAGGCGGGACCTTCAAAGGGCCTCTCAGTCCGAGGTATTGTCCCATCCTTCTCGCATCCTCCTTCTAGGCGCGGATCCTATAGCCTGAGGGTAAGGATGCAAAAAATTTGGAGCGATACAATTTGAAAGGAAAGATGCTCTATTGGTATAGAGCACTTCCTGCTGGATCCATTACTTCTTGGGAAGTACTTGCCGACCGTCTGGTTGATGAATTTAATATACATGCAGATCCTTTCACATTGTTGAATCAATTCACTATCATTGAGAGGCATCCACAAGAAGAAATCCAATATTTCAACATCAGATTTACCAGAACTCGTGGTAGAGTACCGCAGGGCCTAAAACCCAAGGAAGAACAAGCTATATGCTATTACTTAAGGGCTTTTGATTTAGATATTAGTATGATAATAAGGCAATCCCGTGTAACCACTTTTCCTAGGATCTATTTAGAGGCAGCAAAGGGCGAAGTTGATCTCATCGCTATAAAGAGATATCCATCAGAGTCTATTGCCAATTGTACCAAAGCTTTCCCAAGCGTTAATTTCTAAACTGCCTGTACTCCCATCAACATAGGCTCTCCCATCTATAGTCGCACCTCCTACATTCCTTGCATTACCAACTACACCCCTTGCATCAGCTCCCCCCAATGATCAATACACGACCATAATTGATACAATGAAGACATTGTCAAATGAAATGGCATCCATGAAAAAGAGAGAGGTTGAACGGAATATCCAAGCAAGAAGATTTCCATAGATACAAAATGAAGGTTCTTCGACAAGAAATAGGGGACAAGAGAGACCGAGCACGGTATATACAAATGAGACAGTGGAGGCCGAAGAGCCTCCCACTGATTCTAAATTTTGGTGTACTACATGTAACGATCCACATGGGGAAAGTTCGTGTATGATACACCAGAATTATGTACAAAGTATAGCAGTTGAAAAGAGTAAAGAAAAAATGAAAGGCCATGTAAATATAATTAGAGAGAAGGACCACAAATTCATGATGCCTATAGTAGAATAGGTTTCAGTTTTGACAAGATCAGGTAAGAAACCACTGCAAGTAGACCCTAAAGAGCTTCAGCCATTGAATGTTTCCCCTGCTCCCAAGGAAGTTCCCAAAGAAAATCCTAAGGGAAGTCTCCCTCAGGAAAGAAAATATTAGTTTCCAACCAAAATTCAAGGGCAAGAAACACACAAAGAATTCATTCCTCGGGGGGAAAATGAAACCCAAGAACAGGCTAGGGAAAGGTTGAGATTCCCCTCGCTGATAAAAAGGCAAAGAACAAAAGCTACCCAGGGATACAAAAACAAATATGAAAATTTTTCCAAAGAAAGAGAAAGAATAGTTGATTCACCTACATTCGGTATAGTAGAGGAAATGAAAAAGACTCCTTCTAAGGCAAGTATGTATGATGCTCTTCAAATCCCAGGTCAAATCAATCTCCTACAGGAATCCCTAAGAACAATGAAAAATGGAGGTAGGACTGCATCATCTTCAAAAATAGTTCTAACGAACTTGACGTCTGCCACTGGTAAGAACAGGCCACCACCCTTTTATTTGTCCCTTCAAATGGAAGGATGGGTTGTCCACAAATGCATGATAGATTCAGGCGCTGCTACCACTGTGATACCCAAAGCAGTATGTGATATTATGGGAATGGAGTACACTAGGAGTAGCACAGGCGTCCTACAGTTAGATGGTACTCCAATAAAAACTATAGGAGTGATAAAGGATATTCCCATACGGCTGCATAAAATGCCTCAGATGACAGTCATACAAGAGGTAGTAGTCGTAGACTTGGAGCCCTATTTTGGTATGTGTCTATCCAGAGAGTTCACAACAAATATAGGAGGATACTTATCCTTAGATTATTCTCATTTGGATATAACTTTCAAAGGTAGAAGGGTCAATATTTTTAATGAGAAACCATCTACGTTTCATGTAGAAAATATTGGTGAAACTGACCGTGTAAATATGATGACTGAAGAAACAATAGAAGAAGATCTAATGGAAGAAACATTAGAAGAGCTCTAAGTTGAGGACGAGTTTTCTCTACAAAATTTTAATGCCATGATAGAAACAAAAATAGGAAACTATTCTATTGAGAAACCAAAAAGAAAATTGATACCCTTCCTAGAAAAGGATGGTTCTGTGAATCAATTGTGGAAGCTTTTCTTTGATGGGGCTAGGTGCAAGAATGGAGCCGGTGCCGAAATAGTTTTGATTTCTCCCACCGGAGAGGAAAAGGTTTTCTCTTACAGAGTTGACTTGGATTTGCTCCAATAACGCAGTAGAATATGAGGCCCCGTGCTTAGGGTTAAGAAAGGCTGAGAAATTGGGAATCAAACAGTTACTCATCTATGGAGATTCAAAACTTATTGTGAATCAAGTCACCAAAAAATGTATAAGTAAACAACATTATTTGAAGGCTTACAGGAACAAAGTGTGGGATATCTTAGAGGCCTTTGAGGCCCT
Organism: Wollemia nobilis; assembly: GCA_028583015.1. NCBI lineage: Eukaryota > Viridiplantae > Streptophyta > Pinopsida > Araucariales > Araucariaceae > Wollemia > Wollemia nobilis. The sequence goes on along the minus strand of JAQPPZ010004624.1, from coordinate 12,409,972 downwards.
AAATATAAAGTTTATCCCTAGAGAACAGAATACCCACGCAGATTGTTTAGCTTCAGTGGGAGCTAATTTTTGTCTTGTAATTAATGTTATTCAGAAGTCTAAAACTATTAGACTTATATACAGGCCTTTAGTGCCTGATAAAAATATTTTTTGGCAAGTTTTTGAAAATGATGAACAGATACTGGATTTCTTAATCCATGAAATGAATTGCTCAGCCAACCAGGATCTATAGGATGAAGAGGAATAGGACATTATTCAGTTAAAAAACAATCATATTCCTAAGGGTCTCATCACCCTTTAAAGCCTATTTGATAACAATGATAGAGCAGTTGGCCGAAAAATCAAGGTCAATAAACGAAGATACAAAGTTGTAGAGTTGGATCCAAGCAAAATGATTAAGGTTGGAATCAGTTGTACAAAAGAGGAAGTGAACCAGATCAGAGAATTGTGTAAAAAATTCCCTGACATCATAGCTTGGGTGTATAGTGATCTAAAAGTGTACAATAAATATGTTATTCAACATACCATAGAATCAGAAGAAGGAGCTAAGCCTTTTAGGCAAAAGCAAATACTAGTGAATCCGAATATAGAATCTTTGATGAAACAAGAACTGCTAAAACTCCTTCAAGCTAAAATAGTATACCCTGTTAAACACTCCACCTGGGTGGCAACCTTGGTACCAGTCAGGAAGAAAAATAGATATATCATATTGTGTGTATATTTCAAAAATCTGAACAGAGCATCACTCAAATATCATTACTCGCTACCTAAGATTGACCAAATTCTACACATAGTTGCAGGAGTAATGCAACTCTTACAGTTAGAATAACAAAGAGACCAATCATACAATCACAATCAGAAGCATGTGGCAGATACTAAAGGATAGTTCAACAAAAAGACAACTGCCAAAAAATTTAGAGTGGGAGACTTGGTTTTGAAATGGAATGTAAATAAAGCTAAGCCAGGTAACCATGATAAATTTGATGCTTTCTAAGAGGGACCATTTGAAATTGTTTCAGAGAAACAGTTCAATGCTTTCGAGTTGAAAGATCAAGATGGATTGGTTCTTCCCATCACGGTGAATGCATTTCACCTAAAGTTATATTTCTGTTGAGAAAGCAAAAAAGGAATTATATGTACAGTATAATATAAGTATATTCAGACAATATTTGTAAATATTACCATTTTTTGATCTTAACAAAAAATTTTAGTCGCAGCCAATCAGAAGTCGACATTTTTTTTGAATAGAGATACTAAGGTATAAAGGGAGTTTTGACGAAGTAATGTTCACTTTTAATCTAAGTGTATTTTCCTATGTTCTTTGTCTTTCTCTGAAATATTATTTTTACAACTGCGTTGTTGACTCCGTTTCCCAATGGATGAAGGCCTAGTTCAAAATTTTTACAAGCAAAAAATCCCCCGGAAGGCACCAAGAATGTTAGTCAAAAAGTGACTAACTACAGAAAAATAGCTGATGCACCTTTTTGCATATTTTCCAAGAAGACCGAAGTGGCCCATATGCTAAAGATCAAAGAAAAAGCAAAACACCGCAAGGAGGAAAAAGTATCGCGATATCGCGACATGTTGCATTTTCGCGGTCCAAAGCGAAGAGAAAGAGCAAGGAGGAAAAGGTGTCACGATATCGTGACATGTTGCATTTTCGCGAGCAAAAGCAAAGAGAAAGAGCAAGGAGGAAAAAGTGTCGTGATATCGTGACATGTTGCATTTTCGCGGCTAAGAGCAACAAAAGGGAGCAAGGAGGCAAAAGTGTTGTGATATCGTGACATGTTGCATTTTCATGGCTAAGAGCAACAAAAGAGATCAAGGAGGCAAAAGTGTCGCGATATCGCGAAATGTTGCATTTTCGCGGCTAAGAGCAACAAAAGAGAACAAAGAGGTAGAAGTGTCGCGATATTGCGACATGTTGCCTTTTCACGGCCAAAAGAAAAGAGTCCAAGCGGGAAAGAATGTCACGATTTCGCGACATGTTACATTTTCGCGGCTAAGAGCAACAAAAGAGAAAAAAGAGGCAGAAGTGTCGCGATATCGTGACATGTTGCATTTTTGTGGCCAAAAGAAAAGATTCCAAGCGGGAAATAATGTCGTGATTTCGTGACATGTCGCATTTTTGCGGTTGAAGGCAGCAAAAGAGCAACGCGAAGGAAAGAATGTCGCGATTTCGTGACATGTCTCATTTTCGTGGCTGGAAGTGGCAGAAGAGCAAAGCAAGAGACAAATGTCATGATTTCATGACATGTCTCATTTTCATGGTTGGAAGCAGGAGAAAAGCAAAGCAAGGAAAGAATGTCACGATTTCACGACATGTCTCATTTTCACGGCTGGAAGCGACAGAAGAGCAAAGCAAGAGACGAATGTCACAATTTCATGATATGTCTCATTTTCGTGGTTGGAAGTGGAAGAAAAACAAAGCAAGGAAAGAATGTCGCAATTTCATGACATGTCTCATTTTCACGACTGGAAGCGATAGAAGAGCAAAGCAAGGAAAGAATGTCACGATTTCATGACATGTCTCATTTTCACGGCTGGAGGCGGCAAAAGAGCAAAGCAAGGAAAGAATGTTGCGATTTCGTGACACGCCAGCTGTAAAGGAATAAAATGTATTTTTGGCAATCAAAGGCATGCACTGACACCAAGAAGTGATTTCTGACATGATTATCAAAAATCTAGGATAGAGCAGGCTTGCCAGATGATTGAAAATGTGATAGGCTCATCTAGAATCTAATCTACAGAGAAGATATCTAATTCATAGAAGACTTGTGTATTATTAGAAACTACAGATGATTGCTTGTAAAATAGTAAGATGTACTTAGAAAAAGATACTCTTTTAGGGTATATATAGGGGTGAGCGACTCCAGAAAAAATTTCAGCTCTTAGATGTTTACAAGCTTGATGTACATGTATTGGATTACAAGCAATAAAATATTTCTTCTTTTGGCTTCCGAAACTTCTGTGTGCAAGTGTATGTATCTGGTGTTTTAACTTTTATTCATTCTAAGTTTTATAATGTATCTGCTCTGAAATCTAGACTGTGCGCATATAAATCTTATTTCTAGAGTTGAACATTAAAATATATTTACATGCTTTTAGATGAACATCTAAAAGTCACACTCAGGAATTCGTGTTTTCTATAAAGAAGATATGAAGAAAACTTTGAAAGTAGCAATATGCATCATCAATGTTTGTTGTTGTCCAATATGTACCATGATAAAATTTCTAGCTTAGGCTATATTTCCCTTATATCTTGTTCCTCTTTTCTCTAAAAAACTCAAAGGAACCAGCCTTCTCTGGAGACTAGACAGATGATCTCAAGCAAGATCTGTCTATTCAATGTTGGCAAAGTCTAAGGTGCAACACTATTAATCGAAGGCAGATTTTGTTCCAACAAGGGCTTACCTCACGGTTTTTGAATAATTGAGAATTCAAGGGATTCAAGCTCATTCACCCTTCTTTTCTTTTCAAGGGGTAGGGAAAAAGATTTTATTACTTTTTTCTTTTGCTTTTCTTTTTCTCTTTTTTTTTTTTTTTGTATTTTTGCTTGGAACTGAGATAATGCTGAAATATTGCTGCGATGGTACAAAATGATATTTTTCTTTTTCTCATGATTTTTATTGATTTTATTTTTCTTCCTATACTAGGGATACTTGCTCGGATTGGCTATAGAGCAAGGGATTTTTATTTTGGGCAGGGGTGAGCTTGTCCTTTTGTCAATTCTCAAATATTCTAGACCATGTGCATGATAGGATAGCAGGGGAAACTTTTCGCTCAAGAAACCAATTTTACTATGTAGCATCATATTGAATTTGTAATGAAATCATTTTAATGTGAAGAGATATACTTGGTTCAAGTAAATAACAAGATCAATTCTCTATTCTCAAAACTTTATTTAATTCAACTATGGACTTTGATATAAGAGAGATTAATAATCATACCAAATAAAATCAAGATATTTATTCATGTGAGTGTGAAAGTGCGGGATTCCAAATAAATGCTAATTTATCCAAAATAATTGAAAATATGACTGCAATACTTCAAGAATTGACAGGTACAAAAATAGAATTTTTTTTTGAAGATTTTGATGTTTTTTTATATTTGGGTTTTAATTATGAATTGAAATAATAAATAATATTACTATTTTTGAAATTTTTATATGAATTACTAAAATGAAACAATATGCAAAATAACAATATATACAATGATGAAATGACCAGATTTATGCATAATAGCATTTAAGATGCATAATGTTCATAGGTTATTTAAGATCTTTACCATCTAAGGTAGCTAATCTGTATGCTCTCAATCCAAATTTAGCAGTGATAATATATGGTCCAAGCCAGTTGGGCTCGAATTTACCTTTAAGATATTTAGTTGCATTAGTATTTTTTTTATTTTCTTTTAAGACAAGGTCGCCGATCTCAAAGGATCGATGATGAACTTTCTTGAGGTATGCTCGTTTAAGCTTGTTCTGGTAGGCTCGAAGATGTTCCAAAGCATTTATGTGCTTCTCATCTAGGATTTCTAGCTGACTAAATCTACTAGCACGATATTCATCTCCTACTTTAGTATCTTGAAGTAGTAGATCCAAAGAAGGAACTTCTAATTCAAAGGGAAAAACAGCTTCAGCGCCATAAACCAAAACAAAAGGTGAAGTGCCCGTGGGAGTATGAACGCTAGTTCGATAAGCCCACAAAGCAAGATATAATTGAATGTGCCAATCTCAGCCAGATTTATTGACCAGTCTTTTGAGGAATTTAATTAATGTTTTATTAGATGCTTCTGCTTGGCCATTACCCTAAGGATAATAGGGAGTGTATCAACGATGTTGAATTTTATATTTTTGACATAGTTTCTTTACATATTTATTTTTGAAACAAGTTCCATTATCCGAGATGAGATTTGCAGGAATTTCGAACCTACAAATAATTTGATTGAAAATAAATTTGGAAATTTGGGTTCCAGTGCAAGAGGCTAAGGGCATAGCTTCAATCCACTTCGTGAAATACTCGGTGGCAGTTATGATGAATTTGTGTCCATCAGATGACACAGGATTGATTTTTCCAATAATGTCTAAGCCCCATTTTGAAAAGGGCCAAGGAGATGAAATAGCCTGCAGTTCTTGTGTAGGCGCATGGACAAGGTCAGCATATTTTTGGCACTTGTCGTAATGGTGCACGTAATCATGTGCATCATTCTCCATGGTAGAACAAATATATCCTATCCTATGGAGCTTCTTAGCAATGGCGCTACCACTAAAATATCCCCCACAAGATCCATCGTGGGCTTCACTTAAAGCTGAGCTAGATTCTTCTAGATTCAAACATCTCAGTCGAATACCTTCAAAAGATCTCCTATATAACGTATTGCCAATTATTATGAAGCGACTTGCTCGTCTACGTAATAACCGGTTCTGGTTTCTATTAAAACCTTCAAGGAAGGTCCCATTTTGAAGAAAATTGAATATATCAATGTACCAAAGTTCAGGAGTAGTTTCATTGATTAGAAACACATTCAAAGGTTCTAAGCATGATTTATTTGAAGCGGGTTCCTGGAGTCGATGAATAATGATAGTAGCATATTCATATTCTAACTCAAGGGTAAAAGAGATGCAGCTGCAGCCATAGCATCAGCCACATGATTATTAGTTCTAGGAATAGCTTCCAAGGTAACTTGATCAAATAAATATATTAATTGTAATACATATGTTTTATATGGACGTAATTTATCATCTCTGGTATGATAAAAATCATTAATTTGATTTATAACAATTTGAGAATCACCAAAAACTAATAGATTTTTAATTTTTAGTGCCAAGGCAGCTCGTAAGCCAAGGATTAGAGCTTCATAGTCAGCAGTGTTATTAGTACAAGAAAACATTAATTTAAAGGACAGAGGTATAAGATGTTTCTATGGAGATATTAAAATAATACTTGCACCAGCCACACTCATGCATCAGGCTCCATCAAAGTATAAGGACCATTGCTCTGGATGGTCTGCATCTAGTTTAAGGCATTCGTCAGGAAACTTAATGATGAGGGGATGGGTAGACTCTAAGGGTGCAACAACTAATTGATCTGCTATGATTTGACCCTTAACAAAATTCTGTCCTATAAACATGATTTCAAAATTGCTTAGAGCAAGAACCCACTTTGTTGTGCGACCAGATAAATAAGGTCGACTTATGAGATACCACAAAGGATCAGATTTAGCAATAACATACATTTTCTGACTGAGCATATAGTGGCGTAGTTTTTGTGTAGAAAATACGACTGCTAGACATAACTTTTCTACTGCTGTGTAGCGGGTTTCATAACTGATAAATGTTTTACTGATATAATAATTAACACGTTCTCTTTTCTCATCATCTAGTTGAGCTAACATAGCTCCTAAGGCAAAATCTGAAGCAAAAATATACAAGATAAATAGGCGATCAGGTCTAGATGGCAAAAGCACAGGCGGGTTAAGAAGATATTGTTTAAGGAGTTCAAATGCTTCCTGACATTCGTTGTCCCAATGGAAAGAGACATCCTTCTTAAGAAGCTTAAGAAAGGGTCCAATTTTATCCGCCAACTTATCGATGAAGCGATGGATAGCTTGAAGCTTACCTTGTAAACTCTGTAATTTAGATATATTTGTGGGCACGGGCATATCAGTGATAGCCACAATCTTGAGAGGGTCAATTTCGATGCCACGTAAAGAAACTATAACCCCTAATAATTTACCAGACTTAACTTCGAATATACATTCGTCTGGATTCAATCGGATAAGATATTCCCTTAACCGATCAAATACTTTCCTAAAGTCATCTAAATGGTCATCTTCATTAATAGAACGAGCTATAATTTTGTCTACATAATCATGTAGTATATCATGCATCATATCATGAAAGATATAATTCATGGTGCGTTGATAGGTTGCACCTGCATTCTTCAAACCAAATGGCATCACTTTCCAATAAAAGGTCCCCCAAGGGGTAATAAAGGTTGTTTTAGCCTGATCTTTAGGAGCTATCCTGATCTGATTATAACCATAAAATCCATCCATTAAGGATATCATTCCACTCCCAACAGTAAAATCAATGATCTGATCCATATTGGGAAGAGGAAAATCGTCTTTAGGGCATGCAGCATTAATATCTCTAAAGTCTGTGCAAACGCTAACTTTGGTAGCTTCTTTCTTAGTTATTGGAACTACATTCGAAATCCATTCAACATAATCAATGGATTGTATAAAAATAACATTTAAGAGTTTTTCTAACTCCCCTTTGACTAGTAAGGCCACTTTAGGATGCATTTTTCTAAGTTTCTATTTAACAGGTTTAGCATCCGGATGGACTACTAGGTGATGCATAACTATAGAAGGGTCTAAACCTGGCATATCTTCATATGTCCAAGCAAATACATCTTCATATTCTTTAAGAAATGCAATGTATTTATCCTATTTTTCTTGACTCAATTCTGATTCAATGTTGATTATGTGAGGGTTATCCTCAGTTCCAATGTTAATTTTTATGACATTTTCTACTTCCATGTGTAGATCTTTCTCAAAATTAGGTGGGGCAGGTGAAACGCCCAATTCTTATAATTCTGCCAAGGTTAGCTTGGATAATTCATCTTGAGGAGTCGTGGCCTCAAGATGGACTATACTAGGTATAGAGCCATCAAAATAAAATTCATTATGTAATAATTCCTCAACGGAGATATCATGGAAGATATCTTCCTCCAACTCATCGTCGGATTCAGCGATCATCTTAGGGTAAGCTAAAGATAGCATATTACATGTAAATAGCTTATTCGTTAAACACAAAGCATTGTGCTCATCCAAATAATCTTGATAACATATGAGATGGTCATCATCCTCAAACAGGAAGGGTTGACCCTTACTAGGAAATAGGCCCACACCACATCGAGCGGGCCACGGTTCTACTCCAAAATGTTCTTTCATACCATTTTGGAAAGGTCCTAAACATTTCCCTTTATATCCCAATTTAAGCATTATAGATTTGGCTTTAATATACTCATTAGTAAAATAACATCGAGCATATCCATCATAATGAGTCTTGATGTTTCTGGGTATTCTACCAAAGTCATATCCCTTATAAATAAAAGCACAACTCCCGATTTGGTAAATACTTCCCATAGGCTGTGGGAGGCCCAAGGTATGAGGAGATGGTGGAAAATTATTTAAAATAAGGGAATATTGCATAGAAGCATTCATTTTCTTTGATATAAGAATTTTAGATAAATCGGGTAAGAGCTCGTCAGTAAGAGCATAAGAGGTAGAAGGAATATTTCCTACATATTCTGATGCGAAAACCATGCCTTTGGTGGATGTAGATGTTGTAGAGATGTTTATGGATAGGCCTATTATAGGTATATAAGTTATAGGAGTAGAACAAGAGGCATCAATTGTGGTATTAGGATCTTTCTGAGGTCCTAATGTGGTTTGTTTAGAGGATGGTTGAGCTGTATGTAGGGGTGGAACTGATGGAGAAGAAGTAGATGACGTTGTGGGTGTGTGTTTCACATGTTTATATGGGTAATGAGAATTAGGATGTGTGGATGACATAGCAGGGCAAAATTGAACTCCAACAGGTTCTGCCAAAGCACACATATCAAAGGGTCTAGGATCACCATGAATGGTAACCAAATGATTCTTAAATTCAAATTTAACACATTGATGTAAAGTTGAGGGAATGGCTCACATTGCGTTGATCCAAGGGCGACCCAAGAGTATATTGTATGATGCAAGGCAATGTACAATAAACACGATCGTATCCAAGGTTCTCGGACCAACCTGCAATGGGATGGTAATAACTCCACACGTTTCTTGTGTTTTGTCATTGAAGGCTTTTATGATCATATCAGTTCTTTTCATTTCATCACTTCTAAACCCAAATCTTTGGTAGAAGTAAAAAGTGTAGATGTTTAAAGATGAACCATTATCAATCAAGACTCGTTTAACTGCTACATCTCCAATTAATATAGTAATATATAAGGGGTTATCCTTATGTAAACTATGTTGCGGTATGTCTCTATCCCAAAATTCAATACAATCAACTTCACGAGTTATCATAGTATTAGCCATGGCTTCAGGTTGAATGTCTTGTGGTACCATCATCTGGCTTAATGTGAGCATTAATTCATCTCTATGTGTAGGAGAAGATCTTAAAAGGTCCAAAAGAGAAATTCTAGCTGTAATATTTGATAATTGTTCATTAATATTATAAGGAGGTTTAGGTTGGACATTAGGTGCATGATTACCTTTATTATGAACTTTCAAAACAAATGGAGTTGATCCATCATTCTGCATTTGATCTTGTTGAGAGTTTTGAGCCTGTTGTCTAGTAACAGCTTCGATGGTACCACAATATTATTCTGCGGATGATGAATGGGTCTTGGTTTAGCATTTATGGCTTGCTCATTAGAAAGTAATTTGTGAGAGGATGGTCTAGTAGTGACTCTTCTTGGAAATGGTTCTTCCGAAACCATAGAACTTGTGATAGGGTGAATAGTATCTGATTCATCTTTAGAACTATTCGATTGATTTGATGTGATTTCCATATCACTCTCAGTATCATATTATGTATCACTAAGATCAAATATCTGCATATTATAGAGTCCTTGTTGTAACCACAGATAAAGTTGTGTCAAATATTTCCAAATAATGAACAGGTAAATGCCCACTAATAGTCCCTACATATCGAGTAGGAGGGGGAACATTATGATGTTCAATTTGATTAGCCACTTCCTTGCCATGTTTTGGTAAAGGATGTTGAAATATGTCCAATGAATGATTGGCATTCTGATTCTGGTTTTTGGGGATGTTATTTTGAGCATTATTAGGAGGATTTTGCTTAGGTTGAAAGGCTTGTACCTTCACTCATTGTTATCAATCAAGTCCTATATTTTATGTTTTAATATTTTACAAGAGTTGGTAGTGTGTCCAGGTCCTCTATGGAAGTCACAATGTAAATCTGCTCTGAATCCGAGTATAGTTGGATCAGGTTCCCAGATATTTGGTAATTGAATCAAGCCTCATTCTAATAACTATGGGAGAATAGTTGATAAAGGTTGATTTAACCTAGTAAATTTTCAAGGAGGTTTATTAGGAGGTTTCAGTATAAACTTCTATGTTGTCTTCACAGCATTAACATTAGCGATATTTTTGCTATCGGTGACTCCATCACCCACAACTTGTTTATTCTTATATTGATTTCTGGATGTTTTCTCATCATCTTTCTTTTTAAGCTGTCCTCTCCTAATGAGAGCATCTTCCAATCTTCAGGCTAAGTCTATAGCCTGATCGAAGGTGGTCAAGGTATCAGTTGATAACTCGTAGGATAGTTGGTCTTGTAAATTATTAATAAAGATGTCCAACATCTCCTTATAAGGTAACACAAAGTGCAATTTTCCTATCAACTATCTCAACCTAGCTAGGAAATTAGCAAAACATTCATCTTTGTCTTGTTTTAAGTTGTACAAGTCTTTAATGGTCACATGCCTTTCGATGTAGGCACTAAATTGATGAACAAAAAACTCGACTGTTTCTTCGAAATTCCTCAAATAATTAGTGGGTAATTGATAATACCACTCTAATGCCATTCCTCCTAAACTTTTCAGGAACATTTTTAGCAATAATAAGTCATCATGTGATATATCATGACATGTTATCCTAAACATACGAATATGCTCTATGGGATATTCTGTTGCTTTATATATGGGCAAGATAGGAATAGAAAAATGTTTAGGATATGGTTGTGCTATGACTATAGGATCTAAATGCTGACTACACATCTCTCGATAATTGTATGAGGGACGGTAGGGATCTATCTGGTCCATGCGGGAAACTAACTGTTTCACCACGGCTTCAAGATTGCTAGTTTGTCCACCATATTGGTTCGGTGGGACATAGGCATGGGATTTATGGGTGTATGATGGTGTAACATAAGGATTAGATGCTATATTTCTATTATGCAAAGCGTTGGTAGGAAGAGTATTATGAAGAGGATTTGTAATAGTATTATGTTGTATCCCAGATTTTTGGTAATTGGTGTTTGGTTTTGTTTTGGGTTTTTGCTGATTTGAAGTATGTTGATCAATAGATTGGAAAAATAGAGCAGTAAATGATGGTTTCTTTTGTGTAGGAATAACCCTAGGCTTGCTAATAGGCACTTTAGATGGTTGGGTAACCTATTGTTGTTGCATGTTCTAGATCGCAGCTACTATATCCAAATTGGATGGTCCAGATTGATCACTCTCTTGTTCAATAAAGGACAATGGATTAGTGCGTGTGTGAAATACGTCTTCAAGAGTTTCTTGAGTGTCACTAATTCGATCCTTGTCCATATGGACTACTCTATTAAAAACACTGATATTTGTATTAATGAACTTCCAAAATTTTTCCATGTTTTCAAAAGTGATAGCTCCCCCTGGAGACATTTTAGGGGATGAGGATCCTTCCTCTCTATTAGTTTCTTCTTGTTCATTTGCTACAGCAAGCTCTTCTTCTTACTGGTCTAGGATTTCTTCTTCCTGAACTTGGTCCTCAGGAGGGACATTTTGGTCAATTAATGGTCTTCCTAACCAATCTTCTTCTTCTTCGGTTTGTTTTCCATTCCTAAGTCTAGGCATTGTGCTACACTTAGGTTTTAGCAAATATATATACTTGTATATATATATGCGATAGGGTTGAGAGGTATATATTTTAACTATATACCTACTATAATACTTAAAAGGGAAATGTTTTTGTTTTTTGTTTATATGTTTTTTTTTTGTATTATTATTTCACAAGTATAAAAATAACAAACAACATGCTAGTTGCAAGAAATAACAATAATAAAAAGAATAACTTAGTTTTCTATAAATAGTTTATGGATATTGTTGATAGGATCAAGTTCATCAGGAGTCATGAAATGCTCCTCTTCAAATTGGAATTGAATTTTCAAGAATTTGACAAAGTGTGCTATAGTAATATGATCTGTTTCGGACTCTGACCTATAGAAATAAAGTTCATGGTAATACTCTCAATATAACACAGCTCTAGGAACTCTATTCCATCTCTTTCTATCCGTAAGAACGACTTCTTAATCCTCTATACGAGATAGAAACTTATGTACTACAATTGCATTCTCAAGGTATTCCTCAAATGTGTACAATTCTAAAGACACAAGTGCTCTTTTATCTGCTAACCACCTATGGCAAGCTCTCTGAAGTTCATGATACAAGGTTACCTGATAAGGATCCAGGATTATATCTAGGACAAACCTCTTAATTTGTCTAAGTTCTACAGATATGGATTCAATGATACCCAATCTCCTATCAAGTTCATACCACAAAGGTTGGACTCTATTTGTTTGAGGTACTCTAAGAACAGACATAATCTCTATGGCTATTACTTTATTTTCAACATTTATGGTGACAGCTCGTCTTTTATTATAATCTACCATCTAAATCTGATATGCAATTTTAACAATTTTCTAATGATTCTAGATGTTCTTAATAATGCATTTATATTTATATTTTTTGTTTTCAAAAGGCTTTTAGTTTCACGTTGGGTTTGCCAAAATGTACTAATGCAAATTTTTTGCACCCTTACCTTCAAGCTATAGGATCCATGCCCGTAAGGGGGATGCGAGAAGGATGGGACAATACCTCGGACTGAGAGGCCCTTTGAAGGTCATGCCTCTCGGGGGAGGGGTATAAGGGTGAATTTTCGACGGAAGGTGGGGTTCACCAGGAAACTTTGAGTGGCAGTTTCCATGCCTAGGTTGAGAATGGGTTTGATGTGTTTATTTGATACTCAATCATTCATATTCCTAGGTTGGCCAAAATTAATCCAAGCTATTCTATTTGAAAATGCCAATTTATATGAATACAGAAAGCATGAATGAATCCTAAATACCAAGAAGATGTTAAATGAGAAAGAATGCACCTGATTTCGGATGTCTGATGAAGATTTTGAAGCTTGTAGGAGTCCAGATCATCCCGAATATGATAGGATCATCTACAATTATACAGAATCATCCCAGATCACAGGCGATCATCTAAGATTAGACAAGATCATCGTCGATCTGATGAATTTGTCAGAAACCCACAATCACAGAAATAGACACCAAAAATTGAAATGCAACTGCAAGAGTAATGCAAAATGATAGAAATGAGAATATAAATGCTTAAATGATAATTATAGATAGCAGATTAAAGGAAATACATTTTTTTAATAACTTATTTTAACTTTATCATGCATTTATGCTAAATGAGGTGATCTTTAGGATGCAGAATAAAAATAATCAAGCTAATGCATAATAAAATGAGGAAGGAAGATGAAAAATGCAAACTCAGGGCTCTGATTGCCCCCAATATGAACTGTAGTCGAGATCACATCCAATAGTACGAGATCATCACCGATCTTCGACAGGATCATCCGAAATCATGTGGAATCACCTGCGACGATCTGAGCTTCCTCGAGCTGAAGAACAGTGAAAACCTGTAATGAAAACTTAAAACTATGAGTGCAAACAATAGTAGATAGGACATCGTAACACAACAAAGCTAAATGGTAGGAAAAATCAACTAGGGAGAGAGTCAGGAGGAGATCCAAGGGGATAAACTAAGAAAATCCCAATTTATATAGAATTAGGGGGAGGTTAGGAGGTTGGGGATCATCCCAATCTAGGAGATCTCCAACGGAGGAATATCCAACTACGCAAACATACTTCTACCCAAGTTGGAGAGGCTGTTGAAATAGAAGCTAATTATGAAAATTTAGTTTTGGGACGAAATCGTCTGAACGTTCTGTTCCAGATGAATTCGTCCGATCTGGGACAATTTCGTCTGATCGATGACGATATCATCCAACGGTCAAAAAAACTCCTAAAAATGGTGCAAAAAATAGGGGGCACGGTTAACGGGTGGTTTCGGGGTTAAAATTCAAATTTTATCTTTTTACTAAGGGTTTAACTATTGCAATTTTAGGGTTAATTTACAATATTTCCATAATTTCTTGTCAGCCTAATTTGTTACAAGTTGTGCAACTTTATTTATCAATTTTTGAATGTTATTTCCATTTCAGAAAGTGACATTATTTTTTGCAATTTCATAAAGTTTTATTATTTACCAGTTTGAATGTTAATGTTGCAATTTCAATTTAGTAATTCCCTATTAATTAAATTCTGCTATTTTCAGCTTTGCAATAGTTTACTTTTATTTTTCTACAATAGTGTGAATTTCAATTCTACAAGGATAATTAGGAGTTTAGTTTTAGTTTTTAGGAGTAAGAAAGGAGACCCCAAACACCCCAATCTCTAACTGTTCCATGAATAAATCCATGATCTAAATGAACTAAAATTTAGTTTTTTAAACCTTGCTTTCGTATATAGCCTTGGACACCGCCCTGGATTGACACATAATGATTAGATGATGAAGATTTGATGACACTCATCATTTTTGGCACCATTGTCGGGGAAACTTAGGTGTTGTTAGGAGAGGTCTAGCAGTCCAAAAAATGTCCTATTTCAGGAAACAATTTTTAGAAACCTGAGGTTTAGTTTATTTAGTAAATAGGCATGAATGCATAGGCCAAGAGATGAAAGAGGAAGGTTTATCAGAACTGGATCTTTTCCACCAAGGCGTTCTTCATGATCAGGTGAAGATCTACCTATGTATGAACTTCCTGAAAGACTTAAAATAGAATCATCTTCTTCATCAACTGAAATTGCAAGATCTTTGCAAGAAGAGCTCTTAGAGGCACTTTCTTCTAGACACACCCATAGGGCTGATCCATCTGAACTTGTTGAAAAAATTAAAATTGAAGAAGCACCTATGGCAAAACAAGGAGAACGTGATAGGGACAATATTGGTCATGATGTTGACAATCCTCCTATTAGAACTTTTGAATACCCTATTCATCTGAATCCTACTCATAATGCTCTTATGAAAATAATTTCACCCTTAGTATTTCTAATCTTTAGGGGAGTTGTTTCTAAATATCCTAATCAATTTCTATTTGAACTCAAGGTCCTGTGTCAGACTTATGACTATGTCAATGATAACCAGAAACTGAAGTTATTTCCCTCTACACTCAAAGATGTAGCCTTACGGTGGTTTATGAGCCTTGAACCATATTCAATCCACACTTGGGATAAAATGGAAACTACATTTTTGGATAAGTATCAGGAGTATTGTAGAGTGAGAAATAGGAAGGATGAGTTATTTCAGATAAGAGAATAAGAGGATGAAAACTTAGAGGATTATCTTGATAGATTTACCTTTATCCAAAAGAGATGTGGTCCTGTGGAAATTGACTTATTAAAAACTATATTTCTGATAGGTTTGAAGGATGATTCTAGAGAAGTATTAGACGTAATGGGAAAAGGAGATATAAACCAACTTGATATTAATGATATTGTAGAGTTGTGCAGAAATTATTCCCGCACTAGGCAAAGAAGAAGGAAAAGGAATCCTGGTAATACTGATATAAAATATTTTATGGAGGAAATGGCTAATATGAAAACTGATATACTTGTTCAACTAAATACTGCTTTAGGATAAAGGAATACAAGAGCCAATTCTTCACCACCCGTGTCCATCTATTGTTCTATGTGCAAAAATAAGCATGCTATGCAAGATTGTCCTTTGGATAAGACTTCAATTTTAGCAATTTGTGGCATTTTATCAAAGGAGCATAAAACTGATAAATGTCACCTTTTGCCCCATCTTCAGAGTGTTTTAGAAACCCAAGTTGAAGAACTTCATTCTATTGGGCAAAGGCTAGGAGGCAACTTCATACAAAACCAAAATGCCCCTCACTTTTCTTCAAATTGGGGACAAAATCCTTGGAATATGCCATGGGCGTATACCGAACCTCCTCCTCAAACTTGGAGTCAATCTTGGGCAGCCCATCAAGATTGGTCACATTCTGGTTGGAATCAACCATGGCATCTAGTTAATCCATCTTGGGTACCAAATAAGTCAGGGCAAATATGGGGCCACAATACCCATCCTATCAAGGACAGCAAAGGTATCAATCACCAAATCAACACTTCTTGCTAGCCCCTAATAAATTTTTTTAGGGAAGAGTTCAACCACAACAAACACAGCCAATTAGGCAACCTCCACTTCCAGCTCAGCCTATGGCTAACCCCAATAACAACAAACAAGCAGCCCTATTTATGGAGCTGAGTCTAAAGAGACTATTGTAGTCCATGTCCTTGACTGTAGTAACATCCAGTTACATTTAGGGAAAGTTTTACCTGAATCTGCACCACCCACTATTGAATAAACTGATGGAAAGCAAGAATTTTCAAGTCCAAAAAAACCACAAATAGAGCAAAAATAATAAAAAATAAAAAGTTTACAAGGAAAAATTGAACCTACATCGGTAGACCTACCGTATCCTGAAATGTTTGACCACACTATCACTGCTCCTGAATAAGAATTAATCACATAATTGAGGAAAATTTCTATCTCACTCCCTTTATTGTAGGCAATAAAGGATGTACCTCTTATTAGGAAACCTGGTAGGAAGAAGAAAGCCTTTCCTAAGACTGTACAAGTAGAAGGTAAGTTGGTTGACCTACTTTTTGGAAAACTAGTACCCCCTAAATATGGTGATCCACGGAGTCTAGTAGTTACAATTACTATTGGGTTAGTTCAAATTCCAATTGTACTTATCGATTTAGGAGTTGCAATTAATGTGATGACTAAGGAAACCATGCATAAATTGTAGCTCAATAACCTTAGTCCTACTACCATAGTTTTGGAAATGGTAGATAGGTCAATGGCTAAACCAAAAAGAATTCTGGAGGATGTTGCCATTGAAGTGTCTTATTGGGAATACCTTGTAGATTTCTTAGTGTTGCAGCCTAGAAACTTAGCTAATGGCTATCCTATTATTCTAGGATGACCTTGGCTTGCCATTATAGCTGCATTTATAGACTACAGGTTGGGTGAGATGACCATTTCAAATGGTGTAGACCTGAAAAATATTTCCTTGTATGCGCCAGCCCAACCTTCAGCCAAATTTTTTGGATAGATATGGTATCCTGAGTCTGATGAAGAACAGGAAACTATTGTCACCTTGGCCACCATTGTAGTAAAAGAACATATTGAAGAACTTAATTCACCAGAAAGAGAAATCTTTGAACATGAAACAATTTTGGTGAAAAACATTGCAATAAGAAGGCCTTAGGGATGATCAAATTTGTGTCCATCGTTTGTTATGGAAATATGAAGAAAAAACTGCTAAACATCTGTCATCTATTCCACTATAAGATAGCTCCTTCACATTGCCACATGGATGACATCATCATCTTCTGACTTCTTTCATCTGTCCTATGCAAATGATCCCATCAGGTATCACATTTATACTAGAATCAAGAGTATTTCATACTATGCAACCACATAATTATCCCTTAAATGCTTTAATCAATAAATATGAGGCTATCAACTCTGTTTATCTAGGGATTAAGTAGATTGAGATACAACCAAGAAAATTTTTGAACATTAATAGTTGGTTGACTAATGAGCAAGAAGCCAAATTATTTGTTGTTTTATAGAGACATGTTCAAGATTTTTCTTGGAGTTATAAGGACATGACTGGCATTCACCCTGATGTGTGTATGCATAGGATATACACTGAAGATGTCAAACCAGTAAGACAACCACAAAGGCGTTTGAATCCTGCTCTAAAGGATATTGTTAAGGAAGAAATCAAAAAACTATTGGATGTAGGATTCATTTATCCAATTTCAAATAGTAGATGGGTTTCACCATTGGTCATTGTTCCAAAGAAAAATGGGAATATGAGAGTATGTGTGGATTACAGGGAATTGAATAAGGTTACACATAAAGATCACTTTCCATTACCATTTACAGACCAAGTGTTGGACACCCTTGCTGGTAAGATTTTTTTCTATTTTCTTGATGGATTTAGTGGTTATAATCAAATACAAGTTGCACCTAAAGACCAAGAGAAAACTACTTTCACATGTCCTTGGGGAAACTTTGCTTATAAGGTTCTACCCTTCGGTTTGTGCAATGCATCGACAATATTTCAGAGAGTTTTTTTTGCTATATTTTTTGATCTAACAAATGAAAGTATAGAGATTTATATGGATGACTTCACAGTGTTTGGAGATACATTTGAATATACTTTAGAACAACTTCAAAAAGTTTTAATATGCTGTGAAACATATCATTTGTCTCTGAATCCTAATAAATATTTCTTGATGATGGAAGAAGGAATTGTTCTTGGACATCATATTTTTGCTTATGGAATTAAAGTTGATCCTAAAAAGGTAGAGGTCATCAAGAACCTTCCTCCTCCAAAAACTAAAATTGATGTCCGTAATTTCTTAGGACATATTGGCTTTTATCGTAGATTTATTGCTAATTTTAGTACCATTGCTAATCCAATGTTCGCATTGTTAACAAAGGATTCTAAATTTGTTTGGTCTACTGGGTGTCAACAGTCCTTTGAAGTTTTAAAGGAAAATTTAACAACTCCACCTGTATTGAGAGGTCCTAATTGGGAGTTACCCTTCCATATTCAAACTGATGCTTCCAATACTGCTATTGGAGCTGCATTAGGGCATATTGAAGATGGAAAACACTATGCCATATACTACATTAGTAAAAATTTGACTGGAGCTGAAAAGAATTATACCACAACCGAGAAGGAATTTTTAGCTGTGGTGTATGCTATTAATAAATTTCAACACTATATCATAGGATATCCCATATTCATCCACACAGACCATGCTGCTATAAAGTATTTGATGAATAAACCCTTTGTTAGTGCATGAATTATTCGTTGGTTAATAATATTGCAGGAATTTGATATTACTATAGTCAATAAACCAGGGAAGTCTAATGTAGTGGTAGATATCTTTTCAAGATTGTCAAATGTAGATACGGAGGAATTGGTTGAGGATGCATTTCCTGATGATAAATTTTTTTCTATTTTTGTACAATCTCCATGGTTTGCAGATATAGCTAATTATTTAGCTATAGGGAAGATTCCTCTTCACTTTACTCCTAAACAAAATAAACAGTTGATCAAGCAAAGTTCTTATTTTGAATGGATAGGAGGTTTATTGTTTAAATGTAGTCTTGACCATGTTTTGCATAGGTGTGTTCGCAAGGATGAGGTATATGAAATCCTACGATTATGTCATGATGAACCATCAAGAGGGAATTATTCAGTGAAAAGTATCATTCGAAAGATTTTGGGTACTGGTTACTACTGGTCATCCTTGCACAAATATGTCAAAAGGTATGTCAGAAGTTGTGATGAATGCCAAAGGATGGGTAAACCTACTTTTACTAGTGAAATGCATTTACAACCTCAATTAGGTACAGAACCATTTGAAAGGTGGGGGCTAGATTTTGTAGGACCCATTGATCCACCTTCCTAAGGGAAAGTGCATATCTTGGTATGTATTGATTATGTAACCAAGTGGGTAGAATCCCATGCTTTTAAGCATGCCCGAGAAGAGAAAGTTGTTGATTTCCTGTATTCACAAATATTTCTATGATTTGGAGCCCCACATTCTATCACCACTGATCAGGGACCTCAGTTTACCTCAAAATTTGTTGAAGCCTTTACAAAGCTATATGAAATCAAACACCAAAAATCCTCACCTTACCATCCGCAAGCCAATGGCCAAGTTGAAGTGACAAATAGGGAATTAGAGAGGATATTAACCAAAATTGTAGCAGCCCATAGGAGGAATTGGGTGGAGAAGTTACTTGAAGCAATTTGGGTTTATAACACCACTTGGAAATCCACTACTGGATTTACTCCCTATGAATTGGTTTATGGCAAAAAGCCTCTTTTGCCTATTGATTTTGAATTACTAACTCTTTGAACTACTTTAGAAGTTGGTATTGATTTGTCACAGGCACAGACAAACCAGATTCTGTAGCTCAATGCATTGGATAAGCTATAGAGGGATGCATTACACCAGACTAAGCTGATCCAAGTATAGCAAAAATTATGGCATGATAGTCACATTCAATAAAGGAAGTTTCAGCAGACGACTAGGCTTTGTTGTTTGACTCACGTTATGAATACTATCCTAGAAAATTGTAGACTATGTGGCTTGGACCATATCAGATTGGGGAAGTGTTTGCAAATGGAGTTGTACGCCTTTAATCAATAGATGATTCAAGAAGGAAAATCGTGGTTAACGGTCATCATCTTCGGATATATCACAAACCATTAACCAAGGAGGAGTTTCTCAAGCAAGTAGAAAACTTGGATGTATCAGTATTGGAAGAAACCACTTCTTCCAAGATGGACTCAATCAAGTGACATGAACCAAAATATATAAAAAAAATAAAAAAATATATAAAATAATAATAATAATTCAGAATGTGAAAACCTCTTTGAGGCACATTTGAATTGGGCTTACATGAAAATCGGTTTTTCCAGCATGTTTGCCTCACGAACCCGCCACCATTCCATTCATTCTCACCATTGTTTCACTATTTACCATTCCATTCATTTTCACCATTGTTTCACTATTTACCATTCCATTCATTCTCACCTTTGTTTCACTTATTTTCAGATTGCACCTATCTTAGTCAGTAGAGCAGCCAACAGAGAATCAACAGAAACAACCACTGTACAATTGTAGATAAATGGTTATATCAAGTATGTGCCTTTCTCATTTTAGAACATTTTTTATATCAAGTATGTAGTGCATAATATCCTTAGTTAGTATATGAGGCATACATAAGGTTATTTAAAAAAAAAAAAGTTATCCATCTAGTCAATGGAAGTTGTGAAAATAGCAAGAAATTTTTTACCTTCAAATGCTTCAGCATGATAATGCTCTGGAATAAGATTTATGTTCAGCTTCGAAATTATGGAAGCTCTGGAATGAAAAACTATTGTTTTAACAAAAGCGGCTTTAGCATAAAAAGGGGTGTGCTTCGGAATAAAAATTGTTCAAACCTCGAAGAAAAAACTTCGAAATGAATAAAGATAAAAATGAAATGACATGTGGCATCATAATCCAATTCCTATTGTTTGAAGTAAGGAAAAATTATGGCACAAATTTTAAGACGCGGGTTTCCAACACAACGATGGGAATGGAGGTGTTGGGAATCATTGCACATTTTGTGATAAGCAAAAATCTTCGACACACTTCACAAGGACTTTGGGAAAAAGGAAAGCTCTATACGTGGTACATGACGTGGCCAACAGATGATTGCTACGTCAATGCATCATAATAATTTAATCAAATGCATCGGATCACGTTCCCTCAAAGAAATAGAAATCTGCCATGTGATATGTAAAAGGGAAATTTAATTTTTCAAACACTTCAACACGTTTCGAAGCATTTTTTTGGCACTGTAAAATTTTAATTATGTAGCCCAGAAGCCATTTTTGCCCTGCAATTACAAAGAATTTGATCCAGAATCAGGCACAATGTTGTTTTTTTGGCACTAAGAAGAGATAGAACACAAAAAAATAAATATGGGGGGTAAGAAGAATCAGATTGAGCCAAAAAATGTAGATTGCCTATAGGGAGATCATGAATCACTGCGTATCTTCACGGAGGAAGGGTTTATGCCTTTTCTACAAAAATTCAATGGACACTTTGAAGGGTTGGCATCCAAATTCTCCTAAAAGTTTAGAAACAACCAAGTCCATATTAGCGGCTTGACCATCCAGGTAACTCCAAAATTCTTAGTTCTATTACTGAAATACCTTTGCAAGGGGTCCAAATTGTAAAAACTGGAAAGAATGCCCTGGTAGAAATTGTCAATCAATTTAGAGAAGAAGGGGACAGGCCAATTGAATTTTTAATGAGCAAAAATGTTTGTAAAGGGGTTAAACGGTCTAGTCTACCACCTCCCTGGAATGAAGTAGTTGTGTGGGTTATTAGGTTTTTAACCTGTGATGGAAAATTTCCTATTCTATCTGGGCATCATATCAGAATTTTGAATCATCTATGGCATGGTCATTCAAACCCGAAGGTCAATATAAATCTGCCCTTATATCTTCATCAAGAATTTAGCAATATGGCTAGAAAATACCAAAAAGGAAGGGGCACTCCCAAACACCATGGGCTCATCAATATCATCTGCAATAATCACTTTAGAGGAAACCCTAGGAGTTTTGAATGATTCTTTTCTGCCTGGAATGAATTAGAGAGTGAAAGCCCTGAATCTGAAGGAGAGGCAAAAGGTGAATCTGAAGATGAAGTAGAAATTACAAGATCTGAACCTGAAATTAAAATTGAATCCTCTGACAAGGGAATCCCCTCCTCACCACAAGGACCTCCATCCTCTAGGACTAGGAAACAAAGGAAAAAATGGTCCAAGTTTGGTCCCATGGGAAAAAGAAGGAAAGTTACATTTTCTGAGAATGTAACTATTAAAGGTCCAACACAACCTGTCAAGCAGTCTAGTAGTTCAAGTAAAGAAAGGCAAATAGGGAAATAAAGGCCTAAAGCAGGTTCTGCTCCAGAATCATCAGAATTTGTTTTGGAGTTACCTACAAAGGTTAAACAAGCTCTTGTGGGGTTACGAAAGTCTTCCAGACTTCAAAAACAAAAAGTAACAGAATAAATAGATGAAGAAGCTACACCACTATTTTAGTAGTTAAATACAGAGCAGGGGTAGGAAGTTCTTGTAGAATAATTTACAGAAGAGAGATCAAAGGAAGTATATATGGATATAGAAGAATTGGAGGTAGAGACAATAGTCACAGATACAAAAATACCTACAGACTCACTTGTTGACTATTCAGACTCTGAAGATTCTAATTCTGGAAAAGAATAACATGTTGTTAAAAGTGTCATTAAGATACAAATGGGTTGTATTGAACAACATGAAGCCTCTCACATAGAGAAATATAAGCTTATTGCTAATTTGTAGGAAGAGGTGAATAAACTGAGGGCTCGGTTATCCACTCTGGAGAAACAGTCTATAGAAACTGGTTCTGGGGATGAATTGGCTAGAATTTTGTTAGAATTAGCAAAAGATCATAGATAATTGGCCTTACCTGAGGAAGAATAACCCATTAGAGGAGTGGAAATAGAAGAAACAACAACCCAAATTTTCCAACAGTATGTTAGCATGACATATTTAGAAGCCTCTGGAGAACATTCTAAAAATTCATAGCAAGGGGCACGAATAATACAAGCATCTGAGGAGGCCAATGAACAGGAGGAAGTGTAAGAACAGTTAATATAAAATCTCCTCAACTATCTGTTGAATTAATTATAGCTGAATCACCTCAAGTTGAAACAACAAAAATTGGAATGCAAGTATATCTATTCACTGTTAACACATCAGAAGTTGGTATACAAGTGGACTTGCCTCCAAAAATACAATCAGTTATAAGTACCCCACAAATAGTTACAATAACAAAATATTATGAGGACATAGCACATTGGATGTTGCAGTGTCAATAGATGGAGGCACAAATTTTACCCTTAAAACATTTGAAGCAGAAGCTAGAAGCCTAAACTACAGATATAACTAAGTTACAAGAACAAATACAAGATATGTGCCAAATTGCAAAGTACTTAGTTCAGTGCAGAAGGCCTGCAAGGTTTTATACTCTAATCTTAAAGGAAAAATACCTCTGTTGACAACTAATGAGAATTGTTTCCAAAATTCCATATAAACTGGACACTACTGAAGAATTTGTGGAAACATATTTGCATAGTCCATAGAAACAGAGGAATCTGCTTTGTGAACTATTTTTGCATAACTTCATCTTACCTAAAAATGGAACCTTCTTGCCACACATATTTACAAGAGATATTCAGCTGAGAACCTTTATATCTTTAGTACAAAATCAGATTTATTAGGAGGAGGAGAAAAAGTCAAGCAAGGAAATGGAGTTAATAGTTGAGTTACTGATCAGAAGAATCCATACTAATTACAAGGAGTCCATCAATCAACATTTTACTATGATGAGAGAACAAAAAATCAGAGAAGTATATAAGAGCAATCTTATTGATTGTATTAAGAATTTTCAGGTCTTCTGTAATCAACATTTTGGTAATGCTCTCTCAACTTGTAAAAGCAAGTGGGAGAATTATCAATATCACTTCAGAAGAGGGAACCTATATCACCTAAAAATTTATTATGGTCTAGAAGGAGAGAAGAAGGTATAGTATAGGTTATCCACAAGCTGCAGGATCACTGGGTAGGTTTGAGGTATAGGCTGCCAAATGTGATAACTCCAGTTCCTTATTTCTTTGATAGTGATCCCCAATTAGATGAGCAGTTCCAAGAATGGATCAAGCAAATACAAGCAATCAAAGGATATTATAAGGTTCTAGGACCAAAGCTGAGTTATGAAGAATGAAATTTGGATGTAGATCTTTGTGCTATTGTGGCTACACATAATGCATGAGGACATGCATTAAAATAGGTTGGGGGAAAATGATGAGGCCTGCAAATGCCTCATCCATGGATTAGTTTTGATAACTTATAAACACTTTTGAACACCTTATGTTATGTTTTGATGGTAATTATAGTGATAGAATGCATTATGTATTGATTTTTACATGCTGTAAATATTAAAGTGCATATATCTTGTTTTGACTATTTTTCTATATTTTATAGTCTATTTTAGTTGTATTATTTAGTATATTTTGCATTAAGTTAATGTTGTAATATTAAGGTGTTGCTATATATTTGGTTTTGTGCTTCTTTCATAAGCTTTCCCCATCATTTAACCATTTTAAATAACCAAAAAGCGTCAAAACTTTGTCAGCAATTTGATTGTGTAGAAAACAGGAACTTTTCCATACAAATTCCAGCCAACTGTACATATACAACATGGCTTGGAATTTGTCCACTCCAGCTCATGCAAAATATGGAATCAGTCTTCTGGGCACTTATGGAGACTATTTCGGCCGTCACAACTGCTATCATGTGCTTTTGGAGCATGAATTAATATAAACTCTGTTCTGCTGCCTGATATTCCAGAGAAGCTCCGAAATAAGCGTAGAAGTAATAGTTTGGGTCAAAAGCACATTTAATTGCAATAGAGGGTGGTAAACGGTGGTTGTAGTTGTTTTAGGGATATCCCTATATTTTCCAACACCCGTCCCTCAATGGATGAAGCCCAATATATGGAATAGATAATAGACCTAATCCTTGCATTCTAAGAAACAGTCATGTAACAGTTGTAACATTCCTACATGGCAGCACAAAATCTTATCAATGTTATACCCTACTTGTATAAATAAAATGCTCTCATTTGGTTGAGCATATAGATAGGAATATAGGAAATAAGTGATAAGAGTTATAACTGTTTTAAGTATTGTAACTATGTATTACAGCAGCACAGTAGCCTACAGATCTTCCCCTGCAC
Source organism: Wollemia nobilis (assembly GCA_028583015.1). Lineage (NCBI taxonomy): Eukaryota > Viridiplantae > Streptophyta > Pinopsida > Araucariales > Araucariaceae > Wollemia > Wollemia nobilis. Next base: position 12,384,607 of record JAQPPZ010004624.1, on the reverse strand, counting down.
TGTTGTCATGCTCCTGAGAATGAAATAAAGGTGCAATATTTGACATTCATGTTTACTTCTGATTTGAGTGTGAAAATTTAATAGTTTATAGCAAGTTCATTTGCCATATTCTAGTTCAGGAAGCAAGGGCCACTTCCAGGCTCAGAAGAGGGTTTATACCTGCCAAAATTCTATTAATTTTTTGTTGCAGCAGGTCAGCAGAGATCTGACAATTTTTGCATGGTTAGTGATTAGGATAATGTGGAATTTGAATGCATGGTAGGCAACTCATCTAGGGTAGAATTTAACACAGTACTTTCTATTTCTAATTTGTTTTAGAATTTGCAATATTTCCATAATTTCTTGTTAGCCTAATTTGTTACAAATTGTGCAACTTTATTTATTAGTTTTTTAATGTTATTTCCATTTTAGAAAGTGACATTGTTATTTGAAATTTCAGAAAGTTTCATTATTTAGCAGTTTGAATGCTAATGCTATAATTTCAATTTAGTAATTTCCTGTTAATTAAATTCTGCTATTTTTAGCTTTGCAATAGTTTAGTTTTATTTTTCTGCAACAGTGTGAATTTCAATTCTGCAAGGATAAGTAGGAGTTTAGTTTTTAGGAGTAAGAAAGGAGACCCCAAACACCCCAATATCTAACTATTCCATGAATAAATCCATTATCTAAATGAACTAAAATTTAGTTTTTTAAACCCTGCTTTCGTATATAGCCTTGGACACCGCCCTGGATTGACACATAATTATTAGATGATGAAGAGTTTATGACACTCATCACCAAGTAGCATGAAGTATCCTTGGAGATTTTTGAATTGATTTTGACCAAGTGGTTTGAATTACCCTTGGAGCCTTTGAATTGATGTTTGACCAAGCGGTTTGAATGCCCTTGGAGCCTTTTTAAATTGATTTTGACCAAACAACTTAAATGCCCTTGGAGCATTTTGAATTGATTGGATTTGACCAAGCGGTTTGAATACCCTTGGAGCATTTTGAATTGATGTTTGACCAAGTGGTATGAATTACCCTTGGAGCCTTTGATTGTATTTTTGAAATTTTATGTTTTTATGCTTTGTTTTGTGTTTTTGACATATTTGAATGTTTTTTAATTTTATGAAATATTTGAATGTTTTTGAATTTTATGAAATATTTGAATGTTTTTGAATTTTATGAAATATTTGAATGTTTTTGTATTTTATGTGTAGAATAACTTTAAGTGAATTATATTGAGAGGCTCGGGATCCTCAACACCATCTAATGATATAAGGTGATATGCTCCAGGCCCAAATCTCTATGAAATCATGTATGGGCCTATCCAATTTTTTGCGAACTTATCTCGCAGGTGCGGTGGCAGATTCAAATTCTACTAGTTTTCTTTGAGCACTAGATCTCCAACCTTGAATTCCCTTAGGTGGACTTTACTATTGTAATCTCGCACAAGGCAATTCTGGTAAACGTGAAGATGCTCTAAAGCATTGAATCGACGTTCATCAAGAAGCATCAACTGATCAAGGCGGCCTTGCCATGCAGCGTTATCATCTATGAAGTCCTTTAATGTTATGCATAGAGTCAAAATTTCTAACTCTAGTGGCATGATGGCCTTAGTGCCATATACTAGTAAAAACGGTGTTGCCCCAGTGGGCGTCCTTATACTAGTCCTATATGACCGTAGTGCAAGAGGCAACTGCATGTGCCAATCCTTGTGATTGTCTTGCATTGTCTTCCTCAAAATGGAGACTATTATTTTATTTGAATCTTATGCTTGCCCGTTTGCTTGTGAATAATAAGGCATTGAAAAAATATGTTGAATATGGTATTTTTCATTAAAGCACGCATATTTTTGTTCTTGAAATATGGCCCATTATCTGATATTATCTTAGAAAGGACCCCAAAATGACTTATGATATTGTGGAGTATAAACTCCACAATCCTTGGTCCAATTGTTGATGTTAAGGGGATCGCTTATACCCATTTAGTGAAGTATTCTATGGCCATTATGATGAATGTGTGTCGGCCTAAGGATGGGGGTGAGATATTCCCAATCAAGTATAGTCCGCACTGCAAGAATGGCCATGTTGCCTGGATTTGCTGCAAAGCTTGCGATGGTAAGTGTGTTAGATTTGCATGATGCTAGCACTTACTGCATTTCTTGACATACTCACAGCAGTCCCTTTCCATGGTGGGCCAATAGTAATCCATTATCAAGATGCGCTTAACAATGTCTATGCCACTGAAATGGCCTCCACATGTGTCATCGTGAGCTTGCGAAATCACCTAGGATGCTTTCTGGGGCTCAAGACAACGGAGTAATATTCCACCATATCCTCATATGTAGAGGATTTATCCTAGCAAGATGTATCTTATTTCTCTCTATTTGAACATTCACCTTTTAGTATGCGATAAACCTTGAGGTGCTATCTGAATCTTCAGGAAGTCCCGCAGTTGGGAAATCCAATCCTGATAAGCCATAACTTCTATAGAAAATACGGTTTGCTTTTCTTGCATTTTCAAGCTAGTGAAAATGGATTGAGGAACAACTCTATGGTGTATGGTTGCACCACACTCCATAGGTCCTTGGGAGATCAAAGACCCCAAGGTGTTGTTTGTAAGCAATCTCTGGCTGTAAAGGACCAATCCTAATTTGGCTTGATGTTGATCATGTTGATTGATTCTTGATTGTCAAAAGCTTCACGTCGTATTGTTGAGTGTGAAAGCACTTTCACATGAATGGTTGTAAAATTAGCAGATAGATTTTGAGGGATTAAGGATCCCAAAGAGGCCATAGTGTCTGCAATTCTATTCAATGTATGAGGGATTACCTCGATGTCGTACCATTCCAACAAGGCTAGGTAAGTGTCAACAAGTTCCTTGTAAGTATTCAAGAGTGGTCACCTGCATTGGAATAGTCATTTGACCTAGTTTACTATGAGTAAGGAGTCACCAAATATATTCAATATTTTAATGCCCATTTCTATGGATGTTTGGAGTCCCAGGATCAATGCTTCATTTTTTGTATTGTTTTTTATGCACGAGAAGTCTAATTTGAATGATAAGGGCAATGGAGCGCCCTGTGGTGTGATAAAGACAATCCCTGCTCTACCCCCTTGTTCACACTTCAGACCATCGAAGAACAATGACATGTCTCTTTCTTTATTAGGTTCTTTGAGTTCTGGAAGATCTGATAATGCAAATACCGTATCATCAGGTAATTCTATGGTGAGATGCTTGTTATCCTAAAGAGGTGCCTCTGCTAATTGATCTGCTATGACTTGTCCCTTGATGGACTTTTGGCGTACAAACTCTAGATTAAATTCTATCAATAGCATGATCCACTTTGCGGTACATGTATTGTGATATGTCTTGCTCATCATGTACTACAAAGAATTTTGTTTTGATATGACGTAGGTCGTATGGCTCAACATGTAGTGTTACAACTTTCGAGTTGTAAAGACCACTGCTAAACACAACTTTTCGAGATACGCATATCCTAGCTATAACTCACCAAGGTGCGACTAATGTAATATATGACTTGCTCTTTGTCTTTGTTCATTCTTTTGGACTAACATGGTGCCCAATGCAAAATCAATAGCCGATATATATAGTAAAAATTGTATGTTTGGCCTTGGTGGAGCCAATACTAGTAGCATTGCCAGATAAGTCTTGATCTTTGCAAAGGCTTGATGGCATTCTTCATCCCAATGAAAGGAAAATTCCTTGTGTAGCAACTGATTCATGGGTCGACATTTATATGATAATTGCATGATGAATCTTTTGATGGATGTTATCTTGCTTTGTAGGCTCTACAACTCCCTAATTTTGGTAGGGGTAGCCATTTCTAGTAGAGCCTTTACCTTTGCAGGATCGACTTCAATGCCTCTCTTGGATACGATGAACCCTAAAATATTTCCATAAGTTATGCCAAATACATACTTCTTAGGATTCAATCGAATATTGTGTTCTATGAGGCGATCAAAGACTTGTCTAAGGACTTCGACATGCTCTTGTCGTAATAGGGACTTTGCCAGTAATTCATCCATGTAATATTCTAATATCTTATGCATATATTCATGGAATATGTATGTCATGGCCCGCTGATGTGGCACCAGCATTTTTAAGACCAGGTGGCATCACTTTGTAATAGAATGTTCCCCATGGAGTAATGAAAGCAATTTTATGTTGATCTTCGAGCTTAATATGGATCTAGTTATATCTGGAGAAACCATCCATTAGGGAGAGTATTTCATGACCTACGGTTGTATCTACAATAGCATCTATATTTGGCAACGGGAATGAATCCTTTGGTGTTTCCCTATTTAAATCTTTGAAATTTGTGCAAATATGGACCCTTCCATTGGGTTTCTCCATGGGTACCATGTTTGACACCCACTCAGGGTAGTCTATAGGAACTATGAATACTGCATCCAGTAGATTTTGCAATTCATTCTTCATCATCAAAGTGATGGTTGGATGCATTTTCCTCAGGTTTTGCTTGATTGGCTTCTTCATGGGATCCAATGAAAGGTTGTGAACGACTAACTTTGGATCTATCCCTGGCATGTCTTTGTAAGTCCAAGCAAAAATATTTGACCTCTCTTTAAGGAGAGGAATTAGGATGGTTTGTTCCTCTAGAGATAGAATTTCTCTAAACTTGACTTTCCTTGGTTGGGTAGGATCATCGCTGATGTCCACCTTGAAAGTCGCTCCTATAGCCATATGTGACCCATCCTCTAGCTGATGAGGCATTGGTATCAAATGAATGTCATCAGTAGGATTTATAGGACCTAGTGACTCATGTTCCAAACCAGCATGGAAAATTTTATACACACAACTTGATGCAAAATGGAACAGTTGTAACATCTCTTCATTGGGGAATAGGTCTTCAGGCTCTATGGGCGAATTAGCGTGATCCCAATCAATAGCCTCTACATCAAGATGAAATGATTTGGTAGGATCTACTAGATTATAAAATGGAGTGGTTAAATCAATGGATATCATGTTGATAGATGGAATGAAGTCTCTAGGACCACATGGGTGCAATTTTGTCTTAGGGGTTTCCCTTCCATACTCGCGATGAGTCTCTGGAGGAATGTGAATTTATAGATCTAGCCTATGAGTAGGGCAGACAATAGGATCATTAGGCTCTAATCACTCTCTGAATGTATGCAAAGGGGGATTTACCATCCGATGAATGGCAGCTAGGTCAATAGATCTCCCCAAAAATCATAAAAGAGGGTCTATGGCACGGATTGCCGCATATCTCTCTACTAGATCATTGACTTGTCGTAAGTGGTGAGGTCCAAGATAAGCCATCTCGATCTCATCCTCAAAGTCATCATCACTTATCCAAAAATTGTTAGCATTGGTATGCAGCCCTAAGATAAGGGGCTCATGTCTTGGCCCTAAGTAGGCCAACTCTGTTTCATATTCATATTATTTGTCACTTATGAAGAATCCATTTGCATTTTTCTCTTGCCCCAAATTTAGGTATTGATGGCTTAGGCCTAAGTAGGATCTTTTTGTTGAGTCTTTTGATTCATAGTAACTTTCATCTGATGTATACCCACTCTCATCATGGATGGACCATGTTAATATTTATAAATAGCGAGGCCCCTGATAGGCTAAACCAAGTTGTGCCTCATCATAACTTGCTTCATATCCATTCTCCTCATCCCATGAGGTGTACCCTATTGGGGTGGAATTGATTGAGATTTTTGGATGATAAATTTCTAGTGGCGATATGTTTACCGTGGCCACTTGTATGTTGGTTGGGAGGGATTCCAAGTGGAACCATTGTTCCTACTGGCAGCCTCAAGTCCTTAGGCCTTCCCATGTCTTGTGTAGAATCAATGATAGGTGTAAAGGTGATGTTCTGGACAAGGTACTCCCCTATGCCTATGTTTGCCAAGTGTATTAATGCATACGACATGGATGACCCTACAAATGACACTGGAAAAGTAGGTTGATAATCACTATCTTCATATTGATCTTGAATATCTTCCTCTTCCATAGGACTTGGAATTTTAGCAATGGCTATAGTTGGCACTTCCTTGGGCCTTTCCTCCTTGACTAAGGGCACCTTTAGCTTTTGATTGTCTTTTGGTTTTGACGTTGATGGTACTTTAGAAGCATTGACTACTTTGAGTGCACTAGGAGGTGTTGAAGTGCATGGGTCTTTTCTTACCCCTTTGTCTTTGTTATCCACTTGTGTGGTTGGGGATGAAGGTGCTACGTATAGGTGGGTAGAAGGGATTACAAATTCTCCCAGAATTTCCACCTTATTGATGTATTTAAAAGGCTCTTCATCGGCTAGAACCACATAGAATTTATTCTCATGCACATACTTGACACACTGGTGCAAGATCGAAGGCACACACTTCATGGCCCTTATCCAAGGGCACCCTAAGAGGATGTTGTACTGCATAGCTCCTTCCAAGACATGACACATCATAGGGATGGTCTTATGCCCTACCTTGATGGGTAGGACTATAGTTCCCATAGTATTGCATAAAGCATCATTAAAAGCTCTCAATGTGTATGCTCCTGGAATGATATTGGACTTGGGGATCTTGAGGTGCTCTATTGTAGTTGTTGTAATGATGTTTATCGATGAACCTATATCAACCAAGACCCTATTGAAAGATAAGTTGTTGATTACTGCTACAATGTTTAGCAGAAGGTCTAGTAAGGCAGCAGGAACTGTCTTAATCTCATGATCATAGAATCGAATTACAGGTTCCTAGAATTCTTGCACTTGTCACACAAAGTGAGTGAATGCATTCGCGTCTTATGGTTGGAGCTCAATTGTCCTTAAAATATCCATTAGAGTCTCCCTATGTTTTGGGGACTATTGTATGAGCTCATAAATGGATAACTTAGCTAGATTCGTCTGTAGGTTTTTCTCCAATCTACTCCGAATAGTTACCACAGGTCGCATTGGTGGACCTAGAAGGTTGTCTTATCTTTGCCTAGGGACAGTTGTGATGTTCATGGGAGCTGCAGGCGATTGCAGTTGACCATACCACCTAGTCCTTGTTGCTATGTTAATAATCTCAACCACCCCAACGCATCCGTGGGTAGGTATATTAGCCCGAACCTGATTGACTTGGGTCCCTTGCTCTCGAATGGCCTCATGATTAGGAAATGGCTTTCTGTATATACCCATGTATTTGTTATCAAAATCTAGTGGGTTGTTAACTTTGAGTTCTCCCACCTCAATCATATTTTGTACTTGATGCTTAAAACCAATGCAAGCCTCAATGTCATGCCCCGGTATCCTGTGATAAGGGTAAAATTGATCTTCCCTATATCCTTTTGGCTTAGGATGGTTGGGATATATAAGAGGTATATCAAGAAATCTGATCCTCCTGGCCTCACTCAACTAATTAAAGATTGATTGCATTGATTCTGTCAGAGTCATGAAATAATGAGGAAGCTTGCATTCTTGATTTCTTCCCTAGTTTTTCTTTTGGTCATAATTGGCTGGCAGGGGATGTGCTTGATAGTTATGAGGTTGTTATGCACCCCCATCCTTGGGTGTAGCCAATACGACTTGATTGACTGGAGCAGGGTTGCCTTGCTTCTATTTATACTTGTCATTCTTACCATTCTTGTTCCACTCTTTTTTGTTTTGGAGTTTAATGGTTCCCTCATCTACTTTTATTTCTTTGATGAGCTTGTCCTGTGCCAAAGCTTCCTCAAATGAAGGATACTACTGAAGTTGTAGCAATATAGAGATGTGTTTAGAGCAACTTTTGGTGAACATGTTAATGATCTCTTCTGTGGGAACAGAGAATGATAATTTTACCATGAATTTTCTCCATCTATTTCCATAATCCATTACTGGCTCATCATCATACTGTTTCAAGTTAGCCAGGTCTGAAAGGTTCACCTTCTTCTTAGCACCAAAGGAGAAATGTTTTAAGAATACATTTACTAGTTGTTCAAAATTGGTTATGCTATGCTTAGGTAGTTGGTTGAACCATTGAGTGGCATCACCTAAAAATATCATTATGAATGTTCTTAGCATGAGAGTGTCATTGTCTTCAAGATGAAAATATGCATTGATAAAATTAGTGACATGCTCTTATGCATCCTCTTCACCCTTAAAATTTTCTAACCTAGGCATCTCAAAGTGCTTAGGATATGGAGGGCTAGGGATTGATGGGCACAATGGTTGGTTATGTATTTTGCTTAATGTTGGTGAGTTCCCAACTACCTCTTGTTTCTCAAAGGTTTTCATCTTTTCAGCAAGCTCTTGAAATGCCTTTGATGCACGAATTTCCTCCTCTTGTAGGCCTACTCGCAGTGGCAATGGAGGTAACTCTCTATCCATTTGATTTGTTTCATTTTCCTCCCTCCTACGAGGGGACTTAGGATTGCAATCCTGGTTGGTTGTGTTTGCCCTTTCCCCCACTAGTTGGATTTCGTTTATGGTTTGGTGGAGGATTTTGTTGTGGGCTATCTTGTCTAGTGTGCCTCTCCGTAGGCGATTCAGTGCATCTTGTTCTTTGGTGGTCACCACCATTTGTATGTAAATTGTTAAGAACTAACCGATCGGCCTGCTCTCTTAACTGCTGCTCATGTTGGTGCAAGAGTCTTTCTCTTTGTTTATCTTGTTTGAGAGCTTCCACTAGATCTCGCTCTTTACATAATGTATTTTCTAACTATAGAATTTGGTTAGTTTACACTATTATAGAAGACTCACGTTTATTTGACTCTATTCTTGTTGTCTTGACTCACAGATTTCTCGAGGAGGTTTTTATTGTATCTGTACTCTTGATAGCTAATGTGACTTGTTCAGTGTATTATTGAGTATCCCTATGATCAAAATTTGTACGTCTATTATGGGGTCACTCTAAGGTACCCCAGACTGGGAGATGTGTTTAGAAGTCACAGTTTGTGAGCTTCCAGATATAGAGTTCTTAGTAGCTACATTTCTTTGAGTTGGTCATGTAGGAAACCTTTCCAACCCATCAAGTTGTCTTGTTTTCTATGGCTAGTCCCGTGGGGTGCCATTCACTCCTATGAGGTCATAGTCTACAATAATATTTCCTTTTGTTTGAAGGGTTTCTTCTATTTGATTCCCATGGCTAGATGTAGCTCTAGTTTCCTGCCCTTCAGTGGGGAGCCCTATTTCATATGTTTCTTGTGAGTCTTGAGGTGTTGCAATTCTTGTTTGCCTTCTTGATGAAGAGGTCTTTGTGGTAACGTGTTTTCTCCATGTGGATGGAGATGTAGTATTATTGTCATCCCTATGTGAATAATGAGTTTTAGAACCTTCTTTATGTCTATGTGAGGAGGAATCCCTTGAAGCTTCCTCACGTCTTTGAGATGTTTCTATGTGCTTAGAGGAGGCCCTTGAGGTCTCCTCATGTCTCCTTGATGAGGATGGTTGTGAAGCCTCTCTTTTTTTATGTGAATTTATTCCATGATGTGGTTCCTTGCTTGGGATTTCTCGAGGATATCCCCAAGGTTTGAATTATCACTCCTTAGGCTCGTGGAGCTATGTCTCACAATCTTATAGGTGGGTTGTTCAATGTTACTACGACTCCGCATATGGGTATGATTATTTCTGTCTCTCCCTCAGTATTAGACTGAGGGTGCTTACTTCTTATTTTGACCATGTTGTCTATGAATTGATCTTTTGAGTCACAATTTAGGAATAACCACACAATACCAAATAAATGTTTATCTTGATTACCGATTTAAGTGTGCCCTAAACTGTTTGGTGTGTTTTGATGTGTTGTTCTTTTGATTTCTTGCTCTTGTTCTTGGATTAAGAATGAGAATACTCATCCATAGTGACAATCAAGTATATCTATGCCAAACATGATTTTCTCAAAAGAAGCTAAGGTACACCGTTGAAGACCCAGTGGGGGGTTGGCTTAGCTCTTCCACTCTAAACCAATGATTGTTCCAATAGTGGGAGATAGTTTGAGCACAAGTAACTTAGTGTCACTATAAGTAAGTTTCTCAATTTATTTCTAGGAAGCTGTAGGGGGTAAACCAATGGAATGAGATGAATTCCAATGTCACTAGACTGAATTTAAGGTTGGTGATGAAATCCAACTCCCCAATGTTTAAATGAGACGTGCATGTGTGGTATTCATTTTAATCTTTTGGAACACAAAGTGCATCATATAGCAGCAATGAATCTTTCCTATATGCCTAAGTGCAAAAATACGTTTCAATATTCAGAAATATGCATGAACTACTATGATTTGTATGAACACACTTTATTTTGTGCAACTATGGCCTCTAGCAGGGCCTCAAAGCAAGCAAACAACATACAATGTCTAGCACATTGGATTCTAGGGCAAAATTTTTAGGCATAAGCCGTTGTTCCTAGCAATGCCTAGTGGAAAATTAAAAGAAGATCTAAGATATGCGAAATGCTTAATTCTTTCTTCTTTTATTCTTTCAATTTCCAAACATAAATGTGCATTAAGTTCTCTATTTTAGACACACAGAAGCATACATAAAGTTAGAAAATATTAGAGAAGCTATACCAACCTTTGATCTAGCTCAAAGAGTTGGTGTTTTGACCTATGCTGCACTCTAGTTCTGGCCGCTGCTGACCAGAGCGGATGGTTCTTGGTCGTTGTAGCTGAGAGTGGCTAAATATCTATTGGTTGTTTTAGCTTAGAGTGGCTAGTTTCTAGCTATTGTAGCTCAGAGCGGCTAGACCTACACAAAAAACTAAGTTAGTATTCTAAAATAGAATAAAAAATTAGTGGAGGTCCCATCATTGATCGCCATATGTAGCTACCTCGAGATGCACGCACCACCATTTTACTCTACTTGTAATGTTATTAAAAACCCAAGATGAAATGGAAGACAATAAAAAACCATATAACATGGAAATAACAAATATGGATCTCTTTATTTATATTGAAACTCGATTACATGTCGGTCCCTCTTAGGGATACCCATTTCGATACAATAAGGTTACAAATAGGTAAAGAGTGTCCCTTTCGTGAAGAGGTGGTGCACTTTCAAAAAGCTTCCTGGTTTTGCACACGAAAATGTATGAGGGCTTACAGATGCCTCCTTCTCTAGGTTTGTTTCCTAGAGGGATCCCTTTTGCTCTCGTATGTTACAAACTTCATCCGATGAACCTATGGCCTTGCAAGCAATGAAATAAAAACACACGCTTAGATGTCCGAGATTGCCTCCCCAGATGAGGTTGTTAGTAATAAAATAATTTAATGGAAATTTGATGAAACTATGCTATGAAATCATGTAAATCTATGCTAATGATATGAAAACATGAAGGAACTGAATAAAAGAAGCTATGTCAAAAACCTAAGCTAAGCCTGTGGGCCACTGTCCAAGACAGCGATCGCTAAGGTAAACCTTGCTCTCTTTACCCCAAATCTATGGGTCAAATCCTGTATTTGATGTTGAAATAATAGGTGTTATGCTCTTCAATCCATCAGTTCTTCACCATATACGTGATCTCCAAGGGAACTCTCCAAGTCTCAAAAGCTCTTCTCAATAAAAGATGTCTTAATCTATGTGTGTCTCTTAGGCTTGCACATTTTATAGTGTGAAACCCTAGGTCTATGTCCAAGCCCTAGGAATGAATTTCTCATGCGTAGTGCAAGTTAGCATGAGAATATTTTGTCCTTTGTCTATGGTTGAAGGCCAGTTAACTAAAATCTAACTGCCCACTTATGTCTCTTATGCGAACTGGTCGTTAGCATGAGAAGCTTTTGTCCTTTTTTTATGCTTGGAGGTCAGTTAACTAAATTTTAAATGCAAACTCAAGCCTCTTATGTGAATTGGTCATGAAAATGAATGCAAAGCTACTGCCGCTCACCTTTATTGCATACAGACTACCACTTTTTCCTGTGATTAGGCCTATTTTTAGTAAAACTACTTCTTATGGCTTAGTCGTTGTTGTCTGCAGTAGCTAAGATCTTGCTACTGTCATCTGTAGTGGCTAAGGTTTGGCTACTCTAGGCTTGAGTGGCTAGGATCTGACCACTCTTGGTTTAAGCGACTAGGCTTGGATGGCTTGAAAATGCCCCAAATGAGTGGTGAGAACCACTGTTGATGCTTGGAAAGTCCAAGATTATGTCTTATGATCTTATTAATGTGTCTATGTGAGTAGCTCCTCTAAGCATGACACGATTTAGGTGTCTACAGAAAGAACACAAAATATGACAAGGGTGATGAAAGCTTTTTACGACATAATTGGATGTGCATGCACATGCTGAGGTTACATGCAATAAATACCAAGGTGACATGGAATAACTATGATTGGTGGCACACATACCTATTCTAAATCTAAATATTTTTAGGCATTCCATTTCGTGTGCCTCATTAAGAAACTAGCTACCATGCAGTACCATTGGACCAATGATATCACTCCACTACTATCCTAGGCCAATAAAATGATGTCACCTCTACTATTGTCCAATCAAAGGGTACATTGATACCTTAAAAAGTATGATCTTTTTAAAAATCTAAGAAAATCACTTTTCCTACCAAAACTTCTTGACTGTTCTAAGGCAGCCATTGGCTACCAAAAAGTCATGAAATCATGACATTTTACCTAGAAGGGGCCTTTGAGTGCTGAAAAAGTCATGCCATCATGGAATTTATCCTTGAAATGGCCATCAGCTGCCTAAAAGTCATGAAATCATGAAATTTTATCTAGAAGGGGCCTTTGAGTGTTGAAAAGTCATGCTATCACGATAATTTTTCCTTAGAGCAGCCATCAGCTGCCAAAAAGTCACAAAATCATGATATTTTACTTGGAAGGAACCTTTGTGTGCTAAAAAGTTGTGCCATCATGGCATTTGTCCTTGAAGCGGCCATTGACTGCCTAAAAGTTGTGAAATCGTGACATTTTACCTAGAAGGGGCCTTTGAGTGCCGAAAATTTGTGCCATCATGACACTTTTTCCTTGGAGCGACCATCGACTGCCAAAAAGTTGTGAAATCATGAAATTTTACCTGGAAGAGGCCTTTGAGTGCTGAAAAGTCATGCCATCATGAATTATATCCTTGAAGCGGCCATCGACTGCCTAAAAGTCATGAAATCATGATATTTTTCCTGGAAGGGACCTTTGAGTGTCAAAAAGATGCATTCTTCAAAGGGTGTTTCTTCTCTTTTCTTTTTCTTTTGGTGTCCTCCCTTCTCCAATTCTACTTTTCACTTTTTTTATTATGTTCTACTCCTATGCTCAATCCGAGCACCAACATTAAACTCTGTGTCTCATTCGAAAGATGGAACGAAGTGACAATGCTTCCTTTTAGGTACTTATATCTGATCGACAGTGATTTGCTTCTCTTTGTCCTTTTCAATGCCACATTTAATCTATTTGAGGAAAATTTTGTTGATTCTCAAAGAAACCTTATCCGCTAATTTCTTGGACCAGTTGTCGTGATGCTCATCATACTTCTCAAAAAACTCTTTATCTATTTTTGTCCCATACCTAGAGAAGGTATGTATGTGGCATCGCATTTGCCACCAAGCTAATATTTTGGCATGATCCTAGTCTTCCCCTCTTTTCTTAGCATTTTCGATCATCTTGTTACTTAGCTTATGGGTTGGGTTCACCTCAGGGCACCAATATGATAAGTGCAAATAGAAATTGTGCCACGGGGGCAATGGCTGCATTTTCTCAACATGCCACTCTAATGGCTGATCTTCGTTATTATTTCTACCCTGCTTATTGATTTATCTGTTGGATAAGTGGAATTGTTTAAAAGGGACTTTATTGAGGGTGGCCTACCTTTGGGTGAATTTATCCTCAAGGTCGTACTTCCATTTTTGGGGTAGCTCTATTAATTTTAAACTCCTTAGAACTCAAGCAATTTTTTCATTATCCCCCTTCTTTGACATTGTCACTCCCTCGTATTGAAAGGGCATGAGGCAAGTACCTATCAAATGTGCACCTATGCCAAATTTGTTGTTAATAAAATATATCTACCTTATATACTCCAAGGAAAATAATTTTTTGGTAATGAAATAGGGCAACAAGAAAAAATTCCATGTGAAGCCATAGAGCCTGATGACTACTCCCTATGTTAGAATAAACCAGTCCCCCTCTTCTGCATGGGGGTACCTTAAGGTATATCGCATTTGTTGAGGAATTCTTGGCATGGCACCATACATAATTTTTTAAGCAGGGCCTAATAAATCCATGTTAAAATGATAATATGAACCCACATTCGAAAGGAGCGGCATCCATTCACATACAGGCAAGAGATTTCCCTTTGGATCTACTTGTGTGGTAGGGATAAAATTCAATATTTTTACCTAGAAATAGAAGAAAATCCATACTAGGTAGGAGGAGAACCTAAAGGTATCTGGGACACCTTTCTACAGCTTGAAAATCCCTGCATGTAGTTGCTAGACCAGGTATTTCGGCCAGTCTAAGAATATTGGCATTCTGCTCGGGTCTACATGAGATGCGTCATAGAAATTTGGGTTGGAAATACATTGTGCTATTGCTATCTACCACCCGTAGACTTGTGTGTCTATTTCTAATCCTGCCATCATTTCCAACATGGAAAAGAGCTCCTTTTTTTTCAATTTATCCAAGGGAATTGGGGATTTCGGCACAGCTCCCTCAGGAATAGAGTTTGATAGATGTTCTTGCAAGAACAACCAAATTTTTGGGGTATTTATGTAATATTTTGTAGAATTAGCAGGGTTTATCTGAATAGGAGGAACTACAAGCTTCCTACTGATGCGTTCTCATTAAGCACATCATTAAATCTCAAAGATCTTATCAATCCGAGGTGGTGTCCAAGGTTGTCTATGATAAAAGGCTAGGGTAAAGTACAATTTAGGCATTCAAATTTCAAGCATTTATTGGTGAAGCAGATTTTGGTTTAGCCTTTTGGTGTCACACTAAACCTAGTCTGCAGAATGGAAACTGAAATAAATTACAGGAATTGAAAACTAAATCTAAATTGCAGAATTTAACAATTAACTACAATTGCATGAATTGAAATTGCTAAATTGAAATCTAATCTACTTTTGAAAAATTGAAATATAGTTACTCTTGCATAATTGAAGTGATGCTTATAAATGAAACTTATTCTAAAACACCTGTCAATGCCCTGCCACAAAATGTCGTCAAGCTTCTGCTACAGGAATTGACAAAAAATGAAATATGTTGAAAATGGAAAGTTGCTAAAATAGAAAGTAGGGAAAACATGGAAAGCAAAGGAAAAATGCTTAATATAATTTTTCAGCTGACATACACACAAATTTTATACACAAACATAATAGAAAACATAAATCACATAATACAAAATAAAAACAAGAAAATGAAATCTGGCAAGCAATCTATTAATTCTATTGCAGCAAAATTATAGATTAAAACCTGCCATAAAATCCCTCCTTCTAGATCTGAAAGTGGGCCCATACTTCCTGATCTAGAAGGAGGTGAAAAACACTCCTTAACTAATTAACACTCAGAACAAAAAATGATAAAATAGTTGCACTTTTATTGATGACAGAACATGTTGAAAACTGTTACAAAAAATTGTTGTATAGTCCTAATTGCTGCTATTGAAAACTCTCCTCTATTATAATTCCTAACTGGCTCAACTAAGGAGGTAGTTGTGTTATTTATATAAATATTTACAACATATCCCATGCTCAAATCAGCCTATGTGTTGCTCTACAGTGATTTGCCAATAATTTTGGATCTGAAATAAATGTAAATCTAGACAGTTTGTGTTGCAGTAGTAGTCATTAGCCCTTAGAAAGCATCTTCAGTGGTGGGAGTATGTGGTAGAAGTATGTAAATATCTCACACATCTTTCTTCACTTCATAATATGCCATTTATATCTTGCAAACAACTTCCTATTATGTTGCAATTATTTCTGTGTTTATCCTAGAAGAGGATCAAAATTGATCTTTTCCATGAATGGTGGCTTTGGACGGCAAGGACGAAAAAATAAAATGGGAGATATTTTCCCTTAACCTTCTCAACCTTCTTTCCCTTTTTCCACCATCAAAAATAGTCAAAAAGTCAAAAAGCACTTTTATGTTCTCATTTCGAAGATAAGTGGCTCATTCCGAAGAGACTATATTTCTCATTCCGAAGATGTCTTGTTCATTCCGAAGATCTTCAAAATGAACAACTGTGTGCTCTTAAAATTATTTTAGCTACATTTCTCAGGTGGATTAGCCCTCAGTATCATATTGCAATAGCCTTCATTCCTCTCCATGTGTGAATTCCATGCCTTGTCATTCATTGGTAGCTTGCTGGAATTTACATGGTAAATTACTATATTTTCCAGTTTTGCTGCACAGTTGTAAAATATTGGCATTTATTGCAAATTCAAACAAATTATAACATGGAAAAATTATTCAAATATCAACATGAAGGATTACATCAAGTTTCTACTGAATTTATACACTTCATTCACCAAGTAACCATGCTGAAATAGTGCAACAATGCTGCACAATTGCCCCTGCTCTATTATACCCTGTTGCTGCATATTTAGACCATGTGGGAATGCTTCTAAATAGGTCATATGTATTTTCTAGTCCTTCTGAATTCATTCCATCCATATCCTCATGCTTTGCTTGAAAACTTCAAGGTGTTCCTATAAAGTGACAGCTTGCTGATTTTTATATGGCTGTTTTTTTCAAATTTTCATATTTATGACATTCCTAAACTTTTAGCTTCAATGTGGATTTGAAACAAGTTGAAGGGAAATAAAACATTCAAAAACCATTTATAATTTAATGGATATCAGCATACCATATTTTTTTAATTTAAATGCATGTTCTTACTTGCTACTTAATCAAGAAAAATCAATCACAAAATGCTGAAAATAGTCAAAAACAGAGATATAATATTCCTAACATAAAATCATGCAAACACTTAACAAATAGTATATTTTAGTCAACTATTTTGCAATTAACTTATCATATGGTAGTCAAACATTGTGCAATAATGAGGCATTTTTGGGCCTCATCACCTACCATGGGCAAATATGACCCTAATTGAGCCGACATCCAATGTGAAGACAACCTCATTCTTGGAATTTCTCACTATCCTATTTTTGGTGTCATAGAATTCTACCATGGCCCTGATCAACTCGGGGTAGGGGTGAACCTGAGGGTAGACGTACCAGTAGAGTAGAGAGTGGTAAAAAAAGTGCTCTAGCTCAATGGGGAGACTTCCATGGCCATTCTAGCTACTATATCCTTCTAGATTTGCCTTGGATCCTTCCATGTCAGCCTTGTATCAGTGATGTGGTTGTCAGGGTCCACGAAGCTGATTTCCTTTTTAGATGATGTTCATTTCCCCTTGGAGGAAGAGGCTAGAGGTGTGGCCATCATGGTTGATTTCTATTTTCTATAATGAAACCTACTTGAACGTGCTTAGCATAGAGTTGCAGAGCTTGTTGGGAGAGCAGGGATTACAGTGAGCAGAATGGAAAAAACATAAAATATGTCAAGGATGATTAAAATCTTTTAGTGACATAATTGGTTGTGCATGTTCATGTCGAGGTTATATGCAATAACTGCCAAGGTGATGTGGAATAACTATAGTTGGTGGAACACATCCCTATGCTTGTTATACTTAGTACGACACTAAGAGGGGGGGTGAATCAGTTAAGCATTCTAAAACTTAAATCTGCAACTCTTAATTCTGAAATAATGAAAACTTAGAACCAAAAATAACAAGCATAACAAGAGAGCATCACACAACACATGAATTTAATGAGGTTCACCAATAAGGCTACTCCTCAAAAAGAACGGCTGCTTGGACTACCATCCAAATCCAACCCCTTGCAAAGCACCAACTTTACAATCATTTACCAGCACCCACTGGAAGGAGCAACAACCCCTTATTTATCTGCATCAACAAAAAGGAGCACCAACCCTTGATTTACCAGCACCTACTGGAAGGAGCACCAACCCCTGATGCCAAGCTGCAACCTGGACTTCAATTTTGAATGTAAATGTTTGACAAGAAAATACCTTCATTTTCATAAGACCCTGATTGGTCTAAAGCTTACTCAAACTCTCTCACTGTTCACAAGACACATGCATCTACTGCACTGCTATAGCTGAAATCAGCAATTGACTTTGCCCCTCACACTCTCTACACACTCTGCTTTCTCTATGCACATGCTTCGCACACTCTACGTCGTTCTAGCTGAACTATTGTCTTCGCTCTTTTCACACTCTGCTTTTTGTGTGCATTCACAGCCACACTTAGAATAATTTGACATGAATTTTTGCTCACTCTGCGCACTTTTCCGCCTCTGCATTCACTCTACACTCTTCACCATATATCATCGCTTCTATGTTATATGTGCTCTTACGACTGCATATCGCTCGATTCGTTACTCAACCAGCTCAACCTACAAATCTCCAAACAACCCTCCTTTTATAAGAGTATTTTCAAGATGAAGACCCTAATTTTAGTCGGCTGATTATGCAAATGCAAACCCTAATCTTAGTCGGCTACAAACCCTAATCTTAGTCGACTGTGATCGAACTGTGTCGGCTTCTACTCATGAAGATGTTTGGGTTAACCTTCTGTTCTTGCGCACTTATGACCTATCACAAAATCATGACATTTCTATCTCTATACTGTTCCTTTTTCCTTTTGTCATGATATCGTGACACTTCTACCTCTTTAGACTTCCTTTTTACTTTTGTCACGATATCATGACACTTCTACCTTCGTAGCCTCTGACTTTCTTTCTGTCGTGATATCGTGACACTTCTATCTTCAAAGCCTTTGTCTTTCTTTCTATCGTGATATCGTGACACTTCTATCTTCATAGCCTTCGATTTCCCTTATATCGCGATATCATGACACTTCTGCCTTCATCGACTTCCTTTCTGCTTTTGTCGTGAAATCATGACACTTCTGCTTTCGAAGTCTTCTACTCTGCTTTTATCATGAAATCGTGATGCTTCTACCATTGAAGACTTGCTTTTTGATCCTGTCATGAAATCATGACAGTTCTGCTTCTGAAGACTTGCTCTCTGCTTTTGTCATGAAATCGTGACACTTCTTCTGTTGAAGTCTTGCTTTCTGTTTCTATCACGAAATCATGACACTTTCAGCTTTCGTACGCTTTACTTGGCTTGCACCAGTGAAAACATGACATGTCACGAAATCGTGACACTTTTTGCTTCCTTGCACTCTTCTTGGCATGCACCAGCGAAAACATGACATGTCACAAAATCGTGACACTTTTCGCTTCCTTGCACTTTTCTTGGCATGCATCCGCGAAGACATGACATGTCGCGAAATCGTGACACTTTTGCTGCCTTATGCCTTTCTTTGCCTTTCGCCCGTGAAAACGGAACATGTCACGAAATCGTGACATTTTTTCCTCGGAACACTCTCTCCTTTTCGGGTTGCGAAAACCCGACATGTGGCGAAATCGTGACACTTTTTCTCCTTGGCGCTTTTCTTCCCTTCGGGTTGCAAAAACCCGACATGTCGCGATATCGCGACACTTTTTCTCCTTGGCGCTTTCTCTTCGAACCTGTCGTGAAATCGTGACACTTTTTCTTTCTCTGCCTTCCTCTTCACTTCGGACCGCGAAAATGAAACATGTCGCGAAATCGCGACATATTTTTCTCTCTCCTCTTTTCTTCGCTTTGGACCACGAAAATGAAACATGTCGCAAAATCGTGACACCTTTTTCTCTCTCC
Source organism: Wollemia nobilis (assembly GCA_028583015.1). NCBI lineage: Eukaryota > Viridiplantae > Streptophyta > Pinopsida > Araucariales > Araucariaceae > Wollemia > Wollemia nobilis. The sequence continues at coordinate 12,364,945 of JAQPPZ010004624.1, read as the reverse complement.
TATTTTCTTCGCTTTGGACCACAAAAATGAAACATGTCACGAAATCATGACACCTTTTTCTTTCTCCTCTTACTTTTCGCTTTCAACCGCAAAAATGAAACATGTCACGAAATCGTGACACCTTTTTCTAGCCTGTTGTATATGTCGCGATATCGCGACACTTTTCTTACTTGTCTTTTTCTTTGATCTTTTGCAAATGGGCCACTATGGTCTTCTTGGAAACTCACTGTCCATACTCTGAGAAACCTTAGAACTCCTATCCTCTGCATCTAAAATGGCTTTTGAACTGCCTTTCCACTGCATTATTAGATCTAACTGACTGTGTTGACAACAATGACAATACTCCTGCTGCACCTTACTCAACAATCTCCCCCTTTGGAATTGTTGGCAACACAAGTGCAATTTCCTGTAACTCTTCTCCCCCTTTGACAATAATACCAAAGGGCTACTGCAGACTCCCCATGAGTCCATGCACAACATTTTCAGGAAAAATTGATTACACTACAGTTAGCAAAAATCATGATCATGAGCAAAAAGATAATCAAATATTTAAATGCTCCCCCTGAAAATGTGATCCCTATGGTTAGCCAATTCTTGGGAAGTTTAACCACTCGACCAATCTGTCTCCACCCAAAGCTCTGTTAATGGGCTCACTAAGAACCTGCTCAGTAGGCTCACACAGAACCTGTCCAAATCTGGTCTAACAAGCTCACCAAGAACTTGCCCAAATCTTCTCTAGCAATCTCATCAAGAACTTGCCCAAATCTGCTCTAGAAACCTGTCCCAACACTGTCCTCAAATATTTCCTAGCATTATCCTCAAATATTTCCCAAAGGCCTTCTTCAAAGGCTCAATCAATCATGCTCAAGTAGTACTCATAATGAACTCAACAATGAATGACAGTCTTAAACCAAATCCACTTTATAGAAGCATAAAGAGAATTGTTAGAGACTTAATATCTTCTATTCTCAAATCTCAATCTCAACTCAAATCAAGGAAATTTTATTTTATGGAACTTGAACAACCACATGCATCCAATCACTTGACTAGGCTCAATCAACTCTACTCAACCAATCACCTCAATGAGCAACTCTTTATCACATACCCTAGTCGAAGCATGTATCAACCAACTCAAAATGTTTTTCTCTAACTCAAGTTCAAGTTCTTTGCACAACCAATGGGCTTCAACAACAATGCTTATAACACAAGGTTTAAACACAACTCTCAAATCAGAAAACCTTGATGCATTCAACCAACCACTTTTGAAAGCGAAACCACAAACAATCATTTTGCCTCCAATGATATTTCAGAAATCAACCACTATAAAGCTGTCACATGAGTCTCCTTGGGATTAGCCTGAATTTGTGCTATCATGCATACTGCCTGCACACTATCTGATCTGGTAGCTGTCAGATACAGTAAGCTTCCAATCAAAAATGTTGATTTCACATCTGTCAACAAAATTGACAAGTGACTCACACTTGTACCAACTTTTGTCCAATACTGTACCAACACTGCAATTTTACTGTCAATTCTGTGCAAGCATCAAACATAGTATCACAACACCAACCAAATCCTTTTTTTTTTCATTTTTAGCTTGGTCTATGTTTTCTGCATTCACCGTTGGTCACACCTTACTGTCAATTGTTTGAATCAGAAAACAATATTTTGTTAACCACTTCACGGCCAACTATAATGCACCTTACTCAAACTCATACTTTTGGACCTCGGATAGGTATGATTCACAAAGCAAAGTTGCTCATCTTGATGAGCTGAACATGAATCAATAATCAGACTTCAATATTTCTCACTACTACGTCATAATGGATCTAACAATATTCACATCAATGTGTAGTTCAAATACCCACTGCTTTTATCGAAACACATATATGCGGCTAGAGCAACATTCTTTCACTAACCAAAATATCTGAACTGTTATAATCCTTAACTTTGGACAGAGCCAAAAAAACCATCAACAGTACAACAAAGACAAACAACAATACTGTAAATAATGACAACTCTCAATTTATATCAACACCCTTCAAGGCACTTCCACAAAACTCCATGAACTGAAAACATACTTCGACAACTATACGACAACTCCCCCTAACTACTTGCCTTTCATCCTCAAAAACCCAAACACATACATAGGAGCATTAAAATAAAACTATAAGATTGCTCCCCCTGAGGATGTGCTACCTGGAGTTGCTTAGTGCATCAGAGGAGTAGTCTCCTTCAGTCCAAGGAGACATGATTTCCTTTCTTCTATCTTTCTCCAAACTTTCTTGAACTCGGGCTTGGATTTTTCACCTGCATCCCTATTTTGCACCTTTTCGTGAACTCGAACATTTCTCTGATGTGGTTTTCTCTTATGCATCCATGATGAATGATTATTTTTCTTTCTTTTATGTACCTGATTTATTCTCTGCCTGTGTTGCATTCTTTGCGTCTGATGAAATATACTATTTTGCCTTAGATTAGATACATAAGTGCTTGGACAAAACCTTGCTATGTTCCCATGACCATTGCATTGAAAACATTGTACATAGTGTCCATTCAGATACGCAGATGTATTTCTACCATCATAACTCTTTGATTTATTATTCAATCCACAATAAGTTGCCTTGTGACCATACTGGTTGCATCTGAAACAATAGCCATTAAAAGTATTATTATGAATAGAGTGAGAGTGATAGAACCTCTTTTGTTGTGGCTGCTTTGCTGTAGATCTCCTTTGATATTTTCTTCCTTTTGAAGATTCAGCTTTAAACTTTTCTTGCTTTGATCCTTCAACAGTGAGCTTCTTCTTCTCTGCAGAGTTGGAAGATGAAGGTTGTTCAACTTCATATCCAAGACCATGCTTATCCATGGAGCTTCTTTGTTGGCTTATCATTTTATCTAGCAACTCTGTGCTCTTCTCAAATTTGAGATTTGTATTGGCCTCTTCTAGTTGTTTCTTTAATAAAACAATCACTTCCTCTTGTTTGCAGCAAATAATATCTTTCTCATTGATCTGTGACCTGAGAGTTTCTTCAATCCTTTTGGACTCTTCTACTTGCAGATTTAGATCACTAAGAACTTTTTTGGATTCCTCTTCACGTTTGCTGCATACATCACCTTTATCATCCAAGTGTGACTTCAAAGCTTCTTCTCTTTTCTTGGCTTTATCAATTTGCAAGAAGAGATCTTCAATATCATGCTCATATTCTTCCTACTTCTTGGACAGTATTTTGTTCTTTTTACTTTCTATATTCAATTCTTCAAGTGCAGTGATTAACTCACTTTTTAGATCTACTTCAGCCTCAAGGTTCTCATCATATACTTCAGGATTCACTTCTTCAACCTTTTCTAGTTCACTTTTCTCTTCCACATGAACTGAAACTGACTGAGATGCCTTTTTGGAGGAGGATCTATTCTTCTTACCCATTGTGTACTAATCCAAGATCAACCCCAGCTGATTTAGCCTTTGATAAGGGAACTTGGCTCTGATACCAATTGTTATACTTAGTACGACACTGAGAGGGGGGGTGAATCAGTTAAGCATTTTAAAACTTAAATCTGCAACTCTTAATTCTAAAATAATGAAAACTTAAAACCAGAAACAACAAGCATAACAAGAGAGCATCACACAACACAGGAATTTAAGGAGGTTCACCAATAAGGCTACTCCTCAAAAAGAACGGTTGCTTGGACTACCATCCAAATCCAGCCCCTTGCAAAGCACCAACTTTACAATCATTTACCAGCACCCACTGGAAGGAGCAACAACCCCTTATTTATCTGCATCAATAGAAAGGAGCACCAACCCTTGATTTACCAGCACCTACTGGAAGGAGCACCAACCCCTGATGCCAAGCTGCAACCTGGACTTCAATTCTGAATGTAAATGTTTGATAGGAAAATACCTTCATTTTCACAAGACCCTGACTGGTCTAAAGCTTACTCGAACTCTCTCACTGTTTGCAAGACACAGGCATCTACTGCACTGCTACAGTAAAAATTAGTAATTGACTTTGCCCCTCACACTCTCTGCACACTCTGCTTTCTCTGTGCACATGCTTCGCACACTCTGCGTCGTTCCAGCCGAACTGTCATCTCTGCTCTTTTTGCACTCTACTCTCTATGTGCATTCACAGCCACACTTAGAATAATTCGACATGACTCTTTGCTCACTCTGCGCACTTTGCCACCTCTACATTCACTCTGCGCTCTTCGCCATCTATCACCGCTTCTGTGCTATCTACGCTCTTATGGCCACATATCGCTCGATTCGTTACTCAACCAAATCAACCTACAAATATCCAAACATCCCTCCTTTTACAAGAGTATTTTCAAGATGAAGACCCTAATTTTAGTCGATTGATTATGCAAATGCAAACCCTAATATTAGTCGACTGCAAACCCTAATCTTAGTCGGTTGTGATCGAACTGCATCGGCTTCTACTCATGAAGATGTTTGGGTTAACCTTTTGTTCTTGCACACTTACGACCTGTCATGAAATCATGACATTTCTATCTTTATACTGTTCCTTTTTCCTTTTTTCATGATATCATGACACTTCTACCTCTTTAGACTTCCTTTTTACTTTTGTCACGATATCGTGACACTTCTACCTTCGTAGCCTCTGACTTTCTTTCTGTCATGATATCGTGACACTTTTGTCTTCAAAGCCTTTGTCTTTCTTTCTGTCATGATATCACGACACTTCTATCTTTGTAGCCTTCGATTTCCCTTATGTCGTGATATCGCGACACTTCTGCCTTCGTCGACTTCCTTTTTGCTTTTATCGCGAAATCATGACACTTCTACTTTCGAAGTCTTCTACTCTGCTTTTGTCATGAAATCGTGACGCTTCTACCGTTGAAGATTTGCTTTCTGATCCTGTCATGAAATCGTGACAGTTCTGCTTCTGAAGACTTGCTCTCTGCTTTTGTCATGAAATCGTGACACTTCTTCTGTTGAAGTCTTGCTTTCTGTTTCTATCATGAAATCATGACACTTTCTGCTTTCGTACGCTTTACTTGGCTTGCACCAGTGAAAACATGACATGTCACAAAATCATGACACTTTTCACTTCCTTGCACTCTTCTCGGCATGCACCAGCGAAAACATGACATGTCATGAAATCGTGACACTTTTCGCTTCCTTGCACTTTTCTTGGCATGCATCCGCGAAGACATGACATGTCGCGAAATCGTGACACTTTTGCTGCTTTATGCCTTTCTCTGCCTTTCGCCCACGAAAATGGAACATGTCACGAAATCGTGACATTTTTGCCTCGAAACACTCTATCTCCTTTTTGGGTCACGAAAACCCGACATGTCACGAAATCGTGACACTTTTTCTCCTTGGCACTTTTCTTCCCTTCGGGTTGTGAAAACCCGACATGTCGCGATATCGCGACACTTTTTCTCCTTGGCACTTTCTCTTCGAACCTGTCGCGAAATCGTGACATTTTTATTTCTCTGCCTTCCTCTTCGCTTCGGACCGCAAAAATGAAACATGTCATGAAATCGCGACATCTTTTTCTCTCTCCTCTTTTCTTTGCTTTGGACCACAAAAATGAAACATGTCACGAAATCGCGACACCTTTTTCTCTCTCCTCTTTTCTTCGCTTTGGACCACGAAAATGAAACATGTCATGAAATTACGACACATTTTTCTCTCTCCTATTACTTTTCGCTTTCGATCACGAAAATGAAACATGTTGCGAAATCGTGACACCTTTTTTCTAGCCTGCTGTATATGTCGTGATATCGTGACACTTTTCTTACTTGTCTTTTTCTTTGATCTTTTGCAAATGGGCCACTATGGTCTTCTTGGAAACTCACTGTCCATACTCTGAGAAACATTAGAACTCTTGTCCTCTGCATCTAAAATGGCTTTTGAACTGACTTTCCACTGCATTATTAGATCTAACTGACTGTGTTGACAACAATGACAATACTCCTGCTGCACCTTACTCAACAATGCTAAATCTAAAAATTGTCAGACACTTTGGTTCGTGTGCCTTATTAAGAAACCACCTACTATGTATTACCATTGGGCCAATGATATCACTCTGTTGTTGTCCTAGACCAATAAAATGGCATCACCTCTACTATTGGCCAATCAGAGGGTACAATGATACCTTAAAAACTGAGACCTTTTTAAAAACTGAGAAAACCATTTTTCCTCCCAAAAATTCCTGGTTGTTTCGAGGGCTGTTGGCTGCAAAAAAGTCATGAAATCATGATATTTTACCTGGAAGGTGCCTTTGAGTGCCAAAAACTCACTCCATAATGGCATTTGTCCTTGAAGTGGCCATCAACTTCCTAAAAGTTGTGAAATCATGACATTTTAACTGGAAGGGGCCTTTGAGTGCCAAAAATTCATGCCATCACAACAATATTTTCTTGGAGTGGCCATTGGTTGTCAAAAAGTCATGAAATCATGAAAATTTACCTGGAAGGGGCCTTTGAGTGTCAAAAATTCATGCCATCATAGCATTTGTCCTTGAAGTGGCCATCGGCTGCCTAAAAGTCATGAAATCGCAACATTTTACTTAGAAGGAACCTTTGAGTGCCGAAAAGTCGTGCCATCACAATAATTTTCTCTTGGAGTGGCCATCGACTACCAAAAAGTCATGAAATTATGACATTTTACCTGGAAGGGGCATTAAAGTGCTGAAAAGTCATGCCATCATGATATTTGTCCCTGAAGCGACCATCGGTTGCCAAAAAGTCATGAAATCATGATATTTTACCTAGAAGGGGCCTTTGAGTGCCAAAAATTTGTGCCATCATGACATTTTTCCTTAGAGCGACCATCGGCTAGGGAGCAGGGTGTATTTCAGGGCTTGGATCCTGTATCATCTTCTTTGTGAAGCATTTAGGTTGGCTGGGTATTTCTTAGTTTAGAAATACCTGATCAACTCATCTACCCAGTCAAGTTTTTTTGTATGTTGATCCTCATCTGCTGTTACTCCTTTAGTATGGCAAGCTATATAATTTATTGTAGCTTACTTGGTGAGCTCTTGGCACAGTGCTCTACCTTTTACCATCTTGGTTGGGTGTATCTCTATGTCATATTCTTGTATTTTGATCACCCAACTAGCTCTTTTATCACTGAGATCCCCTTGTATGATGAAGCTTCATACATTAGGGTGAATTGTATAGATGATAATCCTACTCTGTGATAAGAAATGTCTAAAAAATTTTAAAGATTTTATTATTGCATAGATCTGCTTCTTGATGAAGTTATATTTTTCTTCATGTTCCTGCATAGTCTGACTTAAGAAATCTATGGGCCTTTCTTCGTTATCAGTTCCTTTCTGTGTGACCACTACGGCATAGTTCCCTTGTTCACCTATAACATATAAGATGAAATCTCTAGAATAGTTTATGTTCACTAAGATGGGAGCTTGAGCTATTTGTTCTTTGATTTGCTGGAAGGCTTGCTTTCTTCCATCTATCCATTTGAAAACAACATACTTTTTTAGTAACTCTATCATAGGCTTGATGATTTGTACAAAATTGCCTATGAATTTACGCATGAAGTTGATCTAGCTAAAAAATGACTGCAAGCCCTTCTTGTTAGGGGAATGGGAATATCTAACAGTGCTTTCACCCTATTGGGGTCTATGGCTAGGCCAAATTTAGAGATAAATGGCTAAGTAAAATTCCTTCATTTTTTGGATTTATGGAGATGCCAAACTCCCTGCACTTTTTGAATACACTCATGATATTTGCTATGTGATCTCCTTTATGGTGAGAGAAAACTATCATGTCATCTAGGTATATCACTATTATTTTATTGATGAGTTCTCTGAAAGCTACATCCATAGCTCTTTGAAAAGTTGCTCTGGTGTTGGATAACCCAAAAGGCATTCTCTGGTAAGTAAACGTTCCCCATTTAGTCATGAACGTGGTCTTGAATTGGTCTTTATCTTTGACCCATACTTGGTTATACCCTAAGAAACCATCTAGGAGTGAGAATATTTTTACTTTTTCTATTGTGTGTAGGATTTGATCGATCTATGGGAGAGGGTAATGGTCATTCAGTGAAATATTATTCAAATTATGGAAGTCAACACACAGCCAGATGTCTCAATTTTTCTTCCTAACTAGGACCAGGTTAGTAACGCATATTGAATGCTTGATTGGGTAAATTATTTTAGCTTTGAGCAGCTTTAGTAGCTCCTGCTTCATCAAGGCTTTAATTTTGGGATTGACTGGTCATTGCTTTTGTCGAAATGGCTTTGCGCCTTACTTAAGCTCAATCATGTGTTGGATTGTCTCTTTGGAGTAGACTTTCAGGTCTCTGTAGGTCCAGACAATGATGTCTAGGAATTCCTTGCATAATCCCCTAATTTCCTCCATTTCTACTTATGTAGTGTTCACTCCTAATTTGATGGTCTTGTCAGGCTCCAATTAAGTTTTCTTGTATCTATGTTTATCAAATTTCATTGTGTGACCAGTCAACTTGTCATTATTATCAAATAGGTTTTCCAGGATGACCAACCCTTTTGGGATATGGTTATTTTACAAACTAGATGATATTTACATTTTCTTCATCCTCAGCCATCCTATTATTAGAGCAACTCATCTCATGGATGAGGAAGTCCACTATTTGTTGATCATTCTTGAAAACTTGCCAAAAGCTATCCCTACCTAGTACAGAAGGTCTTTAGATCATTCTGACTATTTTTATCTTTTGTATGACATTGCTTATAGGGAAAAATTTTATCCCTACTGAATCCAACAAGTTTGCATGTGTTTTTTTCTCTCTGGGAATTGCCTTTATGTTCAAAGATTCAAAGGATTCCAGTAAATCCTAGACTTTGTTTTGGTAAGCCTTAAGATAATGTTGTTTACTTACACATTTTTTAGTAACCTGATTCATTATCAACTTAGAGTCATTGAATATATGTAGTTGCTTGATGTCCATATTTTTAGGCTTTATAAGGCCTAGACAGAGTGCTTCATACTTTGTTGCATTGTTAGTGCAACTCCAGGTTAACCGGTAATAAAAAACCTTTTCCTTGCCTGTTGGAGAGATTAGAAAAATACCAGCTCCAGATCCATTTTTACATCTAGCCCCATCAAAAAAATTCTTCCACAGCTGATCAGTGGGTTGGTTCACCAGAGGGGGAGGAATGAGATTAATTTTTTTAGGTTTTAAAATTGTGTAACTCCCAATGTCAGTCTTGATCATGGCATTGAAATCTTGAACAGAGAACTAGTCTTCCTCCTATAATAAATTTAGAGATTCTTCCATAAATTTTAGGTCTTCTAGTTCCTTTTTCATAATGTTCACAGTGGTGGATAGTTTATTTTCATCTTCAAGTATTCCAATATGGAAATTTGATGGTTTCTCATTGAATATTTTCACTCTTTTACCCTTGAACGAGATTTCCAGATGTGAGAAATCTAGTGACAAATATCCTCCTATCTTAGCTATGAACTCCCTAGAGAGACACATACCAAAATAGGGCTCCAAGTCCACTACTACCACTTCTTGTATGATTGTGAGCTGGGGTAGCCCATGGAGCACTATCGGGATATCTTTGATTACCCCTACAATTTTCATGAGGGTTCCATCTATTTGTAAGATGTTGGGACTATTTTTTGTATATTCCATGCCCATGATGTCACATACTACTTTGGGCATCACAATGGTTGCAGCTCCATAGTCTATCATGTAGTTGTGAACAACCCACCCTTCCATTTGGAGAGACAAATAAAAAGGAGGGGGTCTATTTTTTCTCGAAGTCGATGTTAGACTAGCTTGTGCATAATCCATATGGGTTGGGATATTGTTCTTATTTTTCATAGACCTCAAGGATTCTTGCAACAAGTCAATATGTCTTGGAAGTTGCAAATCTTCATACATAGTTGCCTTAGGGGGATTTTTATTTATTTCCTCAACTATGTTAAAATGAAGGGGTTCAACACTTTTTTCCTTCACTATTATGTCATACTTGTTTCTATACCCTTGAGTAGCATCAATCCTTTGACGTTTAGTAAGTGAGGGGTATCTCAGTTTATCCCTAGCTTGTTCCTATGTTTTTGCTTCTTTCTTCTGTGGTGCTTCCTTATGAGTTTCTGCATCTTTCTGGCTTGAACTCAAGGGAGATTTTTCATAAGAAATTATTTTCTCAATAGGGTTCCTTATATGCGAAGGTACTTTCAGGGGGTTGATATCTTGGGGATCAACCTATAAGGATTTATTTACCAACCTAGTAAGAATAGCTACTTGTTAAACAGAAGGTATCATAAAATTCTAATTTTTTTCCTAATCATATTTACCTGACCCTTGAGACTTCTTTTGGTCGGCTACCTTTTGTACCTGATGTTGGTGAATCATGCAAGAAGTTTCACCATGGGGGTCATTGCACGTGGAGCACCAAAAATTTGACTCTGTTGGAGCATCACTAGGTTTGCTACCTTCATTGGCATAAACAGTGCTAGATTTATCATAACTTTTGCCACTAGTGGATGCTAGATCCTTTGTTATTTGCGAGAACCTCCTTGGGGTGAAATTTCTTTTAGCTTCCCTTCGTTCCATTAATATAAATTTATTCACCAGAGTTTTGAATGGTGCTTGGAGATCTTACAGGATAATAATTTGGGGCTATGGGATTGATGGAACTATTATCGTAGGGAGTGCGGGAATTGCAAGGATCATTGGAAGAGTAGGGGTACTAGGCTTTTAGACTATCTAGTCCATTTGGGAATACTGGTGTTAGAATTTGAAGTAGGAGTTGGAAAAGTGACACTTGATGCTTGGGGTAGATCTGGGAAAATGGGCATCATAATTTTGGTTGAGAATATTCCAATAGTCACCAAGTCTCTCTCTACCTTCTGTGCTTCTTGATAAATCTCAGGGAAGGTAAACATGTGAGATTTTATAATCACCATACTTATATCTGAGTTGAAAGCTCTCAAATAGTAATACATCACCTGTTCATGAGTTGGTCTCAAATCGTCAAGTACTCTCAGCCAAGTCCAACTAAATTTGATATTGAAGTCTACAATATCCTCTTAGGGGTGTTTTTGGATAACAGTAAACTAAATTAGCAGGGAGAAAGGATCTACCTGCTCGTTGAATTCTTCCACTAGTTTACCAATGAGTTGGGCCCAAGTTGACATGGTTTGATTTTCAAGAGCTCTATACCAATAGAGCATTTTTTCTTTCAAGGAAATTACTAGTAATCTTATCATAACATCTTCTTCATGGATATTATGGATCGTGGCTAGCGTAGCTACATTTGGATAATGTTCATAAGTCATATTTCCAGTAACATCATACTAGGGTAGCACTTTCAAGACCACCATAAGAATCGGGTGCTGAGTTGCTAGGTTTAAGGGACCTGTGTGGTTCCATACAGGGTAAGGTAGGATTGGCTAATTTGTGGCCATTGTGATTATACAGATAGCTAGAGTTAATGTTCCACTAGCAGTACTACTAGGAAGGGCTTCAGGGGAAGGATTTATGTATCCTGTATTATGCGTATATGCAGAGGTTGTTCTGGCCATCAAATCAGGATTAGCTCAGAGGCTACCAAGGTGTAGTTAGAATAACTCTATGGGTTACTCTAAATTTTTTGCTTTGGATCTGGTTATCATAAAATACGATGCATAACCAAAATTTGGTTAAAGCCTTCTATAGGGTTCCTTTCTAGTGTAGATTCACTAGATAATTTTAAAACATTGATAGAGCAAAGCTATTCACCAGGGCTTTGATCTGTATACTGTGTGGGATTTGGGTCCCACCGGGCGTTCCAAAAACTATTGGAGCAAAATTTTCCTTTGGTTACGTTTGCACCCAATACTTTACCAACATTAAAATACTAGGTCATAATAGAGTCTACCTGGTTCAATCTCCAGAGGAGGTTGGTTCCTTTGCTTCTTTTAGGAAAAGGGAGAGAGAGGGAAATGCATAAAGAGAGGTAAATATAGCTATGGCTAGAGAGTTAAAATGGTACATATTAAGAAACATCAAAGCAACTACCATAGTCTTTTGTAGAGAAGCATAATAGAACCAAAACATAGAAACTAAAACTTCTAGTGAATATATTTATTTAAACACAACTTATCCATGAAGTAAATTGTAGATATAATTAATGCATAAATACATATTAATAATTAGCATAGGTTACATTCAACTTAGATTTATATAGCAATAGACAACACATATATACTTGATTTGAAACACCAATGATCCAAGAACCAGAATGGATGATATTTATTAATATTTTAGAAGTTTGTATACATAGCCTTGTAAATGCCTAAGATTCGACCTAGTGTTTTGGTCGCTCATTCTATATATAAGAGTTTTACATAACAAAAAAACTAAAAGTTGTTACAACATCATACCTATAGGCTCATTCTGGTTCATAAGTTGTTGAGGGAGCATGGGATCCTCAACTAGAAGTGGTTGGATATCTTCTTGTTACGACGATATTCCTTAACCTCTTTAGACATCATGCTTTACTTGGCCTTCAAAATATTGTAGAATTATGACTTTCCATCGAGGCTTCATCTTTGGTCTTAAAAATATTATGGAATCATGAATCTCCATCTTAGCTTCATCTTTGACCTTCAAAATATCACAAAATCACAACTCTCCACATTAGCTTCGTCTTTGGCCTTCAAAATGTCATGAAATCATGACTTTCCATTGAGGCTTCACATTTGGTCTTCAAAATGTTGTAGGATCACAAATTTTGGTCGAGGCTTCATCTTTGGTCTTCAAAATCATGGGATCATGAATTTCAATCGAGGCTTCATCTTCGACCTTCAAAATGTCATGGGATCATGACTTTCCATCGAGGCTTCATCTTCAATCTTCAAAATGTCTTGAAATCATGATTGTTCTTCATACTTAGAAAAATCCTGAGAAGTTTACTCCTTATCTCCCTAGGTGTAGTCATTTTGACCAACAAGATCCATGTATGCCACCCGTAGCTAAGATAAGCACCCCTTTCTAGGTCACTTCCCACCCGAGGCAACCCAAAAAAATTAAAAACCCTCCCATCTAAGCTACCCTAGACTAATCCTAACTAGGTGAGGTTCTTTACCAACAGTTTAGTTTGGTTCATTTAACCCATTAATTAATGAGGTTCATTTTAATTTGGTAATAAAATGAGAGAGATGTGATGCTACCTTCGTAGCATCAGCTTCACCACTGGAATATGCCTTTGGATGGTTAGCCATGGGTGTAAGTTTTAGGTTCAACAATATTTCGGGTCAATGTCTTAATCTCACCTCTCAAAGCTCTCTTGACATCTACAACAAATTGGAAAATAAAGGAATTGAAAATTATAAATTTTTATTTTATATTTATAATTTTTCCCTCAACCGTTCCTGGAAACTATAGGCATAAAATTAGGGTTTGTCGATCGTGGTTCAAAGTTGTGGCTAAGAATATTGCAAAAATTAGCTGCATCTGACAAGCGCGGCTAGCATCCAAACACATATAACCTCCAAATTTCACCATGAGGATCTTCAAAATGCAAAATCAAAAATATCTAATGGTCCAAAACCCTCAAAATTTTCAAAAAAAAAATACATAATTCAAAATTCAAATGCGCCTCGTATCTAGTTATTTACACTATACACTTTGCGGTTGCAGCGACTTGCGATCCATGAAATTTGGAAAGATGAGTAAATTACCATAAGGCCATTTGGGTTAAATTAATCATCACTAAATTAATATGCTTCACTTCAATCCCTAAGAATGCCACAGCGGTCATACTGCCCCATGGGAATGAGGATTTATATCAATTACTTCATGATATTTCTAGTAGATCATCGAACATTATTATTCAACATAAACCTAATTGGAATTGCTATAATATTGATTTCCCAATAAGGCCATTACGATCGGACTGCTCCATGAGATAGAGATGTACAATTACTATTAACAGTTGTAATCATAGCTAAATTAGGCCTTGCTAAGTAATGTAACAGTGCTAAAGTCTTCAATTGTTTAGATCAATCATGTTAGTCAAGCGACTTATCTCTTCATTAATTGTCCTACCCTCATTGACTTGTCACTTGAGGGGGTAGTCATAATATCAAATATCATAATAAAATTCAACAGGATATAACTCAATCTTATAAAAATTGTGTTTATCTTACGAATCATTACCAACAACTATCATAAGCTTACCCTTTGTTAGGGCAAAAAGCAAATATGACAATTAAGCTAGTAGCTCTCCACCTATCAGTACTATTATAGCACTGAAGCTACCTGATCACCGCTAGAGCTTGTAAAAGCTTTACAAATTTAAGCCTTCCCTCAGTTGGAAGCAATGAGTCTAAGATGCATGTCCTTTTGCAGGATTGGGCATCTTATGTTGATTATATCAATGATCATCATTCAACCTAAAACATGGTTTTACGAGGTCTATTTTTTCTCAATATTGTTAATTCTCATAACGCATCTTAAAAGGGGCATCTGTAGACACCTAAAATATGTTATGTCGAGGTGACTACTCATATGGGACATGCTAATAGACCATGTGAATGATCTTGGACAACTCCAAGGTGAAGTAGTGGTTTTAACCACTCAATTTAGGTAGTCTTGGCCTAATAATTCTTAGCCATGACTAACACCAATGGCTAATAGAGCTGGCCATGCCTCATAACCACAGACTAGCATCAAAACTATTTTGAATCCTGGGCCAAGCCAAATTCAGTTACAACGGTCTAGGAAACAAGAATTCAAATGGTTTTGGGTGAGGAAGCTTCGAGAGTTTTCCTCCCAACTGATCCAATCTCCTGTATCTTGATCTTGGCTTCCCAAGTAAGCCAAGATTAGATATTAGGAAGGCTATAATACCCCCCTCCAAATTGGGGAGAAGTCTGAAGAAGTTTTCATTTAAGAGTAGTGAAGCCCTACCGAATTTGAAAGCAACTAGAATATTCATAAGTTGAAATGTAGCGAAGCTCTGTCAAAATGGACAGTGAATTGACAACCCCTTGAGGAGAGTGAAAGTGCTACCGAATTGTGGAGTGATAAATATGAACCCGTCAATGGAGCTTCCAAAATAATAGGAAGCATCGATCACAAAATCAAGCTAATCGAACATGAATCTCATCAAATTTGATCGTAAATCTATCTTGGGATATAGAGGTGACCCTTGATCATCAATTCCATAGAGGGAATCAGATATCCAAGCCCTAATTACAAGAGCAAGAACATTTTTGGCTTAGTTGCGACTGTCAACCGTAGCTAACAGTGCCAGCTACGCCTCAGACCCACGACTAGGATTTGATTCTTAATTCCCTTTGTTTTAGCAGTAGATTTCTATTTCCAATTATGTAATTAGTTTAATATAGCATAGATTAACATTTTAGCACACATTTGACCAGTTAATATAGGATTTTTTTTGTTTGAATTTACATGGTGGAATTGGTAGCCGCCATGAATCCAAGCAGGCTATCTAGCTTTTATGGCCACCATAGTATTTTGTGATGTCCACCCCAGAAGATGCCACATAGATATTCGCACAATCCGCCCCTATAACCACCATGCCAAAATCATTTTAAACCTTTTATGTCGCTGAAAGCACCAAGAAAGGGACAAGCATGCAGTCCTGCGAGGCCCGAGATTTGAACCTTGGACCTTTGCCCCCCTTATGGGGTTTGGATGAACCAATTGGTCTACACCTCGGACCTTTAAAATGTTTAATTAACTATTTGGGGTTTTTTGTATCCGACATAGGCCGCCAGGCTTGAACCCCGGACCTCCTTCCGAGGATTAAGGGAACTTGCGAGTAAGGTACCTAGTGTGGATAGTTAATATAGGATTTAGAGTTATATTTGCTTCCATTTTCTTTGTATTTGTCAATCTAGACTAGTTTCATGCTTTTCAAGTTCTTATGGATAATTAGGTTTCCCTAATTGCTATATTTCATGTTTTCTTTACATGCTTTACATTAATTTGATGGTTTCTTTCATATCTTCATAGATTTACATGCTTTCTTGCTTTCTTTATAATCAATTTATGCAATTGTCTCAAAAGCCTCATTGGGAGAGGTCTTCTTTGTCATTAACCCCTTTGATGTTGTTTCTTGAACGCAGGGTTTACAAGACCTAATCATTTTCAAGTTATTCAAGGCAACATATACCTCCAACCAAAGGAGAAGAAGGCTATCTTTGGCCTT
This sequence comes from Wollemia nobilis, assembly GCA_028583015.1. NCBI lineage: Eukaryota > Viridiplantae > Streptophyta > Pinopsida > Araucariales > Araucariaceae > Wollemia > Wollemia nobilis. The sequence continues at coordinate 12,348,788 of JAQPPZ010004624.1, read as the reverse complement.
AAGCAGTTTGTGTAGCTTCTAAAAATTCTATGGATTACACCACCCCCTCATTTAAAGGGTCTTAAATATTGTATCAATTGTATCAAAAATTGAGTATCCCTAAGAGGGACATATATGTAATTTGGATTTGACAAATTTTTAATAAAAGGAAACCATATTTCTTGTTAAATTCATTGTTTTTTTATCATTTATTGCTTTAATACTCAATTTTAATTGATGCACTAGTTGAGTGTATGCTTTTTAGATCGTTATAGATGGGTCAGGTAAAAACCTTTGGAAGTGAAATGAAAACTATAGCAAATCAGTACTTCCATACTCTTTTTAGTAGCAATAAAAATTTAAATGCAATATGGCAGTAGAACATACTAGAGGTAATTCTGCAATTAGGTAAACCAGAACATAATAAATTATTAATAGAGGAAATTTCTTTGGAAGAAACATCTCAGATCATAAAAAAATGCAAATAGAAAGACCTCGGGACCAAATGGATTTCCCATTGAATTTTATCAAATGTTTTTGGAAATTGTGGGCCAAGCAGTGGTGGAGGCACTAGAGGAAATTAGACAGAGTAAGCAAATGTTAAAAGTCTTGAATCATACTTTTATCACTTTAATTCCTAAGGGCCCACCTAGTGATATAATTGATAATTATAGGCCTATTTCACTCTGTAATGTAGTATACAAGATATTAACAAATCTTATGGTAGAGAGGTTAAAACCTTTTTTACCAAATATGATTTCAAGTGAGCAAGGTGGTTTTATTGAAGGCAGACAAATTCTAGATGGAATAGTAGTGGCACAGGAAGTGATACACATAATTTCCAAGAAAAAGGACCCAGGTATGTTTATTAAATTAGATCTTTCTAAATCCTATGATAGAGTAGATTGGTCTTTTTTGCAAAGGATTTTAGAAAAATATGCTTTGTAGAGGAGTTGAGAGATTGGGTAAAATCCTGCAAAGAAACCACATCATTCTTAGTTCTATTAAATGGTAGTCCCTCTCCCATGTTCACAGTAGGAATGGGGTTGAGGCAAGGGGACCATATTTCCCCTAACATTTTTATCCTTTATGTAGAGGGTATAGGGAGACTGTTACAAAAAGGAAGACAAGAGGGAAAGCTAAGGGGTATGAAAATTAGTTCTCAGATTGAGATAAATAACCTCCAGTTTTTGGATGATACAACTCTTATTATTCAGGCCAATATCCTAGTAGCAAGAAACATAAAAAATAAATTTTAGATGGGTATACTCAAGCTACAAGGCAAACTTTTAATGAAAAATCTCAAATGGTTTTTTTCAATACAACGAAGAGGGTGAGAGATAAAATTATACAATTGTTGAACTTCATGGAAATGCCTTTACCCATATGGTATTTAGGAGTACCTCTATCTGCAAAGAAAATAAAAAGTGAGTAGAAAGGACTGATTGACAAACTTCAAGCTAAGTTGAGCAACTGGACACACAAATGACTAAGCTTGGGAGGAAGGCTTACAATGATTAAAGCTATGCTACAAGCTCTCCCAGTTTATAAATTTTCCATACTTCAAGCTCCAAAGAAAATTTTGAAAGATATTGATAAACACACAAGAAATTTTTTGTGGTTAGGTGCAAGGGAAGAACAAAAATTAGCACTAGTTGGGTGGGAGAAGATATGTCAACCAAAAAAACAAGGAGGATTGGGGATAAGATCAATATCCCAAAGCAGCAAGGCACTAGCAAGGAATTTATATTGGAGATGGATTATAGCTACTGGGGTATTATGGAGTAGACTATTACAAGCTAAATAATATCCAAGAGTGGCAGAGAAAGACATCCCAATACACATAGTGGAAGGAGATGGATCTATAGCATGGAGAACAATGGAAGCAGGCTAGGAGTTAATAAAGCAATACATATATTGGAAGTTAGGGGATGGAAATGAAGCCCTATTTTGGAAGGATTCATGGAATCAATATCAACCAATTATTCAGACATTTCCATAGATGGAGAGTTGGAAATCAGAGCTCCAAAAGGCAGGGTGGTGGAAAGTCTCTTCCTTTATAAAATTATGGAATCAACATGTGCTAGACTTACTACAATGAAAACATCCCCGAGAATGTCTAGTGAGGGGGACAAAGGAACTAACCAAAAAACTATGGAGACATCTCCAAAGACACCCAATTCATGATGGTTCTATAAGGGATATGCTTGGATGAGGAGGAAGTAAGTTGAGAATCTATAAGGCAAAGGAGGTATACAAGGTAGTTTGTGGATATGATATTACCCCAGCACCACTTCCATGGATATTTGTCTATAAAAAGGAAGGATGGCCAAAAATTAACATTTTCTTATGGCTAATTAACCATAGAAAGTGCTTGACATTTGATAATCTGATAAAAAGAGGTTTTTATGGGCCTTCCAAATGTGTTATGTGTGGAAAAGTAGAGGAGACCTTGAATAATCTCTTTTTTGGGTGTTCTTTTTCTAAAGATATATGGATCAGTTGGTGGAGGCATATGAGATAGCATTGGGAAATTTTTGAGAGCCAAGAAAGATTTTATGAGAAATGGAAATAGTGCATATTTAAGACTAAAACAATAAAAATGGTATGTAACTGGGGCCTAGCTTCATATGGTGGCAGTTATACCTAGAACACAATACACGTATATTTAGATCAGAGCACATAAAAAGGGATCAAGTATGGGAGAGCCAAGAAAGCTTTTATGAGAAATGGAAATAGTGCATCTTTAAGACTAAAACAATAAAAATGGTATGTAACTAGGGCCTAGCTTCATATGGTGGCAGTTATACCTAAAACACAATATACATATATTTATATTAGAGCACATAACAAGGGATCAAGTATGGGAGATTATTATGAGTAAGGTAATGGAAACATTATCTATTAGATTACAGGAGAAAACAAACATAGAAATGGAGGAAGTGACTATTTTATGGAGATTTGGAATAACTATAAAAGAAAAATAATTAAGGGTTGGATGCGCAGGTGAGATATCCTCAAATAACATAGAGTGGATACCTCCTCCTAGAGAGTGGATGAAGGCAAACATAGATTGGGCTTCTAGTAAAAATACTAGAAGAGCAACTATTGATTCTAATGAATCTATCACAGTTAGGCCACGAAGTGAAACAACATCAAGATAGAGGAATGGGTAATTTTTGATCCAGGAGGGATTGGTGGAAGATTTTTTTCTCTCGTATTTCCTATCAAGCTCATTTTACTTTGTAGTATAGTTTCTATAAATATAATATATTTTCATTTTTTCAAAAAATAGTACCTTCATAAATTTTATGCATCTCACCAACCAATATGAAGTGATATGAAGTGCATTACTATGATTAAATATCAAATATTACAATTGAAGTAATGGTAATAAATATTTTAAAAAATAATTTATTGACAATAAAAAACCTTACAAGATCGTTCAATTCTCAACTTCACAATGATACTTTAAATATTTATAACCCTTATAATTCTAATTGCATGGCATTTAGCATCAACCACATGGAGATGTTGAGGATGAAAAACATATTATGTAATATGTTCTTGCATACAAACATTAAAATTAAAAGCACTTGTTGTAACATAATGAGTTGAGTAGCTTTTACAATGTGGTTACATCTATAAGAGTGGGTAGATACCTTAAAGATGTTTTTAAACATCACAAAATGAAAAAATTCAATCCCTTTGTGGATTAAAATAGTTAGAATATTGAAGTGCACTGTATTTGATCTCTAGAAAAGGGAAAATAATTATTTATGTAATTTTCTATTTTCACTTTTTTTTTTAATCCAATAGACCCTAAAAATAGTAAAGGACTTAGATGGAAACCTTTTATTAAATGTAAACAAAGCTAATATAGACAATGCCATAATAATAATGGATTGGAAGATGATGTACAAAAAATGATGGACTATTTACAAAATAATTAGAGTTATAAAATAACTAACGACAACAACTGAAGAGTCAAGTTTAGCCAATAGGGTAATAAATATTAAAGTAGAACCCAAACGCAACCCAACTTATAGGTTGATCTAAGGATTTATGACCTTTTAAAATCACTTAACTATTTGAGTTTATTGTTAAAACAAACTACTGAATGAGATTTTGATAAATGTGTAGTTATTTACTAAAGACAACATATTTTGTTTATTTTTTAAAATCAATACTTTATACAAGGGTATTTGTTAGTGATATTTAATTTGATTTTTTATCCAATAAGATGCCAAATAGAAAATATTACATACAAGTTGTAATAAATAACACAAAAAATCTATTAATTATTCTATTTGATTATTCTATTGTAACTCTACCCTGATTCCCTAATATTTATTTTTTAGGGTACTATAAGTCTTAGAGTCCAATATTACATGCACATTTATTCATAACTAGATTAGGTTGTGAACATATTGTAAGCCAAAACTAAGAGGTTTGGGCAAAGTCACTTAGAGATACAAAGAGGCAAATCCTAAACTAATTTGACAATGAGAGGATTACATCATCTAACTAAGCATACAAGCAAGAAAATAAAGCTCTTATATCCATTATTCTCTCTTTCTGAAGTAGGGAAAAATGGTGCACCTAATTATGAATAACAATATGTGTATCTATCCTCTATAGCTTATGAGCATCAAACGGAAGCATGCATGTAAAAATGGAAGCAAAACCAAACAACAAGGTATGAAATAAAGCGAGCATCCTTCTTATTAATTTGGTGGATCATATCAAAGGTTACATATAAGTCCTATTGAGGGCTCAAATATGATACAATTGTTACAAATTTTGGGTTCCCAAGGACCAAATCCTTCAAGAAATTTGGGTGCACATCCAGTGTCCTTCGTCGTACCCACAATCGAGGTGGGCGGGTCAATGCCACCGATGCTTGTATATTTGATCCTTTATGTCTTTTTTTCCTTCCCAATGACTTCTAGGAACCTACACCTACACACAAGGAAGCCAAAAGGGTCAAATAGCAAGTGCATGTGATGGAAAACATGCAATCCCACAGGCACCAAAAGACTAGTAAAGGGCATATATATTAAAAATATATCAAATCAACTCATAATGACTTGAAATTTTATGGAGATGTTAAATAGGAGTTTTTGGAGGTATATCACCAAAAAAATATCTGAAATTGCATCCGTAGGCCCCTCGATTTTGCACCGCCCATCTGCAACCTGCAAATACCAAGATAAGCAATTTCTGCCCCAACATGTCCAACACACATGAAACTTGGACAGAATATATAAATCAACATTTTAAGACTACCCATGTGGTTAGAGTTTCAAAATGGGGCACCTATATTTCTGCATGCACTTGGGGTTCCCGGATGGGCCCTACGAACCTGCAAAAAACTTCAAAATGTGATATCTCGGCCAATATAACTCCAAATTGCATGAAATTTGAACTGTAGCATCCTATGATAGTATATAATAAGCCTAAAAAATAAAAGTAAAGAAATTATGCACATATTTCTCCTTGTCCCAGGGGGGCGGTGGTGACTACAACTAATTGGATGGCATCCTGGGGTGGGATACCCACCAATTTTGCACACATTTTGCTACCAATACTACCAGTGAATGGTACTAAACACTCTAAGGAGTATTTTCATCAAATTTGATGAAGCAATTCACCCGGATGCTAAAGTTATGCCCAAAATACCCTCTTGAAGTCACCCGGTAACCTCCTTCGCTAAGGAGAGATTTCGAGGGAAAGAGAGCACAATAAAATGAGGGGAAATCTCGACAGCACTCCATTGCATATCCTAGAAATCATATCCCTATTATGTATGTGGACCTTGTATCCATTTTATAGCACAAAGAGGCTTATGTGCAAAAATACATGCAAGGGCATGCATGGCAGGAGGAACCATTTGTCAAAAGGGAGGCATGCACTGGATGTGGAAGAGAATATCCATTTTTGGCCTCCATTATGAAGCATGTCATAAGGATGCAGTGCCCTATGACCTATATGCTTCAATTGGTGGGGTAAATGGTAGTTTATAGGTGCCATTTGTCCCAGATTTGACTTTTTCTTGGTCAAACTTGCTCACCGTCCCACCCTGGGATGATGGCTCACCACCGTTCCAGGGTGGGATGGTGGGAATATTCCACCATCCCAGGTGGGATGGTGGTGAATATTGGGCCAAAACCTCCCAAAATTGGGCCTAAATCCTCCAAAACCTCACCCGAAGTGGCTAGAATCATTGTGTGCCTTATGAGGGCTGCCCAAGGGGCCATATGGTGTCAATTTAGTCATTGTTTGTGGATGCTTAATCGGGTTAACCATATTTTAGTGTTTACAAATGCCCCTTTTTGATATGCATTGTGTAAAACATAATTCTAAGCAAAAATAGATGACTAAAATGTTCAATGATTAAGTTTACTCGATAACCTAACCAACTTTAGATGCCCCAATCGTGGAAAGAGCATGCGTTCTTGAATCCTCGCTTCTGACTCAATAAAGATATTGGTCTTGGTTTATCTTCAGCTTCCAGGTATGCTCAGGGGAATTATAACCCTAGGCATTAGAGAAAACTAATTATTCTTGTAACTTTTGAAGTTACCAATAGGCAGGTTCATCTGCATTGTTATATGCTTAATTGAGATATTTGCTTGTTTTCTGCCCCAAGCAGGGGCATGATTGTCTTTGTCAAAGATTCGTTGGATGAATGCAACTTGCATTATTGAGTGTTTAATTGTTGATTTTTGATTATAAATTTGTTAAGCATGACTACACCCTCAAAAAATGAGTCAATGAGGGAATGACCAGTAAGAAAAGCGATGAGTCACTTGACCCAGATGATGTTTGTTAAGGTTTCCTTCAGTTGTTCTCAATGAAAAATGGCACAGTTTTGAAAGGATTTGGATGATGCTATGGAGATTTCATGGAAGCAAAGAGTTGAAAACCTCCTTCCCGTGGGGCGTTCTAGCCATAATGGCCTTCTTGTGGAGTGAAGTAGTAACTTGCCCATGCATCCATGAGAAGTTTGCATTCCATCTTGACCCTGAATGAATTCCATCATATTTGACTTGTTTTGGTGGGTGTTGAACCCTTTTCTTTGGCTTTCGTGTTGTTTTGTTATTGTTTTTTTTTATTTTGATTAATATATATGTATGTATACTTGACCAATGGGATTATTGGATGCAATTGGGGTATTTTGAGTGACCAAAGGGTTTAGGGATACCTTTGGGGCTTTTTTGGGTTGAGCAAAGGGTTTATGGATATCTTTGGGGCTTGTTGGGTGACCAAAGGGTTTATGGATACCTTTAAGGCATTTTAGGTTGACCGAAGGGTTTATGGATACCTTTGGAGCATTTTGGGTTGACCAAAGGCTTTATGGATACCTTTGGGGCATTTTTTGGGTTGACCAATGTTGAGTAAGGTGCAGCAAAAGTATTGTCATTGGAAAAGTATTGTCATTTTTTTGCATTTGTTGGGTTGACCCAGATTCAAAAAATCAAAGAAAAAGACAAGTAAGAAAACTATCGCGATATCGCGACATGTTTTTTGTCGCGATATCGCGACAGGTTGAGAAGTTAGAAGGCAGAAAGAAAAACGTCATGATTTCATGACATATCGGAGGAGAGAGAAGGCGCAAGTAAAATTGTCATGATTTCGTGACATGGACGAGGAGAGAGAAGGCGCAAGCAAAACTGTCACGATTTCGCGACATGTTGCAGGCAAAGAAGCCAAGTGGAAAAACTATCACGATTTCGTGACATGTTGCAGGCAAAGAAGCCAAGTGGAAAAACTATCATGATTTCATGACATGTTGGAAGCAAAGAAGGCAAGTAAGAAAGTTGTCATGATTTCGTGACATGTTGGCAGAAAAGAAAGCAAGTAGAAAAACTGTCACGATTTCGTGACATGTTTGGAGAAGAAGCGCTTGCAGAGAAAAAGTGTCACGATTTCATGACAAGTTGCAAGAAAAAGCGCTAAGGAGAAAAAGTGTCACGATTTCGTGACAAGTTGCAAGAAAAAGCGCTAAGGAGAAAAAGTGTCACGATTTCGTGACAAGTTGCAAGAAGAAGCGCTAAGGAGAAAAAGTGTCACGATTTCGTGACATAGTTGCAAGAGAAAGAGGAGAGAGAAAATGTTGTCACGATTTCGTGACATGTTGCATTTTGAGGCGAAGCAAAGAGAAAGTGCAAAGGAGAAAAAGGTGTAGCGATTTCGCTACATGTTGTAATATCGTGGGCGGAAGCAAAGAGAAAGTGCAAAGGGAAAAAGGTGTAGCGATTTTGCTACATGTGTATTATGGAAGCAAAGAAAAAGTGCAAGGGGAAAAAGTGTAGCGATTTTGCTACATGTTGAAGTATCTGGGAAGCAAAGGTAGAGTGCAAGGAACAAAAGTGTAGCGATATTTGCTGACATGTTGAAGTATCGTGGTGAAGCAAAGGTAGAGTGCAAGGAACAAAAGATGTAGCGATTTCACTACATGTTGAAGTATCGCGGGTCGAAAGCAAAGGTAAAGTGCAAGGAACAAAAGATGTAGCGATTTCGCTACATGTTGGGTTTTCGCGACCCGAAGGGAAGAGAGAGAGTAAGGAAGCGAGAATGTCACGATTTCGTGACATGCTATTTTTACGATAGCAAGACAGGAGGAGAACAAGGAGGCCAAGAATGTCATGATTTTGTGACATGTTGGTTTTCACGATGGCAAGACAGAAGGAGAACTAGGAGGCCGAGAATGTCATGATTTCGTGACATGCTGGTTTTCACGGTGGCAAGACAGAAGGAGAACTAGGAGGCCGAGAATGTCATGATTTTGTGACATGCTATTTTTTTGCGGGTTAAAGCCGAGAAGGGCAGAAAGAGACAGAAGTGTCACGATTTCGCGACAGGTCGCAACAACACGTTAAACAGACAGTTAACTGGAATAGAATGACAGTTAAAGGGGCAGTAGTAGAGAAAAGGCATGCAGCTTTTTAATAATAGTTAATTGGAGTAAATGAAAGGTAAAGTGGATTTCTCGATAGAATTCATGCAACTTTTTAATAATAGTCGTAGAAGGAGAAATCGAACAGTCGTATTTTTAGAATCGTAAATTGCATGCATGCACAGAAATAAATACGAACAGTCATAGGAGAGGTATTTGAAGCATGCAACGTGTTCGACAAAAAGCCCCTCATTTATATATGAAAATAAATTATGCAAAGAAGCAGTTACAGTTGTCAAGTGGCAGAAGTGATTTTTAGAAGAACAGTTACGGGCTGCATGCATAAAAATTAAAGCTTAAAAATAGAGATTAATCTGTTATAAAAGCAGGTCTACGTGGAGAAGTCAGGTTGCTGCTGCAATAGTGAAAGTGCTACCGAAAGAGGGTGAGAAGAGTGTTGTAAGAGAGCAACAAGCTGAGCAGTGAGTAATTACTGTGTTTTAAATTGGAGACCAGTCAGGGTCTTGTAATAGTGAAGGCATTTGTATGTCATTGATATAACTTTCAAATCTGTGATCCAAGTTGGTGCTTGGATAGGGGTTGGTGCTCCTTTCTGTAGGTGCAGATAAATCAGGGGTTGGTGCTCCTTCCGGTGGGTGCTGGTAAACAGATTGTAAAATTGGTGTTTTGCAAAGGCTGGATTTGGACCGTAGTCCAAGCAGTCATTCTTGAGGAGTAGCCAAATTGGTGAACCTCGTTACATTGTGTGTTGTGGTGTGCTCTCTTGTGTTTACTGCTTTATCTATTTTCTAGTTCTCTTTGATTCAGTTTTAAGAATTGCAGATCAGATTTTTAGCTACACTGATTCACCCCCCTCTCAGTGTCATTGTGAGAATATCAATTGGTATCGAAGCAAGGTTCCTGAACAAGCTTAATCAGCTAAGGTGATCTTGGAAGGAACACAATGGCGGGTAGTGAAGGATTTTCATCAAACAAAGCTCCTTTGTTCAATGGAACTAATTACTCATTCTGGAGACTCAGGATGCAGACATATCTAAGTGCTTTAGGATACGACATTTGGGAGTCAGTAGAAAGTGGATACACAGCACCCACTACTCCTCCAATAGATGTTGCCGATAAGAAACTGTCTGAGAATAACTCCAAAGCAAAGAATGCAATAATGTGTGGGCTAGTATACAGTGAACTGATAAGGGTCATGAGCTGTAAATCGGCAAAAGACATATGGGACAAACTGAAAAGCATTCATGAAGGAGACAACAAGATCAAGGAAGCCAAACTGCAAACTCATCGAGCTCAGTTCGAGGCATTACAAATGAATGACGAAGAGAACATTGAGACCTATATGTTGAGAGTCAATGGAGTCATTAATGCAATCAGAGGACTCGACGAAGAGATCGAAGATGCAGTTGTCATGAAAAAGGTACTTAGAACTCTTCACAAAAGATTTAATTCTAAAGTTTTTGCAATAGAAGAGGCTAAAGATCTAAACAATTTTAGCATGGACGAGATGCATGGTTCCTTGACTGCATACGAAATGAGAATAGGACAAACTAAGCCCATAGACAAAGAAGCTGCTTTTAAAGCACACAAGAATACAAAAGCTGAACAAGAATCTAAGGCTGAAGAGACATCGGATGAAATGGAAGCCAACTTTGTTCGTAAACTTACAAAAGGAAAAGGAAAATATAGAGGAAAGTTGCCATTTAAGTGTTTCAATTATGGAGGGGTCGGTCACTTTGCAGCTAAGTGTCCCATGAATGAGAAAACCAAAAGTAATGAAGGGTCACACCAAGAAAGAAGTGACTGGAAAAAGAAACCAAACTTCAAGAAAAGCAATTTCAAAAAGAAAAGTTTCATATCCAAGAATGTCAGCTCTTCTGAAGATAGCTCAGGTGAAGATTCTGAAGAAGAAATAGGTGAAGCTCTGTTCATGGCATTTGAAGAAGCAAAAACAGAAGAAAAATAGGAAGATGATACAAAAAATAAGGATGAGGCTGAAGTTTATCTGGAAGGTGAGTTGGTTGCGGCACTTAAAGAGTTGAAGTCAGAAAGGAAAAAGAATAATAAAGTCTCAAGAAAGCTTGAAGATGCGAATGACATAATAAACAGTTTAAAAGTATAGACAGAAGAATTTAAGAAAATGTCTAAAGAACTTGAAGTACAGTTAACCATGAGAATAGATGAGTGCAACAAACTAGAAGAAGAGATTGTTATTTTAAGAATGCGGCTAGAAGAAAAGAATCAAAAACTGAGCTGCTATCACAAACTTGAAGGAAGTACTGCAAAGCTTGAAAAGATTATAAATAGTGAGAGGACTACGAGACATCAAGTTTGGCTTGGGGTTTGTCGAAGGAGAATCATCAAGTGGATCAAAGGCCATAACTGTAGAACCAGTAAAGAAAGAGGATAAAATCAAGGTTGACCAAAGAAAAATGAATCTTGCAAAAGAAAGCAACAATGGCAGGCACGAGAATACTGTTGACAATGAGGGATTCACAAAAGTCACTCATCAAAGGAGAAGAAAATTTGTGGCTCCTACTACAAATTGGCAAAGACCAACTCCCAGGTTCAATCATTCTTTTTCTGGTTATTGTTTTAAATGCAATACTTACGGTCATAAGATTTCAGACTGCATTTATAATATAGGACAAAGAAATTTTTCCAGTAGAAATGTATTTTCACCCTTGATAGATTATGCAGTAGAATGCTATAACTGTCACAACTTTGGACACATTGCAAGAAACTGTAGAAGCACATATGCAGCAAATAAATATCGGGGAAGAAGAACTCAACCAAACAGTTTAAAGCAAAATAGAAAATTCCCAGATAAACATGCACAGGCCACTGACAAAGAAAAGTCTAAACAAGTGACCAAAACTACAGTCAAATCAGAATGGAAAGAAAAAGAGCAACTCAAAGAAGAAAAGGAATCCTTGATTGTCCAGACAACATTCAAAGCACAGAACAAATCAGCACCATGGATATTGGATAGTGGATGCTCCAATCACATGACAGGAGATAAACAAAAATTTGAAAAATTACAGAAATATGAAGGGGGCTCGGTAAAGTTTGGAAATAATGATGGAGCCAAAATAGTTGGAAAAGGATCAGTCAAGATAAGTGATGGAAAGATCAATTCCAAAGAAGTTCTGTTTGTAGTTGGTTTGAAGCACAACTTACTAAGCGTAAGTCAAATCTGTGACAGAGGTCATGAAGTCATCTTTAAAAAGTAGGGCTATGAAGTAAGAAAAGCACACAGTGGGAAGCTGGTAGCTACTGGATCGAGGACTTCTGGAAATCTATACACTCTCTCAGAAACTTCAGAAGGATCATGCTTGATTGGACAGGAAGATGAAAATTGGCTGTGGCACAAGAGGCTCGGGCATATTAGCTTTGACAATCTGGTAAAAATAAGTTCAAAAAGAGCAGTAAGAGATATACCTACCATTGGCAAACCAGTAAATAGCATCTGTGCTTCATGCCAAAAAGGGAAGCAAACCAGATCCACATTTAAAGCAAAGGAATATTTCACCAGCAAACCGTTAGAGCTGATACATACTGATTTATGTGGACCCATGAGAACACAAAGCATAAATGGTGACAAATACTTTATGTTGTTCATAGATGACTACTCCAGAATGACATGGGTACTATTTTTAAAGCTTAAATCAGATGCCTTTGAGATGTTCAAGATTTTTAAAAAACAGGTTGAGAATCAGATTGGAAAAAGAATTAAATGCCTAAGATCAGACAGAGGAGGAGAATTTATCTCAGAGGAGTTTGCAGAATACTGTCAAAAATATGGGATTAGAAGACAGTTTTCAGCAGCAAGGACACCTCAACAGAATGGTGTTGTTGAAAGGAAGAACAGGATTGTGCAAGAAATGGCACGGACAATGTTGGTTGAGAACAAAATAGTTGACAGATTCTGGAAAGAGGCAGTTCATACTGCAGTTTATATTCAAAATAGGTGCATGCTAAGAACACATGAAAGCAAAACACCGTATGAGTTGTGGTTCGACAGAAAGGCTACAACAAGATATTTCAAAGTGTTCGACAGCAAGTGCTACATCAAACGAACTGAAGATAATCTCGATAAATTTGAAGATAGAGCTGACGAAGGTATTTTTCTTGGATACTCAACAAAAAGCAAAGCCTACACATGTTACAACAAGCGGCTAAAGAAAATTATTGAGAGTGTTGATGTTAAAGTTGATGAAGGTAGAGAACGAGAAGTTACGTATCAAGAAAACTACCCTATTTATGAAGACGTCATTGAAGGAGATGAAGAAATAGAAAAAGAAGAAAATCAAAAAATTGACCCAACTGATTTAAGAATCGACTCAGAAGAAGAAGAGAACAATAAATTCAAAATAGGCAACTAGCAAAAAAATCATCCCAGAGAACAGATTATTGGGGACCCAACAGTTGGTATTCAGACAAGAAGAGCGATAATATGGAACTACTCTTTATTATCCAGCATTGAACCCAAAAATATTGCTGAAGCAAGCACGAGATGAAAGTTGGATGAAGGCAATTAATGAAGAACTAGATCAGATTGAGAAAAACAAAACCCGGGAATTAGTACCACGGCCGACAAATAAAAACATAATTGGCACTAAATGGATTTTTTGAAATAAATTAAATGAAGACGGGCAGGTTGTCAGAAATAAGGCAAGATTGGTCTATAAAGGCTATGCTCAGGTTGAAGGCATTGATTTTGAGGAAACATTTGCACCAGTTGCCAGACTAGAAGCAATCAGAATGTTTCTAGCTTTAGCGATCCATAAAAACTTCAAAGTATATCAAATGGATGTAAAATCAGCATTTTTGAATGGAAAACTGGAAGAAGAGGTTTACATTGAACAGCCAGATGGCTTTCAACTCGGTGACAATCCCGATTTTGTTTGCAGGTTAAAGAAAGCGTTGTATGGTCTAAAACAGGCACCCAGAGCATGGTATGCATGGCTGGATAACTATCTTATTAAACAAGGGTTCAAGAAAGGTTTGGTGGACAACAATCTATATGTTAAAACAGAAAATGGCAATCTTATTGTCCTTGTTGTTTATGTAGATGATATCATTTTTGGCGACGATCATGGATAAATCTTGTAGAGACATAGCAAATAAAATGAAGACTGAATTTGAGATGTCAATGATTGGTGAACTTTCTTATTTCCTCGGACTGCAAGTCAATCAAAGTGAAAAGGGCATTTTTATCTCTCAAGTTAAATATGTGAAAGAAATGCTGAAAAAGTTCACAATGGAGGATAGTAAACCTGTTAGCACTCCCATGACAACAGGTTGCAAGTTGAGCAAGGATGACAAATCTCCAGATGTAGATCAAACCATGTACAGGTCTATGATTGGAAGCCTATTGTACTTGACAACCACTAGACCAGATATATTACAGGCAGTATGCATGGTAGCAAGATTTGAGGCTAGTCCCAAAGAGACTCATGTGACAATTGTAAAGAGGATTTTTAGGTACCTCAAGGGTACTATGGAGTATGGGTTGTGGTACCCAAAAGGTAAGGACTTCACTCTTATTGCATATTCTGATGCAGATTGGGCAGGATGTATTGATGATAGAAAGAGTACCAGTGGAGGAGCATTTTATCTTGGAGACAGGCTGGTAGCTTGGCACAACAAGAAACAAGAATCAGTCTCTCTATCCACAGCAGAGGCAGAATACATTGCAGCAACAACATGTTGTACACAGATATTATGGATGAGACAAACACTGAAAGATCTTGGTATTCACTTCAAAGAGCCAATTTCAGTTAAATGTGATAACACGAGTGCTATAAACATATCAAAGAATCCGGTTATGCATTCTCGAACCAAACATATTGCAATCCGGTATCACTTCTTGAAGGATAAAGTTGCAGAAGGTGAGGTCAAATTGGATTTTGTTCCAACTACAGAGCAAGTAGCGAGATATATTCACAAAACCATTGCCCAAGGAAGTTTTTGAGTACCTTCGGAGTAAGTTGGGAGTAGTCACATTTCCAAAGAACTGACTATCAATTGGGATCACATTCTCAGGGGGAGTACTTATGCCTATGTTTATAGTTTTGCTCATATTCATGATTTTTGCTAACTATAACAATGTGTATCTGAGAATGTTGTGCATAGACTCAGGGGGAGTCTGCAGCAGCCCTTTGGTATTATTGTCAAAGGGGGAGAAGAATTACAGGAGAGTGCATGAGTGTTGCCAACAATTCCAAAGGGGGAGATTGTTGAGCAAGGTGCAACAAAAGTATTGTCATTGTTGTCAACATAGACAGATAGATCAGTTGATGCAGTTGAAGCAGTGGACAGGAGTTCAGAGATCAGTCAGATCATGTACAGTGAAATTCCAGGAAAATAGAAGTGACCCAGATTTAGAAAATCAAAGAAAAAGACAAGTAAGAAAACTGTCGCGATATCGCGACATGTTTTGTCGCGATATCGCGACAGGTTGAGAAGTTAGAAGGCAGAAAGAAAAACGTCATGATTTCATGACATATCGGAGGAGAGAGAAGGCACAAGTAAAATTGTCATGATTTCGTGACATGGACGAGGAGAGAGAAGGCGCAAGCAAAACTGTCATGATTTTGTGACATGTTGCAGGCAAAGAAGCCAAGTGGAAAAACTGTCATGATTTCGTGACATGTTGCAGGCAAAGAAGCC
This sequence comes from Wollemia nobilis, assembly GCA_028583015.1. Lineage (NCBI taxonomy): Eukaryota > Viridiplantae > Streptophyta > Pinopsida > Araucariales > Araucariaceae > Wollemia > Wollemia nobilis. Next base: position 12,333,211 of record JAQPPZ010004624.1, on the reverse strand, counting down.
AAGTGGAAAAACTGTCATGATTTCGTGACATGTTGGAAGCAAAGAAGGCAAGTAAGAAAGTTGTCGCGATTTCGTGACATGTTGGCAGAAAAGAAAGCAAGTAGAAAAACTGTCACGATTTCGCGACATGTTTGGAGAAGAAGCGCTTGCAGAGAAAAAGTGTCACGATTTCGTGACAAGTTGCAAGAAAAAGCGCTAAGGAGAAAAAGTGTCACGATTTCGTGACAAGTTGCAAGAAAAAGCGCTAAGGAGAAAAAGTGTCACGATTTCGTGACAAGTTGCGAGAAGAAGCGCTAAGGAGAAAAAGTGTCACGATTTCGTGACATAGTGCAAGAGAAAGAGGAGAGAGAAAATGTTGTCACGATTTCGTGACATGTTGCATTTTCGGAGGCCGAAGCAAAGAGAAAGTGCAAAGGGAAAAAGGTGTAGCGATTTCGCTACATGTTGTAATATCGCGGGCCGAAGCAAAGAGAAAGTGCAAAGGGAAAAAGGTGTAGCGATTTCGCTACATGTTGTATTATCGGAAGAAAGAAAAAGAAGGAAAAGTGTGGGATTTACATGATGGGAAGCAAAGTAGAGTGCAAGGAACAAAAGTGTAGCGATTTCGCTACATGTTGAAGTATCGCGGGTGAAGCAAAGGTAGAGTGCAAGGAACAAAAGATGTAGCGATTTCGCTACATGTTGAAGTATCGCGGGTCGAAGCAAAGGTAAAGTGCAAGGAACAAAAGTGTAGCGATTTCGCTACATGTTGGGTTTTCGTGACCCTAAGGGAAGAGAGAGAGTAAGGAAGCGAGAATGTCATGATTTCGTGACATGCTGGTTTTCATGGCAGAAGAGAGAGGAGAATAGGAGGGAGAATGTCACGATTTGATGACATTGGTTTTGAGGCAAGAAGAAGGAGAACTAGGAGGCCGAGAATGTCACGATTTCGTGACATGCTGGTTTTTGCGGCAACAAGACAGAAGGAGAACTAGGAGGCCGAGAATGTCATGATTTTATGACATGCTATTTTTGTGGGTTAAAGCCGAGAAGGGCAGAAAGAGACAGAAGTGTCACGATTTCATGATAGGTCGCAACAACACGTTAAATAGACAGTTAACTGGAATAGAATGACAGTTAAAGGGGCAGTAGTAGAGAAAAGGCATGCAACTTTTTAATAATAGACGGAGTAAAGTTTTAAAAATATTGTTTTTTAATAATACGTAGAAGGAGAAATCGAACAGTCATATTTTTAGAATCGTAAATTGCATGCATGCACAGAAATAAATATGAACAGTCATAGGAGAGGTATTTGAAGCATGCAACGTGTTCGACAAAAAGCCCCTCATTTATATACGAAAATAAATTATGCAAAGAAGCAGTTACTGATTGTCAAGTGGCGAAGTGATTTTTAGAAGAACAATTACGGGCTGCATGCATAAAAATTAAAGCTTAAAAATAGAGATTAATCTGTTATAAAAGTAGGTCTGCGTGGAGAAGTCAGGTTGCTGCTGTAATAGTGAAAGTGCTACCGAAAGAGGGTGAGAAGAGTGTTGTAAGAGAGCAACAAGCTGAGCAGTGAGTAATTACTGTGTTTTAAATTGGAGACCAGTCAGGGTCTTGTAATAGTGAAGGCATTTGTATGTCATTGATATAACTTTCAAATCTGTGATCCAAGTTGGTGCTTGGATAGGGGTTGGTGCTCCTTTCCGTAGGTGCGGATAAATCGGGGGTTGGTGCTCCTTCCGGTGGGTCTTGGTAAGCAGATTGTAAAATTGGTGTTTTGCAAAGGCTGGATTTGGACTGTAGTCCAAGCGGTCATTCTTAAGGAGTAGCCAAATTGGTGAACCTCGTTACATTGTGTGTTGTGGTGTGCTCTCTTGTGTTTACTGCTTTATCTATTTTCTAGTTCTCTTTGATTCAGTTTTAAGAATTGCAGATCAGATTTTTAGCTACACTGATTCACCCCCCCTCTCAGTGTCATTGTGAGAATATCAGACCAAAGGGTTTATGGATACCTTTGGGGCTTTTTGAGTTGACAAAAGGGTTTATGGATACCTTTGGAGCTTTTGGGTGACCAAAGGGTTTATGGATACCTTTGGGGCATTTTGGTTGACCAAAGGGTTTATGGATACCTTAGGGGATTTTTGGGTTGACCAAAGGATTTATGGATACCTTTGGGGCTTTTTGAGGCTCTTTCAACTCTTTTTGTATTTTTGGATGTTTAGCATTATGAGGTCTAAGGACCCACTTTATTGTAGCCTACGAGCATTTTTGGAAACTATGATGTATATTTTTACCCCATATATATATATATATATATATATATATATATATATATATATATATATATATGAGATTTTGTTATGGTCATCATGTGTCTCCTTTATTTCTTTATGAGATGGATGCAATGTATGCATTTGCTTATGTAGATGTGTTGGATTCTTATTATGTATGCATATGGATGCTTTTGTGATATGATGGAATGGTGATAAACATATATCATGTATGCATGTGTATTTTCTTTGATTTGATGCTATCTATATGCATGGATGCACAGTGAGATGAAATATGGGGTGATTGAAAAACATGGATTGTGGTTAATGATTTGACATACTATGTGAAAACTACAGATTGTACAAAATACATTAACGCTCTTTGTTTTTGATTTTTTTTTAATGGAAATGTGAAACCATTATCGCGATGTAAAAAATGGAGTAAATGATATGACATGTTTAAATAATGTAGGTGAGGTTTTTAGAAGACTCAGACACTCTAGTTGATGTGATCAAAGGTTGTATACTGACTATGCAATACTTTTTGACAAGTTATGAATCTGCTAGGACGACCAAGGTACGTCATATCCCTATGTGTGCAAGTGAGTTCATTCCTATGAAATGCATAAAGATATCGCCATTGCTAGATAGGCTATCCACCAAACCTAGAATGAGGATCACCCTAAGAATTTCACAATCATGGGTTCTATACTTAGTAGGACTAGACCACTAGGCAATCTAGGTTACAAAAGCTAGCTTGCCCACATGCAAACATTGATCTGCACACACACACGAGGCTAATGTGACAAACATATCATCATGTGGGAGGCTACCGCTATTGCTAGGTAGGCTATCCACCAAACCTATAATGAGGATCACCTAAATGGTTTGTCAAATGCTAAGAATTCCAGGGATTCAAGCTCAAGCTCCCTTATTTTCTTCAATTTTATTGGGATACTTGCTCATGGGTAGTGATGATAATCACTATATATTTTTTTTGTATTATTATTTTTCTTTGAGCAAGGGATTAGGATTTGGGATTTGCGATTAGTGGTGCAAACCACTATTGAATTTGCTTTTACTTTTTTTTTTTTTTTGAGGATTTTGATATTGAAATTTTGGGATTTCTTTGATTTTAACTTTTGATTGCTTTAATTTTTGTGAAATTTTGATATTTTTGGGATGGGGATTTGTGGGAATTGGGATTTTTGATAGTGGTGAAAACCACTATTTATTTTGGGGAATTGGGTAGGGAAGATGCTTGTCCTTTTGCAAACTCTCAGCATTCTTGAACCATTCACACAGGGGGATGAGCAAGATGACCTTTTCACTTAAGGTAACCTAGACCACTTCATGGATTTCATATTTCTTTGCACAAAACTTGGATTATTAATGTTTAACTGTGTTTGGGATTTGATGTACACAAGGCATAATCAATGCAAGACTCTTACCTCCTAAAAATCAAGCTAGCTTTCTACAAAACCTAAAGAGAAGCTTGAAATGGTTGAGTGACCAAAAATCCTAATGATATTCTAAAACAAATGACTAGGTGAAGGGGTGGACACAAATATGGAATGTGAAAAATGTGGGTGAAAATGATAATTGCGGCATTGAACTATGATTACTTCCACAACATTTATTTTGAGCAGTAAGTAGTGTACCATCATGGTGCTAGACATGTATGAGAAACTCTAAAATGTAAAGTGTTAATGATGAATATGCCTAAATGCAAGCAATGATAAAATGCAATAAGATGCAATGTGATGTGATGCAATATTTTTGAAATTTTGATAATGTTTTTGAATTTTTTATTGATATATATATATATATATGTATGTATGTATGTATGTATGTACCTGTGACCAACGGGCTTATTGGGGGCCATTGGGGCATTTGGGGGGACCAAAGGGCTTATGGATGCCTTTGGGGCTTTTTGGTTGACCTAGATGGTTCTAGACCGTCTAGGAGCATTTAGGTTGACCAAGAGGGATATAGGCACCCTTGGAGCATTTTGGGGTGACCTAGACGGTTCTAGATCGCCTAGGAGCATTTTAGGTTGACCAAGCGGGATATAGGCACCCTTGGGGCATTTTAGGATGACCTAGATGGTCATAGACTACCTAGGAGCATTCTAGGTTGACCAAGCGATATGTAGATACCCTTGGAGCCTTTTGTAACTTTTCTTACTTTGTGTTTTTAGGAGGAAGGTGCAATACCTTGTATACCCCCAGTATTTACTGTGATTGATGTGATGTTATTGACTTGATTAGAAGGAGCAATAGGAATAGACCCCCCCTTTTTTGGCAAGGAATCCTAGGTAATGCTAATATCTTGAGGGGTAGAATGAGTGACCCACTCGTGGATAAATCTCCCTCATCAATAAGATCTTGGACCTTGCATATAAAAACATGACAAGTGCTAATGCCATGCCCTCTCATTCGATGATAGAGGTAAGAATGATCCTCCCTATATAGTTTATATATGGGTCTATTTGGGTTGAACATGGGTATATTTGGTAAGATAATTACCTTTATATCTTGTAGGTTATGAAAAGGGTTGACATGGGCTCAGATAACGAAACGTGGCTGACTCATTTTACGAGGTGATAAGGTTGTATGTGTCTCAGTCACCTGTTTAGGTTGCTCTTCTTGACTACCATCTATAGGTAACATATGTTGCACTATGTCAATTTGTTGTTTGTTTATTTGAAGATCATTCTTGTCAAACATATCATGTACCGAGTTTTTTAATTTCAAGCCCTTCTACCTATGGTATTTGTAGTATAGGTCTTTGCAATATCCATAGGGCTTAGGTGCATAGGGGTCTACAAGTCGACTCTCAGGTAAAGTAATTGCCTTTGTCATGCAGAGTCGCTCAAATAGAGTCTTTGGACTCATTAATGGGCATAAATTGTCACTTAGGGTGATGTTGGTTTAGCCCTTGAATTTTTTGAGACTTAACATTGGACTGTGCAGGAGTGGTTTGGTCCTGATAATCAAGGGATTGAGTTTTTGGATGACTCAACTATAACTCAATGCTTTTGAGTTGATCCATGATCTGTTGTAAATCATTCTATTGGTGACTCACTTGTAACTCCACATCAGCTAGCCTATCCAAGATATTTTGTGGTACTAGTGGAGGCGATGATTGGATGGCTATTGAAGGAGTTGGATGGCAACTTATATGTGGTGGAGGTGAACTACGTGTGGGAGCTAAGAGATAATTGATCGAGGGTGGATCAAAAGTCCCTAATATCTGAGCAAATGTGGATGCTTCATGATGATTGGAGCTGGAGATTATATCCACATGTTCTTGTTCTTGATTTAACTCATGCTCATGTTCCAACTCAGATTTTTCAACTATGGTAGTTGGGTTACCCCCACTTTGGTCTAGGGGGTACATCTTCTCTTGATCTTATGGAGATGTTGAGTGTGATGGAGTAGGTGTGATGAAATCCATCAATGGTATCTCTTGTGATGTGGATGGGATGTTGGACGGAGTCACAAGTTGCATAGATGGATTTAGAGGACTTTGGTTCTCTGTCATCACATTGATCATTCCCATAAAATTATGAGAATATGCATTTACATTTGGACAAGTCATGGCTACCTCATAAACTTGTCCAAGGTGATTTTTTTGACCCCCATGTTCAGAGGGTGCATCTAAAATGCTATCAATGGGTGGCAACTTTGTAGGGGGACTACCTAGATACTTGATCAACTCAATGATAGGTGTGAATGCAACATTGGGTACTATGCACTCATCAAGTTCTATGCAGGTGAATTGATTTGTGTCCTCAACTATGGTGGATGAATATGGTATGATAGGATTTGATTCATCCGTATCAACAGTGGTCTCTTCCTCCTTTTTTTTAGGAGTGAAAATATCTTTTATAGGTGTATTGATGATAGCTATGGGAGCTTCTATAGCTAGCTCTTCTGATTATTGCTTGCTCAAAGAGATAGAGGATGGTACTAGCGATGGTGAAGGTAGCTTCACGACTAACCATAGGGTTGAATCTAGACTCTAAATAAGTTCATTGTATTTAGTGTCCAAATGCTTGGGTGACACAATAGGCTTTAGTGGATGATCCACCTACTTATAATACTTGAAAGGATCTGGGTCAGCATGAACCACATGGACCCTACCTTCATCCATGTATTTAATGCATTGATGCACTATCGATGGAACACATTCCATATCTCTCATCCATGGCCTTCCAAACAATATGGTGTATTGTCTTGCACCCTCCAATATGTAGAACAATGTAGGCACGGTATTTTTTCCAACTTCAACAATTAGGATTATTATACCCACAATGGAGGATAAAGCATCATTGAATGCTTGTAATGTGAACTTGGATGGTGCAATGCGCGAGGATGGAAGGTTGAGATGTTTTAGTGAAGTTGTGGTAATAATGTTTATTGAGGAACTTGTGTCAACCAATACTCGCTTATAGGGGAGCCTATTGATACTTGCAACGATGTGCAAAGCAATATCTGGTGAATTGGTAGGTATAGGTTTGACCTCATGATTTTGAAAGGATGTAGTAGGCTTCTTGTACATTCGTATGTATTCCATAAAGTTGGTGAAAGCATCAGAGTCATGAGGTTGTACCTCCATGGAATCCAAGACCCTCATGAAAGGTTCCCAATATTTGGAGGACTATAGTAGAAGCTCGCTCATGGTCACTTTGGTTGATGGTGCATGCAAACTTCGTACAGACCTACTCTAGGTTTCGAACACTTGTTGTATGGGAGTTCTAGGTGGTGAAGACCATGATGTAGAGGGAGTGTAGACCTCCCTACTAGGCCCTTTGGAAGGCTGATTATATCTAATTTGTGATTGGAATCAGTATAGGCTAACTGAATAATCCACTTGATCATGTGGGTAATCCATTGATGTTCTCTTGGTAGAGGTACTTTGGTGGTTGGGTCTTCTATGTGAGGAGTGGACCTCACGATGACTTTCAGGGTGTTGTGCAGGAATGATGAGATCCTTAGGAGAATAGCAAAGGTGACTACTATCAGGGCTCCATGCAGGAGTGAGGAGATCCTCATACCTATAATAATGGTGCTCAAGGCCTCTCCTAAATTTTTCTACTTCACTAGCTCGTGATCGAGCTCGACCATTCATAGTTGTCATAATGTGTTGACTAGGCAAACCTTGAAGGAAACCCACCCTAAAGAAAATTTTGACTTTCAAAAAAAGCTATAAGTGTTATATATCAAAATGATCAATGCGACAAGCTGATCATAATTGGCTAGGTCTCTAAAATTTCATTTTTGGATCAAAAAATTGTATTTTTGGAATATTTGGCCAATCGGGGCCTATGGGGAAATGCCCACTTTTGGAATTTTTTGGGAAATTTTGAACCATGAAGATTTAGGACTCAAAATTTTTGGGAGAGGTGCAAAAGGGTCTAACTAAGACAACAAAACAAATTTGGCAAGTTTTGGAGTTTTCTAGACCATTATATGACCATTTTAGTGCAATTTTTCTCTATTTTCGGCTTTGAAAATAGAGTAATCATAAAACCAAAATAACTTTTTTGTTATAGCTTTGATTTGCATGATTCTCGATCCGTTGGATGCAGAATAAAAAAGTATATTTTTTTGAAACCCTATTTTTTGAAAAATTAGGGTTAGGTTTTTGTCCCAAATAACAAAGAAACACACAAAGCAAACAATATGATTATCTTTTTACTGATTAAATGTGTGTCCTAAACTGGTTTCAGGGTATTTAGATTTGTTGTTGCTCTTTTATCTTGTTGTAGAATTAGAATGAGGGAACTCAACCAAAGTGGTGACTAGGGACAATAGTGCCAAACATGATTTCTCAAAAGAGTCTAGGGTACACCGCTTAAATCCCAATGGGGGGTTCACCTAGCTCTTCCACTCTGAAACAATATTTCCAACAGTGGGAGGCAGTTTGAACATTAGTGACCTATTCCATCTTGAGAGAGTGCCTTATTCTATCTAAGGCATCTATTGTTAGATTTACTAAAGTAATTCTTATTCTTACTTTATTTATGTTGATAGGGTAGTTAGTTAACTACCTAGATTAGTTACGCTATTGTTAGTGTACTAATATTTGGTCTATTTTAATTATTTATTTACAGACCTAAGTTTTTGATTAGATCCTATGATTACGAGCTAATCTAGGCTCTCACTGTAATATTTAAGCTGGTTCTAATCAATAGAATTATGTTCGGTTTATTTCAACATGGCATCAGAGCCAGAAGGGTGAGAGAGAGAGGACGCGACATTTTTTTGTGGAGCTGGTCTTGCCTGGAGAAAAGCAGATTTTTTTTTTGGAGGAAGCGAAAGCTTGCTGGTCTGAGAAAAAAAATTTCTAGCGCTGGTCTGAGAAACTTTTTTTCTCTATGCATGTTTTTTTTGTGCACGCATTTAAAAAAAAAAAAAACTCAAACCCCCCCTCCCCACCTGCCCTACGCACCTCCTGTGCGTGTTTTTTTTTCACGCCACTATCTCCCTCCCTCCCTCCCTCCCCCCACGGTGACGTCGCGCATGATTTATTTTCATCACGCGCGTGCGCCCCCCCTGCACGTGATTTTATTTTCATCACGTGCGACACCCCCCCCCTACGACATGTTTTTTTAATCACGCGCGACCGTGCCACCCTACCCCCCCCGCACGATTTTTTTTATTGCACCACCCCACCCTTCCCGCATGATTTTTTTTCTCGTGCCATCCCCACCCTTCCCTACGTCGACACGCGACGCGTGACGCGTGCTACCTACTACAGCCACGACCACCTACAGCAACCGCGGCCACTTGCAGTAGCAACTGCGCGTTGTCCAGTCACCGCGGCCATCTGTTGCAGCTGTGGCCGCCTTCAGTCACCGCGGCTGCCTGCTGCAGCCACCGCGGCCGCCTGTTGCAGATGCCACCGTGGGCCTCTCACCGCCGCCAGTCACGGAGGAAGCCACGGCCAGGCGGCCGCATAGGGGAAAGGGGCTGAGGGACCCTCCTCAAATAGGAGGGGGTCCCTGATCCTTTCGGATCAGCCCGCTAGTCCACCTGGTGGTGGACTGTGCGGTAAGGCTTAGGGAGCCTGTAGGTCGGGGGTTCAAATCCCGCCGACTCCCCCTTGGAGAGAAAAAAAGGTAAAAATATTTTTTTTTAAGTTTTTTTTTAATTATTATTTTTTTAGTTAAATTAAAATTAAAATTTTAATTTATTTTTCTATAGTTTTTAAACTATATAAATTAAAATTTGATTTTAATTTATATTTTCATAAGTTTTTAAACTATATAAATTAAAATTATTTTTTTTTAACTTTAAAAATATATAATAATTATAAAAAAATGCTTTATTAAGAGATTTTTTTCGGGGGTATTTTTTTTCCAAAAATCACAGGGGGGAAAGTGAGTAATTTTTTGAAAAGCAAATTTGGCATTATTGTAAAGGTGCATTTTCGGCTGCGCCCGAAACCTAGTGGGTTATTTATGTGGGCACTTTTATGTTGTATGTTGCATATTTCATTTTTTTGCACTATAACACTAAAATTTAAAATGAAATTCACTCCTAAGTCCCCGGAATAATTAAAACCCATCCGTGCAATTTATTGCACTGCAGTGTTCGGTATTTGTGATACCTCTGGCTAGCACTTACAGGTAAAGCTGTCGTGATTGCGCTACTGTATCCGCCGCCTAATATAGCTACCAAAACGATGTCTGAGCTTGTTCTCTATAAATCTTCGGGGAGAGATAAGTTTGCCATTTTGCATTTTTTTACTCCATCCATTACCCTAATAGTTCTTGTGTTTAGGCGTAAATCTTGACGAAAGTTTTGAAATCCAAAGTGTTTAGGGGAAGTTACGCCTCACGCATGAGGATTGCAGACTTTCTATGGTAGGTGCCATCAACAAGACTATTCCCTTTCAGTACTGCTTAAGTTCCACGTATCGTATGATCTCTAAAAATTACCTATAGTTTCCCTCATGTAAGGGCGGGTGATTTTTTTTTATCTTTCAAAATACCTATAGTTTCCCTCACGTAAGGGCGGGTATTTTGTACGGTATAATGGCCTAGCACAAGGTATATAGAAAGGGGGACCAATTGGTGTTATAAGGAACCTTCACCATGTCTGCAAAATTAATGACTGATTCTCATCAGTTGTTGAAAGGTCCTAATTACACACCATGGAAAAACAATATGAAGGCTATCCTGGTCAGGGATGTCTAATGGGATGTTGTATCTGGAGCAACAACAAGACCTTCATCTACTTATGGTGCTACAGCTCCATCTACTGCTCAAAAAGACTTTGACAAGCTAGACAACAAAGCAAAGGTGCTCATTTTGCTTGTTGTGGCTGATGAAGTTCAACCCCATATTGTTGACTGTGCAAATAGTAAAGAGGCATGGGATGCCCTTAATACTATCTATGAGGGAAAGAATGATTCCACTATTCTATTTCTTCAATCTCAATTACACAGTCTAAGCATGAAGTAGGGGGAGACAATTGAATTTTTTCTTTGCAGAGTGTCAGAATTGAAAGCAAAGTTGAATTCTTTAGAACCAGTTGATGATAATATCCTTACCTCAATTGTATTGAGAGATTTACCTGATTCTTATCGGGTGTTTATCACTTCCCTTCAGGTGTCACAACGAAAAGTTACTTTTGTAGAATTGGTTAATATGCTTCAAGAGGAGGAGGCACGCCAACTACAGCGAGATGATTCTTCTAACACTGCCCTCTACATCAACAGGAAAGGGCAAAACCAGAAGAAGGGTAATTTTCAAAAGGGAGGGAATTCACAAAAGGATTCAAAAGGGAAACAAACTCAACAACCTCAACAGAAAAAGCGATACTGCAAGATCTATGACAAAGAAGGTCATGATACAAACATATTTTGGTATAAGAATAAATAATCAAAATAGAAAGGCTGGAACAAACCACAAAAGAACAAACAACAAGTGAATGTTGTTGTTAAAGAATCTGACATGGATTCTGAGAGATCCCACAAAATTCTCATGACTACCACAGTGTCCAAACAGATGGATCCTATCTGGTATGTTGATTCTGGAGCCAGTAAGCACATGACTGGTGACAAATCGTGGTTTGAGTCTTTTGAGGCCAAAGAGGGCAAACCTATCACTATTTTTGATGATAAAACCTATAAGGTTTAGGGAGAAGGTACTGTTTTAGTCACTCTTCCTGATGGAAAGTGTTAGATTGACAAAGTTCTCTATGTTCCAGGATTGGCAAACAATTTTTTGTCAGTCACACAAATTCTAGACAAAGATATGGTTGTGAACTTTAGTGTTGAGGGAGGCAAGAAGTGTTGTTCTATTACCAGGAGGGGTAAGAACATTGCCACTGCTTCATATAAGCATGGCTTATTTGCCTTAGATACTATATCTACTCCACATGTCGCCATGACAGTCTCTACAAAGGAGGCAACTTCCCTATGGCACAAGAGATATGTACATTTGAGTTCTGGTTACTTACTTGAATTAAGTAAGTATGAAATGGTAAAAGGTCTTCCTTCCCTTTCTACCACTTTACCAGTTTGCTCGATCGCTAGCGGGAAAGCGACATAGAGTGCCTTTTGAAAGAAGCTCTATAAGAGCAAAGAAACCTCTGGAGTTGATTCACACTGATCTGTGCGGTCCCTTAACTCCCAACAATTGTGGGGGTAAAATGTATTTTTAGTTATTCGTAGATGATTACTCATGAAAGATGTGGGTATTCTTTCTTCAACTGAAATCTGAAGCATTTGGATTCTTTCAGCAATTCAAGAAATCTGTTGAAAAGGAGTCAGGGACTTCTATAAAGACACTCCACTCAAATTGAGGGGGGGAGTTCACCTCTAAAGAATTATTTGAGTTCTTGAAATAAAATGGGATCACACGACAGTTAACTACTACTTATACTCCTCATCAAAATGGAGTTGTTGAAAGGACGAATCGTTCCATCATGGAAATGGTTCGTTGCATGCTCATAGGAGCTAAATCTTGAGCAACTATATTGGGCAAAAGCTGTCACCACAGCAGTCTATCTATTTAATAGGGCACCCACAAAGGCTCTACAAGGAATGACTCCACAAGAATCATGGAGTGGTAGGAAACCCTCCATTTCTCATCTACACATTTTTGGATGTAAAGCTTTCATGCACATACCAAAAGAGAAAAGGAAGAAGCTAGATGAGAAGACATTGAAGTGTATTCTTCTTGGGTATGATGAGCACTCTAAGGGTTATCATTTGATTGATCCCTTAACCAAGAAGATACACATCAGTAGAGATGTCATTTTTGATGAGGCTTTCACATCAGAAACCACATCAAATGTATACCTAGACCTTGTGGAAACTAAGGTTGATAAATCTCCTTCATCAAAAGTTGGAGGTTCATCTTCATCTTCTTCAACACCTCATAAGAAGAATCCAAAGTGGTATACAAATACAATCAAAGACTCTAAGCTATCCACTCCACCAGATTTGATATTGGATAGGCCTTGTACTCGCAGCATGGCTCGACAGGAGAAAGATACAAAAGAGAATACTGGGGTTGATGAGCTGTGTCAATATTTTGAGGAACTTTATGTAGATCTAGAGAGAGATACAGAAGATATGGATATTGATAGTGATATGGTATTTATGTCCTCCATATATGATCTTGAACACGCATCAGTGCAAGTTGCTCTTGGTGAGCCTCAGTGGAAGGCTGCTATGGATGCAGAGTATAAGTCTTTGATGAAAAACAAAACTTGGAAGCTTGTCGATCTGCCATACGAAAAGAAGCCCATAGGCTGCAAATGGGTGTATAAAGTTAAGTATAAGGTAGATGGTACAATAGATAAGCATAAAGCCTGACTTGTTGCAAAGGGCTATGCTCAAAGAGAAGGCATTGACTATGAGGAAAATTTTGCACGTACTGCTCGGATGATAACCATTTGAGCTCTTTGTGCTATGGCAGTGCAATATGGGTGGAAAGTACACCAAATGGATGTCAAGATTGCTTTTCTAAATGGTGATCTCCAAGAAGAAGTCTACATGACTCAATCGAAAGGATTTGAAGTGGAAGGCCAACAGTAGAAAGTTTGCAGATTGGTAAAATCCTTATATGGTTTGAAACAAGCCCCTCGGGCTTGGTATATAAAAATGGATCATCACCTTTTGTAGCATGGTTTTAAGAGATGTCCGTCAGATGCAAACCTCTATTTTAAGAAATAGGGTTCTGAAATAGTGTTGCTTGTACTCTATGTTGATGATCTGCTCATTACAGGGAGTTCAAAAACAATGATTTCTACTGTCAAAAGAGACTTGTGTCAATCTTTTGAGATGTCAGATCTCGGACTTCTCCATTATTATCTTGGTCTAGAAGTCAGCCAGAAGGAGCACTACATCAAAGTGTCTCAAAAAAAATATGCCAATACCCTATTGGAAAAATATCGCATGACTAATTGCAAGCCAATGTCTACTCCGATGGAAACAAGAATTTAGTTATCACGATATGATGATTCACCTCAGGTAGATGGTACTCTCTATTTCCAGTTGATTGGGAGTCTCATATATCTGACCAACACTAGGCTAGATATTGTATTTGTTGTCAACTATCTTTTGAGGTTCATGCAGGAGCCTAAGACTACACACTGGAAAGTAGCAAAGTGTGTTCTTCACTATGTCCGTGGCACAATGGAATATGGCCTAGAATATAAGAGGAACACCAAATTCTTCTTACAGGGATACACATACTTCGACTATGCTAGATCATATGATGACCGTAAATCAACTTCAGGATATTTGTTTCATATTGGATCTAGTCCTGTCTCTTGGCACAACAAGAAGCAACAGGTGGTTGTTATTTCATCAACAGAGGTAGAATATTGTACCACACGTGAAGTTGTGTGAACTAATATGGTTGCATCACATTCTCACAAGTATGGGTCTTCCATCAAAATCGCCAATACACTTGTTCTGCGACAACATGGGTGTTTTGAATCATGTCAAGAATCCAGTACATCATGAAAGAACCAAGCACATTGACACACAATGTCACTTCATTCGAGATGAAGTTCCAAGGCATCGAATTCAACTTTAGCACATTCCCACCAATGCTCAAGTTGCAGACATTTTCACTAAGGCACTTGCACGTGTCAAATTTGAATTCTTTCGCAGCTCTCTTTGTATTACCAAATGATGTAATCAGGGGGGATGTTAGTCATTTTAAATTACATAAATAATGTAATAAGGGGGGAAGTTAGATTTACTAAAGTAATTATTATTCTTACTTTATTTATGTTGATAGGGTAGTTAGTTAACTACCTAGATTAGTTACGCTATTGTTTTTTTTTGGTAATTATTTTAATATATTAACAGTGGGTTTTTATAGAGGATCCCAAAACCTTATGTACAAAATTAGCCATATTTCTAATGATGCATCATACCTCTTGGATGTAACAATAAGCCTAATTGCAAGTAAAGCCATCCTAATGCTAAAGACTTGGAAACTATAAAAAGGGCTTTTAGGCCTGGAAACCCAACAAAAAAGAAACAAGACAAAACCGAAGGAACACCAAGTAGAGCCCAAAGAAATGAAACGAGGAAAGCAAAACAGACAAGACACCATGGACAACTAAGTAGAAAAAATTGCCACGCCACACCAAAACTCGTCGGAGGGGGCTTTCCAAAAACTATGCAAGGAAAGCATCATGAATGGATGTTTGCTCTGGCCAACCTTTCCACCTTGGATGGGAAGAAAGACTGCCACATGACCAGACACATGGTCGTGAGCCCTTTGTTGGCCATGTGGTCACCCACGCGATTACCTTCTCTCAAAGTATGATTTTATTTCCACCTACCACGATAGGAGAGAAGCGTTCTTGCCTCAAGGATGTTGTAGACTTTCCAAGATGGATTTTTGGTGCCAAGAAGGTAATTCACGATGTTGAGTGAGTCACCCTCAATAATAAGAGGTCGAGGATCCTCAAAGAGTATCCGAATACCTTTTAGAGCACCTCGGGCTTCGGCATAGTGATTTTTCTAGGAGCCCAAATCTTCACAATAGGCCATCACAAGATTCCCATCATGATCTTTGACAACACCCCCAGCACCAGTGGGCCCAGGATTCCCCTTAGCCTCTCCATAAAAGTTTAATTTAATCCACCCCATGGGGGGTTTGGTCCAAACAATATTCCTTTGATAGGGCCCTTTAACAACCTCTAGAAACGGCCAGAGATTCATCATTTTCAGAATCGCTTCTTCGCTCGAAAGGTAGGGACGAGGACTGGGAATAGTAATAGAATTCTTGATGGCGTAGGACAACGCCCTTTGAGCAATAGAATGGGGCCCTCTAGGAGCTCTACCAAATATTTTGGCATTCCTCTATAACAAAATTTGCCAAATTGAATGATGGAAGGATGCCTCAAGGAGGAAGCGGAGTTTGGGATTCTTGAAAGGATTAGGCCATTGGTGGAAAGTATCTCTGAGGGAACGGTGAGAGCACCATAGGATTTGGAAGGATGATAGGACAATACTAAGAACAGAGTGGGAAAACAGGCAATGCAAGAATAAATGATCTGTCATCTCACAATCTATAAGACACAAGTAACACCTGTTGGGGAAGGCAAAACCTCTCTTGTGAAGGTTGTCAATTGTTAAGGCTTTGTTGTGGAAAGCAATCCATGCAAAGAAGTTGATTTTAGGGACGACTCCTTTCCTCTAAACAGTATTCCACCTGTAGTCTAGAGCAGTATTGGTGGTAAGAAACTCATAAACTGATTTAACAAAAAAAAGCCCATCCTCCGTACCACTCCAGATGATTATGTCATTCCTCCTGGCAGAAGGAATTAAAACCTACTGGAGGATATTTGCAAGAAATGTAACCTCATTATTAAACCCCTCCATAACTGGAATCTTCCACCGAGGAAAATGGGTGCTCTGGTCTATGAACTCTGCCACCCTGAGTTGGGAGTTAGGGTAAGTTAAACCTCTCAGCCTAGCGAGATCCACCCTCGAACCAAGGGCTTCTTCAGTAGCCCACCTGTCATTCCAAAAGAAAATGAGGTTGCCATCACCAAAAATCCAGTGGGCTCCCAGGCTGATCAAATGTCAGGTTTGGAGCACAGATTTCCAAAAGTTTGACACCACGGAGGAGGTCTCAGCATCCAAGAAGGAAATGGGGCCAATATACTTCTTTTTAACCAGCTTAACCCACTCCACTAAGTCGCTAGATAGAATCCTCCAAGCGTGCTTCACTATCAGAGCCAAATTCATAAGTCTTGATCTTCTCAACCCCAGACCGCCTTGGTCTATCCTTGAACACACCTTGTCCCAGGCAACAAGGGGGAGTCTAGATTTCTCTTCATTGCTAGACCATAGAAAGGTCCTCTGAATCTTCTCAATTTTGGAGTGAACTGCAACCGAAAGCATGAACACCGACATGAAGTAGGTCGGGATCCCCTGAAGACAAGCTTTGGTAAGGATGGCTTTTTCGGCTTGCGATAGGAGTTTGCCATTCCAAGTTTCGAGTTTCTTGTGAAGGCACTCAAGAATCATGTTCCACATATCCCCATTTGACCGCCCGCTATAATATAGAGGCAACCCCAGATAGGACATAGGTAGGGAATCAATAGTGCATTCAAGAATTATAGCAATCCAAAGTTGCCTACACAGGGGAGTGTTAATAAAATAGATTTTTCTCTTGATGTAATTGACCTTTTGCCCTGCAGCTTGCTCATAACAGGATAGGATCCGCTTGAGCGATTTGGCTTGGGCAACGGATGCCCTAGTGGAGATGAGGGTGTCATCCACAAATTGCTGATGAGTGATAGGATCAACTCTAGAAGTTGGTAAAATGCCAGAAATCTTGTTCTAACGAAGAGCCTCTTTCATGGACCAACTCAAAACCTCTGCCAGAAGAATGAAAAGGATGGGGGATAAAGGATCACCCTATCTGAGGCCTCTAGCGCTTTGTAAATACCCAGCTGGGGACCCATTGACCAGGATAAAAAAAAAGGGAGTGGATATACAACTGTAGACACGGTAAATCCAGTGGGGATGAAAGCCAAACTTGAGGAGGACTTCACACAAAAAATTTTGATCAACCCGGTCAAAGGCTTTGTTCATGTCGAGCTTAAGAAAAAGAGTAGCATTCTTGGAGCGGTAAGCGGAATGAAGGGTCTCATGGATAGTGATGACACCATCAAGAATGTTTCTGCCTTTAACAGTGCTTCCCTGACAAGGATCAATCAGGATGGGGAGGATTGTTTTGAGTCTATTGGCTATAGACTTGGTAAGAATCTTGTAAAAAACATTGCACAGGCTGATTGTCGATAGTCAAAGAAACTTTTGCAGGCAGGAGACTTAGGAATGAGGGCAAGAAATGTGGAATTTATTTTTGGGTGGATGGATCTAGAAGCTTGAATAACCCGAATAGCATCGCACACATCCGGACCCATGACCTCCCACATGACTTGGAAGAATCAGGGGGGGAAACCATCGAGGCCAGGGGCCTTATCTGGTTGCATGGAGAACAATGCTTCCTTAATCTCGGATGAGGAAAAAGGTTCCAGAATCTTAATGCTTACCTCATGGGGGACTTTAGTCAAAAAATTGGTGAGCAAAGATTTTTGGACCTGAAGGTTGCTGTTCGGAGGAGTGCCAAGCAAATCCTAAAAAAAGTCAACCGCTTCGCTCCTAATTTCCTCTATCTCCCTGGTAATGCACCCATCATTACAAGCCACTTCTTTGATCTTGTTGGCCCCTCTGTGCCTCAGTAGACGCATGGAAAAACCTCGTGTTGGTGTCTCCATTATTCAACCAAAGGTCACAAGATTTTTGGCGCCATAATGTTTCCTCCCTAGCAAGAATAGAATGAAAGTCCACCAAAAGACTCCGCTCTTCCTCCCTGAGACCCTCAGTGTAACCTTTGAGTTCCATCCTTTCCTCCAAAACCTTCAAGTTCTCAGAGATGGATTTTTTGGACTCAAAAATGTTGCCGAAAACCTCTTTATTCCAAACTTTCAGCTTTTCTTTGACCATTTTGAGCTTTAGAGCCACCCTCTTAGGAGCATTTCCTTCCACCTTCAATTGCCACCACACTGAAACCAAACCTTTGAAGTCCTTGTGAGAGATCCACATGGATTCAAATCTAAAGGGGGTTTTAAAAATAGGCCCATAATCTACCTCTAAGAAAATAGGGTTATGGTCAGACCCAATCCTTGGAAGATCTGAAAGGATAGCCTTGCCACGGATAGGAATGGCTTCTTGGGACATAAAAAATCTGTCGAGCTTGACTTGAATCAAACCACTCCCAATCCTTCTGTTACTCCAAGTGAAGGAAGCCCCTTTGAGTTTGATGTCAAGCAAGCCATTAGTAGAGACAAAATCCCTGAAGTCCTCCAAGCTACGACTGAAGTGGTCGGATCCTCCTTTTTTTTTTGAAGGATGAATGGGACTATTGAAGTCACCCCCTAAAACCCAAGGAAAATTACTAAAATTCTCCCTCATCTGAGAGATAGATTTCCACATTTATGCTCTCTCTATGGTAGAATTTGAAGCATAAACGTTGGACAGAATCCAAGAAAAATTGGTGGTTTTGGACTGGAATAGTACATTGATGATTCTATTGGAAGTTGATAGCAGGCTGCCCTCAAACCTCGAAGGGTCCCACAGAACCATGAGTCCTCCCACTGTTCCCACTATAGGGCTAGACAGATAATTTTCCTTGGCCCTAATAGCCTTTACAACTTTATCAGAGGAGATATCATCGACCTTGGTCTCTTGCAAAATAAGGATGGAAGGATTAGTCCTCCTACAGAGATCAGCCACTAACCTTCGTTTGGCTGCACCGTTCAGTCCTCTCACATTCCATGAGAGGACTTTCATCTAGACAGTTTGACATTTTTCTTGCCTCCCCTTCCTTGTTGAGGGGGAGGTTTTGATGCATGCGCTTCATCCATCTGAGTGCCACAGTCATCCAGAACTAGCAAATGCTGGGTTCTATTTGCAACGTCATTTGTTGTCTCTTTGTCCCACCTGTCTTTGTTAGGAGGACGGCCCTGCTTCCTCTCACTACCAAAATCCACACTTTGCTTTCGGCTCCTCATGTTTTGGGGGCTAATGTGACCGGATTGTTCACCCCTCCTTCCTAAGAGGTAGTCTTCTAGCATCGTCTGTGACTGGCTGAAATCGAGATGACCCATATCTTGGGGCAAAGAAACAGTTTGAGTCACAATTTGGGATGGGGTCCGTTCCTTCTCTTCCTATGATTCACTTTCCAAGTGGGAGTCTACTCCTTGCTGATTGTCAGCCTCAAGTTGCTCGGGGTCCGATTGGAGAGTGGGATTCTCTTTAGGCTGAGAGAGTCCGACATAGACTCTAGAGGGGCCTGGAGATTCATGACCCTTCGCATCTGGAAGATTTGACTACTTTGCCTGACCTTCCCCATGCTCCAGGGGGTTATCATTTTCATGCTTCTGCTTACCCAATTTTTGAAGAGGACATTGGGATTAGAGGTGCCCTTGGGATTGACACTGGGTGCAGAAAGCTAGTCTATTTTCATAGACAATAGCTTGTTTATGAAGAAAGGTACCTCCAGACTGAAGAGTGATGAAAGTTGGGAGTTTCACCTCCAAATCTGCCAGAACGCAAAAATGGGCTTGGAAAAACCTTTTTTGAGCTTGGGTGGGTGGGTTAATGGTGACCAACTCCCCAATGGAGTGCGCAATACCCCTTATGACATTTTCATGCCAGCCAAAGAGGGGAAGATTCGGGAGCCTAACCCATATTGGGGCAATGTTGATGTTCTGGGTATCAGGACTGAAATCCATGTCCCACTTCCTAAGGAATAAACTTCTATGGCCTAGAAACCATGGCCCGCCAGCCAGAATTTTATAGTAATCCTCCTTATTGTTCAGTCTAATGGCAAAAAAACCCTGGGATAGGGTCGCTAGCTCCATATGACCAGAAGTCCTCCATTTTCTTGCTGCCCACTTTCGGATAGTTTCCATGTCGGGACGACCACCAATGAATTTGCCTATGAGGGTAAATTTCTCAAACTCCATGAAGCTTGAAAGAACTTCCGTCGAGATGTCCAGCTCATCCCCAACCGGAAATAACTCTTTGGTAAAAAACCCATTTAGGGTTTTTGAGGCCGCTACCTGGGCATAAGACTTTTGAGCCCCACCACCCCCTTTGTCTAGTGGGTCCTTACCTCGACTGACACCATCAACAGCTCGGTCTTCTTTAATGGGTCCGGATGCTTTCGTACCTCTGGATCCCTGGTGCCCTTCGATTGCTCCGCTGCACCCAAGACATGAACCGTAGCCACTCTCGAGCTCCCCTACAGACGACTTCCCACCCATCGACATCTCCTCCCTCCCTGCACTTGGATACTGCTGCTCCACTCTTCGGTTGTTGGCGGCTACTGGTTTCACCCTTCTGCTACTCTTCTCACATTACTATAAGCATTAGTTATGCTATTGTTAGCATACTAATATTTGGTCTATTTTAATTATTTATTTATAGACGTAATTTGTTGATTAGATCCTACGATTACGAGCTAATCTGGGCTCTCACTATAATATTTAAGCTGGTTCTAATCAATAGAATTATGTTCAATTTATGACAACATCTAGAGGGTAAGCTGGTGGAAGGAGGTGAAATCTAACGTCACCAGTCTGAATTGGGGGTTGGTGATGAAATCCAACCTTACCAATGTTATAGTGGAACGTGCAAGTGTGTATGGTTCCTTTTAATCCAAAGAAAGTAAGCAAAGAAGCATTCAATGATCATTCACTAAATGCATGCAATAGGTGTGTTTTAATTTCAAAAATCTAGGATAAAATGAACCTACAAATGTCACTTATAGATGCAAGCCCTAAATGCTAACCTACCCATTGGGTAAGCCACAAGCAATCAAGCCATAAATATGCATCGCTACTTCAAGTTTCTTTCAATTTTTCTTCTTCCTTTTGTTGCTTTATGTTATAAAAAAAGTAAAAATATGACTTTTAACCTTTCTATGCAAACAAATTATGCAATAAAAACCAATTTTAATAGTCTCTAAAAATGCAACAGAAAAACAGAAGATTTAGGCACTCACCTTAGCAGTTTTGAGACCTCTAAATTCTGGATTTTTGGGCAAAAATTTCTCTATTTCTTCAACACTCCAGGGTGGGATGATTAGAAGCCCTACCACCATCCCAGGGTGAGCCAGATAAAGGTTCTGCCACCATTCCATGGTGGGAAGGGGAGCACCTGCAACACAAAAAAGGCAAAAATTGCAAAAAATAAGGTCAGATTTTCACCCAAAGCACAAGGGACAAGGGTCCCACCATGATCACCACTGAATTAGGGAAAAATGATGCACCTAATTGTAAACAACAATATATGTATCTATCCCCTATAGCTTATGAGCATCAAACGAAAGCATGCATGTAAAAATGGAAGCAAAACCAAACAACAAGGTATGAAATAAAGCGAGCATCCTTATTATTAATTTGGTGGATCAGATCCAAGGTTACACATTAGTCCCATTTATGGCTCCAAGGTGATACAATTGTTACAAATTTTGGGTTCCCAAGGACCAAATCCTTCAAGAAATCTAAGTGCACATCCAGTGTCCTTCCTCGTATGCACAATCGAGGTGGGCAGGCCAATGCCACCGCTGCTTGTATCTTTGATATTTGATGTCTTTTTTTCCTTCCTAATTCCTTCTAGGAACCTACACCTGCACATAAGGAAGCCAACAAGGTCAAATAGCAAGTGCATGTGCTGGAAAACATGCAATCCCATAGGCACCAAAAGACTAGTAAATGGCATATATATATATATATAAAACATATCAAATAAACTCAGAATGACTTGAAATTTTATGGAGATGTTAAATAGGATTTTTTTAAGGGATATCACCAAAAACATATCTAAAATTTCATCCGTAGGCCCCTCTATTTTGTGTCGCCCATCTACAACCTGTGAAGACCAAGACAAGCAATTCTTGCCCCTAAACATGTCCAACACACATGAAACTTGGAAAGAATACATAAATAAACATTTTAAGACTAACCATGTGGTTATATTTTTTAAATAGGGCATATATCCTCCTGCATGCACCTGGGGTGCCCAGATGGGCCCTACGAACCTACAAAAAACTTCAAAATGTGATATCCTAGCCAATATAACTCTAAATTGCATGAAATTTTAACTGTAGCATCCTATGATAGTATATAATAAGCATAAAAAATAATAGTAAAGAAATTATGCACATATTTCTCCTTGTCCTATGGGGAACTGTGGTGACTATAACTAATTGGAGGGCACCTTGGGGTGGGATACCCACTAATTCTGCACACATTTTACTACAAATCCCATTAGTGAATGGTCCTAAACACTCTAAGGGGTATTTTAATCAAATTTTATGAATAAAATCACCCAGATGGTAAAGTTATGCCCAAAACACCCTCTTGAATTCACCTAGTAACCTCCTTCGCTAAGGAGATATTTTGAGGGAAAGAGAGCACAATAAAATGATGGGAAATCTCGATAGCACTCTGTTGCATATCCTAGAACTCCTCTCCCTATTATGTGTGTGGACCTTTTATAGATTTTATAGCCCAAAGGGGCTTATGTGCAAAAAGACATGCAAGGGCATGCATGGCAGGAGGAACCATTTGTCAAAAGGGAGGCATGCACTGGATGTGGAAGAGAATATCTATTTTTAGCCTCCATTATGAAGAATTTCATAAGGATGCAGTGTCCTCTGACCCGTATGCTTCAATTGGTGGGATAAATGGCATTTTATGAGTGCCATTTGTCCCAGATTTGACTTTTTCTTGGTCAAACTTGCTCACCATCCCACCCTGGGATGATGGCTCACCACCGTTCCAGGGTGGGATGGTGGGAATATGCCACCATCCCAAGGTGGGATGGTGGGAATATGCCACCATCCTAGGGTGGGATTATGGGAATCTGTCACCATCCCAGGGTGGGACAATGGTGAATTTTGGGCCAAAACCTCTCAAAATTGGGCCAGAAGCCTCCAAAACCTCACCCAGAGTGGCTAGAAACACTGTGTGCCTTCTGAGGGCTTCCCAAGGGGCCATACGGTGTCAATTTAGTAATTTTTTGTGGATTCTTAATCGGGTTAACCATATTTTAGTGTCTACACTTTCCAAGTTCATAAAGTAGGGTTTGTGTTATATGCCTAGGTCTTTATTTTTATTTTTTTAAGTATACCTACAAGCTCTTTGTCACATGTAATAAGCTATTTTTATTTATTCTAACATGCAAAATAAAAACATTAATGCTAATATATAAAGGGTTTTTAAAACAACACTAGACCATGCATATTGAAAACACTTAGACAAAATACTAACTTGATGATTATGGTCTAAATTTAAGTAATATGACAAGATAGCAAATGTATAAAAAGTTGCAAAAGGGGTAAAATAATTAATTTCATACAACCATTCAAGAATGAAGTAGAAAAAATCCAACATGCATTCAAGTTTAAAATATCAAAATAAGCACTAAGGATTTAACATAACCATAATATACAAAAGATAACACAAATAGGCAAATTAATATCACAAGACATCAATAATACACTAACATAGTAAAAATAGGAATAGTATGCACACATATATACAAATGTAGGTATATTTCAAAATATATTGTGATGGATCAATAATATCCCACACAATTATATTATTGTTATATCAAATTGTATAAGGATCAATATAAGTTATAGATGAGCCTACAAATGCTTTGCCAAAAAAATAAAAATGAGACAATATACAAAATTCTAATATATACCTAATCTAGAGTGATTGTATGGGGAAAAGACATTATGAAACATCTTATCTTAATGTTAATTTTTACATGTTATATGATCATAAATCCTGATGAAGGTGAATCTATGCATTACTTTAGTCAAGGTACCTTCAAGTCAACTTTCATAAGTCTTACATGTAAGCACATGTTTCCATTTTGCTATAATATTTCAAATATAATTCATATGAATAACAAAGTGCTTGATCAATTAAAAACCATTAGATAACACTATAATAGTTGTGTATCAAATCCACAAGTGAGTCAGGTGGCAATGACTTTGAAGGATTTGAATCTTGGTAAGGAATTCGTATCAAAATCTATAGTTGAGTTAGGCAACAACTTTGAAGGGGTTGAAATCCATAGTTGAGTTAGGTGATTATGGATTTGAAGGGTTTGAAGCTTGATAAGGAATCCATATCAAAATCCACAACTAAGTCAGGTAGTGATGGCTTTGAAGGGTTTTAAATTCACAACTGAGTCAAGTAATGATAAGTTTGAAGGGTTTAAATCTTGGTAAGGAATATATATCAAAATACATAGCTAATTCAAGCAACGACAACTTTTAAGGGTTTGAAATCCATAGCTAAGTCAAAAAATGATGATTTTGAAGAGTTTGAAGCTTGGTAAGGAATCTATATCAAAATCCACAATTGAGTCTAGTAGTGGTATCTTTGAAGGGTTTGAAGCTTGGTAAGGAATTTGTATCAAAATTCATAACTAAGTCAGGCAATGGTGGCTTTGAAGGGTTTGAATCTCGATAAGGAATTTGTATCAAAATCCATAGTTGAGTATGGTAGTGGTATCTTTGAAGGATTTGAAGCTTGGTAAGGAATTTGTATCAAAATTTATAGTTGAGTCAAACAGTGGCAGCTTTGAAGGGTTTGAAGCTTGGTAAGGAATCCATATCAAAATCCATAGATGAGTCAGGTGATGACAAATTTTAAGGGTTTAAAGCTAGGTAAGGAATGCATATCAAAATCCATAGTTTATTCTGGAAGTGGTGACTTTGAAGGATTTGAAGCTTGGTAAGGAATCCATATCAAAATCCATAGGCTATAGCTAAGCCAGGCAATGATGGCTTTGAAGGATTTTAAGCTTGGTAAGGAATTTGTATCAAAATCCATAGATGAGTCAAAAAATGAAGGCTTTGAAGGTTTTGAAGCTTGGTTAGGAATTTGTATCAAAATCCATAGTCGAGTTAGGTGAAAAAAAATTTGAAGGGTTTGAAACTTGGTAATGAATCTATATCAAAATCCATAGCTAAGTCAAGTAGTGGAGGATTTGAAGGGTTTGAATATTGGTAAGGAATCAATATCAAAATCTATATTTGAGCTTGAAGAACATGTGCTTATACTAAGAGGGGGGTGAACAATATATAATAAAAAAATTTGCTTTTTAATCCAAATGACATAATCAGTAGTATTAAAGCAATAAACATCACATAAAGCATCACACATATGAGAGACATGATTTTACATGGTTCACCCAAATATGGCTACCTCCATGGAGAAAATATTTCTTATAAATTTTCTCAAATAAATTATCTTGGGAATCCTTTCCCTACAATATTTATGGACCTCTGTCCAAATGAGATACCAATCCCCTAAATAAAGTTTATGGATCTCTATCCACAGGATAACTCCTCCTTTGCTCTGGATGGTGATCCTGTAGAAGACTATTGTCTCCACTGCACTGGGTTGTGGATCTCTCTCCACTGAAGACTTTTATCCCCACTCAAAATACCTATTCTCACTGCCCTAGCTAATGGATCTCTATCCAGTGGAGACTACTATCCTCTTTGCTCTGTCACCTCAAAATATCTATCTAAAATTTGCACTACAAGTCCACACAAAACTTTCTCAAATCTTCTCAATAAGTCCACTTAGGACTTGTCCAATCTTCTCAACAAGTCCACTCAAAACTTGTCCAATCTACTCAACAAGTCCACTCAAAACTTGTCCAATCTGCTCAACAAGTCCACTCATAACTTGTCCAATATTCTCAACAAGTCCACTCAGAACTTGTCCAATCTGTATTGTAAGCTTCCACAAAAGCTTACCCAAAACTGTCCACAGGTCTTCTCAAAGACTTGCCTCAAATCTGCTCAAATACTTTCAATAAATTTCTTAGAAACATAAGGAGAATTGTTAGAGACTCAATATGCTTCAACCAAATGCTCAATCACTTTCTCAACTCAATTTAGAATATATAATAATTTATTTTATGGAACTTGAACAATCACTTCACACATCCACTTGACTAGGCTTAACCAACTCTACTCAATCAATGACTCAATGAGATAATCCTTGCTCACAAACCCTAGTCCAATTATATGATCACTTATTCAAAATATTTCCAAAAATTCTCAACAACCAATCTCACATAACAATGGGAAACCCTAATCAAGTCCTTTTCACTCCAAACTTATTTTCTAGAAAACCAATCAATTAATTCAACTATGGAAGAATATGCTCATACCTTTTTCTTGATTGGAGGATGATCTTCAAAAACTACCTTCAAGAATATTTTCTTCTTTTCCAAGTGCCAAGGGTTAGATAACAAATGTTATACTTCACAAAATACAATAATAGCTCAATTTCATAATACACCTTATATCTCCATCTCAATAGCAATATTTGACAATAATATCTTCACAGAAGTTTCCTCTTCAATTTTTCTATTTCACAAAATTGATATTCCAACTTAATTTCTATATCCTAAGGTAAAATAATATTTACCTTAATAAAGCACCTATTTACCACTTAGGTAAATAAATTAATATCACCTTATAACTCCCTAACCTTAGCACAATTAATCAAATTCCACATACACTCCTAAAACCTTAGCACAATAATAAAATACCACAAATATTCCCTTATTCCTCCTAAACCTTAGTATTATGAAAAATCAAAAATAAAATTATAAAAACCTTTGGTGAATCCCCCTTCCACAATTTTTGGAGTTTCGAACCTGCGCCTTCTCCACGACTGGTGCCTTAGCTGCGGCAAGCTAGTCGTATGAGCTAAGTGGTCCACGTGCTTAGCTTAATCCCTAATATTGCTTAAGCCTTCTCACATAGGCTTCAAAGCCTTTGGCCTTCTCCTACATCTAGTTCCAAGCTAGAATATGAGCACTTCTCCCTTTGCATTGTACCTTGCTTTGAACACCATACGCTACCTCAATCATGATGCTTTGCCCTAATTACAATGCATTGTCCTGTTTCAGCAAATACACCACTCACAAATTTTGGAGGCTTCAGATTTTTTCTTTGTTTGAATTCAATACACACCATTCCCTAAGGTTTGTCTTAGGGTTTAAATACCCTTCATTTGCTTTGCATACAATGTCGGCAGATGATTCAATTTGATGACGTCGGCTTGTATAAATTATAATTTATAATTAATTTAAATTCAAAAGAATTTAAATATTATAAATTTAATTTATAAACTTTATACTTTAATAAAAATTAAAGCCCTCTTGAGTTAATATCAAATTGTCATTTGCACTTCACTAGGTTGATGAAAATTAATTTTGCCACCT
The DNA here is from genome assembly GCA_028583015.1 of Wollemia nobilis. Classification (NCBI taxonomy): domain Eukaryota; kingdom Viridiplantae; phylum Streptophyta; class Pinopsida; order Araucariales; family Araucariaceae; genus Wollemia; species Wollemia nobilis. The sequence goes on along the minus strand of JAQPPZ010004624.1, from coordinate 12,305,615 downwards.
TGGTTTTAATAAAAACCTTAACTCTGCCATCACAATATTAGATAACTATCATTATGGTTTTAATAAAAAACCTTTTAATGTGCCATCATGGTTTTAACAAAAAACCCTTATAAAAACATATTTAAATAACTTTTCTCCATATCTTTGCATTGCTTCCTGGTGTTAATGATGACATCCTATTAAAGGTTGAAGACTAAAGATAGATGGACTATTGAAAGTCCTATTGCAAATTTGGTGATCCAAAAGAGATCTCAATGAAGAATTTCCCATAGTGGAAAATTGAAGAAACCAAGATAAGGTTTCATTGAAAATAGATTTGAATGTTGTATAATTAGAAGACCCAAGAATAGATTTTTGAAGAAGATTTTGAAGAAGAAAATAAGGCTATAGAAAAGCCTTATTGCAAAAGTTGAAGCAACCATTATTGAAGGAGATTTGAAGAAGATTTCATGGTAAAATATTACAAGAAGAAAGAGTACTTGAACAGAAGAAATTGGAACAATTTTTGCCATCCGACAACAAGCCCACAAGGAAAAGTATTTGGCAAGAAGTTTGTCAAATTTGAAGAAGATTTTGAAGAACTCAAGATATTCATATTCTTGAGAGAGAAGAGAGAGATAGAGGTTATATTTGAAGATAGAATTTAGCAATAAGTTATAATAAAGTAATAATATTACATAGGCCACAAATTTAATAAATTTGAAGATAGCCACACAAGTTTTTAAGGCTAATTTGTAAAAGAACAAGTTGTTGATTCTTAGAAGAAAATTTGAAATGAAAAAAGGACTGCAAAAAGAAGCAAAAAATTATAGATTGAAAAACTTTAGAGAAGCTTTCAAGGAAGATTTGGACAGCCAACTAAGGTTAGGCTTGATAGAAAATAGAGGAGTAAATTTAAAGGTTAGTAAACTTTATCAAATCAGACTTTGTGAAAAAAAATTAGAAGTTTTTAAGCTGTATTTTTGGGCAGCATGGTAAGAGTAAAAGTAATTGTATTTTAAATAATATTTGGAAAATATTTGAGATAGCGTTGGACAACAAAGCATAAGTTTTAGTAGAAGCACCTATGAAGGAGGTTGACTGCAGATTTAGAGTGCATTTGGACAATATTTGAAGCTGTAAAAATCAAAGTTAGAAAGCACCTTTTTGAAGAAGAAAGCACCTATTTGAAGTTAAAGAAAGAACTTGTTTAGAAGAAAAGCAAGCAAGCTTTGAGGCAACCATTATTGCTGCAAATTGAAGGATGAAAATCCAACAAATACAGGATAGTAAGCTACAAAGGAAGTGTTAGAATTATTCACTATTGAGTTGTCATTGATGTCAAAGGTTGGCTTGGTTGATAGCAAACAAAGGCATGCTTGGGCAAATTCTTCAAGTTGTGCTTGGATAAATTATTCAAGGCAAATATATTCAAAGGTGATTTAAATTATAGGTTTGAAATTAATATTAGCACTATAATATTTAAATTAAATATTTAAATAGTATATGCATTTAATTATAAAGTATTCATGATGAAAGGGGCCGACCCCTTATAAACCAAGAATGCTACATCATTAGAATAAAAAATCCATCATCGACATGGGGTGAAATTATGGGCAAGAAGAGGTATTAAAGTATTAAAATGGAAAAAAAATCAATATTTTGTACAAGGTGTAGTTATGAGTCGCATCAAATATTAGAAGAAGAATAATTCATTGGTAGAGGATTTCTATAACATGATGATTCTATTATCAAATATTGCAGCAACGAAGAGAGAGACCCTATGGTGGTGGAGGTTCAAAGCAAGGTAGTGAAACAAAGAAAATAATTCCATGACGGCGGAGGTTCAAAGCAACGCGGAATAAATTGAATCAGATAGCACTAGTGATAGATTTGCACTCTGAGGTAAATATTGGGTGTAAGCAATTGTTGGCAATTTTGGGTTTGAGATCCTAGCTCCTTGTCTATGAGTTGTCATTGATGTCAAAAGGAAATGGCATTAATGTTAAGAGGATGTGTTGGCTTCAAAGGTGAAAGATTCCAAGAGAATCTTATTAAGAGAATCCGAAGAGATTCCATTGGATAAGGTTTTTGGATAGGGTTTTTATTAAAACCAAGTTAAATGGTTTTTATTAAAACCAATGGCGGTTCTCTTTATTATTTAATTATTATTTAAAACCCTTCAAGGTTTTAATTAATTAATTATTTAATTAATTAAGGGAGAAAATTATTTTTAATTTATTAAAAATACTTAAAGGTTTTTAAACCTTTTTTATTCTTAATTTATTAAAATTAATTAAGGGTTTTTAAACCCTTTAGAAAGCAATTTCGATTAAATTCAAAATTACATTTCTCTGTCGCCGACGTGTTCTAAAGTCCACGATTGGACTATAAATATGGGAAGGATCCTAAGGTTTAACCTCTCTTGAGAATTTTGAATGCATTAATTTTTGGCTGCGATCGATGCTCTGTTGACGCCGTGGAAGAAGAGAACTCGTGTTTTAAAAACTTACGAAGTGCTTGTTCGTTGAAGTGGTAGGAAGTTTGTCTTAGACTTCATTAGCCCCTTGTGGGCTAGTGGCAGCATAGGCTACGTTTGGGCTTTGCGTAGGCAGAGGTCTGCGTTTCGATTCTCGCGGAGGGAGTTGTGCATGGATTAAGTCACGTTTTTGTTAAAACGTATTTTGTACCGTGTTTTTCGGATTCTTCAAAGGCAGCCATTTCACGATTTTTGGATTCGTCAAGGGCAGCCATTTCGCGATTTTTGGATTCTTCAAGGGCAGCCATTCTAAGGTGTGATTAATTTCTTGATATAATTTTTGTCATTGTTTAGCATTGTTTAAAAGACATAGGAGAAATAAGGGGATATTTCTTTGGTTGTATTTTTGAGATTAGTCTTTTGCTATGCTAAAGTTTAAAATGGAGATATAAGGTGTAAGTTTTGGTTGTTGTGTTTTTTACTTCTTTGGTGGTTGTTTTCAAAAGAAGAGAATCTAAAAGGTGTATTAAGGAAAGTTTTTATATGCTCATTTATCTTGGTTCTAACCCTAACTTGGTTGGAAGTTTGAGGGTTGTGTGTGGTGACAACTTTAAGGGTCAAGTTTCTTCTACTCCAATAAGGTATAGGCACATTCTTCTTATGAGTATGATTGGTGTATGTTTTCTGAAATAAGGTTGGAGTGAAAAGGTTTTCAACTAGGTTTTCTTTGATTGGGTGTAAATCCTATTTTCTGGTTTGTTGAAGACTACTTATGCATTGTTATCCTTAAGGAGAGTTTTTGATGAATGCATAATTTCTGGTTTGAGATAGTGGAAGCTTTGTGCACTAGGGTTTGTGAGTCAAGCTACTTGCTTTGAGTTGGTGGAACCCTTGGTTGGTTGTTTTGAGTTTGATGGTTGAGTTGCTTCCATAGAGGTTTTTTGATCAAGTTTTTGCTTTACTTGATTCATGATATTGGGCTTACTCCATTGAGTTGATTCGAGCAAGTTATTCTTTGCATTTGGTGATATTGTGTTGGTGGCTGTTTTGTTCAAATATATTTGGAGGGAAAAGGATTTCTACTTGTTTCCTTTTCTTGTGATGATTGGTTGAATGCTTCAAGGTTAATGTTGAGTTGAATGATGTTGGTTAAACCTTGTCTATAAGCATTGTTGTTAAAGCCCTAATTGGTTGAGAAAAGATATTGGTTGTGGAAATAACATGAGTAGCATTGTTATATGAGATATTGCATGTTTGGCAATTGTTGGGTTGTGTTTCATGTTCTTGAGAAAAGCATACTACATCTATCTTATTCTTTTGAGATTGAGATTGAGTTGAGATTGATATTGGGAGTTAAGTATAGATCATATTGAGTCTCTAACAATTCTCTTTATGTTTCTATGAGATTTGAGATTGAGATTTGAGATTGAGATTGAGAGTTAAGTATAGAACATATTGAGTCTCTAACAATTCTCTTTATGTTTCTATGAGATTTGAGATTGATATTGGGAGTTAAGTATAGAACATATTGCTTCTTTAACAATTCTCTTTATGCTTCTATGAGGTTGATGAATCACATTGGGTTTGTAACAATTCTCTTTGTGGGTTCATGCTAAGCAAGTTTTTTCTTGGTGAACTTGTGATCTGTTTTGGACAGGTTCCATTGGGGACTTGTGAGTAGGTTTTGGACAGGTTTCGTTGGGGACTTGTGAGCAGGTTTTGGACAGGTTCCGTTGGGGACTTGTGAGCAGGTTTTGGACAGGTTCCGTTGGGGACTTGTGAGTAGGTTTTGAACAGGTTTCGTTGGGGACTTATGAGCAGGTTTTGGATAGGTTTCGGTGGGGACTTGTGAGCAGATTTGGACAGGTCCTAGCAGAGGACTTGTGAGCTAAGATTGATAGTTCTATCAGAGAACTTGAGGATAGAGGTACATTGGTTCTATCAGAGAACCTGAGGACAGATTTGGCAAGTCTTTGAGAAGGCTTGTGGATAGAGGATTGATTTGTTTGAGTTGGATAGATCTGAAAGATAGAGGAAGACTTGTACTAGACCGACTGACTGTGTTTGGTACAGGTTGTTGAGCTATTGTGGACATGATCATAGAAGGCAGAGGTCTCTTAGGCTAAGCATTGAGGATAGGAGGTCTTCGGTGGAAAGGAGTTCCACATGCTGGCAAGAGGTAGAGACAGTTGATCTTCTGAGGGATCATATCCAGAGCAGAGGGGAAGGTATCTCCTTTGAGCAGAGGCTCATAAATTCATATTAGGGGAAGGTTTCTCCTTTGGGCAGAGGCTCATAAATTTATATTGGGGGAAGGTATCTCCTTTGAGCAGAGGCTCATAAATTTAGATTGGGGGAAGGTATCTCCTTTGAGTCGAGGCTCATAAACATTGTAATTGGGAAGGTTTCCCAAAGAACTTTGAGATAACTTTTAGAGAAAAGTTTTGTGGATGTAGCCCAACCATTCTGGGTGAACCACGTTAAAATTGGTGTCACTTTGTGGATGATTTTGTGCATTGATTTGATATTACTTTGTGTATATTGTTTTACTATTTTGAAGTATAAAGGAAAAATTAAAAAGAGGTCTTATACTGTTCACCCCCCCTCTCAGTATAAGCTTGTGTTATTCAGCAATGTGGACGAAATTGAATTAGATAGCACCACCGGTGGATTTGCAATCCACGATAGTGATTGGTTCAATTTAGGGTAGTACAACCTCACGAACAGGGACAATAGCCTTTTCATGTGAATCAGGAGTGATAATTTTTGTGACCAAGGGTGAGATAACCTTGATAAGCAATAGTCGTATCGATGAAGGTAAGCACTATGTCAACATAATGCATGAGGCAACCCTTTGATTATATGTAAAATTAAAAGAGAACTCCCTCAATTTTGGAAACTACCGTTGACTCAGTGGCCTACACAGAGTGATTTATACTATTTGATATTTTGATTAATTGAGTTGTCATTCATGTCAAGAGTCAGTTTTAGTGAGCAATGCAAGAATAAGTGGTTCCGAAATCAGTGCAAAGGAAATTCCACGCCCAATTGGTCAGATCCGGTTCTAGGTGGTTAGATGAGGTTCAAAGAGCAATAAAGAGGCCCAAGCAAAATAATATTATAATATTTTATTATAATATTAAAAGGGGAGATTTAAATTAATTTAAATAATTTCATTATAAATTAATTTATTAATTAATTTAATTAACTTCTAAAGTTATTAAGTTAATTAAATATTAATTATAATTTAATTATAAAATTAATTTATGTTAATTAAATAATCCTAAAGTTAGGATTATAAAGTTTATTTCATAATTTGAATTCAAAAATTTAAATTATCCGTCGACGTTTTCAAAGCTTGGACTATGCATATAAAAAGGGGGCAAGACTTTGTCTAAACCCCATCCATCATTCGAATGTGCTATGCTCTCGACTATCATGCGCAAAGGGAAGAGACAATTTGCGTTTTCAAAGCTTTTGGTGGCAGAAAATAAAACAAAGAGGAGCGGAGCTCCTTCTCCATCGCACAATGTTTTGTAGCATAGCTAGAAATCGAGGCAGGCACTAAGTGTGGCATGCTCATGGTGCAAGGTTTAAAACTTTTCTGTAGCATAGCTAGAAATCGAGGCAGGCACTAAGTGTGGCATGCTCATGCTTCAATTTTTGCAAAGTGGGGGTGATTTATTTTTCTGTGCATTGCACCATCGAGGAAGACACAAAGGGAAAGCGCTAGCTTTTCTCTTTGTGGGAAGGCACATAGCCCACAGGAATTATTCACTGATCTTAGAAAATTGGTAATAATTAAAGAGAAGAACTCAAGCTTGAAGTAATAAATTCAATAGGATGAAGAAGCAAGGATGGAACTTCTACAAAGTCTCACAAAACTCAAAATAAAGGTAGAAGAGGGAAAGAAAATTAAGCAGGATATGACAGATATATTAAGAGCAAGAGAAAACGAATGTGAAATATTAGAAGCAGAAATTGTTTATCTAAGGAATGAAGTTGAAAGGACCAAGGTACTATAAGATATAGAGTATGGGAAACAGAAAGAGGAGTCAAGTCTTCAAGAAGCAGAAAATTCAAACAAATATAGTCAAGCAAAGGATACTTCTAAAGAAGAGAAAATAATGGCACACCTTAAGGGTTCTTTATTGAAATGTAAAATCATGTTAAAATAAGCATTAAAAGGGAAATATGCACAATATGTAATCTATTGAAATGAAGAATAATGTGCAATAAAAGAGGGCAAATTTCTCCTTATATTTATTCATTCAATTATTCCAACGGTTATAATACATCCCTTGATGTTTTCTAACCAAAATTGAATGCAATACTAATATAGAAATTTCTAAATGATCTATGGTGGAATTGGACAAAAATTCCTTGATGTTTTCTAATCGTCCCTAATAGGTGCAACAACCCACTACTAACCGTCCCAGGGTGGGATGGTTACCAATCTGAGTGGAATTTACCACCAATTCCAAAGGGATCTATTTTGAAACTCTCCTAAATGTTGTGTTGGAAAATGTGGTCAAATTACTCTCCAATTTGACCATTTTTGGAATGGATTTAGCATATTTGGGATGCCCTTGAAATAACCTTCGAATGAAGAGGGTTTCAAGGAAATATGAGGGAAAATGTGATAACAAAAGTGAAGGTAGAATTGGGTAGCACTTTGTGGTCTATGCTTCAACTATTCTCTCTTCAAATTAGGGTGAGCACACCTCAATTTATAGTCCAAATAGGGTATTTGGGGCAAAGGGACAAGTTCTAGCATGCAAGGCAAGTGCCACCACTTTTTGAAACCTTTGCCATGCAATGGTGGAATGGGTTACCCATTTGAGACCTCTAATTTGGAGTTTCTGGTCTCTGTGACAGTCTCCAAATCAATTTTTGATGATTGGTCAGAGAATATGGTAGTAATTGATTACAATTTCTCCACCCCTTTGACCTTTGGAGGTTTTGTTTAGGGACTATCCCATCCAGGTATGGTTATGAGTGGCCATCCCTAGGTGGGACAGTCACCATCTGTGACCGTCCTAGGATGGGATGGTCACAAAGATATGATCCAAAACCTCCCACAACTAATGGAAACCTTCCCAAAATTTTTGTGGAGCCTTATGTTACCATAGATGGTTTCCAAATGGGGCCATATGATGTCGATAAGAGTGGTGTAAGTGGCACATTGGCAGTCTTATCCAATTTACATGATTTTAGTGTCTACATATGCCCCTTTTTGGGACACGCTATGTGCAACAAAGCACTGAGCAAAAATAGATGACTAAATTATTAAATGATTGATGTTATTCATTAACCTAACCAAATTTAGATGCCTCAATTGTGGAAAGAGCATACATTCTTGGAATCCTTTCTTTTGACATAGTCGAAGGATTAATTGGGTATACCTTTCAGCCGCACTATAATGACAATTTTAGGGGCTTAGGGTATACTAGGTCTTGGTGCCTTGTATTCTTGTAAGATTTTACATGGGTAGATTCCCAAGGCTTCAAGGAGGTCAAGACCTATTTTTTTTGCTTATGCTAATTGTTTTCCCCAACATGGACTTGAAAATTTATCTTTAGCAAAGATTTTTTTGAATGTATAAAACTTGCACTTTTGAGTGTTTTAGTGTTGATTTGATTTATGAAATTGTTATTTTGACTACCCCCTCAAGCGATGAGTTGATGATGGCATGACCAATGATAAATTGAAGAGACACTTGACACATATGACTGAATTGGGATAACTTTCTATTTTACCCGTGGTACTATATACCTATTTTGAGGGGATTTTTTATTGTTTTGATGAGCATTCCTGGAAGAAAAAGGCTAAAAAATTCATTCCCGTGGAGTGGTCCAGTTATACAATCCTTCTTAGGGAGTGAAATAAATACTTTTAGATCATACATAAATTTTGTTGATTTAATCTTGATCCCTGCTGATTGGTGACCATTTTTGCCTTGTTTTTGGTGGGTTTCGGACCCTATTTTTGATGTTTTTGAGCTATTTTCATAAAATAATTTGGTGACCATCCTAGGAGGGATGATTACACATTTTATAACCATCCTAGGGTGGGACAGCAATCCAATTGCGTGCTCATACCACCTAGGGGCATTCGGCTTCTTTTGGAGCTATATAAGCCAAAAATGGGGCAAATAAGCTCATTTGTGCATTGTGCTTTGACGAATTGGAGATGTGATAGATAGGAGGGTGATTTCTTGAATCATATCACTACAAAAATATATACCCAACAACATAATATTACCAGTATATATAACAGACGGTGGAACCGGTGCGAAACGGTATGGAACACCTTTCCTCATCTCTATTTTTATTGTGAAATTATAAATTTTGTTGTAATTTTCATAACACACACTACATTGTGGTTAAGTAACCCTAAAAATAGTGTAATTTATGATATTTAGATTTTATTTACCTTTTAAATGCTTTAAATTTGGGTGTTATGTTGTTTTTCTATGCTTTTTAGGGCTATTTAGGGGAATTTTAAGGGTCAAAATGATCATATTTAAGCCATTTTTGGGGACCATCCCTGGGAGGTACGGTCACTGGTGGCCATCCCTTGGTGGGATGGTTACAAAATTAAGGGCCGTCCCTGGGTGGTACAATAAAAAAACTAGGCCAAAAAAGGGTTCACTTTTATGCATTTTTAGTGCATTATTGACAAGTTGGTTCACTTTATCAGATAGTGAAGAGTCGGTATAGGGTTCCAACTCTATTTTAGGTCAATAGAGACATTTTTATTACTATGTACTGGTGATGGCTTGATGTCATTGGCTTGAAGCATGTTACACGATTGGAGCTCGTGGTGAGCGACCGCGCCTATTTGATCGAATTGATAGATTTATGGAACCTGTGTACTACTAATTTCCATATAGCTATGGGGGAGATGATGTTGGATGTGTCTAATACTTTGTAGATTATGTAATGTATAGAAGACTCCTATTTAGGTAGAAAATCTCACCGGTGAGTGGCCTGATGCCCAAGGAGGGTGGGCGAAACCCCCAGCCCCCCCAAAAAAAATTTCCTCTTTTTTTGAAGTGATTTGTAGAATGGTTTCCAGGATTCTAGTGGTTGGTGGGTGTGGGCAGTTGTAGCCCATGGTATTTTTCCCATGGTATTCTGGTTGTGGTTTCGTGGGTTTTAGTTTCTATACATGTTTTTAATGACCCCGCGGGGAAGGGAAGAAAAAAAAAAAAAAAAGGGGGGGGGGGTGTTGTGTTTAGAAGCCGAACAGGGGGTGGGGGGAAAAAAAATATTTTTTTTTTGTGTTATTTTTGTTTGTTGAGTGTTTTTTTTTTATTTTATTTAATTTTCTTTCTACAAAAACTAGAAAAAATAAAAGAAAATCTCTTCATATGACAGTGAATTTAGAGGACGTATATTAGATACTACATATTTCGATAGAGGGGCATCATATAGCATCTACTCCTACAGAGCAATGAGATGCCATGTTATGGAGGTACTTTGGGGCACGCTGGGAGGATGCAGTGATTGATCTTCTTAGCAAAGGGATACTAGTGATATAATGGTTTGAGGCTGATCTGCTTGAGATTAAGCATGCTTTATTGATGACTTTGATTAGCAACATGCTACTTTTAGACTCTTTACATTCTAGGTTCTTATGGAACCTTATAGAGTCGGTGTTCACTCTTGTGGAGTGTATAGAGGATGAGCTTGTAGTGATGTCTTGGGGTCCTACTTTTTTAGCTCAGCTATATGAGTTATATGATATCCGCTCTCATGGATGGAAGGGATTGGGCTACAAATTTTTTCTATAGGTTTGGGGTTGGTAGCATATTGTTGTGGAGTGACCACTGGACTACCATAGATTACTTGAGTAGAACTGCTGGACAGGGAGGTTTGTTATGGGGTGTTATGGTAGAGGGTATGTGAGACAGGCTAGATTCATTGACATGTTGGGCAAGTTGAGCACTATGTAGAAGCTTTTGCATGGCTTAGGGTGATCAAAATTTCATGGAGACCTTATAGGGATTGTTTGACTTGGAGTGATGTTGAGACACAATTATATCGAGTGTAGCAAGGTATATGGCTTATAGGGCAACATGGGACAGAGCGAGAGACTTCCCTTATGATCATGTCCTACGATAGTTTGGGCTATACCAGGGATTGCCTAGGTAGCCTATGATCTATCATCATCACGAGGATGAGAAGACTCTGGTGTGGCCTATTATGGAAGGGAGAGGATTTGAATCTTGTGGTGGCAGTTTTTGAGTTGGATGATTCCATTACAACAAAGGAGTATGATGCTTGGTGGGTTATATGGCAATGGCAAGGAGAGGGGCCACTAGGAAGGAATGCAACTACTAGAGTAGCAGATGCAACTAGGGGTGCTCCAAATGAGGAGGGTCAAGATGAGTCTTCAAATGATGAGAAGGCAAACACATGTGAGCGATATGTGCATCATCATATGGTAGCATATAGGGTGGAGTTGATTGATGTACATGATCAACTAGACTTTGATGGGAAGGATCCAAGAGATCAAGGTATGCAGGCACAGTTAACAGCATGAGATCCTACAATTATAGAGTTGTAGGGTGATCTCAGTAGGGTGTGACAAGATTTTGCAAAGGAGAGAGCTCTACTATAGGCACAGGTGTAGAGTGCACAAACTAATATGGAGAGGCAAGCAACTTTGATAGCTACTCTTTAGGCATAGGTTGGAGTATAGAGCCCTAGCCATGGGGAGTCCAGTAGTGGTGAGGTAGATAGGATGCGGGAGGAGAAGGTACATCTCCAGGGTTTTTTTTTACCTATCAAAATTAGTGCTGGTATGAGTGGACCTATACTGATATGCTTGAGGATGAGATAGTGCAGCTTAATGGGTGCATACCAGATCGAGCATTAGCCATTGAATCATAGTATAGTCAGAGGAGCGAGACAAGATAGTCATCTACATGGATGAGGGATCCTAGTTCTACACAGATGATGGATAGGTCTGGGGGGAGTAGGTCGAGGAGCTCACATCAGAATCCTACTGAGGGTAGAGGAGAGATTCATGGTGCTGATCTTACGTGACCATGGCTTGGAGACTCTGATAGTTCTTTTTAGATTTTTTGTTTTGTTTGGTGTAAAGTCTGAGGACTTACATTTATTGTAGCCTACGGACAACTTATGGATTATGATGTAGCATTTGGATTCTTACATATGGATATATAGATATGTATGACTTTGCTTTAATCATCATGTAACCTTTTATTGTTTTATGATATGTATGCTATATTTATGCTTTATGATGCGATGAATGCCTATCATGTATGTATATATTTTGTTATGATGTGATAATGTAATGATATGAGATGTAATGTAAATGCATAATGAAATGGATGATTTGATTGAATTTTGTATGATGGATTTATGGTGAGCATTTGACACATTATATGCTAGCACCATAGATTGTACAAAATGTATCTTTATTATTTTTGTGTTATTATGACATTATGTAATGGCTTTTGTAACTTGAAAAACATGTGAGAGCATGATGTAAAAATGGAATGAATAATGTAATGTGATATGATATGTTTGGTAGTTTTTAGGAGACTCAAACACTCTAGTTACCTAATCAAAAATTTGTATAGTAACTATGCAAGACATTTTAACAAAGTATACATCTACTAAGATAACCAATATAATCAACCTCCATGTGTGTGCATGTGAGTTCATTGCTATGATAACACATGTAGTTACCCTAGTGCCAAAAGGGATTCATGCAGCCCATTTGTACTAGAGATCACCCTATAGGTCTCATTATCTTGAGTTTTGTACTTAGTTGGATTAGACTACTAGGTAATCTAGGTTACAAAAAGCTAGCTCATCCACATGCAAACATTGGTCTGGGCACAAGCAAGTTGCTTATGTGATATACATATCATCATGCATAAGGATACCATCATTGCCAGGTAGGCTATCCACCAAACTTGTAATGAGGATCACCTTATGGTTCTCTAATGCTGAGAATTCCAAAGATTCAGGTTTAAGACTCCCTTATTTTCTTTTAAATTTTATTTTTTCAAGGGAGTTGCTCATTTTTGTTTGTTTGAGCAAGGAATTTTGGTAGTGGTGAGAACCACTATTTCTTTTTTCTTTTTCTAAAGTGATAATAATCACTGTTTGTTTTTGCATATTTTGAAGTAATAATAATCATTGTGGATGTTTCTCTTTTGGATACTTGTCCCAGTGTGAGGCAAGATATTTTGGGTAAGGAGGAACTTGTTCTTTTGTCAATTATCAGCATCTTTGAACCATTCACACAGGGGGATGAGCGGGATAACATTTTTTTCTTAAAGTAATCTAGACCACTTTATAGTTTTCATCTTTCTTTGTGCTAGACTTGGATTTATTAATGTGAGAATGTGTCAAGATTTTGATGTATACAAGGCATAATCTAAGCAAGATTCTACCTTATAAAAAATCATGATAGCTTTCTACAAATCTAAAAAGAAAACTAAATATGGCTGAGTGATCAAAAAACCTTAACTATGTCTTACAAACAATGGGTAAATGACGGGAAACATATATATAATATGGAGTGTAAATGGAAATGATATGTGTAGTGTAAATAGGTGGTACAACTGACTTTCAACGACCTTGATTTTTGATAGATGCCTAATGTACAAACCTGGTTCTAAACATGTATGAGTCACTTTCTAATTATGCATAATGCAATGGTGTATATGCTTAATGCAATTGATGTAAAAATGCAAACAATGAGAAATGCAATGCAATCCAATATTTTTGTATTTTTTAGATTATAATGATGTTTTTGTATTTTTGATGAATATATATAAAGGTTGACCAACAGGCTTAATGAATACCATTGGGGATTTTTGGGTGACCAAAGGGCTTATAAATGTCTTTGGGGCATTTTGGGGTGACCTAGACAGCCATAGGAGGCCTAGGAGCTTTTTAGGGTGACCAAAGCACTTATAGATGCCTTTAGGGATTTTTGTATTGACCTAGATCGTCATAGACTACCTAGGGATATTTTAGGTTGACCTAGATGGTCATAGATTACCTAGGGGTATTTGATGGTGACCAAAGGACTTATAGATGCCTTTGGAGATTTTTGGGTTGACCTAGACAATCGTAGACTGCCTAGGAGTATTTTAGTTTTACCTATATGGTCATAGACTGCCTAGTAATGTTTTAGGTTGACCTAGATAGTCATAGATCACCTAGGGGCATTTTATGGTGACCAAAGGGCTTATAGATGCCTTTGGGGATTTTTGGGTTGACCTAGATAATCGTAGACTACCTAGGAGCATTTTATTTTGACCTAGATGGTCATAGATCACCTAGGGGTATTTTAGGTTGACCTGGATGGTCATAGACCACCTAGGGGCGTTTTATGGTGACCAAAGGGCTTATAGACACCTTTGGGGCTTTTTGGGTTGACCTAGACAATCGTAGACTACCTAGGAGCATTTTAGTTTGACCTAGACGGTCATATATTGCCTAGGGGTATTTTAGGTTGACTTAGATGGTCATAGATCGCCTAGGGGTGTTTTATGGTGACCAAAGAGCTTATAGATGCCTTTGGGGATTTTTGGTTTGACCTAGATAATCATAGACTACCTAGGAGCATTTTAGTTTGACCTAGATGGTCATAGATCACCTAGGGGTATTTTAGTTTGACCTAGTCGGTCATAGATCACCTAGGAGTGTTTGATGATGACCAAAGGGCTTATAAATGCCTTTGGGGATTTTTGGGTTGACCTAGACAATCGTAGATTGCCTAAGAGCATTTTAGATTGACCTAGATGGCCATAGACCATATAGGGGAATTTTAGGTTGACCTAGATGGTCATAGACCACCTAGGGGCATTTGATGGTGACTAAAGGGCTTTTAGATGCCTTTGGAGCTTTTTAGGTTGACCTAGATAATTTTAGGCTTCTTAGGAGCATTTTAATTTGACCTAGATGGTCATAGACTGCCTAGGGGCGTTTTAGATTGATCTAGACGGTCATAGACTGCCTAGGGGTGTTTTGATGGTGCTCTAAGCATAGAAAGGTCGTAGATGACTAATATTCATTGGTTCAGGCTCTTCACTTCCTTCGATGGATGCTAAACAATAAGTTCCAGGTCCAATATGACTTGTAATGATGAATGGACCTAACCAGTTTACCACAAATTTATCTTGTATGTGGGGTGGTAAATTTGCATTTTGTTGGTTCTCTTTTAGAACTAAATCACCAAGCTAAAAGTCTCTCTAGTGTACTTTCATATTGTAAGCTCTCTTAAGGCATTCCTGATAAACATGTAAGTGCTCAAGAGCATTGATACATCATTCATCAGACAACGTTAAATGATCTAAATGAGCTTGCCTAGCGGTATCATAGTCGATGAACTCTTGCATAGAAATACGCAATGATGGAATCTCTAACTCTAGAGGTATGATAGCTTCAGCACCATACACTAGTGAAAACAAAGTTACCCCAATGGGCGTCTGAATGCAAGTGTGATAGGTCCAAAGGGCAAGAGGTAATTTATTATGCCAATCTTTATGATTTTCCTTAATGGTTTTCTTCAAGATGGCTACTACTATCTTATTGGATGCCTCTGCTTACCCATTATCTTGCGAATAATAGGGCATGGAAAAGTTATGCTTTATGTTATACTTTGTAGTTAATGCATGCACATCCTTATTTTTGAAGGGTGTTCCATTATCTAATATTATTTTGGATAGAATACGAAAATAACATATGATGTTATGTAGCATGAACTCCACAATGCGAGGTCCAGTCATAATGGTAAGGGTAATTGCTTCCACCCATTTTGTAATGTACTCATTCATCATTATGATAAACGTGTGATGGCCTAAGAAGGTGAGATTTTTCCAATTAAATCAAACCCCCATTTTGTAAATGTCCAAACTGATTGGATTGATTGTAGGGCCTGTGAAGGTATGTGTATCAAATTTGAAGAACACAAGATTATACTGAGAGAGGGGGTGAACAGTATAAGACCTCTTTTTACTTTTTCCTTTATATTACAAAATAGTAAAGAAATATACCCACAGCAATATCAAATCAATGCATAAAAACATCCACAAAGTGAAAACAATTTTAACGTGGTTCACCCAGAATGGTTGGGCTACGTCCACGGATAAAATATTTCACTAAATTTTATCAATCCAAATTCTGGGAATACCTTTCCCGATTACAATGTTTATGGGCACCAACCCAAAGGAGACACCAATCCCCTAATCTTGAGTTCGTGGGCACCAACCCACAAGAGACACCAATCCCCTAGCTCTGCTCTGGCTGGTGATCCTCTAGAAGACCTTTGCCTCCGTTGCCTTTAGCAAATGGAACTCTATCCACAAAAGACACCTGTCCTCCCTACTCTGGTTGGAGACCTCTGTCCTCAACTCTATCACCTCCAAAGCTGGTCCTCGAATTTGCACTAAACATAGTCCTTCGGTCTAGCACAAATGTCCTCGTTCGTCTTTCTATGATCTACACCAAACACAGTCCTTTGGTCTGGCACAAATGTCCTCGAATCTACACCAATATCTGTCCTCAACTGGTTCTCAATTCTGGTTCACAAAAGTGGTTCATAAGCTTTCACTAAAGCTTGCTTGATCTTCACCCAAGTCTTCACAAAGACTTGTCTCAAATCTGCTTGTAAGCTCTTAAAAAAGCTCACACAAATCTGTACTTAAGTTCTCTCTATGCAGTTACAGCAGAACTTGGTCGAACTTCAACCTTTGCACCTCTGTGCAATCACAGCGACATCATCTTCGCACACTCTACTTCCTTTGCGATCTTTCACACTTAGAATGATTCGATGAAATGCACTCTACACACTACGATCGAATTCACACTCTGCTCATAGCGATCGAACTTCTTGCACTACGCACTATCTTCGAATGTCGCACATAAACAAAATGTTCATCACCATTCAACTCACCAAACAGCCCTCCTTTTATAACAATATTTTCATGATGAAAACTTTAATCTTAGTCGGCTGTTATACCAAAAACAAACCCTAACATACGTCGATTGCAAGCCCTAATTTTTGTCGGCTAAAATTTAACTTTGTCGGCTTCACTGCCTCTGGAACACTTCTATAGCTTCTGCCATGAAACTACAACATGTCACAATATCACGACACCTTTTCAACCGTACACTTTCTTTTGGCTTTTGTCATGATATTGCGACACAACTGCCTTTGTCGACTTCCACTAAGCTCTTGTTGCGATATAGCGACACTTTTGCCTTAGTCAGCATCAACTTTGCTTTTGTCGCAATATCGTGACACTTCTCCCTTCATCGACCTCCTTTCTGCTTTTGTCGTGAAATCATGACACTTCTATCTTCATAGCCTTCCTATCTGCATTTTTTCATGAAATCACGACACTTCTCCTATAGAAGACCTGCATTCTATTTCTGTCATGAAATCGTGACACTTTCTCCAACCGAATGCTGCCATCTCAATCTATCGCAAAATCGTGACACTTTCTCTTCCTTGCACTCTTGTTTGCTTGCACTAGTGAAAATGGAACATGTCATAAAATCATGATGCTTTCACCTTTGAGCTCTTCCTCCTTTCATTTGTCATGAAATCATGACACTTCTAGCTTTCGTACGTTTTCTTTGCAGCCTGTCGCGAAATCGCGACGCTTTCAGCTTTTGTACGACTTCTCTGCAACCTGTCGCGAAATTGCGATGCTTCTCATTTCAGACTCTTCCCTTTGCTGCATATCACAAAATTATGACACTTTATCTTGCTTCCACTTTGTCTTTTGACTTGTCATGAAATCGTGACACTTTTTCTCCTTAGCGCTTTTCTTTTCTTCGGGTCACGAAAACTCGACATGTCGCGATATCGCGACACTTTTTTCTTCGAGACTCTCTCTTCTGCATTATGTCATGAAATCACAACATTTTTTCTTTCGGACTCTCTCTCCTACATTATTTCGTGAAATCGTGACATTTTTCCTTTCGGACTCTCTCTCCTGCAACATGTCGTGAAATCGTGACACTTTTTCGTTCGTTCAACCTTCCTTGCAATATGTCGCAAAATCGTGACATTTCTGACTCCGAACATTCTCTCTCCTCTTTGAGTCGTGAAACTGCAACATGTCGCGATATCGCGACACTTTTCTAAAAATCTTTCTCTCTCCTGCTTAAGTCGCAAAAATGCGACATGTCGCGATATCGCGACATTTTTCAAACTTACTTTCTTTCGAACCTGTCATGCCGAACCTTCATCAAAACAAATTATTTTACATCAAATCAAATTCCTTCAAAAGCTTCTTGACATCAATGACAACTTATACACTTGAGCAAAAGCAATGTACCCAAGGTACCCAAAATTGCCAACAATCTCCCCCTTTGTCATTGATGGCAAACCTTTACTGAAAACATGTCTCAGGAGCCAAAACTGAAACCAACTGTGCTAACAACTGAAAAACTATGCCCACAACTGAGAATCTTCCTTTGAAGTTTTGCTCCCCCTAACTTGAAGCTTTCCTCTTCACTTGAAGCTCTCCCCCTTACTCATATCTCTCCCCCTTTGTCATCAATGGCAAAGGGTCGCCTTTGGGGCTCGATACTAAGAATGAGCCTCTTAGCTTAGTCCCTCCCCCACCTCCTGAAGAGGTGATTAATTCTGGGGCAGGAGTAAAACTCCCATTAGGCACTGATCATCATCAGAATCTATAATTTCCTTGTCGTGCCTTCTCTTGAACTCTTTGCCCGTATTCTTGTTCCTGTTCATCCTTTGTTCTTGTTCTGTTATCATTCCTGTTCTTATCCATGCCTTGATCCTTGGACTCGTTCATACCACTGTTCCTATTCTTGTACCTTGGAAGTTCAGCTCTACACTGTCTAGTTGTGTGACCTTCATTGTTACACTTATAACAAGTAACAATGTTATTTCTTTTAAGCATGCCTGTTCTTTGAATCCGCTTGTTCTGACTAACCCTGTTCTGACCAAACCTATTCTGGTTGAACCTGTTTTGATCAAACCTGTTCCTGTAATTAACCTTGTAATAGACTGCCTTGTTCCCAAACTGTTGACAAGAGTAGCAATACCCTTGAAATAAACTAGCGCTTCTGAAATTGTCGTTTACCTTCTTCACTTGAGCCATGCAATGTGCAGCCATGTGACCAAACCTGTGACACGCAAAACATCTGTCGTGAATTTTTTTTTTATTCAACCTCTTGGGTCCTGAAAACTTCTTCTTCTCATTCTGAATTTTATTTTCTATTTCTGTGCATCTATCATTCAAGGACTCATGATCTGAAATACTTTCCTCATCAGAACTCTCTTCCTTTTGGAGTCTCTTACTAGACTCTCTAGCTTGTTCCTTAACAAAACCAAGGCCTATTTTATCCGTTGTCTTTCTTTGACCTTTGATGAGTGACTTAAAATTTTTGGAGCTATATTGAAACCTGTAAAGCTTATCCTTGTACTCTTTAGTTTCCTCTTTCAAAGAAGCCATTTTTTGTTCTAACTCACTATACTCAAGAACCTTAAACTCTAACTCATCCTTGAGTTCTTGTGTCTTAGCCATAGAGAAGTCAAGACTTTCTATAAGATCATCTCTCTCCATACAACATTCATCTAACTTATCCTTGAGTCTAGCATTATTCTTTCTTTCCTTTTTCAAAACACTAAGAGCATTAGTAAGTTCACTTTCAAGATCCTTTATTTGTTTGCTTTCTGAATCATCAAAGCCTTTTTCAGATTTCTTATCACTAGAGGTGCTACCTTTTTCAAAAACCATACAAGCATCTTCCTTATAGTTTTCTGAAGCATCCTCATACATACTAGAAACCAAATCGTTATTTGTGCAATCATCCTCAAGGTGACCAAAATTTCCACATCTAAGACATTTTATGATAATGAATCTATGTTTCGGTTCTTCCTCTTTTTTTGATATGAACAACATCTCATTTTCATTATCACTTGAATAACTTTCACTATCACTACTAGAACACTTACTTGCTTTGTCTAGGTAGAAACTCTTCTTGTGCTTGTGAGAATACCTCTTTCCTTGATTGCTATGCTCATCTCTATTTTTCCTGTGATGCTTGTGCTTTTCAGAATCCTTGCTCTTAGAATCCTGTTTATCTTCATCACTTTCATCCTTGGAAATAGTACAGTCTATAGCATAATGACCAAACTTTCCACAATTGAAACATCTTATATTTTTCACGCTTTTGTGCTTTCTAGAGAACTTGCCTTTCTTGCTATAATACGCCTCTTCATCACTAGAAGACTCATCACTCTCTTGAAGTTGTTTACCCTTGGATTTCTTGGTAGCCTTGAAAGCTGCCTCTTTCTTAACATCAACCTTCACTTGAATTCTCAACTCAAATGCTGCAAGTATACTATGTAGCTCATCCTTTTTCAACTTATCCAAATCTTTAGCTTCCTCAATAGCAAAAATATTTTCACTAAATCTATTCGAAAGAGATCTTAAAATTTTATCACAAACATCATTTTTAGCAAGCTCAAGACCTAAGTCTTTCATGGAGTTAACAACCTCATCCATACGAAGCATGTAGTCACTAATCTTTTCATCATCATTCATCTTGAGTTGTTCAAACATACCTTTGAAGTGTCTCAAATTGGCCTTTCTGACATTTGTATCACCTGTATGAACCACTTGCAACTGTTTCCACATTTCACTAGTCGTATTGTAGTGAATCACTTTGGTGAGATCTGCTTTCTGTAACCCTTTCAGAATTGCATTCATTGCTTTTGAATTGTTGTGATGTAGGAGCATTTCTTCTTTAGTATTTGGACCATGTACAGGAATAGTGTACTCATCTTCAATTACTTCCCATACCTCATTACCAAGTGCCATTAGATGAACCTTCATCCTTGCACTCCAAATACCAAAATCTGACCCATCAAGAATAGGTGCTGCATTACCACTTGAATAATCCATTGTGTTCTTTATTAGCTTTTCCTTCAAGCTATTAAACTTTTCGAAGGCACCTGCTTTGATACCAATTGAAGAACACAAGCTTATCTTGAGAGGGGGGTGAATAGTATAAGACCTCTTTTTACTTTTTCCTTTATATTACAAAATAGTAAAGCAATATACCCACAGCAATATCAAAGTAATGCATAAAAACATCCACAAAGTGACAACAATTTTAACGTGGTTCACCTAGAATGGCTGGGCTACTTCCATGGATAAAATCTTTCACTAAATTTTATCAATCCAAATTCTGGGAATACCTTTTCTGATTACAATGTTTATGGGCACCAACCCAAAGGAGAAATCAATCCCCTAATCTTGAGTTCGTGGGCACCAACCCACAGGAGACACCAATCCCCTAGCTCTGCTCTGGCTGGTGATCCTCTAGAAGACCTTTGCCTCCGCTACCCTTAGCAAATGGAACTCTATCCATAGAAGACACCTGTCCTCCCTGCTCTGGCTAGAGACCTTTGTCCTCAACTCTATCACCTCCAAAGCTGGTCCTCGAATTTGCACTAAACACAGTCCTTCGATCTAGCATAAATTTCCTCGTTCATCTTTCTCTGATCTACACCAAACACAGTCCTTCGGTCTAGTACAAATGTCCTCGAATCTGCACCAATCTCTGTCCTCAATTGGTTCTCAATTTTGGTTCACAAAAGTGGTTCACAAGCTTTCACTAAAGCTTGCTTGATCTTCACCCAAGTCTTCACAAAGACTTGTCTCAAATCTGCTTGTAAGCTCTCAAAAAAGCTCACACAAATCTATCCTTAAGTTCTCTCTATGCAATTACAGTAGAACTTGGTCAAACTTCAACCTTTGCACCTCTGCGCAATCACAGCGGCATCATCTTCGCACACTCTACTTCCTTTGCGATCTTTCACACTTAGAATAATTTGATGAAATGCACTCTGCACACTACGATCGAATTCGCACTCTGCTCACAAAGATCAAACTTCTTGCACTGCACACTATCTCTGAACATCGCACATCAACAACATGTTCATCACCATTCAACTCACCAAACAGCCCTCCTTTTATAACAATATTTTCATGATGAAAACTTTAATATTAGTCGGCTGTTATACCAAAAACAAACCCTAATCTACGTCGACTGCAAGCCCTAAATTTTGTCGGCTAAAATTTAACTTTGTCGGCTTCACTGCCTTTGGAACACTTATGTAGCTTCTACCGCGAAACTACAACATCTCGTGATATCATGACAACTTTGCAACCGTACACTTTCTTTTGACTTTTGTCATGATATCGCGACACAACTGCCTTTGTCGACTTCCACTAATATCTTGTCGTGATATCACGACACTTTTGCCTTAGTCAGCATCAACTTTGCTTTTGTCGTGATATCGCGACACTTCTCCCTTTGTCGACCTCATTTCTACTTTTTTCGTGAAATCATGACACTTCTGTCTTCATAGCCTTCCTCTCTGCCTTTTGTCATGAAATCGTGACACTTCTCCTATAGAATACCTGCATTCTATTTCTGTCATGAAATCGTGACACTTTCTCCAACCAAACGCTGCCATCTCAATCTATCGTGAAATCATGACACTTTCTCTTCCTTGCACTCTTGTTTGCTTGCACTAGCAAAAACGGAACATGTCATGAAATCATGACGCTTTCGCCTTTGAGCTCTTCCTCCTTGAATTTATCATGAAATCATGACACTTCTAGCTTCCGTACGTTTTCTTTGCAACCTATCGCAAAATCGTGACGCTTTCAACTTCCGTACGACTTCTCTGCAACCTGTCACGAAATCACGATGCTTCTCATTTCAGACTCTTCCCTTTGCTGCATGTCGCGAAATCGCGACACTTTATCTTGCTTCCACTTTGTCTTCTGACTTGTCACAAAATCGTGACACTTTTTCTCCTTAGCGCTTTTCTTTTCTTCGAGTCACGAAAACTCGACATGTCGCGATATCGTGACACTTTTTCTCCCAAACTCTCTCTCTTGCATTATGTCACGAAATCGTGACATTTTTTCTTTCGGACTCTCTCTCCTGCATTATGTTGTGAAATCATGAAATTTTTCCTTTCGGACTCTCTCTCCTGCAACATGTCGTTAAATCACGACACTTTTTCATTCGTTCAACCTTCCTTGCAATATGTCACGAAATCGCGACATTTCTAACTTCGAACATTCTCTCTCCTCTTTGAGTCTCGAAACTACGACATGTCGCGATATCGCGACACTTTTCTAAAAATATTTCTCTCTCTTGCTTAAGTCGCGAAAATGCGACATGTCGTGATATCGCGACATTTTTCAAACTTACTTTCTTTCAAACCTGTCATGCCGAACCTTCATCAAAACAAATTATTTTACATCAAATCAAATTCCTTCAAAAGCTTCTTGACATCAATGACAACTTATACACTTGAGCAAAAGCAATGTACCCAAGGTACCCAAAATTGCCAACAAAATTTGTATGATGTTGATACTTCATGCACTTCTTTACATAAGCACAACAATCTTGCTCTAAAGTTGGCCAATAATAGCCCATGCGAAGAATGCACTTAGCGATGGCCATACCACTAAAGTGGCCACCACATGTATTGTCGTGTGCTTGGGCAATGGCCCATGCTAACTCCTGTGAATCTAAGCAATGAAGGAGGGACTCTCATAGATCTGACAATACATTATGTCTCCTAATAATACATATTTCACCACCTTTTTCTTAAATGCTCGCTTTGTAGCATGTGATAATCCAGGTTGAATATTTCCCAGTTTTAAATAATATTTAATTTGTATGGCCCAATCTTACTTTGAAGAAGCCTCAATTGTATGAATAGCATAATCATTTTGATGCTCATCTCATGCAAATTCTTATTGAGAATAAACTTGGATATATAGCATTGTGCTAGTATCAAAAGAATTCTGGGAGAACAAAGTCCCCTAGTTTACGTTATTCAAGTAATTGTGTAGTTGATATAATTGTTCATGTGAAGGTTCAATTTGAATTATGTGGACATCTGGTGTGGCATTATGCTCATCACGCTCAGTCACATATTGTTCTAGTATTTTTACTTGAATAGTCATGATATCATCTAAAGGGTTTTATAGGATTAGCGACCCTAAGGAAGCCATTATGTCTGCAAAATGATTAGATGAACAAGGGAGTGCCTCAATATCGTACCACTCAAATTTTACCAAACGTTTCTCCACTAGGGCTTTATAGGCTTGCAATACGGGACATATACACTAGAATATCCCTTTAACCTAATTAACTATGAGCAAGGAATCACCAAAAATATTTAGCTTAGTTATTTTCATGGCAATTGTCATTTGAAGACCTATGATGAGTTCTTCATACTCGACATTGTTATTGGTGCACGGTAAATCGAGTTTAAACAAAAGAGGTATGGGAGCCCCTTGCGGTGTGAAAAACATGATACCTATGCCACCCCCTTGCTCACATTTAGAACCATAAAAAAATAGAGTTATGTCCACCTGTGACTCAGGCTTAGCAAAATTAGGTGATTATGAGATATGAAGCACTCCATCATCGGGAAGTTCTACATTGTTGGTCATCCTGGAGGGGAGCCTTTGCTAGTTGATCGGCTATGACCTATCCTTTGATTGATTTTTATCCAATAAACTCTAGGTTGAATTATGTTAAAAATATTATCCATTTTGTCCTACAACTATTGTGATATGTTCGACTCATCATGTATCACAATGTATTTTCCTTAGATATTACATACGTGGTATAATTGAGCATGTAATGGCATAGCTTTTTGGTGGTAAAGACCAATGCTAAGCATAGCTTCTCAACGTATGCATATTTTATTTCATAAATAACCAGTGTACGACTAATATAATATGTAGTTTGTTCTTTATGAAATTCATTCTTTTGGGACAACATGGTGTCCAATGCCAACTCAGTGGCTGAGATGTAAAGATATAACGATACTCCTAATCACGAAGGAGCCAATACGGGCAGCAAAGACAAGTATTGCTTAATTTCATTAAAGGCATATTGATATTCATCATCCCAATGAAATGAGACCCCCTTGTGTAGCAACCTATTCATGGGTCGACACTTATCCGATAATTGTGCTATGAAGCATTTTATGGATGCGACCTTTCCTTGCAAGTTGCGTAGCTACTTAATGGTTGTGGGGGGAGGCATTTCTAATATTACCTTGACCTTGTTTGGATCTACTTCTATACCTCACTTAGATATTATGAACCCCTAGAGTTTACCATATGTGACATAGAATACACACTTCTTGGAATTAAGCCTAACATTATGCTCAATGAGGCAATCTAGAACCTTGCACATTACATTGATATGCTCATGGTGCAATAGAGATTTTTCTAATAATTCATCCATGTAATCTTCCAAAATATTATGCATGTAGTCATAGAAGATATATGTCATGGCTCGTTGGTAAGTGGCACCAGTATTCTTAAGGCCAAAAGGCATGACCTTATAACATAATGTTCCCCAAGGTGTCGTGAACACCATTTTTATTTGGTCTTCTGGATTAATACGAATTTGATTATATCCAGAAAAACCATCCATAAGGGATAGCATTTCATGTCCTACTATAGCATCTAACAGTGCATCAATGTTTGGTAAGGTAAACTCATCCTTAGGACTCACTTTGTTGAGATCTCTAAAGTCAGTGTAAATGTGAATCCTCCCATTAAATTTTTTGATGGGTACCATGTTCGAAATCCATGGCAGATAGTCTTTTGAGATGATGAAATCAATGCCCAACAACTTTTGCAATTCATATTTCACCATTAAGGCTATTTTTGGGTGCATCTTACGCAAATTTTTCTTAACTGATTTGATATTTGGGTCCAGTGTAAGATTATGTGTGACTAGATTTGGGTCTAGTCCTGGCATGTCTTTATAAGACCATGCAAAAGCTTTTATCCTTTTATTTAATGCTTTTGTGAATTCATCTTGTTCAACTAGGGATAGACCTTCCCCTCACTTGATAATATGGGGATTATCTAGATCTGTACCGATATCCCTATCAATTGTTGGCTCAATTGACATATGAGACCCATCTTCCAACTGATGTGGAGTGGGAATCAAGTGAATGTCATAAGTTGGGTTTGCTTCATCCATAGGAAATTCAGGGTCAACCTCAGCCTGAAAAACATCCTGAGTAGTTCTTAGAGAAAATTGAAATGGTTGTAACATTTCCTCGCAAGGCCAATACTCTGATGGCGATGGGGGAGAATCTCCCCAATCAAAGTCAATTGCCTCAAGTTCGATATGCAATGCTTTTGATGGGTTATTCAGATCTATCAATGGTGTAGTTAAATCTATGTAAATCATGTTGATGGATACATGATCTCCCATTAAAGGGCAAGTGGGCCTATAAATTTGATATTTTCTCATAACTTGTGGGGGAAGTTCTGGTGGAGGTGGAATGAATGGTGGTGGCCGTTGCAAAAGAGGGTGAGCTTGCTCTTCACATGGAAATAGCTAGCATCAGATAGGGCCTTAGATGGGGAATAATATGTGAAGATAATACTCATCCTTGTCATCCAATGGGAACACTCTTTCATGTTCATCATCTAAGCTAGGACATTTTATTGGTGCAACGCCATAGTCATATTCATCATCACTCATCCATTCATGAGGAGGACCTTGATCCTCTTCCTCACTATCATATTTCAAGGTATGTGAGCTCTCCCCCACTTCATGAGGTTGAGCAACATCATTGGATAACCCTTGATCTATCATTTCTATGGGAAAATAATCTCCCAATGAATGAATGTGATTTGGATTGGCATATGGATCGCGTGCAAGCTTATCCTGATAACCTAGACATAGGTGTTCTATACTATATGTGAGGACATCCAAAGGTACTGGCTTATTGTGTCCTAACCCAAATTTATCATATGGTAGCTGATATTGGGGTTGACATAGAACATGAGTACCCTACTCATATAAGCCTAAATTAAAACCATACCAATTACAGTGATCTAAATACCATAATGCATAATCTAGATTTGATAGATAGTTTACATCCTCAGAAAAAGGTTCATCATCTTCTTCTTTTTGAGTAATTGGCAGGGCTCCATACTCTATACCCCCATATATGAAATTAGTTTGATTGGGTGGTAGACCAAGAGGCACAATGCTACCTATCGGAAGACGAGGTCGCCCCATATCTTGCATTGTCTCTATAGATGGAATCGTTGTGACATTCCTCTCTAGATATTATCCTATCCCTGTACTAGACATATGCATTGTGACCTGGGATGGTGAAGGTGGATGAGATGGAATTGAGGCTTGAGGTGACTCAATGTGAACCTTTTGATATGATTCTTCATTTATTGAACAAGGAATATCTTCCATGAATATGGTGGAAACTAGATGCAGGCTCTCATAAATTGGCCTCTTAGACATGTTCCTCGATGGAGGATTTGACGATGTCGAAGGCATCTCTAAAGCTGGCAATGATGAGGATGGCATGGATGAAGATGTATATGATGAAATGGAAGGTGATGGTGAAATGGGTAGACCCTAAATAGGTGCATTCAGTCAAAATTCTACATGAGTCGAAGGTAATGTTGACTCTGGCATCTGATGTACCATATTTCAATACTTAAAGGGCTCTAGATCTGTAGAGACCACGTGCACCTGTCCTTCATGAGTGCATTTGATACATTGATGTGCAATGTATGGGATACACTTCATATCATGTATCCAAGGTCTACCTAGCAATATGTTATAGGCCATCTCACCTTCCAACATATGATAGAATTTCGATAAGGTTTTGTGCCCCACCTAAATGGGTAGGACTATGGTACCGACAGTGGAGCATATTGTGTTATTGAATGCATAAATAGTGTAAGTGGATGCAACAACATGATATGTTGGCAATCATTGGCAATCCTAGGTGTAATATCATGAGATGTGATGATATTACTTGAGGAACCAATGTCTATGAGCGCTCTTTTGTATGTACATCATTTACACATGGAATGATGTACAAAGGAGGATCTACTACATCGCTTGCTATTTACTTAAGCTCATGCTCATGAAATATTATTATTAGTTCCTTACACTATTGCACATGACCCACAAAATAAATGAATGAGTTAGACTCTTGTGGTTGCAACTCTATTGACTTTAGAATGTCCATCAAAGAGTCCCTATGTGGAGGGGATAGTTGAATTAGCTCATATATGGATAATCTCACTGATGTTGTCCTTAAGCTCTATGCAAGCTTGTTCTTTATTGTTAATGTTGGCCTAGGTATAAGGCCTTGTACAATAGGTGGTGTAGGTTGTGACGTAACTGAAACATCACTTGAAGCTGTAGGTGGTGCAACTTGACTTGGATATCTTATGTTCCTGGTCACAATACTCATCATCCCAACATACCCTTGCAAAGTAGGTGTTGTCTTCACCTCATTCATTGGTTTAGTAGGTGTTTTATATACCTTGTGAGTTGGTAATGGGTCCTTGTATATACCCATCTACTGATTGTTAGGGGCTAGTGGAGCATCTACTTGAAGCTCATTTCTCTCAATCATGTCTTGTACTAGGTGTTTAAAACCATAGCACATTGGTAAATCATGGCCACTTTGCCTATGATATTTGCAATATTGATCCTCTCGGTGTCCCATAGGCTTGGGTTTTCCTGTATCCAGATTGATGGGTTTGATATCTGGAAGATTGATCTTTTTTGCAACCCATAATTGATCGAATAGAGAATCCATGGATTCAGCGAAGGGAGTAAATTATCTCGTAGAGTGACGCTATTGGTTATGTCCCTGATTCACTTGACCATTATTATTATAACTCGCAAGAGGAGTTTGGGCCTGATAGTTCACCTTTAAAGGAGGCATCACTTGTGCAGGCCCAGGGATATTTATGGACATTTGATTGACCATTGCCAGATTTGCAAGTATCGAGCTATTTTTAGGATTCTTTATCCACTCCTTTTTGTGAGGCTTGTCTATTTCTCCCTCTTGGATTTTTATTTCCTCTATATTTCTAGCCTGTGCTAGAGCTTCTTCCAAGGTGGGGTATTGCTGCAGTTGCAATATTAAAGAGATGGGTTTTAAGCATCTCTTTTAAAATAGCCAAGTTAATTCAGATGCTGGCAACAGGTAGGGTAACTTAGCCAGAAGTTTCTATCATCTATTTCTATAATCAGTAATCGGCTCATCATCATACTGCTTTAACCCCGTGAGGTCAGTTAATGTCACCTTTCTTTTCAAGTTAAAGATGAAACGTTTCAAAAATATGTCAGCAAATTGTTCAAATGTGTAGACACTATGTTTTGGAAGTTGGTTGAACCACTCAATGGCAGGACCAGAGAGGGTACTTAGAAAAGTTCTCAAGAGCAATGCATCATTGTCTTGTATGTTAAAGCATAGATTTAGAAATCTAGTAACATCCTTTTGAGCATCTTCTTCTCCCTTGAATCTATCCAATTTTAGTATTTTGAAATGCTCAGGGTATATCAGGGAAGGAATGGATGGGTATAGAGACTGACTCTTTAACTGACGAAAGGTGGGTTTTTTAAGCCCGTTCCCTGCTATCTTACCCTCTATATTTTCTAAGCGTTCAAGAAAATCTTGATACGCATCCAAGGATTTGATTTCCTCTTATTTATTTTGAGCCCACGGAGGGGGATGAGTAATATTAAGCATAGTTTGGGGTGGTTTATTGACATCATCCACGCCTCCAAAATGTGCTTCTACATAATCCTTATTTTATTCCAAGTCATCGTAGGCCCCATAAGGTATTTATGGCATGGGCCTACAAGGAGTAACGAATGCCTCTTGAAGATTATCTATGTTAGGCTTATTATATACATTTTTTTTAGGCCTAGGAGGTCTAGTAGTAACATTGGATTACGTCTAGGAGACCTATCTTGTTAGAAATTTGGTTACCTCGGGCAAGCCTCTTGTCTACACGTATTTGGAGTAGAAGATCCATTACACAAAGTCTCTTGAATTTTTCATTCAAGTATTTCTTTATCTAACTATTTTTGCTGCTCTAAGAGATCTAAGTGGTGTTTATTAGACCTAAGTTGATTAAACTTGGCCTAGCGGTCAACATACTTCTTTACCAATCGATTGATCTGATCAACTGTATTAGGTCTAAGTGCTTTAGCACTATTACCCTGATATCTATCTTGTTTGGGGGGGTTTGTGAGATCTATTACAGCTTTTCCTTGATTGATGGAGGTTGCGTTAACTTGAGGCTCACCCCTAAATATATGTTATTGATAAGCTACTGGTGCAGAGGCACATCATGCTTGTATTAACACATTTGAATGAGGATACTCTGGATCCTCCTCAAGTCTTCCCTTGTAAACAAGGAAATGTAAGGTAAAATTAGCTCACCTATGGTGACGAGTATCATACTCATTGTGATGTTGGTACCTTGGGGAAGGGTGGTTTGAAATCATAAGATGATCATTCAACCCTACCCTAGGTGAAAATTCATGATCCTACATAGTAGTGCAAGGAGTATACCGAGCATGCACACGAATACGTGGGATTGCTCTATTGGGAAGCACCCCATTGCACAATGAATTTTCTCAAAAGAAGGCATTAGATACATCTATATTAGGGAAATTATTCCCCAAAGTGGAACTATTGCCTATGGGGGTACCCCGTGTAGGAGTCCCTTATTGGCTAGATCTCCTTATTGCTATTCTAGAACTAACCATCCATTCAACTATTACTTGGATATTAGGGATATGACTTCCTAAGTTGAGACCATCGCCTATGGGGGTGCCCTATGTAGGATTCCATTATTGGCTAGGTATTCTTTCAGCCCCTCTAGGGCCAAGAAGAGTAGGTGGTCTCCAAGAAGGTATGACCATGTCCTTGGGATTAAGGCAAATATGCTCTATGTCCTCTTCCCTACTCCCTGCAACGTGTTGTGGCTGCTCCACAACACACCCCAAAATTGGGGACCCCCCTTTTTTTGCACACTTTCCAAGAAGATTGCAGTGGCCCAGATGTTAAAAAGACAAAGAAAAGCAAGAAATGAAAAGTTGTCGCGATATCGCGACATGTTGCTCCGTCGCGGCCAGAAATGAAAAGTTGTCGCGATATCGCGACATGTTGCTCCGTCGCGGCCAGAAATGAAAAGTTGTCGCGATATCGCGACATGTTGCTCCGTCGTGGCCAAAAATGAAAAGTTGTCATGATATCGCGACATGTTGCTCCGTCATGGCAAGAAATGAAAAGTTGTGATATACATGTTGTAAAGTTGTCATGATATCGTGATATTTTGCTCCATCGTGAAAATGAAAATTGTCGCGATATCGCGACATGTCACGTTTTGGCTCAGACAAGCGAAGTACAGTGGAATGGAAAAAGTGTCACGATTTCGTGACATGTCGCGTTTTCGCGGCCAGGAGCAACAAAATGCAGCATGATGAGAAAATGTCACGATTTCGTGACGTGTTGTGAAATCACGGTCAAAGCGGTCAAACAGAACAAGATGCCAGAAATGTCGTGATATCGCGACATGTCTCATTTTCGTGATGCAAGACAAAGAATTAAGTTGAAGACTCAAAGTTGTCGTGATATCATGACATGTGTTTTCATGATGTTTGATGGGTAAAATAGATAAAGAGAAAAATTGTCCGATTTCGCGACATGTCATGGGAGACAAAATGAAAAATGTCACGATATCGTGACGAAAGATATGGAGAAGAAAAAGTGTCATGATTTCGCGATAGAAAGTAGCAAGGTGGTACGGAATGAAAAAGTCTCACGATTTTGCGATAGAAAGCAGCGAGATGGTAAGAAATGAAAAAGTGTCATGATTTCGTGATAGAAAGCAGTGAGATGGTACGGAATGAAAAATTGTTGCAATTTCATGACAGAAATCAAGAATATGATGGAATGAAAAGGTGTCACGATTTCGTGACATGTCACGTTTTCGCTGCTAAGTGCAGAAGACACCAAACGAAACGTCATGATTTGCGACAAGGTTGCATCAACCGAAATAGAAAAACGTCATGATTTCATGATAGGTTGCATTTGCGCGGCCGATGACAAAAAAATGTCGCGATATCGCGACATGTCTCATTTTTGCGGTACAAGAAGAATAACAAGGCTGCTGACAAAAAATGTCGCGATATCGCGACATGTCTCATTTTCGCGATACAAGAAGAATAACAAAGTTGCATGGTATAAAACGTCGCGATATCGCGACATGCTATCTTTTGTTGCGATTCATGAAGGGCCATTACAGAATGTGCAGGGAAGTGTTGCACGTGTCACAGAGGCGTAGGGGTTATGATAACGCTTCAGGATCGACGGTTACAGTTCGTAGAGAAGACCGAACGTTTCACGACCAAGCAAAAAGCCAGAATAATGAAGGAGCGGGAGACGAAACGAATCGATCTGGAAGATGAAACGAAGCGTCACAAGGCGAAGCAGAGAGCCGTAGCAGAAATTTTAAAGGCACAAGCGAAGACAGGCATAGGGGTCGAAAATCGCTGGGAGCAGGGTTACAGAGCTGAGGGTGATAAGCCATTCTGGGCCTGCTTTGGAGTGCTTTTCTTCCACTTTTTTTGGTTTTGGAGAACCAGATGTCTGCTATTGTAAAATGACAAATATTTAATGCGAGATAATATTTCAGAAATTTGCATCTTATGGGCAAGAAAGAAGGAGTCATTTTCTGCATGCAAGATTAAATGTCTATTTTCCCTTTTCAGATTTTAGGCTTGTAAATGTAGTTGATACAAGTTTTTCTTGGTTGCTGCATGCGAATGCTTAAATCTGAAAACCTCATTCAAATCCTTAGGAACCAGACACTTAGCTTATCAAGATTGTGCATGTTTTGCAGGTCCAATAGGTTAGGTTGCATGCATGGAAACCTCATATCTTCGGTTTTGTCGAAATAGGATAGCATCATACTGAAGGCATTTTATTTTTATTTTTCTGCACTTTACTTTTCCAGAAGCTGTTACTTTATTTTAATTTGCAGTCGTTAAAATTAAAAAAATAAAAAATTCAAAATCCCAAAATAGTTGCACCAGGGCATAGGTAATATTGCAGACTTCAAATATGCATATTAAAATTTCACTTTCGGAATTATTAGTATTTTCATAAATTCACCGAAGTTGTTGTTTTATTGCAGATCTTTAAAAATCCGAAAATAGAAATTTTCATTGCTGGGCCGATTCACATTTGTTTATTCTGGTTCAACGAACAATCATTAAAGTTTCATGATAAAATAAACCAACATTGCCCCTTGTTTACAGTTACTTGCAATCACTAAGGTGTTCCAAGCATTTAAATTGAATATTATTATTTATGCATATGAATGTTTGTTCATAAGAACCTTGGAGAAATAACTAATTTCTTTGCAAGAGAGAGTTTCCTGTCAGAGACTCTAGTTGCGTGATCATTTTGTTATAGGGCAAAATATCCACTCAACATTTTGGCGCTAGAAGGAGGGCCTGAATTGGTTTATTTCATTGTGATTTAAATGCTATAGGGATTTAAATTTTGAATATTTCATGCCCTATTGATTATTATCTTTAGCCCTCTTTTAACAATACAACTTTGTACTGTTAAAAGGAGGACATGAATTGCTATGCACTGTTCTAACGCTTTGATTGTTCATACAGGAATAATGTGATTTGATTAGATCTAAAAAATAAAATAATAAAAAAAAATTGTATTAAAGTTATATTCTTGAAGATTCACTAATGGCTATGTTTACACCATGGATGCCAGGTAGCCCATTGAACATACCGGGAGTTCAACATTATTTGCCCGTTGGTGTTGAGAGATGTCTTCCTCGATTTTTGTCTAACGGGACAAATACTGCAGAAGAACACATTCGAGCATTCAAATTCTGTGCGAATCACTTAACAAGTTGGTATGATGATGTTGCTTGTAAAATGTTCCTGTACACCTTGGACAAAGTGGCATATGATTGGTTTACAAGTCTACCTTTAGGGTCTATCACTTCTTGGGCTCAACTAGAGGCAACATTTCTTAATCAATTCAACAAAAAGCAAGTTGACCCAGTCCGCATGTACGAGCAGTTTTTCACTATTAAAAAAGGACCAAGTGAAAACGTAAAATCATTTTCTGAAAGGTTCTTTGGATTATATACTCAATTAGTGACATTTTATGTTCTTCAAGAAGAAGTGGCTCTCCAAATATACATCAATGCTCTTGACCCACTCATTTCCACATATTTGCGAGGGATGCCTCTAATCACATCTTTGTCACAAGCCTATACTCAAGCAATGGCAATTGAGCAACAATTGAGTTGTCAAAATTATGGTGTGGGTTTTGGATCATATAATTTTCAATCATTTAATACCTCCCTCACCCACCCAATGATTTATCCACCTCAACCAAGTTCAAGTGTGAATCAATTTCAGAATCAACAATCATTCCCAAGCTTCAATCAATTTCAAAATCCTCAACCTACTATGCAAGATCAACCATCTTTCTTAAGTATGAATCAACTTCAAAATACTCATCTTGATTCAAAAGATGTTTCTAAAATCAATTTCAATGATTTTCATAATAATATGATTTTAGGCAAGGGAGGAGTACTAGATCCAACTAGTATTGAAACATGTGATAGATTGGGAACCCTTGACTCACCAAAAGATGAATTCTATGAGGATGAATCTGAAGAATCAGATATGTCTCACACCCCTATTGATGAAACTTCCTTTGATATGTCGAATAAGGAAAATTTGGATGATATTGTTGAAAATGATGGCCAAGAAAATCCACACCTTCCAAATTATGTTAAACTTGAATCATGGGTTACAAATGTGGACTATGATAGCCTTATCAATTTGAATACAAGCAATAACCCAATTTTGGAAGTAATTGAACCATCTAAGGAAGGTGAAGGTGAATTTGATGAGAAACATGTTGATGAATTGAAAGATGATGAAGAAGTAGTTGAACATCACCACTTGACTTTGGAAGATGATTATTATGATGCTTGGAAGAAGTGGGAAGACTACACTCACTCCAAAACTTCTAATGAAATTTGTGTGCCTATTGATATGCAGGATAATACAATTGCCCTTTCATATGAGGATATTACAAGTCCTGTACAATCTGAGAATGTTTTGGAAGAAGGGTTGGAATCTCATCAAAGGTTGGAGAAGGATAATGATTCTACTACCATGGATAAAGAAGGAGAATCAATTGATTTTGTTCCCCTTGAGGGGCAAGAAATCGAAAATCTTGATCCACCTATTGTTTCTACAATGTCTATGCCATCTCAAAATGATGAAATTACAAAGCCTAAGTGGTGTGGGTTTGATACTATTGATGATCCTAATGAAAATATGGATTTTGAGGCAACTCAAGCCATTGATCATGGAAAGGTGTCACGCGACACATATCTTGAAAAATTAGGCTCTTGTTTTGAAAAATATGGACGCATGTTTGATTGGGTGCCTAACTTTGGTGTTTTTGAACAGGTGTTGGATGATGAAGAAGACAATGAGGAAAAAGAAAAAGCTACTAACACTCATCAAGTTGTGGTAAATTCTAATCATGATGGGTTGAGTATGGGTGACAAGGTGAAATCTTTACCTTTGGTAGTAGCTACAAAAATTTTAAGTGATGGGTTACATGATGTCCCTTTGGATGCTAATGTCATTAATGATGAAATGTCAAATCTTGGTGATGTTTGTCAAGTTTTGATTGATTTTGATTGCTTTAAAATCTCGAAAAATAATTTGAATTCAAGACTTTTAGAAATAGGCTCTTGTTTGCAACATCTCACATTTGAAAAGGAAGGCCTAATTTTAAATCAAGAATCGAATTATGAAATGGATACTTTCAAGAATAGACAAGATAAAATTGAATATCATTTATGGTCTAATCATTTTAGTAATCGGACGCTCACCTATGAGAGTACTAATGGAATTAAATCTAATTGGTGGGGTGAGCAAGGTAAATTAAAAGTTGTTGCATGGTGCGGTCTAATCTTGTTTTGGTTGGATTCCTATAGCATTTGGCATGCGTATCATGTTATATTTTTGTTGAAGTGTTCTAATCATGTCTGGGATCCAGGAAAGTAATAGTCCAAGCTTGGCATCATCTTGTACTATATTGTATATAGATTTTGGTTTTGGTTTTGGTTTGTGTTTTTCAAGTTTCATTTTTGGGATTGTTAGTTTAATCATGATTTAAGTTGTGTGTTTATTTGACATGTTTGGTTTGTCTAAAAAAAAAAAATGATGAAAAAGTTGTCTTGAGATGCTAACTTATGCTTTAGATCAGGGAAATATGGAACATTGGAATTATGTTGTAGAAAGCTCCGCAAGAAACACAAACAGTTTAATAATATCGTTTGAAACTTGTGATGCATGAAGTAGTCAGTTTTATATTTTTTATGGCAATACTCCATCTGCAATTCAAAGGGCAATGCATTCATATTACATCTCACTTTGCATATACATGCCATCTTAGTTGCATATGCATTTCAGATACAAATCATTAAAGTGTGTCAAATCCTCTTAGGGTTATGCTATAACATAAATAAGAAAAAATCCTAAGGTTGGGAACTGAGGCCCGAGATATCTAGAACCAAGCACATTTTATACACATTAAAAAGGATCTTGAGCAAAATGATCAAAACCTTGCTTGGAAGAAAAGGTCAAGCGAAAGAAGTATTTCATGTCTATCCTATTATGCAACATGATCCTAAAAACAGTGGTTTTTACCACTTCCATAAAGCTTAAAGCCTAAAATCAGAGTAGTAAGGATAGGGTTAAATCCTCATCGAACTTAGGTTGAGGATCCAACTCCCCAAAGCTCTGATTTGACCTACATGGAGTAGTAAGGATAGGGCATAATTCTCATCTCGCCTAGGTTGAGAATCTGATTCCCCAAAGCTCCTATGTCTCATTTCATCATAAATCTTGGATTGGAAGGATCGTACTACATGTCCTCTGCAAAGGATGGGTAGTCATCCCCAAGGTCCAAGAAATAAAAACTAAATATTTCCCATTTCATCTTAATATTGGATTGGAAGGATCGTACTACATGTCCTCTGCAAAGGATGGGTAGTCATCCCCAAGGTCCAAGAAATAAAGAAATGAAGCTAAATCATGGATTATGGGGTTAAGTATGCTCATGCGTGGCAGCATGTCTTGTCTAAAAACAAGACCACTGACTGTTCAAACGGATAGACTAGCATGACCATTTCATCCATAATTGGTTAAATTATTTTGCTCAAAGTGAGGTAATGAATTCCAAATCAGAGTAGTAAGGATAGGGTTAAACTCCCATCTCGATTAGGTTGGGAGTCCGATTTCCCAAAGCTCCGATTTCACTTTCACTTGCACATGGGTTCAAGATAGTAGTGACTCATAACCAACTTTAGGATCTAATAAAGCAATTCATTACACATATAGTTGATCCTAAGAGGGTTTGATAATTTTAAATATTTGTATATGATATTAGAAGGTTTAAAAGCTTTTATAAAGCAGATAGTTATATCTCTAGCCCATTAATTAGGCTATGCAAATCATTCACAACCTCACATATGCATTCATGTAAAACTGACAATGGAATGTGGATCAATTTCAAACGATAAAGAATGGAACACACTGCACACACCGAGCTGATACTTAGTGATTCTAATGGTTCATGTATTTTTGATCTATCGGCATTTGGTTTTATGTGTTGACACTTGTGTCTAAGCTTGTGTATTTCAGGTTAGGTTCTCACCGAAATGCTCAGGAGCATTTCCCAACAGAGTCACCATTTGTTGTGGCTGCTCCACAACACACCCCAAAATTGGGGACCCCCATTTTTTTGCACACTTTCCAAGAAGATTGCAGTGGCCCAGATGTTAAAAAGACAAAGAAAAGCAAGAAATGAAAATTTCGTATCGAAAATGAAAAGTTGTCGCGATATCGCGACATGTTGCTCCATCGCGGCAAGAAATGAAAAGTTGTCGCGATATCGCGACATGTTGCTCCGTCGCGGCCAAAAATGAAAAGTTGTCGCGATATCGTGACATGTTGCTCCGTCGCGGCAAGAAATGAAAAGTTGTCGCGATATCATGACATGTTGCTCAATGAAAAGTGATATCGCTTGAAGAAATGTATCGGACATGCTGTTTCGTGACAAAGTTGGAAAAAATGTCACGATTTCGGAACATGTCAGTTTTCAGGCCAGGAGCAAAGAATGCAGCATGATGAGAAAATGTCACGATTTCACGACGTGTTGTGAAATCGCGGTCAAAGCGGTCAAACAGAACAAGATGCCAGAAATGTCGCGATATCGTGACATGTCTCATTTTTGCGATGCAAGACAAAGAATTAAGTTGAAGACTCAAAGTTGTCGCGATATCGCGACATGTTGTGTTTTCGTGATGTTTGAGGAAGAAGAAAAGAGAAAAATTGTAGATATCGCGATATGATGTCATGACTTGAAATGAAAAAGTGTAAATGATAGAAAGGAAGATGGTAATGAAAAATGTCATGATTTCATGATAGAAAGTGAGGAAGGGAAATGAAAAAGTGTCATGATTTCGTGACAAAGAAGAGATGGTAGAAGAAAAAGTGTCACGATTTCGTGAGAAGACGAGATGGTAGAAAGAAAAAGTGTCATGATTTCTGATAGAAAGCAAGAAGATGATGGAGAATGAAAAGGTGTCACGATTTGCGACATGTCACGTTTTGGTAAGTGAGAGACACAAAAAAAATGTCGCGATTTCACGATAAGTTGCATCAAGAAATAGAAAAACGTCATGATTTCATGACAGGTTGCATTTGCGCGGCCCGTTGACAAAAAAATGTCATGATATCGCGACATGTCTCATTTTTGTGGTACAAGAAGAATAACAAGGCTGCTGATAGAAAAATGTCGCGATATCGCGACATGTCTCATTTTCGCGGTACAAGAAGAATAACAAAGCTGCATGGTATAAAACGTCGCGATATCGCGACATGCTGTCTTTTGTTGCGATTCATGAAGGGCCATTACAGAATGTGCAGGGAAGTGTTGCACGTGTCACAGAGGCGTAGGGGTTATGATAACGCTTCAGGATCGACGGTTACAGTTCGCAGAGAAGACCGAACGTTTCACGACCAAGCAGAAAGCCAAAATAATGAAGGAGCGGGAGACGAAACGAATCGATCTGGAAGATGAAACGAAGCATCACAAGGCGAAGCAGAGAGCCGTAGCAAAAAGTTTAAAGGCACAAGCGAAGACAGGCACAGGGGTCAAAAACCGCTGGGAGCAGGGTTACAGAGCTGAGGGTGATAAGCCATTCTGGGCCTGCTTTGGAGTGCTTTTCTTCCACTTTTTTTGGTTTTGGAGAACCAGATGTCTGCTATTGTAAAATGACAAATATTTAATGCGAGATAATATTTCAGAAATTTGCATCTTATGGGCAAGAAAGAAGGAGTCATTTTCTGTATGCAAGATTAAATGTCTATTTTTCCTTTTTGGATTTTAGGCTTGTAAATGCAGTTGATACAAGTTTTTCTTGGTTGCTTGCATGCGAATGCTTAAATCTGAAAACCTCATTCAAATCCTTAGGAACCAACACTTAGCTTATCAGGATTGTGCATGTTTTGCAGGTCCAATAGGTTAGGTTGCATGCATGGAAACCTCATATCTTCGGTTTTGTCGAAATAGGATAGCATCATACTGAAGGCATTTTATTTTTATTTTTTTGCACTTTACTTTTCCAGAAGTTGTTACTTTATTTTAATTTGCAGTCGTTAAAATTAAAAAAATAAAAAATTCAAAATCCCAAAATAGTTGCACCAGGGCATAGGTAATATTGCAGACTTCAAATATGCATATTAAAATTTCACTTTCGGAATTATTAGTATTTTCATAAATTCACCGAAGTTGTTGTTTTATTGCAGATCTTTAAAAATCCGAAAATAGAAATTTTCATTGCTGGGCCGATTCACATTTGTTTATTCTGGTTCAACGAACAATCATTAAAGTTTCATGATAAAATAAACCAACATTGCCCCTTGTTTACGAGTTACTTGCAATCACTAAGGTGTTCCAAGCATTTAAATTGAATATTATTATTTATGCATATGAATGTTTGTTCATAAGAACCTTGGAGAAATAACTAATTTCTTTGCAAGAGAGAGTTTCCTGTCTGAGACTCTAGTTGCGTGATCATTTTGTTATAGGGCAAAATATCCACTCAACACAACGTCCACCCTTAAATGGGCTTGGCTATGGGTATGTACCATAGCTATGTACTCTAGACCGCTATATGATTATATCCTTTAAAAATTTATGAATTTGTAAAAAACAAACAATAGAAACACACAAGCATAGAAGTTATTATCTCTTTTAAGTATTTTAGATGTGAATCCCTAAACTATTTGTTGTTGTTTCAAGATGTGTTGCTTTGTAAAGAAAATACTTGATGTGTTTGATTTTCATTGATGTAATACTCAAAAATTTAAGTGGTTTTCACCTATAAACTCATAGCTCAATAACCGGTAATGAAATTCCAGTCACGTAAATCAACCAAAGTATGGTGATGAAGTCCATACCCTGTCAGGGAGCATAGGTCCTACTGATCCTCATCCAGCACCCTGTGCACAGTGATACACCCCTTCGAAGAGGAATGCATGCTATTTTGCACGGTTAGGACATATCTTGGAGTCGGTATTGGCCAATAAAATAGGGTACATGGGATTTGAGTCAATGGATGGAAATGACTACCACCGTCATTGAACTCTATCAGTGGTTGGAATGAAGTCCAACTCACCAACATTTAAGAAGATCATGGTGTGTGTGTGTGTGTGTGTGTGTGTGTGTTCCTTCTAAAATAATTGAAATAAAACAATACAACATTCAATTATGATTCACTAAATGCATGAAAGTACATTTTATGTTCAGAATCATTAGTATGCGTAAAAGAAAACTACAAAATTGATAACCTATATGACCTTAACCTTTTTGGTAAGTTTCAAGCAGAGAAACCAAACAAAAAGCATACATAATATTGTTCATTTTCCTATTTTTCTTGATTTTATTAATGTGAAATTTATAAGTATGATGTCTAACTTTCACATGCACAAAGAGGACAAGAAAACTTGAAATTTAAGCTAATTTGAACAATATAAATGCAAATTGAAGGTTGGGAAAGGTGTAATTTCTGACCTGAAACTTTCTATTTTTGTAATTTTTTGTAGAAAACCTCTAGTTTATAATCATCCTAGGGTGGTACAGTTAGCAATTTGGGGGCCATATTAGGCTGTATCACCTAGCTGGCCATCCCTGGCAGGTTCAACTAGTAGAAAAGGGGTCATTTCTACTCAAAACGATCAAAACCTGCAACATGAAAAACAAAAAAAGGAGGTCAAAAAAGGATACATTCAAAGGGGATAATGAATAATTTCAATCACCGTGATCACCACTAAAGAAGCAAAAATAACGGCATGCCTTAAGGGTTCTTTATTGAAATGTAAAAGTGTGTTAAAATAAGCATTAAAATGGAAATATGCACAATATGTAATCTATTGAAATGAAGAATAATGTGCAATAAAATAGGGCATATTTCTCCTTATATTTATTTATTCAATGATTCCAATGGTTACAATACATCCCCCTTTGAGGGCTTTTCTTTGATACATTTCATACTCAAAATACCAAGGATCTAATCCTTTCAAAATCTTGATGGTGTGTTCCAATGTTCTTCTCGCAACCCACACTCGAGAGCTAGTCTTGGGCCTATCCTTCTGTGCCTCTTAGCTCCTCCCTCATGTCTAGAATATATGCACCTACACACAAGATATTGAAACATATTAAAAGCATATGCGTTTATAGATTGAAAGCTAGGAAAACATAGAAAGCATGCATCTATAAATAATGAAACTTATTTGTAATAAATCTAAACAACTCCAAATGACTTGCAAATATACTATGCTACTATTTATATGGTTTTGGACAGATCTGAGCATGAATTGAATGAAAATTATTAGCAAAAAACTGACCATACCTTATAGGAACAACTAGACCTGAAATCATAAAACTCCAAATTGACCCATAAAAACAACTCCAAATCTCACCAAAATTGAATTCAAGACTAATATAGACATTTCTAAATGATCTATGGTGGAATTGGACCAAAATTCCTTGATGTTTTCTAACTATCCCTAACAGGTGCTACTACCCACTGCTAACCATCCCAGGGCAGGACGGTTACCAATCTCAGTGGAATTTACCAATAATTCCAAAGGGATCTAGTCTGAAACTCTCCTAAATATTGTGTCAGCAAATGTGGCCAAATTACTCTCCAATTTGACCAGTTTTGGAATGGATTTAGCATATTTGGAATGCCCCTAAAAGCGCCTTCAAATGAAGAGGGTTTCAAGAAAATATGAGGGAAAATGTGATAGTAAAAGTGAAGGTAGAATTGGGTAGCACTTCATGGTCTATGCTTCAACTCTTATCTCTTCAAATTGAGGTGAGTACATCTCAATTTATAGGCCAAATAGGGCATTTGAGGCAAAGGGGAAAGTTTTGGCATGCAAGGCAAGTGTCGCCACTTGTTGAAACCTTTGCCATGCAATGGTGGAAGAGGTTACCCATTTGGAACCTCTAATTTGGAGTTTTTGGTCTCTATGACAGTCTCCAAATCAATTTTTGATGATTGGGTGGAGAATATGGTAGTAATTGATTGCCATTTCTCTGCCCCTTTAACTTTTGGAGGGTCTTTTTAGGTACGATCCCACCTAGGGATGGTTATGAGTGGTCGTCCTTGGGTGGGAAGGTCACCATCTATGATCATGATCACAAATATATGACCCAAAACCTCTCATAACTGATGGAAACCTTCCCAAAAGTGCTATGGAGCCTTATGTTACCCTAGAGGGTTTCCTAATGGGGCCATATGATGTCTATAAGAGTGGTGCAAGTGGCACATTGGCAGTCTTATCTGATTTACATGATTTTAGTATCTACAACTTAAAAAGGAAAAGACATCAGAAAGGAATAAAGCAAAGAAGAACCTTGGATGAGATTTAATAACAAAGGGAGAAGCACTCAACCACAATCTCAAAGGCATCCAAATAGGTTACATAATTTCTTCCATGGTCATTATTTTTCTTATAACAAATATGGTCATAGAGTTGTACATTGCATTGGTCATGCAAGAAACAATGTCAATAGAAATTTCAATTCTTTTGCACCTCTTATGGATAATGATATTATATGTTACAAATGCAATAATTTTGGGCACAAGGCTAGATTGTGTAGAATGATACTTCTTGATTCTAGTAAAAGAAAAACAATTTCAACAACTAGGAAAGAGGAAAGGGGGAATGTAAAGGCTAGATCAATGTTA
Organism: Wollemia nobilis; assembly: GCA_028583015.1. Taxonomy (NCBI): domain Eukaryota; kingdom Viridiplantae; phylum Streptophyta; class Pinopsida; order Araucariales; family Araucariaceae; genus Wollemia; species Wollemia nobilis. Next base: position 12,262,866 of record JAQPPZ010004624.1, on the reverse strand, counting down.
GTTCAAATAGCCCTTCATGCTCAGGATAAAGAAGAACAATTGTATCTTGATAGTGGTTGATCTAGACACATGAAAGGAGACAAATACAAATTCATTGTACTAAAAGAAACCAATAGAGGATCAGTAAGTTTTGGTGATAATGGATAAGCAAAAATTTGTGGAAGAGAAACTTTGAGTCTAGTAATGAGAAATTAAGAATAAAAAATGTACTATATGTCAAAGGATTAAAACATAATCTGCTAAGTTTAAGTCAACTTTGTGATCAAGAACATATGGTTACATTTCACCCAGATAGGTGTGAGATAAGAAAATCAAAAACTGGTAAAGTCATTGCAAATGCAAGAAGAACTCCAAACAATCTATACATGCTTAGTGAGATCAAAAGAGAAAAGTACTTTCTGCCACAAGAAGATGATAGTTGGTTGCGGCATAGAATATTGGGTTATTTGAATTTTAACAACATAATCAACATAAGTAATAAGTAGGCTATCAGAGATTTACCCAAGCTAAAAAAGCTACAAAACACAACTTGTGCACCTTGTCAACATGGAAAGAAAATTAGAACAAGCTTTAAATCAAAGGGATATATGTCATCTAAGCCATTAAGTCTAATACATAATGATCTATGTGGTCCTACCAGAATACAAAGTATTCATAGTGAGAGTTACTTCATATTATTTATATATGATTACTCCATAATGGTTTGGGTACCTTTCCTGAAAGATAAGTTAGAAGCATTTGAAAATCAAAGCATTTAAAGAACTGGTTGAAAATTAAACTGGCAAGAGGATTAAGTGTTTGAGATCTGATAGAGGAGGAGAATTTACCTTAAATAAATTTGTATATTTTTGTGAACAACATGGAATCAAGAGAGAATACTCAGTCGCAATAAATCCTCAACAAAATGGAGTAGTTGAAAGGAAAAATAAAATTGTGATAATATGGCTAGAGCTATGTTAAATGAGTCCAAACTTTCAGATGGATTTTGGAGGGAAGCAGTCAACACAGTAATATATATAATCACTAGGGCTCAAATAAATGTAAACCATCACAAGACTCCATATGAGCTTTGGAAAGGAATACCAGCCATTGTAAAACACTTCAAGGTTTTTGAAAGCACGTGCTACATAATACGAGAAGAGAAAAATTTAGGTAATTTTGATCCAATATGTGATGAGGGAATATTTCTTGGTTATTAAACTAATATTAAAGCTTATAGATGCTTCAACAAGAGAATACACACTATTATAGAAAGTATAAATGTAACAATTGATGAGAAGATAGATTCAGGAGAACCAATTCAGTAAATTGTGTATCAGGAAGATGGAAGTTGTCAAGAATAGTTCCATGAGGAATCATATGAAGAATAAGAAGAAACACAAAGACTTCTTCCTAAAACTCCATCCAGATATGTACATAAGCATCATACAAAAGATCTAATCATTGGGAATCCAGATGAAATACAGACAAGGAGAAGGATAATAACACCATTTTAATAAGCAAATTTTTCCTTACTATCTAATATTGAGCCAAAGGACTTCAATCAGGTAGGTGAATATAAGTTCTGGATTAAGGTAATGGATGAGGAATTAGATAAAATAGAGAAAAGCAAGACTTGGGAACTTGTTCCACGACCAAAGGACAAAAATGTGATCAACACAAAATGGGTATTCATAAATAAGTTAAATGAATATGGACAGGTAGTCAAAAATAAAGCAAGGCTAGTATGCAAAGGTTATGCACAGGTAGAGGGAATTGACTTTGATGAGATAGTTTCTCTAGTTGCACGACTTGAAGCCATAATAATGTTCTTAGCCTTCTCAAGTTTTAAAAACTTCAAGGTATATCATATGGATGCTAAGTCAGCATTTCTAAATGGTTTTCTAGAAGAAGTCTATATAGAACAGCCAAAGGGGTTCATATTAACATATAAACCAGATCATGTATGCATATTGAAAAAGGTATTGTATGGTCTAAAATAGGCTCCTAAAGTGTGGTCCTCAAGATTGGATAAGTATATTCAAGAATAGGAATTTAGAAAAGGATAGCGGAAAACAACTTATACATCAAAAATGAAGGGAATAATCTACTAATTGTGGTTGTTTATGTTGATGACATCATTTTTGGGGGAAACAATGATAAGATTTGTAAATAGTTTGCAAAGAACATGCAGAATGAATTTGAGATGTCTATGATTGGTGAGTTTTCCTTATTTCTTAGACTTCATATTTCACAATCAGAGGAAGGAGTATTTCTTTCACAAACCAAGTATATAAAAGATATGCTAAAGAAATTCAAGTTAGAAGATTGCAAACCAGTAAGTACCCCCATTATTACAAGATGTAAGTTAAGTAAGGATTATGAATCTTCAGAGGCAGATCAAATATTATACAGATCTATGATTGGCAGCTTGTTGTATGTTACAGCTACAAGACCAGACATGGTGCAGTCAATGGGATTAGTGGTAAGGTTTCAGGCAGCACCTAAGGAAACACATGTGGCAGCAATAAAGAGAATTCTCAGGTATCTAAAAGGTACTATGGATTTTGTGCTCTGGTACCCCAAAAGTGATAGTTTCATACTCATAGCGTATACAGATGTAGTATGTGTTGGCAACATTGATGATAGAAAAAGCACAAGTAGAGGAGCATTATTTCTTAGAGACTATTTAGTCTCTTGGATAAGTAATAAGTAGGCTTCAGTATCCTTATCTATAGTAGAAGCAGAATATATTACAGTAGTAGTCAGTTGTACACAGGTATTATGGATGAAGTGATATCTAGAAGACTTCAATATAAAACATGATCATCCTATTCCCATATTATGTGATAATACAAGTGCTATAAGTATCTCAAAAAATCTAGTGATGCACTCCAAGACAAAGCACATTCCAATAAATTATCATTTTTTAGAGAATAGGTGACAGATAAACAGGCCAGGTTGGAATATGTCACTATAAAGGAGCAGATAGCAGATATCTTTACAAAGCCACTTTCGAATGAGACCTTTGAGTATCTTCGAGGAAAACTGGGAGTAATACTCCCACACCATAATTAACCACCTCAAGAGGTGGGGGGGGACTAAGCTAAGAGACTCATTCTTAGCCTTGAGCCCCAAAGGTGACCCTTTGCCATTGATGTCAAAGGGGGAGAGATTTCATTTAATGTGAGAGCATTAAGTCGAGGGGAGCAGTTTCCTAGGGGTAGTAGAACAGAAAAGGTCAAGGAAATGGTAAAAGGTAATTGGGTTGCCATCAATGAAAAGGAGGAGATTGTTGGACATTTTGAGTAATTGAGTTGTCATTGATTTCAAGAGTCAGTTTCAGTGAGCAATGCAAGAAGAAGCGGTTCCAAAATTAGTGCAAAGGAAAGTCCACGTCCAGTTGGTCAGATCCGGTTCCAGGTGGTCAGATGAGGTTCAAAGAGCAATAAATAGGCCCAAGCAAAATTATATTATAATATTTTATTATAATATTAAAAGGAGAGATTTAAATTAATTATAAATTAATTTAAATTATTTCATTATAAATTAATTTAATAATTAATTTAATTAACTTCTAAATTTATTAAGTTAATTAAAGATTAATTATAATTTAATTATAAAATTCATTTATTTTAATTAAAATAACCCTAAAGTTAGGATTATAAATTTTATTTCATAATTTGAATTCAAAAATTCAAATTATCCACCGAAATTTTCAAAGCTTGGACTATGCATATAAAAATTGGGTAATACTTTGTCTAAACCCCATCCATCATTTGTATGTGCTATTCTCTTGACTATCGTGCACAAAGGGAAGAGACAATTCATGTTTTCAAAGATTTTGGTGGTAGCCAATAAAACAAAGAGGAGCAGAGCTTCTTCTCCATCGCATAGCATTGTGTAGTGCATTTGGCAATCAAGGGAGGCACTAAGTGTGGCAGGCTCGTGGTGCAAGGTTCAAAACCTGTTGGCTTTGATTTTGCAAAGCGAAGGTGATTTGTTTTTTTCATGCATTGTGCCATTGGGGAAGACACAAAGGGAAAGTGCTAGCTTTACTATTTTTGGGAAGGCACGTAGCCCACATGGTGGGCTAGCACCTTGCTAAGGCACTCGGCTAGAGAGGTTTCGTGTTCGAAATCCGTCGATGCCCCATTCGCATAAGAGAGAGGTATGCGCTCATGATTTGCCAAGGTTAATTGATATTTCGGATTTGCTAAAGGTTGAATAAAAATAAATGTTTTTGAGGGTTATAAAGTTTATTTTTTAAAAGGTTGATTATTAAGAATTTGATGGAGATAAAAGGATAGAAAGTATTATTTTTTAAGGGTTTGATTTTGGAGGTTGTTTGATTAGCATTTTTATTGAAGTGACTGGTTGAGTGAAGAACTTGAACTAGGGTTTGCAAAGATCATGAGTATCATTGTTATGTGAGGATTACTTGATAAGCATTTTTTTTGAAGTGATTGGTTGAGTGGAAGTAATTGAGCTTAGTTAAGTGGATGTGTTGAAGTGATAGTTCAAGTTCTGTGAAACAAATTGTTTCATATTCTAAATTTATTTGAGAAAAAGGTTGAGTGTTTGTAAGTGTGAAACATATTGAGTCTCTAATGATTCTCTATATGTTTCTGTGGTAAAAAGAGAGATTGAAAGTATTTGAGCATTTTTGTGAATGTGAAGCATATTGAGTCTCTAAAAATTCTCTATATGTTTCTATGAGATTGAACAAGTTCTAGTGAGGAATTTTTAAGTAGATTTTAGGTAAGTCTTTGAGAAGGCTTGTGGATAGTTTTGTGTGAGCTTTTATGGAAGCTTACAATACAGATTTGAAGATAAAGATTGAGAGCAGATTGGACAAGTTCTAGTGAGGACTTGTTGAGCATATTTGAGGTAAGTCTATGAGAAGACTTGTGAACATATTAGTGCAAGATTTTGTGGAAGCTTACAATACATATTTGAGGACAGATATTGAGAGCAAATTTGAGGACAAATTTTGGTACAAATTTGAGTACAGGTTTGTGCCAGACCAGAGACAGAGATTGAGAAGATTTGTATTAGACCGAAGGACTATGTTTAGTATATATTTGAGACAGATATTTGGAGGTGGTAGAGTATAGAGGATAGTATCCAATGGAGAGAGATCCATTAGCCAGGGTAGTGAGGACAGGTCTTCTGAGTGGGGATGAGTCTTCAGTGGCTAGAGATCCATCATCCAGTGTAGTGGAGGTAGCAATTCTTCTAGAATATCACCAGCCAAAGCAAAGAATAAAGAATGTCTCCTATGGATAGAGATCTAAAAAAATTATTAGGGGATTGGTGTCTCCTTTAGACAGAGGTCCATAAACATTGTGATAAGGAATATTTTCTTCGTGGACTAGCCCATATTGGGTGAACCACGTTAAATCATATCTCTCATGTGTGTGATGCTTTGTGTGATGTTTACTGTTTTAATATTGTTGATGTTATCATATGGATTGAAAAGCATAAAGTTTTATCTTATATTTTTCACCCCCCCTCTTAGTATGAGCACATGTTCTTCAATTGGTATCAGAGCAGGTCTCTCCATGAAAAGACTAACAGCTTGGAGGAGGATCCATCAGAAACACACATGACTTCAAAAATTGAAGAAGAGACCATGTTTGATATAAAAGAGGAATTCTTTACTGCTCTCAGAAAGTTGGAAATAATTAGAGAGAATAACTCAATATTGAAGGAATAAATTCAAGAGGATGAAGAAGCAAGGATGGAAATTTTGGATTGAGTACAAAACGCATGTTTGTGGTACTCTCTTATTTTTTTTAAATGTGAAAGGTTGGATATTTTCATGGTTTTGTTCCACATTACCCTTGTGCAAATAAACTTGGTATTTAAATATTTTCAAGGACATCATGAATTTGTTAGTTGATCTTGGCCATATTAAGAGCATATGAGGTTGATATTTTATTGGAGTCATTCTTTTAAAGAACTCTACTCTTTAAGAGATACTAAGATTTATTCTGAAGCGAGTTACATTAAACAAACACATACAATCCAGAAAAGATAGATAAAATCACAAATGAGCCAAAGCTTTCTTGCATTCTATTCCACAAAGATAGAGCTTTCAGAGACTAACCCCTTACAAATTCGAAATTTCCCCTTTTTGAACCCGTTTTCCCTTTTTCCCACCTAAAACCATCAAAATTCAAATTTGAATTTTGGGGGCAACTTGCCGAGGTCATAACTTCGCGCTCGTTGACCCGATTGACTATTACAACATGTTTTCGAAAAGGGCACGAGATGAGCTAAGCAGAGTGAGCCTTGGCTCTTTGCCAAGGCCCATGTCTAGCCAAAAATCCTCAAATTCGACCTCTAAGACCTTCAAAAATCTCCTGCAAGTTAAACTAGTTTTACTAGTTTTACAAAATTAAACAATTACAATTTTTTTTGGGTGATGCAAGATCACTCTTACACCATTGGATGCTCCTGCATCAGACACCCAGGGTAATTTTGAGAAGTGACCTTCACTTCTCTATTGTTGGAAGAAAACCAAGGCGTTCAACCTCAGCCTTCGACAACCAAGATGAATATTCAACAGGTCTGCCCTTCCACTTAACCAGATATTCTGCATACTGCTTATTTCTGGTACTTTTGCCGATGCGGGTATCCAGGATCTCTTCTATCTCTTCCGTCTCTGGAGTAGATGCTGGAATATTCCACAATTCTGCTACTGGTCCCTCACCATTGTCTCCTTCATGGTATTCTGCCAAATCTGAAATGTTAAAAATAGGTGATATGTTAAGCCCACTTGGCAATTCCACTTCATATGCATTGCCTGAATCCCATTTTTCTATGATTCTGCATGGTCCAAACTTCTTCATTTTTAGCTTGTTATAGGTTTTAGCAGGAAACCTTTCTTTTCTCAGATGGACCATAACTTCATCTCCCACTTCAAATTCCTTAAACCGTCGCTTCTGGTCTGCCCTTGTCTTGTATTGAGTATTCATCTTAGTAATATGCTTCTTCACTTCTTCATGCAAGCTCTTCAGATGCTCTACAAAGTCCTCAGCCTCAGCACTACACTTTTCCCCTGTATCCATCTTCCTCAACTCAGAAGCATTTCTTGGACTGCTCCCATATATTATCTGGAATGGAGATTTGTTAGTACTCCTATTGACAGAATTATTGTATGCAAATTCTGCCTATGGCAAAACCAAATCCCATCCCTTGGGCTTATCTCCTACCAAGCATCTCAGTAGATTACCCAAACTTCTATTCACCACCTCTGTTTTTCCATCAGTCTATGGGTGGTATGCAGAACTAAATTTCAGATCTGTCTTCAATTTCTTCCATAAGGTTCTCTAGAAATACCCAACAAACTTGGTATCTCTATCAGAAACTATACTCTTTGGTAGACCATGAAGTCGTACCACCTCTTTGAAAAATAACCCTGCAACATGAACTGCATCATTAGTTTTCTAGCAAGGAATAAAATGTGCCATCTTTGAGAACCTGTCAACCACCACAAATATGGAGTCATTCCCCCTCTGTGTCCTTGGTAGGCCAAGAACAAAATCCATGTTGATGTCCTCCCATGGTCTCTCTGGTACAGGTAATGGCTGATATAATCCAGTGTTCTATCTCACACCCTTGGCCATCTGGCATACTCTACAACTTTGCACAAATCTCTTCACATCTTGCTGCAACTATGGCCAATAGTAGTTCTCACTAATGAGGGCAATGGTCTTATCTCGACCAAAGTGTCCAGCCAACCCTCCATTGTGCTTCTCCTTGACCAGATTCTCCCTCATTGAACTCCTTGGAATGCATAATTGGTTTCCTCTGAACAACATTCCATCTTGGATTAGAAAATCCAACCACTTAGTCCTGTCCAAAGTAACAGGTGCTAAGCAAGCTCTCCAAGCCTCTGCAAAATCAGGATCTTCAGGGTACAAACCCTTAAGTTCATCAAACCCTACAACTTCCACCTTCATTTCTATCAATAAACACTACCTTCTACTTAAGGCATCTGCAACTCTATTTGACTTTCCACTCCTGTGCTTCAACACAAAGGTATAACTCTGTAGAAACTCAACCCACTTCAAGTGCCTCTGATTTAGCTTCCCTTGGCTATTAATATATTGTAAGGCCTGATGATCAGTATATAGAACAAACTCTTTTGGCAACAAATAATGCCTCCACTTCTTCAGAGCCTGAACTATAGCATAAAACTCTTGATCATAAACTGAATACTTCTTCCTAGCATCATTGAGTTTCTCACTAAAATAAGCAACAGGTTTACCTTCTTGACTCAATACAACTCCTATGGCACTACCACTAGCATCACAATCTACCTGAAATACCTTATTAAAATCTGGAAGTGCTAAAATAGGTTGCTCTGTGACCTTCTTCTTCAACATATCAAAGCTCTTATCTGCTCCTAAGGTCCACTTAAATTCTTTCTTATCCCCTCTCATTGTTTCTGTAAGGGGTGCACAAATACTACTAAAATTTCTAATAAATTTTTTGTAAAAACTTGCTAGACCATGAAATGATCTTACCTCAGTTATGCTCCTTGGAGTAGGCCATTCAATGATAGCCCTCACCTTTTTTGGGTCCATTTTTAGACCTTCAATTGAGATGACAAATCCCAGATACACTAACTCCTTCACAAAACTGCACTTCTTCAAATTAATCAACAACTGCTCCTCCCTCAACTTCTCAAAAACCCTTCTGATATGCATCAGGTGCTCTTCCAGGGTCTTGCTAAATATTAAAATGTCATCCAAATAGACAATGACAAATTTTCCTAAAAACTCCTTCAATACCTCATTCATCAGCCGCATGAATGTGCTTGGTGCATTGGTTAGCCCAAATGGCATGACCAACCACTCATACAAACCCTCTCTGGTCTTGAAGGTTGTCTTCCACTCATCCCCTTCTCTGACATGAATCTGATGGTATCCACTCTTCAGGTCAATCTTTGTGAAGTACTTGGCCCCACTCAAACAGTCCATAATGTCATCCATCCTTGGCAATGGAAATCTATATTTGATGGTGATCTTGTTAATAGCTCAGGAGTCTGTACACATTCTCCACTCTCCATATTTCTTTGGTGCTAGTACTGTAGGTACTGCACATGGACTCAAGCTCTCCCGAATCAGTCCCTTTTTTAGCAACTCTTGGACTTGCCTGTTTAGCTCCTCACTTTCTACAGGAGTCATTCTATGGGCTGCCTTATTGGGCAAACTAGCTCCTGGTACCAAATCTATATGGTGACTGATCTTCCTCACTGGTGGCAAACCCTCAGGCACATTATCTGATATAATATCTAGAAATTCTTCTAACAGACCTGAGACTTCTACTGGGGTATCTTTGCATTCTTCTTCCCTAACTCTAGGAATTAATGCATAGCACATATGCTCATGCTTCAAACCATCCAAAAACTTTCTACCTTCAACTAAATAGATTCTGGCACTGCTACATACCTTTTCGTCCACCTCCTTCAGGGGCTTCAACTTATGGCGCACTCCATTCTTTGTCAGGGAGTAAGTGTTGGCATGCCCATCATGCATTGCACACCGATCAAACTGCCATGGCCTTCCCAATAGCAAATGGCAAGCATCCATAGGCAGGATGTCACACAGGACCTCATCACGGTAATTCCCAATATTAAATTTTACCAAGCATTGCTCACTGACCAAAGCCCTATGGTCCTTCTGCAACCACGCAATCCGATATGGATGCGGGTGTCTCTTCCTCTCTAACTACAATTTGGTAACCATTCCTTCTGAAACTAGGTTATCTGTGCTACCATTGTCTATGATAATATTACAGACCTTACCTGCACATTTACACCTTGTGCAAAATAAGCTCTTCCTCTGATCTGGATCTCTCTCCTCATTCAACAAGGCTCTCCTTGTGATCAACACTTCTCCTCTTTCTGCTTCTTTAGAGTGCTCAGATTCAGCACCTTCATCAACAACCACAGCTCGGGCATTACCTTCGGGCCTCTTATTTGTCCTCTCTTGGTGTTGTGGACACTCGTATGCTCGATGTCCTTCTTCCCCATAGTGGAAACAGGTTCCACGAAATCCTCCTCTTCCAAACCCTCATCCAGACCTTCCTCTTCCTCTCTGGTAACCATTGTTCTGATCACGGGGGCGGTAAGCATTATCCCCCTTTTGGTCCTGACTATTGTTGGCTTCTCCATTCTTCTTTTGATCTTCATTTCATCCTCCATTTGTTCTTCCACCAGTTCTTCCACCATGACCTCTTCCTCTTTGCTTGCTCTCAAACCTTCTGTTCAGCTTCTCTTCAACCCTCAAGGCAAACTGGTAAGCATCCTCTATGGTGGTCATCCTGACCAGACTTAACTCCTCTTGAATACTTGCTCTTAACCCATTAATATAATGGGCTACCTTCTCCTTGTTGGCCTCAGAATGGCCTATTATGATTAAAATTTTATAGAACTCCTCTGTGTATTCTTTGACAGACTTACTTGACTACCTCAAACCTTACATTTTCTTTAGCAGATCCAACTCATAATCAACTAGAATGAACTACCTCTTCAACTTCTCCACCATCCGCTCCCATTTTGTTATCCTTTCTTTTCCTCTTTTGTTTCTGTCTAGCTGCACTCCCTTCCACCATATGCTGGCATGACCCTTCAGCTTGGTCTTAGCAAACTTGACCCTATCAGGATCTTCAACCTCCTCATACTCAAAGTATTCTTCCAAATCATTGATCCAGTCAATCAACTCCTCTGGATCAAGATTTCTAGAATACGTAGAAACCTCCATCTTCGGTCTCTTTCCAATCTGAGATATGGCTCTGTATAACCTAGCTTGTGCAGGATCTACTACCTCTTCTTCTTCCTCGAACTGGTCCTCTTCTTCTTCAACTTCATCTTCACTGCCATCTTCTCTCCTTGGCTCAAACCCTCTATGTAGCTCCTCTTGTAGAGCCTAAACTTGCCTCTACAAAGCTCTAAAATCTTCTTCTGGCACCACATTTCTCCCACCACCATGGTTTCTTCATGGAGGCATTCTACTCACTTCTCTCACAAACCCTAACCATAGATCCTGGTGTAAACTACCTCACGTCCGACGATCTGTTTACACACTCAGGAACTCCCGCTCTGATACCACTTGAAGCAGAGTTACATTAAACAAACACATACAATCCAGAAAAGATAGATAAAATCACAAATGAGCCAAAGCTTTCTTGCATTCTATTCCACAAAGATAGAGCTTTCAGAGACTAACCCCTTACAAATTTGAAATTTCCCCTTTTTGAACCCGTTTTCCCTTTTTCCCACCTAAAACCATCAAAATTCAAATTTGAATTTTGGGGGCAACTTGTCGAGGTCATAACTTCGCGCTCGTTGACCCGATTGACTATTACAACATGTTTTCGAAAAGGGCACGAGATGAGCTAAGCGAGGTGATCCTTGGCTCTTTGTGCCAAGGCCTATGTCTAGCTGAAAATCCTCAAATTCGACCTCTAAGACCTTCAAAAATCTCCTGCAAGTTAAACTAGTTTTACTAGTTTTACAAAATTAAACAATTACAATTTTTTTTGGGTGATGCAAGATCACTCTTACACCACTGGATGCTCTTGCATCAGACACCCAGGGTAATTTTGAGAAGTGACCTTCACTTCTCTGTTGTTGGAAGAAAACCAAGGTGTTCAACCTCAGCCTTCGACAACCAAGATGAATCTTCAATAGGTCTGCCCTTCCACTTAACTAAATATTCTTCATACTGCCTATTTCTGGTACTTTTGTCGATGCGGGTATCTAGGATCTCTTCTATCTCTTCCTTCTCTGGAGTAGATGTTGGAATATTCCATAATTCTGCTACTGGTCCCTCACCATTGTCTCCTTCATGGTATTCTTCCAAATCTGAAATGTTAAAAATAGGTGATATGTTAAGCCCACTTGGCAATTCCACTTCATATGCATTGCTTGAATCCTATTTTTCTATGATTCTGCATGGTCCAAACTTCTTCATTTTTAGCTTGTTATAGGTTTTAGCAGGAAACCTTTCTTTTCTCATATGGACCATAACTTCATCTCCCACTTCAAATTCCTTAAACCATCGCTTCTGGTCTGCCCTTGTCTTGTACTGAGTATTCATCTTAGTAATATGCTTCTTCACTTCTTCATGCAAGCTCTTCAGATGCTCTACAAAGTCCTCAGCCTCAACATTGCACTTTTCCCCTGTATCCATCTTCCTCAACTCAGAAGCATTTCTTGGACTGCTCCCATATATTATCTAGAATGGAGATTTATTAGTACTCCTATTGATAGAATTGTTGTATGCAAATTCTGCCTATGGAAAAACCAAATCCCATCCCTTGGGCTTATCTCCTACCAAGCATCTCAGTAGATTACCCAAACTTCTATTCACCACCTCTGTTTGTCCATCATTCTGTGGGTGGTATGCAAAACTAAATTTCAAATCTATCTTCAATTTCTTCCATAAGGTTCTCTAGAAATACCCAACAAACTTGGTATCTCTATCTGAAACGATACTCTTTGGTAGACCATGAAGTCGTACCACCTCTTTGAAAAACAACCCTACAACATGAACTGCATCATTAGTTTTTTGGTAGGGAATAAAATGTGCCATCTTTGAAAACCTATCAACCACCACAAATATGGAGTCATTCCCCCTCTGTGTCCTTGGTAGGCCAAGAACAAAATCCATGTTGATGTCCTCCCATGGTCTCTCTGGTATAGGTAATGGTTGATATAATCCAGTGTTCTGTCTCACACCCTTGGCCATCTGGCATACTCTACAACTTTGTACAAATCTCTTCACATCTTGCTGCAACTATGGCCAATAGTAGTTCTCACTAACGAGGGCAATGGTCTTATCTCGACCAAAGTGTCCAGCCAACCCTCCACTATGCTTCTCCTTGACTAGATTCTCCCTCATTGAACTCCTTGGAATGCATAATTGGTTTCCTCTAAACAACATTCCATCTTGGATTAGAAAATCCAACCACTTAGTCTTGTCCAAAGTAATAGGTGCTAAGCAAGCTCTCCAAGCCTCTGCAAAATTAGGATCTTCAGGATACAAACCCTTAAGTTCATCAAACCCTACAACTTCCACCTTCATTTCTGTCAATAAACATTACCTTCTACTTAAGGCATCTGCAACTCTGTTTGACTTTCCACTCCTGTGCTTCAACACAAAGGTATAACTCTGTAGAAACTCAACCCACTTCAAGTGCCTCTAATTTAGCTTCCCTTGGCTATTAATATACTGTAAGGCCTGATGATCAATATATAGAACAAACTCTTTTGGCAACAAATAATGCCTCCACTTCTTCAGAGCCTGAACTATAGCATAAAACTCTTGATCATATACTGAATACTTCTTCCTAGCATCATTGAGTTTCTCACTAAAATAAGCAACATGTTTACCTTCTTGACTCAATACAACTCCTATGGCACTACCACTAGCATCACAATCTACCTGAAATACCTTATTAAAATCTGGAAGTGCTAAAATAGGTTGCTCTGTGACCTTCTTCTTCAACATATCAAAGCTCTTATCTGCTCCTAAGGTCCACTTAAATTCTTTCTTATCCCCTCTCATTGTTTCTGTAAGGGGTGCACAAATACTGCTAAAATTTCTAATGAATTTTCTGTAAAAACTTGCTAGACCATGAAATGATCTTACCTCAGTTATGCTCCTTGGAGTAGGCCATTCAATGATAGCCCTCACCTTTTCTAGGTCCATTTTTAGACCTTCAATTGAGATGACAAATCCCAGATACACTAACTCCTTCTTCACAAAACTACACTTCTTCAAATTAATCAACAACTGCTCCTCCCTCAGCTTCTCAAAAACCCTTCTAATATGCATCAGGTGCTCTTCCAGGGTCTTGCTAAATATTAAAATGTCATCCAAATAGACAATGACAAATTTTCCTAAAAACTCCTTCAATACCTCATTCATCAGTCGCATGAATGTGCTTGGTGCATTGGTTAGCCCAAATGGCATGACCAACCACTCATACAAACCCTCTCTGGTCTTGAAGGTTGTCTTCCACTCATCCCCTTCTCTGATACGAATCTGATGGTACCCACTCTTCAAGTTAATCTTTGTGAAGTACTTGGCTCCACTCAAATAGTCCATAATGTCATCCATCCTTGGCAATGGAAATCTGTATTTTATGGTGATCTTGTTAATAGCTCGAGATTCTGTACACATTCTCCACTCTCCATATTTCTTTGGTGCTAGTACTGTAGGTATTGCACATGGACTCAGGCTCTCCAAAATCAGTCCCTTTTTTAGTAACTCTTGGACTTGCCTATTTAGCTCCTCACTTTCTACAGGAGTCATTCTATGGGCTGCCTTATTGGGTAAACTAGCTCCCGGTACCAAATCTATATGGTGACTGATCTTCCTCATTGGTGGCAAACCCTCAGGCACATTATCTGATATAATATCTAGAAATTCTTCTAACAGACCTGAGACTTCTACTAGGGTATCTTTGCATTCTTCTTCCCTAACTCTAGGAATTAATGCATAGCACATATGCTCATGCTTCAAACCATCCAAAAACCTTCTACCTTCAACTAAATATATTTTGGCACTGCTACATACCTTTTCATCCACCTCCTTCAGGGGCTTCAGCTTATGGTGCACTCCATTCTTTGTCAGGGAGTAAGTGTTGGCATGCCCATCATGCATTGCACATCGATCAAACTGCCATGGCCTTCCCAATAGCAAATGGTAAGCATCCATAGGCAGGATGTCACATAAGACCTCATCACGGTAATTCCCAATATTAAATTTTACCAAGCATTGCTCACTGACCAAAGCCCTATGGTCCTTCTGCAACCATGCAATCTGATATGGATGCGGGTGTCTCTTCCTCTCTAACTATAGTTTGGTAACCATTCCTTCTGAAACTAGGTTATCTGTGCTACCATTATCTATGATAATATTACATACCTTACCTGCACATTTACACCTTGTGCGAAATAAGCTCTTCCTCTGATCTGGATCTCTCTCCTCATTCAACAAGGCTCTCCTTGTGATCAAAACTTCTCCTTTCTACTTCTTTAGAGTGCTCAGATTCAACACCTTCATCAACAATCGTAGCTCGGGCATTACCTTCAGGCCTCTTATTTTTTCTCTCTTGGTGTTGTGGACACTTGTATGCTCGATGTCCTTCTTCTCCATATTGAAAACAGGTTCCACGAAATCCTCCTCTTCTAAACCCTCGTCCATACCTTCCTCTTCCTCTCTAGTAACCATTGTTCTGATCATGAGGGCGATAAGCATTATCCCCCTTTTTTTCAATACTATTTTTGGCTTCTCCATTCTTCTTTTGATCTTCATTTCATCCTCCATTTTTTCTTCCACCAGTTCTTCCACCATGACCTCTTCCTCTTTGCTTGCTCTCAAACCTTCTGTTCAACTTCTCTTCAACCCTCAAGGCAAACTGGTAAGCATCCTCTATGGTGGTCATCCTGACAAAACTTAACTCCTCTTGAATACTTGCTCTTAACCCATTAATATAATGGGCTACCTTCTCCTTGTTGGCCTTATAATGGCCTGTTCTGATTAGGATCTTATAGAACTCCTCTATGTATTCTTTGATAGACTTACTCGATTGTCTCAAACCTTGCATTTTCTTTAGCAGATCCAACTCGTAGTCAGCTAGAATGAACTTCCCCTTCAACTTCTCCACCATCTGCTCCCATTTTTTTATCCTTTCTTTTCCTCTTTTGTTAACTTATTTTTCCCTTTTTTCCACTTAAAACCATCAAAATTCAAATTTGAATTTTGGGGGCAACTTGCCGAGGTCATAACTTCGTGCTCGATGACCCGATTGACTATTACAACATGTTTTTGGAAAGGGCACAAGATGAGCTAAGCAAGGAAAGCCTTGGATAATTTTGCCAATGCCCACGTCTAGCTAAAAATCCATAAATTTGACCTCTAAGACGTTTAAAAATCTCTTACAAGTTAAACTAGTTTTACTAGTTTTACAAAATTAAACAATTACAATTTTTTTTGGGTGATGCAAGATCACTCTTACACCATTGGATGCTCTTGCATCAGACACCCAAGGTAATTTTGAGAAGTGACCTTCACTTCTCTATTGTTGGAATAAAACCAAGGCGTTCAACCTCAGTCTTCGACAACCAAGCTGAATCTTCAATAGGTTTGCCCTTCCACTTAACTAGATATTCTACATACTACCTATTTCTAGTACTTTTGCTGATGCAGGTATCCAGGATCTCTTCTATCTCTTTCGTCTCTGGAGTAGACGCTAGAATATTCCACAATTATTCTACTGGTCCCTCACCATTGTCTCCTTCATGGTATTTTTCCAAATCTAAAATGTTAAAAATAGGTGATATGTTAAGTCCACTTGGCAATTCTACTTCATATGCATTGTCTGAATCCAATTTTTCTATGATTCTGCATGGTCCAAACTTCTTCATTTTTATCTTGTTATTGGTTTTAGTAGGAAACCTTTCTTTTCTCATATGGACCATAACTTCATCTCCCACTTCAAATTCCTTAAACCGTCGCTTCTGGTCTACCCTTGTCTTGTACTGAGTATTCATCTTAGTAATATGCTTCTTCACATCTTCATGCAAGCTATTCAAATGCTCTAAAAAGTCCTTAGCCTCAGCACTGCACTTTTCCACTGTATCCATCTTCCTTAACTCAAAAGCGTTTCTTGGACTGCTCTCACATATTATCTGGAATGGATATTTTTTAGTACTCCTATTAACAGAATTATTGTATGCAAATTCTGCCTATGGCAAAACCAAATCCTATCCCTTGGGCTTATCTCCTACCAAGCATCTCAGTAGATTACCCAAACTTCTATTCACCACCTTTGTTTGTCCATCAGTCTATGGGTGGTATGCAGAATTGAATTTCAAATATGTCTTCAATTTCTTTCACAAGGTTCTCCAAAAATACCCAATAAACTTGGTATCTTTATCAGAAACTATACTCTTTTGTAGACCATGAATTTGTACCACCTCTTTGAAAAATAAACCTACAACATGAACTGCATCATTAGTTTTTAGGCAGGGAATAAAATGTGCCATATTTTAAAACCCGTCAACCACCACAAATATGGAGTCATTTCCCCTATGTGTCCTTGGTAGGCCAAGAACAAAATCCATGTTGATGTCCTCCCATGGTCTCTCTAGTACAGGTAATGTCTGATATAATCCATTGTTCTATATCACACCCTTGGCCATCTGTCATACTCTACAACTTTGCACAAATCTCTTCACATCTTGTTGCAACTGTGGCCAAAAGTAGTTCTCACTAATGAGGGCAATGGTCTTATATAGACCAAAGTGTCTAGCAAACCCTCCACTATGCTTCTCCTTGACAAAATTCTCCCTCATTGAACTCATTGGAATGCATAATTGGTTTCCTCTAAACAACATTCCATCTTGGATTATAAAATCCAACCACTTAGTCTTGTCCAAAGTAACAGGTGCTAAGCAAGCTCTCCAAGCCTCTGTAAAATCAAGATCTTTAGGATACAAACCCTTAAGTTCGTCAAACCCTACAACTTCCACCTTCATTTTTGTCAATAAACACTACCTTCTACTTAAGGTATCTGCAACTCTATTTGATTTTCCACTCCTGTGCTTCAACATAAAGGTATAACTCTGTAGAAACTCAACCCACTTCAAGTGCCTCTGATTTAGCTTCCTCTTTTGGAAATAAATAATGCCTCCACTTCTTCAAAGCCTGAACTATAGCATAAAACTCTTGAACATAAACTGAATACTTCTTCCTAGCATCATTGAGTTTCTCACTAAAATACAGCTCCTACGGCACTACCACTAGCATCACAATCTACCTGAAATACCTTATTAAAATCTGGAATTGCCAAAATAGGTTGCTTAGTGACCTTCTTCATCAACATATCAAAGATCTTATATACTCATAAGGTCCACTTAAATTCTTTCTTATCCCCTCTTATTGTTTCTATAAAGGATGCACAAATACTGCTGAAATTTCTAATGAATTTTCTGTAAAAACTTGCTAGACCATGAAATTATCTTACCTTAGTTATGCTCATTGGAGTAGGCCATTCATTGATAGCCCTCACCTTTTTTAGGTCCATATTTAGACCTTTAGTTGAGATGAAAAATCCCAGATACACTAACTCCTTCACAAAACTGCACTTCTTCAAATTAATCAGCAACTGCTCCTCCCTCAGCTTCTCAAAAACCCTTCTGATATGCATCATGTGCTCTTCTAGGGTCTTGCTAAATATTAAAATGTCATCCAAATAGAAAATTTTGGCAATTTTGGGTACTTTGGGTACATTGCCTTTGCTCAAGTATATAAGTTGTCATTGATGTCAAGAATCTTTTGAAGGAATTTGATTTGATGTCAAAAAATTTGTTTTGATGAAGGTTACGGCATGACAGTTTCAAAGGTCTTTTGCAAACCCCAAGCTGACAGGTTCAAAAGAAAAGCGCTAAGGCAAAAAAGTGTTACAATATCGTGACATGTCGGGTTTTCGCTACCCAAAGAAAATAAAAGCGCTAAGGAGAAAAAGTGTCGCGATATCGCGACATGTCGAGTTTTCGCGATCCGAAGAATAGAAAAGAGCTAAGGAGGAAAAGTGTCGCGATATCGCGAGATGTCGCATTTTCATGACTTAAGAAGGAGAGAGTGAAAGCACGAGATTCCGGAAACAAAAAGAAAAAACTAAACAAAATTGCATTAAAAGGAAAGAACACAAATGAATGAACACAAGATATAAAAGCAATATAAACTATAGCCCTTTTTATTGATATTATTTTCAATTTGTGTTACAATACGTCTCCTTCCTTTTTAGGGGATAGGAGCGTTAGATATTGATCTCTACAATTTGCTTCAGAATTCCTATTTCGCATGCCCATGTTTGGAATGGGCGGGCCAAATGTTGTCGCCGCTTGCGTTGGTAAGGTAGACTCCTCGTCGCTCCTCTAATGCTACAACTCTGCACTCAAAGAAACAAACAAGAAAGTCAGTAGCACCTGTGTATGAAAAATAAAAGATGAATCTAACGATGGTTGAAGTGAATCTAAATGAAATGAAAAACTTGACAAAAGCATAAACCTAAAACTAAAAGAAATACCACGATTATGAAAGCACAAATCGCCAGTAAGTGAACTAGCAGCACTTCGTCGCTCAAAATGCTCTTTCTCTGTATATTTTTTTTGGGTGAGAAAACTCACCGTTTTTATAGACCCAAGGGGTCTTTTTGAATTAACATGCAAAAGTGTTTCTTTGCATGAATGCTTTTGTTTGTGAAGAGAAGACTTCTTCTTGATCAAGGGCTTCTTAACTGCCTCTGTGCATGTCTTTGCATGTTTTAGCAAAGCTCACTTGCACTCCCATGCAATGAAGGGATAGCTAAGTGGAAAATCTGAGTTGTCTTAAAAAGCTTACTCTCCTTCCCATGCAGGGAATGGAAAGTCAATTGGCAGATGTGTGTTGTCAAAAGAACTCATTCGCACTCCTATGTCATGCATGAAAAGCTGAGTGGTAGTTCTGAGTTGTCATGCGCTGAGGTCTGACTTTTTGCTGGTCAAACCTAGCGTTCGTCCCACCCCGGAGCGAGCGCTAATAATCGTCCCTGGGTGAAATGAGTACAAATCCATACTCGTCCTTGGGTAGGACGAGTACAAATCGCACTCGTCCCCGGGTGGGACGAATAAGAAATAAAGTGTCTAAAAGGTGCCAAACTGATTTTTGACTTGTAAAACTACTGTGTAAGTGGTTAGAACCACTGTTTAACCTCTGGGGGCTACCCTGGGGGCTGTGTGTGTTAATGTAATCAGTGTTTGTAGTCACATAATCGGATTGGTGTTGTTTTGGTGTCTACAGAGAGAAATCAAGTTAGAAAAGTGTCGTGATATCATGACATGTCTCATTTTCGTGACTTAAGCAGGAGAGAGAAAGCAAGTTAGAAAAGTGTCACGATTTCATGACATGTCGCAGTTTCGTGACTCAAAGAGCAAAGAAAATGTACAAAAGCTAAAAGCGTCGTGATTTCATGATAGGTTGCAAAGAAAACGTACGAAAAGTTGATAGCATCGTGATTTCGTGATGGGTTACAAGGAAAGCATATGAAAGTTGAAAGCATCGTGATTTCGTGATGGGTTGCAAAGAATGCGTACGGATGCAGAAAGTGTCACGATTTTGCGACAGGCAGAAAAGAAAGCAGACAGAAGCAAAAGTGTCACGATTTCATGACAAAAATTGAAAGCAGGTCTTCTATAGGAGAAGTGTCACGATTTTGTGACAAAAGCAGAGAGGAATGCTATGAAGACATAAGTGTCATGATATCGTGACAGAAGTGAAGACGAAGTCTGCAGAGGCAGAAGTGAGAACGAGTTCCTCCAACTCCTGGATCTGATCACAAAAATTGTCCAG
This sequence comes from Wollemia nobilis, assembly GCA_028583015.1. Lineage (NCBI taxonomy): Eukaryota > Viridiplantae > Streptophyta > Pinopsida > Araucariales > Araucariaceae > Wollemia > Wollemia nobilis. Next base: position 12,242,467 of record JAQPPZ010004624.1, on the reverse strand, counting down.
CAACAGTCCTTTCTCTAAGATCTCTTCAGGCTCTTCCTCTTGATGAGGTATACTCAACAGGTTTCGACTAAATGCTTGTGTTTTATGCACAGTTATGCCTTCTTGGTGCTCAGGTTCTAGAACTTGAATCTGTTTCTCTCCTTGACCCATCTCCTGATAGAAATTGCAAGCAACCATATGGTTCATTGTTGGGAAAGTACCTGCATATTCCCATCATTTTTGGATGAAGTGTATCTCTTGAGTGCCACACAACTGTATTTCAGGCTCCTACACAGTATGTGGGATCTGCCATGATGAATACTGCATAGGGTAGACAGGAGTGGTGACTATTGGATAAGGTAATGGAACTTCTCCCCACGGTATTTTTCCTGATAAGAGCAAAAGCTGCTCCGCTTGTAATGCTTCCTCAAATATTTGAGGGAATCTACGTTCACCTGATTGCAGCAAGAGGAGGTTTATGTCTGGATGAAAAGCTCGAACATAGAAGAAGTGGGCTTGGGCGGGTGTTGGTCGGATCATCTCTGGAATTCTCTTCCAACTTTTGCTGAATCGGACATTGAAGTCCGTGATGCTCTCCATAGGTGCTCTCGTGATGTACATGAAAAACTGAAAGGGATCTAAGAGCTATAAAATAAATCCTCATCGAATCTTTTGATTAGTGCTTCCGCTAAGTCATCCCATGAGCTGATGCTTTGATGCCTGAGCAGTCTATACCACTGTAACGCCCTTCCTTGCAAAGACAACCAAAAGTCTGAGCATAACATCTTCGTGAACTATATCATGTAGGGTCGACAAAGCGGCAATATCTTCAACATGCTCTCGGGCCATTCCTTGGGTGCCATTATATTTTGTTAGGGCTTTCAGGGCACTTTTGGGAATCTCGTGCCAAATTTGGAGATGCAGAGGGCCAGGATCATCCCATCTAGGATAGCTTACCCTTGCCATTATCTTCTTTTAACTTTAAAAGCAGGTGTCCACTATTCAGAAATTTGGATCTTTAACTCAGCAAAGTCGCCAAATGAACTTACAAATCTCCGCTATGAGGTCAAGACAGCTCATCAAAATCTTGATACCTTCGGGTGTTAAACAATGAAACATACAATCTCACCGATTATGGATCTTTTGAGACAGAAGAAGTCTGTCCCACTAGGCATGCCAAAAACTGTTGGTCACGAATCGCCACAGGAAAGGATTTTCTAAAAACTATGCACCCTAGACCCGGCCAACATTGAAAGGTTGGGAGAAAGAGATGTCTCCCAGACCAATCTCCAGAGAGGGCTGGTTCCCTTACTATTTCTAGGTTTGATTTCAGATTAGAGTTGCTGGAAAGGAATTACAAATATGCAGAAAGAAACAGGAAATACATGGAAAGAGATAGGAAATATAGCCGTAGGCCGAATTTGTTAGATCAGGAAAGAATAACAATAGATCACTTTAAGTACAACAACAACATATAATATAAGATATCAACTTAATTCACTTACAACCTTGCGCAGAAAATCCCTCCAAGATCACATTCCAGAACTCACTCCCTCACAAGCAATATTCAAACTCAACGTGCAAAATTTAAATGAAGTAGCAAATAAGAAATATGAGTGTTATATTAGGAATGTAAATAATAGAAAGAAAAATCACACAGACAGCTGCTTGCAAAATCAGAGGCCAATTATCTTTCATTCATGCAATGAACTTCAAGCTTTCAGCAAAAGTTTCTCTCAAACTCCCGATACCTATTTTTGAGATCTACATTGCTTTATATAGAAGTCTTGCTTCTTTACAGCATTAAAAACTTGCAATGGACCTCCTCGAGATCTACAAAAATATGCAATGAAAACAAGGAAATGCTCCCCTTAAACCAGCCTCGAAACAAGGAGTCGGTCATCTTCATTAAATTGTCGTTCTTGAAAATATGCTTGAAACCGTTAGAAAAACCATGAACAACCGCTTCGAATAATGGAGCATCTTTAATTCTGGTGGCTTGGACACGTTCTTCTACCTTGACTGCATCGAAAAGCAGCAAAACATTCAATTCTGGTGTGCTTTGAATCATCGGAACTCACAAAAACCTCATCGGGCCGTTTGAACTGCATTCTGGCGCGAAACTATAACAGTCGCAAAAACGTGACATGTCATGAAATCGCGACGTCTTTCTGCTCTATACACTTTCCTTACTTTCGGATCGCGAAAATCAACCATGTCACGAAATCGCGACATATTCGGCTCCTTTATCTCCTTCGCTACCTTGAACCGCAAAAACGCGACGCATCACGATTTCGCTACATTTCGTACAATTATGTTCCTTCTCTGCCCTATTGCCGTGAAAATGTGACAATGCATGATTTCGCTACATTCTTCATCTCTCTGTTCTCTTCGCTGCATCAAATCATGAAAACATGACATTGCGTGATTTCGCTACCACTTTCTCTCTCCGGCTCTAACTTCCTGATACGTCACGAAATCACGACATTCGCTTATTGTTCCTTCCTCAATATGTACGTTCACTGTTCTTCATTTCTCCAAGTCACGAAACACCATGCGTGAAATCACGACGATTTCTCTGCTGCTGCTGCATGTTCTCTTCCATGTCACGAAATCGTGACAAGTTCCATCCAACCTGTACGGTCCTGCTTCTAACCCGCGAAAACATGACAAGCTTGAGTCAAGTGCTTCATTAATCTCCATCATGTCGTGAAATCGCGATGTCAAATTCTTTCTTATCACTTCATTTAGAAATGTAGGAAATCGCGACCTATTCATGCCTAAAGCTTCTCTGTCTCCACCTTGCCACGACCATGCAACATGTAGCGATTTCGCTACGTCTTTCGCCTTTTGCGCCGCGATCATTATTCTGTCGCGATATCGCTACCAAGTTGAGTCTCATTGCCTTTCATCGAGTTATGTCGCGATTTCGTGACGATTTCTACCCTGCTCTGCTCCATGCCATTATAAGTCGCGAAAACGCGACATGTCACGATTTCGCTACCTTTTTGTCACGCTTCCCTCGTTGACCATGTTGACCATGATTTTTCGACACGTCGCGATATCACGACGATTTTTTCCCCCTGTTGCCGTTGACTGCGTTGACCATGATTTTCTAACACGTCGCGATATCGTGACGGCTTTGCGTTTGTTTTCTCTCTCCTCAACCGACCCGCGATAACGCGACATGTCGCGATATCGTGACGGTTTTTAACTTTGGCTCTCCATGCTATTTTTTGTCGTGATTTCGCGACAGTCTTCAGACTTAGCTTGTTTTTTGCATCAAAACCTGTAGAGGAGTTAGAATTTCAATAGCTTATGCATGAACAATCAATAATCAACATAATGTGGCAAAAATGCCAACATTCTTGGCGGCTTGCGGGGTATACAGTTCTACTGTATGCAAGAATCCCAGACCTGAATCCATTGGGCAACAAAGTCAAGAAAAATTGAGAACAGAAAGCTGGCTGATGGGGTTCATCTCGATGGACTGCTGCAACAACTCTTGCTAAATGAATGAAACTCAAAGAATCTATATTTGGCTTAGCTGACCAGGTGCTGTAAAAGAATCTCCATGAAAGCACCAGGAGTACAAAAACAAAAATGAATGGAATGAGATCCTGTGGATGCGTAGGCTATGGAATGCGAATGGAATGGTGATATGATGGAATGGTGGAGTGGGGAAAGGATGCGGTAGATACAGTAACAGAATGCTTCTGTGCTACCAGCTGCTATGAAAGGGAAACGAAAGTGAATAGAATAATGGAATGGAAGTGATAAGATAATAAAAGAGGTGTGAACCGTGGAGAAACTATGATAAATGCTAAAATGATAGAGAACTTAGAAGAAAAGGATAAGAAGAAGCGGGAATAACAGGAAGGGAAAAAGAAACAACAATAGTGGCTTGATTACTGTAGAAGAAAAGGAGTAGGAGAAGAAGGGAATAGAGAAGGGAAGGGAAGAAAGAGTGAGAAGGGGAAGGAAGAAATTAATAGGAAGCCACTAACTGCTGGGATAGAAGAAGAAAAAGAAAGAAAAACACGTACCTGTGGGCTCGCATGCAAAAAGAGCCGATGGTGATAAAGAAAAACAATACTTTTTTTTTTTTTTTTTTTTTTTTTTTTAACTATGTACAATAGTTTACGACATGATTGGCATGTCGTCACCAGAAGTCCAGTTTCAGAAGGTTATCCAATAAATCGACAGTGTCCTGACCAGATCCGATCATACTTGAGTCGGTCCTTAAAATTGGGATGACCTCCTCCTGAAGTTCTCCATGTTGCAGACATGGGCAAATTATCCTGCATGCTAGTACCCACACAGTTGACAAATAATGTATCAAAGAAATTTATCACATGACGGGCTCCTGTAGGTACCAGTTGTAGTAATGCCTGAAGCCAATGCCACCATCTTGAAGGGTTCCCTGGTTGTGGACTGAGAACGGGTTCCTCCAACTCCTGGATCTGATCACAAAAATTGTCCAACGATAGTCCTTTCTCCAGGATCTCTTTAGGCTCTTCCTCTTGATGAGGTATACTCAACAGGTTTCAACTAAATGCTTGTGTGTTGTGCACAGTTATGCCTTCTTGGTGCTCAGGTTCTGGAACTTGAATCTGTTCCTCTCCTTGACCCATCTCCTAATAGAAATTGCAAGCAACCATATGGTTCATTGCTGGGAAAGTACCTGCATATTCCCATCATTTTTGGATGAAGTCTACCTCTTGAGTTCCACACAACTGCATTTCAGGCTGCACAGTATGTGGGATCTGCCATGATGAATATTGCATAGGGTAGACGGGAGTGGTGACTATCGGATAAGGTAATGGAGCTTCTCCCCACGGTAATTTTCCTGATAAGAGCAAAAGTTGCTCCGCTTGTAATGCTTCCTCAAAGATTTGAGGGAATCTTCGTTCACCTGATTGCAGCAAGAGGAGGCCTATGTCCGGATGGAAATCTCGAACATAGAAGAAGTGGGCTTGGGTGGGTGTTGGTCGGATCATCTCTGGAATTCTCTTCCAACTTCTGTTGAATCGGACATTGAAGTCTATGATGCTCTCCATAGGTGCTCTCGTGATGTACATGAAAAACTGAAAGGGATCCTGAGAGCTATAAAAGAGATCTTCATCGAATCTTTTGATTAGCGCTCCCGCTAAGTCATCCCATGAGCTGATGCTTTGATGCCTGAGCAGTCTATACCACTGTAACGCCCTTCCTTGCAAAGATAGAACCAAAAGTCTGATCATAACATCTTCATGAACTATATCATGTAGGGTCGACAAAGCGACAATATCTTCAACATGCTCCCAGGCCATGCCTTGGGTGCCATTATATTTTGGTAGGGCTTTCAGGGCACTTTTGGGAATCTCGTGCCGAATTTGGAGATTCAGAGGGCCAGGATCATCCCATCTAGGACAGCTACCCTTGCCATTATCGCTTTTTGCGAACTGCGGGGTCTTCTTTTAACTTTAAAAGTAGGTGTCCACGATCAAGAAATTTGGATCTTCAACTCAGCAAAGTCGCCAGATGAACTTACAAATCTCCGCTATGAGGTCAAGACAACTCATCAAAATCTTGATACCTTCGGGTGTTAAACAATGAAACATACAATCTCACCGATTATGGATCTTTTGAGATAGAAGAAGTCTGTCCCACCGGGCGTGCCAAAAATTGTTGGTCACGAATCTGCCACAGGAAAGGATTTTCTAAAAACTATGCACCCTAGACCCAGCCAACATTGAAAGGCTGGGAGAAAGAGATGTCTCCCAGACCAATCTCCAGAGAGGGCTGGTTCCCTTACTAATTCTAAGTTTGATTTCAGATTAGAGTTGCTGGAAAGGAATTACAAATATGCAAAAAGAAACAGGAAATACATGGAAAGAGATAGGAAATATAGCCGTAGGCCAAATTTGTTAGATCGGGAAAGAATAACAATAGATCACTTCAAGTATAGCAACAACATATAACATAAGATATCAACTTAATTCTCTTACAACCTTGCGTAGAAAATCCCTCCAAGATCACATTCCGGAACTCACTCCCTCACAAGCAATATTCAAACTCAACATGCAGAATTTAAATGAAGCAGCAAATAAGAAATATGAGTGTTATATTAGGAATGTAAATAATAGAAAGAAAAATCACATAGACAGCTGCTTGCAAAATCATAGGCCAATTATCTTTCATTCATGCAATGAACTTCAAGCTTTCAGCAAAAGTTTCTCTCAAACTCCCAATACCTTTTTTGAGATCTACATTGCTTTTTATATAGAGGTCTTGCTTCTTTACAACATTAAAAACTTGCGACGGACCTTCTCGAGATCTACAACAATATGCAACGAAAACAAGGAAATGCTCCCCTTAAACCAGCCTCGAAACAAGGAGTCGGTCATCTTCATTAAATTGTCGTTCTTGAAAATATGCTTGAACCGTTAGAAAAACCACGAACAGCAGCTTCGAATAATGGAGCATCTTTAATTCTGGTGGCTTGGACACGTTCTTCTACCTTGATCGCATCGGAAAGTAGCAAAACATTTAATTCTGGTGTGCTTTGAATCATCGAAACTCACAAAACCTCATCGGGCCGTTTGAACTGCATTCTGGCGCGAAACTGTAACAGGTCGCGAAAACGTGACATGTCACGAAATCGTGACGTCTTTCTGCTCCGTACACTTTCCTTACTTTCGGATCGTGAAAATCAACCATGTCACGAAATCGCGACATATTCGGCTCCTTTATCTCCTTCGCTACCTTGAACCGCGAAAATGCGACGCATCGCGATTTCGCTACGTTTCGTACAATTATGTTCCTTCTCTGCCCTGTTGCCGCAAAAATGTGACAATGCATGATTTCGCTACATTCTTCATCTCTTTGTTCTCTTCGCTGCATCAAATCGCGAAAACATGACATTGCGCGATTTCGCTACCACTTTCTCTCTCCGGCTCTAACTTCCTGATACGTCGTGAAATCACGATTTCTCTTTTTGGCTTCCTTCCTCAATATGTAGCGAAACATGACTGTTCTTTCACCTGTCTTCTTCATTTCTCCAAGTCATGAAAACGCACCATGTCGCAAAATCGCGACGATTTCTCTGCTGCTGCTGCATGTTCTCTTCCATGTCGCGAAATCGTGACAAGTTTCATCCAACCTGTATGGTCCTGCTTCTAACCCGCGAAAACATGACAAGCTTGAGTCAAGTGCTTCATTAATCTCCATCATGTCACGAAATCGCGACGTCAAATTCTTTCTTATCTCTTCCTTTAGAAATGTCGCGAAATCGCGACCTATTCATGTCTAAAGCTTCTCTGTCTTAACCTTGCCGCGACCATGCAACATGTAGCGATTTCGCTACGTTTTCCGCCTTTTGCGCTGTGATCATTATTCTGTCGCGATATCGCTACCAAGTTGAGTCTCATTGCCTGTCGCTGAGTTATGTCGTGATTTCATGACGATTTCTAACCGCTCTGCTCCATGCCATTATAAGTCATGAAAACGCGACATGTCGCGATTTTGCTACCTTTTTGTCGCGCTTCTCTCGTTGACCATGTTGACCATGATTTTTTGACACGTCGCGATATCGCGACGGTTTTTTCCCCCTGCTTTCGTTGACTGTCGTTGACCGCGATTTTTCGACACGTCGCGATATCGTGACGGCTTTGCATTTGTTTTCTCTCTCCTCAACCGACCCGCGATAACGCGACATGTCGCGATATCGCGACGGTTTTTAACTTTGGCTCTCCATGCTATTTTTTGTCGCGATTTCGCGACAGTCTTCAGACTTAGCTTGTTTTTTGCATCAAAACCTATAGAGGAGTTAGAATTTCAACAACTTATGCATGAACAATCAATAATCAACATAATGTGGCAAAAATTCCAACAGGTCTCTTTAGGCATATAATATTAAAATAAATATTATATCCTATTTCTTTTAACCATTTCCTTGCCTTTTGTAAAAACCAACCTGATGACATTAATGACGACGAAACTTGGACATCAACCTCTTGACATCAATGCCAACAAAACTTGCTCAAATTTCCAACAGATCTCTCCCCAAAGAGAAATAAAAAGTCTCATGTTCTAGAAGAGTAAATACTTCACTACACTTTGATAATTTATAAGGATCACAAATGATGACTTCTTGGATAGGAAAATGACTTTCAACAATCTCAAGTGCCTTAGGTGTTGCAGGGAATTGAATCTCACATGGAATCTCAAAAACTTGAAAATATTCTTCTAAAATTTCCTCATTGAGAAAGTAAAATGCTTTCATGAAAGGTGGTTCACATGTTGATTCTTTAGACTTGGTAGTGTCTCACTTTTCTTCATCTTCTTGCTCAAGTCCTTTTTTTGTTGTTCTTGTATACTTGAATTTATCATTTGAGGGAGGAACTGATGCTTGATGATGTGATTATACATTTTCCCTTGTTATTGTCATAGGTAGGGCATCCTCAAAATGGGACTCAAAACCGTTGTATTTTGGCTTGATTTTTGCTTCCATTGCAGACTCTTCTCATTCTAAGGGAATCATAAACATTTCACATTATTATACAAACTCTAATTTTGTATATAAGAAAGGATCATCTAATCCGTGATATTTATCATCCTTGTTTCATTTTCTACATTCTCTTTCTCTTTTGGTTTCTTCTATTGTGTTGCAATAAGTCCTTTATCCTTTAAGTTCAAAAGTGGCTTTCCCCTTCTAAGGACCGTTGTGCCCTTCCTAGTTTTTTCTTTCTTATTAACAAATTATTCTTTAGAAGCTTTCCTCTTACCTCTAGTTTCAACTCCTTGCTAATTGACACATATGGAATGATCTTCAGACATTGATTCCTCATCTATCTCTATAACACTAAAATATGTTAGGATTACATTGTTTAGATTAGGTAGGATAGGCACTAATGGTGGAATATGAGGTTGTTGATACATTGTTAGATTAGTTATGGGGGCAGTTTGACCTATGATGGTGACCTATTAAACTTGGCATTGTTGATTATATTGAATAGTATAAGAATGTTTGATGGCTCTAATGCACTCTATGGGATTATGTCTATCATTGCAAGGAAGACACCATTATGGATCTATATCATATTGGTGTTAACCATGTGATTGTAAGTCTAATTTACCTCTTGATCAATGCCTTATCAAGGCACTTGATCTTTTGTCAAGTACAAAGTCTTTTAGGGTTGTCAATTTTGTGGTTGTTATAATTGTTTCTTTACAACATAGTTTTATTTTACTAAATTTTTATCACCTTTACCATTTTTTCATTATAAAATTATTATTGGACTCATTACTAGGTTAGGATGTAGTAGGAATGGCTAGAAGTTATGGCTAAAATGTTATAGTAGATGATATGTTTTAGCTAGGATGAGTAATGATGTATGACAATTTAGAAGGATGAGTGAAAGTGTTTGGTTGGGGATTAGAAATAGGTAAAATATTGGGTGTGCATCTATGTATAGGCACATTTTATAAAATTTGGGCTCTATAGGCCAAGGTATCTTTCCTACTCCAGCAAGAACATCCTCTATTCTAGTTGCTTCATTTAATATTGTAGCTAGTGTATAATGATTAGCATTACAAACCATTAAAGCTAAGTTAAATTGTAAACCTTTGATATAATATGGCAATGCTTGTTCTTCATTTGGTCTAACATTTAGTGGAATTAAGTTCAAGGTCCTTAAGAATCTAGTACATCCTGATTAACCTAATGGTGGAGACTATGAAACTCTGACTAGAATTCCAATGTTCAAATCTTATGGGGGTAGGGTTGTATAGCATGCTTTGGTAACTGGAGTCTAGTTGGATAATCATATACTAGGTAAACAACATCATCCATAAGGTTTATGCTACAGTCCAGACGTCGGTTGTATCTAATTATTTTTTATAAATCACTATATAGGTTAGTTATCCAAGGGAAATAGAGGAATCATCTTAAGTTTACTTTTCATCTGCATTTCTGCATTTTAGCCTTGACGACGGGGGTTGTGCCCACCCTCAGTGGCGAGTCACTGCTTCTTTAATTTAATTAAAATTATTGATTTGATTTCTACTATTCGGTTTTCTTCTATGTAAGCTTGTTATCTGCAATCAATTCGGAATAGTGAGATTGATATTATTACGGGAGCACTTGTGTTCCTGTAAGTGGTATCATTTCGGTTTGTCCCTGAAGCACTTCCACAAATCGCTACTCTCACGTGATTAATAGGGCTAGGATTACAAATAAGTGCTACATTTTCTTGGACTGATGACAAGTAAACGTATACCTAGTTCCGTTCGTCACAAGATTGGTTTTATTGCGCATGTGTATGATTAAGTGAAGCATCGGGTTTTGTTAGCAACAAGTAAACTAGTCCTCCACACATCCCAATGAACCAGAAGGTAGCCTGCGCAATTGGAAGCTCAATAACCATTCATATCTCTCAAAATATGCATAGGAACCTTCGTCCTTGCCATCTGTAGTCGTGGCCAAAGAGCGCACAGAGAAAATAATAATTATCAAGTATTTCTAAGGTAATTTCATCAAATTAAATTTTAATTTTTTTGGGGAGTTAAATAATTGTCCCACATTTAGCGTGAAGAATTTATATAGGGGTTTAAAATACATAAGTCTCACCTTCTACAGTGTGACTTCTGTTACACATCGGGGGTTCCTCCACGCATAGTCTTGCGTCGCATCCTCGTTAGCCAATCCACCGTGTCCTCGGTGCTGTGATCCTGCATCGAGAGTCTGATAAGGTTAGTCCATGTCTCAAATCGTTCTCTTGTTCGAGTTTCGGTTGCTTATCAGTTTTTTGATCTGCGTGTTCCCATTTCATGGGTGTCTTGAGTCTTCAAAAGTATGTCATGTTGGGATTAGAGTTTGTGCGTCGGGGTTAGAGTCCTTGGTCCTATATAGGATCGAGTTCGGTAGGGTTGTTCCCATTTCATGGGTGTCTTGAGGCTTCAAAAGTATGTCATGTTGGGATTGTCTTCAAAAGTATGTCATGTTGGGATTAGAGTTTGTGCGTCGGGGTTAGAGTCCTTGGTCCTATATAGGATCGAGTTCGGTAGGGTTGTTCCCATTTCATGGGTGTCTTGAGTCTTCAAAAGTATGTCATGTTGGGATTGTCTTCAAAAGTATGTCATGTTGGGATTAGAGTTTGTGCGTCGGGGTTAGAGTCCTTGGTCCTATATAGGATCGAGTTCGGTAGGGTTGTTCCCATTTCATGGGTGTCTTGAGTCTTCAAAAGTATGTCATGTTGGGATTGTCTTCAAAAGTATGTCATGTTGGGATTAGAGTTTGTGCGTCGGGGTTAGAGTCCTTGGTCCTATATAGGATCGAGTTCGGTAGGGTTAGTCCTCGTATAATGTATCGTGTTGTGGGTCCAATGTTGGTTGTTGCATCCCGATCTTATGTTGTGTCAAATTGGGGTGTCGTGTTTCTATCAAGTGTCAAATCAAGTGTTAGTTGATTAAAGTAGTGTTCAAGTTATAAGGGCATCAAATAGATAATAAAAAAGTCAAGCGGTGTCAAATTCAAAAGGATCAAGTATTCAAAATTTGAAAGTAGTTGAGTAAACCAGGAAGCCTCAAGAAGAGATTCCATCTGTGTTGCAATTGAAGCGAAATATAAACTTTTGCTAAATTCAACAAATTTTGCAAAAATCGAAGCTCAAAAGCATCTAAGCAGGAGATTTTGAAAAGTGCATGAGCAAAAAGTGGACCAAAGGATCTGACAGTCGACTATCAAGATCAGATATTCTCCACAGTGATGCAAGACGACCGTGTCGAAGCCAAGGTACAAAAAATTCTCCTTCTTGCAGAATTGGTAGTTATAATTCAAGTCATCCATTGATCAGTCCAATGGCATCCAATACCTCTCCAAATTCCTCACAAGAGAACCTCACTCAAGTGGAAAATAGTCACCCCGTGGTCAATGATGATTTGTTAAGAGAACTAATAGATGACCTTAGGATGATGAAGTCCAGATTCAAACAAACAGTCGATAAACAACCCCAACCAAATCCTCCTAATGCCAATCACTGGAGTACGAACATTCACTCTGATGACTATACACACCACAGAGGTGAATATAGTCAATCCCTAAATCACAACGGTCACCAAAATAATGAGGATTGGGGTAATGAAGATATTTTGGAGCAACAAAGGTGTTCTAACAGACCTTACCAAAATAACAACCAGCGATAGAGGGATAACGAGGAACAAGATAGAAACAATGTTCACTACCAACCAAGAGGTCCTACTAGAGTCAATTATCCATGCATTGACATGCCTACCTTTGAAGGTCAGGATCCACGTGGGTGGATAGCCAAAATGGAAGGCATATTAGAGTTCTACAAATTTAGGGATGAGGACAAAGTCCCTTTTACATCCATCAAATTAGGCACTGAAGCTTATCAATGGTTTGCATGGTATAAATGGGAGAACGCCCATCGGGCCTTCTTTTGGTCTATATTCAAGGACACCTTTCTTCACAGATTTGACAAAGGTCCCACAAGTTCATACACAGTAAGGTTGTTGTCACTTAAGCAGAGAGGATCAGTAGTGGACTATATCTTGAAATTCACCAGTATGTTTCACTACGCACAAGACCTACAACTGGACATGGTGGTAGTGACTTTTTGAAATAGATTGAAAGCGAAAATTAAAGTCGAAGTGGACCTACAAAATCCATTCAAGTTAGATGAGTTTATAAGGATTTCCGATTTGGTAGAGACGAAGTTGCAATTAGGCTCATCCACACAACGCTATTCGTATGGTTGACCTCAATTTCGTAACTCTTTCTTCAAAAATGATCAACCATCACGGTACTTTTGCTACAAATATCGCAATCAGTACCCAAAATATCAAGCATATGAACCACGCCAAAATTTTCAAATTGAATATGCCGACAAGGAAGATGAAGAAACATAGGAATATAACGCACCTGAGGATCCCATAGTTGATGACCAAAGTGAACACGAGGAGGTTGTAGCTGAGGAAGATACCATGACTATTTCAGTACATGCTCTTATGGGGTTATCCTCTCACCATACAATCAAAGTGGCAGGTTTCATTCAAAAATAGAGGATGACCGTATTAATTGATTCAAGAAGCACTCACAACTTCATTGATGCAAAACTTGCAAGTACATTGGGCTTGCACATCTTGTCTTCTAGTCAAGATCGGTTTCAAGTCAAAACTGCAAGCAGGGAAATTTCTCAATTTCTAGGTAAGACATCTTCAATTTCACTACAAATGGGTATGTATACTTGGCAAGGTCCTATTTTTGTTATAGAATTAGGAAATTCATAAGTTATTTTAGGTGTTGCATGGATGGAACAATTGAAACCACCATGGGTTTTAACCATAAACATCGCTTTGTGGAATGGCAAGCCAATGGGAGGACCATTCATCTTAAAGGACTACCCACACCTCCATCAAAAGTTGTAAGTTCACACAACATGGAAAATATATTAAGAAAATATAATGGGGGATTCATAGCCTGAATCAATTGCATAGAGAAATTAGACCAAGATATACCTGAAATCAAAGAAGAAGATCTCCAAAACATTGTAGCTAACTATGAGGAGGTTTTTCAAGAACCAAAAGGACTACCACCCAAAAGATATCATGACCATGTCATACATCTAGTGCCTGGAATTATTCCACCCAATGGTCGTCCTTATCGATACCCTCAACCCCAAAAAACAAAAATTGAGAAGATTGTCCAAGAGCTCTTAGACCATGGTATCATCCATCACAGTACTAGTCCTTACTCCTCACCAATAGTCTTAGCTCGTCGAAAAGACAATTCTTGGTGTATGTGTCCTGATTTTTGCCCTCTCAACAAAATCACGATCAAAGATAAATTTCCTATCCCTGTCATTGATGATTTACTAGATGAACTACATGGGGCCAAATTTTTTACCAAATTAGACTTACGTTCACGGTTTCACCAAATCCGAGTTAGGGAAGAAGATATCCCCAAAACAACTTTTCACACTCATGAAGGTCATTATGAATTCTTGGTCATGCCCTTTGGTCTCACTAATGCCCCATCTACTTTTCAAAGTCTCATGAACCGTGTGTTTCATCCATTCCTACGCAAATTTGTTCTAGTCTTCTTTGATGACATACTCATCTGTAGTAAATCATGGAAGGATCATTTATCACATGTGGGAAGATTTCTTCACATCCTACACAAGGAAAAGTTGTTTGTCAAATGATCTAAATGCTCATTTGGCATTCAGGAAGTGGAGTACCTCGATCATATAGTATCTCAAGAAGGCGTTAAAGTGAATCCCAACAAGATTAAGGTAATTTAGGATTGGCCTTTACCTAAAACCATGAAGAAACTTCATGGTTTTTGGGTCTCATAGGCTACTATCACAAATTTGTGCATAACTATGGTAAAATTGTGGGCCCTCTCACAACGCTCACCAAGAAGGATGTTTTTCATTGGTCCAACACAGCTACTCAAGCCTTCGAGGCTCTCAAGGAAGCAATGTGTACGACACCAGTGTTGGCCACTCCCAATTTTCAAAAACCATTTGTCATTGAATGTGATGCCTCAGGAACAGGTATTGGAGCAGTACTAATGCAGGAGGATCATCCCTTGGCATTTGAAAGTAAACAACTTGCAGGGAAAAATTTGGGTAGATCCACTTATGAAAAAGAAATGTTGGCTATTCTACACGCAGTGGAAAAATGGAGGCACTATTTAATTAATAGTTATTTTATTATTAAAACATATCACAATAGTCTCAAGCATTTTCTAGAGCAAAGGTTTTCTTATCCTGAACAAAATAAGTGGTTGACTAAATTGTTGGGATATGGTTTTGTGATTGAATATAAGAAAGGAAAAGAAAATGTGGCAGCTGATGCATTATCTAGAAAATACAAAGATGAAGTAGTCATCAATACCATTTTAGTACCATGTTCGCAATGGGTGTCTCAGTTGCAGGAAGAATGGCTATCCAATAGTGAAACAACTCAAATAATTCAAGCATTGTCTAGGGGTTCCTCTAAGTACCCTCTTTTCACACATGAGGACCAAATATTATGTAAGAATGGTCGCATTTACATTCCACACAACTCAACAATCAAATCACAGATTCTAGAGGAGTCACATGCCTCTCCATCAGCAAGACATTCAGAGTTTCTAGAAACCTACATACGGGTCAAACAATCATTTTGTTGGAAAGGGTTAAAAGTAGAGGTCAAGCAATGGGTAGCAGAATGTGAAGTGTGCCAACACAATAAGGGAGAAACAGTCAAGTCACCAGGACTACTTCAACCATTATCTATTTCCGATTGCCAGTGGGAACATATATCCATGGATTTTATTGAAGGACTTCCTAAGTCAGAAGGTAAAACGGTAATTTTTGTGGTAGTTGATCGCATTTCCAAATATGCTCATGTTTAGGCCTTACAACATATATTTTTAGCAAGCAAAGTGGCCAAGGTATTTATGGATTCAATTTTTAAATTGCACGGAATGCCAAAAAATATTGTAAGTGATAGAGACCCCATATTTACTAGTAAATTTTGGAAAGAATTATTTTGACTTAGCGATATCAAATTAAACATGTCTTCCGCATACCATCCACAAACAGATGGTCAAACAGAGGTCATTAACAAATGTCTGGGTACTTACCTGAGATGTTTTGTACAAGATAAAAAATATCAATGGATTCAATGGTTGTCATTGGCGGAATGGTGGTACAATACTTCTTACCATTATTCCACTAAGATGTCTCATTTTGAAGCATTATATGGAACGAAGCCACCAACAGTAGCAGATTATGTATCAGGATCTTCCAAAGTGGCCCAAGTAGATGATTGGTTGCAGAAGCGACAAGCAATGCCCACTATTTTGAAAGATAATTTGGTCCAAGCACAAAATCGTATGAAGCAACAACAGGACAAGCAGCATTTAGAAATGGCATTCAATATTGGTGATATGGTATTCTTACATCTTCAGCCCTACAAGTAGTTATCATTGAAGCTCAAATCCAGTCAGAAATTGATGCCATGATTCTATGGTCCTTATAGAATTGTGCATCACATTGGGAAAGTAGCATATCAATCGGAGTTACCCCAATCTTCTCGCATACACCCAATGTTTCATGTTTCTTGTCTCAAAAAGGTGATTGGCCAAAAAGTACAATCTCAATTAGAATTACTAGTTCTGGATGAAGAAGGGCGTATCTATCTACAACCAGAAGCAGTGGTACAAACTAGAACACGCAGACTAAGATCTCGTCACATCTAGGAGTTTCTCATCAAGTGGCAAGATTTACCTGAAGAAGATGCAACCTGGGAATCTGAAAGTATCTTCTAGTCATTTCCAGCTTTGAGGACAAAGCTTTTCGAGGAGGGGAGTCATGCTACAGCCCAGTTATAAGACGTCGGTTATATCTAATTATTTTTATAAATCACTATATATGTTAGTTATCCAAGGGAAATAGAGGAATCATCTTAAGTTTACTTTTCATCTGTGTTTTTGGACTTTAGCCTTGAAAGCGGGGTTGTGCCCACCCTAAGTGGCGAGTCACTACTTCTTTGATTTAATTAAAATTGTTGATTTGATTTCTACTGTTCAGTTTTCTACTGCGTAAGCTTGTTAGCTGTAATCAATTCGAAATAGTGAGATTTATATTATTATGAGAGCATTTGTGTTCTTGCAGTTTATCTCATATGACCTATGGCCTTGCAAATGTTAAAAACTACTTTACCTTTACCCTTTATGTATATCTTCTTGAGGATGTCTTTGGATTGCTTCCAATTGAAATAAAATCGAGTAACCATTTTCCATGCTACCAAATATATGCATAAATGGTTCCGCTA
The DNA here is from genome assembly GCA_028583015.1 of Wollemia nobilis. Taxonomy (NCBI): domain Eukaryota; kingdom Viridiplantae; phylum Streptophyta; class Pinopsida; order Araucariales; family Araucariaceae; genus Wollemia; species Wollemia nobilis. The sequence goes on along the minus strand of JAQPPZ010004624.1, from coordinate 12,225,658 downwards.
TTGATTCCCAACTATCAATTGAACTATTTGATAATCCCCTATACCATAATATAACTTTATCATGAAGAGAGTATATTAACAACATGTCATTATATCCTCCTCTTCAATGTAATGAATTGATTTGAGCATAAAAATTTCATTTTTGTGGTCCAATATTGTCTTGTTCCTATTCCCATTTAAAGTAAGCAGTGCTTTCATAGATGTCAAGGGAATAGGAGAATAGGCCACCAAATTTAGTGGTCCTTTGTAGGTCTAATCAAAGATTTGGTTTTGTGGTCTAGGAGGCTTGTTTGGATTGTTTTGTTGAGGAGGAGGTTGACCATAATGATGTTGAGGAAGGGGTATATCACATAGCCATGATGTGGGTACAAAGGATATGGTGGACACATATATGGAGGATAATAAGGTAGAGGGTACTAAGGTGGTAGATTTTGATAAATCCACTATTTTCAAAGGTGGGTGCAAATTAAGTAGAAATTATTGTTAACCTTGATAAGTCTATAGTTATTAAGGTATTTGAGGACTTTGATCCCATGAAACATTTTGTACTATATGAGGGTTCCCTCATATTTGAGCTGCCCTAATGTTACCTCGGGTTTGAATATATCAAAGATAAGAGTGGAGCTCATATGATTCCCTCTATTTAGTCTTTTTATATTTTTTAGAAGCAAATCAATCACTTGTTTTTGCTTAAGTTTGTAATAGTCACCATACAAAATGTATCATCTTAGATCCTCCAATGTATGTACATACGTAGATATAGTTTTAGGTTCAAAATTTATAAAATTTCAAAAAATTGTCTAAGAAGCAATTATATCATAAAATCAAAGTGATTCTCTAGTAGAAAATGATTTTAAAAACTTTGCATGTGGAGCGTTTCACTCAAAAAATATAGATTATTTGCTTGTTATTTTTATGTGATTCGCTTGTTAATTATGGATATGGAAAAATTTTGCAATAACAAGGGATTTAAGTGGGTCACTCAAAGCAAATTATCCTCAAGGAAGGATCAAATTACCTTCTCATAAGATAGGGATAAAAAAACTTGTCTTTTCTAGTGGATCACTTCTTAGACTCAAAGCAAAATGCTTGTTGAATCTGTCTTTGAAATATTTTACTATTTTGGGGTGAATTGCTTGTTGCTTTGATATTTGGAAAAAAGCCTTAGAATGTGCCTTAAGTATTTTTTGCCAATGATAGGTACACATATGAGGTCAGATTCAAGTTTTGATGATTCTCAGATGTTGTTGAATTCATTGTCATTACAAAATTTTCAAAATTCTAGAGTTTGTGTTGAAGTCGTCATTCACAAAGTACCTACAAAAATAAAGCACAAATGATGAAAAATTGATCAATTTCAAAATCATTTCTAGACTAGATTTAAAAAATCAAGTCCTTGGCCTTGACAAATTACATTGGATTTGATCTATAAAAATGTAGACCTTTTCAAGCAAATAACTCACTAAAATAGGGCAAACCACTTGGAAATTCCAAATGAATTGCTTACTTATGGATACCTTAATGAAAATTAAATGTTTTACTCAAAATGGAGTGAATTGCTTTAAATTTTAGAGCAATTTGCTTATAATTTTTGACTTAGTGAAAATATTCTCAAATTTTGAGCCAATCGATATGTCAGTGATGATTGTAATTTTAACATAAAAATAAAAATATTTAATGTAAAATTGAGAAAAAATAGTGTTAGTCTCATTGGGCATGCTAGAAACTATGTTGAACCAATGAATTGTATTGATTTATAATCAAAGTTGTGTTCCCCCAATCTTAGTTTCAACAAGATTAGATAGGAATGCCAATTGCTTCTCATGAGCTTAGATTTAGGTCGAATTCCCATTGTCCTCATATAAAACCTCTACACTAATCTAAACTAAATTGCATGGAAGGTAAGCGTGGAAATGGAAAAAATGCATGCAAAATAAAATTGTTTGGAAGTTTAGAGTGCAAGAAATTTAAAGCAAATATGAATTTTACACCATAGAAAGGAGAGCATGTGATCAATTAACACATGAAAAGTCAAATAATATCAACATCCATCCATTCATTTGATTATAAAATTGATAAGTGAATGATAAGATGGGATAGAAGGGCCATGCCACAACCACTATGCACTTTCTTACAACAACATGAGTACAAACCATAATATGGGTTTAATAGAGTGTAGCCATGAATTATCATAACTAAAATATGAATACAATGAGGGCCCTAGATCCCTATTCATAGTAAAATTTTACCCTTGATTTACATGGGGTAAGAAATAAGTACTCCTAGTAAAAGTAAAGATTTGAGGGAATCTTTAGCAAAATGATACACCACCACATATTACATGCCCCAAATTATGCATGTAACAGGCTTAGAAGGATTCCAAAATGACTTAGTGCATCACACATACCAAAATATCACTTTTTGAAATATTTTCCTTGGGATATGTGCCTTTATTTTGCCTTTGTGGTTATTCGAGCAATTCACTTTAGTTTAATGAGTGAATCAAATCATTCACATTTACAAGTAGTTTGATTTTGTTTGTTGTGTGAATTGTTGTGTTGAACTAATTGGTTCATTTTTGCAAGTGAATCACTCTACAATCCAATTGGTCCATTTTATGAGCGAATTGCTCCATTTTAGAGAACCAAATTTTATCAATTTTGAAATGTTTTTCTTGGGTTTGTAGAATTTATTTTCTATGGCTAATTCCTTATAATTAGAAGGTAGTAGTTGAGATACTATAGATACTCAATTTTGTATTATCTATGAATGCAAATTAATATACACAAATTGACCTTCTCTATGTCCAATGCATTTCAATTTTACCTTTGCTCTTTTTTTTGTTTATTTGTAGAAAAATGGAGTCCTAGTTATGGGTGTTTTCCCTAGACCCTATGCTTTCTTGTACCATGCAAGGACTCCTAATAATTAACTAGCCTTATGTTTGCTAGACCAATGGTTTAAGAAATAACTTTTAGAAGGTTGAGGACTTTGGTGATGATGATGCCTTTTGAAGATTCATAGATATATCCAAAAATGCTCAAGAGGAAAATAAAACCACTAGAATATTGCTTATTTTTGTCAATGCTATGACAACATCACCTTCAATGCCACTATTAAAATTTGAAAATGCTATTAATATCTACTCTCATGATATAAGAATGTTCCAAAGTTGGAGATTAGTGTTGAAGCAAAGAAGAGCAAGAAGGTCATATAAGGAAGACAATGTTGGTGAAGATTATGAATGAGTGATTGAGTGTAACAAAGCCTAACCATAATGCATGTCAAGTTCATGACATCATAATAAACAAGGATCTTCAATTTTGACGCATAGGAGTGCATGATCTGCATGGGCTTGAGACCCCAAAATCCAAGCATAAGAGGGTTTAACAAGCAATTAGGTGGAATGCCTCTATTGGTCATGCCCTTGTCTTAAAGGTCTTTGATAGGATTGGAAGACTCTACCATGCATTTCTAATTTAAAAAATCATAATGGTTATACCATTATACTTGACAATCATCTTCTACATTAATGACCAAGTGATTTTTAGGTACACAACATCGAATAGAGGTCCACATAACATGTTAGCATAAGTTTGGGCTTGGATGAGAAATGTTAGATATTATTGTTTTTTACTATGGCTATGAATGCCTAAGCATAAACATTTTTTAATGCAAATAAAATATAATCATCAAATGTGGAGGTATTGTTTTAATATGAGGTATTGGTAAATACCATACTTTTTATGAAACTATGCTAGCCATGCATGAGTTAGTGTATGTTTCATCCGTATCTATTATGGTTTAAAATTTGAATCATGTAGATTTCCTGCGGCTTTGGTGTTGAGTTTGAATCTTGTTGACATGTCTAAAATGGATATATGCAAGTAGGGTTGTGAAAAGGAGGAAGAGGAAATTGTTATCAGGGGTAAGCAATTTTGTGTCCCATTATTGAGGGCACAAAGCTTTTGCATCTTCTAGAGGACATGGAACTTAACAAAGGAAAGTGAATTTAAGTATTTAAACAATTTAGGGGATTCCAAGTGGGTCTCATACATTTATTAGAGGATTTTTATAATAAATTCAACATATTGTCATGCAAGAGAGCTTGTCAAAAAATATTGCTATGCTAATATCTTAGAAAGCTCAACAATTTATAATAGAGTGATAAAACAAAAACCTTAGGTGGTTTGAAGACTATGTTACAGACTATGGTGTGTTACTATTTGAATATGATGTAAAAAAATTAACAATGAGAGAGAGGGAGAGTTTATATGTGTAAGCTCATTTTTTACATAAACCAAGAGAATACTTGTAAAAACAAGAGTCGTCTTCTCAAACATTAAAGGTTTAAATTTTGGATGTATAGCTTTGACATATCATAGTATTTTTTGTGATAACTCTTGTCAAAATACCAAAATATTATATTCAGTGTCCAATTACTTGAACCATGTCCAACTTGCCCTTTTATCAAAGGTATTCTTCATTTCCTTTTCTATTAACTATATTCTTCATCTTTCTCAAATAGTTATATTTATACAATCAACTTCTGAACATCATTTTCATTAGGAGATAAAATCTCACTCAACTAGTTGCCTTCTAAAATTTGAATTTCACCCGAGAAACATCAATATTGAGATTGACTAACTTATTTACTACCTGAATTTCTGAATTTCCTTCTTTATAGACATGCTCACATTTTCAAGAAATTGCTTCCAATAATAGTTAATGAACATCAACAGTAATATTATCATACATTTTTATTATATATCTATCAAATGTAATCATTAAAAATTTATGTTTTTATAAAGTTATATTATTTTAAATTTTATTATATTAGTCCAGTGCAATGGTTCGGGCTTTGGCTCTTCTTTCTTCAAGAGGTCCAAGGTTCAAACTATGATGTATGCGAATGTGTGAGGGGGTGGGTGTGTGTATGGTTTAGGGTTTAAGAATTACACTTGATTATCCAACATTATGAAACAAGTCTCTTTAATAATGAATGTTTAAAAATTATTGTAACTAGAATACTTGAGCACTTGCAATATAAAATCACACTGACACAAAGAGATTGCCCAAAATAATGAAATCCTTTATATATTGACTCTCGCGATACAGATTTACAATGTTTCGAATTACCCCAAGTAGCTTGGGTACAATGTTACAATCTTGGCCTCAATGTGATACAAATTTCTCTCTAGGAGTTTTCCAAATGTTTCACAATATACAATGCTCTCCTCGTATCCAGTTGCAGCTTCAAAAGGTGAGTGGGCTTTGGTATCCAGCACGGGACCATTCCGACTTTAGCGGCCTATCCAAGATACACTTCACTGCACACATGCAAACCAGCAAAGGGGATTAGTAGCACCCGTATATTCAAACAATAAATCCAATGCTACACATAAACCTATTACCGATATGGATGAAAAACAAACAACGCAAAACAAATAACAAATAAAACCTTGCTTACTACTCGAATCGCTAATCTCTGTCGATGAAACTCGTTTCTGTTCTCGGGACTATGGAACCGCGGAAGCGCGGTTGCGGGCTAGAAACCGTAGACCTGTGGTTGTGAAACCGCGGATGCGTGTTCTCGACTATGGAACCGTGAACGGGCGATTTCAGCTAAACAAAATATTGCCTTAGAATTCGAGCCAACGGTCAGAGTTTGGCTTGCACCCTCAACTTCTCGTCGGGTCTAGATATAATTCGGTTAGCCTATCGATATGCAGATTCAGCTCTCCTTGTTTGGTGGATTGATGGTGTCTTTATAGGTTGACTGGGGCTTTGGAGGGGAATCTGAGGTGGCAAGCCTGATTTGCCAAGTGGCAAATCTGGATTGCCAGTGGAAGAGGCGGTTACAGTGAGTCACTTAGTGTGGCTCACTTAACTAGGGTGATGTGGCTCCAAGTGGAGTGGGATGTGGGATGTTGTTTTATGTGAAGGGAAAAGGGGACAACAACAAAGGAGTTGTGGCATAGGTGTTGGGAATTTGTCTCATGTGCAAGGACAAAGGGGACAGGAGTGGGTAAGATGTGGCATGGATGTTGGATGAAGTGTCCAGGACACATGTCCAATGGGTAGACAAGGTATCCTAGGGTGATTTTCCTAATTAAATAAATTAGGAAAGTATAATGATGTGCAGGATTTTATATCCCTAAGTTAGAACTTAGGCATATATCTTTATTATGCGAGGATTTGATGGTGAGGTGGTGAATGTGAACTGAAGGGTGCTAGATTTTGGTGTCTACAATTGCCCCTTTTTGTACTGTGTTGTGTACAACACAATACGGTATAAAAACTAATGACATCTAACTTTATTGGACAAATGGGTTCACTCCTTTTTGACATACAGAATGAATGAATTATTTTTCATTTTGATATGCTTATTTGCTTACCCCCTCAATTGGAGAATGGATAAAGGATGAAACCCACGAGCCGATTGACCAATTGTGGATGTTGAACGAATGTGTTTGTTTGAATGATATGGATGTGATGCAAATTTATGTCATTTTGACCAACTTGATGCCCCAAGTTTTGGATTTTGTGTGTTCTTGCAAATTTGCCTTTGGTTTCGTTGATGTGCATAATATGTGGTAAAATCTTTAACCACATTTGGAGTTCTTTTCCACATTGACTTTAGCAATTCCTTCCAAATGATGGGTTCAAGGAACCAATCGTTCGGGAATTTGATACTCAAGTGATTTTTTATTATTACCAAATTGTGTTTGTTTGTTTTTCGCTTTTGACCCAACATAAGGGGTTGAAGGATAACCTTGTGCAAATCTGTTTTGGACACATCTAAGCTCAAAGATTTAGGGATCTAGCTGATTTAATGTCATAGTGATTTGATGTTGAATGTTTGAATGAGTTTCCTTATGGTGAGATACCCATCCTACCAGATTGCATGGATTGCTAGTCGCTGCAACCGCTAGGTGTGTAAGGTAATCCACTAGATACAAGGTTCACTTGAGATGATGATGATGATGTGAGATGATGATTTGGTGAAATGGATGTTTTGTTCTTGTTTCAACCGTTATATTTTCATTGTTGATAATTGTGCTCTTCTATCCCTTGGAGTAGTTTAACCTTATGGCTTTCTTAGGGAATTGAGATGATAAGCAATCATTTTTTTTTTGCATGAGGTGAATCACTTTTCAAGGGCCTTATGGTAACCTATCCATCCTACTGAATTGCATGGATTGCTATTCGCTACAACCGCCGGTATATAGGATAAGTTATTGTATACAAGGATCACTTGAGGCTAAGTGGAAGAAGGAAATGTACACCTCCATCCCTTGAAGCAGTCCAGCCGTATGGCCTTCTTAGGGAGTTGAGATGGGTGCACTTCTATTCTTTCAGAAGCCTGTTGAATTTGTTTTTGAACAAAGGAATTGAGGTACTTTTTGATTTTTTTTTTTATAAGTTATTTTGGCGAAAAACGCGGATTTGCGTTTTCCTTTATGAAACTGCGTTTTTGCACCTCAAAACGTGGGTTTGCTTTTTCACGCGCTGCAAAAAACGCGGGCGAGCATTTTTTACCGTTGCGGAAAACGCGGGCGCGTATTTTTTGCCAGCTAAAAGCGGCTATTTATAGGCTGCTGTCATTTTCAAAATCATTCTGCCAGTTGTTATTTGTTTATTGGCTAAAGTGATGAGTGAGATGGAGGTTGGCGAGGGGAGCGGTGGTGGTGGCTCGGCTGGAGCGGAAGTTGACGGTCGGTTTGCAGAGGTAGGCGATTTGGCCTTTTTTGTTTTGGATTTGTTTTGCTTGTTTGAAAACTAAGCTAGGCTGGTAAATATTATTGTTTGCTCATTAAGCGGCGCTGGCAATGAACTTGTAAAAAAAAAAAATCGTTTTTGCTTTATTACCTAGGTAGGTAATTTTTTTTTTTTTTTATGTTTTTGCTTTTATTACCTAGTGTAGGTAAAAAAATTTCGTTTTTGTTTTTATTGTGTAGTGTAGTAAAAAAAAAAAAATTGTTTTTGCTTTTATTGTGTAGTGTAGGAAAAAAAAAATCGTTTTTGCTTTTATTACCTAGGTTATGTAATTTTTTTTTTTTGTTTTTCTTTTTTGCTTTTATTACGTAATGTAGGTAAAAAAAATTCGTTTTTGTTTTTATTACCTAGTGTATGTAAAATTTATTTGTTTTTTTATTTTTTGCTTTTACTACCTAGTGTAGGTAAAAAAAAAATTGTTTTGCTTTTATTATCTAGGGTAGGTAAAATGTTTTTGTTTTTTTGCTTTATTGTGTAGTGTAGGAAAAAAAAGGAAAAAAATTTTTTCGTTTTTTGCTTTTATTACCTATTGTAGGTAAAAAAAAAATCGTTTTTGCTTTTATTACCTAGGGTAGGTAATTTTTTTTTTCAATTTTTTTGCTTTTATTACCTAGTGTAGTTTACAAAATTTCGTTTTTGCTTTTATTACCTAGTGTTGGTAAATTTTTTTTTTTTTTGCTTTTACTACCTAGTGTAGTTAAAAAAAAAATTCGTTTTGCTTTTATTACCTAGGGTAGGTAAAAAAAATATGTTTTTTTGCTTTATTGTGTAGTGTAGAAAAAAAAAAAATCGTTTTTTGCTTTTATTACCTAGCGTAGGTAAAATATTTTCGTTTTTGCTTTATTTTTAGCATGTTGTGCTAAATTTCATTTTTTTTATATGTTTTCTTTTTCGGGTTAAGCTTCTTGATGCTCGGCATAGGTGGTCGAGGACCATTCGAAAAGTGCGGAAAGCACTTTCCGATGATGATTGGGCTCTACTTCAGACCATTGGTTTGGATGGTTGCACGTGGTTAGGCATCGTCCGAGCTGATGAGAATCTTCTTTCGATGCTTGTTGAGCGTTGGGATCCAAACAGAGGCACATTTCAGCTCCCAACGGGGGAGCTGACCATCACTCTCGAGGATATCTACCATATCTTCTGCGTCCCTATCGAGGGTCCTACCATTCGTGTTGGCCTTAACAAGGAGGTACTTTTCCCTCTATTTGATGAGATGTGGGACATCGATTGGAGTAGGGGGTATTACGTATCTAGATCTCTTTGTAGCTGGTAGCTTGGGTGCATTGCCTGCCTTCATGATGTATATTTTGAGCAACATGTTGTTGCCCAATTCCATGGGATCGAGGATCCCATGGAATCAGGTGTCTATTGTTCTTGACTTGATAGCTGATCCTCTTCGGTTAGCTTGGGCTCCTGCTCTTATCTATGAGGTTTACAACGAGCTTTATGAGATGAAGAGGCACGGGCGCAAGGGCACGGGTTGTAGTTTGTTGCTCCGATTTGGTGTTGGGAGCTTTTCATCATTGGTCACCTTGCTAGTTTACCGTGTGGCATGGATGCCACCTCTTCCCGGGCATACGAGTGGTTGCTCGGTGAGGAGGTCACTCGATCTACTACGAGTGCATCGAGTTCGAGAGATATCTTGAGTTCTCTGACTAGGGACCTGATGTGTTGGCGGTCTTGGAGGGGTTTGGATTTACGGATGCAACTGAGCTTCGTTGCATTAGGCAGAGACGATGGGTTGTTGGTGCCCATTTGAGGGATATGGAGTTTATCTAGTTCTCTCACGTACTGCGATAGTTTGTTCTCGTTCAGGACATTCTAGATGCATCACGTTACATATAGGCGACGGGGCGATGAGTTGGGGTTGCCTATTGCTCCTAATTTTTGGCGAGGCGATGATCCGGTGACGACTCGGATTTGGAGGTGCTTGACTTGGATGATGTTGGTATGATTGCTGAGTATGATGTTTGGTTTATGAGTCATCCTCTATGGACTCCTAGCATCATTGTAGATGACGATGGGAGTGATGACGATGTTGATTCGGTGGATGGGTTCCTTGGTCAATGAAGCACCAGCATGGTAGCTCTTCGAGAGTTGACACAGGGGCGAACGTTCGGCCGCTCGAGGATGGTGGTGGTGATGATGAGGATTTACCTCCTTGACGATCCGAGGAGGAGTGGGGGATTCTCCAGGCTGAGCGATATAGCCTAGATTTGGAGCTGGGTCGAGTGAAGGTCAAGTTAGCACGATATCAGGGTGAGGTTACTCATCTTCAGGCTAAGGTGGAAGGGCTATGGGTTGGACCTAGCAGCGTTGTTGTGGCTGGTAAGGATGTAGAGATCACCAGACTCGATGGTGATATTACCCATTTACAGGGTGAGCTTTCTCGGTTGCAGTCAGGTTCTAGAGGTGGTGATTCGGCTTTGACTATTGATTCTCTACAAGCAGAGATTTCGTAGAGGGTCACTTGCCAGGGTGCTAATTTGAGGAGCCTGCATAAGCAGGCTGTCTATATCGAGATGTTGGAGAACATTCTTCATGAGCGTCAGATTCCTTTACCTGTTCCTCCTTCATCATCTGCTGCCACTGCTACCCAAGGGACTGAGACGAGTCATAGGACTCATCATACTTCTAGCTCTCACGGGGCTTCTACTACATAGGGTCTGTGGAGGGATCCTATTGGCACTAGCTAGATGTTGTATTTGCCTTATTTTTGTTTTTTGTATATTTTATCTTAGTATGAGCCTTAGTGCTCTAATGTATACTACCTTTGGGCATTTTGTACTTTGTAGACTTTCGTATTTATATATATATATATATATACATGGCATTTTATTTTGGTATTCACATGCGTTATTTGTATATGTATTCTTCTTATTTTATATTTTTTGCAATGTTTATATTATGCAATCCTATATTTGTATGTTAATGCTATGATAATAAATGCAAGTGAAAATTTTAAATGCATTTTGATTTATAGTAATGTAAGCTGAATGAAGGTATGCATGGTGCTCATGTAATCTTATTTAGCTCAGAGGAGTTGACCTTTACTCATTCTTATTTGCAATTGGGGGTTCCCACTTGATTATTCTTTGTTGTGATGTATGTGGTATGTATAAATGGTATGTGGATGGTGGTATGGATAATGATTTTGCTTTGGTATGTAACTAAAAATATTCTCAAATACTCAAAGAAGCTAGTAATGTTAACCATTTTTCTTGAATGTTGTCTTCCTTTCTTTAGTACCATATTGTGTGCAAGTGAAGTTCATTTTCTAAATCTTGTGTGTTGATGACCCTAAGCAATCCAGAACCAGTGCATGTGATTGTGATGTTTATTGCCCCATATTGAGTAATTTTTGGACGGTACCTTTTTGGGTTTTCCTTTTTTTTTTGCTAGCTTACCCGTATGTGTGTTCAAAGGTCTCCCTCTTAAGAGAGAGACATGTCATCCTGCATGAGTTTACTCCACTACCAGTCAAGCGTCTATAGCCCCGGTGGAGGCTCACTCCATAGTCCAATGGTTTTGATCTTTAAGCCTTTGTGATGACTACATAACTTTTTGAGGGGAACATAGTACGATCTTTTCAACTTTAGAGATCTGTGGTGTCTATTGTTAATTTCTTTTTTGTGTAGAGTGTTGGGGAATCGGATTCTCAACCGAAGTATGATGAGAATTTAACCCTATCCTTACTACTCTACATTTATTTAAATTTGTTGTTTCATTGTGGTAGTGGTGATAACCACTATTTTTGTTTTTGGACTATGTTGTGTGATAGGGTAAACAAAGAATTTGACTTTTTTTTCGCTTTGAGATTTATCCAAATTGGCGTTATCTTTCTATTATTCATGATGTTTTAAGATTTGTAAAATTGTATTTGGTTCCATATTGCTTTTGGATCAATCTACCATACTCAAGATTTTCTTAATGTGATGAAGGTGCTTTGGTCCTAAAGAAAATTGGACACTTCATGAAGTTTGGTTTTTAACTAGACATGTTTGAGTGACTGAAAATTGTATGATAAATCATGTATGATGTGTATGATTTGTGAGTTGTAAATAATCTTAGTTGAATACCCCCAATTCTTGGAATTTGTTTTCTTGGTCTTATCATCAAGGGATGGGATGGATGCAACTATTTTTTTTTTTGTGTATGAACATATAATTGAAATTCAAATGCCATATGAAAATTGCAATTTGAAATATGTTTATTTACACTGTGAAATGCATGCAAAATTTTAAATTGAAATCTTTTGTTTATTTTATTTTTATTTTTTGTTTTAGCCATGTACATATATACATATATTGCAAGTCGTTTTATGCATAAAATACCTTTAGGTGCATAATGTTTAGTAGTTCTGGCTCCAAATTCCCTTCTAAATTGGAGAGTCTATACATTCCTTGTCCCAATTTTTGCTTTACTATATATGGGCCCAACCAATTTGCTGCAAATTTATCCCTTAAGTGCGGTAAAGCATTGGTATTTTGTTGATTTTCTTTGAGCACTAGGTCCCCCACTTGAAATTCACGAGGATGGAATTTTGCATTGTAAGCGCGCTTGACTCTATCTTGATATACTCATAAATTTTCTAGAGCATTAATAAGTTTCTCATCAATAATTTTCAATTGGTCAAGACGCTCCTGTCTAGTTGTATCATCGTTCATGAATTCTTGTATCTCGATTCGCAAGGATGGTATCTCGAGCTCCAATGGTAATATTGCTTCGCATCGTAAACTAGTGAAAATGGTGTTGCTCCCGTTGGTGTTCTTATGCTTTTTCAGTAAGCCCATAGTGCTAAAGGGAGGCGAGTATGCCAATCTCGATGATTATATTTTACCACTTTCTTGAGAATGGATATGACTATTTTATTTGTTGCTTCACTTACCCATTTGCTTGCGAGGTAATAAGGTGTTGAGAAGCTATGTAGTATTTTGAATTTATTGCACAATGCTCTAACATCCTTATTTTTAAATGACTTTCCATTATAAAAAATTATTTTTTAGGGTATTCCAAAATGACAAATAATATCGTTGAAGTATAAACTCCGCTATTCGAGGTCCAATCGTAGTTGTCATTGGAATTGCTTCCACCCATTTTGTAAAGTATTTTGTAGCAATTATGATAAATTTATGTTGTCCTGATGAAGCAGGTGTTATTTTACCGATCAATTCAAGGCCCCATTGTGAAAAGGGCCACAAACTTTGAATGGGTTGCAAATTTTGTGATGGCACATGGGTCAAGTTTGCATGATGTTGACATTTTTGGCATATTTTGACATAATTGCAACAGTCATTTTCCATTGTCGACCGGTAGTATCCCATGCATAATATTCTTTTTGCAATTGCCATTTCGCTAAAGTGACCACCGCAAGTACCATCGTGGGCTTTTGATATTGCTCTTTCTACTTCAATTGGATTTAAACATCATAGTAGTATTCCATCATAACTACGTTTATATAAAACATCTCCAAGTAAAGTGAAACGAATGGCTCTTTGTTTGAATGTTCTTTTTGCAGCTCGTGTCATGTCCATTGGTAGTGTGCCTGTTTTAATAAAATCTTTTATCTCATCAAGGTAAGAATTGTAAGGTTCGACATGTATCAAACAAACATTTTTCTCACCCACTGATTCTACTTTTTGAATTGATGGTTTAGACATTGTTGTTATGATTAGCGGTTGCATTTATCCATGTTCATTTTTAGGAATGAGAGATCCCAAGGAAGCCATTGCATCCACAAATCTATTTGTTGATTGTGGCAAGTTACTAATTTCATACCAGTCAAATTTTCCTAGAAATTGTATCACTACTTCGTGATATCTCTTTAATATTGGCTCTTTACATTGGTATTCTCCTTTTATTTGGTAGACAACTAATTGAGAATCACCAAAAATGCTTATTCTTTTTATTCCCATTGCTATAGCTGATTTAAGACCTAGTATTAAGGCTTCATATTTTGTATTATTGTTAGTGCATGTGAAGTTGAGTTTGAATGATAAAGGAATGGGCATTCCTTCGAGTGTGTAAAACACAACTCCAGCACCTTGCCCTTTTTTGCACTTTGATCCATCAAAGAACATTGTCATATCTGCTTCATCCTCAGGTGAAACTATTTCTTCTTGCTCTATGATAGAAAATACTGAATCATCGAGAAGTTCAATCATTAATATGTCATATCTGCTTCATCCTCAGGTGAAACTATTTCAAAAGTATGTCATGTTGGGATTGTCTTCAAAAGTATGTCATGTTGGGATTAGAGTTTGTGCGTCGGGGTTAGAGTCCTTGGTCCTATATAGGATCGAGTTCGGTAGGGTTGTTCCCATTTCATGGGTGTCTTGAGTCTTCAAAAGTATGTCATGTTGGGATTGTCTTCAAAAGTATGTCATGTTGGGATTAGAGTTTGTGCGTCGGGGTTAGAGTCCTTGGTCCTATATAGGATCGAGTTCGGTAGGGTTGTTCCCATTTCATGGGTGTCTTGAGTCTTCAAAAGTATGTCATGTTGGGATTGTCTTCAAAAGTATGTCATGTTGGGATTAGAGTTTGTGCGTCGGGGTTAGAGTCCTTGGTCCTATATAGGATCGAGTTCGGTAGGGTTAGTCCTCGTATAATGTATCGTGTTGTGGGTCCAATGTTGGTTGTTGCATCCCGATCTTATGTTGTGTCAAATTGGGGTGTCGTGTTTCTATCAAGTGTCAAATCAAGTGTTAGTTGATTAAAGTAGTGTTCAAGTTATAAGGGCATCAAATAGATAATAAAAAAGTCAAGCGGTGTCAAATTCAAAAGGATCAAGTATTCAAAATTTGAAAGTAGTTGAGTAAACCAGGAAGCCTCAAGAAGAGATTCCATCTGTGTTGCAATTGAAGCGAAATATAAACTTTTGCTAAATTCAACAAATTTTGCAAAAATCGAAGCTCAAAAGCATCTAAGCAGGAGATTTTGAAAAGTGCATGAGCAAAAAGTGGACCAAAGGATCTGACAGTCGACTATCAAGATCAGATATTCTCCACAGTGATGCAAGACGACCGTGTCGAAGCCAAGGTACAAAAAATTCTCCTCCTTTCGGAATTGGTAGTTATAATTCAACTCATCCATTGATCAATCCAATGGTATCCAATACCTCTCCAACTTCCTCACAAGAGAACCTCACTCAAGTGGAAAATAGTCACCCCGTGGTCAATGATGATTTGTTAAGAGAACTAATAGATGACCTTAGGATGATGAAGTCCAGATTCAAACAAACAGTCGATAAACAACCCCAACCAAATCCTCCTAATGCCAATCACTGGAGTACGAACATTCACTCTGATGACTATACACACCACAGAGGTGAATATAGTCAATCCCTAAATCACAACGGTCACCAAAATAATGAGGATTGGGGTAATGAAGATATTTTGGAGCAACAAAGGGGTTCTAACAGACCTTACCAAAATAACAACCAGCGATAGAGGGATAACGAGGAACAAGATAGAAACAATGTTCACTACCAACCAAGAGGTCCTACTAGAGTCAATTATCCATGCATTGACATGCCTACCTTTGAAGGTCAGGATCCACGTGGGTGGATAGCTAAAATGGAAGGCATATTAGAGTTCTACAAATTTAGGGATGAGGACAAAGTCCCTTTTACATCAACCAAATTAGGCACTGAAGCTTATCAATGGTTTGCATGGTATAAATGGGAGAACGCCCATCGGGCCTTCTTTTGGTCTATATTCAAGGACACCTTTCTTCACAGATTTGACAAAGGTCCCACAGGTTCATACACAGTAAGGTTGTTGTCACTTAAGCGAGAGAGGATCAGTAGTGGACTATATCTTGAAATTCACCAGTATGTTTCACTACGCACAAGACCTACAACTGGACATGGTGGTAGTGACTTTTTGAAATAGATTGAAAGCGAAAATTAAAGTCGAAGTGGACCTACAAAATCCATTCAAGTTAGATGAGTTTATAAGGATTTCCGATTTGGTAGAGACGAAGTTGCAATTAGGCTCATCCACACAACGCTATTCGTATGGTTGACCTCAATTTCGTAACTCTTTCTTCAAAAATGATCAACCATCACGGTACTTTTGCTACAAATATCGCAATCAGTACCCAAAATATCAAGCATGTGAACCACGCCAAAACTTTCAAATTGAATATGCCGACAAGGAAGATGAAGAAACAGAGGAATACAACGCACTTGAGGATCCCATAGTTGATGACCAAAGTGAACACGAGGAGGTTGTAGGCGAGGAAGATACCATGACTATTTAAGTACATGCTCTTATGGGGTTATCCTCTCACCATACAATCAATGTGGCAAGTTTCATTCAAAAATAGAGGATGACCGTATTAATTGATTCAAGAAGCACTCACAACTTCATTGATGCAAAACTTGCAAGTACATTGGGCTTGCACATCTTGTCTTCTAGTCAAGATCGGTTTCAAGTCAAAACTGCAAGCAGGGAAATTTCTCAATTTCTAGGTAAGACATCTTCAATTTCACTACAAATGGGTATGTATACTTGGCAAGGTCCTATTTTTGTTATAGAATTAGGAAATTCATAAGTTATTTTAGGTGTTGCATGGATGGAACAATTGAAACCACCATGGGTTTTAACCATAAACATCGCTTTGTGGAATGGCAAGCCAATGGGAGGACCATTCATCTTAAAGGACTACCCACACCTCCATCAAAAGTTGTAAGTTCACACAACATGGAAAATATATTAAGAAAATATGATGGGGGATTCATAGCTCGAATCAATTGCATAGAGAAATTAGACCAAGATATACCTGAAATCAAAGAAGAAGATCTCCAAAACATTGTAGCTAACTATGAGGAGGTTTTTCAAGAACCAAAAGGACTACCACCCAAAAGATATCATGACCATGTCATACATCTAGTGCCTGGAATTATTCCACCCAATGGTCGTCCTTATCGATACCCTCAACCCCAAAAAACAAAAATTGAGAAGATTGTCCAAGAGCTCTTAGACCATGGTATCATCCATCACAGTACTAGTCCTTACTCCTCACCAGTAGTCTTAGCTCGTCGAAAAGACAATTCTTGGTGTATGTGTCCTGATTTTTGCCCTCTCAACAAAATCACGATCAAAGATAAATTTCCTATCCCTGTCATTGATGATTTACTAGATGAACTACATGGGGCCAAATTTTTTACCAAATTAGACTTACGTTCACGGTTTCACCAAATCCGAGTTAGGGAAGAAGATATCCCCAAAACAACTTTTCACACTCATGAAGGTCATTATGAATTCTTGGTCATGCCCTTTGGTCTCACTAATGCCCCATCTACTTTTCAAAGTCTCATGAACCGTGTGTTTCATCCATTCCTACGCAAATTTGTTCTAGTCTTCTTTGATGACATACTCATCTGTAGTAAATCATGGAAGGATCATTTATCACATGTGGGAAGATTTCTTCACATCCTACACAAGGAAAAGTTGTTTGTCAAATGATCTAAATGCTCATTTGGCATTCAGGAAGTGGAGTACCTCGATCATATAGTATCTCAAGAAGGCGTTAAAGTGAATCCCAACAAGATTAAGGTAATTTAGGATTGGCCTTTACCTAAAACCATGAAGAAACTTCATGGTTTTTGGGTCTCATAGGCTACTATCACAAATTTGTGCATAACTATGGTAAAATTGTGGGCCCTCTCACAACGCTCACCAAGAAGGATGTTTTTCATTGGTCCAACACAGCTACTCAAGCCTTCGAGGCTCTCAAGGAAGCAATGTGTACGACACCAGTGTTGGCCACTCCCAATTTTCAAAAACCATTTGTCATTGAATGTGATGCCTCAGGAACAGGTATTGGAGCAGTACTAATGCAGGAGGATCATCCCTTGGCATTTGAAAGTAAACAACTTGCAGGGAAAAATTTGGGTAGATCCACTTATGAAAAAGAAATGTTGGCTATTCTACACGCAGTGGAAAAATGGAGGCACTATTTAATTAATAGTTATTTTATTATTAAAACATATCACAATAGTCTCAAGCATTTTCTAGAGCAAAGGTTTTCTTATCCTGAACAAAATAAGTGGTTGACTAAATTGTTGGGATATGGTTTTGTGATTGAATATAAGAAAGGAAAAGAAAATGTGGCAGCTGATGCATTATCTAGAAAATACAAAGATGAAGTAGTCATCAATACCATTTTAGTACCATGTTCGCAATGGGTGTCTCAGTTGCAGGAAGAATGGCTATCCAATAGTGAAACAACTCAAATAATTCAAGCATTGTCTAGGGGTTCCTCTAAGTACCCTCTTTTCACACATGAGGACCAAATATTATGTAAGAATGGTCGCATTTACATTCCACACAACTCAACAATCAAATCACAGATTCTAGAGGAGTCACATGCCTCTCCATCAGCAAGACATTCAGAGTTTCTAGAAACCTACATACGGGTCAAACAATCATTTTTTTGGAAAGGGTTAAAAGTAGAGGTCAAGCAATGGGTAGCAGAATGTGAAGTGTGCCAACACAATAAGGGAGAAACAGTCAAGTCACCAGGACTACTTCAACCATTATCTATTTCCGATTGCCAGTGGGAACATATATCCATGGATTTTATTGAAGGACTTCCTAAGTCAGAAGGTAAAACGGTAATTTTTGTGGTAGTTGATCGCATTTCCAAATATGCTCATGTTTAGGCCTTACAACATATATTTTTAGCAAGCAAAGTGGCCAAGGTATTTATGGATTCAATTTTTAAATTGCACGGAATGCCAAAAAATATTGTAAGTGATAGAGACCCCATATTTACTAGTAAATTTTGGAAAGAATTATTTTGACTTAGCGATATCAAATTAAACATGTCTTCCGCATACCATCCACAAACAGATGGTCAAACAGAGGTCATTAACAAATGTCTGGGTACTTACCTGAGATGTTTTGTACAAGATAAAAAATATCAATGGATTCAATGGTTGTCATTGGCAGAATGGTGGTACAATACTTCTTACCATTATTCCACTAAGATGTCTCATTTTGAAGCATTATATGGAACGAAGCCACCAACAGTAGCAGATTATGTATCAGGATCTTCCAAAGTGGCCCAAGTAGATGATTGGTTGCAGAAGCGACAAGCAATGCCCACTATTTTGAAAGATAATTTGGTCCAAGCACAAAATCGTATGAAGCAACAACAGGACAAGCAGCATTTAGAAATGGCATTCAATATTGGTGATATGGTATTCTTACATCTTCAGCCCTACAAGTAGTTATCATTGAAGCTCAAATCCAGTCAGAAATTGATGCCATGATTCTATGGTCCTTATAGAATTGTGCATCACATTGGGAAAGTAGCATATCAACTGGAGTTACCCCAATCTTCTCGCATACACCCAATGTTTCATGTTTCTTGTCTCAAAAAGGTGATTGGCCAAAAAGTACAATCTCAATTAGAATTACTAGTTCTGGATGAAGAAGGGCGTATCTATCTACAACCAGAAGCAGTGGTACAAACTAGAACACGCAGACTAAGATCTCGTCACATCTAGGAGTTTCTCATCAAGTGGCAAGATTTACCTGAAGAAGATGCAACCCGGGAATTTGAAAGTATCTTCTAGTCATTTCCAGCTTTGAGGACAAAGCTTTTCGAGGAGGGGAGTCATGCTACGACCCGGTTATAAGACGTCGGTTATATCTAATTATTTTTATAAATCACTATATATGTTAGTTATCCAAGGGAAATAGAGGAATCATCTTAAGTTTACTTTTCATCTGTGTTTTTGGACTTTAGCCTTGAAAGCGGGGTTGTGCCCACCCTAAGTGGCGAGTCACTACTTCTTTGATTTAATTAAAATTGTTGATTTGATTTCTACTGTTCAGTTTTCTACTGCGTAAGCTTGTTAGCTGTAATCAATTCGAAATAGTGAGATTTATATTATTATGAGAGCATTTGTGTTCTTGCAGTTTATCTCATATGACCTATGGCCTTGCAAATGTTAAAAACTACTTTACCTTTACCCTTTATGTATATCTTCTTGAGGATGTCTTTGGATTGCTTCCAATTGAAATAAAATCGAGTAACCATTTTCCATGCTACCAAATATATGCATAAATGGTTCCGCTATTGATTCCCAACTATCAATTGAACTATTTGATAATCCCCTATACCATAATATAACTTTATCATGAAGAGAGTATATTAACAACATGTCATTATATCCTCCTCTTCAATGTAATGAATTGATTTGAGCATAAAAATTTCATTTTTGTGGTCCAATATTGTCTTGTTCCTATTCCCATTTAAAGTAAGCAGTGCTTTCATAGATGTCAAGGGAATAGGAGAATAGGCCACCAAATTTAGTGGTCCTTTGTAGGTCTAATCAAAGATTTGGTTTTGTGGTCTAGGAGGCTTGTTTGGATTGTTTTGTTGAGGAGGAGGTTGACCATAATGATGTTGAGGAAGGGGTATATCACATAGCCATGATGTGGGTACAAAGGATATGGTGGACACATATATGGAGGATAATAAGGTAGAGGGTACTAAGGTGGTAGATTTTGATAAATCCACTATTTTCAAAGGTGGGTGCAAATTAAGTAGAAATTATTGTTAACCTTGATAAGTCTATAGTTATTAAGGTATTTGAGGACTTTGATCCCATGAAACATTTTGTACTATATGAGGGTTCCCTCATATTTGAGCTGCCCTAATGTTACCTCGGGTTTGAATATATCAAAGATAAGAGTGGAGCTCATATGATTCCCTCTATTTAGTCTTTTTATATTTTTTAGAAGCAAATCAATCACTTGTTTTTGCTTAAGTTTGTAATAGTCACCATACAAAATGTATCATCTTAGATCCTCCAATGTATGTACATACGTAGATATAGTTTTAGGTTCAAAATTTATAAAATTTCAAAAAATTGTCTAAGAAGCAATTATATCATAAAATCAAAGTGATTCTCTAGTAGAAAATGATTTTAAAAACTTTGCATGTGGAGCGTTTCACTCAAAAAATATAGATTATTTGCTTGTTATTTTTATGTGATTCGCTTGTTAATTATGGATATGGAAAAATTTTGCAATAACAAGGGATTTAAGTGGGTCACTCAAAGCAAATTATCCTCAAGGAAGGATCAAATTACCTTCTCATAAGATAGGGATAAAAAAACTTGTCTTTTCTAGTGGATCACTTCTTAGACTCAAAGCAAAATGCTTGTTGAATCTGTCTTTGAAATATTTTACTATTTTGGGGTGAATTGCTTGTTGCTTTGATATTTGGAAAAAAGCCTTAGAATGTGCCTTAAGTATTTTTTGCCAATGATAGGTACACATATGAGGTCAGATTCAAGTTTTGATGATTCTCAGATGTTGTTGAATTCATTGTCATTACAAAATTTTCAAAATTCTAGAGTTTGTGTTGAAGTCGTCATTCACAAAGTACCTACAAAAATAAAGCACAAATGATGAAAAATTGATCAATTTCAAAATCATTTCTAGACTAGATTTAAAAAATCAAGTCCTTGGCCTTGACAAATTACATTGGATTTGATCTATAAAAATGTAGACCTTTTCAAGCAAATAACTCACTAAAATAGGGCAAACCACTTGGAAATTCCAAATGAATTGCTTACTTATGGATACCTTAATGAAAATTAAATGTTTTACTCAAAATGGAGTGAATTGCTTTAAATTTTAGAGCAATTTGCTTATAATTTTTGACTTAGTGAAAATATTCTCAAATTTTGAGCCAATCGATATGTCAGTGATGATTGTAATTTTAACATAAAAATAAAAATATTTAATGTAAAATTGAGAAAAAATAGTGTTAGTCTCATTGGGCATGCTAGAAACTATGTTGAACCAATGAATTGTATTGATTTATAATCAAAGTTGTGTTCCCCCAATCTTAGTTTCAACAAGATTAGATAGGAATGCCAATTGCTTCTCATGAGCTTAGATTTAGGTTGAATTCTCACTGTCCTCATATAAAACCCCTACACTAATCTAAACTAAATTATGGAAGTTAACTGTGGAAATGGAAAAAATGCATGCAAAATAAAATTGTTTGGAAGTTTAGAGTGCAAGAAATTTAAAGCAAATATGAATTTTACACCATAGAAAGGAGAGCATGTGATCAATTAACACATGAAAAGTCAAATAATATCAACATCCATCCATTCATTTGATTATAAAATTGATAAGTGAATGATAAGATGGGATAGAAGGGCCATGCCACAACCACTATGCACTTTCTTACAACAACATGAGTACAAACCATAATATGGGTTTAATAGAGTGTAGCCATGAATTATCATAACTAAAATATGAATACAATGAGGGCCCTAGATCCCTATTCATAGTAAAATTTTACCCTTGATTTACATGGGGTAAGAAATAAGTACTCCTAGTAAAAGTAAAGATTTGAGGGAATCTTTAGCAAAATGATACACCACCACATATTACATGCCCCAAATTATGCATGTAACAGGCTTAGAAGGATTCCAAAATGACTTAGTGCATCACACATACCAAAATATCACTTTTTGAAATATTTTCCTTGGGATATGTGCCTTTATTTTGCCTTTGTGGTTATTCGAGCAATTCACTTTAGTTTAATGAGTGAATCAAATCATTCACATTTACAAGTAGTTTGATTTTGTTTGTTGTGTGAATTGTTGTGTTGAACTAATTGGTTCATTTTTGCAAGTGAATCACTCTACAATCCAATTGGTCCATTTTATGAGCGAATTGCTCCATTTTAGAGAACCAAATTTTATCAATTTTGAAATGTTTTTCTTGGGTTTGTAGAATTTATTTTCTATGGCTAATTCCTTATAATTAGAAGGTAGTAGTTGAGATACTATAGATACTCAATTTTGTATTCTCTATGAATGCAAATTAATATACACAAATTGACCTTCTCTATGTCCAATGCATTTCAATTTTACCTTTGCTCTTTTTTTTGTTTATTTGTAGAAAAATGGAGTCCTAGTTATGGGTGTTTTCCCTAGACCCTATGCTTTCTTGTACCATGCAAGGACTCCTAATAATTAACTAGCCTTATGTTTGCTAGACCAATGGTTTAAGAAATAACTTTTAGAAGGTTGAGGACTTTGGTGATGATGATGCCTTTTGAAGATTCATAGATATATCCAAAAATGCTCAAGAGGAAAATAAAACCACTAGAATATTGCTTATTTTTGTCAATGCTATGACAACATCACCTTCAATGCCACTATTAAAATTTGAAAATGCTATTAATATCTACTCTCATGATATAAGAATGTTCCAAAGTTGGAGATTAGTGTTGAAGCAAAGAAGAGCAAGAAGGTCATATAAGGAAGACAATGTTGGTGAAGATTATGAATGAGTGATTGAGTGTAACAAAGCCTAACCATAATGCATGTCAAGTTCATGACATCATAATAAACAAGGATCTTCAATTTTGACGCATAGGAGTGCATGATCTGCATGGGCTTGAGACCCCAAAATCCAAGCATAAGAGGGTTTAACAAGCAATTAGGTGGAATGCCTCTATTGGTCATGCCCTTGTCTTAAAGGTCTTTGATAGGATTGGAAGACTCTACCATGCATTTCTAATTTAAAAAATCATAATGGTTATACCATTATACTTGACAATCATCTTCTACATTAATGACCAAGTGATTTTTAGGTACACAACATCGAATAGAGGTCCACATAACATGTTAGCATAAGTTTGGGCTTGGATGAGAAATGTTAGATATTATTGTTTTTTACTATGGCTATGAATGCCTAAGCATAAACATTTTTTAATGCAAATAAAATATAATCATCAAATGTGGAGGTATTGTTTTAATATGAGGTATTGGTAAATACCATACTTTTTATGAAACTATGCTAGCCATGCATGAGTTAGTGTATGTTTCATCCGTATCTATTATGGTTTAAAATTTGAATCATGTAGATTTCCTGCGGCTTTGGTGTTGAGTTTGAATCTTGTTGACATGTCTAAAATGGATATATGCAAGTAGGGTTGTGAAAAGGAGGAAGAGGAAATTGTTATCAGGGGTAAGCAATTTTGTGTCCCATTATTGAGGGCACAAAGCTTTTGCATCTTCTAGAGGACATGGAACTTAACAAAGGAAAGTGAATTTAAGTATTTAAACAATTTAGGGGATTCCAAGTGGGTCTCATACATTTATTAGAGGATTTTTATAATAAATTCAACATATTGTCATGCAAGAGAGCTTGTCAAAAAATATTGCTATGCTAATATCTTAGAAAGCTCAACAATTTATAATAGAGTGATAAAACAAAAACCTTAGGTGGTTTGAAGACTATGTTACAGACTATGGTGTGTTACTATTTGAATATGATGTAAAAAAATTAACAATGAGAGAGAGGGAGAGTTTATATGTGTAAGCTCATTTTTTACATAAACCAAGAGAATACTTGTAAAAACAAGAGTCGTCTTCTCAAACATTAAAGGTTTAAATTTTGGATGTATAGCTTTGACATATCATAGTATTTTTTGTGATAACTCTTGTCAAAATACCAAAATATTATATTCAGTGTCCAATTACTTGAACCATGTCCAACTTGCCCTTTTATCAAAGGTATTCTTCATTTCCTTTTCTATTAACTATATTCTTCATCTTTCTCAAATAGTTATATTTATACAATCAACTTCTGAACATCATTTTCATTAGGAGATAAAATCTCACTCAACTAGTTGCCTTCTAAAATTTGAATTTCACCCGAGAAACATCAATATTGAGATTGACTAACTTATTTACTACCTGAATTTCTGAATTTCCTTCTTTATAGACATGCTCACATTTTCAAGAAATTGCTTCCAATAATAGTTAATGAACATCAACAGTAATATTATCATACATTTTTATTATATATATATCAAATGTTATCATTAAAAATTTATGTTTTTATAAAGTTATATTATTTTAAATTTTATTATATTAGTCCAGTGCAATGGTTCGGGCTTTGGCTCTTCTTTCTTCAAGAGGTCCAAGGTTCAAACTATGATGTATGCGAATGTGTGAGGGGGTGGGTGTGTGTATGGTTTAGGGTTTAAGAATTACACTTGATTATCCAACATTATGAAACAAGTCTCTTTAATAATGAATGTTTAAAAATTATTGTAACTAGAATACTTGAGCACTTGCAATATAAAATCACACAGACACAAAGAGATTGCCCAAAATAATGAAATCCTTTATATATTGACTCTCGCGATACAGATTTACAATGTTTCGAATTACCCCAAGTAGCTTGGGTACAATGTTACAATCTTGGCCTCAATGTGATACAAATTTCTCTCTAGGAGTTTTCCAAATGTTTCACAATATACAATGCTCTCCTCGTATCCAGTTGCAGCTTCAAAAGGTGAGTGGGCTTTGGTATCCAGCACGGGACCATTCCAGCTTTAGCAGCCTATCCAAGATACCTGTTACCTGCACACATGCAAACCAACAAAGGGGATTAGTAGCACCCGTATATTCAAACAATAAATCCAATGCTACACATAAACTTATTACCGATATGGATGAAAAACAAACAACGCAAAACAAATAACAAATAAAACCTTGCTTACTACTCGAATCGCTAATCTCTGTCGATGAAACTCGTTTCTGTTCTCGGGACTATGGAACCGCGGAAGCGCGGTTGCGGGCTAGAAACCGTAGACCTGTGGTTGTGAAACCGCGGATGCGTGTTCTCGACTATGGAACCGTGAACGGGCGATTTCAGCTAAACAAAATATTGCCTTAGAATTCGAGCCAACGGTCAGAGTTTGGCTTGCACCCTCAACTTCTCGTCGGGTCTAGATATAATTCGGTTAGCCTATCGATATGCAGATTCAGCTCTCCTTGTTTGGTGGATTGATGGTGTCTTTATAGGTTGACTGGGGCTTTGGAGGGGAATGTGAGGTGGCAAGCCTGATTTGCCAAGTGGCAAATCTGGACTGCCAGGTGGAAGGGGCGATTACAGTGGAGTCACTTAGTGTGGCTCACTTAACTAGGGTGATGTGGCTCCAAGTGGAGTGGGATGTGGGATGTTGTTTTATGTGAAGGGACAAGGGGACAACAACAAAGGAGTTGTGGCATAGGTGTTGGGAATTTGTCTCATGTGCAAGGACAAAGGGGACAGGAGTGGGTAAGATGTGGCATGGATGTTGGATGAAGTGTCCAGGACACATGTCCAATGGGTAGACAAGGTATCCTAGGGTGATTTTCCTAATTAAATAAATTAGGAAAGCATAATGATGTGCAGGATTTTATATCCCTAAGTTAGAACTTAGGCATATATCTTTATTATGCAGGATTTGATGGTGAGGTGGTGAATGTGAACTGAAGGGTGCTAGATTTTGGTGTCTACAATTGCCCCTTTTTGTACTGTGTTGTGTACAACACAATACGGTATAAAAACTAATGACATCTAACTTTATTGGACAAATGGGTTCACTCCTTTTTGACATACAGAATGAATGAATTATTTTTCATTTTGATATGCTTATTTGCTTACCCCCTCAATTGGAGAATGGATAAAGGATGAAACCCACGAGCCGATTGACCAATTGTGGATGTTGAACGAATGTGTTTGTTTGAATGATATGGATGTGATGCAAATTTATGTCATTTTGACCAACTTGATGCCCCAAGTTTTGGATTTTGTGTGTTCTTGCAAATTTGCCTTTGGTTTCGTTGATGTGCATAATATGTGGTAAAATCTTTAACCACATTTGGAGTTCTTTTCCACATTGACTTTAGCAATTCCTTCCAAATGATGGGTTCAAGGAACCAGTCGTTCGGGAATTTGATACTCAAGTGATTTTTTATTATTACAAAATTGTGTTTGTTTGTTTTTCGTTTTTAACCCAACATAAGGGGTTGAAGGATAACCTTGTGCAAATCTGTTTTGGACACATCTAAGCTCAAAGATTTAGGGATCTAGCTGATTTAATGTCATAGTGATTTGATGTTGAATGTTTGAATGAGTTTCCTTATGGTGAGATACCCATCCTACCAGATTGCATGGATTGCTAGTCGCTGCAACCGCTAGGTGTGTAAGGTAATCCACTAGATACAAGGTTCACTTGAGATGATGATGATGATGTGAGATGATGATTTGGTGAAATGGATGTTTTGTTCTTGTTTCAACCGTTATATTTTCATTGTTGATAATTGTGCTCTTCTATCCCTTGGAGTAGTTTAACCTTATGGCTTTCTTAGGGAATTGAGATGATAAGCAATCATTTTTTTTTTGCATGAGGTGAATCACTTTTCAAGGGCCTTATGGTAACCTATCCATCCTACTGAATTGCATGGATTGCTATTCGCTACAACCGCCAGGTATATAGGATAAGTTATTGTATACAAGGATCACTTGAGGCTAAGTGGAAGAAGGAAATGTACACCTCCATCCCTTGAAGCAGTCCAGCCGTATGGCCTTCTTAGGGAGTTGAGATGGGGGCACTTCTATTCTTTCAGAAGCTTGTTGAATTTGTTTTTGAACAAAGGAATTGAGGTACTTTTTGATTTTTTTTTTTATAAGTTATTTTGGCGAAAAACGCGGATTTGCGTTTTCCTTTATGAAACTGCGTTTTTGCACCTCAAAACGTGGGTTTGCTTTTTCACGCGCTGCAAAAAACGCGGGCGAGCATTTTTTACCGTTGCGGAAAACGCGGGCGCGTATTTTTTGCCAGCTAAAAGCGGCTATTTATAGGCTGCTGTCATTTTCAAAATCATTCTGCCAGTTGTTATTTGTTTATTGGCTAAAGTGATGAGTGAGATGGAGGTTGGCGAGGGGAGCGGTGGTGGTGGCTCGGCTGGAGCGGAAGTTGACGGTCGGTTTGCAGAGGTAGGCGATTTGGCCTTTTTTGTTTTGGGTTTGTTTTGCTTGTTTGAAAACTAAGCTGGGCTGGTAAATATTATTGTTTGCTCATTAAGCGGGGCTGGCAATGAACTTGTAAAAAAAAAAATCGTTTTTGCTTTATTACCTAGGTAGGTAATTTTTTTTTTTTTATGTTTTTGCTTTTATTACCTAGTGTAGGTAAAAAAATTTCGTTTTTGTTTTTATTGTGTAGTGTAGTAAAAAAAAAAAAATTGTTTTTGCTTTTATTGTGTAGTGTAGGAAAAAAAAAATCGTTTTTGCTTTTATTACCTAGGTTAGGTAATTTTTTTTTTTGTTTTTCTTTTTTGCTTTTATTACCTAGTGTAGGTAAAAAAATTCGTTTTTGTTTTTATTACCTAGTGTATGTAAAATTTATTTGTTTTTTTTTTTTTTGCTTTTACTACCTAGTGTAGGTAAAAAAAAAATTGTTTTGCTTTTATTACCTAGGGTAGGTAAAATTTTTTTGTTTTTTTGCTTTATTGTGTAGTGTAGGAAAAAAAAAGAAATTTTTTTCGTTTTTTGCTTTTATTACCTATTGTAGGTAAAAAAAAAATCGTTTTTGCTTTTATTACCTAGCGTAGGTAATTTTTTTTTTTCTTTTTTTTTTGCTTTTATTACCTAGTGTAGTTTACAAAATTTCGTTTTTGCTTTTATTACCTAGTGTTGGTAAATTTTTTTTTTTTTTGCTTTTACTACCTAGTGTAGTTAAAAAAAAAATTCGTTTTGCTTTTATTACCTAGGGTAGGTAAAAAAAATATGTTTTTTTGCTTTATTGTGTAGTGTAGAAAAAAAAAAAATCGTTTTTTGCTTTTATTACCTAGCGTAGGTAAAATATTTTCGTTTTTGCTTTATTTTTAGCATGTTGTGCTAAATTTCATTTTTTTTTATATGTTTTTTTTTTCAGTTTAAGCTTCTTGATGCTCGGCATAGGTGGTCGAGGACCATTCGAAAAGTGCGGAAAGCACTTTCTGATGATGATTGGGCTCTACTTCAGACCATTGGTTTGGATGGTTGCACGTGGTTAGGCATCGTCCGAGCTGATGAGAATCTTCTTTCGATGCTTGTTGAGCGTTGGGATCCAAACAGAGGCACATTTCAGCTCCCAACGGGGGAGCTGACCATCACTCTCGAGGATATCTACCATATCTTCTGCGTCCCTATCGAGGGTCCTACCATTCGTGTTGGCCTTAACAAGGAGGTACTTTTCCCTCTATTTGATGAGATGTGGGACATCGATTGGAGTAGGGGGTATTACGTATCTAGATCTCTTTGTAGCTGGTAGCTTGGGTGCATTGCCTGCCTTCATGATGTATATTTTGAGCAACATGTTGTTGCCCAATTCCATGGGATCGAGGATCCCATGGAATCAGGTGTCTATTGTTCTTGACTTGATAGCTGATCCTCTTCGGTTAGCTTGGGCTCCTGCTCTTATCTATGAGGTTTACAACGAGCTTTATGAGATGAAGAGGCACGGGCGCAAGGGCCTGGGTTGTAGTTTGTTGCTCCAGATTTGGTGTTGGGAGCATGTTATCATTGGTCACCCTGCTGGTTTACCGTGTGGCATGGATGCCACCTCTTCCCGGGCATACAGGTGGTTGCTCAGTGAGGAGGTCACTCGATCTACTACGAGTGCATCAGAGTTCAGAGATATCTTGAGTTCTCTGACTAGGGACCTGATGTGTTGGCGGTCTTGGAGGGGTTTGGATTTACGGATGCAACTGAGCTTCGTTGCATTAGGCAGAGACGATGGGTTGTTGGTGCCCATTTGAGGGATATGGAGTTTATCTAGTTCTCTCACGTACTGCGATAGTTTGTTCTCGTTCAGGACATTCTAGATGCATCTGTTACGTATAGGCGACGTGGCGATGAGTTGGGGTTGCCTATTGCTCCTAATTTATGGCGAGGCGATGATCCGGCTGACGACTCAGATTTGGAGGTGCTTGACTTGGATGATGTTGGTACGACTGCTGAGTATGATGCTTGGTTTTCCAGTCAACCTCTATGGACTCCTAGCATCATTGTAGATGACGATGGGAGCGGTGATGATGCTGATGCAGGTGGATGGGTTCCTTGGTCAATGAAGCACCGACGTGGTAGCTCTTCGAGAGTTGACACGGGGACGAACGTTCAGCCGCCTGAGGATGGTGGTGGTGATGATGAGGATTTACCTCCTTGACGATCCGAGGAGGAGTGGGGGATTCTCCAGGCTGAGCGATATAGCCTAGATTTGGAGCTGGGTCGAGTGAAGGTCAAGTTAGCACGATATCAGGGTGAGGTTACTCATCTTCAGGCTAAGGTGGAAGGGCTATGGGTTGGACCTAGCAGCGTTGTTGTGGCTGGTAAGGATGTAGAGATCACCAGACTCGATGGTGATATTACCCATTTACAGGGTGAGCTTTCTCGGTTGCAGTCAGGTTCTAGAGGTGGTGATTCGGCTTTGACTATTGATTCTCTACAAGCAGAGATTTCGTAGAGGGTCACTTGCCAGGGTGCTAATTTGAGGAGCCTGCATAAGCAGGCTGTCTATATCGAGATGTTGGAGAACATTCTTCATGAGCGTCAGATTCCTTTACCTGTTCCTCCTTCATCATCTGCTGCCACTGCTACCCAAGGGACTGAGACGAGTCATAGGACTCATCATACTTCTAGCTCTCACGGGGCTTCTACTACATAGGGTCTGTGGAGGGATCCTATTGGCACTAGCTAGATGTTGTATTTGCCTTATTTTTGTTTTTTGTATATTTTATCTTAGTATGAGCCTTAGTGCTCTAATGTATACTACCTTTGGGCATTTTGTACTTTGTAGACTTTCGTATTTATATATATATATATATATATACATGGCATTTTATTTTGGTATTCACATGCGTTATTTGTATATGTATTCTTCTTATTTTATATTTTTTGCAATGTTTATATTATGCAATCCTATATTTGTATGTTAATGCTATGATAATAAATGCAAGTGAAAATTTTAAATGCATTTTGATTTATAGTAATGTAACTGAATGAAGGTATGCATGGTGCTCATGTAATCTTATTTAGCTCAGAGGAGTTGACCTTTACTCATTCTTATTTGCAATTGGGGGTTCCCACTTGATTATTCTTTGTTGTGATGTATGTGGTATGTATAAATGGTATGTGGATGGTGGTATGGATAATGATTTTGCTTTGGTATGTAACTAAAAATATTCTCAAATACTCAAAGAAGCTAGTAATGTTAACCATTTTTCTTGAATGTTGTCTTCCTTTCTTTAGTACCATATTGTGTGCAAGTGAAGTTCATTTTCTAAATCTTGTGTGTTGATGACCCTAAGCAATCCAGAACCAGTGCATGTGATTGTGATGTTTATTGCCCCATATTGAGTAATTTTTGGATGGTACCTTTCTGGGTTTTCCTTTTTTTTTGCTAGCTTACCCGTATGTGTGTTCAAAGGTCTCCCTCTTAAGAGAGAGACATGTCATCCTGCATGAGTTTACTCCACTACCAGTCAAGCGTCTATAGCCCCGGTGGAGGCTCACTCCATAGTCCAATGGTTTTGATCTTTAAGACTTTGTGATGACTACATAACTTTTTGAGGGGAACATAGTACGATCTTTTCAACTTTAGAGATCTGTGGTGTCTATTGTTAATTTCTTTTTTGTGTAGAGTGTTGGGGAATCGGATTCTCAACCGAAGTATGATGAGAATTTAACCCTATCCTTACTACTCTACATTTATTTAAATTTGTTGTTTCATTGTGGTAGTGGTGATAACCACTATTTTTGTTTTTGGACTATGTTGTGTGATAGGGTAAACAAAGAATTTGACTTTTTTTTCGCTTTGAGATTTATCCAAATTGGCGTTATCTTTCTATTATTCATGATGTTTTAAGATTTGTAAAATTGTATTTGGTTCCATATTGCTTTTGGATCAATCTACCATACTCAAGATTTTCTTAATGTGATGAAGGTGCTTTGGTCCTAAAGAAAATTGGACACTTCATGAAGTTTGGTTTTTAACTAGACATGTTTGAGTGACTGAAAATTGTATGATAAATCATGTATGATGTGTATGATTTGTGAGTTGTAAATAATCTTAGTTGAATACCCCCAATTCTTGGAATTTGTTTTCTTGGTCTTATCATCAAGGGATGGGATGGATGCAACTATTTTTTTTTTTGTGTATGAACATATAATTGAAATTCAAATGCCATATGAAAATTGCAATTTGAAATATGTTTATTTACACTGTGAAATGCATGCAAAATTTTAAATTGAAATCTTTTGTTTATTTTATTTTTATTTTTTGTTTTAGCCATGTACATATATACATATATTGCAAGTCGTTTTATGCATAAAATACCTTTAGGTGCATAATGTTTAGTAGTTCTGGCTCCAAATTCCCTTCTAAATTGGAGAGTCTATACATTCCTTGTCCCAATTTTTGCTTTACTATATATGGGCCCAACCAAATTGCTGCAAATTTATCCCTTAAGTGCGGTAAAGCATTGGTATTTTGTTGATTTTCTTTGAGCACTAGGTCCCCCACTTGAAATTCACGAGGATGGAATTTTGCATTGTAAGCGCGCTTGACTCTATCTTGATATACTCATAAATTTTCTAGAGCATTAATAAGTTTCTCATCAATAATTTTCAATTGGTCAAGACGCTCCTGTCTAGTTGTATCATCGTTCATGAATTCTTGTATCTCGATTCGCAAGGATGGTATCTCGAGCTCCAATGGTAATATTGCTTCTGCATCGTAAACTAGTGAAAATGGTGTTGCTCCCGTTGGTGTTCTTATGCTTTTTCTGTAAGCCCATAGTGCTAAAGGGAGGCGAGTATGCCAATCTCGATGATTATATTTTACCACTTTCTTGAGAATGGATATGACTATTTTATTTGTTGCTTCAGCTTACCCGTTTGCTTGCGGGTAATAAGGTGTTGAGAAGCTATGTAGTATTTTGAATTTATTGCACAATGCTCTAACATCCTTATTTTTAAATGACTTTCCATTATCTGAAATTATTTTTTAGGGTATTCCAAAATGACAAATAATATGCTGAAGTATAAACTCCGCTATTCGAGGTCCAGTCGTAGTTGTCATTGGAATTGCTTCCACCCATTTTGTAAAGTATTTTGTAGCAATTATGATAAATTTATGTTGTCCTGATGAAGCAGGTGTTATTTTACCGATCAATTCAAGGCCCCATTGTGAAAAGGGCCACAAACTTTGAATGGGTTGCAAATTTTGTGATGGCACATGGGTCAAGTTTGCATGATGTTGACATTTTTGGCATATTTTGACATAATTGCAACAGTCATTTTCCATTGTCAGCCAGTAGTATCCCATGCATAATATTCTTTTTGCAATTGCCATTTCGCTAAAGTGACCACCGCAAGTACCATCGTGGGCTTTTTATATTGCTCTTTCTACTTCAATTGGATTTAAACATCATAGTAGTATTCCATCATAACTACGTTTATATAAAACATCTCCAAGTAAAGTGAAACGAATGGCTCTTTGTTTGAATGTTCTTTTTGCAGCTCGTGTCATGTCCATTGGTAGTGTGCCTGTTTTAATAAAATCTTTTATCTCATCAAGGTAAGAATTGTAAGGTTCGACATGTATCAAACAAACATTTTTCTCACCCACTGATTCTACTTTTTGAATTGATGGTTTAGACATTGTTGTTATGATTAGCGGTTGCATTTATCCATGTTCATTTTTAGGAATGAGAGATCCCAAGGAAGCCATTGCATCCACAAATCTATTTGTTGATTGTGGCAAGTTACTAATTTCATACCAGTCAAATTTTCCTAGAAATTGTATCACTACTTCGTGATATCTCTTTAAGACTGGCTCTTTACATTGGTATTCTCCTTTTATTTGGTAGACAACTAATTGAGAATCACCAAAAATGCTTATTCTTTTTATTCCCATTGCTATAGCTGATTTAAGACCTAGTATTAAGGCTTCATATTTTGTATTATTGTTAGTGCATGTGAAGTTGAGTTTGAATGATAAAGGAATGGGCATTCCTTCGAGTGTGTAAAACACAACTCCCGCACCTTGCCCTTTTTTGCACTTTGATCCATCAAAGAACATTGTCATATCTGCTTCATCCTCAGGTGAAACTATTTCTTCTTGCTCTATGATAGAAAATACTGAATCATCGAGAAGTTCAATCATTAATGGTGTATCATTGTGTAGTGGAGCTTCCACTAATTGATCAGCTATTACTTGCCCTTTTATGGATTTTTGACTTGTGAATTCGAGGTCAAATTTTGTTAAAAGCATTATCCATTTAGCAATGCGGGTGTTGTTGTAAGTGCGATTCATCATGTATCGCAAAGGGTTTTCTCTAGCTATAACATAGGTGGTATTTCTTAGCATGTAATGTCTAAGTTCCTTGGTGGCAAAAACCATGGCTAAGCCTTGTTTAGCATGGATCCAGACAAAGCCCCATGACCCAACGACTTTCCCCCTCGTTTCTATCAAGCTTGTTGGGACATCGTAAGTGAGGATGTAATTTTTGCTGTCATAGAATTCCAAGAAAGCAATCATATCCCAAAAGGTATCAACTCTACTTTTATTTCTCTAATTCCTAAGAAGCAAACCCTTGAATCTATGGCTGACTTCAGGCCAATCAGTATCCAGTGCAATGTTTCTTACAAGATCTTAACTAAAGCCATTGCAAATAGAATGAGAGATATTCTTCCCCGCATCATAGATCCATGCCAGGGAAGCTTTGTCTAGGGCAGGTCAATCTTGGATGGAGTTATCACAGTTCATGAAGCTCTGCACTCTGCTCATAAGACTAACAGGTCTATTTTTGCCCTCAAGCTTGATATGAACAAAGCATTTTATAGGCTAAATTGGAACTTTCTGATTGTTGTCCTCCTTAAGTTTGGTTTTCACCACCAATGGGTTAATTTGATCAAATAATGTATTTCTAAAGTATGGTTCTCGATTCTAGTTAATAGAAAAATTGCTGGTTACTTTCAAAGTCATAGAGGAATTCGGCAGGGGGACCCTACCAACCCCATGTTATTCATCATTGTGGCAGAAGCTTTAGGCAGAACCATCAAAAATGCTTGCAATTTAAGGCTAATATCGGGAATCAAGGCAAAATCTCTCACTAGGGTTGTTTCTCACCAACAATTCATCGATGATACCCTTATATTGACTAAGGCATCGGTGGTTGAGGCCAAAATAATTAAATACATCCTACAACTCTACGAGGATGTTGCTGGTCAGAAAGTTAATTTCAGTAAAAGCAAGTTATATTTCTTGAACAACCCCATTCAGAGGCAAGGAAGGATTGCAAAAATTTTAGGGTGTGATATAGCAAACCTCCCCACTTCGTATCTTGGTCTCCCTCTTTTCATTAGTTCTCCGAGAGAGTCAATGTGGGACAGGGTTATTGAAAGAATTCAAAAAAAACTTGTTGGATGGAAAGGTCATCTTCTATCTCAAGCAGGAAATCTGAACCTCACTAAGGCCTCTCTTTAGAGCATTCTAGTCTATTTCCTCTCCATTTTCAAAGCCCTTGTGAAGGTTTTCCAAAAAAATGAGAAACTCCAAAAAGAATTTTTATGGACTAGATCATAGGAGAAAAAAAGGATACACCTTGTAGGATGGACCAAAGTGTGCAGACCCAGGGAAAATGGGGGCTTAGGTCTGAGGAGAATTGCTCATATAAATTTAGCTTTACTAGCTAAGCAGGTGTGGCGTCTCATTTTTGGTGAAGAAAATGAATGGAAAGCTATCATCAAATGAAAGTATCTTCAAAATATGGAATTTCTAAGTGACTCAATTCCAATCAGAGGTTCTGATTTTTGGAAAGCAATTCTTAATTGTAAGAAAATCATCAAAAAATGTTTAAGATGGGTTTTAGGCAATGGTGAGAGGATAAATTATTGGAATGATAGGTGGGCTAAGGACAAACCACTAACGCAATATCCTAACTTAGCCCGAATCAGATATATCACAGAAGAACTCATTGGCAAAAAAGTCTACGATTATATGGTTGAGGACAGAGGTAGAATGAAGTGGAAACAAATAAGAATTCAGGGATTTCAAGCGGAATCAAATGATCTTTGTAACATTCTCGGACAACATTTTATCCCCATGAGACCCAAGGAAGATCAAGTGACCTGGGCTCCTACGGAAAACGGGCAGTTCACTGTTAAATCATCTTACAAGCTTTTGCTTGATGACGAGGATTTTGTCCTCCAAAAGGACTTAGTTTGGATAAAAAAATTAATTCCAAAAATTGCAATTTTTTTATGGCTGGTTATCCAAGGAAGAATTCTAACCATTGATAATATGATGTGTAAAGGTATTTGTATCACTAATCATTGTTATCTATGCAAGGCTAATTGGGAGACCATTTATCACATTTTCCTTGAGTGTCCTTTTTCCTTGATTGTCCTAAGTGGGGTTTTTTAGGCCTTCAATATTTCATGGGTTAAACCAACCACCGTACTTGATTTATTCGTCCAGTGGCCTTGCCCCTTTTCAAGCCAAATACTTAGATACATGTGGAAAATTTGTCTCAATCACTATCTTTTGCAGGTGTGGTTAGAAAGGAACCATAGAGTCTTTAATGAGTCTATCCATGATCATCAAAATATCATTGCCAGGATCCTATCCTTTGCCAACGATAATGTGAACCTTATCCCTTTTGATAGCTATAAACCTCATCTATAGGAGACCATGATTGCTCAATATTTAAGATTAACCTTGTTAGATGAGTCTGTGCCTAGGGTAGTCAACCCCAGAGCCAATGTTAAGTGGTCTCCACCTCCTACGGGTTGGTTTAAGCTTAATTTTGATGGAGCAACTAAGGACAATCCTGGCAGAGCAGGCGCTGGTGGCATTGTGTGAGATCATAATGGGAATATGATGCTTGTATTTTTTGAATATTTGGGAACAAGGACGAACAATGAAGCTGAAGCTAGAGCTATGTGGAGAGGCCTTCAAATGACTCAAGACTTAAAAGGCAATTTGATCGTAAAAGGAGACTCTATGCATGTTATAAATCTCCTCAATAATTGGAAAATACCTCCTTGGAGGATTAAAATAATTGTTGAAGAGGCTAGGATCCTTTTCCAAGGAAGACAGGACAGAAAATCCCAACATGTCTTTTGGGAAGCTAACAAAATTGCTGATAAGTTGGCCAATTTGGGTGTCGATGGTGACAAACTTTTCAAATGGGAACACGGTGTCCCGAGTGAAGTAGAGTAGCTTATTCAACAAGAATTCCAAGAATTATAGTCAAATTTACCAACAGGTAAGGCACTGTAAGTTCGAAGGCTAGGAGTATTCCCGTCTCTTTTTTGAATTGGACTCAATAAAAATTATATGAGTTGTCAGTCTTCGTGGATGCTTCTTGGAAATACCACAACGACTAATGGGGACATTCACATGTCAGATAACATGGCTCCTAGTCGTCTTAGTAATTTGAGGTTGGTTGATAATCACAGGGAAGGAAAGAAATGACAATATAAGACTTCGAACCAAAGCCACGTGGACCACCAGATAGCCATTGCCATAAATCTAACCAGCAGGTTCACTTCTCTAAGGCTGATTGGCCAAGATAGTATGTGGTACCAAAGCATGTCATATACGGAAGAAAGCAATTACCAAAGAATTATTAAGAGTAACTTTCAATACAGAGATTGTGGGAGTTTTTTCAGTACTCTTCTATGTGTGTCTACAGCTTTTTGTTTCTCCATTGTCTCAAGGAAGGGATTCATGTCTGTTTCTTTTTTGTAATTATGATGCATGTGTGTTTTCTTGGGGTATACCCAAAATGTTGTATGGGAAGTTTCTTTTTGATAACAGGCTATGTGCCTTACCGGATGTAATGGCTTTGGCGGCATGTATATTTTACATATATAGGATCCTTAGTAAGGATATGTTCATCAACAACCTTGGGCTAATTTTTGTAAAAGGTTTTGGTTCAACCTATAAAACTCGGTATTAATGCTATAGTATCTTATCTACCAAAAAAAAAAAACCATGGCTAAGCATAACTTTTCGACATAAGCATACCTTATTTCATAACTTAACAGTGTTCGACTGATGTAATAAACCGCTTGCTCTTTATTTTTCTTGTTATTTTGTGCAAGCATTGTTCCTAAGGCAAAATTTGTTGCATAAATGTATAGGTGAAATGGGACTCCTATTTTTGGTGGCGTAAGAACCGACGGTGAGGCTAGATATTTATTTATATCATCAAATGCCTCTTGACATTCAGTTGTCCAAGAAAATATCACTCCTTTTTGTAACAGGCGATTAAAGGGCTTGCATTTATCTGAGAGTTGTGCAATGAATCGACAAATATATTGGAATTTTCCTTGTAAACTTCGCAACTCTTTCAAGTTTTTGGGAGGTGACATTTCTAAAATTGCTTTTACCTTGCCTAGGTCTACTTCAATGCCTCTCTTGGAGACAATGAATCCTAGAAGTTTTCCTGATGTTACACCAAATACACACTTTTTAGGATTTAACCTTACCTTATGTTCTATTAATCGATCGAATGCCTTTTCTAGCACATCTATGTGTTCAAGATGCATTTTTTATTTAGCAATGAGATCATCTACATAATCTTCAATTATCTTATGCATACAATCATGAAATATGTATGTCATGGCACGCTGATATGTAGCTTTTGCATTCTTTAATCCAAAAGGCATCACTCTGTAGCAGAATGTCCCCCAAGGCGTTGTAAACGCTGTTTTATGTTGATATTCTGGATTAATCCGAATTTGGTTGTATCCGAAGAAATCGTCCATTAAAGAGAGCATTTCATGACCAGCATAGGAGTCTACTAATTGATCTATGTTTGGCAAAGGAAAATCATCCTTGGGACACGCTTTGTTTAAATCTCAAAAATCAGTGCATACTCGTATCCCCCCATTCGGTTTGCGAATGGGTACCATGTTCGAAAGCCACTCAGGATAATCGATTGGTACTATGAAGTATACATCCAATAACTTTTGCAGCTCTTCTTTTACAATTAATGTGATTGTCGGATGAACTTTCCTAAGCTTCTACTTGAATGGCTTGGCATCACGTGCTAGCGTAAGGTTGTGGACTACCAAGTCCGGATCTAAGCCAGGCATGTCTTTGTAGGACCATGCGAACACTTCCTTCTTTTTAATAAGCATGTTTATGATGTTGTCTTTTTCTTCTGTGGATAATTCTTTTGCTATTTTGACAATCTGGGGATTATCCACGTCTTCACTAAGGTTCACATCTATAGACTCTTCTATTAGCATGTGAGAACCTTCTTCTAGCTGATGTGGAGTTGGGATGAGGTGGATATCATCTGCCACATTTTCAAATGTGTCCGGGGTGTCCCCTTCTATCTCAGTTTGAAAAATTGAATTGTTTGATGATGAAGGTTGTTGCAAAATATAAGCGTTTGAAGCGCGCAACAACTCTTCGAACAGGATGAAGTCAGCAGTGGATGGTGGGGATGAAATCCTATCCATAGCTATGAGACTGGTGTCGATATAGATCGGTTTTGTCTCATTATATGGATTGCGGAGTGGGGTGAGCAAATCAACAAAAATCATGTTGACTTGATGGAAATGAGGTGGTCGCGATTCAAGAATTGATGACTCGTATTCTCTAGGTTGCAACTGACCTAATGTGTGTGATTGATTTTGTTGTATGCTTTGCCAATGTGATGGAGGAGGTTCTGGTTCAGGACCCTCACGCTCTTTGTTCAGCCAAAAAAGTGTGCGGTCTATTGGAAACTTCTGCTGATACCAGTTACCTTTTTGCATGGTTTCTCCATATATTATCTCTTCCTGAGGTTCTTCTTCTTCTTGATTAAACCATTCAGGATGTTCTTCATCTTGGAGCATTCTCCTGGCTTGTATCTCAAGAGCATGGTTGATAAAAATCATTTCAGTTTCATCATCATCACTGTCACTTATCCAGAATCCATTAGCGTTTGTATGAGGTCCTAGCATTAGTGGCTCAAGGTCTTGCCTAAGGTATGCTATCGCAGTAGGATCTTCATAATCTGCCTCTCGTTGTAAAGCTTGCTCTCGAGGGTAAAAATTGTATATGTGGTATCTACTTTCTAGTTGTTCACCCTCATCATTATGTTCATCCTCATCATTAGGTTCTTCCTCATCATCTCTCTTTTCCTCCTCTTGTTCGCATTCTATGTCCAGTTCTTGGAAAGCTTGATTAAGCGAAGAGCTTGCGATGGAAGGTTTATAGCCTAGACCGGAGCGGTCACTTGGCTCTCTATATTCTGGTTCAATGATGTGGTGAGGACCTTGTTCATGTCTTCCAAGTCCATATCCTTGCCAACTAACCCTTCAAAAATATCTGACTGGGAAACTTGGGTTCGATAGATAATCAATGTTTTCATTAAACTCTTGTAAAGAGTTGTCATTTTGAGGGGATGGGTCCGATGAAGAATCCATCCCTCCATATATGAAATTGATTGCATTTGTTTGAGAACCCATTCTATATATATCACCAATAGCTAAAGGTGGGTCGCGAGGGCGACCATAATCTTTGACTGACTCGATAGGTGGTGTAACTGTGACACTCTCAATGATGTACTCGCCAATACTTGGATTGGCGAGGTGTACTGCAACTCTAGATGGTTGTGTGGCTAATGGCTCGATGGATGAAGAGGGTTCTTGAGCCTTAGCTCTTGGCTCTGCTGGCGGCGTTGGATTATCTCTAACAGGCGGCCCTATTTGTGAGACTACGGGTTCTAATGACTACGAAGTAGTGGCTGATGATGTGGGTTGTGCTTTGAATGTGAAAGGTGGCTTTGAATCTGGAAGTGTGCTAGATGGGACTGACCATTGGTTAGCAGGATGAGTGGGTGTAATTTGAAAATGGAATGCAGTGTTTGAAGGATGCGCTGAGCTGACGCTTTTGGATGCGAAAGTCGGATCAACTATAGGCAACTCTTCTGGAATGGGTGCTTTTGATGATGTGGTGTTTGATGGAATTGTTCTAATGACTAGTGGTTGGATGGTTAGATGTGTTGATGGGAGTAAAGGCTCATAAGGATTTGAAATAAAGTTGCAGTATTTGAAAGGTTCAGTGTCTGCTGGTATGCAATGTACTTTGCCTTCATGCACATATTTTAAGCATTGATGCAATGTTGAAGGCACACATTTCATTTCCCTAATCCAAGGGCATCCAAGAAGTATGTTATATTGCATTTCCCCTTCCAAGATGTGAAAGAGAACATGTATTGTTTTCACCCCCACTATGACGGGAAGAACAACATTCCCTACAGTTGAGCATAAAGCGTCATTAAAGGCCCTAAGAGTGAATGTGGATGTTGTGATGTGAGATGATGGGACGTTGAGCTTCATCATGGCAGGTGTGGTAATGAGGTTGATTGAAGAACCTGTATCAATAAGCACTCTCTTGAAGGGTTTCCTGTCAATGTGAGCTACTATGTGCAATGGTGGGTCAGGTGAATCTGCTGATATTTGTTTTTCCTCGAAGTCATAGAATACTATCGAGGGTTCCATACACTTTTGCACACTACCCACAAAGGAATTGAACGCATTTGGGTCTTCTGATTGTACCTGAATAGACTTTAAAATTTCCATCAATGCTTCCCTGTGAGGTGTTGATTGTTGTATTAGTTCATAAATTGACAATTTTGTTGAAGCCATCTTCAAACTCTGTGTCAACCGGCTGTTCAATGTAACAACAGGGCGGTTGTGGAATGGTAGTGGTGGCCCACTCGATCCAAGTTGTATGGGCACATTAGTTGGTGATGCTACCGGAGCTTGGGTTGTGCGATTAGCTTACCTTTGTCCATGGGTAACTATACTGATAGCCCCTACAAAACCTTGTGGCAGTTGAGACACATAATTAACTTGATTGGGAGGAACTGTAGAAGTTGATGCTCCCGTCGGTTGTTGATTCACCTCTCGATGTGGCAAAGGTGTCCGATATATGCCTAGGTTTTGGTTATTTTGGGCTAGTGGGTTGTCAATTTTGATTGTACCCGCTTCCAATAAATCTTGCACAATTCCTTTAAATCCATGACAACCTTCAATATCATGTCCTCTTTGTCTATGATAGATGCAAAAGAGGTGTTCTTTGTAACCTTTTGTCTTTGGTTTGTTAGGATCATCGGGTTTCATTTTTGGTAAATTAAAAAGTTTTGCCGCATACAACTTCTGAAATACTAATGAATATGGCTCTTGTACTGGCATGTAATTTCTTTTTGGTTTAAAATGACGTTGTTGCCTTTCCACAGGTTGTGTCTAATTTTGTGCCTGTTGTGGGGGTGGAACTGCTTGATAATTCGGTTGATGTGGTTGTTGTTGTTGTTGGGGTTGTTGGATTTGTGTTTGAACCGGTTGATTTGACTGTGGTTGGCTCAAAACTATCTGATTAACCTGTGCGGTCTTGGACTGACCGTGGTTATTCCCCTTTTGATTCTTATTATGCCACTCTTTCTTCTTAGGCTTAATCTCGCCTTCTTGAATTTTGATTTCTTCAATCAGTTTTGCTTGGGCGAGTGCCTCATCGAATGTTCTATATTGTTGTAGTTGTAGTAATGAAGAGATGGGTCTACCAAAACTCTTCGTGAACATTCGTATTATCTCTGGCATGGGGAGTGAAAATGGTAACTTGATCATGACTGATCTCCATCTGTTGCCAAAGTCATAGACTGATTCATCGTCATATTGTTTTAGATAAATTAAATCAGTCAATGTTGTTTGTTTTCTAACATTTAGGGTGAATCTTTCCAGAAACTGGTCCGCTAGTTGTTCAAAGGTGAAAATACTTTGATGCGGGAGATGATTGTACCAGTCTTGGGCTTCCCCCCTAATGTTTGAGGAAATGTATGTAATAGCAATGCATCGCTGCTTTTGATTCTGAAGCATGCATTCACAAATCTCGTTACGTGCTCTCTAGGATCCTCTTCTCCTTTAAATTCAAGCTTCGGTATTTGGAAATCATGTGGATATGGTGGTTCTAGTACCGAAGCGTGAATAGGGTGATTGAGTAGTTGCCTTAAAGTTGGTTTTTGGTATTGCAAGCCTGGGGTTTGCATGGCAAGACTATCAATCTGACTCTGTAAAAACTGGTATCTAGGATCATCTACAGGATTGACACTCGAATGTACTTGATGTTTGCTTGGTAATGGGGTGGATTGTATGTAGGTTGGGGATGATAAGATGTGTTTGGCGGAAATGTGTTATGGTATGGATGTTGAGGGATGTTATGATATGGATGGGGTGATGAAGGTATGGTATTATGCTGACCTACTGCATTAGCATATGGGTGCGGTGGTTGATTGTGAACAACAGTGGTAGAGGGAGGACGCATTACCCAAGATGGATCTTGGATAAAGGCATTAGGTTGATGAGATGTAGGTGGAATATTTTGCTCAATCCCTTGCAAATGTCGATTAGGGTCAGGGTTTATGCTACGGTTAGCATTATCTAAAATCATTTGCTACAACTGTAAGAAAGCTTGTTGCATATCAGTTGCATTTGACATAGGGACTGCTACCTGTGATGTGGTGGACTGAGTTGGTTGTGGAACAACCATGGTAGTGGAGGTGGATGGGGGGTAAGTAGCAAAGGGTATCGCCACTGACTATGGAATGGTATGAGATGTATGTCCTAGAAGTGTGGATGGAGGAATGAATGTTGGGGCTTGCGAAACAATAGGGATTGTTTCATACAAGGGATTAGTGGTAATGGTCATTTGTTGTGATAATGTGGGGGGAATTTGGTCGGATGACAATGGTTGATTGGCTAATGCTACAGCGGCCAACTCAAAGAGAGGATTGGTGAAAATCCGTTGTGACTGTTGTGGATAGGCGAATATGGATTCTTGTTGTGATGAGGGTACAACACGTGATGGGATGGAGAGTGGTGGTAATGATGGGAAGACCATTCCAGCTGCATTCAAGTACATTCTAACAGTGTCCATATCTATCATGGTGGCCTGACTGTCTATTGTTGCAAGAGGTTCACTCCTAGGTGTCTCAGGTATAGCTGTGTGAGTAGCTCTATGCATAATGTCTATGTCCGTGTTGGGGGCATTACTAGAAGGCCCTATATCAAGACTCGAGGACATAGAAAGGGGCACCTCTACTTGTCCCACCACCGAAGTGTGAGGGACATTGCCAGACTGAGAGGCCATAGGGGATGACCACTGACTTCGGCTTGACACTAATCTCTTAGCTTGATTACGAGTCACTACCATACGCTAATATGCTATCTATGTGAATGAAAAAGAAAGTACAATGCAATACAACACGCCAAGCAAATAAACATACAAAGTGTTTGACCCTAGTTTGCACTAAGTTTTTGAATTTTTTTTTTTCGGTGTGTTTTTGTGTGTTTTTTTTTTGAAGTTTTTGAAGAGATTTTTTTTTTTTGGAATAGAATAATAGAACTCAATGAAGATGGTGATTAAGAACACTAGCACCAAGCGTGATTTCTCAAAAGAGGCTAGGGTACACCGCTTAAATCCCAGTGGGGGGTTCGCCTAGCTCTTCCACTATGATTCAACAATCGTTCCAATAGTGGGAGACAACTTGAATACCAATGACTTATACCAGCTTAAAGAGCGCTTTTATCCTATCTACGGATGATCTAGGGGGAAAGCCGATGGAAGGAGATGAATTCCAACGTCACCGGTCTGAATTGGGGGTTGGTGATGAAATCCAACCGGACCAATGTTTTAATTATACGTGTGTGTGTGAATGTTTTGTTTTCTATCGTGCGATGCAAATCTAACATGCAATTCTATTTTTATGCCTAATGCAGAAAGTAGGAAAGACATAGAATAGCAGACAAAATCATATCAGGGGTAAAATTGCAAATCCAGGTAAGACTCGGCCCAATTCTGTTTAACAGGGCTAACCGTGGGTGGGCGGTTAGTTCTAGTAAACCGTGGGTACGCGGTTTGCCA
Organism: Wollemia nobilis; assembly: GCA_028583015.1. Classification (NCBI taxonomy): domain Eukaryota; kingdom Viridiplantae; phylum Streptophyta; class Pinopsida; order Araucariales; family Araucariaceae; genus Wollemia; species Wollemia nobilis. The sequence goes on along the minus strand of JAQPPZ010004624.1, from coordinate 12,181,084 downwards.
ACCACGCATGCACATTTGGGAGATCCCAACCACGGGTGCGCGGGTCCTTTCTATCAACAGAACAAAAGCCGAATACAAGCCCAAACCCTGAAACAGAAATACCTGGGTTATTTCTAACCTGGTACATGCAATATGATTATTCCCTACTATGCATATGCAGATTTTCGTTTATTTTGCTTTGTTATTGTGTTTATGAATGCAAGATTTAAGTAGATTTTTCTATCCTAAGACCTAAATGCAAGCATTGGCATACAAAACTGAAACCCTTAATCTACTTAAATGCAGCCTAAATCCAGAACTAAAGGAGCAATTAAAAATATGACATAGGGTACATACATGTGTTCCTTTCGCTGCTCCTTCCTACTTTCAACCGTCGATCCGCGTTTCAATAGTGCAACAACCGTGAATGCACGTTTCCTCAAATTAGAAACCGCGGATGCACGGTTTCACAAATTAGAAATCGTAGATGCACGGTTTCACAGTGACAGTTTAATCACAATCCAGATTCGCCAACCCGAGATTGAATTCTCGCGCATTTCAAATTATTAGCACCTGTACATGCAAACAGAGATTAGTAAGATTAAAATAAAGCAAGGCAAAACAAAATGAAACCCTTGGGAGGTCCCACCGTGATCGCCATTTTCTGTAACTAGAATACTTGAGCACTTGCAATATAAAATCACACAAACACAAAGAGATTGCCCAAAATAATGAAATCCTTTATATATTGACTCTCGCGATACAGATTTACAATGTTTCGGATTGCCCCAAGTAGCTTGGGTACAATGTTACAATCTTGGCCTCAATGTGATACAAATTTCTCTCTGGGAGTTTTCCAGATCTTTCGCAATGTACAATGCTCTCCTCGTATCCAGTTGCAGCTTCAAAAGGTGAGTGGGCTTTGGTATCCAGCACGGGACCACTCCAGCTTCAACAGCCTATCCAAGATACCTGTTACCTGCACACATGCAAACCAACAAAGGGGATTAGTAGCACCCGTATATTCAAACAATAAATCCAATGCTACACATAAACCTATTATCGATATGGATGAAAAACAGACAATGCAAAACAAATAACAAATAAAACCTTGCTTACTACTCGAATCGCTAATCTCTGTCGATGAAACTCGTTTCTATTCTCGGGACTGTGGAACCATGAAAGCGCGGTTGCGGGCTGGAAACCACGGACCTACGGTTGTGAAACCGTGGATGCGCGTTCTCGACTATGGAACCGCGGACGGGCGGTTTCGGCTGAACGAAAGATTGCCTCGAAATCCGAGCCAATGGTCAGAGTCCGGCTTGCACCCTCAACTTCTCATCGGGTCCAGATCTAATTTGGTAGCCTGTCGGTATGCAGATTCAGCTCTCTCTGTTTGGTGGATTGATGGTGTCTTTATAGGTTGACTGGGGCTTTGGAGGGGAATGTGAGGTGGCAAGCCTGATTTGCCAAGTGGCAAATCTGGACTGCCAGGTGGAAGGGGTAGTTATAGTGAGTCACTCGAGTGTGGCTCACTTAACTAGGGTGATGTGGCTCCAAGTGGAGTGGGATGTGGGATGTTGTTTTATGTGAAGGGACAAGGGGACAACAACAAAGGAGTTGTGGCATGGGTGTTGGGAATCTGTCTCATGTGCAAGGACAAAGGGGACAGGAGTGGGTAAGATGTGGCATGGATGTTGGATGAAGTGTCCAGGACACATGTCCAATGGGTAGACAGGGTATCCTAGGGTGATTTTCCTAATTAAATAAATTAGGAAAGTATAATGATGTGCAGGATTTTATATCCCTAAGTTAGAACTTAGGCATATATCTTTATTATGCAGGATTTGATGGTGAGGTGGTGAATGTGAACTGAAGGGTGCTAGATTTTGGTGTCTTACAATTATGATCACAATATTTAAATTATGGTGCTCATCAAAGAAATTTTTTTTACATTGAATTTGTTAATGTTTAAAATTAATGTATATCATAGTATTTTTTTTTGGATCACTGTCATACCAAAATATTATATTCAGTGTCCAATGAATTAAACCATGTCCAACTTTTCCTTTTATCAAAGGTATTCTTCATTTCATTTTCTATTAACTATATTCTTTATCTTTCTCGAAGAGTTATATTTATGCAATCAACTTTTAAACATCATTTTCATTAGGAGATAGAATCTCACTCAACTAGTTGCCTTTTTTAATTTCACCCAATAAATATTAATATTGAAATTGACTAATTTACTACTAATTTCCTTCTTTATAAACATGCTCACATTTTCAAGAAATTGCTTCGAATAATAGTTAATGAACATCAACACTAATATTATCATAATTTTTATTATATATCCATCAAATGTAATCATTAAAAATTTATGTTTCTATAAAGTTATATTATTTAAAATTTTATTATATTAGTCCTCGGGGAACGGTGCAATGGTTCGAGCTTTGGCTCTTCTTTCTTCAAGAGGTCCAAGGTTCAAACTACGACGTAGGCGAATGTATGAGGGGGTGGGTGTGTGTATGGTTGTGTATTTTGATCCGTATTGATAAGCTCAACTCTCAGCCTTATCAACCTAGTACGTCATCATAAGGTTTCTCACATTAACCTCAATAAATATATATATATATATATAAATATATATATATATATATATATATATATATATATATATATAATTAAAATAGTTACACTTGATTATCCAACATTATGAAAAGTCTTTTTAATAATTTATGTTTAAAAATTATGATCACAATATTTAAATTATGGTGCTCATCAAAATAATTTTACATTGAATTTGTTAATGTTCAAAATTAATGTATATCATATTATTTTTTTTGGATCACTCTTGTCATAATACCAAAATATTATATTCAGTATCAAATTAATTGAACCATGTCCAACTTTCCCTTTTATCAAAGGTATTCTTCATTTCCTTTTCTATTAACTATATTCTTTATCTTGCTCGAAGAGTTATATTTATGCAATCAACTTTTGAACATCATTTTTATTAGGAAATAAAATCTCACTCAAGTAGTTGCCTTTTTGAATTTGACCCAATAAATTTCAATATTGAAATTGACTAATTTACTACCTAATTTCCTTCTTTATAGACATGCTCACATTTTCAAGAAATTGCTTCCAATAATAGTTATTGAACATCAACAGTAATATTATCATACATTTTTTATTATATATTTATCAAATGTAATCATTAAAAATTTATGTTTTTATAAAGTTATATTATTTTAAATTTTATTATATTAGTCCAGTGCAATGGTTCGGGCTTTGGCTCTTCTTTCTTCAAGAGGTCCAAGGTTTAAACTATGATGTAGGCGAATGTGTGAGGGGGTGGGTGTGTGTATGGTTGTGTATTTTGATCCGTATTGATAAGCTCAGCTCTCAACCTTATCAGGGGTTGGGTTGGGGATGCCCAACCTAGTGCGTCAGTCGTAAGGTTTCTCACATTAACCCCTCTCTCTCTCTCTCTCTCTCTCTATATATATATATATATATATATATATATATATATAATATTAAAATAGTTACGCTTGATTATCCAACAATATAAAGCAAGTCTCTTTAATAATGAATGTTTAAAAATTATAATCACAATATTTAAATTATGGTGCTCATCAAAAGAAATAATTTGAATTTGTTAATGTTCAAAATTAATGTATATCATAGTATTTTTTTTGGATCACTCTAGTCATAATACCAAAATATTATATTCACTGTTCAATTAATTGAACCATGTCCAAATTTCCCTTTTATTAAAGGTATTCTTCATTTTCTTTTCTATTAACTATATTCTTTATCTTTCTCGAAGAGTTATATTTATGCAATCAACTTTTGAACATCATTTTCATTAGGAGATAAAATCTCGCTGGACTAGTTGCTTTTTGAATTTTACCCGAGAAATATCAATATTGAAATTGACTAATTTACTACCTAATTTCCTTCTTTGTAGACATGCTCACATTTTCAAGAAATTGCTTCCAATAATAGTTAATGAACATCAACAATAATATTATCATAATTTTTTATTATATATCCATCAAATGTAATCATTAAAATTTTATGTTTTTATAAAGTTATATTTTTTTAAATTTTATTATATTAGTCCTTTGGGGACGGTGTAATGGTTTGGGCTTTGGCTATTTTTTTTCTTCAAGAGGTCCAAGGTTCAAACTACAACGTAGGCGAATGTGTGAGGGAGTGGGTGTGTGTATGGTTGTGCATTTTGATATGTATTGATAAGCTCAACTCTCACAGCCTTATCAGAGGTTGGGTTGGGGATACCTAATCCAGTGCGTCATGTAAGGTTTCTCACATTAACCTCAATATATATATAATACTAAAATAGTTACGCTCGATTATCCAACATTATGAAACAAGTCTCTTTAATAACGAATGTTAAAAAATTATGGTGCTCATCAAAGGAAATAATTTTACATTGAATTTGTTAATGTTCAAAATTAATGTATCTTCTTCTACTAGAGACTAATTTCAAATTCTAACAAAATATTCTCTTAATTTTTATTTTATTTTTAAATTCAATGTAGAATTTAAATATTTAACATAGAATTACGAAGTTACCATGCTAGCCATGTTGTAAGGTGGAGTTACATTAGCACAATCAAAGGAGTGTAAAAACCATTCCATTAATCGCAACACATGCACACTTTTTTTTTAAGATTTGATTAGTGTGAGAAACCCATATGACCGATGCTTAGGTTTAGGCATATCCATCCCACCATGACCTCTCATAAGAGGGAGAGTTGAGCTTATAGATAAGAAATCTAACACATAGCCACACACACCATGGTTTGAACCTTGGACCTCTCGAAGAGTCAAGGCATGAACCGTTGTGTTGTCCCCTATATGACACTCATGCATACATTTTATATAAGGTACTTTTGAGCACTTATAATATAATTTAAATACTTTTGAGCACTTATAGAATGATTTAAGTGGACTTAACCTTAAAGGTTTTAGAGCTCAAAAAACGTTTAACGTTTGAATCTAAAAAGAATAATGTTAATAACAAAAATGTTTTTCCAACTCTTCAAGTCTCCTAGTTGGTTAAGCCATCAGCTATGCCAGAGTCCATCCCCTCAAGTGGATGCCCTGTCTCTCCACCTATTATGCCTAGTGAAGTTCCCTCACGAAACCCTCATCGCTCTTGTAGTCCATTTAGGGAGGCCTCAAACATCCCTTTGGAGAAGCAACGATAGACAATTATTTTTCATGAAAACCATAATAGGTTTCTCACAAACACCTTTGAATCTTTGGCAAATTTCAAGGACTTTAAGATATTCAAAGAAAATATGCTCCTCGATCATGTCTCATGAAGTGCATGTCTTGGAATGTCAAGGGTTTGAAAAATCTTGTGTGCAAATACATAGTGCATAAGGTTTTGGATGATTTCAAGATCAAATTTGGCAGTATTGATATTCTTTACCTTCAAGAAGTCAAAGTCACTAACTTTATTTTGTCTAGTATTTGCTCCTTTCTTTGGTCTCGAGGCCACACCTTTCATACTATGAATGACATATATAAAGGAGGGGTAGTCATCTGCCTTTCAAAATATTATCATTCTAGACTAATCTCTTGGGGTTGTGACTCTTCTAATCATGTCGTCTGAGTTGTGATGGAGATTGATGACCATCTTCTCGGTGTGCTCAAAATTTATGCACCTAACAATACCAAGGATCGTTGTGCACTTTGGTAGTGGGTGGCACTCTCTCTCTCCCCTACTATTTGGTTACTCTGCAAAGACTTCAATATGATAAAATTCCCACATGACAAGGCAAGTCTTCTTCCCATGAGGTGGGCTGCAAGGGAAAGAGAAACATGTTTTTTTATGAAAAAAAGTCGGGGTTCTCTGACTCCAATAGTTGTTTTTTACCCTTTTCATTCCCTGCTAGTGTCAGGTTCATGTGGTCTAACAACCAAAAAGGTGAGAGTCGTGTTCTGAAAATATTGGATAGAGTCATGCTCTTAGATTCTGATATTTTCTCCTTTGAGCGACCCTCATCTTCTTCTTCCTTTGTCTTTGTCCACCCTGAGCTCTGCTTGTCTAACCATTCTCCCATTTCTGGTATGAAACTAAATAGTGCGGAAGGAGGAATCATTTTTATATTGAATCGCTTTTTGATTGTAAGGTAGAAAAACCCACAATAGACTTAATTAATATATTTGTTTGATGATGCCTTATTATCATATTTGGATTGCATTTAAATACCTAGTCTAATAGTTGTAAGAGTGAAGGGTTGTGACCCTAAAATATAATTAATAAATAATATAAGTATTAGGGTATGTTAGGAGGGTCCTAACATGCCACCCCCCTTAAAGGAGCTTTGTCCTCAAAGCTAGAAATTTGGAAATTGCTGCTGGATATCTTGAAAATTTTCCCACGTTGCGTCTTCTAAAGGTAGACCTTTCCAATGGATTAAAATTTTTGTGATATCGTGAGTACAAAGGTGACGAGAGCGGCGATCCAAGATAGCTTCTGGCTCAACTAGAAGTACTCCATCATCGGAGAGTTCAGGGAGAGTGGTTTGTGTCATGATATGGGCTCCAACTGCGAGCTTAAGGCAAGATACATGAAATATGGGTGAAGTTTGGAAGAGGGAGGAAGCTCTAGTTTGTAAGCAACGGTCCCAATACGTTGGAGAACTTTATACGGCCCGTAAAATTTGGGTGCTAACTTCTGAGAACCTTTTTGTTTAAGAGAGGATTTACGGTAAGGTTGGAGACGTAAGAAAACCATATCACCCTTGTGGAAACTACGTTCGCTTCTATGTTGATCGGCTTGCTGCTTCATGTGATGTTGGGCGGTGTGTAGGTTCTCTTTTAGGATCTATAGTATTTCATCTCTATTAGCAAGTTATGTTTCCACCGCATGGACTTTTGTAGTCCCTGGAATATAGGTAGTATGTCATCTCTATTTGCTCCTTTCTTTGGTTCCGTTTCCACCGCATGGACAATTTCCTTTTCCATTCTAGTTTCTTCTACCCCCACTCCTCTTTCTCGATTGTAATTTTACCTTAATACCTCTATTTTACACAACCCCATATTGAGGGCCTATGTTATCAAAATTTGGAACCTAATCCCTAGACTAAAAGGGGACTCAAGCTGGATTAATTGATGGAATGTTGTTATCCAACGCACTGTCAACTTCTTATTATTACTTGGGTGTAATATTACTAAGTTTCATCATCGCTTCAACACTACTCTTAGGAGTTGTAAGTGGATCAACTCAGTGATGAGTGTCGTTGAGTCTCATCATTAAATATCAAAGATCTTATCAATCCGGGGTGGTGTCCAAGGCTATCTACGATAGAAGGCTAGGGCAGAGTACAATTCAAGCATTCAGATTTCAAGCATTTATTGGGTGAAACAGATTTGGTTTAGCCTTTTGGTGTCACACTAAACCTAATCTACAGAATGGAAACTTGCAAGAAATAAAAACTAATTCTAAGTTGTAGAAAATTAAAATTAACTACAATTGCATGAATTGAAATTGCTGAATTGAAATCTAATCTACTTTTGCATAATTGAAATTGTTAAATTGAAATGTTGCTAAATTGAAATCCTAAGTTACATTTGCAGAATTGAAACCTAATTTACTCTTGCATAATTGAAATGATGCTTGTAAATGAAACTTATGCTAAAAACACCTGTCAATGTCCTGCCACAAAAGGTTGTCAAGCTTCTACTATAGGAATTGACAACAAAATGAAATATGCTGAAAATGGAAAGTTGCTAAAATAGAAAAGCAAGGAAAACATGGAAAGCAAAGGAAAAATGCTTAATATAATTTGTCAGCTGACATACACACAAATGTTGTACACAAACATAATAGAAAACATAAATCACATAATACAAAATAAAAACAAGAAAATGAAATCGGCAAGCAATCTATTAATTCTACTGCAACAAAATTACAGATTAAAACCTGCCATAAAATCCCTCCTTCTAGATCTGAAAGTGGGCCCATACTTCCTGATCTAGAAGGAGGTGAAAAGCACTCCTTAACTAATTAACACTCAAAATAGAAAATGATAAAATAACTGCACTTTTATTGATGACAGAACATGCTGAAAATTGTTACAGAAAATTGTTGTACAATCCTAATTGCTGCTATTGAAAACTCTCCTCTATTCTAATTCCTAACTGCTCAACCAAGGAGGGAGCTGTGTTATTTATATAGAAATTTACAACATATCCCATGCTCAAATCAGCCTATGTGCTACTTTTTAGTGATTTGCCAATAATTTTGGATCTAAAATAAATGCAAATCTGGACAGTTGGTGCTACAGTAGTAGTCATTGGCCCTTAGAAAGCATCTTCAGTGGTGGAAGTACGTGGGAGAAGTCTAGAAATATCTCACATATCTTTCTTCACTTCAGAATATGCCCTTTCTATCTTGCAAACAATTTCCTATTATGTTGCAGTTATTTTTGTGTTTATCCTAGAAGAGGATCAAAATTGATCTTTTCCATGAATGGTGGCTTTGGACGGCAAGGACGACAAAGTCAGATGGGAGATATTTTCCTTTAATATTTTCAACCTTCTTTCCCTTTTTCCATCATCAAAAAATAGTCAAAAAGTCAAAAAGCACTTTATGTTCTCATTCCGAAGATAAGTGGCTCATTTCGAAGAGACTGTATTTCTCATTCCGAAGATGTCCGCTCATTTCGAAGAGACTGTATTTCTCATTCCGAAGATGTCCGCTCATTTCGAAGATCTTCAGAATGACCAATTGTGTGCTCTTCAAGTGATTTTAGCTGCATTTCTCAGGTGGATTAGCCCTCAGGATCAGATTGCAATAGCCTTCATTCCTCTCCATGTGTGAATTCCATGCCTTGCCATTCATTTGTAGCTTGCTTGGAATTTACATGGTAAATTACTCGCATTTTCCAATTCTATTGCACAATTGTAAAATATTGGCATTTCTTGCAAATTCAAACAAATTAGAACATGGAAAAATTATTCAAATATCAACATGAAGGATTACATCAAGTTGCTACTGAATTTATACACTTCATTCACCAAGTAACAATGCTGAAATAGTGCAACAGTGCTGCACAATTGTCCCTGCTCTATTATACCTTGTTGTTGCCTATTTAGACCATGTGGGAATGCTTCTAAATAGGTCATATGTCTTCTGTAGTCCTTCTGAACTCATTCCATCCATATCCTCATGCTTTGCTTGACAACTTCAAGGTGTTCCTATAAAGTGACAGCTTTCTGATTTTTATATGGCTGTTTTTTTCATATTTTTAGATTTATGATAGTCCTAATAATTTGGCTTCAATGTGGACTTCAAACAAGTTGAAGGGCAGGAAAACATTCATAAACCATTGTGAATTTAATGGATATCAGCATACCACATTTGGTTAATTGAAATGCATGTTTTTACTTGCTACTTAATCAAGCAAAATCAGTCACAAAATGCTAAAAATAGTCAAAAACAGAGATATAGTATTCCTAACATAAAATCATGCAAACACTTAACAAATATATATTCTAATCAACTATTTGGCATTTAACTTAATAATATGACAGTTTTTATATGTCAAACATAGTGTAAAAATGAGGCATTTTCAGGCCTCATCATCCCCCCGACTTGAACTGATGCATGCCCTCATGCATCCTAGTAGGCCATAGTAATATGTTGGTTTTATCCTTGTGAAAAACATCCTTTGCCACATGCTACCTGAGAAATTTCTCCTTGCTGCACTACACCAAGCATTTTTTTAATTTAAGCACAGGTATTTCACTTTTCTACAACCTTGCAAAAAAAAGTTTTCAATCAATTTTTTTCATTCTTTTTTTTTTTCTTTTTTTTTCTTTTCTTGCATATCTTTTTTTTTTTCATTTGCAACTTGCAACTTTTTAACTTCTGCACTTTCATCCTTCAATATTGCAATTTCTGCAACTACTGCAATTTTAACTCTTTTTCTGCCCTTCTACAAGTTTTAGTGTTGCAAGGTACCTCTTAAAGGCTTGGTATCATGTGATTCATCTTGCAATAGCCTTATTGTGGAACCATATTTGGCAGATGCACTACTACTGGTGAAATTTTCTATTTTTAACAACATTTCAGCTTGAATGCCTATTTCTATTGTTTGCACCTTTTGAACAAAATTGATAAAATTTTGATTTTGAAATGCTTGAGGGATGTACTTACTTGTGGTAGAGCCTTATGAACCTCAATATTTGATGTACCCTACTATTTTTGCTATTCTGTAGCATTTTCAACAATTCTGGTATAGTTTTTGCTCATTCCGAAGATATCCTGCTCATTTCGAAGATATGCCTGTTCATTCCGAAGATATGACTGTTCATTCCGAAGATGCATCAAAAAATGCAAAAATGACCTCCTATGCAAAAGTTAGCTATAGATTCTATTGTGGGCCCATCTCTAGAGTGTATAAGCCTTCCATAACATCAAAAATCCCTCCTTCATCCTTTTGTTTAGATGTTATTCTTTGTTTTGTATGTTGTTGTTTTATTCTAGTAGTACTAAAATAGAACCTTCAGGTGCATTTTGTTGATTATCCTCCTTCAATTTATCAGACAAGTGTGAGATATAAACTTGCAGTTCTCCTTCTGAAACTTGCCCTACAAATTGAAATAGAATTGCTGCCATGTCTGTCCCAAAATCAGGTTTTTGCATAGTTTTGGAATTTCCATGCAATTAAGGGCATAAGGGGGTGTTTCTTGACATCTTGAACATGTTCCATTTTCAACTTGCCAATATTGTATGAATAGTTTATGCCAAATACCGATTATCATACACTAAATGCTAAATGTTTACTATGAATTAAATGCAAGAAACACATACCTTACTGTCTTGAAAATTGGTCATGCACCTTACAAGCTGCTTTTGATGATTATTAGCAGGCTATATGAAAACATAAACATAACACATGTGCAATGTGATATTTGTACAATGGTGGAACAATGATGGGTAGATCAACAAGGCAATGCATGCCGAAAAACTGGTTTTCATGCAAGCCAACTCAGCAGCGCCTCAAGGAGGTTTTCACTACTGAATTATTCATTTTTTTTTTCATCTCTTTTTTCATCAAAAGAGGCTGCCATTTCTGGTTTTCAACCAACTTCTGTCATTTTTTTTTCTTTTTTTTTTTTCAAGTGCCTCAATAAAAGAGTATCTCTCATGAGGCTACAATGAGAGAGAATGTCTCTCACTCTTATTTGGATATGAATAAATCCTTATTCTGCAAAAACATGTCAATCTTTGTATGAAAACACCATCTTTTCTGTTGAAATCTGTAACAATGATGCAACCTTCCTTTCTAGATAAGCAGTAAGAATCTGCTTATGCCATCATTTAACTCCTTATTACTGGAAATGAAGTATTGGCTCTATTGTTCCTCTTCCTTGCTGAAATTGATGATTGTCCTCATGTATCCCCATTTTGTGGGACATGCCTTTGCTGCAATTTTTTTTTTCTCTCTCTCTTTTTTTTTTTTTTTTTTTTTTTTTCAATTTTTCTTGTCTTGCTTGTACCCAAGAAGGAAGTTCACAAACAAGACTATTCTTCTTTTTGCTTTTCTTGTATTTTTTTTTCTTTTTTTTTTGTCAAAATTTTTATCATCACTCTGAATCTGATATTGAAGAGAAATTCTCTTCCATTATGTGTACATCCAATGGAATCTCCTTCAAGAACTCCTCCTTAGTTAATGGTGCATGGTATACCCGAAGGCAATGTCCATTCACCACTAACATCCTCCATGAATTACCAATGGGAGAAAGAAGCACCGCTCCATATCTGAAAACTTCTTCAATCAAGTGTTGTCCATGCCTCCTAGTCTGCAAAATCTTGTCAATATGTACTTGAAACAATTAAATACCAATTCCCAAAAGATGTTAAGTGCTTACATCAAGATAAAATATTGATATACCCTTGTAATTCCATGTAAAGAGATTGAAATATTGTTTCAAAATAGCAACAATTTTGCTTTTTGTTTATAAGTCAACTAGCTAATAATGTTCAAGAATTTTCTTGGCTGCACTTCAATTTGTTTCATTCCTAGGAGGACAGAATTTACCCCTTTGTAATTTCTTACTAAGGAGTTCAATGGAAGTAAATTTTCTATGTGCAGTTTTTCTAGTTTTTCTCCTTTATCCAAGGCTAATTTCTGTGTGTTTGGACTAAAGGTTTTCTGTGTATCTCCATTGATTTTTGTCTCTTCAAGCTCAGGTAAGTTCTTGTTTGAGCACAGTTGGATGTTGCTGCAGTCAATAACATTTCCTGTAGGTTTTTTTTTTTTACTAGATTCAGCTACATAGATAGGGGTTGCCTATCCTGTATTATTCAGACTGATCACAGGTTGGGCTAAAAAAAGAAATATTTTTGGTTTGCACAATAAGACAAGAAGTGTACAACTTTAGCAGATCAACTACTTGTCAGGTAGGATCACCTCTAATGAGATCAACTATTGTCTATGTAGGCTAAGAATTGCTAGGTTGCGGTTTAGCGCGGTAAAATCCTAACAATCTTTAAGTAATAATGGAAAACTCTAGGATCATCATTAAGTTGTAAACTCCTATTTTGATTGTGCAAAAGTTTTTGTGATTTTTTTTTTTTTAGCTTACATAGACAAGGGTTGCCTGTCTTGTATTATTCATATTGGCCACAGGTTGGGCTGAAGGTGGTGGTTGATTTACTTGCCCTATTTGTTGTTGTTGGGATCTCTCTTTGAGAAGAATTTAGACTAGGCAACAGATTTTGCATCTCTGAGTTATGGAAGTAAATGGCATTCATCAATGATATGTCCCTGTGAACAAATGCTACAAGTAGCTGATATGGCTATTTTGTTCAAGGGATAGTCTTGTATATCTACCATGATATCTTTCCAACACCTAGTACAAATTTGTTTATACTACCCTGATGATATGGATATAAAAATGGTAGTACTAGCAAATGGCTCCTCTAAGAGATCTTATGTTTCTTGATAATGAGGATGATGAATTCTTTCAATTTTTATCAAGAATTTCAAACATAAGCAATTTAACCCCCAAGTGTGAAGATCACCTCCCCGTGGTTGCTTGTTTTCTAAATGGACTGAAATGCAACTATCAATAATTATTATTTATACCAACTATTACATTCAGATTTAACTCTGAACTTCATAACTTAGCATAATAATAATTATTTGACTACTTTTACCCTCTAACAACACCGTGTTCCCCAGCAACGGTGCCAAAATGATGCATTGTCGTTAAGCACATCATTAAATCTCAAAGATCTTATCAATCCGGGGTGGTGTCCAAGGCTGTCTATGATAGAAGGCTAGGGTAGAGTACAATTCAGGCATTCAAATTTCAAGCATTTATTGGGTGAAACAAATTTGGTTTAGCCTTTTGGTGTCACACTAAACCTAGTCTGTAGAATGGAAACTTGCAATAAATTAAAAACTAATTCTAAGTTGCAAAAATTAAAATTAACTACAATTGCATGAATTGAAATTGCTGAATTGAAATCTAATCTACTTTTGCAGAATTGAAATTGCTAAATTGAAATGTTGCTAAAATGAAATCCTAAGTTACATTTGCAAAATTGAAACCTAGTTACTCTTGCATAATTGAAATGATGCTTGGAAATAAAACTATTAAAAACACCTATCAATGTCCTACCACAAAAGGTCGTCAAGCTTCTGCTATAGGAATTGATAGCAAAATGAAATATGCTAAAAATGGAAAGTTGCTAAAACATAAAAGCAAGGAAAACATGGAAAGCAAAGTAAAAATGCTTAATATAATTTGTCAGCTGACATACACACAAATTTTGTACACAAACATAATAGAAAACATAAATCACATAATACAAAATAAAAACAAGAAAATGAAATCTAGCAAGCAATCTATTAATTTTGCTGCAGCAAAATTATAGATTAAAACCTGCCATAAAATCCCTCCTTCTAGATCTGAAAGTGGGCCCATACTTCCTGATCTAGAAGGAGGTGAAAAGCACTCCTTAACTAATTAACACTCAGAACAGAAAATGATAAAATAGCTGCACTTTTATTGATGACAAAACATGCTAAAAATGTTACAAAAAATTGTTGTATAATCCTAATTATTGCTATTGAAAACTCTCCTCTATTCTAATTCCTAACTGGCTCAACCAAGGAGGGAGATGTGTTATTTATATAAAAATTTACAACATATCCCATGCTCAAATCAGCCTATGTGCTGCTTTTTAGTGATTTGCCAATAATTTTGGATCTGAAATAAATGCAAATCTGGACAGTTTGTGTTGCAGTAGTAGTCATTGGCACTTAGAAAGCATCTTCGAGTGGTGGGAGTACATGGGAGAAGTCTAGAAATATCTCACATATCTTTCTTCACTTCAGAATATGCCCTTTCTATCTTGCAAACAACTTCCTATTATGCTACAGTTATTTCTGTGTTTATCCTAGAAGAGGATCAAAATTGATCTTTTCCATGAATGGTGGCTTTGGATGGCAAGGACGACAAAGTCAGATGGGAGATATTTTCCTTTAACATTTTCAACCTTCTTTCCCTTTTTCCATCATCAAAAATTAGTCAAAAAGTCAAAAAGCACTTTTTGTTCTCATTTCGAAGATAAGTGGCTCATTTCGAAGAGACTGTATTTCTCATTCCGAAGATGTCCGCTCATTCCGAAGAGACTATATTTCTCATTCCGAAGATGTCTGCTCATTCCAAAGATCTTCAGAATGAACAATTGTGTGCTCTTCAAGTGATTTTAGCTGCATTTCTCAGGTGGATTAGCCCTCAGGATCAGATTGCAATAGCCTTCATTCCTCTCCATGTGTGAATTCCATGCCTTGCCATTCATTTGTAGCTTGCTGGAATTTACATGGTAAATTACTGCATTTTCCAACTCTCCTTGCACAATTGTAAAATATTGGCATTTCTTGCAAATTCAAACAAATTAGAACATGGAAAAATTATTCAAATATCAACATGAAGGATTACATCAAGTTGCTACTGAATTTATACACTTCATTCACCAAGTAACAATGCTGAAATAGTGCAACAGATCTTGCACAATTGTCCCTGCTCTGTTATACCCTATTGTTGCCTATTTAGACCATGTGGGAATGCTTCTAAATAGGTCAGATGTCTTCTGTAGTCCTTCTGAACTCATTCCATCCATATCCTCATGCTTTGCTTGACAACTTCAAGGTGTTCCTATAAAGTGACAGCTTGCTGATTTTTATATGGCTGTTTTTTTTAGATTTTCAGATTTATGACAGTCCTAATAATTTGGCTTCAATGTGGACTTCAAACAAGTTGAAGGGCAGGAAAACATTCATAAACCATTGTGAATTTAATGGATATCAGCATACCACATTTGGTTAATTGAAATGCATGTTTTTACTTGCTACTTAATCAAGCAAAATCAGTCACAAAATGCTGAAAATAGTCAAAAACAGAGATATAGTATTCCTAACATAAAATCATGCAAAAACTTAACAAATATATATTCTAATCAACTATTTGGCATTTAACTTAATAATATGACAATTTTTATATGTCAAACATAGTGTAAAAATGAGGCATTTTCAGGCCTCATCACTCAGCTTCAAACTAATCCTTTCAATGAGGAGCTTCAGGGGCACCTTGCTATGGTTAAACACCAGCTTCTGATGATAGAGCAATATGATGCCAAAGAGGTGTAAATCAAGCCGAGGTTGCACTGGCTAAAATTTGGAGACAAGATATCCAAGGAGTCTTTCATCGCTTGCATCCTCGTAACCAATTTTTTGGTATTAAAGCCCTTAACATTAATGGAGAGCGTGTTTCTAAACTTCCTAGTATTCTCTCTACTTTTGAAGAGTACTACAAAACTTTATTTCCAGCTCAGGCTCGCTCCTTGCAATGTGATAAAACTCATAATTCTTATCTTTCTATTTTCGTAGAGCAACTTTCTAAGTCTCAAAGAGTTGTCTATGAAAAGACCCTCTCTTTGAAGGATCTAGAGGAAGCTTTTTTTTAGATGGCCAATGATAAGTCACTTGGTCTTGATGGTTTCCCCTATGAATTCTACAAGTTTCTTTGGGATATTGTTGGGCCCGATCTTCTCAAAGTCTATTAGGCTGTCTTCTCTAAGGGTTCTCTAGGCCCTAGTATTAATCAAGGGACTATTAAGTTTATCCCCAAGGCTGGTGATCCTGAAATCATCACCATTTGGAGACCTATTACTCTTCTTAATGTTTCCTATAATATCATTGCCAAAGCCCTGGCTTCATGCATCCGACATCTCCTTCCTATTATTGTGCACCCAAAGTAAATTGGTTTCATTCGAGGTAGGTTCATCCTTGATAATATTATTGATGTTTGGGAAGGCATGGAGCGGGCTTGTAATTCCAACCAACGATCATTGTTCATCAAAATTACCTTTGAGAAAGCCTGTGATAGGATCGATTGGTCCTTCATTCTAGCCATGCTTAAAGCTCTTGGTTTTGGGCCCTATTTTATTAGTTTTGTGAAAATATTGTTTGTTGAGGCTTCAACTATTTTATCCATTAACAGACACAAGTCCTTAGCCATTGGGCTCTTCCGATCCATTAGACAAGGCTATCCTTTGGCACCATCCCTTTATGTCCTCGTTGTTGAAGGGTTTGGCTATTTACTAGCTCACCATGCTACTTAGGGGTCTATTCAAGGAATTTCTCTCCCTAGAGGTGAGACTCAGTTGATCAATGGTCATTTTGTTGATGACTCTTTCCTCACTCTTATTAAGGAAGAAGGTTTCATTCATCAAACACTTGCCTACTTGGACACTTTTTGTCTGGCTTCCAGATCCTCCATTCAATGAAGAAATACTCAATGTTATAGGCAGTCTCTCGACCCGATGCCCCACTAGCTTAGTCAATATCAAAGAAATATCATCTAAGAGGGGAAAATATTTCATTTTTAGTTATTCCTTTTACCTTTAGCAATTCGTTGCCAGAGCTATGGAAGTATGTTATTAACAGGGTGGAACAGAAACTTAGCTACTGGTCCACCAAGAAGCTCTCCCTTATTGGTAAATTCTAAATTTGCACTAAAGTCCTTGCAACCACCCATGTTTATTATTCTTCCTATTGGTCCCATCCAAAAATTGCTATAAGAAGCTTGATAAGATTTTGCAATACTTTTTAAGGTCCTCTTCCAATAATGATTCAGGGTTCCACCATGTTTCTTAGGAGTATTGTTGTCTTCCTAGAAGCCATGGTGGGCTTGACATTCACAATACCCAGCGTTAAGGTTTGGCCCTCTATGTTAAGTGGGTCATCAGAGCCCTCACAGGCAATGAGGCTTGGAATATTCTCATTCGACACTATATTAGTGAAGGTTTCTCTTTTATCCGTAAGAGTTGGAGGGGCATGTGGTTCCCTTCCCTCCTTGTTGCCTATGTGTCTTAAAAAGTGTTAGGATCCTTCGTCATTAGAAACACTTAGAAATATTGGGAGAGTGTTAAGCCTTGGCTTAGATGGAATGGCCAGAGCTTCTGGCATGGCCTCTCCATCAACCAGATGAATGTTTGGTGGTCGCTTGTTATCACCTACCAGGGTTCCCCGCTTGCATAGGTTCCCTAGGTTCATGCCCTTATATTCTTTTGCTAAGGTGTGTGATGCATTACTGATTTATTTTCTCATCCTACTAGGGATTGGCTCCCTTTGAATGACTTCAAAGCTAAATTATAGGCTTAGTTACTCTGATAAGAATACTTTTGAGGTTGTCAAGGTTGCTCTCCTTGACTCTATGTTACACAAGATTTTTGTGCTTTCGCAACGACCTTGGTGGAAGGACTGGAAGTGGTATTCAGACACTCTGTTATGAAACTATAAGGCTCAATTAGAGTATGGATGTCTATCTCCTTGCCTCCCCATGATTGATAATCTCAATCAAGATGGAAGGTCTTCTCCCCATGATTGATAAGCTTAATCAACGGTGGAAGGTCTCCTCCCCTCGACCTGTTTGGATGCGCAAGTTCTAGATTGCTTGGGCTCCTTTCTTGGAGCCCAAAATTTCCTGTTTTACTTGGAGTCTTTTGTACCAAGGGCTTCCTATTGGGGAGTGTCTCCAGCATTTAGGCATCCCTAACCCTTCTTACCCTTTTTGTCTTCAATCTGAAGACTTTGTCCATCTTTTTTGGGTTTGTGCTCGTGTTCATTCCCTTTGGGAGTGGTTTTTTTCCTTTTTTAGACCCTATTCCTTCACCACGTTTGAGTGGAAGCATATCATTTTGGGAGACCCCCTGCCCTTGCCAACTATTTTCTTTGAAGTGTGACACTTGTTTCGTATGGTGACCATGTTTAGCATATGGAGAGCTAGAAATGATTGTATCTTTGGTAAGTGTTCTTCCTCTTTGCACATCTCTACTTTTGAGAAGTCTAATATATATATTTTTGTGTATTTTCATATTACAGTTCAAGCCAATAAGGTGGCCATGGAGCTCACTCATCTTCAAGAGCTTATTGATCAATGGGGGAACATGTCGTGCACAGTCAATCGGGTTCCTCTTGAGCAGGATACTCCTTGAAACCTATCTAGGTCCAGACAGCAGTGTCACTCGCTCCCAAACTACACTCTTATCCTAGCTCAAGATCCTTACAAAGATGGTCATGGCTACTTGACTATTCCTCTCTCCCCCAACTCCTCGACTTGACGCTTGGGATAATTTAGGAGCTTCGATGATTGTTGCCAGCCAAGAGCCATTTGTTTATAGCTGGGAGGATGTTCCCATCACTTATGGATAGGGGAGGGACTCAGTGCCAAAGTCTCTTGATGCTACTGTTGGGTGGGAATCAGCCATAGGGATGGTTAAACCATATAATGGAGCCTCATCATTATGTAATCAATTAATTTTGTTGGCCATCAGTTTTGTAAGGCAGTGTTAATTAGTTGTAAATTGTTTGCTTGGATTCCCGCTTTGTTTTGACGGAGATGGTTTTTCGGTTAATGGTATTAACCACGTAACATGTTTATCCGCATCTTTTTTTGTATCTTCCCTAAAAATATTTTAATATAAATATTAAAAACTAATTTATTTTTATAATCTTAATCTTTACTTTTTTTCAAAATATTTTATACTTTAATGAAAAACTATAACTTAAATCATTTAACAAAACAAAATTTAATTGAATTTTTTAATAAAAATATTAATTTTAAATATCGATTTATTTCTAATGGTATTGGAACTTTAGTAAAGTAGCAAATGCTAAATGCTAGCAATTCTTCTTGCATTTTTAAGAAACATCCTATGATTACTCTCATTGTCACGGATTAGTCTTGCATTTTGTTTTGGAACTTTAGTAAAGTAGCAAATGCTAAATGCTAGCAATTCTTCTGAATTTTTAAGAAACATCCTATGATTACTCTCATTGTCACGGATTAGTCTTGCATTTTGTTTTGGAACTTTAGTAAAGTAGCAAATGCTAAATGCTAGCAATTCTTCCTGCATTTTTAAGAAAAATCCTATGATAACTCTCATTGTCACGGATTAGTCTTGCATTTTGTTTTTGTCTTTATTGTTGAATAATTGTAAAGTTTTAATACTTTGTCTTACATTCGGCTGTCTCTCTTAAAGGATACCACACCGGAATATCAAGACGAAAGAATACATTTATATTTCTACTTTTCCAATCAAAGGAAAGATTTTGGTCTAATCAGCTTAAAAGTGATGTGTCGTAAAAGTCAAAATAACGAAAGGCCAAAGCATGGACGGACTGTGTTAATATTCGTGTCACTTCCAACATTACATAGTTTTGTCCCTTTTACCCGATTTATTTGCAAAGGACAAAGTTGCTCGGGGGACCGGGAAATAGTTTTTGAAAAAACTAAAGGACCAAAAACACATGTAAACCATACGTATCCCATCCATCGGATGAGCGATGAAAGGTAGTCTGTTTCGAGAGGGGGAAAAATAAAGAGCCTCTCATATTAAATATTGAGTCCCAAATCTTCACGGAATGACGAGGGACTTTAAAGGTTTTATCTCAACATTCGACAATGATATTTGTCATTGGGTCTACAATTTGACAATAACATTCGGTTGTCAAGCGTAAATTGGATGACGGCTTTATACCTTTTTTTCAGCCTATCATCTACCTACATAATATAATAAACATCTTGTAACCGAAGGCAATGTGATTTGATCCTATGACCAGTTGTTCAAAAAGAAAGGCAGATGTCAATTTTCCTATGTATAAAAAAAAATAGACATCAGGTTATTTTTATACATTTTATTATAATTTACTTATTTGATTGTGTAGTGGAGGTGGTGAATGTCTTAGGTGCTAGTAGAGGCTGATCCACGCTTCATTCCTTTGTCTCCACCATGCAAATATGAAGTGCAGTTGGTGAATGTCCTATGTATTGGTAGAGGTTGACACAGACTTCATTTTTTTGTGTCCCACCTTGTGGATACTTAAATAACAATCTTTTGTGATTGATGTCACATGGTATACTTGGATGAGATAGCTACGACACTGGCCACAAAGCTAGGTTCTTGAGGTTTATGTTTCATCTAAATTTTTTTTGTCCCAATGAAAAAGTGCAATATTTTAGGGTTTAGCTTTTCTTTTAGAGGTCTAAGATTCAAACCATGGCGTGTGTGGTTGTGAGTTAGATCCTCTATTAATAAGCTCAAATCTCTTCCTTATGAGAGGTCATGGTGGGATGGAGATGCTCAAACTGAGCGTCAATCATAGGGGTTTCTCACACTAACCAATTCATTTAGTTCCAAGGGGAATAGTGCAATAGTTCGGGCTTTGGCTTCTCTTTGGGAAGCCCCCAAGGTTCAAACCACAGTGTGGGCAAGTGTGTGAGAGGGTGGGTGTGTGTTTGGTCCATATTGATAAGTTCAACTCTCACCTTTATGAGAGGTCATGATGAGATGAGGATACCCAGCCTTGAGCGTCGATCATAGGAGGTTTTCACACTAACCAAATCTAAAATATATATATATTGTAATTTTTTAAATGAATAAAATAAAATGATGTTAATTACATTCATGTTACCAAAATGATTTATAGAATCAAGAACTTTAATACAATACGGGGTATGGTGTATAATTTTTCTTCCGAATTCAAACCTGTTTTATTTAGAAATTCAAAGTTTAACATCCAAGAAAAAAAAAATTTCCAACAAAGTCAAAAGACTCGATATCATCTTATTATCTTTTGGAATGTGTTTCTTTTGTTGTTGATTTGATATTTTTCTATTCTCATTTCTTCAAAAGGATTTATTAGTGAGTTTTACTTTTATAGTGTTTTTATATGCAATCTTGACATTTTTGAAAGCTTCATGTTCCATCTTAATATTTGCTAATATTTGCGTAGGCTTCACATTTTACAACAAAATATTTTTCGGTCTTTTAGTTTCCACTATTCTTACTATGCAGAAGATACATATTCATTTTAATCATAACTCCTGAGGAATTGTCTATATCCCAATTTAATATTTGAGATGGTGTGAATTAGATCTTAGTTGGACTATTTTTTATGTGTAATAGTTGAGTTACATTTTTAACTTATCTGAATAGATCTATTGCCTTATGCAATGTCATATATAAAATAATCACGAAGGTAATGGTTGAGCGGTTAAAACCTTTCCTCCATAGTGTTAACTCCTCAAAGCAAGGGGGTTTTGGAGAGGGTTGGTAGATCTTGGATGGTGTGGTTCTAGCTCAAGAGGCAATCCACTCAATGCAAAAATCTTGCAATAGAAGAATGTTTATAAAATTTGATATATCAAAGGCTTATGATAGGGTGGAGTGGAGCTTCTTATTAAGGTTGATAGTAGCCTTTGGTTTCTCTCAAGATTGGATATAATGGGTCATGAGCTGCATTTATACTCTGACATACTTAGTGTTAATCAAAGGCCTTCCCTCACAACCATTTACTCGAGGCTTTCATTAGGGAGATCCTTGTTCCCCTTATCTCTTTCTCATATTGGTCGAAGGATTGGGTAGACTCGTCTTGAGGAGAAGACAACAAGGTTTGCTAACAGGTATCAAGGTGAGTGAGGAGGTTTTGACCCACCTACAGTTTGTGGATGACACAAGAATGATGGGAGTTACCAACTTCAGGGAAGCAAAAATGATTAAAGATACTCTTAATGTTTACCTTAGGGCCACAAACCAAGTCATCAATTATAAAAAATTCAAAGTGGTCTTCTCTAATATTGATCGAAGGCTTCAAGACAAAATTTTAGAGATCTTGGGATTTACGAGGACTTCTTTCCCAATGGCATATTTGGGGTAGGGTTATGCGTAAGGGATCGACCCCAAAATGTATTTATAAAAATTTGGCAAATCAATTTTGAAATTTAGGCAAATAGTGTTCAAACACATGTAGAAGGTTCATTATTATTAGGGGTAATGTTGGAAATTTAAACTTAAAATGGTCAAATTATTATAAAATTGGGGCGAATCGACCCAAAAAAAATTTGCACCTATAAATTTTTGGCTAATGGACCCTAGTCAAGGGTCCCAAATATTAGCCAATTCCAAATTTCAAAAATCCTAATTTTAGCCAATTTAGCAATAAATAGTCGTTATGCATAACCCTAATTTGGGGTCCCTTTGCATTTTAAAAACTGAAGATAGATGTATGGAAGAATCTTTCACGAGGATTTCTCTCCCAATGGTATATTTAGGGGTCCCTTTGCATTTTAAAAACTGAAGATAGATATATGGAAGAATATTTTGGATTGTATCAAAGAAAATTAATCATTGGTCTCATAAATGGTTAACCTTTGGGGTGGATTGATTTTTTTGTAGTTAGTCATTCGAGGCATGCCAATTTATAAAATTTCTATCCTTGCTGCCCCGCATACCATATGGAAAGAGTTGGACAAGATGGTTAGAAAAAAATTATGGGGAGGAGTAAAAGGAGAGAGGAAATGGGCCTTAGTAGGTTGGGAGAAAGTAAGTGAGCCCAAGGAAAAGGGATGTTTGAGACTGAGGAGATCAAAGTTAAACAATAAAGCTTTCGCTGGAAAGCTTTACTGGAGGTGGATCTCCCAACCAACTTCTTTATTCAGTAGATTTTTAACTAGTAAATATTTGGGATAGGTGAATTCGAACGAGGTGAGTCGTTCTCTTTGGATGGTAATGAGTCCTTAGTGTGGTAGGATCTAAAGTTAGAATCTTAGGTAGTGATGGATTATTTTGGAAAGTGTTAAGAAGAGTGAAGACACGATTTTAAACAGATTCATGGGATCGATACCCACCTATCATTGATGAATTCCTAGAACTACAATCAGTAAAAACAACCATGGAATGTAAGGGTTGGATCCAAATTGAAAGTTACTTCAACACTAGTCAATGGGGGAATTATAGGTTTAAGGAGTTTAAGAAGTTGGATGAGTGGCCAATTCTAGTCCCTCTAAAATTGACACCCATCATGACTAAAATCTTGGCAAAAGATTTCTCACAGGTAGAGATGAGGAGGATGAATTAACTTGGGGCTATGGGAGCCTTAGAGTATACACAATGAAGGATGGATATGATAAAATCCTTCAAGAACCTCCTCCTCATGCATATTAGGTTGAGGATTGGAAAAAGATTTCACAGTCCAAGGGTTGTCGAAAGTAAACTTCTTTACCTAGTAGTTCATGCACAATGGAATTCTTACTTTTGATAATAGAGACATAGGGGAATCATTGGTCCATCTCAATATGTTTTATGCTACAAGAGTGAGGAAACATTTGATCACTTGATGTTTGAGTGTCCGTTCACGTGCCAAATTTAGGAGCGATGGTTTATAGCTTATAAAATCCAAGGCAATGGTGATTTTTATCAGATTAATATTTGGGAAAGATGGAAGAGGATAGATTTAAATTTGAAGCTCTTCATATCGGGTGGAAGCTTGGATTAAACTTCATTTGGTGGCAAGTGTGGTTGGAGAGAAATGACAAATATTAAAAAAAAAACTTTTCGTCCTTGGAAGGTGTTTAGCAGACTATTTGGAGCAAAGTCATGGAAAATATGATAGTGTATGCTAAAGAGGAAACTTTGGTAGATATAGGGATGATGGAGAATGAAGTTGAAGTGCAAGACAGACAAACCAAAGCTAGTTGAAAACCACCCCCAAAAGGTTGGATTAAAATTAATACTGATGGAGCTACAAAAGGCAATTCAGGTAGAGCTAGAATTGGAGTGGTCTACAACAATCATGTTGGGACAATGCTCTATTAAGAACTACAAGACCTGGGCAAGGCCATGAACAATGAAGTAGAAGCCTTAGCTATCAAATCAACTTCTATATGGGCAATAAGACAAGGTTATAATAGGATAATCATATAGTCAAATTCTTCTCAAATCTTGGTAGGAGCTTTGGATTGCATGAAGAACATTGCTTTAGAGACATAGAGGTTGAGGATTTTTGTCAACCAAATTAAGAAATCATAGAGGGAATTAGATAACGTGATTTCGATATATGTGGGTAGAGCTCTAAATAAAATGGTAGATCTCTTGAATAAGATGGCTATCGAGAAGGAGGTAGAGATTCAATGGCATAGTAGCATGGCTATTAAGGATAAGAGAATTAGGCAGGTTGATGAGCAAATCCAGTGTTTAGCTCATTTGAATAGTCGTTTAATACATGGTTTTGTGGTTTAGGAGATATAGATCCAATGTAAATCTCCTTTTATTGTTGTAAATAGGTGTTCTCGTCAACTAAACTTGGGAGGAATCTCATTCTAATTTGTAAATGATTTTATTTTAATATATTTTTTAAAAATTATTTTAAAAAATATATCAAAATAAAAAATAATAAAAATTAGATTTAACAACACAAATAACTATTGATTCTAATTTAAATGATTACCATTAAAAAATAAAATTTTAATTTATATAAACAACAAAATCCATCCAACACTAATCGACAAACACATAAAGATGTCAACAAAACCCATCAAACACTCATCAAAAAAACACATAACATGCTACCAACCAATCTATCCCTTTTATATAAAATTTCAATATGTTTTTTTCTTTTTAAAGATACTTAGGGGAGTTAGTTACAACCACGAATCAAATTCTACTACCTTTACAAATTGACACTCTAAGTACCGGTGGCTATCTCAGATCCGAATGTAATATTTAAATGAGTTAAAAAAAAATACATATATATATTTAAATGAATAATTATGGCGATCTCAAATCAACATAAAATAATCGCTTGGGGGCCCATCCTTCGGAGAAATGGGACAAACAGAACGCCGAGCCCACTTCTTGTTCTGGCGATTCTGGCGCAGGGGGTGTCGTCCTCGTTCCGTTATATCTCACGCACGTCCACCAATTCTATTTAGTGTTCACGATCGCCGTGCCTTTAATATCACGTAGTATTTGGCGCAAAGACAAACTCCTTGAAAAAGACGAGAAGCGTTGTTACAGTTTTGCATTCATCATGACTAAAAACAAAACGAAGAGAGAGTAGCGAACGACCAGAAGGACCACTCGCGAAGATCTTTTGAGAGGTTTGATATTCACCTGGTGGCTCCAAACACTGCCTTAAAACAAATCTTAAAAGTTCAAAAATTGTCCTCATATATTTTCTCTTTTAAAATTTTACCATTCACGACCATGAAATTACATAGAGCAGAGGGGAGGGGATGCCACCAATTTGTTAGAAGTAGTAAATTGAAAATTATGTTGGTTGGTAAACGTGTTCAAGAAAATGTATTCTTTTAAGTTTAAACTTTATTTTGTCTTACGTTTAAAATAAAAAAATCATTTACATGTAAACTATATCAGCAGCATATAAACGTTGTATAAGTCAGTCTTTTAGTGGATTGATAAGAAGACATTCAAGATTCAAATCTTAAGGGAGTTTGTTTACAAAGGTAGTAGTCTGATCGGAATTCTTTCAGTGTCCATACTTTTTTACGAAATAAGTTCAATAAAAACAGCTTTATGATTTGATCTACACTCATCAATTAATAAAAAAATAGTATAATTGTAACCTTATCTTACTTAATCCAAACAAATTTATTTAAAATACCATTTATTGGAAATTTGCAAGGTTGGCGTTTTAAATAATAAAAATACTTTCTATGTACCCCTTGTTTACTGTACCATTTGTTGGAAATTTCCAAGGTTGGCGTTTTAAATAATAAAAATGGCCGTAAATTTTTTCATCGAATGTAGCACGAAGTTTGGCTGCATTGAAAGATCATTTAAATTAGATTGCATGGTACCAACCACGCTAAATTCTTAATTAGAATATGCTTTTGAAGTTTGAAAGCTTCGATTTTCAAAATTTTGCATGGTTATATAAAATTATTTTCCAATAATGTAGTGTTATTTAAATTTTCAATTGACTAAAATATATATATTTTAATAAACTGGCTAAACAACAGCGAAGTCTGTCTCCGTTTGATAACCCTGTAAATCGCCTCAGCAAACGGATAGCTGAGTTACGTTTAGTAGTCAATCTTGAGCAAATGATTTAATCTTTTTAAGGCACAACTTGTTGCTATTTTGATATTTTCATGCAGATTTGACTAAGGCCAAAAACGCTGAAACCAATGTAACATTAAAATAAAAAATAAAAAATAAAAAAACTAAACTATTAGGTCACAAAAGACACAGCATGTCACGATAATCATGGTCACCTGATTTCATGTACCCCTTTGAAAGGAAGTGAGGACTTCAAGGTAAATCGGTCACATGCTGAGTTCACAGGCTTACGTGGATAGCACGGGATCGTCGTGGATCCGCCACGTGTTCTCATTCACATATATATATAAGGAATTTGTATCGGAAATGGAAATGATGCGCATCCTCTAGTCTTTCTGTAGCAGAAGTGTTAGTCCTTGAGCTCGACACATCGTCGTGCACGGTGCGGCTGTGATACGAAAGTCGAGCTTCGAAGCCCGGCATTATTGCTTAAAATTTGGTGCAATAAATACCGGAGCTCCCAAAGGCATTGACTCTCTTGGACGGCGGAGCAAGCGCTCGTTCTCGTGACCCCTTCCATCCATATTGTGGATTGAACTTCAGAAGTTTCCTCTAGTGGAGCAGCAGCTACTTTTTTGCTTCGCAATTCTCTTTCTATGGCGAGCGCAGGGTTCGAACTTCCGTTTAAGCGCATTCGCAAGATAAGCCTTCGGTTTAGACTGCCTTACTATACTCAATGGGGCGAGAATTTGGCAGTCTGTGGGTCGGATCCTGGCCTGGGCGCCTGGGACGTGAAGCAGGCGCTGCGATTGGTGCCTCATCTTCAAGGCGACGTTCTCTTCTGGCACGGAACCCTTACCGTCGCTGAGGACTTCTCCTGCGAGTACAATTACCGTGTCGTGGATGACCAGCGCAATGTTCTCAAGTGGGAATCCGGCAAGCGACGATCCTTTTCTCTGCCGGAGGGCATCCCCGATGGAGCTGCAGTCGACATTTACGATCTGTGGCGGGTAAATATCTTGTTTTCGAAGGAGCTTAGAGCTGAATTCTTGAGGGGCAATTTTATTTTAGTGGAGTATCTAAATGCATATGTGGATTTGGGATTTGGCTCTAGTGTATGGAACGCTAGCCCGTCTTTCTTGATGCATTTCGATCAAATTCAATTTATTTTATGCTTTTTTCTGGTTCGATTTGTTCCAAGATTCGTAAATCGAAAGATTGATCTGTGCTCTGGCTGTTTTCAGGAATAATACTAACGAGCCATGCACTTTTTAGATGGTTATAAATCCTGCTTTAACAAAAATCTAAAAATAACTTTTTACTTTCGTTGAAAATGAGACATTTGGGGGTCAGCCCCTTAGCTGGAATCTATGGATGTTGCTTTTAGCACTTAGTAACTTCGTTGTTGTTGGAGTGACTTTAACACTCTGCTTCTTTTGGAACTAGCGTTAGGTCCCAGTGACCTACTTTCTTCATTATCCCCTTGTTTTTGGAGTTTCAGCTTACCAGAGTATTCAAGTTCTGGTATGATTTTTGAGTTTGAATATTCAGTTGATATAAAATTGGACAAGGCGAAATGAAGTAATTGGCAGATTTTGATTCGATTCTCTGTTTTTCTAGGTTAAAAAGTGGAAAAATATTAAGTATCTGATTTCGCCATCTTTTTTCCCTATTTTTCCGAGTTTCAGCATACCAGAGCATTCGAGGTCTTGTATGCCATTTCAGTTAGATATTTCAATTGATAGATAGACAATTGGCAAGTTGAAACAGAGTTATGACTTAGTTTGAATTCAATTCTCAGTTATTCTATATTAACAAATGAAAAAATGAAAATTATCTGTGTTTGCCATTAGTATAATTTGTTACTTTTTCTTGTTCCGGAGTTTCAGCATACCAGAGGAGTCCATTTCTACCATGCTGTTTGAATTCAAATGTTCAGTTAATCGATAATTTGACAAGTGGAACATAACTATTGATTGGCTTGGATTGGATTATCTGAAATCTACATTAACGAGTGGAAAGTAGTTAAAATCTGGTTTGGATTGAAGTTTATGTCTTTTATGTTATAATTTTCCCTTCCTTGGGGGACTTACGGACTTAATAGATGTAGATGTCCAAAACAAATTTTCACGGTACGAATTTATCCTGTTTCATATAAGATAAGAGGCAATGAGAGCCCATGAATATTATTGGCAGATGAAAACAGATATTTATTTTAGTTTGCCTTCAATTCTCTGCCGTTCCATGTTAAGAAGCGAAAATATATTAATTTGCTAGTTTGGGCTAAGTTCTTTGTTATTCTATGCTAAAATTTTCCTGCTCTTTGGGGACACAACAAGCATAATAACATATATCCAACATGCGTCATCTACAAGTTGATCCAGTGTCCGTTGACATACGGGACTACCTTCGAGAGAAAATTTCTATGGTTATGAATTATCTTTTACAAATTTTGAAATCCTGTTTTGTACAAAGCAAATGTTTTAATGATAGGTGATTATTACTGTGAAAATTATTTAGAAGCATCTAAAATTTTCCTGCTCTTTAGGGACTTAACAAACATAATAACATATATCCAACATGAGTCATCAACAAGTTGATTCAGTGTCCTTTGACATACGGGACTACCTTTGGGAGAAAATTTCTATCGATTATCTTTTACAAAATTTGAAATCCCGTTTTGTCCAAAACAAATATTTTAATGATAGGTTATTATTACCGTGAAAATTATTTAGAAGCATCGAGTATGCATAGTTATCAGGTTCAGGCTAAGCTGCTTCAAGTTTAGTCCAAAGTTCAAACTGACCTTTTTGGGCCAGCCAAATTGGTGCAGAACAACTTGATTTCATAGAAGTTGGTGGCCTATGTTTAGATGCCCAGTACAGCATATAGTTGCTCTTACTAAGTGGGATGGGTCAAAAAGGAAACACAACTTGCACTTATGGCTTGCAAATGTTTTGTGACATTTTCCATTAAACCATTTTAGGACACAATTGAGTGTGATGACATTTCACTTGATTGTTGCAGTCTGATATTTGGAGCATATTATATGGATGACCACAAAATCTCATAGTTGCTAAAGGATGACAATGTGTATGCACAACCTTCTGTTAATCTGCTCTACAATAGCTTAGTTGTTAAATAGGTCAATTTGCATGTAAATTCACGATTTTTTGTATTATAGGGAAGCTAAGGCAAATAATGCTGACAGGCTCTTGCCCTCAACAATTAAGCTTTCTGTAGTTTTGTATTTTGATGTGTTGAAGGATCCCAGAGATCTTTCTATTTTGCAATTGGTCTATTTTTCCATTGATCTGTTTGTAGGATCTCAGTTGTCCATTATGAGTTGACTGCCTTAGGTAACACAACACCTATTGAGGCTGCTGAGATACAACATCAAGTCATACATTTTGTAAAAGAGGACAAGATTCAACCTCACACTTCTCTTTTCTGGTCTGTTATGTCTGTAGTGGCAATGAAGGAGCATAATCAGTAGTGATTTTGTGCTGGTTACATTGCCGCTAACAAAGTCATTGTGAACTACAATTATTTACTTTAGAGGACTGACAACCTTTGAACCAATTTCATAGTGCCAATTTTTGTGAAGCTATATTGTCCTTTTTACTTTGACCAACTCTACATGAATCCATGCAATGTTTGGAAAACAACAATTAAGATGAAGTTTTGGATCTTTGAGTGGTTGATTGATTTGAGCAAATCAGGGGTTGCTCAAAGTTCTCAAGGGCATGATCCCAACGCCATTACAACTTGTAGACCTTGGTGCCTATCTGGACTCTTCACTAGAGGCACTGGTGCCAAGTCACACCGTGGCACCATGACTACTTGGGTGCCAAACTTGTGGTGCCCATCCCATTGGTGCCAACACTCAGAAGCCAACAAGCCACAAACACCAACACCATGTGTCATCATCCAATGATAGACTGTGAGAGGAGCTTGTAATGCCAAATGCCTAACACCTCTTTGTTTTGAACCAATCCAGCCACTTGTACATTCTTAGATTCGCGCCACACATAGAGGAAGATGAAGCGGCAGTTCATGAACTATTTTGAAATTGCTTCTTGATCAGTTGGAATCCAAAGCAGTTCCTCATCCAATTGATTTAAACTGCAGCATAATTCTAGATAAAAATTGTAGGCACCACAAGCTGGTATTGTGAGTTGTCCTTAGCGCCACCTTGTTTTGGGCCCTATGTTATGGGCCAAGTGGTATTGGAGCAGGCTTTTTTGCTCATTGATTTCCTTCTAGTAAGCTTCATTGTTGGATTCCCATTCACAAATGCTCGTGGTAGAAGAACTAAGGTGTTGCACTAGGTTTTGTATCCGAGTACCCTGAAGAATGTTACACCTACACTGGAATGGCAAGAACGAAGAAATCAACTGGACAACTAGAGAGCAAGACTCCAGATGCCAAGAAGCTCATCTGAGAAGCTTTGGAAGAACAAAGGAACACTTTGTTCATGCCATTTTGAGATCTCATGATCAATATGGGATCCCTATATACAACTGCTAACCTTATGCCTTTACAGAGCCATAGTCCTTTGGAGGCATAGATCAAGATTGACATTTCATTCTTCTCAGACCAGATCAATGTTGACGAGTTGAACAATTGGCTTTAATAACTTGAAGCCTACTATTATGCCAATTGATTTGCAGTCTCTAACAAGATTGCATTCATAGTCTTAAGGATATCATAGTCAGTTGCCTGTTGGTGGGAAGCCACTAGTAGCAGGCTCAAAAGAGTACTAGGGAACTCATTGACAACTTTCGTTAAGATGGTTCACGAGCGGTACCATCCTTGACATCACTACAAAGATGAATACATGCACTTTCAGCAACTGTGTCAACGTAGAGACTAGATTGTCCAATAATACATTGACAAGTTCAATGAAATTTTCAATCGCCTAAGGATTGATAGTAAGGAGAAGCGTCAATTGCTCAAATATGTCAATGGATTGTAGTACCATCTTTGCACGAAGATGGAATTCCTTCTAGTAGACTTCTTGGTCTAAGCATTTTGCTTCATAGCAAAGTTGGAAGAGAGATCTCAAGCCAAATGGAAGGGCCCAACTTCAACACCATACAAAATGTCGATGCCAAAACAGAAGCTGCCAGTGGAACTGCTACCAATGACACAAGCGCCCGAGGGACCTTTAGCACCATCTAAGGCCAAATCACCGACAATACAAGACAAGGGAAAACATAAGGCAGGCAACAAATGGTG
This sequence comes from Wollemia nobilis, assembly GCA_028583015.1. Taxonomy (NCBI): domain Eukaryota; kingdom Viridiplantae; phylum Streptophyta; class Pinopsida; order Araucariales; family Araucariaceae; genus Wollemia; species Wollemia nobilis. The sequence goes on along the minus strand of JAQPPZ010004624.1, from coordinate 12,149,433 downwards.
CAACCACAATAAGACCCACACTTACAACAATGCAGAGTGTCGGATGCAATAGAAGATGCTGTGGTACAACTAAAGGTGAATAATTGCTTATCCTTATCTGATGGAGAATAGGAGGCAGATGCCACATGCTTGAGAGCCATAGCACAGTAGGAAGGGAATGCTTCAACATTAGATCCCTTCGAAGAACAAGAGTGCTTGTTTCACATTTGTTGCTAGGTAAAGGGTAAGCCTTTCCATGTCATCATTGACATTAGGAGCCATAAAAACATCATCTTACAAGACAGAGTCAAGTGCCTAGGCTTCAAAACTATGGCCCATCCTTAGCCTTACTCGTTGGGTTGGCTACATCTAGGGAAATGTATCGAGGTTCTTCGCCAATGCAGTCTTGAGTATGGCATCAAGCCAATGTGCAACACAAACACTTGTCATGTGGTGCCATTGGACATCTATGATATCTTGCTGGGAACACCTTATCGCTTTGATTGCCAAACAACCTACCAAGGTTGCCTTCAACAATGGTTAGTGTGCATTGGAGAGATGACTTACAAAATTCTAGAGTGCCTTCCATAGAGAAAAGTAAGTTTTGTATTAACAAAGCAATGCAAAAATCTGATCTCACATGCTTAGAAGTTTGTGTTGCTTATAGTTTGTCTAGAGAACCATGGTGCCAAAAAGCTCACCCTTGTTGTGCTGACTGTAGACTGCTTTACTCAATCTCAATAAATGGATGCTCTACTCTATTTGAACTCTAATGTTTTCCAAGACCCCAAGGGATTCCACTACACTGTTCAATGAAGCATTAGATTGACCTGATTCCAAGATCAACTCTCCCCAACAAACTTCTGTACTGTCCAATTGTTTGGAAGAACTGTGAAATTTGGTGCCAAATATAGGAATTGATTGATTAGGGGAAGAGCAGGTCGAGCTCATCACCATGTAATAGTTCCACTGTGCTAGCACCAAAGAAGGATGGGGCTTGGCACTTGTGTATTAATTACATGGCGTTAAACAAATTAATTCTGAAGAACAAACACCAATTATCGAGCATTGATGACCTATTGGACTGGCTTCAGGGGGAACGATACATCAATAAGATTGACTTCAAATTAGGTTATCATCAAGTACTCGTTAACCCCATTGACATATGGAAGATGACCTTTAAGATCAAGGAAGGACTAACGAGTGGTTATGCCTTTCGGCTTGATCAACGCCTCGATGACGTTCATGCACTTGATGAATGACATTTTGTGTCCATTCACAGGATCCTTCATGATGATCTACTTGGATGATATCCTTGTTGATGGGGTCACATATCAACCATTAATTGCTCGAGACCAAATTTTGATTCCACCAACCTTTAAGACCAGAGAAGGACTATACGAGTGGTTATGCCTTTCGTCTTGATCAATGCTCCGATGACATTCACGCACTTGATGAATGACATTTTGTGTCCATTCACAGGATCCTTCATGATCATCTACTTGGATGACATCCTTGTTGATGGGGTCACATATCAACCATCAATTTCTTGGGACTAAATTATGATTCCACTGAATGGTAGAACATGGAAAGTATTTCTTCCAGCACAAGGGATGAACCTAGCGAGGTTTGATCTCAGTTTTGGTAACACTTACACTGTCTAAACATGTAATCATCATACATTATCAATGTGGTGATGTACAAACTCAACCAAAGCATGTGTAGTATACGCCCATCCACCATGGAAATTTGGATTTAGCCTAACTAGCCTATTTAAAGAACCTGAAATATTTCTATGTTACTACTACTCTAATGGACTATGGATCTCTCCTCCTTATGCAGACTGTAAATTTTCCTAACCCTAGATAACTGCTGTCCTATGTTATATTTTTTTTTTTTTTGAATTTACATGGTGGAATCGGTACCCGCCACGAATCCAGGCAGGCTGTCCATCTTTTTTATGGCCGCCACAATATTCTGCGCTGTCCGCCCCAGAAGCCGCCAGCACAGATCTTCGCGCAGTCCGCCCCTATAACCACCATGCCACAATCATTTTAAACCTTTTACGCCGCTGAAAGCACCAGGAAAGGGACAAGCGTTCAGTCCGGCGAGGCTCGAGATTTGAACCTTGGACCTCCGCCCCCCTTATGGGGTTTGGATATCCTATGTTATATTAAAATAAATCAGATCTGAGAATAATTTATTCAAACATGCAACAGTCACACATATGGCTGGAAAAATAAACAGCATGAACAACAGAAGTTAAATATATTTCTGAACCTGAAATATTACAAATAAAGGAGGCTATAGCTACAGCAGAACACTTATGCTCTCTTGCTGATTTTCTACCCAGCAATTTCACTGTTCTTCTCCTCCTAAGCTTGTAGTTTTCCTTCTGCAATCTGTTCTCCTTCTCTTCTTTTTCTGTGTGTCTAAAACACTCTTGATCTTCTCCTTTTATCCTTGAAAAAGGTAACCCTAATCTCTCTAACCCTAAGATTAGATCTCATCTCATCTTGATATGTAAGGTTAAAAATAGAAAATCACTTAAGTGAATTTCAAAATAGAAACACTTAAGTGAATTACAAATTAGAATCACTTAAGTGAACTTAAAAATAGAAAATCACTTAAGTGAATTTCAAAATAGAATCACTTAAGTGAATTACAAAATAGAATCGCTTAAGTGAACTTAAAAATAGAAAATCACTTAAGTGAATTTCAAAATAGAATTAGAAATGTCTCGAACCACTTCTAGCACGTTCATACTGAAGCCTGTGCAAGAAGTTCCTGTTCGAGCTACATTTCTCAATTAGTTGCTACATTTTAAGGAAATTTGCACGCCCTTAACTCATTTTAATATCAGTAAAATGACAACTCAAGCGAAAATAGTGAAGTGAAAATTTTATTCAATGATTGGATATACCATCTTCAACTTTATGCCTTCTCTTTTATAGAGAGACCATCCAAAACAAATCAATAACAACCTACTAATATAGAAGATCTTTGATTTAAATTAGTTGGCAACAAATCCAACCAATTCTATCTAGAGGAGATAACAACCATAATAAGTTGGTAAAGATTCTAACTAATTTGGATCTAACCAAATTAGTTGGAAACCAATCTCAACAAATATGATTTCCATCTAACTAATTTGGATCCAACCAAATTAATTGGAAATCAATCTCAACAAATCTGATTTCCATCTAACTAATTTGGATTCAACCAAATAAGTGGAAAATATATCTCAACAAATTTGTTTTCTATCCCCAAATTTATTGGAGAGTTGGTTGGGATTAGATCTTGCTGTTGCAAAATTCTGTTATAAAGTTGGAAACCTTTCCGTAGATGAGGTATTCTGTAGGTGAGCCATTGGCTATGTTGTAGTCGTTTCATAATGATTGGTTTGTAGCGTTAGGATTTTCTATAGCATCTCATTTTGTAGCTACAACCTTTTTGTAATAGGTGCTTCTGCAACGATGTTCCTTTTGTAGCAGTCTATTTTGCACTAATGAGTCTTCCGTAGCAGTCTATTCTGCAACAACGGTTCTTCTGCAATAGTCTCTTCCATAGCAATGGTGGCTAAAGCACAAATAAATAGACTGTCTAAGATGGTCCTAAAATGTGACATTTTTGGGACTCATCACTCATGTTCAGTCGGACATGGGAAGAACATCTACAGGACGTGCGCTAACATAAGCTTCAAGGGAATTTGGGTAAGTGTATCTTTGGCATTGCACATTTCTTACATGATTTACATCCTCGACCAACAAGGGATATGAACACAGAGAAGATCCGCGCCATTTGAGAATGACCAACATCTAAGAACCTGTTAGATCTTAGAAATTTCCTTGGCCTTCCCAACTTTGGGTTTCTCGCATGTCTCGTAGCCTTTGAACTAGGTCATGCTTGGGAAGGTGAAGTGCATTGGACTTCATAACAACACTAGGAATTTTAAGGACTCAAGCAATGCCTTATTTCAATGCCAATGTTAGCCATGCCAGACATCACTCAACCACTCGAGCTTGAGACTGGTACATCTGACTATGCACTTGGTGCCCATCCTAATCCAGAATGGCCATTTGGTTGCATACCATTTTGAGACTCTTTTTGACACAACTCAACATTATTTTACATACTAGAAGGTATTGTATGCCATTGTTCAAATTGAACGACAGTGGCGTCACTACATTATGGGTAAGGAGACCATGTTCTCTCAAATTGTAGGCCTTTGCAATTTCTTCATTCCCAGAGCAAACTAGAGAATTCTAGGCATATGAAATGAATTACTTACTTGCAACAATTCCACCTTGTGATCAAACATTGCAATGGAAGGGAGCAACAAACTGTCTAAGCTATCTAGCAATACAAATTTTGTTGTCAATTCTCGATGCTAGAGGGCATGGTACAAATGATTGCAAGCGCTGTAGCCCTCAAACATCAATTTTGTTTGCATCCATCATCAACTGATAGGAGGCAAGTCATCACTAGAGCATCATCTTTAGGATGGCTTGTTGTACTATCTTGGAAAGTTGTGTATGCCATCTAGGAGATGCATTATGTTAAAGTAGCGTGGCATGGCATCAACAAAACACTTGCAATGCTACAACAGTTCTTTCACTGGCCGCACATGTGTTAGGAGGTGGAGCTCTCCATTAGATCTTGTGCACCCTACAACATTGCCAAAGTAGTGAACATGACAACAAAGCTATACTCACAGTTACTGTATGCATTGGTTTTGGACCTCAGAAAAAAAAAGTAGTGAACATAGTAGGAATAAGTGCAAAATGCACTAAGTGTAAATAATTGTAATGAAATGTAATGTAAATGAGAGTCAAATGCATGTGAAATGCAAATGCAAATGTAGACAAAATGACAATGTAATGCAATTTAATCATGTGATTTGATAAATTGCAATAGACTATAGTTGTATTAAGGGTAATATGTGAATGTCCAAATGGGTAGACGGTTGGGTGGTGCGCTGTCCTGGAAGTCGTTGTTGGCAATGACAAGGACACAAGCTTAAATAGACCCCCCTCCTTCATTCAAGACCATCTATCTCAAGGGTAATCTATCAATGCTATGTTACATATCGAGGATATTTGTTTATGTGTCTAGGGAGAGACTAGAGCCATGTATTGGCAAACCATATGTGCAAATAGTGTAGCATGTATGTAGATTGTGTGTGCATTGTACAAGATTCTATAATGCCGTACTATTGAGTAATGCAAATGATTCATCTTCCATCCATGATGTGTGTAATTTATGTACAAGTATGATTGCCATTGGTGGTTTGTAGTTGTGTGTTGCTTTCTCTATGTGTAGGGATCATTGTTGCAGTTTGAGCATGGAACAGGGGAGTTGTAATCTAGAATGCCGTACAAGTGGAACTGCCAAGGATGTCGTTCTAGTGGTGAGGATTACATCGTTCTAGTAGATTGGCTATGGCCGTTCCAGTGCAAGTTGTCGTTCCAATGGTGTGGAGCACTTGCCATGCTAGTAAGAATTGATCTTGCTATCCCAGCAGGTGCAGTTCTAGCACTGGTCGTTCCAACACACTGTTGTTCCAGCACTGTGCCGTTTTAGTGATTATTGTTCCAGTGCAAATGTCGTTCTAGTGCATACTGTTCTAGTACTTTGTCATACGAGTCAAGTGTTGATGCCGTTCTAGTGTAGAATGTTGAGCAAAACTGCATTGATTGCAGTCTTGTTTGGACCCTAATTTGTCATCCTATTCCTCCATCTCTGGAATGCTTACCATTGTGCTACAATTACATGTTCCTTACAACCTTGGGAATCCACCAACATGGATTTTTTCTTAGGGTTCCTAACCACCAAGTGCCAGTATGATTGCATATTTGTAGTTGTGGATAGGTTCAACAAGATGGCTATCATGGCACCAATGCTACGGAAATTGCCTGACTGTTATTTTTGTAGGTTTGGGTTCATTTGGCCTACCTAGCTTGATTGTATTAGATAGAGACAACAAATTCCTTAGCAATTTTTGGCACCATCTTTAGAACCATTTTGATGCCAAGCTTTAACATTCCACTACATTTCATCCACAGACAAATGGACAAATAGAGGTGGTTAATAGAATGCTAGTGCATCTACTTTGGACGTACAACCACAATCACCCTCGCACATGCGATGAGAATCTACCATGTTGGTATTCAACCCAATACAAACCACATTGTATTGATCAGATTTATAGACAACACAAGACTAATAATAGGAAAACAAACTGACTAATAAGAGGTCAATATATTGACTATCTAATATTGTTGAGATTTTTTCTTTGCTTATATCTCTATCTAACTATATTATATATTATCTCTCTAATACCCCCCTTAATGACAAAACCTGATACAATGCCTAGTTTATCCCTAAACTTCACGAACTTTTCTCGACATAGAGGTTTTGTCATTACATCAGCAACCTGTTGAGATGTTGGACAATAATTAAGACAAATTTCATCATGTTCCATGAGTTGCCGAATATAGTGACGATGAATTTCTATATGTTTGGTTCGTGCATGATGTACTGGATTCCTCACCAACTTGAGCACACTTTGATTATCACAATGAAGAGAGGTTGATGTTGTTTGATCTATGTGGAGATCGTACAAAATACAACGCAACCAAACGACTTCACACCCTGCACTAATGTTGCTTTATATTTTGCTTTTTTTGATGATGAAGCAACTGTATGTTGAAGTTTTCTTTGCTAAGAAACAACTCCTGAACCCAGAGCAAATGTATATCCAGTAGTAGGCTTTTGATCATCAATTGATCCGGCCTAATCTGCATGAGTGTATCCTAAAAACTGAAAATTATCAGATTGTTGATACAAAATACTAAGGTTGAGGGTACCTTTGATATATCTGAGAATGCGTTTTGCAACTTGCCAATGTTCTTTTCGTGGATTGGTCATGAAGCGGGACAAATAACTCATTGCAAAACAAAGATCCGATCGAGTGGTTGTAAGTTAAATCAAGCTTCCAATCAACTGTCTATAAACTGATTCATTGACTGGAGATGAATCAGATGGAGCTGATAACTTCAACCCAACTTCCATAGGTGTGGATATTGGCTTACAATCTGTCATCTGAAATGTCTTCGTAAGTGTTTTAGCATACTTGCTTTGAGATATAAAGATAGTATGATTGGATTGCCAAAAATCCACACCTAAACAGTAATGTAAGAGCCTGAGATCAGTCATATCAAACACTGACCACAAATCTGATTTTACCTCTTGAATTAAATGGGCTTCACTACCTATGATGACAAGATCATCAACATATACAATGAGCATCACAATATCATCACTCTTAGTTTTTATATAGAGATTAGGATTCAAAAATCTTCTTTTGAATCTTGCACCTCTAAGATGTTGATCGATTTTGAAACACGAGGCCTGAGGCGCCTGCTTAAGTCCAAACAAGGACTTAATCAACTTGCAAACCATATGGTCTTTTCTTGGAACCTGAAACCCTTGTGGTTGAACCATGTAGCTTTTTACATCCATTTGATAGACTTGCCAACCTTGTTGAGCTGCAATGGAGATAACTAAGCGAAGACTTACCCTCTTCATAGTGGGAGCAAAAGTTTCTCCATAGTCTATACCTTCTTGTTGCGCATATCCTTTTGCAACTAGACAAGCCTTGAACTTGTCAATTGATCCATCTGCTTTGTGTTTCATTTTTAAACCCATTTGCATCCAATGGGTTTCTTTCAATTTTACCTGCCTAGTTGGTTTCCCAGCAATGTCTTCATACCTGCTAGGTTCGAAAACTTGTGAAACCGAAGCAACATGTGCATGCTCAACGACTTGCTTACCTTTTCCACTTGCTTGTCTCATCTGGCCAAACACCGCTTTTTCATTTTCCTTGACATCCTTCATAGCTTGCACATATCACTTTGGCTGTGGCCGTGATGCTTGTGGTTGATGAACTTCACTAAGATGGATATCTGATACCACTATACTACTCAAAAGATAAATTCCTTTACATGACCACTCATTTTAAAGCTCTTTAAATTCTGCACAAACTGATCCATGAATCGCCTGAATCGGATAAACTGTCGCAGAGATATGGCTTCTGAAAGATGAGACGTTTTTCCAGAAAAAATCTGCGAAACTCATCACTATCCTTGTTTCGGGTGACTAACTTCAAAAGGTTGTAACTCCCTCAATACTACTCGGATTCCTTCATATGACCACTCATTTTAAAGCTCTTCAAATTCTACACAATTTGATCCAAGAATCACCTAAATCGGATAAACTTGCGTAGAGATATGGCTCCTGAAAGATGAGACGTTTTTCCAAAAACATTTGTCCTAATTTTGCAATTTCACACAAAAATCCCCACTTTTCCAAAATCGTTGCTCTGATACCACTTGTTGCATAACTATTATTATCATTAACATAAATCATTCACCAATATGCAAAAATATCAATCATTCACCCACAATACATTATCCACAATAACAATTGACAAATGAGAGAGAGATAGATAATACTCTTAAGGTAGGGAAACACCAATAATACTCCTTAAGGAAAGAATCACTCCACAAGTTCTCCCAAGATGAGAGACCACTTAAGGAGGGCAAAGTCCCATAAGCCACTTCGTGGGCAACGACGATTACATAAGATTATTCTCCAATGATGATTACAATGACAAATATCTCTTCTTTATATATCCATATTCTTATTCTACTTTGGGAAGCCTACTACTAATATAATTTTATATTATAATATAATATAATATTATAATACAATCAACCTTGGGTTATGTGTGGCCCATGCCAACCCTTATACAATATAATAATATATCCCCAAATATCTATTCCTAGGTACCCTACCAGTGCAGTCCAGAAGAGAGGAGTGCATGCCAAGAAGAATGGAGAGAGAGGAGGGGGGAGGGAGCAGCCTAGGAGGGGCAAGCTCCAAGAACCCCCCAAAAACTATTCTCTCCTAACAGTCTAGGCCGAAGTACTGGAGTTGAAGAAGTCCATCATATGTCTTTGACCAGCATTAGTTCGAAACCTTAACAAACCGAGGGTGTGTTGTCTAGTGACCTTGCTTCCGTCCGAACTGGATGATGTGGGGCGTTTCCGTCCGGAGTCACTTGGTCCGTCGGAGCTAGTGAAGTATGTTGTGATGAGCCGATGTTGAGGAGGATGAGATCCATCTAGAGGAGAACTTCTATGTCGTCGAAGTTGAGTTATCTCCCTAAGAAAGTGCGAGACACCGCTGGTCCAAGTATCTGAAGAAGGTAGAAACAGATTGAGAGTTGTCCCTGAAAAGGCAATGGAATCTACCCCGGATCTCATAATAAATGGGACAACAAAAAATAAAGTGATGAAGGGTTTCAACTTCACCCAAGGGGCAAAACAAGCAAATCCGCTCCTTCGTCGGAAGATGGTGATTTGACTCAATCCGGAGTTGGTGAGAACACACCCTGAGTTGCCCAATAGTGATCCGAAGACTATGCATTGTGTGCTGCTGAAGGTATTTTGGAGGAACTATTCTGCCCTCCTGTATCTATAAGAAGTGCTCATGGTAGAAAGATAGCTTGGGGGAAAGAGGGGCAATAGGAGAGATCCAAGTGCATCTGGTGTATTGGAGACTAACATCCTTCCGGATCTCGTGGAGCATCCTCTCCTTACTAAGTCGAGAGGGGGGGAGAACACCCAAAGAATAAGGGGGGAGCCTGTCTATTTGTATCTGAATGCTGGCCAGGAGGGCTGAAACTTGAAAATACTAGCTCCTCCGGCCTCCTCGAGAACTCGGAGAGAGTTCCATCGAGGAGCGAAACAGATTAATTATTACGTTGATCTTCAACAAAAGAAACATACCAATCTTTTTGACATGTGTAGTGTCTGGATGCTCCTGAATGGAAGTACCACTCATTGGATTTCTCTGATGCATTTCGTGAGGTGACAAATGCAAATCTTTCTTCACAATCTCTTGTCTCAGACTCTTTGCAACATTGGCTTGCATTGAATCTTTCTTGTGTTCTTTATTCTTCAGACTTTACAATTTCTTATCTAGTGTCCAGGCTTCTTGCAATAAGAGCAAATGACTTGCGACTTAGAACTTTTACCTTGTTTGTTGTCATTGGATGGCTTTGCATTCTTAACTCCTTTGCTTTTGAACTTAGCTGAAAATGCGCTTTCGGTGTTCTCTTTGGTAGATGCTCCTGTTTGTGATTGTCTTCTTTCCTTTTGAAGAAGTATGGAAGATAATTTCTCAAAATCAAGTGTCTGAGTTTCTGCAAGTAAATGTAAAGATTCAACAAATGATTCATAAGATGCTGGCAAACCTCTCAAAACAATGGCGACCATAGCTTCATCTTCAATCTCCTTTTGAATGGCTTTCAACTGATCTTGTAAATCTTCAAGATTCATGAGATAGTCTGAAATAGTTCCTCCTCCTTTCAAACGAGAAGAGTGAAGAAGATTCTTAAAAAACAAGGCACGAGCTGTTTCAGATGTCTGATATGTATCCTTCGCAGCATTATTCTCATTACGAACTTCAGGAATCAGATCATTTGCAACAGACAATTTAAGAAGCATCAAAGCTTCTTTATGTCGCTTGTCAAAGTTGTCTGTATCTGCCACCAGTTTAGTTTCTTTCACAAGAACTATATTGGCCAAATCATGATACTCACAAATTGTGAGTATTTTATGGCTCCAAACATTATAATTCCTCCCAGTCAACCTTTCTGATTATGAAAGGATTAGTGTTTGTATATTCGCCATAGTTGAAAAACACCCGACTGCAACTTTCAAATAGAAATTTGTTAGTAGAAAGCAGAATAGCAGTGAGCAAATATAAGAACGTAGACTCACTGTACAGATATGGAAAAATCCCCAATTGTCACACAACCACAAAATCCTTTCCTTTTAAAGGGTTGCTTTCCAAATGTGCAACAACACCCAAAACCCAGAAACATCAGGCTATGTGGTGTGCTGGGTGATGTATATCTTCATGCGAGTATATTTCAACAATTTCACTATAGACAAAGCGTAGAAAACTAGAAAGAGCAGTGATGCATATGGATTATTATGCAGAAAATACAGTCCAACATCTCATTTCATGTGAGGGATGTTCTCAGTTATCGATTCAGCAAATGCAGTGATAAACAGGAGAGCCAATATATAAACAAGATGAATTGCCCAAAATGCTGCTGCCCTTCGCCTTAGAATTGCAGGTGAGAATATGAAAAGTAGCAGATCTAAAAAACTCCTTCAGTCCTAACAAATATACACAGATCTGAAACCCAATACCCTACTGCAAAAATAGCTTACCAAAGTCTTGCGACTGGAAACTCATGTCACAAATCTCAAGAACTGTATGATATGCAGACCCGAAGGAAATCAAAATCCCAAAAAGCCAAATCTCTGAAAGGATGGATATGCACGGAGAGATTCCTTACGAAGGGTAAAATTCTTCTGTAATACAATCTGATTATAGAGCTAAACGAAACCAGATTGTAAACCGAATTACAGAAGCGAAGCAAACTATGGCTCTGATACCAAATGTTGGTATTCAACCTGATATAAATCGCATTGTATTGATCCGATTTAGAAGAGTACAAGACTAAAAATAGGATAACAAATTGACTAATAATAGGTCACCATATTGACCATCTAATATTGTTGAGATTTTTTCTCAGCTTATATCTCTATCTAACTATATTATATGTTATCTCTAATATACCATACACCCAATATTATTACAACAAGGCCATTTACACCTTTACAGGTCACAACCCATTGCAGGCATGTTTGGGATTTTAGCCTTGCGCCCAATGGACATCGCCTTTCACATGTTGATTGGTGCCATGACGCTAGCTCAAGTCAAAGAGCCTGTCAAGGTTGAGAAGTTTTTGCAACAAGTCTAGAACACCCAAATTCAGATTCAATAGATTCTGCAATGCCAACAAAAGAAGTACAAAGTGCGCCATGATGAACATAAAACTCCTCACACATTTCAGGTTGGAGATAAGGTTTGGCTCCATCCAAGGTTTGGTTTATGTCAATAGATCAAACCATTGCTCTATGGTCCTTACACCATTCAACTCCAAGCATGTGAGAACATCTACATCCTTGACTTGTTGCCTTACTTCGGGATGCATCCAATTTTTCATGAACTCGTCAAGCCATACTTACCCCTTGTTAGATCATGTGGTAGTACATCCTATATATCTAGACCCATCTCAGTTGGAACCTATCGCAGTAGACCAACTTATCAAACCCACCAACAAGAGGACTTGTTGGGGGACATACAATCTATTTAGGGTTGCAAAACAGGATCAGTTTCCTTCATAGGTGAAACTGGTATATGCTTGAATAACATAGCATCTTTTTCCACAGTTGGAGGTTGACGCAATGGTGCCTCCCAAGGGGGACGGATGTTTTGAGCAAAGTAGGGGTTGCTCAAAGTTCTCAAGGGCATGATGTCAATTCAATTGCAACTTGTAGACCTTGGCACCTATTTGGACTCTTCACTAGATGAGCTATTGCCAAGTCACAATGTGGCGCCATGACTTCTTGGCTGACAATATTTTGGCACCAACATTGAGAAGTCGACAAGCCACTGATGCCAAGCTCTCGTGTCATCATCCGGCAACAAATTGATAGAGGAGCCTGTAAATTTAGGTGCCTGACACTCCTCTGCTTCGGACCAGTCCGATCACTTGCACATTCTCATATTAGTGCCACACACAAAAGAAAATGAAGAGGTAGTTCATGAATTGTTCTAAAATTGCTTCTTGATCAATTGGATCTGAAGTGGTTCGTCTTCTAACTGATTTGTAACTTATGTATGGATCTTGTATATAACTTAATTTGGGAAGTCCTTTCTATTTTCTTGGTTTTTTGAGTTCTCTCTTGTTTCCCTTTCTCCTCTTTCGCTTCTTTCTTGCAATTCTCTTCTTACAGGTTGACTTCTACCCTTGCAATAGAACAGAGTGCCCCGCACCCTGCAACCACACCCTTGTATCAAACATTTGTACTGTTGTTTCATATTTAACACGAGTGCCTTATATGCTGCAATGCATTTGCATCATCATCTATAATTGTGTTTTTTGTTTTGTATGAGGTGCATTTCTTTGTTGGTTTTGAAAGGGAATCCTACATTGTGCTTTGCTTCCTACAACGCAACTCTAAACATAACTTGGAGGCGCTAGAAGCTGGTTTTTTGAGTTGTCCTTTGCACCACCTTGTCTTGGACCATGTGGTGCGGATCATTGATCATGCCCATTTGCCTCAACAATTTACATGCTACATTCAAATGCATTATCAACATTATTTTTGAGCCCCATCTTGGGAATTTTATTGTCATCTATTATTGGGGTCTGCTATAAGATGTATGAAGAACATGTGGTACATAGTTCTTGTTATATGTCAAGCCATAGCTCCAAGCTAAGATGGAGTCATCATTTGGAGTCTTGGACAAGCATATGTGAAAAAGGTTGGCTTCCTCATTGACAAGCATGACCTACATGTATAATTAAATGAAGTTAAGGTCCATAAGGAATGGCTTACTTTATATAACTTATAAAATTATAATTCTTGGGTTATGAACTTTTATAGGGAGTTCCCTCATAATTAACCTCATGTTGCCAACCCCCTTGGTCTGCTTACTAAGAAAATAATGGTTACATACAATCCATAGGCTGCATGGGCATTTAGCCATTTGAAAGGTGCTCGCTGCTCTTGTGCTTGCTTTTCTTGACTCGCAACAACCATTTGAGGTTCACTCCAGTGGTTCCCAATATGCTTTACGTTACATATCATTCATAAGTTTTTTTTTACAATTCAAGGTCAATAATAGCACTGAGGACAAGGAATTCTATACCCTATTCTAAGCATTAAAGCAATGGTGCCATTATGTTTGTTGGTAAAGGAGGTCACCCTTCACACTAATCACCATCGTCTTAAGTTTTTGAAGTGGGCATTAGTTGATCAAGGATAATAAGGGTATCCAAAAAACTAGCATACCCTTTTTAGTTTTTCTTCATTAGAACTTAGCATTTAGGATAACAAATATACAACCTATGATCAATAGAAGGATCTTTACTCCATTGATCCAAACTTTGGTTCAAATGAGGGGATTTTACAACATACTGGAGTAATCGATTCCTTGATTACAACTTGAGGAATGGATTATTGTTTAAGCTCACTTAACGTGTTCTTCTCCCAACAAGTTTTGATTATCAACTTTGACTAAATAAAGCTCATAAATCCTCCTACGGTGGATATTTTGGCATGTCAAAGACCTTATAGCAAATTAGATTCTATTTTCATTGGCCTTTTGTGGAGAAGCAAATTGAGTATTTCAAATATTGGTGCTCTTCTTGCATGTGGTTTAATCCTTCCATTTTAAAGCTTGGATTGTATCAAATTTTTAAGTCCCTTCATGGCCATAGGAATCCATTTCCATGGACTTCATTAGTGGTCTAGGCAAGAAAGACTTAGTGCTAGGATGGTTCCATGGTCATTGTTGTTTCTAAATTTTCCAAGATGGCCATCCTACATCACACACAAAGCAAATTGATGCTTTGGAGACTATAAATTTTTTCTTTAAGCAAGTGTGATGCTGTATTCCATGGGGATGTGTCTTGGGTTTCTAAAGTATTGTTTGAGATGTGCTTGTCTCCAACATATGTCTTTCTGTCTTGGAGATGCATGCCACCATCCTGAGGCCATCCTAGAAAGACATCCCAATGTCTCACATCGTCCCCATCCCAAAAACTTTATGAACATAGGTGTGATGCAATTTGGGACTTAAAATTGCTATCACTCTTAATTGCAACTTATGTTTTGCAATTTATTTGGTGATATGTAAGGAAGCTATTACATTGTAAGTTGTACGCCTCCACTTTTTGTCATTTGTAGAGGTTATAACTTGGACCTTAGTCCATGCTTTTCGCATTTGTCAACAAAATAGCAATAGGAAATCACATTCACATTTTTCAACATAGCTAGAACTGGGCAAAATATATCTCTAGAGCTTCTTCTTCCTTTAAATCTATTATCGGTTTTAGCCGTTAACAATTTCCAGGTCAAATGCATCTATAGTGGACCTAGTGTTATTTTATCATACCATCTATAATACCTTTATATTATAATTTATCTTACAATGTATATTTGCATACCATATATATTTTTTGATAGGTAAATTGGGGGTTGAAACATGGCCCCTCCCATAATACAACATAATTGCATTATCACAGCATGCCATATCGCAGGAGTGTCCATAGGTGTGGATTGACTTAGATTATAGTGCGGGATTTTAGACCTAGGTCATGCTATTATAAATGCATCCCATTTATCACTACTCCATAACACCTTGGACTATTTACATAGTTTATTAATAACCTATTATAAGGATATTTATCAAGAGGTAGGTAGGAAGGGTTATAACATATTATCCACCCCATCCATAAACCTGGGGACTATTGAGATCCAAATAACTATAGAATTATCATGATTGGGCACACATTTGCTAGGCTTTATGCCATAGTTTTGAATATGAAACTCTTGAACCTACTAGATTAGTGCAAGCTAGAGTGAGAGGGCAAACTGGTTTTAGAAGTGATTATCAGACTATTCACTCAGGCCTATTATTGAGGAGGCTTGTCAATAGTATTTTAAAGTATTCTTTTGTTTTGTGGACTTTAGAAAGTCCTTTGGCATTGTTCCTAGGTGTATTTCATTTCAGATACTACATGATATCAATATCTCAGAGCTCTTTATCATTGCCATCGAGAGACTATGCGACTAGTTGTCAGTTATTTTTGACAGCTTTTGGTTTCTCACATGATGTCTAGAGCACCATTAGTGTCAAACAAGGATGTCCTCTTTTTACACTCGTCGGGGTCTCTACATTGACGAGTTTGGTGAATTTATTCATCAAAACACACATGTTGATGATGGTTGCCTTACACATCATGTCATGAAAGCTACATTACTTTTTGCCTTATACATCCCTTGAAGACTTTAATATGCAACCTTCTCTTTGTAACTTTTAAAACCTAATAAGGTGCCTAATGGAACTTGATAACGAACCAAATAATTAAAGTTCAACTAATGAACCTTCTTGCACCAAAGTTGCTTACCTTAATGAACTCTGTAGATGAAGGATTGCAAGGTGATTAGATTCACCTTATTGCTGCCTTTTACTGGATGAAATCGCAGCTCTTCTTGACTGTCCGAAACCAATTTATTGGCTCTGGATAAACAGGAGAGCCACTCTTGTATGGAGGTAAGGGCACCTATATCTTCCATCAACATTTTTGGAGAGTTGTAGCTTCAAGTGAATGCTAATTACTCTTGATTGTAGAGATTTTCAAAGAATGAGGTGATTAGTCAAGTAGTAGTCAATCTCCCTTGTAATAATTGACATCAAAGAGTTATAGCTTCCCTAATGCATAGAGCCAAGATCTTTGGTCAGCATGGCTAAAACAATTGATAAGTGATCCACTTAAGTCTCTATACAAGCAATAGTTCCTACTTAGAATTTCATAATAAATAGGACATAAAAAGATGAAATGTTCTTCAAGCTCCACCTCTTGAGGAAAGTTCTGGATGAAGAAAGGCTAGAACAATAAATTGCATCTCTAAAGGCAAAATTGAAAGTGAAAAATGATGAGATCCGTAGATTGAAGGATCAAAATAAAGCTTTATCAATGTGAATCAAAAGTTTCCTGAAAGAATGCAAAATTCAAAGGAAGTTGTTGCAAGATTTTGTCAAACAGGGGTAAATGATTTTTTTTTAATGAGTTAAACAGGGATAAATAAATTGCTTGTTTAAAGAATCATATGATTAAATCTTGTTCACAAAAATAATTTTTCAAATAACAAAAAGATGTCATTTGAAAGCAATTTACAATCTATTGATAGAAAAACTTGTACAAGTGAGATTAAGCATGTAGATAAGTCTGTTGTTGTTATTGATGCAATTGTAATCATTATCACGAACCTTGATAACACATGTATAATGAAGAATG
This sequence comes from Wollemia nobilis, assembly GCA_028583015.1. Lineage (NCBI taxonomy): Eukaryota > Viridiplantae > Streptophyta > Pinopsida > Araucariales > Araucariaceae > Wollemia > Wollemia nobilis. The sequence goes on along the minus strand of JAQPPZ010004624.1, from coordinate 12,132,437 downwards.
GTTGTTCTCAAATTGCTCCCATAAGGCATTCTAGAATTGAGCCTTATCAACATACCAATCATGACAGCTATTGGCATTGACAATGAATTTATCACCATCCACATCATTCTAAAAGAATCTAGCATTTTGATTCTTTGCAAAACAACCTTGTAATCCAAGTCCTTGAAGATATGCACGAATGCAAGATCTAAACAATTTTTCACAAAGTTTATCTTTAATAATGATACCTTTCAGGGTGGATTTGGGTTGGATTAGTCCTGATTCAATGAGGTGATATTCTTAATATTTGAGGCGTTCATATCATTACGTATCTTATGTGCTTTGAGTAAGAATTAGTATTTGTGGATAATTTTTTAATTGAAACTTGCAGAGAATCAGATTGAAAGAGAGGATATCCATACTTAATTTAAATATTTCCAGTGATGATTTGAGTCCTTGGTTTTTTTAGAAGGGGGCAAATGTAGTGGACCTAACCCTACCTTATTATACTGTTATAATATATATTATAATATAATCTTCTATACTTTTAAAAAAAAAAAGTTAGTTATATGGGATTGAAATGGGCACCACCCATATTACATCATGACTGCGTTACCATAGTATTTCAACAAATCATAACGATATTACAACAACATTTTAGCAATTATGCATAAATTGCCTGGCAAGATTTGAATCTGGGTCTCTTCCTTGAAAGTTAAGATATTTAACAACATGAGCTCATGGTATTTGTTATAATCTTTTCTACTTAATATAATCTAAGTACCTTATGAATAACTTACTATTATCTTATTTATTAAGAGGTAGGTAGAATGGATCATGATTTTCTAACTTATACCCTTGGATTACACACACCCATCTACCATTTGGTAGAAAGAGCATCAATTCATCTCTTTTTAAGATACCATATTATATATTGAATCATATACGGATTTCATATAATAGATCTAGAGTTCCCTTACAATGTCTCACCAACTACAATAGGATGAAGCTTGTCTTAATGTGTAGAAATTGTCCAAGCTTCATGCAAACACTCAAGAAATTTTCAAGAAGACTCAGGCCAAATTAAGGCACTTCATGACTGTCATCATGTACAACATTATTTCAAATGAATGATTGTGCTTGTCTTCACTTGGTTGACTAGAGGTTTTACAAGCAATATCACAAGCCAAAACCTGTTAGATACAGACCATATGTTGTTATCCAAGTTGTTGACCCATCATCTTTTGTTTGAAGTTTTCAATTCAGCTTAGCATCCACAATATCATCAGTGCTTTATTTATAATGAAACATTTCCACATTTACAGTAGAAAGTGGGGACACATGTCTTTAAGCATGGAGGAAATGATGAGACTCCAGGATAAGATTAGACATGTATTTAGTAATTATCTTCTCACTCTAAGTGATGAGTTCCCTTGGGCCTTCTGTGTGCATATAGAGCTAAGTAGCTTAGGTGTATTCTACATAACCCTAGCTCTTGCGCACTTCTGGGTGATTGGAATTATATTTCCAGTGCCAAGCTTTCCTCATGTAATACAGTTATCCATTAAACTTTTTGGTTAATGTACAGACACGATTTTGGTAGCATTTCTCCTTGTTTGCTGTTTTTCATTTGGTAATTCATTTCATTGAGACTTAGTTATTTCTTAGAACACAGCCATACCTTATCCCTCAGCAGTACTAAGTTTTCATTGATCAATAGGGATTTGTGAAACTCGATATTTTCTAATCATGGTAATAAAAATTCTACCATATTCAGAAAATTTGTCTTTTTTGTAATCCTGAGATTTAGTAATATTATTAGTGATTGTTAAAAATTTTCTGCCAGCTGACAATAATCAGGCATAAGGTGTAGTATTATTTTCTCAGATTAGTCATATGGGATTGAAATGGTTTCCACCCGTATTACATCATCACTATGTTGCTATAGTATTTCAACGAACCACATAGTGGTATTTATAAAGCTAGAAAGATTTGAATCTGGATCTTCCAATTGGAGGCCCATATTTTTAACTGCTTGAGTTAATGCTACTTTATAAAATGTTAAGGTTCACCCATGGGATTGGAACCTTGGTTTACCGTGTGAAACTTGCTTTCTGTTATTTGCTTCAAACCCCATTTGAGACAAGGTGTAATATTCTTTCAGACCAGTATAACATTGCCAATTTTGGTCAAGAAAATTAATTTGAGGCATTATGCATGAAAACATTTCATCTTTGTTTCCAGTTTCTGTTGTCATAATGATACTAAGTACTGTTTTTCTTCTTTATTTATATGGAATTGAAACGGGTCCCACCCTTATAACATCATGGCTACATAGTTGTATTACAACAGCATAGTAGTTATGCATGTATCGTGCTTGGCAAGATTGGAACCTGGGTCGTCTTTTTAAAAGTTGAGGAATTTAAATGGTTGAGCTCATGTCATTTGATAAATATTAAAGTTTGCCCATGAGATTTGAATGTTGGTTAAGGGTTTGAAATTCTTCATTCCTTAGCAATTGCTCTAAACTTCATGGGCATGAAACTATATGCTATTGTAATTATTTATATTGTTGTTTTTTTTTAAATTTATTACATATTTCTGGTCAACTGTAATTGTTCTGTAAATTGGATCTATTAAGTATTTTAAAGACATTATATAATTTCTTTACGACTTTTCTTAAGGATTTATGGTAATGTTTTTCATTTATTTTGATGAAAGGTCTAACATTTGCTTAAGAACTTTATTCTGAAGCCTTAAATGTCTTTAACAAGTTTGGCTTTCCTTCAAACCATATCAGTGTTTCCATTTTCCCATTCTCTCAAAATTTATTCCTGGCTGGAAGCTTAACTTGTCTCATGGCAGTTAGTGGAGAATATAATCCTGGCCGCGGACATTACGTGTGAATATAATGCTTTTAGAACACTATGTTTTTGTGAGCACAAACCTAAAAGAATTTTAAATCTATTCCAGGATGGATCAGCCCCCGAATCCCTTCTTTCCAGAACTGCGTTTCGTAAGGCCATCTTTTGCCAGGATGAAAATGAAGTGAACCTTGAGGATTTCAAAGCAAATATTAACCAAGATCATTTCCCTGCAGAGAATTTCAACATGCAAGGTTAGCTCTACTTTGTTCTTTCAATTTTAGACTTTGAATGTTTACATTTGGATTAAAATCCTTACTTAACAGTATTGCGTTTTTTACCAATTCATTGCTTATGCCATCATGTTGTGGGCTAGCTCAATGCATTTTTACTTTTTCTACTTATTGGTTTATTGTGCAAGCTTTTCTGACAGCCTTGTTTTTGGATCGGGCAGATTCTGTCCTTGTTCGTTTTAGAATTTGCTGTCCACAAATGGAAAGTGGAAAAGTTGTAAGTTTTTCCCATGAAAATCGGGCATCCCATATGTGCTTTGATGTCTAATATGTACTTTCATTAGATTTATCTCAAACAATCTAGGGATTATATTTTGAGTATCTTTATGATTTCAAGGCACCTACTATTTTAAAGATAAGTTTTGTACTTTGTTTTAAACTTCACAACACATAATATTTATTGTTTATGTATTTCTGTCAAAGAATGACGTTAAAATACATGACTGCTGCAGGTGTGCTTGACTGGCAGTGCATCAGCATTAGGAAATTGGAATTTCAAGGAATCTGTTAGACTTTCCTATTGTGGAGATGCTTACTTGCAGGCCGATTGTATAATTAGAAAGGATGAGTTTCCAATAAGATATCCTTTCAGTGGTAGCAATTACGTTTTTCTTTTTAGTTTGAGGAAAGTGATACAATATTAGATCTTCAAGACAAATTGTGGAAGAATCTGCAGCTTGTTTACTGGAAATTGTTTTGTCTCTTGCAATTTAAAGATCTAATCAAGGAGGGCCGTTTACACCTTTTTTATGTCTTCTTGTGGGCTATTTCACATGTGATAAATTCCTGGTAGTATATCTGGCTGTTACACTTGTTTGGCTATTTGCATTGTGCTGTTGGATATAGTTAATTTCTGGTGCTTAATTATTTTCCTGTTCTTCACCTGAGTGTGTTCCTTAGTTATTGATTGCGCACATATAAGTATTTTGTGAAGGACAAAAGTGCAAAAATCATTCCTGAAATTGGTTCTGATAGAGAGCTTAGTTTGGATTCTATTCCAAGGAGGCCACTGACCATGATTTTTCTGTCGGATGGAAGCTTCAGGGTAAGGTCATTTATTCTTAAATTCTGTGCAACAATTGGGTGATTTAAAATTTGATAGGAGAAAAATAATGGTAAGATATTCAAGGAAACATTTTGCTTTATCATTGCAGGAAACACCATGGAGGGGTGCTGGTGTTGCAATTCCAGTTTTTTCTCTTAGATCAAATGATGATGTTGGAGCTGGTGAATTCCTTGACCTCAAGTTACTTGTTGACTTGTCAGTCAAATCTGGGTTGCACTTGATTCAGCTGCTCCCTGTGAATGACACTTCTGTTCATGGGATGTGGTGGGATTCCTACCCATACAGGTATGTGATATTGGAAAGTATCACAAGGGTTATTAGAACTCTATTTATAGTTATAAATCTGTGTTTCTTAGCATAGACAGCAATTAAATCAGATGGTGACATGATGAAGAATAGCAAATGCGAGTTTTATATAAGAAGCTTCATCAACTTCATAGGGCATTTCAATAAGTTCTGACTTGGGGATGCATGCAGCTCTCTCTCCGTATTTGCCTTACATCCATTGTATCTGAGGGTGCAAGCATTGTCACAAAAGATGCCAGAAGAAATCAAGGTACTGACATGACATTGCTGGTTATATTTGAGTCTGTGAAAACTATTATTTAGATGGTTAGAACTTAGAACCACATATCTTAAGTTATATGGAATATTGTCCAGAATAATTTTGGAAGATAGAAATAGTTCAAGTTTGTGTTTTGTTTTTGCAGGAAGAAATAGAGAAAACCAGAGAGAGCCTCAACTTGAAGGTTAGTTTCCGTATATTTTGTGATGCACATGTTCAATTTTTGGTTTGTAGAACAGTGCTGTCGAGTTTATTTATTATAGCTTGGATATATTCATTCTAGCACCCCTTTAATGGATCATTTGTAACTTGTATTTGTTGGGAGAATTTCCACAGGATGTAGACTATGATGGCACCATGGCTGCAAAACTAGCAATTACGAAAAAAGTTTTTGATTTAGAGAAGAATGAAGTGCTTAGTTCAGATGCTTTCCAAAGGTTCTTCCAGGAAAATGAGGTAAATAAATGAGTGAATTTGGACACGGTTATGTTAGTATTCTAATATCTGTTGATTATTTTATGAGATACTTAATGTAAAATTAGGCATCTTTTGTCTGCGGTAAGTAGTTTTTCTTTACGTTTAAGTGGCTGGCTTTCTGTATGTTACTGTTACGAAGTTAGTACCTTTGACTATTTCAAGAAAGCAATACTCTTCTATACTTGATCTGTTATGCCTTGCAATTCTATGTCGAGATTCTGAGGTCCTTTACATAACGTTTTGTATTCATTGTTCTATAGTGGAAAGTAACTTGTTCTTCATCTATGTGGCACATCTAACATGTTTGACGCATTGCATATGCAGTAGAGCTGATCATAGAATGTTTTATAGGTTAAAATAATATTCTTGCCATTTCAAATCTTAATTACTCATTCTTACTTTCATTGTATTCAATTCTCTTGCTGAACAACAGGCCTGGCTGAAACCATATGCTGCTTTTTGTTTTCTTCGGGATTTTTTTGAGACATCCGATCATAGTCAGTGGGGTCGCTTCTCTGAATTTTCGAAAGCAAAGGTACATTGTTTACATGCGATTTAAAGTATTTTATAATTGATTCAGAGTTTTAAAACGTTCCTTCAATTATGCGTTCATATTAAGATTATTATTTTATTTTTAAAAGCATCTTACTTGGACAATGTCTCAAAGATGTTGGAATCACAACAGGCATTACCTAATCAATACACAATGGACACAAGATTTCTTGGATGCCTGCAATAAGCACCTATAAATATGCTCACTTCTGTTTATAAAATATTCACCGTGATACATCGACATGATACACCTGTCTATGATGAATCTGGAAATACAGTTGAAAGTTTTGCATTCAGCTTTGCATCTAGCTCTGCTTTTATCTTTTAACTTCTTGTGTGAAGCCTACAACTAACTGTATCTTCTAAGATAAGATTCTTTTTTCATGTCTTCACAAAATATAAGGCTCGCAACATTTTCTTATCACATTTGTTGTTTTAGGATGCTGTAATGGCCAATCCTTATCACATCAGGTCGGGAAATTATTATTATTTTTTTTAAACAACATGCACACTTCCTATTATCATTAACAACCAGAGTGCACAGCATCTCAAATTGAAGATATGGTTCAATAATGAAAAGGAACGTAACATCAGTAAAAATATGTAGATAAAGTCCTATATACAATGCCAGCCCAAGAATGTCAACTCATTTCATAACAACATATTGATGTATTAATGATACAGCCCACATTACAACATCATCTTACATTACTGATACGATGTTCAAAGTCCATAAAGAGTAGTACATAAAAGCTTGCCAACCACTTATAATGCTTGTGACATAAATACAGCATAATCATCTCCAAGCAGTGCCATACATCTTATACATCTGATACAAGATAGTCCAACAAATTCAAGGTACATTGGCTGGCACATAACACTTGTATAGCTTGTAGAACATCAGCATCTATAAGAAATTTTTAGAATCTTCTTGTGCACCTGCAAGAGTCAACAAACACAATGCAAACAAGATAGGCCTATCATCTAGGTCTGGTGTGTGACCTTTACTGCCCCCTAATCTACATCCATCCCATCCAGGCCGGCATACATCTCTTCTGTTAGTAAGGCTAAGGTTTAATTTCTAAATTTGGCTAGCATTACGTGTTATAGGATTTCATGCCATCATGCTTCAGGATGTAGCTTAGATTATCTTCTCTTCAAGTGGCGACACCCTCAAGCCCGTCTTTACCCATCAAATAACTATTTGTATTCCCCATTTGGCAGAGCAAGCTGTCATAAATATGAGAGGGTGACCTGTCATTATTCTGCTTAAGGGGCGCCCCAGTGAGTATTTGGGCAACGCACCCAAAAGGCTCTGGGGAAAGATGTGAGCCAACACCCTAGGGAATGAAGTGGCACCCAAATATATTATCTCAGGAGTTTATTAAATACCTGCAAGGGTGAAGTTAAATTTCCTGGTTTGGCATTAATTTAATTTAGTACAGATTTGCATTGTTCAGTTTCTTTTCACAGAAGAATAGGACATAAAAATCCATGTGTAAACTTTACAACTTTCAGTTGATTTCATAAATCAAGCAATCATTCAGAATATAGCACATAATATTTGCATAGATTCCATCAATATGCATTAGTCTTATGCAACACAGAAAACCAGCTGACAGACTATCCACTATTTTGCTCTTTTTATTTTTAAGGTTCCGCTCAGATAACTACTCACAACTTTTGTTTAGGCACGCTCTTCACCTAAGGATCTGCTGCCTTTTTGCTAATGCAATCCATTCCCATTTCATAAATGACCCTATAGTTGAGTACAAACAGTGGGCAGTGGTCATTGGTTCACTTATCAGTTATCAATGTACATAGCTGACAATGACTTCTACATAAATCATCTACTTAAGCTGAAACAGAACAAAGTGTGCAAGAAAAGCTATTACTAACAGCACTTGGGACTTCTCAATCACTTCAACCATACTAGTTACAAAAAATCTTATCAACCATACTAGTTACAAAAAATCTTATCAAAGAATACCTTTACCTCATGGAGGTTATGATCCATCTTCTGAAACCACAGATGAATCCTTAATTTCCATTCCTACTGGTAAGGTCTCTACATTCGACAGTTATGGTGCAACTTGGCTCAGGAAGTAAATACAATAAGTTTTTACTTGTATCTGTTAGAAAATATAGCAAAATTCTGTGCAAGCAGAAAACACAATAACGCAGAAAAAAACAGTAACACAGATTTTACGTGGAAAACCTGCAATGTGCAGGAAAAACCACGGGGCAATGGCAGCTTGATATTTTATTGATTTTGGCAGAATTACATTCAATCATAATTTACATGCAAGGGGTCATTCCCCTTTTATAGAAAAAACAAAAACTGTTCGTTTCCTCTTCCAAAGGAAGAGTCCAAAAACTGTTTGTTTCCTCTTCCAAAGGAAGAGTCCAAAAAACTGTTCGTTTCCTCTTCCAAAGGAAGAGTCCAAAAGACTGTTTGTTTCCTCTCCCAAAGGAAGACTACAGAATACTGTTTGTTTCCTCTTTATAAGCTGCACCACCATGCACCTCTTCGCTGAAGAACATTGGAGATCTGGATATTGACTTCACCTCCTAACATTCTCCCACTTGAAGTCGATATACAGGAATTCTTTGCCTATGTTTTTCCATCCAAGTGCCAATTGCCCAATGCTGCCCTTATCACATTTTCAGCAAGCCCGGAGAAGTTCTGCACCACTCAAACTTCTCTGTCTTGACCGGCTTAGTAAGCATATCTGCAGGATTCACTTCAGTGTCGATTTTCTGCAACAGGATCCTACCTTCTTCCACCACATTTCTTATAAAGTGGTACTTGACATCAATGTGTTTCGTGCGATCATGGAATGTTGGGTTCTTCACTAGCTGAATAGCACTTTGGCTATCACAATGCAACGTAATTTTCCCCTGCATTACCTTGAAGTCACCCAACAGTCGCTCTAGCCAAATTGCCTCTTTGCTGGCATGAGTCACTGCAATATATTCTGCTTCAGTGGTTGATAAAGCCACCACAGACTGCAACTTAGAAGCCCAACTCACAACTCCACCAACAAGAGTGAAAGTATATCCTGTAGTGGACTTTCTCCCATCTCTATCTCCACCATAATCGGAATCCACAAAACCTTTAACTTGCAAACTATCCGATCCGTAGTAAATAGCAGCATCTGAAGTGCCTCTTAAATATCTAAATATCCACTTCACCGCATTCCAATGCTCCTTACCAGGATTTGCCATGTACCGGCTAACTACTCCCACTGCTTGGGCAATATCCGGTCCGGTGCTCACCATGGCATACATGAGGCTTCCTACTGCTGATGAATACGGTACACGAGACATGCTTGTCTTCTCTCGCTTCTGTTCTAGGACACTCGGTTGGAAGACAATTTTAAGTTTGAAAGAAGTGGGGTACTAACTGGTTTTGCATTCTGCATATTGAAGCGTTGCAGAATCTTTTCTATATATGACTTTTGACTTAACCAGATCTTTCTTCCTTTTCTGTCCCCGTGTATCTTCATCCCTAAAATTTGGTTTGCTGCTCCTAAATCCTTCATTTCAAATGTCCTAGCCAACCGAGCCTTAAGATCAATGATTTTCTTCATGCTGGGGCCTGCAACCAACATATCATCAACATACAACAACAAAATAATAAAACTGCCATCATCAAACCTCTTATAGTATCCACAATGGTCAGCTTCACTCCTGCTGAAACCTTGGCTCTTCATGAAGGTGTCAAATTTCTTGTACCACATCCTTGGCGCCTGTTTCAACCCGTACAGAGATTTCTTCAGTCTGCAAACCAAATGCTCTTTGCCTCTTTCCTCATAGCCCTCAGGCTGATCCATATAAATCTCCTCCTCGAGATCACCATGCAAGAAAGCAGTCTTTACATCAAGCTGCTCCAGTTCTAAATCCTGTGCAGCTACAAGTGCAAGTAGAACTCTAATAGTAGTCATCTTCACAACTCGAGAGAAAATTTCATTAAAGTCAATACCTGACTTCTGCACATAGCCTTTTGCCACCAAGCGAGCTTTATAGCGTTCCAACAGCCCATCGCTGTTCTTCTTCACTTTGTACACCCACTTGTTTCCAACAATCTTTCTTCCAAGTGGGAGATCCACAAGTTCCCACGTTTTATTCTTGCGAAGTGCCTCGATTTCCTCCTCCATGGATTTCCTCCACTTTTCTGCATTCTCAGACTCTCTAGCTTCCTGAAATGAACTAGGCTCACCATCATCAGTTAACAAAGCAAAAGAGGACTGATAAACATGAGAATACCTTTCCGGATACTTTTGTGGACGTGTAGATCTTCTAACCCAATGATCTGTTGATTGTGGCTCTTGGTCTTGTGACTGTTGTGGCTGCTCTACTTGCTGTTCTACTTGCTGTTCTGCATGCTGGTCAAAAAATTCAGCATGCTGGTCAAAAATTTCAGCATGCTGATTTTCATTTTCATCTTCGTTCATGTCTACTTCAACTGGTACAACATTAGGTGTTTGCTGTACCTCCTTCCTTTGCATGGATTTTTCATCAAAAATAACATCTCGGCTAATAATTACCTTGTGGGCAGTAGGATCCCACAGTCTATACCCCTTTATTGCATCTCCATAGCCGAGAAAAACACATTTGCTTGACTTCGGGTCAAGTTTGGACCTTTTTTCTTTAGGCACATGGGCAAATGCATCACAGCCAAAGGTACGCAAATGAGAGTAATCAAATGGCTTACCACACCAAACCTCCTCTGGAATCTGTCCATCCAACGCAGCTGTAGGTGACCCGTTAATGAGGTAAACAGCTGTATTAACAGCCTCTGCCCATAACCTTTTATCCAACATGGATGCGCTGAGCATGCTTCTTGCACGTTCCATGATTGTGCGATTCATCCGCTCAGCCACACCATTTTGTTGTGGAGTATATGGTACAGTCTTCTGGTGCTTAATTCCTTCCTGCGTACAAAATTTATCAAATTCCTTGGAGCAATATTCACCCCCATTATCTGACCTAAGACATAAAACAGGCTTGCCCAAACTTTTCTCTACTCGAGTTTTGAACTCTTTAAATTTCTGCAAAGCTTCCGACTTCTTCTTCAGAAAATAAACCCACACTCTCCTAGAATAATCATCTATAAATGTCAGAAAATAGATGGCACCATTTAAGGACTGAGTGGGGACTGGTCCAAATATATCCGAATGTATAAGTTGCAGAAAATCAGAACTCTTACCAGGGCTTGCAGTAAACCGAACCCTCTTTTGTTTACCAAAAATACAATGCTCACACAAGTCTAAATTGCAAGACTTAATCCCAGAAAGCATACCTCTGTCATGCAGAATTTTCAGACCTTTTTCACTCATATGGCCTAGGCGTTGATGCCATAGCATTACTGCATCCTGAACTGAAGTTGCTGCTGCTGCATGGTTTGTCACCGTATCACCGCATAAACGATATAGGGTCCCATAAGATTCTCCCTTTGCTACTACAATAGCACCTCTGGTAATTTTGCAATAGTTGTTACCGAAAGTGACAGAATACCCTAGCTTATCCATCATCTTGATTGAGAGCAAATTCTTCCGCAAATCCGGCACATGTCGCACATCACATAACATCCTTTCTCTACCATCGTCCGACCTGATCCTTATGTCCCCTCTTCCCACAATTTCTAAAGGGTGATCATCACCCAAGTAGACCTTCCCACCACTATATGGCTGATATTTGTCAAACGAGTCTCTGTGAGGAGACATGTGGAAAGATGCACCCGAGTCCAAAACCCAGGTATATAAAACAGATCTGTTGTTGCTGATACAAAAAGCCTCACATGTTGCCGTCTCTCCAGAATTTATTGTACTGGCTTCAGCTGAAGGCTGAAATTGGTTTTCACCATTTTTTTCCTTTTTTAACTGCCAACAATCCTTCTTTGAGTGCCCTGGCTTCCCGCAATGCCAACACTTCCCTTTCAGCTTTTGTCCTTTAGACTTAGATCTGGACCGTGATCTACTTTGTTGACTCTTCTCGAAAGATCGACCTCTCACAGCTAGGGCTTCATTGGTTGAGGGTTCCAAAGACGTTTTCCGCCTCAACTCTTCTGCCAACAAAGCGGCTACCACATCATCAAAAGTTAGAGCTCCTGATGATGAATTGTTGATGGTCATCACCAAATGATCCCAAGTCTCCGGGAGGGAACAAAGTAGGGTGATAGCTCTGTCCTCATCCTCCATCTTCACATTAATTGAAACCAGTTTATTGATAAGGGTATTAAACTCATTCAAGTGATCTGCCACAGATGAGCCCTCCTTCATCCTTAGGTTGTAAAGCTGTTTTTTCAGAAAAACCTTATTTGTTGCAGATTTCGTCTCATACAACTTTTCAAGCTTCTTCCAAAGGGCTTCCGCGGTTTTTTCTTCAACAACATTGAACAAGACGGAGTCCGCTAGGCATAGACGGATTGTAGAAACCGCCTTCCTATCCAGCGTTGCCCACTCCTCATCTTTCATGCTGCTTGGTTTACTCGCGACCCCTTTCAAGGCTAGGGCTTGGTCATTTTGAACCAACAAATCCTCCACCTTCATCTTCCATAGGGCGAAGTTCCTGCCATCAAACTTTTCAATCTCAAACTTGGTTACACTTCCAGTCATTGTTGCAGCTCCCACTCGCACAAAACCCTAGGCTCTGATACCAGATGTTAGAAAATATAGCAAAATTCTGTCCAAGCAGAAAACACAATAACGCAGAAAAAAACAGTAACACAGATTTTACGTGGAAAACCTGCAATGTGCAGGAAAAACCACGGGGCAATGGCAACTTGATATTTTATTGATTTTGGCAGAATTACATTCAATCATAATTTACATGCAAGGGGTCATTCCCCTTTTATAGAAAAAACAAAAACTGTTCGTTTCCTCTTCCAAAGGAAGAGTCCAAAAACTGTTTGTTTCCTCTTCCAAAGGAAGAGTCCAAAAAACTGTTTGTTTCCTCTCCCAAAGGAAGACTACAGAATACTGTTTGTTTCCTCTTTATAAGCTGCACCACCATGCACCTCTCTGCTGAAGAACATTGGAGATCTGGATATTGACTTCACCTCCTAACATTTTTGCTCTTTTTAAGGTTCCGCTCAGATAACTACTCACAACTTTTGTTCAGGCACACTCTTCACCTAAGGATCTGCTGCCTTTTTGCTAATGCAATCCATTCCCATTTCATAAATGACCCTATAGTTGAGTACAAACAGTGGGCAGTGGTCATTGCTTCACTTATCAGTTATCAATGTACATAGCTGACAATGACTTCTACATAAATCATCTACTTAAGCTGAAACAGAACAAAGTGTGCAAGAAAAGCTATTACTAACAGCACTTGGGACTTCTCAATCACTTCAACCATACTAGTTACAAAAAATCTTATCAAAGACTACCTTTACCTCATGGACGTTATGATCCATCTTCTGAAACCACAGATGAATCCTTAATTTCCATTCCTACTGGTAGGTCTCTACATTCGACAGTTATGGTGCAACTTGGCTCAGGAAGTAAATACAATAAGTTTTTACTTGTATCAAGGTAAAGGACCCGGTCACAGTTCAATAAATATTGGACACAATAATGAATAAATAGACAGCAGCAAGTTGTAAATTATATAGTCTTAGCATTTCCTGATCATGATACAAGGTCCCCATTACAGCCCTTACTGCTATATCCTTGGTTTAATATTCACAAACAAGCCACAAGCAAGCAACTCTACTATAACCTTGGTTTGTGCTGATAGATTTATGTTAACTACAGCATTCAACCCAACTCAACCACTGTATGCAAATTGTATGTTATTTCTAATGATACCGTAAATTGGTGGTATACTAAGACTCCCAACTTCACATGTGAATATAAGTGGTAATGGAGTTCATTCTTCTATACCTTTTTCATGAAATGGTGACAGAGTTACATACCCACAAACTTACTTTCATGGTGCAGGACTTTTTATTGCAGTTGTTCTTCAGCAAAGCAATCAGTCCAATAAACATTTATTCTAATCCGTACAGTAATTCATACATAATGCATGGTCTCTGCAGGGATTTAATCTTATGCTGTGCTGTCCACATGGTTCTTCTACACAAGATATTGACATTGACAGAGACCCATTTCAAGAATAAGAAGAATAACACATCATAGGCATTCTTCCAGGCTCACTGCAAGACAATACCCACAAGCATTTCCCTAACCCCATTTATTGAAGGGCTATGTCCCAATGGTCGGAATAGAGTCTACAAGTTTTTCTCATTTTCTATAGCGGGGGCAAGTATTGACAGTTGTTGCAAGTCCTCGTATCTCAGTTTCACAACAGACTTTTTGAGCATAAGGATGGATGAAAACTAACTTTTTGAACACAATTACTCTCCACAGTCGTCACTTGTTGTCACATTTTGCACGGGGTGCAATGTTTTCAATTTTTTGTAAGAGAGCTGCTCTTCCTTCTCCCCCCTTTCTCTCTGTTCCCTACATTCTCATTCTTCTCAAAATTGACAACACTTGCCCTGAAAAATGGCTAAGTGTCAGGGCATGCTGAGGAGTTCGGGTTTTTTGCGGGCCATAAACGGGGCGATAAAATGGACAAAATGAGCCCTGGATATTTTATTATTGCAGATCTTCTCGCAAGCTTTCCAACGATATATTATAATAGGCGATCGGGTCAGCGGATCAAAAGTTATGGCCCCGGGAAGCTGAACCAGGAAACCCAGTTTTTGGTGCGAAGTGCGCACTTCGCCCAGTTTTGGTGCGAAGTCCGACTTCGCCCCTCTTTCTGGGCGCACCTTGTAACTGGCAGGCTGACAAAGAAGAATGATAACTGCCGGAGCAGGTCCGTACGGCGCGAGACACCGGTGTTCACTGTGCGCAGCCCGACTTTCCAGCGAAGCCGGAATGCGCCCTTGACGGGTGTACGGTAGGGGAACAAACCCGGAATTTGACCAAGGCGTGAAGGCCTTCCCAACTGCATTGTTTTCTGCCCACGCATCCCAAGGAGCTCCGATCCCAAGCGAAGATAGATAGGCGCCCTTCAAGGCGGACATGTGTCACACGACATAACCCATCATACGACAAGTGTCCAGCTTCGGGATTTGAACCAAGACTGCCGACCAAAAGGGATAAGTATGGGCTGCACCGCCTGTGTCAGTAGCCTCATTCAAAGCTGATCTGAGGTTCCACCTGCCTCAGCTACCCGCATTCCTGTCAATTTAAAGTTCTTCCCAACGCGCTGCCACGTGGCTGTTCAACCTTCAGGGAGACCATGCCGAGAGTACTATCCAGCCTGACAGATGTCAGCATCAGCAGTTCCGCGGCTGCTTTTGTCAGCTAATGTTTGACTGGGACCTTGTGCCCATTAATGTAACGGGGGGAACTTTGGGCTATAAATACCCACCACATTTTCATTGTAAGGTGGTGGAAGGGGAATGTTTGTTAGGGAACTACTGTGCTTACTGTAACCGTGCTTCTGCTTATGAATACAATCTGTATGCTCGGTTCTGTTCTACTGTCTTTATTCTTTTATCTTGTCTTTCATTATATGCCTTAGGCCCACCTGTGTCGCGGCTCGTTGATTCATTTCGGCATTTGGCGATCAGGTTCCTCTAGCATTGCTTGTTTAAAGCACTTTTTGTACTTCATTAATTTAAAGCATTCATATAATAGATCTGGTAGCAGTTCCATCAGTTATGTGTGACGTTGCTGGCCCGTATCTGGTGATTGATGCGATCCTCGTTGTTAGTTCCTTGTAGGGAATGTTTGCTAGGGAGCCATTGAAGCTGTGCGGTTAAACTCTCTGCCTAACGCATATACCTGGCTCTGACATCTCTAGGTTTACTTTCTACCCCTGTCAGTGTAAGTATCTGGTGATTGATACGATCCCCTGCTATTAGTTCCTTGTAGGGAATGTTTGCTAGGGAGCTATTGAAGCTGTGCATACGCTGCTGGTGTATCGGAAGTACGTCTAGGTTTTGCAGTTCCTTGTCATGCTCTGTGTTTGTATGCAGTAAGTAGCGGTGATTGGTGTGTTCCCGTACTGTTAGTTCCCCCCCACCAACCTTTGGACATATTTGTAATCTCTTTCTGTACATTTATCTCTTTCAGTTCATTTATTTCTTTCTCGTTCCCTTTAGCTTAAATCAGAAAACCCCCCCAAAAGGAGCCGGCCTTCTCCGGAGATCGGCCCGGAAGGCATCTCTTCCTTCCGGCCTTTCAATGTTGGTTCGCGGGTCCAGGGCGCAATAGCAGCAAATCCTTTCCTCGTGGCGGATTCGTGGCCAACAGTCACCAGTGTCTCTTGTGTAAATCACTTCCATGGTTGTGCTTTGCATGCAATGCCCCTTGGCCACACATGAAGACAGAATCCTCTTTAAAATTATTGCCTGACTTTGCAATTTCTGCCTGTATGAATCCATTACCTTCGTATAGCTTAAAAAGGGTTGGGGTGGGGGGTGAAATACACATAAATTAAAGTTTTTTCATGCTGAGTTATGCATTAAAATGCTGAAGTACACTAAGCTTTTTTTTTTGGACTGGTAGGGTTGTATTTTTAAAAATAAATTTTGGAGTAAATACCTAAATTCTGCAACCATCTAAAGTAACACTCTAAAGTCCTGAAATATATTAGATATGGTGTGACATGGAACAGATGTTGGAGCAGTTTCTAGTTAGTATGTAAAAAATTAAAATATTTAGTAGGTAAATAATAAAATTTTGATCCAGACGAGGTTTAAGGGAGTTACTAGAAAGATACAAACTCCTTCATGCTATAGTTTGTAGGTTTCCATGTAAGCAATGCCATGGAGACATTCTTCTTTAACCCCTTGTAAACCATTATTTCATCACATCTATGACAGTGTTTGCTTTCACTCAGTTTCTGCAGAATGCTTTTAGTAAGTAATGATGTTGAGACATTCTTCTTTGATCCCTTTTAATTCTTTTATTTGAGTTGCATCTTTCAGTAGATTGGTATTACAATGTTTCCTTTTACTCAATTGCTTCAGAATGTTTTAAGCAGCTTTTGTATCTCCTTATCGTACAAATGTAGATATCTCCTAATCCTTTGTTGTTCTCAACTTATAGAAGTTTTTATTTCAAATTGAAATGTATTTTCATGCACCACATTTGTTGCTTAAGACATTATTGTATATGCTCCTAGACCTCCTCAGTTGCTCTTCCTAGCTTCCCTAACCCTTTGTCTGTCTTTATTTCTTTTTTATTTTTCGCAACAAGACACTTAGGTTGTTCCCATGTATCTCAAGAACCACCAAACGTCTTGGTATGTTTGGCAAGCAAAAGCAAAAAGAAGGACCACTTAGGAATGTTCACACTACATCCATACATCTCTAAAATGCGTCCAAGCAGGGTATAAGGGGTTGACCCCAGGAATGCATTCCCATGTGCCATTGATTTGTCTACAATGCGTACACATTTTTGTCATCCACGATATTTTTTATGGTTTACCAGCAACCTTTTCTCTAATTTCCTTATCCATCTCTTTGATAGATTTCTTTAGGGATTTTTCTTGGCTTATGCATAACCATCTTTACAAGGGTGTTTATTGGTCTACCCACAACCATGTCCATAAAGGTTTTCATTGGCTTCCTCATAACCATGTCACAAGATTTAGGTGTATGTCAAATGACTCTCTTTTCGACAAGCCATTTGATTATTGTTACATCCTCATGCGTCTTTTCACATGAAAAATCTGCTGTGTTAAAATCTTCTCAAAATGTTTGTGATTGTGCATCATTTAGTCATGTACATCCAACCAGAATCAACCAGTGTGTCGCTCTTCAGTTTTTGCTTTTACCAACATGTCCTAATAAATACCATAAGTGTAAGTCCCAATGCTCTGCTATCATATTCTAATCTACCACAATGACTGCAATAATGTTTTTTTATATTACATGATGCCTATTCTCCCTAGGGTCGAGTACCCCAACACACACACATGGGGCCTAGCTGATGCACTTGAAGTCAGCTCTAATATTCCATATTGACTGCAGTAATATTCCAGTAGTTGAGATTAATTTTTTGTACTTGTATCTATTCCAAAATTTGATGACTTACCTATTATTTAAGTTTCTCCTTTTATAAATTCAGGATACCCATTACTTGTTTGACCAACTTAACCATGGTCTTACATTCTCTCACCTCATACTTGGTTCTCTGGGCTTCTTAACTCTTTGCTTGTTGCTGCCTAAGACAATGCCATCAAATCCTATTTTCTTCAAGAACTTGGAACAAATTCTTTTATTGTGCCTCACAAAGCAGCTAATGTTATCATCATAAATATGAACAGCATGCAAGCCATCACTGTCTGTTGACATGGAAACATTACAAACATCATTGAGAGTCTCATACCATAAAAGAGGCACATGGATAACACAATCTTTAGTGACATCAACCTAACCATTAGTATTACAAATTGCTTGATCAACCTAACCATTAGTATTACAAAAGCATCAAGCATTTTTACTAGGCCATTGATGTCACGAAAAGCATCATACATTGTTGGTGTCAATTTCATCATTTTTTAATACCTTGCTTTGCAATTTGAACCATGTTTTCTTTCTCAAGGAATTTCTATTACAAGGACCGTGTTATTGATCTTTCTTATCATGAAGATTGAGAAGAAAAAATATCCATTTATCCAATGCTTTATTCTTCGAATTATTCAATGAGGTTGTTTGTTTTGGGTTCCTTGCCTACTGGTCATAACATTTTATCCACCCCATCTACAAATCTACGGACTATTCAAATCCAAATAACTACATAACTGTCATGATTGGGCACAAATTTGCTAAGCTTTATGCAACAATTTTAAATATTAAACTCTCAGAATTGTTGGATCAAGGCAAGCTTAGAGTGAGTGGACAGGCTGGTTTTAGAAGAGATCATCAGACTATTGATCATGTTTTCACTCTTAGGGCTACTATTGAAGAGGCTCGCTAATGGTCCTCTAAAGACTACACGACCTCAACATCTTAGAGCTCTTTATCACTGTCATCCAGAGACTATATGAGGTAGTTGTTGGCCGTTTTTGGATAGCTTTTGATTTCTTAGAGGATATCGAGAGCACTATTGGCGTCAAAAAAGGCTGTCCTCTTTCTCCTTCACTCTTTAGGGTCTACATTGATGAGCTTGAAGAATTTATTTGTCAATACACACATGTTGATGATGGTTGCCTTCTATATCATGTCTTGATAGCTATATTGCTTTTTATAGATGATGTTGTTCTTGTTCATACTCTTGAGGGTCTACAAAGATAGCTGGATGCTTTTGCTCGGTTTTGTGACTTAAAATAGCTGACAGTCAATCTTAGCAAGACTAAAGTGATGATATTTAACGCGTTAAAGAGTACCCTATCTAAGTTTTAGTTCTTCTATAAGGACAAGTCAATTGATATCACCACTGCTTACACCTACTTGGGGGTTTAGTTAACAAGCCCTTCCCTTAATCTTCGGCTAGCTTCACAATCACATCTTTACATCTCTCTTATTATTGGAATGCCAATGCTTTTAACAACACTTTCAAGACATGCCCACAAAGATGCACCTCTTTGATTGCATCATCAAACCCGTAGTCCTTTATGGATATGAGATTTGGGGTCCAAGCCTAGGGTGTGTTGATTGGGCTCGCATTGAGAGGGTCTACACTATTTTGATTCAGCTATTTATCCGATGTAAAATAACAATTTCCCAATGTATTGTTCAGGCTGAGTTTGGTGTTCATCATATTCGTCTTGAGAGCATCTTCAAAATTATTTTTCAGTGTAATCGTCTTAGATCCATGGGTGATTGCATCTTAGGCTGAGAGAGATACCCATATTTGGCCCTTTGCTCCTCAAAACTCATTACCTATAGAGGCACTTTTGGTCCTCATCGTGGATGGTACTCGTAAGTTATTTCTTTTCTTTAGTCAGTTGTCATCTCCATAGATCAATTATCTCCTTTCAAATACTTCTTAAATGCTCCTCCCCAACGTCTTCTTGATAAGAGCATTATTAATCAAGTAGTGAGAGATGATGTTTATCGACAATAATCAGATCACTTGGATTGCTTCATCTCAACCTCTTAGTCCTAAGTTGGCCTTCTGAAGTAAGCATTTCATGAGGATTAAGGACATTATTACTCGTCCTAATTATGTCGAGTGACATTAGACACACAACCTTAGGATTCCTCTTGGTCAACTTAGAGTATGGTCACATCGGTTGTGAGTGGAGACAGACCTCCATATTTCTTGAGAGGATAGGGTATGTCACCTTTTCTCTATTCGGGAGGTGGAGACTGAAGAACATTTTATCTTTAGGTGCCCTGTTTATTATGAAATTCGAGGGAGGTACTATTGCTTATATAGAGACTCAGGTGGATCGCTTGCCACTTTTGTTAGCTATCTTGACCAAAGATGCTTAGCTCTTTACCTCAGGGAAGCTATCAGTCTTTGGTATCGGTTATTACAAGGGAGATAGACTTCTACCCAATGTATCACCTCATTCTTTCACTCTGTCTCTGTAGTCAAGAGTAACAAGCGCTCATTCGAAGGTACAATTATCCAAAATATTAATGATAGACCTGTGTACCCTTCTCTGCATACAAGAGTGGCTATTAGGGATTTAATTCTTTCTTCTTTCTTGGGATAGGACAAGACTACAGTTATTTGGCATTGCGTTTCGACCACCCCTCACATACCGAGGAGGTGTAGATAGGCGCAAATTACTAGTTTCCTGTCTTGTTATGTTGGTTCCACAACCATGGATGCTAGAATAGTCTTGAGGGATCGAACTCTATGTCGTCCTAGGATTATCCAACCAGGCCGCTTAGTCCTGGACTTTCTCCTCGGAGGATCATTAGATCCTTTGTTGGCCCTTTTGGGATGGTTGGTGACGACAACAACTGTGCTTGTACTTTACATCCCACTATAGATTAACATTGGTGCTTGGATACATTGGAGCTCTTTTCTATCTCTTTTATACCTCAACTTCGAGATCTCTCTTAATCATTACTTTTGGCATGTCAGGGTTTATCCATTTTGGGTAACCCTCAAGGCTGTAATTTTATGCCATATAGTTCCACTTTAGAGTAGTTTACACTAGAGTTTTTACTCTATTTTAGCCTATTTTTGAAGTACTTTATGGTTACTACAATGCATTGTAATTTGTAACAATTCTTTTCAATGAGTCCCATTGGCCCACATTGGCCATTTGTAGACATTAATAGAATTATCCTACCTAGCTCATTTGTGTGTTGTGTGCTATATAACACAAAATGTTTGATAAAGATCCCTATCAGTTTTTCTAACTCCTCATCTTGTCTATTATTAAACGATTCTAAGTTTTTAACATTTCATTCTTATTTTGAGAATTGTTTGAAGATTCTTGAAGTTCAATTTCTTGATAAGCAACTTTAAATTTGAAAAGCTCAAATTTGAAGAAAATTAGGCTTTTCTCTTTTAGTTTCGTGGATTTTTAAAATTATTTTTCCCTGTACTAATCAATTTGTGCAACGTCCTCTTTTCATTATTGCTAACAAAATTATCGAATGTAAGAAATTTCTTCTCTTCCATAGCGGGAACTGAAGGGTATGCTTCTCTAGCAGGAATTGGAGTTAGGGTTTTCTGGGTTTGCTTCTTCGGCAATAACTGGGTAGCGTTTTATGGGATTTCTTCTCCAATTGGAATTGGAGCTAGGGTTTTATAGATTTGCCTCTTTAGCGGGAACCAAAGCCAGGGTTTTTCGAGTTTGCTTCTCCACGAGAACTAGAACCAAGGTTTTCTAGGTTTGCTTCTCCAACGAGAACCAAAGCAAGGGCTTTTTGGGTTTGCTTCTCTAGCGGAAATTGGAGCTAGGGTTTTCTGGGTTTGCTTCACCACTAGGGTCTTTTGTGTTTGTTTATCCAGAGGAATTAGAGCCAGGGTTTTATGGGTTTGCTTCTCTAGTGGGAACCAAGGAGGTTTTTTGGGTTTGCTTCTCCAATGAAAAAAAAAGCCAAGGTTTTTTGGGTTTGCTTCTCCAATGGAAAGCAGAGCTAGGGTTTTCTAGGTTTGTTTCTTCAATGGAAAGTGGAGCTAGGGTTTTTTGAGTGTGCTTCTCCAACAAAAATTGGAGCTAGGGTTTAATTGGAGTTGGGGTTTCTGATCTAACATGGAAATTCCATCTTCACATGCTTTCTGAACAGTGTTAACTGCCAAACTCAAGTACAATTGCCTCACCAAATGGATTGCAGAAGTCGCATTTTGGCATTGTCCTTCAATGACAAATATCACAAATCCAATACCAACTTTGTGTGAAGGACGCTATCGTTGAGGCCCTACAATGTCAAGTCTAGGAACAAGGTGAAACGATTGTCAAAATATAAAAATCTGAATGAACTCATGTAGCTCCAATTGATGATCTTCACCATCTTCAAGAGGTAATTTGTGATATACAACATAACCAAACAGAGATTCTTGTCTAGCATGAGAATCTTAAAAACGAGACAAATGCTCATTAACAATCTCATCGAAAACAAGTTGAAGAACATGATTTTTGGGTTCAAATGTTTAAGAGGAAAAAGATTTCTTCCATTGTGGAGTTAGCAGTGCAAGCCAAATTTGATGTGGAAAGGACACGTCAAGCCAAAGAACTCAACCTTCATGTTTGAGGTCTTCCAAAGCTTGCTGATCCCTTAAAGGCAGGTCATGATATTTTGCACAACAAAATGGATATCAATGATATTTATCCTTGATTGGGCTTGTGTAGCCCCTGATGGCACTCTTTTGATCCGATTCCACTCATCTGAGGAACTTTTGAGGGCTTTAAGAGCTAAGAAGAAACTTTTTGCTTTATCCACAAAAAATTACTTGGATGAGTACCTTGCACATCTTTAGATGGAGGAACTACAGAAAGCATGCGTGGAAGTGATAGCTACTCGAAAGGACAAGGAGGTAGTTATCCGTAACCGAAAAGCTATGATTGGTGACTCCCTTCCTTCATGGTGGTCATGTCCTTGGCCTGTAAAATGTAGGCGTTCTCAAATCCCACTAAGTAACAATAGCCTCTTTGTTGCTTGTTGGAACTGTAATGGGGTGATATGGTCTTTCTTGAATACACTCCAGGATGTTATTTCTTCACAATCTCTTCCATCGCTCAATGGTTACTTTTGGGTTTCTACTTTTAGGTGGCATTGATGGTTTAGGTGGTGTGGCATGCCTTATTCGGGGCTGCCTTTGTAAGCATGTGCAATTTGTCATGGTAGATGAGCACTATAGATATAGTGGTTTTAGATTAAGAGGGGCCCACATCCTTTTATAGACATCTTCATAGTAGTATGTTATTTTCCTTCAGTGTTGTCAACTTTTGCCATCCACTTTGATGGTGATCTGTACATTGATCTCTACCTGGAGATTTCTATATATTCATTAGTGGGTGATGTCATTGTTTTAGATGACTTCCATGCCTGCATTGGAACCCACCATGCACCTTTTCATGATCTTATAAAAGACGACTTTTGTCTCTTCGAACTCAACCCTAAGGATCTTGCATTCACTAGGATATCTGTAGATAAGAAGTATCCTATTACAACTTATGGAAAACACTCGATTTAGTTGTGTGAGTCACATGGCCTCTTGGTTCTCAATGGTATTCCTTAGTTTCCTAACTCCTCCAGGTTCACTTATTTTCCACATGCAAGAGGTGCGAGTGTGATTGACTATGTCGTCATCAACAGGATTGTGCTTTTCGATATTCATAACTTTCAAGTATCGAGTTAGCTTCCCTTGGCTGATCTTGCAATGGTTGTAGACAGGCAAATTGATATGTCTGCACTTAGTGAATCGGTTTTTGTATTACATGTTATTTTATAATTGTACGCAAAGTGTTTGACGAAATGTGTGTACATATATTTAATAATGTTATAAAGTGCAATTTAATATTGTACATAATAAGGTCCGAGGTGTAGACGAATTGGTTCGACGAAACCCCATAAGGGGGCGAAGGTCCAAGGTTCAAATCTCGGGCCTCGTCGGATTGAACGCTTGTCCCTTTCCTGGTGCTTTCAGCAGCATAAAAGGTTTAAAATGATTGTGGCATGGTGGTTATAAGGGCGGACTGCGCGAAGATATGTGTGGCGGCTTCCGGGGCAGACATCGCAGAATACTGTGGCGGCCATAAAAAAACCGGACAGCCTGCCCAGATTCGTGGCGGCTATTGATTCCACCATGTAAAAAAAAAAAAAAAAAAAATTGTACGTAATAATAAAGTGATGTTAAGTCATGTATATCTATAAAGTCATAAGTCATAAGTTAGTTTGTCTTGTAGTGGGAAATGTCATGCAAATGCAAGATTAAATGCATATGAAATGTAATGTAAGAAATGATGAGGTGTCAAGTAGTTGGAGGGTAACTACTTTTTGGTTGTATAAATAGGCCCTTCCCTCCCTCATTCATTCATTCGGTCAATCCACTATGGATGGAGTTGTTCAATCATGCAGGTTGATGGATTGATAGAAGAGCATTGGTACGTGTGAGGGCTGGTGCATATGTGCGTAGGGCATGATGTAGACTAGTCTTGTATGCAGCCATGAAGAGTATTCTGCCTAGGGTTTGCAGGCTGCAGATTGTAATGCTGAAACTGTAATGCTGTACTGTAAATGCCATTGTTAATATAAAACTGCCTGTATTTATTGTCATCTTCTATTGCTGCTGTTATTGCCATTGCTGCTGCTATTGTTATTGTTGTTGCTGTTTCCTGTGTATTGCTAATGACAGCAGATCTGAAGAATTATTTAAGTAGAAATGGAATTGTGTGTTAGCATGTTAAATTTCATTTCTACAATGGTGACTTTTTGCTTGAGTTCCTCCTCATTTACCTCTCCATCTTTTCTTCCTCCATCACCCAATCCTACCAACCATCCCATGATTCCTTTTGATCCATTTTTGGCCAATGATTATGCTGCTTGTTTCTCCAGTTGATGTCCCAATAGTACTCT
The DNA here is from genome assembly GCA_028583015.1 of Wollemia nobilis. Taxonomy (NCBI): domain Eukaryota; kingdom Viridiplantae; phylum Streptophyta; class Pinopsida; order Araucariales; family Araucariaceae; genus Wollemia; species Wollemia nobilis. The sequence goes on along the minus strand of JAQPPZ010004624.1, from coordinate 12,107,677 downwards.
CTTAATTCCACCATAACAACAACCAAATATGAATTTTTGTCTCATACGTCATGGGATGCAGCCTTGACGCTTTTCCCCACACTTTACCTTAGCCAAAGATTGTTCGTCGCATTGGTGCTTGCCCCATGAATCGTTGGTTTGAAGAGGAATGTAAGTCCATGCATGGGAAACTCCATTTTGTTCTTACCCATGAGCCTACAACTATATCTTCCATTTGAAGGGAATGTAGATGCCCCTTTCAATGTACGAAGAGAGAGTTTCTTGTCATTCAATGTTGTGAGCCTCTAAATGCTCTTCATCACTCTCTTGAGTGGCCTAACGGTGGAGACTTTGGAACTTTGAATAGAGGTCTAAGGTTCGAATATTGTGAGGAATAGGGTTGAATATCGTGCCTTGGTAATCGGAGCATGGTTGGATAACCATATATTGGGTAAACAACATCCTCCATGAGGGTCATATCATATGGCCTATGGCCTTGCAGATGTTAAAAATTACTTTACCTTTTTTCTCTCAAAGCCTTTTGGCACTCTCTTCTTTCCATTCCATGTGTATCAGTGACATGTCCTGGGTCTCCCATGCTAATTCTTTATATGATATCGCAAGGGAGCCTATCATTCATATCTCTTCCCCCCAACATCATGTCACCTTTTTTCTTCGGGAGACATAAAAAGACCTATACATGAATTAAGCACTACCAAGGCTGTTTATTTTGAGGGATTTCAGGCTGAGTTCTTGAAGTATGGTGCTGAATCTATTGGCTATCCCATTGCAGAATTATTCAATGAGGTTGTTCGTTTTGTGTTCCTTGCCTCCTGGTTACAATTTATTATCCACCCCATCCACAAATCCAGGGACTATTTAGATCCGATTAACTACAGAACTATCATGATGGCACACATTTGCTAAGCTTTCTGCAACAATTTTGAATAGGAAACTCTAGGACAAGTTTTAGAGGGGATCATCAAACTATTGATCATGTTTTCACTCTTAGGGCTATTATTGAGGAGGCTTGCCAATGGTCTTCTAAAGTGTTTTGTTGTTTTGTGGACTTTAGAAAGATCTTTGACGCCGTGATATTATTTCAAAGACTACATGATATTATCATCACGGAGTTCTTTATCACTGCCATCAAGAGACTATATGAGGTGGTTGTTGGCTGTTTTTGGACAACTTTTGGTTTCTCAAAGTATGTCCAAAGCATTGTTACGCAAATCGCTGAGTCAAGTTTTTTTGTAGTTTTTTCTAAAATCCGAGTCAACTCACATTGAAAATCAGACGTCGATTTTTTCCGATTTTTTTGGATTTTTTCTGTTTTTTTTTCAATTCCTGATTTTTCCGGATTCTTTCTCCAACCCGATTCCGAGCCAATTCTGATTTTCTCTACTATGGTCCAGAGTACCATTAGTATCAAACAAGGCCGTCCTCTTTCTCCTTCACTCTTTGGAATCTACATTGATGAGCTTGAAGAATTTATTTGTCAAAACACACATGTCGGTGATGGTTGCTTTCTACATCATGTCTGGATAGCTATATTACATCATGTCTTGACAGCTATATTGCTTTTTGTAGATGATGTTCTTGCTCATACTCCTAAAGGCCTACAAAGATAGTAAGACTAAGGGGATGATCTTTAACTCATTAAAAAGCATCCTATCTAAGTTTCAGTTCTTCTATAAGGGCGAGTCCATTGAGATCACCACTACTTAAAACTAGTTGGTGGTTTAGTTTATAGGTCCTTTTAATCTTTGACCAGCGTCACAATCATGTCTTTGCAAGGGATACTCATCTCTCTTATTCTTGGAATACCAATGCTTCCAACAACACTTCCAAGACATAACTATAAAGATGCACCTCTTTGATTACATCATCAAATTCATAGGCCAAGTCTAGGATATGTTTAGTGGGCTTGCATTGAGAGGGTCTTGACTATTTTGCTTTAGCGCTTTATCTGCCGGAAAAGAACAATTCCCCATTGTATTGTTTAGGCTGAGTTTGGCACTCATCTTTTTCGCCTTTTGAGCATCTTCAAAATTATTTTTTAGCATCATCGCCTTAGATCCATGGGTGATTGCACCTTTAGGCTGAAAGAGATACCCATATTTGGTGCTTTGTTCCTAAAAGTGCATTACCTCTAGGGGCTCCTCTGGTTGTCATCGTGGATGGTACTCAAAAGTTATTTCTTTTGTATAGTCAGTTGGCATCTCCATAGATCAATTGCCTCTTTTCAAATACCCTTTAAATGCTCCTCCATGTTGCCTTCTTGAAAAGAGGGTAATTAATCAAGAAGTCAGAGATGATGTTTGTCGACAATATATTCAATTAACTTGGGTCACTTCATATCAACCTCTTATTCCTACGTTGGCCTTCTACACTAAGCATTTCATGAGGATTGAGAATGGCATTATTATTTGTCTTGATTATGTTGAGTGACGTTGGACACACAATGTGAGGATTCCTCTTGGTCAACTTAGAGTATGCTCACATCAGTTGTGAGTGGAAATGGACCACCATATTCCTCGAGAGGATAGGGTATGTTGTCTTTGCTCTAATTGGGAGGTGGAGACCAAAGAACATTGCATCGTCAGCTGTCTTGTTTATTATGAGATTTGAGGGAGGTACTATTGCTTGTATATAGACTCAGGTGGATTGCTTCCACATTTTCAGCTCTTCTGACCAAAGATGTTTGGCTCTTTACCTCAAGGAAGCTTGGGAATCCGTGTGCGGAGAGAGTCAGGAAAGGGGACGAGCATATGTCCTTTTCTTGGTCCAATAAGTCCAGCAATGCCCTGGCTCTTTGAATTTTCTGGAATCTTTCAAAGAAGGTATGCAAGGTAGCCCTTGCAGCTGCCCAATCAAAGGCAATGGAATCGGTGGAAGGAACTTGGAGGTTCTGGCGCTCAAGGTTCCCTGCCTTGACGGCCAGATTGAGCCAGCGATCCGCTTCACGCTCTGCCTCCTCCAACACAGGCTTACCCTGCGCGGATGCTTCTCGGACTTGAGTGAGGAATGTGCAAACCCTGAGGGATTTAGAAGCCCGTGGCCTGAAGTTCTTCAATAATCTGGCTCGGATTCTCTTGATATTGTCCCTGGAGAATGTCTCTGCAATATTGTCCTCCAACTGCTGCTTTGTTTGCTGAAGCTGATCTTGAAGCTCTTCTATCTGACGCTCGGCAGCCTCCTTTTGTTCCGAAGCCTCTTTCTGAAGATCCGCCAGTTGCTCTTTCAGCTGCAGGCATTCTTTTTCAGAATTTTCTAACTGAGCCTGCATCTTGGCCATATCCTCTTCGAGCTTCATCTTCTCATTTTCCATTTCATAATAATGCTCCTGCAACTGGAGATATTTCAGGCGCATGGTATCAGTCCCATCATGGACAGCTAGTGCCTCGTTTTCGAAGCTGACTTCGTTCAAATCTTTGGCCACCCTTTTGTATTCATAATCCCCAGGGAGCATGTCTTTTATGGGCTTCTTCACTTTTGGGATTTTCTTCTCCTTATACAACAACATGCTCTCAGAATCGAACCTGATGCGCTTCTCAACCGTGGCGATCTCTTCGCCTCTTCGCTTTATTGCATTTTGCATCCATTTGGTAGAGGAGCGTTTTGGCCGAGATGCAGCGGGCTGCTTGGGCCGTGATACCATGGGCTGACTCTCCATTATTTGGATCAGACTTGTGTCTCCAAAAAGAGACCTGGCTAAAGGTAAACTTTGCTGCGACACCTCTCCCTCCATGAATGGGCGTGGAGAACCTTGAGCGGGGAACTCTTCTTCTCTGTGGGGTGACTCGGTCTGGGCAGGAGCGACAGGTGAGTCCTTGGGATGCTCAGATGAAATGTGAGGGGAGTGAGGTGAGTCTGGGTTAGCAGCGTCCAACTGAGTCTCGGTTAGGGCTTGAAGGGGGGCAGACCCTGTGGGAGATAGGCCGGGCTGAGACTGCTCGGATATGGGGGGCGGAACTTCTTCAAGGGCAATGTGGGGTTCGGCGAGAGAGAGGGTGGCTGCTGCACTGGGATCTAATGGAACAGCGACGGGGATGGATGCGGCGGCAGGGGAAGGGGACGCTGCAGAAACTAACTTGGCGGTTCGGGAGGGGGTAGAAAGCATACCTGCGGGCTCCGCCCGAGCCGACGAGTTGAAGAGTTGGTCTATCCACTGGTTCCCCGCAAATGCTGATATGTCTTCCTTTTCTGCAACAGCCTCTGAGTCTTTGCTCCTCTTCTGTGGTGGAGTTATATCAGGCTGAGGCGTGGCCCCTTTCTCAAGCACATGCTTCTGTTCCTTGGCCCTCTCCGTTCTCTTCCTCTTAAGAGGGGCGAGCTCCTCCTCTTGGGTAATGGGCGTTAAGCTAATGGAGCTCTTTGGGGCTTTAGGGGGCTTGACTGTCACTTTGACTGCCCTCTTCTTTTGGAGCGTGGGGGACACTGTTGCCGAGGGAACCTGCTTTGGCTGAGTCACGGGTGTAGATACCTCCTTCTCGGATGACGCGGCCTTAGCTGGTTGCTCTCCACCTGACTGCTGCATTCTGGGCTCCACAACCCGCTCTGCTTGTTTTTCCTTACTGGGGCCCTCACCACTTGCTTGTAACTGTTTGGGTGGGTCCTCCCCCTTTTGTAGGCGGTAGCCTGGGGGTACAATGTGGCGACACACAACTGGCTGCCACGTGGCATGATGTTTGTCGTAGAGGTCGGAAAACGTGTCGTCATTGGTTATGTCCTTCACAGATTTGTCTTTTCTGGTCCTGACACGCATTTTCCACCATTCTTCTATCTTGTCCAACCTCCAACCTCTCTTTTGCAGTCTAGCCTCCAATCTCCTGTACACATCCGTACTTGGCCTGTGTTCCACTTTTCGGCCAGGATCAAACTCGACCTCTACACAGTAGAAGTCATGCCAAGGAGGAAAAGATTGCATGTCTTCGATGTACCATTCCAGGTCTCTGTCCTGGTTATTCCGCTCGTCCATAATCTCTTCATGGGGACAAACGTGAAACTCCTGTACTGACGTGAAATCTTTGATTATGTCCAAGGGGTCATATTTCCACTTTTGCGGCAGCTCCACTAAACCGAAGCTGGAAAGCGTGGCGTGCAAGTACCGATGCTGCCCATTTGTGTCAACTTCAATCCCGGCCCAGGTGATGGGGTATTGGAACAGATGACCCTTCCTCCTTCCCTGACCATACTTCTCATCTGTATAGTCCATCTGCCGCGACGCCTCTAAGGCGAACTGATACTCTGGTGTATAATAGGGCAGTAAGAAAGGCTTGCCTGTAAACCCGAAAATCCTTATCACAAACCCCTGCGTTAGGCGGAAAGTGTCGCCGAAATTCTGATCAGCAACCTGATTCCTCATCGCGCGCGGAACACGCGGGCATGAACCATGAAGAAGGGCTAGAGCTGGGCCCAAGAAGGATATGTTGAATTTGTAGTAGGACTCTTCCTTCAACAGTACCCTAGTCCATCCATAGACTGGGAGAGGCGCTCCCTTGCTATCACTGCGCTGCACAGGAAGCGAGCGTATCTGGCTATGCATATGAAACAAAAACAACCATGCCAAAGCCGAGCAATACCTGAAACTCTCTCTCGCGCCATTCTTCAATTCCCGCAGCTGCTGGTGGATTCCCCGAGTCACGCAATCCGCCCAATCGAAGAAGACCGGCTTGGTCTTATCAGTCATTTCCTTGGGGTCGTAAAACTCACCTCTCAGAATACACTCGGCGAGAGTAACTTGATAGGGAAGGACTGTCGCATCAGAGCCGAGGCCCAAGACCCAAGCCAGCATAGTGTAGATGCTAGTGCTCTTGAAATCGCTGAGAGGTCTTCCTTGCTTCGACCATTGCCGCGGCGGAAGGGGTTTATGGAGTTGAGAGTCCATAAAATCCCGCATTTTTGGGTTATCCGAATATCTGTCTGTTTGCTCTCCCAAATTGACATTTTTGACGATGAAGTCTTCCCTGTTCAACTGTATGCCTGGCGCAAAGGCCGCTCCCACGGAGTCGGAGTAGAGCGAAAACAAAACATTGCCTTTGTGGTCACACACCTGTCTGGTGTTCGGCTTATAATACTCAACAATCGCCGCCACTAACTCAGGGCAATGATGTGCTTCCGGGCATAAAAACCAGTAGAGGTTGGACGAGTACGCCGCAGCATAAGGGTTCGAGGGCGAAAATTTATCCTGCCAGTTCTCAATCGTCTGCCGTATCTGGCTGGCACCCTGCGAATAAATCCCGTCTCTGAGCTTAATCCAGCCATCGATGGGCGGAGGGGGAATTGGCTTCGGCGCCGCGACGCGGGGCTTCTTCTCCTTTTCTGCCTCGGACGACTTGGCCTTCCCTTTATCCTTCTGTTCTTTCTTCTGCCCACTTGTAGGCGCGCTCGGAGCCGCTGAACCTTGTGCTGCGCTTTTCTGCTTCCCCTCTTTCTTTCCCATGGCGCTAGGAGAATTCAGTATAGGGCGGTTCAGAGTGCGCTATAATTCACCTGGTGGAGTGCTTTCGCGAAAACGCTCTTTTATAATGGAGACCTTGAGGAAGGAGTTCTAATGGAGGGCGCAGCAGAGTACTACGAATTCAATGCGAGGAGCGCGGAGTTGGTGAACGTTGATTTTGAACTAGGGTGGCCATGCATACAATCTTCCTTGGGAGCGTAAAACTTAAACCCTCGTCTCCTTAAAGCGCCTCTCTTTTAATAAGCACTTATGAAACACAAGCAAATCTTTTCTTTTCTTCTTTTGGCACGCTTTTCCATGACGCTAGCTCGAAAGAAGGGGGCCCACTTTATGATTTTACGTTTTCCTCGATATCGCTCAAAATTAGAGCGATTTCGGGCTTGTGCTTTCTTAGCGAGCGAAAGAAGGACTTTCTTCACTTAAAGCAAATATTAACTTTCTCCTTTTCCCGTTGTCGCCGACTTGACAGAAGCGCTCCCGGGAAAGTGGCGTTTGGCGAGCGAAAGCGAGCAACTTACACTTAGGGAAATTTTAAACCTTTTTCTTTTTCGGCGCTGTCCGTCTTGAACTCTCACCGTCGCTAAAAAGTATAAGCGATTCTTGGCTCGTTTGGAAATTCGGGCGACGGAGGGACCTTTATACTTGGAACGCTTGGGCGCTTTTCCTTGATATCGCTCGAAACTCTCGAGCGCTCCCGAGATCGCTCAAATGTTGAGCGACTTCGGGCATTTTTCTCAAAAGCGAGCGCGGGAGGGGCTTGCATTTAGCATTCTTTACTTCACCTGTTCCCGCCGTCGCCGAAACTCTGTCGCGCTTTTGAGGATTTGCACACGTAGCGAGCGACAGCGAGACTTCCCATACTTAGAAGAATTTCAGGCCTCCTTTCACTTGTACTCCCCTACGCTCGGAATCGCTCAAATAATGGCAGCACTCCCGGGATCGCTCAAAAGTTGGGCGATCTCGGGCATTTTCACTTGGCAGGCTCCCTTCTGTCTTCGCTTGATCCGGCCATAGCTTGAACTGAATTCCCATTATCGCCCAAAAGGTGAAGCGATTTCAGGACTTTGACACCTTAGCGAGCGAAGGCGGGCGGGCAAACTTTTACCTCTCTTCTTGGCTATCTCCATATCTTCCTTTTGCAAAGGGGACTGCTTCTGCATTCTTAAAATCAAAAGCTTACAGACCCGAGGATCTGGCGAACTACTTGGCTCAACAGCCTAAAAACAAAAACAACTTAAAAGCATATTTACAAACAGATAAAATGAAAAGAACAGAAAGGGAAATATGTACAAAGGGGGGAACTTCAACGGAGCTTTTTAGTGGCGATAGGCTTTCAGGTGAAAGCCGTTGACAGGAATAGGGAGGATATGACCCTCCATGTCTCTCAGGACAAATGAATTGAATTGATTGACCCTGGCAATCTGAAAGGGGCCTTCCCAGAAGGCATCAAATTTATCATGATTGCCTGGTTTTGCTTTTAGCGCATCCCATTTGAGCACTAGGTCACCTATTTTGAAGACCCTGGCTGTGGTCCCTTTCGAGAACCAATTTCGTGTGGTTTCAGCGTGCTTCATGAAGGCTTCGTGAGCTTTCTCCCTCTGCTCCTCAAGCTGCAATAACTGAGCCAATCTGGAATCAAGAGGGTCCAGGTTGTCTTTTTCATCATCCAGTAACCAGAGTGCAGGCATTTCAATGTGAGTAGGCAAAACCGCCTCTTTCCCATAGACTAATGCATATGGTGATGTTCTGATGGACTTCTTTATGGATATGCGGTCTGCCCACAGAGCCTGGTCTAGGTGCAAATGCCATGACCTTTTATTCCTCTCCAGGGTCTTCCTTATAATATTCAGCAGATTTTTATTTGTAGACTCTGCGAGGCCATTTCCCTGTGGGTAATAATTGGAGGAAGCTTTGTGATAGATGCCATACTTGCAAGTGAATTCTGTCAGTATAGCCCCTCTGAATCCTGGACCATTGTCCGTCACAATCGCCTCGGGAATCCCGAAGCGAGTTATCAATCTTTCTAGGAAGGCGACGACTGTCTCCTGATCAACATGCTTCGTGGGTATAGCTTCGGCCCAGCGAGTGAAGTAATCTGTGGCAGTCAGAATGAATTTGTGCCCTGCTGAGGATTCTGGGGAAATTTTGCCCACGAAGTCCAAACCCCACTGCTGGAAAGGGAACTCTACTTGAATTGGCTGCAAAGGCATTGGAGCATTTTTGTTCCGGCCAGCAAACTTCTGACACTTTTCGCACTTCTGGCAAACCTTCTGGGTGTCTGCGAAGATGGTGGGCCAATAATAGCCTGCCTTTATTATTTTTAAGGCCGTAGGCCTTCCCGAAAGATGTCCTCCTGACATTCCAGAATGGAATTCGTCAAGGATTTTTTGCTTTTCCACCTCCTTGACACAACGTAGGAGAATACCATCAATATTATTATAAAACAGCCCCTCGGGGCGCAGAACATACTTTAGGGCGTTGAGCCGAAACCTCCTTCTTTGCGAGGCAGTGAGCTGATCTGGACACCTCCCTGTATTGAAATACCATACGATGTCATCGGTCCAGTCGCTCTCCTCTGATAAGGAGTTGGCGAGGTTAACTTCCATCATCGGATCTTCCCACTGACAGGCGGACACCTCAGCGGCGACGCTCTTGGCTAGTTCCTGGCATAGTGCTCGACCTCGGATTAACTTGGTGGGTCGTACCTCTATGTCGAACTCCTGGATTTTAGCTATCCATCCTGCCCTCTTGTGGCCTGGTTCACCCTGAATGATGAAACTTCTGACGTCTGGGTGTATCACAAAGACTGTGATCCGGCTTTGAGAGACAAAGTGCTTAAATTTTCTCAAGGATCTCATGACGGCATGGACTTGTCGCTCTATGAAATTATATCTTTCCTCATGCGGTTGTATCACTTGGCTCAAGAAGGCTATTGGCCGCTCTTCACCATCATCTCCCTTTTGGGTTAGGACCGCAACATAGCTTTCAGGTTCCCCGACGGCATATAGGATGAAATCCTTTGAATAGTCTGGGTTTATTAGCACGGGCGCCTGAGAGATTCTAGCCTTGATCTCGTCAAATGCTTTTTTTCTTTCCTCTGTCCAGAGAAAATCAACATCTTTCTTTAATAGCTCAGCCATAGGTTTGATGACTTGAGCGAAATCAGGCACGAACTTTCTCACAAAGTTGATTTGGCCAAAAAAGGATTGGAGCCCCTTTTTGTTGACTGGAAGAGGGAGTTTTAGAAGAGCTTCCGCTCTATCGGGATCAACAGCCAGGCCCTTTTCCGAAATGACATGACCCAACAATTTCCCTTCTTTGACTGCAAAGATAGACTTCTTGGGGTTGATGGATATGCCAAATTCCCGGCATCTTTCGAACACTTGCTCCAGGTGAGAGGTGTGCTCCTCCCGTTTGTGGGAGAACACAGTCATGTCATCTAGGTAAATGACAATAATTTTGTTTAGCAGCTCCCGAAAAGCAAGGTCCATGGCCCTCTGAAATGTGGCTCCAGCATTGGATAAGCCGAAGGGCATGCGTTGATAGGCAAACGTCCCCCATTTGGTGGTGAACGTTGTCTTGTGCTGGTCCTCATCCTTTACCCATACTTGGTTGTAGCCAGAAAATCCGTCTAGGAGAGAAAATCGCTGAGCTCCTGCAACCACATGGAGAATTTGGTCGATCTGCGGGAGCGGGTAGTGATCTTTAAGGGAGGCTTTGTTCAGATTGCGAAAATCCACGCAGAGGCGGATATCCCCGTTCTTCTTTCTAACTGGGACCAAATTGGCAACCCAGGAAGAATGCTTGATAGGGTATATGATCTTGGCTTCCAGCATCTTCAATAGCTCTGTCTTCATCATAGCCTCAATCTTGGGGTTGACCGCTCTCTGCTTCTGCCTAAAGGGCTTAACCCCTTCTTCTAACTCTATGGTATGTTGTATTATATCTCTGTCATACCCTTTGAGATCTTGATAACACCAAGCTACTATATCTGGATATTTTTTACACAAGGCCCGAATCTGTTCCAGCTCCTCTGGAGTGCAGTCCGTTCCTACTTTGATTGTCTTCCCTGATTCCAGTTCCAACTCTCTATACTGCTTGGCGTCGACCTTGATTCTGTGAGAAATGCCTCTGTCGTTTTGGTCGAACAAGCTCTCAAGGGTTATCAGTCCTTTTGGGACGTGGTTATTCTTCAGCTGTATCAACCCCTCATATTGCTCGTCATCAGGGTCTCTACTTTCTATTGAACTAGCTTCATGTATCATAAAGGTGACGATGTCCTCATCACAATCAAACACCTGCCAATGGGTGTCCTTGTCAGGCACAGAAGGCCTGTAAATAGTACGAACCGGCTTCGGCTTTTGCATAGTGTCATCAGCCGGGACGTACCTGGCTCCAACAGACGCCAATATGTCAGCATGTTTGTTCTTTTCTCTAGAAATAGCCTTGACATTCAAGGAATCAAATGACTCCATCAGGTCCCAGACGCGGTTGCGGTACGCCTTGAGATAATGTTTTTTGGAGGCGCATTTGTTGGTGATCTGGTTGCATACCAGCTCTGAGTCTCCGAAGATCTGCAGTTGTTTGATCCCGAGCCTCTCTGCTTTCTTCAGACCTAAGCATAGGGCTTCATATTCCGCCGCATTGTTGGTACAACTCCAGGCCAGCCTATAACAGTAGTCCTTTTGTATACCAGAGGGAGAGACCAGGAGGACCCCTGCTCCGGCGCCATTCTTGCATCTGGCGCCATCAAAATATAGCTTCCATAGCTCATCGGGGGCAGGGCCTATGTCTTCTTTCATTGTCTCCTTCGGCTTCTCAGGTTGGGCAACGGAGTAGCAGCCTATGTCGGTCTCGATCATGGCATTAAAATCTAGCAAGGAGAATTCATCCTCTGCTTGCAATTGCTCTATAGTCTCCTCCACTAGGTTGAACTCCTCAAGCTCCTCAGTCATCAAGTGCACTATTTCTCCTTGTTGTTCCTCTTCAGGTATCTTCCCGACTAGGAAAGTAGAAGGTTTCTCATTGTATATCTTGACTTTTCTCCCTTTGAAGGGAACTTCCATATGCGAGTAATCTAGCGAGAGGTATCCCCCGAGCTTGGCGGTAAACTCCCTTGAGAGGCACATGCCAAAGTAGGGCTCCAAGTCGACGACTACGACCTCCTGAATCACCGTGATATCTGGCGCCTTATGTAACTGAATGGGAATGTCCTTGATGACACCCACCGTTTTCACAGGAGTGTCGTCTAGTTGTAAGACGCCTTGGCTACTTCGGGTGTACTCCATGCCAATTTCTTCGCAAACTGCTCTTGGCATGACGGTGGTTGATGCGCCGGAGTCGACCATGCAGTTATGTACCACATGTCCTTCCATTCGTAAAGACAAATAGAAAGGGGGTGGTCTATTCTTGCCAGTGATTGATGTTGTCAGGGGTTGAGCTAGCACGGGCTGTGACGACTTTTCTCCCTTCACGGTCTTTAGAGATTCCTGCAGCAGGTCCACTTGTCCTGGGAGCTGAAGGGCATCGTACATGCTAATCTTTGCCGGAGTCCTCTTGAGCTCATCAACAATATTATATTTGGCAGTAGACGGTCCCTCGACCTCCTTCGTTGACTCATACTTAGTACGGTACTGTTGTGTTGCCTCGACCCTTTGCCGTTTTGTCAGTGATGGGTACCGAAGCTTTTCTCGGGCCTGCTCCTTTGTTTCGGCAGGCGGCTGGGTCACTGAAGCTTTGGTGAGAGGTACTTTCTCCTTAGCTGGCGGCAGCGGAGGTGTTTTGTTGGGAACATTTGCGGTAGCATCCGCAGCAGGCGTTGTCTTTTCCCTCCGAGTGTATACCTTCAACGGCTTCATTTGGGCTGGTTCGACCTCAATCGGTCTTTTACCTTCTTTAGTCATAATGGAAACGGGATCCTCCTCGGATACAACAAAGTTCCGCTCTTCTTCTCGGATCATATTTACTTGATCCTCTTCATCTTCCACGCTGCTACCGGCGAGAGTCTGGACGTAGTGTTGATGCAGCATACAACTATCCTCTCCATGAGGGTCGTTGCAGGTAGAGCACCAGTTTACTCGATCTGCAGTGTTGGGCCCTGCGTTGGTGGTTGCGTTCCTTGCCGGAGGTCTCTGGTTCTGGGCGGCCTGTTCTCTTGTCAGCGTCGGAGGAGGGTATGGCCTCCTAGGAACGAACTCCTGTTGAGCCTGCTTCTTCTTCATCACGGCCATGTCATTAGACAGTGTCTGACAAACGGTAGTCAATGACTCCATTTGTTGCAGGATCTTGGACTGTACATCCACGGTTTGCACTGGTTGGGCTGGTGGTGGTAATGGAGCTAGTGGCGGCTGAGATGAAAGCGGAGGAATGGACTGAGCCGGGAGATGCACCTTAGGCGGATAATGAGTGATAGTTGGAGCGGGGTTCCAGGATGAATCGGGATATGGAGAAGGTGGGGCGGACGCTGGTGGGTACTGTGATTGTGGAAAGTCCGGGTAGATGGGCGGTTGCACCTTGTGCGGGAGCCTACCTATGCTTATCATATCTAGTTCCGCTCTTTGAGCTGCCTCATACAAATCCGGGAAAGTGTTCACGCGGGCCAACTTAATGACTAGGCTGATATCTGGGCCAAATGCCCTAACATAATAATGAGCAGCTTGTCCATCAGAAGGGCGAAGTTCAGGAGGAACTCTTTTCCAGGACCGCGCAAATCTTACATTAAAATCTGAGATTTCCTCTTGTGGGTGCCGTTGGATGGTTTGGAATTGGTGTAACAGCGAAGATGGGTCTGCAGATTCATTGAATCCCTTACATAACCGACCAGCGAGCGAAGGCCATCCAGTGATGACACCTTTAGGCAGGGATCTGTACCAGTATAGCAACTTGCCTCGCAAGGAGAGCGCCAAAAGACGGGTCTTGACACTTTCATTGGTAATGGAGTGAAGCGCAGCCAAGGCCAGAATGTCTTGAATGTGCTCATACATTGTCTTCCGAGTCCCATCATAGGTTGGAATAGCTTTTAAAGCAGCAGGTGGGACAACATCTTGTCCCGCCAGAGCAAGAGGCCCAGTGGAGTCAACGGTCGGGAATAGATCAGCGACATTTTGTTGATTCTGAGCTGCCATGTCTTCTTCCTCCTCTTCGAGCTGATCAGTGGTATAGTCGGTGTCAGTACTGTCTGAAGTTGTAGGTTGTTCTTCAACTTCAGCTTCCTCAACCTCCTCTATTTCTTCCACTTCTTCAATTATAGGTTCCACTTCTTGGTGAGCTTGGTAATCGGCCACCCTCAGGTGTTCTCCAGCAGCGTTGATGTCGATTTCATAAAAATCGGGCTCTTGTCCGGGATTCCTAGCTCTCCACCTTCTCGTATGCATGAAGGCACTTTTGGTATTGGACCAGTCTTACAGACTCAGAGAATATTCAGGTAATGCAGAGTCGCCAGGTGTTCTGATTTGACAGCAATGAAGCGAACACCGATGCTTCGATTCTGTTTTGGGGTGGGAAACCTTCGGGTCCCACCGGGCGTGCCAGAGAAACTGTTGGTTACGAATCTGCCACTAGGAAAGGTTTTAGGTCTTTGCGCCCTAGATTCGCCCAACAGATTGAAAGGCCGGAAGGAAGGAATGCCTTCCGTGCCAATCTCCGGAGAAGGCCGGCTTCCTATGTTTTTTCAATTTAGTTTAGAGTGCTGAAAGAGATTTAAAAGTGCAGAAAGGGATGTAAATGTGATTTACTTCGGGTGAGGGAGATAAGCAGCACAATTACTAACCAGACACTTTTACCAACAACAATCAAAACAATGTATACCTAGAAACCATTAGCACTTTCCTATCCTATGTATCCTTTCTATCTTATTCCAGATATACTTAATTGCCAATGCTGAGATCCAGATATGCAGAATGACAGCAATCAGAAAAATAAGCAACATGAAGCAGAAATACTAAAGAAAGGCAGCATACAAGATAGACGCAACTAATGAGCCAAATATACTTTTGAATTAAGAGCAGATGTACAGCTAGAGAAGCTTCTTAGCAAGATATCCCCCTTCCCCCTTTTTACAATGAGATGCACTTGCTATTTATAACATATTTTCCCTCCCAATTACATTTCAAGCGCAGATCCCCAAACCTGCCAAAAGCTGTAAAAGCTGCAAAAAGTGGAGAGATTTGATCTTTGTCGGTCCTCCCTGTACTTGCAGCATGTTCTTTCTTAGTCTCGTACAACTTCTGACAGTCTTGGTCGCTGAAAGGGAGTTATCATTTAGTTTTGGTAGATGGGGTACAGTTTATCTTTCAATGCCCACCCACTCTTTCTTGAAGTCCAACTGGCACGAATTCCAAAACCTGATCTGGAGATGAAGGGAAAACCACCCTCAAACACTTTGTTGACTGCTGCCGAAAATCGCTGAAATGGAGAAGATACGCCCAAAATCGCTGAGAAGCGATGGCGATCTTCGGAATTAGGATCCAAGGCAATCTTTGACTTGAGCTGGAAAGCGCTCACCAAGTGAGCGATTTCGGGATTTTTTGCCTGGCGACGGCGATCTCGGGCACGGGGGATAAGTTGGCCAATTCTGCCCTTTTCTATCTTGCTGGATGTCGCTGGAAAAGTCGAGCGATTTCGGGCTCGGAGGGGTAGCGACAGCGATCTCGGGCTCAACGCTCTTCTTCTATCTACGCGCTCGAAAGCGCTGCGGCAATGGATGTCGTCGGCCTGGGCCGGCGATCGCTGGCTCCTCGAGACTTAGAGTTTTTCTTTTCCTTTTAGGCGTTGTTCCCATAATCGCTGGAAAGCTGGCGCGATGCCGGGCGTCGCTGAAAGCGACGGTGATCCCGGGCGCCAACTCATAATATTTTCATAGGCTCCGAAGCGCTTGAAACTCTTGCGCGCTGAGGAGCTTTTCCCTTTGCGATAGCGATCTGGAGCCTGCCTTCTTTTATCTTGATGCCCCTTGTCGCTCAAAAGTGTTATAGCGACGGGCGGATGGAGTGCGCGACAGCGATTTCGGGCTTCTTAGGACTTAGGCAAATTTGCCACTTTCAAGCATGACCCTTAGTCGCTCAAAAACATGCTCGCGCCAGAAATCGCGCGACAGCGACAGCGATTTCGGGGAAGGGCTAACACTTAGCAAAATTTTACAATTTTTTGTGCCATTGCTGGCATCCAAATCTGATGAAAGCTGAGGACTGGAAACTGAACCTTTGAAGAAGCAGCAAGAAAAACCAAGATAACAATGAGGAAAGAACAGTGAAGAAGGAGGGAAGCAACAACCTGATGAAATCTGAAATTTTGTACCCCTAGCAAAAATGTGGCAACAATACTTAGTGTTCTAGTTTTTCTTATTTGCTCCTCCTATTTTGTTTTAGTTTTTGTGCTTCTGCTCCAATTTGACAACAAGTTTGTATGCCTCTCCCAATGTCTTGAATTCAAAGAGGTCCATGTCCTCTTGATGTGCCATTGCAGCCCACTACGGTACTTTAGGATTTGATGCTTTTCGGTATCTAGTGTAAAAATAAAATATAACATGCTGAAACTCAATTTCTACTTAAATAAACCTATAGATCTACCTGTAATCTGCAGCAATTAGCAATGACAATACATAGAAAACATACAATAATGTTAGCAATAGCAGATGATAAATGAATGATCAGATTTGTAATAACAGCAGTCTGTACGACAATAGCATTATTGTTAGGAGTCTTCTAATTAAAATAAGCACATCCACATAAATATTGCAATCAAAGCAGTAATTCATGAAAGAACAAAATATTGCAATACGAATTGGAAATGCAAAAATCAAAATACAGAATCGTTGGCCTCTTCGAGGGGGCAACCTCCTTAACAAAACTTCAACTCAATATGCAAAAGGATACATCCATCTATGCCCCTCGTATTATTAAATACTCTTCCTAACCCTAAACCTAATGCTCAAGGGTTGGCTTACATGCAAAATGCCACCCGAGCTAGAATCTTCTACCAAACAAAACAATTACATTCTTTATAACAGTTACGTTAAATGGCACCACTTATCTAGGTGCCTCTAGTGCCACAAACTATTACAAAACATTACATAATATTATTAGGATGGGGTCCCCAGTTTAGAAAGGGGGTTATTACATAATAGTGTTAGGATGGGGTCCCCAGTTTAGAAAGGGGGTTATTACATAATAGTGTTAGGATGGGGTCCCCACTTTAGAAAGGGGGTTATTACATCATAGTGTTAGGATGGGTTCTCCACTTTAGAAAGGGGGTTATTACGTAATAGTGTTAGGATGGGGTCCTAACAATTACATACATCGGCCAGCCTCCACACACGTCGGCCAACTTTACAACCATCCGACTGCATTTGCATGAATGGATGAGTGAGGGAAGGGTCTTATTTATACAACTAGAAAGTAGTTGCACCCTCCAACTACTCAACACCTCATGATATTCTAAATTACATTTGACATGCATTCGAGTCATGTTTACATTTCATTTCCTTACTTATTATAAGACAAACTCACTTATTACTCACTTCATAACTTTGCCATACATACAAATACTTTACATGAAATATTACATTGCCACTTTGTAACCTTATGAAATATATGTATGCACATTTCATCAAACACTTTGCATACAAACTCCTAAATGACACAAAATGACAAAACTTATTCAGTAAATGTAGACATATCAATTTGCTTGCATACATCTAGTTTTGCTGCCATGGAGTGGAAAGCATTAGTATAATCTTGAACAGACTGGTCTTTACCTTGCCGCAATTGTTGCCATCACATGTATCTGTCTTCACTGGTCTTTACCTTGCCACAGGATGATATTCTTGCTTGACGAATTCCATGAAATAATCCCACGTGAACACTACGTTATCTTCATTCTGCCCCTTGACCCTGTTAGAATATGCTTCCCACCAATTTCAAATAGGCAATGAAGCTTTTAATAGTCTAAAAGTGATTCTCTCATTGTTGGTGAATTTATTTATAGAGAAGTATAATGATAGATAATCCAATCAAATTTCTAGGGCATTGTTGCCACATTTTGCTAAGGGGTACAAATTCTGAAAAATTTGAAAAATTGCTGCTGCCTCCCTCCCTCCTCCCTTTCCAGCTTTGCTCATGCAGTTTCCATGTTTCCTGTTTTCTGTTTTCATGCTTTGTTTTCTAAGTGTTCAGCAAATTCAGCAAGTTTGGGAAAAAGGCCAAAAAATTTCTAAGTCTGGGGCACTCCCTTGGTCGCTCCCTTTGTCGCTCCATTTTGGAGCGATTCCGGCGACTGACGACATTTCCAAGCGGCAAGGCGGACGGGGAAAAAATGATGAAATTTTGCTAAGTGTTGAAGCTCCCGCGGTCGCTCCATTCTGGAGCGATCCCCGTCGTCGCCTTCATTTTTCAGCGACGCTCGTCATCGCCGCAGCCTCTAGCGAACCTCGGCGGGAAGAAAGATGCAAAATATTTCTAAGTGTTGGCTTGGGAGCGACCGACGTCGGTCGCTCATTCCCACGAGCGACTCCCGTCGTCGCTCCCCTTTTTGAGCGACCATGGGCGACGGGCAAAAGGAGGATAAAAAAGCTAAGTGTTGGCGTTGAATTTGGTCGCCCCCCTATCCGAGCGACTCCCGTCGTCGCTCATGACCGCCAGCGACTCCCGTCGTCGCCTGTCCCCTCAAGCGAACTTCAGCGAAGACAACTTTCAGATGATGACGCCGGTCGCTCCGTTTCGGAGCGATTCCGGGCGTCGCTACCAGTTTTTCAGCGACAACGGGCGAGAGTTTCAAAATTCTGCTAAGGCACCAAGGTAGCGACCGACGTCGGTCGCTCATTTTTCGAGCGACCCCCGGCGTCGCCATAGTTTCTCAGCGACTTTGATCAAGACACCCCCACTTCAGCGAACCGCAAACTGAGGCCAAAACACAGGATTTCGGGATTTGAGCCTGTCAGGATGAGACAGAAGGTGTGCTGCCAGAGTACAGGGTAGGTGAACATTGATGAATCCTCAGAGGCAAACTGTACTAAACCTACCACATTTATCGGACCTGACTTCTCACCCACCAAATCTGTCCTGAGCTGTACCAGAATTCAGGTGGACCTTGCTGCAGGTACACTCGTAGCCGGCAGAGGTCTAATCCCAGCGCTTTTTGCAGGTTTTGGGTTCCGTGCATAATTGTAATTTGGGGGGAAAATTCTGCTATAAATAGCAGTAGAACTTCATTGTAAAAGGGTGGAGGGGGGACATATTGCTAGAAAGCTCTGCTGTAACCAAACACTTGCATCAATACAAAGCATCCTTGGCTCTGATATTTGTCTCTTTCTTTTATGCTGCCTTCTGCAAGTATTTCTGCTTATGTTCATTTATTTTTCTGATTGCTGTAATTCTGAAATCTGGATTAGAGCATTGGCAATTAATTGAATCTGGAATACTGAATGAAGGATACATAGGAAGGAATAACAGTGTTAGTTTTTGTTACATGCTTTGTTTTGATTGTTGTTGGTTTGGATATTAGCTAGTGATCGTGCTGCTTGTTCTTTCCCACCCGAAACACATGCTATTTACATCTCTTTCTGCAATTTACAATCTCTTTCCTGTTCCCTTATCTAAAAACCCCCAAATAGATTAGTATAGGAGCCGGCCTTCTCCGGAGATTGGCACGGAAGGCATCCCTTCCTTCCGGCCTTTCAATCTGCTAGGCGAATCTAGGGCGCAAAAGATTAAAATCCTTTCCTAATGGCAGATTCGTAACCAACAGTTTCTCTGGCACGCCCGGTGGGACACGAGTGTCCCCACCTCATAAGCGGTATTGAAGTATCGGTGTTCGCTTCAGTGCTGTCGAATCTGAACACCTGGCGACTCTGTTGAACCTGAATATCCTCTGAGTCTCGAAGACTGGTCCAATATCAAAAGCTCCTTCATGCATACAAGATGGAGAGCTAGGAACGCGGGACAGGAGGTGCCTGAGTTTTATGAGCTTGACATTAATGCTGCTGGAGAGCACCCGAGGCTGATTGATTACCACGCCTATCAAGACGAAGCATTTGAGCAGGAAGCTGAAGTTGAAGAGCAAGATACAACTTCAGATAGCACTGATACCTACCACGATCCTGATCAGCCCGATCAAGACGCAAATATGGCAAATCCTCAGCCAAATCAGAACCAGCAGAATGCTCCCGAGCTATTCCCAGCCTGGGATTCCACTGGACCTCTCAACCTAGCTGGGCAAGATGTTGTTCCAGCTGCTGCTTTAAAGGCCATTCCCACGTATGATGGAACCGGGAAGACGGCCTATGAACATATTCAAGACATCGTGGCCTTAGCTGCGCTTCATGCCATCACCGATGAAAGTGTCAAGACCCGGCTGTTGGCTCTCTCTCTGCGAGGGAAGCTCCTATACTGGTATAGATCCTTGCCGGACGGCGCTATTACGGGATGGGCTCAACTGGCCGGACAACTAGTCAAAGGGTTCAATGAGTCCGCAGATCCGTCCTCGTTGCTGCACCAGTTTCAAACCATTCAACGGCATCCGCAAGAGGAGATATCAGACTTTAATGTAAGATTTGCGCGGTCCTGGAAAAGAGTGCCCATTGAACTACGTCCCACCGCTGGACAAGCTGCCTACTACTACCTCAGAGCGTTTAACTCGGACATCAGTTTGGTCATCAAGTTTTCCCGCGTTAACACTTTCCCCGAGTTGTATGAGATAGCTCAGAGGGCAGAGCTAGATATGATTGCCATAGGTAGACTCCCGCCCAAGATGCAGCCGCCAATTTACCCCGATTTCCCTCAATCACAATATCCACCGGCGTCTGCTCAAACGCCTTCTTCGTCTACTGCATATCAAAATCCACCATGGAACCCCGCGCCAGTGGTCACCCAATTCTCCGCCCCTCAGGTGCATTTTCCCACTCCACCGGCGCCTCAGCTCCCATCTACCCCACAATATCCGTCACTCCCCGCTCCTCCACAATACCCGGCACTACCTCCAGCCCCGCCGTTGGCACCATTGCCTCCACCGGCCCAACCGACTCCACCCAATATTGATATACAGACTAAGATACTGCAAGAGGTGCAGTCTCTTGCTTCTGGCTACCGGACGCTGTCCAACGACATGGCCATCATGAAAAAGAAGCAGGCCCAACAGGAATTCATTCCTAGGAGGCCATATCCTCCTCCGGCGCTTACAAGAGACCAAGCGACTCAGGCCAATAGGCCCCCAGCGAGGAATGCTGCTAACAACGCTGAGCCGAGCACTTCAGATCGTGTGCACTGGTGCTCCACTTGCAATGACCCTCATGGAGAGGACAGCTGCATGCTTCATCAACATTATGTCCAAACCCTGGCAAGCAGCAACCCGGAGGATCAAGTTAATATGATTCGGGAAGAAGAGCGCAACTTTGCGGTCTCAGAAGAGGACCCTGTGTCAATTCTGACCAAGGGTGGTAAGAAGCCAATTGAGGTGGACGCAGCCCAGATGCAGCCTTTGAAGGTGTATACCAGACGAGAAAAGGTGCAGCCTGCCGCGAAGCTCCTGACAAAGCACCTTTGCCTCCGCCCGCCAAAGAGAAGCCACCACTTGCGAAAGCTCCAGTGACTCAACCTCCAGTGGAAACCAAGGAGCAGGCACGAGAAAAGCTCAAGTACCCGTCGTTGACAAAGCGGCAAAGGGTTGAGGCAACGCAACAGTACCGCACCAGGTACGAGCCGACGAAAGAAACTGAGGGGCCCACTACTTCGGCCTACAACATTGTTGATGAGCTCAAGAAGACCCCGACGAAGATCAGCATGTATGATGCCCTCCAGCTCCCTGGGCAGGTGGACCTGTTGCAAGAGTCTCTGAAGACTGTTAAAGGAGGAAAGCCACCACAGCCAGTGTTAGCTCAGCCCTTGACCACTTCAATCACCGGAAAGAACAGACCACCGCCTTTCTACTTGTCTCTGCGAATGGAGGGGTACGTGGTGCACAACTGTATGATTGACTCCGGCGCATCAACCACCGTCATGCCAAGGGCTGTCTGTGAAGAAATCGGCATGGAATACACGCGGAGCAGTCAAGGTGTCTTGCAGCTAGATGGCACTCCTGTGAAAACAGTGGGCGTCATCAAAGACATTCCTATCCAGTTGCACAAAGCGCCCGAGATCGTGGTGATTCAAGAGGTTGTGGTCGTGGATCTGGAGCCCTACTTCGGCATGTGCCTCTCGAGGGAATTCACCGCCAAGCTGGGTGGATATCTCTCCCTTGACTACTCTCATATGGAGGTCCCTTTCAAAGGGAGGAAAGTGAAGATCTACAATGAAAAACCCTCCACCTTTCTTGTTGGGAGGATGCCGGAAGAGGAGCAGCAGGATGAGTCAGTCCATCTGATGACTGAAGAGCTAGGAGAAGTGGACCTGGTAGAAGAGGCCATAGAACAACTACAAGTGGAGGATGAGTTCTCCTTGCTTGACTTCAATGCCATGATTGAATCAGATATAGGTTGCTACTCCATTACCCAGCCCGAGAAGCCAAAGGAGACAGCGAAAGAAGACATAGGCCCTGCCCCAAATGAGTTGTGGAAGCTATACTTTGACGGCGCCCGATGCAAGAACGGCGCTGGAGCAGGGGTCCTTCTAGTCTCACCCTCAGGAGAGCAAAAGGATTATTGCTACAGGCTGGCCTGGAGTTGCACCAACAATGCAGCCGAGTATGAAGCCTTGTGCTTAGGCTTGAAGAAAGCGGAGAGATTGGGGATCAAGCAACTGCAAATCTTTGGAGATTCAGAGCTGGTGTGCAAGCAAATAACTAACAAGTGCTCCTCCAAGAAGCACTATCTCAAGGCGTACCGCAACCGGGTCTGGGACCTGATGGAGTCATTTGACTCCCTGAACGTTAAGGCTATCTCCCGTGAGAAAAATAAACATGCTGATATCTTGGCGTCTATTGGAGCCAGGTACGTCCCGGCTGATGACACTATCCAGAAGCCGAAGCCGGTTCGTACTATTTACAGGCCTTCTGTGCCTGATAAGGACACCCACTGGCAGGTGTTCGACTGTGACGAGCAAATCGTCAATTTCTTGATTCATGAAGCTAGCACCATTGAAGGTAGAGACCCTGATGACGAGCAGTATGAGGGGTTGATACAGTTGAAGAACAATCATGTCCCAAAAGGACTGATTACCCTAGAGAGCCTCTTTGATCAGAATGACAGAGCAATATCTCACCGGATCAAAGTAGACTCCAAGCAATACATGGACCTGGAGCTTGAGCCCGGAAAGGTGATCAAAGTTGGAACAGACTGCACTCCAAAGGAATTGGAGCAGATTCGGGCCTTGTGCAAAGAGTACCCAGACATTGTCGCTTGGTGCTACCAGGACTTGAAGGGGTACGATAGAGAAATCATCCAACACACCATAGAGCTGGAAGAAGGTGTGAAACCCTGCAGACAAAGGCAGAGACCGGTCAACCCAAAGATCGAGGTTCTGATGAGAGCCGAACTCTTGAAGATGCTGGAGGCAAAAATCATCTATCCCATCAAGCATTCTTCTTGGGTCGCAAATCTGGTTCCTGTCAGAAAGAAGAATGGAGACATTCGCCTCTGCGTGGATTTCCGCAATCTGAACCAGGCCTCGCTGAAGGACCACTATCCGCTCCCGCAAATTGATCAAATTCTTCATGTGGTCGCAGGAGCTCAGCGGTTCTCTCTCCTGGATGGCTTTTCTGGCTACAACCAGATCTGGGTGAAGGACGAAGACCAACACAAGACGACGTTCACCACCAAATGGGGGACGTTTGCCTATCAGCGCATGCCCTTCGGTCTGTCCAATGCAGGGGCTACATTCCAAAGAGCCATGGACCTGGCATTCCGTGAGCTGCTGAACAAAATCATCGTCATCTACTTGGATGACATGACTGTGTTTTCACACAAAAGAGAAGAACACACCTCCCATCTGCGGCAAGTGTTTGAAAGGTGCCGTGAATTCGGCATATCCATCAATCCCAAGAAGTCAGTCTTTGCTGTGAAGGAGGGGAAGCTATTAGGCCACGTCATTTCCGAAAAGGGCCTTGCAGTTGATCCTGACAGAGCAGAGGCTCTTCTCCGATTGCCGATCCCAATTAACAAGAAGGGGCTGCAGTCCTTCTTTGGCCAGATTAACTTCGTGAGGAAGTTCGTGCCCGATTTCGCT
Organism: Wollemia nobilis; assembly: GCA_028583015.1. Taxonomy (NCBI): domain Eukaryota; kingdom Viridiplantae; phylum Streptophyta; class Pinopsida; order Araucariales; family Araucariaceae; genus Wollemia; species Wollemia nobilis. Next base: position 12,084,085 of record JAQPPZ010004624.1, on the reverse strand, counting down.
CAGGTCATTAAGCCTATGGCCGAACTCTTAAAGAAGAATGCCGAGTTTGTCTGGACGGAAGAGAGAAAGAAGGCCTTTGAAGAGATTAAGGCTAGGATTGCTCAGGCACCTGTGCTGATAAACCCGGATTATTCCAAGGATTTCATCCTGTATGCCGTGGGAGAGCCTGAAAGCTATGCTGCAGTCCTGACCCAAAAAGGGGATGATGGCGAAGAGCGGCCGATTGCCTTCTTGAGCCAGGTGATCCAGCCGCATGAAGAGAGGTATAACTTCATTGAAAGACAAGTACATGCAGTCATGAGGTCCTTAAAGAAGTTCAAGCACTTCGTCTCCCAGAGCAGAACCACGGTGTTTGTTGTCCATCCAGATGTCAGAAGTTTCATCATCCAAGGAGAACTGGGCAACAAAAGAGCCGGCTGGATCGCCAAGATTCAGGAATTTGACATAGAGGTTCGACCCACCAAGCTAATCAGAGGTCGGGCACTGTGCCAAGAACTAGCAAGGAGCGTTGCTGCAGAGGTAGCCGCCTGTCAATGGGATGACCCAGTCCTAGAAGGAAATTTTGCCAATTCTTCAGCAGAGGACAGTGACTGGACTGATGAAATCATCTGGTATTTTAGCACCGGGATGCTCCCAGACCACCTTAATGCAAGTCAGAGAAGGAGATTCAGGCTCCGAGCTCTAAAGTATGTACTCCGCCCCGAGGGGCTGTATTTCAAGAACTTGGATGGCATCCTCTTGCGATGCGTCAAAGAATCCGATAAGCGGAAGGTCCTAGGCGAATTCCATTCCGGAATGTCGGGAGGACATCTTTCAGGAAGGCCTACGGCCTTGAAAATTATTCGAGCGGGCTACTATTGGCCCACCCTCTTCGCAGATGCATATGCAGTCTGCCAGAAATGTGAAAAATGTCAGAGGTTCGCTGGCAGAAACAAGAATGCGCCAATGCCACTCCAGCCAATCCAGGCTGAGGCTCCGTTCCAGCAATGGGGCCTTGATTTCATCGGGACCATATCGCCTAATTCCTCGGCTGGGCATAAGTTCATCTTGACTGCCACGGATTATTTCACCCGATGGGCAGAGGCGATACCTACCAAGCATGCCGACCAGGAGACGGTCATCGCCTTCCTTGAAAGCCTGATCACCCGCTTCGGGATCCCAGAGGCTATTGTGACAGACAACGGACCAGGGTTTGCGGGGGCTGTACTCACAGAGTTTACCAGCAAGTACGGGATTTATCACAAGATGTCCTCCAATTACTACCCGCAGGGAAACGGCCTAGCCGAGTCTACGAACAAGAATCTGATGAAGATCATAAAGAAGACTCTGGAAAGAAACAAGAGGTCCTGGCACCTGCACCTGGACCGAGCGCTATGGGCAGACCGCATATCCTTCAAGAAATCTATCAAAACATCGCCATACGCGCTAGTCTACGGGAAGGAGGCCGTTTTGCCCACCCATATCGAAATGCCCGCACTTTGGCTGCTAGATGATGAAAAGGGTAACCTGGATCCCCTTGATGCCAGGTTAGCACAATTGTTGCAGCTTGAGGAAGAGAGGGAAAAAGCTTATGAAGCTTTTTTGAAGCACACAGATGCCACCCGGAGCTGGTTCGCTAAAGGGACTACAGCCAGGGTCTTCGAGATCGGGGATCTAGTGCTGAAATGGGATGCATTGAAGGCAAAACCAGGGAACCATGACAAATTTGACGCCTTCTGGGAAGGCCCCTTTCAGGTTGCCCGGGTGAACCAGTTCAACTCCTTTGTGCTGAGAGACATGGAGGGCCAGATCCTCCCAATACCAGTTAATGGCTTTCATCTGAAAGCCTATCACCATTGAGAAGTTCCAGAGGTTTCCCTTGTACATATTTCCTTTTCTGCAATTTAAGTTTGTTTCTCTTTCTGAATGTAAATATTGCTTTCAGTAGAGGTAGTTTCCTGCTTTAATCCAAGAAAAAGAGCCAAGTGTCTTGTGTAGAAGAAGTGCCTGGTAGCAGAGGAGAAAGGCAGGGTTTGCTGAGTTCCTGAGGCCAAAGAAAGCAAGAGGGTCGAAAAAATTGAAAAATTTCACTAAGTGCCTATGCAGGAGAAGATGCTGAGGTTCGCCCAAGTGAGCCAGCGACGCCCATCATCGCGCAATTTTCAAGCGAACTCTGGCCATGTTCCAGGCGGCTCAACCAATGGAAAAGAGGGATAAAATTTGTCTAACTCCCTAGGCGCCCGTCGTCGCTTGATTTTTCAGCGACTTTGGGAATCGCCCGCAAATTTCAGCGAAGCAGAGCTCCAGAGAAAGAAAATTTGCTAAGGCAAGGAGCCCACGCTCGAAGTCGCTCCAAACCTAGGCGACGGCCGAAATCGCCCTCAAAATGTGGCGATCCTGGGAAGCGCCGAAGTTAAGAAGAGGAGAGAAGACAGCGATCGCTCCAAAGCTCCAAAAAGCTCAAGATCGCTCGCTCATTCAAGCGATTCCGGGAATCGCGTGGGCGGAATGCGAGTTTGGTAATCAAGGTGCATCAAGGGAAAACGGCCAAGAATTTTCTAAGTGTTAAAAGGGGCTGCCCGAAGTCGCTCATTTTTCGAGCGACGACGGGAATCGCTCAAAGTTTTTAGCGAACCCCGTCAAGGTCCAAGGAGCGCGAAGGAAAATATCAAGTATGGGCCGACGCGAGTCGCTCCAATTTCCTAGCGACGACCGTCGTCGCTCCCGTTTCAAGCGAACTCCGACGGGCGAATGTTAAAGAAGGCAAAAAATTGCAAAATATTTTCTAAGTGTTACCCGCCCTCCGTCGCTCATTTCTCTCGCGACTCCCGCGGTCGCTCATTTTTTCAAGCGACGCCGGTCATCGCTCACATTTCGAGCGAACCTTGGCAAGGTGGAGACTTCAAGCAGGAAACAAAGTTGAAAATTTGCTAAGTCCCAGCTCCCGCGGTCGCTCGCCAAGACACAAGATGCTCCAAATCGCTCACTTTTTCAGCGATTCCAGGAATCGCCCCCAGTTTCGAGCGACCGTCGTCCCCGGCACAATTTCCAAGCATAACGAACCTCGTGGCGCGTGCCGAGGTGGCGGCGGGTGACGTCTTCAAGGCGCACGTTTTAAAAAAGGGAATGACTGCGCGGTTTTCAAGGCAGATTTCATTAAAGGCAAGGACAAACATTGGGCCAATCAACGACGAGTTGCATTCCCCAAAGGAGATTTTATGCACGGCCCACGAAAAATAACGGCGCCCCTCACCCACTTCGCGCACCCGGTCTTTAACTCCAGCGCTCGCCATTATTGACAGCTTTTCACCTATCTCCATAAAAGGCTCAGTCGCCCATTTCACCGTGACAGTTAAAATCAGACGAGCTTCAAGCTGCGCCAGAAGATAAAATCTGAATTTTACCAGCGAGCAACAATAGTTTCAAATTATTTCGCCGCCATGGGTAAGAAGTCGAGCGCAGAGAAGGGTAAAGCCCCCGAGCAGGCAGCTTCGAGCACGCCTGAGAGTGAATTGCAGAAGGAGAAGAAGAGCAAAGGGAAGGCGAAAGCAACGAAGCGAACTCCTCCTCCGCCGCCTGTAGATCACTTGGCCGAATACAGAGATGGCGACTACTCACACAGTATTACGCAGCTGCGGCGCACTGTGGGAGAGTGGTGGAAGAAGGTGCCCACTGCGCACCCTTTCGCCGCGTCATACCGCTCGCACCTGTTATGGTTCCTATGCCCACCGGTACACCATTGCCCGGAGCTGGTCGAAGCTGTTGCCAGATATTACAAGCCCAACACCAGACAAATATGTGACCATGAGGGAACGGTGTTGTTTTCCCTCTATAAGGAGACCGTCCAAATGGCCTTCGCGCCTAGGCATTCACCGGACAGAAATTATACTGTCAGAAGAGTCATCTTGGGCGAACAGACGGACAGGTGCGTCGATAATCAGAAGATGAGGAAATTCCTCGACTCCCAGCTGCAACAACCACTGCCGCCCAAACATTGGCCGACGCAGCCGATACCTCAGGAGAACTTCAAGAGCAAGTCCATCTACGCTATGCTGGCCTGGGTTTTAGGCTGCGGCACTGACGCGGTGGTGCACCCGTACCAAATTGCCCTCGCGGAGTGTATCCTGCATGGGGAATTTTATGACCCTAGCGCCATGAAGAAGGGAACGAAGCCAGTCTTCTTCGACTGGGCTGATTGCGTGGCGAACGGAATTCATTCGGGCCTTGTGGAGCTGAAGGAGGGAAGGAGCCAGTCTTTCAGATATTGCTCATTCTTGGCCTGGCTTTTCTTGTTCCATATGCACGGCCACATGAAGACGATCCCGGTCCAGTGCAAAGATAAAGATGGCGTGCAGCTGCCAGTATATGAGTGGACCCGGGTCTTGTATAGGAGGGAATCGCATTATAAGTTCAATTTGAAATTCTTGGGCCCTGCCCTAGCCCTCCTCAATGGCACATGCACGCGCGCTCCCCAAGAGATGAAAAATCAGATCATACGGGGAGAAATTGGTGACACTTTTAAGCTGACGCAGGGGTTTGTCATCAGGGTGTTCGGGTTCAAAGGCAAACCTTTCCTCCTGCCGTATTTCTGCACTGAATATCAGTTTGCCCTGGAGGCGGCGCGGCAGATGGACTACGCAGACCAGGAGTATGGTCAAGGGAGAAGATGGGGCCACATTTTCAAGTACCCGATCATCTGGGGCGACATTGAGGTCCACACAACAGGGCAGAATGAATATCTAGCGGCCACCCTCCTGAGTTTCGGCCTGGTGGAGCTTCCCCAGCGCTGGAAATATGATCCGCTCGATGTGATAAAGAAATTCACAGAATTGAAGAATCTACACTCCTGCCCGCGCCAAGAAGAGATCATGGGAGAGCGGAATAATCCGACAAAGGGCGACCTGGAGTGGCACGTTGAAGAGATGCAGTCGCTCCCGCCGTGGCACGATTTCTACTGCATTGAGGCGGAGTATGATCCTGTGCGGAATGATGATCACAAAACAGACTCCACGGGCTACAAGAAAATGCTGCCGAAGGTGAAAGCTCTAGGCTGGAAAGACGACAAGATAGCGCAGTGGTGGATAACAAGGGCCCACACGAAGAAAGAAAAGTCAGAGAAGCTACTAGCCAATGACCATGAGTTCTCTGACCTCTATGACAACAATGTTGACACGTGGCAGCCCCTGGTTTTCCGTGACATCGTGCCCCGAGGCATCCGTCGCAACTATAAAAGGGGAGGCCCCACCCAAACGGTCACTTGCGCAAGGAAGTTCGAGCAGTGAAGTACAAAGGAGCCAAGGGGTAGGACCCATGGTGCATTCGACTCCTGAGAAGTCGCAACAATCTGAGAAGCCGCGGGAGCCTGAACAGTTGGCAAGAGCAGCAGAAAGTCTGGAGCCTTTGAGAACGAAGGTAAAATTGAGGTTTAAAACACCCACTGCCCTAGCCTCGGCTGCACCAGAAAAGGCGGTCGCGCCTAAAAAAGAAAAGAGGAAGAGGTCCGAGAAGTCGAAGGAGAAAAAGTCTCGCACCCAGAAGGAGATCGTGCAACAGGCCACGGGGACTCCTCAGAAAAGGGTTGAAGCCAAGGAGGTCATAACTGTCGAGGAGGACACCCCAGAAAGAGAAACGGACGCGTGGGTAACCCAAGTCATCAAAACGCCAGCTCAAGCCGAGCTCGCAGGTACGTTTTCTCTCCCTTCTCAGAAATCTTCTGAAACTTTGCCTACTGCACCTTCGTCTTCCTCCGCTGAACCTCTCATCACCGCACCATCTCAGTCCCCCTTCACGCAACCCCAGCCCTCTGCCTCCGTCCAGCTAGGCCTGCAGACATTCGCCCGGTTTGCCTTAGACCCTAACGCTTTCCAAACCCTAGGCCATTCACAGTCGACCGCCGCTGCTGAAGAAGTCCCTTGTTCCCCTCATCCTTCGTCTCCCGCGGCCGCAGTCACTGAAAACCCGTCTCCACCTCCCGAAGAACCGCCCGCCGCTTCCCAAGCCCAGTCGCCCTCAAAAGCGACCGAACCCTCAGGCGCCGCCCCCACTTCTCTGTTCGCAGCCGAGCAGATGCCCCAGCAGAACTTGCCTCTGGCCTACCCTATGTATGGGGAACTGGAGCTTATAGAGCAACAGCTGCAGACATCAGACGATCAGCCTATGGCGGCCCAAGCGGCTCAAAGCTCCTTCAGATTTTTCCAGGAAGTCAGGAAGAGGAGGGGCGAAGAGCTGGCTGTAGTAGAGAAGCGCGCCAGGTTCGACCTGGACAAGAGGGTGATCTACAAAGAAAAAAGGGTCCCTAAAGTGAAAAAGCCTATCAAGGACATGGCTCCAGACGACTATGAGCACCACCGCAAGGACAAGAGCCTGGACGACGTCGTCGTGGAGAATGAGATAGGAGGGATCCACCTGAGGGCTGATACGTTGTTCGTAAAGCATCAGGAGATGAAAAAACACCTCTACCAGGTGGAGGATGAAAAGGCACAGCTGGAGGAGGATTTGGCGAAGATGCGAGCCCAGATGGAGAGTGCCCAAGAGGAGTCCGAGAAACTGAAAGAGCGAATTGCAGCCTTAGAAAAGGAAGTGACAGATCAGAAGGAGGTTGTAGAGCAGCAGGCCAGGGAAAAGCAAGGAGCGCAAGCGCAAGTTGTAGAATTACAAGGGCAGCTCCAGGAGATTCAGAGGCAGCTAGAGGAAAAAGCGTCACAGGCCGCTGCCTTTTCAAAAGACAGAGTTAAGGAGATCAGAGCTGGCCTGCTGAAGGGTTTCAAGACCCACGTCTCCAGATCGCTCTCAGTCCTTGCATTCATCTCCAGGGTGCAAGAAGTATCTGCCCAGGGAAAGCCTGCGGTAGAGGAGGCCGAGCGCCAAGCTCAGCAGTGGCTCGACTTGGCGGTTAAACTTGAAAAATACGAGCGCCAGGGCCTCCGATTTCCTCCCATGTCTCAGATCGCCCTAGATTGGGCTGCTGCAAGGGCAACCTTGCATTCGTATTTTGAAAAAACAGAAAGAATCAGGAAGGCCAGGAAGATGTTGGATGCATTGGAGAAGGAGAAGAGCATCTGCCTGATTCCCTTCCAAACCCTTGCTTCACTCGAGTTTCCAAACTTCATTAAAGATGGAAACTGCCTGCCCAGGGAGGAGTTGATGCCAATCTGGGAAGCCTTCGAGGCGGACACATCGGAGATAGACAACTGGGCGGATCCAGTTCTGGAGGAGCAGGTTACACAGTTGGTGTCTCGATTCTGCAAGATCAGCACCTGCCTCCACGAATTGGGAGAAAGATTCAACATGATCGACATGCTCCAGGTTGAGGCGTTCAAACGTATGCTGAAGGATATCAGCGACCTAGAGCCCTTCCAGGAAGCAACTTGGGCCCAGGCTCGGGCCACTTATGAGCATGTCCGCGATCGCCTTGATCCCCCAGAGCAAGAAGAAGAAGAAGGCGAGGAGCAGTCTGGTGAGGATTCGGAAGGAGAAGAAGAAGGTTCAGGAGAAGAGTCCGCAGAGGACAGTGCAGAAGAGGAGCAGCAGCAAGAAGTTGAGCAAGAGCAGCAGCAAAAGAAGCAGGGACCGGAGATGACTCTGCGCCCAAAGGATGAAGGCATGGGTCCTTGCATCGAGGCGAGCTCGATACCCCGCGAGCCGCCAGGAATGTTGCCACATTTTGCTAAGGGGTAGAAATTCTGAAAAATTTGAAAAATTGCTGCTGCCTCCCTCCTCCCTTTCCAGCTTTGCTCAGGCAGTTTTCCATGTTTCCTGTTTCTGTTTTCATGCTTTGTTTTCCAAGTGTTCCAGCAAATTAGGCAAGTTTGGGAAAAAGGCCAAAAAATGTCTAAGTCTGGGCCCTCCCTTGGTCGCTCCATTTTGGAGCGATTCCGGGAGTCGCTCCCTCTTTCGGGCGATTCCCAGCTTCGCCTCTCCCCTCCGGCGACCGACGGCATTTCCAAGCGGCAAGGCGGACGGGGAGAAAATGATGAAATTTTTCTAAGTGTTGAAGATCGAGCGACCCCGTCGTCGCCTTCATTTTTCAGCGACGCTCGTCATCGCCGCAGCCTCCAGCGAACCTCAGCAGGAAAGAAGATGCAAAATATTTCTAAGTGTTGGCTTGGGAGCGACCGACGTCGGTCGCTCATTCCCGGAGCGACTCCCGTCGTCGCTCCCCTTTTGAGCGACCATGGGCAAGGGAAAAGGAGATAAAAAATGATTTAAGTGTTGAGCGACGGTCGCTCCATATCGAGCGACTCCCGTCGTCGCTCAGTCCACTAGCGACTCCCGTCGTCGCTGTCCCCTCAAGCAAACTTCAGCAAAGCAACTTTCAGATGATGACGTCGGTCGCTCCATTTCGGAGCGATTCCGAGCGTCGCTACCAGTTTTCAGCGACAGCGGGTGAGAGTTTCAAAATTCTGCTAAGGCACCAAGGTAGCGATCGACGTCGATCGCTCATTTTTCGAGCGACTCCCGTCGTCGTCGTAGTTTCTCAGTGCGACTTTGGTCAAGCCCCCCTACGTCAGCGAACCACAGACCGAGGCCAACCGCACGGATTTCGGGATTCGGACCTGTCAGGATGAGACAGAAGGTGTGCATTGAAGGTACAGGGTAGGTGATCATTGATGAATCCTCAGAGGGAAACTGTACCAAACCTACCACATTGATCAGACCCGACTTCTCACCCACCAAATCTGTCCTGAGCTGTACCAGAATTCAGGTGGACCTTGCTGCAGGTACACTCGTAGCCGGCAGAGGTCTAATCCCAGCGCTTTTTGCAGGTCTTGGGTTCCGTGCATAATTGTAATTTGGGGGGAAATTCCTGCTATAAATAGCAGTAGAACTTCATTGTAAAAGGGTGGAGGGGGACATATTGCTAGAAAGCTCTGCTGTAATCAAACACTTGCGTCAATACAAAGCATCCTTGGCTCTGATATTTGTCTCTTTCTTTTATGCTGCCTTCTGCAAGTATTTCTGCTCCATGTTCATTTATTTTTCTGATTGCTGTAATTCTGAAATCTGGATTAAAGCATTGGCATTTAATTGAATCTGGAATACTGAATGAAGGATACATAGGAAGGAGTAACGGTGTTAGTTTCTGTTACATGCTTTGTTTTGATTGTTGTTGGTTTGGGTATTAGCTAGTGATCGTGCTGCTTGTTCTTTCCCACCCGAAACACATGCTATTTACATCTCTTTCTGCAATTTACAATCTCTTTCCTGTTCCCTTATCTAAAAACCCCCAAATAGATTAGTATAGGAGCCGGCCTTCTCCGGAGATTGGCACGGAAGGCATCCCTTCCTTCCGGCCTTTCAATCTGTTGGGCGAATCTAGGGCGCAAAAGATTAAAATCCTTTCCTAATGGCAGATTCGTAACCAACAGACATCAACATTAATTTTTCCTTTAAATGTAAGAATATCAAAATTCACCTGCACCTTAAAAGGTGTGGGAGTAATGAATGGTGCTAGGGTAGTGAGAGATTGTGTGGAGAAGGTTGTAGAATTTGCAGCAGGGAGCCATTGAATAATTTGAGCAAATTGATTCATCATCTCATTCCTTTGTTTCATGAGGGCTTCATTCAACATCTCCTTGAAAGGATTGACTATCTCGGTGTTGTTCAATCTAGTTCCCATTTGAGATCGTTTAGAATGAAAAGGGAGGTAATTAGAGGGATCTCGTGTTTGATACCCAAATTTCTGATATCCTCATCTCATGTTTATGGACATACAATCAAAAGATAGACTGCTGTGATACCATTGATCCGAAACTCAAAATTTTGAATTAAGGTGGATCAAGAAAGAGTACAATCCATGAAAAACCAGACACAAAACATAGAAATATAACAAATCAAAATACACAATAATAAGCCAAAATAACAGAATGATTTTTATTGCTCAAAAAACAGAGCATAATGCAAGGAATCTCTGAGAATAGATTTGAGGCTATAAAATTGCATCCATTACTCAATCTTTTTACAAGCAAGGGTGCATCTCTCTTTATACAATATTTTTGGTGTGTTGAAAATCCACCGTATTGAATATGGAAGGTCACTTGCATGGAAATTTGGTGCTTCACCTTCTATGAGTTAGGTCACCTATATGGAATTGTGGTGGTTCACCTTCAGTGAGTTACAAAGTGCTAATTAAATGAAAATTACATACATATGACTTGTTGTTTTGTGTTTCGTCTTCTATTAATGTGCCAACATGGCTAGAGATGCATTTTGGCTACAAATATCTAAAGTAGGTTTTTAGACATTTTCGGGCATAAAGCCATGCCCCAAAAAGGTCACATGCTTGGATTAGGTGTAAAACTTATCAAACCCCTTAGTCTAAAAAGTTAAGGTTCATCCATGGGATTGAAACCTTGGCTTATGATGTGAAACTTTTTACTCCCCACTGCCTTTTTTCCCCTATGGCCAAATGGGATTTGAACCTTGTTTTAGTGAGTAAAAGTCCTTTCTCCCCATTGGTGGCTCCAAACCCCTTGGGTAAAAAATGTTGAGGTTCACCCATGGGATTTGAATCTAAGCTTACGGTGTGAAAATCCTTGCTCCCCACCACTTGCTCTATATCCCATATGCTTATGTTAAGTTTTACTTTTACCCATGGGACTGCAACCTTGGATTACGTTATGAAACTCATCACTCCCAACCAACCACCTGTCCCAAACTCAATGGGATCTTTTGCTATTATTATTATTATTATTATTTACATGAAAAAATTTATGAGTGACACCATATGAGGAAAAAATAGAATTTCTATTTTCTAATTATGAAAACTAGCTGGTTGACTTGCTGCACAATCCCATGTTGATGTAATATACATTCATAGGAAAATCCCATAAATAAACCTTGATCACCAAAATGTCAAGGTTTATCGGATTCATTGTATCATTTGAAAGTCTTTTTCACAAGTGTTAGTAGGTGATGATAATTTGAGGACTCAACATATTGTTTTCACTGTTAAGTGCATTATATAGCCTGGGTGAACTTCTTGTAGTGCAACGTTTAATGCTTTCCAATGCAATAACTTAAATGCCTGAGAAAGCTTATGCTGTCAAGCCAGCCTGGCTAAACGTCTAAGTGAGCTGATACCATTTTCAAAGTAATCACATCATATGGGTGTCAAAACATAGGATTGGCAACTCAAGTTTTTTGGATACCTGAGTGTATGCCAGATTTAGTTTAAAATGGATTTGTTCTAGTTTTAACTTTACTAGTAAACCAATGAAAAATGGCACCTGCATATTTGCCTTTATCACCTGTTAGTCATGCCCTTCTATAATTGATGGTTTCTTTTGCATACTGTTCAGTGTTTTACTCCCAAGTATTTTTGGTTCTGATGCATATTTGTATACAATATACCTTGTCTTTTTTGTTTTTATTATTCTTCCTTTTCTTGCATGAGGCACTTGTGTTTTGAAGTTGATTTTTGTACCGATGTTCATATTTTCACCATAGTAAATTGGTTACTGCTTTTATGATGGTAATTATTTAGTTTTTGCCCCTAGGAGTTGTATCAATGTTGTTTTGTCATTGGTTTATGACCTTATAACTAAGTAATTGATTTCCGTTTCAGTTGGAAAAATTGGTGTCAAAGGAGAGCGAGCATTATAACACAGTTGCTTTTCATTATTATCTCCAGTTCCATCTTCACTTGCAGGTAAGTCCACAATGTTGAAGTCCTTTTACTATCGAGTAAAAGCTAGTCTCAGGAGAATAAGATGATAATATTTCAATATTCTTGTTGATTATAATGTCTGTACATGTGATAACATTTGACATTGTTGTTCCAGCTTTTAGAAGCAGCAGAATACGCCCGAAAGAATAAAATCGTTCTGAAAGGAGATCTTCCTATCGGAGTGGACCGACACAGTGTGGATACATGGGTTTACCCGAATCTGTTTCGGATGAACACATCTACTGGTGCACCACCAGACTATTTTGATAAGAATGGACAAAACTGGGGATTTCCTACTTATAACTGGGAGGAAATGTCCAAGGATAATTATGCTTGGTGGCAATCAAGACTAACACAGGTTGCATGTTGTTTTGGCTCATGCTATTATATACATCTTAGGAATAGCAAAGACTGACTTATAATATCCTCATCATGATTGATTCAAGCTATATAATTTTATTTACTTAAATTTTGAAATACATACTTCTTTGAGAATTACTTCCAAACTTATATTTTAAGAAAACTTTTGATTACCATTTCCAAAATGTTTGTTTGCAGATGGGGAAATATTTTACAGCATACAGAATAGATCATATTCTTGGCTTTTTCAGAATTTGGGAACTTCCTGAACATGCAGTAACTGGACTTCTGGGAAAGTTCCGCCCATCAATTCCTCTTAGTCAGGTTTTTACACTTGAATTTCTTATAATTCTCTTCATTAGGAAGAATATTGTCTACAGGGGAAAGGACTCTAGAAGTGATAATCTAAGGTCTAAAATGTGTTATATGTTTGGGGAAGAACATCCTTTGGGTGGAATAGAAATTAAATTCTATCCTATTCTTACTCATTTTACAAATTCAGATATGTCATAATTGCGGGATATAAGGAATTTAATTGAAAGTTATTATAGATTTGTTTTTCACGTAGAAGGTAATGAATTGCCTTCCAGTTTGATCTCCTGGTTTGTTTATTGCTTCTGAAACTCGTTGAAACCATTATATTCATCCTTTTAGCATAACTACTACATGGTCAAGGAAACTAAGAAATCTTATACGAGATAGCATTTTAATTTTGAAGTGGCTCCCATTAGTTTATCAACTTATATTGCTCTGTCATGAGTCCTTTTCTATATATTTTGTAGGAAGAGCTTGAAAAGCAGGGTATTTGGGACTTCTATCGTCTGAGTCAGCCTTATGTCATGGATCATATACTACAGGTTTGCACTCAGTGTGAAATTTATGACTGATTTTGCAGCAGAAAGAACCAATAAAGTTCAGCATCTATAGAGAAGAACCTAAAAAACTTGAACTGTCTACAAGTTGGTATTTAAAGTGCTTTATTGATGCAGAACATTATTATCAAATCATTTCTTTGTTAATGTTTATTGTTTCTCTTTGATTCAGGTTTTTGATTTTGAGAAGTTTGCTTTACTGTTCAACTTTTCAGGATAAATTTGGAAGCATTTGGAGAGATGTTGCTTCAAAATACTTATACAAAAATCCATATCAACGCTATGAGGTGATGTATAATGATTGTCAGTTGCAGTCTACTTGTTTTACTTGATAATCATGAATGTCATGAGATGCAAGGACAAGGGGGACTACAAGTTTTTGAGAAAAAATATGTAATCATACACTATTCTTAAAGCCACGCCTATAAATTCAAGAAAATGCATAAAGGAAAATTGATTCTAAATTGTGTCATTGCAGAGATAATTACTTTGTTTTACTATAGTTATCTGTTACTACGTTCTAAACTTATCTAGTTTTGAAGGTTGGGCTTAGTTTGGTAATATCTGCAACTATTCATAGCGCTATGAACAAAAGACCATCCACTAAAATTTAGAGATACAAATCCCTTGTCAAGGGGTAATGTATAGTATTTCTTACTGCCGAGTTTTTAATCCAGTGTAGTTTGATCACCATGTCTTGCTTATGGGTCATGTCCTCTTAAGGCAATTTATGTCAGTGTTTGACAAACTTATGAATGACAATTCTCAGAATCTCACAATATTACTTAGGAAAGAACATGAGAAAGGGACAATATTGCCAAAACAACTAAATGCTTAAACTTCATCAAATTCAAGCCAGTAATAAAAAATTGTGAATATTCAGAAAAATAAGAAAAATGTCAAAAATCCAAATAATGATAAATTTTTTTTGGTGGTTTGTGTGGAAGACTTTGTGTTTTTTGAGCAATAATCTATCTATCTATCTATTTGTATGTATGTATGTTAAACAGGTACCAGAATCATGATTAGTCACAGAAACAATAATAAATTAGCAATTTTGGCTAAACTGTTCTATATCCCTTTTGTATTACCATTGGGCAGTAGCTTATCACCTGAGAATATATTTTACAGGCTCCAAGAATTCTTGCTTCAAAGGCTATTCTGGAAGAACCTGATCATGAACTTGAATTTTTCATCAAAGGAGAGCATTCTTAGCATCTTTCAGTTTTACTAATAGGTCTTGACGACTCTAGTGACAATTTCATCTAAATCTGATCTGTAATTCGCATCAGTGGAACGTTCACCAGATATCTTCAAGGGATTAAAGTGCTGTTTGTCTTAGTTTCAATTAGTCTGTTGGGAAAATAGTGACTAGTCCCTGGTGAAACTCTCAAACTTGCATCAAACTACTCTTTCATGCCCAAAAGTACTCATTCAAGATAATAACAGAGTATGGACCGTCCATAAAGAGACTGATACAATGTTCACAAAGCCAAAAGAATTATTGAAGAACCGACATATTACTGTTGTACCAAATCACTATCCATTACTAGCTCAAACTAGCTAGTTTCCATGCATTGAAAGCATACAAACTTGCTACCATCGAATGGAATGAAGGCAATGTGAGTAAAACTACTAAATTGCTCATAACGAACATACAACAACAACTAACGGATTTATTTAACATGGGAAACCCGTTCAGGAAGAAAACCCACAAAAAAATCATTCGAACTTTGTTAGGTATCAAAGATAGGTACTTAATAATTTAATATTATTGTATAATGGTATGAGCCATAAATGAATTATTGGCTAATGTGGACCACTATGATATAAACATTACTTATGTAACCATTACTCATTAGTAAGGAAGGCCACATGTCAAATTAGAAATAGGTAGGAGAATAATGTCATAGAATCATTTATGTAACCGTCAGGGAATATTGTCATATTATTATACACTTTGTAACTCATGGAAGGTGAACCACCACATGGGTGACCTTGTAACTTATGGAAGGTGAACTACCACATTGTTATTATTACGAAATCCAAGGTAAAGTCTTGATTTAATATTCGTTTCTTTTGATTTGTTAGTACACCTTTTGTTTCTATCCCGTACTGATCAGCTCCATACAATCAAAATTTGGGGACCGTAATGATGGTGCCCCGATGTTTTTCCACGTCTTCTTAGGCATTACATTGGTGTTTGACCCTCCATCTATGATTACCTAAGCTTATGATCCAATATCTCCATGTGGACCAAAGTTGGTTTCTTTCCTTCAATCATCAATATTGTGGGGTCGATAAATTGCTCTTGCTTTATGGTGGCAACTTCTTGTACTTCTACTTTCTTGGTCTTCATCATTTCGCCTACTGTGGCATATAGTTCTGGTAGTGCACCAAGCAGATTGGACATTTTTACTTCTACTGTTGTACTTAGTACTTGTGTTGCCAAACATTCCATTGATGATTGCTTGCTTAATATTACGTCAGGCTTTTTCAAAGTTTTCTCCTGGAGCAATCTTCCTTGCTCGTCTTTCTTGAGTTCTTCCTTCACCATGTCATGGACTTCCTGCCATCACTCCTTTTCTTTGACAGGGTTTGGGTACTGCTCAATCTTCCAAGCTTGAGCTCTTGTTACTGCTAGTTCTTGCTTGTCATTTTCTTGATAGTCGCTTACTTCACTAATATCAATTAAGTTGACATTTTGCGTTCCATTGGTACTTGCTTTGTTTGGGCAATTTGCCTCCTTGTGGTTACCTGGTCCACACCATCTACACATATGAGTGGTATTATTTCCATTCGAATTCCCTCTAGTTTGTGGTTTGGGGCAGTTTTTTGCAAAATATCCCCATTCTTGGCAATTCCGACATTGTATGATTAGTCTTTCGTTTGAATCATACTGTAATCGACTTTGACCACCTTGCCTTCCTCCTCGACGGTTATTTTTATATCCACCACTTGTTGCATCTTGTCCATTCCTTGAAGTATTCATTTGTTCTTCTTGTTGCATCGTCATGGTTTGGTGTCTTACTCCCCTCAAGTTAAATGGACAATCCGAGACTGGATGTCTTGCTATATCGCATATATTACAATATGCTTTGGTAATTGACATTCGTGTGTCCTTTCGTCTTATAGTCTGAGCACCAAATGTCCTTTTGATCCTTCCTTGCTTCCCCTTTCACTTCTTTCATCATTTTGTCGAACTCCTTCTTGAAAGAATAGATAGCATTTTGTACCTTGTCATCGGTGTCGCTATCTGATTCTTCATATGATGTCCCACAATTCAGGCCGCTGTTTGCTTTGCTTCACTCTCAAGTTCTTTGCTTTCTCTAGTGCTTTTGCATATGTGAAATGAAATGAAATGAAAGATTTTAATTACGTCCGCGAGACCCAAATATGGTCTATGGGACCTCAAATATGGAAGTACAATTACTCAAATCATATCATATGATCTTTAATATCTTTGAGAAGGTTGTTCCTTCTCCTGCTGATTTGGGTTAGCAATTCCCCAACTTTTTTTATTTTATTGTCTTCAAATAACTCTGCCATAGACCCGTTCCCAAGTGTTTCTTTGTATTTGCCACGGATATCTGAAAAACTCGGGCATTTATAGATGAAGTGTTCCTCTGTCTCTACTGCCCCTGTGCTGCATAGAGTACATATCCTTTCTTCCCATTGTTCTTTGGGCGTTGTCCATCTCCCTGTTTCACATCTAAGCCTATGAGAGCTAGTCCTTATCTGAGCAATGAGGATTTTTTCCTTCCACTTGATTTCAGCGCCTATATACGCTTTTTCCTTGTGGTCATACGTTGGGTTAAACTTTGCAATATAATATTGTCTTTTCCTGCTTGCATTTTTCCACATTCCACTTCTGAACTTTTCATTCACATAATTTTTTATGTCTTTGTTGACATTTGGGCATTCATTTATGTTGATTTCCCAACGTTTCATCCATTTCTGATTTTGTTTCATCCATGTATTCTTCCGCCTATGCAACTCTTCGTCCCTAGCTGCCCTAGGCCATCTGTCGTTTTTCATGTTTTCTGTTTTTTTCAAGTAACATAACAACTTGGTCATAGCAATTGCTTCTAAAGGGAACATTCCAGTTTCAGCTAGAATAATTTCATAAGGGGTTGTGGCCTTAATTTTGAGAAAATTTGTGATTAGATATTTTTGAATCCTTTCTATTTGCCTCCATTTTGCATTTGTTGTGCCACTAGCCCACACCTCGCAACCATACAACAAAACCGGTGTAACAAGTAGGCCAAATAAGACCTTGGTGGTCTTCCAGTCCCACAACTCGGCATTCCTACACCTGTTTTGAAGTGCATATAGTGCTCTCCAACCACTTTGAGTTCTTTTCATCCTACATGTATTCCAATTAAGTTTGTCATGAAAGTCTATGCCCAGGTATTTGTATTCTACTACTACCTCAAGCGGTTCTCCTGCAAACTGAAATTCGAGTTGTTACTTCTTCTTTTTCTGAAAAAATCATAATTTTTGTTTTGCTCGTGTTCACCTGCATCCCAACTTCCTTACAAAAGAGTTCTAGAGCTCGAAGGTGATCTTCTAGATCTTTGGCTGTTTTGGCCACAAGAATTACATCGTCTGCATACATGAGGAGTTTTACCACATATTTGGCTAAGTGCACACCCTCTCCCCCAAATTTGTTTATCCATTCTTCTAACTTGTCAATGTACAACCCAAATAAGGTCGGAGATAGAGGGCAACCTTGTTTGACACCTATGTCACTACCAAAACATTCAGATAACCCTTCCTGTGTTCTGATTCTAGCCTTTACATGCTCATATAGTCTGTGAACTGCTGCCCTGTAGTGAATTGGAACCTCTAGCTCTTCCATTCTGCTCCATAATTTTTTCCTTGGCACTGTGTCAAATGCCTTTTTGAAGTCTACAAAACAACAAAAAGCCTCCTCTTTTTGTCCCATATTTTTTCCACTATGTGTCTGAGCGTGATACATTGATCAATAGTTGAGTGCTTGGGCCTAAAACCCGCTTGCCCCTTTGCTCTCTTTCCCTTTTCTTCTGCCCATATGCTGATCCTACGCTCTATCATACTCCCAAACAACTTTGCAAAGAGAGGGTTGATCATGATAGTTCGATAGTTTGAGGGATTATTTACATCTCCACTTTTAAACAAAGGAATGGTCAAGCTAGTTGTCCACTCGGTAGGGAAGCCATTTTGTATGACCTCATTGAAAATTTCTTTGATCTGCGGTGCCAGAATATCTACCCCCCATTTTATATGCTCTGCCTGAAGATTGTCTATGTCACGGGCTTTACCAGTTGCTAACTTTTTTATCCCTTGAATAATGTCTTCATTTGTGAAAAGTTCTTTCTTGACAATGATAGTAGGGGGTGTCTCCTGCTGGTTACTACGCTGATACAATTGTTTTGAATACTCCAACCACTGATTAACTGTTATGTTATTTTCAGTTTGCATCCTTTTCACGCTTAGTTCCTTCCAAAATTTCTTTGGTTCATGCTTCCCTAAGTAAATCAATTCTTTCCTCCTTGTTCTAGTGTATTCTTCTTTTTTTGCCCTTACCAGTTTCTCATATGCTTTTCTGTTTGCTCTTGTTTTACCCGTTGGTTCCTTTAGTAATCTTCGCATTTTTTTGCAATCTTCATCGAACCATGGGTTGGTTGGGAAGCTATTCCTTTCTTTCTTTTTAGGTTTAGCTCTCTTGCATTTGTTTAGAGCTTCTTGGATAACGTGCATTAACCATTCACTCTTACTGTAATCTCTGCTACTGTGAGGTAGTTCTTCCCTTTCCTGTAACTTGTTATTTAATACTGCTCTAAAATTCTGCCGATTTTCATCTGTTAAGAGAATGTTTCCCTTGTGAGGATATTTATTTTGATTGCCTTGCAAGTGTTTTTCCCTTGGTTTGTCTCCATGCATTCGAAGTTTCATAACAATTGGGTTGTGATCTGACTTAAGTTCCACTGGAGAATCTTCCACTTCTAGCTCCTCTATTTTTGGTATGTAATTTTGTGAGCATATTACATAGTCTATTACACTTTGTCCCTTATATGTTTTGCATGTATACTTTCCTGAATTTTTCCATTTGTTCATCCCATTGCAAATAATCAAGTTGTTTATGCTGCAGAGGCCTAACAACTCTTCTCCATATTGCGTGATAGCCCCATGCTCATCTTCTGAAGTCCTGGTCCACTGCTGATTTTCCTCTTCTGGCATCCAAAGAGGATTAATCTCAATATCTTCGCTACCTTCTAGAATGTTAGCTTGCTTATTTGTTGTCCTTGCATTGAAATCTCCAATTAATATAATCTCCCCCAACTTACTTGTATATCGAAATGTCTCTTTTTAGGGAGGAGTATGGGTCTTCTCTGTTAAGGTCATGTTTCTTATAGAATTTAGAATTCTTGGGAGCAAAATAACATGTTGCTATGCTAATAACTGACTTATTTTCTAGGATCTTTATCCAGATGTACTGTTTGTTTTCATCTTGTTTTTCAATTTTAATGACCCTATCCCATTCCTCTTTTATTAAAACCATAATACCCCCATGCCCTTTGCCATTTTCCGTTGCTTTATTCCATATTGCTATTTTTTTGTATCCCACAAATTCTGGAGTCCTACATCCATCGTGTTCATGTGTTTCCGTCAGTATGATTATATCTTTGTCTCTAGCAATGGGCCCTAACCCGGGTCCTCTTCTCCAAGGGTAACCTCTACAGTTCCAACTTACCATCGTAAGATGTTCCCGGGCGGGCCATACTCCCTATTTGTTTTGGGTTTGTTTAGATGTGATGTATGCCTTTCCATTTCTTAAATATGCCCGTTTCCCTTCATTCCTTGCTGCCCTCACCTTTTCCCATTCCTTATTTCTTTCTTCCTGCTGTAAAAATGTTAGGTCATCATCTAAATAGAATTGTGACCCTCTCAACATGCCTCTGTTTTTTAGTAACCTTGTTTTATCCTCGTAGCTCATCAATGTGACCCGAATATGCCTATCTCTGCCTCCTTCTCTCAACCTGCCAATTCTGCTTGCTTTTTTAATCTGACCTTTCCATTGTAATCGATCTGACAAGAAGTCCCTGGTTAAACGATTTGTGTCTTCCCTATCCCCATAATCTTTCAACCCTTTGATGATTATATTTGATAACTTCTCATGTCTTTCTTTCTCTTCTGTTATTTGAATTTTTACTTGCTTCTCTATCAACTCTTTTTGTTGATTGACTGGTTCTTTTACTACTTGAGACCATGTCTTTGCCTTTGCTAATTCATTTCGCAGCTCATTTTCTCTTGTTTCCATGTTTTGGAGTGTTTCCCGTACCTCTTTTATTTGATTTGCATTTGTTTTTTCCACCTCTATTGCATCATTGATTGGGGGTGGATGGCTTGTTTGAGGACATGCCATTCACGCTGACCCATGTTTGCAAGGTTTTGTAGCTTTGACACTTGCTCCTTGAGTTGGCTGTTTTCCTTTTCCAGCCTCCGAATGGTGTTTATAACCTCATCTGATTTAGTATCTCTTAATTTCTCCCTCCTTTCCATGCTTTCAAGTTTCTCTTTCATCTTCATTAGCTCTTGCACATAAAGTCTTGGTGCCCACATGAGTGGTGTAGTTGTGGGACTGTAAGTTTCTTCCTCGTCTGAAAACTCATTTTGGTGACCTCCATTTTCCATGTTGAATGCTTTCTTGCGGTTATTTCTGATTTTTTTCTCCTCGCTTGTTTTTCCTTCTGTATTCTCTTGTGTTGTCATTTTGCCTTCGTTTCTTTTATCTTCTCTCTTTTGTCCCCTCTGTTGGGCTAATTGATCTCCTCGTTTGATGATGGTTAGTGCCTTTGATTGTTCCTTATTCTCCACCTGTTTATGTGGTAGAATATTTTTTATTTTTATTTTTCGATATGTCCTCTTCATTGTTGTTGCCCTTGCTCGAGCTTGTCGACGCTTTAATATCCTCCAATACTGTTTCTCATTGACATATATCGGTTCTTGCAATTGTTGCTTCCCTTCTCCCATTGCCGAACCCTTTATACTATTGATCCGATGAAATAGATGTGTAATAAAACAGTACTTAGCAATATTTTGTGGAAGATGGTACAACCTTCATCTTCTCCCTATATTTAGGTAGTAGCCCATCGATAAACCATCTTTTTAGCAATCCATCGACAGGTGGCATCTGCATTTTATTGACTAACTGTTTTAGTCTTCTGTTATAGTTTTTAACCTCTTCAAGATTTGTTTCGTGGCATAAATTTCTGTTATGATTTTAGTGTCATCTCTTAACAGTCGGAATTCATTTGTAAATTCTTGTTGCATAACATTCCATTGTCCAAAGGGTTGCGTACTTTCTCTCTTTAAGTACCAATCAATTGCCATTCCTCACAGTGTAGCAAGAAACAATTTCAACCATTCATTGGGTTGTGTTACTCCATTTGCTTTCCAGATGGTGGTGCAAGTACCAATATTTCTTGCTGGATCTTCTTTTCCCTCTCCAGTAAAGGGTGGGCATTTTTGCTTGCTTGCTCTATTTGCGACATTTTCCATTAGGTCTCATTCGACCTCTTCGTCACTTGACGATGGTTCTTGTGGGATTCTATCCCACTCTCTTTCGACCGTTGGTGGTTCGATTTCTTGTTCTTGCTCTAGTGCCTCTTCCAAATAGTCTTCGTCCTAGTTCTCGTGCATCAATGCTTTGTGACCTTTACGAATAAACAATATGCGGTTTTGGTCTTCCTTCCCAAGTGCCCATGCGTGGTTGCTCTAGTGCCAAACTTCGGTCTTCTACATCTGTTGGCAAACTTCTCTTCGCTGGCTCAAGTGTTACCATTCGCTCTTCATTTCTTTGTGCGCTTGCTTTGTTAGCCTCTTGAGTTATGCAAATATTCTCCTCGACTATTTGATCTTGCACATCATTCTTCGTTGTCAATAGCAGTGTTTGCCACCTTTCTCAATCTGCTCTCAGACTCTTGTTGTGCAGGGGATTCCACACCCTCTCCACTTCTAGTTGCGTAAACTTGTCTCTACTTTGTACGTTTGCCAGTCTTGCACTTCTCTTCACAGGTTGCTCTGTAGTTTGTGTTTGATTTCGTTGTTGTCGTCCTTGCAACCTTGAATCTATCATTCACCTCCTTGTTTGTCACACTTGCCTCTTCTTATTGACCCAAACTGTTAGAAAATTAAAAGCAAGCAACATAAACAACAATAAACAGTACACGAGATTTTACGTGGAAACCTTGCAGTGTGCAGGTAAAACCACGGGGCAGTGACAACTTTTCTTCTTTTATTATTCTCAGCTGATTTCATACATTCGCACTTTGTCATAATGCAAGGGGCATTTCCCTTTTAGAGAAATACAAAGGAAGATTCCTAAAAAGCCGTGGCACATTCCAGATAAAAGTGCTTTATTAAAAAAAACTGCTTTTATCAACTGTTTTCTACAGAAGTTGCTTTTAAGACAAAAACAACTTTAAAAGCAAAAAGCAGCTTTAAAAGCAAAAGCAGCTTTAAAGCAAAAAAAACAACTTTAAAGCAAAAAACAGCTTTAAAGCAAAAGCATTTTTAAAGCTCCACCAAACACCACTCTGCTGAAGAACATCGAAGATCTGGATATTGATTTCACCTCCTAACATTTTCCCACATGAAGTCGATATATACAGGAATTCCTTGCCTTTGTTTTCCATCCAAGTGCCAATTGCCCAATGCTGCCCTTATCACGTTTTCAGCAAGCCCAGAGAAGTTTTGCACCACTCAAACTTCTCTCTCTTGATCGGCTTTGTAAGAATATCTGCAAGATTCACTTCAGTATCAATCTTCTCCAACAAGATCCTACTTTGTTCCACCACATTTCTTATAACATTCCATGTGTTTGGTGCGATCATGGAATGTTGGGTTCTTCACTAATTGAATAGCACTTTGACCATCACAATGCAACGTAATCTTCCCTTGCATTATCTTGAAGTCACCCAACAGTCGCTCTAGCCAAATTGCCTCTTTGCTGGGTTCAGTTGCAATCTGTGGTGGCTTTATCAACCGCTGAAGCAGTGGTTATTGACTTCAGGGGGTCACCTTTGTTGTTAGGTTTATAATCTAATGTGAAGGAAGGATGGCATGCTTGTTGCTCTCGTGCTTTAGGAGGAAGTGCTAAAAGGGGCAATGAGCATGGTCGGTGCTTTGTTCCTGTGCTTTATGAGGACAAAAGGCTGGCTTTGGAGCCGTGGGACCTTTCAAGGGTTGTGAGTCCTAAGGTGCTTGGATGGTAAAAAGGGGACTGTGTGGGCATTGTGGTAATTCGCGCTGCTCTTGTGTGGTGAGTATGCTATGCTAGAGGAGCAGTGGACATTGTGGGTTGAACTTGAATGCTATGTGCTTGTTGGTACTAGGAGTGCCTGGAGTAGGCTTGTTAGCATTGTAGCTTCTCTATTGTGTGAGGAGTTCGAATTGTGATGCTCTTATGTACGGGAGGTGTACATGAAGAGGGCAGGAAGTATGAATGAAAGTTCCTTGTTCTTGTGCGACAGGATGTTGTGTTGGAGGAGCAGAGGATCTTGTGATGGATAGTTTCTTGGGCTTGGGGCCTGCGTGCCTAGCTGAGACCCAAAGAGTGGGTTGTGAGCTGAGTCCCAGGGAAGGATTGTCTATGTTATTATTGAGTATTGAGAATTTTTCTTGTTGCAAGGAGATAATGGGTTAAGTTGCCCCAAATAGTGAATTTGTGATTTATATAAACCCCATTGCGAAGTATTTAATAAGTGGGAGATTGTTGGGTGTGTTGTATCCTTTGTATGAAAAAGAAAAAAAAAATTCAAAAAACCCACAAAAGCAAAAAAGCCAAGAAAGCAAAAAGGATAAAAAGATAGATCTAAAGATATAAAAACATGGTCTATAGTTAAGAAAAGCTATTGTAATGATTCTATATATTTGTGTATCCTCACTAGTTGATTCATCCATCCATCCCCACTTGGGTGGATCATCCAATCTATGCATTGTCCATAGTTGGATTATATTGGGTGTGAGGCACCAAAATATGATTAGGCTGGACGATGGTAGAGAAAGGATGCTATGTGATGTACGACATGTGTCTGCTTTGCAAAAGAATTTGCTTTCAATCAAGATGATGGACAGGCTTGGGTATTGTACTACTTTTGGTAACGATCATTGCAAAATTACCAGAGGATCCCTAGTAGTAGCAAAAGGAGAACCTTATGGGACCCTATATCGTTTGTGTGGTGATACGGTGACAAACCATGTAGCAACAACAACTTCAGGCAATGCTCAAGATGGAGCAATGCTATGGCATCAACGCCTAGGGCATATGAGTGAAAAAGGATTGAAACTTCTGCATGACCAACGTATGTTGTTTGGGATTAAGTCTTGCAATTTAGACTTTTGTGAGAACTGTATTTTTGGCAAACAAAAGAGGGTTCGATTTACTGCAAGTCCTGGTAAGAGTTCTGATTTTTTGCAGCTTATACATTATGATATATTTGGACCGGTCCCCACTCAGTCCTTAAAAGGTACTATATATTTCTTGACATTTATAGACGATTATTCTAGAAGAGCGTGGGTTTATTTTCTAACACAAACTTTGCTTTAGGCAACGACGCCAAATGTAGACAACGATGAGAATTCCCAGAGATGAGGGAATGACAGTTAATGGAAGAAGTGTCAACACTCAAGAAAATACTTCATCTATGACAACATGAATCTAATGGCGGCAACACACCTTGGAAGGGATGTGACGACGACTAGTGTGATGGTCAGTCTTCAGACGACACTTCTACATGACGACATCTTGATGACAACATCCGACATGATGACACTCAGCATGACAGCGCTCAGCCTTGTATGTCGACAACCGATGTCGACTCTAGCTTTCCTATGATGGTGTTGGCTATTGGATGTTTGCAACTTCTGACTGCTTGTTTGAGGGCGCTTGGAATCCAGTCTCTATCTAAATTGTTCTACCTACAACACTTACAATATGGAAACAAGATTCTAACATAGTACCAACATCATACATAGACACAACTTGGCAACAAGTGAATGATCTTGTATTATCAATGGTATGTCATACAATTATAGTGTGCGATTGCAACAATGCTATGCCCAGCCTTACGCTGTCATAGTCTGGCATCTCTCTTGTACATAGCCTTGCTCATGGATAGAATGCCCTCTTGACTAAATTATAAGGGGTATTTATTCCCTAGCCCTGGTAGTTACCATAACCACTTCAGGGTGATGATACAAAACTACCAAAAATTCCTATCTTCAATAGCCTTAATCAATTCAGTAATTAACATAATTTGTTAATCCTTTACAATGGCGGCTGTATTTGCTACATTTCGTCTGAATTTCCTTTACATTTCATTTAGACAAAATTTTCATTACAATTCATATTATTGCAAAATGTGTAGACCTTTTTACAAACACTTTCACTTTTGTTTCTTAGAACTACTGTCTACAACACCCGTAGGTTATGCCCCAATTTTCCAAATGCATGATGCTCATAGGTTACCCACTTGAAAGGACCATACCAGATTATTTGTGTTTTCCTCTTAACTTGCCTAGATTGCTGTAAATTATTGCAATGTCTACACTGTCAAAGGCAGGAAGCCTAAATTAAGTCCCTAATCATGAATGGTCTCTCAATTCTGTTCCTCGGAAGATTTTTGCTTGTATGCATTTCAGATTTCACAACTGTCCTCATGCTCTCATTCTTGTTGACCTAGCAAAGGTTTCCTGTCAGTCCTTTTCATCTACCTTACTTCCTTTAACTCACAACAAGAAATCATCAAATTCATTAGGTGGTCCTCTCGATGATGATCTTACTCTTGGTCCAAATGGCAAAGGATAAGCATCGTACCATACCCATGGCTTTATAGAACATCCATGGGGGATTGCTCGATGGTTGTCAGCAATATTAAGTGATTTGGATTGGCTTTAACTGAGTACGATTGTTCCTTATTGCTTATGCTTGTTGTGACATATTTAAGGAAGGAGATTTGAAGCAAATGAGATTCCTTGTTAATTCGTTTTTGCATATTTAGTATTTTTTGGGATATTACAATAATTTATGCTCTGTCTTCAATCGACAATAGTTATTGCTCGTTTGCTTTATTGTATTTCTGAAACTCTTGTAAACCCTAGGTTTCTGAATACTTGTTCTTGTACCTCTTTAAAACCCTAGTTTGTCCTAAGTTTGTTTTGGTCATTCTTTGCCTACTCTAAAAGCCTGAGCTAACCGCAGGATCTTTTGTCATTTTTTGTAAGTTTGCTTGGGCAGAGCTTGTCTTTTTTTGTCTCTAGGGTCCTTGAGGAAAGTCATCCTTTGTTTTTTATGTTTATGCGTTTTTCAAGGTGACACATTTTCTCTTTCTCACATTGTCAAACCATGGGCCTTGAGAATGACAATATGCACACACAGAAGTGAAAGCTAATGATTTTCACTTAAATATATGATGCCTTGTCCTATAAATGGGACAGAAACCATGGGCCTTGAGAATGACAATATGCACACACAGAAGTGAAAGCTAATGATTTTCACTTAAATATATGATGCCTTGTCCTATAAATGGGACAGATTGGTTGGAAAGAGAGTTGGAGCATGATCACTAGGGACATCAGCCTTTTTCTCCTTTTTTGTTGCCTCTTCCATGTATTATTCCCATTCAATTTTTGCACTCATATGTTATCCCTTAATGGTCCAATTGCACCAACACAGTGGACTAATACACTTTTGGCCATTTGTGCTTTTCCCCTAGCCTTCGTAGATTGTCATAAATTATAACAATCTCAATATCATGAAAGTGGGACTCAATTTGGTCACCAACTGCTAATTGGTCATTTTATCCCATTTTTTGATATGTTCTTGTTGGTCACAAATCCACCACAGGAAAGGATTTTCGTATTTCTAAGCGCCCTTGACCTGGACCAACCTTGAAAGGCCGGAGGGAAGGAATGCCCTCCGTGCCAATCTCCGGAGAAGGCCGGCTCCTATACTAAACTACTTGGGGTTTTAAGATAAGAGTGCAGGAAAGAGATTGGGAAAAAGCTAAGGGAACTGGAAAGAGATTGAAAAGCTAAGGGAACTGGAAAGAAATTGAAAGATTGCAGAAAGAAATGTAAATAACTGATTTAAAGGGGAAGAACCAGCAACACGATCACTAACTAATACCTTGAAGTAGCAGCAATAAATACAAAGAATAAAACATAAATGAACACCACGCTAGCTTCCCTATGTATCCTCTGGAAGAGCTCCAGGATCCACCTATCTTCCTACGCCTAAATCCAGATTTCTGAATTACAGCAGTTGGGAAAATACATGAATATAGCAGAAACACTAACCACAGGCAGCATACAAGGAAACTAACACAACGTTTTCTCCCCTATGTATCCTCCAGGAGAATTCTAGGGTTCTGTCCCCAATCACACACCTAAATCCAGGATGCAGAATTACAGTATGCAAATGAAGAAACAGAATAGCAGAAATAATCACAGAAGACAGCATACAAGAGAGAAATGGAGCCCAAAGTTCTTAATATCAATTGCAAAAATCAAGATACAACAGTTTTCAAGCAAATGTTCCCCCCCTTTTTCATTACAATGTCTGGGTTTTTATAGAGGACCCTTCCCTCTGAGCCATTAATGCACTAGATCTACAAGGACGCTAAGGCGGCTCCAAAAATCGCGCTCGCCTCCTTTTACAATGGAAGACTCCCATCCGATTACTACAACTAGATACAAGGCCTTTCACGGCAAAAAAAATGCATTTATGTGCCGCAGAAGTGCCTTGGATAAATACCCGGTCTTTGAATGCGTGCCCCTCGGGAGAAGCACCGTTGTCAGGAGCGGCTTTGGGGGAGCTTCGCTGCAGTCCGCCTCGGAGCTGAGGTTCGCAGGTGATTCGGACGAATTTGAGCATTTTTGGCCGACATAAAGGGTTCTGGCCGACGTTGGGATTCGCGGCCGACGTTGGGATTCGCGGCCGACATGAACATTTTGGCCGACATGGAGCTTCGGTGGCCAACTTGAACTTTTTGGCCGACATGGAGCTTTGCTGGCCGACTTGAACCTTTTGGCCGACATGGAGCTTCGCTGGCCGACTTGAGCTTCGGGGCCGAAGTGGAGTTTTCTGGCCGACATAGAGCGCTTTGGCCGACGTTGAACTTCGCTAGCCGACATGGAGGATTTTGGCCGACGTTTAACTTTTCGGCCGACTTGAAGCTTCGCTGAAGTGGAGGCCCGAAGTGGCAGTTCGGCCAAATTCTGGGCGAAGTGCCCCTCTTGCCTTAAAGCTTTTTCTGCCAACTGGATGGAGGTTCGCTAAAACTGTGGCCGAAGTGGATGCTTCGCCAGGCTCAAGCCCGAACTTAGCGCTTTTCTGGGGATGGTTCGCTGGGAACATTGGCCGAAGTGCAACTTCGGCAATTTTCTGGGCGAAGTGACCTGGCAGCCTTAAACTTTTTTCATCATCGGGACGGGGAGGTTCGCTGGAGTTGGGGCCGAAGTGGAGGTTCGGCGACCAAAGAGCCCGAAGTGGCAACTTCGGCAGCATTCTGGGCGAAGTGCCCCTCATGCCTTAGAATTTTTTTCAAGCCCGAAGTGGACTTTTGCTGGCTTTGCTTCCGGGGCCATAACTTTTGATCCGCTGACTCGATCACCTATTGTAATATATCGCTGGAAAGCTTGTGAAAAGATCTGCAATAATGAGACATCAAAAGATGAATTCGTCCACTTTATCATCCTCGTTTAGGGCCCGCAAAAATGCCAACACCTCTCCATGCTCTTTGCTGCTTTGAAGCTCCATATTTGGATAAAATTTTATAAAAAAAAAAAAAAAATTTAATGTGGCAAAAATGCCAACAATTTTCACTCATATGTTTTTGGGATTTCAGAATTTCACTCCTTGTTTGATTCTTGCCCAAATACTGCAGCTTTCTTGTCACTTCTTTGCATCTAACTCACTTGGGTCACACATCACTTAATCCGATGCATTGGGTGCTCATCTTTTTGAAAATTCTATTGTTAATCCAGATGGTAGAGGACAAACATTAGACAATGCCCATGAATTTGCAGGACATCCACGTAGATAACTCCATGGTCATCATCAACATCAAGTGATTTGGTTTCACTTGTACAAATTGGGTTTTATTTTTCCTCATTGCTTATACTTGTGTTACATGTAAGGAAAGAGGTTTGAAATGAACTAGTATATTTGTTTGTAATTGCGTATCTGCATGTTAAGTATTGATCAAGATATTGCAATAGATTAATGCTTCATTAGTAAACTGCAATATCTATCGCTTGTTTGCTTTATTGTATTTTTGAAACTCTTGTCAACCTGAGGTTTTTGAACACTTGTCATTGTGCTTCCTTAAAACCCTAGTTTGCACGAGGTTTTTTGGTTGTTCATTGCTTCCCAAAATCCTACCAAACCCTAGGATTTCTCTCCATTCTTTGTAAGGTTGCTTGAGTAGATCTTTCCTTCTTGGTCTGGTTTAGACTTTTTGGCCCGACCAAACTGGTCTGCTTCCGTTCGACCCATTTGTAATTTGGATTTATTTTTTCAATTTATGTAATTTTTATATGATGTTTGCAATCATACTGGAACATATTTCCAGTGGTTTTTAATAGCCAAAATTTGCTTACTGGACCAATTTTGTCATAGTCTTACAGTTCCTAATGCAATAGTCACTTGGGGCATGAAATCTAACAACTGGGTTGAAGATTTGCAGCCAACCACTAATGCAGCTGTCGAGGATGAATAGAATGAACAGAGTGGGATGATAGGTGGATTGGAAAGGCATGAATGATCTGACTTTATTGTCAGATATAAAATTATCCAGAAATTTGCTGATAGAGTTGAAGAGCAACTTATAAAAGAAATATCTTTCACTGTTTATGCATTTTGTGTTATGGTTCATAACCTCATTTAGATGTACCAACATTCAAGAATTTCACTTACAATTAGAGGTTGAACTGTCCACCATGTTTGTTCTACAGGATAGTCCCCATAATTTCACTAATGTCATATAATTTTAATAATGTTTTACTATTGTATTAAATGTTAATTAAAATTTTAATAACATCAAATATTAAACATAGAATAATATGAACTCCTATTAATAAGAATTTAAATAGTAAGTTTTAGTGCTATTAACTATTTATGTTGTGAATTTTTCATATATATATGTTAAATTTTTATATTTTGTAATACCTATAATTTGAATTATATCAAACCTTTTTCTGGAATTTCAAACTTTCGAACTTCTTTTTTTATTTTTTTCCTTTTTCATTTGGACCAAACTTTGCATATATTGTAACTATGCTCCTTACAATTCCTTCACTACCAATGGCTACTTACAATTCCTTCACGACCAATGGCCATGGAGGTGGAATGTGTTTTAGTCAGAAGTTAGCAAGAAAGCATTGCTTATACTAGATTTTGTTGGACAATATCTTGTGTAAGGGTTTATGAGGCCAAGTGGTTGGTAGTCTCATTTCTGCATAAGTGGAATGTGTTTTAGTCAGAAGTTAGCAAGAAAGCATTGCTTATACTAGATTTTGTTGGACAATATCTTGTGTAAGGGTTTATGAGGCCAAGTGGTTGATAGTCTCATTTCTTCTGTATGCAGAGACATTTAAGCATGACGTTTCAATTTGTGCTCAAATGTGTCTGACAGACAATATTAAAATACTTAAAAGAGCGGGCTGTCAATGAATAATAAAAAAATGCAATTCCTGGCCAAATGAATAAGATTGGCTGCAATCTATAAGAAAGCAATGCATTTATTTGCCAAAAATACGATGGGCTTCCATTCAATTTGCCATTGGCCCTCATGTTTGCACAGTTGTGGGGCCTTGGATGAGTCAAAAGAAACTTACACCCACTGATGTTGCATTTCAAAGTTCTCTTGTAAGGTGAAAACATGTATTCCAATTGATCCAAGAGAAGCAGTGGTTGCTTGTAGGCAGGAAAATTGACCAATGAATAAAGTTATGTCATTTTGTAGTTCTATTTTTATTATTATACTAGAGGAATCGGTAACTCGTTACAATTTTCTACGCCTCTTCGTGGGTTTGAATCTCGCTTCTTGTCGCCCTATAACCTCCAGTTGCATCGTGTAAACCTTTTATGTAGTCGGATACGCTGATGCGACACGTCCACCTGTACTATGGGGCCCGAGGGATTGGAACCCTGGTCTCTGCACTCCTATAGAAGCGTTTTGACTATTGAACCATCCCCTCAGACCCGTGTTATTTTGTAGTTCATACAAAAGTGTTTGACAAAATGCGTATGGATAATTAGCAAAGTCATAAAGTGAGTCATGAAATGTGAATGTAAAGGCAAGTCAAGTGCATGTAAAATGTAATTTAAGAAAATGATGAGGTGTCGGGTAGGTAGTTGGAGGATGCAACTACCTCCTTAGTTGTATAAATAAGACCCCTCCCTTATTCATTCGAAGGTTGGTAGGGAAGGTTGGCATGGTATTGAAGGTTGGTGTTGTATGTTGGCATTGCACGTGGTAGTAGAAGTTGGTTGTAACCAAGCATGTATTCGTGAGATACTTGTGCAAGGCAGTCTGAATGCTGTTCTAGGCCGTTTGAATGTTGTTCCAAGCCATCTGAATGTTGTGCTTGACAGTTTGAATTCTGTGTAGAGCAATCTGAACTGCTGTGCCAGGTAGTCTGAATGCTGTGCCAGGCCATTTAATATATCTGGTGTGCGTAGTATATGCGTTGTAATTGTGAGTTATTCACATTGTTCATTTAAGTGGTAATGGAATTGTGTTGCAGTATGTTGTCTTCCATTTCGACATTCTGGTGTGGTTGCTGTTAGAAAACAAATATTACGAACAAGCAAAACAACAACGCAGAAAGAAAACAGTAACACAAATTTTTATGTAGAAACCCTGCACTGTGCAAGTAAAACCATGGGGCAATGGCAGCTTCGTTATTTTATTGATTTTGGCAAACTTTTAAATTCACTAAACTGTTACATGCAAGGGGTCATTCCCCTTTTATAGAAAATCAAAGGAAGACTCCAAAAACTGTTCGTTTCCTCTCCCAATGGAAGACTTCAAAAACTGTGCACCTCTCTGTTGAAGAACATTGAAGATCTGGATATTCACTTCACCTCCTAACAGTTGCCCGTTGAAGTTTCATCAAGCTTGGTGAAATGGAGTTGTAACAAGCAAATCACTCGAGAAGGTGCACAACAACAACCATGGAATGATTACAATGCAACCGATGATATAGATGAAGTTGACTTGTTTGTTGATGTTGACAAAGAGCATACGCATGAAGCGGATGTGCAACCAAATGCGCAAGCGGACATGCATGGAGGAGACACCAAGGTTTTTTGCGCGGAGAGTTGCATGACGGTGGCGGTGAGTTGCATGTTCTCAGCGATGAGTTGCATGTTCGCAGCGATGAGTTGCATGTTCGTGATGGAGAGTTGCATGTAAATGGTGGAGAATTGCATATCGACAATGGAGAATTACGTGATGACGATGAAGAGTTACTTGACAATGGTAGAGAATCACACAACGATGAGTCACATGGTGGTGAGGTATTGCATGACGACGAAGTATGTATGGAGCAATTGCAAGTCGATGTATTCGATGGTGAGTAGGACAAGAGTTCGACATCGGTGCAAATGCAAGATGGCGTGTTTGACAGTGCATGAGACGAGAGTGTGGAACTAGAGAAACTACAAGTAGGTGTGCTCGATGGTGAGTGGGACGAGAGTTCGACATCAGAGCAATTACAGGTTGGCATTTTTCATGGTGTGTGAGATGGGATTTTGGCATGAGAGCAATTGCTATGGACTTTGCCTAATGATGTGTGTGAAGAAGGTGAGACGCGAACAACCACTGCTAGTGTTAAGTCAACCTATCACAACAAAGACCAATTTTGGCATATCATGTAAATGTTCAATGTTTCATTGTGGGGAAACATAAGATGCAATTAGGCATTGCAAAATCTGCCTCATGATGTGGAAAGTGAATGGGCAGAATAATGATGCAAATTGGAGGAGGTTATTCCCTACGACATTTTGTGGAATGACAATGGACTGGTACATGAGATTGCCAGAGGGCGAGTACTAGATTTGGGATGAGTTTCGTGAAGCATTCGTGAAGACATTTTGATTGTTCCACAATGACAATGAGGTCATTGCTAAGATTTATAGAATGGAATAGGGTGAGAACGAGTCTGTTTGTTCTTAAAACCGGAGGTTGAGTGGATTGTTTATCCATTTGGAGGAAGATCCATCAAATGCATTGAAGAAGAGATGGTTCGTGGAGGGACTTCTTCCTACATACTAGAAGAAGATCAGGGTGGTCCCTTTGACATCATATCAAGAGGCCTTGGAGTAGGCCTTGAACTTAGAAAGTGATGCAAAGACATCATTAAAGTGTTGGGGTCATGTTAATACGGACAAGAGTGACCTTGAAGATGAAAGTGATTCTGATGTTGAGAGTGACTTTAACAATGAGAGATGATTTTGAGAATGAATGTAGTACATTGTCCAAGTGTTGAGGTTGAGAAGTCAATGAAGGAAGTGACTTTGAAGAGAAGGACAATGATTTTGTGGATGGGTGTGACTTGGAGAGCACAAGATCATTACTACAGGTATATGTAGCATAAGGGGAGATTGTACCAAGGGGGGATGCTGCTAGTGATGTGGTTTGTGACAATTACCAAAGAACTAGAAGACAAAATACTTTACGATATTGATGGCAGACCCATTATACAATGTTGGCGATGCCATTTGTGGGGGCACTTTGCACGTGAATGTCAAAGTGTTGCAAGTTGAGACAAACCAATGATGAGTAGAGAGTTCAAAACGTTGAATAAGAGTCATAACCCTAGTCAAGAAGTAGAGGTGAACTGGATGAACCTGAGTACATTTGAGGAGGTGAACTTGATTACAATTGAAGAAGCAAAAATCATGTAGATAGTTGAAGCTACATAGTAAGAGGAGGTTGCACAAGTGGTTGATGAAGACGATGAAGTGAGTGATGAAGATGACGAAGAGAGAGCTTGTTCAACATTTTTGTTTGCTAGGGTTGTTTGGCCATCTAGACTTGGGCTAGTCAAGCTTTGATTATCAAGACTTAGACCGTTTGAGTTGGGACCTTGGCCGTCTAGCCATCTAGACTTAGGTTGTCTAGACCCAATTTGATTGTCAAGGCTTAGACCGTCTGAGCCTAGGTCATTTTAGTTGGGACCTTGGCCGTTTGGTCTAAGAAGAGGGTCGTCTGGACTCTCCCTAGGACCCCTGAGAAAGCCGTGTGAGCCTTAGACTGCCCTGAGCTGTCAAATGAACACCCGAAGCCATTTGAAATCAGATCACGATTGTATGGTAGTCATGCAAGGCTATTTGCAGCCCAAGTTTGGGAGCAAGATGATACTAGGCTGTTTGGAGATCAAGCAAAGCCATCCGAGGAAGAGGATGAAGCGACAAAGTTTGAGGCAAGGAGTTGGTCTGAATGGAAGAGCATGTGGTATGGATCGTTTAGAGGGTCGTTTGATGGGAGAAGAAGATTGTACAAAAGTTCGTATGGGCCAACTAAGTGAAAGAGTATGTTGTACGGGTCATTTGATTATAGAGGAGCTAGACTGTCTAGAGCAAGGCCATAAAGAAGCAGGTTGTTTGGAGTTGGGCCATCTAGAGCTGGGTTGTTTGACACCTAGAATGGGTTCTTTGGCCGAAGGCCGTCTAACCTAGAAGCTTAATCGTCTAATCTAGGAGGAGGGTCGTCTGAGACCAAGGGATGTCTATGAAAGGCCAAGAATAAGTTATCTGGAGCCAAAGAAGTCATTTGGAGTTGAGGGGAAGCTATTTAAGTGGGTCAAGTGAAGGCTATCAAAATGCAAACAAGGAGAAAAATTCAGTTCAAATAGTGAGGGTTTCAATGGTTTTGCCATTGAGGTTTCGGGGCACTACCTCGAACATTGCAGGGATGCTGCCCCTCAATCTTGCAAGGGGCATTGCCACGTGAACCTCGACAAATGTAGTGACAAGCATTGCCTATCATGTTGTTCATGTTGGTGATGTAGTCAATTGCAAGAAGTGGAGTGTGCAGTTAAAAAATAATGTATTGTTGGTAGCAGTTTGAAGTGATGTCGGTTGTAGAAGATGTTTGGAATAGAAGAAAGCGGAAGGAACACAACAAGATATTCCTGTACAAGGTTTAATGCTTCTATCCCAAGTGTTCAGCTCATATATCGTCGACAACGCTGACAAGTCTAAATTAGGGGATAGATATAGGCAGGCAAATTGATCCTTGAATAAAGTTGTCATTTTGTGTTATTTTGTAGTTCTTACCCAACGTGTTTGACAAAATGCATTCATATAATTAATAAAGTCAAAGTGAGTCATGAAATGAAAAGTAAATTTAAGTCAAGTGCATGTCAAATGTAATTTAAGAAAATGATGAGGTGTCGGGTAAGGAGTTGGAGGATGCAACTACCTCCTTAGTTGTATAAATAAGACCCCTCCCTCATTCATTTGAAGGTTGGTAGGGAAGGTTGGCATGGTATTGAAGGTTGGTGTTGTACATTGGCATTGCATGTGGTAGTAGAAGTTGGCTGTAACTAGGCATGTATTTGTGAGATATTTGTGTCGGGCAATCTGACTACTGTTCTAGATCATTTGTGTTAAAACCTTTTTAATATGAGTTAAATAAAATTAATATGAATCACACGAATCGTTGGCCACTTCGAGGGGGCTTCCTCCTTAGAATCGTAGGCCACTTCGAGGGGGCTCCCTCCTTAGAATCGCAGGCCACTTCGAGGGGGCTCCCTCCTTAACTTTAGAACTATATATTTTCTCTTCTTGATGCTTTACAAATATTACTCGTACACATTTATAACTATCCTAACCCTAACCCTACGTCGGTTCATATATGACGGTTCAATATAATAATTAATTATACTATTAATAATTAATAAATAAATGTTAGGATGTGGGATCCTAACATGCCACCCATCCTGGAAAAAACTTTGTCCTCAAAGTTGGAACTAAGGAAATTGTTGCAAAAAGTCGTCGCAAAAATTGCTGCAA
Source organism: Wollemia nobilis (assembly GCA_028583015.1). NCBI lineage: Eukaryota > Viridiplantae > Streptophyta > Pinopsida > Araucariales > Araucariaceae > Wollemia > Wollemia nobilis. Next base: position 12,048,135 of record JAQPPZ010004624.1, on the reverse strand, counting down.
AAAATTGTCGCTAAAATTGCTGAAAAAGTTGTCGTAAAAATTGTTGCAAAAAGTCATCACTGCAAAAAATTGTTTTGGGTCAACAGTCTGTAGGTTTCGTATTTGAATTTGAATTTGTATTTTTAACGGTCCAATCGCCACAAATCGAATTTAAACTTGATTTTCGCACAATGGTCGGGTTTCTCAAGCGCACAACGGTCAATAAGCGAGTTTGACGATAGCGCAGTGAACGGAGGACGAAGCGGAGGAGTAACTGACACTTGGCAGTGGGGAACGAAGGGAGGAGGTGGAGGGGTAACCGACACTTGGCAGTGGGTAACAGACGACTAGGGGACAATGACTAATGCAGACAAACAAGCGGACTGACACAGATAGTGAGGGGAGGGCGACTGACACAAAGGTGGGCAAGTGGTGGAAAGATGGACGAGATCATGCGCGGGCGAAGAACAACGTGACCACTGTAAGGTGCTCAATAATTTATGTGCGTTGGCTGTTATAAACCGCAATATTTCCTTGGCGTAGCCTATGTGGGACTAAAAATCCCAGGAGAAAAAAATGTCACACGACGTACGCAATATTCACGTTCGGCGGACAAACATTTTATCGGCGAAACCTTAGGATATTATTTCCTAGTCCATGTGGCATCCTCCTATTGGTGAATGGTTTGGATATCGTTTTTATGCTCTAATAACTATACGCTGGAAGATATTAGTTGCCTCGCACTGGGCCGCTAACACTGGCCTACGCTTTGCTAGAACGTGATGTTGCGTGCAATGAAACCGTCTCCATATACGGCTCACAACTGTATGCATTCTTTATAATGCGCACGCTAAAGAAACAAAGAGGTGGAGAAAGGAAAAGCTATGCCCACAATAAAATCATGGTAATTTTTGTAATTTGTTAGAATTTTGCTGCTGTTCATATATTTTTGCCCAGAAAAATTTCAAAACCTGAAGGTGGCAGTGTCAACCATTGACCATTTATCAACGCCTCTACTACCAGTAATAACCGTGATGTCCTTGCCGTCTCCTATCAACATGATATTTGTCTTGGGTGGGAGCACTGCGGCAACCGTGGTGTAATCGTAAGGGCCACTCCTCCCGTCCTTGGCCACTGTCACGTTTGCCGAAAAGGTTTTTTCCGCAAGGCGTCATCTACCTTTACGAGACATCCACCTAGGAAAACCAAAGCCATACAACAACCTCCCGTTGCTCTTGCTGTTGTCTGCAGTCTTTAATAGCAGTAGCTCTGCCGTTAAGCCTCGTCGGAATTAAAATCTAAGCTTGTTGAACATGAGCTATGCTTATCTTGAGTGCAATTTCACTGAGATCTTTGAGATCCGCTGGTATTGATGTATGTCTGCAAATATGAGAGCTGTGCTTGCGCTCTGCTATAAGGTGCAGGATGCCCAGCGGATATGTACTGCGAACGTCACAATACGGACATCAGCCTGCTGATGTTAACCTGGGTATACCTTGTCTCTGAACTGCTCCGTTACTTACCGCGGATGCCCCAGCAAGAAGAGAAGATGCTATAAGCTGCTAAGGTTGGATGTACACTATCCCAAAATATGTATTTAGATACGTCAGCGCACACCTTGCTTACTTTATTGCACAATTCAGCGCCCTCCAACGTACTCGTTCCGCAACAGCCCTTCCTTCAAATCTATATTTGCTGGGGTTTTTTATCGTGTCGAGCAGCTTGCTGTATACATCAATATAAACGATTTGAAGACCTGAGAGACTGGGTTTCATGGTCTCAATTAAAGCCTGGAGCTTGCTATTGTAGGAAGTAGCCACCTCATTATACTCATCGAGGCAGCTGTTATTGAACAAATTGTGCAATGTAATTGTGATAGGCAAACAGCCGAACGGAGGCAGTCCAAAGACCAAAAATTTGGTGGCACCTTCATTGTAGATATTTTCTATAAACGGTTGTAGACCTTGGAATTGGGTGATGTTATATTTTGCCCTTGTAATAGGATTTGTATAATAATTTTCTGCAAAGTCATTGGTTCCCATGCTTATGATAAATAAGGCTTCTGAAATGGTCTTGTTCGCGGAATCCTCGCCAATCATGTCTGTCAGCGTCGCTCGATAACTCCTGAAATTCTCCAATTGTTTGCCGAGAGTTATAACACCCACAGGATTTGAGGTGCTGTCATCAATGCCTGCCTCGAATGAGCCGAAACTACAGCCTGTGAGCAGCCTTTGTCCCGTGAACTCGGGGTCCAAATACGCGGGCACCACATCCGGAAGTCCTAAAGAACCAAAAAGCATGTCCGTTATCAATTTTCCATTGGTAAATCGCCCTGTGGCTTTGCCGCCAGGGAAATCTTGTTTGTAAGGAAAATTCTGGCCTTCTGCGTTTGCCGAAGAGTTGCGAACTCGTCGTTCGTCAGAAAATTTGTCGAAAATCACGTAATTGCTGGAAACAAAATTAGGTCGTCGGAAACCTTTAGGGCACTTATTAGTAATTTGATTGGGCGGTGCTTGTTTTAGAATACGTGGCAGAAAATTGCTGGCTTGACGAACCTTAGGTTAATTTGATTTATTTTGTTTTGCCTGTTTAATTATTTTCTGCTAGTAAAGTTTTAGAACACACACGACAGTTTACAGCCGGCGATCCTTGTTCCGCGAAGGCAGTTAATTTCTAGGGAATGTTGTTGATAGCAGGTATTTGTACACCAAATGGATTTCAGTGTATATAAGCTTCGTGTTAACGCTGTGTAGTCGTAAGACACTTCCCTGTGCTTGGAGATTGATCTTGGGTTGTGTTCGTGCTGTAGAATTAGTTTAGCTAATATCGTTTCCAATAATTTTTGCCCAGCTTTCTAGGAAGACCGCTCTGATACCAAATGTTAATGTTGGTTACGAATTTGCCACTAGGAAAGGATTTTAATCTTTTGCGCCCTAGATTCGCCCAACAGATTGAAAGGCCGGAAGGAAGGAATGCCTTCCGTGCCAATCTCCGAAGAAGGCCGGCTCCTATACTAATCTACTTGATTTTTTAGATAAAAGTGCTGGAAAGAGATTTAAAATGCAGAAAGAAATGTAAATATCATGCGTTTGGTGGGGAAGAACAAGCAGCACAGTCACTAACTTATCACTAAACCAACAACAATCAAAACAATGTATTTAACAGAAACTATTACTGTGATTCTTTCCTATGTATCCTTCATTCAATATTCCAGGTCTACTTAATTGCCAATGCAGCCATCTAGGATTCAGAATGATAGCAATCAAAAAAATAAATGACACGATGCAGAAATAGTTGCAAAAGGCAGCATAAAAGAAAGAGACAAATAACAAAGCCAAGTATACTTTGAATTGGAAGCAAGTGCTCAGTTACAGTAGCTTCTTAGCAATATGTTCCCCCCCTTTTACAATGAAGTTCACTGCTATTTATAGCAGAAATTTCCCCCCCTTTACAATCGGAGCACAGCTCCCCAAACCTGCAAAAGTTGCAGAAGGCTGCCAGATTTGACTCTCATCGGCCTGCAACATGGTCTTTCTGACTTTCGTACAACTTTTGACAGATTCGGTAGCTGAACAGAGGATACTCCATCAATGTGGTAGGTGCAGTATGGTTTGGCTCCGAATGATTGTCATTACTGCTTACCTACCCCGTACTCTGAAGTATACTTTCAACTTCGCCAAGAGGGGCTCAGATCCCGAAATTTTGCTTGTTTTTATCTTGGGAGATGTTCTCTGCCTTAACAGCTCTAAAAATTGGGGGGAATCCGACTTTACCTATTTTTAAACTCCTACCGGAGGTCGCTGAAAAATGAAGAAACGCCTAGAATCGCTAAATAGCGACGGCGATCTCGGGAGTTGGAGCTGGGAGCGACCTTGGGCACAAGCTGTGAAGCGCTCAAAAATTGAGCGACTTCGGGAAATCCTGGTGAGCGACAGCGATCTTGGGCGTGCTCCATGCTGCAAATCGCTGAAAACCTGCAGCGCTGCTGGGAAAGGTGGGCGGCGACGGCGATCGCGGGAGCAGGGACACTTAGCCAAATTTCCTTGTTTTGCTCCCTTTCCGCGTCGCCGAAAAATCGCGCGACGACGGGCGTCGCCGAGTGGTGACGACGATCGTGGTCATGGGGACACTTAGCCAAATTTCAAGACTCCTTTGTGCAACTCTTGGTCACCGAAATGTGGCGCGACGACGGGCGTCGCTGGGAAGCGACGACGATCCCGGTCGTCGGCATTTGGGCATTTTTAAAACCTCGCCCCGGATCGCTCAAACTACTCGCATCGCTAGGGATCGCTCAGCAGCGACGACGATCGCGGGTGCACCCAACACTTAGCAAATTTCAAGCCCTTTTGCTGCTGCTCTTGGTCGCCGAAATGGCTCGCGCTGCCAGGAATCGCCCGAAAGCGACGACGATCGCGGGCATGGGCCAACACTTAGCAAATTTCACATTTTCCTCTCGAATCTTTGCATCCAAATCTGAAGACTGATCTGCTTGACAGGAAACTAAACAAACTGGAAATGAAACAAGAAAACTGGAAACAATACTGAGGAAGGAGGGAGGCAACAACCTGCTCGAAATTTTTAAAATTCTTCTACCCCTAGCAAAATGTGGCAACAGTTAAAACCCTGAAGGTTTTAGTATGAGTTAAATAAGATTAATATGAATCACACGAATCGTTGGCCACTGCAAGGGGGCTTCCTCCTTAGAATAGCAGGCCACTTCGAGGGGGCTCCCTCCTTAACTTTAGAACTATATATTTTCTCTTCTTGATGCTTTACAAATATTGCTCGTACACATATTTATAACTATCCTAATTCTAACCCTATGTCGGTTCATATATGACTGTTCAATATAATAATTAATAATAATTAATTATACTATTAATAATTAATAAATAAATGTTAGGATGTCGAATCCTAATAGTTTTACTGCTGTTCCGGGCAGTCTGAATGCTGTAACTGGTTGTCAGAATGCTGTGCCAAGCCCTCTGAATGCTGCGCCAGGTAGTCTGAACTGTTGTGTCAGGCAGTCTGAATGCTGTGCCTGACCATCTAATATATGTTGTGTGCACAGTGTATGCATTGTAATTGTAAGTTATTCACATTGTATATTTTGTTCATTTAAGTGGTAATGGAATTGTGTTGCAGTATATTGTATTTCAGTGCTCGAGCCTTTTTCAGTGGTGGCACCAGCTTTCAACAGATGCTAGTGCAAAAACAGACCTTTGCACCATGGTGCTCATTTGGAATTTCAATCAATAGCTTGGCGTAAGAACCCAACGAGGTGCCAGTATAGTGCTTGGCATCAGTGCCCATGTTGAATGTGGCACCAATGCCTACAGCATCAGTGTCAGTATTGAGATTGACGCTAGGTGCCAATGCCTAGCATCAATTCTAGGTACAGCACTTAATTAGAAGAATATCGAATCTTTCGGTGAATTTTGCCATTTGATGCCACAAGGAGACATGCAAACAGTTTTGTAACTGTTTCTCTGATATTGTCTTTTTTGTAACTTCAGAAGAGAAGTCGTTTCAGTTTCCCAATGGATTCTTGTGACTGTATTCTACATTGTTGTATATATTTGGGAGTTCAACATATTTTAGATTCTGCTGGATGTCTGACACTTTCAGTGTTCTTCTTTTCATACCTAGAATAGATCAGGTGTAAGTATCGGCACTTCAGCAATCAAAACACATTACAGCCCAGAGCGTGCATCACTGTAACCGGAGTCCTAATCTTGTTGTCAACTCTAGTATTTAAGTGCTTTGGATTGTGCATTCATTTACATTAGCATTATCAGTAAATAAAATTTTCATTATTTACATAGGTGGCTTATTGTGTGTTTCCTTCTCAGCATCTCTTCTACTATTTCTCTTTTCCATATAATGCTTAGATATATGAGAAGTTTTTGTTGTGCCCTGTTCTGCTACATAACTCTGAAGCATAACTTATCCAACCTTACTAGCTAAGTTGGGGCGGTTTCCTTTGTGCCGCTATCTTGGGCCCTGTCGGCATGGATCACCAATATTGTGGGAATAAAATAGCATGATTAATAAACTAGGGACTAACCTGAAATTTTTTATCCATATTCTTTAGTATTAAAAAGAATGACAAATAGTCTTCAAGCTCCATGCTTTTTTCTTTTTTTTCCAATATTTTGCATTTCTCTTTAAAATTTTATTATCCATTCAGAGTTTGAAGACCAAACCCCATTTATTGACATATCAGACATTGGTCCTTAAGTCACAAAGTGGTCTTCTACAGCTTGAATCCTAAATTCAATTAGAAGAATATTTTTGCCTACAAATCTTAGCTGTTATCTGATTACAGTGGAGAAACTCAAACTCTAGATGTTGCCTTAGTGCAATGTCAAAAAAATGTTACAAAAATTTATTCTCATAAGCACATATCATCCACAATATACTGAAATATCAATTAATTCATCCACAAATAACAATCCACAATGTAATAATCCATACAATGAGACAGATAGATAATACCTTTAAGGTAGGGCAACACCAATAATGCTTCTTAAGGAAGGAATAGCTGCACAGGATCTACCAAGATGAAAGGCCACTCTGCGGGCAAGTCAATTACAAGAGAAATCTCAACATGAAGGATGATTCTTACAATGACAATATCCCTTCTTTATATACCCATCTTCTAATGCTACTTTGGGGAGGGTATAACCCTAACCCTAACTGACTCCTAAACCCTTATCCAACTCATTATTATAATATAATATTATAATACAATCAACCTTGGGTTATGTGTGGCCATGCCAACTATCCATAATATCCATATACAATATAATATCATATCCCCATATACCTATCCCTAGGTACCAGAGCCAAAAAGAAAATAATAAGGTCTTCCCTAAATTTAGACAATATTCTTCTTACAAGGACATATTGAAAAGCTAGAGAGTCAGATAGGACTGCTTACATACCTGCAATGATTGTAAGCTCTTCATAGAACACAAGAATTTTAAAAGGTTGAAAGGAGAGAGACAAAGCCTGGATTGAGGAAATCCATATTTGATTTTAGGATTCAAGAGAGATAATTTTACAGTTTATAATGATAACCTTCACATACCCAGATAAATGCACCTTGTCATTGCTAAAGGACATGACAGAACAAAGGATTCCATCTTTCTGTCGCTGTAGTGTGCACAAGATAGAACCTATGAATGAATACTTCAGACATGAGCACACATTTGGTCTCAGATGGTTAATTTAGTGTCTTCGTCACTTTCAATCATTCCTTCTTCATGTCAAGATGAAATTCAAAGATGTTAGGAAAATGATTGTCATGTTGCTTTTTGGGACTAGCTTAGATGCCTTAGAGATAATGACTCTCAAAATGTAATAGACCATTAAGATATCAATTTAAGGAGCTTTAGCCATGAAAAATATATCCCTTTTTATGCTTGATTAGGGGGACTTCAAATGTTAATTTTGCCATTGTTTTTAGATGGAATAAGCCTACATCACAAGACAAGTTTCTAGTATCTAATAATATTTGGTTGAAATATGGTATGCATAATTTTGTTATATACTTTTTTAAATTCTAAGAGTGAGATTGCCAAATGTGAGTTTGTCCATAAAGTTCATCAGGATAGTGATACATGCCAGCCAATTTTTTCTACTCTGAGCTGAAGGATGGAAGACTACAACTGTTTAGGATGTTGATGAAAGCCTGCTTTTTTTTTTAATTATTATTTTAAAATCAGTTATATGGGATTGAAACGGGCACCACCCATAGACCACATAGTAGTATTACAACAGCTTGACAATTATTCTTGTATCGCTTGGCAAGATTCGAATCTTGATCTCCTCCTTGGAAATTGAGGAATATAATCAGTTGAGCTAACACCATTTGATTTGATGAAAACCTGTTTAATCATGGAGATTTACTGTTTTTTTGCAATTCATTGTGACAACTGACCAATTTGTAAAAGGTAAACTACTATTTTACTGAGTAGGAGTTGGAAGACATTTTGAGTTGTTTGAGTGGGAGCTGTTCGTGTTATATTTTCCATTTCACTTGGAGTAATAATATAAACAAGTCTAATCGAGACAAGGAGCTGATCATACATACAATGATATGGAGATTGTCTTTTTGCATACAGGGGAAGTTTTTGGCCATCTTTTAAAATGACAGTTTGGGGTGGTCATTCCCTTTTTTGGGAATTGAACTTCGTGCTTCTCGCCATTGTTTGATATATGACCCTGACCTTGACACCAATTTTGATTCTATTTCATAGTACTCTCTTAGTAATATTTCGTGCATGGTGTACCTGCTTATTTTAGAACATGTCCATACACTTGTTGTTTGCAAATGTTCTTAAATGATATTTGTATATATTTCCTTTTTGAATACTAAGAGGATTGCCATTAATTAATCCCAAGTTCTCAATACCCCATCCAAATTGATAATATAGTATTTGCACCTATTGCAATTTTGTGAGGGTGGTCGAGTTCCTTCCTTGTTTTATTGGATTAAGACTTTGTAATTGGAATTTGGCAGTTAGATCTAAATTTAATGAATTAATTTCACAAAGCAACATGATTTGGAGATATTCATTGGCATCATGTTTTAAAGACTCATGTTTCTTATAATTAATGATTTTGTAAGAAACATACTGTCAAACATAAGACCTTTTGTGTACATGGTTTCCTCTGTCTATACAGACAGCTGAAGACCTGTTTAGCATCTACTCAGTTAATAGAGGAGGTAAAAATCATGTATAGCTTGCATATACGTGCAGACTTAAGTTTGCCAATGCATTTCTTTGAGAAGACTACACTAAATGGAAACTTTTGCATTGAAATCCTATGGTTTAGCTATTTATACAATAAAGTACGAAAGGGGAAGCATTTGTCTGATTAGTACCTTGGGAAAATTGCTTAATGGTGGTTTGTACTTATTATTTCTTAAAAGCATTTTTATATTGTAATTTTTTATGCATGTAAATCTAAATTTTTTGAACTCGATTGCTTACAGTTCAAGGAAGAGTACAACACAGAGAAGAAGATTCTTGCTGAATTGAAGGCTAAAGTAGAGCCAACAGAAGGTGTGCAGAAAGCAGAACAGCTAAAGGGGGGCCTGTTTGACCTACTGCATGTAGGTCATTCTAGCACATCTGTCATTCTCATATTTGTAATGCAAGAAAAAGAGGAAGGGATAGATTATGGAAAAGATGAGAAAAAAATGCAAATTTGGAAACCATATTTGATCTTAGGTCCAAGTTTACTATTTTCTGCTTTTAATATCTGGCCACAATTTTCCTTTCTTCATTTTCACCTTCCATATTTTTAACATAATGTACCTTCTTAGATTGAGACTTTTGCTCAGTATATTTTTACCATCCTTTCATGCACTTATTGTCTATTTGCATATTAGATGCTGTATCTGTTGTGTGTGTATAGGTATTTGCTTAAATATCCTATCATCAATGTTGATTTTTATCTATGATTTCAAATGCAGGAAGTTGTCCTAATTAGAGATCCAGAAGATCCCAGCAAATTCTATCCTCGATTTGGTCTTGAGGAGACAACTAGTTTCAAAGAACTAGATGATCATAGGTAGTATAACTTGTGGCTGTCGATCTAAAGATTCTAACACCAAAAGTTGAAAATACATTTTTGCAGCAACTACTTGTTATGTTTCCTTATGTGGCATTTCTTCCAAAGAAGATAAATTGAATTTTATTTTCAACTGGAATTAAAATAATGCTTGTTCATTAGACACTAACAAGGGTCACATATTATCTTAACGAATCCCTGTTTACATTATTAACATAATTAATTATTAATAAGCAAAACTACTTACTAATTGTATATTTAAAGATAGTTAATCTTATACTAATTGCAGATTCTTAATGAATTCTATATGCACATTTAGCTTAAGCAAATTATGAAAAAGAATTTAAAAAGCAATAAATTTACTATAAGTAATTATCTTTAAAATATTATCAAATGATAATAGCTCAACCGGTTAAATTCTTGAATTTTCAAGGAGGAGATGCAGGTAAGAATCTTGTCAAGCGATACGTGCATAATAACTAAGTTGTTGTGATACCACTATATGGTCATGATGTAACACGGGTGGGACCTGTTTCAATCCCATATAACCAATATATATATATATATATATATATATATATATATATATATATAATATTTTCAAAAAGTTATTAAATAAGTAAATGGGATGAGGTCAAGTGTTTACATATGTCGACTTTCAAGGGGGAGAGTCAAGTTCAAATCTTGACGAGCGATATATGTATAATTGCCAAAATACCACTGTGATTTGTTGGTATGATGTGGTCACGATGTAATATGGGTGAAGCCCATTTCAATCTTATATACATGCATATATAATTTATCTTCATTATTGAAATTATATAAATCATAATTACAAAACTTGGCAAGTTTTTCAAAAAACTCACCGAGGCCACGCCCGAGTCAGCTCTCCCGAGTTTTCTTGACTCAGCTCAACTTGTTTTTCTGGACTCACCAAGTTTTTTTTACTCGGACTTGCGATTTTTTTTTTAAACTCGTGTGTCCAAGGAAAAAACTCGGCTGTAGCAACAAAAATACAGAAAAATGGCATCAATTTTTTTTTCCTAAATTGGCCTCTTTTTTGCTGTTTCCACTTGCAGAGATAGCAGAGAGAAGGTGAAATCAGAACAAAAAAAAATACTCATTTGCATCCTAAACCCAAATTTTTCTTAGTTTTCAAGAATCTAACAGCCACCTAGCAGTTACATTTGAGATGAAAAAACAAGAACCAAAAGGATGAAAAAACAAGAACCAAAAGGAAGGCTAATGCCACAAGGCCTGCCTGATTACAAAGGACCAAAGACAAAAGGTAAAGAAAAATTAGTCAGTAGAGTATAGGGATAAGGTTAAAGAAGATCAGTAATGGAAGTTGAGACCAAAAGGGTAGACAACATTAAGAGGAATTTAAACCGATCTTGTATGGAGTTCCATGGCAATATGTCAAGAGCAAAATTTCTTTGCACTTCCTTGTAATATACATTCTCTAGAACATTCATCTAACCACTGGGCCTAGGATCAAACAAATGCTTCGGAAAGAGGCAACAAAGGCGTCAATAATTAGACATGAAAGATTGGAATAGTATAGTGCTTGGGCCCTCTCACAATCCCAATGAGATTTATAAGATGCACATAAAATAGCAAGAGGCCATTTGAAGAAGCACAAAATGTCCTTGAGGTTTCTTTCTAAGGAAGACAAGTTGACTAATAATTGTGTTATGTAGTTATACCCTTTAAAGGTAAATATACTATCCATACTTTGCCAGAGAATAACACCAACCATATTTGGTGTTGGTTTGAGCATTGAACCTATGTATGGCCACAAAACCAAAATGGGAGATAACATGACTTGAAGGGTTTTCTAACAGTAGCCACTAGCCCATTTATAACCATTCGTCTACGGGAGGTATCCCTTAGTACAACCACAATCTGAGAACCATGGAAATTAAAGGGATATGTACCAGCCTTATGTACTCTCTCTGGGCTCTGAGTCAATATGAAATATTAGCAAACACTACATATTCATCAGGAGGAAATGATTACAAATAAGCATGTTAAATGGCAACAAAAGGACGTGTAGATGCTCCAAGATTGAATCTAACAACCACCCAACAGTTACATCGATGTGTTTTTTGTCACTTTCATGTGTAGTTTAAAGTTGTGTTGCTTACAGTATTAATTTTGGTTTTGTATAATGTTAACTAAATGTGATATGCATGAAAAAAAAATTCAATGAAAATTTGCATTTTATTTAGGTTTTTTTGGTCAAGTTTTTGTCGAGATTTTCCAAGTTTTTTTGCCAATTCAGAGACAGTAAAAAATTGGCCATGCTGAGTCTTGAGTTTCTCCACTATGATATAAATAAACGAGCAGGGAGTGGTTGTGATGCCTGACTAGAAGTAAGGATGTCCTAATTAGGTGAAATAAGATAATATAATTCTATTAGTGTCCACAAATGGCCAAAGTAGGCTAACGTGACTTATTGAAAAGAGTTGTTACAAGGCACTGTAGTAACCAAAAAGTACTACGAAAATGAGCTAAACTTGTGTAAAGAACCTAGTGTAAACTACTCTAAAGTGGAACAACTATATGACATAAAATTATAGCCTCAAGGGTTACTTGGACCCCAAATGAAAACCCTAACATGCTAAAAGTACTGATTAAGTGAGAGAGTTAGAAGTCGAGGTAAAAAAAAGATAGAAAGGAGCTCCAATGGATCCAAGAACCAAAATTAATCTATTGTGAGATGTAAAGTAAAAGCACAGTTGTCACCATCACCAATTATCCCAAAAGGACCAACACAGGATCTAATGATGCTCCTAGGAGAATGGCTTGGTTGGATAACCTTGGGAGGACATGGAGTTTGACCTCTCAACACTCTTCTAGCATCCATGGGTGTGGAACCAATAGAAGAGGACAATAAATTGGTAAGTTGCGCTTGTCTACAACTCCTTGGTATATGAGGGGTGGCTAAAACTTGACGCCAACAAATTGTAGTCCTATCTATTCGCAAGCAAGAAGGTAGAATTGAAGCCCTAGTAGCCACTCGTGTATGCAAACAAGAGCATGTTGATGTGTCTTAACATTTTGAATAACTATAGCTTCATATGAGTACTTATTACTCTCAACTGTCGAGATAGAGTGAAAGAATTAGGTGCTTAGTTGAGTAGTAGTCTGTCTTCCATGTAATTATTGGCATCAAAAAGTGATAGCCTCCCTAAGGTAAAGAGCCAAGCATCTTTGGTTTAAATAGCTAAAAAATGTGGAAAGGCATTTGAGTCTTATACAATCAATAGTATCTCCCTCAAATCTTACAATGAATAGGAAACACGAAGATGAAATGTTCTTCAGTCTCCACCCCTCGAATCAAGAAAAGATGAGATAATCTATCCTCTTGAGAAATATAGTGGTTTTTCCCCACCCAGAACTGATGTCAGCATACTTTAAACAGACCAAGAGGAATTCTTAGGCTGTTTCCAATGTTGTTCAATATAATTAGGACAATTTGTAAAACTTGAGTGGACCTAATTGTAAGACTTTGGAACTCCAAATAGGAGTTTCAAGGTTTGAATCCAATGGACGGTAGAGTTGTACACCATACTTTAGTAATCGGAGTTTGGTTGGATAAACATATATTGGATAAATAACATCCTCTATGAGGGTCGTCTCATATGACCTATGGTCTCATGGACGTTAAAAACTACTTTACCTTTTACCTTCAATCCTCATGAAATATTTAGTGTAGAAGGCAAACTTAGAACTAAGAGATTGAGATAAAATGATCTAAGTGATTTGAATATATTGTTGATATACATCATCTCTATCTACTTGATGAATTGCCCTCTTATCAGGAAGAAGGCAAGGAGGAGCATTTAAAGAGTATTTGAATGGAGGTATTTATCTTTGTAGATGCCAACTGATGGAAGGAGAGAAATAAATTTCGAGTACCATCCATGATGACAATGAAAAGAACCCCTATAAGAATGCATTATGGGGAGCAAAGTCCCAAATATGGGTATCTCTCTCGAATTGAGGTGCAGTCACCCATGGATCTAAGGCAATGAAGGTGAGAAACAATTTTGAAGATTCTCTTAAGGCAAAGAGGATGAATGCCAAACTCGGCCTAAATAGTGCATTGGGGAATGTTCTTATACATTGGATAAATCACTGAAACAAAATAGTCTAGACCGTCTCAATGCAAGAACAATCAAAACACATTAGACTTGGGCCCCAAATCTCAGATCCACATAGGACTGTGGGTTTGATGATGCAATCAAAGAGGTGCATCTTTGTACGTGTTTGGAAGTGCTACTGGAAGTATTGGTGTTGCAATATTGAGAGAGATGCATATCCCTTACAAAGGCGTGATTGTGAAGCTGGTCAAAGATTAAGGGAGGGACCTATGAATTGAACCCCTAAGTACGTGTAAGCAACGTGATCTCAATGGACTTGCCCTTATAGAATAACTGAATCTTAGATAGGGCACGTATTTGATGTGTTGAAGATAATCACCTTAGTCTTGCTAAGATTGACTGCTAGCTGTTTTAAATCACAAAAGTGAGTAATAAGGGCATCCAATTGTCTTTGCAATCCCTCAGGAATATAAAGAACATTATCTAAAAAAGGCAATATAACTATCAAGATATGATGTAGAAGGCAACCATCAACATTTGTGTTTTGATGAATAAATTTTTCAAGCCCATCAATGTAGTTCCCAAAGAGTGAAGGAGAAAGATGACAACCTTTTTTGACGCTGGTGGTACTTTGGACATCCTCTGAGAAACCAAAATTTTTCTAAAAATAGCCAACAACTACCTCATATAGTCTCCTGATGGTAATGAAAAAGAGCTCCACGATGCAGATGTCATGTAGTCTTTGAAATAAAATATGCCTAGGAACAATGTCAAAGGCCTTTCTAAAGTCCACAAAACAATAGAATACTTTAGAAGACCAGTGGCTAGCCTCCTCAATAATAGCCCTAAGAGTGAAAACATGATCAATAGTCTAATGATCCCTTCTAAAACCATGATCAATAGTCTAATGATCCCTTCTAAAACCAGCCTTCCCTCTCGCTCTAAACTTGCCCTGATCCAACAATTTTGAGAGTTACGTATTCAAAAACGTTGCGTAAAGCTTAGTAAATATGTGCCCAATCATGATAGTTGTGTAGTTATTCGGATTTGAATAGTCTTTAGATTTGTGGATGGGGGGAATAATATGCTGGGACCAAGAGGCAAGGAACCTAGAACAAACAACCTCATTGAATAATTCTACGATGTGATAGGCAAGAGCTTCAACACCATACTTCAAAAACTTGATATGAAATGCCTCAAAATCAACAACCTTGCTAGTGCTTAATTTATGTATAGCTCTTTTGATGTTCCCTGAAGAGAAGAGGTGACATTATGTTGGAGGGAAGAGATATGAATGGTGGGCTGCCATAGGATATCATATAAGGTATTAGCATGGGAGACCCAAGACTTGTCATAGATGCACATGGGATGGGGCTTCCTAGGAAGAAGAGTGTGCCAAAAGGCTTTGGGAGAGTAATGAAGAGCATGTAGAAGCTCACAACGTGTAGCGATGAGAAATTTTCACGTCAAATGAGGCATTTATATTCCCTTCGAGTGGAAGATATCGTTGTAGGCTCATGGATAAGAGCAAAACGAAGCGTCAGATTCATGGACTTTGTTTAGACCCTAATACAACCATTGTTATGTAGAGAGAATATATCTAGTGTGATGGTACAGAGAATACACAGTTTGGCATTACAAAGAATATAGTTGACAGTCAGAGCAGTCAGATCAGTTGTTAGTTGATAGTCTGACAATGCAGAGAATAACTAGTTTGACAGTTAGAGCAGTCAGTTGTCAATAGTCTTCTAGCAAAGCAATCAGTTGGCAGTAGTCCATTTCATCATTTTGTGGTATAGTCCATTTTTATCCTCTCTTCAAGCCGATTGTTTTGACATATAACTCCGATAAACGTTTTTGAAGTCCCTAAAGTGACTAAAAATGGTTGGTGGTACTAGAGCTACTCGAGAGCTAGAGTGATTAGGAGACTAGGTGAAACGAATTGAAAACCATCAGTCACAAAGCCTTCAGGCATTATCCAGACTAGACCAATTGGATAAAATGGACGACCTTGAAAGTCGTTTACCAGGCCTAAATGCAAAATATGACATTCTGGTTGGACAATTGCCAAGGAGTCAAGATGGTAGTTTTGAGGGTAGAGCATGAAATAACTTACCTCTAAATACAATTTAGAGAATGCCCAAGCTAGACTTTCCAAAATGATGGAGAGGACCCAACCATTTGGTTGTATTAGGTTGAATGGTATTTTCTCTTCATGCCACTTCCCATAATCAAAGGCTCACAATTGCATCTTTCAACCTAGAACATGAAGCAGTTCAATGGTACCAATGGTTAGAGAATATGCATCCGTGGCTCACTTGGGCTGAATTTGAGACAAAATTACTCACTCTTTTTGGTCCCAATGAGTATGAATATTTCATTGGAACCCTCACCAAGTTAAGACAAAAGACATTTGTGCTAACAAATCGTGCTAGGGGATTGAGTGCCAAGTTTTTCCAAAGTTGTTTCATTAGTGGATTAAAGGAAGCTATCGTTGCTGAAGTGAAAATCTTCAAGTCAGACAACATGAGTGCAGTTGTAGGATTGGCTAGGCTTGCTAAAGATAAGTTTGCAACACAAAGACATACTTTTAGACCTCCACAAGCTCAAACCCCGTTTCCTTGGACATCATCCAACTCAAGAAACAAACCACCCCAAATCAAACATCTCACCCGAGAAGAAATGGAGGCACGTAGAGCACAAGGACTATGTTATAACTATGATGATAAATATTCTTTAGGCCACAAGTATGTACAACAAAAACTATATTTACTTGATGTGGGTGAACCTTCCACCAGGGAACCACATGACGAAGGGGAGGACCATAGAGAAGAAAATCAACTTGATGAGTCTGAATCGACAAAGGACCAAAAACTTGAAATTTCAGTACATGCAATAGCTAGAATTTCTACTCCCCAGACCATGAAAGTGGTAGGGCATTTCAAGGGCTACCGACTCATAATCCTCATTGATTCTAGTAGTACCCACAATTTTCTTTATCCTCGGGTAGCTAGAAAAGCAACCTGTTACATCTACTCTTGCAAATTTGAAGTCATGGTTGCCAATGGGGGTACTCTACATGCAAAGGAAAATGCAAAAATGTAAAGGTGATGATGGACAACTACAACCTCAGGGCATACATGTTTTCCCTTCCTTTGGGGGGTTGTGCAATTGTGTTGGGAACTCAATGGATTTGTACCTTTCGGCCTAATAGTATGGGACTTTTCTGAGCTATGGATGCAATTCACTTACATGGGAAGCAATGCACTCTCTGTGGCATGACTCAGGTCCTACCAACTCATTAGCTCACATTGAATGGAAAACCTTTTGAAGAAATCGTCTCAAGGGGTGGTGGCGCATTTGTTTGCACTAGAGGCCCCGAATACCAATGATACAGTTCAAGTAGCTGAATTACAGAAAATTGTGGATAAACATGCACCGTTATTTGCAGATGCACAAGGGTTGCCACCATGATGCACCCATGATCATGCCATCAAGCTCATCTTGGGAAGCTTATCGTTGAACATTCATCCCTACGGGTACCCTTATGTGCAAAAGACTAAAATTGAAAAGATGGTGCAAGAGTTATTAGCAGCAAGGGTCATTTGACTGAGTGTTAGCCCATATTCTTCCCCAGTATTTTTGGTTTGTAAGAAATACGGGTCTTGGTGATTATGTGTGGTTTTCCAAGAACCCAACAAAATTACCATCAACGCCAAATTCCCCATTCCCATCATTGATGAGTTACTGGTTGATCTCAATGGTGTTCGCTTTTCATAGTTGGATCTTCGTCCAGGATATCATCAGATCAAATTGCAGGAAGAAGATATTCCAAAGTCATCATTCTGCACTCATAAAGGCCATTATGAATGTCTTGTCATGCCATTCGGTCTTACCAACGTGTCGTCCACCTTTTAGAATCTCATGAATGCAATCTTTTGACCATTTCTATGTAAATTTATTTTGGTCTTTTTCGATATTTTAATTTACAATCATACATGGGTGGAACATTTGCAACATTTAGACCGAACACTGAAACTCTTGGTAAATAATTAACTATGTGCCAAATGATCCAAACGTTCTTTTGGGATGTAGGAAGGGTCAAGGTGGACCCTAAAAATATTACTGCCATACAAGAATGGCCCAAACCACATAATCTCAAAAGTATTTGGGGTTTTCTAGGCCTCACCGGCTATAATCTAAAATTTGTCCATGATTATGAAAAGATTGGATACCCTTTGACGATTGTGTTGCAGAAGAACTCGTTTCTATGGTTAGAACCCTTCTAACATGGCTTTCTATGACTCAAACAAGCTATGCTCTCTACTCCCGTGTTGGCTATGCCTAATTTTTCCAAACCATTTGTGGTTGAAAGAGATGCCTCCGAAAGTGTATTTGGTGCAGTGCTTATGCAAGGACAACCATTGGCCTTCACTAGTAAGGCACTATTAGGCAAAAACCTAGGAAAATCAACTGGTGAGAAGGAGATGATGGCGATCTTACATGCTATCAACAAGTGGAGCCCTTATATTATTGGGTGACATTTCTATCAAAACATACCACCACAACCTGTTGGCATTTTTGCCACATTAAATTTTGACAAAATTTTGCCTAAGTGTGAAGCGCACTTCGCCAGCGAAATGATATTCTTGGAGTTTGCTAGCGAAATCCCTTTGGAGTTTTAAATCAGCGAAACTTATGCAGAAGTGTTGGCATTTTTGCAGGACCTAAAAGAGGCTGATAAGTTGGATGAAATGATCTTTAGTTATTTCATTGTTGTAGATGTTTTCTTAAGCTTTCTAGTGATATATTACAATAGGCGATCGGGTCAACGGATCAAAAGTTATGGCCCCAAGAAGCTGTACCACCAAAAATCATTTTCGCTCCAAGAGAGGCTTTTGCGGGTGTTTTCGCTCCAGGGGAGGCTTTCACGGGTGTTTTCGCTCCAAGGGAGGCTTTCGCGGGTGCTTTCGCTCCTCTGGAGCGAAAATGATTTCGCTCCAATTGTGGAGCGAAACTCCAGGCGGGTCCCCCCAAGCTGCACCGAACCGCCATTAAGTGCTCAACTGACCCCGAAGCTGCGCTTTGAGCCGTTCGATCATGGTAGATCATGGGAACCTTCTGCATTCAATACTAAGTTATCTGCAAAATCAAATTTATGCTATTAAGTCGGTTGTGGATTGAATCTATTTGCCACCATCGCAGAAGTGGTTGGGCATTAATGTTTTGAGAGGCGGAATCCTTTATAAAAACTAGAATTTCTATTGTAAATAAGGATGGACAATCTCTGCTAGAAAAGCAGTTGTATATTTTGAAATCTGCTTTTGAAACACGGACTTTTGGTTCCGGTCTTAAATCTACTGTCTTGTGTATGCCTTCTATCATGTTATTTTTGTTAAGTTAGTTTCTTTGTCATTCGGCTTGAATTCTGTTTTCTGGATTTAGTTGTTGGTAAAGGATTAATTCTGGAGTACCCCTGGAGGTTATGCAATTGAGAAGATTTAATGTTGGTTTCTGTTAAAAGTCTATTGTTTTGATTGTTGTTGGTTCAAGTGTTAGTTGTGTATCGTGCTTCCTGTCCATCACCCCCGTATTTCAGGCTTTCAGCCTTTTTTCTCATTCCTTTCAGTAATTTTCCTCTCTTTTAGCATATTTCCTAACCCTTATCTCAAAACCAAATCAATTTTACTTTCGGAACCAACCCTACTGGAGATTGTCATGGAGGACATTCCTTTCCTTCGGACATTCAATGCTTGGCAGCAGATCTAGGGTGTTGTAGACTCAGAAAATCTATACCTAGGTAGATTCGATTGCCAACAGTTTCTGGCACGCCCGGTGGGAAGAACAGTCTCCATGTTTTAAGAGAGCCCGAGTTTGGTGAATCTTTGGCTTGACTTTATCTGGAAAAATCACCTGGCGACTTTGTTGAGCTGAAGATCCAGATTTCTTGATCGTAGACGCCTTTTATGCTGAAAGAAGACACCCCGGAGGAATCAAGGTTTGGTGAGTAGCCTTGACCTCACAAGCGGAGAAAAGAATGTTCACCTGGTGACTCACTTAGCGGCAAGGACCGTGATCTCTGAAGACCACTGCTATAATGGCAAAGGTATGCTATCCCAGCTGGGATGATCCTGGCCCTCTGAATCTCCAAAGTCGGCATGATATTCCCAAAAATGCCCTGAAGACCCTAACAAAGTACAATGGCACTGAGGGAATGGCCCGAGAGCACCTTGAATATGTTGTTGCTCTAGCGATCCTCCATGGCCTAACCCACGAAGACGTCGTGATCAAACTTCTGGTCCTGTCTCTGGAAGGAAGGGCACTACAGTGGTACAGACTGCTCGGGCGTAAGAGCATCTGCTCATGGGAGGACTTAGCGGGAGCACTCATCAACACATTTGATGGCTCTCAGGATCCCTTTCAACTCTTGATGCACCTCTCCACCATCACGAGAGCACCTCTAGAGGGCATCACAGACTTTAATGTTCGATTTTGGAGGAGTTGGAGGAGAATTCCAGAGAAAATCCAACCGACACCCGCCCAGGCCCACCTTTACTATATTCGGGCTTTCCACCCGGACATAAGCCTCCTCCTACTGCAATCAGGGGAACAAAGGTTCCCTCAAGTCTTTCAGGAAGCAGTACAAGCGGAGCGGCTTCTGCTCCTATCAGGAAAAATACAGTGGGGAGAAACTGCCTTTCCATCACTTTCTCCAGTAGTTGCTACTCCCGTCTATCCTGCGCAGTATTCACAATGGCAAATCCCTCAAACTGTGCAGAGACCTAGAATGCAGCTATGTGGAGCTCAAGAGGTAGATCTTGTCCAAGGCCAACGAAGGGAATATGCAAGCACTGCTCAAGCAATGGATAATATGGTTGCTTGTTTCCATTAGGAGATGGGCCAAGAAGGGGAACAGGCTAAAGTGGCAGATTCTGAGAGCAAAGAGGGCACATTTTTGCACCCTTTTTGTATCCCTAAGCATAGCACACAAGTACTCGACCGAGACTCAATAAGCATACCTCCTCAGGAGGAGATCCTGACAGAAGGCCTATCGTCGGAAAAATCCTTCTGTCACATTAAGGAGTTAGAGGAACCCGCACTCAAGAGCCTGCAGCCAATGGACTCTCTAAAGTGGTGGTATTGGCTCCAGCCATCACTACAACCAATACTCGAAGAAGGCTCCCATGTGGTAAATCTCTTCGCCACGCTAATCATTAATTGTATGAGTACTGGCATGCATGATAGCCTGCCACGTTGCATCCTGTTCGCAACTTGGCAAACTTTGGGAGGCCAACCGGACTTCAAAGATCAACTCAAGTACAATCAGATCTGGTCCGGACACTGCAGATTCATCGGGTAGGCGTCCAACGCCAATTTTGTGGTGGTGGCATGCCAATCATGTCGCAAACTTTTGTGTAAATAATGTAAATAGGTCGGCTGATAAATAAGGTGGGGAGAGTGCAAAGTGTGATTTGGCATCATCAGATCTGGCTGACTCAAAGTGGAAGGTACTCTTTTTTGTTTATATTTTCTTGTGTCTGTGTTTTGTTGTGACTCTGTTGCCCAATGGATAAAGGCCTGGGATATTCACATTGAGGCGAGCTCAATGCCCCACAAGCCGCCATAAATGTTGGCATTTTTGCCACATTAAATTTTGACAAAATTTTGCCTAAGTGTGAAGCGCACTTCGCCAGCGAAATCATCTTCTTGGAGTTCGCCAGCGAAATCCCTTTGGAGCTTTAAATCAGTGAAACACATGCAAAAGTGTTGGCATTTTCACGGGCCCTAAAAGAGGATGATAAAGTGGATGAAATGATCTTTAGATATTTCATTGTTGTAGATCTTTTCTTAAGATTTTCAGTGATATATTACAATAGGCGATCGGGTGAACTAATCAAAAGTTATGGCCCCGGGAAGCTGTACCACCAAAAATCATTTTCGCTCCACAAGGAGGCTTTCGCGGGTGCTTTCGCTCCAAAGGAGGCTTTCGCGGGTGCTTTTTGCGGAGCGAAAATGATTTCGCTCCAATTGTGGAGCGAAACTCTAGGCGGGCCCCCCCAAGCGCAGTGAAAGCTACATTGAACCGCCATTAAGTGCTCAACCGACCCCGAAGCTGCGCTCTGAGCCGTCCGATCATGGTAGATCATGGGAACCTTCTGCATTCAATGCTAAGTTATCAGCAAAATCAAATTTATGCTATTAAGTCGGTTGCGGATCGAATCTATCTGCCACCATCGTAGAAGTGGTTGGGCATTAATGTTTTGAGAGGCGGAATCCTCTATAAAAACTAGAATTTTTATTGTAAATAAGGATGGACAATCTCTGCTAGAAAAGCAGCTGTATATTTTGAAATCTGCTTTTGAAACATGGACTTCTGGTTCCGGTCTTGAATCTTCTGTCTTTGTGTATGCCTTCTATCATGTTATTTTTGTTAAGTTAGTCACTTTGTCATACGGCTTGAATTCTGTTTTCTGGATTTAGTTGTTGGTAAAGGATTAATTTTGGAGTACCCCTGGAGGTTATGCAATTGAGAAGATTTAGTGTTGGTTTATGTTAAAAGTTTATTGTTTTGATTGTTGTTGGTTCAAGTGTTAGTTGTGTATCGTGCTTCCTGTCCATCACCCCCGTATTTCAGGCTTTCAGCCTCTTTTCCCATTCCTTTCAGTAATTTCCCTCTCTTTTAGCATCTTTCCTAACCCTTATCTCAAAACCAAATCAATTTTATTTTCGGAACCAACCCTACTAGAGATTGTCACGGAGGACATTCCTTTCCTTCGGACATTCAATGCTTGGCAACGGGTCTAGGGCGTTGTAGACTTAGAAAATCTATACCTAGGCATATTTGATTGCCAACACAACCTTAAGTACTTTCTTGAGCAACGTGTATCTATGCCTAAACAACAAAAATGGGTTACCAAACTATTGGGGTATGACTATGAAATCATTTATAAGAAGGGCAAGGAAAATGTAGTTGTTGATGCACTATCCTACCAATATGAGGATCAGGGTATGCTATGTGCCATCTCTACGCCACTTCCTCAATGTACCCACCAACTTCAAGAAGTGACCCAAGATTAGACCTTGCAATTCTTAATTCAACAACTTCAAACTGATCCTCACTCTCACCCAAAATATACATGGGATGGACAACAGTTGCGATACCGAGGTCGCCTTGTTATTCCTGAAAATTCACTACTCCACGAGTCTATATTGCAATAAATGCATGCTGCAGGACATTCAGGCTTCTTAAAGACAAATAAACTGGCTAAATGCACATTTTTTTGGGTAGGGATGAAAAAGTATATCAAGACCATTGCAGAATATGACACTTGTCAACGTGTTAAGGTGAAACTA
The DNA here is from genome assembly GCA_028583015.1 of Wollemia nobilis. NCBI lineage: Eukaryota > Viridiplantae > Streptophyta > Pinopsida > Araucariales > Araucariaceae > Wollemia > Wollemia nobilis. The sequence continues at coordinate 12,025,108 of JAQPPZ010004624.1, read as the reverse complement.
GTGCACTCTAGCCTCTTTCTATTCCAGAGACCTTTTGGACGAACATTTCTATGGATTTTATTGAATGACTCCCAAAGTCTGTAGGCAAATAGTCATTCTTGTGGTGGTGGATTGTCTCTCTAAGTATGCTCATTTCTATCCTCTAGCCCACCCTTACAAGGCCTCAACTATTGCCCAAATATTCCTTGATTCCATTTTTCACCTTCATGGCATGCCTCAGTCCATCGTATTCGATCGTGACCCCACATTCACTAATCATTTCTGACAAGAACTGTTCAAGCTGCACGACACACAACTCAAGATGAGTTTGGCATACCATCCCAAGACCAATGGGCAAACTAAAATTGTCAACAAGTGCTTGGAAACTTATCTCCATTGCTTTGCATTTGTGCAATTGACTCATTGGGTCAAATGACTTTCTTTGGCTAAGTGGTGGTATAATACTTCTTATCACTCCACCAAGATGACACCATATGAAGCAGTTTATGGACGCTCTCCACTTTCACTTCGATCATACATTCTAGGTAGTTCCAAGGTTCAAGCAATGGATTCCACTCTCATGGAGCGTGCATAACTTCTTCAACATATCAAAGATAATTTGGCCATGGCATAGAACTACATGCGACAAGCAGATCAACAACATTCTAAGTGTAGTTTTAACATTGGGTTATGATTTTCCTATGCTTGCAGCCCTACAAGCAATCATCACTGAAACTCTGTGGTAGTTAAAATATAACACCAAATTCCAAAGTGTTCCAGTAGATTGGCCCCGTGGCCTACAAGCTAGAATTGTCACCTTCTTCCACGATACCTTCATTTTTCCATGTCTCATCCTTAAAGAAGGTCCTTGGCAACCGTATACAGGTCCAACCCACACTACCCCAATTGAATAAGGAAGGCTCAATCATCTTAGAACCCGTGAGTATTCTGGACTAGCATACATGCACACTTCGCAACTGCACTCTCACTAATGTTCTAGTACAGTGGCATGGATTGTAGCAAAAAGATGCCACTTGGGAGCCGCTTCATCGACTACAACAATAATTTCTTCACCTCAAGTTTTGAGGACAAAGCTTCTTGAAGGGGAAGGGCATGTTAGGATCCTATCCTAACACAACCATTGTTATGTACTTGTCTAGTGTTGATGTATGCTTGCACCTTGGGCACCTAGTGTGTATGGGCCCATTATGATTTAATTTTTACTTTTATTATAAGTAGGAATTAGTAGTTCAGGTCCCCTCTTTTATGTGGTCCAAACCTTGAGTTTTAGGATTAGGGTAAATAAGAGTATATAAGGACATGGGTTTGGAGTAGAATGTATCTCATATTTTTCTTAAATTGTATTGGAGCTCTCCTTCCAAGGGGGTTAACCCCTCAAAGAAGCCTACGATACTTGTTCCGCTTTATTAATATAAGTTTGTTGTATTTTCAATCAGTTAGTTTCTTAAGCACTTTTGTTATTTCATTTTCATGGTCATTTAGTTATAAGCATTTCCATTAATTCTTGCATTTTTATAGTGGTTATGCTTATTTTTATCTGAAGGTTCCTAACAGACTTATATTCCTCATCATACTAGGGATTCATGGGGCAAGCACCAATGCCACAAACAGGCTTTGGCTGAGGAAAAATGTGGGGAAAGGAGTCAAGTGCTGCATCCGTAATTTACGGGACAAAAATCATATTTGGTAGTTGCTCTGGTGGAATTAAGAGAGTAGTATTGGGATATCAAGTGGGAGAGACAAGTAGCATAATCATTGGCCAAACATAGATCAAAATGAATCATGGGATGATTGGTAGGATTGGGCAATGGAGGAGGAAAAGACAAAGAGGTAAAAGAGGAGGAACTCAGGGAGAAAGTCAACATTGCATGATCAGCAAAGGGAAGCTGCCTAGATACCTAAAAGCCATGACATCATAAACAAAGTCTTGTTGGTGATGATTATGATAATCCTTATCCAAGCAACAAATGTATGCGATGATCGAGCATGACACGATAATTCCAAGGTTCCACGAGCCTGGGGGACGGGGGGACGGTTTTTAGGGACGGCGGGGGATCGCAAACCAATTTTAGGGGACGATTGGTATAATAGTATGAAATTTTTTAGAAATTTAGAATAATCTACAGATTCTACACACAACAAAAATGAAAAATACTAAATACTAATAGTTTACAACAAAAATATTTAGAACTTAGAAGCCATTAGAATAATTTAAAAATTAAATTTTACAACAAATGTCAAAATGAAAAATAGTTGCAAAAATACTAATAGTCTCAATGCTCATTTACAAGTTACAACAAAAAGAGTGAAATACAAAGAGAACAAAAATACAACAAAATAGTGAAATACTAATAGTCTCAATGCTCATTTACAACAAAAATACTAAATAGTCTCATTCCTCTGGAACTTCTGCTGGGCTATCACTATCAGAATTTGTATCTGATGAGCTGCCCTCATCATCTGAGTGAAGAGCCTCCAATGGAACTCCAACCAACCCCTCTTGATCCTCATCCTCATCAATCTGTCTTGCATCCTCTGGATCAACATCCCATCGTGTAGTTGGAGATTGCTTGTACTTTGGCTTAACTCTCTCACGAAGGCGAAGAGAGCTATGCACTGCAACTAGCTTCTCTGCTCTGAAAGAGGTAAGCCCATTCCTGCTCACATTGTGGATAAAGTCGTATGTGGACCAATTCCTCTCAAGCAATGAAGAAGAGGACCGGTGCAGGACATAATGGAACTAGCAACCTGTGAAAGAAGCCTAATTGCAAAATGTTGCAAGTTAGGTGCATCATCCCCATATAGCTGCCACCATCCAATGGGATCTTTTTGGGCAATGGTAGCCCTATCCTCTCTACACTCTGGTTGGCTGAAGCAAGGGCCCCTAAGATTCACAAATTGGATCCACTCATCTCTAAGTTTTGAGCCCTCCTCCTTCGCATATATCTTTTTAAGGGCATTCAAAAACCCTTGTCTCACCTCTGGATCTTTATAGGGAGCCACTCTCCCAGGCCTAGGCTCATACCACTTTGGGTTTACTGCATATGCTGCCATATGAAGGGGGTGTTCATCCTATCCCACCTCCTCTGTATAATAGGTCTAATGTTGGCCTCATAGAATAATAATGATGGATCTCTAGCACCAATGACTCTTTTCATCTCCCCTAACATGCTGTCAAAAGTCTCATAGATCTCTCCTAGACTAGGAGCATCTGTATCAACATATCTTATGACTGCAACAATTGGGGCAACAAAAGACACAATGTACCTACAAGAAATAAAAATAAAAAAAAAAACTTAGACTATATGAGCAATCCAATTTGAAACTAAAAATAAAAAATGAAAATCATAAAATCATAAATGATAAATCAATGAATCATAAACAAAAAAAAATTAAAATAAACATGAACCAAATCTTAACTTCAACATTTCTTACTTGGCTTGAGTCCACCAACTATCATCCAATACTTTGTCTCTTATTTTCTTTCCCTCCTCTGTCCTTGATTCCGGCCACCTCTTCCACTCCGTGCATACTACCATGGATTGTAAAGCATCCTGCACCTCGATCATCCTCTCCAATAAAATGAAGTAGGTGGCGTATCTAGTATCTGCTGGTTTGATGAACTCCTTCTTTGAGAAGGACCGAAAGAGGGCTAAGGAAGTGTGATGGTTGCAAATGAACATTTGCAAGTCTTTGGCTTCTGCAACCATAGCCCTCACCCAATCTATCTTCCCAATGTCCTTCAATGCATTGTTCAATGCATGAACACAACATGGGGTCCAAAAAATATGTCTATATGACTGCTCTATCATTTGCCCCGCACGTTGGCAAACAGGGGCTGCATCTGTAATTACCTGTAGTGTACAACAAAAATATTTAGAATAATTTACACAACAAAAATAGTCTCATTTACACAACCATTTAGATTTTTCATTTTCATAAGAAAAACGGAAATTGATTACCTGTACAACATTGGAGGGTCCAACCTCCTCAATAGCCTCCTTCAACAGGAGGTACTGGTGCTCAACATCCTTTCTTTTCCCCGTGCAATCAATGGCTCGAAGAAAATAGGGACCTGCTGAACATGTGACAATAATATTGATGAGTGGACGTTGACGAATGTCAGTCCACCCATCCATGATGATAGAACATCCACTCGTCAACCATGTGTCCCTCATCTGCTCCATAACCAAACTGCATCTGGAATATTGTTTGTCCAAGAGAGAGGTATGAAGCTTAGTTTCTCCAGCGTTGCATATGAAGGCCTTGCCTTGGCTATTTTTTTTAATGCTTCCTTGAAATAGGGGGAACATGCAATATGGAAAGGAAGCCCATGTGCAAAAAATAATTGTGCTATAGCATCATCTGCTTCCTCTCTTGCTTGCACATTAAGCATCCTATCTATAGTTCCTTTTTTCTTTGAGGGCAGTGGTGGCATACTAGAGGTTTGGATTGATTCTTGTGGCTGTCTTGAGGAGGCTCCAAACTCACTTCTAGATGATTGGGCAGGTTTAGGGAAAGGCATGCCTAAACCTCTAAGTTTGGCCTCTTGCACAAGCTTATTGGCTTCAGCCACTTGTATCCGGTTCATTTTTTTGCAAGCCCTAACCCCTGTTCCTGCTTTATCAGTAAGATGGGATTCAACCCTAGTATAGCTGCCCTTAAACTCAGTTTGACAAAAATTGCACAACCATGTTCTTGAGCCCCCAGAATTTTTTTTCCCTTGGTCATGGTTGGTTACAAATTGCAGCAGAGGTTTTTTAATATTAAATGGACCCTTGGCATATTCCTTTAACAGTGGGGATGGACAATCAAAATGAAAACTGGAAGTAGTGCTGTCCCCTTTGGAAGTTTGAGGTTGGATAGTAGAGGCAGAATCTTTAGCAATATGTCTATGAATATTTTCATTTTCATTTTGGTTTTCCTCTTCCATTTGAAATGGGTCTGATTCATAACCCTCACTGCTGCTCATGTTGAAACTTGAAAGAAAAATATGAAAATTTCAAAATAGACTTGGATGAGGTAATGAAAATTTCAAAATAGGAAAACAAACAAACTTGGATCCCTTGCTGCTCCTTTGCTGCTATCCTGCTGTTGTTTTCACTGCTCTTCTTCTTCACTGCTGTCTTTTTCTTCCTTGCTGCTCTTTCTCTTCACTGTTGCTCTTTTTCTTTGCTGCTGCTCTTCTTCACTGCTGTCTTTTTCTTCCCTGTTGCTCTTTGTGTTCACTCTTCACTGCTGTTTTGTTTTGATTCTTTTGAATGAATGACAAATGTGTTTTACTTTTTAAGTTATAGTCTTTTTAAGTTTTTAGGGTTTGGGGGTGGAGACTTTCATGGGTCCCACCCCCATTTTTTTTTTTTTTTTTTTTTATAACAGAAACTTTTTTTTTTAATTTAAATGTGAGACGCCCAGCCGTTGGGGACTGCTGGGCATCTTTGGGGATGGTTGGGGGACGCCTAGGCATCCCCTAGGAATCCTGGGGACGACTTGGAGTCCTGGGGACAGTTGAGGGACACCTAGGCATCCCCCAGACATCCCCGGGATGCCTAGCTGGCCCTCGGGATGTCCCCTTACAGGAGACATACCAAGGGTGGCCCCCTGCCGCCTCAAGGACGGACCCCCCTCCGTCCTCCAAATGGGGACGACGAGGAAATGTCCCCAATGTCGTCCCCCCGTTCCGGGGACGGGGGACATGTCCCTATGGAACACTGGATAATTCTTAAAAGCAATGGGTTAATATGTAAGTTTAATGGATAATGACCAACTTATTTAGAGATTTAAAAATAGATTAAATGAAAGTGGAGATTGAGTTTAAATTACTCCATGACTCTCCTTTCGAGAGGTTTTTTTCTCAACTTCTTTAATTCAAAAATCAAGGGTAAAATAATGGATGGAATCCAATGATTTACGAGGAGAGTTGGCCAATATTCAAGACCATAAAGAGAATTTTGAGAAATCTTCTAGTGTGGGTTGGGGTTTTTCGACTTTCTTAATAGCTTATCAATAAGGAGGTTTTGAAAAATATTGGTGATATTGTAGGGGAGTTCATCTAGGATGGGTCAATTATTGAGGAGCGAAGGAATGTTGTGTATACCCAAACATGTGTTACTATGGATATTCGGAAACCTTTGTCAAAATCTATTAAGATTTAATCTAAATCAAGAGGATGGGAGCAACAAGCGGATTATGAAAATATTGCTTCTAATGCTGCAAATGTTATGAGACTAGATATATGGCAAGCGATCGCAAAGTGAAAATGATTTAGAAAAAGATGAAAAGTTATGGGCATGAAAAGATGAAGCAAGGAGATCACATTGTAGTAGAAGTTGGCTTAGATCAAGGATTTTTCACTTCCAAAATGGTGGCAAAGATAGCCCATTTGCCTCATCAAATGGCAAAGGCCTTTATAGTTCTTTTAGAGCAAATATTAGAATAAACTAAGAAGGATGCAAGGGATGAGGAATTACAATGTGCAAGTTTAAATTTAGAAGGAAGTAAAGGTGTGAAGGAAGATGTGGATGCAACTTTTAAAACTAAGGTGGAAGAGATGAAGTGTAATCCAAGTACATCATCTTCATGTTCCTCAAGTAGTAGGGAATCATCTTCTTGCAATAAAAATGAAAGTAAACATATAGTTTGTCCCTTGTACTTTTGGGTTTCAAGGGGAGTGTAGTAAGGAAAGTATCATAAAGGATATCCATTTTAATTTAGGATTTTTAGTGAAGCATAAGAAAGTAAGTACTATGGAGGATGTCCCTTGCATTATAGGTTCTCTGAGGCAGCATAAACTCATAGATGATAAGTCAAATTATGAATAGTCTAGAAAAAGGGAAGAGATTGATGAGGGTGAAAGCATTGGTGGAATGGAAAAAGGAGAGGGAGACCCTCAAAACAATAACAAAGAGAGAATGAAACTCAAAGGGATATTGATATGAGAAACCTGAAACAAATATCACGTGTTTAACAAGAAATGAGGCTGAGCCCACAAACAAGAATATCAACTAAAGATGAAGATGGTATATTGTAATATTCGTGGTATGAATAAGGTCCTAGAAAAGGGTTATCAAATAAACAATAGGTTGTTATAGTCCTAAATTCAATTTAATAGAAGAAACAAAAATAGGTATTAAGGAATATAAGGATGCATTCAAAAAGATTTGGAAGATGGGGGATTTTCTAGTGGTTTCTACTATGGGAGCTTAAGGAATATTGTAATTATATGGGACGAACAATTGCTAGAAGTAAGAAATAATTGAGTTCCTAGATGTTTTTTTCAAGAAAGAGAAAAATATCAAAAGTGGGATCTGTTGCCATTCTTGCCACATTTTGTTAAAATTTATGTTGTATGCAGTTTTGAGAGATAATCATTGTAAAACTTCTCTTTTTCCATAAAAAATGGTCAAGACGTTATATTGTTGTGTTTTCACCAGCTGTCTCTTTTACTCAAAACTGTCTTCTTTCACATTCTGTGGTTTCTCTACTTTTTTTGCACTTTTCCTGTCATATCGCATGCAAAATTGTAGATGTTTTAGCATGGGCGATGTTGTGAATGTGTTTCCTTAAGGCTGTTTTTCTGCAAATTCTGCTCTTTTCACTCTGCGCACCTAGTAATGGTTTCCGGCACTTAGACAGTTTTCAGAGCATGTTTTCTTTAAGTATAAAGCAGGGACACTTTCGCTCCACTGGTGGAGCGAGCGAAAGTCCCTATCAAATGGAAGGATAAACAAAAATATGACTAAGTGTGCACTAGCCAGACTTTCGCTCCACTCAGGGAGCGAAAGCTCCTCCTTGAAAATACAAAGGGTCAAACTTTCGGTCAAAAGCCCCGTCACTCCACTAGTGGAGCGAAAGGCCCTGTCGCTCCACCAGTGGAGCGAAAGGCCAGAAGGGCTTAAAAATAAGCAAATGTGACTAAGGGTGCAAGAGAAGTCAAAGAGCGGTCAAAGTTGCAAGCGCTCCACCAGTGGAGCGAATCTCCCAGTCGCTCCACTAGTGGAGTGAAAATTAAACTAAGTGCAAAGGAGGTCAACGTCTATGGTCAAAACTGCAGTCGCTCCACCAGTGGAGCGACACTCCGGAAGGGCGCGAAGTTAAGCGTTTGTCAAAGCAAGTGCAAGGAAAAGTCAAAGTGGTCAAAGGCCCTTTCGCTCCACTAGTGGAGCAAAAGTCCCAGGCGCTCCACTAGTGGAGCGAAAGCCTTCGTCGCTCCACCTAGGGAGCGACGAGTTCAAAGAAAATTCAAAGAACCCAATCAAACTTGTTGTCGCTCCACCAGTGGAGCGAAGCCTCCAGTTGCTCCACTAGTGGAGCGAAAGGCTCTGTCGCTCCACCCATGGAGCGACACCCAAAGTAGGAGCTCGAAAGGTTTCTAAGGCATGATAGGGGACACTTTCGCTCCACTTCTGGGGCGAAAACGATGTCGCCCCAGTTATGGAGCAAAGCTTGATATCCCACCCAAGCTGAGATACGAAATTTCTGCCTTGTTTTGTTATTTTGGAAATTTGCAAGGTTTTCGGTTTTTTGTGCAATGTTCTGATTTTTTTTGTATTTTTTATATAAGTACAGAATGATGCAGGAAAAAGTTAAACTGCTAACTTGAACAAATAATATCTAGCAAACTACTTGGCGGGAATCAATGAAACTTGGAATTTAGATAATATAAAACTATAAACCCTTTAAAGGACTTTGGAAAGTATCAAAATACCCGAAAGTTGTACAAGACTGAAAATGGCGACTTTATAGCTGAACAACAACACAGGAATATATGTATTTCTTTCCCAGCAACAGATAAAGATGTCTTTTTACAATATCAATGCAAAGGAAAGCTTCCAATCCTTATCCGCCTCAATTATAATCATTAATTGGCACCCAAACTCTGAATATTAAAAACCACCTTCAATGCCAGGCAAGATATGGTACGACCAAGCTAGAGGAAATTATGGCCAGCAAGAATGGTCTGAAATCTGCCCTGAAACCCTATCTAAAAATCCTCTGAAATCTCCTCAAATTTAAGCACAATACATTCCCCGTGATGGAAATGCTCTGGATCACCCTGAGGATGTCTTCCAATCCCGAAGATGATGTTCCTGCCGGAGGATTTCGTCTCCAAACAAGCTCAAACCCTTGCAAAATGCCCTGCAAGTTTTCTCTCCAAGAGAAGCCAAAATAAAATATATCCAAGCATACCAATATGAGAGCAAGCAATCAATAAATAGACTCCTCATTGAGAAGTTTCCTCCAGTGGGCTCAATGTGGGATAAAACATAAAGTCACCTTATAAAGTCACTTTATAATTAAAACTCCTTTTTGCTTCAAAAAACCCCTTCTTAATTAAAATATAGATATCTGATGTGCAAGGCTCCAAAATAAAGCGTCTGTGATTTAAAACTTTTAATTCCATTTCCAACGAGCTATAACACTTAGGTGCCCATTAAATTATTTAATTAAAATGGCAACCTTAGAAGAAAATAATTAATTATAGCTCGTATTAACACCCAAATTACGAAAACGGTCGGAAAGCATCGGAATCAAAAACCGACTGCACAGGAGTGATACCGATGATGAATAATGATGAACGAACCTGACTGAGTGACTTACTATAAATAGACGCTCTCTCCAAGAATCTTGGAGAACAAACTAGAAGTCGGGTACAACCTCGGAAAGTGTCATCGGAGTCCTCTAGACCACCTGAGCTCAATGCCATCATCAGAAATCCCCTCTGACACGTTTGACGGACATCCAAGAGAGCCAGGGTCAACCACAGTGCTAAAGTGACCAAGAATGGGGACATTACAAAGCTCCTGGCGGGCCCCAAACATAGTGCAAACTGCCCAAAACCACCATGGAATGCCCGGAACTATCAGGGGCTGCCGTGATCTGCCATTGATTGATTAAACCGACCCCAAGCTGCGCTCTGAGCCGTCTGATCGTGGTAGATCGCCGGAACCTTCTACCTTCAATGCTGAGTTATCTGCAAGGCCGAATTAAATGTTGTGATTCGGTTCCGGATCAAATCTGCCTGCCACCATTTGGGAGGTGGTTGGGCATTAATATTTTAGGAAGCGGAATCCTCTATATAAGCTGCTCTTTTCTCTGTAACTAAGGATGGACAATCTTTGCTAGAAAAGCAACTGTAAGCTTTAAAATCTGCTTCCCAAATACAGACTTCTGGCTCCGGCCTTGAATCTTCTATCTTTGTGTATGACATCTATCATGTTATTTCTGTTAAATTAGTTTCTTTATTATACAACTTGAATTCTGTTTTCTGGATTTAGCTGTTAGTAGAGGATTAATCCCTAGAGTACCCCTGGAGTTTATGCAGTTCCAAATATTTAATGCAGGTTTCTGTTAAAGGTCTATTGTTTTGATTGTTGTTGGTTTAAGTGTTAAGTTGTGTATCGTGCTTCTTGTGCATCACCCCGTATTTCAAGCTTTTAGCCTTTTCGCATTCCTTTCAGTTATTTCCTTTCTTTCAAAATCTTCTTAACCCTTATCTCAAAGCTCCCATTTTTTACTTTCGGAACTAGCCCTACTGGAGATTGTCACGGAGGATATCCCTTTCCTTCGGACATTCAATGCTTGGCAGCGGGTCTAGGTCATTGTAGACTTAGAAAATCTATGTCTAGGCCGATTTGATTGCCAACAGGATCATAAATGCATATGCTCCTTGCTACAATTACTTTCGTGATAAATGTGGGAAGAACCTCAATTTATTTCAAATCAGAAAAATATCAAATGGCTGCAAGCTGAAGACAAAAGCATGTCATTTTCCTATGATTATATGATGGCACAACAATAGTCTATAGCACGGTGGTGAGTATTCCAACAATGAAGGAAGAAGATGACAGATTTAGAGGCCAAGCAAGACTCCAATCGATGTATTACAATAGCTCATCATGAACTTGTACGACAATCAACTATCACACACTTGTATGACAGGTTGGTCTTCACTTGTATGGCAAGCTTGATAGCCACTTCTATGACAAGCTTGACATCCACTTGTATGACAAGTGCTTGTACAACAACACTTGTATGGCAACTCCACAACTCACTTGTATGGCGATCAACAAATGACTTGTATGACAACCATTTATATAGAAGATCACCAATTGAACGACACATTGCAATCTACTTGTATGACGCTTCACACGACTTGTATGACAATCCTCATACGATGCTCTGGACTACAACTCTACCACATACAACGATCTGGTTGGAACTCTTCCATACCTACACACAAAATTTGATATGCACACAATTTATTAGACTACCAACAACAACAATATCACACAATACATGTATCACATAGATGAAGGATGAATCACATACATGAATACAATATCACACTATTTCTTCGGTTGGTCAAAATTGGCTCCTACATTTACCCTCCCCTTTAAATTGGTTGATCGTTGACGATTGCTTGTGCTCCTGAGGACTCAAGTTTTGTTGAGAAGTAGGAATAGGTACACCTTCCAGCTCTTGGATTCACAATTCTAAGGCCTTTGTCTCTCCGTTCAACCTCTTGGCATAAGTCTGGTATCGACCCCATTGGAAGCTGTAATGATTGGATCTCGACTCAAATTCAGCCATTATTGCCTCCATCTCAACCTCCCTTTTGGCTGCCATTGCTAACTGCTCATCCTTCTTAGCTATCAGCTGATCCCAATGCTTGATTGATTCTTCACCTCCAACAACTACTCTCTCATTGAACATTTTGACTTTAGCTTCCTAATCAACTGGTTTGTTCCTCTTGCACCTTACTCTTCTCCTCAACTTCCTTAACCTGGCCAACTTTGCTTCGACTTCTTCTTGCACCTATCGAAGTCATCCTTCTAGTTCCTGCAAATGGTTAGCCTGTTCTTCCTTTATGGATCTTTTCGACCCCCATGGCTAACCAATGAATCAAATATGAAAGTAGGCAAGTTTGTCATTTGCTCTTCATCCTGAACCCATTGTACTAACTTGCCTAATTCATGTATCACATAGATGAAGGATGAATCACATACATGAATACAATATCACACTATTTCTTCGGTTGGTCAGAATTGGCTCCTACATTTACCCTCCCCTTTAAATTGGTTGATCGTTGACGATTGCTTGTGCTCCTGAGGACTCAAGTTTTGTTGAGAAGTAGGAATAGGTACACCTCCCAGCTCTTGGATTCACAATTCTAAGGCCTTTATCTCTCCGTTCAACCTCTTGGCATAAGTCTGGTATTGACCCCATTGGAAGTCGTAATGATTGGATCTCGACTCAAGTTCAGCCATTCTTGCCTCCATCTCAACCTCCCTTTTGGCTGCCATTGCTAACTACTCATCCTTATTAGCTATCAGCTGATCCCAATGCTTGATTGATTCTTCACCTCCAACAACTACTCTCTCATTGAACATTTTGACTTTAGCTTCCTAATCAATTAGTTTGTTCTTCTTGCACCTTACTCTTCTCCTCAACTTCCTTAACCTGGCCAACTTTGCTTCGACTTCTTCTTGCATCTATCGAAGTCATCCTTCCAGTTCCTGCAAATGGTTAGCCTGTTCTTCCTTTATATTTTCGACGCCCATGGCTAACCAATGAATCAAATATGGATGTCGGCAAGTTTCTTCATTTGCTCCTCATCCTGAACCCATTGTACTAACTTGCCTAATTCATTTTCTACCATCAATTGCCATCTTCGCCAATTTCCAACACATCCAACCTGGAACTCCATCCTTGCTCTGTCCAAGGCTCTAGACATTTTTTATAAGAGGCATCAACTTGTTCATTGATATAGTCTCCTAGAGCCGGTGGTTTCCTAAAATTTGGCAATTATATAAGTAAATGCTCACTCGCATCCAACTTCATATTTGTATCATCTCCAGTGGTGGTTTCCTCCACATTTTCTCCATCGTGGCATGTTAGGTTGATCGGTCTTATGGTTGCCTTACCTTGCTTGTTAAATTGTGCTACATTAGTTGCCACCATTTCTCCTACTCCAACGGTTGGCTCTCTTCACCTTTTTGCCATATTTTGAACTTAGATGCAGACTATTTGCCTTTCTCCCAACTCTCCTCTGGCATTACTGATGTTGGTGCTGCCTCCTATTCTGCGGATGTGATCTCTATCTACGCATTCTCATCTAGTCGGGGTGGCCCATGTGGATCCACTTGTTGAATATACTACAATGGTGTATTGGGAAAATTGTGGGGTGAATTGACATTTCTCACCCTCCTCGAGTGCAACCTCCACGACAATCTATTCTTTTGCCTCCACATCCACAATGACCAGTTCTTGCGCTTGTTGCGCAGTCTTCTCCTCCCATTGTTGTGCACTCCTTTCCATCTCTTGTGTTGCCTGCACAACAGTGTCTAGTGGCTGGTGTCCACCCACTATAGCCTTTTCTCGAGTCATCCTCCCTACAATGCTTTCTTGTATAGCCTGACTCTCCTGCAACACAAAACTTCCTTGTGTACTGCTGCTTGTGACACTCCATGCTTCCTACTCTACAGTGACTACTATTTCTCCATATGTTGATGTTGAGGTTGAGTTCCCAACTACTGCTTCAACCTCCTACATCTCCTCTTTCCACACTAGTTCTCTGCTTGCGGTTGCTCATCAGCTCCATGTGAACTCTCGTTTTTTTTCGAAGCTTCTCGTTCCTTCCTCTTTCTCGGTCTTTGTAAGTAGCATCACATGGACCCACCTCCATATAATTAGTTGATGCTTTGAAATCACTCTTGGTGTGTTCAATCTAGGAAAACACTTCTCCTATGTCACAGTGTTCATCATAATTGCAATGGTGTGAAGCCATCGAAATTTTTTGTGTATACCACATGAAGAAATTCTTGATACGGTAAGACAGATACAATGCCCATTTGTATGCAATGCCAACCATGATCCCTTCCATATACAATATGAGCCAAGTGGGCATCTTTGAGGCTCTCTATTCTCCTAATAGCTTCGACATGATCACATTTACTATACATTGCAGTTTCGGCATCATCAATTGCGACATCTTCAGTTCGCGGATCCCATACTTCAGCAGTTTGGCTGCTTCCTTTGGACTGATATTGGTGAATCTATCCATCATATCTTTCCATTGAAGCTAGTTTCCTACCCCCTTTCTCCGTTATTTTTGAATTCGACAATCCAGACGTCTTCCGAAAGTTACCAGGTGAGAACACCAGTTGCACCTCGCAGTCACCAATCATAATCCTACTCCTATGATGTTGTTGATCATACGTCTCCAACATTTGTAGCAAGTTTAGACAGGGGTAAGTACCTTCCCGGCACAAGGGAATGATAGAGGTTTAGGAGGGAAAGGACCAACAAACTTGACTACCCACCATGATGTCAAACTACATTGTTTATTCCTAGAGTAACTGATGACTGTTGGCTGCAGATGGGTAAATCTAGACGGATGAGTTGCACGGTGACAAGTCTAAACGGGTGATTGCTAGACGTGTAACTGCCCATATGAGTAACGTACTGGACGGGTAGTCTGCTAGACAGATGGCTTCGGACGGGTAGCTCCAGTCTAGAGGGGTTAGGATCCTAGACGAGTGACTCCAGTCTAGATGGGTGACTCTTACAATTCTGATCTTGCTCTACAACTCCTTGTCTCGTCCCTAAGCGCTCCTTCCTACAACTCTGCACAACACATACAATGACAATACTTATCTGCTTGCAATACATTCCATGACATGCATCATTGGGATACCTGTAACACAAGACAACAAGCTCACACACATATCTGCACAACGATAGAACAATCCTGTTTGTTGTATTCATTCATAATGGTGGACCGATCAATGGATACTTACAAAATGAGTAGGGGGGTATTTATAAGTTCTTGGCGGTTACTGCAACCAACCATGCTTAACCGTACTCAACTGTCTACTCGTTAATGTCTTAACTAATCAGTCTTAGACTAATTAACTAGTCCGTCTTAACCAATCTCAGACTAATTAATTAGTCTGACGAAACCAGTCTCAGACTAATTAACTAGTCTGTCGTAACCAATCTCAGACTAATTAATTAGTCTGATGAAACCAATCTCAGACTAATTAACTAGTCTGACTTAACTAATCAATCCTATGACGGCTAGTTTGTACAATTTGTCCTTTTATTCAGTATTATTAATCAGTCCGTATTAAATCATGATGGCTGATTTACATTGCAAAAACATTACTTTATCAAAATGCTCAACATCACGTAGACATTTTGTCAAACAACTCTGAATGTCATTTCTTCTTAGAACTGCTGTCTACAGCAACCACTCCTTGAAGAACTCAATGTTTAGAACCTATAATATGTGATGCATTCCTGCACTCTTGAATGCATCTTTCAGTGGATGATTATGTTCATGCGTTTGTCACCAATTCCTACTGAACTCTCCCGTCGACTGTTCATTTCTTGTAATGGTACGGGCTTACTCACTCGTCCCTTGCTCTTTTCTTTTTCCTAATGTGCAGCCTCAACTTCTCTCTCTCTAGGAGTGTTGGATCTCGTTCTCTTCCCACAGTGTACACCTTGCTGCCTTCCTATAGTCCTGACCACTCTCTTTCTCTCTCGTGCGAATTCGCTCTGCAAGTCCTCTCCTTGCAGCTACTATTACGACCTCTCCTCGTGAACAAGATTCCATCTGCAACCTTTGCTTAGGTGGAGGTTTCCTTTGTTGCTGCTCCACTCGGTGTATCCTTTCAGAAATGCTCGGTCGTTTCTGCATCTTCTCAACTTTCAGAAACTCCAATTCTGACTATAAGTTTGTTTGTATGGCACCTACCGTCAGACACCTTCACATGTATAATAGAGGAAGGGACACCGAGGCTTAGGCTGACCAGATAGAAGGGGCAGAGAAGACATGGTTCTTGGAGCAAAGGGCGTGGTTGACCCAAGGAGGTGCAAATTCATTTGCAGTGCTACAAGCAAGGCCTAGATTTTATTTCTTGGGGGTAAGAAACTGTTAGATGCATGTATCCGTTATGTGAGTAAAGGTTTACACGAAGGGACTACTCATGGGACCATTGAGAGTACCTTCAACCATGGAATTCTGAATTCTTCTTTGTTTTTTCTTTTTAATGTTATTGGTTGGCATCATCTGTATGTTAAGGTGTTATAAGAGGGTCTCAAGGCAGCATGAAATATATCTTGATAGGAATTCCAATAATGAAGTAGGGAGTCAATTGTGTCGATGTTGTTATATTTGGTCCATAGCAGGTGAGGGACTTTATAACTCATCTGGATTTTATCGATAATTTTGTGATATTGTGCTATGAACCTGTTTGGCACATATAAACTTGTCATGTATTACATTTTAGAATATTAATATAAAAACTTTCTTGCTGCAAACCCATAATCTCAGGCTAATAGCCGAATGTTTTTCATGTTTCAGTAAAAATGTTTTGAAAAGGCTGTACTACGACTACTATTTTCATCGGCAAGAGAAACTTTGGCGACAAAATGCATTGAAGACCCTTCCTGCTCTATTAAATTCATCTGACATGCTGGCATGTGGGGAAGACCTTGGGTTGATTCCAGCTTGTGTGCATCCTGTATGTGATTATGCTCCAGGAGATTGTATGCTAATATATGAATTTATTTTCCTGCCTACAAATCTAGGACCAATCTGTTGATTCTGTACTTATACAGGTTATGCAAGAGTTAGGTTTAATTGGCCTACGCATTCAACGAATGCCCAGTGAACCTGATTTAGAGTTTGGTATCCCTGCAAATTATGGTTATATGACGGTAAGATACAACATAAAATTTTAGTTTGAGATGGTCCTACGTAGGATAGTGAAGGATCAGTAAAGTTCATCAGTTTTTTATAATTAAGCTGTATTTTCTTTGGCGACAATATTGATATGTTGAAAATTAATGCTTTAGGTATGTGCCCCATCTTGTCATGATTGTTCTACTTTACGTGCTTGGTGGGAAGAGGATGAGGGAAGACGCATTCGGTTCTTCAGGAATGTGCTGGGATACAGTGAAGTACCACCTGCTAAATGTGATCCTAAAGTAGCATATGCAATAATACAGCAGCATGTTGAAGCTCCTTCCATTTGGGCAATTTTTCCACTCCAGGTAGAAAAACCCATCTATATTTTGGAAAAGTAAAACTTTGATGTTTTCCTTTTTTTTTTTTAAATGTTAATTTGTCTTTCTTGCTGCAAAATGGGGCAAATTTGCATCTCCAGCTTGATCTATTTCTCTAAGTATTCATTAGCTGTTTCTTGATATACTCTTATGTGTATATTCTTCATTATCAGGATCTCCAAGCAATGAAGGAAGAATATAGCAAACGTCCTGCAGTGGAGGAGACAATCAATGACCCAACGAATCCTAAACACTATTGGCGTTTTCGTAAGTATAATGTTCAATTTTCCTATGGTATTTGCTTCACCTTTTTGCATTATCTGCCGTCCTGTCTCACAAGAATGCATATTGTGGAATAGATAAGTTCTGTTTTAGTTGCATCTGTCGAACATACCAAATAAAAGAATAACCACTATGATTTAGCAACTATTCCTAGGAAGGTAGATGGGAAGGTAATATGGGGATAACCTCGGAAAATGGAGAAGCAAAGTTATGATCTAACAACTATAGACCAAACTTTGCTGCATAGAAAGGATCCCCTCACTGTCTTGCACTGTTTTTGAAGCCTTGGCGCCAATATCTTGCATTTCAAGAATCCTGTTCTAAAATATCTATAACTCTTAGAATAACCTGCTAGTTGGATTCTCCCACATGGCGAGCATGTTAATATTAGACATTTTGAAACTTCGGTCCTTTTTAGAAAGTGGATTTAGTATGGCACATTACATCCAAGTCAAGAGAAACAGTACCTTCTACTGGGGGTCTCTTTGCAGTACTCCTTGATCTGTTTCTCTTTTAGGTTTTCAGGATATGAATTTTCTTTGTTAGTTGGGTATGCTTTTTGCAATCTGACATGTTCCATCTTGCCTGTATTGTAATCACAAGTTGGAATGCAAAAATTCACTATTCATTAATCCATTGACCAAAGTCAAAAATACAAAGTATTATATAGTGTTCCCTAAGGTTGTTGAGAGATATTTGGGAGAGAAGAAATAGGGAGAAAAGGAAAATAAAATTAGGAGTCAAACTCCTCCTGCCGTCCATGCCGTCCTATCCTGCTGACTCGGTTGTCGTCCAATGAGGTAAAAGGGTAAGGTCAAAACTTACAGTTGAAACAAATTTTTTACCATTTTACCATTTTAACTTCCAACATTCTCCCCCTTAAAGTTGAGAGGTCTGACTATACAGTCTCTCAGCTTTATATATTGAGCTTTAGCCATGCCTTTGGTGAAGATATCTGCAATGTTGTCCAAAGTGCTGCAATATTTAAGCTCAACTATCTGCTGCTCCACCATGTCTCGGATGAAGTGATACTTCATATCAAAATGCTTTGATCTGCTATGGTGGATTGGATTGTATGCCAACTGAATGGCACTTATGTTATCACAATACAATCGAGTTGGACCACTTTGACTTTCTCCAATCTCTTCAAGGACTTTTCTCAACCATAGGGCTTGAGTACTAGCATGTGTGATGGCTATATACTCAGCCTCAGTAGATGACAATGCTACAACAGTTTGCTTCTTGGAACTCCATGTGATTAGTCCTGACCCTAGACTAAAATAGTTCCCTGATGTAGATTTCCTATCATCTATATTGCTGCCCCAATCACTGTCACTGAAGCCAACTAATTTCACAGAATTACATTTGTGGTAATGGATTCCAAAATCCAATGTACCTTTTACATATCTTAAGATTCTTTTAGTTGCTTGTAGATGCAGCTCAGATGGACTTGCCATAAACCTTGAAACTAGAGAAACAACATATTGAATATCGGGCCTTGTGTTGGTGAGAAACATCAGACTCCCAACCATGCTCCTGTAAGTGGTCATGTCAACCTTTGGTGCTCCGTCATCCTTGCTCAATTGGATTCCATGTCCGGTTGGAGTTGCAACTGATTTGCACTGCTCCATGGCAAATTTCTTGATCATGTCTCGAGCATACTTGTGTTGACATATGAAGATCCCCCTATTTGATTGATGCACTTCCATGCCTAGGAAGTATCGCATTAAACCGAGATCTTTCATCTCAAACTGCTTCATCATGGAGTTTTTGAACTCCATATTCATTTTAGTGTTACTACCCATAAATATTAGATCATCCACATACAAACAAACTATGAGAATGTCTACTCCATGCTTTAGGTAGTACCGAGTTGGTTCACTTTTGCTTCTAGTGAATCCATACTCGCTGAAATAGCCGTCAATGCGTGAGTACCAAGCTCTTGGTGCTTGCTTGAGGCCATAAAGTGCTTTTTTCAATTTATAAACAAGGTTCTCCTTTCCTTGTTCTTGAAAGCCTTGAGGTTGTTGAACATAAACCTCCTCAGTCAAGTATCCATTCAGAAAGCACTTTTCACATCCATGTGTTGAATGTTCCATCCTTTATGGGCAGCTAAGGAAAGAACTGATCTGATTGTCTCTTGTCGTGCAACAGGAGCAAAAGTTTCCTCATAGTCAATGCCAAATTTCTGAGTAAAACCTTTTGCTACTAATCTCACCTTGTGCCTCTCAATGCTTCCATCAACATTGTATTTGGTCTTGTAGACCCATTTACATCCAACACACTTTTTTCCTTTGGGTAGCTTTACTAGCTCCCATGTATCATTATTTTTTATAGAGGTTATTTCCTCTTCCATGGCTTCTTGCCATACATTTTGAGTACAAGCCTTCTCATAGCTAGCTGGTTCTAGTTGTGCACTAGCCAATAAAGCATAATTGACTACATCTCCCTTAGGATCTTGGGAGTTATCATCCCCATACAATTGCAAATTTTCAAGTTGCTTGCAAAATTGTATTCATTTCACTAGCTTGGCTTCTAGTGAATCTTCTCTGGAAATTTCGATCCAACATTTGAAAAGATGGATGATGTTGTAATGTTCTTTTGCCTCTTGATGGAGAGTCACTGTCAATGTCCATCGGTGAAGAACTTACTGATCTCTGTGGAGAAGGACTTGGAGTGGCGGTTGAAGTACTTGATGTAGTACTCCTGCTTGGGCTTGGAGGGGGTGGTGTGCCTTTGCTTTTCTTGGGAGACACCTATTGTACCTGTTGTACCTGTGAAGAATTTACATCTTGGGACTCATCATCAACAAAAATTCTTTGATGACCCCATTCTCCCCCTTCATCAAAAATTACATCCCTGGAGAGTACAATTTTATGAGTCTTGGGATTGTAGAGTCTATATGCTTTTGTAGACTCACAATACCCTACAAATATACAAGCTTGACTTTTGGGATCAAGCTTCTTCCTTTTCTCATCAGGAATGTGCGCATATGCTAAAGAACCAAAAAATTTAAAGTGCTTTACATTGGGTTTCTTTCCATACCACCCCTCATAAGGAGTGATGCCATCTAAACTAGAAGTTGGACTTCTATTTAGAATGTATACACTGGTTCTTACAGCATCAGCCCAGTACATATTAGTTAGATGCTTAGTCTGAAGCATCGTTCTCGCCATCTCGACTATGGTGCGGTTCTTTCTCTCGGCCACACCATTCTGTTGTGGGGTATAGGCAGTGGTGAATTGCCTTTTGATCCCACTTGCTTTACAATATTTCAAGAATTCTTTTGAGGAGTACTCACCTCCTCGATCTGTCCTAAGACATTTTACAAAATACTCACTTTGTTTCTCTACATTGTTTCTGAAATCTATGAAGCAATCAAAAGCTTCATCTTTATGTTTCAAGAAATAAATCCAGCACATTCTAGAGAAATCATCTATGAAAGTGAGAAAATAGGAATTGTTTTCGATACTCTTTGTCTGCATTGGACCACAGATGTCCGAATGCACTAACTGAAGTGGATAGTTGGCTCTCCACGCTTGTCCTTTTGGAAACTTAGACCTTGAGTGCTTTCCCAAAGCACATCCTTCACAGACCTCCTTTTGTTCGTTGATTTTGGGAAGTCCTGTCACCATAGCTTGAGAAGTTAACAGTTTCAAGCTAGCGGAATTAAGGTGACCATATCGCAAGTGCCAAAGCACACTTGGATTAGCTATAGCTACATTTGCAAGTTGAGCTCCCCCTGGCTCACCAAATTTGAGAGGGAATAACCGATTCTTGGTCATTGGGACCTGTGTGATGACACGATTACAATTGTTTTTATCAAGAATGATACATTTTCCTTCATCAAAAACAAGTTTGTAATTATTCTCCATCATTTGCCCAACGCTTAGCAGATTGTGTTGGAGCTTTGGAGTGTAGTAGATGTCATTCACTTTCTTTAGACCTTCTTTTGTTGGAACCTCCATGGCTCCAATGCCTTCGACTTGCAAAGCTTTATCATCCCCTAACTTGATGTGGGATTTATAAGTGGAATCTAGAGTAGCAAATAGATTTTCTTTGCCACTCATATGGTTTGAGCAACCAGTATCCAAAATCCATGTGTCATTTAGATTTTGTTCTGATTGTCCATATGAAAGAAAAATATTAGAGGTATCATCTTCTTCACCATAATTTCCATATTGACTGCTGCTGCCTTGAGAAGATTTTGACCAGCAGTCACGAGCAAAGTGACCTGGCTTGCCACAGTTAAAACAAGTTGTTTTGGACTTGTCACTTCCTCGTCCTTGATTTCCACTTCATCCTGGATTTCCTCCTCGATTTTGGTTTCCACCTCTGTTCTGATTGCCTCCTCTGTTGGAGTTGCCTCCTCTATTCTGATTGCCTCCTCTGTAGTTGCCTCTGCCTCTACCTCTTCGTTGGCCTCTGCCTTGACCTCTTCCACGTCCTCTTCCAGTATTTTCATTGGATGTGAAGGCTTTATCATCGCCTCCATAGCTAGTTGAAGGAGATTCTTGTAATCTCTCTTCATGAGACATTAACGACCCAATTAATGCATCAAATGTTAAAGTGGAAAGATCTTTTGACTCTTCTATGATTATGGCTATGTGATTCCATATTTGAAGAAGTGTTCGTAACACTTTCTTTACAATTGTTTCAGGCTTAATTTCTTCGCCAAGAGTAACCATTTTATCAACTACTGCTTTCACTCTAACGCAGTAGTCACCAAATTTTTCATCTTCTTTCATTTTGAGATTTTCAAAATCTCATTTCAATGTTTGAAGCCTCACTTGCTTCACTTGATCACTTCCCTGGAATCCATCTTTCAAAGCTTTCCATGCATCTTGTGCAGTTATACAAGCGACTATTCTAGGGAATATACTCTTCTCCAATGCTGCTTGGAGATGATAAAGAGCAGAGGAGTTGCTCTTTTGCGCTTCTTTCTTTGTTTTCTTATCTGCGACACTTAATGTTGTCCAGTCTATGGGTTCGGTGTAACCCTCTTCCACTATGTCCCACAAACCTTTCCCTATGAGTAAGGTCTTCATTTTGATAGACCAATACTCGTAATCATATCCGTTGAATTCTGGAATAGGTAGATTGTTATGTGAGGCCATAGCTGTTATAAACTAAAACACTCTCTTTATTTCTCGGTTACAATAAAACACTCTACTTTTTAAAAGAAGGAAGAAAGAAGAAGAAAGAAGAGATTACAAATTTAAGTCAAATCTGACTTGATTCACTCTTTCATTGATTGCTTGTTCCTCTTGTTGTGGTGTTGCTATTTCTTGATTCATGAAATTGTCTGCTACTTGTTCTTCATCATCATTGATCAATATTATCTCTGGTGATTCTGGTTCTAGAATTTCTACTGAATTACTGTAATGAGTATATTCAGATTCTTGTGGTGCAACTTCTATGGATTCGGATTGCTCAAATTGACTCCCAAAGGAGTTATCTTCAGAGTCTGCCTCGTACCCTGAGTCTGGATGCCTCTGGTGTGCTATTACTGCGTTCTGCAACTGACTAAACATAGTATGTAGCCCATAAGCTCTCACTTTTTCATCAAAAATTTCGGCGTTTTCTCTCACCAAAAGTGCACATAGGGCATGATAACAACCACTTGGTCTTATCATCAATGCCTCTTTACAAATTTTAGTTTGATCTTTTGTCTCTCTTACAAGGAAAAAACACTAAGCCTCTCAGGCTTGTTACACAAAATTTCCAGTTTGTATAGCCTTCTAGACTATCACAGTATGCTTTTACACTACAGTTTTTGATTCCTCGAATCAAGTGAAAAGCCCCTTCTTTTACAATAAATTGCCTCTTAGGCAATGTCAAAAAAAAATTATATAGTCTATTATAATTTTAAAAAAGTTGTAATTATAAGTTAAATAATAATAAAAAATATTGATTTTCTTAAAAACTTAAAAAAAAAACAATATATTTTAATATTATTATTAAACCTATATAAAAAAACTTTTAAAAATTATAAAAAATTAAAAACTATATATATAAACAAAAATTATCTCTATCTCTTTTTAAAACCTTATCAAAATATGAATGATCGATCATGTCAATCCGACCTCGACCTCATGCCAAAAAGAGAAATTAAATCGTTGGGTTTCGAACCCGTGACTTCCCCTCTGTATAATAGCGTGCTCACCAAGTGCGCTACGAGTCACTTTGGACTTCGAAGACGCCTTTGCAATATAAGAAGACTATGGGCATTGATTTTAAATAAAAAAAATTATAGTTTATTTATCCCACATGCAACAGGATTTGGGCTGCGAAGGGATTTAAAATCTCGAAGGCTCACAAGGGTATTCGATTGCCTTCGGGCAATCGGACCTTGCCCTTTTGCTCTTCGTTGGGTGAATGCCCTTCCGCCACGTCGCCACCTCGCGTCCGCTTGCCACGTCACTGTGTCCCACGTCTCCTCTTTGTCCGCCACGTCACTCTTTTGTCCACCACTGTCTTCCTTGTGTCGCTCGCCACGTGTCCACCTCTGGTTAGCTCACCACGTGTCCGCCTCTGGTCTGCGTTCCGCCAAGTCACCTGTCAGTCACCTAGGGAATCATGCCTGGTGTCCTCTGGTCAGCTGGTCAACCTCGAACCGCGTGCTCTCTGTGGGCCTCCTCTCGACCTCACCTCGGTGCACGCTCTACGGGCCCTCTCGACCTCCTCGAGATCCGTGCCTCCTGTGGGCTCGCTCCTGTGGGCCTCCTCGACCTCCTCGAGATCCGTGCCTCACCTGTGGGCCTCCTCGGGATCCGTGCCTAGCTTGTGGTTAAACTCTAGACACCCTCCGCTCTGATACCAGATATTGTAATCACAAGTTGGAATGCAAAAATTCACTATTCATTAATCCATTGACCAAAGTCGAAAAATACAAAGTATTATATAGTGTTCCCTAAGGTTGTTGAGAGATATTTGGGAGAGAAGAAATAGGGAGGAAAGGAAAATAAAATTAGGAGTCAAACTCCTCCTGCCGTCCATGTCGTCCTATCCTGCTGACTTGGTTGTCGTCCAATGAGGTAAAAGGGTAAGGTCAAAGCTTACCGTTGAAAACAAATTTTTTACCATTTTACCATTTTAACTTCCAACAGCCTGCCTTATGTGTTGTAGAAATATGGCATCTATTAATTAAGCTGAGATTAAGATCAGAGGCACATTTTAACATCATGCCTGAATATTTTGATTGCTTAAGCATTTTTCTTGGTCTGCTGAGATTTGTTAAGAGTTACTTTGGCAGCTTAATTGTTTTTTTGTGTCTTGCCTTCTATTTTGTTGCAGGTGTACACATCAGTTTGGAGATGCTCCTGGCAGATGAAAAATTTCAAATGACTATCAAAGATCTCATTAAGAATAGTGGAAGATCATACCCAGGAAAGAAGAGTGATTTTCAACTCAAACTAGATGAGATGACAGATTCAATAGAAGGGGCCAGGCTAACAGAGAGTGCATGTCAGAATGGTTATGCATCATTGAATTTAAAAGGTGGCCAACAGCCCAAAGAGGTTTCTAAAAAGGAGGGAGTCATTTTCTGAATGTAATTGTGAAGAAATTTATGCCAGCAACCCTTTGTCTCTCTAACGTTCATGAGCAGAAATGACCGTCTCATCTGCAGTGTAAGCACATAACGAACAAATTTGCATTGAAGAAATAAATTGATATAGGTGGTTAACTAATGAAAAATTCGCTTTGAAATCTGGAGGATAATAAGGTGGTCCTCTCACAGAAATTTGGTGAGTCCTAAAGGCACTTTTTCTCCAATGCTCAACGGTTTAAATTATTCGACTTGTGGTCTATATTTATTATTCTGAATTTATTTGTTCCGTGTGATTTGGCCCTTGCTCAGAGTTAACGGTATCTGCCATTATAAGAGCCATGTCAGACGTGTGATATATTCTAATGCAAATAAACTTTTTAAGTGTAGCATGGCAGTCCACATTATATCGCCAATTTCAAGTGCAGTGGATGAATTCATTATAAACTGGAGAAGTATGTTGATTTAAGTGACCTTAAACTAAAGAAACGCCACTCTGAATCTTGTGGATTGCGTTACGCTTTAAGTTGCAATTCTTAATAAATTGTTATATTTGGAATCATATACAATTTGATTCCTACTGTGTAGCTTAATTGTGCCTGGCAGCTGTTTTGTCCTACCGGAATTCTAGGAATACAGAGGCTTGATTATGATTTGTAAAACAATTTTGCCCGAGTAGTGTGTATTTTTAGACTGACCGAAATATTAAAGTCAAAATGAATCCATTAATTTTTGTGGAAAACTCTGAACCAAATGTGTACTGTTTGCCCTGTAAGCTTTGTAAGAATTCAATGTCAAACGTCGACGACATTATTCTTTTTGGATACATATTTGATGACATTATTTCTCTGGCTTCTGACTAAGAGCCATGAATATTTAGTTTTTTTTGCATGCTTAAGAATCAAAGAAAAACTAAATTAATTTAACTTTAGATTCTTCATATATGAAGAGAATGGAGATAGCCAGCCGTCGAATCTTTGTATCAACATAGTTATGTATATATAAAAAATTCCCAACATATAAAAAATCACTAGTGAACGTTTCTTTCTGTGAAGTATAACTGAGGACATAACGGTGATCATCTTTTCCATTATTTGAACTTGAATTTGTTTGATGAGAGCTCAAAAACTCTTTCAGTGTTCTCACTTTCTACAAACAATTAAAAAAACTTCTTCATGTTCATGTGGGTCTGTTTTCAATAATTTGATAGATTTTAATCAGAGAATTATAATTATATAATTTTTACATCAAAGATTTTTAATACTAATAAAACACCCAAATCTTTAATAACTAATAAAACACACAATAAAGGTTTCAATTATCTTAAGGTTTTATCAAGTTGTAGGAGCTCAACTGGTTAAATATGTTAAAGCGTAGACCAAAGTTCTCATATAACCAATTGAAAAAATAAAATAAAATCCCATTATTAAAAGTGCAAGAGGTTCAAACTGCAAGGTTTCGGGCTTTGGCTCTTCTTTGGGAGGTTCAAGGTACCGCGACATGGGCGAGTGTGTGAGGGGGTGGGTGTGTGTTAAATTCCCTATTAATAAGCATAGCCCTCGGCTTTAGGAGGGGTCATGGTTGGGAGGAGACTATTCAACCCTGTGCGTTAGTCGTAGGGGTTTCTTACACTAACCAAATCAAAAAAATTAATGCAATGGATTTGGTATCAAATATCATTAGTTGAATTGTTCAAATTCCTTAAATTTCAAGGAAACTCAGGTTTGAATCTTGACAAACATATATGCATAATTGACACATTGTTGTAATACCGCTATGTCTTCATAATACCACTATGTCTTCATAATGCAATATGATGGGGCCTATTTCAATCCCATATAACTTTTTTTTTTTTTTTTTTTAAATGAAGGGTTTGGTGGTAAGTTATGTGAAGAGGCAAAATAAGGATTACCATATAGCACTAGACCTTATATAATTCCTTAAAAACATTTTTTTTTTTAACATTCACAATGCTAAAATAACCTTTAGGAAAACCTTTTTTTCGTTATCAAACATGATATGTTATCTTACTTCTTCCTTCAAAGGGAAACAAGTTCATGTTACAAATCAAAGTTGAAATATCTTTTTAATACATATTATTAAAAGTGCAAGGGTTTTGGTATCAAATATTATTAGTTGAACTGTTCATATTCCCCAATTTTCAACGAGACACAAGTTTATGTGACAAATCAAAGTTGAATTATTTATTTAATACATATTATTATTTAATGTTAGGAGGTGAAGTCAATATTCAGATCTCCAATGTTCTTCAGCAGAGAGGTGCATGGTGGTGCAGCTTATAAAGAGGAAACAAACAATATTTTGTAGTCTTCCTTTAGAAGAGGAAACAAACAGTCTTTTGGACTCTTCCTTTGGAAGAGGAAACAAACAGTTTTTTGGACTCTTCCTTTGGAAGAGGAAACAAACAGTTTTTGGACTCTTCCTTTGGAAGAGGAAACGAACAGTTTTTGTTTTTTTCTATAAAATGGGAATGACCCCTTGCATGTAAATTATGATTGAATGTAATTCTTCCGAAATCAATAAAAGATCAAGCTGCCATTGCCTCGTGGTTTTTCCTGCACATTGCAGGTTTTCCACGTAAATCTGTGTTACTGTTTTTTTCTTGTGTTATTGTGTTTTTCTGCTTGCACATAATTTTGCTATATTTTCTAACATCTGGTATCAGAGCCTAGGGTTTTGTGTGAGTGGGAGCTGCAACAATGACTGGAAGTGTAACCAAGTTTGAGATTGAAATTTTTGATGGCAGGAACTTCACCCTATGGAAGATGAAGGTGGAGGATTGGTTGTTTCAAAATGACCAAGCCCTAGCCTTGAAAGGGGTCGCGAGTAAACCAAGCAGCATGAAAGATGAGGAGTGGGCAACGCTGGATAGGAAGGCGGGTTCTACAATCCGTCTATGCCTAGCGGACTCCGTCTTGTTCAATGTTGTTGAAAAAATTGCGGAAGCCCTATGGAAGAAGCTTGAAAAGTTGTATGACACGAAATCTGCAACAAATAAGGTTTTTCTGAAAAACCAACTTTATAGCCTAAGGATGAAAGAGGGCTCATCTGTGGCAGATCACTTGAATGAGTTTAATACCTTTATCAATAAACTAGTTTCAATTAAAGTGAAGATGGAGGATGAGGACAGAGTTATCACCTTACTTTGTTCCCTCCCGAAAACTTGGGATCATTTGGTGATGACCATCAGCAATTCATTATCAGGAGCTCTAATTTTTTATGATGTGGTAGCCGCTTTGTTGGCAGAAGAGTTGAGGCGAAAAACGTCTTTGGAACCCTCAACCAATGAAACCCTAGCTGTGAGAGGTCGATCTTTCGAGAAGAGTCAACAAAGTAGATCACAGTCTAGATCTAAGTCTAAAGGACGCAAGCTGAAAGGGAAGTGTTGGCATTGCGGGAAGCCAGGGCACTCAAAGGATTGTTGGCAGTTAAAAAAGGAAAAAAATGGTGAAAACCAATTTCAGCCTTCAACTGAAGCCAGTACAGTAAATTATGGGGAGACGACAACATGTGAGGCTTTCTGTATCAGCAACAACATATCTGTTTTATATACCTGGGTTTTGGACTTGGGTGTATCTTTCCACATGTCTCCTCACAGACACTGGTTTGACAAATATCAGCCATATAGTGGTGGGAAGGTCTACTTGGGTGATGATCACCCTTTAGAAATTGTGGGAAGAGGGGACATAAATATCAGGCTGGACGATGGTAGAGAAAGGATGTTATGTGATGTGCGACATGTGCCGATTTACTGGAAGAATTTGCTCTCAATCAAGATGATGGATAAGCTAGGGTATTCTGTCACTTTCGGTAACAACTATTGCAAAATTACCAGAGGTGCTATTGTAGTAGCAAATGGAGAATCTTATGGGACCCTATATTGTTTATGCGGTGATACGGTGACAAACCATGCAGCAACAACAACTTCTGTTCAGGATGCAGTAATGCTATGGCATCAACGCCTAGGCCATATGAGTGAAAAAGGTTTGAAAATTCTGCATGACAGAGGTATGCTTTCTGGGATTAAGTCTTGGAATTTAGACTTGTGTGAGCACTGTATTTTTGGTAAACAAAAGAGAGTTCGGTTTACTGCAAGCCCTGGTAAGAGTTCTGATTTTCTGCAACTTATACATTCTGATATATTTGGACCAGTCCCCACTAAATATTTAAATGGTGCCATCTATTTTTGACTTTTATAGATGATTATTCTAGGAGAGTGTGGGTTTATTTTTTGAAGAAGTCGGAAGCTTTGCAGAAATTTAAAGAGTTCAAAACTCTAGTAGAGAAAAGTTTGGGCAAGCTTGTTTTATGTCTTAGGTCAGATAATGGAGGTGAATATTGTTCCAAGGAATTTGATAAATTTTGTACGTAGGAAGGAATTAAGCACCAGAAGACTGTACCATATACTCCACAACAAAATGGTGTGGCTGAGCGGATGAATCACACAATCATGGAATGTGCAAGAAGCATGCTCAACACATCCATGTTGGATAAAAGGTTTTGGGCAGAGGTTATTAATACAGTTGTTTACCTCATTAACAGGTCACCTAAAGCTGCGTTGGATGGACAAATTCCAGAGGAGGTTTGGTGTGGTAAGCCATTTGATTACTCTCATTTGCATACCTTTGGTTGTGATGCATTTGCCCATGTGCCTAAAGAAAAAAGGTCCAAACTTGACTCGAAGTCAAGCAAATGTGTTTTTCTCGGCTATGGAGATGCAGTAAAGGGGTATAGACTGTGGGATCCTATTGCCCACAAGGTAATTATTAGTCAAGATGTTATTTTTGATGAAAAATCCATGCAAAGGAAGGAGGTACATCAAAAACCTAATGTTGTACCAGTTGAAGTAGACATGAACAAAGATGAAAATGAAAATCAGCATGCTGAAATTTTTGACCAACATGCTGAATTTTTTGACCAACATGCAGAACAAGAAGTAGAACAACAAGTAGAGCAGCCACAACAATCACAAGACCAAGAGCCACAATCAAGAGATCATTGGGTTAGAAGATCTACACGTCCACAAAAGTGTCCGAAAAGGTATTCTCATGTTTATCAGTCCTCTTTTGCTTTGTTAACTGGTGATGGTGAGCCTAGTTCATTTCAAGAAGCTAGAGTCTGAGAATGCAGAAAAGTGGAGGAAATCCATGGAGGGGGAAATCGAGGCACTTCGCAAGAATAAAACGTGGGAACTTGTGGATCTCCCACTTGGAAGAAAAACTGTTGGAAACAAGTGGGTGTACAAAGTAAAGAAGAACAACAATGGGCTGTTGGAATGCTATAAAGCTCGCTTGGTGGCAAAAGGCTATGTGCAGAAGTCAGGTATTGACTTTAAAGAAATTTTCTCTCCAATTGTGAAGATGACTACTATTAGAGTTCTACTTGCACTTGTAGCATCACAGGATTTAGAACTGGAGCAGCTTGATGTAAAGACTGCTTTCTTACATGGTGATCTTGAGGAGGAGATTTATATGGATCAGCCCGAGGGCTATGAGGAAAGAGGCAAAGAGCATATGGTTTGTAGACTAAAGAAATCTTTGTACGGGTTGAAACAGGCGCCAAGGATGTGGTACAGGAAATTCGACACCTTCATGAAGAGCCAAGGTTTCAGCAAGAGTGAAGCTGACCATTGTGGATACTATAAGAGGTTTGATGATGGCAATTTTATTATTTTGTTGTTGTATGTTGATGATATGTCGGTTGCGGTGTCCCAGCATGAATAAAATCATTGATCTTAAGGCTCAGTTGGCTAGGACATTTGAAATGAAGGATTTAAGAGCAGCAAACCAAATTTTAGGGATGAAGATACACAGGGACAGAAAAAGAAGAAAGATATGGTTAAGTCAAAATTCATATATAAAAAAGATTTTGCAACGCTTCAATATGCAGAATGCAAAACCAGTTAGTACCCCACTTCTTTCACACTTAAAATTGTCTTCCATCTAGTGTCTTAGAACAGAAGTAGAGAAGACAAGCATGTCTCGTGTACTGTATTCATCAACAGTAGGAAGCCTCATGTATGCCATGGTGAGCACCAGACCGGATATTGCCTAAGCAGTGGGAGGAGTTAGCCGGTACATGGCAAATTATGGTAAGGAGCATTGGAATGTTGTGAAGTGGATATTTAGATATTTAAGAGGCACTTTAGATGCTGCTATTTGCTACTGATCAGATAGTTTGCAAGTTAAAGGTTTTGTGGATTCTAATTATGGTGGAGATAGAGATGGGAGAAAGTCCACTACAGGATATACTTTCACTCTTGCTGGTGGAGTTGTGAGTTGGGCTTCTAAGTTGCGATCTGTGGTGGCTTTATCAACCATTGAAGCAGAATATATTGCAACGACTCATGCCAGCAAAGAGACAATTTTGCTAGAGCGACTGTTGGGTGACTTCAAGGTAATGCAGGGGAAAATTATGTTGCATTGTGATAGCCAAAGTGCTATTCAGCTAGTGAAGAACCCAACATTCCATGATCGCACGAAACACATTGATGTCAAGTACCACTTTATAAGAAATGTGGTGGAAGAAGGTAGGATCTTGTTGCAGAAAATCGACACTGAAGTGAATCCTGCAGATATGCTTACTAAGCCGGTCAAGACAGAGAAGTTTGAGTGGTGCGAGAACTTCTCTGGGCTTGCTGAAAATGTGATAAGGACAGCATTGGGCAATTGGCACTTGGATGGAAAAACATAGGCAAATAATTCCTGTATATCGACTTCAAGTGGGAGAATGTTAGGAGGTGAAGTCAATATCCAAATCTCCAATGTTCTTCAACAGAGAGGTGCATGGTGGTGCAGCTTATAAAGAGGAAACAAACAGTATTCTTTAGTCTTCCTTTGGGAGAGGAAACAAACTGTCTTTTGGACTCTTCCTTTGGAAGAGGAGCCAAACAGTTTTTTGGACTCTTTCTTTGGAAGAGGAAACAAACAGTTTTTGGACTCTTCCTCTGGAAGAGGAAACGAAAAGTTTTTGTTTTTTATATAAAATGGGAATGACCCCTTGCATGTAAATTATGATTGAATGTAATTCTTTCGAAATCAATAAAAGATCAAGCTGCCATTGCCCCATGGTTTTTCCTGCACATTGCAGGTTTTCCACGTAAAATCCGTGTTACTGTTTTTTTCTTGTGTTATTGTGTTTTTCTGCTTGCACATAATTTTGCTATATTTTCTAACACATGTGACAAATCAAAGTTGAATTATCTTTTTAATACATATTATTAAAAGTGCAAGGGTTTTGGTATCAAATATTATTAGTTGAACTGTTCATATTCCCTAATTTTCAAGGAGACACAAGTTTATGTGACAAATCAAAGTTGAATTATTTATTTAATACATATTATTAAAAGTGCAAGGGTTTTGATATCAAACATCATTAGTTGAATAGTTCATATTCCTCAATTTTCAAAGAGACACGGGTTTGAATCTTACCAAACATATATGCATAGTTGACAAATTGTTGTAATACCACTATGTATGTCTTCATAATGCAATATGATGGAACTTGTTTCAATCCCATATAACTATTTTTTTAAATGAGGGGTTTGGTGGTAAGTTGTGTGAAGAGGTAAAATAAGGATTACAATATAGCGCATAACCATAAAAAAACATGAAATTTTTAACATTCATGACAATAAAATAACAAGACAATTTTTCTTCATTATCAAACACAATATGTTATCTTACTTCTTCCTTTAGGAGGAAACAAGTTAATGTGGTTAATCAAAGTTTAATTTTTTTAATACGTAGGGGAATCAGTAACACCCTTGGGTGTTGCCATTATAAACCCTAACCTGTTGGGTTAGACGAAGTCAACGGGACCCCAACCCTTCCTGGGGTAGCTAATCGACAAACACTTGGTCGCTACCATCTATGCCATGGTTTGAACCTTGGATCTCCCCAAAGAGAGGCCAAAGCCCTAACCAGTGCGTTGTCCTTGTAGGATAATCAAAGTTGAATTATCATTATCTCATTTTGAAGAATTAATCTTTTATTCTTGATCTTGTTCATAAATACTCTTGGTTTTTTTATTATTA
Organism: Wollemia nobilis; assembly: GCA_028583015.1. Classification (NCBI taxonomy): domain Eukaryota; kingdom Viridiplantae; phylum Streptophyta; class Pinopsida; order Araucariales; family Araucariaceae; genus Wollemia; species Wollemia nobilis. The sequence goes on along the minus strand of JAQPPZ010004624.1, from coordinate 11,992,145 downwards.
TTTTTTAAAACAAATAAAATATAAAATCCATTGTTAATATATCAACATAACTATCTTGAATATCATTATAAGCTTTACATTCCAAGATAAAGTGTTTCTCTATCTTTGAGTGGATCTAAAGCCGATGACCTTGAAACCTCAAATAGGGAGTTCAAGGTTAGAATTAAAAGGGATGACCTTGAATCCTCAAATAGGGAGTTCAAGGTTAGAACTAAAAGGGATAGGGCTGCATACCTTGGTCAAATGATATAGCCTATGGTCTTGTGAACTTTAAATCTCAAGTGCAATAGGTGCATATTCTATCTTCTTATTTCTCTTTAGATATTTTCCATCTACCTACGTCACATTTGAGTCAATGTTAGTTCTGATTTGAGCTTTAAGGATGTTTGCTTTCCATTTGATATTTGCATATATATAATTTTGATGATATTCATGTGCAGAACTTAGCAACTTAATGCACCTTCCTTCTTTCCAGCTATTTTGTCCACATTGTTGTCTTAAATTTTTTCCATACATAGACTTTCATATCCTTGTTATTGGTTGAGGATTATTCATATATAGGGGTTGAACTTAGCAACTTAATATACCTTCTTTCTTGCTAGCTATTTTGTTCACTTACTGCTATAAATTTTTTTCCTCACATAGACTTTTATATCCTTCTTATTATATGAGGATTCTAATATAATATTTTACTTTGTTTATTTAGCTAGTTTCTTACTACAACATTACACCCCATTTTTCAAAAATTTCAAATGTTTTAAAAATGAATTATAATTAATTTTATAAAAAATATAAATGTTGTAAGAAATAGTTTTTATGAAAATAAATCTTAAAAAATACATCTTTTAAAAAAAATTATTATATAAAAAAAAAATTATTTAAAAAATAATTAAAAAATATAATTGATATGAAAAAAATAAAATGTTAAAATTTTAAACTTTAAAAATATATTACTATTTTACAATTTAAAATTTTTAATTTATATACATACCCAAATATTAAATATAAGAAATTTCTAGTGGCTGTGTTCTTATAATTAAAGGCATTTAAGTTGTTTACTTTAAGGTTACAAAGTGTTTCTTATTTTCTTTGAGCTCAACTTGAGTCAAGGTAAATCGTATTAGTCCAGGTCCTTAGTTAAACAAAAAGAAAAATCTAAATCTGTGCTATTAACTTGAATTGTATACGGGTATGAAGCTACGTCTATTTAACAAGCTACACAAGGCATATAATGCTTAAAAAAAATATTAGACCTTTCTTCAAGTTTAAAATTTTTAAATATGGTTATAAATATATGGGATTTAATAAAATAAAAAATATAAATATTATAGTTTATTAAAAAATATTTTATTTTATTTTTAATTTCATATGGATTTTATTATTAAAATTTTAATGTGTTATAATATCAAGATTTGAATTATATTGTGTTTATATAATTTGTATTTTACTTTTTGTTACTCTACAGTACCTTGGACTTAAACTTAAAGGTTCAATATACCTTTAGTTATGGTGTGAAACTCCCTACTTCCTATCACTTCTTCAAAATTTTGTCCACTTGATTCAAAAGCTTTATTCACATTTATATTTGAGTTCACACCTGCTATATATAGATTTCAAACAAAAACCTTTATTCGTCGCTCAATATGCTTTATATTGTTGAGTTTTCACCCAAATTAACAGTCTTAATGTTTAGGATCAAATATAATAATCAAATATTTGAGCATTCCATATATGTGGCTAGTATTAATAAACAAACATTCATATAATATAACAATAATATGAAATAAAACGACCAATATCATTCATGCAAATATATGAAGAAAACTTATAATAAAATTGCTCAAACTGTATGCAAACATAATTATGACACTTGAAATACATATATTCTTTAATTGATATATATTTTTTATTACATAGGAGAGTTGGTTACAACCACTATTTTTAGTAAGTGGCTAACGTAGGGTTCAAATCACAGGGACTGCTCCCAACAAACCTATTAGTCTCATTTTATTAACCCGGCGTGATATGGGGACCATCAATCGCTCAGGGTTCGTACTATCATCGTCGGTCTGGCGTGCACTCAAAGGATTCAGAGCATCCTACTAGCTTTGCAAAGGGTTAACTTCCCCCCCAAAGTATGAACCTAGGTCTCTTCTTAGTAAGTGCCCAGTCACACTTGCACTTACCAATCCACCTAACCCTTGGGGGTTCTTTAATTGATATATTGCATGGAGCTTTGTCTCTATAATATAGCCTTACAAAGATGATTTTTGAGTACTTGACTTTTACTCTTCTCACATATTAGGGAGATACATCTTTTCTTATTTTATGGATAAGACAAATTCTCTCATGTCTTTTGGCTTTTCATCTCATCGTGCCACTTATATACATGATTCTTGATTCTCTATTTACTCTTGTATACTTTATTATATGACACAAACCACACTCTTACATCTATACACATGCACATTCTATTACATGATACTTGTGCACATTCTTACTCTTCCCACTTACATAATTACATGACACTTATGCACATCCTACACATGAACGCACACATAAAGAAGAAATATAGATCACAGTAACATATACACATAAACCATGGTCACATATACACATGAACCATCGGGTACATTAACATATACCAAATAATGTAATATTCTCTAACATATAGTTCATTTACATGTAAACAAAAGCACATCAAATTATCACATTTTTCTTGTTAAGTTTTTAATATGTGCATTATGTTTTTTTCAATGGGTTATATGGAATTAATTGGATCCCACTATATTACATCATGACTATATAGTGGTATTACAACAACTTGGCAACTATGCATGTATAATTTGGCAAGATTCAAACCTTGATCTCCTTGAAAGAGGAATATGAAGTGTTGAACCAATACATTATATTGCAAAGATTATATTAAAGTTTAATTATAAATACTAACTTAACATATTCAAGTATTAGATTGTTCATTAAGGATCAATGATAGATAATATTCCTACTAAGAGATATAATATAAAAGGGATGCACAATTTCTACTAAAAAGTGAAAGGAAGAGTTGTTGGCATTGAATCCAATAGAAAATTTTGTGATACAATTTTTTTTTTGTTATTTTAACATCATATATTCTTTTTAGAATTTTTATGTTAATCATATTATCTAGACTTAGATTCATCTTGGACTCTACAAGTCTATATTTTCTATCCAGACTTGGGATCATCTTAAGACCATTGCAAATTTAGGGAGAAAACTCGATAATACTTGATAATGGCTTAGCAAATAAGAGAAATATAGTATATACTACACGTCATAGAAATAAATTTGCTAAGGTCTACAAGTTTTTGCAGACTATAAGAAATTTTGAACACTATAATATTAAAATTATGAAATAGTTAGTTTGGACCATGTTTAACTCAAGGTTCATTATACGAGGGTATTGTATTTGTAAAATATGTTAGCAATTGTGTTAAATTCAATACTTAATATATGAGGGTATTGTATTTGTAAAATATGTTAGCAATTGTGCTACATTCAATACTATAATATTAAAAAAAAACTCTCACAATATATCAGTATGTATCACATATATTCAACTTATAATTTAAAAAATGAACACATTATATTCATGTAAATAATAAGATTACATGAGTCTTCAAGAGGTAATCCTAGAAATGTTGGTATTGGTAGAGTGGGACGTGATTGCAGTGGTGTGGTATGTTTCTTTTTCTCATGTTTTAAAGGAAGACATACCAATAATTATATGGAAGCCCTTGCTATTCTTTATGCACTGGAACAAGGATATGGTTTGGGTTGGCGCAGGATAATTTGTGAATCGGATTCTCAAATTCTCATTAATTTGTTGAATACTTGTAATCTTACCAATGTTAACTGGAGGTTGACAGGGGTGGTTAGGCATATTCTTCGTTTTGTTGTCATATGGAGTTCATCACTTTTACTCATATTCCAAGGGAGTGGAATGGTGTTGCTGACTATTTGACTAAATGGGCCTCTGAATTTCAAGAAGGTTGGAGTGTTAGGGAGTGGCATCATCTTCCTTCATTGTGCTCTCAAACTCTTACTAGTGCAGATATGTCTAGATGAGGCAGTTTTGTTGTAATCTGATTCTTGACTCTTGTATGTTTTTTTGATTTCAATAAAAATTTTACCCATTTTTATAAAAAAATAAAAAATAAGATTATAATACCTTATAAAATAATATACTACAATTCACACTACAAGTTCCTATATATATATATATATATATATATAATGCTCTTCCAAATAATCTTTACACAAAAATCCTTAACATTTTTATTTTAAGTAACTCCTTATCTTGGAGATGATTCTTAATATTTCTTATATGAGAAATATATTATTGACTCCATAAGAATGATAAAATATTTATAAGACTTGTGGACTTCAATTACAAGATTCTTAAGCTTCAAATATTTACAAATTATTTACAAAATAATTAAAAAATATTTACAATATAGCTGCAAGGTTAATAATCTCCAACACACTTTCTATTATATTATTTGGTATGAAGATCAATCTCTGAGTCTCAAGAAAAAGTATAAGAAAGGTAAGAATATTAAACTTAATTCAAGGTCGTTTGTATAAGAGAAAATGAGCTACGAAATGAATTAGCAAAGGCAAAGACATGGTCTCAAGTAGTAAAAGAACCAATCAATCAATAAAAAGAGTTGATAGAGAAGCAAGTAAAAATTCAAATAACAGAAGAGAAAGAAAGACATGAGAAGTTATCAAATATAATCATCAAAGGGTTGAACGATTATGGGGACAGGGAAGACACAAATCGTTTAACCAGGGACTTCTTGTCAGATCGATTACAATGGAAGGGTTAGATAAAAAAAACAAGCAGAATTGGTAGGCTGAGAGGAGGCAAAGATAGAATATTCGGGTCACATTGATGAGCTACGAGGATAAAATAAGGTTACTTAAAAACAGAGGCATGCTGAGAGGGTCATAATTTTATTTAGATGATGACCTAACATTTTTATAGCAGGAAGAAAGAAATAAGGAATGGGAAAAGGTGAGGGCAGCAAGGAATGAAGGGAAACAGGCATATTTAAGAAATGGAAAGGGATACATCACATCTAAAAAAATCCAAAACAAATAGGAAGTATGGCCCGCCTGGGAACATCTTACAATGGTAAGTTGGAACTGTAAAGGTTTCCCTTGGAGAAGAGGACCCGGGTTAGGGCCCATTGCTAGAGACAAAGATATAATCATATTGACAAACACATAAACACGATGGATGTAGGACTCCAAAATTTGTGGGATACAAAAAAATATCAATATGGAATAAAGCAACAGAAAATGGCAAAGGGCATGGGGGTATTATGGTTTTAATAAAAGAGGAATGGGATAGGGTCATTAAAATTGAAAAACAAGATGAAAACAAACAGTACATCTGGATAAAGATCCTAGAAAATAAGTCGATTATTAGCATAGCAGCATGTTATTTTGCTCAAGAATTCTAAATTCTATAAGAAACATGACCTTAACAGAGAAGACCCATACTCCTCCCTAAAAAGAGACATTTCAATATAAAGTAAGTTGGGGGAGATTATATTAATTGGAGATTTCAATGCAAGGACAACAAATAAGCAAGTTAACATTCTAGAAGGTAACGAAGATATTGAGATTAATCCTCTTTGGATGCCAGAAGAGGAAAATCAACAGTGGACCAGGACTTCAGAAGATGAGCATGGGGCTATCAAGCAATATGGAGAAGAGTTGTTAGGTCTTTGCAGCATATACAATTTGATTATTAGCAATGGGATGAACAAATGGAAAAATTTAGGAAAGTATACATGCAAAACATATAAGGGACAAAGAGCAATAGACTATGTAATATGCTCACAAAATTACATACCAAAAATAGAGGAGCTAGAAGTGGAAGATTCTCCAGTGGAACTGAAGTAAGATCACAACCCAATTGTTATGAAACTTTGAATGCATGGAGACAAACCAAGGGAAAAACACTTGCAAGGCAATCAAAATAAATATCCTCACAAGGGAAACATTCTCTTAACAAATGAAAATCAGCAGAATTTTAGAGCAGTATTAAATAACAAGTTACAGGAAAGGGAAGAACTACATCACAGTAGTAGAGATTACAGTAAGAGTGAATGGTTAATGCATGTTATTCAAGAAGCTCTAAAAAAATGCAAGAGAGCTAAACCTAAAAAGAAAGAAAAGAATAGCTTCCCAACCAACCCATGGTTCGATGAAGATTGTAAAAAAATGCGAAGATTACTAAAGGAACCAACGGGTAAAACAAGAGCAAACAAAAAAGCATATGAGAAACTGGTAAGGGCAAAAAAAGAAGAATACACTAGAACAAGGAGGAAAAATTTGATTTACTTAGGGAAGCATGAACCAAAGAAATTTTGGAAGGAACTAAGCGTGAAAAGGATGCAAACTGAAAATAACATAACAGTTAATCAGTGGTTGGAGTATTCAAAACAACTGTATCAGCGTAGTAACCAGTAGGAGACACCCCCTACTATCATTGTCAAGAAAGAACTTTTCACAATTGAAGAAATTATTCAAGCGATAAAAAAGTTAGCAATCGGTAAAGCCCGTGACATAGACAATCTTCAAGCAGAGCATATAAAATGGGGGGTAGATATCTTGGCACCGCAAATCAAAGAAATTTTCAATGAGGTCATACAAAATAGCTTCCCTACTGAGTGAACAACTAGCTTGAACATTCCTTTGTTTAAAAGTGGAGATGTAAATAATCCCTAAAACTATCGAACTATCATGATCAACCCTCTCTTTGCAAAGTTGTTTGGGAGTATGATAGAGCGTAGGATCAACATATAGGTAGAAGAAAAGGGAAAGAGAGCAAAGGGGCAAGCAGGTTTTAGGCCCAAGCACTCAACTATTGATCACTGTATCACGCTCAGACACAGTGGAAAAAATATGGGACAAAAAAGAGGAGGCTTTTTTTTGTTTTGTAGACTTCAAAAAGGCATTTGACATTGTGCCAAGGAAAAAATTATGGACCAGAATAGAAGAGCTAGAGGTTCCAATTCACTACAGGGCAGCAGTTCACAGACTATATGAGCATGTAAAGGCTAGAATCAGAACACATGAAGGGTTATCTGAATGTTCTGGTAGTGACATAGGTGTCAAACAAGGTTGCCCTCTATCTCCGACCTTATTTGGGTTGTACATTGACAAGTTAGAAGAATGGATAAACAAATTTGGGGGAGAGGGTGTGCATTTAGCCAAATATGTGGTAAAACTCCTCATGTATGCAGATGATGTAATTCTTGTGGCCAAAACAACCAAAGATCTAGAAGATCACCTTCAAGCTCTAGAAATATTTTGTAAAGAAGTTGGGATGCAGGTGAACACGAGCAAAACAAAAATTATGATTTTTTCAGCAAAAAATAAGAAACAACTCAAATTTTAGTTTGCAAGAGAACCGCTTGATGTAGTAGTAGAATACAAATACCTGGGCATAGACTTTCATGACAAACTTAATTGGAATACATGTAGGATGAAAAGAACTCAAAGTGGTTGGAGAGTACTATATGCACTTCAAAACAGTGTAGGAATGCCGAGTTGTGGGACTGGAAGACCACCAAGGTCTTATTTGGCCTACTTGTTACACCGATTATGTTGTATGGTTGCGAGGTGTGGGCTAGTGGCACAACAAATGCAAAATGGAGGCAAATAGAAAGGATTCAAAAATATCTAATCACAAACTTTCTCAAAATTAAGGCCACAACCCCTTATGAAATTATTCTAGCTGAAACTGGAATGTTCTCTTTAGAAGCAATTGCTATGACCAAGCTGTTATGTTACTTGAAAAAAACAGAAAACATGACAAATGATAGATGGCCTAGGGCAGCTAAGGACGAAGAGTTGCATAGGCGAAAGAATACATGGATGAAACAAAATCAGAAATGGATGAAACATTGGAAAATCAACATAAATGAATGCCCAAATGTCAACAAAAACATAAAAAATTATGTGAATGAAAAGTTTAGAAGTGGAATGTGGAAAAATGCAAGCAGGAAAAGACAATATTATATTGCAAATTTTAACCTAACGTATGACCACAAGGAAAAAGCGTATATAGGCGCTGGAATCAAGTGGAAGGAAAAATACTCATTGCTCAGATAAGGACTAGCTCTCATAGGCTTAGATGTGAAATAGGGAGATGGACAACGCCCAAAGAACAATGGGAAGAAAGGATATGTACTCTATGCAACACAGGGGCAGTAGAGACAGAGGAACACTTCATCTATAAATGACCGAGTTTTTCAGATATCCGTGACAAATACAAAGAAACACTTGGGAACGAGTTTATGGCAGATTTATTTGAAGACAGTGAAATAAAAAAAGTTGGGGAATTGCTAACACAAATCAGCAGGAGAAGGAACAACCTTCTCAAAGATATTAAAGATCATATGATATGATTTGAGTAACTGTACTTCCATATTTGAGGTCCCATAGAGCATATTTGAGTCTCGCGGACGTAATTAAAATCTTTCATTTCATTTCATGGTTGTTTTCTCCTCCTCGTCCACGTCATTTTGTTTTGCTTTATTCTTCAGCAGTTTTCTGACAATGTCTGTGTTACCTTCAATTGCAAATTGACGCAGAAGCTTCCCCTGTCTACTTTATCAAAATAACCTTCTACTGGTTGTTCAGAAATTCCCAGTAGCTTTGCAACAACTTTCATATTGTTTTGCATTACCGCTATATCCAAAGGGCTCTTACCTTCCCTGTTTTTAAAATTAACCATATCAATTCGGTTCTGATTTATATCGGGAGCATCTTGACTCTGTGCTTCATCATTCTTACCTGTTTGGGTCAACACATCAATAACTTCATCCACCTTGTTCAACCAGGAAGACCACATACTTAAGAACACCTCCTTAATCGAATGTCAAGAAAACTTTTTATTGGCAGCCTTTTCGCTTGCAGGGCATCGCCCCATCGTTCTGGCAAAATAATTTACCATTTTGTTCAACTCTCAAAACTAAGTATTGGGAAAAGGTATGTTCCCTGCTGCAACTCCCTCTAATTTTTTAACAGCCTTTCTCCACATGTGTGCATGTCTTAATTGATGCACTCAATCCATGTTTAAGGGAAGTTAATCCCTGTTTACCATCGTCCTCTGTCCATTTGGCTTCTTTTGATTTCTCCTCTTATTCACACTGGACCAACCGTCCAAATAATACATTTCTTTCTTTTGGTTGTCCCTCTCTGTGCTGCATTCCCCAAAATGACAAAGCAGAATATGCATTATAAAAAATCCAAAACCATTGTTTTTTAAGTAATACCATAATTCTATTGTTTTTAAAGTAATACCATAATCCTGGGTCACAGCGTTCCGTTGCTTTTTTTTTAATATGGACTCCTTTTCCTTTCGTTGCTTTTTCTTACTATTGTTCCTACTGTAGCCTCTGCTTCGTGACCTTTGAGGTTCATCGAATTGTCTCTATTGTTGCTTCTTACAATTGTTCCCTTCTAGTTTTCTAATTTCTAATGCATAGTGAGCATTGCCTTTTAGAGCCATTTTTGTTCTTTGAACTTCTTGTAAGTTACAACAACTATTTAGCTTTTGTGGCTCATAATGAACCTCCATTTCATTACCAAACACTGAACGTCCATTATCCAACTCTAGCTGTGCCTTAGTCGTCGTTCTATTTTCAATTTCTATTTCCACATCTTAATTTTCAAAAATTCCTTTGATATCTTCTTCCAGCATGAATTCCTTTTCACCGCCGGATGTACTACCAAGTTGAGTCTGTGTCTTTTCACTGACATTAACATTGCAAGCCAGTTTAAGGGCCTCAAACTTTTCTTAAAAAATTAAATTATCAACTATTTGTTTTTCACTACAGGGAAGCTGTGAAATGCCTGTCACATTTGAGTCACTACCAGTTGCACAATTTGGAATTAGATGCATTAGACATGTTGAGTGGTATTTTCACCCGATTGTGAAAACACACTCTCCAATAGGATTTGGATTCCAAATCCCCTCTTGCAAAGAAATTAAACAAGTAACTTCTCCAAGGTCTCCGCTATGTTAGCATTTTGTACACATCATGTTCAATTTGAATGCTTGGAATACCTTAGTGATTGCAAGTAACTGTTAACAAGGGGCACTGTGGTTTATTTTATTCTGAGATTGAATGATTGTTCATGAACTCAATGTGAACTTCAATTTCGGTAGATTTTCAAGTATTTTATTCTAATGACTGTAAATTAAACTAAGGGTAAACTTTTGAAGAAATGAAAATAAAATGCAAAGGAACTAAAATCAAAATACATTCAAGTGTTACGATTCCTATTTTGACAAAACCGAAGATATGAGGTTTTTTGCATACAACCTAACCTATTGAACCTGCAAACATGCATAATCCAGATAAGCTAAGTGCTGGTTTTTGGGGTTTTTAATTGTGATTTTCAGATTTAGACATTCGTATGAAGTGACCAAGAAAACTTGTATTAAACTTCACCTATAAGCCTAAAAATCTGAAAAGGGGAAAATGAACATTAAATCTAGCATGCAAAAAATAACTCCTTCTTTCTTGCCAATGAGATGCAACTCTCTGTAATTTTTGTATTAAAAATATGTCAGTTACATCAACAGAAACTTCCAGTTTATCAAAACCAGAACAAGTGGAGGAAAACGCTCCAAAAGCAGGTCCAAAATAGCCTATCACCTTCAGCTCTGCAACACTGTTCGCAGCGGTTTTTGACCCCTATACCAATTTGTGCTCCTGCTTTTAAACCTTCTGGTGCGGTTCCCTGCTTCGCCCTGTGACGCTTCATTTCATTTCCCAGATTGCATCGTTTCGTCTTCCCCGCCTCTTCGTTGTCTTTGACTTTCTGCTCGAATGTCGAACGTTTGATCTTCTCCGTGAAATGTAACGCTTCTGTAGCCCTTACACCTTTATGCCACGTGTTCCATGCTTTTCTGCATGTTCTATAATGGCCCACTATGAATCGCGACCAAAAATAGTATGTCGCGATATCGCGACACTTTCTAGCTGCAACTTTGTTCCTCTACCGCATCGCGAAAAAGACATGTCACGAAATCGTCGACGTTTTTTCCAACCTTGTCCTTCATGCAAGAAAATAAGACATGTCACGAAATCATGACATTTTTTTTCCATATTTTTCTTCGTGGATGCAACTAGTCATGGAAAATCGTGACACTTTTTCTTTTTGCTTTCTGTCATGAAATCATGACTTTTGGATTTTCTTTTTATGATTTTTTTGCTTTTTTTTCCTGTCGTGAAATCATGACGCTTTTCTCTTTTGGCTTATCTCTCTTGGTCGCGAAATGGACGATGTCGCGATAATCGTGACATTTTTTCTCTCTTTCCTTACGATTTCATGACAAGTCGCGATATCGCGACATTTTTCATTAACTTGGTTCTTTGTCTTGCACCGATTTCACAACACGTCACGATATCGTGACATTTTCTCTTCATGAGGCATTCTACTGCTCTTAGCCGTGAAAACGTGACATGTCATGAAATCGTGACAATTTTTCATTCTGCAGCATTTTTTGTTTGAGCCGCGAAAACGTGACATGTCGCGATATCGCGACAACTTTCTGGTGGTATGGTTTTGAAGGCGAGTCGTGATATCGTGACAACTTTTATTTCGGTCGTGATGGAGCAACATGTCGCGATATCGCGACAACTTTTCATTTCTTAGCCGTGACGGAGCAACATGTCGCGATATCGCGACACTTTTTCTTTTGTGATATTTTGCTCTTCCTTTGATTTTTTAGCATCTAGGCCATTGCGGTCTTCTTTGAAAGCATGCAAAAATGTGGGTCCCCAATTTTGGGGTGTGTTGTGGATCAGCCACAACAAATGGCGACTCTGCTATCAAATGCTCCTGAGCATTTTGGTGAGAACCCAACCTGAAGTATACAAGCTTAGATACAAGCATCAGCACATAAGAAACATAAACAAATGCCCATAGATCAAAAATACATGAATCATCAGAATTATTAAGTATCAGCTCGGTGTGTGCAATGTGTTTCATTCCCTATCATTTGAACTTGATCAACATTCCATTATCAGTTTCACCTATGATTTGTATGCAAGGCTATGAATGATTTGTGCAGGATTTGGTGTATGATAAAGATGCTAGAGATATAACAACCTACTTTACAAAGGCTCAAACCTTCTAATATCATGAACAAACATATTAAAGTTGTCAAACCCTCTTAGGACCAAATATATGTCTACTGAATTAATTTACTAGATCCCAAAGTTGGTTATGTGTCACTACCATCTTGAACCCATGTGCAAGTGTAAGTGAAATCAGAACTTTGGGGAATAGGATTCCCAACCTAAGCGAGATGGGAATTTAACCCTATCCTTACTATTCTGATTTGGAGTTCATTACCTCATCTTGAACAAAATGATTTAACCTAGTTATGGATGAAATGGTCAGAGCTAGTCTATCCATATGAGCAATCGATGGTCTTGCTTTTAGACAAGACATGTTGCCACGCATGAGCATACTTAACCCCATAATCCATGACTTGGCTTCATTCATTCTCTTTTTTTTTTTTATTTCTTGGACCTTTGGGATGACTACCCATCCTTGCTAGGGACATGTAGTACGATCCCTCCAATCCAATATTAAGATGAAAATGGAAAATATTTTTATTTCTTGGACCTTTGGGATGACTACCCATCCTTTGCAGAGGACATGTAGTACGATCCTTCCAATCCAAGATGATAAAATGAAATATGGAAAATATTAATTTTATTTTTATTTCTTGGACTTTTGGGATGACTACCCATCCTTTGCAGAGGACATGTAGTACGATCCTTCCAATCCAAGCTTTATGATGAAATGGGAAAAATGGAAGCTTTGGGGAATCGGATTCTCAACCTAAGCGAGATGAGAATTATGTCCTATCCTTACTACTCCATGAAGGTCAAATCAGAGCTTTGGGGAATTGGATCCTCAACCTAAGTTCGATGAGGATTTAATCCTATCCTTACTACTTTGATTTTAGGCTTTAAGCATTATGGGAGTGGTAAAAACCACTGTTTTAAGGATTATGTTGCATGATAGGACAGACATGAAATATTCTTTTCACCCCACCTTTTCATCCAAGTATGGTTTTGACCATTTTGCTCAAGATTCTCTTTAGTATGCGTAGAACGTGCTTGGTTCAAGATAGTCCGGGCATCAGTTCCCAACCTTAGGATCCTTTTAATATATGTTATGTAGTAATCCTAAGAGGATTCGACACCTTCTCAATGATTGCACATGAAATGAAAATGTAACTAAGATGACATGTATATGCAATGTGGAATGTGGCATGAGATATGAATGCACTGCTTCTTTTGAACTGTGGAGGGAATATATCATCTACTTTACCATAATGTGTAAAACTAACAACTTCATGCATCACAAGATTCAAACGATATTACTTAAAATGTTTGTGTTACTTGTGGAGCTTCTACAACACAATTCCAATGTTTCATATTCTCCTAGTCTTAGGCATAAGTTGACATCTCAAATTTTTTTTTTTTTTTTTTTATATAAACAAACCAAACATGTCAAATGAAATCAAAACACACAACTTAAATCCTAACTAGACTAGCAATCCTAAAACAAACAAAACAAAATTTGAAAATCCATACCAAAACCAAAAAGTATAATATCAATCTCTTATGACTTAAGGGCTAAAATAATGCTTTAAAACATGCCCATTAACTGGTAACATCAGATCCTTCCCTTCTAAAGTTCTCAACCTGAAGGTATTTTTCCCTAGAATTTTTGAAATCTGATAAGGGCCTAACCAAAGACAATCAAATTTTTGATGATTCCCCTTTTCTTCATGTCTTTTATCCCACAATAAGACTAAATCTGAAATTCTGAAGGACTTGATTTTAGCTCTTCTGTCAAACCATATTTTAACAACCTCTTGGTGTTTATTCATGTGAATCATGGCTTCCTCCCTTTTTTCATCGAGATGCAGTAAATGACTTAGTCTGGCTTCAGTGTGGTTATCTGTTCCCAAGTATTCTTGCATGAAATGTAGGGTTTGCAGCTTCAAGTTTGCAGGAAATATCGGGTCTTGTCCATAGACCAAATGATAGGGGGTATTCCCTATTGATTCTTTTACTCTGGTCCTATCTGCCCAAAGAGCAAACTTTAACTGGCTGTGCCAATCTCGAGGGTTCTTTTCCAGTAATTTCTTAATGATATTCAACAAATTTTTGTTTGAGGATTCGGCCAAACCATTTCCTTGAGGGTAATAATTAGATGCAAATTTTAAACTCACTTTATTGTCATATGCCCAATCTGCAAATTGTGTGGAAACAAAAGCTTTACCATTATCACTAACGATAGAATCGGGCATTCCGAATCTTGTTATGATGTGATCCTCAAGGAATTTTATTACAACGTCTGTAGTGGCATGTTTTGTAGGAACCGCTTCTGTCCACCTTGTACAATAATCTGTAGTTGTTAGTATGAATTTATGGGAATCAGAAAGAATTTGGGTTAATAACCCCAATGAAATCTAATCCCCACTCGTGCAAATGGTCTCATCTCAACTACAGGTTGTAATGGCATGGCTGCATTTCTTTCTCTGTTGGCAGCTACTTGACAAATGTGGCAAGATCGTACATGAGCGTGTGCATCTTTAAAAATGTGAGGCCAATAGTATCCTGCTCTCAGGATTTGATGCGCTGTAGCATTTTCCGCACCATGGCCAGTTCCATATTTCCCATGAAACTCCTGCAGAACCTTGGCAGCTTCTTCTTTATTCAGGCATCTCAAGTAGATCCCCTCATGATTTTTCCTGTACAAAACACCAGATCTAATCAGATAATTAACAGATTTAAGTCTTAAAGCCCTTCTTTGAGTGGAATTCAAATTGGATGGGCACTTACCGTTTAATAGAAAATGCACAATGTCAACATACCAGTCATCTTTAGAAATGTATACTGCATTTGAATATTGGCATGTCGTTTGAGGATTATTCTCAGCAATCGTCTTCACAAGTCCCCGTCCTCGAACTAGTTTCATGGGTTGGATTTCAAGATCAAATTCTTGGATAGTAGAAATCCATTTACCTCTTTTCTCACCTAGCTCGTTCTCAGAAAACATGGTTTTGATAGCAGTGGTCGAGCACAATGGCAAAAACTCTGTTGTGCACAATGTAATGTCGAAATTTTTTTACCGTTTTAAAGAGTGCGTACATCTGCTTATCGAGGATAGAATACCTCAATTGAGCATCTTTTAAAGGAGCACTTAAAAATGCTATGGGATTTTCTGCGCTATCCTCACCTTTCTGGGTCAAGACACTCGCAAAAGAGTGTTCCGATGCGAAAGCATAAATGTAGAAAGGTTTAGCATAGTTTGGACTTATGAGGGCAGGGGCTCTGGAAATGGCATCCTTAATGTTCTGAAAGGCCACCCTCCTTTCCTCGTTCCATTTGACATCTACATCCTTCTTGAGCATCTCGTTCAACGGTTTGGCTATCTCAGCGAAGCTTGAAATAAACTTCCTCACAAAATTAATTTGCCCGAAGAAAGATCTCAACTCCTTTTTACTACCCGGGAGAGGTAAGTTTTGGATAGCCTCTATCCTTTCTGGGTCAATGGATATGCCTTCTTTTGAAATGATGTGACCGAGTAATCTTCCTTCCATTACTCCAAAGATGCATTTTTTGGGATTTAAAGAAATTCCATGCTCTCTCGCATCTTTGAAGAACCTTTTTCAAATCCTTGACATGGTCTTCTCTTTTCTTTGAAAATATTGGAATATCATCCACATACACAATGATACACTTGCCTATAAGCCCTTTGAATGCATAGTCCATGGCACGTTGAAATGTTGCACCAACATTTAACAGTCCAAACGACATTCTTCCGTAGGCAAATGTCCCCCATTTGGTTGTGAAGGTTGTTTTCATCCTCGTCATTGGGATGAATAAGAATTTGATTATATCCAGAATATCCATCAAGAAAAGACATCATTTCAGATCCATTCATTGTTTGTAAAATTTCATCAATGGATGGCAATGGATAGTTATCCTTTTGAGAGGCCTTGTTAAGATTTCAAAAATCTATACATAGCCTAATCTCTCCGCTCTTCTTTCTTACTGGAACGAGGTTAGCAACCCAGGTTGAGTGCCTAACAGGAAAAATAATCTTTGCTTCCAATAATCTCTTGACCTCCTTTTCTATCAAGGGCTCCAATAGCGGGTTAACAACTCGTTGTCTTTGTCTGAAAGGCTTGGAGTCCGGCTTTAGAGGGATGGTATGTGTAATGACATTTTGGTTGTATGTTTTCAATTCGTTATAATTCCAAGCAATGCAATCCACGTAGTGTTTTAGTGCATGTATTATATTTTCTCTTTCTTCAGCTTGTACATGCCTTTGCGATGTACACTTCCCGTGGATTGTCTGCACTCCCTAGATTAATCAGATCACATGCATCTTTGGGGAGTGGAACCTTTCTTTCTTTTCTAGCCTTGTATCCCGTATCGAACATTTTCTCCAATGAAACTATGTATTTTGGTATTTTGTTGGATCGATACGTAGTTTTACTTTCGTTTTCTTCTTCTTCTTGCCATCTTTGCTCCTCATCAATCACCTGGTTTTCAAAAACACCTGAGTTCGTGACAAATTTGAATATGTGTCTGTCGTTTTCAAAAACTTGGAAATTCTCGACATTATCAGGTATCGATGGACAAGGAACCAATTCAATGGAGAACTTTTTACACCTTTTTATATCAACTGGATTTAACATACCTGCGGTGACCGCAAGAGAGTCTGCTATGCGATTTCCTTTTCTAGAAATAAGGGCTATATTGAAAGCGTCGAATTCCTCAATGAGGTCTCTTACCCTAGTTCTATAAAGGCTCAGTCTCTTGTCGTGGCATGTATATTGTCCTTTAATCTGCTTGACTACCAGTTGAGAATCTCCCAATACTTTCAAGCATTTAACCCCTTTGCTCAATGCCAGTTGTAAACCAAAAATCAGTGCTTCATACTCTGCCACGTTATTCGTGCAAGGAAACTGTAACCTATAGGCAGCAAGTAAAGGTTTACCTCCTGGACGAGTGAGCTCGACTCCGGCTCCTGCTCCCTGTCTGGATTTGGATCCATCAAACCTAAGCAACCATATGGAATCATTTTCCTCAAGAGAACTACCGTGAAATGTTTCCCCTTTAGGCTCTTCAGTAGCCTCCTCAACATCAAAAGCATAAACCCCCAAATCTGGCTCAAAAAACTGAACTTCATTTGGCTTATTATATTCTGTTACGATTTCTTTAAGCCTCGGTTCATTTTCTACTCTGATTTGATTTGCAATTCCTTTCCAGGGTAACCACATATGTGAGCAATCGGTTGAAAAATAGCCGTTCAAAGTTTTCATCCAATCCCTTGCAAGTAGCATTCCATATCTACTTGGGATATTAACAACCAAAATGTCGACCACTTGTTGGACCCTGGGTTCAGAATTTAGTTGAATTTTGACATCATATAGGGTCCCTATCACATTTACCTCAGATCGGTCCAATTGCAAAACCTTGCATTTGGATGAAATAGGCTGTAGGCCTAGCATTTGACATATCTCTGAAGGCATGAGATTGCTCGTGGCACCCGTGTCTACCAAACAATTATGCAAATTCTTACCAGCAATTCTCAGAGTCAATAAAAATGGCGGGACATCCCGTCTCTCCTTTCGTAAAATCAACTGAGACTCAACTTCCTTTCCCTTCCACACTTGACTAGGTGAGTCCAGAGCCTTTATCAATGCTTCTTTTTGGCCAGGCAACCTGGCCGCCTCTAAAAATGAAAGGCTCGACTTAGATTTCCTTAAATCCTCCACTATGTCATAGTTTGATTTTTCAAGTTTGACTGTCTTCTGCGTGTCATTAGACGTTTCTTTTCTAAGTGGAGGAGGAGGATTATTATCTGCCTTAGTATCCGGAGGAAGGATAGAGTTATTTGGTGGTGTTGATGATGTTTTAGGGGCTTTAGATTTACTTCTCAAATGATATCCATGATTCCCCTTTCTAAACTCTCGAAAAGCTTGCACCTCCTGTTCCAAAATTTCATCTTCTTCTTCCTCACTCTCACTTTCTTGGCGGTATAAAGTTTCCACCACCATAATGTTATCATCTTGATGTTGGGGTGGACCCTCATTTGGCACAAGTTCCAGGTCATCTACTTGGGCTTGGAGACAATGAGTGTATCTAGCGATTTCAGGACAATTCCTCTCATTGTGCTCTTTTGTATTGTGCAACCTGCACCCCTTTTCCCATGCAAAATCGAAAAGATTCAGAAGGGAACTGGATTGACTGGGTCCTACAAAAGTATCTAGTTGATTGGCAATAGGGGCAGGTACGCCCCCATTGTTTGGCTTCGTGTTCCAATGTCTCCCTCTATTGTTAAAATTTCGACTTGGGTGAGGGGCATGGGACTCATACTTCTGTTTGTGAACCATGTCATTACTCAGCTTGTGAACTATCTTCTTGAGCTCTTCAACATCCGAATAAATCTCTTTCGGTGGAGCTACATCATTGTTAGTTCCCTTTGGGTTCGCATAATTCGTGGGATCTTGATTTAACATTTGAATCAGATTTTGAGGAATTTGATTCATATATGGATTTACACTTTGGATCGGAGTTGGATTTGGGAAAGGAACTATAGCTTGAGAATTAACTTGGTTGGTTCCTTGCATAGTCGATTGACTATTTTGCAAAAATGCGAGAACGGGTGGAATGGATGTGATCGGTTGGATCGGAATGGGTGCATAGGCAGGTGCTGGTGGATATGGTTGTTGATATGGGAAAGCATTCATGTTTGGCATTTGCGGTGCCATGATCTGATTTGCCATGGGAGCTTGACCAT
Organism: Wollemia nobilis; assembly: GCA_028583015.1. Taxonomy (NCBI): domain Eukaryota; kingdom Viridiplantae; phylum Streptophyta; class Pinopsida; order Araucariales; family Araucariaceae; genus Wollemia; species Wollemia nobilis. The sequence continues at coordinate 11,973,227 of JAQPPZ010004624.1, read as the reverse complement.
ATGGAGCATATTGTCCCATCATAGGCATCTGGGGAAACCCATAGCCCTGTGGTGTCATTTGTTGCTCGATGGTCATAGCTTCGTTGTAAGCTAAGGCAAGCGTGGTGACTTGAGGATTTTGCCTGGCAAACATTGCTGTCATCGGATCCAATGCCCCAAAATAGATTTGTAAAGCTACTGCGGGGTCTATGGCAAAATGCCGAACTGCTCTATTATAACATTTTTGGAATCTCTGATTAAAGGTTCTGATTGGTTCACCCTGGCCCCTTTTGCATGTAATAAATTGATTGTAGATGGTTGCGGGATCCAAAGGTGACCTAAACTGATTGACAAAGGCATTCTCCATTTGTGTCCATGAAGTGATTGAACCAGTAGGTAGGCAAATATACCATTCATAGGCCACTGGGTCTAGGCTCATGGGAAAAATTCTGCAAGCCACATCTTCATGCTGGACTTGCAACCTTATCAAAACATCCCTATAGGCCTGGATATGCTCCTCTGCAGTCCTTGGGCCATCTGGTTTATATTTGGGCAAGAATATTTCTATGTTCTTAGGGATTTCATGGATATCCCCTGCAATATTCAAAGGAATATTATTAGCTCCGTACCAAGGAGCTGCTGGAGGTTGGGCCATTTGACTCAGAATTGATGAGGACAACCCTACAAGAGCAGTGGAAATGGTACTAACGATAGGTATGCTAGTGGCAATTGATACCACCGGTGTAGGTCCGCTTGATGCTCCTGAAGCAAAAAGATCTTTTGTGACTGGTAGGTTTACAGCTTGCTTGGTTTTATTCTTGGGAGTACCAGTGAGTGTAAGGTCGTGGAATATGGTTTCCCCAGTTGTTTGGGACCTAGTCGCGATACGGCACGGTGGGTCCAGCCTGCTTGACGAAACTCTCGATATCTCCAAGAAAACCTGCAACACAAAAAGGAATGCTGCAGTTTAGCCGTTAATGAGATTTAAAAGATAATTTCAAAATCGAATCAAAAACACATTACTTCTATATGAAAATCAAAATAAAGCAAACCAATTCGGCCCTCCTTCTAGCGCCAATCTGTTGAGTGGTATTTTCACCCGATTGTGAAAACACACTCTCCAATAGGATTTGGGCTCCAAATCCCCTCTTGCAAAGAAATTAAACAAGTAACTTCTCCAAGGTCTCCGCTATGTTAGCATTTTGTACACATAATGTTCAATTTGAATGCTTGGAATACCTTAGTGATTGCAAGTAACTGTTAACAAGGGGCACTGTGGTTTATTTTATTCTGAGATTGAATGATTGTTCATGAACTCAATGTGAACTTCAATTTCGGTAGATTTTCAAGTATTTTATTCTAATGACTGTAAATTAAACTAAGGGTAAACTTTTGAAGAAATGAAAATAAAATGCAAAGGAACTAAAATCAAAATACATTCAGAGTGTTACGATTCCTATTTTGACAAAACCGAAGATATGAGGTTTTCTGCATACAACCTAACCTATTGAACCTGCAAACATGCATAATCTAGATAAGCTAAGTGCTGGTTTCTGGGGTTTTTAACTGTGATTTTCAGATTTAGACATTCGTATGAAGTGACCAAGAAAACTTGTATTAAACTTCACCTATAAGCCTAAAAATCTGAAAAGGGGAAAATGAACATTAAATCTAGCATGCAGAAAATAACTCCTTCTTTCTTGCCAATGAGATGCAACTCTCTGTAATTTTTGTATTAAAAATATGTCAGTTACATCAACAAAAACTTCCAGTTTATCAAAACCAGAACAAGTGGAGGAAAACGCTCCAAAAGCAGGTCTAGAATAGCCTATCACCTTCAGCTCTGCAACACTGTTCGTAGCGGTTTTTGACCCCTATACCAATCTGTGCTCCTGCTTTTAAACCTTCTGGTGCGGTTCTCTGCTTCGCTTTGTGACGCTTCGCTTCATTTCCCAGATTGCATCGTTTCATCTTCCCCGCCTCTTCGTTGTCTTTGACTTTCTGCTCGGATGTCGAACGTTTGATCTTCTTTATGAAATGTAATGCTTCTGTAGCCCTTACACCTTTATGCCACGTGTTCCACGCTTCTCTGCATGTTCTGTAATGGCCCATTGTGAATCATGACAAAAAATAGTATGTCGCGATATCGCGACATTTTCTATCTGTAGCTTTGTTCCTCTACCTGCATCGTGAAAACAAGACATGTCACGATATCGTGACGTTTTTCTTTCAACAACCTTGTCTGCCTTCATGCACAATGAAAATAAGACATGTCACGAAATCATGACATTTTTCGCAACCTTGTCTGCCTTCATGCAAAAAATAAGACATGTCATGAAATCGTGACAATTTTATGCCCGCAACCTTGTCTACCTTCATGCACAGTGAAAATAAGACATGTCGCGAAATCGTGACATTTTTCTGTTAGCAGCCTTGTTCGTCCTCATGCCTCACGAAAATGATACATGTCGCGATATCGCGACATTTTTCTGCTTCGGACCGCGTGGATGCAACCTGTCGCGAAATCACGACGCTTTTCTCCTTCGTCGTATTTTGTTGTACTTAGCCGCAAAAACGTGACATGTCGTAAAATCGTGACGCTTTTCTCTTTCGGGCTGTCTCGCTGCTTTTTGTCATGAAATCGTGACACCTTTTCATTCCTAACCACTCTCGCTTTCTGTCGCGAAATCGTGACACCTTTTCATTCCGTACCACTTCGCTGCTTTATGTTGCGAAATCGTGACGCTTTTCTCTTTCGTACCATCTCGCTGCTTTCTGTCATGAAATCGTGATGCTTCTTCGTTTAGCACCCTCTTGCTGCTTTTTGTTGTGAAATCACGACGCTTTTCTCTTATGGGCTGTCTCGCTGCTTTCTATTGCAAAATCGCGACGCTTCTTCGTTCCATACCACTTGGTTGCTTTCTGTCGCGAAATCACGACGCTTCTTCGTTCCGTACCACTTGGCTGCTTTCTGTCACGAAATCACGATGCTTCTTCGTTCAGCACCCTCTTGCTACTTTCTGTCATGAAATCGCGATGCTTTTCTCTTTTGGGCTATCTCGCTGCTTTCTGTCATGAAATCACGACGCTTCTTCGTTTCGTACCACTTGGCTACTTTCTGTCATGAAATCATGGCGCTTCTTCGTTTCGTCCTTTTGTCGTTTTTTGTTTCGTCCACTTGGTTTGTCGTGAAATTGCGACGCTTTTCTCTTTTGGCCTTCATCTCGTCTTCAGGTCACGAAATGGCGACATGTCGCGATATCGTGACAACTTCTGCATTGACTCTCCTCTTGCTGCCTTCGACCGCGATTTCATGACAAGTCGCGATATCGCGACATTTTTCATCTTCAACTTGGTTCTTTGTCTTGCACCGCGATTTCACAACACGTCGCGATATCGCGACATTTTCTCTTCATGAGGCATTCTGCTGCTCTTAGCCGCGAAAACGTGACACGTCGTGAAATCGTGACAATTTTCCATTCTGCTGCATTTTGCTTGTTTGAGCCACGAAAACGTGACCTGTCACGATATCGCGACACTTTCTTTTTCTACAGAGCAACACGTCGCGATATCGTGACACTTTCTTTTTCTTAGCAGCAACGCATCGCGATATCGTGACACTTTCTTTTTAGAGCAACGTGTCGCGATATCGCGACAACTTTTAATTTTTGGCCGCGACGGAGCAACATGTCGTGATATCGCGACAACTTTTCATTTCTAGCCGCGACGGAGCAACATGTCGCGATATCGCGACACTTCTTCTTTTTGTGATATTTTGCTCTTCCTTTGATTTTTTTAGCACCTGGGCCACTGTAGTCTTCTTTGAAAGCATGCAAAAAAGGTGGGTCCCCAATTTTGGGGTGTGTTGTGGATCAGCCACAACAAGACACTCCTACTCAAAGCTTTCATCGATGGAGGCCTTCTTTTGATGGGGTAGTAGAGGTTGTCTGAAGCTGATATCCCATATCACTACCCAACTTCTTGTTGGACTCACAAACTTCAATCGCAGTGAAACTATCATGTATTCCTGGAAGGTCTTTTTTTTTCTGGATCTATGTCCTCTTTTACCCGAGGATTCGAAGGCAATGGTTGCTAGTTATCTAAGTTGGAATTGCCAATATTTTTAATACTTTTGTCATTGTCTTCCTTTGTTTCTCCTGCAATTGCATCAGTTTTGATCACCTCTACTTTTCTTAGAAGTTCTAATGCCTTCCCAAGCACCTGATCTTGATTATATTTGCCAGGTTTTTCCTCAAAATTATCCTTGTTTAACCATGTTTCCCATTCATTGCCTGATCTTGATTATATTTGCCAGGTTGTTCCTCAAAATTGTCCTTGTTTAACCAGGTTTCCCATCCATTCCCTGAATTTCCAAGGAATAATCGTTTGAATTCATTGAGTTAGCGTTTGGCAACTTTTTCAACTTTTGACCACCAGTCTTATTATTACCTGCTCTATCCCTTTGCGAAAAACCTGGCAGCCTTTTTTATTTCTTCCTCTATAACTTGAAGGATATAATAATGGACAGGTCTAACATATTAAGAGTTGTATTGTAAATATTGTTCTCTTGGAATTGTTGAAATTGTAAAAACCCCAACTTAGTTCCCACCCATAGGTATCTAAGTGAAGATATCCTCAATGAGTTGCAAAAGTTTTTGGTGCTTTTGGACAGATTTTTGAATTTTTATATCTTCCATGTTTTAAGTTTTCATGGTCATACCTTGTGAGAATTAGAGTGGTAAGGTTGAGCAATCTTAGCTAGAAAGTGTTTCTACTTTATCCACTTTGCATGTAGTGCTAGCGACTCTAAAGAACCTAGGATTAAAAATAAGAAGAAGCTGATATGACATCTACAAGAAAGAGTGGGAAATAACTCTACCTAGAGCTTACAGATCCACAAGTACTCTTCCGACCATGTAAAAACCCAAGGTTTGAAGAAATAGTTTGAAGATGAAGACATTGTCCTCAAACTATTTCTTCAAACCTTGGAGAAGGACACTAGGGAATGGGTCAATAGCCTCACAGTAAATACTATAGGAACCTTTCAAGAGCTGAAAATTGTGTTTCTTAGGAAATATGAGGAAAAGAAAAATGAGCAGCCTCTGTTAATCGAATTAGTCATAATTAAAAAGAAGGATAATGAATCAGTAGATGAATTTAATAGACGATTCACTAAGCTGAGAAATAGGATCCCCATAGCTCTAAGGTCTAATGATCACCAGTCTATTTGCTTATACAAAAACACCTTCCCAGGAGATTTCAACTACGAACTTAGACAACAACCTACACTTCCCATTGATGCGTGTATGGAAATAGCTATCATAATTGAGAGGAACATGATAGACAATGGAAAGATGAAGCCATGTTCGCTAGACCCCATTCAAAATCATATTGAGAAAAAGCCTAAGAAAGTTGGCTTCATCATACTAAAGAAATCAGAGCTAGATCTTATTTAATAATTGTCAACTCAGCTAACAGAATTATTCCACACAATGAATAATAGGTTGTCCAAGATCGAGAGGGACAAAGGAGATACTGGTGAATCTTCTCTAAATCAAAATAAAAACAAACCTCCCTTTAGGAGAAATTTTAACAAAAATTGGAACAATCAAGGGGGAAGGAATGCCAATAATAACTAGAAAATGAAAGAGACACAAAAAGACCTAGACACGGTCCCAGACCCCATCGCTTCAGGCAATGTGACCTTTGATTTCCTTTTTTTTTGCCTTGCATGCGATGCCCCTCATAATTCGGTTGGTTGTGGTATATATCTTAGCCTGTATATTGGGGTTAACCTTGAAGAAGAGTCTATCGAAGAGATAAGAATAAATGCATGCTAGACTTGGGACGATAAAGTTAGGGAATCACAATTTTAAAACGATATGAGCGAATTACCTACTTTTGAGACCAAACCCAAAGCCTTAGTCCTTGATAATATAGAAATCTTGTAGAGGTAACAATATAATCATTTTGAATGTATGAAACAGGGTAAGTTAGTGCCTACAATAGAGGAGGTGGAAGCATTAGAGAGAATTCACAAGGGTACAACTAAGAACAAGGGGTAGTAGAATGTAAAGAAACAAAATAGTAATCAACAACCTATCACAATTAAGACAATAGAATTAGGGGATAACATCCAAAAACAACAAGAGATGGGTAAATTGATGGAGAATAAGAAGGCTGAATTTGATGCTAACCTTGAGCTATCCAAGCAAAATATAAACATCACCTTTGGGGAGTTGATGACCATACCTAAGTATAGGGATTAGGTATGTAAAGTATTTGGGTTGGTTAATCAATGTGATAGTCATGTATTCAGTACTTCAATTTTTAACCCCTCAACCAAGAATCCCTCCAATATACATCAGGATATGGGGATCAATATGTAATTCACAAGTGTATGCTTGATAGCGAAGCATCCCACAATATCATGCTGAAATAAATAGTTGACCAGTTGGGACTAATATGTACTAAATATTCTTCTTCCCCCATTTTAGTCATGGACAATAGACAAGTACCTTGTGTAGGGGTAATCATGGGCATATTGGTTTTTCTAGATCAATATCCTAAGAAGGGCATCGTGATGTATGTAGCTGTGGTGGATGTGGATCCTTTCTTTTTCCTACTGTTATGCAGACATTGGGCAGAATAGTTAGGCGGTTCAATCTAGCTAGATTGGTCTTATACAACCATACCCCTATTAGCCAAAGAACAAGCTACCCTAAGGAGAGAGCCATTTAATAAGTATTCAATTGGGTTAAGAAAATCTGATAACACAACAGTCAATCTGGTCAATTTTGTTGAAGAAAAAGAATTGTGTGTATATTCTATATGGCACACGCCTTTCCTAGAAGAAGTTCTAGACACAATAGACATGGATCTCGAGATAAAGGTAGAAGTGGATGCAAAATCAACAAGGGTTTTAACTATTGAGATGTGGACAATGACTTATGATGGGGCTAAGTCATAGACTAGGGCTGGTGCTGGGATAAATCTGATATATATAAAGGGCAACTACTTAGGTATCCTTTACAGGTTGGAGTTTCCTTGTACTAACAACGTGGTAGAATACAAGACATTGTTACTCGAGTTGAGAAAGGTCAAAGAGCTCGACATCAACTACCTGACTGTTTATGGATACATCGAGTTAATCATCCAACAAGTAAAAGAAAAATACCAAACTAAACATCCTAGGCTAAAAACATATAGGTAGACTATCCAAGATGAAAGAGACAAGTTTTTGGCTTTCAACTTGTCTTACATACCCAGAGATAAAAACCATGTTGCAAATATTTTAGCCATAAATGCTTTTGGAGCAAAAATTTTTAAAATTAACATCGAATATATGGATATATTCCCCACCATCTCCGTATACCATCCATCTATCCTAGATAACGTGGTGTACTTGTAGGTGTTTCAAGATGATGTGGATGTTAGGATCCTAATCCTAACCATTAACCATTATCTAATCACTCATTATATTTATGGACCATTGTGTCCTTTCACTCACAACTATAGGGTATATATTTATATTCATTCAAATGGGTGTAAGAAGCATCCATCAAAAAATATAAGAAAACACATTACATTTACCATTGGTAGGTTTTCCTCCAGTGAAACAGTGATTCAATTTCAAAGGTGATTCAATACATTTTCATTGTTTTGTTGCATCCTAATCCATTTGTTTCATCCAATTATCATTGCTAGGAGCATATTCCTACTATCTGGTATCAGAGCCACTCCATTCCTACATCACATCACACTTAATTGTCAAAAATTGATGTACAAGTGCAAAATCATCTGCATATCACCCATCATTCTCTCTACCATCCCCAACATATTTCATCAATATTAGCACTACTGTTACTCATTAAACACCACTCATATCATAATAACATCATACGTACCCGGGACCATCACAGAGACGTGCAATCGAAAAATTATAAAGGTCTCAAAGCACCGTAGGTCCACTGTAAACGCCGACAACCCAAACTGAGAGGATTAATTAATTCACGAGCATATCCAACGAAGACATAGGCAAGAAAAATCTTTAATTTTTTTTTCAAACCTCTATTAACATCGAATTCAACACTAGATTGAAGGAGAAATCAAAATAGTAACAAAAAATTTGACTTAAAGTGTGATATTGGTTTTTTTGGTAAGGATTACAGGAATCCGACAAAGAAAATAATAAAAATTAAAATAATACTAAGGTTTTAAAACATTGTCGGCACCGTTTTTTCCATTTGGTGACGTCGGATAGCTGGGAAAGAAAAAATTTGATGAAGAATTATTTTATTAAGCAATAGTTGATATTTCTATCGTCGATGGTACGAAAATTCTGAAATCGAATATCAAATAGAGCAAAAAGTTTTTAAAAAACATTAAAAATTAATCCCACATCTATCAAGGAATTGATAAAAGTGGGTTTAAAATAAGTCATGTGCATATATTTCAAACGTGACTTCGGTCACGCCCCCTTCCAGTCCCTCGCGTGACACTTCCCCTTCAATCGCACTCATCCCTCACTGCCCGCTTGATTGTTCTGTCGCCGTGTCGTTGATGTCACTTAGCCATGGTCACTCATCTTTACTTACTCCACCTTCGTTTCCCCTCGAGCTCCACATCCTTGTCACTTCCACAATAGTTGACTCTGCCCTTAGCTACCATCGCTCATCCTTACTTGCTCTACCTCCACTTCCTCTCGTGCTCCACGCCCTTGTCGCTCCCGCGCTCTACCTTTCTCCCACTAAAAAGTGAATTCAAAAATAAAAATTACTGACCGTTGCTTCCCGTTGAGCGCTTCCCATTGAAATTCAAATTCAAAATCAATTGATTATTGATAAAACCAAATTTTGTCAAAATTATACAAATTTTTGTAAATTTTTAAATCCAATTACAAATTTTTTTGCAAATTTTTTGAAAAAACCTAATTTCATTCACCAAAGAGGACTTACATTTTACAAACCAACCCTACAATGGCCGATGGCAGGAGATCACAGGACCCTACCCTCAAAGAATTCATGTAGGAGATTCACTAGTGGAAGGAAGAACTTACAAATAAGACTATACAAAAGGAGGAGTTCTGCCAATGAAAGGATGAAATTACAAACAATACTATACCAAGGGCGAAATATGAAAATAAATTATCCGAAATAGATTTAAAAATTGATGCTTATAACCACTTCGTCAATATTGTACAACAAAATATGGTGCTAATCCAAACTAGCCAATATGTCGAGGAACCAACACACCAAACACTACTTGGGGGCCACAAACTTCCATTCTACCTAGAACTAGTAAATTGGATTTTTCAAAATTTGAAGGAGGTGATCCCACCAACTGGATATATCAGGCCAACCAATACTTCTCCTTCTACCAGATCCTGAGGCACAAAAGGTTTGCATTGCATCTTTCCACCTGGAAAATAATGTCATCCAATGGTACCAGTGGTACGAAAAAACTAATGGCACCCCTACATGGCCAGAATTCATGAAAAATATATTAGTAGGATTTGACCCTAGTAAACTTAAGAATTTCATGAGAACCCTTACCAAGCTCCGTCAAACTACTTCAGTGCACGAATACCAAGCTCAATTTGAAAAATTGGCTAATCATACATCAGGGTTAAATACCTTATTCTTTCAAGATTGTTTCACCAGTGGCTTAAAGGAAGAAATTCGATTAGAAGTACAAATGCTCAATCCCACTACCATGATGCAGACCATGGGATTAGCCCAAATGGCGAAAGATAAATTCAATAACCAACGTAGACTAGGAAGACCACCTATGGGGAAATCATAAAATACTTACACCACCCCAAAACTTAATAGAGTCTTACCGATTAAACGTATCAGCCCTAAAGAAATGAAATAAAGAAGAGAAAAATACCTTTGTTTTTATTGCGATGATAAATTTATCCCCAATCACAAATGTATTACACCAAAACTATATATTCTGGATACAATCGATCGTGGTAGTTCAAATGAAGAAGATAATATCGAGGTGGAAGTGGTGTCAAATATACCTAAGAATAATATTGAAGACACACCAAAAATATCTTTTAACACCTTCGTTGGGTTCTTCTCCCCACAAACTATAAAAGTAAAAGGGTACTTTAAAAAACAAAACCTCATTGTGCTTATAAACTCTGGCAGCACACACAATTTTATTGATCCAAGGGTGGCAAAACTAGCTAATTGCTTTATACATCCTTGCAATAACTTTGAGGTCATGATTGGTAATGGAGGAAGGATTGCATGCAAGGGAAGGTAGATCGCGCTATGCCAGCCACCACATGAAGATCGACATAGCGCGGCCTACCTTCGTGCGGGTCACGCTATGTCGACCGCCACATAGCAGCCGACATAGTGTGGCCTGCCTTTCACGTAAATAGATCAAATTCCATAAATTTAAGTAACCTTATTTATTTTTTAAAATTTAAATAGTATAATAAATATTAAATGATCGTACTCTTATTTGGAAGTGTGGATATCGAAAGCACTCTTCTCTTCTCTATATATATCTTTTTATTATGATCCCATGACAATACCATTTTGAGAGTCACTTGTCACATATGCCTTAAAATCAAGGCATAAAAGATAATTTTCTTTAACATTAGAGCTCCACCTTGGAATGTGCATATAATTAGATTCTTGTGCTTCTTTATTTTTACACGTATCATGCTTATAGACCCCTTTTTTTAAAGGGTTACATCAGTACCGCTTCAGAGAGAGGATCATCGGGCATCTTTCTTTATTTAAATGGTCTACGGTAGATTACAATCCATAGAACCAAAATCCAAATCACAACCAAAAAATAATTCAAGCAACCATTGATTTTTTCTTGTGGAGATCGCTTAAAATTCTAGCCAACAAAAATAAATAAATAAATGAAACAAGCAACCCATGTCTTGGGCGTAACTACTTTTGATTAAGCAATTAATAAATTTGTTTACAAAATTTAATATAACAAGTAGAAAACATTTTATAGGCACATGAAATGATGCCCCAACTTTTCATGCATATTCCAAACAATTTCTTCACAGCAACTTAGTAACTGCTGGCATTTCATTGTTGCCTAATGTGATTATATAATGGCTGAAAAAAATATTTTTATAAGATATATTGGAAGGACATCTTATAAAAAACAAACTAAAGAAATTATGAATCTCCTTTGTAACCTATCAAACATTCAAAACAATGTTGTCGTGGAGGTCGTATTTATATCTCTTGACAACAATCTCTTTACCATTATCCAAGATGCCCCTATACACCGTCCCCATCTTTCAAAGCCTATAATGGCCAATACTTCAAGGTTGGAAAATATAAAAAATAACATTTAAAAGAATCTAAAGATTATAATTTTGATTCTAGCTATATATTTTCTATATATAAATAAAATAATGATATTAAGTTTCAAATATATATATATATATTAAAAACTTATTATTATAGTAAATGAAGTTTTTTATTGGGTCATCAAACTAGTTATAAAAAGCTATAAAAAGATGGGTCATCAAACTTATTACATGTATTGGTTTTAATTAAACATATATATAACATAAACTAAAAAGCTACAATTTCACCTCTTTATTATAAGATAAATTAAAAAGTTACAATACAATAACGACAAAAATATTGCTTAAAATATCGTAAAACTTTATCTAAGACTTTAGATAAAACATAAAAGTCTCAACCAAGAAAGATTTCTAAAGGGGATAAGATTGTCCTTTGCGCTATGTGGGCTGCCACATGACAAAGGCAAGCCGCGCTATGTTGGCCACCACGTGACGATCGACATCCAGTTCAAGATGATCTCTAAGGATTGCGACGAGAACGAACATGAACGGGGAGAGGAGATTGAGGCTTCAAGGAACTAGCCATCCATTTTGTAACCATTTTTTATTTTTTTGAATGAATAAACATATCTTGGAAAGTAATCGGGGCAAACATCCCTATGTCACCTCACATGGACCTGGACCTGTTTTGTTTTATTTGACTTTTTAGAGCTACCTTAAAACTATAACACCTCACAGGTACCTCCCGTTGGATTATGTCTAGATGTTGAGTTGCCAAACATTAAACAATGACATGGAATCAAACCAAGTCTTCGAACCAACGTTAAATTTCAATTATAAAATATTTTATTAAATTTACATTATTATATTAACTTTTTGCAATATAGATAATAAATATATAACTAATGGCTATAATTATCATCAGATAAAATGTCAACATTAAATAATTAAAACGAAGAATTTACTTAAAGTTTACTTATATATCTATTAATCTTCTAGATCTTAAACATATAATCATTAGACATGGCTAATGGTTCTTTGCACGGAAGAAAACTTTCCTTCATTTAAGAAATTTTGCTACTTTATCCTTAGGTAATTACATTTATAAAAAATATAGGTAAGTTAAAAATGACGTCATAATAAACCTCAATTCACTATTCGAGCAATTCAAAATCAAAGTCGAGCAATTCACATGACGGTTGACATAGTGCGATCTACCTTTCCGCAAGTCGTGCTATGTCGATCGTCACATGGCGATCGACATAGCGCGACCTGCCTTTGTGCTGGCCGCGCTATGTCGGTCGTCACGTGGCATTCGGCTAAAGTTTTCAACAACATGGTGAAAGAAGAGATTAAAACTTACAAAATCCAATCCATGAATACAAAACAATCTCAATAAATATGAAATTTGCTGGTATTAACTTGAGAATAGTTAACTGGCATTCGTCTTTTATTACATAGTGACCTATAACAATATGGATGGCAAGATACATATCATGCTTAATTCTAACTTCTAACTCAGAATGCGTTTCTAGAATAGTTACAAACTTTTCGACTTTGAAGCTTAAGGAGGTAGTCTTCTCTAACATTTATATTGTTAGTTTGATACACATAAATCTGCAGCATTAGAGTCGATATTGTTAGTCTGATACACACAAATCTGGAGCATCTACTGAGTGAAATGCACACACAAATCTGCAACATCAGAATTGCAGATGGGTGTACATGAACACAAGAATATGGTTTATTTTTTAGGCTTTTTTACCACTCCCATTTTTTTTCCAAATATCAGCATAAATTCACCCCATTATTATAATTTTTTATTAAAATTAAAAAAAAATTGCCATGACTTCTACACGAATTTGGGTAGGATTCGCTTGGGTATCGAAACTGATTCGTCCAAATTTTATAAATTGATTTTGGATCGAACCCCTTATGAATAACCCTAATTTGTAGCCTATTCTAATCCTTCATTGGCCTAGACTCCAAATAAGTATGGATTCCTTGGTTTACCTTCATCTGTTCATCTACCATGCTACTGTAACATCTTCATCTTGTACAATATTTTGATCTCCCTTTCATGTTCTTCATGCAAGAAATCACTTTGCAATGAATTATCATTACATGGTAGGCATTTCATTACTTCATCATCGACAACTCATAGCACTATCCTTGGTGTTCCTCATCTAAATCCTCTATCAAAATTTGAATTGGGGCTAGCACTATTCTAATCTTCCTCTTCACTAACTAAACTTGTTAGGTATACACTACTACTTTCATATTCTTCCAAGTTGCCATTACTCATCCCTTCATTTTTCACTAATACATGATTGTCAACATTTCCCAAAATTTTCTCAATTGTCATATTCCTCTAGGAGTATCCTGTTGACTTTTCCCTTATCTAAAAAATATTCTTCTGTCAGTTTTTTTGCATATCTTATCATAGTTGCATCAACCCTTGTATGCACTATCTCTATAATTCGCCATTCCAAACATTCAATTATTTATTCTTTTTGCACTATTGCTATGTTTTAACACATATTCTCTAGATCACAAGCAATCCTTCATGAGCCTCCTGTAGTGTTGTGTTCACTTCCTCATCCATTATACATCTCCAAAAATCCATTTGATCCAATCTTGTACAACAACCCAACATTTAGTTGGAATGGTGCTAACTTTATTATTATTTCTTCCTCTCGACTATCAATAAATCCTTTGATAACTCTCCTATAAATATGTATTCTCCAACATAATTGTACGATGATGACAATACAATGATTGAGAATAAATAAGACTCTATAAATTCATTGGACATTCCTCCCTCATGGATTCTCCCAAATGAATTATTGACAATTGATTTGCTATTATAAGTGTCTTCCTTGATCTAACACCACTCAAAACTTGAACTCCTATAATGTAATGAGCCACCTACTAACTCATTCATGTATTATTAGCTTATTGATCAAGTATAATAATGTTTGATGATCAACAAAAAATCCAAGGGTTTCTCAAGCAAGTAATAATTGAAATTTTACATTGTGTACACCATCTCTAATGCTTTTCTATCTATCATATTGTAATTATTCTCCAACTTGAAAAATAACTAACCTAAAATGCACCCAGGTGTTGTAGGTGAGTTGGAGAGGAGAGGGCAATCCTCCAAGGGAGGTATCAGGTTCAAATATCCACCCTACCAAAAAGTTGAATTGGGTATCCAAAATCCAATTGATAATGTTGGTGCGGGCAAGGTCGGGTGCGACTCCCGGGTGACTTTGACGGTGTAGAACCCCTTGTTCGTGGTCTCTCAGACCAAGGCGTCCCCACAAGGGGTTTTTTGCTTTAAAAAAAAAAAACTAACCTAAAATGTAGATGGGATTGTTTTTTCATATTGCCCTCCTATACCAATCTACATCTAATTACAAAATTGGATGCATCTATATGGATATGAAACTCCTTCCAATATGGAAATACTAGAATAGGTGTGCAAACCAAATTTTAATTTAGATCCTTAAAGACATTTTGGTTCTTCTTTTTCCACCTAAAGGGAAAACCTTTACATGCCAACTTATCCAATGGTCACACTCTCACCATTACTTTTAAAGTATGTCTGCATCTAGCATCTTCTCTATCTTTGCATTGACTAAGGTTGTGTACTTCAAGTTCATCCTATATGACCTTCTTCTTATCGGTTACATACCTAGAACTAATGGAATCAAATGTATGCATAAATTTGGTGGAATCCCTTGCATATCTTTGTACATCCATGCAACGACCTCCTTGTATTGCATAAATATTTTAAAATTTATCACTTTTAAAACTAGGTCCCATCCATCCCCATAATAGACCATCTTCTCTTTCTCACCTTAACCAAGGTTTACTTGCACCATATTTGGACCTTCATATTTGATGGCATCAAGTTCTTCCATTGCTTTTTTCAGATCAAATGAATATATTAGTCTCTTATCAATTTGCACGTCATCAACATTATACTCAACAAATTTTTATAGAAAATACATCTTTTCTTCCTCCTCAACTTTTATGGATAAATTTGTATTTTCTACTTCATATGTACTTTGAAGTCCATCATCTTGATTTTCATCCTCTATGCTTATGTTCATACAACTTGGATGGAAGACTTCATAGTACTCCATATGTTAGTGAAGTAGTCTATTATTTGATTACCCTTCATCTTCCATGCACTCTTCAAATTCTAGCACACCTTTGGTCCTCATATTTTTGTCTGATATTCATCATCTAATGATGATTCACCAAACTCATTAGATGTCATCAACTCTTGAATGAAGGACTATTATTCAAATTGATTGCATACTTATGGTGATGCTTCTTAAATATCAGTTAGCCCTTCTCCCAATTATGGTTTAGTTTTGCACTATGTAACCACCCATGTCTCAATAATGTGTTGTAGGCTAGTTTTGGCATGACAATGACTACAAAATCTAAAATAAAATTTTAATCCATGATGTTTACCTTCTACATAGTTGACACCAGTTTCATCTTGATGTCTTATTGATCCATACCATATAGCCAAAAATTGGAAGACCACAAAAATGGTACCACTAAATCTTTCTGTGTTTTCTCAGGTAGCACATTCACACTTGAATCCTTGTCCATGATTACTTGCAAAAACTTGTGGTCAAGGAATTTTATTTGGTTTTATGTTGGATTTTTTTAGCACCATCATGTCAGTGTATTGGTCCTTCATAATATTCCATACTACTAGTTGGTGATGCATCTTCATGATCTTCTTCATCCACGTCATTTCTCTATCACATAGAGATCTAGTACTACACAAAGTAGATTAGACATTTTGACTACAACATTAATGTCTAACACCTATGCTACAAACTACTTTACTAGCGTCTCCTCTTCAACTATTATAGGTTCCTTCGTCTTCTTTCTTTCATTACTGATTGTCTAATTTCTTCTTCTAGTTGAACATGTGCTTCCTACCATTTCTCTTTCTCATTAGGAGGATTTGAGTATTGCTCCATATTCTTCACTTATGTCTATGTCATCGTCAACATATATTTCTCCTTTTTCTAATGGTCTATCTAAGGCTTTTTAATGTCAATAAAATTGATAGTTTACCAGTTACTAATATTCGCCTTCTTTGGATAGTTCACCTCCTTATGGTTGCCAAGTTCATACCATCAACACATCATGGTCGTGTTAATCCTACTTCCTCTAGCCAATGCATATATGATATGTGTTAAGTATCCCCACTCTTGAAATTTTTGGTGTTGAATGATTGCCCATCTATTTAACTAATATTATAATTGTTCTTTATTGCTACCTCAATCGAACCAAATTTGTAATTGTGGTTGTCTTCTTCCTTGATCATTATATCGATATATTCTGCTCATCACTTCTTGTATTCTATTAGAAGTGCTTGGTTTCTCTTCTTTATCCTCTTTATGGGCCATCAAATTATGGTACCTCATATTTCATTAACAAACATTCCATAATCGCATGTCCAACAACTTTACAAATATTGTGATACATCTTCTTCAAAGAATTTACATTTGTGTGTCCTTTAGACTTATAGTCTGAACACCAAATATCCTTCTTCTCCTTCTCATAGTTTATGTCATTGATCATCTATTCCAAGTCCTTCTACTTACCTAGATCATTACATTGAGATCATTTTGGTATCTATCTAATTCATTATTCTAGTCATTGATCATATTCCTATTGCTTACTACTATTGTATTCATCTCATTCTCTAAGTTTAGAACATGGTCAAATAGTTGTCTTTGTCTATGACTCTATTTGCTTTCTATTTCATCTCACACATTTTGATATGGTGCTTGTGATCCTCTTTTCCATATTTAGTAAATTTTAGGTGCTTTTGCTTTCTCCATGTTGTTGCAACTATGTCTACCATTGGTGGTAGTTGTTCATCATATTCCTCTCCACTCAATGAATATTTTGATAATGTTTGGTCTTCTTCAAATAATTACTAATCACTCTCCACTGCACTTTACATTGTGATCTCCTTTGTAAATACATGAGTGTTGATTCTAATATTTTAAGCACACTCTCTTGTGGTTGTCTTTGTGCTTCACTCCTATCCCTTGCATCTCTATGCACTCTCCCATGTACTTGTATTGGAGTTACCAGTTGCTCCACCTTGTCTTGCATATGCTCTACATTAGCACTCCCTTTACTACTTGCATGAATGTTCTCCTCGACTTGATTCTTATTTGCTTGTTATTCCTCTACCGACACATCTTCTATTGTTATAAATAACCTCTACTATTGTTTCGATTGTTCTTCATCTAGACTACCCTCCTCTAGAGGGTTCTACACACGTTTTACTTTTAACATGTGTATCTTCTTGCTAGCAAGTTTTATCAATACTTTGATAGTTTATGCATTTCCAACTTCGTCATTGTGTAACCCGCTATCATCATGTAACTCATTGTTGTCATCACATAACTTGTTATCATCATCACATAACTCTTCTATGCATGTTGCATATCTAGGAATCCTTTGTTCTTTCTATTGCATAATCTCATATAATATTTTGGTTGGCTCTTTGCTTGTTCTTATGTGTTCATGTCTCTCATGGCCTCGCGTTGGAATATCTATCCTTCACTTTCTCTCTTAAAATATATATTAATTTCAAATGACAATTATGTCAACTATTGAACAATAGTGGTATTCCATGATTGAAGGATTATAGAGGAATAAATGATAGGAAATATCAACAATAAACAACATTTGACATATATGAAAAGAAAAATTTAGAATTAAAATGGAATAAAACTACATTTTATTATTTATATTACATATGAACAACAATATACATTCATTTATAACAACAATACTATCATTCACAGTCACATGCAAAGTCTTCGACACACACAAATATACTTCTAGATATAAATTATTGGATGGAATGTTGATTGTCATATCTATTTAATATATATTATGTATGAGGATAGATAAGATATTTTACATCTAAAGATTTTAATTCATTTTCAATTTTTTTAAATTGACCTAGAATCAATTGTTCTTGGTGGAGCGGTGAGTGAAGGCAACTAGCTATGCAGAGTTTAAAGGTTTGAGTGCCTTTGGTCCTTGATAATGCCCCTTGTAGTATGAAGTCCTTGTGTGCATGCATAACATCTCTAAAAAACCATTCTAAATTTAATAGGTTAAATGGCTATTCTTGTCAATTATCAAACTTTGTGTTGATGTTAAAATTATATGAATTTCAAAAGTACTATTCATTTTATAACATATAAATTATTTTATTTTATTATCTAGATGAGAAATATGATTATATATTTAATGATTAAAAATAAAGTAATATAAAACATTAGAAATTATATTCAAAATATTTATAAATTTCAATTAATTCAATTATAAAATAAAGGCAAAACATTTTATCGAAGATAACGTCAAAGACCATTAAAGAAGATATTTGATGTCATCTACGATGTATAATACTCCTTTACAGTTATAAAAGCAATCAATTTTAGAAAAAAGACCACCTCATAAATTTATCTCTAATTCACATTATTAGATCTCATAATTTTTTATTGAAATAAATAAAAATAACACATTACTCAAATATCATTATAAATAAATAAAATAACATAAAAATGAGAAAATATCTTTAAACATCTATATACTAATAAATTAATAATAATAAAAAAGATCAGCATCCTACAATAAATCAATAAAAGGAAAGCCTAAATACTTTTAATAACTATATAAACTATATAAACCTTATATATAGGTATTGTTTGATATTATTAAGGCTTAGAAAATAAACCATATCTCACACTACAAAATATTAGCTTTTTAGATTTGCACAAATACGTTCATTATATTATGACAGCGACGAAAGATTACATAAACACCCTCCCTTAATTTGAACTAAGAGGATCAGCAGAGAAATGTCTGTATCGATGTGACCAGCGATGCCAGAGGGAATATTCTCTGTGCAGCGATGCCAAAGGAATATTCTCTGCATCTATGTGAGCAGCGATGCTAAAGGAATATTCTTTGTATCAATGTCAGGGATGCCACATGAATATTCCTCCGGGTGTCTAGAAAAATATTCTCTGTATCGATGTGAGCAGCAGCGATGCTAGAGGAATATTCTCTGTATCGATGTCAGGGATGCCACATGAATATTCCTCCGGGTGCCTAGAGGACCTTGTATACAGTCAATCTGCCTTGAGGGGCTATCACTATTGCCCTTCCATTGGCAAAACCTTACCACAGGCACAACAGATCCGGCCACAGTGTGTGTACCATGGCTGTTAGCTTCTCTTCGACCTATAGTCCCTGCTTTCATTAAGTGGACTGTGCTTCGCTTCAAATCCTTTAATGAATTATCTAGCACCGATAATTATTTATTTATTCATTGCACTGTGACGAAGTGAACTTCAGACCGTCCCAGACCAGACTTTAAGAGAGTTGCCGTCCATTGGATTTGAATTTTTTACCTGCAAATTTACCGTGTCCGAGCAAACTTGAGTCTTCAAATCTGGAGTCTGCAACACAGGTTTTGCCTGGCTAAATCCTCAAAATGCTGGGAGCAAACGCAGCCACGTAGCGAAAGATCGTCCACGTGCCGACGGAACTCGACTGAGGTAATAGCCGTCCCAGGTTCGATTCTGGATCTCGAAGCAGGCCTTGCCGCTGAAAAACTTATGGAAATCAGGCCTCAGCCTGTTGAGCCCGTCAAAGACGTCCAAGAGCGGGGCCGGGGACCGGCAAGGGAACGATGCAGGGCCTTTATGAGGCGAACGCCGTGAAGCTCCTCAAGGCCTTCCACGCCATGCCACGGGCTCGAGAAGAGAAGTCGTTCCTCTCCGATCCACAGTGCGACATATGGGGCTACGTGGCGAAAAAGAAAAAGAAATTATCGGGGCTCGATAATTCATTAAACGATTTGAAGCGAAGCACGGTCCACTTAATGAAATTGGGGACTATAGGTCTCCAAGAGACGCTAACGGCCATGGTACGCACACTGCTTCAACTGTTGCCGCCGGATCTGCTGTGCCTCCGGCAAATGTGCAGGGCTTTGCCAATGGAAGGGCCATAAGGATAGCCCCTCAAGCTAGATTGAATGTATACAAGGTCCTCCACCCGGAGGAAAAAAGGTCATTCCTCTGACTGACCAGGAGAGAGAAAGGGTTGTCCTTTAACCTAATGACTAAGCCTATGCTCACTAGCCTCATTGACAACAACAACACAAACACGAATTTTATTTAATTTTTTTTTTTTTTATTATTGTGAGAAACTTTTATGAGGCTGAGCAATCTTTTTTAACACAAAGCCATCACACATCCACCCTCTCACACACTCGTCCACCCCACTGTTTGAACCTTGGACCTTCTCAAGAAGAGCCAAAACATGTACCTTACCGTTGCATTGCACCCTCAAGTGCTATTACCTATTTCTCACACACTCACTCACAACACAGTTTAATGTGTTTTTGTTTAAAATCCTTATTTGTTTGTAGGTTAATTGTCTTGGCTTGAAGTTTTGGAAGGGTGGGGTCCTGTTGACTTTTTCGTACCCAACAGATTAAAGTTTATAGTAAAACTTAAAATTAACTTTATACTTATTTTAGTTTAAAGTTTTGAAAAAAATGGAGTTCTTTACTTCTTTTATTCAACTAATAAAAATTTATAATAACAATATTTAAATTTAATCTTTATTCAACTTTTTAATCAATAAATTATTAAGAACTAAAAAAAATAAAAATTAAAGAAACCTAACCTTCATGAAAGTGAAAATTAAAAAAAGAGTTCATGAGATGTTTTTTTTTAAAGAAAAAAAAAAAGGAAAAAAGCAAGCTTACGGATAAAATGGGGAGACAATTTTGAAACCATTTTTTTTAATCAACAAAAATAGGCCTAAATCTCCTAAATCTCTTTGGGTTTCTTGTATGAAACCTTATTTAAAATATAATTTATAAGAATAAATTTGGATGGTATATTATTTTTTAAAATTTCCTTTCATTACCATTAAAAGGAAACCTAGGTGAAAAGGAAGGACTTGATTTTAGGTTAGATGGAGGTTTGTGCATGGTTAATATTTCCCTCAAAACAATTTATTCAAAATTTTTATTTATATTTATGTTCAAAATTATAATATTTAAAATTTAATTTTAAAAGTAAAAAAAATTGTATTATATTTTGTATTTTATTTATATGTATAAGGAAAAAAATAAAGATATGATATTTTTTTTATTGTTAATTTGTGTGATGTGTTGCAAAATTTATATTGAGGTTTAATTCAAAGTAATAACTTTAAAAATTCAAAATGAAATTGCTTATTTAAGAAAAAATAAAATAATTAGTATTTCTAATATGAAAGATGTGCATAATTTTTATTAAGGAATGCACGACAAAGTTATACATAAAATGATTGTCGGAGTGGGAGTAGTTGGCATCAATTTGATAGAAATTTTATGAGGTTAAATTTTAATACGAATTTAATTGTTATGAAGATTATGTCTTCAAATTTAATAGTTTATTTTTATTTTTAAACATATCATAATAGTTGTAAGAAAATATTATAAACAAATTTTGATGGATAACTATAGATATTGTGTTAAGATATTGTATTGGTAAGTTGAAGATTAATTAGCATGATATCTAATGCTTAAGTTGTCATAGTGCCTAATACTAAAACTAAAGTTGAGCTTACTACTAGCCTTCATTATAGATCTTCGGTTATAGATCATTATAGAACCCAAGAAAAATCAAGTTCAATCCAAAATAAATTAAATTGATGATGTGTAATATTTGAAAAAAATTATAGCAAAATTAATCTCTTTCCTAAATTTTTATTAAGATGTTTTTTAAAATATGCATGTTGTTGATTATTGATTTTAAATTAAATTTATTGTTTATAATTTAGCTATAATTTTATGGTCATTTTATTCCTTTCAATGTTGTATATTATTAACCATACATGCATGCCTACTATGCATGTGAACAACAATAAACAAAAAAATATTTTTACTATAGAATACTTTACCATAGGGTAAAGTAGTTTTTAACAACATTAAGGCCATAGGCCATATGAGACAACCCTAATTGTTTACCCAAGTTATCCAATCATACTCTGGTATATAACATTTGGAAATCAATAAAGCAAGTATAGATAAAGCAACTTTTTCAAAAAAATGCATAAGTTAGTGATTTAAAGGATACTGGTTGACAAATTGGTAAGGTGTCTAAGGATAGAAATTAGTATGATAGAGATAGCTAGTTATGATGTATAAACGACATGAATTTTAGGTCATTATTGAAATTTTGAAGAAATGCCAAAGAGGCATCTCAAGAATGTAATTTCATAATTTCTTAATCTGAGGAAAAAAATATTTGGGGACCAATTTGTAGCCCATATTTACTATGGTCTCTGGATTCATTTTTATATGCCTTCTTTGGCTTGTCCATCTCTCATGCCTCCACCTTGTCACATCCAAAGAATTTGCTTTAATTATAAAACTAATAATTTTAGAAAAACTAATTAATGTATAAAAATTGATGTAGCAAGGATTCCAAACTTAGTCGTGAACAACAATGTTCTAGTCAAACAACCAATGCCTCTAATGAAAATGCAATGTCGGAGTTGATCCAATCAATGTTGGTAAACTATTTTTGACAATAAATTCATCCTTTGTTTCGGTAATTATATGATGGATGACGACAAAGTCCTATGTCAACAGTTATATTATGGATGACAGCAGGATCTGTATGACAGTGACAAAATATCAATGACAACAAACTCTTGTGTCAAAAAATTTAGATTATGTTGATAATTCTCATGTTATGTCTACAACTAGCTATGACATAAGGTATTCTATGTCGTCTATCCACAATGATGACAACAATATTCAACCATACAACCTACTATGACATCAATTTGGCACTAGTTCTTGATGGTAGGTAGATCCTAATGTTGATAATTACGTCTTCCTCATCCTTCACTTTGACGATGTCTTCCTCATCCTGCACTCTAACGACCTCGCCCTTGTCAATGACTTCCTCGACTATGTTAACCTACAACCAAATTCACAACACAAGTATCTTCTATAAGTCTTGGGCTCAAAGATTTTAATATATGCACAGATTAATTTTTTATTAATCAAGCCAATATGGCATAGTTTTTACATATCATGATTGTGAAATCCATAAAACATTCTACTCGTAGAAATAACCTCTACCATTTTTTCAATTCTTCTTCATATAGACTACCCTCCTCTAGAGGGTTCTACACACATTTTACTTTTGACATGTGTATCTCCTTGCTAGCAAGTTTTGTCAGTACTTTGATAGTTCATGCATTTCCAACTTCATCATTGTGTAACCCACTATCATCATGTAACTCATTGTTGTCATAACATAACTTATTGTCATCATCACATAACCCTTCTATGCATGTTATATATAGGAATACTTTGTTCTTTCTATTGCATAATCTTATAATTTTTTTTGGTTGGCTCTTTGCTTGTTCTTATGTATCCATATCTCTCATGGCCTCGCGTTGGATTATCTATCCTTCACTTCCTTAAAATATTTGTGCATTCATTGGTTCAAAATTCAAATGACAATGATGCCAAATATTGAACAATAGTTGTATTCCATGATTGAAGGAATATAGAGGAATAAATGATAGAAAATATCAACAATAAATAACATTTGACATTTATGAGAAGAAAAATTTAGAATTGAAATGGAATAAAACTACATCTTATTATTTACATTATGTATGAACAACAATATACATTCATTTACAACAATGATACAATCGTTCACACATATGCAAAGTCTTCGACACATATGCAAAGTCTTCGACACACACAAATATACTTCTAGATATACATTATTGGATGGAATGTTGATTGTTATATCTACTTAATATACATTATGTATGATGATAGATAAGATACTTTACATCTTAAAATTTTAATTCATTTTCAATTTCTTTAAATTGATCTAGAATCAATTGTTCTTAGTGGAGTGGTGAGTGAAGGCAACTAGCTATGAAGATTTTAAAGGTTTGAATGCATTTGGTCCTTGATAATATCCATTGTAGTCTCACGTCCTTGTGGTCTCAGGTCCTTGTGTGCATGCATAACATCTCTAAAAAGCTAATCTAAATTTAATAGGTTAAATAACTATTCTTATCAATTATCAAACTTTGAACTACCAATTCCACCATGTAAATTTAAAAAAAAATAATACTATTCATTTTATAAGATATAAATTATTTTATTTAATTATCTAGATGAGAAATATGATTATATATTTAGTAATTAAAAATAAAATAATAATATAAAACATTAAAAAATATATTTAAAATCCGCTCATGTAGAGGAGTTGGAGAGCAAGTGGATAGTTAAAACTCTCCAGTTATCGAGAGCCCAGGTTCAAATCTCTCCCTTCACATGTTGTGGATATATTGTAAATAAAAGGTTCCTCATCACAAAATATATATATATATTTATAAATTTTAATTGATTTAATTTTAAAATGAATGCTAAACATTTTATTGAATATAAAATCAAAGATGATTAAAAAGAGATTTCATGTAAGATGTATAATACTCATTTACAATTATAAAAGCAATTAAATCTAGTAGAAATACCACCTCATACGTTTATCCTTAACTCACATTATTAAATCTCATAATTTTTGTTGAAATAAACGAAAATAATACGTTACTCAAATATCATTAAAAATAAATAAAATAACATAAAAATGAGAAAATATCTTTAAACATCTATATATACTAATAATAATCGATTGCAGGCATCCTTCAATAAATCAATAAAAAATAAATAAAAGAAAAGCATAATACTTTTAATAACTATATAAACCTTACCCAACGTATTATTAAGTTACAAGATATACAAGATAAACTATGGACCCATAGGCTTACACAATAAACCATATCTCACACTCCAAAATATTAGCTTTTAGATTTGCACAAATACGTTCATTATATTATGACAGAGAGAAAAGATTACATAAAACACCCTCCCTAGAGGAATATTCTCTGTATCGATGTCACCAGCGATGCCAGAGGAATATTCCTCGGGGTGCCTAGAGGACCTTGTATACAGTCACTTGAGGGGCCCTTCCATTGGCAAAACCCTAAACAGTTACCAGGCACAGCAGATCCGGCAACAGCTGAAGCTGTGTGTGTACCATGGCTGTTAACGTCTCTTCAACCTATAGTCAGCAGATCCGGCAACAGCTGAAGCCGTGTGTGTACCATGGCTGTTAATCTCTTCGACCTATTAAGTGGACCGTGCTTCGCTTCAAATCCTTTAATGAGCACAGACAATTATTTATTTATTTATTGGAGTGTGAAGTTCAGACCGTCCCAGACCAGACTTTAAGAGAGTTGCCGTCCATTGGATTTGAGTTTTTACCTGCAAATTTACCGTCTCCGAACAAATTTGAGTCTTCAAATCTGGAGTCTACAACACAGGTTTTGCGTGGCTAAATCCTCAAAATGCTGGGAGCAAACATAGCCACGTAGCTAAAGATGTCCACGTGTCGACGGAACTCTACTGAGGTAATCGTCGTCCCAGGTTTGATTTTGGATCTCGAAGCAGGCCTTGCCGCCGAAAAACTTATGGAAATGAGGCCTCAGCCTGTTGAGCCCGTCAAAGGCGTCCAAGAGCGGGGCCGGGGACCGGCAAGGGCACGATGCAGGGCCTTTCTGAGGCGAACGCAGTGAAGCTCCTCAAGGCCTTCCACGCCATGCCACGGGCTCGAGAAGAGAAGTCGTTCCTCTCCGATCCGCAGTCCGACATATGGAGCTACCTGGCGAAAAAGAAATCATCGGGGCTCGATATTTCATTAAAAGCGAAGCACGGTGCACCTAATGAAAGAAAGCGGGGACTATTGGTCTCCAAGAGACGCTAACGGCCATGGTACGAACACTGCTTCAACTGTTGCCGGATGTGCTGTGCCGGGCAAATGTGCAGGGTTTTGCCAATGGAACGGCCATACGGATGCCGCTCAACCCAGATTGGCTGTATACGAGCCTTCTAGACATCCGGTGGAAAAAAGGTCATTCTAGAGAAAGGGCTGTCCTTGTAACCTAATGACTAAGCCTATGCTCACTAGCCAGATTAGCAACCTGTCAAAGAAAGAAACAAACACGATTAGATTAGAATTTTATTTAATGTGTTTTGGTTTGTAGTCTTGTTTGCAGGTTATTGTCTTTAGAGTTTTTTTTTTTTTATCGGGTTATTGGGTTATTGTTGATTTTTTTATTTTTTATTTGTTTGAACTTTGATTAAGAGATTAAAGTTTATAATGACAACATCCAAATTTAATCTTTATTTAACCTTTAATCAATAGATTATTAAGATCTAAAATTAACTTTATAAAGTTTTGAAGAAGTGAGCCTCTTAACTTGTTTTATTCAACATATTAAAATTTATAGTAATAATGTCCAAATTTAATCTTTATTCAACTTTTTAATTAATAAACTATTAAGAATGAATATATATATCAAATCAGAATGGGTAGTCCATAATGCAGTAGATGTCTTAGAAGTATGTAAGGTATAATTAAAGAGAAAAAATAGAACCTTTCTATGGCAGCAAATAGAATGAAGTAGTAGAACCAAAGGCACATTGGAAGGCATCTCTTTGGTTTGTTAGAAAGGAGTCGTAGAAAATTTGTTCAGGTTTTTTTGCAACTTATTCAGTTTTGCTAGGGTTTGATGAAGAAAAATTGTTTTGCGGGGATGACAACAACTTTCGGAGGAGGTTTGAAAAATTGGAGGAATGTCGTGATGGCATTGGGTCCGGTACAGAGAATGCATGCTCGTGATATTTTTTCATCTGAAAATGATTGAAAGGAACAGGATTTTCCAGTGCATGTTGGGAACCGCTTGTTAAAGAACAATGGATGTTTGGAACGATGTGAAGCCAGGCTAGTTCTAGTGGTTCAACCAGACTCGGTGGCAGAAGATGTGGAGTATCTAACCAAACATGCCCTTATTGGTAAATTTTTGGGCATTCGAATTTCTCTCCCCTTTGTGGAGTCTTGGATCAGGAAGACTTGGAATCCTGAAGGCGATGTGGAGGTGATGCTGAGTGCGAACAACTATTTTATGGTGGTTTTCTCTTGTATTGCAGATCGTAACAAAGCATTTGAAGGGGGTCCTTATTTCTATAATCAAGTGGGACTCTTTCTTAAACCCTGGCATGTGGGTTTCAACCCATCAGAGGAGCGGCCGTTGTGGGTTCCAGTATGGGTGCGGCTTCCATGGCTCTTGTTGCAATTTTGGAGAATTGATATCTTGCATAATATTGCCCTTCTACTTGGGAAGCTGGTTGGACCGTCACAACAGACAATGGATAAAAAGGTAATCTCTGTTGCTTGTATTTGTGTTGAAATTGACTTAAATAATCTTATTCCAGATTCTATTGAAATACAATTTGGATCAACTACATGGGTTCAAAAACTTGACTATGAAGCTCTTCCATTTCGTTATCGGATTTACCGTGAATATGGCCACCTGCAAAGAAAATGCCTTAAGTTTGTCTTGCATGTGGCTTCAAATCTTGGGCCCTCTCGGTTTGGACAAAGTTTGGATAAAGGAAAAACCTCGATAAAGGAAGGGGAACAGGATAAGGAAGGTTTTGTTTCGGTAAAAGCCCAAATCTAAGGACGAAGGACAAACAAATACCTTAAGGATAGCCAGCCAGATGCTCTACTCAACCGTTTTGAAATATTAGATGATCTTGATCAGTGCATGGAGATACCTGAAATGTCGCTAGCTGATGCAAATATAACAAGGCCAAATTAGATGTCTCTTCTTGAGGGGGAACTTAAAGAATCAGATCTAGGGTGTTTAAATGAAGAACAAAGGGCTTTGGATCTGAGTATAGGGGACATGGTTTGGTCTAGCCCTATAAGGGAAACTATTTTGGAAAGTGGTACAGATTTAGTTATGCCCTCTCCTACTCAGGTACTGATGCAGTCATCCTTGGACTGCAAAACTCCTACGGTGTTGGGATTGCAACAAAAAATAATTAAATTTTTTTTTTTGGATAAGAATATGAAGGTGGGTCGAAAGAAGGACCAGGATAAAATTAAGTTAATGGGGGAGACTTTGGTGGAGTCAAGCTTGGTGAGAACATTGGACTCCCATTTTTATAACCCCTAAAAATGATTATCCTCTCATGGAATGTAAGGGGGTTGAATAGCATCCCTAGACAAAAAGTTGTTCGTGATTTGGTTCGTGTGCATTCTTCGGATGTGGTGTTTATTTAGGAGACTAAATTGGCTATTGATAGTATGTTCAATATTGCTCCCAAGTTGTGGAGAAGGGGCATTGCCAGTGAATTGGTGCATGTGGATATGCTGGTGGCATTGCTTGTTTATGAGATTCGGTTAAGATATCCCCTCTTACTTGGATTTCCAGCAGATGGTCTATTTCAATGGTTGGGCATGATAATGAATCTGGTGAAATCATCCTACTTACAAATGTGTATGCTCCTATTAATTACAATGGTAAAGTGAATTTGTGGAAGCACATTTGCTTTGTGAGAAGTTTGGTTCCCCCGTACCCATGGATTTTGGTTGGAGACTTCAACTCTATCACTTGTCTAGAAGAGAAACGTGGTGGGGTGGACCGTCTCGAGCCTTTTCTTCCTGTCTTCAGTGCTCATATCCATACCCTAAACTTGGTTGACATCAAGCCAGATAATGGGATCTTTACTTGGCACAATAGAAGGTGTGGGGAAGCTTCCATATTAGAGAGACTGGATAGGTTTTTGATATCTAGTTATTGGATGGGTAATAACAGAGGTGCTAGTTCTATGATTCTGGAGGGTAGGGGATCTGATCATTGGCCTATCAAACTCTCTGCTTTGGAGTTAGGGCTAAAAAAGAATCCCTCCTTTAAGTTTCAACTTATGTGGCTTCGTGATCCTTAGCTTCATGATTTCATGCGAGGCTTGTGAACCACTGGCAAACCTCCTCATGGCACCGCTATGTATTTGTTTATGAAGCGACTACAATTTGTAAAACATAAATTGAAGAGATGAAATAGACTAAATTTTGGGAACATTTCCTTGGCTAAGCTGGCAGCTCTTAGGAGGATGGAAGAAGCTTCAAGGAAGATTAGATATCAGGGATTCATGAAGGAGCTTCTTATTTAGGAATCTAAGGCTGTGAAAGACCTTGCTAAATGGGAACTGAGGGAAGAAATTTTTTGGAAACAAAAAGTTCGAGTAGATTGGCTTCAGGAAGGGGATAGGAACACATCCTTCTTTTATAACTCAGTTAAGGCTCACCGTAATGGTAACCTGATTACCTCTCTTGTGAATTCTCAGGGTGCCCTGCTCTCTTCTTTCAAGGATATTTCATAAGAGACTAAGAGGTATTTTTCCTCTCTCTTCAAGGACTCCCTATCAGATGATGAGAATGAAAATCTTATTCTAAATTGTATTCCAACGATTGTTTCTAGAGAGATGAATGAGCACTTGATGGGTCTAATTTCCCTTGAGGAGTTGAAAAATATTGTATTCAAGATGAAAAAAGGAAAAGCCCCAGGCCTAGATGGATTCCCGATTGAGTTTTATCAGGAGTTTTGGGATTTAATCAAATTTGATCTTTTGGAGGTGGTCCATGAGTCCCAAAAGAACAAATAGATGCTAAGGGCCCTAAATGCTACCTTTGTGGTGCTTATACCCAAAAAAGAGGGAGCAAATTCCTTGGATATGTTCAGTGCCTATTGCTCTCTGCAATGTTGTGTATAAGATCATCACAAAAATTATTGTTGAGAGGCTAAAGATATGGTTGAGCAAAATCATCTCTGAGGAGCAAGGAAGGTTTGTTGTTGGCCAACAAATATTGGATGGGGTTGTTATTGCTACAGAAGCTATTCACTCGATGGAAACTTCTAAGGAGAAAACTATGTTCATTAAGTTGGATATGACCAAAGACTATGATCGGGTTAGATGGTCCTTTATTCAGAAAGTTCTTGTTGCTTTTGGATTTGAGGAGGAATGGATTAGATGGGTGATGAGCTGTGTTTCTTCTTCCTCATTCTCTGTTCTTGTTAATAATGAGCCATCAGAGCTGCTTGAGGCCTTAAGGATATTGATGCAAGGAGATCCTTTATCTCCTTATTTTTTTATCATTATGGTGGAAGGGTTGGGAAGATTGCTCAAGTCTCAAGTCATGCAGGGTCTCATTCAAGGGTGGAAGTGGGATAGTAGTTTGCCACCTCTTTCCCACCTTCAATTTGTTGATGATACTTGCTTTGTTGGGAGTTGCCACTGTCAGGGAAGCTGGCAATATTAGACAGTCTCTTGACATATATCTTGGTGCTTTTGGATAGTTGATTAATGAGGACATGTCTTCTATTTTCTTCTTCAATACCCTTCCTCTTATTCAATCCAGGATTGCTCGTATTCTAAGATTCCAGGTTGGGACTTCCCCCTTCATTTATCTTGGTATTCCAATTTCATCTCACCCTCTACCTAGATCTTCTTGGCAGTCTATGCTTGATAAGTTTAGAAGGAAGGTGAATCACTGGACTTTCAGATGGCTATCCACTGCAGGTAGAGTGTTGCTTTTTAAATCTGTTGTTCAAGATTTACCCATTTATAGATGTTTTGTACAAATAGCTCCCTCTCACTTCATCAAGGACATGGATGCTTTTTCAAGATAGTTTTTATGGTCTAGAAAACTTGATCAATCTAAATGGAGTTTGGTTAGGTGGGATTCTATATGTAGGTCGGTGCAAGAGGGAGGCCTTGGGTTGCGACAGATAACTATTTTTGGGTAGGCTTTAGCTGCAAAAAATTTATCGGAGATGGTGTACCTCTCAAGATCAGATTTGGGCTAAAATATTATCTTGTAAATACTTGAGAGGTATTTCTGAGGTTGAAATCCCTAGAATCAGCTTGGTTGGGAAAGGTTCAGTTATCTGGGAAACTTTGAAAAGAGGAGCTAATTTAATCAAGCAAGTTTTGTTCTGGATTTGCAATCAGGGATCAAATTCTCTTTTTTGGGAGGATTCTTGGGATCGCCACCCTCCTATCTTGAATCAATATCCTAGGTTACGTTCCCTAAGCATTTTTTTTCTTGGAAGCAGGTTGGTCTCGTGTGGAAGACTTTAAAAAAATCCAGTCTTTTGGAAATATGGAGATGTACAGGTGGAAAGATCCGCAAGAATGGCCCCATGGGGGACTGACCAAGTACAGAGAGGTGTTTGCTCTTATTCTTATGGGAAGACCTTTTTCTTCATTGAGGGGTAAAGATATTCTAGCTTGGAACCCTGGTTCTAAGGGAACCTACTCGGTAGCCTATGGTTATCATGTTCTTGATAAGAAAAAGTATGGGATTCTTCCTGTCACTTGGTGGAAAAATGTGTGGAACAAATTTGCCTAGCCAAAATTTAACTTCTTTCTCTGGTTGGTAGCTTGTAATAAATGCCTCACTTGGGATAATTTGAGGAAGAGAGGATTGCAAGGTCCCTCTTTTTGTGTCCTTTGCAGTAAGAATTAGGATGACTCTTCTCATTTATTTTTCCAATGCTCCTTTGCCAGAGACATTTGGCACCGTTAGTGGAGCGCCTGGAACCATCCATGTTTTCATGTGTTATCCCTGGTGGAATTTTGGAGTAGTCTAGGCAGACCTTCGACCAAGGCCCCCTTGCTTCGGGGGGCTTGGAATTTGGGCCCTTATTGCATCATTGGAAAATTTGGCTTGCACGAAATCGACGCATATTTCAGGGCAGTTATTTGGCTGTTCAACAGATCTGGCAAAGGATCCTGTATATGGTTTAGGAAACCATCCATAGCAAATGTGATGTGGACCCTCTTTTGGATTCTAGGGAGGAGAAGGTACAACAAGCCCTTGGTATCTTTGGGGATGGTGTGAAATATTCTAGCCCTAGTAGGGTTCCTCAGCTCAACAAGAAGGTTGGGAGAGATGGTAGGTGGAGGCCACCCCTATAGGAGTTTTAAAAATTAATACTGATGGATCGTCCAGGGGTAATCCTGGACATGTTGGCATTGGCAGTGTTGGGAGAGATTCTACTGGTGGTGTCAGCTTTTTTCTTTTCCATTTATAAAGGTGTTCACTCCAAAAATTTTATGGAAGCTCTTGCAATTCTTGAGGCCTTGCAGAGGGGGTTTTATCTTGGCTAGCATAGGATTATCTACGAGTCTGACTCTCAAATTGTGGTTAATATTTTAAATAGTAAAAGGGTGGAGGAAGTTAATTAGCAGTTGGTCTCTGTAGCCGTTCGGATTCTCGTAATGAGTGAAGAGTTCGAATTTATATCCTTTGTGCACATTCCAAGGGAATGGAATGTGGTTGCTCGATTACCCGGCCAAAAGGGCTTCCGAGTCGCTGGATCCTTGGAGTATCGATAATTGGGAGAGTTTCCCGTCTGGGGACTATCAACGCCTGTGGGAGTTGATCCACAAGGATGTACAGACTTAATGTGGTTTATTCTTGTTGTATTTTTTGGGTATCATTCTAGTCTAGTGGTTTTAGCCTATTTGGCTATTTATTTGAGTCCTGGTTGGAAGCTTAGTTGTACTCTGTAATCCAGAATTTTTATCAATAAATTTTTACCCCTTTATTTAAAAAAAAAAAAAAACTATTAAGAATTAAAATTAACATTACACACGGAGAAGTATTAACAACAAAATCCTAAAAGTAGGTTAAAGATAAAAAAACCTAACCTTCATCAAGAGGAAAGTAAAAATAGAAAAAGAGAACTCATTAGATGTTTCTTATTTTTTATTTATTTTTTAAACTTGAAAAAGAGGAAAAAAGCAAGCTTACGGATATGGGGAGATTATTTTTTATTTATTTTTCATTGTTCAAACCTCATAAGGGGGTGGAGGTCTAAGGTTCAAATCTTGGGCCTCGTCGGACTGAACATTTATCTCTTTCTTGGTGCTTTCAACATTGTAAAAGGTTTAAAATGATTGTGACATGGTAGTTATAGGGGCATATTAAACCTCATAAGGGGGCGGAGGTCTAAGGTTCAAATATCGAGCTTCGTCGGACTGAACGTTTGCCCCTTTCTTGGTGCTTTCAATATTGTAAAATTTTTAAAATGGTTGTAGCATGGTAGTAATAGGGCAAATTGTGCGAAGATCTGTGTGGCGGCTTCCGAGGCGGACAACGCAGAATACTGTGGCAACCATAAAAGCTGGACAACCTGCCTGAATCTGCCACATCTATGGGAGATTCGTGGCAACTACCGATTCCACCATGTAACCTAAGTGAAAAAAAGAATTCCTTTCATTAAACATAGGTGGAAAGGAAGGATTTGATTTTCCTTGGATAAAGGTTAGATGGAGGTTTGTGGATGGATTAATATTTTCCTCACAAATTTTATTTAAATTTTTTATTGATATTTATATTTGTGTTCAAAATTATAATGTGTAAAATTTAATTTTAAAATTAAAAAATTTAGTATTATATTTTGTATTTTATTATATATATATAAAAATATAAAGGTATTTTTTATTGTTAATTTGTGTAGAGTGTTGTAAAGATTATATTGAGGTTTAATTCAAAGTAGTAACTCCAACCATTCAAAATTAGATTGTTTACTTAAGAAACAATAAAAGAATTAGTATTTCTAATATGAAAGATGTGCATAATTTCCATTAAAGAATGCACGATAAAGTTATGCATAAAATGATTGTAGGAGTGGAAGTAGTTGGCATTAATTTGACAAAAAAATTATGAGGTTAAACTTTGATACAAATTTAATTGTTATGAAGATTATGTCTTCAACTTCAATAGTTTATTTTTAAACATAACATAATAGTTGTAAAAAGTATTATAATTTTTTTTTTATGGATAACTATAGATACTGTGTTAAGATATTGTATTGGTAAGTTGAAGATTAATTAGCATGATATCTAATGCTTAAGTTGCCATATTGCCTAATACTAACACTAACATAGCACCTAATACTAGATTTCATTATAGTTCTTCAGTTGTAGATTATTATAGAACCCAAGTCAAATCAAGTTTAGTCCAAAATAAATTAAATTGATGATGTGTAATATTTGAAAAAAATATAACAACATGATTTAGGTTTAAATTAATCTCTTTCCTAACTTTTTATTAAGATGTATATTTAAATATGCATGTTGTTGATTATTGATTTTAAATTAAATTTATTTTTTATAATTTAGCTATAATTTTATGGTCATTTCAGTCCTTTCAATGTTGTATGTTCTTAACCATATATGCATGCCTACTATGCATGTGAACAATAAACAAAAATATATTTTTACTATAGAATACTTTACCATAGTGTAAAGTAGTTTTTAACATTCGCAAGGCCATAGGCCATATGAGACAATCCTCATTGTTTACCCAAGTTATCCAAGCATACTCTGGTATATAACATTTGGGAACTAATAAAGAAAGCATAGATAAAACAACTTTTAAAAAAAAAATGCATAAGTTAGAGATTTAAAGGATACTTGTTGACAAATTGGAAAGGTGTCTAAGGATAGAACTTAGCATGATAGAAATAACTAGTTATGATGTATAAAAGACATGACTTTTAGATCACTGTTGAAATTTTGAAGAAATGTCAAAAAGGCATCTCAAGAATGTAATTTCATATTTTCTTAATATAAAGTTATAATTTTTTTGAGGAAAAAAAACATTTAGGGACCAATTTGTAGCCCATATTTACTATGGTCCCTCAATTATTTTTTATATGCCTTCTTTGGCTTGTCCATCTCTCATACCTCCACCTTGTCACATCCAAAGAATTTGGTGTTTAGAAATTGATGTAGCGGCGATTCCAAACTCAATCGCGAACAACAATGTTCCAATCAGACAACCAATGCCTATAATGACAATGCAATGTCGGAGTTGATCCAATCAATGTTGGTAAACTATTTTTGACAACAAATTCATCGTCTGCATCGGTAATTATATGATGGATGACGACAAAATCCTATGTCAACATTTATATGATGGATGATAGCAGGATCTGTATGAAAGTGATAAAAATCAATGACAACAAACTCTTGTATCAAAAAATTTAGATTATGTTGATAATTCTCAGGTTATATCGACAACTAGCTATGACAGAAGGTTGTCTATGTCACCTATCCACAATGATGACAACAATATTCAACCATATCAGGTAACAAGCCCTAAACAACCTACTATGACATCAAGTTGGCACCAGTTCTTGACAGTAGGTAGATCCTAATATTGATAATTAGCGTCTATGATGACGTCTTCCTCATCCTTCACTTTGACGATGTATTACTCATCCTGCAATCTGACGACCTCGCCCTTGTCAATGAATTCCTTGACTATGTTAACCTACAACCAAATTCACAAACTTGCAACACAAGTATCTTCTATAAGTTTTGGGTTCAAATATTTTAATATATGCACAAATTAAGATTTTATTAATCAAGCCAATATGACATAGTTTTTACATAGCATGACTGTGAAATCCATAAAAGTCCAAAGTTCTCCCTTTATCCTCTCTTTCACTGACCCCTGTCTCTCTTTCATCCCTCTTATTTATAAGCACAAGAACTATGAGTTGCCAACTAATTTGCATGTTAAGACATTCAGTTCAAATATTTATTTATTTTTATTTTTTCCTGAAATTATAAATATTTTGTTAACTAAAATGGTGGAATTAGCAATTGGATGCTTATCTCTATCTTGTTCTTGAATAGAAATTCCAATTGTCATTTTATGTGGCTATTGTCAGTTGGATGCTCCCACATCATACTCATCGGGTAACAAAAGAAATGTTCTTGGAACATTTTAGAAGTCATCAAAAAATACCGATCTTGAAAGGTGTTAGCCATGTCATGATGTCAATATTTTGGTTCTTTCACTTAACCATATATTCTTGATATGCTTTGTATCTTGTCATTATTTCCACTCTAGAGTCTATAATGGCTTCAATTTTGTGGTGTTCCTTTTTGATGCAGGAGCATCCCAGGGAAAACAAAGAATGTTGAAAGGAGAAAAAGTGTCGCAATATCGCGACAGGAAAAGTGTCGCGATATCACGACATGTCGCATTATCGCGACTCAGGTAGGAGAGAGAGGACTCAGAGCCAGAAATATCACGATATCGTGACATGTCGTGAAATCGTGACCAAAATCCAAGAGAAGGCTCAAGCGAGAAAAGTGTTAAGATATCATGACATGTCGCATTATCGCGACTAGAGGACGAGAATAGGCGTAAGGGAGAAAGTTGTTGCGATATCATGACATGTCGCGTTATTGTGACTCGAAAAGGAGAGAGAAGGCATCGAGCAAAAAGTGTCGTGATATCACGACAGAAAAAGTGTCGCGATATCGCGACAGAAAAAGTGTCACGATATCGCGACATGTCGCATTATCGTGACTTAGAAAGGAGAGAGGAGGCGCAGAGCAAAAAGTGTCGCGATATTGTGACAGGAAAAAGTGTCGTGAAATCATGACTAGAAGATGGAAGAAGATGCAAGCGAGGAGAAGTGTCGTGATATAGCGACATGTCGTGTTATCGCGACAAAAGGATGAAGCAGGGCGCAGGAGTGAGAAATGTCGCGATTTCGTGACATGTCACAAAATCACGACCAAAGCAGGGAAAAGAAGGCGTCCGAGGAAAATGTCATGATTTTGTGACATGTCACGAAATCACGACCAAAAGCAGGCAAAAAGGGGCCAGAGGAGAAAATGTCATGATTTCGCGACATGTTGCGAAATCGCGACCAAAGAAGCAGAAAGGAGGCAAGGGAGAAAA
The DNA here is from genome assembly GCA_028583015.1 of Wollemia nobilis. Taxonomy (NCBI): domain Eukaryota; kingdom Viridiplantae; phylum Streptophyta; class Pinopsida; order Araucariales; family Araucariaceae; genus Wollemia; species Wollemia nobilis. Next base: position 11,936,153 of record JAQPPZ010004624.1, on the reverse strand, counting down.
CTGTCGTGAAATCGCGACATGTCACGATTTTGCAACCCAAGAAGCGAAGGGAGAGCAAAGGACAAAAGATGTCATGATTTCGTGACCCAAGAAGTGAAGGGAGAGCAGAGGACAAAAGATGTCATGACATGTCGCGATTTCGCGATCAAAAGGGAGAAGAAGAGCCGAAGAGGAGAAATGTCGCGATATCGCGACATGTCACGATTTCACGACCGAAGAGGAGAAGAAGAGTCGGAGAGGATAAATGTCATGATATTGTGACATGTCAATATTTCGTGACCCAAAGGAGAGAAAGGTATCAAGGAGGAAATATGTCACGATATCGCGACATGTCATGATATCGCGATAAATTGCTGGTCCATGGTTCGAAAAAGCATGCGTTTCCAGACGATGTTTCTCGAGGTGATCAAAGGCCTCATTAATGCGGGATTTCTTGCTCGATAAGTTAGCTGAGCATGGCGGCCACTCGAAGGCTACGCCCAGAGGTCAGAGAGGTCAGACGACTCATCAATGCATGTTTCCACGGATGACCCGGTGATAGTTGCCAGTAAAGGATAAAATGAGGTGAAAGTTACAGTCACAGGGGGTGGAGGAGCCAATTTTTGGGATTGGAAGATTGTATTCTTCCTGGGAGCATAGGCAGATCACCGAACATGAGGCAGCTTGCATACTGTTGAGAAAACTACGCCTGTGGGCTAGTGTTGTAAAGAAAACTAAGCCTGCGGGCTAGTATTGTAATTTCTTTGAAGTTAATGAATGAAGTTTGATTTCGATGAAGAAAATAGAAGTGTGAAATTTTTGAAATTCGGCCCCCCCCATCAAGTGGTATCAGAGCGGAAGTTCCTAAGTGTGTAAACAGATCGTCAAACGTGAGGCAGTTTACACCAGGATCTGTGGAAGAGCTTGTAAGAGAAACAAGTAGAATGCCTCCACAAAGAAACCATAGTGGTGGGAGAAATATGATGCCAGAGGAAGATTTCAGAGCTTTGCAGAGGCAATTTCAGGCCCTGTAAGAGGAGCTGCACAGAGGGATTGAACCCAGAAGAGAAGAAGGAAGTGAAGATGAAGTGGATGAAGAGGACCAGTTTGAGGAAGAGGAAGAGGCTGTAGACCTTGCACAAGCTAGGTTATACAGAGCCATCTCTCAGATTGAGAAGAAACTGAAGATGGAGGTTTCTACGTATTCTAGAAGTCTTGATCCAGAGGAGTTGATCGACTAGATCAATGATTTGGAAGAATACTTTGAGTATGAAGAGGTTGAAGATCCTGATAGGGTCAGATTTGCCAAGACCAAGCTGAAAGGTCATGCCAGCATATGGTGGAAGGGAGTATAGCTAAAAAAAAATAGAAGAGGAAAAGAGAGAATAACAAGATGGGAGAGAATGGTAGATAAGCTGAAGAGACAGTTTATCCCTGGTGACTACGAATTGGATCTGCTAAGGAAAATGTAGAGTTTGAGACAGTCAAACAGAACTGTCAAAGAATACACAGAGGAGTTCTATAAGATCTCCATTAGAACTGGCCATTCAGAGGCTAACAAGGAGAAGGTGGCCCATTACATCAATGGGTTGAGAACCAGTATTCAAGAAGAGTTGAGTCTAGTTAGGATTAGCACCATTGAAGATGCTTACTAGTTTGCTTTGAAGGTTGAAGAGAAGATGAATAGAAGGTTTGAGGGTAAGCAAAGAGGAAGAGGTCATGGTGGAAGAACTGGTGGAAGGACCAGTGGAGAAAGAAAGAAGAGGCTAGCAGTAGCCAGGATTAGAAGGGAGATAATGATTACAGATCTCGTAATCAGAACAATGGCTACCAAAGAGGAAGAGGTAGATATGGAAGAGGAGGATTTTGTGGAACCTTTTTCCTTTGTGGGGAAGAAGGACATTGGTCATTTGAGTGTCCACAACACCGAGAAAGGACGAATAAGAGGCCTGAGGGTCCTGCCAGAGCTGCTGTAGCAGATGAAAAAGCTGAATCAGAACATTCTGAGGAGGCAGAGAGAGGAGAAGTGATGTTCACAAGGAGAGCCTTGTTGAATGAAGAGAAGAGGGCAGACCAGAGGAGAAGCCTATTTCGCACAAGGTGCAGAAGTTTGGGTAAAGTCTATAATGTTATTATAGACAATGGTAGTACTGATAACTTGGTCTCAGAAGAAATGGTTACCAAGTTACAGTTAAAAAGGAGACACCCGCATTCATATCGGATTGCGTGTTTACAGAAGGACCATAGGACGTTGGTCAGTGAGCAATGCTCGGTGAAGTTCAAAGTTGGGAACTATTATGATGAGGTCCTGTGTGACATCTTGCCCATGGATGCTTGCCATTTCTTGTTGGGAAGGCCATGGTAGTTTGATCGGTGTGCAGTGCATGATGGTCGTGCCAACACCTATTCAGTGACGAAGAATGGAGTGCGCCATAAGCTAAAGCCCTTGAAGGAGGCGAAAGAAAAGGTATGTAGCAGCACGAGAATCTGTTTGCTGAAGGGGATGGATGAAAGGAGGTTGTTGACAACAATGAGAGTGGAGGTTGAAGAGGTTAAGCATTTTGCAAGCTATGAGAAGGTGACAGAACAGTACAGAAGTGAAGGTCACTTCTCAATCCACCCCGCTTTTCTGATGTAGGAGCATCCCAGGGAAAACAAATAATGCTGCAAGGAGAAAACGTGTCGCGATATCGCGACAGGAAAAGTGTTGCGATATCGTGACATGTCGCATTATTGTGACTCAGGTAGGAGAGAGAGGGCGCAGAGCCAGAAATGTCACGATATCGTGACATGTCACGAAATCATGACCAAAATCCAAGAGAAGGCTCAAGAGAGAAAAGTGTCACGATATCATGACATGTCGCATTATCGTGACCAGAGGACGAGAATAGGTGCAAGGGAGAAAGTTGTCGCGATATCACGACATGTCGCATTATCGTGACTCGAAAAGGAGAGAGAAGGCATCGAGCAAAAAGTGTCATGATATCACAACAGAAAAAGTGTTGCGATATCACAACAGAAAAAGTGTCGCGATATCGCGACATGTCGCATTATCGCGACTCGAAAAGGAGAGAGGAGGCACAGAGCAAAAAGTGTCGCGATATCGCGACAGGAAAAAGTGTCACGAAATCACGACCAGAAGACGAAAGAAGATGCAAGGGAGGAGAAGTGTCGCGATATCGTGACATGTCACGTTATCACGACAAAAGGACGAAGCAGGGTGCAGGAGTGAGAAATGTCACGATTTCGTGACATGTCATGAAATCGCGACCGAAGCAGGGGAAAGAAGGCGTTCGAGGAAAATGTCGTGATTTCGTGACATGTCATGAAATCATGACCAAAAGCAGGCGAAAAGGGGCCAGAGGAGAAAATGTCGTGATTTTGAGACATGTCGCGAAATCACGACCAAAGAAGCAGAAAGGAGGCAAGGGAGAAAACTATCACGAAATCATGACATGTCATGATTTCGTGACCCAAGAAGCAAAGGGAGAGCAGAGGACAAAAGATGTCACAATTTTGTGACCCAAGAAGCGAAGGGAGAGCAGAGGACAAAAGATGTCGCGATATCGCGACATGTCACGATTTCACGACCGAAAGGGAGAAGAAGAGCCGGAGAGGAGAAATGTCGCGATATTGCGACATGTCATGATTTCACGACCGAAGAGGAGAAGAGTCAGAGAGAAGAAATGTCACGATATCATGACATGTCACGATATCGTGACCCGAAGGAGAGAAAGGCAGCAAGGAGGAAAGATGTCGATATCGCGACAAACTGCTGGTCCATGGTTCGAAAAAGCACACATTTCTAGACGATGTTTCTCGAGGCAATCAGAGGCCTCATCAATGTGGGATTTCTTGCCTGATAAGTTAGCTGAGCATGGATGCCACTCGAAGGCTACACCCAGAGGTCAGAGAGGTCAGACGGCTCATCAATGTGTGTTTTTGCGGATGACCGGTGATAGTTGCCAGTAAAGGATAAAAGGAGGTGAAAGTTATAGTCATAGGGGGTGGAGGAGCCGAGTTTTGGGATTGGAAGATTGTATTCTTCCTAGGAGCACAGACAGATCGTGGAACGTGAGACAGCTTGCATACTGTTGAGAAAACTATGCCTGCGGGCTAGTGTTGTAAAGAAAACTAAGCCTGTGGGCTAGTATTGTAATTTCTTTGAAGTTAATGAATGAAGTTTGATTTCGGTGAAGAAAATAGAAGTGTGAAATTTTTGAAATTCGGCCCCCCCATCACTTTTCAAGTAACTACACTATCCATTCCTTTGTTTGGATATTTGTTGTATGAACTACATCCTCATTAGTAGGCTGACCATAATTTGGATATAAGTCAACTACATTAAATATTGATGAAATATCAATCCCTTTAGGAAGCTTAATTTCATATGCATTGGTAGTCAACTATTTCAAGATCTTACATGGTCCAATCTTCTTCCACTTGAGCTTGTTGTGCATACCTTAGGGAAATCATTCATTTCGCAAATGTGCCAAAACCAAATCTCCATCTTGGAATTCTTGTGTTTGGGACTTGAGATTAGCATGTTGTTGATATTTTAGGATGTTCTTTTCTAAATCAACCTTCACTTCATGATGCAAGTCTTGCATCTACTTGGAAAAATCCTCTACCAAAGTACTAGGTTTTTTTAATTCAATGATACTCTACAACTCATCTACTCCCTTGGAACAAGTACCATACACAATCTGAAATAAAATTTTCATTGTACTACAATTCACTAAATTATTATAAGCAAATTTTGCTTGTGCCAATACAATATCTCACAACTTTGGCTTCTTACCAACTAGACATCATAGCAAATTACCAAGGCTTTTGTTCATGAATTTGGTCTATCCATCTATTTGTGAGTGATAAGCTAAACTAAAACTTAACTTGGTACCCAAATTATTCCATAAGGTACGCCAAAAATGACCAACAAACTTTGCATATCTATTTGACACAATGCTCTTCGGTAAACTATGCAACGTTACCACTTTTCGAGAGAATAAGTCATCAATATAAGTAGCATCACTTGTTTTCTTGTAAGATATAAAATGTGCCATCTTTGAGAATCTATCAAAAACAACAAAAATGAAATCATTACCCCTTTGTATTCTTGGCAACCCAAGAACAAAATCCATGTTTACATCCTTCCATGGCCTCTCTGGTACTAGCAATGACTGATACAACCTAGTATTTTGGCTCCTTCCTTTGGTATGTTGACAAACTCTACAATATTGCACAAAACTTCTAACACCTGCATTCATTCTAGGCCAAAATTAACTTGTACAAAGTTGACTCATCATTTTATCCACACCAAAATGTCTAGCTAGTCCTCCATTATGCTTCTCTCATATTAGGTTCTCCCTCATCGAACCTTGTGGTATGCACAATTATTACCCCTTGAACAATAATCCTTCTTGGATGAAGTAGTCCAACCATGGTGTTCTATCCCATATAGTAGGATTACTACATGTTTCCCAAGCTTCCTTGAAGTCTACATCATTAGCATAAAGCTCCCTCATAGCATCAAAACCAACGACTGCATTCTGCATCATGTTCACCAATAAATTCTTCTACTCAAGGAATCAACCACTCAATTTGAATGCTATTTTTGTACTTCAATAAAAATGAAAATCCCTACAAAAATTCCATCCACTTCATATGCCTTTGATTCAACTTACTTTGATTGTTAATGAACTATAGAGCATTGTTATCTATGAACAAGATAAAATCTTTTGGCAGTAAATAATACATCAATTTCTTCAGGGCTTGAACAATGGCATAAAATTCTTGGTCATAGACCAAGTAATTCTTCTTTACCTCATTTATATTTTCTATGAAATAGGCAATAGGTTTACCTTCTATACTCAAGAATCCCATCGTTGTTCCACTTGCATCACAATCCACCTAAAAAACCTTGTTGAAATCTAGCAAGGCTAGAATAGGTTGCTCCATTATTTTCTCTTTCATGATTTGGAGACTCCTTTCTACTATAGTCATCCACTTAAATTCATGCTTTCCTTTTTTTATCATTTCTATGATTGAAGTGCAAATTCCACTAAAGTTTTAGATAAACTTCCTATAAAAACTTGCTAGACCATGGAAACTCTTGGCCTCAAACTTAATTTTTGGTTATGGACAATTCACAATGGCCTTGAAATTCTTAGGATCCATCTGTAACCCCTCTTGGGAAATCACAAAACCCAACTACACCAATTCCTCCATATAATTACATTTTTCAAGTTGACTAACAACTTTTCTTTAGTTTTTGCAAGACTAATTCTAGATGTGTCACATGGTCTTCTTTTCTCTTACTAAATATCAAGATGGCATCCAAATAGACAACTAAAAAATTCCCAAGCAATACATTCAATACTTTATTCATCAGTTGCATAAAGGTACTAGGTGCATTTGTCATTCTGAATATCATAACTAGCCACTTGTAAAACCCATTGTTTGTCTTAAATGCAATTTTCCACTCATCTCTTTCCCTGATTTGGATTTGATGATACCCACTCTTCAAGTCTATCTTTGTGAAGTACCTTGCTCCACTCAAGAAATCCATAAAATTTTCCATACATGGCAATGAGAATTGATATTTTATAGTTATCTTATTGATAGTCTTGGATTTCGTACACATGCACCATTCTCTATCCTTCTTCGATTTAAGCATAACTGGTACTGCACATACAATTAAGCTTTCCATAATCAACCTCTTGTATAATAGCTCCTGAACTTGTCTATTTATTTCTTCATTCTTCATGGGTAATATTCTATAAGTTGCCTTATTGGAAAAACTTGATCCAAGAATGAAATCGATGTGATGGCTAATGCTTCTTACTAGTGGTAATCCATCTGGCAATTATTTCAACAAAATTTCTACATACTCTAACAAATCCCTCACTGTACTTGGTATTTCCTCCTTCCTATCTACCATTTCATCCCTTGTGGGTTTAGAAATTAAGGAAAAGCATACCTTCTCCTTTGTCATCTCCTTCAAAAATTGCTTTCAAGAAATCAAGCAAACTTTCAGACCATTGTTCTCCTTCTCATATTTGTCCTTCACTGGACTCGATACATACTTCTTACCATACTTCATAATGGTGTAGGTGTTTTACTTACCATAATGTATTATTTTTCTACCAAATTGTCAAAGTCTCCCCAACAATACATGGTAAGCATCCATAGGGATGACATCACGTAGAACCTCATCCTTGTATGATCCTATGTAAAAATTCACTTTGCATTGTTCACTAACTAAGATTTAATTTATCTTTTGCAACTAAAAGACCTTGTATGGATTAGGGTGTTATATCCTCCTCAACCCCAACTTCTCCACCATCTCGATAGAAACTATATTTTCTATACTTCCACTATCTACTATGCCTAGCAATATTTACCCCCTAATTTATATACCGTTCTAAAAAGGCTTCTCCTTTGAATAGGTTCACACTCTCTTTTATTTAGCTTCATTAGTAATCTCTTCATCATGAGAGATTCTCCTTGCTCAAGCTCTTCTACGTGCTTTGGGGAAGCAACACTTTCTTCTTCTACTCGTACAATGTGGTTTCGGACCTCCTTTCCCCTGTTGTTACTATATTGCATGGTTGGACATTCATAATCCCGATGATCATCTTCCCTACATCAGTAATATTGTTTAGAGAATCCTCTACCCCTTCTGTGACCAAAACCACCTCTACATTATGAGGAATAACCACCTCCTCTTGTGTTCTAGTTGAAGTTACTATGATAAGTATTAACTTCTCCTTCTTGTTTTTGTTGTCCTCTTTCACTATTTGTTTGTCCTCATCCTTGCAAGAACCTTCCTCTACCTCTTTGATTATTTTATTGTTTTCATAGCAACTTCTCCTCTACCTTTAAAGCATACTGGTAGGATTCCTCTATCATCCTTATCTTTCTCATAATAATTTCATCCTATATGGACATTTATAACCATTGATATACTTTGATACCTTCTCTTCATCATATTTCACATGACCAACCCGAATGGCCAACTTGTAGAATTCTCCAGTGTAATATTTCACACTCATTTCATTTTATCTTAGATTCTATAACTACCTAAAGATACCAATTGGTAGTTTGATAGTAGAAATTTGACCTTTAGTTTAGTGACCATTTTATCCCATGACTTGATCTTTTCCTTGTATTTCCTTTATATTTTAGTCTGCACATGATCCCACCATAAGGATGTGTGTCCTTGTAGCTTCGTACTAGTGAACTTCACCCTTTTGGAATCTTCTATTGACTCAAAGTCAAAATACTTCTCCATTTCAGAAATCCAGTCTATTAGCTCCTTTGGATTCAAGCTTCCATTGTATGACAAAGTTTCTATCTTAGGATTTCAACCTAGATTATAAATTACCCAAATCAATCGTTCATCCATTTCATCCTTTTTATCTTCATATTGAATTTTTAAATGGCCAACCTTCTCTTATTTATTGTCGCTATTATTCTATAGATGAATACCTCTTCTTTGAGTGGTTTCAATTGCCTTGAGTTAGGTAGTAACTCCCCTTATCATTTAATCTATATCCACATTTTGGGCTACATTTTGGTTTCCTCTCGATCATACTCTTCCCCACTATGTCATAATTTTCTTTGACATATCCTTAGTAATATTTGGGCTTTGATACCAAAATGATGCAACAATGATTCTAAACTCAAAAGTGGACAACAATATTCTAGTCAAACAACCGATGCCTATAATAATAATGCAATATTAGAGTTGATCCAATCAATGTCGGTAAACCATTTTTAATAGCAAGTTCATCCCTTATATTGGCAGTTATATGAGAGATGAAAAAATCAATGCAACAAAGTCCTATGTCAATAGTTATTTATGATGATGAAAAAATCAATGATGACAAACTCTTGTTTCAGCAATTTTAGATTATGTTGACAATTCTCAGGTTATATCAGGAACTAGCTATTATAGAAGGTATTCTATGTCAATGATCCATAGTGATGATGATAATCATCAATTGTATTAGATGACAAGTTCAACACAACCTGCTATAAAATCGGGTTGGTAACAGTTCTTGATAGTAGGTAGGTCTTGATGTTGATAATTAGTATCTATGATGACATCTTCCTCATTCTTCACTCTAATGACACTCTTTCTCTCTGACACCCTCACCCTCATTAACAACTTACTCAACTACAGTAACTTACAACCAAATTCACAAACTTGCAACACAAGTATCTTCTACAATTTTTGGGCTCAAATATTTAATATTTGCACAAATTAATATTTTATTAATCAAACCAATATGGCATAGTTTTTGCATGGCATGACTGCAAAATCCATAGAACACTCTTAGAACAATTCCTTTCCACTCGTCCAAATATCTCCCCTTATCCTCTCTCTTTGATTTCCCCATTTATCTATTTCACATATTTATTTATAAGCACAAGAACTGTGAGTTGCTAATTAATTTGCATGGTGAGACTTTCAATTCAATTATTTATTTATTTTTATTTTTTCCTAAAATTGTAAATGTTTCGTTAACTCAAATGATGGAACTGGTAGTTGCACACTTATCCCTATCCCATCCTTGAATAGAAATTTCAACTATATTTTTAGGTGGTTGTTGCCAGCTAGATGCTTTCACATTAGAAATTAGTTAAATTTCACGATTACTTTGTTTTGAATTGTATTTTTATCAATTATATGTGTGTGAAATTCACTAGCTTCAAATCTGTTGTAAGTTCTATCAAGTCATCCTCCAAGATATTGAAGAGGGTATGATTTGGGAAGGCAAATTATGTAAATGAGAGAAGGGAGTCCTCTTATGGATGACCTTCTCAAGCAACATAAGTTTCCTTTCTTTCCAAGACCTCAAGTAATTAAATGTGCAATCAAAAGGTTCAAGATAAGAATACAATATAAACTCTTTGGGATTCATTCTATATTATACAATTGTATGATACATATCCTCTTTATTGTATGATCACCTTCATTGTATGATAGCATTCAATTGTAAGATAAAGTCAAGACAACATGATTTTGGAGACGATGTTCTTCCATAAGACCGTTTGTTATGGTATGTCTATGGACATGTAGTTGAAAATCCTCCACATTGTTGAGCAAGGAGCAAAAACAGTATTGTCATTGTTGTCAACACAGAAAAACAGATCAATTGTTGATGCAGTGGACAGAAGTTTAGAGGTCAATCAGAAAATGTACAGTAAATTTCCAAGAAGACAAAAGTGGCCCAGATTCAAAAAAAGAAAAGAAAAAGACAAGTAAGAAAACTGTCGCGATATCGCGACATGTTTTTTGTCACGATTTCGTGACATATCGAAGGAGAGAGAAAAAGCTGGAGAAACTGTCGCGATATCGCGACATGTTGAGAAGCTGGAAAAGAAACTGTCGCGATATCGCGACATGTTGAGAAGCTGGAAAAGAAACTGTCATGATTTCATGACATGTTGAAAGCAAAGAAGCCAAGTGGAAAAACTGTCACGATTTCGTGACATGTTGGCAGAGAAGAAGGCAAGTAGAAAAACTGTCACGATTTCGTGACATGTTGGAAGCAAAAGAGGCAAGTAAGAAAACTGTCACGATTTCGTGACATGTTTGGAGAAGAAGCGCTTGCAAGAAAAACTATCATGATTTTGTGACATGTTCAGAGAAAAAACGCTTGCAAGGAAAACTGTCGCGATTTCATGACATGTTTGGAGAAGAAGCGCTTGCAAGGAAAACTGTCACGATTTCGTGACATGTTTGGAGAAGAAGCGCTTGCAAGGAAAACTATCACGATTTCACGACATGTTCGGAGAAGAAGCGCTTGCAAGGAAAACTGTCACGATTTCGTGACATGTTTGGAGAAGAAGCGCTTGCAAGGAAAACTGTCACGATTTCGTGACATGTTTGAGAAGAAGCGCTAAGGAGAAAAAGTGTCACGATTTCGTGACATATTGCAAGAGGAAGAGCTCGAGAGAAAAAGTGTCACGATATCGTGACATGTCGCATTTTCGTGACCTGAAGAGAAGAGAAGAGCTAAGGAGAAAAGATGTCGTGATATCGCGACATGTCACATTTTCATGACTAAGATAGGAGAGAGAATGTATGGAGATAGAAATGTCGCGATATCACAACAACAGAGAGAGGAAGACTCCGAAGGATGAAGTGTCACGATTTCATGACAGAAGCAAAACGAAAGAGCATGGAAGCAAAAGCATCACGATTTCATGACAAATTCAAGGAGGAAGAGCTCAAAGGCGAAAGCGTCACGATTTCATGACATGTTCCATTTTCACGGGCATAAGGCAGAGAAGTGCAAGGAAGCGAAAAGTGTCACGATTTCATGACATGTTGTGTTTTCGCTGGCAAGAGACAGAAAAGAGATCAAGGCAGCGAATGTGTCATGATTTCGCGACATGTTTTGTTTTCGTGGTTGCATGCCGAAAAGAGGACAAGGAGGCAAAGAATGTCATGATTTCGTGACATGTTCTGTTTTCACGGTTGCATGCCGAAAAGAGGACAAGGAGGCGGAGAATGTCACGATTTCGTGACATGTTCTATTTTCGCGGTTGCATGCCGAGAAGAGGACAAGGAGGCAGAGAATGTCATGATATAGCGACATGTCTTGTTTTCACGGTCAACTATCATGAAAAATTCAAAGGGGCAAAAATGTCGCGATATCGTGACATGTCATAGTTTCGCGGGTAAAAGCCGAGAAGCATACACAAAGTTGCGGGGAAGTTAGGAGGAAAATCATGGCAAACATGTAAGAGTTAACTAGAGTCGAACTAGATGGCATTAAATATAGAAACGAGTCATTACAAGGCCGTGATGCTGTGAGACTGTCAGAGGGGTGGATATTCTGAGAATCTCGATTAAAGAGAAATTCATTAACAGGTTGCATGTGTCAGAAAGGGCAGTTGCGTGCAGAAGTGAAAAGGTAGCTCAGAATTCAAAAGAGAGAAGATAAGAATGACAGAGCATCGAAATACGTAGAAAAGGCTATCAGAATGCGTAGAAAAGGCTGTCAGAGTGAGCAGAGAAGACTGTCAGAACGCGTCAAAAAAATAGTGGCTGAAAGACAGAGCACGTCAGAGAGAGTGTGGCAGATTGAACGCAGCTGAGAATGCATGGCAAAAAGGAGGGAAAAGTAGAGCCATTTTGAAAGAGCCATTTGAGTGAGCCAGTATAAAGAACTAAAAAAGTGCAGTAAGTAAGGTTACTGCAACCTTGTTTATTCTTGAAAAACTGAAAGTGAGGTTGAGTAAGAGTGTTGTAAGAAGCACAGAAAGAGTGCGGTAGGAAAAACCGTAACAGAGCTGAGAAACCTTGTTTTGTTTATGCAAATAAAAAGAGAGGTTTTGTAAGCAATAGAAGATATTGAGTCTCTAACAATTCTCCTTATGCTTCTATGAGATTGAGTTGAGTGAGCAATAGACCAGTGAGGGTCTTGTAAAAGAGAAGGCATTTTTATGTCAAATCTAGATTCAAAATAGAAGTCCAGTTGGTGCTGGTTAATCAGGGGTTGGTGCTCCTTCCAGTGGGTGCTGGTAAATTGCTTGTAAAGTTGAAGCTTTGCAAAGGCTGGATTTGGATTGTAGTCCAAACAGTCATTTTTGAGGAGTAGCCAAATCGGTGAACCTCATTATATTTTGTGTTGTGTGATGCTATCTTGTTATACTTGTTGTATCTATTTTAAGCTTGCATTATTTCAGCATTAGGAGCTACAGATTTAAGTTTTAAATAGTTGCACTGATTCACCCCCCCCTCTCAGTGTCATTGTGAGAATATCAATTGGTATCAGAGCCAAGTTCCTGAACAAGCTCAATCAGCTAAGGTGATCTTGGAAGAAACACAATGGCCGATGGTGAAGGATTTTCATCCAACAAAGCTCCTTTGTTCGATGGAACTAATTACTCCTTCTGGAGACTCAGGATGCAGACTTATCTGTGTGCTTTGGGATATGACATTTGGGAGTCAGTAGAAAGTGGATACACAATACCCTCTACTCCTCCAACAGATGCTACTGAGAAGAAAAAGTTTGAGAATAACTCTAAAGCAAAAAATGCTATAATGTGTGGGTTAGTAGACAGTGAACTGATAAGGATCATGAGCTATAAAATGGCAAAAGACATGTGGGACAAACTGCAAAGCATTCATGAAGGAGACGACAAGATCAAGGAAGCCAAGCTACAAACACATCGAGCCCAGTTCGAAGCATTAAAGATGAATGACGATGAGAACATAGAGGCCTATATGCTGAGAGTCAATGGAATCATTAATGCGATTAGAGGACTCGACGAGGAAATGGAAGATGCAGTTGTCGTGAAAAAGGTACTAAGAACTCTTCACAAAAGATTTGATTCTAAAGTTTCTGCTATAGAAGAAGCTAAAGATCTAAATACTTTTAGCATGGATGAAATGCATGGTTCTTTAACTGCATACGAAATGAGAATAGGACAAACTAAGCCCTCAGATAGAGAAGCTGCTTTTAAAGCACAGAAAAATATAAAAGCTAAACAAGAATCTGAGGAAGAAGAATCTTCAGATGAAACTGAAGCAAACTTTGTTAGGAAACTAATAAAGGGAAAAGGAAAGTACAGAGGAAAGTTACCGTTTAAGTGTTTCAACTGTGGAGGCATCGGGCACTTTGCAGCTAAATGCCCAATGAATGAGAAAAACAAAAGTGATGAAGGGTCACACCAAGAAAGAAGTGACTGGAAGAAGAAACCACATTTTAGAAAAAGCAACTTCAAGAAGAAAAGTTTCATTTCCAAGAATGTCAACTCTTCTGAAGACAGCTCCGGTGAGGATTCTGAAGAAGAAACAGGTGAAGCTTTGTTCATGGCATTTGAAGAAGAAAGAACAGAGGAAACCCAGGAGTGTGATGAAAAACTAGAGGATGAGGCTGAAGTAGATCTGGAAGGTGAGTTGGTTGCTGCACTTAAAGAGTTGAGTACAGAAAGAAAAAAGAATAAAAAGGTTTCAAGAAAACTTGAGGATGCCAATGAAATAATAATCAGTTTGAAAGTACAGACTGAAGAATTTAAGAAAAAGTCTGAAGATCTTGAAGCACAATTAACCGTGAAAATAGATGAGTGCAACAAACTGGAAGAAGAGATTGTTGGCTTAAGAATGCAGCTAGAAGAAAAGAGTCAAAAACTGAGTTGCTACCACAAACTTGAAGGAAGTTCTGTGAAGCTTGATAAGATTATAAATAACCAAAAGCCTACAGGCATTAAATTTGGTTTGGGCTTCGTAGAAGAAGAATCATCAATGGAATCAAAGACCATAATTGTAGAACCAATAAAGAATAAAGGTAAGATCAGGGTTGATCAAGAAAAACTGAATCATGCAAAAGAAAACAATAAGGCCAGGCACGATAGGAGTACTGACAATGATGGATTCACCAAAGTCACACATCAAAGAAGAAGAAGACCTATGGCACCTACTACAACATGGCAAAGACCATTACCCAGGTACAATCATTCCTTTTCTGGTTATTGTTTTAAATGCAATGCTTATGGTCATAAAATTTCAAATTGCAGTTATAATGTAGGACAAAGAAATTTCACTAGTAGAAATATTTTTTCACCTTTGATAGATTATGCAGTAGAATGTTATAACTGTCATAACTTTGGACATATTGCAAGAAATTGTCGTAGCTCTTTTGTAGGAAATAAATATCAGGGAAGAAATTATCAACCAAATGGATTGAAACAAAACAAAAAATTTCTCGAAAAATAGGCACAAGCCAATGAAAGGGAAAAGGCAAAACAAGTGACCAAAACTGCCATCAAATCAGAATGGAAAGAAAAGGAGCGACCTAAGGAAGAAAAGGAATCCTTGATCGTTCAAACAACTCTCAAAGCCCAGAACAAATCTGCACCATGGATTCTGGATAGTGGATGCTCCAGTCATATGACAGGAGATAAACAAAAATTTGATAAGTTACAGACATACGAAGGTGGTTCTGTAAAATTTGGAAATAATGATGGAGCCAAGATAGTTGGTAAAGGATCAGTCAAGATAAGTGATGGAAAAATCAACTCTAAAGAAGTCTTGTTTGTGATTGGTCTGAAGCATAACTTACTGAGTGTAAGTCAAATTTGTGACAGAGGTCATGAAGTAATTTTTAAGAAGCAGGGCTGTGAAGTAAGAAAGACAAAAAATGGGAAATTGATAGCTACTGGATTGAGGACTTCTAGAAATCTGTATACTCTCTCAGAGACTTCAGAAGGAGCTTGCTTGGTTGGACAGGAAGAAGAAAATTGGCTGTGGCACAAGAGACTCGGTCATATAAGCTTTGACAATCTGGTAAAAATCAGCTCAAAAAGGGTAGTAAGAGATATACCCACTATTGGCAAACCTTCAAATAGCATTTGTGCCTCATGCCAAAAGGGGAAGCAAACCAGAGCCACATTCAAAGCAAAAGAGTACTTCACGAGCAAACCGTTAGAACTAATACACACTGATTTATGTGGACCCATGAGAACGGAAAGCATAAATGGGTACAAATATTTTATGTTGTGTATAGATGATTATTCCAGAATGACATGGGTACTATTTTTGAAGCTTAAATCAGAAGCCTTTGAGATGTTCAAGTCTTTCAAAAACCAAGTTGAGAATCAAACAGGAAAAAGAATTAAATGTTTAAGATCAGATAGAGGAGGAGAGTTTATGTCAGAGGAGTTTGCAGAATACTATGAAAAATATGGGATTAGAAGACAGTTTTCAGCAGCAAGAACACCTCAGCAGAATGGTGTGGTAGAAAGAAAGAACAGAACTATGCAGGAAATGGCACGGACCATGTTGACTGAGAGCAAAATAGCTGATAGATTCTGGAAAGAGGCAGTTCATACTGCAGTTTACATCCAAAATAGGTGCATGTTGAGGACGCATGAAAGCAAAACACCTTATGAACTGTGGTTCGGCAGAAAGGCAACAACAAAATACTTCAAAGTGTTCGGCAGCAAGTGTTACATCAAACGAACTGAAGATAATCTTGGTAAGTTCGAAGATAGAGCTGATGAAGGTATTTTTCTTGGTTACTCGACGAAAAGCAAAGCCTACACGTGCTACAACAAAAGACTAAAGAAAATTGTTGAGAGTGCCGATGTTAAGGTTGATGAAGGTAGGGAACGAGAAATCAGCTATGAAGAAAACTACCCTACTTATGAAGAATTTATTGAAGAGGATGAAGATCAAGAAAAAGAAGAGAAACAAAAATTTGACTCAGATGATTTCAGTACTGATTTAGAAATCGAAGAAAACAGGAAATCCAAAAGAGGCAGCTGGAAGAAAAATCATCCCAGAGAGCAAATTATTGGAGACCCCAAAGTTGGTATTCAAACAAGAAGAAGAGTAATAAGTAACTACTCTCTATTATCCAACATTGAGCCCAAAAATATTGCTGAAGCAAGCACAGATGAAAGTTGGATGGAGGCAATAAATGAAGAACTAGATCAGATTGAGAAAAACAAAACCTGGGAGTTAGTACCAAGGCCTGTAAATAAAAACATAATCGGTACTAAATGGATTTTTCGAAACAAATTGAATGAAGACGGACAGGTTGTAAGGAATAAAGCAAGATTGGTCTGTAAAGGCTATGCTCAAGTTGAAGGGATTGATTTTGAGGAAACTTTTGCACCAGTGGCCAGACTCGAAGCAATCAGACTATTTCTGGCTTTAGCAGTTCACAGGAATTTCAAAGTTTATCAGATGGATGTGAAATCAGCATTTCTGAATGGAAATCTTGAAGAAGAAGTTTATATTGAACAGCCAGATGGTTTTCAACTCTGTGATAATCCCAACTTTGTTTGCAAGCTGAAGAAAGCATTGTATGGCTTGAAACAGGCACCTAGAGCATGGTATGCAAGACTGGACAACTATCTCACTCAGCAAGGGTTCAAGAAAGGTATGGTGGACAACAATTTATATATCAAAATAGAGAATGGCAATCTTATTGTCCTTGTTGTTTATGTAGATGATATAATATTTGGCAGCAGCAATGATGAGTCATGTAGAGACATAGCAAATAAAATGCAGAAAGAATTTGAAATGTCTATGATTGGTGAACTTTCATATTTCCTCGGACCTGCAAGTTAATCAAACTGAAAAGGGCATTTTTATTTCTCAAGTTAAATATGTGAAAGAAATGCTGAAAAAGTTCACAATGGAGGATAGTAAGCCTCGTTAGCACTCCCATGACAACAGGTCGCAAGTTGAGCAAGGATGACAAATCTCCAGATGTTGATCAAACAATGTACGGATCTATGATTGGGAGCCTATCGTATTTGATGACCACCAGACCAGATATCTTACAGGTAGTTTGCATGGTTGCAAGATTTCAGGCTAGTCCCAAAGAGACTCATGTGACAGTTGTGAAAAGGATTTTTAGGTACCTCAAGGGTACTATGGAGTATGGGTTATGGTATCCAAAAGGAAAAGACTTCACTCTTTTTGCATATTCTGATGCAGATTGGGCAGGATGTATTGATGAGAGAAAGAGTACCAGTGGAGGAGCATTTTATCTTGGAGATAGGTTGGTAGCATGGCACAACAAGAAACAAGAATCAGTCTCTCTATCCACAACAGAGGCAGAATACATTGCAGCAACAACATGCTGTACATAGATATTATGGATGAGACAAACACTAAAAGATCTTGGTATTCACTTCAAAGAGCCAATTTCAGTTAAATGTGATAACACTAGTGCTATCAACATATCAAAGAATCCGGTTTTGCATTCTCGAACCAAACATATTGCGATCCGGTATCACTTCTTGAAGGATAAAGTTGCAGAAGGAGAGGTCAAATTGGATTTTGTTCCAACTACAGAGCAAGTAGCAGATATATTCACAAAACCATTGCCCAAGGAAGTTTTTGAATACCTTCGCAGTAAGTTGGGAGTGGTCACACTACCCAAGAACTGACTAGCTATCGGGAATACATTCTCAGGGGGAGCAATTATATATTTGATTACCTATTTGCTCATGTTTGTAATTTTTGCTAACTGTAACATTGTGTGCCTGAGAATGTTGTGCATGGACTCAGGGGGAGTCTGCAGCAGCCCTTTGGTATTATTGTCAAAGGGGGAGAAGAATTACTGGAAATTGCACATGTGTTGCCAACAATTCCAAAGGGGGAGATTGTTGAGCAAGGTGCAGAAACAGTATTGTCATTGTTGTCAACATAGACAGACAAATCAATTGTTGATGCAGTGGATAGGAGTTTAGAGGTCAGTCAGAACATGTACAACAAATTTCCAAGAAGACAGAAGTGGCCCAGATTCAAAAAACCAAAGAAAAAGACAAGTAAGAAAACTGTCGCGATATCGCGACATGTTTTTTGTCACGATTTCGCGACATATCGGAGGAGAGAGAAAAAGCTGGAGAAACTGTCACGATATCGCGACATGTTGAGAAGCTGGAAAAGAAACTGTCATGATATCGTGACATGTTGAAAGCAAAGAAGCCAAGAGGAAAAACTGTCACGATTTCGTGACATGTTGGCAGAGAAGAAGGCAAGTAGAAAAACTGTCACGATTTCGTGACATGTTGGAAGAAAAAGAGGCAAGTAAGAAAACTGTCACGATTTCGTGACATGTTTGGAGAAGAAGCGCTTGCAAGGAAAACTATCGCGATTTCGTGACATGTTCGGAGAAGAAGCACTTGCAAGGAAAACTATCACGATTTCGTGACATGTTCGGAGAAGAAGTGCTTGCAAGGAAAACTATCATGATTTCGTGACATGTTTGGAGAAGAAGCGCTTGCAAGGAAAACTGTCACGATTTCATGACATGTTCGGAGAAGAAGCGCTAAGGAGAAAAAGTGTCACGATTTCATGACATATTGCAAGAGGAAGAGCTCGAGAGAAAAAGTGTCACGATATCGCGACATGTCGCATTTTTGTGACCTGAAGAGAAGAGAAGAGCTAAGAAGAAAAGATGTCGCAATATCGCGACATGTCGCATTTTCACGACTAAGAGAGGAGAGAGAATGTACGGAGATAGAAATGTCACGATATCACGACAACAATAGAGAGGAAGACTCCGAAGGATGAAGTGTCACGATTTCACGACAGAAGCAAAACGAAAGAGCATGGAAGCAGAAGCGTCATGATTTCACGACAAATTCAAGGAGGAAGAGCTCAAAGGCGAAAGCATCGCGATTTCACGACATGTTCCATTTTCACGGGCAAAAGGCAGAGAAAGGCACAAGGAAGTGAAAAGTGTCACGATTTCGTGACATGTTTCATTTTGGTGGCAAGAGACTGAAAAGAGATTAAGGCAGCGAATGTGTCATGATTTCGTGACATGTTCTGTTTTCGCGGTTGCATGCAAAAAGAAGACAAGGAGGCGAAGAATGTCGCGATTTCGTGACATGTTCTGTTTTCATGATTGCATGCCGAAAAGAGGACAAGGAGGCGGAGAATGTCATGATTTCGTGACATGTTCTGTTTTCGCGGTTGCATGCCGAGAAGAGGACAAGGAGGCGGAGAATGTCGCGATATAGCGACATGTCTTGTTTTCGCGGTCAACTGTCAAGAAAAAGTCAAAGGGGCAAAAATGTCACGATATCGCGACATGTCATAGTTTCGTAGGTAAAAGCCAAGAAGCATACACAGTGACAGTTGTAGGGGGAAGTTGCAGAGGAAAATCATGCAGCCAAACATGTAAGAGTTAACTGGAGTCAGAACTACAGTTACGAATGGTGCATTAAAGACTAGAATGGCCGTGATAGGCCGTTGTGAGACTATTAGAGGGGTGGATATTTCGAGAATCCCGATTAAAGAGAAATCCATTAATAGGTTGCATGTGTCAGAAAGGGCAATTGCGTGCATAAGTGAAAAGGTAGCTCAGAATTTAAAAGAGAGAAGATAAGAATGACAGAGCACCGAAATGCACAGAAAAGGCTATCAGAATGCGCAAAAAATGCTGTCAGAGTGAGCAAGAGAAGACTGTCAGAACGCGTCAAAAAAATAGCGGCTGAAAGACAGAGCGCGTCAGAGAGAGTGTGGCAGATTGAACGCAGCTGAGAATGCATGGCAAAAAGGAGGGAAAAGTAGAGCCGTTTTGAAAGAGCCGTTTGAGTGAGCCAGTATAAAGAACTGAAAAAGTGCAGTAAGGTTACTGCAACCTTGTTTATTCTTGAAAAACTGAAAGTGAGGTTGAGTAAGAGTGTTGTAAGAAGCACAGAAAGAGTGCGGTAGGCAAAACCGTAATAGAGCTAAAAAACCTTGTTTTGTTTATGCAAATAAAAAGAGAGGTTTTGTAAGCAATAGAAGATATTGAGTCTCTAACAATTCTCCTTATGCTTCTATGAGATTGAGTTGAGTGAGCAATAGACCAGTGAGGGTCTTGTAAAAGAGAAGGCATTTTTATGTCAAATCTAGATTCAAAATAGAAGTCCAGTTGGTGCTTGGTTAATCGTGGGTTGGTGCTCCTTCCAGTGGGTGCTTGGTAAATTGCTTGTAAAGTTGAAGCTTTGCAAAGGCTAGATTTGGATTGTAGTCCAAACAGTCATTTTTGAGGAGTAGCCAAATCGGTGAACCTCGTTATATTTTGTGTTGTGTGATGCTATCTTGTTATACTTGTTGTATCTATTTTAAGCTTGCATTATTTCAGCATTAGGAGCTGCAGATTTAAGTTTTAAATAGTTGCACTGATTCACCCCCCCTCTCAGTGTCATTGTGAGAATATCAATTGGTATTAGAGCCAAGTTCCTGAAAAATCTCAATCAGCTAAGGTGATCTTGGAAGAAACACAATGGCCGGTGGTGAAGTATTTTCATCCAACAAAGCTCCTTTGTTCGATGAAACTAATTACTAAGAACTCTTCACAAAATATTTGATTCTAAA
This sequence comes from Wollemia nobilis, assembly GCA_028583015.1. NCBI lineage: Eukaryota > Viridiplantae > Streptophyta > Pinopsida > Araucariales > Araucariaceae > Wollemia > Wollemia nobilis. The sequence continues at coordinate 11,915,323 of JAQPPZ010004624.1, read as the reverse complement.
GTTTCTGCTATAGAAGCTAAAGATCTAAATACTTTTAGCATGGATGAAATGCAGGGTTTTTTAACTACATACGAAATGAGAATAGGACAAACTAAGCCCTCAGACAGAGAAGCTGCTTTTAAAGCATAGAAAAATATAAAAGCTAAACAAGAATCTGAGGAAGAAGAATCTTCAGATGAAACTGAAGCAAACTTTTTTAGGAAACTAATAAAGAGAAAAGGAAAGTACAGAGGAAACTTACTGTTTAAGTGTTTCAACTATGGAGGCATCGGGCACTTTGCAACTAAATGCCCAATGAATGAGAAAAACAAAAGTGATGAAGGGTCACACCAAGAAAGAAGTGACTGGAAGAAGAAACCACATTTTAGAAAAAGCAACTTCAAGAAGAAAAGTTTCATTTTCAAGAATGTCAACTCTTCCGAAGACAACTCGGTGAGGATTCCGAAGAAGAAACAGTGAAGCTTTGTTCATGGCATTTGAAGAAGAAAGAACAGAGGAAACCCAAGAGTGTGATGAAAAACTAGATGATGAGGCTGAAGTAGATCTGGAAGGTGAGTTGGTTGATGCACTTAAAGAGTTGAGTACAGAAAGAAAAAAGAATAAAAAGGTTTCAAGAAAACTTGAGGATGCCAATGAAATAATAATCAGTTTGAAAGTACAGAATGAAGAGTTTAAGAAAAAAATTGAAGATCTTGAAGCACAATTAAGCATAAAAATAGATGAGTTCAACAAACTGGAAGAAGAGATTGTTGGCTTAAGAATGCATCTAGAAGAAAAGAGTCAAAAATTGAGTTGCTACCACAAACTTGAAGGAAGTTTTGTGAAGCTTGATAAGATTATAAATAACCAAAAGCCTACAGGCATTAAATTTGGTTTGGGCTTCATAGAATAAGAATCATCAATGGAATCAAAGACCATAATTGTAGAACCAATAAAGAATAAAGGTAAGATCAGGGTTGATCAAGAAAAACTGAATCATGCAAAAGAAAACAATAAGGTCAGGCACGATAGGAGTATTGACAATGATGGATTCACCAAAGTCACACATCAAAGAAGAAGAAGACCTATGGCACCTACTACAACATGGCAAAGACCATTACCCATATACAATCATTCTTTTTCTGGTTATTATTTTAAATACAATGCTTATGGTCATAAAATTTCAAATTGTAGTTATAATGTAGGACAAAGAAATTTCACTAGTAGAAATATATTTTCACCTTTGATAGATTATGCAGTAGAATGTTATAACTGTCATAAATTTGGACATATTGTAAGAAATTGTCGTAGCTCTTTTGCAGGAAATAAATATCAGGGAAGAAATTATCAACTAATTGGATTGAAACAAAACAATTTTTTTTTGAAAAACAGGCACAAGCCAATGAAAGGGAAAAGGCAAAACAAGTGACCAAAACTGCCATCAAATCAGAATGGAAAGAAAAGGAGCGACCTAAGGAAGAAAAGGAATCCTTGATCGTTCAAACAACTCTCAAATCCTAGAACAAATCTCCACCATGGATTCTGGATAGTGGATGCTCCAATCATATGACAGGAGATAAACAAAAATTTGATAAGTTACAGACATACGAAGGTGGTTCTGTAAAATTTGGAAATAATGATGGAGCCAAGATAGTTGGTAAAGGATCAGTCAAGATAAGTGACAACAAAATCAACTCTAAAGAAGTCTTATTTGTGATTGGTCTGAAACATAACTTACTGAGTGTAAGTCAAATTTGTGATAGAGGTCATGAAGTAATTTTTAAGAAGCAGGGCTGTGAAGTAAGAAAGACAAAAAATGGGAAATTGATAGCTACTGGATTGAGGACTTCTAGAAATATGTATACTCTCTCAGAGACTTCGAAGGAGCTTGCTTGGTTGGACAGGAAGAAGAAAATTGGCTATGGCACAAGAGACTCGGTTATATAAGCTTTGACAATCTGGTAAAAATCAGCTCAAAAAGGGTAGTAAGAGATATACCCACTATTGGCAAACCTTCAAATAACATTTGTGCATCATGCCAAAAGGGGAAGCAAACCAGAGCCACATTAAAAGCAAAAGAGTACTTCACGAGCAAACCGTTAGAACTAATACACACTGATTTATGTGGACCCATGAGAACGGAAAGCATAAATGGTTACAAATATTTTATGCTGTGTATAGATGATTATTCCAAAATGACATGGGTACTATTTTTGAAGCTTAAATCAGAAGCCTTTGAGATGTTCAAGTCTTTCAAAAACCAAGTTGAGAATCAAACAGGAAAAATAATTAAATGTTTAAGATCAGATAGAGGAGGAGAGTTCATGTCAGAGGAGTTTGCAGAATACTGTGAAAAATATGGGATTAGAAGATAGTTTTCGGTAGCAAGAACACCGCAGAATGGTGTGGTAGAAAGAAAGAACATAACTATGCAGGAAATGACACAGACCATGTTGACTGAGAGCAAAATAGCTGACAGATTCTGGAAAGAGGTAGTTCATACTGCAGTTTACATCCAAAATAAGTGCATGTTGAGGACGCATGAAAGCAAAACACCTTATGAACTGTGGTTCGGCAGAAAGGCAACAACAAAATACTTCAAAGTGTTCGAAAGCAAGTGTTATATCAAATGAACTGAAGATAATCTTGGTAAGTTCAAAGATAGAGCTGATGAAGGTATTTTTCTTGGTTACTCAACGAAAAGCAAAGCCTACACGTGCTACAACAAAAGACTAAAAAAAATTGTTGAGAGTGCCGATGTTAAGGTTGATGAAGGTAGGGAACGAGAAATCAGCTATGAAGAAAACTACCCTACTTATGAAGAATTTATTGAAGAGGATGAAGATCAAGAAAAAGAAGAGAAACAAAAATTTGACTCAAATGATTTCAGTACTGATTTAGAAATCGAGGAAAACAAGAAATCCAAAACAGGCAGCTGGCAGAAAAATCATCCCAGAGAGCAAATTATTGGAGACCCCAAAGTTGGTATTCAAACAAGAAGAAGATTAATAAGTAACTACTCTCTGTTATCCAACATTGAGCCCAAAAATATTGCTGAAGAAAGCACAGATGAAAGTTGGATGGAGGCAATAAATGAAGAACTAGATCATTTTGAGAAAAACAAAACCTGGGAGTTAGTACCAAGGCCTGTAAATTAAAACATAATCGGTACTAAATGGATTTTTCAAAACAAATTGAATGAAGACGGACAGGTTGTAAGGAATAAAGCAAGATTGGTCTGTAAAGGCTATGCTCAAGTTGAAGGGATTGATTTTGAGGAAACTTTTGCACCAGTGGCCAGACTCGAAGCAATCAGACTGTTTTTGGCTTTAGCAGTTCACAGGAATTTCAAAGTTTATCAGATGGATGTGAAATCAGCATTTCTGAATGAAAATCTTGAAGAAGTTTATATTGAATAGCCAGATGGTTTTCAAATCTGTGATTATCCCAACTTTTTTTGCAAGCTGAAGAAAGAATTGTATGGCTTGAAACAGGCACCCAGAGCATGGTATGCAAGACTAGATAGCTATCTCAATCAGCAAGGGTTCAAGAAAGGTATGGTGGACAACAATTTATATATCAAAACAGAGAATGACATCTTATTGTCCTTGTTGTTTATGTAGATGATATAATATTTGGCAAAAACAATGATGAGTCATGTAGAGACATAGCAAATAAAATGCAAAAAGAATTTGAAATGTCTATGATTGGTGAACTTTCATATTTCCTCAGACTGCAAGTTAATCAAACTAAAAAGGGCATTTTTATTTCTCAAGTTAAATATGTGAAAGAAATGCTGAAAAAGTTCACAATGGAGGATAGTAAGCCTATTAGCACTCCCATGACAATAGGCTACAAGTTGAGCAAGGATGACAAATCTCCAGATGTTGATCAAACAATGTACAGATCTATGATTGGGAGCCTGCTGTATTTGACAGCCACCAGACCGGATATCTTATAGGCAGTTTGCATGGTTGCAAGATTTTAGGCTAGTCCCAAAGAGACTCATGTGAAAGCTGTGAAAAGTATTTTTAGGTACCTCAAGGGCACTATGGAGTATGGGTTATGGTATCCAAAAGAAAAAGACTTCACTCTTTTTGTATATTCTGATGCAGATTGGGCAAGATGTATTGATGAGAGAAAGAGTACTAGTGGAGGAGCATTTTATCTTGGAGATAGGCTGGTAGCATGGCACAACAAGAAACAAGAATCAATCTCTCTATCCACAGGAGAGGCAGAATACATTGCAGCAACAACATTCTGTACACATATATTATGGAAGAGACAAACACTAAAAGATCTTGGTATTCACTTCACATAGCCAATTTCAGTTAAATGTGATAACATTAGTGCTATCAACATATCAAAGAATCTGATTTTGCATTCTCGAACCAAACATATTGCGATCTAGTATCACTTATTGAAGGATAAAGTTGCAGGAGGAGAGGTCAAATTGGATTTTGTTCCAACTACAGAGCAAGTAGTAGATATATTCACAAAACCATTGCCCAAGGAAGTTTTTGAATACCTTCGTAGTAAGTTGGGAGTGGTCACACAACCCAAGAACTAACTAGCTATCGGGAATACATTCTCAGGGGGAGAAATTATATATTTGATTACCTATTTTCTCATGTTTGTAATTTTTGCTAACTGTAACATTGTGTGCCTGAGAATGTTGTGCATGGACTCAGGGGGAGTCTGCAGCAGCCCTTTGGTATTATTGTCAAAGGGGGAGAAGAATTACTGGAAATTGCACATGTGTTGCCAACAATTCCAAAGAGGGAGATTGTTGAGCAAGGTGCAGAAATAGTATTGTCATTGTTGTCAACACAGACAGACAAATCAATTGTTGATGCAGTGGATAGAAGTTCAAAGGTCAGTCAGAACATGTACAGTAAATTTCCAAGAAGACAAAAGTGGCCCAAATTCAGAAAAACCAAAGAAAAAGACAAGTAAGAAAACTATCGCGATATCGCGACATGTTTTCTGTCGCGATTTTGCGACATAACGGGAGGAGAGAGAAAAAGCTGGAGAAACTATCACGATATCACGACATGTTGAGAAGCTGGAAAAGAAATTGTCGCGATTTCACAACATGTTTAAAGCAAAGAAGCCAAGAGGAAAAACTGTCGCGATTTCACGATATGTTGGAAGAGAAGAAGGCAAATAGAAAAATTGTCACGATTTCGCGACATGTTGGAAGCAAAAGAGGCAAGTAAGAAAACTGTCATGATTTCACGATATGTCTAGAGAAGAAGCGCTAGAAAGGAAACTGTCACGATTTTGTGACATGTTCGGAGAAGAAACGCTTGCAAGGAAAACTGTCACGATTTCGTGACATGTTCGGAGAAGAAGCGCTAGCAAGGAAAACTGTCATGATTTCGTGACATGTTTGGAAAAGAAGTGCTTGCAAGGAAAATTGTCACGATTTCACGACATGTTTGGAGAAGAAGCACTTGCAAGGAAAACTGTCACGATTTCGCGACATGTTCGGAGAAGAAGCGCTTGCAAAGAAAACTATCGCGATTTCACGACATGTTCCGAGAAGAAGCGCTAAGGAGAAAAAGTGTCACGATTTCGCGACATATTGCAAGAGGAAGAGCTCGAGAGAAAAAGTGTCACGATATCGCGACATGTCGCATTTTCGTGACATGAAGAGAAGAGAAGAGCTAAGAAGAAAAGATGTCGCAATATCGCGACATGTCGTATTTTCACGACTAAGAAAGGAGAGAGAATTTATGGAGATAGAAATGTCACGATATCGCAACAACAACAGAAAGGAAGACTCCAAAGGATGAAGTATCATGATTTCACGACAGAAGCAAAATGAAAGAGCATGGAAGTAGAAGCGTCGTGATTTCGCGACAAGTTCAAGGAGGAAGAGCTCAAAGGTGAAAGCATCACGATTTTGTGACATGTTTCATTTTCATAGGCAGAAGGCAGAGAAATGCAAGGAAGCGAAAAGTGTCACGATTTTGCAACATGTGTTTTGGCTGGTAAGAGACAGAAAAGAGCTCAAGGCAGCGAATGCGTCACGATTTCGTGACATGTCCCATTTTCACGGTTGCATGCCGAAAATAAGACAAGGAGGCGAAGAATGTCGCGATTTCGTGACATGTCCCATTTTCACGGTTGCATGACGAAAAGAGGACAAGGAGGCGGTGAATGCGTCGCGATTTCGTGACATGTTCTGTTTTCGTGGTTGCATGCCAAGAAGAGGACAAGGAGGCGGAGAATGTCACGATATAGTGACATGTCTTGTTTTCACGGTCAACTGTCATGAAAGAGTCAAAGGGGCAAAAATGTCGCGATATCGCGACATGTAATAGTTTCACGGGTAAAAGCCGAGAAGCATGCACAATGACGATTGCATAGAGAGTGCGATTACTGAAGTAACGATGTGCAGTTATAGAACGGTGCAGTTACAGGATGGCCGTGATACCGTGAGACGTCGGAGGGAGTGGATATTCCGAGAATCCCGATTAAAGAGAAATCCATTAACAGGTTGCGTGTGTCAGAAAGGGCAGTTGCGTGTAGAAGTGAAAAGGTAACTCAAAATTTAAAAGAGCAGGGGGGGAGAAGATAAGAATGACAGAGCTTCGAAATACACAGAAAAGGCTGTTAGAATGGGCAGAAAAGGCTGTCAAAGTGAGCAGAGAAGACTGTCAAATGACATCAAAAAAATAGCGGCTGAAAGACAGAGCACGTCAGAGAGGGTGTGATAGATTGAACGTAGCTGAGAATGCATGAAAAATTGGAGGGAAAAGTAGAGCCGTTTGAAAGAGCCGTTCGAGTGAGCCAAGTATAAAGAATCAAAAAAGCGTAGTAAGGTTACTGCAACCTTGTCTATCTTGAAAAACTAAAAGTGAGGTTGGGTAAGAGTGTTGTAAGAAGCATAGAAAGTGTGTTGTAGGAAAAACTACAATAGAACTGAAACCTTGTTTTATTTTTGAAAAATTGAAAGAAAGGTTTGAGTAAGCAATAGAAGATACTGAGTTTCTAACAATTATCCTTATGCTTCTATGAGATTGATTTGAATGAGCAATAGACCAGTGAGGGTCTTGTAAAAGAGAAGGCATTTTTATGTCAATCTATTATTCAAAATAGAAATCCAAGTTGGTGCTTGGTATAAGGGGTTGGTGCTCCTTCCAGTGGGTGCTGGTAAACTATTTGTAAAGATTGAATCCTTGCAAAGGCTGGATTTGGATTGTAGTCCAAACAGTCATTATTTGAGGAGTAGCCAAATCGGTGAACCTCGTTAAATCTTGTGTTGTGTGATGCTCTTTTGTTATACTTGCTATATCTATTTTTAAGCTTGCATTATTTAAGCATTAAGAGTTGCAGATTCAAGTTTTAAATAGTTACACTGATTCACCCCCCCTCTCAGTGTCATTGTGAGAATATCAATTGGTATTAGAGCCAGGTACCTGAACAAGCTTAATCAGCTAAGGTGATCTTGGAAGATACACAATGGCAGGTGGTGAAGGATTTTCATCCAACAAAGCTCCTTTGTTCGATGGAACAAATTACTCTTTCTGGAGACTCAGGATGCAGACATATCTATGTGCATTGGGATACGACATTTGGGAGTCTATAGAAAATGGATACACAATACCCTCTACTCCTCCAACAGATGCTGCTAAGAAGAAAAAGTTTGAGAATAACTCTAAAGCTAAGAATGCTATTATGTGTGGGTTAGTAGACAGTGAATTGATAAGGATCATGAGTTGTAAATCGGCAAAAGACATATGGGACAAACTGCAGAGCATTCATGAAGGAGATGGCAAGATCAAGGAAGCCAAGCTACAAACACATCGAGCCCAGTTCGAAGCATTAAAGATGAATGATGATGAGAACATAGAGGCCTATATGCTGAGAGTAAATGGAATCATTAATGCGATTAGAGGACTCGACGAGGAAATAGAAGATGCAGTTGTTGTGAAAAAGGTACTAAGAACTCTCCATAAAAGATTTGATGCTAAAGTTTTTGCTATAGAAGAAGCTAAAGATCTAAATACTTTTAGCATGGATGAAATGCATGGTTCTTTAACTGCATATGAAATGAGAATAGGACAAACTAAGCCCTCAGACAGAGAAGCTGCTTTTCAAGCACAAAAAAATATAAAAGCTAAACAAGAATCTGAGGAAGAAGAATCTTCAGATGAAACTGAAGCAAACTTTGTTAGGAAACTAATAAAGGGAAAAGGAAAGTACAGAGGTAAGTTACCGTTTAAGTGTTTCAACTATGGAGGCATCGGGCACTTTGCAGCTAAATGCCCAATGAATGAGAAAAACAAAAGTGATGAAGGGACACACCAAGAAAGAAGTGACTGGAAGAAGAAACCACATTTTAGAAAAAGGAACTTCAAGAAGAAAAGTTTCATTTCCAAGAATGTCAACTCTTCTGAAGACAGCTCCGATGAGGATTCTGAAGAAGAAACTGGTGAAGCTTTGTTCATGGCTTTTGAAGAAGAAAGAACAGAGGAAACCCAGGAGTGTGATGAAAAACTAGAGGATGAGGCTGAGGTAGATCTGGAAGGTGAGTTGGTTGCTGCACTTAAAGAGTTAAGTACAGAAAGGAAAAAGTATAAAAAGGTTTCAAGAAAACTTGAGGATGCCAATGAAATAATTATCAGCTTGAAAATACAGACTGAAGAGTTTAAGAAAAATTCTGAAGATCTTGAAGCACAATTAACCATGAAAATAGATGAGTGCAACAAACTGGAAGAAGAGATTGTTGGCTTAAGAATGCAGCTAGAAGAAAAGAGTCAAAAACTGAGTTGCTACCACAAACTTGAAGGAAGTTCTGTGAAGCTTGATGAGATTATAAATAACCAAAAGCCTACAGGCATTAAATTTGGATTAGGCTTCGTAGAAGAAGAATCATCAATGGAATCAAAGGCCATAACTGTAGAACCAATAAAGAATAAAGATAAGATCAGGGTTGATCAAGAAAAACCGAATCATGCAAAAGAAAACAATAAGGCCAAGCATGAAAGGAGTACTGCCAATGATGGATTCACCAAAGTCACATATCAAAGAAGAAGAAGACCCATGGCTCCTACTACAACATGGCAAAAACCATTACCTAGGTACACTCGTTCCTTTTCTGGTTATTGTTTTAAATGCAATGCTTATGGTCATAAAATTTCAAATTGTAGATATAATGTAGGACAAAGGAATTTCACTAGTAGAAATGTTTTTTCACCTTTGATAGATTATGCAGTAGAATGTTATAACTGTCATAACTTTGGACATATTGCAAGAAATTGTCGTAGCTCTTTTGCAGGAAATAAATATCAGGGAAGAAAGTATCAACCAACTGGATTGAAACAAAACAGAAAATTTCTCGAAAAACAGGCACAAGCCAATGAAAGGGAGAAGGCAAAACAAGTGACCAAATCTGCTATCAAATCAGAGTGGAAAGAAAAGGAGCAACCTAAGAAAGACAAGGAATCCTTGATCGTTCAAACAGCTCTCAAAGCCCAGAACAAATCTGCACCATGGATTCTGGATAGTGGATGCTCCAGTCATATGACAGGAGATAAACAAAAATTTGATAAGTTACAGACATACGAAGGTGGTTCTGTAAAATTTGGAAATAATGATGGAGCCAAGATAGTGGGTAAAGGATCAGTCAAGTTAAGTGACGAAAAAATCAACTCTAAAGAAGTCCTATTTGTGGTTGGTCTGAAGCATAACTTATTGAGTGTAAGTCAAATTTGTGACGAGAGGTCATGAAGTAATTTTCAAGAAGCAGGGCTATGAAGTAAGAAAGACAAAAAATGAGAAGTTGATAGCTACTGGATTGAGGACTTCTGAAAATCTGTATACTCTCTTAGAGACTTCAGAAGGAGCTTACTTGGTTGGACAAGAAGAAGAAAATTGGTTGTGGCACAAGAGACTCGGTCATATAAGCTTTGACAATCTGGTAAAAATCAGCTCAAAAAGGGCAAGTAAGAGATATACCCACTATTGGCAAACCTTCAAATAGCATTTGTGCTTCATGCCAAAAGGGGAAGCAAACCAGAGCCACATTCAAAGCAAAAGAGTACTTCACGAGCAAGCCGTTAGAACTAATACACACTGATTTATGTGGACCCATGAGAACGGAAAGCATAAATGGCTACAAATATTTTATGCTGTGTATAGATGACTATTCCAGAATGACATGGGTACTATTTCTGAAGCTTAAATCAGAAGCCTTTGAGATGTTCAAAACTTTCAAAAACCATGTTGAGAATCAAACAGGAAAAAGAATTAAATGTTTAAGATCAGATAGAGGAGGAGAGTTTATTTCAGAGGAGTTTGCAGAATACTGTGAAAAACATGGGATTAGAAGACAGTTTTTAGCAGCAAGAACACCTCAGCAGAATGGTGTAGTAGAAAGAAAGAACAGAACTATGCAGGAAATGGCACGGACCATGTTGACTGAGAGCAAAATTGCTGACAGGTTTTGGAAAGAGGCAGTTCATACTGCAGTTTACATCCAAAATAGGTGCATGTTGAGGCCGCATGAAAGCAAAACACCTTATGAACTGTGGTTTGGCAGAAAGGCTACAACAAAATACTTCAAAGTGTTCGACAACAAGTGTTACATTAAACGAACTGAAGACAATCTTGGCAAGTTCGAAGATAGAGCTGATGAAGGTATTTTTCTTGGTTACTCAACAAAAAGCAAAGCCTACACATGCTACAACAAAAGACTAAAGAAAATTGTGGAGAGTGCGGATGTTAAGGTTGATGAAGGTAGGGAACAAGAAATCAGCCATAAAGAAAACTACCCGACTTATGAAGAATTTATTGAAGAGGATGAAGATCAAGAAAAAGAAAAGAGACAGATGATTTCAGATGATTTAGAAATAGAAGAAAACAGGAAATCCAAAACAGGCAGCTGGCAAAAAAATCATCCCAGAGAGCAAATTATTGGGGACCCCACAGTTGGTATTCAAACAAGAAGAAGAGTAGTAAACAACTACTCTCTATTATCCAGCATTGAGCCCAAAAATATTATTGAAGCAAGCACAGATGAAAGTTGGATGGAGGCAGTAAATGAAGAACTAGATCAGATTGAGAAAAACAAAACCTGGGAGTTAGTACCAAGGCCTGTAAATAAAAACATAATCGATACTAAATGGATATTTCGAAACAAATTGAATGAAGACGGACAGGTTGTAAGGAATAAAGCAAGATTGGTCTATAAAGGATATGCTCAAGTTGAAGGGATTGATTTTGAAGAAACTTTTGCACCAGTGGCCAGACTTGAAGCAATCAGACTATTTCTAGCTTTAGCAGTTCATAGGAATTTCAAAGTTTATCAGATGGATGTGAAATCAGCATTTCTAAATGGAAATCTTGAAGAAGAAGTTTATATTGAACAGCCTGATGGTTTTCAACTCGTGGATAATCCTAACTTTGTTTGCAAGCTGAAGAAAGCATTGTATGGCTTGAAACAAGCACCTAGAGCTTGGTATGCAAGATTGGACAGCTATCTCACTCAGCAAGGATTCAAGAAAGGTATGGTGGATAGCAATTTATATATCAAAACTAAGAATGGCAATCTCATTGTCCTTGTTGTTTATGTAGATGATATAATATTTGGCAGCAACAATGATGAGTCATGTAGAGACATAGCAAATAAAATGCAGAAAGAATTTGAAATGTCTATGATTGGTGAGCTTTCATATTTCCTCGGACTGCAAGTTAATCAAACTAAAAAGGGCATTTTTATTTCTCAAGTTAAATATGTGAAAGAAATGCTGAAAAAGTTCACTATGGAGGATAGTAAGCCTATTAGCACTCCCATGACAACAGGCTGTAAGTTGAGCAAGGATGAAAAATCTCCAGATGTTGATCAAACAATGTACAGATCTATGATTGGGAGCCTATTGTATTTGACAACCACCAGACCGGATATCTTACAGGTAGTTTGCATGGTTGCAAGATTTGAGGCTAGTCCCAAAGAGACTCATGTGACAGCTATGAAAAGGATTTTTAGGTACCTCAAGGGTACTATGGAGTATGGGCTATGGTATCCAAAAGGAAAAGACTTCACTCTTTTTGCATATTCTGATGCAGATTGGGCAGGATGTATTGATGACAGAAAGAGTACCAGTGGAGGAGCATTTTATCTTGGAGATAAACTGGTAGCATGGCACAACAAGAAACAAGAATCAGTCTCTCTATCCACAGTAGAGGCAGAATACATTGCAGCAACAACATGCTGTACACAGATATTATGGATGAGACAAACACTGAAAGATCTTGGTATTCACTTCAATGAGCCAATTTTAGTTAAATGTGATAACACTAGTGCAATCAACATCTCAAAGAATCCGGTTATGCATTCCCGCACCAAACATATTGCAATCCGGTATCACTTTTTGAAGGATAAAGTTGCAGAAGGAGAGGTCAAATTGGAGTTTGTTCCAACTACAGAGCAAGTAGCAGATATATTCACAAAACCATTGCCCAAGGAAGTTTTTGAGTACCTTCGGAGTAAGTTGGGAGTAGTCACACTACCCAAGCACTGACTAGCTATGGGGAACACATTCTCAAGGGGAGCATTAAATTACTTATGCCTGAGAATGTTGTGCATAGACTCAGGGGGAGTCTACAGCAGCCCTTTGGTATTATTGTCAAAGGGGGAGAAGAATTACAGGAAATTGCACATGTGTTGCCAACAATTCCAAAGGGGGAGATTGTTGAGCAAGGTGCAGAAAAAGTATTGTCATTGTTGTCAACACAGACAGACAGATCAATTGTTGATGCAGTGGACAAAAGTTCAGAGGTCAGTCAGAACATGTACAATGAATTTCCAAGAAGACAAAAGTGGCCCAGATTCAAAAAATTAAAGAAAAAGACAAGTAAGAAAACTATCGCGATATCGCGACATGTTTTCTGTCACGATTTCGCGACATATCGGAGGAGAGAGAAAAAACTGGAGAAACTGTCACGATATCACGACATGTTGAGAAGCTAGAAAAGAAACTGTCATGATTTCATGACATGTTGAGAAGCTGGAAAAGAAACTGTCATGATTTCATGACATGTTGAAAGCAAAGAAGCCAAGTGGAAAAACTGTCACGATTTCGCGACATGTTGGCAGAGAAGAAGGCAAGTAGAAAAATTGTCATGATTTCGTGACATGTTGGAAGCAAAAGAGGCAAGTAAGAAAACTGTCATGATTTCATGACATGTTTGGAGAAGAAGCGCTTGCAATGAAAACTATCATGATTTCGCGACATGTTCGGAGAAGAAACGCTTGCAAGGAAAACTGTCACGATTTCGTGACATGTTTGGAGAAGAAGCGCTTGCAATGAAAACTGTCACGATTTCGTGACATGTTTGGAGAAGAAGCGCTTGCAAGGAAAATTGTCATGATTTTGTGACATGTTTGGAGAAGAAGCACTTGCAAGGAAAAGTGTCACGATTTCGCGACATGTTTGGAGAAGAAGCGCTGAAGGAAAACTGTTCACGATTTCGTGACATGTTGCGAGAAGAAGCGCTAAGGAGAAAAAGTGTCATGATTTCGTGACATATTGCAAGAGGAAGAGCTCGAGAGAAAAAGTGTCACGATATCGCGACATGTCGCTTTTTGTGACCTGAAGAGAAGAGAAGAGCTAAGGAGAAAAGATGTCGCGATTTCGTGACATGTCATTTTCGTGACTAAGAAAGGAGAGAGAATTTACGGAGATAGAAATTGGATATGGACAAGAGAAGGAAGACTCAAGGATGAAGTGTCACGATTTCGTGACGAAGCAAAATGAAAGAGCATGGAAGCGAAGGATCGACGATTTCGTGACAAGTTCAAGGAGGAAGAGCTCAAAGGAAAAAGCGTCATGATTTCGTGACATGTTTCATTTTCATGGGCGAAAGGCAGAGAAGTGTAAGGAAGCGAAAAGTGTCATGATTTTGCGACATGTGTTTTGGCTGGCAAAAGACAGAAAAGAGATCAAGGCAGTGAATGCGTCACGATTTCGTGACATGTTCCATTTTCGTGGTTGCATAACGAAAAGAGGACAAGGAGGCAAAGAATGTCATGATTTCGTGACATGTTCTGTTTTTACGGCATGAAGAAAAGAGGACAAGGAGGCGGAGAATGGTCACGATTTCGTGACATGTTCTGTTTTCGCGGTTGCATGCCGAGAAGAGGACAAGGAGGCGAAGAATGTCACGATATAGCGACATGTCTTGTTTTCGTGGTCAACTATCATGAAAAAGTCAAAGGGGCAAAAATGTCATGATATCGCGACATGTCATAGTTTCACGGGTAAAAGCCGAGAAGAATACACAATGCAATTACAAAGGGCAGTTACAGAATAGTGCATTAAAGATAGAACGGCTGTTACAGGGCCGTGACGCTGTGAGACTGTCAGAGGGGTGGATATTCGAGAATCTCGATTAAAGAGAAATTCATTAACAGGTTGCATGTGTCAGAAAGGGCAGTTGCATGCAGAAGTGAAAAGGTAGCTCAAAATTTAAAAGAGAGAAGATAAGAATGACAGAGCACCAAAATGTGTAGAAAAGGCTGAGAAAAGGCTGTCAGAGTGAGCAGAGAAGACTGTCAAAACGTGTCAAAAAGAAAGCGGCTGAAAGACAGAGCACGTCAGAGAGAGTGTGACAGATTGAACGTAGCTGAGAATGCATGGCAAAATGGAGGGAAAAGTAGAGCCATTTTGAAAGAGCCGTTTGAGTGAGCCAAGTATAAAGAATTGAAAAAGTGTAGTAAGGTTACTGCAACCTTGTTTATTCTTGAAAAATTGAAAGTGAGGTTGAGTAAGAGTGTTGTAAGAAGCACAAAAAGAGTGCGGTAGGAAAAACCGTAATAGAGCTGAGAAACCTTGTTTTGTTTATGCAAATAAAAAGAGAGGTTTTAGTAAGCAATAGAAGATATTGAGTCTCTAACAATTCTCCTTATGCTTCTATGAGATTGAGTTGAGTGAGCAATAGACCGAGTGAGGGTCTTGTAAGAGAGAAGGCATTTTTATGTCAAATCTAGATTCAAAATAGAAGTCCAAGTTGGTGCTTGGTATAATCGGGGGTTGGTGCTCCTTCCAGTGGGTGCTTGGTAAATTGTTTGTAAAGTTGAATCTTTGCAAAGGCTGGATTTGGATTGTAGTCCAAACAGTCAATATTTGAGGAGTAGCCAAATCGGTGAACCTCGTTATATCTTGTGTTGTGTGATGCTCTCTTGTTATACTTGCTGTATCTATTTTTAAGCTTGCATTATTTCAGCATTAAGAGTTGCAGATTTAAGTTTTAAATAGTTACACTGATTCACCCCCCCTCTCAGTGTCATTGTGAGAATATCAATTGGTATCAGAGCCAAGTTCCTGAACAAGCTCAATCAGCTAAGGTGATCTTGGAAGAAACACAATGGCCGGTGGTGAAGGATTTTCATCCAACAAAGCTCCTTTGTTCGATGGAACTAATTACTCCTTCTGGAGACTCAGGATGCAGACTTATCTATGTGCTTTGGGATATGACATTTGGGAGTCAGTAGAAAGTGGATACACAATACCCTCTACTCCTCCAACAGATGCTGCTGAGAAGAAAAAGTTTGAGAATAACTCTAAAGCAAAGAATGCTATAATGTGTGGGTTAGTAGACAATGAACTGATAAGGATCATGAGCTATAAAACGGCAAAAGACATGTGGGACAAACTGCAAAGCATTCATGAAGGAGACGGCAAGATCAAGGAAGCCAAGCTACAAACACATCGAGCCCAGTTCGAAGCATTAAAGATGAATGATGATGAGAACATAGAGGCCTATATGCTGAGAGTCAATGGAATCATTAATGCGATTAGAGGACTCGACGAGGAAATGGAAGATGCAGTTGTCGTGAAAAAGGTACTAAGAACTCTTCACAAAAGATTTGATTCTAAAGTTTCTGCTATAGAAGAAGCTAAAGATCTAAATACTTTTAGCATGGATGAAATGCATGGTTCTTTAACTACATATGAAATGAGAATAGGACAAACTAAGCCCTCAAACAGAGAAGCTGCTTTTAAAGCACAGAAAAATATAAAAGCTAAACAAGAATCCGAGGAAGAAGAATCTTCAGATGAAACTAGAAGCAAACTTTGTTAGGAAACTAATAAAGGGAAAAGGAAAGTACAGAGGAAAGTTACCGTTTAAGTGTTTCAACTATGGAGGCATCGGGCACTTTGCAGCTAAATGCCCAATGAATGAGAAAAACAAAAGTGATGAAGGGTCACACCAAGAAAGAAGTGACTGGAAGAAGAAACCACATTTTAGAAAAAGCAACTTCAAGAAGAAAAGTTTCATTTCCAAGAATGTCAACTCTTCTGAAGACAGCTCCGATGAGGATTCTGAAGAAGAAACAGGTGAAGCTTTGTTCATGGCATTTGAAGAAGAAAGAACAAAGGAAACCCAGGAGTGTGATGAAAAACTAGAGGATGAGGCTGTAGTAGATCTGGAAGGTGAGTTGGTTGCTGCACTTAAAGAGTTAAGTACAAAAAGGAAAAAGAATAAAAAGGTTTCAAGAAAACTTGAGGATGCCAATGAAATAATAATCAGTTTGAAAGTACAGATTGAAGAATTTAAGAAAAAGTCTGAAGATCTTGAAGCACAATTAACCATGAAAATAGATGAGTGCAACAAACTGGAAGAAGAGATTGTTGGCTTAAGAATGCAGCTAGAAGAAAAGAGTCAAAAACTGAGTTGCTACCACAAACTTGAAGGAAGTTCTGTGAAGCTTGATAAGATTATAAATAACCAAAAGCCTACAGGCATTAAATTTGGTTTGGGCTTCGTAGAAGAAGAATCATCAATGGAATCAAAGGCCATAATTGTAGAACCAATAAAGAATAAAGATAAGATCAGGGTTGATCAAGAAAAAATGAATCATGCAAAAGAAAACAATAAGGCCAAGCACGAAAGGAGTACTGACAATGATGGATTCACCAAAGTCACACATCAAAGAAGAAGAAGACCTATGGCACCTACTACAACATGGCAAAGACCATTACCTAGGTACAATCGTTCCTTTTCTGGTTATTGTTTTAAATGCAATGCTTATGGTCATAAAATTTCAAATTGTAGTTATAATGTAGGACAAAGGAATTTCACTAGTAGAAATATCTTTTCACCTTTGATAGATTATGCAGTAGAATGTTATAACTGTCATAACTTTGGACATATTGCAAGAAATTGTCGTAGCTCTTTTGCAGGAAATAAATATCAAGGAAGAAATTATCAACCAAATGGATTGAAACAAAACAGAAAATTTCTCGAAAAACAGGCACAAGCCAATGAAAGGGAAAAGGCAAAACAAGTGACCAAATCTGCCATCAAATCAGAATGGAAAGAAAAGGAGCGACCTAAGGAAGAAAAGGAATCCTTGATCGTTCAAACAGCTCTCAAAGCCCAGAACAAATCTGCACCATGGATTCTGGATAGTGGATGCTCCAGTCATATGACAGGAGATAAACAAAAATTTGATAAGTTACAGACATACGAAGGTGGTTCTATAAAATTTGGAAATAATGATGGAGCCAAGATAGTTGGTAAAGGATCAGTCAAGATAAGTGACGAAAAAATCAACTCTAAAGAAGTCTTGTTTGTGATTGGTCTGAAGCATAACTTACTGAGTGTAAGTCAAATTTGTGACAGAGGTCATGAAGTAATTTTTAAGAAGCAGGGCTATGAAGTAAGAAAGACAAAAAATGGGAAGTTGATAGCTACTGGATTGAGGACTTCTGGAAATCTGTATACTCTCTCAGAGACTTCAGAAGGAGCTTGCTTGGTTGGACAGGAAGAAGAAAATTGGCTGTGGCACAAGAGACTCGGTCATATAAGCTTTGACAATCTGGTAAAAATCAGCTCAAAAAGGGCAGTAAGAGATATACCCACTATTGGCAAACCTTCAAATAGCATTTGTGCTTCATGCCAAAAGGGGAAGCAAACCAGAGCCACATTCAAAGCAAAAGAGTACTTCACGAGCAAACCGTTAGAACTAATACACACTGATTTATGTGGACCCATGAGAACGGAAAGCATAAATGGGTACAAATATTTTATGTTGTGTATAGATGACTATTCTAGAATGACATGGGTACTATTTTTGAAGCTTAAATCGAAGCCTTTGAGATGTTCAAGTCTTTCAAAAACCAAGTTGAGAATCAAACAGGAAAAAGAATTAAATGTTTAAGATCAGATAGAGGAGGAGAGTTTATGTCAGAGGAGTTTGCAGAATACTGTGAAAAATATGGGATTAGAAGACAGTTTTCAGTAGCAAGAACACCTCAACAGAATGGTGTGGTAGAAAGAAAGAACAGAACTATGCAGGAAATGGCACGGACCATGTTGGATGAGAGCAAAATAGCTGACAGATTTTGGAAAGAGGCAGTTCATACTGTAGTTTACATCCAAAATAGGTGCATGTTGAGGACGCATGAAAGCAAAACACCTTATGAACTGTGGTTCAGCAGAAAGGCAACAACAAAATACTTCAAAGTGTTCGACAGCAAGTGTTACATCAAACGAACTGAAGATAATCTTGGTAAGTTCGAAGATAGAGCTGATGAAGGTATTTTTCTTGGTTACTCGACGAAAAGCAAAGCCTACACGTGCTACAACAAAAGACTAAAGAAAATTGTTGAGAGTGCCGATGTTAAGGTTGATGAAGGTAGGGAACGAGAAATCAGCTATGAAGAAAACTACCCTACTTATGAAGAATTTATTGAAGAGGATGAAGATCAAGAAAAAGAAGAGAAACAGAAATTTGACTCAGATGATTTCAGTACTGATTTAGAAATCGAAGAAAACAGGAAATCCAAAACAGGCAGCTGGCAAAAAAATCATCCCAGAGAGCAAATTATTGGAGACCCCAAAGTTGGTATTCAAACAAGAAGAAGAGTAATAAGTAACTACTCTCTGTTATCCAGCATTGAGCCCAAAAATATTGTTGAAGCAAGCACAGATGAAAGTTGGATGGAGGCAATAAATGAAGAACTAGATCAGATTGAGAAAAACAAAACCTGGGAGTTAGTACCAAGGCCTGTAAATAAAAACATAATCGGTACTAAATGGATTTTTCGAAACAAATTGAATGAAGACGGACGAGTTGTAAGGAATAAAGCAAGATTGGTCTGTAAAGGCTATGCTCAAGTTGAAGGGATTGATTTTGAAGAAACTTTTGCACTAGTGGCCAGACTTGAAGCAATCAGATCATTTTTCGGCTTTAGCAGTTCACAGGAATTTCAAAGTTTATCGGATGGATGTGAAATCAGCATTTCTGAATGGAAATCTTGAAGAAGAAGTTTATATTGAACAGCCGGATGGTTTTCAACTCTGTGATAATCCCAACTTTGTTTGCAATCTGAAGAAAGCATTGTATGGCTTGAAACAGGCACCCAGAGCATGGTATGCAAGACTGGACAACTATCTCACTCAGCAAGGGTTCAAGAAAGGTATGGTGGACAGCAATTTATATATCAAAATAGAGAATGGCAATCTTATTGTCCTTGTTGTTTATGTAGATGATATAATATTTGGCAGCAACAATGATGAGTCATGTAGAGACATAGCAAATAAAATGCAGAAAGAATTTGAAATGTCTATGATTGGTGAACTTTCATATTTCCTCGGACTGCAAGTTAATCAAACTGAAAAGGGCATTTTTATTTCTCAAGTTAAATATGTGAAAGAAATGCTGAAAAAGTTCACAATGGAGGATAGTAAGCCTGTTAGCACTCCCATGACAACAGGCTGCAAGTTGAGCAAGGATGACAAATCTCCAGATGTTGATCAAACAATGTACAGATCTATGATTGGGAGCCTGCTGTATTTGATAGCCACCAGACCGGATATCTTACAGGCAGTTTGCATGGTTGCAAGATTTCAGGCTAGTCCCAAAGAGACTCATGTGACAGCTGTGAAAAGGATTTTTAGGTACCTCAAGGGTACTATGGAGTATGGGTTATGGTATCCAAAAGGAAAAGACTTCACTCTTTTTGCATATTCTGATGCAGATTGGGCAGGATGTATTGATGACAGAAAGAGTACCAGTGGAGGAGCATTTTATCTTGGAGATAGGCTGGTAGCATGGCACAACAAGAAACAAGAATCAGTCTCTCTATCCACAACAGAGGCAGAATACATTGCAGCAACAACATGCTGTACACAGATATTATGGATGAGACAAACACTGAAAGATCTTGGTATTCACTTCAATGAGCCAATTTCAGTTAAATGTGATAACACTAGTGCTATCAACATATCAAAGAATCCGGTTTTGCATTCTCGAACCAAACATATTGCGATCCGGTATCACTTCTTGAAGGATAAAGTTGCAGAAGGAGAGGTCAAATTGGAGTTTGTTCCAACTACAGAGCAAGTAGAAGATATATTCACAAAACCATTGCCCAAGGAAGTTTTTGAATACCTTCGTAGTAAGTTGGGAGTGGTCACACTACCCAAGAACTGACTAGCTATCGGGAATACATTCTCAGGGGGAGCAATTATATATTTGATTACCTATTTGCTCATGTTTGTAATTTTTTCTAACTGTAACATTGTGTGCCTGAGAATGTTGTGCATGGACTCAGGGGGAGTCTGCAGCAGCCCTTTGGTATTATTGTCAAAGGGGGAGAAGAATTACTGGAAATTGCACATGTGTTGCCAACAATTCCAAAGGGGGAGATTGTTGAGCAAGGTGCAGCAAAAGTATTGTCATTGTTGTCAACACAGACAGACAGATCAATTGTTGATGCAGTGGACAGGAGTTCAGAGGTCAGTCAGAACATGTACAGTGAATTTCCAAGAAGACAAAAGTGGCCCAGATTCAAAAAATCAAAGAAAAAGACAAGTAAGAAAACTGTCGCGATATCGCGACATGTTTTCTGTCGCGATTTCACGACATATCGGAGGAGAGAGAAAAAGTTGGAGAAACTGTCATGATATCACGACATGTTGAGAAGCTGGAAAAGAAACTGTCATGATATCACGACATGTTGAGAAGCTGGAAAAGAAACTGTCATGATTTCGTGACATGTTGAAAGCAAAGAAGCCAAGTGGAAAAACTGTCACGATTTCGTGACATGTTGGCAGAAGAAGGCAAGTAGAAAAACTATCATGATTTCACGACATGTTGGAAGCAAAAGAAGCAAGTAAGAAAACTGTCATGATTTCGTGACATGTTTGGAGAAGAAGTGCTTGCAATGAAAATTATCGTGATTTCGTGACATGTTCGGAGAAGAAGCGCTTGCAATGAAAACTGTCACGATTTCGTGACATGTTTGGAGAAGAAGCGCTTGCAATGAAAACTGTCACGATTTCGTGACATGTTTGGAGAAGAAGCACTTGCAATGAAAATTGTCATGATTTCGTGACATGTTTGGAGAAGAAGCACTTGCAAGGAAAACTGTCGCGATTTCGTGACATGTTTGGAGAAGAAGCGCTTGTAAGGAAAACTATCACGATTTCGCGACATGTTCGGAGAAGAAGCGCTAAGGAGAAAAAGTGTCACGATTTCGTGACATATTGCAAGAGGAAGAGCTCGAGAGAAAAAGTGTCACGATATCGTGACATATTGCAAGAGAAGAGCTAAGGAGAAAAGATGTCACGATATCGCGACATGTCACATTTTCATGACTAAGAAAGGAGAGAGAATTTATGGAGATAGAAATGTCATGATATCGTGACAACAAGAGAAGGAAGACTTCGAAGGATGAAGTGTCACGATTTCATGACAGAAGCAAAATGAAAGAGCATGGAAGCAAAAGCGTCATGATTTCGTGACAAATTCAAGGAGGAAGAGCTCAAAGGCGAAAGTGTCACGATTTCATGACATGTTCCATTTTCACGGGCGAAAGGAAGAGAAAGGCACAAGGCAGCGAAAGTGTCACGATTTCGTGACATGTTTCGTTTTCACGGGCAAGAGAAGAGAAAGGCATAAGGCAGCGAAAAGTGTCACGATTTCGTGACATGTTCCGTTTTCACGGGCATGCGAAAAGAAGTCAAGGATGCAGAGAATGTCACGATTTCGTGACATGTTTTTTTCGCAGCAAGAAAAGAGGACAAGGAGGCGAAGAATGTCACGATTTCGTGACATGTTCTGTTTTCACGGTTGCATGTCGAGAAGAGGACAAGGAGGCGGAGAATGTCACGATATAGCGACATGTCTTGTTTTCGTGGTCAACTGTCATGAAAAAGTCAAAGGGGTAGAAATGTCATGATATCGTGACATGTCATAGTTTCGCAGGTAAAAGTCGAGAAGCATACACAGTGACAGTTGCAAGGAGAAGTTGCAGAGGAAAATCATGCAGCCAAATATGTAAGAGTTAACTAGAGTCAGAACTGCAGTTACAGGGGGCAGTTATAGAATAGTGCATTAAAGACAACGGTTGTTACAGGGCCGTGATATTGTGAGACTGTCAGAGGGGTGGATATTTCGAGAATCTTGATTAAAGAGAAATCCATTAATAGGTTGCGTGTGTCAGAAAGGGCAGTTGCGTGCAGAAGTGAAAAGGTAGCTCAAAATTCAAAAGAGAGAAGATAAGAATGATAGAGCATCGAAATGCATAGAAAAGGCTATCAGAGTGAGCAGAGAAGACTGTCAGAATGCGTCAGAAAAACAGTGGCTGAAAGACAGAGCGCGTCAGAGAGAGTGTGGCAGATTGAATGCAGTTGAGAATGCATGGCAAAATGGAGGGAAAAGTAGAGCCATTTTGAAAGAGCCGTTTGAGTGAGCCAAGTATAAAGAACTAAAAAGTGCAGTAAGTAAGGTTACTGCAACCTTGTTTATTCTTGAAAAACTGAAAGTGAGGTTGAGTAAGAGTGCTGTAAGAAGCACAAAAAGAGTGCGGTAGGAAAAACCGTAATAGAGCTGAGAAACCTTGTTTTGTTTATGCAAATAAAAAGAGAGGTTTTGTAAGCAATAGAAGATATTGAGTCTCTAACAATTCTCCTTATGCTTCTATGAGATTGAGTTGAGTGAGCAATAGACCAGTGAGGGTCTTGTAAAAGAGAAGGCATTTTTATGTCAAATCTAGATTCAAAATAGAAGTCCAAGTTGGTGCTTGGTATAATCAAGGGTTGGTGCTCCTTCCAGTGGGTGCTGGTAAATTGCTTGTAAAGTTGAAGCTTTGCAAAGGCTGGATTTGGATTGTAGTCCAAACAGTCATTTTTGAGGAGTAGCCAAATCGGTGAACCTCGTTATATTTTGTGTTGTGTGATGCTATCTTGTTATACTTGCTGTATCTATTTTAAGCTTGCATTATTTCAGCATTAGGAGCTGCAGATTTAAGTTTTAAATAGTTGCACTGATTCACCCCCCCTCTCAGTGTCATTGTGAGAATATCAATTGGTATTAGAGCCAAGTTCCTGAACAAGCTCAATCATCTAAGGTGATCTTAAAAGAAACACAATGGCCGATGGTGAAGGATTTTCATCCAACAAAGCTCCTTTGTTTGATGGAACTAATTACTCCTTCTGGAGACTCAGGATGCAGACTTATCTATGTGCTTTGGGATATGACATTTGGGAGTCAGTGGAAAGTGGATACACAATACCCTCTACTCCTCCAATAGATGCTACTGAGAAGAAAAAGTTTGAGAACAACTCTAAAGAAAAAAATGCTATAATGTGTGGGTTAGTAGACAGTGAACTGATAAGGATCATGAGCTGTAAAACGACAAAAGACATGTGGGATAAACTTCAAAGCATTCATGAAGGAGATGACAAGATCAAGGAAGCCAAGCTACAAACACATCGAGCCCAGTTCGAAGCATTAAAGATGAATGACGATGAGAACATAGAGGTCTATATGCTAAGAGTCAATGGAATCATTAATGCGATTAGAGGACTCGACGAGGAAATGGAAGATGCAGTTGTCATGAAAAAGGTACTAAGAACTCTTCACAAAATATTTGATTCTAAAGTTTTTGCTATAGAATAAGCTCAAGATCTAAACCACATTTTAGAAAAAGCAACTTCAAGAAGAAAAGTTTCATTTCCAAGAATGTCAACTCTTCTTAAGACAGCTCTGATGAGGATTCTGAAGAAGAAACAGGTGAAGCTTTGTTCATGGAATTTGAAGAAGAAAGAACAGAGGAAACCCAGGAGTGTGATGAAAAACTAGAGGATGAGGCTGAAGTAGATCCGGAAGGTGAGTTGGTTGATGCACTTAAAGAGTTGAGTACGGAAAGAAAAAAGAATAAAAAGGTTTCAAAAAAACTTGAGGCTGCCAATGAAATAATAATCAGTTTGAAAGTACAGACTGAAGAGTTTAAGAAAAAGTCTGAAGATCTTGAAGCACAATTAATCGTGAAAATAGATGAGTGCAACAAACTGGAAGAAGATATTGTTGGCTTAAGAATGCAGCTAGAAGAAAAGAGTCAAAAACTGAGTTGCTACCACAAACTTGAAGGAAGTTCTGTGAAGCTTGATAAGATTATAAATAACCAAAAGCCTATAGGCATTAAATTTGGTTTGGGCTTTGTAGAAGAAGAATCATCAATGGAATCAAAGACCATAATTGTAGAACCAATAAAGAATAAAGGTAAGATCAGGGTTGATCAAGAAAAACCGAATCATGCAAAATAAAACAATAAGGTCAGGCACAATAAGAGTACTGACAATGATGGATTCACCAAAGTCACACATCAAAGAAGAAGAAGACCTATGGCACCTACTACAACATGGAAAAGACCATTACCTAGGTACAATCATTCCTTTTTTGGTTATTGTTTTAAATGCAATGCTTATGGTCATAAAATTTTAAATTGCAGTTATAATGTAGGACAAAGAAATTTCACTAGTAGAAATATATTTTCACCTTTGATAGATTATGCAGTAGAATGTTATAATTGTCATAACTTTGGACATATTGCAAGAAATTGTCGTAGCTCTTTTGCAGGAAATAAATATCAGGGAAGAAATTATCAACCAATTGGATTGAAACAAAACAAAAAATTTCTCGAAAAACAGGCACAAGCCAATGAAAGGGAAAAGGCAAAACAAGTGACCAAAACTGCCATCAAATCAGAATGGAAAGAAAATGAGCGACCTAAGGAAGAAAAGGAATCCTTGATCGTTCAAATAGCTCTCAAAGCCTAGAACAAATCTACACCATGGATTTTGGATAGTGGATGCTCCAGTCATATGACAGGAGATAAACAAAAATTTGATAAGTTACAGACATACGAAGGTGGTTCTGTAAAATTTGGAAATAATTATGGAGCCAAGATAGTTGGTAAAGGATCAGTCAAGATAAGTGATGAAAAAATCAACTCTAAATAAGTCTTGTTTGTGATTGGTCTGAAGCATAAATTACTGAGTGTAAGTCAAATTTGTGATAGAGGTCATGAAGTAATTTTTAAGAAGCAGGGCTATGAAGTAAGAAAGACAAAAAATGGGAAATTGATAGCTACTGGATTGAGGACTTCTGGAAATATGTATACTCTCTCAGAGACTTTAGAAGGAGCTTGCTTGGTTGGATAGTAAGAAGAAAATTGGCTGTGTCACAAGAGACTCGATCATATAAGCTTTGATAATCTGGTAAAAATTAGCTCAAAAAGGGTAGTAAGAGATATACCTACTATTGGCAAACATTCAAATAACATTTGTGCATCATGCCAAAAGGGGAAGCAAACCAGAGCCACATTAAAAGAAAAAGAGTACTTCACGAGCAAACTGTTAGAACTAATACACACTGATTTATGTGGACCCATGAAAATGGAAAGCATAAATGGGTACAAATATTTTATGCTGTGTATAGATGATTATTCCAAAATGACATGGGTACTATTTCTGAAGCTTAAATCAGAAGCCTTTGAGATGTTCAAGTCTTTCAAAAACCAAGTTGAGAATAAAACAGGAAAAAGAATTAAATGTTTAAGATCAGATAGAGGAGGAGAGTTTATGTCAAAGGAGTTTGTAGAATACTGTGAAAAATATGGGATTAGAAGACAGTTTTCAGCAGCAAGAACACCTCAGCAGAATGGTGTGGTAGAAAGAAAGAACAGAACTGTGCAGGAAATGGCACGGACCATGTTGACTGAGAGCAAAATAGCTGACAGATTCTGGAAAGAGGTAGTTCATACTACAGTTTACATCCAAAATAGGTGCATGTTGAGGACGCATGAAAGCAAAACACCTTATGAACTATGGTTTGGCAGAAAGGCAACAACAAAATACTTCAAAGTGTTTAGCAGCAAGTGTTACATCAAAAAAACTGAAGATAATCTTGGTAAGTTCGAAGATAGAGCTGATGAAGGTATTTTTCTTGGTTACTCAACGAAAAGCAAAGCCTACACGTGCTACAACAAAAGACTAAAGAAAATTGTTGAGAGTGCCGATGTTAAGGTTGATGAAGGTAGGGAACGAGAAATCAGCTATGAAGAAAACTACCCTACTTATGAAGAATTTATTGAAGAGGATGAAGATCAAGAAAAAGAAGAGAAACAGAAATTTGAATCAGATGATTTCAGTACTAATTTAGAAATCGAAGAAAATAGGAAATCCAAAATAGGTAGCTGGCAGAAAAATCATCCTAGAGAGCAAATTATTGGAGACCCCAAAGTTGGTATTCAAACAAGAAGAAGAGTAATAAGTAACTACTCTCTGTTATCCAGCATTGAGCCCAAAAATATTGCCAAAGCAAGCACATATGAAAGTTGGATGGAGGCAATAAATGAAGAACTAGATTAGATTGAGAAAAACAAAACTTGGGAGTTAGTACCAAGGCCTGTAAATTAAAACATAATCGATACTAAATGGATTTTTTGAAACAAATTGAATGAAGACGGAAAGGTTGTAAGGAATAACGCAAGATTGGTCTGTAAAGGCTATGCTCAAGTTGAAGGGATTGATTTTGAGGAAACTTTTGCACCAGTGGCCAGACTCGAATCAATCAGACTGTTTCTGGCTTTAGCAGTTCATAGGAATTTCAAAGTTTATCAGATGGATGTGAAATCAACATTTTTGAATGGAAATATTGAAGAAGAAGTTTATATTGAACAACCATATGGTTTTCAACTCTGTGATAATCCCAACTTTTTTTGCAAGCTGAAGAAAGCATTGTATGGATTGAAACACGCACCCAGAGCATGGTATGCAAGACTGGACAGCTATCTCACTCAACAAGGGTTCAAGAAAGGTATGGTGGACAAAAATTTATATATCAAAACAGAGAATGGCAATCTTATTGTCCTTTTTGTTTATGTAGATGATATAATATTTGGCAACAGGAATGATGAGTCATGTAGAGACATAGCAAATAAAATGCAGAAAGAATTTGAAATGTTTATGATTGGTGAACTTTCATATTTCCTCGGACTGTAAGTTAATCAAACTGAAAAGGGCATTTTTATTTCTCAAGTTAAATATGTGAAAGAAATGCTGAAAAAGTTCACAATGGAGGATAGTAAGCCTGTTAACACTCCCATGACAACAGGCTGCAAGTTGAGCAAGGATGACAAATCTCTAGATGTTGATCAAACAATGTACAGATCTATGATTGGGAGCCTGCTGTATTTGACAGCCACCAGACCAGATATCTTACAGGTAGTTTGCATGGTTGCAAGATTTCAGGCTAGTCCCAAAGAGACTCATGTGACAGCTGTGAAAAGGATTTTTAGGTACCTCAAGGGTACTATGGAGTATGGGTTATGGTATCCAAAAGGAAAATACTTCACTCTTTTTGCATATTCTGATGTAGATTGGGCAGGATGTATTGATGACAGAAAGAGTACCAGTGGAGGAGCATTTTATCTTGGAGATAGGCTGGTAGCATGGCACAACAAGAAACAAGAATAAGTCTCTCTATCCACAACAGAGGCAGAATACATTGCAACAACAACATGCTGTACACAGATATTATGGATGAGACAAACACTGAAAGATCTTGGTATTCACTTCATAGAGCCAATTTCAGTTAAATGTGATAACACTAGTGCTATCAACATATCAAAGAATCTGGTTTTGCATTCTCGAACCAAACATATTTCGATCTAGTATCACTTCTTGAAGGATAAAGTTGCAGAAGGAGAGGTCAAATTGGATTTTGTTCCAACTACAGACCAAGTAGCAGGTATATTCACAAAACCATTGCCCAAGGAAGTTTTTGAATACCTTCGTAGTAAGTTGGGAGTGGTCACACTACCCAAGAACTGACTAGCTATCGGGAATACATTCTCAGGGGGAGCAATTATAAATTTGATTACCTATTTTCTCATGTTTGTAATTTTTTCTAACTGTAACATTGTGTGCTTGAGAATGTTGTGCATGGACTCAGGGGGAGTCTGCAGCAGCCCTTTGGTATTATTGTCAAAGGGGGAGAAGAATTACTAGAAATTGCACATGTGTTGCCAAAAATTCCAAAGGGGGAGATTGTTGAGCAAGGAGCAGAAACAGTATTGTCATTGTTGTCAACACAGACAGATAGATCAATTGTTGATGCAGTGGACAGAAGTTCAGAGGTTAGTCAAAACATGTACAGTAAATTTCCAAGAAGACAAAAGTGGCCTAGATTCAGAAAAACCAAAGAAAAAGACAAGTAAGAAAACTGTCACGATATCGCGACATGTTTTCTATCGTGATTTCGTGACATATCGAAGGAGAGAGAAAAATCTGGAGAAACTATCATGATATCGCGACATGTTGAGAAGCTGGAAAAGAAACTATCGCGATATCGTGACATGTTGAGAAGTTGGAAAAGAAACTGTCATGATTTCATGACATGTTGAAAGCAAAGAAGCTAAGAGGAAAAACTGTCACGATTTCGCGACATGGTGGCAGAGAAGAAGGCAAGTAGAAAAACTGTCATGATTTCGAGACATGTTGGCAGAGAAGAAGGCAAGTAGAAAAACTGTCACGATTTCACGACATGTTGGAAGCAAAAGAGGCAAGTAAGAAAACTGTCGCGATTTCGTGACATGTTTGGAGAAGAAGCGCTAGCAAGGAAAATTGTCGCGATTTCGTGATATGTTCGGAGAAGAAACGCTTGCAAGGAAAACTGTCACGATTTTGTGACATGTTTGGAGAAGAAGCGCTTGCAAGGAAAACTATCACGATTTCATGACATGTTTGGAGAAGAAGCGCTTGCAAGGAAAACTGTCACGATTTCGTGACATGTTTGGAGAAGAAGCGCTTGCAAGGAAAACTGTCGTGATTTCGTGACATGTTTGGAGAAGAAGCGCTTGCAAGGAAAACGGTCGCAATTTCATAATATGTTCTGAGAAGAAGTGCTAAGGAGAAAAAGTGTCACGATTTCGTGACATATTGCAAGAGGAAGAGCTCGTGAGAAAAAGTGTCACGATATCGCGACATGTCACGTTTTCGTGACATGAAGAGAAGAGAAGAGCTAAGGAGAAAAGATGTCACGATATCGTGACATGTCGCATTTTTGTGACTAAGAAAGGAGAGTGAATTTACGGAGATAGAAATGTCGCGATATCACGACAACAGCAGAAAGGAAGACTCCGAAGGATGAAGTGTCGCGATTTCATGACAGAAGCAAAACGAAAGAGCATGGAAGCAGAAACGTCGTGATTTCATGACAAGTTCAATGAGGAAGAGCTCAAAGGCAAAAGCGTCACGATTTCATGACATTTTCCATTTTCACGGGTAGAAGGTAGAGAAGTGCAAGGAAGCAAAAAGTGTCGTGATTTCACGACATGTGTTTTCACTGGCAAGAGACAGAAAAGAGATCAAGGCAGCGAATGCGTCGCGATTTCGTGACATGTTCTATTTTCGCGGTTGCATGCCGAAAAGAAGACAAGGAGGCGAAGAATGTCGAGATTTCACAACATGTTCTGATTTTACGGTTGCTTGCCAAAAAGAGGACAAGGAGGCGATGAATGTTGCGATTTCGTGACATGTTCTATTTTTGTGGTTGCATGCCGAGAAGAGGACCAGGAGGCGAAGAATGTTGCGATATAGCGACATGTCTTGCTTTCACGATCAACTGTCATGAAAAAGTCAAAGGGGCAAAAATGTCACGATATCGCGACATGTCATAATTTCATGGGTAAAAGTTGAGAAGCATACACAGTGCAGTTACAAAGGGCAGTTACAGAATGGTGCATTAAAGACAGAACGACTATTACAGGGCCGTGATACTGTGAGACTGTCAGAGGGGTGGTTATTTCGAGAATCTCGATTAAAGAGAAATCCATTATTAGGTTGCATGTGTCAGAAAGGGCAGTTGCATGCAGAAGTGAAAAGATAACTCAAAATTTAAAAGAGAGAAGATAAGAATGACAGAGCATCGAAATACGCAAAAAAGGCTGTCAGAATGCGCAGAAAAGGCTATCAAAGTGAGCAGAGAAGACTATCAGAACTTGTCAGAAAAACAACGGCTGAAAGACAGAGCGCGTCAGATAGAGTGTGACAGATTGAACGCAGCTGAGAATGCATGGCAAAAAGGAGGGAAAAGTAGAGCCATTTTGAAAGAGCCGTTCGAGTGAGCCAGTATAAAGAACCGAAAAAGTGCAGTAAGTAAGGTTACTGCAACCTTGTTTATTCTTGAAAAATTGAAAGTGAGGTTGAGTAAGAGTGCTGTAAGAAGCACATAAAGAGTGCGGTAGGAAAAACCGTAACAGATCTGAGAAACCTTGTTTTGTTTATGCAAATACAAAGAGAGGTTTTGTAAGCAATAGAAGATATTGAGTCTCTAACAATTCTCCTTATGCTTCTATGAGATTGAGTTGAGTGAGCAATAGACCAGTGAGGGTCTTGTAAAAGAGAAGGCATTTTTATGTCAAATATAGATTCAAAATAGAAGTCCAGTTGGTGCTGGTTAATCAGGGGTTGGTGCTCCTTCCAGTGGGTGCTGGTAAATTGCTTGTAAAGTTGAAGCTTTGCAAAGGCTCGGATTTGGATTGTAGTCCAAACAGTCATTTTTGAGGAGTAGCCAAATCGGTGAACCTCGTTATATTTTGTGTTGTGTGATGCTATCTTGTTATACTTGCTGTATCTATTTTAAGCTTTCATTATTTCAGCATTAGGAGCATCAGATTTAAGTTTTAAATAGTTGCAATGATTCACCCCGCCCCTCTCAGTGTCATTGTGAGAATATCACACATAAAGGTTACAATATCTTTTAATCAGTAGCCTCGATTATTTAGAGCATAGGAGTCCTTTGAACGATGACATATCATTCAATTGAATGAGGAATAAATATTACCTCTTTTACCTTGAACACCACTTAGTTTCCTTGGCTTAAGATACATAACATTGTAATGTCTTCTGTAACCATGAAAATCCACACATTTCGATCTATTAATATATGATTTATAATTTAAAATACAAGACATCATATTATGCAGGCTTGCACACATAAAATGAAATTGAAAATATGACTTGTATTAGTTAATTTTCTTGGAATATCTTTTTGACATGAGCATAAATACATTCTTCAACATGATTCCCTGTTATAGATGATATTCACATCAGACCCATACTTTGTTCTGCCAATATTCAGGCTACAATGTTCTTCTCTTTCTTTCTGGACAATATCTCTCTCTGCTCTCATTCTTTTTCCAAATTTGTCTCCTCTTCTTCGTACCATTTATTTTCCTCATGCATAGTCTAGGCAGGTTGTTCTCTTGAACTGTCTTAGTCCTCTCTCTCTTTTCTAGTCCTTTTTGTTGGAGAATATAACATTATTTGGTACATGCCAATATACCACCTTGGTACATTATTATATTATGTGTTTGTCTTAGATTAGAGTGTGAGTTAATATTTCATGTCATGTAATAATGTGCAAAAAATGCACAAGTATCATATAATTATGTGTGCAAGTGTTGTGAGTGTAAATGTGCACAAGTGTTCATTATGTCAGAGTGCACATGTATCCTTAGAATAGGAAAGTGAAGAGTTTCAAAAAATAGTGAAGATCAAGAGTGTATCATATGAGGAGTCAAATTCAATTATATATGTGTGATAAAGTATTGTATATATCTAATTTGCATATCTTATTGCATGCATTAGTAGACATTTGTTCTATAGCATTTTCAATATGAATTATTCTATTTGATATTATATTATGAGTTATTATATTAGTTTCATTATATTGCAACTTTATTATATTTGATCTTATGGTTATATTCCTGTGAGTTTTGTATTTGGTGTAAGGCTTCAAAAACCATCATTTTTTCCTTGCCCACTTCTCTTCTCACACCTACTAGTTCCTATTCACTTTCTTTGTGCTTCTCCTTCCTCTTATTTATCGAATGCCCCATATTTTTTCTTCTTTCCTAGATGCTTCATTTTTTACTTCCTTTTGGTGGTTATGAAAATGGTACATGTCTTGTTGGATGCTCCTGCATCATATACATGAGGTAAGAGGAAATGTTCCATGACCTCTAGCTCATGAACATAAATTATTCTTCCAAGATATTAGCATTTTAGCTTTGTTGTCTTCATGAGACCACCTTTTTTGGTGTCCCTACATTTATGTAAGAATAAGACCTCCTCTTATATAATGCACTTAGCATTATTTCACCTTGTCCCATTTCCTCACATCCATCAAACCACAATCAACAATTATTTTATTGGCTACTTTCTCTCAGTGTCAACATATTCTTTTGGAGTGATTATATCCTCCAAAACTCTCACAAGGATGTTGGTCCAAACACCTAGTTGCAACATATCCAAATATTCTAAACTTGTTACAAAAACCCATATTAGGAACTTCATACCTTGTGCTAATATCTCTTCTCACAAATCTAGTCTCACTGCTTCATGTTTGATTTACGTATCCAAGGAATTCATTCTTTGGACTTATTTTTGGTATGAACACAAGATTATACTGAGAGGGGGGGTGAACAGTATAAGACCTCTTTTTATTTTTTCCTTTATACTTCAAAATAGTAAAGCAATATACCCAAAGCAATATCAAAGCAATGCACAATATCATCCACAAAGTGACACCAATTTTAATGTGGTTCACCCAAAATGGTTGGGCTATGTCCACAAAACTTTTCTCTAAAAGTTATCTCAAAGTTCTTTGGGAATACTTCTCAATTACAATGTTTATGAGCCCTGGCACAAAGGAGATACCTTCCCCTAATCAAAATTTATGAGCCTCTGCTCAAAGGAGATACCTTCCCCTTTGCTTTGGAAATGATCCCTCAGAAGATCAACTGCCTCTACCTCTTTCCAGCACGTGGAACTCCTTTCCATCGAAGACCTCCTATCCTCAATGCTTAGCCTAAGAGACCTCTGCCTTCTATGATCATGTCCACAGCAACTCAACAACCTGTACCAAACACAATCAGTTGGTCTAGTACAAGTCTTCCTCTGTCTGTCAGATCTATCCAATGCTTAAGCTTAAACAAATCAATCTTCTGCATACAAGCCTTCTCAAAGACTTGCCAAATCTGTCCTCAGGTTCTTCTCATAGAACCAGTGCACCTCTGTCCTCAAGTTCTCTGATAGAACTATCAAACTCGGCTCACAAGTCCTCTGCTAGGACCTGTCCAAATCTTCTCACAAGTCCCCATCGAAACCTGTCCAAAACTGCTCATAAATATGAAAACTCAACTCAATATCTGAAATGGATAGGATAGAATGCTTTTTTTCAAGAACATGAAACCCCAACAATTGCCAACTATGCAAAGAATCACATAACAATGATACTCATGTTCTTTTCACCATCAATTAGGGCTTCAACAACAATGCTCATCAAACAAGGTTCAATCAACACCATTCAGTTGAAAACACAACCTTGAAGCATTTCAAAATCAACATTAGAAAAGGAAACAAGTAGAACTCCTTTTCTCTCCAATATTGTTTGAACAAAAAGCATCCACCAACTCAAATCACAATAGCACAAAACAACTTTTCAAATCATCAACAAAGGAGTAAGACCAACACTTTAACCAAGTAAAGAATAGCTTGATTATTACCAATTTAATGAAAGAAAATGTCAATCTCAAAGCTGCCCACTTAAGGTTTCACAACTTCACACAAGAAGCAATTTTAACCTTAAAACATCATGCTTCCATTTCCATAATCAACCAAAAGCACTCTCAACATTACAAGAAAAATTTATCCCTTATACACCTTATTTCTCCCTTATAGTCTTATCAAAAATAAAATTTATTTCTCTTAAGAATGCAATAAGATATTTCAAACAACACCTTCAAAAGAATATTTTATCAAAATAAAACAAGCTTTAAACTCCTTATAACTCCTAAGCTATTTTGCCCTCTAATAAACTTCCTCCATCCGCAAAATACACTTAGCAAAAATTAATTTCGAAAATACCTTGGCCAACATCAAAAATCGTGCTATGGAGAAATTGCGCACAAATTATAACACCACCCGCTGCGTCCACTTCACGATGAAAAACCCTTTCATGTTATTCGAATGTGAAACCTCCCGTTCGGGTAGCGTGCCAACAGCCTAGCTGCTATCGATGTGCCAAAGGCACCCGATGAGGTTTATACCTCACACTATTAGCCTTGTTCCTTCTGTGCCAGGGATTAAATAAAACAACAGTGCCTCTCTTTCTTCTGACATGAACATGAAGCCGAAAACCTTACGATGGATTTACGACAAATGACGAGTACAAAAAAAATGAACAACGGATTCATGAAAACGGCAAATACACAGTCGAACAGCAGGTTTACGAAAATGACGAAGACACAATCGGAGAAGAAATCCGAACAATGGATCACGAAATCACAGCAAGCAACTCTTTTCAAAATACGGATGGGATAATTCTTGATTTTCATTGAGGGAGATTTATATGCATTTTTACCATAAGCTCTTGACGTCAACGAGGAGTTTAACACATCGGCAGAGGTCTTGGCTAGCGCCCACAATCTTAAAACATAGCGCCATGGGTTAGGAGAACCCATTGCAAACAATAATTTAATATTTATTTAAAAATAATTAAAGGGAACCTTAACAAGGTTTTTAATTATTTAAATAAATACTTCCTCCTTGACCCAAATGCATTAAACTAATGCATCCACCTGTAATATTTAAACCTGCCAACTTGGGGTTCACAAAAGACCTTTGAAACTGTCATGCCGTAACCTTCATCAAAAAAATTTATTTGACATCAAATCAAATTCCTTCAAGAGCTTCTTGACATCAATGACAACTTATACACTTGAGCAAAGGCAATGTACCCAAAGTACCCAAACTTGCCAACAATCTCCCTGTTTGTCATTGATGGCAAACCTTTACTGAAAAAACTTCTCAAGAGCCAAAATTGAAACCAACTATGCCCACAACTAAGAATATTCCTTTGAAGTTTTGCTCCCCCTGACTTGAAGCTCTCCTCTTCACTTTGAAGCTCTCCCCCTTACTCATATCTCTCCCCCTTTGTCATCAATGGCAAAGGGTCACCTTTGGGGCTCGAGACTAAGAATGAGCCTCTTAGCTTAGTCCCTCCCCCACCTCCCGATGAGGTGATTAATTCTGGGGTGGGAGTAAAACTCCCATTAGGCACTGATCATCATCAGTGTCTATAACTTCCTTGTCGGGCCTTCTATTGAACTCTTTGTCCATATTCCTATTCTTGTCATTATTCTTGTTCTTGTTCTCATCCCTATTCTTGTCCATGCCTTGATCCTTGGACCTGATCATGCCACTGTTCTTGTTCCTGTATTCTGGAATTTCAGCTCTACACTGTATGATTATGTGACCTTCATTGTTGCACTTGAAACACTTGACGATGTTGTTTCTCTGAGGTAAACCTAATATTTGAATCCACCTGTTCTGACCAAACCTGTCTTGACCAAACCTATTCTGACCAAACTTGTTCTGATCAAACCTGTTCTGATCAAACCTATTCCTGTTATTTGCTTTGCAATAAACTGCCTTGTGCCCAAACTATTGACAAGAGTAGCAATACCCTTGAAAGAAACTAGCACTTCTGAAATTGTCATTTACCTTCTTCACTTGAGCCATGCAATGTGAAGCCATGTGACCAAACCTGTGACAAGCAAAACATTTGCCTTGAAACTTTCCTTTATTTGACCTCTTAGGTTCTGAAAACTTCTTCTTCTCATTCTGAATTTTTTTTTCTATTTCTGTGCATCTATCATTCAAGGACTCCTTTTTTGAAGTACTTTCCTCATCAGAACTCTCTTACTTTTGGAGTCTCTTACTAGACTCTCCAACTTGTTCCTTGTGTGGCTTAACAAAACCAAGGCCTGTTTTATCTGTTGTCTTTCTTTGACATTTGATGAGAGACTTAACCTTTTTGGAGCTATCTTGAAACCTGTAAAGCTTATCCTTGTACTCTTTAGTTTCCTCTTTCAAAGAAGCCATTTTCTGTTCTAACTCACTATACTCAAGAACCTTAGACTCTAACTCATCCTTGAGTTCTTGTGTCTTAGCTATAGAGAAGTCGAGACTTTCTATAAGATCATCTCTCTCCATACAACATTCATCTAACTTATCCTTGAGTCTAGCATTCTTCTTTCTTTCCTTTTTCAAAGCACTAAGAGCACTAATAAGTTCACCTTCAAGATCTACTTCACCTTCCTCTATATCTTCCTCTATTTGTTTGCTTTTTGAATCATCAAAGCCTTTTTCGGATTTCTTATCACTAGAGGTGCTACCCTTTTCAAAAACCATACATGCATCTTCCTTATAGTTTTCTGAAGCATCCTCATACATACTAGAAACCAAATCATTATTTGTGCAATCATCCTCAAGGTGACCAAAGTTTCCACATCTAAGACATTTTATGATAATGAATCTATGTTTTGGTTCTTCCTCTTTTTCTGATATGAACAACATCTCATTTTCATCATCACTTGAAGAACTTTCACTATCACTACTAGAACACTTACTTGCTTTGTCTAGGTAGAAACTCTTCTTATGCTTGTGAGAATACCTCTTTTCTTGATTGTTGTGCTCATCTTTGTTCTTCCTGTGATGCTTGTGCTTTTCAGAATCCTTGCTCTTAGAATCATGTTGATCTTCATCACTTTCATTCTTGGGAATGGTACAGTCAGTAGCATAATGACCAAACTTTCCACAATTGAAACATCTTATATTTTTCATACTTTTGTGTTTTCTAGAGAACTTGCCTTTCTTGCTGTAATATGCCTCTTCATCACTAGAAGACTCATCACTATCTTGAAGCTGTTTACCCTTGGATTTCTTGGTAGCCTTGAAAGTTGCCTCTTTCTTGACATCAACCTTCACTTGAGTTCTCAACTCAAATGCTACAAGTATACTATGGAGCTCATCCTTTTTCAACTTATCCAAATATTTAGCTTCCTCAATAGCAAAAATATTTTC
This sequence comes from Wollemia nobilis, assembly GCA_028583015.1. Lineage (NCBI taxonomy): Eukaryota > Viridiplantae > Streptophyta > Pinopsida > Araucariales > Araucariaceae > Wollemia > Wollemia nobilis. Next base: position 11,878,102 of record JAQPPZ010004624.1, on the reverse strand, counting down.
ACTAAATCTATTAGGAAGAGATCTTAAAATCTTATCACAAACATCATTTTCAGCAAGCTCAAGACCTAAGTCTTTCATGGAGTTAACAACCTCATCCATACGAAGCATGTAGTCACTAATATTTTCATCATAATTCATCTTGAGTTGTTCAAACATACCTTTGAAGTGTCTCAACTTGGCCTTTCCGACATTTGTATCACCTGTATGAACCACCTTCAACTGTTTCCACATTTCACTAGCTATCTTGCAGTGAATCATTTTGGTGAATTTTGCTTTCTGTAAGCCTTTCAGGATTGCATTCATTGCTTTTGAATTGTTGTGATGTAGGAGCATTTCTTCTTTAGTATTAGGACCATGTTCAGGAATAGTGTACTCATCTTCAATCACTTCCAAAACCTCATTCCCAAGTTCCATTAGATGTATCTTCATCCTTGCACTCCAAAGACCAAAATCTAACCCATCAAGAATAGGTGTTGCATTGCCACTTGAATGATCCATTGTGTTCTTTACTAGCTTTTCCTTCAAGCTGTTAAAATTTTCGAAGGCACCGGCTCTGATACCAATTGAATAACACAAGATTATACTGAGAAGGGGGGTGAACAGTATAAGACCTCTTTTTATTTTTTCCTTTATACTTCAAAATAGTAAAGCAATATACCCAAATAAATATCAAAGCAATGCACAATATCATCCACAAAGTGACACCAATTTTAACGTGGTTCACCCAAAATGGCTGGGCTACGTCCATAAAACTTTTCTCTAAAAGTTATCTCAAAGTTCTTTGGGAATCCTTCCCAATTACAATATTTATGAGCCTCTGCCCAAAGGAGATACCTTCCCCTAATAAAAATTTATGAGCCTTTGCTCAAAGGAGATACCTTCCCCTCTGCTCTGGAAATGATCCCTCAGAAGATCAACTGCCTCTACCTCTTGCCAGAACGTGGAACTCCTTTCCATCGAAGACCTCCTATCCTCAATGCTTAGCCTAAGAGGCCTCTACCTTCTATGATCATGTCCATAGCAGCTCAACAACCTATACCAAACATAGTCAGTCGGTCTAGTACAAGTATTCCTCTGTCTATCAGATTTGTCCAACACTTAAGCTTGAACAAATCAATCCTCTGCACACAAGCCTTCTCAAAGACTTGCAAAATCTGTCCTCAGGTTCTTCTCAAAGAACCAGTGCACCTCTGTCCTCAAGTTCTTTGATAGAACTATCAAACTCAGCTCACAAGTCCTCTGCTAGGACCTGTCCAAATCTGCTCACAAGTCCCCATCGAAACCTGTCCAAGACTGCTCACAAGTCCCCATCGAAACCTGTCCAAAACTCAACAAGCTCACCAAGAAAAAAAACTTTCTTAGTAGGAAATCACAAGGTGAATTGTTAGAGACCCAATGTGATTTGTCAAACTCATAGAAGCATAAAGAGAATTGTTAGAGACTCAATATGTTCTATACTCAACTCCCAATCTCAAAACTCAACTCAAATCAACTCAGCTCAAACTCAATCTCAAATCTGAAAACTCAACTCAATATCTGAAATGGATAGGATAGAATGCTTTTTTTCAAAAACATGAAACCCCAACAATTGCCAACTATGCAAAGAATCACATAACAATGATACTCATGTTCTTTTCACCATCAATTAGGGCTTCAACAACAATGCTAATCAAACAAGGTTCAATCAACACCATTCAGCTCAAAGCACAACCTTGAAGCATTTCACAATCAAAATTAGAAAAGGAAACAAGTAGAACTCCTTTTCTCTCCAATATTGTTTGAAAAAAAAGCATCCACCAACTCAAATCACAATAGCACAAAACAAATTTTCAAATCATCAACAAAGGAGTAAGCCCAACACTTTAACCAAGTAAATAATAGCTTGATTATTACCAATTTAATGAAAGCAAATGTCAATCTCAAAGCTACCAACTTAAGGTTTCACAACTTCACACAAGAAGCAATTTTGACCTTAAAACATCATGCTTTCATTTCCATAATCAACCAAAAGCACTCTCAACATTACAAGAAAAATTTATCCCTTATACACCTTATTTCTCCCTTATAGTCTTATCAAAAATAAAATTTATTTCTCATAAGAATGCAATAAGATATTTCAAACAACACCTTCAAAAGAATATTTTATCAAAATAAAACAAGCTTTAAACTCCTTATAACTCCTAAGTTGTTTTGCCCTCTAATAAACTTCCTCCATCCGCAAAATACACTTAGCAAAAATTAATTTCGAAAATACCTTGGCCAACATCAAAAATCATGCTATGGAGAAATTGTGCATGAATTCTAACACCACCAGCTGCGTCCACTTCACGATGAAAAAACCTTTCGCGTTATTCGAACGTGGAACCTCCCGTTCGGGTAGCGCGCCAATAGCCTAGCCACTACCGGTGCACCAAAGGCACCCGATGAGGTTTAAACCTCATGCTGTTAGCCTTGTTCCTTCTGTGCCAGGGATTAAATAAAACAACAGTGCCTCACTTTATTCTTAAACAAACACGAAGACAAAAACCTTATGGTGGATTTACGACAAATGGTGAGTACAAAAAAAATGAACAACGGATTCATGAAAACGGCGAAGACACAGTCGAATAGCAGGTTTACGAAAATGGCGAAGACACAATCGGAGAAGAAATCTGAACAGTGGATCATGAAATCACAGCGAGCAACTCTTTTCAAAATACGGATGGGATAATTCTTGATTTTCATTGAGGGAGATTTATATGCATTTTTACCATAAGCTCTTGATGTCGGCGAGGAGTTTAACACGTCGGCGGAGGTCTTGGCTAGCGCCCACAATCTTAAAACATAGCACCATGGGTTAGGAGAACCCATTGCAAACAATAATTTAATATTTATTTAAAAATAATTAAAGGGAACCTTAACAAGGTTTTTAATTATTTAAATAAATACTTCCTCCTGGACCCAAATGCATTAAACTAATGCATCCACCTGTAATCTTTAAACCTGCCAACTTGGGGTTCACAAAAGACCTTTGAAACTGTCATGCCGTAACCTTCATCAAAACAAATTATTTGACATCAAATCAAATTCCTTCAAGAGCTTCTTGACATCAATGACAACTTATACACTTGAGCAAAGGCAATGTACCCAAAGTACCCTAAATTGCCAACATGGTATTATGGGTATTTTTATCCCTTGGCCATATGTTCCCAATTACTTTCCATCATATCCCATTCTTCTCATTAACTCAAAAATAATACCTTTGGTGTGCCTTTCAAAGCACCCAAATTCTCCATCACCACTTTGATCTTTGTCATCACTATCACAATATCCTTCACCATACTCTAAAGTACAATTGTTACTACCAACTCAAGAAACATGGTGTTTGTTATGACCAACACAACACTCAATGACATCAGGGTGTTTATATTCCTCTCCTATCTCTTTACCATTTCATTTATCTTTCTCTTTATCTACAACAATAATTGTTGCACCATTGTCTTCATCATCACTACTATCGGTGACCTAGAGTAACTACCTCTTCCCCATGTTTATTCTCTTGCTTGTTTTTCCTCCTCATTCTCCATTGGTGTCATCCTATAAGTTGGCTTATTATGTAAGCTCGATCTAGGACTAAAATCTATGTAATGACCAATGCTCCTCATGGATGGTAAATTTTACAAGAATATTTGCATATTCTTCCAATAAATGCTTCACTTCATATTGGATTTCATCCATCTTGTCCACTATCCTTCTTCTGTGGATTTAGAAATGAAAGTAAAACATGTTTCCTTCTTCATTTACTTCAAGGATTGTTTTTTGTTCCTAGGCACATTGTAGGACTATTGTCCACCTTTTCTCCTTTGTCCTTCAATGGAATTAATAAGTACCTCTTGTTATCCTTCTCAATAGTGTAGGCATTCACCCTACCATCATGCACTACTTTTCTATCAAATTACCATAACCTTCCCAAAAATATATGACAAGAATCCATAGGCATAACATCACACAATATCTCATCTTTATAAGAACCAATTTGGAAGTGTACCATACATTATTTAGTTACTATTACTTGTTTTCTCTTTTCCAACCATGATAATTTGTCTAGATTTGGATGTTCATTCCTTTTCAATCCGGGATTTTCTACCATCTCTATAGACACTAAATTATCTATACTCTTTTTTTCCACAATAACCTTAAAATATTTACCTCTTGCTTTGTAGATTATCCTGAACAGACTCCTCTTTTTAGTCTCATATACCTCCTTTGTCGATTTCAACAATACCCTTTTCATCATAAGGGATTATCCTTGTTTTGGTTCCTCCATGTGCTTTGGTAAAACAATATTATCTTCATCTATTTGTAAAATTTGATTATGGGTTTCCTTTTCATGACCACTAATCTACTATGATTGAGGAGTCTCAAATGCCCTATGTCCTTCTTACAGGAATCTATGTCACTTGCCAATAAAACCACATCCTCTACCTCTTCCAAATCCACCTCATCCTTTTAACGATTCACCCTTTTCTTGGGTACTTTGACTAGAATCACTTTGAGAAGTACTAGCTTCTCCTTTTGGCATATTTTAGCTTGTACTATTATTTGACTATTATATTCCTCTAGAGAACTATCATTGTCCTCTAGAATTATTTTGTTGCTTAGGAGTCAACTTTTATTTTGCCTTGGGTACATATTGATACACTTCTTGAATTTTCCTAATTTGAAGCATACTAATTTCATTTTGTATAAAAAACCTTAGTCCATTAATATATCTTACCACTTTTTCCTCATCATCTTCAATATGACTGTATTTGATGGTCAAATTATAGAATTCTTTTGTATACTCTTTCACTCCTAGGCAAAAAAATATAGACTTCAATTTGATTACAAACTTATCCCAAGTCTGAATATTATCCTTCCCTTTTTGTTGTCTTTCTATTTGGACATGATCCCACCATAATGATGCATATCCTTTTAGATTTTTATAGGTGAATTTAACTTTATTTGGATATTCTAATGATTCAAAATCAAAATAATTATCCATATTTGTAATCCAATCAATGATTTCCTCAGGGTTTAAACTTCTATTATATGATGGGGTTTCTAACTTTGTTTTTGTATCCATGTAAGAAATTTCCCAAATTAACCTTTCTTCTGGATCTCCTTCCTTTCCACCATTGCAAGATTTTGGTTGGTTTGCTTTCTCCTCTTCACTATCACTTATATCTTCTATTTGAGTACCCATCCTTTGGGCAGCTTCAAGTGCATGTAATCGAGTGATGATTCCTCTCATCATCTCAAATATATATATATATGGCTCGAGGGCCTTGCAATCATTCTATTTATTGTTGTGCCATATTTTTATTAGCATGTATCAAATCTCAAATATCTAATAGCTCTGATACCAAATGATGCAAACAAGATAAGGGATTCCTACTATGGATGACCTTCTCATGTAGCACTAGTTTCCTTTCTTTCTAAGATGGTAAGACCTCAAGACATATGGTAATCACACATGCAATAAATAAGGTTCAAGATAACAATATAATGTAAACTATTTGGGATTCCTTGTATGGCATCTCATAATTGTATGACAATATCCTCCTTATCATATGGTCATCTTCATTGTACAAAAACATTCAATTCTATAATAAAGTCAAGACGGTAAGGTTTTTGAAACAATGTCCTTGCATAAGATGGTTTATGGTGGTAAGTCTATGGATGGGTAATTGAATATCCTCCACATAAAGGTTACCTTCTATTTTAGTCAACATACCCAATTTCTTAAAGAATGGGTGTCCTTTGAACAATGACATATCATTCAATTGAACAATGAATAAATATTACCTCTTTTACCTCAAACAACACTCGATTTTCTTGGCTCAGTATACATCAGACTGTAATGTCTTCTTTAACCATGCAAATACACATATTTCCATCTACTAATATATTATTTATAATTTAAAATACTAGCCATCATATTATGTAGATTTGTACACATAAAATAAAATTGAAAACATGACTTATATTAGCTAATTTACCTAGAATCTCTTTTTGACATCAGCATAAATACATTTTTCAACATAATTCCCTGTTATATATGACATTTACATCAACCCCATATGTCGTTATTCCAATATTTAGGATACAATGCTCTTCTATTTCTTTTTGGCTAATATATCTCTCTACTCACATTCTTTTTCTAGTTTTGTCTCCTCTTCTTCCTACCATTTTGTTTCCTCATGCACAATCTAGGCAGGTTGTTCTATTAGATCATCTCAATCCTCATCTGTCTCTTTCTTAGTATTTTTTTCCTATTTGCTTCTTCTTCTCTCCTTACACCAGTTGGTTCCTCGTCACTTTCTTGCCATTTCTCCTTCCTCTTATTTCTCAAACACTATCTTTTCTCTTCTTTCTTGGATGCTCCTTTTTTCTTTTCTTTTAACGGTTACAAAATGGTACACATTTTGTTGGATGCTCCTGCATCAATACGAAATATAGGAGAAGAAACCAATAGAGAGGGATTACATACACCACAAAAAAATTGCATAAAAAATAATAATAGGTGCATGATTTCTTGTGAATGCATTTGAATAATGACTACAAGTAAAGAAGTGCATAATTTTAATTATGATAATTTTGATGCGTTCACAATCTAGAGTGTGTTGGATAGTTATTTGATGTTTGTATACATTATTATTTTCTAAACCTTGACCTTCTTAAATAAAATATATTGATCTTAATGCATGACTTTTTTTCATTTTTAAACAAAAAGGAGAAAGACTTTTGTGTGCCTTATAAAATCATTTCAATCGTCCACTATGTATACATTGATTCCCCTAGTCATACACCATTCTTTTATATTGGAAAATGGAAATATTTAGTGAGGTTTTGTGAAATGCCACCAAGAATATAGAGGAGTCCTTCCTTTTTCTTATTGTCATTAATAAATCATGGCTAGTAGAAATAAGAGTGGATAAAAGGGGAGGAAGTTGAAGTGCATTGTTGCTACTTGCATAAGAACCTTGTTTTGTTGTACCTGCATATAAACCAACACTCCTTAAAGGAGGAAGAATGACGAACGATTAGGGATGCATGCTTTTAAATAAAAAATTTCCTTGGAAAAAGAAGAATGAGGAATGAGATGAAGGAATATTGGGAAAGAAGAAAAAGTAAGTAAGAAACCATAGGAAACTAGAACAAGTTTATATTTTTTCTCCTATGAAATAATTCCAATTAAGGTTTTATTTTTTTCAATGTGAGATGTGGTGGTGGTTTAAAATAAATATTAACACAACATAGAAAGGAAAAAATATACAAAAATTAAAATTGCACAATTACCCTTCAATAAACACTTGATCAAACTTCAAATCTATACAGTGTACTTTAATACAATGCCCTAGACTTATATATATGATAATAAATCATCTATATATGATGTCTCTTGATGAATTTATAGAGTCTCTTGATGCTTCACATTCTTTCCAAATCTAGGTAAGAATATTTCTTTTTTCTTTTTCAATTTTCATTTCTAATTCCAATTCTATCCTATTATGAATTTTTGTTGTCCTATTTTGATTTATCTTATTCTTATCTCATTGTATGTTTTATCTTATCTAGTATCACAATTTCAGATATTCTTCCTCTTGAAATTGAATGAGAAAATTATCATTCTACTTTTGAGTGAAATAAATTGATTCTTTGACACTATCTTTATAAAAATATCCACGTACTGATATTTTAAATTACAATATTTCAATTGAAATTACTTTTATTGAACTAAGTCTCTAATAATTATGCTCCAAATCAATATACTTAAAATTTTATTTTTAAAAATAAAATCTTTAGTCATTTGAATTGCACTTGTGTTGTCATAAAAAATGGTAGTTGGTCTTTCTTGCTTTTCATCAAGGTCTTCTAGGATTTGTCTCAACCATAATATTTTTTTACTTGTTGATATAGTTGTTATATACTCTACCTCTACTATTAAGAGTGCAATTATTACTTGTTTCTTCAAAATCCAATTACCAATTAAAAACAATTTCTTGATGTAAATTTCCTATCATCAATTGAGCCTTCCAAGTATGAATTATTGTATCAAACAAATTAACTATTATTGGATAAATTATAATAGATTTCATAAGGGTTGCTTTCTCCCTAATGGAGCAGAATGATGCCCTGCCTTGAAATCCTGCTAGGTTTAATCAAAGTTCCTTTCAAATACCTCAAAATCTTATAGTTGCTATCATATGATTTTTTGATGGTTGACTCATGAATCTTGAAATCAAAGAGACTGCATATTCAATATCTAGTCTTGTTATTGTCAAGTATAGAAGGCTTCCAATTAATATTGTATACTTCCTATCATCCACTTTTCCACTTACATCATCCTTATATGTTCTTTCACCTTATTCAGGTATGTAGAAACATATTTACAACTTTCCATGCCAAATTTCTTGAACATATAATGTGTATATTTAGATTGAAAATGAAGATTCCATCATAACAAGAAAATAATACATCAAACCCAAATCACTCATTACATCATGCCTTGCATGAAATCTCTCTTTATTCTTGATGAACTTACTATGAAATTTAGATCATCAAGACACAAGAAAATAATCAAAATATCATCATTTTTTAGTTTTTAGCACAATGTAGACTTATTTATACTTCTCAAAAAATCTACAATTTAAGAAGTATGCATCAATTCTTTAATACAAAAATCTTAGTGCTTATTTGAGTCCATATAATATTTTTTATCTGGTATACATGTACTTGTTAGGGTACTTAGGAATAGATATTTGGGATATATTATTATATTGTATAAGGGTTGACATGGGCCACAAATAACCCAAGGTTGATTATATTATAATATTATATTATTTATAATATAATATTATATTAGTAGTCGAATCCCCAAAGTAGAATTAGAAGATGGATATATAAAAAATAGATATTTATCATTGTAATCATCATGGAGATGAATTTTATGTAATCATATTTGCCCACGAAGTGGCTTATGGAAATTTGTCCTCCTTAAGTGACACTCTCATCTTGGGAGATCTTATGGAGTTATTCCTTCCTTAAGGAGTATTATTGGTGTTTCCCTACCTTAAAGGTATTATCTATCTTTGTCTCTTGTGTGGATTGTTATTGTGGATGAATGATTTGATATTTTTGCATATTGGTGAATGATTTATGTTTATGAGAATAAAGTTTTGTAACAAGTGGTATTAGAGCAATGATTTTGGAAAAATGAGGTTTTTTTTGTGGAATTGCATAATCAGGGCATATTTTTCTAGAAAAAATATCTCATCTTTCAGGAGCCATATCTCTGCAAAAATTTATCCAATCTAGATGATTCTTGAATAATTTTATATGGTATTTGTAGAGATTTAAAATGAGTGGTCATATAAAGGAATCTGAGTAGTATTGAGGGAGATATAACCTTTTGAAGTCAATCATCTAGAACAAGAGCAATGACCAATTTTCAAATCACGATTTTTTTGGAAGACAAAATTTGTTAGTTCGGGTAAACAAATCAGTTGCAATTTATTTTTGTTTGGAAGAAAAATTGCAAATCTAGTTATCTATGTGGAATTTTAGCTTCAAGTTAGTGGGAAGATATATTTTCATAAAATCCTACTTTTCATTAGGGCATGATATATATTGTCAAAAAACCCTATTTTACATTAGGGAATCAACTATGACTCTTCAAACTTTATTGTAACAAATGATATGGATGTGAGAGAGTGGTTGAAAATAGTAAAATCTCAATATGGTAAATGTTGGGATTAATTAACAAAATACGAGCAGTAATTTAATATGGAATTAAACACAGAAGAAATCATGCAATACACAATAGACACAAATTTACGTGGTTCACCCAATATGGGCTACTCCACAGAGAAAATAACTAGGCCCTTTGTATTCCGTCAAGAAAAACCTTCTATACACAGTCACACACCACATTAAATTTTAGTCGCCATACAACAAACTCTTATAAAAGTGCATTACAATTTTAGGAAAAAAAACCTGCCTAAAATCTACCATCTGATATGTGACCTAATAAAAAATGGTCCAAATTTATTGTTGCTGCCCCCCTGGACCCCCCATGGTAACATTAATAGGGGGGCTAGTCCTTAATGGGTCCAAGTGCGGCTGAAACAAATGCCTCTGAATTAATCAGGCTCCACAATCAACAGTAAAAGCATGCAATTATGCCAAGGTTATGCATAAGAGGCAGGCCCAAAAATGTATATATAATAATGGGGTGAATTAGTTTCAAAACCAAGATGAATATGGTTCAAATTCATGTAGAATACATGGCAAATTACATTAATTTTTCACCAAAAATTATAAAAAATTAGTGAATTTGACAGTTTTTACTAAAGTTGGTGCAAAACAAGGCTCAACTTCCCAAGAGGTCAAAAAAATTTCAAGGAAAAAAATTCATTTTAGAGGGTGCAAAAAACGGGACTTCCGAGGAGGTCACCCATCCTAGTACTACTCCAATTGAGAATGCTTAACTGTTGAGTTTTTAATAGGTTGGAAAAAATCTAATCATACTATTTTTTTGAAATTTTTGTTGTGGTTGTGAGGATTTTTTTTTTTGCTTTCTTCTTTTGCTTATCTTTAACCCCCTTTTTCATTTTCCACATTTTTTTTCTTTTTTCCAGTTTTTACCTTTTTTTCTTTACCTTGCATTCTCCACGCTTTTTTCCTTTGTTTTCTTTTCCCTTTTTTTTCAGTTCATTTTGCCCTCCTTCCATTTTTCACGGCTTTTATTTTCCCCTCTCTCCCCCCTTGTTTTTTTTTCTCCCCCAAAAATTCCCCTTGCCCTATAGTTTGTCGACCCCATCTGCAAGATGACCCACAACTACAGTCTATTGACTCCAAAAAAAACTGCCCCCTACATTCTGTCGAACCCATGTGCAAGATGATCCACAAATACAATCTATCAACTCAAAAAAAACAATTTGCCTGCTGTATCCTATTAAACCCAAGTGCAAGATCACCCACAGCTCTAGTATATCAACTCCAAAAAAGCTTGTCGATCCTACAAAGTGCAGCTTTTCCCTCTATTTTTTCCAACCCAAAAAAGCCTATCGATCCCATGTGCAAGATGACCCACAACTGTAGTCTACCGACTCCAAAAAAACTCCCGATCAAAATATCAACATGCACACCGTCGCTTCCCTGCCACGTGCCATTATCTCGATGAACAATACCACGTGTCAACATCTCATTCAACACTTTGCATGCAAATGCCTATAAAAGGCCATCAACACTCATTTTTCTTATTTTGCACAAAGCCCAAAAAACCTCCAACACCCTTCAAACCCTTCCAAGCCTTGTAGCAATGGCCACAACGTCTTCCATTCAACATAATGTTAATTTCAAAAACCTCATTTGCCCGCTCATCTTTGACATTCTCAACAATCCCCATTATGATTCAACATGGATGAAAAAATTTGGGCTTCTGGGGCTAGCATTAATGCCCCAATTCAAGATAGACATTAATTTGTTGGATACAATTGTTCAATCCTATGAAAATGATGGGTCGATCATTACAATGATGATCGACAACCAAACCCTATCCTTCTCTGTTAACCCCTCTGACGTCCATCGATTGACAGGCCTTTCCTACCAAAATTGTGAACCTGTCTCATCAAAATTCAGCCTAACTAAAGAGGAAAAAATATATCTAGAGACTCATTACAATCTCTCATCGGCTACGTTAAAAGGTAAGTCTTTCATATTGTAAGTTTCCTCTTCCTTGTACAATCTTTAAATATAATTATTAATTGTGTTATAATCTTTTTGCAGTGCAATCAAATGCAGGGAGAAGGGGCCTAAGTTTTTTAGCTATTTCCCACAACTTCCTTTGCATAGTTGTGGAGTTCTTCCAAGCATGTATTGTTTTGTAGGGGAGAACATTAGATATTCCTTTATGGGCTTTGGCATATATTGTGCATTGTGTTGGAAAGAACAAATACGATTGGTCCTCATATGTTTCTAGCAAAATAAAAAATGATCTTCACCATGCATGCACAAATACTGCTACCCATCCTGCCATTGTTGCTACTACCAATTACTTGATTACTTTTTCTTATGAACATATTATAATATAAATAATACCCCCATACCCACCTCACTCCATGAAAAATTGAAGTCAATTGGATTAACCACCAAAGAGATGCAGTTAATTTTTTTTCTACATTCAAATTTGCAATAAATTTATGTTTGTTATATTTTAGTGTTTATGTTTTTTATTTTAAAATTCATTTTAATGCAGAAAAGAGTGATGTCAGCTTCGAACAAAAGAGAGGCTGCAATTAGAGGAATGCACCCAGAGGCTAGTGGAGATTCAGAGACTATGTCACCACAACCTCCACTAACAAGGTCTGCAAAATGCATTAGGTCAACTCCTCTTGTTCATGCAACTGCCTCTTCTATTCCACGTGAAGAGTTCATCGATGTTGACGAAGTTAGCCAATCCATTACAGGTAAAGTTTATTTTTTCGAAATTGGGTTCTGTAATTTATTTCTCTTTAATTTAGTATTTTTTAATTACTATTTTTTAAATGTATTCAAGGCAACATTCCAAACATACTTTACAACCGACCCAATCCAAACAAGCCACAATGACATCTTGTATGGGTAATTATAGTTAATTATTCATTTGATAATAAATATTATTATAATAATTTTTTTATAATAAATATTATTATAATTTTTTGTAGGGTCAACTCAATCTCATCGTAGACAGTGAATGATGGCACCTCCGCTACAATACACAGAACCTTCTGAACAATCGATTGAATTAGGGCAAGAGACTAGATCAACACACGATATGCATAATTAAAGTTTTGAACAACTTATAACAATATTTTCTTAAAATATTTATTTTATTTTATTTATTTGGCCTTAGGTCTATCACAATGGCTAAAGCAACATAGGATGCCACCACCACCTCCACAACGACAACAATTGATGAGGGGTCATCAAATGCATGGAAAACAAGTATTTTCTACAAGGATTTTAGGAGACCAGACACAAACCATTTTAGACTTTCCAACTTTTTTAGTGGGGAATATTTCCAATATTATGCATGAGTTTCTTAGGTTGCCTAATCCTCCCCTGGATGAGGATTATATTTTCCAAGGTTTGTATCCTGAGAGTTTTAAAGCTTCTGATTTGCTTCAAACTGAAGCATTACAAACTAGAGGAAGAGCAACCACTACTCACAACTCCTCTCCCCCTCATCAAACTGATCAAGATGCTCCTCTTATTAAGGATGAAAATTTAAATTTTTCAGAATCAATTTTATTAGAAAAAATATTGGAAACCACAGTAAAGGATAGTGTGCTTGCAGATATTTCAAAACTCAAATATTGGGAGTATCGGACCAAAGTTCTAATCAAAGAAATTAATGCTCGATACAAATTTTTTCAAATAGATAAAATTTATTTTCTTTGGTTCAACAACACCCTAAAAAGCTTGATGCTTTATTACATCAAGCAACTTCAGGAAATGTAAAGGCCACTAATGTTTATGGTGATGAAATTATAGATCTCCTTTTGAATAGGTTGGAGAATCTGAATGTTGAAGCTCAAGCGTATTTCAATAAGTGGATAATTGATAAGAAAAAAGTTAAAGTGGCAAAGGCTTCCCAAGTAGTTGCAGAGGTAAGTCATCAATATTATTTAAATTAATTTATTTTTTAACATATTTTGACCTTTTTTGACTAACATATTTTAAAATTTATGTTGTGTAGTCCAATTTTGAGAATATCAAGAATCATGTGGAAAGCATGAAGGTGTTTTTAGCCACAACAAAGCAGAGTCTACTAAATGCTATCGAATTCAAACAACAATTTTATGAGACCATCAGACAGAATAATACCCTCAGAAGAATAATTATTAAACATAATATGGATCCAGATATATTTCTCAAGGAACAAGAGAAAGAAATACCTCCGAAAGAAGATCCAACTAAAGAGGATAGGGCATTGGTAGATAGTTTGAATATTGGTGAGGCGAACCTAAGGAGAGTTGGCATGCTACAAGGAGAAACTTCTGGAATAGGGGGCCATGAAGAAATTCTAGCTCAACCTACATTAGAGGGAGCATCTGGGCAAGGTCATGAGGAAAAGCAACTAGATCCTTCAATTGGGCAAACACCTAAAACGAGCCTTGGAACCAAATAGTATGAAAGTGGATGCACAATTCACTTGTTTTGTAATGAAAATTTATTTGAAATAAATAAAAAACTTTTTCTAAATGTGTGATATTTTTGTATTATTATTTTGTTTTATCGCAACTATCAAAATAAGTGTTGAGAGTCAAATAGTTCATTTGCTTATTGTTTTCTAAAAAGTTGTTGATTCAATAAGATACAATTTCTTATATGTTTAATGTAATGCTAAAAGATTCTATCAATTCAGCATAAACGAATATAACATTAAGAAGTTTAATTTTCACTTTATTATCAATAAGCCATCCTATGTTTAAAATACTCAAATAAAGCAAAGCAAGGCTATAATATAACACATATATTTTTGTGAACTAAGGGTGTGATATAAAATAAAAAATATCATTAAAATTTTGACATATTAATTGAAAAACACATCAATCCAAGGAAAAATTCATAATTTTGAACAAAGGGCTTGACATTATATGAAAAACTCATCAATCCAATGAAAAATTCATAATATTAAACAATGTACATGTATGACATTATTTGCAAAACTCATCAATCCAAAACAAAATTCATAATCCTGATCTGCAACATTAGGATAATATAAAAATCATGCAATGTGTGTAAAATACATCTATCCAATAAAAACCATTATCTTAACAACATTTGTTGCCAAAAAAATGCAAATATTACATTGGAAGAAGTAGAAAAACACATCAATCCAAGGAAAAATTCATAATTTTGAACAAAGGGTAAGATATTATTTGCAAAACTCATCAATCCAAGGAAAAATTCATAATTCTGAACAAAGGGTAAGATATTATTTGCAAAACTCATCAATCCAAATAAAAATTCATAATCCTGATTCGCAACATCAAGATTATATAAATATCATGCAATATGTGTAAAATCCATCTATCCAATAAAATCCATTATCCTAAAGATATTTGTTGCAAAAATGATGCAAATATTACATTGGAGGAAGTTGAAACAAACAATTCCCATCTTCTGCAACATCACTTGTAGGCATAGTTGATCTTTGTGTCTCCATAATCTGATCATTGCAGTTCTCATTTTCCTCATCATCATCAATATTCATGATACCTCTTCTATCTGCTATAGATTTCCAATGTGCCAGAGCTCTCTCATAAGGAAAATTATCCACCTTATAATATGAGACATATATTCTCAAGCAATTTTCTAAATTTTTATCCAATCTATTACGAACTCTAGATTTCACAAAAGATAATGCACTAAAAACCCTTTCATCTTCCATTGATCCCAAAACCATTGTTTGACATAATTCATATAAGTGGAAATATTCACTCATCATTTCCTGTAAAACACTACTAGGGTACAACTTTTTCCACAAATGTATAATAGAACCTGGTTCACTAGGATTAGTCAAATGTGAAATTTGATCAACCATTGTATTTCCAAAATATGAGGATTGTTTGTGCAAAAGTTCTTTATTCAGAATACCATTGATTTCAGTACCATTGACTTCCACACTTTTAGCAAAATGATTGATAAGTGTACCCATATATTTTATAAACAAGGTATTTTTACTGTTATAGTTTGTTCTTGAATCCCAAAACATAGGGTTAACCACACCCATTGCTTCAAGCAACTCATCTCTTTGAAAATGATTTTTGATTTCTTTTGTCAATGTTTTTGCTATTTTTCTCAACTTAATCCTTGTATTCAGTAAAACTTCATCAAATATGTTGTATGTGATTGGCATTTGTTCAACATCTTCACTAACTATATCCAATCACTTATCAAAATAATATAAAGGTATCTCTTTTCCATGAACATTAATACAAAGATGATCATTGATGTTGAACTTCAACAAACTATTTTGTTCATTGAATTTTGTTAAAGTTCTCCAATCATCAAACAAAGGATCCATAAAATTCTCACTTGACAAGTATAACATATCAATACGCATACAATTTTTTTTTCTAATCCTGATGAAATCAACTATATAAATGGATCTTTGTTGTGCAAGTTTTATCAATGTATTCATTTCATGCAACATTGGAAGAATACCACATAAAGTGAGTAGTGTTTCCAGGTCTCTCATACGATATAACAAATCTTTTGCTTTATCAACTGCCCTTCGATTATCATACATAAAGCCTACTAAGGATTTATATTATTTGAAAACTCTTGCTGCAGGTTGAAATAATGAAATCCACCTAGTATCTACATCTTTCAACAATTTTTTACCTTCTGTAAGTCCTAGTGCAAATAGTTGAAACTCTGCAAACCTTTTTGGACTACACAAAAAATAAGAATGTACTTCATGGATAAGTTCTTCAACTCTTGCAACATTTTCAAATGTGCTCACAATTTTGTATGCAAGATTCATTCTATGAGCCATGCAATGAATCAGGATCAAATATGGGGTAACAGATATTTGAAGTCAAACACAAAGACCATTTTTGTTACCTTGCATTATAGTAGCACCATCAGCTCTGACACATATTAATTTACTGGCTATTGTTACATCATCCATTCCAACAATATTCTTTAAGCTAGTAACAACAACATTGTAAATATTTTTAGCATTACAATTTTCCACCATCTTATGTATTGCTAGAAAATGAGGCTGCCTTACATGATTTTGAAAGGTGTAAACATGCATGCAAATCCAAGATGTATTGTCAATAGTAGTCACCTCATCAATAGAAAGTGAAATGAAATTAGAATTTTTAACATTCTCTTTCAAGTCCTCTTTCTCAACCAAAGATAGATATTTTACCATTTTCCAACCACTTCGATCTGACCAATGGGCATTGGGGAGGTTCTGTACATCATCTAGTTGAAAGAGATGCTTAAAATCAATAAATTCTGACATAGGTCTACCTTTTTTAAGAATAGTAAATATGATAACAAATTGTAAGCTTTTTGAAACTAAGGTGGTTTTATGAATTTTTTGAAACTATGTTGGAATCGTTCCACCATTCTGAGCTAGTATTTGTTTTTATTTCATCTCTTTGTCATAGTCTAGTGCATATCTGACATGTGCACATTTTGATGCATTCTTCCACCTATGGGTTTTCTTAATTTTTCCATCAGCTTGTTTTACTTTAACATAAAATTTCCCACAATATTTTTCTATTGTATCTATCTTAGGTTGCATCCTCTTATCTTTCCCTAGTTTCCAACTACAAATAATACATCTAGCTTCTTTTGGCTCTGCATTACTATCTTCTTGCAGCACTGGTTCAATAAATGAATATTTTGATGCCCATTGAAACTGAAATGACCTTCCAATAGTCCAGTTTGTTGAGTTCCTACATCTACGTTTCTTAGTCGAAGATTGCCCTGAAGTGTGCATTTGGTTGGAATGATCATTTTCATTTTGAATTTGTATGCTAGTTTCAGGATTTTGTTCAAGTTGTTGCATGTCATTGTTGATTAAATTTTCATGATGTATTTCATCCTGGGGAATATCTTCTAGTGGAGGCATATCAGGATCAACTGGGTATTCTGCATTCAAAGATGTTCTATATCATTTTTTGAAATTACTTATTAAAATTACTATTAAGTAGGTAAAATGGGTATGTACCTTGTAACTGCTCAAGTTGTTGCATGTCATTGTTGATCAAATTTTCATGATGTATTTCATCTTGGGGAATATCTTCTAGTGGAGGCATATCAGGATCAATTGGGTATTTTGCATTCAAAGATGTTCTATATCATATTTTGAAATTACTTCTTAAAATTACTATTAAGTAGGTAAAACAAGTATGTACCTTGTAACTATGCAGGTTTTGATGCCTCATTGGATTTTGAGATATGGCTAAAATATTTTAGGATACTCTTTTTTCAAGAATATTCTATTTACTTCATTGTAAGTTGAAGCCATTGATACTATAAAGGAAAATTTTAGATAAATTTGAAAAACTATAGACTAAAGTCTATGGACTGTAGGAAAATTCTATAGACTAAAAGAATTGTAGGAAAAGTCTATAGATTGTAGGAAAAGACTATAGATTGTAGGAAAAGTCTATAGAGTGCAAGAAAAGTCTATAAATTAGAAAAAAATCTATAGACTGCAAGACCTACAGGAAAAGTCTATAGACTATACGAAAAGTCTAGATTTCAAGAAAAAGAAAAGTCTATAGACAGCAGGAAAAGTCTATAGATTGTAGGAAAAGTCTATAGACTTTAGAAAAAAGAAAATACTATAGACTATAGGAAAAGTCTATAGACTGCAAGAAAATTCTATAGACTACAGGAATTGTAGGAAAATACTATAGACTGCAAGAAAAGTCTATTTATTCTAGGAAAAGTCTATAGACTTCAGAAAAATAAAAGTCTATAGATTGTAAAAAAAATAAAATTCCAGACTACAGAAAAAGTCTATAGACTGCAGGAAAATTCTATAGATTGCAAGAAAAGTCTATAGACTGCAGGAAAAGACTATAAATTGCAAAAATTGTACGAAAAGTCTATAGACTGTAGAAACTATAGGAAAAGTCTATAGACTGTAGGAAAAATCTAGATTTCAAGAAAAAGAAAAGTCTATAGATTGCAAGAAAAGTATATTGATTGCAGAAAAAGTCTATAGACTTCAGTAAAAATAAAATTCTATAGACTACAGGAAAAATAAAATTCTTTAGACTGTAGGAAAAGTCTATAGACTGCAGGAAAAGTCTATATATTGTAGGAAAAGTCTATAGACTGCAAGAATTATAGGAAAAGTCTATAGACTATAGGAAAAGTAAAATAGTATGGAGAAAAAGGAGAGTCTTTTTTACGGCTATAGTTTAGAATAGTCTTGTATAGAAAAAAAGTTATAGACTATAGGAAAAGACTATAGACTATAGGAATTATAGGAAAAGTCTATAGACTGTAGGAAAAGTCTATAGACTGTAGGAAAAGTCTATAGACTTCAGGAAAAAGAAAATTCTATAGATGCAGGAAAATTCTATAGACTTTAGGAAAAATAAAAGTCTATAGACTGTAGGAAAATTCTAGACTGTAGGACACAAACAAAAATAAACAAACAAGTAATCAAACAAGGCATCAAAATAAATTGTGTACCTGTTGAGACACGAGACACAAGTCGATCGAGGAGAGTCTTTTCTCTGTGGTCTATAGTCTTTTCTCTATAGTCTATAGTCTTTTGTTGTAGTCTTTTCTCTGTGGTCTATAGTCTTTTATTTGTTGCCAATCGCTCTTTTTTTGGCTTCTCTGCTTCCACTCATATTTTGGCTTCTCTTTTCCAGTCGAGGAGAACTAATGTTTAACATGTATGTTTAGGTATATATAGTGGGGTGAATTTATCTAGGTTAATAAAATTATATATAATTTTAAGGTGAATCAATCCAAAATCTAGGTGGGAAGGTTGGCGATTTAAAATTTAAAAAGTAAAAGTATTATAATTTTGGGTGAACCGACCCAAAAAAAAATTCCCCCAAAAATTTTGGGTGAATGGGCCGACGTCTAGGGTCCCAAAATTTGCCAATTTGCATTTTTAAAAATGCTAATATTCACTTATTAACGAATATTCACCACTATGCATAACACTGAGTTACAATGGGTAGAAATATTTGTTAAGAATAATCCGAGGTGCACTTGGAAAGAAATGGAACCAACATTCTTGATCAAATGGGTACCTTTTCAATTACAAAAAAAGTTAGATATTTGTAAGAAATATATTGAAGGAATATATAAAAATATAGATAGCCTAATGGATATCATCAAAGACCTTGAAAAGAAACTATAAGGGATTCAAAATGAGTGAAATGAAATAAAAGGAGAATGGGAAGTTTTGAAGAAACATAATGAAGATTATGAAAAATAAATAAAATCACTCAAGAAGGAGAAAGAGGAAAATATTAACGAAGATAATGAGAATTATGAAGCCACATATTTGGATTTTCAAAAGCAAGAGAAGGATCAAAAGGGTTTAATTTCATCTAAAAATTCTATTTTGTAGGTTCATGGAAGCATTCAAAAGGAATAGGTTATTATTTCTATTGACCTTAGTAGTAGATATAATTTTATTAATATTTATTTAGCTAAGAGGTTGCAGGTTCAAGCAACAAAAATTAAGGAAATACAGTTGGAGGGTGAGAATGTTCAGATTTTTGAATATTTGAAGATCACCATGGATAAATATATTTTACATTCAAATTTTCATGCTATTGAGATGGATGATGAGGATATTGTTCTTGGTTATCCTTGGTTAGATTCTTTGGGTACTGTTAACATTAATGTGCAAAATAAGTTTATGAATTTATGGTACAGGAAAAAGAAGATAACATTGTAGGAAATTTCTTAGCTTAAGAAGTAAGGATCCAAGGAAAAACAAGAAGTGGTTGCAGAGAAACAAATTGAAGAAAAAATAGAACCTGAAACAAAATCCAAGAAGGTAGTAGCAACAATAAAGTCCATGGAAGAAGCAACAACAATTGAGTCCATGGAAATAACAGTAGCAAAGTCCAAGGAAACTTTGTTAGAAGAGCACAAGGACACACCAAAAAAGGGAGCATGAAAGAACAATGTGTAGAAAAATTTAAAATGATGGAGCCAAATGTTGAGGAGTTAAAGAAGGTAGAACATCCAGTTAAGGATGCACCATATTGCCATCCACACCACCATGAGTAGCAACAATCTTGGAGGTATGAACTCAAGGTAGCAATATTATGGTTCTACATGGAATCAAAAGGGCACCAAGTGTGGCAATGTTTGGCAAAGAAAACATAGTGATCCTAGTTTTTAGAGTGGTTCATTAGCATTAACAAACAAGTGAACCCATAATTTGAATTATCAAAATAAAGCAACATAAGCATGGAGCCAACAAAGTAAAATTGGTTACTCAAGTGATAAAATGACCACCACCACCAATCAATGTTTCACTAGGATGGATGGATTATCGAGATTGATACCAATTGCTAACATTGCTTAGCAAATCATATTATCTTGTTTCTTCATATATTTCGAGGATGAAACATTTGTAAGGAGGGTGGCATGTTAGGGTACCTAGGAATAGTTATTTGGGGATATATTATTATATTGTATAAGGGTTGGCATGGGCCACACATAACCCAAGGTTGATTGTAATATAATATAATATTATTTATAATATAATATTATAATAGTAGTTGGCTCCCCAAAGTAGAATTAGAAGATGGATATATAAAGAAAAGATATTTGTCATTGTAATCATCATGGATATGAATCTTATGTAATCATATTTTCCCATGAAGTGTCTTATGGGACTTTGCCCCCCTTAAGTGGCACTCTCATCTCAGGAGATCTTATGGAGTTATTCCTTTCTTAAGGAGTATTATTGGTGTTTCTCTACCTGAAGGGTATTATCTATATTTATCTCTTGTCTGCATTATTATTCTGGATGAATTATTTGATATTTTTACATAGTGGTGAATTATTTATGTTTATGAGAATAAAGTTTTTTAATAGCCCTTCTTTACCTTTCATTTTAAATCTTTGTGATTTTTCCACATGCACTTTTTCTTAAATAGTTCTATTCAAGAATGTACTCTTTACATCAAGTTGATGTACAGTCCATATTTTTTGGGATTCCATTTGTATTGTGTCTCACCTTACATTAGGTGCATATCTCTCTTCATAATCTATGATAATTTGTTTTGCATACCCCTTTGCCTCTAGCCTTATTTTGTGTCTTTTAATTAATACATCACTATTGTACTTGGTATTGAACACCCACTTCACTCCAATTACTTCATGAAAGTTTATACAACTCCTAAGTACCATTATTTTCAATTGTATTCAATTATTCCTTCATGGCTTTGGTCCATACCTTACTTTAGGATACTTTTCTAAACTTAAGGAATCCACTTTAATATTGTATGATAATGCATAGTCCACTATATTATCTTCTTGTTCCTTTTTCCTTTATTCTTGGGCTTGTGATTGAATTCTTGTGAATAGCCTATCAAAATTTTATATTCAACATTTTACATCTTGGATGAGTTTGTAATATTCTCTCCCTTTTGTGCTTGTCTTTGAAGAAATGAATGTGTATCCACTTGATTTTTATGACACACCAAAATATTCAATTATGATTATCTTCTAAATATGTTCTACTTTTTATCCATTTACTCTTGCTTCATCAAAAATCACATCTCTAGATATAACATTGTCTAGAAATGGTATCCTAAGATCTATATACCTTGATTGCTTTAGAATAACCAACAAAAATGGATGACTGACTCTTTCTATCTAACTTCTTACTTTTAATATATTAAATATGAACATAATCCAAACAACCAAACACTCTCAAGTGACTTGCCAAAGGCTTATTTCCATACCATACCTCATGAAAATTCATATTCTTTACTATAATTCTGGGACTTCTTTTGAGGATGTACACAACTATTACAACTAATTTAGCTGATAAATGATTGCCTAAACTTTTTCCTAGTATTGTGCTTCTTTCTATATTTATGATTATTCTATTCTTCCTTTCTACCACTCCATGTTGATAAGGTGTATAGGCTATTGTCAATTGTATTATTATCCCATACTCATTACAAATTTTATTGATTTTTTTGGAATAATACTCATCACTATGACCAATCCTTAATGTTTGAATTTTATATCCATTTTTATTATCTACTATTGATTTGAAGCTCTTGAACACTCCCAAATAATCAATCTTATTATTAAAAAAATTACCCAAGTTTTCCTAGTATGATCATCAATTAAAATGATAAAATAGAAGGATTTACCAATAATTAGTGTGTGTTAAACTTAAAATATCTAAATGAATAATTACAATGGATATGATGCTCTTCATACTATTATTTTTGGAAAGCTTTCTCTATGATGTTTTCCCACTGTTCCACCTTTACACACTTCATAGGGCATTCCATAGACCGTTCCTTTAACATTAAACAAATACAATCTTTAAAATTATATGTGACCATGTCTTTGGTGCCATAACTAGTTGTTATCCTCAACGTTGTATGACACAAATTTCTTTCTTCTCCTCCCTTTAAAGGAAAAAATTTGTTCTTTGTAATAGTTTCAATAATCATAGTGATTCCCATTTGGTTTATCATAAACAATTCACTCCTTGTAAAACATCACTTTGTGATTTTTCTCTACAAGTTGCCCCACACTCAATAATTGTGCTTCAATCCTTGTACAAGGTAAATTTTTTAGATGTTTTTATTTCCTTTTACATCAATTTGCAATGTGCCTTTTCCTTCAACCTCCAATCCTTTGTTGCCTCCAAATTTCACCTTGATCTTATATGAGTCATCCAATTCCATAAAAAACTCTTTATTATTGGTCATATAATTTGAAAAACCAAAATCTAATTACCAAGGCTCTTTAGTTGAAAATTCGGCCATATTACATGACAAGAATATTATTTTTGAAATTTCACCTTCTTCATTTAAAAAGTTTATTTTTTCTTCTTCATTGCTTGTTTTATTCTACATTCTCTTTCATAGTTTCCATACCTTTTGCAAGAGTGACATTGAACATTCCTCTTATCCATAAATCTGCATCTATCTCTTTCAATCTAGCATCCTCTTCTACGATGGACTCTTCTTCTTATATAATGTTGATTTTTCTACTTCTTTCTTTGACCTTAGAAAATGGAGCTTGAGCTAGCTTCATTATTGTTTGATACTCTTGATTTGGAAGTAAAATCTTACTCCAAATTTTCTTATTTACTATTTTTAACTCTTTCTCTATAAGATATAAATGATCCCACAAATTCATCAAACTCCATATTCTTTAACTCTTTACTATCTTCAATAATCATTGCATAATTATTTCACTTTGGTGCGAATGTTGCAACACCTTTGTGACATCTCCTTGTGATGGGTTTTCACCATAGAAACCCATTTTTGAGCATAATAATCTCCCATATTATCATTATTATTTATTTTCAAATTTCTATATTCTCTTCCATGTTTGCAACTTAACTTACTTCACTTGAGTATACCCTTAATAGTTTAACTTCAATATGTTCCAACCTCCTTTGGTAGTATTCACAATCGTAGTTCTTAGAAAAATGTTTGTCTTAAGAGTTGTTTGTATATGATACAAAGCAAAGACATATTTTATTTGTGGTTCCTCCATATTATTTTTGTGTCTAATACAATACTCCAATTCACAAGTCATTGTATCCATATTTTGCAACACTCTACACTTTCTTGGAAATCAACAAATTCCTCATCTTTATGCACCAATAATCATAATTTTCTCTAAATTATAGGATGGGTAATTATACATTACCATGATCCATGACAACTACAATAATAACATATGGATTTTCCCCCCAAAACTTGAATTTTAAATTCTTTGGTTAAATAGAATCAAACCCTCAAAATCTCAACTTCTTTAGTCTTTAATCTCCAAGCTCTAATACCAATATGTGAGATGTGGTTGTACTCTAAACCAAATATTAACACACCATAGAAATAATAAAATGAATAGAAAATAAAATTGCATAGTTACCCTCCAATATACACCTCATCAAACTTCAAATATACACATTTTACTTCAATACAATGCCCTACACTTATATATATACAATAGGATGTCTCTGGGTATTTTGAAGAGTCCCTTGTTACTTCGCATTCTCTCCAAATTTGGGTGGGATTATTATTTTTTATTTTATCTCATTCTTGTTCTATTTTATTCTTTGTCTCATTTAATGTCATGATTTCCAACATTCAAACATATAAAAATCATCTCTTAAAATGTAATAATCTTTGCTTATTTTTAAGGGAATCCTTTTATGATTTTTTTTTAGGGGGGGTGGGAGCAGTTAGTGCTTATTATTTATAGTAGGTTTTATTTAAAAATCTACTATATTACATGTTTGATTTTATCAAATTCTAAGAAAATATTTCTATATTATTATAATTCAATACTTCTCTTGTTGCATCAAAAGAAAACAAACCTAGCTAAATATATCTTACATTCACTCTAACTTTAAATGAAAAAAGCCTAGTTCTTTTTCAATAGAAGCATATTGACATTATGAGTTGCTAATGACAAAACCTACTACCTATTTTAATCTATTGTATGGACTAAACCTAGATGAAAATTATTATTACTTGGATGTGAGGTTCTCCTTGGTAAAATAAACATAATATGCCTAGTTCTAAAGCTTGTGGCAATATAAATGTTTAAATACTATGTTGTAACCAATTTGATGCATGAGAGTGAGTAACCCACACTATACCCCAATTTTCATGCATTATAGTGAGTGAAACTCATATTGCACCTATTCTAGAAGCATGAAAATGAATGAATACTGACTTATACCCTATTTGGATATATGAATTCGAGTAGAAATACATTGCACTCTATTTTGGATGTATAGTAATACACTATTTTGGTATTATGGTTGTACAATAATACCAAGCTATACTTATATCATGGATGTAAGAGAATGTTAGATTTTACCATGTAAGTGAAAACTTATTGTACCTATAGGGAAGTTTTCCCTACAACCTTGATTAACTCCAAAGACACCTAGTCAAAAGTGAGGAGAGCCAAAGAGTATAGTTAGAAGGCACTTCCCACCTTTAGTTAGAAGGAAAGAGCTCCAAAGGAAAGGTTTACAAGCTTAGAGACCATGCCAAATATTAGATCTTCCATCTATGGCCGATGCTCCTCTTCCATCCTAAATTTACCACATTAAGGGCTCTAAGTCCCATGGGACATTGATTTTCAATCCAATGGTCTGCTTGGTCCTTTCAATTGAGGAGAGCACAAAAATAAAGAGAAGGCTTTGACAAAGCCTAGAGCCAAAAACATGATGACTAGTTAGGAGCCCAAGGAGGAAAGTGTTAGGACTCAAATGATGAATGAAAACCATTGGAAAAAGGTGGTTGCACCTCACCTGGGAACATGTGGTAGTCACATGTGCAAGGAAGGAGGCAAAAAAATGAGCATTTAAGTGAAGCACCCACCATTGACTACAAATATTTACTTTCATGACCCAACTTATTAGAGTCAATGTGTGTTAGTGATAAGATTATCCATAATAGACATGAGCCTACCTTGTTGATTTACAATAGTTAGGAAGGTCATACTCACCACATCAACCAATAGAAGAATCTAGAGGAAATTTGGCAAAGGCTTAATGGTGCAACCATTCCAACATAGAAAACAATGAGATATAACAATGCCATCCCACCATCTGAAGGCCTGAAATCCCTCAAGCATTAATGGCCTTTGATCTAGAGACCTCAAAATTATTTACTAATAATGCAAAAGGATTTTAGCTATAGAATAGAGGATTATTTTTAGGCCTTCTACATATAATTTTAGAGGTAAGGAACCCTCCTAGTTTACAAATAGGCCCAAATCCTATTGTAAAGGCATTAGGAGTTATCTACTTGTGCCTAGTACTTGGTCCTGCAGGCTCTTCCTTTCACCCTCTTTCTAATTGTAACAAGTAAATCTCGAACCTTGGCCTACTGCCTAAGGATCATTGAATTATTTCTAGCATGTTAATGGAACTCATGAATAATTTTTCTCTATCCTCCTTTATTTAACATATTTTCAATTCCTAGCAGTGTGTTTGCTTGGTTGTGTTCATTTTAGTCATAGGTCGATAGATTTCATGTTTATTTATGGCCACTTCTTGTAGTTAAAAATAGGTATTTTAATTCCTGGTGTATCATCCCTTGTAGCTTAAGTTTTTTTTTGTGCAAAGTATTTAATTTTTATATTTTTTACTTTTATTACAATTCCTTTCCCTATAAACCCCTTAGCCTCAACTCATGGATGTCATTATGCATCAAGGATTAATCTAGATGAGTATTTGGCCTTGATTAAAAACCTCAAAGTTTACCCCTATATATTATTCTATATACAACACTTCCTGGTATTTTGCTCTGCACAAGGCACAAGTATCCCTAGCTCATAAATCCTTTTTAATTAGGATGGGTGGGTGCATACAGAGATGATAATAGATTTGTTTGGCATACTCGATGGGATGAAATTCTATGTCCACCCCATGAAGATTTAAGATTTATGACTATGGCTCCAATGAATATCGTAGTCCACCTGTTTGAAGTAAAGCATCAAGAAATTCACCTGGCAACTTTGCTTGAAGAGATAAAGACTTTGAAGAAGTTGTCCAATAAAATATAGAACTAGATTCTAGTGGGGGTATCTGTCTCATGATCTTGTTGAAGCAAATATCTATACTTGAATACTCTATTCTCAAAGGAAGTGACCAAAATTATATGAGTTGAAGGTCCATAACCAGAACTTTTGCTTGAGCCAATTAGTAAGAGTTGGTGCTACTACTAAACCATAGAAAAAAGGAGGAACCAATGGTACAACATGGTAGCTATAGTGCACCATCCTCCCAAAAAAAATCTAGCATAGAATGATAGAGGTCCCATGATTCCACCTATTCCACATAATGTATGGGACCCAATTACCACCTCAACACTCAAGTATATATCTTACTTCTTGGGAGAAGATATCACTCTAATAGAACAATTGAAACACCTAGTGAGCTTGTGTACTATGATATTCATTGAAAAGAAATTTATAGCTTAAGGTTGTTAGCAACTTATTTCTAAGGTAGAGATCATGAATGTTACCTTAGCCTTAGCACATGATTAGTCAAAATTTGAGACCAATTGGTGGAGCTTCTGATAAACATATTTGAATAGAATGCATATGGAGCATCTCTCCTAAAACAAATCATGATCATCAACAAGGTACTTGTAAATACAATGCATGATTCCAATGTATAACTCCACAAGACTTTACAAAGGATCCCTGATGAGATCTGATCACCTCTAGGTATAGTATTTATTTATTATCTAAAAGCTTTCAATTCTGATATTACCATGGTAGCCAAGTCTAAGGGTGGGAATTCACTAGGTCTATGATATACTCATTCAATATGGAAGTCTATCCTCTAGACCACTTCTATCATTATTTCCTTCCATTAAACCCTCTTACCAATCCTCTTTAACCATACAACTCGCCACCAGTATGACTCATCCTATCATGTACTCAAAGAAAAATCAAATTCCTTCTTCTATAGATTCTAAAATGGATGAATTATTCAAAAATATGAGGTCCCTTTATAATTAAATCACAACCCTAAAGAGGTAGTATAATGTCCAAAAATTTTCTTGTCATGGTTTTCCAAAGCCTTCTTTCCAATAAGAAAATCCAAATGTTCAATCACCTCTAATTGAATACCATAAGCCTCCATTTTTTACCAACAATAATCCCAATCATTATTAGGCCTTGAATTAGTAAATAGTACCCATATTATTACCAATCCAACAAATACCTACAAGCTCAGCTAGGGACTTGGTCACCATCTTGAACAACTATGTTGAAGATCCTAGTGGTCGGTACTATCCTTCCTCTGACTATTATATCAAAACAAAATCTCAACATGTTGAGATGCACCCTTTTGACCATAATATTGCACATTCTCCTTATATAGAACTCCCAATGTTGAGTCTAAAACCTACCACTCAGTATCAGACTACACCATTAGCTACCACCTCTCCAACTTTAAAGCATTTGTTACCTTGGATGAAGTGGAAGTATATGTTGTTTTAGAAAAAGTAGACCCTTCAAGTGAGAGATCACAAGTTTTATCAAAGTATAATACTTATTCCAAGAGGAGGGCTACTAAAGAGTATTGGGTACCTAGCCTGATAGAGGCTAGACCTTAGAGGAGGAAAGTAGATAATTAAAGGATCCTTCTTGCACCAAATAATTGGTTTCAAATGGTCTATATAGTGATAATAGTTCTCCCTAAACATCCAAGGCAATCTATTGCAAATATTCCAAGTCCACCTCCAAAGACATAAAATACCAAGCTTATGATATCATAAATAATTCTAAGAGCCCCTTCTATCATATCCTTCAACATGGTAGATCACCTAAAGAAGTCGATTGTATCCATACCTCTTTGGGACATCATCTCTATTCCATAATAGATGAAGAAATTGGAAGATACCCTAAAGAAGTAGAAAGAGTTGAGTAGATAAGGGACATCCACCATGATACAAATTTTAAAATTATATCATAGTAGGCCCAATCCTATGCCATTATACCTAATATTGATCTACAAAGATCAACTAATACATATACACATAGTTGATTCAAGGTCCAACACATCAGTATGCCAAAAAGGCAGTAGAGACACTTGGCCTATAACTAGAGCATGCTAATAGTAGGGTGGCATAGTTAGATGACACTCCAATACCAATATTTGAGCTAATTTGTGATCTTCCTTTGGCACTCCAAGCATGCCCTAACTTGATGTTTTATCAAGACAATAGTTATTGATCTTCCAACCTCATTTAGAATATGCCTATAAAAATACTTCATCACTAAGATCATAGGATACCTATTGTTGGACTGGAATCACATGTTGCTTTGAACTAGGCATGATACTAAGTTTACAATCTCATCGAAGCCCCTCCACCTATACCACACAAAATAATTTCTCTTTAAAAAAAATGGAGAAGAGAAGGCCTACTTGGCAAATAAGTGTTGTTGAATTTCAACCACTTCATGGATGAGGTGCATCCATACATCCCTGATGATTATCTTGAGCAATGGACATCTGAGACATAGAGGTTGGATCTTGATAAGACCTTCAAGATAGCTAGCATGGGGTGATTCCTCATCAATTATTCCTCTATACATATAATAAATATTGTATATAGTGAAAATAATATATATATATATATATATATATATATAAATTATTATAGAAGGGGTATTTTTGGATCAAAAAATTATTTTAGAGTATAAAGTAGGACACATGATCTCTAAAGTAGAAGCTTAAAGATACCCCATTACCAGTTTGATCAAGAGGAAGCATTCCCTAAAAGGAGAATTTTATTGTTAGCTTTTGATACTCTAATACTTAATATAAATCACCACAGGAAAATAATCACAGGATCTAATGTAATGAAGTTGCAATATAATGAACCAAATAATATCTCAGAATATAATATCAAATAGAATAACTCATAAGAATACTCACATAAACATGATCACAATATTGCACATGAAAAATACTAAAAATGATATTGAATAGAGGTCTACTAATGCAAGCATAAATCTTTGCACATTTTATTCACCTTCATGATATTACAATGCTTAGTCATAAATATATAATTGTATGTGACTCTTCATATGTTGCACTCTTGACCTTCACTCTTCTTAATAACTCTTCATTTTCCTATTCTAAGGACACATGTGCACACTTACATATTAGACACTTGTGCACATCTACACTCATAACACTTGCACACATATTTACATGACACATGCATTTCCTACACATTATTACATTACACAAAATATTAACTCACTCACTAATCTAGGTTACAACCCTAATTTAATATTTACAACAATATACCAAGGTGGGACATTGGCATGTACTAAGTAATGTAATATTCTCTAACATTGGACAAGGAGCATTGATTATCTAATCAAAGACCAATTGAGGAGGAAGAGTTCCCACCCTTATAAAAACACATGGTAGGCCCATGACAAGTTTATACTAAAAGTAAAATACAGTAAGGTCTAGACAGTGCCTATTGGTAGAGCAAACACCATCAACAACCATAAGCAAAATACCATACAAGTTCATGGAAAATATAAGTAGAACATAATTCAAGCCCATATTGTGAGGGATTGATGCTTAAACCTTACTTTTAGAAAGGTTACCAGGTAATTACCACACTGTGGTAGCTTGAATAGCCATAATGGTTGATACCTAGAAGGTATGAACTTGACCCCAAAAGTAGAATCAAGGAAAACCTGCAGATGTGTTCACAAGGACCAAGGAACATTTAATACCTTACTCAACCATCCATAAAAAATAGGCATGTGACATATTCCTCGATACATGAACTTGATTTCTCGATATCAATCAACTATGCTAGAATTCCAATAAAATTAGTTAGCACTTGAAGGTAAATTGTATTAGAAAAAAGTACCCATATAAGGAGAGATATAGTTAGACAATGATTCCCTTGCAAGCCTATAAATCATCACACAATATCCAGAAGACCCATCAGGATGGAAATGAGATAAATGCCATGGTGAAACATGAGAAAAGACAACATAAAATTAGGCCTTTGTTGATTCAATACTACAAAGAAGATCATCTTCTATTGGCTTGTCAAAAAAGTGTCGATTCAAGAATTGATAAGGGATGAACTTCAATGGCTTGCTCAAAAGGAATATCCATAAAAGGAGGACACTTTTTAGTTTTCCTTACAGACTCCCAAGTCAAGCTACTCTTTATAAAGAACCCTTCCTTTGAGAATTCATGAAAATAGGCTATTTTAGCCCTAAATAAGAGGCTTGGAATAGGGCTATTGACCACACTATAGCAAGAAAATAAGACTTGAAGCTCTTTCAATGATAATAAAGGAAGGCCTTTGAATGAAGTTGCTATTAAGTCTAAAACTCCCCATGCCACAAGGTGATGATGACCACCTAAACTAGGCAAGCAAAAAGATATAACCTTTTCAGTGGTATCAAAGCTGACCCCATCATAATTTTGAACCTCAAAATATTTTTTGTGGTATTAAAAGGGTCTCCATAATCGATTAGGCCTCAACCTACTCAATAGCCCTGAATCTACCTCTCAAAAATAGGGGTAAGTTCAAAAACAAAATTTTATCTTTCGATAATTAGATTTGGAAAAGACATGTATATCTAAACTATCACAAAGAAAAGTTTGAGTGACATGCCTAATAGAAAAACACCAAGAGCTAGAGGAAGAAACAAGAAGATGGACTGTTGTTGTAAAAACTAGATTAGAAAACTTCCCAATGATTGCCTAAACATGAACAATATCCTCCAAAGTTCAAGGTGAAAGATATAAGGGGACATATCCTATATATAAGATGCCTCAAAATATTAAGAATCAACTTTGTCATATGGTCCATATTTGTCATACGACCTTTATCCTTCCTTAAATGGTCTATCTTAGCTTATAGATGGCCTATTGGTCCATACAACTTACCCTTCTAGTTAGATGACCCATATGGATTTTTATATAATGTTTTCTTCTAGTCAGATGGTCTCCTTACCTCAAAATTTGTGTCACTTTACCCTAACATCTTTCTTCTTGCTCTATAAGATTATTTTTATGGTTTGTATGGTCTGTATAATGTTTTTATGGTTTCATATGATCTTATTCAACCCTTAGATGGTCCCCTTTTTTCATGGGTTTCTCCTTTGTAAATAAATTCTTGTTTTCATACCTCTACTTAAATATCCCTCGCTTCGTTCCTCTACTCTTCCACCATTAGCACACTAGTTTCTCCTCCATGCATGTCATTTCTTTTAAAACCCTATATATTTTTATTGGTAAGAAATTGAAATTTGAGATACTTCCTTAGCAATAATGTTCCTCTACAACAAATGCCTCACTTGCACATGAGTACAATTTATTTTGGCTATCGTACAAAGGTTTGTAATAAAACCCTTGTTTTTGTTGTTGTACTAACGTGCCCTAGATCCAATGCTCTTGTGTAATGTATGTCCTTATAATTGGTTCATATTTCTCTTTGGTGACCTCAAAATTTTAAGTGGTGGAATGTGCTCTTATGTAAAATCCTAGATGATTTAGCTTTAGTTAATTGATGTGTTATCGTTTGGCTTCTCCTCCTTATTGCTCCTTGGCTGTATGGATGAGAATGAGCAAGTGAGATATTTTTACCTATTTTTAGAGGTTGAGAGAAGTAATAGGATGCTTGAATCACATGTGGCAAGTGTATTTTCTCTCCCTTGATTTCTACTTAACCACTAGTAATTAATGCCCATATTATTGCTTGTTTTATGCATTGTTTTTGTCTTATGTTGTTTTTACTCCTTATTCCTCCTCGTGCATGGAGGGCCTACTAGAAAATTGTGTGTGCTCCATTATTGAATATACCGAAACTTTAGCTTGAATGTGTAATATCCCCTTCTCTGTAGTAGACGGAGCATAGACCTGTTAGCCTAGTCACAACGGTCCCCTAGGCTAAAAAGTTTGGTTATGGACTTAGCTTGGAGAGAATACCAACATTCAGAGGGTATAATTCTACCATTTGCAAGTGTTGAACTTGGAAAAGGGTCGCTAGGCAAAGTGAAAGGGGACATTTTTTAATGTTAAGTTATAGTTTTAAGTTATATAGTGTTATAAATTAAAATCATAAAGTTATTTGTCTAGGACTTGGGCGACCACTTTAATGACATTAAGAGACATCAATTAAAAATTACAAAATAATGACTTGTGGAAACTTAAAATAGGCACCCAAACCCTAATTTTATGTTCTCTTTAAATTGACTTTTTGAGGCTCATTTGTGCATGGAAGAATTTATGTTTTTTGGAGAAGCTTTTCAGGGATTTTCACCAGAAGATCACATGGCTTGTTGAGAGTGGATTTCTAAGTAGGATTATTAGTTTCATATGTGTAAGATCATCTCTAGCTGATCATGGATTGAATTTCTCAATACAGAGGAATTATTTGAGCTTACCAGAGGCAGACAAGGGTTTGCTAATTTATGGAATCATTTGGGTTGACAAAATGACCATCTGGGTTGTATTATTTTGGCTATATTTCTTTTGGGTCAGTGTCATTTTGATTTAGTTTGGAGTGTTGGATGCCATGTTGGATCTAGCCATTCATCATATGGGTTCCTAGGGAACCATGCCATTTGTTCATAACTGAGAAATGCATCCTTGAATCGTTCTAGAAAATTTACCAATCTATTCAGCTCACCAGTTAATCATTTTAGTGGTATTTGGAAGTCATTTGGAGTGGGGCACAAATTTCTAGATAAGGTCGAACCTTTCAGCCAATCGTACATCTATTTCTAGCCACCTTGGAGTGCATGCAAAAATAAACAGGGTATAGTTTCACAAGTTTGAGGGTCACAACTTAGGTGGCTACATTGGGTGGTCCTTCTGTACTTTACGATGACAAAATTGGAGTACCAGAGCTTAAGTTATGAGCAAATGGATGCTACAACTTACTTTTTCTGTGTAATTTTTGCAAGTATAGTATTGTACTTTTTAGGTCAAAATTAAATAATAATTTTTTCCTTGCTCAGCATTTGTTGTCAGTTATTACTTGTGTATTCTGTTATTATGCATGATGATCAGTATATGAATGCAAAAATTCATCAAAATCCCTATTGCAACCTTCAAATCAAACAAAATCACAAACTGATAACTCAACACATAAACCTCAAAACTTAGACCAGCAAGTTGGGGTGTATATTATAGAATGACCTACCTACTATAAATTTATATATCTTTGTGTTTACTTGGCTTAGATGGCCCAAGGAGTCAAATGACCTATATATCCATCCAAATGGCTTGATATATCGGTTTCTTGTGCTAGCATGAACCTCAAATGGATTATATCTTCCTCTACATGCCCCACTCGGCCAATATTCACCCCTAACTCTAGATAACTCATCCCCCTTCTTGGAAAACATTTCTTGTTCTCCAAACAATCCAACCTTGTCATCATCATTTGCTTGGTCTTTAGATGGTCTAGTGTGAATGTGACATGACCTTGTTTGATTTTAAAATGAATTGGGATGTCCATATGATGGATTTAAGTTTGTATGGGTCTTATATTTCCTTTATATATGACCTAAGAAAGGTATATATGGCCCTCCCCTTAGGCATAATTTCTCAAGGGTCATTTGGGGACTTGATTTCCCAACCAAGTGGTCTAGTTGGCTAGATGATGGCCATCTGGTATATGTATTTATCCCCATATATGATTAAGAAGAAGTCCATATGACCTCCCTCCTTGGACAATATTTCTAAGACAACTTAGGAGGCCTAAAATTCCATAGACAAATAAGAAGTACTAATCACAAGTTATTCTTGGATAATTTATTAGACCTAACAACCCACTCATACTACTCAAAGAATCCTTCAAGCTTGGTAGATGGTGGTAGCCATTACTTATCCCTATATCATCTCTATAAGACAATCAATTTGTAGCTTGTTCTAATACTTCATTAGCCTAGAATCCAACTAAGCATTTCCTTGGTTTATCCTCATATTTTCATCTACCATGCTACTATAGCATCTTCATCTTGTACATGATTTTGATCTTCCTTTTACGTTCTTCATGTAAGAAATCACTTTGCAGTGGATTATCATTACATGGTGAGAATTTCACTGATTCATCATCCAAAACTCATAGCACTATCCTTGGTGTTCCCAATCTAAATTCTCTCAAAATTTGAGTTGGGGCTAGCACTATTCTAATCTTCCTCTTCACTACCTAAACTTGTTAGGTATACACTACTACTTCCATATTCTTCCAAGTTGCCATGCTCATACCTTCATTTGGTAATTTTTATTTAGGTGCATTGGTTCTATGATTAGATTCACATGTTACTTTATGCATATCTCTCCACTCAATTTTAATCAGTCTTCTACCTGATAGAACTGACAAATTGATTATCCCTACATCACACTTCAAGTTGGTGATCCCAACAGTCTTCTTCCAAAAATTTAACTTCTATTACATGATTGTTAGCATTTCCCAAAATTTTATTAATTGTCATGATCCTCTACGAGTATCCTCTTGACTTGTCCCTTCTCTAAAAATTATTCTTCTGTTAGTTTTTTTGCATATCTTATCATAGTTGCATCAACCCTTGTATGCACTATCTCTATAATTCACCAATCCAAACATTCAATTATTTGTTCCTTTTGCACAATTACTATGTTTTAACACATTTTCTAGATCATAATAAATTCTTCATTACCCTCCTTTAGTGTTGTGTTTACTTCCTCATCCATTATACATCTCCACAAGATCCCATCTGATCCAATCTTGTATAACAACCCAGTATTTAGTTGGAATGGTGTTGACTTTATTATTATTTCTTCCTCTCAGCTATCAATAAATCCTTTGATAACTCTCCTATTGACATGTATTCTCCAACATAATTGTACCATAGTGAAAATAAAGTTACTGAGAACAAATAAGCATCCATAAATTTATTTGACTCTCCTCCCTCATGGATTCTCCCAAGTGAATTCTTAACAATTGATTTGCTATTGTAAGTATCTTCCTTGATCTAACACCACTCAAAATATAAACTCATATAATGTAATGAGCCACCCACTAACTCATTAATGTAGTATTATCTTATTGATCAAGTACAATAATGCTTGATGATCATCAAAAAAGCAAAGAGTTTCTCAAGCAAATAATATCTAAAATTTTGCACCACATACACCATCTCTAATGCTTTTATCTCTATAATGTTATAATTCTTGTCCAACTTGGACAATAGTTGACTTAAAATGTATATGGGATTATATTTTTTATATTGCCCTCCTATACCAATATACATCTATTTGCAATATTGAATGCATCCATATGGATATGAAACTCCTTCAAATTTGAAAATACAAGAATGAGTGTGCAAACCAAAATTTCCTTTAGCTCCTTGAAGACCTTTTGGTTCTCCTTTATCCACCTAAAGGGAAAACCTTTACATGCTAACTTATCCAATGGGTGTGTCATCTATGCAAATTTTTTGATGAACTGCCAATAACACCTAACATGCCCCATAAATTACTTCAATAAATTCATGTTTTTAGTTCCTCCATGCTCATAGGACATGAATATTTTTAAGATCAGTTTTTAGTCCTTCCTTGTAGACTACAAGGCCTAACAACTTGTTGTATGGTATCACCAAATCACACTTCTTTGGCCTCAAGTATAGTCAAGCATCCATGCATAGTCTAATGAACTCCTATAGCATCTTCAAATTCTCATCCTTATTTTCATACAATAACCAAATATCCAAGAACACCTTGAACATGCCTATATAATTTTGCTAAAAATGCATAAACTGATCCTTTAAAATGTGGTAGACGTATTGTATAAACTAAAGGTCATTTGATTATATGCATAAATTTCATTTTCAACAACAAAAATGGTCTTTAACCAATCCTCCTTAGTAATACTAATTTAATTATAGCATAACAATCCATCCAAAAATAAATAGATTTTATGCCTTGCTACCTCCTCAAGAATTGAATCAGTAGGTTGGATTGAAAAGAGATCCTTTATAGCCACTATGTTCAAGCTTTGAAAATCCATATAAATGTATATCTAGCTAGTCTTCTTCTTTAGAATGATGGTAATGGGGTATACCCATTCTCTCATAATTACTTTGAAAATTATATTTGCATCTAGCATCTTCTGTATCTTTTCATTGACTATGGTTGCTTACTTCAAGTTCATCCTATATGGCCTTATTCTTATAGGTTGCATCCCTAGAACCAATAAAATCTAATGTATGCATAAATTTGGTGGAATCCCTTGTAGATACTTGTACATCCATACAAGGACCTCCTTTTATTGCATAAACATTTTAAAATTTATCACTTTTAAAACTAGGTCCCACTCATCCCCATAATATACCATCTTATATTTCTCACCTTAACCAAGGTTTACTTACACCATATTTGAACCTTCATACTTTATGGCATCAAGTTATTCCATTTATTTTGTCAAATCAAAGGGATATGTTAGTCTCTTATGAATTTGCACATCATCAACATTATAGTCAACAAACTTTTATGGGAACTACATATTTTCTTCCTCAACTTTTATGGATAACTTTGTATTTTCTACTTCATATGTACTTTGAATTTCATCATCTTGGTTTTCATCCTCTATGATTATGTGCATACAAATTGGATGGGAAACTTCATAGTACTCCATATGTTAGTGGAGTAGTCTATTATTTGAGTGCCATTCATCTTCCATGTACTCTTCAAATTATAGTACACCTTTGGTCCTCATATTTTTATCTGATCTTCATCATCTAATGATAATTCACCAAACCCATTAAATGTCATCAACTCTTGAATGAAGGAATATTCTTCAAATTGATTACATACTTATGGTGATGCCTCTTAAATTTTAGTTAGCCCTTCTCCCAATTATGCTTTAGTTTTGCACCATGTAATCACCCATGTCTCAACAATGTGTTGTAGGATGGTTTTAGCATGGCAATGACTACAAAATCCAAAATAAATAATTGATCTATGATATTTACCTTATAGATAGTTGACACTACTTTTATCTTGATGTCTTATTGATCCATGCCATATAGTCAAAAATTGGGAGACCACAAAAATGGTGCCCCTAAATGTTTCCAAGTTTTTTCGGGCAGCACATTCACACTTGAACTCTTGTCCATGATTATGATCAAACAACTTGATTTGGTTTAATGTTGGATTTTTTTCCAACGCCTATCATTAGCACCATCATGTCAGTGTATTGATCCTTCATAAAATTCCATACTACTAGTTGATGATGCATCTCCATGATCTTCTTCATCCACATCATTTCTCTATCACATACAGCTCTAGCACTACATAAAGTAGACTAGATATTTGACTACAACATTAATTTCTATCACCTATGCAACCAACTACTTTACTGACGTCTCCTCTTCAACTATGATGGGTTTCTTCGTCTTCTTTCTTTCATTACTAGTTGTCTACATTTCTTCTTCTAGTTGAACATGTGCTTCCTACCATTTCTATTTCTCCTTAGGAGGATTTGAGTATTGCTCCATGTTATTCACTCATGCCTATACCATCGCCAAAACATGTTTCTTATTTTTCTAATGGTCTATCTAAGGCTCTTTAATGTCAATAAAATTAATAGTTTACCAGTTACTAATACTTTTCTTCTTTGGCTAGTTCACCTCCTTACGGTTTCCAGGTTCATACCATCAAAACAACATGATCATGTTAATCCTACTTCTTCTAGCCAATGCATACATGTAATTATGTGTAAAGTGTCCCTACTCTTAACATTTTTGGCATTGAATGATTGCCCATCTATTTAAATCATATTATAATTGTCCTTTATTTTTGTCTCAATCAAATCAATTTTCTAATTGTGGTTTTCTTCTTCTTTGGTCATTATACCTATATATTCCACTCATTAGTTCTTGCCTGCTCTTAGAAGTGCTTGGTTTCTCTTATTTCTCCTCTTTATGTGTCATCAAATTATGGTACCTTATATTTCATAGATTTAACAAGCATTCCATAATTGCATGTCTAATAACTTTACAAATGTTGTAATACATCTTCTTCATACAATTTATATTTGTGTATCCTTAGACTTGTAGTTTGAACACCAACTATCCTTCTTCTCCTTCTCATACTTTATATCATTGATCATCTATTCTGAGTCCTTTTAGTTACCTATATCATTGCACTGAGATCATTTTGGTATCTATCTAATTTACCATTCTAGTAATGGTTCATATTCCCATTGCTTGCTACTATTGTCTTCATATCATTCTCTAAGTTTAGCACATGATCAAACACTTCCTAATGGGTTTTTAGTAGGGCTGCTTTCATCTTATTCTTGTAATGTGGCATTAACTTATCGATGAATGACCACTTCTACAATCAATCAATAGATTTTAACTCCATATTTCTAATTAGTAGGTTTCTACAATTTTATATGCTTCAATTTATATATTTCATCAATGATTTTCATGTCATCCCAAAGCAATCTAAACTCATTGAATTCATCCTTCAAATTAGCCCAATCAATAAAAGGGGTTTCTCTTTAAATGTCTATCAATTGCAACTATGTACAATATTGCTAGGAATAATTACAACCATGTGTCCTTGGCTATGACTCTATTTGCTTTCTATATCATCTCACATATTTTGATATGGTGCTTGAGATCCTCCTTTCAATATCTAGTAAATTTTGGGTGCTTTTGCTTACTCAATGATGTAGTAGCCATGTATACCATTGGTGGTGGTGGTTCATCAAGTTCCTCTCCACTCAATGAAACTTTTTCTAATGATTGATCTTCTTCAAATAATTATTTATCACTTTCTATTGCCTTTACATTGTGATCTTCTTTGTAAATACACGAGTGTTGATTCTAATATTTCAAACACACTCTTGTGGTTGTATTTGTGCTTCACTCCTGTCCTTTGCATCTCTAAGCACTCTCCCATGTACTTTTATTGGAGTTACTAGTTGCTCTACCTTGTCTTGCATATGCTCTATATTATCACTTCATTTACTACTTGCATGAATGTTCTCCTTGGCTTGATTCTTATTTGCTTGTTATTCCTCTACCTACACATCTTATATTATTAGAAGTAACCTTTGTCATTTTTTCACTTGTTCTTCATTCAAACTAAACTCCTCTAGAGTGTTCCACACGTGTTTTATATTTAACATGTGTATCTCCTTGCTAGCAAGTTTTATTAGTACTTTGATAGTTTAAGCTTTTCCAATTTCATCATTGTGTAACCCACTATTGTCATGTAAGTCATTGTTGTCATCACATAATTTCTTGTCATCATCACATAACCCTATGTTACATATCTATGAATTCTTTGTTCTTTCTATTAAATAATCTTCTTTTGGAGAAAAATCAAGGTTATATTAATTCATTAAAATATTATGGTGCTAACAATATCCACTAGTATTATAATTCTTTTGGGTGGCTCTTTGCTTGTTCTTATGTGTTCATGTCTCTGATGGCCTCGCATTGGATTACCTATCCTTCACTTCCTCCCTTAAAATATTTGTGCTATCATTGGTTCAAAATTCAAATGACAATGATACCAAATGTAAAACAATAGTGGTATTCCATGATTGAAGGAACATAAAATAATAAATGATAGAAAATATCAACAAAAAATAACATTTGGAATATATGAGAAGAAAAATTTAGAATTGAAATGAAATAAAACTACATTTTATTATTTACATTATGTATGAACAACCATGTACATTAATTTACAACAATAATACAATCATTCATAATCACATCCAAAGTCTACACACACAAATATACTCCTAGATATGCATTATTGGATGGAATGATGATAGTCGTATCCACTTAATATACATTATGTGTGATTATAGATAAGATATTTTACATCTAAAGAATTTAATTCATGTTCAATTTTTTTAAATAGATCTAGAATCAATTGTTCTTGGTGGAGTGGGAGTGGAGGCAACTAGCTATGAATTCTTTATGGGTTTGAGTGCCTTTGGTACTTGATAGTGCCTTTTGTAGTCTCAAGTCCTTGTATGCATGCATACCATCTTAAAAAAATTATTCTAAATTTAGTATGTTAAATGACTATCCTCATAAATTATCAAATTTTAAGTCAATATTAAAATCTATGAATTTTAAAATAAAGGCTAAATATTTTATTGAATATAACGTCAAAGACCATTAAAGAAAATATTTTATGTCATCTAAGATGTATAATACTCATTTACAGTTATAAAAATATTTAAATTTAATAAAAATACCACCTCATAAATTTATCCCTAATTCATATTATTAGATCTCATATTTTTTATTAAAATAATCGAAAATAACACATTACTTAAATATCATAACAAAAAATTATAAAAATTAAAAAATATCTTTAAACATTGATAATCAAATGATCACACATCCTACAATGGAACCATATAAACCTTATCGAGCATATTATTAATTTAGAAGGTAAACTATGGACCATAGGCTTGCACAATAAACCATATCTCACACTAAAAACTATTAGCTCTTACATTTGTACAAATACGTTCATTATATTATGACAACGAAACGAGGAAATATTACATAAAACACTCTCTCTAAGGAGAGAAGTGTCTCTATGGATGTAGTAGTAGAATAAGCAACAACTCAAATTTCAGTTTGCACCTAATACTAGCCTTAATTATAGCTCTTTAGTTGTAAATCGTTATAGCACCCAAGTACAATCAAGTTTAGTCCAAATTAAATTAAATTGATGATGTGTAATATTTGAAAAAATTATCATATTTATATTTAAATTAATATCTTTCCTAAATTTTTATTAAGATGTATTATTAAATATGCATGTTGTTGATTATTGATTTAAAATTAAATTTATTGTTTATAATTTAGTTATGTTTTATGGTCATTTCATTCCTTGCAATGTTGTATGTTCTTAACCATATATGCATGTCTACTATGCATGTGAACAACAACAACAAAAATACTTTTATTATAGGGTAAAGTAGTTTTTAACATCCGCAAGACCATAGGTCATATAAAACAATCCTCACAAATGATGTTGTTTAAGCAAGTTATCCAACCATACTCTAGTATATAACATTTTGGAAACCAATATAAAGCAAAATTTTCAAAAAACTCAGAAGTTAGTGATTTAAATGATATTGGTTAACAAATTAGAAAGGTGTCTAAGGATAGAATTTAGCATGATAGAGATAACTAGTTATGATGTATAAACGACCTGAATTTTAGGTCACTATTGAAATTTTGAAGAAATGCCAAAGAGGCATCTGAAGAATATAATTTCATATTTTCTTAATATAAAATTATAAATTTTTTTTAGGAAAAAAAATATTTGGGGACCAATTTGTAGACCATACTTATTATGGTCCCTAGATTAGTTTTTAAATGCCTTATTTGATTTATCCATCTCTTATACCTCCACATTGTCACATCCAAAATATTTTCTTTAATTATGAAACTAATAAAAATATAAAAACTAATTAATTTTTAGAAGTTGATGTAGCAATGATTCCAAACTCAATCGTGGACAACAACGTTCTAGTTAGACAACTAACACCTCTAATGATAGTGCAATGTTGGAGTTGATTCAATCAATGTTGGTAAACCATTTCTAATAACAAATTCATCCCCTGTGTTGGCAATTATATGATGGATGATGATAAAATCAATGATGGTAAAGTCTTGTGTAGTTATATGATGAATGATGATAGGATCTGTATGATAGTGACAAAAAAATAAATGACGATAAACTTGTGTCGGTAGTTTTAGATTATGTGTCGATAGTTTTAGATTATATTGATAATTCTTAGGTTATATCAGTAACTAGTTGTGACAGAAGGTATCCTATGTTGATGATACACAGTGATGATAACAATCTTCAACTATCTTATATGACAAGTTCTACATAGCCTGCTATGATATTTGGTATGCACTAGTTCTTGATGGTAGGTAGGTCTTGATGTCGATAGTTAATGTCTATGATGACATCTTCCTCATAATTCACTTTGATGACACTCTTTCTCTTTGATGATCTTGCCCTCATCAACAACTTTCTTGACTATGTTAACCTCCAACCAAATTCACAAACTTGCAACACAAGTATCTTTTACAAGTTTTGGGCTCAAATATTTTAATATACGTACAAATTAAAATTTTATTAATCAAGCCAATTTGACATAGTTTTTACAAACTCGCAACACATGTATCTTTTACAAGTTTTGGGTTCAAATATTTTAATATACACACAAATTAAGATTTTATTAATCAATCCAATATGGCTAGTTTTTACATAGCGTGACTACGAAATCCATAGAGCACTCTTAGGACAATTTCTTTCCACTCATTTTCTCTCTCTTTTATCATCCCCTTTCTCTATTTCACCCCTCTTATTTATATGCATGAGAAGTGTGAGTTGCCAACTAATTTGCATGGTGAGACTTTCAATTCAATTATTTATTTATTTATTTATTCATAAAATTGTAAATATTTTTAAACTCAAATGGTGGAACTAGTAGTTACATGCTTATATTTATCCCATCCTTGAATAGAAATTCCAACTATATTTTAGGTGGTTTCTGCCAGCTAGATATCCCACATCATACTCATCGAGTAACAAAAGAAATGTTCCCAGAACATTTTGAAAGTCATCAACGGATACCGATCTCAAAATATGTTAGCCATGTCGCAACATCAACATTATGGTTCTTCCACCTAACTTGATATTCATGATACACCCTACCTCTTATCCTCCTTTCCACTATAGATTTTATAATGAATTCAATTTTTTTGTATTATTTTTTAGGTAAATGTGCTATCCATTTCTCTACTTGGATATCCATTGTATGAACTGCATCCTCATTAGTGGGTTGACCATAGTATGGATATAAGTCAGCTACGTTAAAGATCAGTGAAATGTCAATCCCTTATGGAAGCTCAATTTCATATGTATTGGTGGTAAACTTCTTCAATACTTTACATGGTCCAATATTCTTCCAATTGAGCTTGTTGTACGCACCTTTGGAAAATTATTCCTTTCACAAATGTGCCAAAACCAAATATCCAACTTGTAATTCTTGTGTTCGATTCTTGAGATTAGCATGTTGCTTATATTTCAGGATGTTCTTTTCTAAATCAACCTTCACTTCACGATGCAAGTCTTGCATATACTTAGAAAAATCCTCTGCCAAAGCACTAGACATCTGCAATTTAGTAATACTTCACAAATCATCTACTCCCCTAGGACGAGTGCCATACACAATTTAAAATGAAATTTTAGTTGTACTACGATTTACTAAATTATTATAAGTAAATTCTACTTGTGCTAATATAGTATCCCACAACTTTGGCTTCTTAACAACTAGACATCATAGCAAATTTCCAAGGCTTTTGTTCACAACTTCGATTTGTCCATCTATTTGTGGGTGATAATATGAACTAAAACTTACCTTGGTACC
Source organism: Wollemia nobilis (assembly GCA_028583015.1). Lineage (NCBI taxonomy): Eukaryota > Viridiplantae > Streptophyta > Pinopsida > Araucariales > Araucariaceae > Wollemia > Wollemia nobilis. Next base: position 11,833,361 of record JAQPPZ010004624.1, on the reverse strand, counting down.
CAACTTCTTCCACATGGTATACCAAAAATGATCAACAAATTTTGTATATCTATGAACAATTCATAAATAAAAGATAAAATAGTGGATGGAGGCCTGTGGTTTAGGGGTAAATATGCATTAAATTTAAGACCTTGGAGTGCAATTTTTCCTGTGGACACAAATACTATTAAAAGACTTTCGATATGGATTAGGCTTTTTGAACTTCCTTATCAACTCATAAATAAGGAGGTTTTGAAGAATATTGGTAATAATCTAGGGGAATTCATCCAGGAGGGATCAATTATTAAGGAGAGAAGGTATGTTGTATACACTCGAACATGTGTTGCCATGGATATTTCTAAACCTTTATTGCAATCAATTAGGATTAAATCTGAATCAAGAGAATGGGATCAACAAGTGGATTATAAAAATATTATATTTTGATATTGCAAATAAAATTAGGTACATGACAAGAGACTACAAAGTAAAAATGGAGGAAGAGATGGAAATTTATGGGTATGAGGGTAGATTCAATTTGAAACAAGGAGACCATATCATAGGAGAAGCTAGGTCAAATCAAGGATTTTCCACTCCTAAGAAAGTGGCTAGAAAAATACCTCTACATCATCAAATGGAAAAGATCATTACAATTCACTCAAATCAACCATTAGAAGAAAAAAATGATATGGGGGAATGAGGAAGTACAATTCACAAGTTCAAATATAGAAGGAGCTAAAGGTGTGAAGGAAGAGGGAAAGGCAAATTTTAAAACAAAGGAATATGAGGAGACAAATTTTAAAGCAAATGAGATGAAGGAGGTCAAGCTTAATCCAAGTAAATCACCTTTATTATTGTCAAGTAGCTTAAAATATTCTCCTTACAATAAAAATAGAAGTAGTATGGAGCGTATTCCTTGCACTTTAGGATATCAAGAGTAGTATAGTAAAGAAAATATTATGGAGTATATTCAAGGAAATTTAGGATTTTCAGACCAACATAATAAAGTGATGACTTTGGAGGATCATCTATGCAGTTTAGAGTTTTCAAGGCAACATAAAGAAGAAAATGTTAATGAGGCTATTCCTTGCACTTTCTACTGTTTAGAAAAAAATAAATCTTTAGAAGATAATTCTCATTTTGAACAATATACAAAAATAAGAGAGATTTATGAATATGAGAGTGTTTATGAGAATAGAAGAAGGAGAGGAAGGCCATTAAAGTAGGAAAAAAGAATAAAAGAAACTCAAAAGGCTCTTGATATGGTAAGCCAAATAAAAATATCACATGTGTTAACAAGAAGTGGGTCTAAACCCACTAATACAGATATAAAGTGTTGATGATGAAAATGATATCATGGAATATTAAGGATATGAATAAAACCCTTAAAAAAGAGTTATTAAGGATACCCCTGCCTCCTTGGGTCTTACCGAAAGTGGCATCCCTTTTGGGATGTTTTCCACAAAAAAAAAAAAAAAAAAGAGTTATTAAGGAATTAATAGGTTATTATAGCCTTGAGTTTATTTTAATATAAGAAAAAAATTAAGTAGTGAGGAATGTAAGGATGCTTTTAAGAAGATTTGGAAGACATCATTATTTAGCAGTTTCTTCTATAGAAGCTTTAGGTGAAAAATGCAAATGGGATGGACAACTACTAAAAGCAAAAAGTAATTGGGTTGCTAGATTATTTTGCAAGAAAGAGGAAAACATCAAAGTTGGGGTTATAAATGTATATGCTCCAACTATAGTTACTCCTTGTGAAATATGTTGGAAGGACCTAATATTGTTCTATCTCCTTTGGAAAAGAATGATGACATTCTCCTAGCATTCTCTTGGGGTGATTTTAATATTGTGCATCTTCTATTAATATGGGTAATCTCTTGGTAGTGCGAGCATATTTATAGAGAAGGAAATTAGGTAACAGATAGATTAGCAAATTATGGTGTTGATATTCATCCTGGTGAAATTCAAATTTTAAAAGGCAATTGACCAAATGAGATTTGATGTCTTAATCGAAATGATGTCAAGGAGTTGATTTTGGAAACATAGAACTTCAAGGAAGTTGAAGAATATATTTAAGAGAAAGAAGAAATGAAAAACTGTGATAAAATGGTATGTTGCAACAAACATGATATTTTTGGTATTTTGATGGGGGTGGCCCCCAATAGAAGCCACAAATAACATATTAAAAAGTAAATTTTAAAATTTTAAAATATCTTTTAAAATAATTTATTTTGTTGGAGAACAAGGGGTTGTACTCAAGTCCCCCACCCTTGACAAATCTCAAATTTCTCTTTTAGAGCTTGAGATTTTACAAAAGATTCAATTCTCATCTCAATTGAGTTGCTATAGATAATTACCTACATCATTTTACATAAAATATCTGAATTCCTTATTTTTATTTTCTAGATCTTCAATTTTTTGCATGAATACAAATATTCCATAATTCATCATCCTTCTTGACATTTTTCCACATCATCCTTCAAAATACAAAAAATCATTGCATCTAAGGAGAATAATATTTCCAAAACATCACACTATCATAGTCCACCTAACCAAATATGGATTGATAATTTTCTTCCTGAAGCTTAAGTGAACCACAAAAATTGTAATAAATCGTTTATATGAAAACACATTAATGTTATAAAATAAAAAAAAATATTATGAATGAAAAAATTAAAGTAAATCTTAATAATTATTTGATTTAGGAAATCAACATTTTTTTGTCAGCTTCAGCTAAACTACTAAAAAGAGAATTTAACTTCATGATCCTTAATTAAAACTACTCTATTGACTAGACTATCTGCATAATTGTTTTCTTCCCTTAACATATGCATAAAATTGATTTCTTCAAAATTTATAACAAGGTCTTGTAGTTCCACAATTCTCTTTTATGTTCTATAAAATATTTGCTTTCCTCAAAATTGCATTTATTACTGAGTTAATCACATTTCATCCATATCCATTTCATTTATTTATATATTTTTAACTCTTCCAAAGCTACTTTAGGTTCAACTTTATTATTTGTCTTAAATCCACTATCAAATATGTAATAAGATAAAATATCTTCTCTATTATTTTTAATTATTCCTCCTCCTACTGGTCCTTAATTTCCTTTAGATGCTCCATAAAATTTAGTTTGACCAAATCTACATCTAGTGGTTTCCACTTTATATTCTTTACCTTCTATTTGTTTCGTCTATATGCAACATCATAATTCTATTTGATGACTTGACTCCATCTATCAAGGCTCTCTTCTTCTAGAATAGGAAACGGGTGAGTTACTACGGTTGGTTTAACTCCTCTATAGATAAATAAATATTTCTTTTCATTACCTCTAAACTACTTTCCTTTCCTTCAAAAATTCTTCTATTCCTTTCTAGCTATACAGTTCAAAGTATTGTATCTTTTGGTATATTCTAGATTATCTATAAAGCCTCACTTTTAAAAGTGCTCTATCATTGCTTTAACCATTCTTCAATTATGCCATTCATCACCATGCATTTACCAAACATATTAAGAATCCATTGCCATAGTTTCCAGCCTATTGAGTAGTGTCCTTATAGATGGTCTATACTCTCCTCATTTTTACAAAGAACACATTGTGAGGGGCCATGAAAACCCCTTTTCATAAAGTTATCCTATGATAAAATTATTCTATAACCTACTAGCCAAAAAAAAAATTGACCTTAGGAATGCTTAGGCTATCCAAAATACTCTCTATGTACTTGCGATAATCATACTTAATTAGTTCTTTAAATTATATCCACTTCTTATTGTGTGTTCTATTAAGTTATTCAACTCCCAAATCATCTTATCCTTAGCACCCTAAAAATAATCACTATAGTTATCTTTCTACTCAACTACCTCCTAGAATCAATGTCTTGCATACTTGTAAAAAATCTTCTTTCCATTTGTAACTTCCTTCCTCATCCTTGTAAAAAATATTTGAAACTCTATCACCGTATTTATCTTGAATTAATCTCATCCATGGTTTCAAAATTGGATCTATATTGAGTGGTTCTTTATCACATCAAGTGTCCTTCCAAATATAAAATTTTCTCTAGTTCCCACCACACATCTTAGACCTTTAATCACTGAATCAATTGATTTTTTTAAAATCATTTCATAGTGCAAAACCATTTGGTAGTAAGAACACTAGTAAATATTAAGCATGGATTATTGGGCTCAACATACTTAGAAGAATTCTTGCCCATTGGTTTTATTCTCTTTGTAAAATATTCAAGTTACTTTTTTCCCTAAAATACAAGTTTACATCTGTAAGAACTCTTAAACTAATACCTCCCCTAGTTTTATCAACTCATATCTTACTCCATTTCATCAAATAAAATATTCTTTTATCATGTAATATTGACCACAAAACTTATTTCTATCGATTTTGGCATAGTATACAAGGAAAAATAATACGTTGGAATGACTTGTAAGACTAATTTAACTAGTTACACTCTTCCTACTAACAATAACCATCTACCTTACCATGTTTGTAATTTATTCTAAACTTAACTTATGATTAGATTCTATAATTCTATCCTCATTCTCCCCTCAAATAAGGGCTTCCCTAGATAAGGTGCTAGAAAATTTATGTCATTCATTTGAAGTAACATGCATATCCTAATTTGATTCTAGTTAAGGTGTTTAGGAAGTAAATTTTAGATTTTGTCTTATTAACTTTATACCTTAATGATCTTTCATATTCCTTTAATAAGTTATTCAATGTTTTGGCCTCATTTATCATTTCCTTCCTAGAAAGGGTTGTATCATCTATAAATTATTGATAGATTATGTTGTTAATGTTATTGCATGCCTTAAGTCCACTTATAAGCCCATCTATGTTATCCTTCTCCAAGCTCCTACCCAAATATTCTATAATAATAATGAACATATATGGTGATAGAGGATTTCTCTATCTAAGACCTCTCTTGGTTTTAAATTATTTTTTTACTTACCCATTGACTAGCACTGAATATGAATCTATAAAGATAATCTTTAATCCATCTGACCCATTTCTTCCCAAATCTAAACTTTTCTAATATTTCAATAAGAAAATCCTATTTAAACCTATCATAGTATTTACTCATCTCAAATTTTAAGATCATTGCTCTCTCTTTTCTTAATGCTAAATGCATAATTATATGAACTATTATGATACCATCCAAAATATGTCTCCCTTTCACAAAACCACCTTGCTATTTTAAAATAATTTTGTCTAACAGTGGTCTTAATCGATTTTGCATCATTTTAGAGATAATTTTATGTGTCATATTACATAGGCTTATGTGCCTTAATAAGTCAAACAATTTTGCATATTTTTTTTTGAATATACGTTGTATTTATTTTATAAGGTATGTATTATTTTATCCTATGTTATTCCACTACCACTGGTAAATAATTCTTTCTTATATACCAATTATATTGATAGTGTAGACACCTTGGCTAATATTTTTGTAAAACTCATTTAATTTTGCATCATCACTTTAAGCCCCCTTGATTTATTAAGCCTATTCCTACACTAAGAATCTGGTCACTACATGACGACCCTTCTAGACTAATCTAGGGACACCTCATCTAGTCTGCCATTTGACTAGTCCACCTACCACCTAAGCATAGTTCACCCTAGCTTAACCTTGGTTAACTCATAACCTTGGTCAAACTTCACATCATAGTCAAACTCAAACCCATGGTCAACCTAACCCATGACCACCTCACCTAGTCTACCCTTTGACTAGCCTAGCCTCCACCTCACCCACTTGACCTCAACTAAACTCAAGGTCAATCTAACCATGGTCAACTTTAACCCGTGCTCCACACGTCCCCATGTACATTCAATGCCATAAATGACATTTGGAGACATTTGGATTTCAAAGAATTCAAAGCATGGATGAGTCACCTTCCACCTCACCCTCGTCAACCCATGGTTAAGTCAACTATGGCTAGAATTTGACTCTTGCTCCATTCCACATCCTCTCATGCATTCAATATCATAAATGACATTTAGAGACTTTTGTACAATCAAATACATTTAAAAACATAAAGCACATTGCACCTCAACATGCCATAAATGACATTTAGAGACTTATATCCATCCATGTATTTATGAGGGATGACTCACTCATACCCATTTATTGCATGTGGATGGATGAGGACTTCTCTCACCCAAACCCATTTATGAGGTATGGCACACCATGACACCTCAGCCTCTCTAACCTTGGAAAATTCTATAAATAGGTTATCATTTCCTCCATCTTGAGAGATAAATCACTCACATATTTAGACTTTGTAGAAATCATCCTAGAGGTCACTTAAGCCCTCACTTCATCTCTCCTTGCTGTTAATTCTTGCATAAAAGCCCTCTTTTTATATCCTTTTTGTATTGCAAATTGGTCCCAACTATAGGTATAGAAGGTGACCTAATGAAGAAAACAAATCTAATAATAATATAAGATCCTTCTAAACAAGCCAAAATTCTATCTGGATATCACAAGCTCAGTCTCAAGGTAGGGTATGACCCTACGATCACATCTCAAGGTGTGACTTTTTAGCCAAAGTCACCTCGACTGTTTTGCCCATAACTTTCACATCCAAACTCTAATTGCCCTAAAATTTTGAGGGCAACTTCTTGACAACCAAAGGAAGTTTCTCACAAAATTTAATTCCATTCTAACTAGTAGAATTCCAATAACAAGGCAAGATCTGACCAACTCTTAGGACCTATTTTAGCAAGCTGCATAGCGAAAAACCCTTCAACCAGGTAAGTATCACTGTTCTAACCAGTTTTAGTCATTTCTAGAAATTTTAATGATGCATTAGCCTAGTTTATTCAGAGTATTTTTATCTATTATCACAAGGGATCTAATTGAGATATTTTCATGATCCTTCCCTAGACAATCTTTTTAAATTAAATATTTATGAATTTATGTGTAACCATTATTGATATATTTTATGGTTTTATGAGATTTTAATAATATTTGATATGGTACTAATAGATGAAGAACACAAGCTTATACTGAGAGGGGGGGGGGTTGAACAGTATAAGACCTCTTTATACTTTTTCCATTATACTTCAAAACAATAAAGCAATATACCCAAAGCAATATCAAAGCAATGCACAATATCATCCACAAAGTGACACCAATTTTAACGTGGTTCACCCAGAATGGTTGGGCTACGTCCACAAAAATTTTCTCTAAAATTTATCTCAAAGTTCTTTGGGAATCCTTCCCAATTACAATGTTTATGAGCCTCGACCCAAAGGAGATACCTTCCCCCAATAATAATTTATGAGCCTCTGCTCAAAGGAGATACCTTCCCCCAATCAAAATTTATGAGCCTCTGCTCAAAGGAGATACCTTCCCCTCTGCTCTAGAAATGATCCCTCACAAGATCAATTGCCTCTACCTCTTGCCAGCATGTGGAACTCCTTTCCACTGAATACCTCCTGTCCTCAATGCTTAGCCTAAGAGACCTCTGTCTTCTATGATCACATCCACAGCAGCTCAGCAACCTATACCAAACACAGTCAGTCGATCTAGTACAAGTCTTCCTCTATCTGTCAGATCTGTCCAACTCTTGAACAAATCAATCCTCTACATACAAGCCTTCTCAAAGACTTGCCAAATATATCCTCAGGTTCTTCTCATAGAACCATTGCACCTCTGTCCTCAAGTTCTCTGATAGAACTATCAAACTCAGCTCACAAGTCCTCTGCTAGGACCTATCCAAATCTGCTCACAAGTCCCCATCGGAACCTATCCAAAACTGCTCACAAGTCCCCATCGAAACCTGTCCAAAAACTTAGCAAGCTCACCAAGAAAAACTTTCTTAGTAGGAAATCACAAAGTGAATTTTTAGAGACCCAATGTGATTTGTCAAAATCATAGAAGCATAAAGAGAATTGTTAGAGACTCAATATGTTCTATACTCAACTCCCAATCTCAAAACTCAACTCAAATCAACTCAGCTCAATCTCAATCTCAAATCTGAAAACTCAACTCAATATCTGAAATGGATAGGATAGAATGCTTTCTTTCAAGAACATGAAACCCCAACAATTGCCAACTATGCAAAGAATCATATAACAATGATACTCATGTTATTTTCACCATCAATTAGGGCTTCAACAACAATGCTCATCAAACAAGGTTCAATCAACACCATTCAACTCAAAACACAACCTTGAAGCATTTCACAATCAACATCAAAAAAAGGAAACAAGTAGAACTCCTTTTCTCTCCAACATTGTTTGAACAAAAAGCATCCACCAACTCAAATCTCAATAGCACAAAACAACTTTTCAAATCATCAACAAAGGAGTAAGCCCAACACTTTAACCAAGTAAAGAATAGCTTGATTATAACCAATTTAATGAAAGCTAATGTCAATATCAAAGCTACCCACTTAAGGTTTCACAACTTCACACAAGAAGCAATTCTAACCTTAAAACATCATGCTTTAATTTCCATAATCAACCAAAAGCACTCTCAACATTACAAGAAATATTTATCCCTTATACACCTTATTTCTCCCTTATAGTCTTATCAACAATAAACTTTATCTCTCATAAGAATACAATAAGATAATGCAAACAACACTTTCAAAAGAATCTTTTATCAAAATAAAGAAAGCTTCAAACTCCTTATAACTCCTAAGCTATTTTTCTCTCTAATAAGCTTCCTCCATCTACAAAATACACTAGCAAAAATTAATTTCGAAAATACCTTGGCCAACACCAAAAATCGCGCTATGGAGAAATTGCGCACGAACTCTAACACCACCCGATGCGTCCACTTCAACGAAGAAAACAAACCTTTCACGTTATTCGAATGCGGAACCTCCTGTTCGGGTAGCGCGCCAACAACCTAGCTGCTACCAGTGTGCCAAAGGCGTCCGATGAGGTTTAAACCTCACTCTGTTTCCCTTGTACCTTCTGCGCCAGGGCTAAAAAAAACAACAAGCCTCCCTATCTTCTGACACGAACGACGACGACGAAACCTTACGACGGATACAAAAAAATGAACGGCGAATATCCGAATAGTGGATTACGAAATCTCAGCAAGGAAGAAATCGAACATCAGATCACAAATTCACAGTGAGCAACACTTTTTGAAAATGTGGATGGGATAATCTTTGATCTTCATCATGGGAGATTTATATGCATATTTCCCATAAAATCTTGATGTCGGCGAGGAGTTTAACACGTCGACGGAGGAGTTTAACACGTTAGCGGAGGTCTTGGCTAGCGCCCATAAACTTAGAACATAGCGCCATCAAAGTTAAGACATTTGCACCATGGGTTAGGAGAACCCAATGCAAACAATAAATTAATATTTATTTAAAAATAATTAAAAGGAACCTTAACAAGGTTTTTAATTATTTAAATAAATACTTCCTCCTGGACCTAAATGCATTAAACTAATGCATCCACCTGTAATATTTAAACCTGCCAACTTGGGGTTTACAAAAGACCTTTGAAACTGTCATGCCGTAACCTTCATCAAAACAAATTGTTTGACATCAAATCAAATTCCTTCAAGAGCTTCTTGACATCAATGACAACTTATACACTTGAGCAAAAGCAATGTACCCAAAGTACCCAAAATTGCCAACAATCTCCCCCTTTGTCATTGATGGCAAACCTTTACTGAAAAAACTTCTTAAGAGACAAAACTGAAACCAACTATGCTAACAACTGACCAACTGTGCCCACAACTAAGAATCTTCCTTTGAAGTTTTTCTCCACCTGACTTGAAGCTCTCCTCTTCACTTTGAAGCTCTCCCCCTTACTCATATCTCTCCCCCTTTGTCATCAATGGCAAAAGGGTCACCTTTGGGGCTCGGGACTAAGAATGAGCCTCTTAGCTTAGTCCCTCCCCCACCTCCTGATGAGGTGATTAATTCTTGGGTGGGAGTAAAACTCCCATTAGACACTGATCATCATCAGCGTCTATAACTTCCTTGCCGGGCCTTCTCTTGAACTCTTTGCTCATATTCCTATTCTTGTCACTATTCTTGTTCTTGTTCTCATCCCTGTTCTTGTCCATGCCTTGATCCTTGGACCTAATCATGCCACTGTTACTGTTCTTGTATTCTAGAATTTTAGCTCTACACTGTCTGATTATGTGACCTTCATTGTTGCACTTGAAACACTTGACAATGTTGTTTCTCTGAGGTAAACTTGATCTTTGAATCCACCAGTTCTGACCAAACCTGTTCTGGCCAAACCTGTTCTGACCAAACCTGTTCTAACCAAACCTGTTCTGGCCAAACCTGTCCTGATCAAACCTGTTCTTGTTATTTGCCTTGCAATAAACTGCCTTGTGCCCAAAATGTTGACAAGAGTAGCAATACCCTTGAAAGTAACTAGCATTTCTGAAACTGTCATTTACCTTCTTCACTTGAGCCATGCAATGTGAAGCCATGTGACCAAACCTGTGACAAGCAAAACATCTGCCTTGAAACTTTCCTTTATTTGACCTCTTAGGTTCTGAAAACTTCTTCTTCTTCTCATTTTGAATTATGTTTTTTGTTTCTGTGCATCTATCATTCAAGGAATCTTTTTCTGAAATACTTTCCTCATCAGAACTCTCTTCCTTTTGGAGTCTCTTACTAGACTCTCCAACTTGTTCCTTGTGTGGCTTAACAAAACCAAGGCCTATTTTATCTGTTGTATTTCTTTGACCTTTGATGAGTGACTTAACCTTTTTGGAGCTATCTTGGAACCTGTAAAGCTTATCCTTGTACTCTTTAGTTTCCTCTTTCAAAGAAGCCATTTTCTGTTCTAACTCACTATACTCAAGCACTTTAGACTCTAACTCATCCTTGAGTTCCTGTGTCTTAGCTATAGAGAAGTCAAGACTTTCTATAAGATCATCTCTCTCCATACAACATTCATCTAACTTATCCTTGAGTCTAGCATTCTTCTTTCTTTCATTTTTCAAAGCACTAAGAGCACTAATAAGTTCACTTTTAAGATCTACTTCTCCTTTCTCTATATCTTCCTCTATTTGTTTGCTTTTTGAATCATCAAAGAATTTTTTAGATTTTTTATCACTAGAGGTGCTACCCTTTTCAAAAACCATACATGCATCTTCCTTATAGTTTTCTGAAGCATCCTCATACATACTAGAAACCAAATCATTATTTGTGCAATCATCCTCAAGGTGACCAAAGTTTCCACATCTAAGACATTTCATGATAATGAATCTATGTTTCGATTCTTCCTCTTTTTCTGATATGAACAACATCTCATTTTCATCATCACTTAAAGAACTTTCACTATCACTACTAGAACACTTACTTGCTTTGTCTAGGTAGAAACTCTTCTTGTGCTTGTGAGAATACCTCTTTCCTTGATTGGTGTGCTCATATTTGTTTTTCTTGTGATGCTTGTGCTTTTAGAATCCTTGCTCTTAGAATCCTGTTTATCTTCATCACTTTCATTCTTGGGAACAATACAGTTAGTAGCATAATGACCAAAATTTCCATAATTGAAACATCTTACATTTTTCATACTTTTGTGCTTTCTAGAGAACTTGCATTTCTTGCTGTAATATGCCTCTTCATCACTAGAAGACTCATCACTATCTTGAAGTTGTTTACTATTGGATTTCTTGGTAGCCTTGAAAGCTGCCTCTTTCTTGACATCAACCTTCACTTGAGTTCTCAACTCAAATGCTGCAAGTATACTATGGAGCTCATCCTTTTTCAACTTATCCAAATCTTTAGCTTCCTCAATAGCAGAAATCTTTTCACTAAATCTATTAGGAAGAGATCTTAAAATATTATCACAAACATCATTTTCAGCAAGCTCAAGACCTAAGTCTTTCATGGAGTTAACAACCTCATCCATACGAAGCATGTAGTCACTAATATTTTCATCATAATTCATCTTGAGTTGTTCAAACATACCTTTGAAGTGTCTCAACTTGGCCTTTCTAACATTTGTATCACCTGTATGAACCACCTTCAACTGATTCCACATTTCACTATCTGTCTTGCAGTGAATCACTTTGGTGAGATCTACTTTCTGTAAGCCTTTTAGGATTGCATTCATTGCTTTTGAATTTCTATGATGTAGGAGCCTTTCTTCTTTAGTATTAGGACCATGTTCAGGAATAGTGTACTCATCTTCAATCACTTCCCAAACCTCATTCCCAAGTGCCATTAGATGAACCTTCATCCTTGCACTCCAAAGACCAAAATCTGACCCATCAAGAATAGGTCTTGCATTGCCACTTGAATGATCCATTGTGTTATTTAATAGCTTTTCCTTCAAGCTGTTAAACTTTTCGAAGGCACCTGCTCTGATACCAATTGAAGAACACAAGCTTATACTGAGAGGGGGGGTGAATAGTATAAGACCTCTTTATACTTTTTTCATTATAATTAAAAATAGTAAAGCAATATACCTAAAGCAATATCAAAGCAATGCACAATATCATCCACAAAGTGACACCAATTTTAATGTGGTTCACCCAGAATGGCTGGGCTACATCCACAAAACTTTTCTCTAAAATTTATCTCAAAGTTCTTTGGGAATCCTTCCCAATTACAATGTTTATGAGCCTTGGCCCAAAGGAGATACCTTCCCCCAATCAAAATTTATGAGCCTATGCTCAAAGGAGATACCTTCCCCCAATAAAAATTTATGAGCCTCTGCTCAAAGGAGATACCTTCCCATCTACTCTAGAAATGATCCCTCACAAGATCAACTGCCTCTACCTCTTACTAGCACGTGGAACTCCTTTCCACCGAAGACCTCCTGTCCTCAATGCTTAGCCTAAGAGACCTCTGCCTTCTATGATCACGTCCATAGTAGCTCAGCAACTCTGTACCAAACACAGTCAGTTGATCTAGTACAAGTCTTCCTCTGTCTGTCAGATCTGTCCAACTCTTGAACAAATCAATCCTCTACATACAAGCCTTCTCAAAGACTTGCCAAATCTGTCCTCAGGTTCTTCTCATAGAACCAGTGCACCTCTGTCCTCAAGTTCTCTGATAGAACTATCAAACTTATCTCACAAGTCCTCTGCTAGGACCTTTCCAAATCTGCTCACAAGTCCCCATCGGAACCTGTCCAAAACTGCTCACAAGTCCCCACCGGAACCTGTCCAAAAACTCAGCAAGCTCACCAAGAAAAACTTTATTAGTAGGAAATCACAAAGTGAATTTTTATAGACCCAATATGATTTGTCAAACTCATAGAAGCATAAAGAGAATTGTTAGAGACTCAATATGTTCTATACTCAACTCCCAATCTCAAAACTCAACTCAAATCAACTCAGCTCAATCTCAATCTCAAATCTGAAAACTCAACTCAATATCTGAAATGGATAGGATAGAATGCTTTCTTTCAAGAACATGAAACCCCAACAATTTCCAACTATGCAAAGAATCATATAACAATGATACTCATGTTCTTTTCACCATCAATTAGGGCTTCAACAACAATGCTCATCAAACAAGGTTCAGTCAACACCATTCAACTCAAAACACAACCTTGAAGCATTTCACAATCAACATCAGAAAAGGAAACAAGTAGAACTCCTTTTCTCTCCAACATTATTTGAACAAAAGCATCCACCAACTCAAATCTCAATAGCACAAAACAACTTTTCAAATCATCAACAAAGGAGTAAGCCCAACACTTTAACCAAGTAAAGAATAGCTTGATTATAACCAATTTAATGAAAGCTAATGTCAATCTCAAAGCTGCCCACTTAAGGTTTCACAACTTCACACAAGAAGCAATTCTAACCTTAAAACATCATGCTTTCATTTCCATAATCAACCAAAAGCACTCTCAACATTACAAGAAATATTTATCCCTTATACACCTTATTTCTCCCTTATAGTCTTATCAACAATAAACTTTATCTCTCATAAGAATGCAATAAGATAATGCAAACAACACTTTCAAAAGAATATTTTATCAAAATAAAGCAAGCTTAAAACTCATTATAACTCCTAAGCTATTTTTCTCTCTAATAAGCTTCCTCCATCCACAAAATACACTAGCAAAAATTAATTTCGAAAATACCTTGGCCAACACCAAAAATCGTGCTATGGAGAAATTGCACACGAAATCTAACACCACCCACTACGTCCACTTCAACGAAGAAAAAAAACCTTTCACGTTATTCAAACATGGAACCTCCCGTTCGGGTAGCGCACCAACAACCTAGCCACTACCGATGTGCCAAAGGCGTCCGGTGAGGTTTAAACCTCACTCTGTTTCCCTTGTACCTTCTACGCCAGGGCTAAAAAAAAAAACAGGCCTCCCTGTCTTCTGACGCGAACAACGACAACAAAACCTTATGGCGGATACAAAAAAATGAACGGCGGATATCTGAACGCGGATTACGAAATCTCAGCGAGGAAGAAATCGAACATCAGATCGCGAATTCACAGCGAGCAACACTTTTCAAAAATGCGGATTGGATAATCTTTGATCTTCATCGTGGGAGATTTATATGCATATTTCCCATAAACTCTTGACGTCAGCGAGGAGTTTAACACGTCGGGGAAGGTCTTGGTTAGCACCCACAAACTTAGAACATAGCGCCATAAAAGTTAAGACATTTTCATCATGGGTTAGGAGAACCCAATGCAAACAATAAATTAATATTTATTTAAAAATAATTAAAAGGAACCTTAACAAGGTTTTTAATTATTTAAATAATTACTTCCTCCTGGACCCAAATGCATTAAACTAATGCATCCACCTGTAATCTTTAAACCTGCCAACTTGGGGTTTACAAAAGACCTTTGAAAGCTGTCATGCCGTAACCTTCATCAAAACAAATTGTTTGACATCAAATCAAATTCCTTCAAGAGCTTCTTGACATCAATGACAACTTATACACTTGAGCAAAAAACAATGTACCCAAAGTACCCAAAATTACCAACAATAGAATTGTCCTTATTGTAGGAATAGACATCTTCGCAAGTAGCCAAAAGACTGATGGCCTATATAGTTAAAATTACTTGACATGTGTTATCTATTTTTAGATTTAGCTTACCCTTGCTATTTGATGCATCTTATCTATATTTGCATGCTACTGATATTAAATTACCACTTCTAACATGCTTAAAAAAGAAACTATGTTAAAAAAATTTAATATTACTTCATTAAAAAGAAAATGAAGAAAGAAAAATTATAATTGGAATAATGGCATAGCTTTTGAATAATTGAAATAATGACATAGCTTTTGAATAACTGAAATAATGACTTAGATTTTGCTTTAAATTGGAAAATAAATCCAACTTAGAAAAATATAATAGCAGATAGATGAGAGTTCATTATTCCAAGCAGATTCTCGTTGAGTTCTCTTTAAAATCTTGAGGAGGAAGAAGAAATGGGATGCTATGTTTTGATGGTCGTTGGATATGATTAGAGAACATGTGAAGCAGAGGATTTTTGGACATTCATTTTGGAATAAAGAGGGATCAACCAAAGATCTATACATCAATGAGCATTTTAGTCTTCTCCAGAATAAGCTTCTTCTAACAAATAAGGTACTCCTATCTATAAATATGTTGAAAATGGTGTTTATTTTTTGTGTTGAAAGGCCTGAGTTTATTCATAAGTTTAGATGGTATAAAACTTAGAGTTTCACATTTTGTATAAATTTCTTCCTTTCCAATATTTCATGACTTGGTGAAGAGCATGGTGTATGTATGTGATAATTCTAGAATGTAGTATTTATTGATCTTTTATTTGTAAAGAAACCCTTGTGTCAACATCAATAAGAAGATTTGATGTTTTAGTTTGGGATGAGGCGAATGTTGTTTTGCTACGTGTTGTATATCCAACTCTTATAGCATGGAGGTGCCACTGTGAGGTATTTGGATGCATATATTACTAAATATTAGTGTTGTGATGAAAATGAGTTGAATTTAATGTTAAAGCTTGATTGAAATGGTTTGTATCATCAATAAGCTATGTTTTATGACTGGGTGGTTGTTTCACTTCCTCTTGTGTTAATGCTTGGATGTTTAAGATCATCTATGTTTGACTATTGTAAGCTCAAACCTATGTCTAACTACATTATATCACTGCAAATAACGTGTCTTTGTCAGTTGATAATTTTATACATTAAATGTTTGTATGATTGTCAAATTTAGTGATACATAGGAGTTTATATCAAGACTTTTGTTATGATCGACCAAGGAGAATTAATGTATTTTAAATATATTAGTGAACTATTATATTGAAATATAGCTAATTCTAAAGAAAATGATGATTGTTCCTTTTTTATTAAGAATAGATCCTGTAGATAGTATTATATAAGTTATTTAATTGAAGGAAAATAATACCAACAAAGGTAGAAAATCCTTTGCTTTCATTATTCCACAATAGATAATAATAAGTTACAAAATGATGATAATTCATTTAATGTGTAAACGAATTAAATTAGTTATAGGAATTTAATATATTGAAGATTAATGTAAGGCAACATACCTTAGGATTCCTCTTGGTCAACTTAGAGTATGCTCACATCTACTTATTGGTCACGAATCTACCTAGTACAAAATCTACATTTTGTGCACCCTAGACCCGTGCAACATTGAAAGGCCGAAGGAGAGAAATATCCTTCGGGCCAATCTCCAGAGAGGGTTGGCTCCCTTTCTAATCTACTCTGGTTTAAAGCTTAGGGTAATAGGAAAGAAATGGGGAAATATGGCTATAAGCCAGAAGTGTAGGATGGGGATAGACTAACAACCAAAATTCAAATCAAGCAACGATTAGCATACAATAGAAATGAAAGCACAGGAACTACTTACAGTTTTGCAAAGACAACCTCCAAAGAGCATCTCAGTATTCACTCCCTCACCAGCAGATATTAAATTCAGATGCAGAATTTAAATGCAACAAATAATGGAGATGAATGTATTCAGAAATGACATACAAAAAATCATCAAATGCAACACCATTCAAAGAACCAGAAGCCGAATGTCTTTCTATTGATGCAGAAAACTTGAAGTGTTTTTCTACAGAGTGTCTATCCTCCTTTTTACATGAAAAATGATTAGTATTTATAGAGGATTGCACCTCTTTCATTTAATGCACATACAAACAAAATGTTGGTAGATCAAAAACTAGTGTGAATAATTTCCTCCTTGGCATTAGTGATGTTCTAGTCAAAATATTCTTCATGGAAACAATGATCCTGCTTTGGTGGGAGAATCACATGAGAAATCGGCATGATTAAATGATGGAAAGCAGCCTCAAGCATCGGTGCATTGGGATGCAATGAAGTTGCCTAAATATTAGGAGCTTGGTCATTGAATTCTGTTCACCCTTGTGCTTTGGAACTCCACCTTCACCAAGAAAGTCCATTGAGTATTAATTTTATCTTGAAAAGTAGTAAAGTTGGTGGGTGATGCATTGGAAATGAACAAGAATGGAGCATCTAATCTTGCAAATTTTAAGTAAAAATTTTGGAAATGTATCTTGCATTGCTTCAAAAATTAAATTCCATCATTCCTCAACCCTTCCTAAGAGAATATACAAAAATGGTACCTTGGGAATCAATGCCTCTGAGAATAAATTAAATTTCACCCTAAAATGGGGTGAAAAGCCTTTTTGGAGCATTAATGGGTGACAACAGAAATCTGCTCAATGTCTTGGTGATTTCACTCCAAAATGCTCTTTCCTTTTATCATATTCTTATGCTCGAAAGAAAACACCTTCATTTTCATTTGGAATTTTCTTGCATTTTTATTTTATCCTCAAAAGGAAAAGTCGATTACAATTTGAATTGTAGTAAAATTTATTGATTTCACCCCTTCTAGAAGGGAGGTTATAGGGATTTTTGCCACCTCTAGGAGGTGACGTTGACTTTGACTATTTTGCTTCAAAGTGGACACGTTACAACCTTCTTTCACTTGAATTTCATTTGAAAATCTTAATTTCCCCCTGGAGAGGTGAAACTACATGGCACCTCTCAATAGGGGTGCCTTTGACTTTGACCACGCCTTTAGCTTCGCACCAAGCATTATTATTTTATTTTCACCCATCATGGGTGAAACCATTAAATGTATTGAAAGAGAGCCCCACTTTATCAATCTTCCTTTTTTGAAAATATTTAATATTGCCTTTCACCCCAAAGAGAGGTGACAATGAGTTTCACCCCTCACTTGGGGTGAAAGCATTTTGCTTTTCCCTTTAAATATTTTCCTTTTAAAACTTATGACTTTCACCCCTTAAATTATAATCTGCTTCTATTGGGGTGAAGTCACTTGTTTTCATTATGTTTCACCTCCAAGAGGGGTGAAAGTGATTTTTACCCCTCAATTGGGGTGAAACTAATTTATTTCTCCTTTTAACTTCTTCTTTGGAATGTCTCATGACTTTCACCCTTCTCTGGTGTGAAATCACTTTATAAGCAAATTTTGGGTGAAAACACCCCAAGTTCATCTCTATCCATGTAATTCAAATTCAACCACCTTCTTCATTATTTTTGCTCATTTCGGTTGAAATCACCTTTTTCTGCATTTTCCCCTTTAAAAGGGGTGAAAATGATTTTCACCCCTTCATTAGGGTGAAACTAATTTTCCTTTCTTTTTTGGCGCTTTTCCTTTTAATTAACTTTTCATCGACTGTTTTTGTTCCTTAAAAATTGTAAAGCACATTCTTCCATTAAATTTTACTTATATCTTCAATTTTATTTTATAGTAATATTATTTTGAAATAAAAAAGAGAAGAACAAAATAATAAAAACAATTACAATGAACTAAATGATAAAAACTATGGCATTTTTCATCAATCATCCTTGAAAATTTTACAATCAAAATTTAATGTGGCAAAGTGATAAAACTACCAATATTTTTGGCGGCTCTCGGGGTATCCAGCTCGTATGGATGCAATCGACCCTAGGCCTTTATCCATTGGGCTCAGGTGTCTACTCCACTTGGTGCATCAGACTACTTATTGCTTGCTTCGACATTCTGCTCCTCGACCTCCTTTGTTGCAACCTCTTCCTACTCTGAAATATGCATGACTATAGCCTCAAACACTACAATGACCTCGAACCAAGCATCTCCACTGATCAGCTCTAGGCCATTAAGTGAATCCACAAGGTACCTGAAAGTCTCCACTTGCTCCATATCAATGTAATTTACCCATTGGCTGAGCTCCAGCAAACCAGATTCAATGCATGTAAGTTTCCTCATCAGGGGCAGCACATGGTCTTCAGTGAGAGGCTCATCCCAATCATCGATTTCTGAGGCATCATCAACAAAAATTGCCCATACTACTTCTAGGTCCTCCTTTGATAGAATGTTCCCCTTATCATCAGTGAAACTAGGGAAACCATTATCGACCACTACATTAAAGTAGAGTGTTGAAACTCTTTTCTCCTACTCAAACACATCGAGTAGCTTACGAGCCTCCTTAACCTGATCCAACTTAGAAAAATATTGGTGTAGTATAACTTTAGCATTTTCCCAAGCTCGGGCCATGTTGCTCATGGGATGGAATCTGAGATCCGATCTAGCCAGTGCTTGAATTTGCATCACCTTTACTAGGATGGGCTCTAGGTGCTCTTCACCATACTCCACTATATGTCGACCATATGAGATGACTGTCTGTATCTCCTAAAGGTACATGAGGACCTGTGTCACCTTCACCACCATGGTTTTATAGTCAACAAGCAATTGGCTGCATGCCTCCTTGACCTTTTCCTTGGTCAAAATAATCGCCTATGTTGCTTTCATGGCTAACTGATCCTGCAAACTCTGGAGTTGGCCTTCCAAGGCCTGAACCTACTGTTCTGCTCCTTCCTTGGCCTCTTGGTGCTTTTGAACTATCTTCTCCAAATATTCTACCTTCTTCTACCAAAGAGTCACCTTTGACTTTGTAGATTCCAACTATGCTCGATTTTTAGCCAAAGTCTCCTCCAACTCGATGATCTTCGCCTCAACCTCAAAAAAGCTCTTCTTATAGTGCTCACCATGTAGGTACATGGAGCTCGTATCTACTTGAATGTTCCCCATATTCTCCATAGTGTCGATATTTGTAAGGTCCTCGGTGATGAGCTCATAAGTGTAGTCACTCGGAGCCATCTCTCCTTGAGGCTTCTGGACCTAGGGAAACATTTTCACTGTGTGGGCCTCCATAGTGTTAGGATCAAAAGAAACTTTCTTCAATGAATTTGTTGGCATAGAGCCTCCTTTATTTTATGGCTCTTCAACCACTATGATGAACTCAGGTGAGCTTGGTTGATCTTCACTACAATAGGTTGTTCTGGTATAACCTCCATCTCTGATTTGGGCAACACCTATAGCTCCAAAAATGGGGTAAAATGGAAATGAGCCTGTTGTGGATTTGGCTCGAGGGAAGTGGAAACTGGCATAGTGGGAATGGTTGATGAAATGGAGGTGGTCATGGGAATGGAAGCAAGAGGTTTGGCTATGGTCACACTCACTCGAGGAGGAGCTTGTGTGCTTACAACCATAGTGGAGGTTACTGGAATGGAAGATATAGGAAGTAAAAATGGGTTTGGGGTGGATGCAAAAGAACTAAAAGAAAGGGAAGTAGAAGAAATGGGAATAGAAGAAGAGGGAGCATTGGTGATTGGTGGTTGAGAGATAGGAAGTGAAATTGAGGTGGAAGGCATACCAAATGGAGGTGAAATAGAAGTAGAAACTAGAGGATGAGAAATGATAGTCACCAACTGCTTGAGAATAGGAGAAGAGAGAGAAAATGTACCTTCGGGCTTTGACATTGTTTGAGTTGATGAGGATGAAGGTGGTTGTGACACTGGCTCCTTTTCTACCTGGTCCTTTGGTTCCACCATAATTTCCTCCTCAAGATTTATAATCTTGGCACTTTGGCCCAATGGCTCTATCCGGACCAAGGGGATAGCCTCTAACACTTCTGTCTGTACAGTCAAAACTGTAGGAGGAGGGTTTGATGAAACTGTGCCAGTCCTCATTTTTTGGAGATCTTTATAATGGGTAACTTTTCCCACTTACTTCTCACTCGATGTTGCAGTGGCTCCTCTGGAACTTGTCCTTCTTCCTCTTCTACAAGTGGTACCTCTTGCATCACGAGTTGTTCTTTTTTGGCCACACTCTCCTCACTACTAGATTTTTGAAAACTTTGAGGTACAATACCAATGAAAGTGATCAACTGATAACTGGTGTAAAACTCATCATAAATATCTAAAAATATTTCATCCATCACCAAGCCATATGGCGACCCAGTTTTCCCTTGATGGGCCCTCATAATCCACCAGTTAGTAATCTTCTCTTCAGACCAATCGAGAAGCTTCTCCTTCATCTGATTGAATAACCCTGGAGGAGGAATCTGATGCTTATGCACTGTAGGGTTGTACTCGACCTCCATCTCATAAAATTCATGCCATGGTGGGAGTGACATCATATTTTCCATATGCCATTCCAAATCATGCCCCTCCAAATTATTTTGGTGTCACTCAATGTCTGGCCTAGGGTAACAATGAAAATTCTTGGCCTTAATTAGCATTGTGAAGTGACCCAAAGGATCATACTTCCATCATTATGGTAACTCCACCATACCGATGTCATAGAGAGCTTCGGTAATTAACTGATTCTAGCCCACCTGGCTCACCTCAATGCCTCCAAAGTGAAAAGGCATAGTGCACATGGTTCTTTTTCCTCATCCTACCCCATAAACATCATTGATAAAGTCATGTTGGCGAATGACTTCCAATGCAAAAAGGTGTCCCATGGTAAAATATGGAAGAAGAAATGGCTTGCCAGTATAGCCAAAAATGCGTAGAATGATACCCTACATTAGCAAAAATATGTCACCCTTCTCCTTTGGGATGATTTCCTCTCTCATCGCCCTTGGTACCCTCTCACATTTGCCAAAAATTAGCTCTAAGGTAGGGCCCACAAACATGCGGTTAAAATTATAAAATGATTATTTTCTTGACAAGCTAGAGGTCCACAAATATATTGGCAATCTCCTATTTTCTCTGTCAACCTGCCTAACTGCTATGAAGGAAAATTTTTGATACATGTGAAAGAAGAAATACCATATTAAGAATGATGTGTGCTTGAATGCCATGGTTTCTTCACTCTACATTTTCTCCAGCTGGGAATGCATCCTTCTGGCAATATAGTCAGCCCAATCAAAGAAAATCGGGTTTGTCCTCATCGTCATTGCAGTAGGGGCATAGAATTCGACCTGAGAAATGCACTGCACCAATGTTGCCTACCACTTGTGCACTATCGAATCAGTTGGGAGACCCACAACCCAAGCCACCATAGAAAATAAATCTGGACTCTTGAAATCTGTTAATGGCTTTGATAAATTCAGTAATTCACCATGTTGGGGTATCTTTATCAGTTGGGTCTCCATAAATTAGTGTAGCATTATCTGTTGATTCGATACTTCTCCTCTTGTTTTCCAAGATGCAATCTCTTAAAAATAAAATCGAAAGGAGGTTTAATCCCACAAGAAAATGCCTCCCGAACATCATCGGATGAAATAGTAAATAATACATCTCCTTTTGCATTCTGGATAGCTCTGGTGTCGAGATTATAAAATCTTGAAATTGCCTCCACCAACTCTAGGTAAAAATGGACCGATGTGCACAAATACCAAAAAATTTGAGCATGATATGCGATAGTGAGAGGGCTTTCTAGCGTCAACCCCTGTCTGACTGCAACATCTACATCTTGGCATAATTTCTCAATGCCTTTATTTAAAATAATGCAATCTCCAACCTGAGCTAGCATATCAAAATATGGATCTAGGTCAATATTTTCATTTCACTTAGCTTTTTTGGACTTCTTGCCTCCCTCAAATTTCTTATGCACCTTCTTTGGCTCTACGGTGCTCTTTGGCTCTATAATTTTTCTCCCCATATTCAATAACTCTTGGGTGCCCTATAATTCCTACAATCAAGCAACCAGATGTGACAATGCTCTAGAAAATATATAAAAAATTTTACCTCCAAGTTGTGGATGCACCAAATTTATAAATTGTGCCTTCAACTACCGGATTTAATGCATGTGCTAATTTTTGAAGAAGTTGGGTGAATGTGCATCTTGATTCTCTTGCTAGGCATGATTTTTAATAATTTTTAACTATCATTAACTTCCTTTTTACTTAAAATATTCCTCGAACCTTGTGCTTGGCCACCTTTAATCTTGAAAAGTGCAACCTGGATGTCAACGACTAATCCCGAGAATGATAAATACCATGTGTCAATGATGGATGCTCTTCGGGATGAAAATAAATCAATTATGTCACTTTAGGACATCAAATCATCAATCTAGGGTGAATGGGTGAAATTAATCTTCTTTGGGTGCACCCTTCCACTAAAAACATCACTTGGGCGCTCTAAAATCATTTTGTACTAGCAAAACATCTCCTAGGCATACTTTCTTTGCTGAAAAATATTAACTGGGTGAAAACAATTTTGCAACTTGCTTCTTTATTCAATCGATGCTCGAAAATCATCCTCCCTCTTGCTTGGTGAATTCATAAGCTTGGCTGCCCTTTTAAAACAATTCTTCTTCTCCAATTTCACCCCAAAAAGTGCCTTGCTAAAAAAATAAGCTTTTAACTGCTAGAGCTTTAATCCGAAAAGCAATTAAAAATTAATTTCGCCCTCTTTTTTTGGAAATATCTTTTTAACTGGGAGTCTTTAAAAAGCATGTGATTTTTTTTTTTTTGCTTTTTTCATTATGGGAGTTTCTTCCAAAATTGAATTTCGCCCCAAAATAAAATGCATGGTGAAATTTAACTTAGGGAATTAATTTCTTTCTTTTCCTTTTTTTTTTTTATATATATATATATATATTTTTTTTCATTTCCTAAAGAGGGGCAAAAATGATTTTCCTCACTTGGGGCGAAAGTAATTTTTTTTTATATGGTTATTCCTCCCCTTTTTACTCCATTAATAAAATAATTTTGCTTTTCTCCCGAACTCACTTTGCCAAAGAGCTATTTTAATGATTTTCACCCGAAATAAAAATGAGGCCTTGAAAACCCTTTTCGGGGTGAAATTAATTTTCATCATTGAGGACGTGCTTTCGGGTGAAATCACTTGTTAGGGGTAGAATAAGATCACTCTTTTTATATAAGCATAAAATACTTGAAAAATAAAATAACATCTGTACATATATACATACTTGTTCTTGAAAATTATCAGTGATAATAGGCCTTCAAATGAAGACCATTTATTGGAATCGATAATTCTTGGCCATCCATGTCTTGAAGATAATAGGCATTAACTGAGTTCACCCCCAAAATCTGAAATGGACCTTCCCATATAGCTTCGAACTTATGATGCTTGCTAGGCTTTGCTTTATCCGCGTTCCATTTTAACACCAGATCACCGAATTTGAATGCCCTTTCAGATGTCTTCTTGTTGAACCATTTTTGTGTCATCCTGGCATGTTCCATGAAAGCATTGTATGCCTTCTCTCTTTCTTCTTCTAGTTGTAGGAGTTGTGCTAGTCTCGCGCTCATAGGGTCAAATTCATCATTCTCATCGACGAGCATCTGCAAGGTTTGAAGGATAGGCAACTCAATGTGTATAGGTAAAACTACCTCCTTACCATACACTAGAGAATAAGGGGAAGCCTTGATTGATTTCTTGATCGAGATGCGATCTACCCACAAGGCTTGGTTCAATAGTAGATGCCAACTCCTCTTGTTGTCTCCAAGGATCCTCTTTAAAATTCTCAACAAGTTCTTATTTGTAGATTCGACCAAATCATTCCCCTACGGATAGTAGTTAGAAGATATTTTTAGATAAATTCCATACTTACTGAATTCACTGATTTTAGCATCAATGAAGGGGGTCCCATTATCTATCACAATTGCATCCGGGATGCCAAAGTGGGTGATTAACCCCTCTAAAAAGGAGATAATTATGGCCTGATCTACTTTCTTAGTCGGAATGGCCTCCACCCATCTGGTGAAATAGTCTATTGTAGTCAGAATATACTTGTGTTGGGTAGAAGAATTGGGATCAATAACCCTGATAAAGTCTAAGCCCCATTGTTGAAATGGTGCTTCGACTTGTATGGGATGAAGGGGTAAAGATGCCTTCCTACTTCTACCGATATATCTCTGGTAGTTGTCATAGTTTTGATTGACTTTGAATGCATCTAAAAAAAGAGTAGGCTAAAAATAGCCTGCTTTGATGATCTTAAGTGCCATGGGCCTTCCTGCATAGTGGTCACCTGATAGACCAGAGTGAAACTCCTCTAGAATCCTCTGTTTCTCTATCTCCTTAACACATCTGAGAAGGACTCCATCAATATTTTTGTGGAACAAGCCGCTTGGCAATAACACATACTTGAGGGCTTGCAATCTGAATCTCCTTCTCTATGAGGAGTTGAGGTGTGATGGACATCTCCTTGAGTTAAAATATTTGATAAGGTCCTCTATCCAATCATGATCGATCGAAGCTTGATTAGCGATATTACTCTCACTTAGTGTATTATCAGACTTGAGATCAACTGATTGAGAAGTGACACTTTTAGCAAGCTCTTGGCAGAGTGCTCGACCATGAACCAGCTTAGTTGGTCGAATCTCTACATCAAACTCCTAGATTTTGGAAACCCAACCAACTCTCTTATCACCAAGTTCACCCTGAATAATGAAACTTCTGACATCTGGATGAATGACATAAACAATTGTCTTGCTCTATGAAACAAAGTGCCAAAATTTCTTTAGAGATTTCATAACCACATAGACTTGCTTCTCAATAAAATTATACTTCTCCTCGTGCGATTGGATGACTTGGCTTAAGAAAGCAATTGGTTGTTCATCTCCATCATCTCTCTTTTGTGTGAGCACAACTGCATAGCTTTCTTGCTCACCCATAATGTAAAGGATAAAATCCTTTGAATAATCTGGATTGATCAAGATAGGGGCTTGGACAATTCTTTCTTTGATTTCCTGGAAAGCTCACTTTCTCTGCTCTATCCACTTAAAATCTACATTCTTCTTAAGGAGCTCGATCATCGGCTTCACGACTTGAGCGAAGTCTGCAATGAACTTTTGAATAAAATTAATTTGATCCAAAAATGACTGTAGTTCTTTCTTATTGGCTGGTAGTGGCAACTTCAAGAGAGCTTCAGCTCTGGTAGGATCAATGGCTAACCCTTCCTTCGAAATCACATGACCTAGGAGTTTCCCCTCTTTAATAACAAAAATTGATTTCTTGGGGTTGATAGAAATTCCAAACTCATGATATTTCTCGAAAACCTATCTCAGGTGAGAACCATGCTCTTTCCTATCATGAGAAAAAATAGTCATGTCATCCAGATATATCACAATAATGTGATTCAACAACTCACCAAAAGCTACGTCCATTGCTCTCTGGAAGGTAGCACCAACATTTGATAGACCAAAAGGCATTCGTTGGTAGGCGAAAGTGCCCCACTTGGTAGTGAACACCATTTTGTGCTGGTCTTCATCCTTCACCCATATTTGGTTGTAGCTGAAGAAACCATCTAGCAGTGAGAATATTTGTGCTCCGACAACTACATGAAGGATCTGGTCGATCCATGGCAAGGGATAATGGTCTTTCAGTGATGCCTGATTCAAATTATGAAAATCCATGCACAAGCGAATGTCTCCATTCTTCTTCCACACTGGGACCAGATTCTCCACCCAGGTTGAATGCTTGATAGGATATATGATTTTTACCTCCAACATCTTTAGTAACTCCACCTTCATTAGTACCTCAATATTTGGATTAACAGGTCATTGTTTCTATCTAAAGGGTTTTACCCCTTCCTGCAACTCGATGGTATGTTGGATCACATATTTGTTGTAGCCTTTAAGATCATGATAGCTCCAGGTAACAATATCTAGGAACTCATAACATAACTTCTTAATTTGTTCGAGCTCCTCTGGAGAGCAATCTATCCCAACTTTGATTATCTTATCAAGTTCCAACTTCAGCTCAGTATACTCTTTCTCATCCACTTTGATCCTACACTTTTCTGCTCTATCATTCTGATCAAAGAGGTTCTCAAGAGTAATCAATCCTTTTGGGATGTGATTATTTTTGAGTTGGATTAAACCCTCAGCTTCATCTTCATCCAACATCCTTCCCTCCACACTACCGACTTCTTTAATCAAAAAATTCACAATCTGCTCATCATTGTCAAAAACTTGCTAGTAGATATTTTTGTCAAGGACTGAAGGTCTATAGATTAACCTTACAGTCTTGGGTTTTCTTACCACATGCTCAATAGGAGATAAGTTCGCACCAAGGGATGCTAGAATATCTACATGTTTATTTCATTCTCATGAAATTTCTTGAACATTCAATGCGATAAATGACTCAAATAGATCCCATACCTTGTTGTGGTACACCTTCAGGTAGTGCTACTTTGAAATGCACTTGCTGGTCACCTGGTTGACAATTAACTTAGAATATCTAAAAATCTATAATTGTTTGATCTTAAGATTTTTTGCTTTCTTCAAGCCTAAGCATAGTGCTTCGTACTCGATGGCATTGTTCGTATAACTCTAGGTCAACCGATACGAATATATCTTCTAAATTCTAGAAGGAGAGATAAAGACTATTCTAGCTCTAACACCATTCTTGCATCTAGCATCATCAAAGTACATTTTCCACAATTGGTCAAGGGTGGAACCTAGATCATCAGACACCTTCGCTTCAACCTTCTCAGGCTTAGTAATGGTGTAACAACCAATTTTGGTCTCCATCATTGCATTGAAATCGAGCATTGAAAATTCATCCTCTAAATGAAGCTCATCTAGAGCTTCCTCCATCAGATCCATCTCCTCTAGTTCTTCAATCACCATATTGATCGAATCTACAACCTTTTCTTCTTTAATATTTTCAATATGATACGTGGAGGGCTTCTCATTGTAAATCTGTATTCTCCTCCCTTTGAATGGAATCTCTAGGTGAGAATAGTCTAGAGATAGATAGCCTCCTAACTTGGTTGTGAACTCCCTTGATAGGCACATGCTGAAGTATGGCTCCAAATCTACCACAACAACTTCTTGAATGATAGTTATCTGGGGTATGTTGTGTAAGATAATTAGGATATCTTTGATCACCCCCACCATTTTGATAGGAGTGCCATCCAACTGCAAGATGCCTGGGCTACTTCTTGTGTATTCCATACCCATGATTTCATAAACTACCTTTGGCATGACAGTTGTCATTGCACTAGAGTCAATCATACAATTGTGCATGATCCAACCCTCCATCCTGAGAGATAGATAGAATGGGGGAGGTCTATTTTTTCTCATGGTAGAAGTGGGCAACATTTGAGCTAGCACTATCTGCGTAGGGTTTTTCCTCTTATCCTTCACAAATTTCAATGATTCTTGCA
Source organism: Wollemia nobilis (assembly GCA_028583015.1). NCBI lineage: Eukaryota > Viridiplantae > Streptophyta > Pinopsida > Araucariales > Araucariaceae > Wollemia > Wollemia nobilis. The sequence goes on along the minus strand of JAQPPZ010004624.1, from coordinate 11,805,032 downwards.
ATAGGTCCACTTGTCCAGGTAGTTGCAGCGCATCATAGAGGCTCACCTTGGTGGGAATCCTCTTTAGTTATTTGATAATATTGTATGACTATGCATTGGGCTCCCTTCCTTCACTAGCAACTTTGTACTTGCTTTGATACTATTGTGTAGCTTCTACCCTCTGATGCTTGGTCAAGGATGGGTATTTGAGCCTCTCCTTCACCTGCTCTTTCATTTCTATCTATGTTTGTGCAGTTAAAGGTTGTGAAGTTGATGGTTTTTCTTGCAATATATCCTTCGTTGGTGTAGGCAAAATATCCTTCAACAATATGGGCTCATCTACCTTAGGTGCTGACATAGGCACTTTCACTTGAGATTACCTCTTTTCATTCTACATCTTCTACTCAGTAGGTACCTTCAATGGCTCCATTTCAGTTGGATCTATAGTGATAGGATTTTTCTAGATCTTGTGAGAACTAAAACTTGTTCAATATATGGGACCATGAAGTTATGATCAACTTCCATGATCATGTTGACTTGACCACCAGAAGAGCTATCCGCCAGTGTCTGCACATAGTTCAAATGAACCATGCAGGTGTCTTCACCATGTGGGTCATTACAGGTAGAACACCAGAATGTTCTCTCTGATGGGCCAACTTCCTCATTTGCAAGCATAGTAGTACCCCTTTTAGGAGCTTTGTTGGGAGTAGCTGCTTGTTCTCTGGTGATCGATGGTGGTTGAAATCTCCTTGGTCTGAAATCACTTTTAGCCTACTTTCTTTTGATCATCATAATTTCGTTACCCATCACTCTTATGGCTGAATTCATGGACTGCAACTCCTTCAACACCTTGTCTTGTGGATCAGGGTTTGAGGGTGTTGGGGGAGCTGGTAATGGTAATGGAATAGGTGGAGATGGTAGTGTCAGGAATGGAACTAGGGTTGGTAACTATGGAATGGTTGGAGTAGGGAGTTGAGGGATAGAAACTATCATCGTGGTTTGGGATGTACTTAGATTCCATGAAGGAATTGGATACATGGGTGACATGGGCAAAGGTTGAGAAGATGCATTAGCATACAAATACTATGGAAGGTTAAGGAAAATAGGCATGGCCATTTTTTGTGGAAGCTTATCGATAGCAATCAGATCAGCTTCAACCTTTTGTGCTATAGAATATAGATCAGGGAATGTATTGGCATTGGACTATCGTATGGCCATACTGATGTCGAAGTTGAAAGCTTGGAGGTAGTAAAAGGTTGCTTGTTCGAGAGTCAATTAGAGACCATCAGGAACCCTATGCCAAGTTTGGGTGAACCTGACATTGAAGTCCATGATTTCCTCCTGTGGATGCCTTTGAATAGTAGTGAATTGATGTAGTAGGGAGAATGGATCCACTTGTTCATTGAACCCTTTGATTAGCAGTTCAGCCAACTGGTCCTAGGTGGTGATGGTGGTAGGTTGTAATGATCGATACCAGTAAAGCAATTTTCCTCGGAGAGAGAGAACAAGTAATCTTACCATTATATCCTCATCTGTGATGCCATGAATTATCACCAAAGTAGCTACATCTTGAACATGCTCATAGGTCATCTTCCCTATACCATCGTAAGTTGGCAAAGCCTTCATCATCGCTTGTGGGATCGGGTTCTGAGCTTGCATATTTAGAGGTCCAAAGTGGTTCCATGCTAGAAACTACCTTGGTGGCTATGGTGGTGGATTTTGAGCCATGTGGACTGGTGTGTGTGGTTGGGGAGGTGGAAAACTAGTGGTTGTACTAGCAGGACTCGAAGGAACAGAAAACACACCAGCTAACTATGAAGATGTTACACTTGATGGGATAGCTGGAGTAACTAACCTAGGGTGTTCTCCTAGCACTTGGGTGTCAAGTTCATAAAACTCAATGGGATCTTCTAGATTTTTGGCCTTCGATCTTGTGATCATGAAGAAAGCTTTCACTCACTTCATGTTCGGAGGCTTCTGGGTAGAGCTGAGTCACCAGATGTTCTAATCATATAGTACAAAGGTGAACATCAAACCTCAATACTATTGAAAGTGGAACCTTTTGAGAGTCCCATCGGGCATGCCAAAAATTGTTGGTCACGAATCTGCCTAGTTACAAAATCTACATTTTGTGCACCCTAGACCCATGCAACATTGAAAGGCTAAAGGAGAGAAATGTCCTTCGAGGCCAATATCTAGAGAGGGTTGGCTCCCTTTCTAATCTACTCTAGTTTAAATCTTAGGGTAATAGGAAATAAATGGAGAAATATGGCTATAAGCCGAAAGTGTAGGATGGGGATAGACTAACAACCGAAATTCAAATCAAGCAACGATTAGCATACAATAGAAATGAAAGCATAGGAACTACTTACAGTTTTGCAAAGACAACCTCCAAAGAGCATCTCAGTATTCACTCCCTCACCAGCAAAGATTAAATTTAGATGCAGAATTTAAATGCAACAAATAATGGAGATGAATGTATTCAGAAATGACATATATAAAATCATCAAATGCAACACCATTCAAAGAACCAGAAGTTGAATGTCTTTCTATTGATGTAGAAAACTTGAAGTATTTTTTGTAGAGTGTCTATCCTCCTTTTTACATGAAAAATGATTAGTATTTATAGAGGATTGCACCTCTTTCATTTAATGCACATACAAACAAAATATTGGTAGATCAAAAACTAACGTGAATAATTTCCTCCTCGACATCAGTGATGTTCCAGTCAAAATATTCTTCATGGAAACAATGATCCTACTTTGGTGGGAGAATCACATGAGAAATCGGCATGATTAAATGATGGAAAGCAACCTTGAGCATCGGTGCATTGGGACGCAACGAAGTTGCCTAAAAATCGGGAGCTTGGTCATTGAATTCGCTTCACCCTTGCGCCTTGGAACTCCACCTTCACCAAGAAAGTCCACTGAGTATTAATTTTATCTTGAAAAGTAGCAAAGTTGGTGGGTGGTGCATTGGAAATGAACAAGAATGGCATCTAATCTTGCAAATTCAAAGTAAAAATTTTGGAAATGTAGCTTGCATTGCTTCAAAAATTAAATTCCATCATTCCTCGACCCTTCTCGAGAGAATCTACAAAAATGGCACCTTGGGAAGCAATGCCTCTGAGAATAAATGAATTTCACCCTAAAATGGGGTGAAAAGCCTTTTCGAAGCATTAATGGGCGACAACAAAAATCTGCTCAACGTCTTGGTGATTTCACTCCAAAATGCTCTTTCCTTTTATCATCTTCTCATACCCAAAAGAAAATACCTTCATTTTCCTTTGAAATTTGCCTGCATTCTTTATTTCATCCTCAACGAGGACCAAAGTCAGATTACAATTTTAATCATGGTAGAATTTACTGATTTTGCCCCTCTTGGAAGGGATAGGTTTGGAGGTGATAGGGATTTTCACCCCTTCTAGGGGGTGACGTTGACTTTGACTATGTTGCTTCAAAGTGGTGCACATTACAACCTTCTTTCACCTGAATTTGGTTTTGAAAACCTCGATTTGCCCCCTGGAGAGGTGAAACTACATGGCGCCTCTCAACAAGGGTGCCTTTGACTTTGACTATGCCTTTAGCTTCGCACCAAGCATTATTATTTTACTTTCACCCCACCACAAAATCACCAAATGTATTAAAGAGAGCCCCACATTATCAATCCCTTCCTTTTCCTTGAAAGTAAAATAAATATTGACTTTCACCCCAAAGAGGGGTGACAATGAGTTTCGCCCCTCACTTGGGGTGAAAGCATTCTGCTTCTCCCTTTTAAATATTTTCCTTGCAAAACTTACGACTTTCACCCCCAAAAGGGTGAAACCCATAGTGCTTATAAACTCTGCTTCCATTGGGGCGAAGTCACCTGTTTCCATTGGGTTTCACCTCCAAGAGGGGCGAAAATGGTTTTCACCCCTCAATTGGGGTGAAACTAATTTATTTCTCCTTTTAACTTCTTCTTTGGAATGTCTCACGACTTTCACCCTTCTCTGGTGTGAAATCACTCTATAAGCAAAGTTTGGGGTGAAAACACCCCAAGTTCATCCCTGTCCGCTAATTCAAAATCAACCACCTTCTTCATTATTTTTGCTGCACTTCGGACGAAATCACCTTTTACTACATTTCACCCTGAAAAGGGGTGAAGATGATTTTCGCCCCTTGATTGGGGCGAAGTTAATTTTTTCCTTTGTTTTGCTGGTGCTCCTCCTTTTAATCACCTTTTCACCGACGTTGATGTTCCTTAAAACATTTAAGGTGCATTCTTCCACCGAATTTGACTTACAACTTCAATTTTATTTTATAGTAATATTATTTTGAAATCAAAAAGAGAGGAGCAGAACAAGAAAATTCATTACAGTGAAATAAACTTAGCAAAATTATGGCATATTTCATCAATCATTCTTGAAAATTTTACAATCGAAGTTCAACAAAAATTCAATGTGGCAAAGTGACAAAACTACCAACACTACTATGAGTGGAAATGGACCACCATGTTCCTCAAGAGCATAAGGTATGTTGTCTTTGCTCTATTAAAAAGTTGTAAATTGAATAATATATCATCATCAGATGTCCTATTTATTATGATATTTGAGGGAGGTACTATTGCTTGTATATACTATATTAATTGGAATTTATAGAGTATTTTGAAGAACACAGGCTTATACTGAGAGGGGGGTGAACAGTATAAGATCAACTTTTACTTTTCTTTCCCAAACAATATTATCCAATATTATCAATGGCAATATCAATAGAAGTAATCAAAGCAATGCACAAATCATCACACACAAGAGAGACACAAATTTAACGTGGTTCACCCAATGTGGGCTACTCCACAGAGAAAATATTTCTTCTAAATTTTCTCAACAAATATCTTGGGAATCAATTCCCTATTACAATGTTTATGGACCTCTATCCAAAGGAGACACCAATCCCCTATGCTCTAATTTGTGGATCTCTCTCCATAGGAGAACTCTATCCCCTTTGCTCTGGTTTGTGGAACTTGATCCAGGAGAACTCTATCTCCTCAACTGGTTCATGGATCTCTCTCCATAGAAGAACTCTATCTTCCCAACTGGTTCATGGATCTCACTCCATAGGAGAACTCTTTCCCTTGCTCTAGTTCATGGATCTCTCTCCATAGGAGAACTCTTTCCCCTCTACTCTGGTTCGTGGATCTCTCTCCACAGGAGATCTCTATCCCCTCTACTCTGGCTAGTGATCTTCTAGAAGACTTCTACCCCCACTACTTTGGCTTGTGGATCTCTCTCCACTGGAGACCTCTATCCCCATTACATTAGTTGATGGATCTCTATCCACTAGAGATTATTGTCCTCTTTGCTCTATCACCTCCAAAGCCTATTCTCAACTCTATCTCAAATATGTACCAAACCTCATTACAAGGTTAGCTCAAATATATCTCAACTGCTTTCTATCTCTACTCAAAACTACCCCAAGCCTTAACACAAAGCTTGATCAAATCATCAATCAAACCTGCTCTTAACTCTACTCAGATCTACTCCAAGCCTTAACACAAAGCTTGAACAAATCACCAATCAAATATGCTTAGATCTACCCCAAGCCTTAACACAAAGCTTGAACAAATCATCAATCAAACTTGTTATCAACTTTGCTTAGATCTACCCCAAGCCTTAACACAAAGCTTGAACAAATCATCAATCAAACCTGTTATCAACTCTTCTCAAATCTATCCTCAAGCCTTCTCAAAAACTTGCTCAAATATGTCCTCAAGCCTTCTCAAAGACTTGCTCAAATCTGTATTCAAATCCTTCAAGTCTTCTCACAAGACTTGCTCAAATCTATCCTCAAAGTTGCTCACTTAACCTACTCAAATATTTCCAAACTTTGCACACAAACACAACTTATATCTTTTTCAAAAATGCTTTCCTCAAACAAATATATTCTACTCAGAATTCATTTAACCTCTGGAACATATAGAGAATGATATGCTCTATCAAATAGCTCAATATGTTCTACTCAATCATTAAGTCTTTCACTTTCACATGTCTCACATTTATTGCTCTTTTAAAGATAGATCTAGTCTAGCACATGACACCTATCTTCCTGATGTACACACTTGCTTTCACAAATCTGAATTCTAATGTTTGCACATTCACTTTCAATATCACTCAAAACCAATGCTCAAAAGCTTCACACACTCATTCAACCAATAAAGCACAATTTGCTCACAAACCCTAAACAAGTGTTTTCAAACTTCTTCCAACAAAGAGCACAATGTAGGTTTCAAACCCTAACTCAAATATTTTCAACAATGCTTATCAAACAATCCTTTTCACTCCACCTTATGTTCAGAAACATTCACTCAACAAAACACCTTAAATAAGGAAAGATGTGCCCATACCTCTTAGCTTGCTCTTATGGAGATATGTCTTCAAAAATATATCTCACACACAATATCTTTTGCAACTATAAAAGTTAGCACAACACCTTTTCATATATTTGGAGACCTCTCTCAACAAATGTGCACAATTAAATTCCAAACCAACTCTCTTGGTTTCTCAAACTAGAGCATTAAATCATAACACCAAGCCCTTCAAAATGAAGCAAAATACAAGCAATAAAAATACTTCATACACCTTTTAACTCCCTCTTATTTCTAAAAAATTCATCAAAAGAACTATCAAAAACCCTTATTACTCCACAAAATCACTTTTCAACAAAAATACATTCCATAATATTTTTCCTCAAAATGAAATTGCAAGAAATAATTAAAAAATTATTTCCCCTTATACCTCCTAAGTCAACAACACTCAAACAATCAAATATACCACATGCGCCTAACTCTCAACCTTAGGCAATTTAAAACTTTAATTAATCCTTACCAAAAATCTATCATGGGAGATTCGAACACAACACCTACCGCCTACCAGCATGCTAGCACCCTTTGAGCCACCGCTAGGCCAACCACCCACACAAGGATAAAATAACATGACATGCTATTTAACCTCTACTCAAATTCCTTGCCAATAAAAATAGTGAACAAAATATCACCATCCAGATTCGAACTCAGAACCTATCATTTGCCCCGCATCTTAACACTGTCCTAGTCTACCGCTAGGCCAACCACCTGGTTGGTGATAAGATTCCATGACCTTATCCTTATACCTGTCCAAGGTCTTTTCTTCTTTTTAAAATAAAAATTTGTCCTCCTTACTCACAATTGCGCACATCAAAAATTTATATTAATCACTTGAAATCATGTATCGAACCACACACTTAGGATACCAAACATTACCATATAAATATGAATTGACCATCATGCTAAGGACGTCGATGGTGCTTAAGAATTTAAAAATTATTTTGCAAAGGTTGGTGCCAAACCCACTTAGGGTTATAAAATATTATAATATAAATATTATAATTATTTTATAATTGAACCTTAGGCTTAACTTTATAACTTTAATATTATAATATTAAATATTATAATATTATTCCCTTTTTGAGCCTAGACATGTGGAACTTTGTCCCAAATATCTTGGGCTTAAAATATAAATATTTTAACCCTCTTTTTATCAATTCCCTTGCATTGAGATGAACTTTGCTTGCATTTAACACTTGACATCAATGACAACATAATTACTCAAAATTTCCAACAATCTCCCCCTTTGTCATTGATGGCAACCCTTTTCTAAAACTTTTCTAAAAATTCCTTTTTCAAATCATTTGATTCCAAATCTGCTCCCCTTGAGAAATTGCTCCCCTTGATTGAATGCTCTCCCCTTACTCAAATATCTCCCCCTTTGACATCAATGGCAAAGGGACTCCTTTGGGGCTAAATATAAGACTCTTAGCTCAGCCCCCTCCCCACCTCCTCTCCTTGAGGTGATTAATTTTGGGGTGGGAGTAAAACTACTCCCAGCATACAATGCTCTTTTCCTTTGTCAACCTTCTTTCTCAACATACCCTTTTGATCCTTTTGAGTGTCCCTGTTCTTGCTTATCTCTGGAAGCTCTGGAAACTCTGTTCTACACCACTTGGCCTTATGCCCTAGATTATTGCACTTGTAACACTTAATGTTGTAGTTCTTAGAAGGTGCAAATATCTTGAAGTTCCTCCTGGTGAAGCCATACTCATTTCTATCATGAACCTTGTAGTGGATTGCTTTATGACCAAATCGATTACAAGAGTAGCAATACCCTTGAAAGAGATGTCCATATTTGAAGTTCCTCTTAGTAAAACCATATTCCTTCTTTTCATGAACCCTACAATGCATAGCCTTGTGACCAAACCTGTTACATGAGAAACAATATCCTTTGAAGAAATCTTGCCTTGAACCCATTGGTCTCTTAGTCCTTTCTTCTTTGTGATGATCCATGTTCCTTGTTTGTGCATTGTTTCCTTTCTTAGTGAAGCTTCTATTCTTCAACTTATCCTCATAAGTCTCAATTTCTCCTTCACTCTCTTCCTCTGAAACTTCTTCCTTTGAGCTTGAGCTTGACCCTTCTTCTTGTTTCCCTTGTCCTTCTTCAAAACCAAGTCTTATTTTGATAGATGAAGATCTTTGTGCATTGATAATCTTATCCAAAGTCTTTGAACTTTTACCAAATAGAATATTTCACTTCCATCCTTAGTGAAACTACCTCATGTTCTAATATTTCACATTCTAACTCTTTTACCTCTAACTTTTATTTAAATCTCCTTGTCTTAGCTATTGAGTTTTTCAGGTCTTGTATAAGCTTTTCTTTTTCTTCATCACATTCTTGAACTTGAGCCTTTAATCTTGAATTCTTCTTTCTAACCTTTTTCAATTCTTTAAGAGCATCAATAAGTTCTTCTTCTAGATCTACTGTGCCTTCCTCTTCATTTTTTGAATCTTGTTCTACTTCTTGGTCTTCAAGAGCATCTTCAACATCTTTTTCAACTTTATCTTCAATAGGAGCATTTTCTTCCTCTTCTATTACCAAAAATAGAATCTCTTCTTCTTCACTATCTGAGGGTCTTTCATCACTGTCACTTGAAGCCTTGCTTCCCTTATCAACATAGAAACTCTTCTTGTGCCTTTGAAAGAACTTATTTTCATGCTTGTTTTGACCATACCTATTTTTCTTTTCATACCTAGATTTTCCTCCTTCCTTTTTCTTATGATCCTGTTTCTCTTCATTGCTACTGCTTCCATCTTCTAGATAATTAGATGCATAGTGACCAAAATTTCCACAATTGAAACATTTCACTATTTTCATACCTTTGTGCTTTCTTGAGTCCTTCTTGTTTCTTCTACCATAGTTAGCTTCTTCATCACTGCTTGACTCACCACTTGATTCTGGTTTCTTATCTTTTGTCTTCTTTGATGCTTTGAAAGTTACCTCTTTCTTGGAGTTGGGATCCTTTACTATTCTCATCTCATAAGTTATGAGAATTCCATGTAACTCATCCATAGTCAACTGATCAATATCTTTCATCTCTTCTATAGCTGAAACTTTTCCATCATACCTTGTAGGAAGTGACCTTAAAAATTTTTAGAGCAACATTAGATTCTTCAATTTCAAATCCAAGTCCACGCATGGTATTAACAATCTCATCCACATGAAGTAAGTATGTAGCAATGTCTTCCTCATCTTCCATATTCAAATCTTCAAACCTTTTCTTGTGGTTTTGTAGTTTTGCCATCTTGACCTTTTTATTTCCCTCATAGGTTTGCTTCAATTTTTCCCAAATCTCTTTTGTTGATTTGCAATGCATAACTTTCACAAATTTTGCTTCACGTAATCCACTTAAGATTCCATTCATAGCCTTGGAATTATTCACATGTAAGAGCTTACCATATTTATCTGTGGGAGGATTAGTTGTAGGTGTGAACCCATCCTCAACTGCTTGCCATGTCTCATATCCTTGTGCCATCAAGTAAGTCCTCATTCTTATGCTCTAGAAAGCATAATTGTTCCCATCAAAAAATGGTGCCTTATTTTATGAAGATCCATTCTTATATGCCATATGTGTTCCTGTAACCTCTTCCTTCAAGTTGTTAGACTCTTTCAAAGGAACCCACTCTGATACCAATTGAAGAACACATGCTTATACTGAGAGGGAGGGGTGAACAATATAAGACCAACTTTTACTTTTCTTTCCCAAACAATATTATCCAATATTATCAATGGTAATATCAATAGTAGTAATCAAAGTAATGCATAAATCATCACACACAAGAGAGACACAAATTTAATGTGGTTCACCCAATGTGGGCTACTCCATGGAGAAAATATTTCTTCTAAATTTTCTCAACAAATCTCTTGGGAATCAATTCCCTATTACAATGTTTATGGACCTCTATCCAAAGGAGACACCAATCCCCTATGCTCTGATTTGTGGATATCTCTCCATAGGAGAACTCTATCCCCTTTGCTCTGGTTCATGGAACTTGATCTAGGAGAACTCTATCTCCTCAACTGGTTCATGGATCTCTCTCCATAGAAGAACTCTATCTTCCCAACTGGTTCATGGATCACACTCCATAGGAGAACTCTTTCCCCTTGCTCTGGTTCATGGATCTCTCTCCATAGGAGATATCTTTCCCCTCTACTATGGTTCATGGATATCTCTCCATAGAGAAACTTATCCCTCTTTTTGGCTAGTGATATTCTAGAAGACTTCTACCCCCACTACTCTTGCTTGTGGATCTCTCTCCATTGGATACCTCTATCCCCACTACATTGGCTGATGGATCTCTATCCACTGGAGACTATTGTCCTCTTTTCTCTATCACCTCCAAAGCCTATTCTCAACTCTATCTCAAATCTATACCAAACCTCATTACAAGGTTAGCTCAAATCTATCTCAACTGCTTTCTATATCTACTCAAAATTACCCCAAGCCTTAACACAAATCTTGATCAAATCATCAATCAAACTTGCTCTTAACTCTGCTTAGATCTTCCCTAAGCTTAACACAAAGCTTGAAAAATCACAATAACTTTAGATCTCCCAAGCCTTAACATAAATCTTGAATAAATTACCAATCAAACTTGTTAACAACTCTAATTAGATCTGCTCAAGCCTTAACACAAATCTTGAACAAATCATCAATCAAACCTGTTATCAACTCTCCTTAGATCTACCCCAAGCCTTAACACAAAGCTTGAATAAATCATCAATCAAACCTATTATAAACTTGCTCAAATCTGTCCTCAAGCCTTCTCAAATACTTGCTCAAATATATCCTCAAGCCTTCTCAAAGACTTGCTCAAATCTATCCTCAAGCCTTCTCAAATACTTGCTCAAATCTATCCTCAAATATTCTTTCAAATATGCTTCAAGTCTTCTCAAAGACTTGCTCAAATCTGCCTCAAGGCTGCTCACTTAACCTACTCAAATATTTCCAAAATTTGCACACAAACACAACTTATATCTTTTTCAAAAATGCTTTCCTCAAACAAATAAATTCTACTTAGAATTCGTTTAACCTCTAGAACATATAGAGAATGATATGCTCTATCAAAGACTCAATATGTTCTACTCAATCATTAAGTCTGTCGCTTTCACATGTCTCACATTTATTGCTCTTTTAAAGATAGATCTAGTCTAGCACATGACACCTATCTTCCTGATGTACACACTTGCTTTCACAAATCTGAATTCTAATGTTTGCACATTCACTTTCAATATCACTCAAAACCAATGCTCAAAAACTTCACACACTCATTCAACCAATAAAGCACAATTTGCTCACAAACCCTAAACAAGTGTTTTCAAACTTCTTCCAACAAAGAGCACAATGTAGGTTTCAAACCCTAACTCAAATATTTCCAACAATGCTTATCAAACAATCCTTTTCACTCCACCTTATGTTCAGAAACATTCACTCAACAAAACACCTTAAATAAGGAAAGATGTGCCCATACCTCTTAGCTTGCTCTTATGGAGATATGTCTTCAAAAATCTATCTCACACACAATATCTTTTGCAACTATAAAAGTTAGCACAACACCTTTTCATATATTTGGAGACCTCTCTCAACAAATGTGCACAATTAAATTCCAAACCAACTCTCTTGGTTTCTCAAACTAGAGCATTAAATCATAACACCAAGCCCTTCAAAATGAAGCAAAATACAAGCAATAGAAATACTTCATACACCTTTTAACTCCCTCTTATTTCTAAAACATTCATCAAAAGAACTATCAAAAACCCTTATTACTCCACAAAATTACTTTTCAACAAAAAGACATTCCATAATATTTTTCCTCAAAATGAAATTGCAAGAAATAATTAAAAAATTATTTCCCCTTATACCTCCTAAGTCCACAACGCTCAAACAATCAAATACACCACATGCACCTAACCCTCAACCTTAGGCAATTTAAAACTTTAATTAATCCTTACCAAAAAACTGTCGTAGGAGATTCGAACACAACACCTACCACCTGCCAGCATGCTAGCACTCTTCGAGCCACTGCTAGGCCAACCACCCACACAAGGATGAAACAACATGACACACTATTTAACCTCCACTCAAATTCCTTGCCAATCAAAATAGTGAACAAAATATCACCACTCGAATTCGAACTCAGAACCTACCATCTGCCCCGCATCTTAATGCTACTCAGTCTATCTCTAGGCCAACCGCCTGGTTGGGGATAAGATTCCATGACCTTATCCTTATACCTATCCAAGGTCTTTTCTTCTTTTTAAAAATAAAAAATTCATCCTCCTTACTCACGATTGCGCACGCCAAAAATTTGCATTAATCACTTGAAATCGTGCATCGAACCACACCCTTAGGGCACCAAACATTACCATATAAATATGAATTGACCATCATGCTAAGGACGTCGATGGTGCTTAAGAATTTAAAAATTCTTTTGCAAAGGTTGGCGCCAAACCCACTTAGGGTTATAAAATATTATAATATAAATATTATAATTATTTTATAATTGAACCTTAGGCTTAACTTTATAACTTTAATATTATAATATTTTTTTTGGTAGTAAAATATTTATTTACAAACCAGGTTAAAGGGTCTTATCCCTATTACATTGGGTATCAACAGTGCCAGTAATACAAAATTGACAAAATCTGACACTAATAGTCTTGGGATCCATCCCCTTACCGATAAGGCAAAACAAAGACAAAAACATCATAAAAAAAACCAAGTTGAACCAGATAAAAATAAAGGCAGTCCTACTGCTTGTAATTACTTGCCCGGAACTACTAGGAATCCTCTTTACCTTCCTGCTTGGCATCACCATTTTGATTGGAGCCCAGGAGGACCTTGAGCACAACAGGGAGCTCCTAGATTTTATTAATGGTGCTGGAGAGAAAAGAGCCCACCTCCTTGATGATGTTGGCAGTGGACTTTAGGTGTTTCATAGCTTTGTTTATGTGGTTGAGAGTGGTAGAACGTAGGAGAACTTCAGTAGTGCTCGTCTCCTCTTCGTATTCATAACTTATAATCTTAGGGGACTAGAACTGAATGCTCAAGTTCTTAGTCTTTAGTCGTGTTGGCATTTTTGCCACATTGATTCTCATTGATTAATGCATTGGTGTATTATTTAAAATCTGACCTTCAATATCAGCTTTGATGCAGCTTTGGCGAAAAAGGAAGAAAAAATGAGCAAAAAATGACTAAGTCTAAAAGCTGCAGCGATTCGCTGACATGTCGCGAAATCACGGTCAACGCAGTCAACGCAGGCAGGTTGGGCGGAACCGTTGCGATATCGCGACGTGTTCCATTTTCGCGACTTTCGAAAGGCAAAGGAGGAACAACGACAAAATGTCACGAAATCATGACAAAAAGTCCAGCTGAAGACACAAAGCAAAAGTTGCAGCGCAGCGCCGACGTCTCATTTTCGCACGGTGTTTGGCTTCAAAGACCCAAGGTTAAAAGCTGCAGCGATTCGCTGCATGATTGTTAAGAAGAGGAAGCTATGGAAAATTTGTAGCGACGCTCTACCTATAGCATTTTCGCGATGACAAAGTGGCAATTGGTACGGAAGGAGCAAAACGTAGCGATATCGCTACATGCTTCAAAATCACGGCCATTTTGGTCCAAGAAGCAAAGGAGCAGTAAGTTGTAGTGATTCGCTGCAATATCAACAATAAGGCCAACTGACATGAATTTGCAGCGAAATCATGCGAGGGATGAAAATTGATCAAAAAGCATGAAAATGGTTAAGTGCTCAAATTGGTAGCGAAATGGAGACAAGGAAGAATTGAAGACATTCAAGTGCAAAAGGTGTTATGTTTTCGCGGACCGTCTTCAAGGCCGTACAAGGTGCCTGAAACATGTAGCGATATCGCTACATGTTCCATTTTTGTGGCGTTTGGCTTCAAATGTTTCAGTGTTCAAAAGTGCAGCGATGCACTGACTGTTTCCACAAACGGTATAAAAAATGCAGCGATTCGCTACAAGTTCTGGGCGACAAGGCGAGTGCAGTGCAGCGATGCGCTGACTGTTTTCACAAACGGTATAGAAAATGCAGCGATTCGCTGCAAGTTCTAGGTGACAAGGTGGAGTGCGAAGAGAATCATGCAAAAAGCAAAAGGCGTCACATTTTCACGACCCATCCAGGAGACCATACAAAGTGCCAAAATGTGCAGCGATGCGCTGCATGTTCCGTTTTCGCGGTGCAGGAAGGAAGGAATAGCCAAAGGCCGCAATGCGTAGCGATATCGCTACATGTGCCATTTTCGCGGGATTAAGCTAGCGATAGAGAAGACAAAGCCGAAGATGTAGCGACAGCGCGACAGGGAGCATTTTTGCGGGTGTAAGTGACAAAAGTGTACGGCATGAAAATACGTCGCGATTTCGTGACCCGTCGCATTTTTGCGACCTGCGACAGTTTCCCGCCAAAACATAGTATGAACGCCCGAGGAGATTTTTTTGATTTCCGATGATTTAATGCTGACTCGAATTTAATGATTTGCGGATTTCCAAGGCATTCAAAGTAAAAAACGCACCCAGGCCACCAAGATTGAAGATTTAAGGCATTCGAGGCTGCTGTTCGTGGATTGTCGTAACGGTTTCATGCACATGTTCGAAGAACCAAATTTAATGAAGGACCGCGAACGTTTCATTGCATTTAATTTTTGTTTCTTCGAGGTTGTAATCAAGGGATCGTGTATGTAATTTCCAATGCACAATTGTAGATCACGAGGAGGATGGTGGCAAACATTTAATGCTGCAAAGAGGACGGCCCTCTATAAAAACCAATGTAATTTTCATTTACAGAGGTTGGGAAAAATTCTCTGCTAGAGACTGGAGATGCATTTGCAGGAATAACAGAGTTGGCTTCTAATTTTTCAAGCGGTTGTATGGTGATTTCCTTTCTGTTCTATTGCATTTCTAATAGCTTTGTATTTTTTCATGGCTGTTGCATTAAAATTCTGCATATTGGATTTATGTACCACCATGAGAGTATGATTTCTGGAATGTAGTTTTGAAGGGTCTTCCTGCATACATCATGCGAAGGTTTAAGTTAATAATTTTTATTACTTGCTGTTGTTGCATTTTTAAGTTTCCTGCTGCTATTTTCCCGGTCTTATAACTTCGACCTGTGGCCATATTTCCCATTTCTTTCTACAGTTTTTAAATCTCTTTCCTGCAACCCTTATCTTAAACCAAGTCTAGAATAGTGAAGGGAACCAGCCCACTCTGGAGATTGGTCTGGAAGCCATTTCTTGCTTCCAGCCTTTCAATGTTGGCCAAGTCTAGGGTGCACTTGTAAAATCCTTTTCATTGGCAGATTTTGGACCAACAAGTCGGTAGGATTTCCTACTTTTTTTGGAGGGGCCAACTGATTTTTGCTTGCTTCTTAATGGCTTGCCTAGAGGGTGGTAGTCCTAAGGGATAGATTCCTTAGGATTGGGGGTAGGGGACACTTCCTTCTTGTAACTATCTTGGGTAGGGGTGGTATTGGTTAAGGGATAACCGATGGGTAACTCATTCAGTGGGAGGACTCGACAAAAGTGAGGGAGGGAGGGGGGCTTGCCTCAACCTTGCATGTGGATGCAAAGGAGGGCTCAGGGCTGGGGGAGCGATCGGGGAGACCACCAGATACTTGGTGCACCAAGGCATGCTTATAAAGGATAGAGAACAATCCTTGGTGCTGAGGGGATTTGGAATACTTACGTTCCCTGATGTTCATAATGGTTAAGTTGATGGACCAACAGAGAAATTTAGGAATATTAATAGGTTTAACATCACAAAGGTAGTTAACGAATTTGAGGTTGTAAGCATGTAGGGGACTACTGGGATCATCAAAGACAATGTATTGGATGACAGGGATGACAATAGTATCCCATAGTTGGGGAGGGACAAGTGAAGCACCCCTTTGTTTCCCATACAATATCCTTATCTTTGTCAGGGAAGTGGTCCATTTTATCTTTAAAATTGTGTTTGTCGCTTTGGATATCTCTGCCTATGAGTGGTAAACCAAAAAATTTAACAATAGTATAAATGTTTACCTTAAAGCAAAACCCTCAGACCTAAACTTCACCTTCGTTCCAGGAGCTGACGAAGTTATTGTTCACCTGATCATCAATGCCGGTGAACATATTGAAAAAAGGAATGAATATCTTGGTGTCGAGTAGGGCTTCAGTCACTAGATCGAGCTATAGTTTTGTTGGCTCAGTGATGGCCATCGCATCATGGAAACTGAAGCAAACAAAGTTGTTGCAGAGACTTATATCAATCTAGTTAAAGTGCCTCAAGTGAAATATCATAGAATGGATAGTGTGGAGATTAAAAAGCTGATACCATAGCCAAGAGTGGTAATCAATCGTCATGAAAAAAACAAGGTAAGGCTAGTACACGGAGGTGCAGGGGCCAATCATAACAAGGATCAAGGGGGGAGTCAACTAAAAAGGAAGGAGGAGAGGAAGCGGTTGAACAGGGCAGTGAAAGTCATGGGTGAGGTTGGAAAGAGGAGGAGAGATGAGTGGGCATCGAGGAGTGGGGGAAAATGAGGATGAAGGGGTAGAGGGGTGAAGAAATCAGAGGCCAGGGTAGAAGACTAAATACTTTGGCACGAGAAAGGTATCCCACATGATTGGACATACAGATGATACTCCAAAAAATGATGAGAAGGGTAAGGTACCAAATATCCATGGTGTTGAGAGTAAACACCCTGTGTTAAGCAAACACCCTCGTGGCAGTAATAAATATTGTTTGTGATAAATTTCCATTTTTTGATGTTGAAAGAAAACACCTTTGGTGTTGAAAAAACATCATTGTGGTAGCTAGCACTGCTTTTTATTACAGCACTTCACATCATGATTAGCTACCACAATAACATCATGGGGGAAGACATATTACCAGATGATCAAGTTAGTTTTATTGGCTGCTCTATTTACCAGAAGGTCTGCCACCTTGTTCGCCTCTCTAAAAACATGGTGAATCATGCTTTGAGGTCAGTAATGAATGGAATCTTGGAATTCTTGAATAACATTATGGATGTTCCATCCTCCATTGCTGTTGTTATTAATGTGACCAACCACTGTAGATGAATCACCTTAAAATATTATAGGGTGAGGCAAACCTGCTAGCCTCAATGCATCTCCGTAGAGCTCGGGCTTTCGCATAGTTGTTGGTTTGAACCCCTAAGTTTTTAGCGAAGGCCAAAATGATATTGCCATCATGGTGGTAAGACCCCAAGGTCTTACTATAAAATTATTAACAAATTAATGAAAATGTAATCGCAGGCCACTCAAAGGGGGCTCCCTTGTAATCGCTTTGCCACTATAGGGGGTTCCCTCCTTAGAATCTATGCTTATTATTCTTCTTCTTGGATTCATGGATGATTTGATATGGATGTCCAACCTAATATATATATCTACCCTAAATCTAGGTTGGTGAAGAGACATGATGGTTCACATATGAAGATACGTGATGGTTCACGTTATGAAGGGTTGTGATGGTTCACTTTATAAGTTAATAATATAATAATTAAATGATTAATAATACTAACTAATACTAACTAATAATTTTAGGATTGAGGATCCTAACATGCCATCCTCCTTAAAAATAGCTTTGTCCTCAAAGCTCAAAGTGAGAAGCTTTGTCCTTTGTTTTCCAAGAAGGATTTGTGTAAGTTCTTGGACTCTTTTAATGTCATCCTTTCGTAGGTAGGGATATCAAGAAGGATGAAGCATTAGCAAGGGGTTTCCAAGAACAATAGTATAATCTTCCTTAGGAAAATCATGATGACGATGGGAGGGCAACCCTTGGGGTTCCTCAAATACTTTAGAATGATGCATCAAAAGTGATGGTAATTATTTCATATCCTTTTTTGGTTCCTTGGTAGAGCCAACGGAGAAGGAGTGTGTAGTCACTCTGCGTTGGTTCCGAATAGGTTTGGTCATATGGCAAGAACTCACTATTGGTGAGGAAGGTATGTGTAGGTCTTGTATAGTGAATGTTTGGCTAGCATTGATCACTTTGGGTATGTCTACCTCATCCTTTCTTGGTACATCAATCACTTCTTGCACATCGACCTTATTGTCTTCATTGCAGTGAGTAGGTGCATTGGTCGCTTCGAAAACAACTACCTCATCTGCTTGCTCTATGGAAAGACAAGGATCAACTTCCTTCAATAAATACAATGTTAGTGTAGCACATTTATGGTGGGGTCCAAATTGTTCATCACAATTATCATAGAGTCCTTTTGCTCATCGTTCCTTCATCTCCTCAAATCTAAGATGTTTAATTCATAAAGTTCAGTTAGATTTGGGGGTTGTGTAAGTGCTTTGTGCCCTTCCATTATGCATAGGTTTGGGAGCGATGTAAGTGGTCGACGATTTTTCCATAAGTGATTTCTCTAATCATTGTTGTGCATTGATTTTATCTTCAGCTAATTTTGCCAATCCATAGGTTTGCATCATGGTATAGGGATTGAACCTTGTCACCTCCATTCTAATTTCCTATTTTAATCCCCTAATGAAGCCATTGATGAGAATTGATTCATCCAATCTTGTGTTGTGTTTGGTGATATCCTCAAAATGAGTTTGATACTCACGTACAGAAGTGATTTGATGAATATCTTTGAGCAATTCCCACATGACTGGGTCCCACATGGCTCTGATACCAAATGGTAAGACCCCAAGGTCTTACTATAAAATTATTAACAAATTAATGTAAATGTAATCGCAAGCCACTCAAAGGGGGATCCCTTGTAATCACTTTGCCACTATAGGGGGCTCCTTCCTTAGAATATATGCTTATTATTCTTCTTCTTGGATTCATGGATGAGTTGATATGGATGGCCAACCTAATATATATATCTACCCTAAAGCTAGGTTGGTGAAGAGATATGATGGTTCATGTATGAAGAGACGTGATGGTTCACGTTATGAAGGGTTGTGATGGTTCACTTTATAAGTTAATAATATAATAATTAAATTATTAATAATACTAACTAATACTAACTAATAATGTTAGGATTGAGGATCCTAACACATGGTCCTTGATGACCCTGCCAGCCCTTGCATCCACCGGATTTCATTTGGATGATCCTTCAAATTTGGCCTTGAGCCATCCTGGGGGTGGGTGATTCCATTTGGGATTAATCCTAGTTCTTGAGGGTTCTGAGTTTTGGTGTTCTTGATGGAGATCTCCAGTATCTTGATCAAAGCAGCTTCTATCCTAGAGTAATGGAAATCCATGCACGAGGTGGTACTGATGTTTTCGATAGCAAAAGACAATACCTTTTTGGCCACTATTTCTTGATTTATAGGACTATCGTTGAAGATGCGGTTTTTATGTTTCAACCAAATTTTTAAAATCGCATGATGCAAGAGGGATTTCCATAAGAACCTGAGCCTAGGATTCCTAAAAATAATGGGCCATTGGGTGAATAGATCAAGGATAGACTTGGGCCACACCCAATTGATGTGTAACCTGCTAATCAGAGAAGAAAAAACATCAAAGGTAAAGGGGCATTCAAGGAGAAAGTGTTGGGTGGACTCCCACACCTAAGTGCAAAGATAGCACCTATTGGGTATGATGACACTCCTCTTGATCAGGTTATCAATGGTCAATATCCTGTTATGGACCATGAGCCAGTATTAGTGGGACACCTTTGAAACAAGGTGCTTGAGCCAAATAGCTTTGGCTATGGTAGGGTAGTCAATGGTGTTGTACATGTAGGAAGGTTGTCAACCAGTCAAGAAGCAGATTGCACTAAGAATATCCCATCGTTGGTGCCTTTCTAGTAAATATTATCTATCATATGGGTCTGGGGGATGAAATTTGCCCTAAGAACAACCTGAAGGGACACCATGGCTTTTTTAATGACTACATTTTTCACTTCGAACTAAATTTATTTCCACCTACGGCTATCTTTATTGATAGCAATGAATTCAGCAACTCTGGGGCTAAATTTGTTGTCGATAAGATGTTTTATCATTGCAATGTTAGGGTTTTTGGCAAGGGGCTCATCTCTAGCCCATGGGTCATGCCAAAAGTTAATATCCTTGCCTTCCATAGCTGCCATCTAAGCCCTTGCTGAAGAAGGTGCTTGGTATGAATTATGGATCACCAAAAATGGGATCCATTGGTGAGATTCCCTTTGTCCCTAAAAGAGTTTTGTTGAAGGTAATTTCTCTTAATAATAGAAACCCATTACAAATTGGCATTTGTGACAACCTTCCACACCTGGTTTGCCAAGAAGGTCTGGTTTATGACACTGATTCTGCACAGACGAAGACCACCTATATCTTTAGGGGTGCATACTTTATCCCAAGCCACTAGGTGAAACTCAGGGTTATGCATAAGGGGTCATCCCCAAAATGTATTTATAAAAATTTTGCGAATTAGTTTCAAAATCTAGGCAAATAGTATCGAAACACATGTAGAAGGTTAACTATTATTAGGGGTAATGTTGGAAATTTAAACTTAAAATGGTCAAATTATTATAAAATTGGGGCAAATCGACCCCCCCAAAAAAATTGCACCCAAAATTTTTTGGCTAATGGGCCTTGGTCAAGGGTCCCAAATATTAGCCAATTCCAAATTTCAAAAATCCTAATTTTAGCCAATTGGCTATAAATAGCCACTATGCATAACCCTCGTGAAACTTCCACTGATTGTCAATCCCTACCCATAATAAGTATTTCTGAATATTTTCTATAGCTTCTCCCATAGTAGTAGGGATTTTGAAGACTAACAAAAATTACATTGGGATTCTTTGGGGGACCACTTTGAAAAGGGTGGCTTTGCCTGCTTGGGTGAGAAGGGCTCCTTTCCACCCTACAAATTTCTTATGAATTATTTCAATGACATTGTTCCACATGGTCTTGGTTGGTCTCCCTCGAAACATTGGGAGGCCAAGGTAGGTGGGTGGGAGATCAACAATGGTGCATACCAAGATGTCTACAATTTTGACCCACCTTCTAGTGGGGGTGTTGATGAAATAGAGCTTGCTCTTGGTGAAATTGATCTTCTAACCAAAAGCTTCCTTGTAGAGGTTGAGGATAGACTTGATGATTTTGGCTTCATAAATAGAGGTTGTGGTGGCCAACATGGTATCATCCACAAACTATTGATGGGTTGAATGCTGGAGATTGGAAGTAGTCTTAATACGAGATATCAACTTTCTAGTGCAGGTGGATTTGATTGCCCTCCCTAGGATTTCAGCCAAGATGATGAAAATGATGGGGGAGAGGATATCCCCTTGTATCAACACTCTAGTGCTGGGAAAATACCCTGCTACTGATACATTGACAAGGACAGAGAACCAGGTAGAATATATGCAATTTAAGATCAGCTTGACCCAGTTCTCATGGAATCCAAACTTGAGGAATATTTTGGCCAGAAACTCTTGGTCTACTCTATCAAATACCTTATTCATGTTGAGCTTCAGAAAGAAGGCAAAATTTTTGGAGTTATGGGCTGAGTGAATAAGCTCATGAACGGTGATGACACCATAAAAAATATTCTACCCCTTGACAGTACTTCCTTGACAGGGATTGTTGATGAAAGGGAGAATCCCAATGAGTCTAGTGGCCATGGATTTGGATAGGATTTTATAAATGACATTGCATAGGCTATGGGGGTGATAATTATATAGGGACTAGGAGTTGGGATCCTTGGGAATAAGAGTGAGGAAAGTGGATTTGACTTCCCTGGGAATGGATCTATAAGTTTACATTTTTGAAATAGCTAGGCAAAGTTCAAGGCCAACAATGTCCCAGTAGGTTTGGAAGAACTTGGGGGAGAAGCCGTCAGGACCTGGGGCTTTGTATGACTGCATGGATAACAGGGCTTGGTTGATTTATTTAGGGGTTAGCAGGCTAAGGAGAAGGTTATTCATGGCCTTAGATATGGATATGTGAATATTATCAAGAAGAGCATCCATATCCTGACCAAAGGGGAGAGGGGAGGGCTAAGGAGGGATTCAAAATGGCATACTGCTTTAGCCCAGATCTGGTGAATGTCTAAGATGAAAGACCCATATTGCTTGGTGATACCCTTGATCTTGTTAGATACTCTGTGCTTGAGAGTGGAGATATGAAAGAATTTGGAGTTGTAATATCCTTTATTGAGCCACAGTTACCTCAATTTTTGTCATCAAAACATCTCTTCCTTTTGTAGGGTGTTATGATATTCTGCGAGCAGGAATCTCTCCTCAATTCTGAGATTTTCATTCCCCTACCCCTACTAAAATATATCCTCGATCTATTTGAGTTTATTTTTGATATTATTCTTGTTTTCAAAAATATTCCCAAATGTCTCTTTTTTCCACGTATTTAATTTGGCTTTAATTGACTAAATCTTCTGCATAACTTGATTTATGACAGTCTCGGGGAAACTTTTCCTCCACCATTCGGCAAACTGGTTTTTGAGATCTGGGTGCTGGGTCCACATTGATTCAAAATAGAAGGGGGTTTTGAACTGAAATCTATTTGCTATTTCAAAAATCAAGGGATTGTGATCAGATCCAATTTTTGGGAGTACCTTCAAATTGGCGTCATCAAAGAAGGGGAGCACTTCTTGGGACAGCAGCAAATGGTCTAGGCATTCTTGACTGAGGTCTTCGCCCATCCTTCTATTGCTCCATGTGTATTGGGATCCTTTCAGTAGGGCATCCATCAATTCATTTGAATCTATAAAATTTATAAAGTCATCTGTGGCTTTGGGGGTTATGGCATTCCCACATCTCTTCTCAGATGGATGCAAGGGGGTGTTGAAGTCCCCTGTTAGGATCCAAGCGAAATTGTTGAAAGCTTACATCATATGAGTGAATTTTTCCATAGAGTCAATCTGCCTTGCGTAGTGTTAGGGGTATACACATTTTTCATGACCCAGGAGATCTGGGTGTTGTGGTCATGGAAGTAGATTTTTGATAGATGCCCTTCACCTGAGATTACTTTACCTTCAATATTGGCAGGGTCCTAGAGACAGAGGAGACCACTTGAGGTTCCAGATGCCAGAGTGTAAGTGAACTCGCATTTTCTCCAGATAGTATTTGCAATTTTTTATGACCAGTGCTCACCTAATTTGATTTCTTGAATAATGAAAATGGTGGGATTAGACTCTTTTTGCATAGCAACAACCGGTCTTTGTTTGGCTGCCCCATTTAACCCTCTCACATTCTAGGAGAGGACTTTCATTTGGAAATTTTAGGGGGGTTTTTCCCCCTTTGCCTTGTTGTGTGGTGGGTTTGGATATCTTAGATTCTTCCATGTTAGTTATTCCTAAGTCCTAGAATAGGGTTTTTTGAATGTCGTTGGCTATATCTTTAGTTGTATCATGACTTCTCAGGTTAGTGCCAGAGGGCCTACCCTTTTTCCTATCCCCTCCTACATCAATTTGGAATTTTTTGAAACTTTGGATTTGTTTTAGATTCCATGATTTCGGGGAACCTTGGGAGGAATCATCACTGGCCATCTTAGCATCATGAGATTTCAAAGGGGAGAGGGGCATCCTAGTATCGATGGGAGGGGAAGATTTTTGTGGGGGAATGGGAGACTATGGGGTATTTTGGGAAGGACTCTTGGATTCGAGACCATTTTTGGGTGGGGAATAAGGGCATGGGGGGAGGAGGAAGTAGGGATTTTTGGGAGCTGGTCTTGGGGTAGGATTGGGTGGAAGGGTTTGGGGCAAGGGCATCAACATAGGGAGGTTTCTCATCGTTGATTTTATCATTAAGATTAGAATTTCTAAGTAAATTGAACTTGTTAGAGATGGTGAACAGACTACTTGTCTTATTCAAATCATCGCCTTGAGGAGGTAGGACTTGTTGCTTGACCTTGTGGTTTTGGCTCTATCCCATTCTACCTTTCATCTTCTAATTTTCTCCATGGACTAGGCAGGCCGAAGTCTGAGGGTCAGTCTATGCACCTTTACAATTCGGGAACTAGGATGAAATATGCCCTTGAGTTTGGCTTTCAGGGTAAAAGGTGGGTTTATTTTCATATTCCATTGACTAACTCTAGTGGAAGGATTCATAAATTAGGTTAATATGGATAGGGAGCTGAGTTTCCAGATTAACATTTATGCAAATGTAGGCCTATTTCATATGAGTTCAGGTATGAGTAGCTAGGTTGATGATGACCAATTTTCCAATTTCTTGGGCTATCCCTTAGAGCACGTCTTCTTGGAAGAAATGCGTGGGTAGATTTAGGATGTGGATCCAAATGGGAGCATAGTTTATGCTCTATAAATATAGATAGAACTTTGCTCCCCACTTGCGAATGAAGAGGCTTCTTATTACGAAGAACCAAGGGTCTTCTAATAAAATGTGGTTTGCGTCTTCTTGAGTGTTGAGATGAATCATGAAGAACTCCCTAGACATTGCACACAGTTCTAGGGAACCTTGGGTTTTCCATTTGATTTTTGCCCAACATTGGAGTGAATCCATGTTAGGTCTTCCACCAATAAATTTTCCTACCAAGGAAAATAAATCTAGAGTAGCATACCCCTCCATGACTTGCACTAGGTAGAAGACATTACATTCCTAAGATACAAAGGTGTTTGGTGCTACAGACGGAGGTTTAGGTTTCCATTGAAGTGCTTCTATGAATGAGACCTAGTTGGTCCCCTTATCATCCTCTACTATTTTATCCGATGGGTATTTTCCCTTGCGGTCACCATTCCCATAATCTATCGTAACTACGAAGTATTTGTTTGTTGTTTCACTCCCCATGATGTGTCCATTGGAATCACCATGAGTGGGTGCAGCTTTTCCAAAACCTTTAGTCTTGCATCTCTGCTTCCCACCTACCAAAAAATTTAAAATTGAATATTCGCTCACCATTACTCCCACATCGCCTCAAGCAACATCCTTTTCTAATAATATTAAATATTATAATATTGTTCCCTTTTTGAGCCTAGACATGTGGAACTTTGTCCCAAATCTCTTGGGATTAAAATATAAATATTGTAACCCTATTTTTATCAATTCCCTTGCACTAAGATGAAATTTGCTTGTATTTAACACTTGACATCAATGACAACATAATTACTCAAAATTTCCAAAAATACCCCCTTTGTCATTGATGGCAATCCTTTTCTAAATTTTTTCTAAATATTCCTTTTTCAAATCATTTGATTCCAAATATTCTCCCCCTGATTGAATGCTCTCCTCCTTACTCAAATCTCTCCCCCTTTGAAATCAATGGCAAAGGGATTCCTTTGGGGCTAAAGATAATACTCTTAGCTTAGCCCCATCCCCACCTCCTCTCCTTGAGGTGATTAATTTATGGGTGGGAGTAAAACTACTTCCAACATACAATGCTCTTTTCCTTTGTCAACCTTCTTTCTCAACATGCCCTTTTGATCCTTTTGAGTGTCCTTGTTCTTGCTTATCTCTGGAAGCTCTAGAAACTTTGTTCTGCACCACTTGGACTTATTCCCTAGATTATTACACTTGTAATATTTCTTATAAGGTGTAAATTTCTTGAAGTTCCTCCTAGTGAAGCCATACTCATTTCTGTTATGAACCCTGTAATGGATTGCTTTATGGCCAAATCTGTTATAAGAGTAGCAATACCCTTGAAAGAGATGTTCATATTTGAAGTTCCTCTTGGTAAAACCATACTCCTTTCCATGAATCCTGAAATACATAGCCTTGTGGCCAAACATGTTACATGAGAAGCAACATACTTTGAATAAAACTTACCTTGAACCAACTGGTCTCTTAGTCCTTTCTTCTTTGTGATGATCCATGTTCCTTGTTTGTGCATTATTTCCTTTATTAGTGAAGCTTATATTATTTAACTTAACCTCATAAGTCTCAATTTCTCCTTCACTCTCTTTCTATAACACTTCTTTTTTTGAGCTTGAGCTTGACCCTTCTTCTTGTTTCTCTTTTCCTTCTTCAAAAACAAGTCTTGTTTTGATAGATGAATATCTTTGTGCATTTATAATCTTATCCAAAGTCTTTGAACTTTTCCCAAACCTATGTAGCTTGTCCTTAGAATATTTCACTTCCATACTTAGTGAAACTACCTCATGTTCTAATATTTCACATTCTAAGACTTTTGCCTCTAACTTTTCTTTAAATCTCATTGTCTTAGCTATTGAGTTTGTTAGGTCTTGTATAAGATTTTATTTTTCTTCAGCACATTCTTGAACTTGAGCCTTGAATTTTAAATTCTTCTTTCTAAACTTTTTTAATTCTTTAAGAGAAGCAATAAGTTTTTCTTCTATATCTATTGTGCCTTCCTCTTCATTTTTTGAATCTTGTTCTACTCCTTGGTATTCAAGAGCATCTTTACACTTTTCAACTTTACCTTCAACAAAAGCATTTTCTTCCTCTTTTAATGCTAAAAATAGAATTTCTTCTTCTTTACTATCTGAGGGTCTTTCATCACTGTCACTTGAAGCTTTGCTTCCCTTATCATCATAGAAACTATTCTTGTACCTTTGAAAGAACTTCTTTTCATGCTTGTTTTGACTGTTAGAGTAATATTTCATCATTTGGGGTATTTACCCCATTTCCTACATTAGGTAGATTTTATTTACCACATGGTAAAAAGTAGTTTATTACTTTTTACCACTAGTATTTACTTTTCTACTTTCTACCATGTAGAATATCTAATGGTAAGTTCCTAAATATCTTAGGTTAAGAATCCTAAACCTAACACTCTACCTTCTATGGCGTGTTAGTTAGCGTAGATGCAGGAGTAGTTGTTATTATTCCTATTTTGTAACCTATATTAGCTATGACATTTTCTAAAGTCAAGTTAATGTTGAATCATAATATTTTGGTTATCAATTTGTGCTCCTATTTGTCACATTGGCATCAGAGCCATATTTTTTTTGCCTGCCCGAAGGGAGATCAAGTGACAACATTTGGCCACCAAACCCCACCTCGATAGGCGAGCACAGATGACACGATCCATGCCCATACGAGGAAAAATACTGGAGAGGTCAAACTGACCATCCAGGATCCTCATCTGAGGTGGATCTAGTCGATCAACAACAATCGATCACCCATAGACCGATCGATTGCAATTGGTTACGATCGGTGCCGACCCGATCGTAAGGGTCCACGACCTGATAGGTCATGAACCTGTCAGGCTTGCGTTACCATGGCCAACATTGGCCAATCAGGACCACACCCCCATAGACCAACCAATGGGATCGCATGGAGGGCAGGAGCACCCTCACGCTCCCACGTGTCTATCGTCAACAGGGCGAGCCAAGAGGGCAGGAGTGCCCTCTTAGTAGGCCAATCGAGATCGATGACCCAAAACTAGATACGTGGCATAGTGCCACCTCACGACCACCTAGACCTCAGATACTAGACCCCTAGACCTACTAAGAATAACATGTGGCATCCACATCGAGGTGACATGTGGTGAGGGCAGACTACTAACGCTTGGAGGGAGAGCCAACCGCATGGTGACACGTGGTGACAGACGCCGAAGGGGCGAGATAGCTGGGTGACACGGTGGCATAGAAAATTTTGTTTTTTCATGGATCGAATGACACGTGGCAAAATTTGGTTGGACAAATAAAGCAGCATGGTGAAACATCAATGAAAAAGGAGTGCAGTGATTGGCCTAAGCCAATCACGCGTTCAATTGAACGTGCTTAGGCCTATAAAGGCCTAAAGCATCCGTCGTCGGATGCTTATGGGATTAATCCCACAGAGCCTATTCAAAAGGCTCTTAGGCTTTAATTATCGTGACTACGGGACAACTTTCAAAGCCGCCCCAATAGTGCAGTGGCCAAGACCAACACCTTGGCAGTGCTAGGTCTTGCGATCGAAGCCCAACGTCGATTTTTTTTCTTTGCGAGCGACAAAGAATCAAAGGTGCAATTTTTCATAATGTCTAAGGTTAATTTTTTGCTTTAAAAAAAATATTTATTTTTATATAATTTAGTGTATTTTGGCTAAATTAAATCATTTTTACATGTTTTTAGATGATTTTTTTTCCAAAAACCTTTATTATATAAAATTTTTGATCATTAAATATTTTTTTTGAGTATTAAAACTTAGACATTTGCTATCTCCAGACAATATTTTGCAAAATAAAGCCATACAATTTCTTTAGTTTTCTTCAAAACTTGGAGATAAAGAGACAAAGAGATCAAGTATTTTTTTTGCAAAACAAAGAATTTCTTCAACATTTTTTTTGCAATACCTCCTCAAAGTCCTATAGTTTTCTTCAACATTTTTTTTGGAGATAAAGAGACATAGGAACTCCATATTCTATTGCAAAACCAAAAGATTTAAAAATTGGGCAAGGACAAAGGTCATTTTTTTTGCAACAAAACCAAACATTTGCTTTTGTTTTCTCCTTCAAAAAGGGGATATAAGACATAAAATTGCAAATTTTTTGTTGTAACCTTGAGAAGAATTTTGAACCTCTTTTGATCCTAATGCTCAACCTATTTTTTGAATGTTGAAGACATAAACCAAGTCATGTGTCGACTGGTCTGGAAGCCTTTCAAACGCGGGTCATGTGTCGACTTGTCTTGAAAGGATTGCTCGATTTCTTCATTTTGTAAAAATTAAGGGGGGATATAAGACACATTATTTATTCTATTTTTTTCAAAATTATAAGATAAAGGGGGAATATTTTAGAGTAATAAGGTGCATTCTCGATTGTACTTGACACCTTTTCTTAAAATTGGCTACACTAGGTGCATTTTCGGTTGCATCCGACACCTATAGTGATAAAAATTTGGGTTGATATATTTTTTATTATTGCACTAACCATCATGTTTTTTTGCAATTAAACAATCATAAAACATTTAAGAGCATTTCAAAAACCCAAACTTCACTAAAATCGTGCTACACCTTGCACAAGTTAAACAAGTCAATTTTCACTCCCCATCAAAGGTCATAATCCAATCACCTTGATTCACTCTCTTTGTTTGGCTTAATTTCCTCAAAAAATTTCATCCTTCTTGAAGGGTGTTAAGGCAGGTGCCATTAAATATCCTAGAGAGAAAAATCAGAAGTCTTCCAAAACCTCCCCTTTAATTTGCTCTATTTGTTTGGCTTAAATTTCCTCAAAATTTTTATCCTTCTTGAGGGGTGTTTAGGCAGGAGCCATTAAATATCTTAAAGATCAAATTAAGATCTTCCATATACTCTTTTGAGGGTATACTACAAGATAAATTCATATTAGTCACATCAATTTGAAACCTTCACCATGGCAATGATAAACAAATATCTCAATGAAAGCCAACTGCTTAAAGGTTCAAATTATTTTTCCTGGAAAACTAAGATGAAAGCTATTTTAACTGTAGAGGATATGTGGAATATAGTGGATGGCACTAAAACTAGACCCACATCACCTGGAGCAGATCAGATAACATATGATAAAAAGGATAAAAGACTTTCCTTATTGATCTTGCTAGCTATTACTGATGATATCCAACCTCATATCAGTGAAGCTAAAAATGGTAAGGAGGCATGGGATGCCTTAGCTACCATATTTGAGGGAAATAATCAATCCATGATTCTTAACCTTCAAACATAGCTTCATACTCTTCATATGAAATATGGAGAAACAATAGAGCTATTCCTTTGTAGAGTGGCAGATATGAAAAAAAAATTGCAAGCCTTAGGAGAAAAAGTGGAAGACAAAGTCTTGAACTCTATCATTTTGAGGGCTCTTTCAGACTCCTATAAAATGTTGATTACATCCCTTAATGTTTCACAAAGAGTTGTCACTTTTGTGAAGTTAGTCAATTTGCTTCAAACTGAGGAAGCAAATCAACTCCAAAATAATGAAGTGTCAAACAATGCACTTTATTCAAACAATAAGGGTGATAAGAAGAAAAGAAACTTTCAAAAGGGAGGATCATCCTCAAAATGTAATGGAAAGCAATATAAAAAGAGGTTTTGCACGCATTGTAAAAAGGACAACCATGACACCAATCGGTGTTGGTTCAAAAACAAGCAAAACAAGAAAGATAAAGGCACAACATAGAAGCAAAACAAAGGCAATATTGCTAGTGAAGTGTCTAGTTTCGATTCTGATTTTGGTTTAGAAAAAGCACATAGAGTGCTCATTGCTAAGAAAGTACTGTAGAGGGAAAACACATTTGTCATCTTAAGCAAAGCACCATTTCCTCTCTCTCTTTTTTAGGCTTCATAAATAGCATAATTTTTTTTTTGAAGTACTTGTAATTAAGGGGTGTTTGTACCTCTTTTTAGGCTTCATAAATAGCAAACTATCATTGTTTGAAGTTCTTGTAACAAAACGAGGGAATTTTCTGGTGTAAAATTGCCTAGGAGGCAATATTTGTAAAATCCTTCTCAAAAGCTTCTTAAGTTGCACATCTTTTGCAATAAGGGGGGATATACTTTATTTTCTTCACAAATTTTTGTAAAAAGGGAAGAATACTTATAAGGGTGCATTTTTGGCAGCGTCCGAAACCTTAGTCATACTTATTTCAAAAATTAAATACAACATATTTTGCAACAAGGGGGGAACTTATAAGGGTGCATTTTCGATAGCGGTTGACACCTTAGCTATCTTATCTTTTGCAAACTCATATTGTAAACTTAATTAACCTCGTATGAAGTGATATATTCTACTACACCTAGAGATTGCAGCTACTGGTTGCCCATGCAATTTGGCTGGATTATGAGATTACTATAAGTACATTCGTTGGTGTGAAGACAAAGTGAGGAATGACCCATTTGTTTGCTTAGGAGCAGCCAGAGCACTGTGACATAGCAAGAATTAGGAGATCAACATCTTTTTTCACTGTATTGGGACAGTTATATACTTTACCCAAATATTGTTGTATAGGAGGATAGGTATACATTACCCAAATAATGTAATAAGGGGGGATGTTAGAGTAATATTTCATCATTTGGGATATTTATCCCATTTCCTATATTAGGTAGATTTTATTTACCGCATGGTAAAAAGTAGTTTGTTACTTTTTACCACTAGTATTTACTTTTCTACTTTCTACCATGTAGATATTTACTGTTCCAAATATCTAATGGTAAGTTCCTAAATATCTTAGGTTAAGAATCCTAAACCTAACACTCTACCTTCTATGGCGTGTTAGTTAGCATAGATGCAGGAGTAGTTGTTATTATTCCTATTTTGTAACCTATATTAGCTATGACATTTTCTAAAGTCAAGTTAATGTTGAATCATAATATTTTGGTTATCAATTTGTGCTCCTATTTGTCACATTGACCATACCTATTTTTTTTTTCATACCTGGATTTTCCTCCTTCCTTTTTCTTATGATCTTGTTTCTCTTCATTGCGACTGCTTCCAAATTCTGTACAATTAGATGCATAGTGACCAAAAATTCTACAGTTGAAACATTTCACTATTTTCATACCTTTGTGCTTGCTTGAGTCCTTGTTTCTTATACCATAGTTAGCTTCTCCATCACTGCTTGACTCACCACTTGATTTTCATTTTTTATCTTTTTATTCTTTGATGCTTTGAAAGCTACCTCTTTCTTGGAGTTGAGATCCTTTACTATTCTCATCTCATAAGGTGTGATAATTCCATGTAATTCAACTATATTCAACTGATCAATATCTTTCATCTCTTCTATAGATGAAACTTTTCCATCATACCTTGTAGGAAGTGATATTAAAACTTTCAAAGCAACATTGGATTCTTCAATTTCAAATCCAAGTCCAAACATAGTATTAACAACCTCATCCACACGAAGTAAGTATGTAGCAATGTCTTCCTCATCTTCCATATTCAAATATTCAAACCTTTTTATGGTTTTGTAGTTTTGCCATCTTGAAATTTTTATTTCCCTCATAGGTTTGCTTCAATTTTTCCCAATTCTCTTTTGCTTATTTGCAATGCATAACTTTTATAAATTCTACTTCACGTAATCCACTTAAGATTACATTCATAGCCTTGGAATTATTCACATGTAAGAGCTTACCATATTTATCTATGGGAGGATTAGTTGTAGGTGTGAACCCATACTAAACTGCTTGCCATATCTCATATCCTTGTGTCATCAATTAATTCCTCATCCTTATGCTCCAAAAATCATAATTGTTCCCATCGAACAATGGTGCCTTATTTGATGAAGATCCATTCTTAGATTCCATCTGTGTTCCTGTAATCTCTTCCTTCAAGTTGTTAGACTCTTCTGAAGGAACCCACTCTGATACCAATTGAAGGACACAGGATTATACTGAGAGGGAGGAGGTGAACAATATAAGATCAACTTTTACTTTTCTTTCCAACATTTATTATCCAATATTATCGATGGAAATATCAATAGCAATAATCAAAGTAATGTATAAATCATCACATACAAGAGAGACACAAATTTAATGTGGTTAACCCAATGTGGGCTACTCCAAAAAGAAAAAATTTCTTCTAAATTTTCTCAACAAATCTCTTGGGAATCAATTCCCTATTACAATGTTTATGGACCTCTGTCCAAAGGAGATACCAATCCCCTATGCTCTAATTTATGGATATCTCTCCATAGGAGAACTATATCGTCTTTTCTCTAGTTCGTGGAACTTGATCCAGGAGAACTCTATCTCCTCAAATGGTTCATGGATCTCTATCCACAGAAGAAATCTATTTTCCAAACTGGTTCATGGATCACACTCCACATGAGAACTTCTTTCCCCTTGCTTTGGTTTGTGGATATCTCTCCATAGGAGATATATATCCCCTCTTCTTTAGTTCATGGATCTCTCTCCATAGGAGATATCTATCCCCTTAGATTTGTCTAGTGATCTTCTAGAAGACATCTACCCCCACTACTCTAACTTGTGGATCTCTCTCCATTGGAGACCTTTGTTCCTGCTGCACTAGTTGATGGATCTCTATCCACTAGATACTACTATCCTCTTATCTCTGTCACCTCCAAATCTTATTTTCAACTCTATCTCTAATCTGTACCAAACCTCATTACAAGGTTATCTCAAATTTGTATCAACTGCTTTCTATATATGCTCAAAACTACCCCAAATATTAACACAAAGGTTGATCAAATTAGCAACCAAACCTGCTCTTAACTCTGCTCAGATTTGCTCCAAGACTTAACACCTAATTTGAAAAAATTATCAATCAACTCTGCTTATATCTACCCCAAGCCTTAACACAAAGCTTGAACAAATCACCAATAAATCCTATTAACAACTCTACTTAGATCTGCCCCAAGCCTTAACATAAAGCTTGAATAAATCATCAATCAAATATATTATCAACTTTGCTTAGATATGCCCCAAGACTTAACACAAAGCTTGAACAAATCATCAATCAAACATGTTATCAACTTTGCTCAACTCTATCCTCAAGCCTTCTTAAATACTTGCTCAAATATATCCTCAAGCCTTCTCAAAGACTTACTCAAATTTGTTCTCAAATCTGCATCAAATATTCTCACAAGACTTGCTCAAGTCTACCTCAAGGCTTCTCACTTAACCTGCTCAAATATTTCCAAACTTTGCATACAAACACAACTTATATCTTTTTCAGAAATGCTTTCCTTAAAAATATATATTCTACTCAAAATTTACTTTACCTCTAGATCATATAGAGAATAATATGCTCTATTAAAAACTCAATATGTTCTACTCAATCATTAAGTTTTTCACTTTCACATGTCTCACATTTATTGTTATTTTAAAGATATATTTAGTCTAGCACATGACACCTATCTTCCTGATGTACATACTTGCTTTCACAAATCTGAATTATAATGTTTGCACATTCATTTTCAATATCATTCAAAACCAATGCTCAAAAAATTCACATACTCATTCAACCAATAAAGCTATTGGCAATTTTGGGTACCTTGAGTTCTTTGCAGTTGCTCAAGTAAATAAGTTGTCATTGATGTCAAGAAGCTTTTGAAAGAATTTGATTTGATGTAAAATAATGTGTTTTGTTGAAGTTTCGGCTTGACAAGTTCGAAAGAAAGTAAGTTGGAAAAATGTCGCGATATCGCGACATGTCGCATTTTCACGACTTAAACAGGAGAGAGAAAGCTTTTTGAAAAAGTGTCGTTGCGCTGTGATAGGAGAGAGAAAGCTTTTTGAAAAAGTGTCACGATTTCGCGACATGGTGGAAGAGAAAGAAGAAGCTGGCAAAACTGTCACGATTTCGTGACATGTTGGAAGAGAGAGAAGAAGCTGGCAAAACTGTCACGATTTCGTGACATATTGGCAGAGAAAGAAAGCAAGGTGGAAGATGTCGCGATTTCATGACATGTCGCATTTTCGCGACTCGAAAAGTGCAGGAAGGCAAAGAAGGAAAAATGTCACGATTTCGCGACATAATGCAAGGAAGGTTGTACGGACAAAAAAGTGTCACGATTTCGTGACATGATGCAGAAGGGAGAGTCCGCAGTGTGAACTGTCACGATTTCATGACAAGTTTGAAGAGAGATAAAGTATCTCAAAAAGTGTCACGATTTCGCGACATGCTGCAAAAGACGAAGTGAGGACTGTCACAATTTTGTGACATGCTAAAAAGCTCGAAGTGAGAACTGTCATGATTTCGTGACATGCAGCAAAGGGAAGAGTTTGAAATGAGAAGCGTCACGATTTCGCGATAGGCTACAAAGAAATTGTACGGATGCAGAAAGTGTCACGATTTCACGACAGGTTGAAGAGAAAGCTTGCGATTGCAGAAAGTGTCACGATTTCGTGACAGTTTGAGATGGCAGCATATGGATGGAGAAAGTGTGCAAGTCTTCAACAGAAGAAGCGTCACGATTTCATGACGAATTCAAGAAGGAAGAGCTCAAAGGCGAAAGCATCGTGATTTCGCAACATGTTCCAGTTTCGCGGGTGTAAGGCAGAGAGAAGCTCAAGGCAGCGAAAGTGTCACGATTTCGTGACATGTTCCAGTTTCAGGGTGTAAGGCAGAGAGAAGCTCAAGGCAGCGAAAGTGTCACGATTTCGTGACATGTTCAGTTTCGGGCGTAAGGCAGAGAAGAGCTTAAGGCAGTGTAAGTGTCACGATTTCGTGACATGTTCCAGTTTCGCTAGTGCAAGCCGAGAAGAGGTTGATAAAGCGAGAAATGTCATGATTTCACGACAAAAGTGACGATGACGTCAACAGAGGCAGAAGTGTCATGATTTCATGACAAAAGCAAAGTTGTTGCTGACAAAGCGAGAAGTGTCACGATTTCACGACAAGAACGTAGTCAAGGCAGACAAAGGCAAAAGTGTCACGATATCACGACATGTTGTAGTTTCGCGAGAAAAGCTACAGAACTACAGAGGCGGTTGAAGCCGACAGAGTTAAATCTGGGCCGACGTAGCTTAGGGTTTTGTAGCCGATGTAGTTTAAGGGTAACAACCGACTAAGACCAAGGTTTAGATCTTGATTATGTTAGTATAAAAGGAGGGCTGTTTGAAGAGAATTGGTATCGATCGAAGTGTGCGTTCGAAGTGCGATATTCGTAGATAGAGTGCGGGGGAGAAGTTCGATCATCGAGAAGCAGAGTGTGCGAAGACTGTGCTGATGTGATTGCATAGAGGTGCATAAGTTGATGTTCGATCGAGTGCTATTGTGTTTGCACAGTCAGTGCAAAAGTTGGTTTCGACCAAGTGCGGCTGTAATAGAACAGAAAAGAGATTTGAGGATAGACTTGTGCCAGACCGAAGGACTATGTTTGGTGCAGACCAGAGAAAGAGGAAGAGGACAGACTTGTGCCAGACCGAAGGACTGTGTTTGGTACAGATCAGAGAAAAATATAGAGGACATTTGTGCTAGACCGAAGGACTGTGTTTAGTGCATTTTTGAGGACCAGCTTTGAGGTGATAGGGTTGAGGACAGAGGTCTCCAGCCAGAGCAGGGAAGACAGGTGTCTTCTGTGGATAGAGTTCCACTTGCTAAGGGCAGCAGAGGTAGAGGTCTTCTAGAGGATCACCAGCCAGAGTAGAGTTAGGGGATTGGTGTCTCCTTTGGGTTGGTACCCATAAACATTGTAATCGGGAAAGGTTTTCCCAGATTTGGTTGATAAAATTTTAGTGAAAATTTTATCCGTGGAGTAGCCCACCTTGGGTGAACCACGTAAATTGCTGTGTCTCTATTGTGGATGGTGTTTTCTGTATTGCTTTGATTTTTGCTTGATACTGCTTTCTATACACTGCATAATATTGTATTAAAAGTTAAGTTGAAGGAAAAAGTAGAAAGTGGTCTTATACTGTTCACCCCCCCTCTCAGTATAAGCTTGTGTTCTTCAATTGGTATCAGAGCGGGTTCCTTCGAAAAGTTTAAACAGCTTGAAGGAAAAGCTTGATAAGAACACAATGGATTATTCAAGCGGCAATGCAGCACCTATTCTTGACGGATCAGATTTTGGTCTTTGGAGTGCAAGGATGAAGGTTCATCTAATGGCACTTGGCAATGAGGTATGGGAAGTGATTGAAGATGGGTACACTATTCCTGTAAATGGTCCTTATACTAAAGAAGACAGGCTCCTACATCACAACAATTCAAAAGCAATGAATGCAATCCTGAAGGGTTTACAGAAGGCAGATCTTACCAAGGTGATTCACTGCAAGACAGCTAGTGAAATGTGGAAACAGTTGCAGGTGGTTCACACAGGTGATGTAAATGTCCGAAAGGCCAAGTTGAGACACTTCAAAGGTATGTTTGAACAACTCAAGATGAATGATGATGAAAATATTAGTGAATACATGCTCCGTATGGATGAGGTTGTTAACTCCATGAAAGACTTAGGTCTTGAACTTGCTGAAAATGATGTTTGTGATAAGATTTTAAGATCTCTTCCTAATAGATTTAGTGAAAATATTTCTGCTATTGAGGAAGCTAAAGATTTGGATAAGCTGAAAAAGGATGAGCTTCATAGTATACTTGCAGCATTTGAGTTGAGAACTCAGGTGAAGGTTGATGTCAAGAAAGAGGCAGCTTTCAAGGCTACCAAGAAATCTAAGGGTAAACAACTTCAAGAGAGTGATGAGTCTTCTAGTGATGAAGAGGCATATTACAACAAGAAAGGCAAGTTATCTAGAAAGCACAAAA
Organism: Wollemia nobilis; assembly: GCA_028583015.1. NCBI lineage: Eukaryota > Viridiplantae > Streptophyta > Pinopsida > Araucariales > Araucariaceae > Wollemia > Wollemia nobilis. The sequence continues at coordinate 11,767,654 of JAQPPZ010004624.1, read as the reverse complement.
GCATGAAAAATATAAGATGCTTCAATTGTGGAAAGTTTGGTCATTATGCTACTGATCGTATCTGTTTCCAAGAATGAAAGTGATGAAGAGAAACAGGATGTTAAGAGCAAGGATTCTGAAAAGCACAGGTATTACAGAAAGAACAAAGATGAGCACAACAATCAAGGAAAGAGGTATTCACACAAGAACAAGAAGAGTTTCTACCTAGACAAAGCAAGTAAGTGTTCTAGCGAGTGATAGTGAAAGCTCTTCAAGTGATGAGGAAAATGAGATGTTGTTCATATCGAAAAAAGAGGAAGAACCGAAACATAGATTCATTATTATGAAATGTCTTAGATGTGGAAATTTTGGTCACCTTGAGGATGATTGTACAAATAATGATTTGGTTTCAAGTATGTATAAGGATGCTTCAGAAAACTATCAAGAAGATGCTTGTATGGTTTTTGAAAAAGGTAGCACCTCTAGTGATAAGAAATCTGGAAAAGGCCTTGAGGATTCAGAAAGCAAACAAATAAAGGATCTTGAAAGTGAACTTAATAATGCTCTTAGTGCTTTGAAAAAGGAAAGAAAGAAGAATGATAGACTCAAGGATAAGTTAGATGAATGTTGTATGGAGAGAGACGATCTTATAGAAAGTCTTGACTTCTCTATAGCTAAGACACAAGAACTCAAGGATGAGTTAGAGTCTAAGGTTCTTGAGTATAGTGAGTTAGAATAGAAAATGGCTTCTTTGGAAGTGGAAACTAAAGAGTACAAGGATAAGCTGTACAGGTTTCAAGATAGCTCCAAAAGGGTTAAGTCTCTCATCAAAGGTCAAAGAAAACCAATAGATAAAATAGGTCTTGGTTTTGTTAAGCCGCACAAGGAACAGGTTGGGGAATCTAGCAAGAGATTCCAAAAGGAAGAGAGTTCTGATGAAGAAAGTACTTCAGATCATGAGTCCATGAGTGATAAATGCGCAGAAATAGAAAACAAAATTCAGATTGAAAAGAAGAAGTTTTCGGGACCCAAGAGGTCGAATAAAAGAAAATTTCACGACAGATGTTTTGCGTGTCACAGGTTTGGTCACATGGTTGTACATTGCATGGCTCAAGTGGAGAAAGTAAACGACAAATTCAGAAGTGCTAGTTTCTTTCGAGGGTATTGCTACTCTTGTCAATAGTTTGGGCACAAGGCAGTCTATTGCAAGGTTAATTACAGGAACAGGTTTGATCAGAACAGGTTTGGGCAGAACTGGTGGATTCAAAGAACAGGTATGCCTAAAAGAAATAACATTGTTACTTGTTGTAAGTGCAACAATGAAGGTCACACAGCTAGACAGTGTAGAGCTGATCTTCCAAGGTACAAAAATAGAAATAGTGGCATGATCAGGTCCAAGGATCAAGGCATGAAAAAGGACAGGGATGAGAACAAGAACAAGAACAGTGACAAAAATAGGAATGCGGGCAAAAAGTTCAAGAAAAGGCCCGACAAGGAAATTGTAGACACTGATGATGATCAGTGCCTAATGGGAGTTTTACTCCCACCCCTATTTTAATCACCTCATCAGGAGGTGGGGGAGGGACTAAGCTAAGTGGCTCATTCTTAGTCCCAGCCCCAAAGGTGACCCTTTGCCATTGATGACAAAGGGGGAGAGATATGAGTAAGGGGGAGAGCTTCAATGTGAAGAGGAAAGCTTCAAGTCAGGGGGAGCAAAACTTTAAAAGGAGATTCTCAGTTGTTAGCACAGTTGGTTTCAGTTTTAGCTCCTGAGACGTGTTTTTAGTAAAGGGTTGCCATCAATGACAAAGGGGGAGATTGTTGGCAATTTTGGGTACCTTGAGTTCTTTGCAGTTGCTCAAGTAAATAAGTTGTCATTGATGTCAAGAAGCTTTTGAAAGAATTTGATTTGATGTAAAATAATGTGTTTTGTTGAAGTTTCGGCTTGACAGGTTCGAAAGAAAGTAAGTTGGAAAAATGTCGCGATATCGCGACATGTCGCATTTTCGCGACTTAAATAGGAGAGAGAAAGATTTTTGAAAAAGTGTCACGATATCGACTGTCATTTTGACTTAGGAGAGAGAGAAAGATTTTTGAAAAAGTGTCGCGATTTCGCGACATGGTGGAAGAGAAAGAAGAAGCTAGCAAAACTGTCACGATTTCGTGACATGTTGGAAGAGAGAGAAGAAGCTGGCAAAACTGTCACGATTTCGTGACATATTGGCAGAGAAAGAAAGCAAGGTGGAAGATGTCACGATTTCGTGACATGTCGCATTTTCGCGACTCGAAAAGTGCAGGAAGGCAAAGAAGGAAAAATGTCACGATTTCGTGACATAATGCAAGGAAGGTTGTACGGACGAAAAAGTGTCACGATTTCATGACATGATGCAAAAGGAGAGTCCGTAGTGTGAACTGTCATGATTTCGTGACAAGTTCGAAGAGAGATAAAGTATCTCAAAAAGTGTCACGATTTCGTGACATGCTACAAAAGACAAAGTGAGGACTGTCACGATTTTGCGACATGCTGAAAAGCTCGAAGTGAGAACTGTCATGATTTTGCGACATGCAACAAAGGGAAGAGTTTGAAATGAGAAGCGTCGCGATTTCATGACAGGCTACAAAGAAATTGTACGGATGCAGAAAGTGTCACGATTTCATGACAGGTTGAAGAGAAAGCTTGCGGTTGCAGAAAGTGTCACGATTTCACGACAGTTTGAGATGGCAGCATACGGATGGAGAAAGTGTGCAAGTCTTCAACAGAAGAAGCGTCACGATTTCACGATGAATTCAAGAAGGAAGAGCTCGAAGGCGAAAGCATCACGATTTTGCAACATGTTCCAGTTTCACGGGTGTAAGGCAGAGAGAAGCTCAAGGCAGCGAAAGTGTCACGATTTCGTGACATGTTCCAGTTTCGCGGGTGTAAGGCAGAGAGAAGCTCAAGGCAGCGAAAGTGTCACGATTTCATGACATGTTCCAGTTTCGGGAAGGCAGAGAAGAGCTTAAGGCAGAAGTGTCACGATTTCGTGACATGTTCCAGTTTCGCTAGTGCAAGCCAAGAAGAGGTTGATAAAGCGAGAAATGTCACGATTTCATGACAAAAGTGACGATGACGTCAGCAGAGGCAGAAGTGTCACGATTTCGTGACAAAAGCAAAGTTGTTGCTGACAAAGCGAGAAGTGTCACGATTTCACGACAAGAACGTAGTCAAGGCAGACAAAGGCAAAAGTGTCACGATATCGCGACATGTTGTAGTTTCATGAGAAAAGCTACAGAACTACAAGAGGCGGTTGAAGCCGACAGAGTTAAATCTGGGCCGACGTAGCTTAGGGTTTTGCAACCGACGTAGTTTAAGGGTAACAACCGACTAAGACCAAGGTTTAGATCTTGATTATGTTAGTATAAAAGGAGGGCTGTTTGAAGAGAATTTGTATCGATCGAAGTGTGCGTTCGAAGTGCGATATTCATAGATAGAGTGCGGGGGAGAAGTTCGATCATCGAGAAGCAGAGTGTGCGAAGACTATGCTGATGTGATTGCGCAGAGGTGCATAAGTTGATGTTCGATCGAGTGCTGTTGTGTTTGCATAGTCAGTGCAAAAGTTGGTTTCGACCAAGTGCGGCTGTAATAGAACAGAAAAGAGATTTGAGGACAGACTTGTGCCAGATCGAAGGACTATGTTTGGTGCAGACCAGAGAAAGAGGAAGAGGACAGACTTGTGCCAGACCGAAGGACTGTGTTTGGTACAGATCAGAGAAAAATATAGAGGACATTTGTGCTAGACCGAAGGACTGTGTTTAGTGCATTTTCGAGGACCAGCTTTGAGGTGATAGGGTTGAGGACAGAGGTCTCCAGCCAGAGCAGGGAAGACAGGTGTCTTCTGTGGATAGAGTTCCACTTGCTAAGGGCAATAGAGGCAGAGGTCTTCTAGAGGATCACCAGCCAGAGCAGAGTTAGGGGATTGGTGTCTCCTTTGGGTTGGTACCCATAAACATTGTAATCGGGAAAGGTTTTCCCAGATTTGGTTGATAAAATTTTAGTGAAAATTTTATCCGTGGAGTAGCCCACCTTGGGTGAACCACGTAAATTGTTGTGTCTCTATTGTGGATGGTGTTTTCTATATTGCTTTGATTTCTGCTTGATATTGCTTTCTATACACTGCATAATATTGTATTAAAAGTTAAGTTGAAGGAAAAAGTAGAAAGTGGTCTTATACTGTTCACCCCCCCTCTCAGTATAAGCTTGTGTTCTTCAAAAGCACAATTTGCTCACAAACCCTAAACACAGGTATTTTCAAACTCCTTCCAAAAAAGAGCACAATGTAGGTTTCAAACCCTAACTCAAATATTTCTAACAATGCTTATCAAACAATCCTTTTCACTCCACCTTGTGTTCAGAAACATTCACTCAAAAAAATACCTTAAATAAGGAAATATGTGCCCATACCTCTTAGCTTGCTCTTATGGAGATATGTCTTCAAAAATCTATCTCACACACAATATCTTTTGCAACTATAAAAGTTAGCACAACACCTTTTCATATGTTTGGATACCTCTCTCAACAAATGTGCACAATTAAATTCCAAACCAACTCTCTTGGTTTCTCAAACTAGAGCATTAAAGCATAACACCAAGACCTTCAAAATGAAGCAAAATACAAGCAATATAAATACTTCATACACCTTTTAACTCCCTCTTATTTCTAAAAAATTCATCAAAATAACTACCAAAAACCCTAATTACTCCACAAAATTACATTTCAACAAAAATATATTCCATAATATTTTTCCTTAAAATGAAATTGCAAGAAATTATTAAAAAAATTATTTCCCTTTATACCTCCTAATTCCACAACGCTCAAACAAACAAATATACCACATGCGCCTAACTCTCAGCCTTAGGCAATTTAAAACTTTAATTGATCCTTTCCAAAAAACTTGCCACGAGAGATTCAAACATAGAACCTACCACTGACCAGTGCACTAGCACTCTTTGAGTCGCCACTAGGCCAACCGCCCACACAAGGACAAAATAGTATGACACACTATTTAACCTCCGCTCAAATTCCCTGCCAATCAAAATAGTGAATAAAATTTCATCGTTCGGATTCAAACTCAAAACTTGTCATCTGCCCCGCGTCTTAACACTGCCTAGTCTACCGCTAGGCCAACCGCCTAGTCGGGGATAAGATTCCATCTTTTTAAAATAAAAAATTCATCCTCCTTACGATTGTGCATGCTGAAAAATTGCATTAATCAATTGAAATCGTTCATCGAACCACACACATAGGGCCCAAAATATTACCATATAAATTTGAATTGACCATCATGCTAAGGACATCGGCAATGCTTAAGAATTTAAAATTATTTTGTAAAGGTTGGCACCAAACCCACTTAGGGTTATAAAATATTATAATATAAGTATTATAATTATTTTATAAATGACCCTTAGGCTTAACTTTATAACTTTAATAGTATAATATTAAATATTATAATATTATTCCTTTTTTGAGCCTAGACATGTGGAACTTTATCCCAAATATATTGGGCTTAAAATATAAATATTTTAACCCTCTTTTTATCAATTCCCTTGCACTAAGATGAACTTTTCTTGTATTTAACACTTGACATCAATGACAACATAATTACTCAAAATTTCCAACATATATAAATTTAGTAATTGGACTTTAATATATTGAAGATTAATGTAAGGCAACCTTTGAATTTGAAAAAAAAAGATTTACTTTAGGAAAGGATGAGTTATTTTGGAAAGAATGAATAATCACTTTTAGATTATTTGAATAGTTCTTATATTGGAATATAATCTTTTATAGAGATATTTCTTAGAGAAATGGTTGTTTAGTTTTTGGAACAAGTTTTCAAGTATGAATGTTTTAAAAATAGATAAATAAAATAACCATTTGGGTTCATGCCTTATTAAAGAAAGATAAAATGAATAGTGGAATCCTTTGAAAGTTATTTATATTTACCTTTTTGTTGAACTAGAATGACATTCGTGAATTACATTACTAAGATACTCCTATGGTTTAATAAAACTTTAGATGGGTAAGAGATGTAGCTATCCTTTATAAGATGAAGTTAAAGTTTTTATGAAATTTTAGTGAAGGATTTGTAGAATTTGTAAAGAGGACTAACCCACTACTAGAATTTGAATAGCTAAGTGCTTTTTTTGAATTAAAATATAATTCATTGGAATTATGAATATTTATATATGTTGAAAATATTATTTATTTTTATGGAATGAGTAATTTGTTGTTCTATGTAAATGAATGAGGGATTGGGCATGGGACCCAATAAATGGAAAGGAACTTATGGGGGTTCCAAAAATAACTCTTTGTAATTAATTTACTGAAAATAGAATTCTTGAGTAAAGGTAGTTTGATAAATGGATGGGATTAATGAGAGGGAATTATGGGGTTCCCTCACTTGTAAAAAAATAAATCTACAAAATTGTTGAAATGAAAAGACATGAGAATTAAGAAGATTCTTATGCACATATTGAAATGATGGTGAAAAGGAATAATGGATTCCTTGTTGTAGATTGGATAATAGACTTGCAATGAAAAATAAATATGGATATTTTTGAGGTTGGGTTTTCTCCTAAAAAGGGTTCCTAGGATACATGATGTGTCTAATGGTTTATAATTTTTGGTACTTGTTATGGATTTGTTATTTACATTTATTGATTTAATGGTACGAGTTATGAATGAAAAGAAAATACATATATATATTACTTTGATGAAGAGTACATAGTAAATAAAATCAAAATTTTTATTATATTTTTACTTCTTGCAATAGAATATGGAATATGCAATGATGGCACTTATATATGAATGGTATAAAAAGGATAAAGTTATTTCTTTTTTTTGCCTTGGGGCTCGAGGAATATTTCTTACAAGATCTAGCCAATAGAATATTAATCTAAATTAGATCCCTAAGGTTAGGACTAGAACTAAGGGAGATGTGATGGGATAATCCCTTAGGGTTACAATGGGCACTTTAGTAATAGATCACTAAAGTGTGCTCTGAGAGATAACGAGCTTAGAATTCCATTGTAACTAAATACTTGTGATGGATTCTCCAAAATAACAAGAGATACCCATGTGAGGTAGAGATATCATGCAAATGATAGTCATAGGAACCTGAAATACTATGGGTGAATTCCTATGGGGGATGTCATTTGGTGTGGTAGTAATTGGAAACCCTAATTTATTGATGGGTGACCAAAAGAGAGCTACCACAAAAGTGGAAGTCACCTCCATTAAAATATCAAAAAACTATTTTAATAGTGCACAATAGTTCTATACTAAATGAGATGTGTAAAACTACATAAACTTGTGCCTAAGTACTAGAATGGAAATGGAATGACAAACACTAGTAATGGAATTGGTATTCCTTTTCTCAAACAAGCAAGATAGGGTTAGCCCTTGCATCGTGGTTATAAATTTATTCAAAAGAGAGAAATAAAATTTGGTGTGACCATACAAAGGTATCCTTTAAGTTGTATGGGCAGTGTACAAGGTAAACCCCAAAACTATTACGAAAGATTGGCCACTCTTGTCCACCTGAGGGATGTGAAACATCTAAAACAATCTTGGATTATGAAGTAAGCTTCTATGGACTTTATCTGGATTGATTGAATAGACTTGATATCTTCTTTAAAAAAAATAATTTTGGGTTATATTTTACGGTTGTTATAGTTGGTATCAAAGCATGGTTGTAGGTCTTTTACGCTTTCCAATGATGACCTCTGATGTTGGAATATAAGCCTACCTTGGAAAGAACCTAGCCATGATTGGATTTGATGTGCACCTTAAGAGGAATGAAATATTCCTATGGGAATAATGGTTTATAGAAATACCATTTATTGAAATATTGATCTTACTCTTGGTATGTTTGACAGGAGATTCTCTTGAATGATTATTAAAGGATACTTGTTAGATTTTTTTGAAAGATAAAATAGACTGAGTGTATGAAGGTATATGGAATAATACCTGATATGAGATACTTGAATAACCAGAAGTAATGGCACTAGGTACATGACAAGAAGGATGAGGTTACGTTCGAGCACCAAGCCCACTTAGTCAAGAACAAGATTAGTCAAGATCCGAAGAGGAAATTATGAGATACTTAAGTAGAGTGGTGGAATATCTTGCTTCTATGGTTTTTATCATGCAAGAAAAATTGGAGTAGTAGTGATAGGCATTATATACTATAGTGAGCCTAAATTCTACAACTATAGCTCTACAAGAAATAGAATTTGCTATCACTATAAGATAAAGTAAAGAATATCTATATCAAGAAGACTTAATTAATGGGATCAACAAAATATCTAGAATAAGGAATTTCAAGGTTACACCTCCACCATATAAACAATCTGCACCAGCTCATTCCAATAATACCAAGAAAACAAAGCAATAAAAGGCATATGGTGTGTCTTTTCAAGTGGAAAAAAACCTACAACCAATATATTATTACTTCATTTATGCTAATACACTAGAAGAAGATCATAGAGCTTTGAGGAAAGGAAATGGTGTAGGTTTTGTGCAATGGTAAAAAGAACAAGGACTCCTATTCTGCAAAGAAAAAATATATAAACAAGAGGAATGTAAAAATAAAATAAAGGATAATATTAATAAAACCTACAATGAATCTCGATCTCAACGACAACCTGGTGCAAGACCCTCATAGACACCTAAGGATAAAATAAAAAAAACACCCAGGATCCAAAATAGGGTGTTTTGTCTGTGAAGGACCCCATTATGCCAATCGATGTCCATAGAAAGCTAGGTATAGCAATCATCTAGAAGATCCAAACCATAAGGTCAATGCAGCCATTGGGAGTGATAATCTAGATGGACAAGCTAACCCACTTCATCTAAAAGGTATGATCTTACATAAGAATGATACTATTTTTATAGCTAGTGTAACATTAGAGAGCTTCATTTCTACTAGTTTAGTTAGGGATATACCAAAAAGATCAAGATTCTTGGTGGAAGGGTGGAAAGTAGAGTATGGTTCTAGACAAACCTACTTCGTGGATCAATGTTATCTCGATGTACAAGTCATCTTACCCAACGATTCCATAGAATGGTACCTATATGTAGCTCATCTCCATGCCTTTGACGTAATTTTAGGGATGGATTGGTTAAAATCCCAAGAGGTTGTAATCAATTTCCATGAAAGATGGATTGATTACATTGATAGTGATAAACAAAGAAGGTGAATTATCAGTGAACAAGGTTCTTTTTGACCTCAGTTACTATCAGCAATGCAATTAAAGAAAACCATGAAAAAGGGTGGATTGATTTTCATGGTCAAGTTTAACGAAGTAGAGATGAGTAAAAAGGAAGAGGTGTTTGGTAAACACCCAATCTTGCAGGAATATAAGGATGTATTTCCTAAATATTTACCTAGTTTACCATCGAAAAGGGAATTTGACTTCACTATAGAACTAATACCTAGAACTAAGCCTATACATAGAACCCCTTATAGGATGAATCCTATAGAAATGCAAGAATTGAAGGTACAACTCTAGGGGTTGTTAGAGAAGGGGTTGATAAAACCCAGTGTGTCACCATGGGGTGCACCTATCCTTTTTGTAAATAAGAAGGATGGATCACTAAGATTATGTATCGACTATAGAATGTTGAACAAAGTGACCATCAAAAATAGATATCCCTTGCCCATAATAGAGGATTTGTTTGACCAATTAAAAGGGGCAACCATATTCTCCAAAATTGACTTGAAATTAGGATATCATCAGTTGAGAATTCGTGAGGAATATACTCACAAAACTACCTTCAAGACTCGATATGGACACTATGAATTCACAGTACTACCATTTGGGCTATCCAACACTCCAACAACCTTCATGAATCTAATGAACAATATTTTTTGAAGATAGTTAGATTGATTTGTATTGATATTTTTAGATGATATTTTGATATATTCCAAAAATAAAGAAGAGCATGATAAGCACATAAGGATAGTGCTTGAGTTGTTAAGAGAAAATCAACTCTATGGTAACCTCTCAAAATATGACTTTTATGTCCCTGAGGTACAATATCTTGGGCATATTATTTCTACTAATGGAATAGTAGTAGATCCAAAGAATATTGAGGCCATTGTGAGTTGGCCACAACCCACCAATGTGATTGAAGTACGAAGTTTTATGGGCATCACAGGCTACTATAGACGCTTTGTGAAATATTACTCCAAGATTACCTACCCAATCACCAATATTCAGAAGAAAGAAAAATAATTTAAATGGATAGATAAGTGTGAGGTAACCTTTGAGTTATTAAAATAAAAGCTCACTACTGCACCCATTCTAAAAATTCTAGATCCACAAGGAATATTTTTAGTATGCATAGATGCATCGATGGAAGGATTGGGAGGAGTTCTATCCCAAGAGGAATCAGTGGTAGCATATGAGTCAAGGAAACTCAAGAAACATGAAGTAAATTATGCTACACATGATTTGGAACTAGCAGTAGTTGTACATACCCTTAAGATGTGGTGACACTATCTGTTAGGTAAACCATTTGAGCTTAGAACCGACCATCAAGTTTGAAGTATATCTTCACTCAACCATTGTTGAATGCAATACAAAGGTGATGGATTGAGTTTCTAGCAAAATATGACTTTGGTATAGAATATATCAAAGGTAAAGAAAACAAATTGGTAGATGCCCTGATTATATGAAGGCATTTAGCTACTATAACTCATAGCCATATAGACTTGATGGACCAAGTCAAAAATGCAAGCCCAAGATCGGTTTTGCAATGATATTCAGGAAAAATGGCAAGAAATCCTGATGAAAATAAATACTATAGCAATAAGGATGGACTCTTATGTTTTAAATATAGGGTTATCATACTAGAAAATGGTGACTTAAGGAGAAAAATTATGCAAGAGGTACATAGATCTCCTTACTTTGCTCACCCTAGAGGGACCAAAATGAGGGAGAACATGAAAAATACTTTCTATTGGATAGGAATGAATAAGGACATAAATGAATTTATCGCTAGATGTATGGAATGTTAAAATGTGAAGGCAAAACACCGACATCCAATAGGATTTTATACCCACATGATATACCTATTCAAAAATGGCAGGTCATATCCATGGACTTTATTGTGGGACTACCTAAGAATAGATTTCAACATGATGCAATCCTTGTTGTAGTGGACAAATTGACCAAGGTTGCACATTTCATACTAAGAAGTACAAAAGATGATGTAGTTGTAGTGGCTAATATATTTTCCAAGGAAATATTCAGACTACATGGATTTCTTGAAGTAATTATATCTAATAGAGATTCTAGATTCACATCTGCATTTTGGCAAGCCCTACATTGGGCTATAGGCATGAAATTGAATATCAATTCTACTTACCATCTAGAGATTGATGGTCAGACTAAGAGAGTCAACCAAGTTTTGGAAGATATGCTTCACATGTACTATATGGATCAAAAATATAAATGGGAAGATTTTTTGCACTTGGTTGAATTTACCTATAACAATGGGTATCATGCTTCTTTGGGAATGGCTCCATTTAAAGCATTGTATGGTAGAAAATGTTGAACACCCCTCTCATGGGATAATCTAGAAGATCATATTACCATTAGATCAAACATGGTTTGAGAGATGGAGGAACAACTAAAATTGATTAGATCAAGGTTAAAGGAAGCCTCTGATCATCAAAATAGTTATATCGATAGAAAGTGCACACCTAGAGAATTCTCTACAGGAGATAAAGTATTTCTCAAAGTAAAGCCCATGAAGAGTGCCATCAAATCAACCAAATTGGATCCTAGGTATGTTGGACCCTTTGAGATCACCGAGAAGATAAGTCCAGTTGCCTATCGTCTCTCCTTGCCACCCAACCTGTCCAAGATCCACGATACTTTCCATGTATCCCTACTTAGGAAGTATGTAGCTGATCCTGACCATGTATAGAATTTGTCTAACTTGTAGATAAATGACCCTACAATGATTGAAGTACAACCAATAAATATTTTGGAGTTTCATTCCAAAAAGATGAGGAACCAAACTCTAGAATAATGTAAAGTCCAATGGGATTGGTACTCATAAAAGAATGCTACTTGGGAGAAAGTAGTTGATATGCAAAAATATTTTCCATATTTATTTGAATGAATAAATGTAAATTTTGGTCTTATTGCAGGATATTGGTGAAACACAGAGGACTATGTTTAGTCCAAGGGGGTAGTATGTCATGACCCTCCCCCAAATAATATTTTTAAATTAAAGTTTTATGAATTTATGTGTAACCATTAATGATAGATTTTGTGGTTTTATGAGATTTTTATTATATTTGATATGGTACTAATAGACTTGTCCTTATTACAAGAATAGACACCTTCATAAGTGGCTAGAAAGTTAATGGTATATATAGTTAAAATGACCTAACATGCATTATCTATTTTTATATTTAGCTTACCCTTGTTATTTGATGCATCTTCTCTGTATTTGCATGCTACTGATATTAAATTACCACTTCTAACATGCTTAAAGAAGGAACTATGTTAAGAAGGTTTAATAATACTTCATTAAAAAGAAAATGAAGAAAGAAAAATAATAATTGAAATAATGACATAGTTTTAGAATAATTGAAATAATGATAGCTTTAGAATAATTGAAATAATGGCATAGCTTTTGAATAATTGAAATAATGACATAGATTTTGCTTCGAATTGGAAAATAAACCCAACTTAGCAAAATATAATAGCGAATAGTTGTGAGTTTGTTATTTTGAGTGGATTCTCATTGAGTTCTCTTTAAACTCTTGAGGAAGAAGAAGAAATAGGATGTTATATTTTGATGGCCTTTGGGGTATGATCAGGGAATGTGTGAAACAAAGAGAATTTTTGGACATTCGTTTTTGAAGAAGAGGGAACAACCAAATATTTATACGTTGGTGAGCATTTTAGTCTTCTCAAGAATACGCTTCTTCTAACAAATAAGGTACTCCTCTTTGTAAATATGTTGAAAATGGTGTTTTTTTTCTGTGTTGAAAGGCCTTAGTTTATTCATAAGTTTAGATGTTTAAAAACTTTGAGTTTCACCTTTTGTATAACCTTCTTCCTTCCCAACTTTTCATTATAGTGAAGAGCATAGTGTGTGTATGTGATAATTCTAGAACATCACAATACATCTTGAGCTTTCATTTACAAAGAAACCCTTGCATCAACATCAATAAGAAGCTTTGATGTTTTAGTTTGGGTTGAGGTGAATGTTATTTTGCTATGTGTCGTTTATCCAAGTCTTGTAGTGCATAGAGGCACCAAAATAGATGAATGTTGGATGTATATGTTACTAAAGCTTAGTGTTGTGATGAAAATAAGTTGAATTTAATGTTAAACCTTGATTGAAATGGTTTGCATCCCAATAATCTATATTTTATGAGTGGGCATTTGTTTCACTTCCTCCTATGTTAATGCCTGGATGTTTAAGATCATCTATGTTTGACTATTACAAGCTCAACCTGTGTTCGGCTTCATTATATCACTACAAATAATATGTCTCTATGAGATGACCATTTTATACATTAAAATTTTGTATGACTACCAACTTGAATGATACGTAGGAGTTTCTATCAAGACTTTTGTTATGATCATCCAAAGAGAATTAATGTGTTTTAAATATATTAGTGAAGTGTTATATTGAAACATGGCTAAGTCTAAAGAAAATGATGACCATTCCTTTTTTATTAATAATAGCTCATGGAGATAGTCTTCTATAAGTTATTTAATTGAAGAAAAATAATACCAACAAAGGTAGGAAATCCTTTGGTTTCATTATTCCACAATAGATAAGAATAAGTTACAAAATGATGATAATTCATTTAATGTGTAAATGGATTAATTTAGTATTTGGAGATTTAATCTAATAAATATTAATGGAAATGACCTTTGAATTAAAAAATGACTTACTTTAAGAAAGGATGAGTTATTCTGGAAAGAATGAATAATCACTTTTAGATTTTATATGAATTGTTATTATAATGGAATATAATATTTTATGGAGATATTTCTTAGAGTAATGGTTGTTCAAATTTTGGAACAAGTTTTCAAGTATGAATGTTTTAAAAATAGATAAATGAAATAACCATTTGGGTTCATGCCTTTTTAAAGAAATATAGAAAGAATAGTGGAATCCTTTGAAAATTATTTATATTTATCTTTTTGTTGAACTAGAATGAAATTCATGAATTACATTACTAAGATACTCTTGTGGTATAATAAACCTTAGATGGGTAAGAGATGTAACTATCCTTTATAATATGAAGTTAAAGTTCTTATGAAATTTTAGTGAAGGATTTGTAGAATTTGTAAAGAGGACTAACCCACTACTAGAATTTGAATAGCTAAGTGGTTTTGTTGAATAAAAGTATGATTCATTGGAATTGTGAATATTTATATATGTTGAAAATATTATTTATTTTTATGAAAAGAGAAATTTGTTGTTCTATGTAAATGAATGAGGGATTGGGCATGGGGCCCAATAAATGAAAAGGAACTTATGGGGGTTCCACAAATAACTCTTTGTAATTAAGTTACTCAAAAGAGAATTCTTGAGTAATGGTAGTTTGATAAATGGATGGGAATTAATGAGAGGGAATTATGGGGTTCCCTCACTTGTAAAAAAATAAATCTATAGAATTATTGAAATGAAAAGACATAAGAATTAAGAAGATTCTTATGCAACATATTGAAATGATAGTGAAAATGAATATTGAATTCCTTGTTGTAGATTGGCTAATATACTTGCAATGAAAATAAATATGGACATTTTTAAGGCTAGGTTTTCTCCCTGAAAGGGTTCTTAGGATACATGATGTGTCTAATGGTTTATATTTTGTGGTACTTGTTATGTAATTACATTTATTGTTTTAATGCTATGATTTATGAATGAAAAGAAAATATGTAATTACATTACTTTTATGAAGAGTACATAGTAAAGCAAATAAGAAGTTTTAGTATATTTTTACATCCTGTAATAGAATATAGAATATGCAATGATGGCACTTATATATGAATGGTATAAAAAGGATAATTTTATTTCTTGGTTTCAACTTGGGGCTCGAGGAATCTTTCTTGTAAGATCTAGCCAATAGAATATCAATCTAAATTAGATCCCTAAGGTTAGGACTGGAACTAAGGGAGATGTGATGGGACAATCCCTTAGGGTTATAATGGGCACTTTAGTAATAGACTACTAAAGTGTGCTCCGAGAGATAGTGAGCTTAGAATTCCATTGTAACTAAATCCTTGTGATGGATTCTCCAAAAGAATGAGAGATACCCATGTGAGGTAGATATGTCATGCAAATGATAGTCATAGGAACTCAAAAGACTATGGGTGAATTCCTATGGGGGATGTCATTTGGTGTGGTAGTAATTAGAAACCCTTATTTATTGATGGATGACCAAAAGGGAGCTACCACATAAAGTGGCAGTCACCTCCATTAAACTATCCAGAAATTATTTTAATGGTGCACAATAGTTCTATACTAAATGAGATGTGTAAAACTACAAGAATCTTGCACCTAAGTACTAGAATGGAATGACAGACACTAGTTAGGGAATTGGCATCCCTTTTCTCAAATGAGCAAGATAGGGTTAACCCTTACATTGTGGTCATAAAGTCCTTCAAAAGAGAGAAATGAAATTTGGAGTGACCACACAAAGGTGTTCTTTAAGTTGTATGGATAATGTACAAGGTAAACCCCAGAACTATTATGGGATATTGGCCACTCCTGTCCACCTTAGGGGTGCTGCATCATCTAAAACAAACTCAAATTGTGAAGTAACATTCTATGGACTTTATATGGATTGACTGGCTGGACTTGATCCCTTCTTTAAAAAAAATTGGGATAGATTTTAGGGTTGTTACAGATAGGCCTCCAAATGTTTCTAATAATTTTTTTAGGTTTATGTAGGTTAGAGGATCAATGTGACTAGCAATGGCCCACACACAGTGATCCCAATTCCCTTGAGGAATTCAAATAAGACAGTTGTAGATGATTGACCAACTTCACTAAAATAGGGCTTCCCTTGTGGAAGAGCCATATTGGAGCCTTTCATGGAATATTTGTAAAGAGAAAAAGGATATCATTTGTAACCCTTTATTTTTAATATTAATGAAATAAAATATTTTTATTATAGTTCATTTTGGTGATCATGGTGGGACCACCCACTTTTTGTATATTTTAGCTAACCTTTTAGCTTGCTAACTAACACATTTATCATCATTTTGTACTATAGGTGCCACAAAACCAGCATAGAACCTCCCAAAATTTTGAAACACATCTCAAGTCCAAGGTAAAAGAATTTTTGGTCTATGAACTAGGTTTGCAAGGAAAGGTGCAACTATAAAATCATAATGTGCCCTATGACCAAACCAAACACTCTAGAAATTAGACCCACACTAGGTAGGTACTGGTTTCTACATAGCTAACAACAACTCCATAATTATAGGTAAGTTAGGGGATATATTTTCCCTCATAGAGATTGCATCTCCCTTGATACTTTGCCTTATTAGGCCAAACTTCCTGATGACAACAACGCCCTTCCAGGTGTAATCAATCACCTTTTATTTGTTTTTAGTTTTTGCAAAACTTAATTTTCTACCATATTGTAAATTTGTATTCAATATTTCAATTTTCATTTCTTTTGCATAGGAATTTTTTATGAAAATTTGATATTCTATTCTCTATTGTTATAGGTATTAGTACATATAGCACATAGACTACCAACAAGTGTAAATTCTTCAAATACTTTGTCTTGATTTAGTCTTAAGCCAGGGTGTGAGCCTACAGTCACAAGGTAAAGTCCAACCAGATCTGAGACACAATTCAAACCCAAAAATTCATCCACACAAAATTCCAAAGGTTGGAGACCATAGGTAATCTATAAAAACCTTTCATATCTGGTTCAAAAATAGAAAAATTATTTTAAACTATTTGCATTTTTGCTTTTCCAAAAGCCCAAAACTAATTTGGGAAATTTACAAAATGTATTTCCATATTTTTTAGCTTTATAGAATGCACCAATCTCATTTTGGTTATTTAGTTAGGTGCTTTAAAAAAATAATAATCAATTTTCTCCATAAGTACTTTTCCATTCAGAACTAAAGCACTTGCATAAGGCTTGACGAAAGCCTCTAAATTTAATCATCTCATTAATTTGAGGATAATTTTTTATCTATCTCATATATAAAGCTCTAAAGAGACATCTAGTGATAGCCTTAAATGGTATCTTGGCTAGTATAGATAGATTTGTGCTTAAGAAAATCTTAGAAATAGTCTTTGTTGAAATAAAGTGATTTTCCTTTTTCTTCCCTAGCATAATATTTTTCTTTTAAAAAACACAAATCTAATTGCTTGTTTAGCAGTATTTTTATTTCCAAAAGGTATTTTATTTTATGAAAGTCAAAAGTTATTACTCTTGCTTAGATTAGTCTCTTTTCTGCATTCTAGATTTTATATGTATTATACACTCACACACCTACACACATTTCACACATTATTAAGTTTGGACTTTATCACCAATTCCCAATCAAGATCAATGATGTTGGGTTTCATCTCCAACAATTGGCTCACCCATTAGACACCATAGTAGCCCCCATGAGCGATTCTCTAGACTTCATCACTAAAAACTTCCCTACCCTTGAGATATCCTTGTGGTAGGTTAGGATTAGATGCCCCTACTCATAAGGCTTCACATAATTCATGAGTGTGCAACTGATATTTTTAACTAAGTCTAATTGAGTGTGGAGAAAAATTTGGCTAGCCTATGTAGGTCTTAGATAGTGTTGCCTCTTTCATAAGAGTTTTATATAAATACCCTTTTTGGTTACCCCTATCCATTACCTTCATTAGAAGCTACTCGCCTATTTATCTATAATTTTTTTTGGTAAATTAAAAGTTTGTATTACTAAAAGGGTTTTAAGGATCCCTTAACCTTGATACAAAACCAACAAGAAAAGTTGTAACACAATGAAGGACACACCTTTGACCCCCTACAAACCTTATACTGTCAAGAGCCACAACTGAGGATGCAACCTTGGGCTTAAGGACCCAGATACAATAGAAGAAAAAAATTGAGGTCACAACCTTAGACTTGAGGACACTGAGATACATGATAGAACCTAAAACATGAAAACTACAACTAAAGAAGTAAAGGACTCCACGTAGGGAAGGCATACAACAAAAAAAGGACCTATTATCTAAAAGAGACCAGGCTCCACGTAGGGTAGCCTTAGAAAAAAAAACATGGATACAAGGTAATTAGTACTTAGCTGAGGTCTTATCCTCATCCTTGGTGTCCTCCTTATCAGTATTCTTGGGCTCATCATCCTTAGGCTCCTCTTTAATAGTAAAATTTTTTGCTTTGGACCCTCCATCAACCTCCTAGCTAATCTACCCACCAAAAAATAGTTTTTGCAAACCTTCCTGGATGTCCATCATAGAGTTAACCATTGCATTCATCATAGAAGTGGTGGATGAGATGATGAACTCTTTTAGGCGCTTGGTTTCATCTTCATTTTCCTCTTCCTCATTCTTGATATCAATGACGTTGCACTTAGCTGCCAGGTTTTGAAGCTGGGTAGACTTCCTAATAGGTTCCTCCGTGCTATCAAAGCTAATGCTCTTCTTGGCCCTCAATTCTGTGACATCCTCAATGGCTTTTCCCTTTTTCTCTACCAGGGTGAGGCGAGCCAAGGACCCTACTAGCCTAGCAGGGCTAGGAATTATAGGATTGGGTTTGGGATTGTTTGTCAGGATGTAGGTGTAGATGACCTTGTACAAACCCTAATGGTGAGGAAGGTCATGGCTCTTATTATTCTTGCAATTAGTAATGGATGTTCTCATGTAATTGAAAAGGAATAGGGGGATGCTGAGAGGATTAATGTCCCAAAAATGGTTTATGAAAACCAAATGGTAGGTTTTAAGGAGTTTATCAGGATCATAAACAGTGATGAATTCCATGATGGGCTTCATCACTACATCTCAGGAGGTGTTCAGGTCACTCCTAAAGATCCCAAGGATCTTAGCATTCTTGAGGATTTTCTCATTTTCTTTAAAATTTCTAAGCTCAACTTCCTAATTAATTTTATGCCTATGGATTTACTAACCTTCAGGGTTTTGGACAGTAATGGAAGACAGTAGGTGAATTTCAACCCTAAAGCTCCTGCCATGCATAATAATATCACCACCATCCTAGATCTCAATGAAGGCATGCGTGATCTCAAGCTCGACTCCAAAAAACATGTGGAGGAATGGGAATAAGTGTCTATCCTGGAGAATATTTTTTTCTATAGATTCACAGGCAAAGAAAATGGGTTCAATAAAGTTGTTTTCCATTGTGGATGGGGGAAGGGGGATGATGAGGGAGTGAAAAGGTAAAAATGGGGTAGGTGACAGGGATAGAAGACTATGTAGATAGAGAGAAATAGGCTGGAAAGTGAAGGTAGAGTGGGGAGGACCGACGATGATAAAAAGGATAGGTGCTTGGGAAAATGCCAAAAAAGGTGGGGGATATTAAAAAAATCATTACCGAGCATGGTAGGGAGATGTAAATGTAGGCATGGGAGCAAGGGAAATATGGCTCACATATATTTGGAGGCTCGCACAAGAGAAATTCCAGCCAGCTCGAAATAGGACACACAACATGGAAAAATGGATATTTTGGAAACATGCCATTGACAATACTATCGATGAATATCAGTCTAGGAAATATAAAATTAAAATACACTCTCCAAAAATTTCTCAAGATAATAAATTTCAAATATCAGAGTGCTACCGTTGGCCTCAATGGTCTCCCTCACGCTGTGCCACGTCCTCAGGCTATAAATGATGGTGGTGAATGTTCCTCTGGCATCCACACTAAGTTGGGAATTAAGGTTATGAGGCCTAGAGAATGTGGGTTTCTGACACCAAATAGACTGCATTGATTGATTAAGGTGAGAATATTTAGGAGCCCTTCTGATTTTGAAATTAAACATCACATTACAGTACCTGCACAAGCTTGACAAAGGATGCCAAAAAATAAAATAATTATTAGCGTACATTCCAAAAATTATGGCCCAGAAAAAAATGACCTTTCGACGGAGGGTGACATGGATGGTATATTGAAATATTTGATGGCGGTGGAGGGTGACTTGGACTAAAATCTAGAAATTTTGGTGGCTGCAATTGTTTTTAAACAAAAGGGACAGCTGGATGATCTTTTGGTGGTAAAAAATAATGATGTGGAAATACACATGGATCTTATCAATCGAAAGGGTATTTAGGACCTTCCACTTGCCGTGCTAATTAGGAATGATCACGTGGCACATGAATATTCCTAATAATTTGATGGTGTTACACATGAGAGGAAGGTTGGATATCCTAGAAGATAGCCTCCTACTGAGGAATATTCCTTTATGGTTTTCCTTAGAATTTCATCATACCAGGTCTGAAAGTTGATCGTGTTAACTCCAATGTTGGCTAATCTATTGTCAACCCTAGTTTCTATAGTTATTCCTTGCATACCTTTGCATATAATAGGAAATTGTGCATGAACACACCTTCATGGGTCATATCCATCATTCCTATTTTTGTTTTAGGATTTTCTACAAAATCATCAATGCACAAATAAGATAATACAAAAATAACAAAAATAACATAAAAAATTTACAAAAAACACAATTGATCCAAGACTAAAAATACAAAAGCACCCATAAACACACTTTATCATATTTTACTTATGCAATTATTTGTTGTTTGCTTTAATGGTTAATTAATCAGGTTTTTTTTGCAATATATATCACAAATCCAAAAAAATAGGTTTCTAAACAACCCCAAAATAGTGTAGACAACCTTTTTTCCTTTGTAACCTATTTACATCAAAGTCACAAGGTAAGGTGTGACCATAAATAGTTGTAATTCAAGGTGTGACCAAAAAATTTGTTTCATAGATAGGCTTAGCCACCACAAAAACACTCTTGTAGCTATTGAATTTATCAAAATTTAATAGATACTTGGTTCCTTAGCCTATCACCCTTCTATCATGGTCCTCACCCGAGGTTAATCTCATGAACAAACACTTATAGCTATGGAGGCTTCTCCTATGATCCCTTCTTCTTCAACCAATTCATTAGGGTGCTTTGAGGAAATAGCCTTCACCCATTCTCAAAATAGTACAACTCTTCTCATTACTCATTTTCAAGTATCATGCCACCACATGGGCTTTCATATTATGATTAAGCCCTATGGTGTCATTCCATTTGCTTGGCTCCATCCTTAATCCATCATGAGATCAATGCTACCTCTTCCTCATGCCAATCTACATCCTATAATCCATTCCCTCTTCAAGTACCACCTTCTCCATATCTTCTTCCATCACCTCATTTTCCATCTCAAAGGGGTTATCTGAAACAACCACCTTGTTCCTTTTTTCCACCTCTATCACCCTCTTCATACTCAAATCAATACCCAAATCAATCAACACATACCCTATCTATCTTATATCTCAATCCCATCCCCACACCACTAGCACCTCCTTCACCACACATGCAACATATCCTAGAGCACCTCAATCATATTGAGCTATAATAATGCAACTATAGGTGTGATACACCCACCCATAAGCTACCCATGTGTAGTGCTACAATGACTCTATCACAACAAATACCTCACCATCAATGACAAGGTTATTTGAAACCTAGGTAAGCAATCACCCCAATGCCACCTATCCAACCTTGCATGAAACCTTAGCAACCATATCATCCACTTCATACTATGACTCCTATCTATGAACCGTTGGTCAATATTTTCCTAAATTTACATGAAGCTAGAACATCCAGACCATTAAAACCTCCTTAAAAACCACTTGATAGGGGCCATGCCAAACTAGGTTTTGATACTCTTTAGGTTTTCTCCATGAAGGTCCTATTCATATAATTTCTAAAACCCAATGAACCGTATTCAAGGAAGTGGTAGAATGAAAATGTTAGAATCTTCCTTAGAGTAGTAGGGTTTGGAAGCAACGTAATTTAAGGTTCAAATGATGCTTCACCTATTGAAAAATATTATGGATAAGTAGTGCAAGTACTAGGTATGTCATATCCACCCTCTTCTTATCCTCCTCATTTTGTGTAGTTGTCTTCATCCCCTCCTCAATATATTTTACTACCTCCTTGTCTTTCTCATACATCCACTAAAAGAGACACCCTTCAAACCACCTCCCAAAGTAGTTACCACTTTTCCAAACCTAGACTCCTCTCAAACTCTTGAACTTACACCTTCTCCATATTCCAAAGAAATTCAAACTATTTCTTCTATATTTGTAATTATACTTGTACCTTCCCTCCCTCTTGCATTCTTCCTTTCCCATGTGCACTCATAGTATCCCAATAGTTTCTATTTAAATCCAATTCTAATAGACACAAGCATAGGTGAAGGATGCTGAGAACCAAAATCTAAAAAAAAATTGCAAGAGCTTGCTATGGCCAAATAGCAAATCCAAGCCTCTTGAATCTCCATAGATGCCTGCCAAAAAATCAATAAATTATGCTAGGGAATTTTTTTTAAGTTGTTAAGACATAGTCTCCAGCCCTAGAATTTGTTATTGATGGTAAAATACTCAATATTTATGAGTTGACTTCAAGGCCATTGAAAATAATGTTGTTCAAAAAGGTCCAGAAGTGCATGCCATCATGGATGCACTAAATAAAACCCTTAGCTAGTATTTTTCTTTGGCTAAATATAGTATGATGACGTACCAAATGGCAGAAGAGCTCATTAAGTGGAAACAACTAATTAAACAAGGATATGATGCTCATAATTCACTCATTGCCAACTAAAATAGAATTATAACTAAAATAAATGAAATCATTGATGAAGGTTTTTCATATATTTGGGTAATATATGGCTACCCTTATTTTATGGAGGATCTAAAAGGTATTTTTGATATGCTAGTTGAAGATCCAACTAAATTTTTTGATTGGCCAAACAATTTTTATGAAGACAATTATTTTAATTTTTCAAATAAGTTGGCTACATTTCATATTAGGGTGGTAGTATTGGGGAAGTAATATGAAAAACCCTTCATATAAAAAATTCTTTAATTTTATCATCTATTCATGAGAAGGCTAAAAAATTATGGGCCCCAAAACAACAGGAGTGTAAAAAATCCAAGTAGGTTTTAGGTATGAAAGACGAAGATCCTACATTCAACACGGAGGAAAGAGAGGACCTATAGCAAAAGGAGAGGGTTTAGATTTGTAAAATTAAGACTCCGCAACCCAAGAATAAGTTCATTTGTATTTAGAAGTTTGCTAAGTAAAATTCCCCCAAAGGCACTAATAATTTAGCTAAATTATTTGCCAACATCTAGACTTGTAAATTCTTTAATTTTCAAAGCTTGAAGAGCTTCTCTAAACTCATAATTATTTTTTGGACTCATCATTATTTCAAAATTCATTCTTTCAAATACTAAGGAATAAATTTGGTGCTTGAAATTTCTTGAAATTTTCTCATTCATTAAAGCCAAAAATCCTTATCCAAACTCATTTTATATGCTTTTAATTTGGACTTGCAAAGTATTAGTGATTGGAGCTTTTTCATAGTGAAGTCAACTAGGCACTTCACAATCTTTGGTCTAGTAAGAAGAGAGTATTTATAGCCCAAAAGGGGGTGAGTTGAAGCTTTTTTGAGGTTGAAGAACACAAGCTTATACTGAGAGGGGGATGAACAGTATAAGACCGCTTTTTACTTTTCTTTCCTAATCAATATTATGCAATGTTTAGATAGAAATATCAAAAATAGTAATCAAAGCAATTCATAAATTACCACACACAATAGAGACACCAATTTAATGTGGTTCACCCAATAAGGGCTACTCCACGGAGAAAATATTTCACTAAAATTTTCTCAATCAATCTCTTAGGAATCCTTTCCCTATTACAATTTTTATGGACCTTTATCCAAAGGAGACACCAATCCCCTAATCAAGTTCATGGATATCTATCCATAGGATAACTCTTTCTCCTTAGCTTTGATTGGTGATATTCTAGAAGAACTGCTACCCCCACTACTTTGGATAAATGGATATCTATCCACTGAAGACACATGTCCTCACTACCCTGGCTAATGGATATCTATCCACTAGAGACTATCATCCTCTATACTCTATCACCTTCAAAGCTTTGTCTCAAATTTTCACTAAACACAATCCTTTGGTCTAGCACAAATATGCTCAATCTTTGTCTCTGGTCTGGAACAAACCTGTCCTCAAATTTACACCAAAATTTGTCCTTAAATATGCACTAAATATAGTCCTTCAATCTAGCACAAATATATCCTCAATATCTATCCTCTGATATACACTAAAATTAGTCCTTCGTTCTAGTACAAATATGTCCTCAATCCCTATCCTTAAGCCTTAACACAAATCTTGACTTAATCTCAAATCAACTCTACTAGATCTGTCCCAAACCTTAACCCAAGGTCTGAATAAATCAATCAACTCTTCTCTCAAGTCTTCTCAAGACTTGTCTAAAATTTGTCTTGTAAGCTTCCACAAAAGCTCACACTAATCTGTCTACAAGTCCTCTATAGAACTTATCCAAATCTACTCAACAAGTCCTCACTAGAACTTGTCCAATTCTGCTCAATAAGTCCTCACTAGAACTTATCCAAATCTGCTCTCAATCTTTGTTCTCAAACTGTATTGTAAGCTTCCATAAAAGCTCACACAAATTTATCCACAAGTCTTCTCTAAGACTTACCTCAAATATATTCAACAAGTCCTCACTAGAACTTATCCAATGTCATAGAAACATAAAGAGAATTGTTAGAGACTCAATATGCTTCACATTCACCACAATGCTTAATCACTTTCAATCACTCTTTTTACTGCAAAAACATATAAAGAATTTTTAGATACTCAATATGCTTCACACTCACAACTACTCAACTTATTTCTCAAATCAATTTATAATGTAGAACAATTTATTTCATAGAACTTGAAATATCACTTCAACACATCCACTTGACTAGGCTCAACCAAATATACTCAACTAATCACTCAATGAATTAGTCTTTGCTTACAAACCCTAGTCCAATCATATGAACACTCACTCAAATGTTTCCAAAAATTATTAACATCCAATCTCACATAACAATGATACTAATGATCTTTGCAAACCCTATTTCAAGTTCTTCACTCAACCACTTACTTCAACAACAATGCTTATCAAATAATCTTCACATAACAATGATACTCATGATCTTTGCAAACACTAGTTCAGGTTCAGTAAACTAATCACTTCAACAACAATGCTTATCAAACAAGGTTTTATCAAAAAAACTTTAATCTAGAAAACCTTGAAGCATCAATTCAGAACACACTCAATAATGCTTTCCAAAAAATCCTTTTCATTCCAACTTTGCATTCACAACATTCATCAATCACTCACTAGGAAGATGTGCCCATGCCTTTTGTTTGATGTAGATGTGGCCTTAGAAAACCTATCTCAATCACAATTTCCTTCTTTCCAATTTCAATGGTTAGATGACAAAACATCACTCTTAACACTTTCTCAAAATATTCTGGTCACAAAAATAATCAAAGCTCAAATATACCTTATTGCTCCTTCTTGAAATTTGCATCCATAAAATCATACATGAAAAATAATTACTTGGATACATCTTATAATATCCAACACCACAAAAACCTCAAACAATATTCCTAAAATACCTTATTACCCTTTTCAAACACTAAAGCAAATAACACCAAAAATTAATTTTGCATCAACCTTATAACTCCCCTTAAAACCTTTCAAGCCAAATAAAATATGCAAAAATTAATTTTTAATACCTCAACTAATTCCTCCAAAAAATTTTGATGCTCAACTAATGCATACCTTTGTTTTCTTCCCAAAAGGGTTTTGGCATGATTTGAACCACCATCTCCCCAAGCACCAAGCACCATAGAACTTTGGTGCCCATCGCGTGGGCTATAGGCACCCATGTCAAGGAAGGAAGACTTCCTTCCTTTTCAACCTTCTTCCACCATTCATTCAACACACACAAGAATATTTCTCCCATGGAAACTAACCTACAACAATCGTTGCCCTCATGTCTTTGCTTTTGTTGCGGTTGCTAACTGTGCTACCAGTGCTTGGTGATTAAGGCTCCCTCCTTGGTTGGTCAAAAACCATTTGCCTCCTCTAAGCACTTTAAAAAAAAATCCTATTTTGCACAACATGATTCGCATAAGCTCGCATAGCATTAAAATTAATTCAAAGGCATAAGAGACTTTGGCTAAGGTGGGGTAGTCCACCTTTTATACACACTTGGTTAATTTGCTTCCCATGTCGGTGCTAGAACTTGAATTCAAAATTCAAATTTTGATTTAATAACCCATCTCAGGGTTATTTAAAATTAACATAAATCAACTTATAATTAATATTAAACTTAATAAATAATTAATTTAAATAACTTATAAGCTAAGTAAATTAATTAATAAATTAATTTATAATAAAAATTATAGTAATTAATTTATAATTAATTTAAACTTCCCTAATAATATTATAAAGAAATATTATAATATTATTCACTTGGGCTTCTTTTTTGCACTTTGGACCATATCTGAATTCCTGAAATCGGGTCTTGATCAAATGAAACTATAGAACCTAAAACTAATGCTGCCCACTGAAACTGCCACTGACTGGTGCTAAAATATTGACATAAATGACCATTCACTCTTGAAATCAATGACAACTTATCTACTCAAAATGTCCAACAATCTCCCCCTTTGTCATTGATGGTAACCCAAATTCTTTTTACCAAAAACTTGACCTTTTTCCTGTTTTGCTTCCCCTGGTACATTGCTCCCCCTGACTTAATGCTCTCTCCTTAAACCAAATCTCTTCCCCTTACTTAAATCTCTCCCCCTTTGACATCAATGTTAAAGGGTCACATTTGGTGCTTGGGTATAAGAATGAGTCTCTTAGCTTAGCCCCTCCCCCACCTCCTCTTGAGGTGGTTAATTCTAGGGTGGGAGTATCTCTACTCCTAGAAAGCACCGTTCTTTACCTTTGTCCTCTTTCCTTCTCATATGATCCTTCTGATTCCTTTGACTGTTCCTGTTCATGTCCATGTTCCTATTCCTTTCCATGTCCATATTCTTATTCCTGTTCTTGTTCCTATTTATGCTTGATTTTGGAATGTTTGCTCTACACCACTTTGTTGTATGTCCATCATTATTGCACTTATAACACTTAATGTTATTATTCCTTAGAGGTGCAAATGTCTTGGAATTTCTCCTGGTGAAGCCATATTTGTTCCTGTCATGAACCCTGCAATTCATTGCCTTGTGACCAAACTGATTACAGTAGCAATACCCATGTAAAAGTTACCTATTACTAAAGTTCCCATACTCATGTATTTCATGTGTCCTGCACTATGAAGCCATATGCCCAAATATGTGACATAAGAAACATCATCCATTGAAGTTTCCTTACCTTGAACTCATTGGTCTCTTAGTCTCTCTTACCTTATTCTAGTTTCTGTTGCATCTGTTTCTTATTTTTGCATTGTACCTTTCCTTTCTAAACTTTCTGTTGTCCAACTAATCCTTAAAAGTCTCATTTTCTCTTACACTATCTTCTTCTAAAGTTTCTTCTTCTTTAAAAATTGAGGTTGACTCTTTTTCTTGTTTCTTTTGAGCCTGTTCAAAACCAAGACCTGTCTTGCTTTATGTAGGCTTTTGTGCCTTGATTATCTTATCCAAATTCTTTGAGCTTCTTCCAAACTTATGTAGCTTATCCTTATACTTCTCTACTTATTCCCTTAGTAGGACTACTTCTTGTTCTAAATTTTCATATTCTATGACCTTTGCTTCTAAATTATCCTTGAACTTATTTGTCTTAGCCATTGACTTGTTTAGATCCTCTATAATCTTTCCTCTCTCTTCATAAAATTCTTGAAACTGAATATCAAGTTGTAAGTTTTGCTTTCTTACCTTCTTTAAAGTTTTAAGAGCATAAATAAGCTCTTCCTCAAGATCAACTCCTCCTTTTTTTGATTCTTCCTCTATTTGTTTGCCTTTGATAACATCTTCAATATTTTTAGACTTGTCTTCTATAGGATCACCTCCTTCTTCTTCTAGTTACATTAGAATATTCTCTTATGGTCCTTCAAGTGCATCCTCATATTCATCATCACTTAAACTAAAACCATTCCTTGTACAACTATCTTCAAGATGTCCAAAATTACCACATCTAAAGCACTTGAGAATTATTGGTGACCTTTTCTTAACTTCTTTTTCTTCAATCAAATATAGGACTTCATCTTTATCATTGTCTGAAAAAATATTATTACTATCACTTGAGTGCTTACTTACCTTGTCTGCATAGTAGCTCCTCTTTTGTATTTGAAATAACTTCTTCCCTTGTATACCTTGTCCATACTTGCCTTTCTTTTGGTACCTATATTTTTCTAATTCCATGTTCTTATAATCCTATTTTTCTTCATCATTGCTATTTTTTGCTTCTTGAAAATCAGTTGCATAGTGACCATACTTTCCACAATTGAAACATCTAATAAATTTTGTATCTTTAAATATTCTTGAATCATTATTTCTTCTGTCATAATTAGCTTCTTCATCACTGGATGACTCATTTTTTGAATCTAAATTTTTGCCCTTTGTCTTCTTAGTAGCTTTGAATGTTGCTTCCTTCCGGATATTAGGTTCCTCTTTTGTTCTTAACTCAAAAGTTGTAAGAATACCAAGTAACATATCTCTTGTCAAAGAATAACCATATTTTAATTCTTCTATAGCTGAAATATTTTCACTAAATATTTTTGTAAGAGATCTTAAGACCTTATCACAAACATCTGATTCTTCAATCTCAAGTCCAAGTCCTTGCATGGTATTAACAACCTCATCTATTCGAAGTAGATAAGTACTAATGTTTTCCTCATCCTTCATTCTTAATTCTTCAAATTTTCCTTTGAAATTTAGTATATTTTCCTTTTTGACACTTTTATCTCCTTCATATATGCTTTGCAACTTATCCCAAATATATTTTGCATCTTTGCAATGCATAAATTTTATGAATTTTGTCCTATGCAAACCTCTCAAAATTGTATTTATTGCTTTTGAATTTTAATATTGTAGAATCTTACCTTCCTTATCTGTAGGTGGATCAACTG
The DNA here is from genome assembly GCA_028583015.1 of Wollemia nobilis. Lineage (NCBI taxonomy): Eukaryota > Viridiplantae > Streptophyta > Pinopsida > Araucariales > Araucariaceae > Wollemia > Wollemia nobilis. The sequence continues at coordinate 11,738,430 of JAQPPZ010004624.1, read as the reverse complement.
GTGGTATGTATCCATTTTCAACTACTTCCAAAATTTCATTGCCAAGTGCCTTTAGGTGAATCTTCATTCTCATACTCTAAAATATATAATTGCTTACATCAAATAATGGTGTTGAATTATATGAAGACCCATTCTTAGAATCCATTATGTTCTTGAAAGCTTTTCCTTAAAGCTATTAAATTCTTTCGAAGGAATCCGCTCTGATACTAATTGAAGAACACAAGATTATAATGAGAGGGGGGTGAATAGTATAAGACCACTTTTTACTTTTCTTTCCAAATAAATATTATGCAATGTATAGATATCAATATCAACAACATTAATCAAAGCAATGCATAAATCACCACATACAATAAAGACACCAATTTAACGTGGTTCACCCAAATTGGGCTACTCCATAGAGAAAATATTTCACTAAAATTTTCTCAATCAATCTCTTGGGAATTCTTTCCTTATTACAATATTTATGAACCTTTATCCAAAGGAGACACAAATCCCCTATTCAAGTTCATGGATCTCTATCCACATAAGAACTCTTTCTCCTTAGCTCTAACTGGTGATCTTCTATAAGAACTAATGCCCCCACTACTCTGGATAAATGGATTTCTATACATTGAAGACACCTATCCTCACTATCCTGGCTAATGGATATCTATCCATTGGAGACTATTGTCCTCTATAATTTGTCACCTTCAAAGATCTATCTCAATTATGAACTAAACATAGTCCTTCGATCAAGCACAAATATACTCAATATCTGTCTTTGGTCTGGCACAAACCTATCCTCAAATCTACACCAAAATTTATCCTTAAATCTGCACTAAACATAGTCTTTAAGTCTAGCACAAATCTGTCCTCAATATCTATCCTCTGATCTGTACTAAATTCAGTCCTTCAGTCTAGTATAAATTTATCCTCAATCTCTGTCCTCAAGCCTTAATGCAAAGCTTGACTTAATCTCAAATGAACTCTGCCAGATCTACCCCAAACCTTAATCCAAGGTCTAAACAAATCAATCAATCAACTCTAATCTCAAGTCTTCTCAAGAATTATCTCAAATCTACCTTGTAAGATTCCACAAAATCTCACACTAATCTATCTACAAGTCCTCTATAGAACTTGTCCAAATCTACTCAACAAGTTCTCACTAGAACTTGTCCAATTCTACTCAATAAGTCCTCACTAGAACTTATCCAAATTTGCTCTCAATATCTATTCTTAAACTATACTGTAAGCTTCCATAAAATCTCACACAAATATGTCCATAAGTCTTCTCTAAGACTTATGGACAAGTCCTCACTAGAACTTGTCTAATATCATAGAAACATAAAGAGAATTGTTAGAGACTCAATATGCTTCACATTCACCACAATTCTCAATCACTTTCAATCACTCTTTTTACCATAGAAACATATAGAGAATTGTTAGAGACTCAATATGTTTCACACTCACAAATACTCAACCTCTTTCTCAAATCAATTTAGAATGTAGAACAATTTGTTTCACAGAACTTGAACTATCACTTCAACACATCCACTTGACTAGGCTCAATGAAAACTCACTCAAATATTTCCAACAATGTGTAAAAACCAATCTCACACAATAATGATACTCATGATCTTTGCAAACCCTAGTTCAATTTCTTCACTCAACCACTTACTTCAACAACAATGCTTATCAAACAATCTTCACATAACAATGATACTCATGATCTTTGCAAACCCTAGTTCAAGTTCACTCAACTAATCACTTCAACAACAATGCTTATAAAACAAGGTTTTATCAACAACTCTTTATTCCAAATAACCTTGAAGCATTAATTCAAAACACACTCAACAATGCTTACCAAAAACTCCTTTTCACTATAACTTTGCATTCACAACATTCATCAATCACTCACTTGGAAGATGTGCCCATACCTTTTTTTTTATGTAGAAGTGGCCTTAGAAAACCTGTCTCAATCACAATTTCCTTCTTTCCAATTTCAATGGTTAGATGACAAAATATCACTCTTAACACTTTTTCAAAATATTCCTTAGTCACAAAAATAATCAAAGCTCAAATATACCTTATTGCTCCTTCTTGAAATTTGCATCCATAAAATCATACATGAAAAATAATTACTTGGATACACCTTATAATCTCCAACTTAAAATAATATCTAACACCACAAAAACCTCAAACAATTTTCCTAAAATACCTTATTACCCTTTTCAAACACTAAACCAAATAACACCAAAAATTTATTTTGCATCAAACTTATAACTCCCCTTAAAACCTTTCACGCCAAATAAAATATTCAAATATTAATTTTTAATACCTCAACTAATTCCTCCAAAAATTTTGGTGCTCAACTAATGCATACCTTTGTTTTCTCCCCAAAAGTATTTCGACATGATTCAAATTGTCGTCTCCCTAAGAAACAAGTGCCTTAGCACTTTGGTGCCCACCACATGGGCCTTCTAACATCAATTCAACACAAACAAAAAATATTCCTCCTACAGGATCGAACCTGCACCAATCGCTACCCTCACATATTTTCTTCCACTACGGTTGTAATGGGGAGCCAAATACGCTCACCCCAAACCCTCAATATTCATTTATGGGGAGCTAAAATTGCACACCCAAATTCTCAAAATTCTCATTCATTAAACTCGAAAAAAGATTACAATGATGGCAGCAGTCTGCCAAATAAACTCCTTTATCCCGAAAGATAGTTTCTATTACAACATCTTCCGCCCTGGAAGAAAAACAGCCTAAACAGGTCCAGAATGGCCCTCTTGCCTTCACGTCTGCAAACTCTATCTCCACAGTTTTCCCACCCTTGTGCATACCTTCTCTTCCCCTTTTAAAATCTTTGGCGTGACTCTTCGTTTCCCTTTTCTGACCCTTCGTTTCATTTCTCGTGCCTCTTCGTTGTCTTGGCTTTTGAAACGTCTCTCTTTTTGACTCTTGATATTCATCTGCTTTCATTACACCTTGGTGACACGTGCTTGTCTAGTGCTGCCACTATAGACTGTCCGCCTGTCAACCCATGATGACGTTCGGTATACCCATCACTCGATAATTTCCTCTGTAACGGCATCTGTAATCACCTGCCTCTTCTTTCCTTTTGTTTGGTCATGAAAATGCGACATGTCGCGATATCGTGATATTTTTGCTTCACTACCTTCCTGCCCCTTTTTGAGTCGTGAAAATGCGACATGTCACGATATCACGACACTTTTGCTTTTCGGCCTTCCTACCCTTTGCGAGTCACAAAAATGTGACATGTCACGATATCGTGACACTTTTTCTCTCCTGCGCCTCCTCTCACATTTTGGTCGCGATAATGCGACATGTCGTGATATCGTGACACTTTTCTCTCCTGCGCCCCTTTTGGTTGTGAAAATGTGACATGTCGCAATATCATGATACTTTTCTCTCCTGCGCCTTCCCTCACCTTTTGGTCATGAAAATGCGACATGTCACAATATTGTGACACTTTTTCTCCTTTGCGCTTTCTCTCGTCTTTTGGTCACGAAAATGCGACATGTCACGATATCGCGACACTTTTTCTCCTTTGTGCTTTCTCTCGTCCTTTGGTCACGATAATGCGACATGTCGCGATATTGCAACACTTTTTCTCCTTTGTGCTTTCTCTCGTCCTTTGGTCGTGATATCGCGACACTTTTTCTCCTTTGCGCTTTCTCTCGTCCTTTGGTCGCGATAATGCGACATGTCGTGATATCGTGAAAATTTTCTCTCTTGTGCCTTCTCTCGTTGTCTAGTCACGAAAATGTGACATGTCACGATATCGTGACATCTTTCCTTTTCAGCTCTTCTTTCTCCGTTTCGATTGTGAAAACATGACATTTTTCCTTTTTGCCTCCTCCTCGCCTCTCGGGTCGCGAAATCGTGACATGTCGCGATATCGCGACAACTTTGATTTCTGCTTTCTCTCTCTATTTTTGGGTCACAAAATCATGACATGTCACGATATCACGACAGTTTCCTTCCTTTCTTTCTTTCTGCTCCGTCGGTCGCAATTTCATGACATGTCACGAAATTGCGACATTTTCTTCTCTGGCCCTTCCGGTCTTCTTTCGGTCACAATTTCGTGACATGTCATGAAATCATGACATTTTTGCACCATGCCTTCTCTCTCCTTCCTGAGTCGCAAAAACATGACATGTCACGATATCACGACACTTTTCTCTGTTACGATATCATGACAAAGAAGGCAAACACTTAGAATTTTTTTGTTGATGCAAGATTGCTCTGCTGCCATCGGATGCTCCTACATCAGACAACCGAGGTGGATTGAGAAGTGACCTTTACTTCTATACTATTTTGTCACCTTTTTTTTCAACATCTCAGTACTTGCAAAATATTCAACAAAATCTGGGTCTTCAGGGTACAAACCCTTAAGTTCTTCAAACCCCACAACTTCCACTCTCATTTTTGTCAACAACCTCTTTTCATCCATCCCCTTCAGTGGCTTTAGTTTATGGCGCACTCCTTCATTTGTTAGGGAGTAAGTGTTGGTATGTCCATCATGGACTACATGATGATCAAACTGCCATGGTCTTCCTAACAGCATATGGCAAGCATCCATAGGCAGGATATCACACATGACCTCATCTTGGTATCTCCCAATATTGAACTTGACTAAGGACTGGTCACTGACCAATGCCCTATGGTTCTTCCATAACCATGCAATTCGATAGGGGTGCGGGTGTCTCCTCCTATCTAACTGTAACTTAGTAACCATTTCTTCAGAGACCAAGTTATTAGTACTACCATTATCTATAACAACATTATAGACCTTACCTGAAAATTTGCACCTTGTGTGAAACAGGCTCCTCCTCTGGTCTAGTTCTTCCTTCTCATTCAACAATATTCTCCTTGTGACCATAACTTCTCCTCTCTCTGCCTCCTCAACATTTTTTGATTCAGCACCTTCATCTGCTACAGTAGCTCTAACAGGACCCTCAAGTCTCTTATTCACCCTCTCTTGGTGTTGGGGACACTCATATACCCGATGTCCCTCTTCTCCACAATGAAAATAAGTTCCATGAAATCCTCCTCTTCCATATCTACCTCTTCCTCTTTGGTAACCATTATTCTGATTACGGGTTCTGTAATCATTATCCTCCTTCTGATCCTGACTGTAGCTAACTTCTTTCTTCTCATCTCGTCCTCCATCTATTCTTCCACCAGTTCTTTCTCCATGACTTCTTCTTTTCTGCTTACCCTCAAACCTTCTGTTTAGCTTCTCTTCAACTTTTAGAGCAAACTGGTAAGCATCCTCAATGGTGCTAATCCTAACCAAACTCACCTCTTCTTGAATACTGGTTCTCAATCCATTGATGTAATGGGCTACCTTCTCCTTGTTAGCCTCTGAATGGCCAGTTTTGATTGAGATCTGGTAAAACTCCTATGTATATTCTTTGACAGATTTGTTTGACTGTCTCAAACTCTGCATTTTCCTCAACAGATCCAATTCGTAATCCGTAGGAATAAACTGTCTTTTCAACTTCTCTACCATTCGATCCCATCTGGTTATCTTTTCCTTTCTACTTCTATTTCTTTCTAGCTACACTCCTTTCCACCATATGCTAGCATGGCCTTTCAACTTTGTTTTGGCCAATTTGATCCGATCTGGATCTACAACCTCCTCATACTCAAAATATTCCTCCAAATCATTGATCCAATCAATCAACTCCTCTGGATTGAGATTCCTAGAATACGTGGAGACATCAAACTTTGGCTTCTTCCCGATCCGAGATATGGCCTTAACCAATATGGCTTCTACAGGATTCATTGCTTATTCTTCTGATGGATTATCAACCTACCAAGCTTCATCTTCACTATGATCTTCTCTTATTGGTTCAATCCCTCTTTGCAACTCCTCTTGCAGGGCTTGCACTTGCCTCTGCAAAACTCTAAAATCTTCTTCAGGTACCACATTTCTCCCACCACCACAATTTCTTCGTGGAGGCATTCTTCCTCACTCTCTTCTCACAATCCTTAACCATAAATCCTGATGTAAACTGCCTCATGTTCGGTGATCTGTTTACACACTCAGGAACCCTACGCTCTTCCACAGATCCTAGTGCAAACTGCCTCATTATCGGTGATCTACTCACACACTCAGGAACTCTCGCTCTAATACCACTTAATGGGGAGCCAAATACGCTCACCCTAAACCCTCAATATTCATTTATGGGGAGCCAAAATCGCACACCCAAATTCTCAAAATTCTCATTCATTAAACTCAAAAAAAGATTACAATGATGGCAGTAGTCTACCAAATAAACTCCTTTATCCCAAAATATAATTTTTATTACAACATCTTCCACCCTGGAAGAAAAACAGCCTAAAAAGGTCCATAATGGCCCTCTTGCCTTCACGTCTGCAACTCTGTCTTCACAGTTCTCCCACCCTTGTGCATGCCTTCACTCCCCTTTTAAAATCTCTGGCGTGACTCTCCGTTTCCCTTTTTTGACCCTTCGTTTCATTTCCCGTACCTCTTCGTTGTCTTGGTTTTTGAAACGTCTCTCTTTCCGACTCTTGATCTTCATCTGCTTTCATTACACCTTGGTACCACGTGCTTATCCAGTGCTGCCACTGTAGACTCTGTCCGCCTATCAATCCATGATGACGTTCGATATACCCATCTCTCAATAATTTCCTCTATAATGGCCCCTATAACCGCCTGCCTTTTATTTCCTTTTGTTTGGTCGTGAAAATGCGACATGTCGCGATATCACGACATTTTTGCTTCACTGCCTTCCTGCCCCTTTTCGAGTCACGAAAATGTGACATGTCGCGATATCACGACACTTTTGCTTTTCGGCCTTCCTGCCCTTTGCGAGTCGCAAAAATGTGACATGTTGTGATATCGCAACACTTTTTCTCTCCTGCGCCTCCTCTCGCCTTTTGGTCACGATAATGTGACATGTTGCGATATCATGACACTTTTCTCTCCTACGCCTTCTCTCGCCTTTTGGTCACGAAAATGCGACATGTCATGATATTGCGACACTTTTCTCTCCTATGCCTTCCCTCGCCTTTTGGTCATGAAAATGCGACATGTCACGATATCGCAACACTTTTTCTCCTTTGCGCTTTCTCTCGTCCTTTGGTCGTGAAAATGCGACATGTCGCGATATCGCGACACTTTTTCTCCTTTGTTCTTTCTCTCGTCCTTTGGTCGCGATAATGCGACATGTCGTGATATCGTGACACTTTTTCTCCTTTGTGCTTTCTCTCGTCCTTTGGTCATGATAATGCGACATGTCATGATATTGTGACACTTTTTCTCCTTTGTGCTTTCTCTTTTCCTTTGGTCGTGATAATGCGACATGTCACGATATTGCGACACTTTTCTCTCTTGTGCCATCTCTCATTGTCTGGTCGCAAAAATGTGACATGTCGCGATATCGCGACATCTTTCCTTTTTGGATCTTCTTTCTCCTTTTCAGTCACAAAATCACGACATGTCGCAATATCGTGACATTTTTCCTTTCTGCCTCCTCCTCGCCTCTCGGGTCACGAAATTGTGACATGTCACGATATCGCGACAACTTTGCTTTATGCTTTCTCTCTTTGTTTTTGGGTCGCAATATCGTGACAGTTTCCTTCCTTGCTTTCTTTCTGCTCTGTCCGTCACGATTTTGCGACATGTCATGAAATCCTGACATTTTCTTCTCTGGCCCTTCTGGTCTTCTTTTGGTCACGATTTCACATGTCGTGAAATCATGATATTTTTGCACTGCGCCTTCTCTCTCCTTCCTAAGTCATAAAAACGTGACATGTCGTGATATCACGACACTTTTCTCTATCGTGATATCACGACAGCAAGACAAACACTTAGAAATTTTTTTGTTGATGCAATATTGCTCTACTGCCATTGGATGCTCCTGCATCAGGTTGCCAACTGCACTACCAACGCTTGGTGACCAAGGATCCCGCCTTGGTTGGTCAAAAACCTTTTGCCTCCTCTAAGCACTTTAAAAAATAAAATCCTCTTTTGCACAACACGATTCACATAAGCTCGCATAACATTAAACTTAATTCAAAGGCATAAGAGACTTTGGCTAAGGTGGGGTAGTCCCCCTTTTATACACACTTGGTTAATTTGCTCCCCACGTTGGTGCTAGAATTCAAATTCGAAATTCGAATTTTGATTTAATAACCCACATTAGGGTTATTTAAAATTAACATAAATTAACTTATAATTAATATTAAAATTAATTAATAATTAATTTAAATAACTTATAAGTTAAGTAAATTGATTAATAAATTAATTTATAATAAAAATTATAGTAATTAATTCATAATTAATATAAACTTAATAATATTATAAATAAATATTATAATATTATTCACTTGGGCTTATTCTTTGCACTTTGGACCACATCTGACTTCTCGAAACCGGGTCTTGATCAACTGAAACTGTAGAACCTGAAATTGATGCTGCCCACTGAAACTGCCACTGACTGATGCTAAAATATTGACATCAATGACCATTCACTCTTGACATAAATGACAACTTATCTACTCAAAATCTCCAACAATATCCCCCTTTGTCATTGATGGCAACCCAAATTCTTTTTACCAAAAAATTGACCTTTTCTAGTTTTGCTTCCCCTGGGACATTGCTCCCCATGACTTAATGCTCTCTCCTTAAACCAAATCTCTCCCCGTTACTCAAATCTCTCCCCCTTTGACATCAATGACAATGGGTCACCTTTGGGGCTCAAGGCTAAGAATGAGTCTCTTAGCCTAGCCCCACCCCACCTCCTCTTAAGGTGGTTAATTATGGGGTGGGAGTATTTCTAATCCCAGAAATATTGTTCTTTACCTTTGTCCTCTTTCCTTCTCATCCGATCCTTCTGATTCCTTTGATTGTTCCTATTCATGTCCATGTCCATATTCCTGTTCCTATTCTTGTTCCTATTTATGCTTGATTTTGGAATGTCTACTCTACACAACTTTGTTGTATGTCCATCATTATTGCACTTATAACACTTAATGTTATTATTCCTTAGAGGTGCAAATGTCTTGGAATTTCTCCTGGTGAAGCCATATCTCTTCCTATCATGAACCCTGCAATTCATTGCCTTGTGACCAAACTAATTACATGAGTAGCAATACCCATGGAAAAGCTGTCAATTCTTGAAGTTTCCATACTCTCGTATTTCATGTGTCCTGCAATGTGAAACCATGTGCCCAAATCTGTGACATGAGAAACATCGTCCATTGAAGTTTCCTTTCCTTGACCTCATTGGTATCTTAGTCTCTCTTACCCTATTCTGGTTTCTATTCCATATGTTTCTTATTTGTGCATTGTTCCTTTCCTTGCTAAAATTTTTGTTGTCCAACTCATCCTTAGAAGTCTCACTTTATCTTACACTGTCTTCTTCTAAAGTTTCTTCTTCTTCAAAACTTGAGGTTGACTCTTTTTCTTGTTTCTTTTGAGCTTGTTCAAAACCAAGACTTGTGTTGCTTGATGTAGGCTTTTATGCCTTGATTATCTTATCCAAATTCTTTGAGCTTCTTCCAAACTTATGTAGCTTATCCTTAGACTTATCTACTTCTTCCCTTAGTAGGGCTACTTCTTGTTCTAAATTTTCACATTCTAAGACCTTTGCTTCTAACTTATCCTTGAACTTCTTTGTCTTAGCCATTGACTTGTTTAGATACTCTATAAGCTTTCCTCTCTCTTCATCACATTCTTGAAACTGAATCTCAAGTTGGGAGTTTTGCTTTCTTACCTTCTTTAAAGTTTTAAGAGCATAAATAAGCTCTCCCTAAAGATCAACTCCTTTTTTTATTCTTCCTCTATTTGTTTTCCTTTGATAACATCTTCAATATTTTTGATTTGTCTTCTATAGGATCACCTCCTTCTTCTTCTAGTGCCATTAGAATATTATCTTATGGTCCTTCAAGTGCATCCTCATATTCTTCATCACTGAAACTGAAAGCATTCCTTGTACAACTATCTTCAAGATGTCCAAAATTACCACATCTAAAGCACTTGAGAATTATTGGTGACATTTTCTTAAATTCTTATTTTTCTTCAATCAGAAATAGGACTTCATATTTATCATTATCTGAAAAACTATTATCGCTATCACTTGAGTACTTACTTGCCTTGTCTACATAGTAGCTCCTCTTTTGTCTTTGAAAGAACTTCTTCCTTTGTCTGCCTTGTCCATCCTTACCTTTATTTTGGTATCTATATTCTTCTGATTCCTTGTTCTTATAATCCTATTTTTATTCATCATTGCTATTTTTGGATTCTTGACAATCAGTTGCATAGTGAACATACTTTCCACAATTGAAACATCTAACAGATTTTACATATTTAAATCTTCTTGAATCATTATTTCTTCTACTATAATTAGCTTCTTCATCACTGGATGACTCATTGCTTGAATCTAACTTTTTACCCTTTGTCTTCTTAGTAGCTTTGAATGCTGCTTCCTTCTAGAGATTAGGTTCCTCTTTTGTTCTTAACTCAAATGTTGTAAGAATACCAAGTAACATAGCTCTTGTTAAATAATCACCATATTTTTATTCTTCTATAGTAGAAATATTTTCACTAAATATTTTTGGAAGAGATCTTAAGACCTTATCACAAACATCCGATTCTTCAATCTCAAGTCCAAGTCCTTGCATGGCATTAACAACCTCATCTATCCGAAGTAGATAAGTACTAATGTTTTCCTCATCCTTCATTCTTAATTCTTCAAATTGTCCTTTGAGATTTCGTATATTTGCCTTTTTGACACTTTTATCTCCTTTATATATGCTTTGCAACTTATCCCAAATTCCTTTTGCATCTTTGCAATGCATAATTTTTATGAATTTTGTTCATTTCAAACCTCTCAAAATTGCATATATTGCTTTTGAAATGTAATACTGTAGAAGCTTATCTTCCTTATATTTATGTGGATAAGCTGGTGGTATGTATCCATTTTCAACTGCTTCTCAAATTTCATTGCCAAGTGCCTTCAGGTGAATATTCATTCTCATGCTCCAAAATATATAATCACTTCCATAAAATACTATTGTTGAATTATTTGAGGACCCATTCTTAGAATCCATAGTGTTCTTGAAATATTTTCCTTCAAGTTGTTAAACTCTTTCGAAGGAACCCTCTCTGATACCAATTGAAGAACACAAGCTTATACTGAGAGGGGGGGTGAACAATATAAGAACAATTTTTACTTTTCTTTCCTAATCAATATTATGTAATGTATATATAGCAATATCAATAGCAATAATAAAATTAATGCACAAATCACCACACACAATAGAGACACCAATTTAACATGGTTTAGCCAATGTGGGCTACTCCATGAAGAAAATATTTCACTAAAATTTTCTCAATCAATCTCTTTGGAATCCTTTCCCTATTATAATGTTTATGGACCTATGTCCAAAGGAGACACCAATATCATAATCAAGTTTGTGGATATCTATCTATAGGATTACTCTTTCTCCTTAGCTTTGACTGGTGATATTCTAGAAGAACTATTGCCCCCACTGATCTGGCTAATGGATCTCTATCCACTAAAGACACCTATCCTCACTTCCCTGGCTAATGGATCTCTATCCACTGGATATTATTGTCCTCTATAATCTATCACCTTCAAAGCTCTGTCTCAAATATGCACTAAACATAGTCCTTCAGTCTAGCACAAATTTGCTCAATCTCTATCTTTGGTCTGGCACAAACCTATCCTCAAATTTGCACCAAATTTTATCCTCAAATCTACACCAAATTTTGTCCTCAAATATGCACTAAACACAGTCCTTTGGTCTATCACAAATATTTCCTTAATCTCTATCCTCTAATCTGCACTAAACTTAGTCCTTCAGTCTAGTACAAATATATCCTCAATATCTATCATCAAGCCTTAACACAAAGCTTGAATTAATATCAAATAAACTCTACTAGATCTACCCCAAACCTTAACCCAAGGTCTGAAAAAATCATTCAATAAACTCTACTCTCAATTCTTCTCAAGACTTATATCAAATCTGCCTTGTAAGCTTCTACAAAAGCTCACACTAATATATCTACAATTTATCTCTAGAACTTATCCAAATTCGCTCAACAAGTCCTCACTAGAACTTGTCCAATTCTGCTCAATAAGTTCCCACTACAACTTATCCAAATCTACTCTCAATATTTGTTCTCAAACTGTATTGTAAGCTTCCATAAAAGCTCATACAAATCTATCCACAAGTCTTCTCTAAGACTTACCTCAAATCTATTCAACAAGTCCTCACTAGAACTTATCCAATGTCATAGAAATATAAAAAGAATTGTTAGAGACTCAATATGGTTCACATTCACCATAATGATTAATCACTTTCAATCACTTTTTTTACTGCAAAAACATATAAATAATTGTTAGATACTCAATATGCTTCACACTAACAAATACTCAACTTCTTTCTCAAATAAATTTATAATGTAGAACAATTTATTTCACAGAACTTAAACTATCTATTCAACACATCCACTTGACTAGGCTCAACCAACTCTACTCAACCAATCACTCAATGAATTAATATTTTCTTACAAACCCTAGTCCAAGCATATGAACACTCACTCAAATGTTTCCAACAATGCTTATCAACCAATCTCACATAACAATGATACTCATGATCTTTGCAAACCCTAGTTCAAGTTCTTCACTCAACCACTTACTTCAACAATAATGCTTATCAAAAAATCTTCACATAACAATGATACTCATGATCTTTGCAAACCCTAGTTCAAGTTCACTCAACTAATAACTTCAACAACAATGCTTATCAAACAAGGTTTTATCAATAACTCTTTATTATAGGAAACCTTGAAGCATTAATTCAAAACACACTCAATAATGCTTACCAAACAAGCATTTTCACTCCAAATTTGCATTCACAACATTCATCAATCACTCACTAGGAATATGTGCCCATGACTTTTTTTGGATGTAGAAGTGGCCTTAGAAAACCTGTCTCAGTCACAATTTTCTTATTTCCAATTTCAATGGTTAGATGAAAAATATCACTCTTAAAACTTTTTCAAAATATTCCTTAGTCAAAAATAATCAAAGCTCAAATATACCTTATTGCTCCTTGAAATTTACATCCATCAAATAAAAAATAAAAAATAATTATGATACACCTTATAAACTCCAACTTAAAATAATATCCAACACCACAAAAACCTCAAACAATCTTCCTAAAACACCTTATTACCCTCTTCAAACACTAAAGTAAATAACACAAAAAATTTATTTTGCATCAACCTTATAACTCCCCTTAAAACCTTTCAAGCCAAATAAAATATGCAAAAATTAATTTTTAATACCTCAACTAATTCCTTCAAAAATTTCAGCGCTCAACTAATGCATACCTTTGTTTTCTCCAAAAGGGTTTCATCGTGATTCAAACCACCATATCCCCAAGCGCCAAGCGCCTTAGAACTTTGGTGCCCATCGTGTGGGCTATAGGCACCCATGTGAAAGAAGGAAGACTTCCTTCCTTTTCAACCTTCTTCTGTCATTGATTCAACACACAAAAAAATATTCCTCTCATGGAATCAAACCTGCGCTAATTGTTGCCCTCACGTCTTTGATTTCACTACGGTTGCCAACTGCCCTACCATCGTTTGGTGACAAAGGCTCCCTCCTTGGTTGGTCAAAAACATTTTGCATCCTCTAAGCACTTTAAAAAATAAAATATTATTTTGCACAACATGATTCGCATAAGCTCGCATAACATTAAACTTAATTCAAAGGCATAAGAGGCTTTGGCTAAGGTGGGGTAGTCCCCATTTTATACACACTTGGTTAATTTGCTCCCCACGTCGGTGCTAGAATTCGAATTCAAAATTTGAATTTTGATTTAATAACCCACTTTAGGGTTATTTAAAATTAACATAAATTAACTTATAATCAATATTAAAATTAATTAATAATTAATTTAAATAACTTATAAGTTAAGTAAATTGATTAATAAATTAATTTATAATAAAAATTATATTAATTAATTTATAATTAATTTAAACTTCCCTAATAATATTATTCACTTGGGTTTCTTCTTTGCACTTTGGACCACATCTGACTTCCTAAAACCGGGTCTTGATCAACTGAAACTATAGAACCTAAAATTGATGCTGCCCACTGAAATTGCCACTGACTGGTGCTGAAATCTTGACATCAATGACCATTCACTCTTGACATCAATGACAAATTATCTACTCAAAATTTCCAACAGAGGTGATGTCAATGAAGTACTTCAAAATATTTAGCAACAAAAAAAAATTAGAAAGGAAAGTAAGCCAGTTTTTTATGATGATGTCATCTCAAGTTCTAAAAGTTTTGACCTATTTAAAAGGCTTGTATTAAGTGGAGAAGCAACTTGGAGTGCAAGTTAAAAGGAAGAAGCATCCTTGATTCAGGTTTATCAATGAGGATAATGATGTCAATACTCAACATGTTTGGCATACTTGCATTGAGAAAGGAAAGTAGCTCAAAAGGTAAGACAAAGAAAATAAGCATCTTTGGCCAGAAGTTCTTAGCATGAATTATATCATCATCTCAAATGTCTGGCATGCTTGTAAAATAGAATTGCTTTAATAAGATGGTGCTTGACACTCTTAGATAAAAGTAGTTGGGTCATAATTCTAGTTGTCAAAGCATGAAGGTGATAACCACTCCATCAAAGAATGATTGAAGATCCTACAAATCATAATTGACAAAGGATTGATGGAGGACATGCTAAAGATGCCAATTGGTGCCAAATCATCCTAGGTTGTCAAAGACTAGTTTACTTATGAGTGTACTTAGTAGTTAGATTCATTTCTAGCTGAGTGAAAACTATAAATAGAGGAATGCTCATCATTGTAAAGGTTTGGTTAATTTAGGGTTTTCTTGATATAAGCTTTATGTTAATATTGTTCTAATAAAATCAGGAGTTGTTTGACTTCTCTTAGTTGAAGTGTGTATAATTCTTAATTATAGTGATAGTGCACTTTTAAATATTTTTGTTTATGCTTCATTGGAGTATGATATGTTAGGCTTAAGTTTGTTTTATTTATTTCAATTGAGTGCTTAGAATGTTGGATGTTGTAATATTTGGGCTTATTATATTTTTTGCATAGCTTTAATTAAGGGTTGATTTGTTAGGCTTTGTCTGTAGTAAATGATTAATACTCCTGTAGGTAAACTTTATGTTATTATCTAAGCTCTAGTTACATTCATCATTCTCTCTACCCCTACTATTATCCCAATCCTATCCCTTATTTTATCTATTTTTCTTTTACAACAATAGGATTTAGATAAGGATCCATCTTTCTTTAAAGGTTGTCAAATATTCCCTTCAAAACAATCTTTATCCAAAATATGCAACTCATAAAAATCATATGAGCTTTTTGATTTAATTTTTCCTTTAAATTTTATCAAATTCAAATCCAATCTCAACTTTTCTTTTGACAAAAAATTTGTTTATATCTCAAATTATATGGGTGCTAACTTTTATCACCTTATTTCCATAAATCAACTTGCATAAAAATGTAAATTCTGCACATTAAACTTTGAGAATATTTTTACCTTCAACCTTATACTTTGCATTTTCATATGATTTAAAATGTGCTCAATTTTGTTGTACTCATCATGCTAAAATATCCTCACTTATCGCTCTACAATTTTTTCAAGCTATGTTAAAAATGTCCTCCTTGGACACATGCCAATAATGTTACTTTCTCCTATGATATGAATTCTTAAACCAGGTTTCCTTCTAGTTTTGTCTCTTCTAGAAAAAATATTTATTTTATAGACTATCCTCCCTTACTAGGCCTTCCCATAACTTCCTCCAAGAAACTCTCCTCCTTCCTAGTGACATCAATGAACTCTCCTTCCTACAATTTTATCTAGAAAACTCTCCTTCTTCCTTCTAGGTTTATCTCTTTTAGAAAATGTTGCTTCTGCAACCATTATTTTGTAGGCTATCCTCCCTTACCATGCCTTCATAGAACTTATTCCAATGCTTATAAAATTACTCAGACTCCTTCCTACAAATTTCTTCAACATTTGTTAATGAGCTCAAACTTCTTTCTACAACTTTCTCTTTGTGGTTTTTATTTTCCCATGGCTTTTCTTCTCCTCATGTGGATTTCTTCACGTGGCTAACTATGAAAGCCTTCACATAGCATGCTTCACCTAAAAATATTAACGTGGCTCTCATGGATCTCTCACCCTCAGCTTCACCTTGGATTCTCTCCATTGTAGTTCTTCTCTCAACCATGGCTAGTTTAATCGAATCTTCTCACAATGTGGCTTCTCTTCACTGTGTCTAGTTAACTGAATCGTCTCTCATCATGGAATTTTTATCTGAATATTCTTACAATGTGGCTTTGATACCACTATTAGAAATTATTCTAAGTCCATTACTCATTAATTAATATAATATTAAAGAAACTCTCATAATATACCAATATGCATCATATATATTCAACTCATAACTCAAAAAATGAATGCACACACTATATATACATGGATAGCAAGATTGCAATACCTTATAATACAAAATAATATGCTATTATTCATACTACAAGATCCCACATATGTTGCTCCTATAAATATGATGACTTTTTAAGACTTATAAGTATTATTCAAAAAGAGTACAATCTAGAGATTTTCATTATACAAAATTGTACATAAGTTATGGAAATTTTTCTCCATAATATAGCTTTACAAAATGACCTTTGAATTATTATATTGTCACTTGTCTAAGAGGCTTTCGATATTTTCTCATGATACATATACATATCAAATGATGTAATATACTCTAATACCCCCTTGTACTACATTATTTTATGTGTTTCTCTTGATCTGCATAGATGATTCCTAAATATTTAAAATTTGCTTTGATCCAATGCCTTTGTAAAAATATTTGTAATATAATATTTAGTAGAAATATGTCTCAACTAAGTATGATGAATTTGAAAATGATCCCTAATAAAATGACATTAAGCTTAAATATGTTTTGTTCTTTCATTAATAAAATTTAGTACTCCTTGATTATCACAATTTATTATTATTGTTCTCCTGATTCCCATATCTGATAATATGTATTGTAACCATAATGCTTTACAGACTACATATTTAGTTGCATGATATTCTGCTTCTATAGATGAAAGTGCTATTGTATGTTTCTTTTTACTATACCAAGAAATTGGTCCTAACCAAGATAGAAAATGTAACATGATGTAGATTTTCTATCATCTATACATCTAGCGTAATCAAAATATAAATATACCTATAGACAAAACTTATCATCCTTTTTGTATGTAAGTCCATATTCTGTAGTCTTGTTGATATATTGTAATATTATTTTATGGCTTTCCAGTGACTTTCTCTAGGTTCTTGCATAAATTTTGAAAGATAATTTATAACAAAAACTATATATGGTCGAGTATTTTTTAAATATAAGAGACTTCCAATTAATTGACAATAGACTATAGCTGAAACTAAAATATTTCATAATATCTAGACGAATACAATCCTTGCTCCATAGATGTGTCTTTGGGTTTTCAATTTTTCATCCTGTATTTCTCAAGTAAATATTTTTCATACTTTGTCTATGTTATTGTAATATTGTTTTCATTTTGATGAATTTCTAAACCAAGACAATAATGAAGAAGCCCCAAATATGTCATCTCAAAATCCTTTTCTAGGTCCTTTTTAACTTTATTTATTAGAATTTTTTAGCTTCATGTATTTACTATATCATCAACATACACCACAAATATAATTATGTCACTTACAACCTTTTTGTATAGAGATTTGGATCTAACAAACTTATTTTAAAGTTATGCTATAATAAATTACTATTAATATTTATATACCATGCTCTTGGTGCTTGCTTTAGACCATACAAATATTTTTTCAACTTGTAAACTTTGTGTTCTTGTCCTTTAATCACAAATCCTTCTGGTTGTGACATATAAACTTCTTCTTCAAGATCACCATTAAGAAATGCACTTTTTAAATCCATCTAGTATCCATGCATGATGTGCTGCCAAAGCATAAATTGTTCTAATAGTAGTCATTCTTATTGTTGGCACAAAAGTTTCTTCATAATAAATTCCTTCTATTTGAGTGTATCCTTTTGCAACTAGTCGAGCTTTGTATTTGTCAAGTGAACCATCTACTTTATATTTGATCTTGTAGATCCATTTACAACCAACTATTTTCTTTCCTAGAGGTAAATAAACTAGATTCCATGTTTTATTCTTCATCAATGTTTTATACTCAGATTCCATAGTTTCTTTCTTTTTTGTATGATTTAATGCATGAAGTTTCATTGTAGGTTCTACTACAAAACTTATTCATCCCTTATTCATTCTAGTAAGACTATGAGTTTGGGGTCTTGTAGTAGTAAGATCTGGAATTTGCTCTAGTTTTGAATCTTTAAGTGTATCTCTAAGCCAAATTGGTATTTTCTTTGTAAATTTATAGGAATTTATGTATTTTCATTATGTTCATCTTGTATATCTGATTTTCTATCTTCATTTGATGAGTATTCTAAAAAAATTAGAATAGCTTATGAATCAACTTTTTGTTCTTTAATAACATTTTTAATTCCTTCATCAATTATTACATCTTTGATTATGTAGATTCTCTTTGTTATTGTATCAATTATTATGTATCCTGTTGGCTCATCATCATAATCACAAAATATTTCGCACATAGTCTTCTCATATAAATTTATTATTTGTTGCTTTGAATTATGCATATAAGCCTTACATCCAAAAATTCTCAATCACTCTACAATTATTTTTTGTCCTGACCATACTTCTTTAGGTGTAACACTTTTTAGTATTCTTTTAGGTAGTCTATTTTACAAATATACAAATATTTTAACTGCTTCAACCCAATAATGATGATTAAGATGAGCTTCTTTTAACATGCACCTAACAATTTCCATGATAGATCTATTTCTTATTTCTGCAATACCATTTTTCTATGGTGAATATGTTGTAGTGAGTTATCTTTTTATTCCATTTTATTCTAAAAATAAATTGAATTCCTTTGACAAGAATTCACCTCCTCTATTTGAACAAAGATTCTTGATGATTTTTCTTGATTCTTTTTCAACTAGAAGGTTGAATCATTTGAAACAACTATTAGGAGTAGGGTAGAAACGATAATTATTTATTAATAAGGTAGGATATTAAATACATGGACCCAAAGGCTAAAGATAGCCTTGAAAATAATATCCCCTAAATGAAGCAAATATCCTAACAAGACTTTGCCGACGAAATATATTGGCCGACAAAGAATATTGGTCGACAAAGACAAAAATATGGCCTAATGAAAATGATGGTAAACTAATGTAAATAAACTAATCTACCCTAGGAATATAGGTAATATCTTATGTAATGGAATATTTACTCTAAAATCCCCCCTTATTACATTATTTGGGTAATAATATAACTATCCCAATACAGTGAAGAAGAAGATAAATGAAAGATGTTGTCTCGAGCTCTAGCTCTGGCTCATGGTTCTAGCTCTAGCTCTGGCTTTAAGGTTAACACTGGATGAGTACCTATGGGTCTATCTTTGGATATGCTTGTAAATCTACCTCTTGGATCATTGCCTCTGGATCTGCCTGTAGATATGCTTCTGGAACTTTATCTCTGGGTCTATGTTTAGGTTTGTCTTTGGATCATTGCCTTTAGGACTACCAATTGTTTTGTCACTATATTTGTCTCTGAGTCTACCATAGGTTTTACATTTTTTGTAGAAGATATACAACATTACTTTCATCTTGGTCCATTGTGTGTGATCTGTCCATCCACAATCTATATGAACCTTGTTGGCCATTTTCATTTTGTACCAGTAATTTTAAGAAGAGTGATTTGTACATCCACATGAGTTACAAGGATGTGATTTTCAACATTTAGCTGCTACATGTCATGTCTTTCCACAATGACTGCAACAATGATTTTTAGACGATGGAGGAGATTTAGGGTTTACAAATATGGTTTTACTGGTACTTGCATGTACAAAATAGCCAAGGACTTAGTTCTTTGCCCTGACATTTAGCATTATTGGAATTTTAATGCCTTATTCCTATTTACCTAATCTCTCATCGTTGAATCTCATTTTCTTCATCAGTTTGGATCCAAATCCTTTGGTGTATTTTTCAAAACACCCAATTTCATCATCTTCATCAATGCTTTTAACAATATGGTATTTGTCACAATTGATGAGATTATGGAGCTCATTTTTAGGAGGTTCAATTTTTAAGTCACTAGTATCACAAGAAAAATCTACTGTGATGAGATCACCTGTGCTACAACTGATATCTACCATTGAAGGTATGAGGTCACCTATGTCATAACAAGCATTTGTCATAATGGGCTGAAATTCACTCGTGTCACAACAAGCATTCATCACAATGGGCTGAAGATCACTTGTGTCACAACAAGCATCGATCATTAGGACCTCTTTTTCCTCACTAATGTCCCTTTTTACTTTACGTTGAGCAATGTCAAGAGAAACCAATGACATGTATATTGCCCTTACAACGCCAATAGGGATTAGAACACCATTTTTATGAATGTCTTCACAAGACAGAATCATCGAGTATGGAATCTACACCACGACGTAGTGTAAAATTTTTGCCATCCTCATAAAAATTGATCCCATCCATCTCTGGTGGAAAGTAGAGACTTCTAACTGATTTAGCAACATCATCATTTTGTTTTAGGGTTTGCTTTTTCTTTGATTTTCCCATTTTAAGGTGTCGGTTGCTATCGAAAATGCACCTTTTACAATGAAATTTTGCAAAATAATTTGACTAAGGTGTCGGTCACTACCGAAAATGCACCCTTATAATTTTTCCCTCCTTGTGTTTGTAAAATTATAATAGATCCCCCTTGTTGGAAAAATAGGAGATGGTTGAGAAACAAAAATTATCCCCCCTTAATACAGAAAAGTCTTGGATGGAGAAAAAAGTTATCCCCCCCCTTTCATCCTGTCTCAATAATTTTGCAATAAATGGACATAAAAAAATGCCCCCCCTATTTTGTGTTGCAAAAAAAATGGATGAATTTTTGTGTTTGGTTTTTGTTTTTTTACAAAGGTATGTAAAAATATTATTTTGAAAGTAAAAAATATTAATTTTAATGAAAATATTTTGAATTTAATTATAACAATTTCTTTTTAAAATTTATAAAAATAAATTTAAGAAATTGAAATTTAATTAAAAATAAAATTTAATCATAAAAAAAAAAATTAAATACTAAACAAAAAATATATATTTTTAAATAAATATTACCTTTGATTCTGGTTGAGGGTTCAGTTTGAACCCGTGACTTGCCTAGTACATGTACCTTAGCAGTTAAAGACCTACCACCCTGACTTTGAGTGGTGGCACCTCCAAGATGGTGGTGGCAGGGTGGCTGTGACTTGTCTTCTCAAGTTACGTTGTGTCAGGTTGTCGACTATACAAAAAAAATTGAATCACCCTAGTTGTGTTAGCATAGTATAAGGTATTACATTATTGCATTAACAAAAAGGTAGCGCTCATAGGCGCTCTCTAAGTTATGGTTCATCAACCGCATTGGTGGTTCCTCAACCACCACAGAACTGCTTCATATTGTATATTTATATTTCATTTGCAATACAACATTACTACTACTTTAGATTTTAACATGGTACCAACTACCAAAGCATGGGGTTAGGCGAAGGACAATGTGGTTATTCTTCTAACTACTCCATAGCATGGCATCCTAGATCGAAGGACCAAGCAAGATCATGGGCTAAGAGTGGGTCCATACCAGGCACATTTCCCATAGAAGCAGTATATCTCATGCAGGTGACAACACATAGGAGACAACATGAAGGCTCACACAGGTGACAACTCAGTGACACAGACAACTGACATGTGGTGGATTTGCTAGCTTACAGAGGACAACTCAGTGATACAGACAATGGAAACATGGTGGACTTGCTATCTCGGGGAGGCAGACGTTCAAAGGTTTTGTAAAAATGTAGGGAGGGGGTGACTGACCAAAGGCAGTCACCTTAAAATGTGGTCCTACAACTTTTTAAATCGATGTGAGTGCATTATCACATCAAATGTGGGATAATTCCCATTTTTTTTAGAAAAAAGATGTGTGCCCCATTTGAGATAAGGCCAAGGTGTTGGTCCTTTCTTTCCAATGCTCTTGGAAGCATAGTTGGTTTATGCTATCCGTTGCTATCCTCCAAGTTTGAGGTTCGAATACCATCATGGGATTCAAAAGACATGTTTTTTTATGCCTTCCTCTTACATTTTGATGCATGCATGGATTTGATGCCATGTACGCATCGTTGACGTCGACAGAGCCCTGATGATGCCTTTTTGACACAACCAGTGTCTTGATGACAACCTCTACTCGTATTTTGATGCCCTAGGAGCCAGTCTGACACCCAAACAATAAAAATTTATGCCCCAACAATTTTTGTCAATTTGTTTTTGTCAATTTTTTGCAACTTTTGTAATTTTTGCATAACGTCATTTTTTGCCCTGGAAGATCATTTTATTTTCAATCAGGAGCATTTTTGGATGCACGGTGAGCACAGGAGCATTTTTTTTTGTCATAAGACCAATGAGCCACTGCTTGTTTTGAGGTATTCTTTCATACAAAGCTTCTTCCTTTCAAAGTTTTTTTTTGGAGGGATAAGTTGTTTTTTTAATTGGAATTGGAAAGGGTCAAAATTCTTTTTCCTATTATTTCTTTTGAAACAAAAATGGGGGTTCTCATATGTATTTCTTTTTGCAAAATTATAAGAAAAAGGGGGGAATAAAATTGTGGAAAGTGAATATGTTATTTTTATCTCAAAACTGGCATTGTAATAGGTGCATTTTCGGTGGAAACCAACACCTCAAGTAGTTAAATTTTTTTGGGCATTTGTGGTTGTATTTTGCATTTAAATTTCCTATTTTATTGCATTATCAATCATAAAATAAAGAAAAATAAAAGACCCCAAATTTATACACCTATTTGTGTAATTTATTGCACAACATCATTTGATATCTACGATACCTCTAGTCCACACTTACAGGTAATGTTGGCGTGCTTGGACTACTGTATCTAATGCCTAATATAGTTGTAACAACAATGTCTGAGTTTGTTCTCTATGAATCATCATGGAGAAATAAGGTAAACCAGTTATGATATTCACTCCATTTATACTCTAATCGTTATTGTTGTTAGACGTAAATCATGACGAAGTGATTTCCAATTTTTTTAGGGGAAGTTACATCCCACACATGAGGAAAGACCTTCTATGGTAGGTGTCAAACAAAATGATTCCCTTTTAGTATCACCTAAATTCCATGTATCATTCTGCTCTTATATAATTATAGTCTCCCTCACGTAAGGGTGGGTATATATAAAGTAGTTTCGATATAAAGGGCTAGTAGGTATAAATAAAGGGAGACCAATTGGTGATATACGAAACCTTCACAATGGCCACTGTTCACAAATATATTTCAAATTCATAGTTGCTAAAAGGTTCTAACTTCGCACCATGGAAGACAAAGATGTGTGTCATTCTTCAAGTGGAATATTTATGGTATGTAGTGACTGGCACTATTAAATGCCCTACAAAAGTAGGAATATATCAAGAAGATTTTAATAAGAAGAACAAAAGATATCTCATGTTTATCATACTTGCTACTACATATGAGGTCCAGCCTCATATTTGTGATGCCAAAACTAGTAAGGAAGCTTGGTATGCTTTAATTACTATTTATGAAGGTAAGAATAGGTCCACTATTCTACACATTCAAACTCAACTACATACCTACAGTATGAAATCTGGTGAGATAGTTGACCTATTCCTATGCATAGTGGTGGAATTGAAAGCCAAGTTGAACGCTATGGGACAACCAATGGATGATACTCTGTTGACCTCTATAATCTTGAGAGCATTGCTAGAGTCATACAATATGTTGATAACATATCTTAATTTATCTGGTAGACAAGTATCATTTGTGGAGTTGGTGAATTTGCTCCAAAATGAGGAGGTAAACTAGTTTTAGAAGGATGAAGTGCCATATAATGATATCTACACCAAACAAGGGAGTAAGAAACAAGGTCAATTTCAAAAAGGAGGATCTTCATCAAAAGGAAAAGGGAAACAACATCAACATAATGACAAACAATATTGTAAGATTTTCAATATGAATAACCATGACACCAATCGATGTTGGTTTAAGAATAAGCAATAGAATGACCAACCTCATAAGAAAAAGGGAAAAGGGAAATACAAACCATAGAAAAATAATAAGAAACCTAAGGGGCATGTTTCTTATGCTAAATCAAATTCAGACTCAAATTCTATAGGATCAGATTCAAAATCTGAGAGAGCACATAAGGTTCTCATGACTCATACTTCATCTCCACAGATAGATTTTGTATAGTATATTGATTCAGGGACTAATAAGCACATGACTGATGATAAATTGTGGTTTGAGATATTTGAGGAGAAAGAAGGTAAACCAGTAACAATTTTTGACAATAAAATCTACCAAGTGAAGGGTGAAGGTGATGTTTCTGTCACTCTTCCTGATGGAAAATGTCAAATTGAAAAGGTCCTCTATGTTACTGTATTGGCTAATAATTTGTTGTCATTCCCTCAGATGTTGGATCAAAATATGGATGTTGTGTTCTGTGTTGCACAAGGAAAATAAAGATGTTTTATAACTAGAAAAGAAATACATGTTGCTATCAGATCATATAAGCATGGCTTGTTCATTTTAGATATCATTTCAATGCCTCATGTTGCTCTGGCTACAACTACAAAGGAGGCTACTTATCTTTGGCACAAGAGATATGGGCATCTAAGTTTTGGATATTTGCATGAGTTGAGCAAATATGTGATGGTGAGATGACTTCCCAACCCTTCATCCACATTGTCAGTTTGATCGAATTGCTTAGCAGGGAAGCAACACCAGGTACCATTTGAAGTTAGCTCTTCTAGAGCTAAGAAACCTTTGGAGTTAGTACACACCGATCTGTGCAGTCCTATGTCAACTAGCTATGATGGAAATAATTATTTTCAATTGTTTTTTGATGATTACTCATAGAATATATGGGTTTTATTCCTTCAATTGAAGTTAGAGCTATTTTTTTACTTTCAACAAGAAGCTTTTTGATAAGGAGTCAGGATGTTCCATAAAAACCCTCCACTCAGATCGAGGGAGAATATACTTCCAAGGAATTTTCATCATTTCTAAAAGAACATGGGATTAAGAGACAACTGACTACATCCTATACTCCATAGCAAAATGGAGTTGCAGAGAGGAGAAATCGTTCCATTATGGAAATGATTCGATGTATGCTAAAGCGAGCACATCTTGAGAATGATTATTGGGCAAAAATAGTCAACATAGAATAATACATCCTGAATAGAGCACCCACAAGATCTCTATAGGGTAAAACTCCACAAGAAGCATGGAGTGGTAATAAACCCTCCATTTCTCACCTAAGGGTTTTTTGATGTAAGGCATTCATGCACATACCAAAACATAAAAGAAATAAGTTAGATGAGATCCTGCAATGTATCTTTCTTGGTTATGATGAGAATTAACCAAGAAGACACATATAAGTAGAGATGTGGTATTTGATGAAGCTTTACATAAAATAACACTTCTACAATTGTATGCCTTGAGGAATATGAGCCTAAGAAAGAGACTTCACCTCCTCAAAACAAGATTCCAAAATGGTATAGCAGTACATTGAGAGATTCCAAGTTGGTATCATTTCCATATCTAACTCTAGATCAAACTTGTACTCACAATATGACTTAGTATAAGAGAGCTGAGGCATCAAATTTAGAGGTTGATGAGCTTTACCAACAATTTGATAAACTATCTTTAGATGCATAGGAAGATAGGGAAACAAATATGGATTATCAGAGGGTTTATATGATAGCATTGTATGAAAATTAATCCACAACAGTTTAGGATGCACTTAGTGATCCTTAGTGGAAGGCTGCTATGGAAGCAGAACATACATCTCTCATGAAAAATCATACATGGAAGCTAGTAAATCTGCCTTCAGGAAAGAAGCCCATTGGCTGCAAATGGGTGTTCAAAGTGAAGTATAATATAGATATTGATAAGCATAAATCCCATATTGTTGTAAAGGGCTATGCTTAGAAATAAGGTATAGATTATGAAGAGACTTTTGCCCCTACTGCAAAAATGACTACCATTCAAGTACTTTGTGCCATGGTAGCTCAGTTTGGGTGGAAGTTACATTAGATGGATGTAAAAAGTGCTTTCTTGAATGGTGACCTACAATAAGAAGTGTACATGACCCAACCGGAAGAATTTGTTGTTGAAGGGCAAGAACAAAAATTTTTTGAGTTGATAAAATCCTTGTATGGGCTGAAACAAGCTCCTCGAGATTGGTACATCAAAATCGACAGTCACCTCAAGCAACATGGTTTCCAAAGAAGTCCGTCAGATGTAAATATCTATATAAAGAACAATGGTTCTAACATAGTGATTTTGGTGCTATATGTAGATGATTTGATCATAAAAATTAGTTCAGAGAGTATGATTGATACAGTAAAAAATTATCTAAACACATCTTTTGAAATGACAGATCTATGACTTCTTCACTATTATCTTAGTCTACAAGTGACTCAAAAGAAACATCATATCAGAGTTACCCAAAAGAAATATGCCAAGACATTGATTGATAAATATTGTATGACTAACTGTAAGTCTAAAGATACTCCAATGGAGGCTGGAATTAAGCTATCTCGTTATGATAAATCCCCATAGGTAGATGACACTCTATCGTCAACTGATTGGAAGTCTCATATATTTAACAAATACTAGGCCAGATCTCAGTTTTGTTGTGGGTTATCTTTCACGGTTCATGCAGGACCCAAAGGTGAGCCATTGGAAAGTATCAAAAAGAGTTCTTCATTATGTCTGTGGTACAACATATTTTGGCTTGGAATACAAGATGAATAACAAGTTCTATCTATAAGGATACATGGACTCTGACTATGTTGGATTCATTGACGATCGAAAG
Organism: Wollemia nobilis; assembly: GCA_028583015.1. Taxonomy (NCBI): domain Eukaryota; kingdom Viridiplantae; phylum Streptophyta; class Pinopsida; order Araucariales; family Araucariaceae; genus Wollemia; species Wollemia nobilis. The sequence continues at coordinate 11,711,321 of JAQPPZ010004624.1, read as the reverse complement.
TTGACATTTGGATACATTTTTCATCTTGTATCTGGTCCTATCTCTTGGTATAGTAAGAAGTAGTAGGTGGTTTCTATATCTTCTACAGAGGTAGGATATCGCATAGCCAGTGGAGCAGTCTACGAGATAATATGGTTAAGTCACATTCTTAAAAACATGGGCCTTCCAAAGAACCTTCCAATTCATTTGTTTTGCGACAATAAAGGTGTTTTGAATATTTTCAAGAATCCTATATTTCATGATCACACCAAACACATTGACACTAGGTGTCATTTCATTCGATACGAAGTTCCAAAGCATCATATATAGTGCCAATATATTCCCACTGATAAGCAAGTTGCAGATATCTTCACCAAGGCACTTGCATGTGTCAAATTTGAATTGTTCCGTAATGCTATTTGCAGTTGCCCATAATATAATAAATGGGGATGTTAGCATAGTATAGGGTATTACATTATTGCATTAACAAAAAGGTAGCACTCATAGGTGCTCTCCAAGTTATGGTTCATCAACCGCATTGATGGTTCCTCAACCACCTAAGAACTGCTTCATATTGTATATTTATATTTAATTTGCAATACAATATTACTACTACTTAGGATTTTAATAGGCTGCATCTACTAAATGTGCAAACTTCTTTCATCTCATCTGTGGAGTTTGGAATCTACAAATGATTGCGTCTCCAATTTTTTTGAGACTGGTACTTGATCTGCCCTAGCTATAATTGTTCCTGTAATTTCTTGGAAATTTCTTTGAGCACTCGATAAAGTAAACAAGCTTTTATTCCTCCTCGATTTGAGTATGGGAAAGAGACAACATCTTGTCATGCATAGGTGCTCAGTGTCTGCATCAAAACATACTATTTCTATTTAATAAAAATGAAAAAAAAAATGAAGCGTCTACAAATTACCTTATGCTCACAAAGATCGTAAGCTGCAACAACAAATGGTTGTATCTCCACCCAGTATCCGTTAATTGAGTAAAATCCATATCTGCAAAAAAAACTCTGCACTCTTTTTGTTATAAGTGGATCTATATGGAGCGATGATGTCTGCGACAAAAATAATATCATTGCACCAATTTGTCTGTAAACTGCCTTCGCTAGGGAATTCTCCATGATCATTTTTAGCACGTCTACATACAGATAGCTTTATTATGTCTGCAACATCAATAACTATAAAAAATGGGAGCCGTAGAGAATTGTGAGCCATGCTTGATTGTCGATTTCATGAAACTCTTTGATCTCTCATGCTATCTAATCTGCAACTTCTTGTTCTCATTGATCATTCGAAATGTGATATTCTCCAACTAGAATCGATGAAACCACCTGTAATGCGTGAGTGGATAACATGTAAAAATCAGTACATCTGTAAAATATGTTGGCTCCCATTTATCCCACATTCAAGACTCAATGGAGAGAGATGTGCTTTAAATTAAAAATAACTCAATTAGCAATATGACCAATGTACGGTGGTCTAGCCAAGCATCCATTGTTTTGTTGATCAACATCCTGGTTACCTCTAGTCAGAGGTTTTCACGCATCAAAGCAGTCTTAGGGTTCCCTATGTAGGTTGTCCACTAGTGCTAGTCCACATCCCACATCAATGGCTTATCTTCAAGTCACTGCCAGCCTTGTTGGCAAACGTTATTCATTAGGTAGGGCCAGTATAGGCTAAAATAGCTTTCTTGATTTGTGGTCTGCCTCTTGCACGCTTAGTTCTTCCTTAGTTTTTGCATCAGGATCATAGATCTACGTTGGTTGATACGCCACAGTTAGGTTCCAACCCAGTATCACCTACATCCACATATGCTAGTGGCAATATCATTATAGTTAGTGTGCATCACCTCTCTTTGCAAGTCCTCAATTACCAATCAGCTTGCATCACCTCTCCACGAGCCCTCAATTGCCAAATGATTGAAAATCAAAAATGGAGGAAAAATCCTCCCTCATAGGTCAAGAACCTCTCGACTCTAATACCATATTAGGAGTAGAGTATAAATGATAATGATTTATTAATAAGGTAGGAGATTAAATACATGGAGCCGAAGGCTAAAGATAGCCTTGAAAATAATATCCCCCAAATGAAGCAAATATCCTAACAAGACTTTGCCGACGGAATATATTGGCCGACAAAGACTAAAATATCGCCTAATGAAAATGATGGTAAACTAATGTAAATAAACTAATCTACCCTAGGAATATAGGTAATAGTCCAAGTAATGGAATATTTACTCTAGCAACAACTAAATGCTTCAAATTTGAATTTCATAAAATACACCCACATTTTTCTAGAATAATCATCAACAAATAGTTGAAAATATTTGTGTCCTCCAATACTAGTAAAATTCATTGGTCCATATATATATATATATATATGTTAGCGTATAGGCTTTTGTTATTACATTATTAGCTCATTTGTTATTTTGTTGTAACTGCTACTATTTAGCGCCTAGGTAGTTCTGTTGGTCACGGGCTATTCTAAGCCACTATTATAGTATTTAAACAATTTTTGATCAATGTTAATCATTCCACTTTTTGACATGCTATCATAGCCACGGCTCGAGACCTATGGATCTGGGAGGAGGTTTCATGAGGGACACACTTCTCGAGGTGAGTCAGATCTACCTCTGACCTAGACCGAGGCTAGATAGACCACATCCTGTAAACAACCCCAATAGACTAATGAGACCTGACCTGATCGGACGAGTGATGGGACTTGACTGGTGTGGTGACCTAGACCCTACACACTGATGAATATCTTAGGATGATAGTAGACCACCTCACATGTTGACTGGATAGTCACCGACCGACTGGACCCAACTATGGGCAGACACAGACACCAGACATGATATCTGGACTACTGACGTTTGGGATTGGATGTAGGAAGGACTGGCCTAAATCCTTGGATCGAAATGATCCAGATGGATCTGAACTAGATGTGATGGATGACACGGTGGAAGGCCTAGGACTCCAACTAAGTAGGCGACGGACGTGACAAGAACTTGATGTGATAGATAAAACATTGCATAAAACACATGGTATCTTGCGTGTGGGTTTTTACAAGGCAGAGTCTCCCCTAAAGAAGATACTGAACCTATTGTTCATTGTTGTTTTTAAATGATAGAATTATCTCTACATTCCCCATGTGGGATTAATATCTTCATACTATTATAGACTACGTTTTTCAATGGCAGCTCTGACTGTAGATTAAAGTGCTCACATAGTTTGTTTTCATTAAAACCACATCATATGAGAATTGATGTCAACAGAGGATCTAAGCATTCATGTGTTAGTCGCCAGGTGACAGTGGTTCACAACAAGTAGACATGGATAGTTTGGATGCTAGATATCCATACAAGTTACAGGTGATAAGTCAATTTAGGAGATGAGTTGCCAAACAAATTTGTTGTAGGGCGATCGCATTACAGTGCATAGTTTTCAAAAAATTGCCATAGCAAAAGCTGTGTACAGGATACATCATAGGCAGAGGATAATCATCCATTGAAAGATCTATTATGGTGAAGGATAATCACCTTTGCTGATATGCTGAGAAATAGATTTCCTTTGCATTGAGGAAGAAGGCATCCAATCGGATCGAAAGCACACTATTACATATTTGGTGAATGAATCAAAGGATTCATAGACCGATCACGTGGTGACTTAATATTATTGGATAGGAAGATTGAAGAATGATCATGGAGGCTTGACAAGATGCAGTTTTAAAAGCGTAGCAATGTTATTTTCTTACCACAATCCAAGATGAGGTGCATCGTGATTTGAACATTGCCGACAACAAATCAAACTGAGCAGCCATTGATTAAGCACAAGGTGCCACTCGTAGGATATGTTGTAGTAGAGCAGCCCATTATCAACAAATTATATTCTCTGAAAAAGCATAGATGTAGCAAAAAAGTGTGCCACTCGAAGAGCCAACCTTCGAAGTGTCACCACTAGAAGGTAGCATCGCCGCTCAGGAGTGCCCAGATGCTCATGGTCGATAGAAAGAGCACAAGGTGTTATTCTATACCCATCAAGGCACCTAGCTTGGGCAGTTGGTAGTTGAGCGCTAAGGCACTCTTTTTGGGGAGCTCACAGGTTCAAAACCCACCCCAACCAACCTATAAACCAAAAGGTATACATTTTTTTTTTAAGTTTGATTAAATTAAATTTTTAATGTTTTTAAACATTAGTTTAAATTAAATATTTTATTTTTTCTTAAATTATTTTTTAATAAAATAGTTTAAAGAAAAATTATATTTATTTAAAACTACCATTTTATTTCATTAGAAAATATTTTTTCAAAACTTGAATTTAAAAATACCTTTGAAAAAGGAAAACAAAGAGGAAATCAAACTTTGTTTAAAGGCAATCAACAAGGCATAAAATCATCAAACCTCAAACCCATTTTTTTTAGGCTTCATAAATAGAAAAAAAAATTTTGTTTGAAGTACTTCACGGGGGGATTTTTTGGTGACATATTGTGCTAATCTGCCTACAAGGCAAGCTTTGTAAGAGCTTTTTGAGGCTTCATAGTTGCATTTTTTTGCACTAAAGGGGGGATAATTTTTTTCTCTCCACCATCTCCTATATTGCATTAAAGGGATATATACTTTGCAAAAACAAGGGAGGAAGACTTATAAGGGTGTATTTTTGACTGTGACCGACACCTTAGTTAGATTATTTTTGCAAAATTTCATGTAAAAAGGTGCATTTTTGGTAGTGACCGACACCTTAAGAATGGGCAGATCAAAGAAGAAAACTATCCCAAAACCAACTGATGTTGCTAAATTAGTTAAAGGCCCATACTTTTCCCCACACATGGAAGGGATAGACTATTATGAAGATGGCACATTTCTTACACTACAAAATGGTGTAGATGCCATAATCAATGATTCTGCGTATTGTGAAGACATGCAAAAAAATGGTGTTCTAATCCCTATTGGCATTGTAATGGCAATATTCATGTCATTTGTTTCTCTTGACATTGCTAAAAGTAAAGAGAAAAGGGACATTAGTGAGGAAACAGAGGTCAAACCCCTAATGGTCGATGCTTGTAGTGACACAAGTGACCTTCAGCCCATGGTGGCGAATTCTTGTGATACATGTGACCTTGAGCCCATGATGTCCAATGCTTGTTGTAATATAAGTGACCTCATATCTATTATGACAGATACCAGTTGTAGCATAGGTGATCTCATCACAATAGCAGATTTTTCTTGTGACACTAGTGACTTTAAAATTGAACCTCCTCAAAAAGAGCACCATAATCTCATTAATAGCAACAAATGCAATATTGTTAAAAGCATTGATGAAGATGATGAAATTGAGTGTTTTGAAAAACACACCAAATGATATGGATCCAAACTGATGAAGAAAATGGGATTCAATGGTGCGATCTTAGGTAAACATTAACAAGGCATTAAAATTCCAATAATGCTAAATGTTAGGGCAAATAATGAAGGCCTTGGCTATACTAGACATGCAAGTACCAGTAATTCCATGTTTATAAAACCTAAATCTCCTCCATCTCCTAAAAAGCATTGTTGCAGTAACTATGGAAAAATAGGACATGTTGTAGCTAAGTGTTGGAGATTACATCCTTGTGATTCATGTGGATGTACGAATCACTCTTCTTCAAGTTGTTGGTACAAACTAAAAATGGCTAATAAGGTTCATATAGATTGTGGATGGATAGATCACACATAATCGACCATGATGAAAGAAATATTGTATGTCTTCTACCACAAAGGTAAAACCTATGGTATACCCATAAGCAAATCTAGTGATAGAATGATTGGCAGTCCCAGAGATAATGACCCAAAGACAGACCTGAATACAAACCCAGAGATAAAGTTCCAGAGGTAGATCTACAGGTAGATCCAGAGGCAATTATCCAGAGGCAGATTCACTGGCAAATCCAGAGATAGACCCAAAGGTATAAATCCAGAGGTACGCTTAGATCTAGAGCAATGAGCCTGAGCCAAAGCCATGAGCCTGAGCCTGAGTTGAAGACAAAACATGTGCTACCATTTTTCATTTTTCTTCTTCTTCTTCATTGTATTAGGGTAGTTATATACTTTACCCAAATATTGTTGTATGGAGGGATGTTAGTGTAGCTAGTAGTTATATTATTAACCAAATAATGTAATAAGGGGGGATGTTAGTGTATAGGATTTGGTTATTACATTATTAGCTTATTTGTTATTTTGTTGTAATTGCTACTATTTAGCGCCTAGGTAGTTCTGTTGGTCACGAACTATTCTAAGCCACTATTGTAGTATTTATATAATGTTTGATCAATGTTAATCATTCCACTTTCTGACAATATATATATATATATATATATATATATATATATTAATTCCAATGGTTCTTGAGTTCTATGTTGATGAAGTTCAAAAGGTATTCTATGTTGTTTTCCTACTAGACATTTCAAACATACTGTAGATTCCCAAGAAAGTTTAGGTAAACCTTTAACCATTTGGTATCTAGTCATATATTTCAATGATAATGCACTTATATGTCCTAGCCTTTTATGCCAAAGTTCTCCTGTTTCTAAGATCCTTGTTGATAGGGCTATATTTGTCATTGTATCTAGAGTGAACAACCTATTTTTATAAGAGCCTGAGGCTAACACTTCCTTGTTTGATAATAAAACATTATTTTTTTCTTTGATAGCTTTAAATTCAACTGTTAATTTTTTTTTTTGGTAGATAAGATACTATAGAATTAATACCGGGTTTTACAGGTTGACCCAAAACCTTTTACAAAAATCAGCCCAAGGTTGTTGATGAACATATCCTTACTAAGGATCCTATATATATAAAATCTACATGCCACCAAAGCCATTACATCCGGTAAGGCACATAGCCTGTTATCAAAAAAAAACTTCTCATACAACATTTTGGGTATACCCCGAGAAAACACACATGCATCATAATTACAAAAAATAAACAGACACAGATTCCTTCATTGAGACAACGGAGAAACAAAAAGCTACAGACACACATAATAGAGTATTGAAAAAACTCCCACAAGCTCTGTATTGATAGTTACTCTTAATAATTCTTTGGTAATTGCTTTCTTCCGTATATGACATTATTTGGTACCACATACTATCTTGGCAAATCAGCCTTGGAGAAGTGAACCTGTTGGCTAGATTTATGGTGGTGGCTATCTGGTGGTCCATGTGGCTTTGGTTTGAAGTCTTATATTACCATTTCTTTCCTTCCCTGTGATTATCAACCAACCTCAAATTACTAAGATGACTAGGAGCCATGTTATCTGACATGTGAATTTTCCCATTAGTATTTTTGGTATTTCCAAGTAGCATCCACAAAGACTGATAGCTTAGATAATTTTTATTATGAGTCCAATTCAAAAAAGAGACGGGAATACTCCTAGCCTTCGAACTTATAGTGCCTTCCCTGTTGGTAAATTCGACTATCATTCTTGGCATTCTTGTTGAATAAGCTCCTCTACTTCACTCGAGACACCGTGTTCCCATTTGAAAAATCCGTCACCATCGACACCCAAATTGGCTAGCTTATTAGCAATTTTGTTAGCTTCCTGAAAGATATGTTGGGCTTTTCTATCCTGTCTTGCCTGGAAAAGGATCCTAGCCTCTTCAACAATTGTTTTAATCCTCTAAGGAGGTGTTTTCCAATTATTAAGGAGATTTATAACATGCATAGAGTCTTCTTCTATGATCATATTTCCTTCTAAGTCTTGAATCATTTGAAGGCCTCTCCACATAGCTCTAGCTTCAGCTTCATTGTTCATCCTTGTTCCCAAATATTCAGAAAATGCAAGCATCATATTCCCATTATGATCTCGTACAATACCACCAACGCCTACTCTGCCAGGATTATCCTTAGCTGCTCCATCAAAATTAATCTTAAACCAACCCGTAGGAGGTGGAGACCACTTAACATTGGCTCTGGGGTTGACTACCCTAGGCATAGACTCATCTAACAAGGTTAAGCTTAAATATTGAGCAATCGTGGTCTCCTGCAAATGAGGTTTACAACTATCAAAAGGGATAAGGTTCACATTCTCATTGACAAAGGATAGGATCCTGGCAATGATAGTTTGATGATCATGGATAGACTCATTAAAGACTCTATGGTTCCTTTCTAACCACACCTGCCAAAGATAGTGATTGAGACAAATTTTCCACATGTATCTAAGTCTTTGGATTGAAAAGGGGCAAGGCCACTGGATGTACAAATCAAGTACGATGGCTGGTTTAACCCATGAAATATTGATCCATAAGTTGAGATACTAAAAAGAGATTAGTAGTCAATCCTGGTACATATGACACATTATTAACTACTCCTTTTCTATTTATTAGATCAGCTAGTACATCTCCTACACCTTTGACTTCATAAGTCATACTATCTGCTATGACAACTAGTTTCTCATATTTTTCATGAAAGGTATTAAACCATTGTTTATTTCCAATCATATGCCTACTTGCTCCAGAATCAATGTACCAATAATCCATAGTAATTTCCTTTGAGATAAAAAACCTTATGACTCCTATATAAAATTTTACAAATTTTTTATTTTCTTGATCCTTTGATGTTGAAAACCTTTTACCTCCCAAATATTTAGATTTACAAAAAAATTAAAAAAATCAATTGAAATTTTCTAAAAAATAGAACTCCAAATTTAAAAAAAATTCTTCAAACTTAAAAAACTTTCAATCAAATAAACTAGTTGAATTCCTTATCACTCCAAACTTACAAAACTTTAAAATTTTTAATAAATTTTCACTCCAAACTTATAAAATTAAAAAAATAAAATACTTAAAAAATAACTTTATCTAGCCCTTATAAATCCTAATTCGAACTTAATTAAACTTCAAACCTTAGCTAAAAAGAACCTTCTAACTCCAAAAAACCTAAATATTAAATTAACCTTACAAAGCATTCTTTCTTATTCACCTTGACTCATTCACGCATGTCTCTACTTCACTGTTCCACTGCACCTCTGCTCCATTGCTCATGTAAACATATTTTCATATGCACTAGACACTTACAATGTGCATGTTTACACATAAAAATGTTCAAAGAACATTTAACTTCCTTCTAAAATGTAACACTTGAAGTGTTACATCTGGTGAATCATCTTTCCAATTTTGTTTGGCTCTAATCAACCTTCTTGTTGTTTCTAAATATTGCAATGAGTAAATATTTCTCCTTCCTTATTCGTTTGTTGGATTTATCTTCCTCGATAGCCCGTTGTTTTGATTTTTAGTCTCTCTAATTTTTACGTTGTAATATTGCTCTATATTTCACTATGCTTGTCCTCTTTGTTATCTTTTTGTAATGGCTTCTTAGCTTCTTTGACTTCTACTTTACTCATTTCCAATGCTAGATTTTACTAATCTAGATTATGTGCTTGTAGGTTCATCCTTTCGAATAAGACTATGATTGCACTCTTGAAGCTTATATTTGCTACAATGCTTAATGTTACTCTTTTTTAGTTGAATGCTTCACTAAATGCTATGCTAATCTGTGCAATACCTTTGCTATTCTCTGTGGTTCCTTTGTTATTATTTATTATGCCTTTGTTGTTCTCTATGGCATCTTTGTCTTTACCATTCTTTGTGATGTCTTTGCTATTCTTTGTGACACATTTGCTATTATCTATTGTACCGTGAGCTTATACATTTTTCTTCTAAATACGTTGATTGAATACTTCAACATTTTGTGTTACTCTTATGCTATATATCTGGAATGCACATTCACTTTCTTTTCCAAATACATCTTGATTGCTCTTTCTTTTGTGATGTATTTGTATGCAATATAGATGTATACTTTGTGCAATATAACTCTTTCCTTCTTCCTAGATTCTTTATTTGAATCTATATAAAATACTTTATACTCCTCTTTATATTATATATCTTTCTTTCTGTGAATGATATTTTTTCTTCAATGTTGGCTTCTCGAGCCAATGTCAAGGTCAATATTATCTGAAATTGCTTCTATTATCAAGGTCAATACCTATCATGACCTGATTTATTTCTAGTGTCAAGGTCAATATCCTTATGACCTGAAATATTCTTCTTGTGTTAAGTTCAATATCTTTATGACTTGAATCTTCTTAATACCTTACAATTATGTAAATTATAATTCAATGTTTGAAGCTATATAAAGTAAGTTATGTGCTTCTTTATTTTTTTTCAAGACTGATATATTAGATATTTATATATCTATTTTCTTCCTTTCTATTGCTTTCTTATCTCTGTACTTAGAAGTTGAAACTATTCTCTTCCAATATATTGTCAAGGTGACCTTGAATGTCCCTAAATCTTCAATATTCTATTAATATAGCTAAGTTTTAATCTTCACTGGTTATTCCTCAATTGTGGAAAGACTCTAGCTTTTATCCTCGGCATGACCTTAAAAATAGAGTCCAAGTCTCACTACCTTCAAAGTGGATAGACTCTTAATCGACTTTATCAAATTGGATAAAATCAATTAATAATGGTGGTAAAATAAACTCTATCAATCTAGATAGAGTCTAGTGGTAGCTCTGATACCACTAATGGTATTTTAAGCCTTATAAGTATTATTTAGAAAGAGTACAATCCAAATATTTTCACTATACAAACTTGTAGATAACTTATGGAGCTTTGTCTCCATAATGTAGCTTTACAAAATTACCTTTGAATTCCTATCTTGCCACTTGTCTAAGAGACTCTTGATATTTTCTCATGATACGTATACATATCAAGTAATATAATATACTCTAATAAAATAGCCTTTACAAGGAGGCTCTTAACATTTCAACTTCAACTAACTCATCATCTTCTCAAACTCATAGGAGATATGACTCTTCATATTTATCATTGGAGAAATATATTTATTGACTCCATAATAATGATAAACACTGAATGATTACTAGATAAAAAATATTTACGAGACTCCTAGACTCCAACTATTTACAAAATAATTACAAGGTACTTTCAATACTTGCAAGGTACTAAATAATGTAATAATCTTCAACAAAATAGATTTAATCAATGGATAAATTTTTTTATACTTCTCTATGTTAGGAATATTCATATAAAAATAAGCATAACCAAAGTAGCAATGTAGGAATTAATGGAAATACTCACAAATTGAAAATAACTAATTGTTCATGAAAATAAAAGTAACAAAAGTTCTCAAAAATATTTGAAGTAAAATAAAAACAAACTTATATTAATCAAGTGAAACAAATATTGTAGGCCTCTTTGAGGTGTAAACCTCCTTAGAAGCATAACTCTAATACAAATTGATATAATATGAGATCCCTTCTACTCCATCCTATGTCCTTATAAAAAATCTTATTTACCCTAACCCTAATGTTCAAGGGTTAGACCACATAAAATAGGGGATCCAAGCCAATAAATTCTACTTACAATAAAATTAAAGGTTACATCATAATAGGGCCATGCACACTAGGTACCCATGGTGCAAACATAAGACTAATACTAGACAAATATATAGTAATAGTTATGTCAGGATAGGGTCTTAACATGCCCTCCTTCAAGAATCTTTGTCCTTCAAGCTTAAGTTGATGAAACTGCTATTGTAGTTGATGGAGTACCTCCCATGTAGCATATTTTAACTATAGTACACACCACTATATTTGTACATCAATGAGAGTGCAATTGTGAAGTGTGTGTGTGTATGCCAGTCTAGAATATTCTTGAGTTCTAAGATGATCAAGCCTTCCTCATCCAACTGGGGTAGTGAGGACTGGACCTATATATGATTTCCAAGGACCACCTTTAAATATGAGACATGGAAAACTAGATGTATCATGGAAGAAGGTAACAATTCTAACTTGTAGGTCATAGGGCCAATCTTTGGAGCACTTTATATGGTCCATAGATTTTTAGTTCTAACTAATAACTACCACAAAGTTTCAACAATGACTGTGTGTAGGGTTGAAAGTGTATGAAAACCATATATTTGATGTTAAAACTATGCTCCAAATGATGTTGATATGCTCTTTGTTACATATAATTTTGTGCCATGACCATTTATCTTTGATATTTTGGAGTAGTTCTGCATTCTACATGAGAATGGAATCCACTACTTTAACCTTGGGACTACTTGGAAATTTGGAATGTGTAATATAAGTAACAATGGTGGTTATCAAGGTCCGAGGTGTAGACCAATTGGTTCATCCAAACCCCATAAGGGGGGTGGAGGTCCAAGGTTCAAATCTCGGGCCTTGACAGACTAAACGCTTGTCCCTTTCCTAGTGCTTTTAGCAGTGTAAAAGGTTTAAAATGATTGTGGCATGGTGGTTATAGGGGCGAGTGCATGAAGATCTGTGTGGTGGCTTCCGAGGCGGACAACGTAGAATACTATGGCAACCATAAAAGCTAGACAACCTACCCAAATTCATGATAGCTACCGATTCCACCATGTAAATACAAAAAAAAAATAATGGTGGTTGTCCATAAATAACTTTATATGGTGTCATATTGGTGGAGTGATAGAAATAATTATACTACCACTCAACTAATGAAAGGCATTTGACCCAATGAGTTAGTTGTTCAAGTGTAAGGCAACATAGATAAGTATCTAAGTTTTTGTTGATAATTTTATTTTTCTTATTGGTCTATGGATGGTATGTCAATATTATCTCGAGTTGTGTCTCATGTAACTTGAAAAATTACTACTAGATATAACTAGTGAATGTGGGATCATGATCAGTTATGATGGACTAGGGCATGCCATGAAGGCAAAAAATACAATCAAGAAATATTTTGGTAATAGTTGAGGCCTTGTAAGGGTGGACTAGAGTATAGCATACTTAGAGAGATGATCCACCACCATGAGAATGATTTTTTAGCCTTCAAAATTTGGGATTTTTGGATATTTTGAGTAGATGAAGTTATCATTGATTTCAAGGATGAATTATCTTTGATGTCAAAAGGTTAAATGGAGTAATGCAAAATTTTAGTGGCAAAAGAGCTTCATAATATTTATTTTTAAATATTATGTGAAGCACAAAATAAAAGGTTTTTATTAAAACCATGGTTGGGCAAAATAAAAGGTTTTTATTAAAACCATGGCTGGGCAAAACAAAAATATTTTATAAAACCTAAGGAGGCTTTTATTTTAAAAATCCCAAAGAAGAATTTATAATATTTAAATTCCTTTGAATTTAAATAATTATAAATAAAATCAAAAAGGTTTTCTAAAACCTAAGGAGGCTTTTATTTTAAAAGCCCAAAGGAGATTTAAATATTTAATTTATAATATTTAAATTCCTTTGAATTTAAATAATTATAAATAAATATATTTCGAAGGTAAAGTTGGTAGTGCCGACGATAGCATTGTTTCCCCAATGAATTTTCCTCTCCGTCGATGTGTGTGATAAGAGAAGGCATATGGTATAAATACCATAGCCATTCCTAAGTTTTGAGATCGATTTTATTGAATCCGCCTTAAGCAAAAAAAGCTCGTGCAAATTTTGAAATGTGTACCTCCTGAATAGCGCAGTGTGTGGTTCAATGGTGTTGAAGGAAGAGCCAAGGGCACTTAAGGGTTCGAAGGAGTCAAAGCACACGTTGTGCATTGAGTCTCAAAGTGGAGTACATGGCTCACACGACTTGGAAATCACGACCAAGGCGTTGTGGGATTTTTGTGCCAAGTTTTGAGCCCCACGGATTACGAAAAGTGGTAATAATTTTTGGAAATTATTTTAATTTGTTTTGCTAAGTTTTAGGAGGGATAAGGTGGAAGTTAAGTTGTGAAATTAACCTAAGTATTGAGGAAATATTTTTTGATATATGAAGGGTTAATTTTTGCTAAATTAAAAGCTAGGGTAATTTTGTTTTACCTTAGAAAAGTGAGAGATTGACTTATTACATTATTTTATAAAGTGATTTATTTAATTAATGCAAAATTAAGTAGGGAGTTATAAGTAGATTTTGGATTATTTTTTAGATATCTTTATGAAAAGGGTTATGATGAAACTGAATTGTTAAGATGTTCTTTCGATGAGTTAGAGTTTTGGAAGAAGTTTTTTGATTAAAGATTTCTGGTGTTGGATATTATTTTAAGATGGAGTAATAAGGTGTAATTAAGTTTGATTATTTTTGTAATTGAGAATTATTTTGTGAAGAGGTTAGTGTGATATTTTATCATCTAACTATTGAAATTGGTAAAAGAGAAAATTGTGATTGAGACAAGTTTTCTAAGGTCACTTTGATATCAAATAAAAGGTATGGGCATATTCTTATTTGGTTGAAGTGATTGATTGAGGTTTTCTAAAAATAAGATTGGAGTGAAAAGGACTTTGTTAAGTTTTCCTTGTTGAGTGTGTTTTGAATGAATGCTTCAAGGTTTTCTGGAATAGAGGTTAAGAAACGTAACATTGTTTTATAAGCATTGTTGTTGAAGTTATTGGTTGAGTGAAGAACTTGAACTAGGGTTTACAAAGATCATGAGTATCATTTTTATGTGAGATTGGTTGTTAAGAATTGTTGGAAACATTTGAGATAATGTTCATAAGTTTGGACTAGGGTTTATGAGCAAGGACTATTTCATTGAGTGATTTCTTGAGTAGTGTTGATTGAGCCTAGTCAAGTAGATGTGTTGATGTGATAGTTCAAGTTCTGTGAAATAAATTATTCTATATTTTGAATTGATTTAAGAAAGAGGTTTAGTGTTGATGAATGTGAAGCATATTGAGTCTCTAAAAATTTGCTATATGTTTATGTGATAAAAAGAGTGATTGATCATTATGGTTAATGTGAAGCATATTGAATCTCTAACAATTCTCTTTATGTTTCTATGAGATTAGAAAATTTCTAGTGAGGACTTGTTGAGCAGATTTGAGGTAAGTCTTTGGGAAGACTTGTGGACAGATTGGTGTGAGATTTTTTGGAAGCTTACAATATAGATTTGAGAATAGAGATTAAGGATAGAGATTGAGGACAGAGTTTGGTGCATATTTGAGGACAAATTTATGTCAGACCAAAAACATATATTGAGCATATTTGTGCTAGACGAAAGGACTATGTTTAGTACAAATTTGAGACAGAGCCGAGAGAAAGCTTTGAAAGTGATTGAGTATAGAGGACGAAAGTCTCCAGTGGATAGAGATCCATTAGCTAGGGTAGTGAGGACAAGTCTTCTAAGTGGGGACAAGAGTATTCAGTGGATAGAGATCCATCAACCAGTGCAGTGGAGGTAGCAACTATTCTAGAAGATCACCAACTAGAGCCAAGTAGAAAGGAGTTCTCCTGTAGATAGAGATCCATGAACCTGATTAGGGTATTGGTGTCTCCTTTGGATAGAGGTCCATAAACATTGTAGGGAAAGGATTCCCAAGAGAATTTATTTGAGAAAAATTTATAAAGAATATTTTCTCCGTGGAGTAGCCCACATTGGGTGAACCATGTTAAATCATGTCTCTCATGTGTGTGATGCTTTGTGTGATGTTTACTACTTTAATATTACTGATGTTATCATTTGGATTAAAAAGAAAAAAAAATTATCTGATAATGTTCATCCCCCCTCTTAGTATAAGCGCGTGTTCTTTAATTGGTATTAGAGCGGGTCTCTCTGTGAAAAAAATAACACCTTGGAGGATCCATCAATAACACACATGACACCATAAAATAATGAAGAGACTATGTTTGATATAAAAGAATAATTCTTTACCGCTCTCAAAAATTTGGAAAGAATTAGAGAGAAGAACTCAAGCTTGAAGGAACAAATTCAAGAGTATGAAGAAGCAAGGATGAAACTTCTACAAAGTCTCAAAAAACTCAAGATAAAGGTAGAAGAAGAAAAGAAAATTGAGCAAAATATGATAGATATATTAATAGCAAGAGAAAAAGAATGTGAAATATTGGAAGCATAAATTGTTTATCTAAGGAATGAAGTTGAAAGGACCAAGGTACTACAAGATATAGAGTATGATAAATAGAAAGAGGAGTCAAGTATTCAAGAAGCAAAAACTTCAAACAAATATAGGCAAGCAAAGGATACTTCAAAATAAAAATACATCAAAAAGAAATAAAGCAAAGAAGAACCTTGGATGAGAGTTAATCACAAAAGGAGAAGCACTCAACCACAATCTCAAAGGCATCCAAACATGTTACATAATTTCTTCCATGGTCATTGTTTTTCTTGTAACAAATATGGTCATAGAATTGTACATTGTATTGGTCATGCAAGAAAAAATGTCAATAGAAATTTCAATTCTTTTGCACCTCTTATGGATAATTATATTATATGTTACAAATGCAATAATTTTGGGCACAAGGCTAGATGGTGTAAAATGATACTTCCTGAGTCTAGTAAAAGAAAAACAATTTCAACAACTAGGAAATATGAAAAAAAAAATGTAAAGGCTAGATCAATGTTAGTTCAAATAGCCCTTCATGCTTAGGATAAAGAAGAACAATGGTATATTGATAGTTGTTTCTCTAGACACATGACAGGACACAAAGATAAATTTATTATACTAAAAGAAATCAATAGAGGATTAGTAAGTTTTGGTGATAATGAATCAACAAAGATTGGTGGAAGAGGATCTCTGAGTTTAGATAATGGGAAAATAAGAACATACAATGTGTTGTATGTTAAGGGGTTAAAACATAATATGCTAAGTGTAAGTCAACTTTGTGATCAAGGGCATATGGTTACATTCCACCCAGATAGATGTGAGATAAGAAAATCATAAATTGGAAAAGTCATTGCAAATGCAATATGAACTCCAAACAATCTATACATTCTTAGTAATATCAAAGGGGAAAAGTGCTTTCTATCACAAGAAGATGAGATTTGGTTATGGCATAGAATATTGGGTCACTTGAATTTTGACAACATAGTCAATATAAGCAATAAGAAGGCTGTCAGAGAATTACCCAAGATAAAAAGGCCACAAAACACAATTTGTGTACCTTGTCAACATGGAAAGAAAACTAGAACAAGATTTAAGTCAAAAGGATATATGTCATCTGAGCCATTAAGTCTAATACATACTTATCTATGTGGTCCTACCAGAACATAGAGTATTCAAGGTGAGAGTTACTTTATATTGTTTATAGATGATTACTCTAGAATTGTTTGGGTAGCTTTACTAAAAGAGAAGTCAGATGCATTTGAAAAATTCAAAGCATTTAAGGAACTAGTTGAAAATAAAACTAGCAAGAGGATTAAGTGTTTGAGATCTAACAGAGGAGGATAATTTACCTCAAATGAATTTGTAGAGTTTTGTGAACAACATGGTATCAAGAGAGAATACTCAGCAACAAGAAATCCTCAACAAAATGGAGTAGTTGAAAGGAAAAATAAGACTATTGAGAATATGGCTAGAGCTATGTTAAATGAGTCCAAAATCTTAGATGGATTTTGAATGGAAGTATTCTACACAATAGTATACATAATAACTAGAGCTGAAATGAGGGTAAACCATCACAAGACTATATATGAGCTTTGGAAAGGAAGACCAGCCACTGTAAAACACTTCAAGGTTTTTGGAAGCAAGTGCTACATAAGATGAGAAGATCAAAACTTAGGCAAGTTTGACCCAAGATGTGATGAGGGAATTTTACTTGGTTATTCCTCTAATATTAAAGCCTACAAATGCTTCAACAAGAGAACACACACTATTGTAGAAAGTATAAATGTAATAATTGATGAGAAGATAGATTCAAGAGAACCAGTTCAAAAAACTGTGTATCAGGAATATGGAAGTTGTCAAGAAGAGTTTCATGAGGAATCATATGAAGAAGACTAAGAAACACAAAGACTTCTTCCTAAAACTCCATCCAGATATGTACAGAAGCATCATCCAAAAGATCTAATCATTGGAAATCTAGATGAAAGGCAAACAAGGATAAGGATAATAACACCATCTCAACAAGTAAATTTTTCCTTGATATCTAAGATTAAGCCAAAGGACTTCAATCAGGCAAGTGGAGATGAGTTATGGATTAAGGAAATGGATGAGGAATTAGATAAAATAGAGAAAAGCAAGACTTGGGAACTTGTCCCACGACCAAAGGACAATAATGTGATTGACACAAAATAGGTATTTAAAAACAAGCTAAATAAATATCGACAGGTAGTAAGGAATAAAGCAAGGTTAGTGTGCAAAGGTTATGCACGAGTAGAGGGAATTGACTTTGATGAGACATTTGCTCCAGTTGCACGACTTGAAGTCATAAGAATATTTTTAGCCTTCTCAAGTTTTAAAAACTTTAAGATATATCATATGGATGTTAAGTCAACATTTTTAAATGGTGTTCTAGAAGAATAAGTCTACATTGAATAGCCAAAGGAATTCATATTAACAGATAAACTAGATCATGTATATAGGTTTAAAAAGGCATTATATGGACTAAAGCAGGCTCCTAGAGCATGGTACTCAATATTGGATAAGTATCTTCAGGAACAGTGATTCATAAAAGGAATAGCAAACAACAACTTATACATAAAAAATGAAGGGAATGATCTACTAATTGTGGTTGTTTATGTTGATGACATCATTTTTGGGGGAAACAATCATAAGATGTGAAAAGAATTTATAAAGAACATGCAAAATGAATTTGAGATGTCTATGCTTGGTGAGTTGTCCTTTCATGGACTTCATATCTCACAATCAGAGAAAGGAGTATTTCTTTCACAAACCAAGTATATAAAAGAGATGCTAAAGAAATTTATATTAGAATATTGCAAACTAGTGAAAGTCAGAGTGTAATGTTCAACTTAATATTGATAATGCAATAGTTTATATACAAAAATTAGGAGATAATTGTGCTAACAACTAACTAATATGATGGCAATGATGCCGACATTTACAACTAACGTAGTCAACTTGACTACGATGACTAACCTACTTAGATATTTACTAACAATGTAAATATCCTAAGGTAAAAGTAAATGCGAGTGGTAAAAGTAACAAACTACTTTTACCATGCGGTAAATAAAATCTACCTAGGTGAATATTACAAATTACCTAAATGAGGTAATAATCATAGTTACTAACATAGTAACTCTAACATCCCCCCTTATTATATTATTTGGGTAATGTATATAATTGCCCCAATACAGTGAAAGATGTTGATCTGCTGGTTCTTGCTTTTTTTAGGCTCTGTCATAGTGCTCTGACTACTCCTAAGAAAAAAGTGGGTCATTCCTCACTTTGTCTTCACATCAACGAATATTCTTATTTCAATCTTATCATCCAATCGTATTGCATGGGTAACCAATCACTGCAACCACTAGGTGTAGTAGAGTAGATCACTTTATATGAGGTTCATTCGGTTACAATATGATTTTGCAAAAGTTTTGATAAGGTAGCTAAGGTGTCGGTCACTGCTGAAAATGCACCCTTACAAGTTTCCCCATTTGTTACAAAAATATGTAATGGAAGTTTTGAAGGAAGTGTGACTAAGGTGTCGGTCACTGTCGAAAATGCACCCTTATAAGTCTTCTTCCATTTTTACAAAAAAATTATGTGAAGTAAGAAAAGAAATTTTGATCCCCCCTTAATTGCAAAATATGTGCAACTTAAGAAGCTTTGTGAAGGATTGTACAAAGATTGCCTCCTAGGCAAATTTTTCACTAGAAAATTCCATCCTTTTGTCACAAGTACTTCAAACAATGATATTTTGCTATTTATGAAGCCTAAAAGAGGTACAATCACCCCTTTATTTCTAGTACTTCAAAAAAAAACTTATGCTATTTATGAAGCCTAAAAAAGAGAGAGAGGAAATGGTGCTTGCTTAAGGTGACAAATTTGTTTTCCCTCTACAATATTTTCTTAGCCAAGAGCACTCTGTGTTTTTTTTCTAAACCAGAATCAAAATCAGAATTAGACACTTCACTAGCAATATTGCCTTTGCGTTGCTATTGTGATTTGCCTTTGCCTTTTTTGTTTTGCTTGTTTTTAACACTCTACAGAGGAAGAGTTCTACTAATTCACCTAATTCATATGGAGTGTATGAAGTTGTGTTTGAAGGTTTAGAACAGTTGATTGATTCTTACCTTCAAAAATGGTACTAAGTGCATCCCATGCATCTTTACTAGTTTTAGCTTCACTTATGTGAGGCTAGATCTCATCAGTAGTTGCTAGGAGTATCAACATAAGAAGACAATTATTCTTTTTATCCCATGATTTTTGATCTAATCCTGGTGATGCGGGTCTTGGTTCAGTGTCATCTACTAAATCCCACATTTTATCTATAGTTAGGATGGCTTTCATCTTATTTTTCCATGTTGAATAGTTAGGACCTTTAAGCAATTGTGAATCATTTAAGTATTTGATAGTTGCCATGATGAAGATCCTAGATTTTTTACAAAGATAATATTTCTTTCACTCTTAAGTGGTATTTAATGGCACCTTCCTGAAAATCCTCCTGAAGAGAAATAACCATTTTGAGGAAATTAAGCCAAACAAATAAGAGATGAAAGATAATTCATTCAAAAAGATATTTAATGGCACCTGTCTGAAAATCCTCTTGAAGAGGAATAATCAGTTTGAGTAAATTAAGCCAAACAAATAAGAGTGAATTAGGGGTTTTTGTTCTTAGGAGAGAATATCAAGTGTAATTGGACTTAAACCTGTGCAATGGTTGACACAAATTTATTGTGAAAATTTGGGGTTTGAGTGTTCTTGATTTTATGACTTATAATTGCAAAAAGAAATAATGCAATAATCAAACAAGAATGCCCACAAAATTCTTATCACATAGGTGTCGGATGCAATCGAAAATACACCTATTTTGCCAATGAAAGTGTCAAGTAAAATAAAAAATGTAACTTTTAGTTTTTGCAACAAAATTTGGATTTGTGTTGTGAAAAAAATTGATATATTTTGTCTCCTCTTGTTTTCCAAATTTGAAATAATGTCATAAAAAAAATTGCATTTTCTTTTTGTTTAGCAAATTTAACAAGTTTGATTTTGTTTTAAAGTGCTCCTCACTTTTGTGTTACAATTTTGCAAATAAGTACAATGTCTTGTCTTCCCCATTGATTTACAAAATTAACAAAACTAGCACTCCTTCCAAGACAAGTTGACACATGATCCGCATTTGAAAGGCTTACAGAACCAGTTGATACACAACCCATGTTTGAAAGGCTCAATAATTTAATGTCATCTTGTGTTACAATTTTGGCATTCCATCTGCACGTCATCAGTGTGTGATATTGAATCCATATATATGCATCTTCATTTTATCTTACACTCCCAAGAACACAGTGGCTCCTCCACACTGGTCACTCTTTCAACACCACGGTGGCGGCTCTCCTCCACGCTCAACATTGTTAGTAGCACTCGCTAAAAAATGGCAGATCTTCCACTTTAACAATACCACCTCCTATGTTGATTAAGGTAAACCAAAAAATGGTCAAATAGTCTCCATGACACGTTGGCGTTGTCGCTAATAAGTGATTCGTGCAACTTATGCATGCTTATTGAAGAAGTGACTGATCATATCTCCTACGCTTTTCATCTCCTTGTAGTTTCTAGAACTGCGTAGTCACCTCGAGGGCATTCACACTTTTAAACCACGTAACACTTTTAAACCACGTAGCATGAATTGCATTTCCACCAATGTGTTCTCACGTCAAATCACTGTTATCTACCTTCAATTTGTTTCGAACGCATAATCATCTAACAACATATGCGCAACAAAATTTCCTTCGTCTATCAGCATCTGCGCTGATGTATCTCAGTTGTCACCTTATGTTACAATTTTGCAATAAAGAATCAAATGTATGATTTTGTCTCCCTTTGATGGTGCAAAATAAACAAGGTATTGAGAAGATGTTTTCTTAATGAGACAAACCTATTGCTCTCAAAACAATGAATGAGAAAAGTTGTATGTAGCAAAGTGTTTACAAAATTTTGGTGTTTTTCCCCCTTTTGAATTTGGAGAAAAAAAAAATTGTTTTTATGCAAAAATCTGTCTCACAAAAAAACTTTTCAATTTCAATTTAATGCAATTTTCTAATTAAAAATAGCATAAATATATTAATAACAAAAACTCATTGTAAAAATCATTTTAATTTAAAAATAAAATGATATGATTTAACAAAGAGTCAATTTAAAGTATTAATAATTATAGCTAATAAATAATTTAAAAAAACATAAAAAATATGAAATTAAAGTAATTTTTTTTTTGCCTTTAAAAATAAATTGGCACGAAGCCAATGTGGGTGTGGTTTGAACCGTAGACCTCAAGCACACCAAGCGAGAGTCTTACGACAACGTCGCGGGGCCATATTTGGATACATGGAAGCAAAGCTTTATTTTAAACAGTTCAACACAAAGTTTTTTTTAAAACATTAGGGACTTTAGTCCCACATTCATCCTGTAAGGGATGAATGAGGTGGTTAAAAAATAATAAAACCACCTTGTATTGTGATTGCCTACGGGAAATCGACAATCACTGCTTGACATTTTGCCTCTTGAGCCAACAAATAAAAAAATTACCACGTCACCTTGCCAAATTGCCAACCATAGATGGCCATGTTAGCACTTCCACCTCGATAGTCATACCACATCAATCTCTAGGTTAGTTCACCAGGCCGTTTGATGTGCCACATGTTTGTTCCATATTCGTCTACTATCTAGATTAGTGAATGGAAATGTACCACATCATCTACCTTGTCATCTCAGGGTTCATCCAGTAACACACTGCCACGTCAATGATAGCTCAGTCATGATGTGTGCCTTGGAGTTTGCATCAGATGCCTCATAATATAGTGCACATCAATCGATTCATCAATTTTATCGACGTAGGGTGGAGGTTATTTCATTTGGTTGGTAGCTCCATGTTTCATGCCTTCCACATGTAGTCTACAACAGTAATCATCGAGGATCAGAGGGCCTCCTTCCCTCGTGAATCCTAGTCGATCGTCAAGTTGGTCATCGAGGATCGGAGGACCTCCTACCCTCGCAGATCTTGATCTCCAATGATTGGAGGGTTCAAATTCTTCTCTCTGGTACCAACCTTTTAGTGGGGCACCACCAGATTGATGAGATGGGGACCGCCGATCCTTTTTTGAGGGTCACCTACCTTGAAAGGAGAGGGGTTGGGTGGTCTGCTCACGTGGACTGCCTGACTGGAAGTTACCCTCTATATTGTCAGGTAGCTTATGCAGAAAAACTTAGGGGAAAGAAAAACTTTGAAAAATAATTAAATTCAAAGACTTATTCCAACCACAAAATTTCGAGCAGAGAGCTGAAGAAATTGCACGCTTTGTCCAAGTTTTGTCCACCAAATGGTGGAACCTCATCACAGTTCAGGCCTTGTCCATCTAATATGGTGGAACCTGAATCTCACAGAGATAGCAAGAAATTATGGATCCACAGTTCAGGCCTTGTCCACCTAATATGGTGGAACCTGAATCTCACAGAGATAGCAAGAAATTATGGATCCACGCCCACCCGCTCTGATACCATGAAAGTCAGAGCATAATGTTCAACTTAATATTGATAATGCAATAGTTTATATACAAAACTTATGAGATAATTGTGCTAACAACTAACTAATATGACGGTGATGATGCCAAAATTTACAAATAACGTAGTCAACTTGACTACGATGACTAACCTACTTAGATATTTACTAACAATGTAAATATCCTAAGGTAAAAGTAAATGCGAGTGGTAAAAGTAACAAACTACTTTTACCATGCGATAAATAAAATCTCCCTAGGTGAATATTACAAATTACCTAAATGAGGTAATAATCATAGTTACTAACATAGTAACTCTAACAACTAGTAAGTACCCCCATGGTTACAGGATGCATGTTAAGTAAGGATTATGAATCCTTAGAGGTAGATCAGAGACTATATAGACCTATGATTGGCAAATTGTTGTATGTTATAGCTACAAGACGAAACATAGTGTAGTTAGTGGGATTAGTGGTAAGATTTCAGGTAGCACCTAAGGAAACACATGTGGTATCAGTAAAGAGAATTCTCAGGTATCCTAAAGGGACTGTGGATTTTGGTCTCTAGTATCCCAAAAGTGATAGTTTCACACTCACAATATATACAGATGCAGATTGAGCTGACAACATTGATGACAAAAAAAACACAAGTAGAGGATCATTCTTTCTTGGAGACTTTTTAGTCTCTTGGCTAAGTAAGAAGTAGGCGTCACTATCCTTATCTATAGTAGAAGCAGAATATATCACGGTAGTAGCCAATTGTACACAGGAATTATGGATTAAGCGAACTCTATAAGACTTCAAGATAAAACATGATCATCCTATTTCCATATTATGTGATAATACAAGTGTTATAAGTATCTTAAAGAATTCAGTGATGCACTCCAGGACAAAGCACATTCCGATAAAGCATCATTTTCTGAGAGAATAAGTGATAAATAAACAGGTCAGGTTGGAATATGTTACTACAAAGGAGCAGATAGCAGATATTTTCACTAAGCCACTTTCGAAGGAAACCTTTGAGTATCTTCGAGAAAAATGGGAGTAATACTCCCACCCTAGAATTAACCACCTCAAGAGGAGGTGGGAAAGGGGCTAAGCTAAGAGACTCATTCTTAGCCCCAAGCCCCAAAGGTGACCCTTTGCCATTGATGTCAAAGGGCAAGAGATTTAAGAGGAAGAGATTTAAGTAAAGGGGGGATATTTGATTTTAGAAGAGAGCATTGATTCAAGGGGAGCATTTTCCCATGGGGAGCAGGACAGAAACAAGTTAAGAAAATTTGAAAAGATAATTGGGTTGCCATCAATGATTGTTGGACATTTTAAGTAGATAAAGTTGGCATTGATGTCAAGGATAAATTGTCATTGATGTCAAAAGGTTAAATGGAGTAATGCAAAAGGTTGGTGGCAAAAGAGCTTCATAATTTTTATTTTTAAATATTATGTGAAGCACAAAATAAAAGGTTTTTATTAAAACCATGGTTGGGCAAATCAAAAGGGTTTTCTAAAACCTAAGGAGGCTTTTATTTTAAAAATCCCAAAGGAGATTTAAATATTTAATTTATAATATTTAAATTCCTTTGAATTTAAATAATTATAAATAAAATCAAAAAGGTTTTCTAAAACCTAAGGAGGCTTTTATTTTAAAAGCCCAAAGGAGATTTAAATATTTAATTTATAATATTTAAATTCCTCTAAATTTAAATAATTATAAATAACTATATTTCGAAGGTAAAGTTGGTAGCGTTGACGACAACATTGTTTCCCTGATGAATTTTCCTCTCCATCGATGTGTGTGACAAGGGAAGGCATATGGTTTAAATACCATAGACATTCCTAAGGTTTGGCATCAATTTTATATCATCCACCCTAAGCAAAAAAATTGCGTGCAAGTTTTGAAACGTGTACCTCCCGAATAGCGTAGTGTGTGGTTCAATGGCGTCAAAGGAAGATCCAAGGGCTCTCAAGGGTTTGAAGGAGTCAAAGCACACGTTGTGCTTTGAGGCTCCAAGTGGGGCACGTGGCTCACACAACATGGAAGCCACGACCAAGGCATTATGGGAGTACTGTTCCAAGTTTCGAGTCCCACAGATTGCAAAAAGTGGTGATAATTCTTGGAAATTATTTTAATTTATTTTTCTAAGTTTTAGGAGGGATAAGGTGGAAGTTAAGTTGTGAAATTAACCTAAGTGTTGAGGAAATATTTTTGATATATGAAGGGTTAATTTTTGCTAAAGTAAAAGCTAGGGTAATTTTGTTTTACCTTAGAAAAGTGAGAGATTGACTTATTGCATTATTTTATAAAGTGATTTATTTAATTAATGCAATATTAAGTAGGGAGTTATAAGTAGATTTTGGATTATTTTTTAGATATCTTTATGAAAAGGGTTATGATGAAACTGAATTGTTAAGATGTTCTTTTGATGAGTTAGAGTTTTGGAAGAAGTGTTTTGATTAAATATTTGTGGTGTTGGATATTATTTTAAGATGGAGTAATAAGGTGTAATTAAGTTTGATTATTTTTGTAATTGAGAATTATTTTGTGAAGAGGTTAGTGTGATATTTTATCATCTAACTATTGAAATTGGAAAAAGAGAAAATTGTGATTGAGACAAGTTTTCTAAGGTAACTTCTACATCAAATAAAAGGTATGGGCATATTCTTCTTTGGTTGAAGTGATTGATTGAGGTTTCTGAAAATAATATTTGAGTGAAAAGGACTTTGTTAAGTTTTCCTTGTTGAGTGTGTTTTGAATTAATTCTTCAAGGTTTTTTAGAATAGAGGTTAAGAAAAGTAACCTTGTTTTATAAGCATTGTTGTTGAAGTGATTGGTTGAGTGAAGAACTTGAACTAGGGTTTGCAAATATCATGAGTATCAATGTTATGTGAGATTGGTTGTTAAGATTTTTTGGAAACATTTGATTGAATGTTCATAAGTTTGGACTAGGGTTTGTGAGCAAGGACTATTTCATTGAGTGCTTGGTTGAGTAGAGTTGGTTGAGCCTAGTCAAGCGGATGTGTTGATGTGATAGTTCAAGTTCTATGAAATAAATTGTTCTATATTCTAAATTGATTTGAGAAAGAGGTTGAGTGTTGATGAATGTGAAGCATATTGAGTCTCTAAAAATTCTCTATATGTTTATGTGATAAAAAGAGTGATTGAAAGTGATTGACCATTGTGGTAAATGTGAAGCATATTGAGTCTCTAGCAATTCTCTTTATGTTTCTATGATATTGGGTAAGTTCTAGTGAGGACTTGTTGAGCGGATTTGAGGTAAGTCTTTGAGAAGACTTGTGGACATATTGGTGTGAGATTTTGTGAAATATTACAATATAGATTTGAGAATAGATATTGAGGATAGATTTGAGGACAAATATTGAGGACAGAGTTTGGTGTAGATTTGAGGAAAGATTTGTGCTAGACCAGAAATAGAGATTAAGCAAATTTGTGCTAGATCGAAGTATTATGTTTAGTGTAGATTTGAGACAGAGCTGGGAACAAGCTTTAGAAGTGATAGAGTATAGAGGATGATAATCTCTAGTGGATAGAGATCCATTAGACAAGGTAGTGAGGATAGGTCTTCTGAGTGGGGATAGGAGTCTTTAGTGGATAGAGATCCATCAACCAGTGCAGTGGAGGCAACAACTATTTTAGCAGATCACTAGCCAGAGCTAAGGAGAAAGGAGTTATCCTGTGGATAGAGATCCATGAACTTGATTAGGGGATTGGTGTCTCCTTTAGACAAAGGTCCATAAACATTGTAGGGAAAGGATTCCCAAGAGAATTTATTTGAGAATAATTTTGAAGAACACAAGCTTATACTAAGAGGGGGGGTGAACAGTATAAGACCTCTTTTTACTTTTTCCTTTATACTTCAAAATAGTAAATCAATATACCCAAAGCAATGTCAAAATAATGCACAATATCATCCACAAAGTGACACCAATTTTAACGTGGTTCACCCAGAATGTTTGGGCTACGTCCACAAAACTTTTCTCTAAAAGTTATCTCAAAGTTCTTTGGGAAACCTTCCCAATTACAATGTTTATGAGCCTCGGCCCAAAGGAGATACCTTCCCCCAATCTAAATTTATGAGCCTCTGCTCAAAGGATATACCTTCCCCTCTGCTCTAGAAATGATCCCTTAGAAGATCAACTACCTCTACCTCTTGCCAACACGTGGAACTCCTTTCCACCAAAGACCTCCTGTCCTCAATGCTTAGCCTAAGAGACCTCTGCCTTCTATGATCATGTCCATAGCAACTCAGCAACCTATAAAAAACACAGTTAGTCGGTCTAGTACAAGTCTTCCTCTATCTGTCAGATCTGTCCAACACTTGAACAAATCAATCCTCTACACACAAGCCTTCTCAAAGACTTGCCAAAACTGTCCTCAGGTTCTTCTCAAAGAACCAATACACCTCTGTCCTCAAGTTCTCTGATAGAACTATCAAAAAATCAGCTCACAGGTCCTCTACTAGGACCTGTCCAAAACCTACTCACAAGTCCCCACCAAAACTTTTCCAAAACCTCAACAAGCTCACCAAGAAAAACTTGCTTAGCATGAACCCACAAAGAGAATTGTTAGAGACCCAATGTGATTCATAAACCTCATAGAAGCATAAAGAGAATTGTTAGAGACTCAATATGTTCTATACTTAACTCCCAATCTCAATCTCAAATCTCATAGAAACATAAAGAGAATTGTTAGAGACCCAATATGTTCTATACTTAACTCCCAATCTCAATCTCAACTCAATCTCAATCTCAAAAGAATAAGATAGATGTAGTATGCTTTTCTCAAGAATATGAAACACAACCCAACAATTGCCAACCATGCAATATCTCATATAACAATGATACTCATATTCTTTTTACCAAAAATTAGGGTTTCAACAACAATGCCCATCAAACAAGGTTTAGTCAACCAACACCATTCAACTAATCATAATAAGAAAAGGAAAAAAGTAGAAATCCTTTTCCCTCCAAAGATATTTGAACAAAATAGCCACCAACACAATATCACCAAATGCAAAGAATAACTTGCTCAAATCAACTCAATGGAGTAAGCCCAATATCATGTATCAAGTAAAGCACTAACTTGATCAAAACAACCTCTATGGAAGCAACTCAACCATCAATATCAAAATAGCCAACTAAGGGTTTCATCATCTCAATGCAAGTAGCAAGACTTACTAACATAAACCCTAGTGCAAAAATTTCTTCCTTTTCCTCAACCAGAATTATGCATTCACCCAAAAACTCATCAATGATTTTAATGCATAAACAATCTTCAATATCCAGAAAATAGGATTTACACCAAAAACATCTAGTAGACAACCTTTTCACTCCAAAATCAATTTCAGAAAATATACCATCAACAATATACATGGAAGAAGTTGCCCATACCTTTACTTTGATGAAGAAGGAGAACTCAAAATCTGCCACAACACTAACTCTCAATTTGCCACCAATTAGAGTTAGCAACTATACAACAATATACAATAATAAAGATCCAAATTAACACCTTATTTCTCCAACTTAATAAAAACCACCGAAGTATAATATACATACAAAGTAAAACCTCTTTACACCTTATTACTCCACATAAACATTAAGCATCAATAAAACAATGTCAAAGCAAATATGATAACTTAACCTTATACCTCCAGTGCATTCACAGCCACTATCCTTTGCACACTGCGACTAAAAGAAAATTACCCATGAAGAGAATCGAACTCGGCACCTCTGCCTTCTAGCGCTTTCGCTTAAACGTCACCACCATTGGGTCACAAGTGCGCAATGAAGAAATACAGTGTTGCCCTATATTTTATCTTCCTTTGATGCCAAGAATCTAGAAAACGTAAATGTCTTCCACAAGCCACATGCAAACTGGTGAGCGCTGTCCAAAACGTAACTTACTAGCCAACAGAAATAATCATCCACACAGTGCAAACAGAAAACTGTTATCCTTCGTGCAATCCAATCAATCGTAGGTGAAAGCAAACTGTCGGATGTCAAAGCGCAAATTGAAAACATAATTCGAGTGCAGTCCCAACAATTGTAGGTGAAGCGCAATCTATCGGATGTCAAAGCGCAAACTGAAAACGCAAGAAATTACTTGGGCAACTCAATATCGATAATCAACTCTCAATGAAATACAACGCTTTCTCGAAGATCACAGAGCTATGATTTTCATTACTCGGGGTTACCATCACTTTAGAAAATCATCCCCACTTATATAGCCATTTCTCCTTAACTGTTTGACGTCGGTGCTCCTCCAATGATGGCAACACATCAGCGAAAGAAATATTTTTTCTTCGTCGCTTAAGGGTTAAAAGACCCTTTAATAATAATTAAAATAATAATAATTATTATTTTATTAATAATAAATTAAACTTAGACCCTTGTCAAAGGTTTGAGTTAATTTAATTATTAATAATAAACATGGACCTTCAAGGTTTTCAAGAAGTAAAAACCTTTGCATTAAATTAAGCTTGGTTTTAATAAAAATCCTTAATGAGTCCAAGTGGTTTTAAGAAAAACCTTTAACCTTGTCACCATGGTTTTAATAAAAAACCTTTAACATTATGAAGCTTCTCAAGATATTTTTGACATCACACTCTTTTTGATATCAACACAAAAATGCCTTTTGACATCAATGACAACTTATACACTTGAGCAAAGGCAATGTACCCAAAGTACCCAAAATTGCCAACAATCTCCCCCTTTGTCATTGATGGCAAACCTTTACTAAAAACACTTCTCAAGAGCCAAAATCTGAAACCAACTGTGCTAACAATCGACCAATCGTGTCCACAACTGAGAATCTTCCTTTGAAGTTTTGCTCCCCCTGACTTGAAGCTTTCCTCTTCACTTTGAAGCTCTCCCCCTTACCCATACCTCTCCCCCTTTGTCATCAATGGCAAAGGGCCACCTTTGGGGCTTGGGACTAATAATTAGCCTCTTAGCTTAGTCCCTCCCCCACCTCCTGATGAGGTGATTAATTCTGGGGTGGGAGTAAAACTCCCATTAGGCACTGATCATCATCAACGTCTATAACTTCCTTGTCGGGCCTTCTCTTGAACTCTTTGTCCATATTCCTATTCCTGTTCCTGTTATCATTCCTGTTCTTATCCATGCCTTGATCCTTGGACCTGTTCATACCATTGTTCTTGTTCCTGTACCTTGGAAGTTCAGCTCTACATTGTCTAGATGTGTGACCTTTATTGTTGCACTTATAACAAGTAACAATGTTATTTCTTTTAGGTATACCTGTTCTTTGAATCCACCAGTTCTGACCAAACCTGTTTTGACCAAACCTATTCTGACCAAACCTGTTCTGGCCAAACCTATTCTGACCAAACCTGTTCTGATCAAACCTATTTTGACCAAACCTGTTCTGATCAAACCTATTCTTGTTGTTTGCCTTGCAATAAACTGCCTTGTGCCCAAACTATTGACAAGAGTAGCAATACCCTTGAAAGTAACTAGCACTTTTGAAACTGTCATTTACCTTCTTCACTTGAGCCATGCAATGTGAAGCTATGTGACCAAACCTGTGACAAGCAAAACATCTACCTTGAAATTTTCCTTTATTTGACCTCTTAGGCTCTAAAAACTTCTTCTTCTCATTCTGAATTATGTTTTCTATTTCTGTGCATCTATCATTCAATGACTCATGATCTGAAATACTTTCCTCATCAAAACTCTCTTCCTTTTGGAGTCTCTTACTAGACTCTCCAACTTGTTGCTTGTGAGGCTTAACAAAACCAAGGCCTATTTTATCTGTTGTCTTTCTTTGAACTTTGATGAGTGACTTAACCTTTTTGGAGCTATCTTGAAACCTGTGAAGCTTATCCTTGTACTCTTTAGTTTCCTCTTTCAAAGAAGCCATTTTCTGTTCTAACTCACTATACTCAAGAACCTTAGACTCTAACTCATCCTTGAGTTCTTGTGTCTTAGCTATAGAGAAGTCAAGACTTTCTATAAGATCATCTCTCTCCATACAACATTCATCTAACTTATCCTTGAGTCTAGCATTCTTCTTTCTTTCCTTTTTCAAAGCACTAATAAGTTCACCTTTAAGATCTACTTCACCTTCCTCTATATGTTTGCTTTTTGAATCATCAAAGCCTTTTTCAGATTTCTTATCACTAGAGGTGCTACCCTTTTCAAAAACCATACATGCATCTTCCTTATAGTTTTCTGAAGCATCCTCATACATACTAGAAACCAAATCATTATTTGTGCAATCATCCTTAAGGTGACCAAAATTTCCACATCTAAGACATTTCATGATAATGAATCTATGTTTTGGTTCTTCCTCTTTTCTGATATGAACAACATCTCATTTTCATTATCACTTGAAGAACTTTCACTATCACTACTATAACACTTACTTGTCTTGTCTAGGTAGAAGCTCTTCTTGTGTTTGTGAGAATACCTCTTTCCTTGATTGCTGTGCTCATCTTTGTTTTTCCTATGATGCTTGTGTTTTTCAAAATCCTTGCTCTTAGAATCATGTTTATCTTCATCACTTTCATTCTTGGGAACAGTACAGTCAGTAGCATAATGACCAAACTTTCCACAATTGAAACATCTTATATTTTTCATACTTTTGTGCTTTCTAGAGAACTTGCCTTTCTGTCTGTAATATGCCTCTTCATCACTAGAAGACTCATCACTATCTTGAAGTCTGTTTACCTTTAGAATTCTTGGTAGCCTTGAAAGTCGCCTCTTTCTTGACATCAACCTTCACTTGAGTTCTCAACTCAAATGCTGCAAGTATACTATGGAGCTCATCCTTTTTCAACTTATCCAAATCTTTAGCTTCCTCAATAGCAAAAATATTTTCACTAAATCTATTAGGAAGAGATCTTAAAATCTTATCACAAACATCATTTTCAGCAAGCTCAAGACCTAAGTATTTCATGGAGTTAACAACCTCATCCATACGAAGCATGTAGTCACTAATATTTTCATCATCATTCATCTTGAGTTGTTCAAACATACCTTTGAAGTGTCTCAACTTGGCCTTTCTGACATTTGTATCACCTGTATGAACCACCTTCAACTGATTCCACATTTCACTAGCTGTCTTGCAGTGAATCACTTTGGTGAGATCTACTTTCTATAAGCCTTTCAGGATTACATTCATTGCTTTTGAATTACTATGATGTAGGAGCCTTTCTTCTTTAGTATTAGGACCATGTTCAGGAATAGTGTACTCATCTTCAATCACTTACCAAACCTCATTCCCAAGTGCCATTAGATGAACCTTCATCCTTGCACTCCAAAGACCAAAATCAGACCCATCAAGAATAGGTGTTGCATTGCCACTTGAATGATCCATTGTGTTCTTTACTAGCTTTTTATTCAAGCTGTTAAACTTTCTGAAGGCACCCGCTCTGATACCAATTTAAGAACACAAGATTATACTGAGAGGGGGGTGAACAATATAAGACCTATTTTTACTTTTTCCTTTATACTTCAAAACAGTAAAGCAATATACCCAAAGCAATATCAAAACAATGCACAATATCATCCACAAAGTGACACCAATTTTAACGTGGTTCACCCAGAATGCCTGGGCTACGTCCATAAAACTTTTCTCTAAAAGTTATCTCAAAGTTCTTTGGGAAACCTTCCCAATTACAATGTTTATGAGCCTCATCCAAAAGGATATACCTTCCCCCAATCTGAATTTATGAGCATCTGCTCAAAGGAGATACCTTCCCCTCTGCTCTGGAAATGATCCCTCAGAAGATCAACTACCTCTACCTCTTGCCAGCACGTGGAACTCCTTTCCATCGAAGGCCTCATGTCCTCAATGCTTAGCCTAAGAGACCTCTGCCTTCTATGATCACGTCCACAGTAGCTCAGCAACCTGTACTAAACACAGTCAGTCGGTCTAGTACAAGTCTTCCTCTGTTTGTCAGATTTGTCCAACACTTGAACAAATCAATCCTCTACACACAAGCCTTCTCAAAGACTTGCCAAAATTGTCCTCAGGTTCTTCTCAAAGAACCAATACACCTCTGTCCTCAAGTTCTCTGATAGAACTATCAAAAACTCAGCTCACAAGTCCTCTACTAGGACCTATCCAAATCTGCTCACAAGTCCCCATAGAAACCTGTCCAAAACCTGCTCACAAGTCCCCATTGGAACCTGTCCAAAACCTCAGCAAGCTCACCAAGAAAAACTTGCTTAGCATGAACCCACAAAGAGAATTGTTAGAGACCCAATGTGATTCATAAACCTCATAGAAGCATAAAGAGAATTGTTAGAGACTCAATATGTTCTATACTTAACTCCCAATCTCAATCTCAAATCTCATAGAAAC
Organism: Wollemia nobilis; assembly: GCA_028583015.1. Lineage (NCBI taxonomy): Eukaryota > Viridiplantae > Streptophyta > Pinopsida > Araucariales > Araucariaceae > Wollemia > Wollemia nobilis. The sequence goes on along the minus strand of JAQPPZ010004624.1, from coordinate 11,677,538 downwards.
ATAAAGAGAATTGTTAGAGACCCAATATGTTCTATACTTAACTCCCAATCTCAATCTCAACTCAATCTCAATCTCAAAAGAATAAGATAGATGTAGTATGCTTTTCTCAAGAATATGAAACACAAACCAAAAATTGCCAACCATGCAATATCTCATATAACAATGATACTCATATTCTTTTTACCAATAATTAGGGTTTCAACAACAATGCCCATCAAACAAGGTTTAGTCAACCAACACCATTCAACTAATCATCACAAGAAAAGGAAACAAGTAGAAATCCTTTTCCCTCCAAAGATATTTGAACAAAACAGCCACCAACACAATATCACCAAATGCAAAGAATAACTTGCTCAAATCAACTCAATGGAGTAAGCCCAATATCATGTATCAAGTAAAGCACTAACTTGATCAAAAAAACCTCTATGGAAGCAACTCAACCATCAAATCAAAACATCCAACTAAGGGTTTCATCATCTCAATGCAAGTAGCAAGACTTACTAACATAAACCCTAGTGCAAAAATTGCTTCCTTTTCCTCAACCAGAATTATGCATTCACCCAAAAAATCATCAATGATTTTAATGCATAAACAATCTTCAATATCCAGAAAATAGGATTTACACCAAAAACATCTAGTAGACAACCTTTTCACTCCAAACTCAATTTCAGAAAATATACCATCAACAATATACATGGAAGAAGTTGCCCATACCTTTACTTTGATGAAGAAGGAGAACTCAAAATCTGTCACAACACTAACTCTCAATTTGCCACCAATTAGAGTTAGCAACTATACAATAATATACAATAATAAAGATCCAAATTAACACCTTATTTCTCCAACTTAATAAAAACCACCGAAGTATAATATACATACAAAGTAAAACCTCTTTACACCTTATTACTCCACATAAACATTAAGCATCAATAAAACAATGTCAAAGCAAATATGATAACTTAACCTTATACCTCTAGCACATTCACAGCCACTATCCTTTGCACACCGCGACTAAAAGAAAATTACCCATGAAGAGAATCAAACTCGGCACCTCTGCCTTCTAGCACTTTCGCTTAAACGTCACCATCATTGGGTCACAAGTGCCCAATGAAGAAATACAGTGTTGCCCTATATTTTATCTTCCTTTGACGCCAAGAATCTGGAAAACGTAAATGTCTTCCACAAGCCACATGCAAACTGGTGAGCGCTGTCCAAAATGTAACTTACTGGGCAACAGAAATAATCATCCACACAGTGCAAATAGAAAACTGTTATCCTTCGTGCAATCCAATCAATCGTAGGTGAAAGCAAACTGTCGGATGTCAAAGTGCAAATTGAAAACGTAATTCGAGTGCAGTCCCAACAATTGTAGGTGAAGCGCAATCTTTCGGATGTCCAAGCGCAATTTGAAAATGCAAGAAATTACTTGGGCAACTCAATATCGATAATCAACTCTCAATGAAATACAATGCTTTCTCGAAGATCACAGAGCTACGATTTTCATTACTCGGGGTTACCATCACTTTAGAAAATCATCCCCACTTATATAGCCATTTCTCCTTAACTGTTTTACGTCGACGCTCCTCCAATGATGGCAACACATCGACGAAGGAAATATTTTTTCTTCGTTGCTTAAGAGTTAAAAGACCCTTTAATAATAATTAAAATAATTATTATTATTATTTTATTAATAATAAATTAAACTTAGACCCTTGTCAAAGGTTTGAGTTAATTTAATTATTAATAATAAACATGGACCTTCAAGGTTTTCAAGAAGTAAAAACCTTTGCATTAAGTTAAGCTTGGTTTTAATAAAAACCCTTAATGAGTCCAAGTGGTTTTAAGAAAAACCTTTAACCTTGTCACCATGGTTTTAATAAAAACCCTTTAACATTATGAAGCTTCTCAAGATATTTTTGACATCACACTCTTTTTGATATCAACACAAAAATGCCTTTTGACATCAATGACAACTTATACACTTGAGCAAAGGCAATGTACCCAAAGTACCCAAAATTGCCAACAAATTTATACGGAATATTTTCTCCATGGAGTAGCCCACATTGGGTGAACCACGTTAAATCATGTATCTCATGTGTGTGATGATTTGTATGATGTTTACTGCTTTAATATTGCTGATGTTATCATTTGGATTAAAAAGAAAAAAGTTTTATCTTATACTGTTCACCCCCCTCTCAGTATAAGCACATGTTCTTCAGGGATACCTTCAATAAAATCCATAGAAACATCCATCCAAATGGTCTCTAGGATTGGAAGAGGCTAGAGTGTGCATAGTGTATGAATAGTTTTTCCTTTAACGTATTGATAAGCATCACATTCTACAACAAAGGTCTTGATATATTTTCATGCCTACAAAAAAAATGTGTTTAGTATGTCTATAATTTTTTATAAAGTTTGAATATCCTTTGGTCATAGAAGCATGCATTTCATATAGTATAGACTTGTAGAGTGGTGAATTTACAAGGAGAACGAGGTGACCCTAGTATCATATATAGTGTCCATCCCATGTATGTCCTTGATGAGAGTCAAAATTAGTTTAAAATTGCTAAATTATTATAATGTGGGTTCTTGGATCACTTATCTTTGAAGTTGGTGGGACCATTAAGAGAGTGGAGTAGAGATGGCACATAACATAACTTAGTTCTTTTATTGGTGAGATAGTGCATCTATGACAATATTATATTTTTCCTTCTTATAAGTAATATCATAGTCATATCCCAATAGTTTAGTAACCCTTTTTTTGTTATTCTCATGTATATACATGCTACTCGAGAAAATACTTAAGGGTGTGGTGGTCCATTTCAATGGAAAAATATTTCCCAACAAGATCAAGCCTATATTAATTTACAACATATAGGATCACCATCATCTCCTTCTCATAAGTCAATTTTCCTAGATTTTTTCTTGATAGTACATTACTAGTGAAGGTAAAAGGTTATCCTTCCTACATAAGCACTGCACCAATTCCACTTCCTAAGGCATCACTATCAACCACAAAGGGCCTAGGGAAATAAGGTATAACAAGCATAGGAGTAGATAACATAGCTTTCTTGATTATTAAAAATACATGTTCGATGAGTTTTAACCATATAAATGAGATCTTATACAACATAGTAGTCAAAGGGGATGTAATATTCCCATAATTATAGGTAAATTTTCAATAATAGTTAGTGAGGCCTAGGAAACTCCAAATAATTTTAAGAGTCTTTTGTTTAGTCCACTCTTGTAGATTCACAATATTTGTAGGGTCCACCTTGTCACCTTCCCCCAAAACTATATGGCCTAGGTATTCCACTTCTTGCATCCCAAAAGAACATTGAGATTGTTTGGGGCATAGTTGATTATTGGCTAAGAGTTGCAATTTCTTGTCTAAATATTATAAATGTTCCTTCCATGTATGACTATAAACCAATTTTTTATTGAAAAAGACCAAAATAAGTTTATGTAAAAATGGTCTAAAGGTTGCATCTATGATACTTTGAAAGGTGGACAACACATTAGTAAGACCGAATGGCATGATGATGAATTCATAATGGTCCTCACAAAAGTGGAATTTTGTCTTCAATATATTTTCTTCCCATAATATAATCTCATGATAACCTGAATGAAGATCCATTGTGAGAAGAATAGAGCATCATGGAATTCATTTGATAATGCATCAATGATAGGAATGGGAAATTTGTCCTTGATGATAATTTTGTTGAGTTCAAAAAAATCTACGCATAGCCACCAAGACTTGTATTTCTTATGAATCAAGAGTACTAGGAATAATATGGACTAATACTTAGTTAATTGACCCCTACCACTCATAAATCCTACACCAACTTCTCAATTTTTATCTTTTGCATATATAGGTATCGATAGGTATAAATGTTTGGTGGTAAGCTTCCTAGAATAAGCTTGATGGCATGATCATGGGAGCACTATGGTGGTAACCCTAGTGGTTCTATAAATACAGGGGTATGTTTATCTATAATTTCTTGTAATTCAATTAACTAAAACTATATCATCAATATTTGGGCATATAGTGCAAACAATTGTGCTACTACCTGGTTAGACAATTTCTTCAAAATATTTTTATGCAATGTGTCATTATTTATAGTTTTTAATATTCTTGTAACATAATTGTGGTATTCTATGATTGAAGGAACACCAAGGAATAAATGACAAGAAATATCAGTAACAAATAACATCTAACATATACAGGAAGAAAATATTTAGAATTGAAATGAACAAAATTCTTTATCATATGCATTATGTATGAACAACAATGTACATTAATTTACAATAGTAATAAAATTATTCATAGTCACAAGCAAAGTCTTGCACACACATTTTTTCTCCCGGATGCATACACTAGGTGGTGAATGAATGATATCTCGTTATCTTTGTATTTGAAAATGTAAGGGCTCTACTTATACTTTACCTAGTAAAGGGTAGGTAATTTCCAACTTTGCAACTTTCTCATAGCTAACCCTAACTACCTTGAAACTTTTAATTACATTATATTTCATTACATTAACACTTAAATTTCACACATGCTAATAATCATTTCATCAAATAACTAGCATACAAACTATAAATGACACAATATGACAAAATTATATGTATAATATATTATCACATACTTGGCTTTGTATGTACTTATTGAGGCTTGAGGTGGTGCTTGAGGTGGTGCCATATTAGAACTGGATGCTACGTCTACCCTCCCTTCTAGATCGATTAACGTATTCATTAATTATTGTTACTATCAATGAGGACTTTTATTATTTATCTACATCAACCATATTTTCATCTTCATTCATCATTGATTGACTTCTTTGGCTCTTATGCCATAAGATGTATTTTGATATAGGTTGTTTTCATTTGTCCATAGGCATAAAAGGTGTGTGTGTCATCGTTTGTGTAGTGGAGATGCACTCTCAATCAGATTTACAATATCTAATGATGGGGAACTACATGTATCTACTATTGGAAATTTGAGCAAGTTTTGTTGCCATTGATGTCAAGAGATTGTTGTTTCAGTTTCGTCATCATTAATTTAATAAGGTGGTTTTTCCAAAGGCAAGGAAGGTTTTAAAAAGAATAGGATATAATATTTATTTTTTATATTATATGCCTAAAAAGGTCTAAAAATTTGAAGACCCGAGGAAATAGAAGCATGTTTAAATTAAAATAATAATATTATAATATTTAATATTATCGGGCAAAATGATGAGGTGAAGAAAATGAGGTTCAAGGAATTATTAAAATAATATATCCTTGAAAAGACCCATTAAGAAACTCGCAAAGGATTTAATTTAATTTATTTAATTTTTTTTTTTTTTTGGTAAGTAGCGATTTATCTACAAAAGGGGTTTTTTAATAGGATCCCAAAACCTTATGACAATAGGGGTATATCAACCTAGCCTTGAAACTAGAAATAACCATAAGCATTACATACATAGACCAAAAAAGGACAAGCCCCTTGGGCTATCCAGGAAATCGAGAACCCAGTGGAACCATTACAATAGCAAAACCTTGCACCACGACAGGACACCATAGTAGCGAGAAACCCAAAGCAGAAGAAACACCACTACATTCTATCACACATAACATTGGTACTGGGGAACACATAGGAACAGATAAGACCTTCATCAATTGTTGTTGGGATCCTCCATGTCAAACCTTGCTCCCTGCCTGTGACGCAACTGTTTGAAAATGTGGATGGTGGAGGAATTTGAGTTTTCCACTAAGGTCATAGTGTTGATTGCCATGTCCAGAAGAATCTTGGTGGGGAAGGCATTAAGGTCACTATCATTATTTGAGATGACCTGAGGAGAGGCCTTCCTATTAGATTTGAATTCTTGAGATGGGCAGAGGCTCTAGAACCATCGGGACCATTGGGATCATCGGGACCACCAGGACTACTGGGAGTGCCTTCAGAGACTCACCGCTTCTGAGTGGTATTACGATTTTAGATTTTTGGAGGGGACATCTTGTCTAGGACCTCAAGGCTACAATCCTTGTCTTTGGAATTGATATTTTCAAAGGAGGCTAGGGATTCGGGAGGGTGATTCGATGATAGGGGGGATCTCCTAGGCAGGGGGATGACTGGAAATTACATGGCAGTAGATAACAGTTAGAATTCCTTGGTGCATGGGCTTGGAGTGAGTTTTTTTGGCTTTATCAATTGAGAGGGTGAGGTAATATAGGAGGTATTTGGGTGTGCAAAGTTGAGTGTCATCACAAAACTCAGGTGGAAACTACAGATGGGTTTCTCAGGTTCATCGTAGGTAATCAACTACATGACAGGGACAATGGTTTCGTTCTAGGGGTAGGGTAGGGCAGACCTATAAAGGGCTGATTTATTCCACCTGAGGCTCTTGCCTATGTTTGTAAAATGCTCAATCTCTTCCTCCCAATTATGTTTATCTCTCTTGATGAAGCATCCATCAGTGTCAAGGCCCATGACTTCGCATAGAAGCTCCATGGTGACCTAAAAGGTATGCAATTCATGATTTAATTTTCAAAGGTTGTGTGTTCAATTTTCACTGAAAGCACTTTTTGCGCAGAATTAACATAAAAGGTATGCAATTCATGATTTAATTTTCAAAGGTTTTTGATATTCAAAAATCTTCATTAAAAGGTTTCGTGAAATTTAAAATATAGTTTGTGAGTTTATTAAGGGAGATATAAGGTATAAGAAAATTAAAATATTTTATTTTAATTTTTGTGGTTAGAATTTATTTTATAAGATAGGAGTGATAAGGTATGCAAAGAAAATTGTATTTTATATTTTGAGATAAAGCTATTTTGTGTTAATTATTTGAGAGGAGATATAAGGTTCATAAAGGATATTATTATGTATGTTTTCCTTTAATAAAATTGTTGACTTATATTTTGAAAGTTTGGATATTATAAGGTGTATTTGAGACTTGTTATTTTTGTATGGTAAAATAATTATTGGGAAAATATTTGTATGGAGATTTTGAGATAGATTGTTTCTACCTAACCTTAAAATTGGCAAAGAATATTTGATTGTGGTTAAGACAGGTTTTGAAGACATATCTCCATCAAAACAAAAGGTATGGGCACATCTTCCTTATGAGTGAAATATTGTTGGATTGAATATTGTGAAATGCAAAGTTGGAGTAAAAAGGATTGTTTGATAAGCATTGTTGGAAATGTTGAGTAGGTTTTCATGTACATGATTTATGGATGCTAAAATATCATGGGTATCATTGTTATGTGAAATTGAGAACCATCTTGAACTAGGGTTTGTGAAATATCATGAGTATCATTATTATGTGATATTGAAAACTATCTTAAATTAGGGTTTGTGAAAGAACATGAGCATCATTGTTATGTGATATTGTAATTATCTTGAGTCAAGGTTTATAGTGTGAGTTGTTGGAAGTAAAGTGAAACACTTGTTTAGGGTTAGTAAGCAAGTTGTGTTTCATTGAGTGGATGGTTGAGTGAAGTTGGTTGAGCATTATTTATTGAGGGCATTGGAGTGATAGTTCAAGATTTGTGAAATAAATTATTCTTTATTCTAAACTGAGTTGAAAGTAAGTTTGAAAGTGATACAGTGATTTGTAAATGTAAAACATATTGAGTCTCTTACCATTATCTATATGTTTCTATGGTTAAACAAGATTCTGAGTGAAACTTGTTTGTGTGATTGAAGAGGTTTTCTAAAAGAGATTAAGTTAAGTTTTTGTATGCAAGTTTTGCAATTGAGTTAAGCAAGATTTTGTGAAAGCTTGTGAATAGATTTGAGTAAGTCCTAGAGGGAACTTAAGGATAGAGTTAAGCAAGCTTTTGTGAAAGCTTTTGAGCAGAATTGTGTAAGTCCTAGAGGGGAATTAAGGATATATTTGTGTGAGATTTTGTGGAATATTACAAGAATATTTGAGGTAAGTATTGGTGAAGACTTGTTGAGCATATTGGACAAGTTCTAGAGAGGACTTGTTGAGCAGATTTAAGGTAAGTCTTGGTGAAGACTTGTTGAGCAGATTGAACAAGTTCTAGAGAGGACTTATTGGATATATTTGAGGTAAGTCTTAGTGAAGACTTGTTGAGAAAATTGGACAAGTTCTAGAGAGGATTTGTTGAGAATATTTGAGGCAAGTCTTGGTGAAGACTTGTTGAGCAGATTGAACAAGTTCTAGAGAGAACATGTTGGAAAAATTTGAGATAAGTATTTGAGAAGACTTGAGAGCATATTTGATTGATTGATTTATTCAAGCTTTGAGTTAAGGCTTGGGACAGATCTAAGCAGAGTTGATTTATGATTGGATCAAGCTTTGTGTTAAGGCTTGAGGACATATTTGAGGACAAATTATGGTGTAGATTTGAGGACAGATTTATGCCATAGCAAAGATAGATTTTGATGCATATTTGAGGGCATATTTGTGCCAAACCAGAGATAGATTTATGAGCAGATTTGTGCTAGACTAAAGGATAGTGTTTAGTGCAAATTTGAGACAGAGATTGAGTAGAGTTGATAGCAAGCTTTGGAGGTGACAGAGTAGAGGATAATAGTATCTAGTGGATAGAGATCCATTATCCAAAATAGTGAGGATAAAGGTATTCTGAGTGAGGACATAGATCTTCAGTGGAGAGAGATACACAATCCAGTGCAGTGGAGGCATTAAGTCTTCCAAGAGATCACTAGCCAGAGTAGAGGAGAAGGAGTTCTCCTGTGGATAGAGATCCACAAACCAATTGAGGAAAAGAAGTTCTCATGTGGATAGATATCCATGAACTTTATTAGGGGATTGGTATCTCCTTTGGACAAAGGTCCATAAAAATTGTAATAGGGAAGGATTCCCAAGATATTTGTTGAGAAAATTTTAGTGAAATATTTTCTTCGTGGAGTAGCCCATATTGGGTGAACCACGTAAAATTGGTGTCTCTATTGTATGTGATGATTTGTGCATTGCTTTGATTACAATTGTTGATATTTTTTATATTGGATAATATTTTTTGGGAAAGAAAAGTAAAAATTGGTCTTATACTATTCAACCCCCCTCTCAGTATAAGCTTGTGTTCTTCATCTACTTCCTCTACAAATTGCCACAATGGAGTGGTAGCAAAAATTTCATACTATAAAGTTAGTGTCTACTAAAAGTCCTACATACAATCTAGGTGTCCTTATATTGAACTCTTATGGTCTCTTGAACTCAATTGGAGGTGAGGTATTTATTGCCTCCAATACAACATTGATGTCATCATCATCTATCACAATTGGTTATGGCTATACCACTTCTTGCACAACTTCTCTATACTATTGTGTTGTCTCTTCTACTATCATTACTTCCCATGTAGCTACTTGCTACTCTAACTACCTTTCTCCCCATGCATCCTTCTTTGAACCCTTTTTCTTAGTACAACAAATGTACCTACAATACCTTCTTGTGCATTATAGCTCTTTGAATGCGTAGGAGTGACCTTTTGCACCATATTATATGTATGGCCTTGGAATTGATAGTATTAGCCTAGTACAAGTCATGGTACACCACCACCATACCCACTAACTATACCAACTACTATAGTTTTACATGGTCTATATAGAGGTATGATTTTCACCACTTGCCTTGTTGGATGAAATTGAGGTTGGGGCTATTGTTGCTACTCTATTTGCTACCATTATTGGTTCAGTTTCTTATATCTTCTCCTTCCTTTCCAACTCCTACATGATGGGTAGCCACTCCTAGATTCCCTTGGTCTTATATTCCTCCTCTTATTCCAATGTGTTCATGTCATCTCCTTTGTCTTCCTCTCTTGACGATTCAATTGATTGTATTATTGGTGTCTTCCTCTTCTATTGTGCCATTTTTCTCTCCTAAGTCTCTTATTTATTTTTTTATTGATCTAGCTCTCATCATAGGGGTCATATATCTAGAAAAAAATGGTGGTTACCCCTTCTAACAATCACTGTAGTAGGAAAATCCTTGGAAATGGACCTTCTCATATATTATTGTGTCCATAAGTAGAGTAATGACATGGAAAACCATCTTTTTTTTAACTATAACAAAAAAAATTATATACAATCAAACAAAAATAATGTCCAATTAAATTTTATATTATACATGATTCCTTCTATGTATTTTTCAAGCTAAGTGGGCATATCCAAGGTTTTATATTCCTTAGACAATCTAGATATTACCATGTTTATAGCACAACACAACTTTTTTGTGATGCATCTTCACTCTTTAACTCCCAAGTTTCATTAGTTTCCTAACCTCTCCTAAACTTAGGTTTGAAGACTTGTCCACAAACACTTATAATTTGTATGACTTTATTCCCTCATTAGGTTTCTATTGTTCATGAGAGGTAGCCTGAATATGCTATTAAAATTATTGGGAAAAAAGGTACCCATACCTCCTTTTCACTAGGTAGGATTTTGCTCTTCTTCTCTAAATCATACTTCTTCATCATCTATAATAAAAATTGTTTGAAGAAGTCCTTTTTGAAGCTAGATCCTTGCATAATGTAGTGGACACATGCGTTCTTAAAATTTTCCTTTAACGAACAATCTGTAGGAGAATTGTTTCACCAAGACCTATAAAATTCTCCTACAAGTGTTGTCTAGATTATCTCATAAAAGTGAGTTTGCATTATCTCCTACCCCTTTACTTATTTCAATTAAAATGATGTTATTGATTCCTTTCCTTTGCCTTTTTAGTCATCATCAAGAGTTCTTGTTCTCAATTGTAACCTCGATCCAACTTCTTCTACTTTGTATAGTTTGTGATGTTATGCTCTTCCATATTGTTCTTCCATCTCATAATCCTCCCACTCTTGATAGTGGGCACACTTCATGTGAATTCTAAATAATCCTATGCTCACTCCTTCATACTTTTGGGACCCTAATCATGACATAAAATTTAAAATTTTTTGTGGAGGGTTTCTTTTTGACTCTTTAGGTTTTATAATTTTTTGTCTTTATTTCATTCCACCTACACTTAACCCCATAGGTGTTTAAATTTAAACTCATTTGGTAGAAATTATTCCTAATTTCCACAACCATATTTTTACTAGTGTGGCTTCCTCACACAACTCCACTTGAAAATATTTTGTCTTCTTTTTTTCTCTCCTCCTTAGTTTGCATGCCCTGACTATTCCTTTCCTCATTCTATGTCTATATGACCTATTGCTTGCTACATATGGCCTACCTTTGAATTTATATGACCTAATTATTGCTTTAAATTATATTACACCTACTCTAGATAGCTTGGTTAATTTGTACAATTATTTCAATGGTCTAATTCCTACTCTAGTTGACCCAAATTTATCATACGATCTTCATCCTTCCTTAAATGGTCTATCTTAGCTTCTATATGGCCTATTGTACCATACAACTTACTCTTCTGTTGTGACCATTTCACAACGAACCCAAAATTTGGGACCCACCTGAAAATTAGAAATTGTTGTGTTTTTGTCATATGTCAAAATATTGGTTTAATGTTTTGCTACTTCATGTTGTATGAAGTTTAATTTTGGTTTGATTAAAATTGTTAATATTATTATTGTTTTTTTTTTAAGTATAATGTTATAAATTAATGGGCCTAAAATATTTATAATTGAAATACTATGCAATTTATGATATTTTAATACTTAAAAGGATATAATTTCATGATATTGTTAATTCTCGTCATAGTATTTTGACATTTGATTATTTTAAAATATTTTCAAAATGTTTTGTTAAATAAAAGTATTGATTGTTTTAAAGAATTTTAAAAAGGTTTTGATTAATAAAAGTATTGATTTTGTTTTTTGCAGCTATCTGGTGGTTTTCGAGATGTGTGGAAATATATGAAGCAAATAGTATTCTTCAAGCAGTGGATGCACAATAATGTGCAGTGAAGAGCTAGTTACGATATACAGTCATAGTAGTCCCTTGCAATGGTCAGGTTTGGTTAAGATATGTCGATGATAAAATGGCCATAGGGTAAATTGGATGAATTCAACAACGATGGAGAGGGATCATTGATTCTAGTGAAATAGATATAGTTACAAGGACAGTCATGAATGATATGAACTAGCAGTATTCGAGAACACGGTGAATCAAAATTGTTTTGTTTTGTATTTCATGGAGTATGTTTTGCTCTAAAATTTCATATTTTAGAATTTGGATAATATAATTTAGTTATGTGAACACAGTCTAGATTTCATCAAAAAGACACAAAGTTGAAATGGGTTTATATGATCGAATGAAGGATAAATTACTAGTCATCGTCGCTGATAGATCGTAGAATGAACAGTGAGTTATGTTCCCTAGTCTTGTTTGATGTTTCATAGTGTGGATATAAAATTACGAAGAATTTTAGGAAGTTTAGGACACTGTTCACATTGAAATTACCATATATCAATGATAAATTTGGAGAGCTCACAAATTGGATTGCTAACGGTATTGTTCCAGAAAGTAGTACAGATGGGTTAAAGTGGGTAGCTACGAAAGATAAAATCTAATTTGGAGATGGCAATTTGTTTGTTAATAAAAAGTGAAAGAGAAAGGCTCGACAGTGTCATTCATGATGGATATTAGTTCAAATAAGTGTGCAGTCATAGGATTTGTGAATAACAAAGGAGGGTATTGGATAGTATTAAATGAACATTGCCAAAATAATGAGGCATCAGATCTTTTAACTATTCTCAAATAACTTTTGCTTGGCATCAAAATATAGGAGCATAAATTTAACACAATGCTGATGATTATTCTAAAATACTTTCAATTTGAATTCATGAAAGCATTCGTGATCGAAATGCAGGTGCAAGAATGTAGGTGCAGTGATATTATTAGATAAGGCAATACTCCCCAAAATGGACAGTGAAGTGATTATGTTTATTCCTATGTTGTAATTTCATTCCACTTTAATACCTCTTCTACTTGTTGAACATAACAGGATATTTTATTGAAATAACCAAGGTTGGCAAGTGCGGTGTTTCAAAAATGCTTTGGAATATTTAGTCTCATGGCACATGAACAAAAGAAAAATTAAGACTTTGACTATCTTATGAAAGGGTTTTGTCATTTAGTAAGTTATAGAGGTGTGTTCATTATAAAGTGTTATGACCTGTTTCCCTCGAACCTTATCAAAGTAAAATTAATTGATCATGGGATCAATTAATGCTCAACTAAAAGGGGGTCATAAACCCTAAGGAAATTTACAAAATTCCAAATTAAGGAATTTAAAGGGGTTAGGAGGAAAGATGATGTAAATTTAATTAAGCATGTTTGATTAGGTTAATTGCATTTGAATTTTAATGCAATTACATGTCCAATTTTTATTGGACCAAATTAGGCACTAGTATTATTTAATATTGAAGGCCTATCCTAATCTCCCTCATGGCATAATTTGATTGGAAGAAGGAAAAGTTAGATTCTCCTCTCTATATTTAATTAGGAGGAAGGTGGAAGCATGTGGGCATAAAATAAAATTAGGGCCACCCACCTTATCTTCACGAGGACCCTCTTGCCTTTAAGGATTATTCTTCACATGGCATATTATATTTTATTTGGCCAAGGAATATTTTAATACTATAATAATATAGCCATTAGTGGAGAAGTGCCCTATAAATAGAGGACACCTGGTGAAGGAGGTGGGGGGCTAGGAAGTCTTGATACCTAGGGAGTATGCTCTCCACCTTGGTGGACCAGAAACTAGAAGGTTTGAGAGGTTTCCTAGTTGGAAGAAAGGGTAATATTTGAAGGTTAGAAAGAGCCAACCTTGAAGGAAGAACAATAAGGATTTAGAAAGCAATGGAGGAAAATATTGGCTTAAGGAGGGAAGGTTAACATGCGATGGAAGCCAAGCATAAGATCAAGCAGAGAAAGCCTCAAGGAGTCGGATAAATACTCAGGTTGGATATTTATGTTATACCTCTACCCTAAATATTAGTGTATGCTTTTAAAAGAGAACATTTGTTTCCTTTTCAAGAATATGCACTTGTTTAATCTATGGCCACCATTGGTTGTTCTTTATGCTTTTATAAATATTAAAACCTGGATTCCCCATACGTGTATATGTATTCATATATAGGGTGCTAGTGGTTAGTCTCAAACATCAGGTCTGCTCATGACTTGATTCTCTAATTAAGGATCATTCTATAGTAACATCGATGTCCTAACTTATAAAAATATTACTGGTCAAATTAGCCTAGACGAAAGCTAGACAATGTCGTCCATTCCATTCACTAACTAAATCCTTGAGTCCAACGATATCACCAACCACTGCTTAATGGTTAATACTTCTATCACGTGGAAGAAACCTTAGTTTGTTGGAAACCCACATCGTAGTGGATGTGGGACATTGGATAATGTCTCTATGATGCAAGACCTGGGTGCTACCCAACTCGTGGTGCTGATGAATCATTGTATTGGTCCATTATAGGAAGGGTCGTTTGAGTAAAACAAAAATTGGTATTTGGTTACACCAATCACCATGGCGATAGGAGGGGGTTCCAATCAGTTCGGTTAGTTCCTTAGCTTTGGAAATGTGAACCTCCATATCTCCTACAACCAGAGCACATGGAAGCTAAGGTAAACGGCATGACCCTCTCTCGTGTGAAGCTCAACCCTCGAACTGATAGCAGAGATGGCCATAGTAGTTGTAAACCAGGTCTATAGCACCTCTCCTTTGCATCATATCTATTAAGTTCTTGAGCATGTTTAAGAGGGGATCAAAGCTTCACGATGGGTGACCATCAAACTCTGTTTCAACTCTGCGATGTCCTCCCTTAATCAAGCATCATCTAAAAATGTAGAAGCAATCAATTTACCTATTAAATCGCAAGGAGTACTCATGGGAGAAGGTAGGTGCTTATAGGGTAGTTTACAAGATGACTTCTAAGCAACCACATTGCCATGGCCTGTGCTCAATCTATTCGGGAAGAGGTCTACATAAATACCCTGAGAAATATCCCACATAGGATATGCTTAGGGTTTAGAGGTCTTAAAAAAGTTAAAAATACTCATAGTCTATTCAACCACCAAGTGGTGGTCATGGGACCATCCACGTGGTGGTTGATGGTGCTAGTTAGAGGTACATAGGGATGAACTGTCGATATCACATGTCAGAATCACCTTCTAGAGATTACCACTTGGTTAATAGATGCCTTCACCTCACCATGACATGTGTCAACTTGTTGTTTGACCAATTCTTACCACGTGTTTGGTAAGAACCTTTTTAAAGGAGTAAAGTCAATTAGTCCCACATCCATTATGTGGGAGGAGTTTGGTGGTCGGCTTAGTGAGGCACCAATGGTTGGGCACACTACCAAATATGGTTTGACCAGAGATTGATATGTTCGACGAAGGGTTTATTTGACTCATTGACTCGATTAATTGGATTGTATAATTACCCTTTTTAATCCCCTTTGACCAAACAAACATTAGAAGATAATATTTTGTAAGACCTTAGAACTGAGTAAAGCTTTATTATAGGAGGTAATTGAGCATGAAGGTGTATGGAAATAATGGCTAGAGATTGTGGGATGCTTTTAAAAATAAGGGTGATTAAAGTAGGTGGATAATTGAAAATATTAACCACTATAGTTGGAAAGGTTAATTCTAGATAGAAATTACCTTTTGTATACCCTTTAGAAATTAAATAAAAAGGGTATGGATATTTCTTAGTATATCTTGTTTCAATTAAGATGTATTAAACCATCCTAGAAATGGTTAAAGGTTAAAGTCATCTATCGGAAGTCAATTGAATATGGGACTTTAAATTCTGAATTACACAAGGGATTGAATGTAAATCAATCAAGAAGAATGAATTGGGAATTCATTCTTAAGGGAATTGAAGGAACGGTTGATGATGGATTTAAAGGTATGGGACTTTAAATTCATTACACAAGGGATTGATTGTAAATCAATCATGAAGAATGAATTTGGAATTCATTCTTGAGGGAATTCATGAAGAACTTCCTCTAAATTCAATGAGACTTCTCCAAAATGTGACTCCAATGATTATCATAAACATATACAAAATATTATAAATTCATATGATGACTTTGAAAAGGAATTTGATAGATTCCTTATTTGCATCATGGGTTTCAAAGGAACGAATGAGTTCCTTAAGTATGTGTGAAAATGAAATGATGGCTTAGAGAAAGGAATTAGTGGATTCCTTAATTGCATCATAGATTTTAAAGGAACAGATGGATTCCTTTTGGTATGAGAAATACCTTAATATTATATTGATGACTTAGAGAAAGGAATTGGGAATTTCTTAATTGCATCATGAACTTGAAATGGAATAGTTGTATTCCTTGACTTGTATTTGATTAAAAGGGATATGTAGATGCCCTTCTATAATTGTAATATTGACATCTTAAGTTTATGAATATGAGGAAAGAACATATTTTGGAGGTTGGGTTTATTCCCCATGAGGGTTCCCAGGATAAATCATTGTGTCACTCTATTTGTGGTTTGATGTGTTATTTCTTGTTCCTATTGCTTTAAAGAAAATGATATATGTGGATGAAATGGCTAAATGTTTAAAAGGGATAATTATGCATGTTTCTAGATTACTGCAATGTTTACATTGAATACTATTTACTCAGAAGATTTCATTTATGATGCTAAGAATGTATGATTAAATTTATAGGATGATGATGATTTAATGTTATGTGAATGTGCCATTTATTTTCTGGATTAAATTGGATAATTATGAATGATGCAACTAGTTAGTTCTCATTCTTGTAATCAATGGTTGTGTGGAATCATAAAGCCGATCATAATGGAATGTAATTCTTGCTTAAGTAGATCTCTCATGTGTTGTTTCAAACCTAAGGTTATGGTGTAATGGATTTTACCATAAAAGGCAAATCGGTCATGATTTGTAAATCAAGACAAACCTTATATTCTAACTAAGGAATTAAGTGTTCATAAGGAGGGGTACTCCCATGTTGGACAAGTAATGACCTTTTGTAATGAACTTATTATGTACAACAAAAGGATTGCCAAAAATGAAGAGTGAACCAATATGCTCTAAGAGGTTTAAAGTTATACAATCATGTTTAAGATGACATTCCATGGATTTTTATCATGATAGTGATATGGTTGTCTTAGTGATCTCTTCTAGATGAAGAGGATCAAATCTAAGATCTATGAATAACCATTGGTGAGGTTATTTCATCTATGATGGTTTTCCATTGGTGGTTCTCCATATTCAAGGCATTCACCTGGTCTTGGTGGACCATTTGGTGATTTTCCCTTTTATGTGGGATGAAACCTAATGCTTGGCCAACATTCTCATACCAATGGGGTATGAGGGTTTCGTAGAAGCTGATCACTTCTACTCAAAGAGACTCTGATCAAGTCTCAATAGCTCTCGAAGCTATTTGCCTTGACAAGTTATAATCCAAATGGAATACGTCAGTCTTAGGTCATGATTATGTCTCTTGCCTCATGGAAAATGTAAGTGTAAAAAAAAAATTGAGTGGTTGAGTAGTGACAACTGGGGTTGTTACATTTGGTATCAGAGCCTAGGCTAACTAATAGATTCTAGTTAGATCTAGGTTAGCAAAATATTTGGGCATGAAATAAAACATGAGAGAAAACTCAAAATATAAACTCTAAATAATGCACACTTGGTAAGGACAAGGTCAGTGCTTGGGATTATGATGTCTGAGTCCCTATCCCCCATGAGTAGATCCATAGTATTTCAAAAGTGGAAGAGCTAAGTGAACCCTCTTGCATGGGTTTTAAGTGGTGTACCTTAGACTCTTTTGGGAAAATACTCAACATCTATATATTTCGACTTACTTACTCCTTACTTTCAAGTGTGTAAGAGTTGAAGGTTCAGATTTAATAAAGGATCACTTAAGATTAAGGTTATCAAATTATTATAGATAATTTGAAACACTCTGTAGAATAAAACTCAAGTGAGTTAAGATTTAGCCACTAAGGATATTGGTCTAGAGCGACCTTGGATTAAAATTGGCACATTAAAAGAATGTTTTCTTTAATTAATCTTTGTTACAAATTGGCCCTTGACCAAGAGGCTAAACAACTCAACTACAACAAACTCTGGCGGATTACTATTCCGATTAGTAATAGTTCACCCAGAGATAGCCATAGACTTGAACCTTTACCACGGTTAGAGATACCACTCTCTTTGTTGTAATCTAATAGATGTGCTTCGTATTATTTAAGCACTGAAATGAGATGCGAAGTGATGCATGTGGTATTATTCTCTACATATGAGAACCCGATGGTAAAAGCAAAAAGATAAAACTCTTGATGAGAATGACTAAATTTAGTTTGGAATTATCACCATGTGTGAATACAAGTTACTAATTTCTGAAAATTTAAGAACAAGAGATAAACAAAACAATGTTTTCTTTGTTTTGATTTTTTATCAATGTTACAATATACTTTGGGTACGGAAGCTATCACAATATTAGCTGGAGAAACTCCATACTTTTCTTGACATGGAATTCTTTGGGAAGAACTCCACCAAAAAGCTCTGATAATCTGAGTATCTTGACTCCATAGAAAGGTATGTCACCCGACCATCCAGGTGGTGGTTGTATGTATTGAGGTGTGCTATGCTATTTAAATCTGAAACTACTCAATACACCATGCATGTGGTATCAATATCTAAAAGAGGAAAGTGACATCAGAATGTACACTGATAGTTAAGTTAATCTAGGATGATAAGGGACTAACTACCCATAACAAACTATACTTTACATTAAAAATGTTATTGCATTATTGACAACACACAAAAATATGAAAAGATATTCTTCGGATAAAAACACGTAATGGTGCTTATTGCCAATAAAGGCAATATACAATGATTAGACGTGTGAGGGTATCAAAATGCATGAATAATTGTGCATGAAATGACTATTGGAGTCATCGAAAGGGCAATAATGAGATAAATTTTATGAGCCATACTGATTAGGCATGGAATAATATCTCAAACATGGAGATGTTAGTGCCTCAAAATTTGAAAAAGTACAATAGTGAATGACTTAGAGTCAATTGAAAAATGATCTATGAAGAGTGATTGATTGGACAATTGGATCAGGACCGGTTTGATGATCAAATAAAATAACTATGGAACACTGTAAGATCTAGAACCAGGTCAAGTCTGAATGAACTTTACAACAAACAAGATCGAATTATGAAGATCAACAAGATTTTACTTGTGTTTGGATTATTATTACTTATAGCAATCTTGTTCGGAGCAAGCCCCATAGTGAAATTCTTAATCCTATTATTCTTGATTGTTGATCTGCTAGTGCATACCTTGTAAGAGAAAAGAAGATGGCCTCGAACAATGTCGAAACAAGTCATGGAGGTAGAACAGAAGAAATAGAGCCCTTAAAGGTTATTAGACCTCATTCTGCATCTAGGCCAATCTTTCAAGGAGCAAGGAGTGCATTGGATGCCAGTGACTGGCAATGGTTAGGTGAAATAGGTTTAGTAGGTGTTGCCTATTTAGAACCAGTATATACTGATAGAGGGTATCTATCAGCTTTGATTGAAATATGGGATCCAGATAGGGAAAATTTTTAGCTACCTACTAGAGAAATAACTATTACTCTAGAGGATGTGTATAGAATCTATCGACTTCTAGTTGAGGGATGTGCAATAACAGCCATTGATGATTCAAAAAAGGGGTTGATTCTAGAGAGAGTATTCAAATATGAGTGGAAATATGTGAATATTGTTAAGGGTTGCATTTTGTATGAATTACTTTTTATGTATGGTGTAATATCATCTAGACAAGCCATGGTGATGGCACTGATATCAAATATTATTTTACCCGATACAATGGGTGCAAGGTTTCCTTGGAATATGCTAGGTATAGTACATGACTTGATAGAGTATTTAGTTGTGTTTGCTTGGGCACCAACTCTATTAGCCCAAACATATAGGGAGTTGTTTGAGGTACGAGCATCAAAGCGATCAGGGTTAAGTTGTAACCTACTATTACAGGTATGGGCATGGGAACATATAGCTATAAGGAGACCTCAAGGTCTACCTTATGATGTTCATAATTTGATAGATCCGAAAGCCCCTTATGTATTAAGGTGGCAAAGGGGGAAAGAGATGTGGTTAAAAATACCACGAGAAAGTAGTTGGGAGTTGTATCGCTCTATATGGGAAAATTTGAAGCCCCAAGATGTGATTTGGAGACCGTGGAGGCTAGGTCCAATATGGGTAGAAGATAGTTTTCATCTAGCTCATGTGCGACATGCAAGGTGGATGATAGGATGAATAAGCACACAATACGAGTATTTTTAGTATACTCGAGTACTGCAACAATTTGGTATTAGACAAGGAATATCAGATCCTCCTATGATTTATCCAAGGATAGGGAGGAAAAAGTTATACCACCACTTATGGAACCATTAGCCCTTGAACTAGATGAAGCTATATGGACACCATAGGAGGATGACATGGGCACAACCCTGGACTTTGATATTTGGTGGGCCACACATCGACAATACCAAGAAGCATATTTTGAAGAGGAAGAATCTTCTAAAAGGTGTGTAAACCAATGAATGGATACAAATGCAAGTCCATCCAACTTAGAAGGAGAGAAAATATTGAGAAAGACACAACACAAAATGGAAGCGCTAAAGGAATGAGTTCGGCTGTTAGAATCCCAATAGTTGAAATTAGTAGATAAATGGGCACAACAAATATTTAAGCTAGAGACTAAGAAAGAAGCTACCATTTCAGATAAGGAGAGGCTTTGGCTAGAGTTAGCACAAATGCATACAACAATGATAGCCTTGCAAGCACAGAGTGCACAATTTCAACAAGCAAGAGATGACTACAAAGCTACATTTTTAACTTCTTATTTTAATGCACTCATAAGCCATGGTTTACTTCTACCATCGCAACTAGTTGTGGTTGTACAACATGAACATGGAAGTACAATTCAAGCAACTCAAGCAACAACCTAGAATAGAACTCAAACCACTTCTCGAGCAATTCCTCCAGTAGTTTCCCAATCTAATAATGTAGGTGTAGCTCATCCTGGTGAAATATTCGAGGAACAATAACCTTGAGATCTGAAGCCACTACTTTAGGGACTATATGTATGCCAAGGGATTTGGCAAATTGTAATTAGAAATCATTTGAATTATATACTTCTATTGTAAGAATGAAATATTGTGTGAACTTAACTAGTTTAAATATTTTATTGTAAAACTCATAGTAGTTTATTAATGTTTGTAACTTATAGATTTTGGTTGTATCCATAAACATGAAAAGTAAACTTATTGAATTAAAATAACACTAAATGAATTTGAAGAATGGATTGGTGTCCATTCTTGGAGAAGGTATGGGACTTCTCCAAAATAATATAACCAGGAAACATCTGGGTGGATGCTCTGGTATTGACAAGCAAGTTGTCAAAATGCATATTAGGATATATGTGAATATCCTAAATCGAGATTCTAAAATTATGATGTGCCTTTGTTAACACTTGATTTTATCAGGTTAATTCATGCCAGAGGTTAACCAAATTATACTGTGATACTCCTTGGTGGGAGTCTCGATAAAATTAATAAGACTTTTTATGTCTAATAAGGTACAAATGCATAATTTCATGATATCTCTATAACATCATTTTGCAAATTCTATTATTGCAGTACTTTAAATTCAGTATTTGTGCAGTAATAGATGGTTTAAAACTTAATCTTTGTGATGAGATTATGTTTGGATGATGTTTTCAATACTTTTTGTTATGCATAATGGATGTTATGTGTTTATAAGGACATGGTACTGCTGATATTTTACATTTTTGTAGGTCCAGGCACTCTCATGGATGGAAGATGAAGCTTGCCACCAAGATTGAGGTGTTGAATGAAAGAAGAATCTGATGATTCATATTGTAAAACAACAGGATAAATACTAGCTTTTGCTAGACAAATATATTTTTGTAAGGTAGATGCCCAAACACAGAGGACTATGTTTAATCTAAGGGGGGTGTATGTCACGACCCGTTCCCCTCGAACCTTATCAAAGTAAAATTAATTGATCATGGGATCAATTAATGCTCAACTAAAAGGGGGTCATAAACCCTAAGGAAATTTACAAAATTCCAAATTAAGGAATTTGAAGGGGTTAGGAGGAAAGATGATGTAAATTTAATTAAGCATGTTGATTAGGTTAAGTGCATTGGATTTATGATGCAATTAGATGTCCAATTTTTATTGGACCAAATTAGGCACTAGTATTATTTAATACTGAAAGCCTATCCTAATCTCCCTCATGGCATAATTTGATTGGAAGAAGGAAAAGTTAGATTCTCCTCTCTATATTTAATTAGGAGGAAGGTGGAAGCATGTGGGCATAAAAAAAAATTAGGGCCACCCACCTTATCCTCACGTGGACCCTCTTACCTTTAAGGATTATTCTTCACATGGCATATTATATTTTATTTGGCCAAGGAATATTTTAATACTATAATAATATAGCCATTAGTGGAGAAGTGCCCTATAAATAGAGGACACCTGGTGAAGGAGGGGAGCTAGGAAGTCTTGATACCTAGGGAGTATGCTCTCCACCTTGGTGGATCAGAAACCAGAAGGTTTGAGAGGTTTCCTAGTTGGAAGAAAGGGTAATCTTTGAAGGTTAGAAAGAGCCAACCCTTGAAGGAAGAACAATAAGGATTTAGAAAGCAATGGAGGAAAATATTGGCTTAAGGAGGGAAGGTTAACATGCGATGGAAGCCAAGCATAAGATCAAGCAGAGAAAGCCTCAAGGAGTTGGATAAATACTCAGGTTGGATCTTTCTGTTATACCTCTACCCTAAATATTAGTGTATGCTTTTAAAAGAGAACATTTGTTTCCTTTTCAAGAATATGCACTTGTTTAATCTATGGCCACCATTGGTTGTTCTTTATGCTTTTATAAATCTTAACACCTGGATACCCCATACGTGTATATGTATTCATATGTAGGGTGCTAGTGGTTATTCTCAAACATCAGGTCTACTCATGACTTGATTCTCTAATGAAGGATCATTCTATAGTAACATCGATGTCCTGATTTATAAAAATATTGTTGGTCAAATTAGCCTAGCTAAAAGCTAGACAATGTCTTCCATTCCATTCACTAACTAAACCTTTGAGTCCAGTGATATCACCAACCACTACTCAATGGTTAATACTTCTATCGCGTGGAAGAAACCTTAGGCTATTGGAAACCCACATCATAGTGGATGTGGGACATTGGATAATGTCTCTATGATGCAAGACCTAGGTGCTACCCAACTCACGGTGTTGATGAATCATTGTAATGGTCCATGATAGGAAGGGTCATTTGAGTAAAACCAAAATTGGTATTTGGTTACACCAATCACCATGGCGATAGGAGGGGGTTCCAATCAGTTCGATTAGTTCCTTAGCTTTGGAAATGTGAACCTCCATATCTCCTACAACCAGAGCACATGGAAGCTAAGGTAAATGATGTTACCCTCCCTTGTGTGAAGCTCAACCCTCAAACTGATAGCAGATATGGCCATAGTAGTTGTAAACCAGGTCTATAGCACCTCTCCTTTGCATCATATTTGTTAAGTTCTTGAGCATGTTTAAGAGGGTATTAGAGCTTCACGATGGGTGATAATCAAACTCTGTTTCAACTCTATGATGTCCTCCCTGAACCAGGCATCATCTGCAAATGTAAAAGTAATCAATCTACCTGTTAACTTGTAAGGAGTACTCATGGGGGAAGGTAGATACTTATAAGGCAGTTTACAAGGCAGCTTCTAAGCAACCACAGTGCCATGGCCTATGATCAATCTATTCAGGTAAAGGCCCATGAGCAATATCCCACATAGGATATGCTCAGGGTTTAGAGGCCTTAAATTTTTTGAAAATACTCATAGTCTATTCAACCACCAAGTGGTGGTCATGGGACCATCCATGCGGTGGTCGACGGTGCCAGTTGGAGGCACGTAGGGATGACCTATCGATGTCACGTGTTAGAATCACCTTCTAGAGATTACCACTTGGTTAATAGATGCCTTCACCTCACCATGACACGTGTTAGCTTGTTGTTTGACCAACTCTTGTCGCGTGTTTGGTAAGAACCTTTTTAAAGGAGTAAAGTTGATTAGTCCCACATCCATTGTGTGGGAGGAGTTTGGTGGTCGGCTTAGTGAGGCGCCAGTGGTTGGGCACACTACTAAATATGGTTTGACCAGAGATTGATAGGTTTGATGAAGGGTTTATTTGACTCGTTGACTCGATTAATTGGATTGTATAATTACCCTTTTTAATCCCCTTTGACCAAACAAACATTAGAAGATAATATTTTGTAAGACCTTAGAACCGAGTAAAGCTTTATTATAGGAGGTAATTGAGCATGAAGGTGTATATAAATAATGGCTAGAGATTGTGGGATGCTTTTAAAAATAAGGGTGATTAAAGTAGGTGGATAATTGAAAAGATTAACCACTATAGTTGGAAAGGTTAAGTCTAGATAGAAATCACCTTTTGTATACCCTTTAGAAATTAAATAAAAAGGGTATGGATATTTCTTAGTATATCTTGTTTCAATTAAGATGTATTAAACCATCCTAGAAATGGTTAAAGGTTAAATTCATCTATCGAAATTCAATTGAATATGGGACTTTAAATTCATTACACAAGGGATTGAATGTAAATCAATCAAGAAGAATGAATTGGGAATTCATTCTTAAGGGAATTGAAGGAATGGTTGTTGATGGATTTAAAGGTATGGGACTTTAAATTCATTACACAAGGGATTGATTGTAAATAAATCATGAAGAATGAATTTGGAATTCATTCTTGAGGGAATTCATGAAGAACTTCCTCTAAAGTCGATGAGACTTCTCCAAAATGTGACTCCAATGATTATCATAAACATATACAAAATATTATAAATTCATATGATGACTTTGAAAAGGAATTTGATAGATTCCTTATTTGCATCATGGGTTTCAAAGGAACGAATGAGTTCTTTAAGTATGTGTGAAAATGAAATTATGGCTTAGAGAAAGGAATTAGTGGATTCCTTAATTGCATCATAGATTTTAAAGGAACATATGGATTCCTTTTGGTATGAGAAATACCTTAATGTTAAATGATGACTTAGAGAAAGGAATTGGGAATTCCTTAATTGCATCATGAACTTGAAATGGAATAGTTGTATTCCTTGACTTGCATTGATTAAAAGGGATCTGTAGATGCCCTTCTATAATTGTAATCTTGACATTCTTAAGTTTATGAATATGAGGAAAGCACATATTTTGGAGGTTGGGTTTTTCCCATCAGGGTTTCCCAGGATAAAACATTGTGTCACTCTATTTGTGGTTTGATGTGTTATTTCTTGTTCCTATTGCTTTAAAGAAAATGATATATGTGGATGAAATGGCTAAAAATTTAAAAGGGATAATTATGCATGTTTCTAGATTACTGCAATGTTTACATTAAATACTATTTACTTAGCAGATTTCATTTATGATGCTAAGAATGTATGATTAAATTTATAGGATGATGATGATTTAATGTTATGCGAATGTGCCATTTATTTTACGGATTAAATTGGATAATTATGAATGATGCAACTAGTTAGTTCTCATTCTTGTAATCAATGGTTGTGTGGAATCATAAAGCCAATCATAATGGAATGTAATTCTTGCTTAAGTAGATCTCTCATGTGTTGTTTCAAACCTAAGGTTATGGTGTAATGGATTTTACCATAAAAGGCAAATCGGTCATGATTTGTAAATCAAGACAAACCTTATATTCTAACTAAGGAATTAAGTGTTCATAAGGAGGGATACTCCCATGTTGGACAAGTAATGACCTTTTGTAATGAACTTATTATGTACAACAAAAGGATTGCCAAAAATGAAGAGTGCACCAATATGCTCTCTGAGGTTTAAAGTTATACAATCATGTTTAAGATGACATTCCATGGATTCTTATCACGATAGTGATATGGTTGTCTTAGTGATCTCTTCTAGATGAAGTGGATCAAATCTAAGATCTATGAATAACCATTGATGAGGTTAGTTCATCTATGATGGGTACCATTTGTCTCCATATTCAAGGCATTCACCTGGTCTTGGTGGACCATTTGGTGATTTTCCCTTTTATGTGGGATGAAACCTAACACTTGGCCAACGTTCTCATACCAATGGGGTATGAGGGTTTCATAGAAGCTGATCACTTCTACTTAAAGAGACTCTGATAAAGTCTCAATAGCTCTCAAAGCTATTTTCCTTGATAAGTTATAATCCAAATGGAATACGTTAGTCTTAGGTCATGATTATGTCTCTTGCCTCATGGAAATGTAAGTGTAAAAAAAAAATTGAGTGGTTGAGGAGTGACAATTGGGGTTGTTACATAAATAATATATGGGCTATATGCTTAATATTTGGTATAGTATAATATTACAAAAAAGGTGAATGGATGAGAAAAAAGGAAGTTGTGTAACTAATGAAACAGAAAGAACAAAAAAATTAAATAGAAGGAACGGAAAAATAAACAGAGGATAGAAAAACTTTAAATACTCATTTGAAACGGAGGAGAGGGGTCAGACAGTTGGAAGAGAAAAAGCTACACATTGAAGGAAATAAGGAATCAAAGAAGCAAAATCAGGTTATACAGAGGGCTGCAAATTTTGAAAACACAAAGATTTTTGAGTGAAGCATTTATTGTAAGATCAATAAGTTTTATATCAAATTAATTTTGTTAAAACAATCATGAATATGGTGTTTTAAATTGAATTTATAATTTGAAATATTTTTTTTATATAAAATCTCATAGAAGATAGCACTAGATTTTTATCCAGACTGTGTTAAATCTGGTCATTTTAAATTTAGTTTTTAATTCTGAAAGTTCTCTTCTATATGTTTCTCTGTAGCCTATTTTTCGAGACTTTATGTTATTTCTTTTACCTTAATCCTTTTATATTTATTTCAGATATTAATTTTTGAATTAAAACCTAGTTTGATATTATAAAGTTTCAACTTTATAACTAGGTTTCATATTTGTTCATCATCCAAATATTATATTAATTAATATTTGGACGAACAAATATTATATTAAAATTATAAAATTGTTCATAAAGTTCACATTTTTAATGAATTTTATAATTTTAAAAGTTTTCATTTTCAAGCAATAAATAAACTTACCTTAATGAAAATTAATTTCATTAAAGGTAGTTATTTATATGGCAGCCAAAAGGCCATTATTTTCAAAGCATATAGATTAATTTCCCTTAATGAAAATTAATTTCATCAAAGGGGGAATTAATTTATAATTTATTTCAAAGGATATTATATTTGAAGGTTTAATCATTTGGATTATTTTTCTTTCATGTTTAAAGCAACCTAAAGATCAATTCATTCATCATTTCATTAAATTTCATGAACAATCATTTGCATAGCATCATAAAATATTACCAACATAGGCCCCTTGTTAATAGTTATTTGCAAATCACTAAGGTATTCTAAGCACTTATTTGATACATTTTTATAACATACAAACACACATTAAGTGAAAGGAACCTTGGAGAAATGTTTATTTCTTTACAAGAGAGGGTTTTCATTTGAAAATCCTAACTGTGAGTGTGATTTCGCAATTGGGCAAAATTATACCTCAACAGAATTGGCGCTAGAAGGAGGGCCTGAAAGGTAATATTTTTAATTTTCAGCATTTGAAATTGTTCAAATTTGTTATTTAAAAAAATTGTGAAATTTTTTTATTTATGTTGCATTAATGTTAATCTGTCATAAATTCAAAAATTAGGTTATGATTCAATTTTTGTGAATTTTTCATACATAGCCTTGCATGTTAAAATTGGTTCAATGGCAGAAAATTATTTACCCCATTATAAGCATGATGGAACGATTACGACTGAGGAACATATTCATGCATATAAAAATATTATGTTTCATTTTCAAATTATGCATGAAGATGTTATTTGTAGAATGTTTCCATACACATTGGATGAATTTGCTCATAATTGGTTTATTAATTTACCTACAGGTTCTACCACTTCTTGGGATCAACTAGAAGCAATGTTTCTTGAATATTTTGGAAAATTGGTTGACACGGATATGATATCAAATCAATTTGCCTCTATTTGTAAAGAGCCTAATGAATCCATGAGTCAATTTAATGATAGGTTTCATAAGTTGTATACTAAAATAGAGACACATTTCATCATTTCAGAAGAAGTTATTCAAATATACTTGGAAGCCTTAGATCCTTTTACTATTAAGTTTCTAGAAAAGCTTCTTAAATATTTATCCTTGTCTAATGCCTATGGTGGGGCAATAGTTGTAGAACAATGGTGGATTTCTAAAGGGGTTGATGTGGGTAAATTATCATTACTTAACCCTAAGGTTTCAAATCAAATACCACCTATGAGTCATGATACACATTTTTATTTCATGTTAAATTGTTCTTCAAGAATTATGGATTCCAATCAATGTCAATCATCTAATCTGACACCCTCAAATCAAATGATGTTCAATGTAAACAATCAATGTGATGAAATTGAATGTCCTAGTTTTACAACCACTTTCGATATTGTCCAAGAGGAAGTGCAAGTTTCAAAGCCAATATCCATCAATGAGGATTGTGGTAATCAAGTTTATCAAAATGTAGAAATGCATGAGTCTTCAGATATTGGAGGAGTTCTAGATCTAACTAGCTTTGAAACATATGATAGAATAGAATCTTCCATAGAGTTGAATGAAACAATTAAAGCTCCAGAATTGAAAGATTCTAGATGTGATTTCATTATGACTGATCATAAAAGTTTATTACTTGAGGAAGATGAATTTTTTATTGAAGATAATTTTTTTGAAAGTGATGAAAGTGAATTTGAAAAGCATTCGATTGTTGAATTTACAGAGTGTGAAGAAGTGGTTGAACATCACACCCTAATTTTAGAAGATGATTATTGTTGGTGGAATAAATGGGAGGATTTTGCCTCTCTTTCTAATGAAGTACTCGCTTCACCTAAAATGCAAGACAAGTTGCAAAGGTTAGTTCTACAACTTAAAAGAAACATTGATCAAGTATAGGGACAAATGCATCAAGATGCATATCTTGATAATTCTATAAATCATCCTCATGAGACAAAGATCAAAGATACTAAAAGTGATATTCTTTTAGACAGTGGAGAGGTCCTAGAGTGGACTAGTTTTGAAACATATGATAAATCAGGACCTTCCATAAATTTGGATGAGATTATTGAAAATGATGATCAAAATTTTCAGTATCCTCAAAATAATGATCAAGAAGAAATGAAAGAAGGGATGCAATCTCATCAAATATTTTAGGAAGATGATTATTATAATGGTTGGGGAAGATATGAGGAATTATTTGTTTCTAATTATCCTACTGATGAATTTTCCATTTCACTTGATATGCAGGATGTTGAAACCTCTATCTTGCATGAAGATCTGGCAATTTCTATCCAACTGGAAAATGACGTGTCAATTTTAGAAATAGAGAAGGTTCCAAGATTTGATCATTTTGAACATGAGTTTGTGGAACATCTTGTTGAAATAGAAAAGGAAGAAATGGTAAATGTTTCTTATGATTCATCTATTTTAGATGAAGAAGAGGTAAAATCTTTTCTTTCATTCTCGAATACTGAAGATTTGAGTGAAAATTTTCATGATTGTATTGAATATTCAAATGAAGAAACTTCATGTATGGTTAATAAAGAATTAGAATTTTCTATTCCTCCTAAAGAAAATATTGCTTTGTTTGATCAACAAGATTTATGGTTTGAAAAGGATGGACATATTCTTGATTGGATGCCTAATTTTGATGCTTTTGAAAAACAGGTCATTGATGAAGGTAAAGAGATACGAAATGATGATGATGATGATAGAGACCATGAAGAGAAATAAAAGACTACAATGGCTCATCAAGTAGTGGTAAATGAAAGTGTACAAAAGGTAGAATCTTATCCATTGTGTCTAAACATCCAAGAATCAGGTAAAATTTTGCATAATCATTTATTGGATTTAGATGTTATTTATGATGAAATGCCATTGGAGGTTGATGAAGAACTAGAGTGGATTCCTATTCCCACCACAAATAAGATTGCTTTGTTAAATGAAAGAAGAAGATATGCTTGAATTGTTGAACCAAGTTCATCAACAACTAACAATTCAATCTAGGATACAAAATTATAATGATTCTCATTTTGTAAATATCCTAGATTCTTGCAAATTGTTGCATGAGTATGATTGGCCTAAAGATATAGATGATAACTTTGCTTTAAAATTTTCAGAAGTAGCCTCTTATTTGAAAGAAATCCTATATGCTTATGAAAATGAAAACTTAAGTCAAAGTGAAAAATCAGATTTTGAAAGTTACATCTCATTGAATAAGCAAAAGATAATTGAAAATCATGTATTCACTTGTAAGTTTAATGAATCAAATCTTAAACATGGAATTGCTTATAAACTTGAATCAAATTGGTGGGATGAGAAAGGCAAAATGAAATTTGTTATATTGTTTGGCCTAATCTTCTTTTGGTTGGAGTTATGTAAAATTTGGCATGCATATAATAATATATGTCTTTTATAGTGTGCTAATCGTGTTTGGGATCCAGGGAAGTGATAGCATAAATTTGGCATCATCTTGTATATAGTGTATATTTTTGTAAATAACTTTTTGGGTTTTTGTGTTTTTGTTTTATTTTGTACATAATTTGTTGTTTTGTGAAATTTTGTTATTTGCTTTTTGTTGATGTTTATGGTTTTTGTGAAATTTTTGGATGTGTTTCCATTGTTGTTTTTCAATAATATTGGCTTATGCCAAATTTTGGGTTTTAGTTCATGTTATCATTTTGTTTAAATTTGTTGAGAGTTTTGGTGTTGTTTCTTGATTGAGGTAGTTGTGGTAGTTACAATAAACATTTGATGATTTTGTTTGGTATTTGTTCTTGTGTCATTTAGGATAAAATTACCTATTTTGAAAACATCTGAAACTTGAAGAAAAGGAAAATGAGATGGTTAATATATATCCTCATGAATTTGAATCAAGATAGTAAAGTTTGAAACACTGAAATCATTTTGCAAATGCTCCACAAGTACTACACATCTTAAAGGAATATTCTTTGAAATCTTGAAGGATGAAGTTATTCAGTTTTGCAAATTAAGGTGAAAATTCAATGAACTCAATTTTTTAGCCTTACTTGATCTCTAACCCAAGTGGTAGGTGAATTTTGCAAAAGCAATATAAAGCTTGAATAAAATGCAAGCAAAGCAAATACAATGGAAAGTAAAGTCAAATCAGTCACTACAGTCTAGATAACCTTCACCGAGGCTATAGATGCCTGACTGGCAGTGGAGCTATGTCTAGACTAAAATAAAGAAAAGATGCAAAATGCAAAATTCATCTAATATTTGGGAGATTCAGATAACCTCTATCGGGGCTATAAACGCCTGGTCGGTAGTAGAGCAATGTCTTGAAGAGAGCAATGCAGAGGTACACTTAAAAGAGCAAATTTTTATAGCCTAACTGCAAAACTGATAATGGAAATCTGGATAGTATCAGGAAAATAAATGAATCACAGAGCACACACCGAGCAAAAGCAAATGTTTCAGTTGTTTCATTTTGAACTTATCTATTCACATTCTTTGGATATTATTGATGCTCATTTTTCTGATGTTTGGGTTTTGTTGTTTTCAGAATTGGGTTCTTAAGTCTGAAATGTTCAGGAACATTTCCCAGCAGAGTCACCATTTGTTGTGACCACTTCACAATGACCCCAAAATTGGGGACCCACTGAAAATTAGAAATTTTTGTATTTTTGTCATATGTCAAAGTATTGGTTTAATTTTTTGCTACTTCATGTTGTATAAAGTTTAATTTTGGTTTGATTAAAATTTTTAATATTGTTATTGTTTTTTTATGTTTGGTTTATTTGTTTTTTTAAAGTATAATTTTATAAGTTAATGGGCATAAAATATTTATAATTGAAATACTATGAAATTTATGATATTTTAATACTTAAAAAGGATATAATCTCATGGTATTGTTAATGCTCATCATAGTATTTTAACATTTGATTATTTTAAAACATTTTCAAAATATTTTTGTTTAATAAAAGTATTGATTGTTTTAAAGCATTTTCAAAAGGTTTTGATTAATAAAAGTATTGGTTTTGTTGTTCGCAGGTATATGGTGGTTTTCGAGATATGTGGAAAGAGATGAAGCAAATAGTATTCTTCAAGCAGAGGATGCACGACGATGTGCAATGACGAGCAAGTTACGATATACAGTCATAGTAGTCCCTTGCAATGGTCTAGTTTGGTTAAGATATACCGATGATCAAATGTCCATAGGGTAAATTGGATGAATTCAACTAACGATGATGGAGAGGGATCATTGGTTTCGATGAAGCGAAGATAGTTACAAGGATAGTCATGAATGATATGAACTGGCAACATTGGAGAACACGACAAATTAGAATTGTTTTATTCTGTATTTTGTGGAGCATATTTTTCTCTAGAATTTCACATTTCAGAATTTAGATAATATAATGCAGCTACGCAAACACAGTCTAGATTTCATCAGAAATACACAAAGTTGAAATGGGTTTAGACGATCAGATGAAGGACAAATTACTAGTCATTGTGTTGGTAGATCACAGAATGAACAGTGAGTTATGTTCCCTAGTCTTATTTTATGTTTCACAATGTGGACGTAAAAATATGAAGAAGTTTAGGATGTTGTTCACATTGAAATTACCATATATCAATGATAAAGTTGGAGAGCTCACAAATTGGATTGCTAACGACATTGTTCCATAAAGTAGTATAGATGGGTTAAAGTGGATAGCCATGACAGATAAATCTCGATATGGATATGGTGGTTTTTTTGTTGACAAAAAGTGAAATAGAAAGGCTCGACAGTGTCATTCATGATGGATATTAGTTTAAAGTAGTGTGCAGTCGTAAGATTTATGGATAACAAGGGGGGGTATTGGATAGTTTTAAATGAACATTACCGAACTGATGAGGTACCGTATATTTTAACTATTTCCAAATAACTTTTGCTTGGAATCAAAAGATGGAGCATAAAATTAACACAATGCTGATGATTATTCTGAAATACTTTCAATTCAAATTCATGAAAGCATTCGTGATCGAAACACAGGTGCAAGAACACAGGTGCAGTGACATTATTAAATAAGGTAATACTCTCCAAAATGGATACTGAAGTGATTATGTTTATTCCTATGTTGGAATTTTATTCCATTTTAATACCTCTTCTACTTGCTAAACATAATGGGATATTTGATTGAAATACCCAAGGTTGGCAAGTGTGGTGTTTTGAACATGCTTTGGCATATTTAGTCTCATGGCACGTGAACAAAATGCAAATGAAGACTTTGATTGTGTTATGAAAGGGTTTTGTCATTTAGCAAGTTATAGAGGTGTGTTCATTATAAATAATATATGGTCTATGTGCTTAATATTTGGTATAGTATAATGTTATGAAAAAGGTGAATGGATGAGAAGAAAGGAAGTTGTGTAACTAATGAAATAGAAAGAACAAAAAATGAAATAGAAGGAATGAAAAAACGAACAAAGGATAGAAAAAAATTAGATACTCATTTGAAATGGAGGAGAGGGTTAGGACAGTTGGAAGAGAAAAATCTATGCTTTGAAGGAAAGAAGGAAGCAAGGAAGCAAAATCAGGTTATACAAAGGGTCGTAAATTTTGAAAACAAAGAGATTTTAGAGTGAAGCATTTATTATAATATCAATAAGTTTTATATCAAATTAATTTTGTTAAAACAAGCATGAATATGGTGTTTTAAATTGAATTTATAATTTGATATATTACTTTTATATAAAATCCCATAGAATATAGCACTAGATTTTTATCCAGACTGTGTTAAATTTTCCCGATTTAAATTTAGTTTTTTATTTTAAAATTTTTGTTCTATATGTTTCTATGTAGCCTGTTGTCCGAGACTTTATGTTATTTCTTTTACCTTAATCCTTTTATATTTATTTCAGATATTAATTTTTGAATTAAAACCTAGTTTGATATTATAAATTTATAGCTTTATAAGTAGGTTTCATATTTGTTCATCATCCAAATATTATATTAAAATTATAAAATTGTTAATAAAGTTTATATATTTAATGAATTTTATAATTTTTAAAGTTTTCATTTTTGTCACAACCCAGGTCTACTCACCTGGTTTTCAAATACTTAGTTTCAAAAAAGCAATGTTCAAATTAACATAAATGTCACATATTATACCCAACTTGTATTAGTAATTTGACATAGAGGATCACAATTCAATTATTTTCACCACTACAGTTGGTGACTTAAGTGCTTGGGATCGACCTACTTCCCATGATAGGTTGTCATTATCATTAGATCCTTACCCCTTTCTTGGGTTTCTCTCGATCCTGGCATGGGGTTGCCCTTCTAGGGTCCATAACACCTAGAAGAGTGAATGCTGATTTTCCCTTGTTTCAAAGCATATTGGATGTGGATTCGTAATCCATTCATTTCCATGAGGTCCGCTGACCTATATAAACTTAATATATTCATGCTTTATAACTAGTGTAACTATGTCAGTTATTGATTATTGATTTTCAACTAAGATTTAATCAGGGTCCACCATCACATGGCTTTTGGACCAAATATCTCAGACCCAACTTTGATTGAGGATAATGCTACCTATACCATCTACTACTAGACTTTCCAACCCCATGGTCCAGCTCTCTGGCCATGTGTCTAGTTGGAAATTCCATAACCAAAGTAGGTTCATGAGTATACTCACCTACTCCTCGTATGTTATCCTAGAATTACGTCCCATACCATCGCTCTTTACTCTCAGTAGCATTGGACCTCTGTCATTTTAATAGTTGGGGAATGTATAACACCGATTCACAATAGTCACCACCGTAGCTATTGGAGTTGGGTGTTTGCCATCCTTCTCGATAAGGAGTATATACCACTTGTCACAATGGTTTCACTTAATTACCTTGGTCCTCATAATAGGTAAAGATCCTTAGATACTTCACTTCTTTGATAATAGAGAAATTCAAAATCTTTAATACCTCCCTCAATATTATATTTTATTTCAGATAAAGGTTTTTAGATGGATTATTTTCTATTAAAGTCTAATGTTGAGGTATGCTCATTTTTATAGCCATGAAGTGCTTGATTTTGTTTTACTTGCCCACCTATAAAAACCAAAAGCTTCTTATACATCATTATTTATGGCTAAGCAAAAAAATATCAATTATCATTTTAAAAGATTTATTATTTTTTAACAAAGACTATTACTTCTAGATAGTATTTTTCTAATACTTCATACAATTTAAATAGAAGACAATTTTATTTAGAAGCTTTTTTTGTAACTAATATTGTTACCAAAGAACCTTAAACAATACCCTTACCCCTAATATAAAGCATTCGATAAACATGTGTAAAGCAATATCAATAAATTAAACTCTTCTTAGAGCATAGACGATGCTGGTCCAACATGACTATCTTGGATAAACGAAACTTAGAGCCTATTATTTGGCACCCGTTAAGAAATATTTTACCTCTACGTTATTCAACAAAACCATTCTTATTTGGGGTTTTTGGTTAATTTCGAAGATAACTTTCTCTACTAAAAAAAGTACTAGAGCGACATATTTTGACTTCTACAGGTTAAAGTTTGAATGAAAAACTATTTGATATGTGATGCCTTTATTTTTGGCTTAATTTAAATATTTAACTATTCTAAGGTTTAAGACAACCATATCTAATAAACGACGCTAGAGATATATTTGCCATTCATACTTGACGAATTCCCATATTCAATACTCACGAATGGATTACACGGAAACCAATAGAGACCTTTAATGATAATTAAATAAAATGGTTCGTCTACTAAAAATGGAAAAGTCTACTAAAAATGGAAAAAGGGTACAACCTATCCTTGATTTTTAGGTAACCAAAACCATTTTGCATATTCCGACATACTATAGCTAATTTTTTTTATTTCACACGATATTATTATATAATTATTTAATATTTTAATTTCAAACTATTTTCACAACACATATTAACAAGGGACTTATACATTACATATACATATATGCACGATAGACTAGGGCCCAAACATCTGCATCAAGTTTTGTGCTTAAATATAAAGACAAGCGTACACAATCCCGAGAACGACAATAGCTTACCTGGAATCAGAAATATATATTTTTTTGAACAATAAATTTAATGATTCTTCAATACTTCAATAACCCAAGCTAAAAGCATATAAGTTTTGAAATGTGTTGATGTCAAAGCTCTTCATTAATTTCTTGTGTAGTCTAACAGTTTATACGCACTGTATTAAAACTGACATGGTAAGCAATAGGTAACCTAAGACGTGATGAAAATATAATTTATAAGGTTGTTTTAAATTTAATATCTCCCATACCCTTCATGATTGATCAAAATGGCGGTATATGAATTGGAGGATCTTAGCTGATTTTTTTTATCTACAAAGCTAAACCGTATCATAGAATAATTTTAGTAGTCTCCAACAAATTGCATAACTCACGAGAGAATTATGTATAACCTATGATATAATTATTACGTCGATAGGCGTCCTACAATGGCAAACAGGAAGGTCAGCCACGCTGCATAAAATATTAATATTTTATTAAAAAATCCGACATTAAGAAAATTATCCGTTGACATTAAGGGTTACAGTGGATTTAAAATATTTAAAAAATATTTAAACTATTTAAACGCCGAGAGTTATCAATCTTGAGGCGCCTATCTATCACACCCCTAAGAAATGATATAGACGCCTCGAGATTGATAACTCTCGGCGTTTATAGATATATATATATATATATATATATATATATATATTATATATATCTAAGCTAGTTAATACTTTCCCCAAAGATCCAATTTTGACTTTATATTTCAATTGACAAGTTTACCTATTATTTTCCACTGTTTAATTCAATTAACATAAAAACTCTTATTTAAGACCAAATTATAATTATTTCTCTTCATTCCATTTAAAAGTCTATCTACCTTTCACATGTCCAAGTTTTGATGACAATAATAAATAATTCATTGAGAACACATTACTAAGTATGATCAAGGTAATAATCTAATAAAATGGTGGTTTTTCATTTACCTACATAAAATCTGTCTATTATTCTTTTGGCATTATTTAGAGAAACCCTAAATTATTTCTTGTGATTATAATTCTTTAACAATATAAATTATTATTTTTTTATTATAAGCTTTCATAATGAGTTTCTTATGTGGATACCTTACCCCAACAGACTCAATGTGGCCTAATAATCTGCATATAGGTCAAGAGAAAAACTATTACTTAGACTATAAACTTAAGCTCTTCTCATTTTTATATTAATATGGCTAACATAGCTATATCATAGTTCATTGCATAGTAGGGATTATCGAAAACCAACACACTTCCCTATCGCATGGCTCTAAGTGTGATTTTTTTAATTTACTTTTTTCTATCACTATAACATACATTAATTCAAGTATAGCATAGAATACAAGCTATAAACATTGTCGTCCACCAATACTTTCATAAACCGTAGCACCAAACCTATCAGATATTTGTAATAGCAGAAATGATATGTCATTTCTTCTATGCTTACTCTTGTTTGAAATGGTAAAGTTGACGTTAATTTCTTTCATCATAAAACACAATATATAACACACACATGAATTTCAAACAACTTGATAAGTTATCTTGGTTTAAGATAACTATAATGTTGCGCCCAAATTTACCAAGACCAATACTTTCCAATACTTCAAAGAATTCAAAGAATAATACAAATATTGTCCTTTATTTTTATATATATCACGGAAGAAATTGCACTGATGATTTTTGAGCATTTTAGGGCATTTTAAAGAAGAAGAACTGAATTTTTTTTTAGTTTAAATTTTTTTAAATATGTTATACCATATTTTCTAAAAATACATAAAGCATAAACCTGTTACATTTAGATGAGTTCAAAACTATTGTTTGTCATTTTAGATAAATTCGTAAATTCTAATAAAAAGAGGTGTGATTGTTGTTAATAGGTGTTATCTTTGTATGTCTGAGTGGGAGTCTGTTGATCATTTGTTTTTGTATTATAATTTTTTTGCATCAATCTCATCAGGTCTGTTACAAGTGTTTCATATTTATTGGGTCTATCCTCAATCCATGTTTGATATGTTTGTCTAGTGGCCTTCTCATTTTTTGAACAAGCGTCTCAGGTATATGTGGAAGATCTACCTTCATCACTACTTGTGGCAGATATGGTTGGAAAGGAATCATCGGGCCTTCTTGGATGAGGTTGCTCAGTCATCCTTTGTCTTGTCAAAAATTTTAGTATATGCTAATGAGAATGCATGTTTAGTTCCTGCAACATCTAGACCTCTGAATCCTTTTGAAGCCTCATTAGGCCAGTCATTAAACTTACCTCTCACTGATGGCCTCAATCGTCCTTGAGTCTGTCCTAGAACCATGATCACATGGACCCCACCCCCCTAGGGTGGATTAAGTAAAATTTGGATGGGGCAACTAGGGGCAACCCAAGTGAAGCAAGGGCTGGAGGCTTACTCAGATACCACAAGGGTGAGGTGCTAATAGTTTTTGTTGAACATCTTAGAGCAGAAACTAACAATGTTGCTAAAGCGAGGGCGGTTTGGAGGAGCCTAAAGGTGGCAGAGAATTATCCAGGGAAACTGTTGGTGGAAGGTGATTCT
Organism: Wollemia nobilis; assembly: GCA_028583015.1. Classification (NCBI taxonomy): domain Eukaryota; kingdom Viridiplantae; phylum Streptophyta; class Pinopsida; order Araucariales; family Araucariaceae; genus Wollemia; species Wollemia nobilis. The sequence goes on along the minus strand of JAQPPZ010004624.1, from coordinate 11,638,775 downwards.
CTCATTATTATAAATCTTCTAAAGAACACTAAGAGAGCTCCTTGGAGATTTCATGACTACATCCAAGAAGCGAGTGCTCTAATTCATGATCGACTCGAGGCCATAATTTTGCATACCTTTTGGGAAGCAAACATTGCAGCTAATAGGTTAGTGAATGAAGGCATTGTAGCAGCAAACTTGATCATGTGGAATACAAATCTTCCTCATGCGGTCTCGACGGTGATAGAAAATGAGAAAGCTCAAAATGAAAGGCTCGGAGTGGATCAATGATAGAAAATAGGGGTATTTTTCAAAATATTTTTTGAACCTTATAATGGCTTTGGTCATATTTGTTTTTTTCTTTCACGTGACTAGTGTTTTTTGCAGCTGGTGGGGTGTTGATATAGTTTCATTATCTAAAAATTCATGCATGGGAAACATATCCTTTGGCCTCAAGTCTTTCCCAAGGTGTGTTTGGTTTTGATATCACAACAGGGCCCTAGCAAAAAATAACAAAGTGTTGGAGATCCCTGACGATGGGGTACCAAACCCCACTGTAACAATCTTGAAGAATATGGCAATTTCATCAGCCTCCAATATTATCAACCAGTTAAATAGTCTGTCTGGTCTCATTAGTGTAGCTATTGATATGTGTGATTCTCTAAATATTTTGTTTTACAATGAGCAGTTCCAGGGGCGTGAGGAGTCGAAGGCAGAATCATAATTTGATGGCAAGGAGGAATCTAAGTATGAGAATGATAAGGAGTCAGATGACTGATTTCTTGGCCTCCTGGCTGTCCATTATGTGGGATGTTTTTTGACTATATTCTACTATTTTTTGTATGGGCATAAGCAACCCTGTGTGGCGCTTGCATGATTAGTTTTTCTCATTGGTTTTTTTGTTTTGAGTCTTCCATTTCTAATGGCTACAATATTAGGCTTCCATAGTTTATTTTGGTTGTATTCATATGGAAGAGTAGGGCTTGGCATTTGTTTTTATCAGATTAAACTTGTAGGGCTTGGCCCTTGTCCATTTTGTCAGTGGACCCTATTTTGTAAAATATTTTTGGGTCAACCATTTAAAACCCGATGTTAATTATAATAGTCTCTTACTTACCAAAAAAAATTTGTAACTTCTAATAGCCAATTTAGATAAGCCTAAGCTTGTACACATTATGCACACAACCAATGTCTTTTTTTTTTTAGTACAGTTGTATATAACATCATTAGCACCTTTCAATCAGTCAAGATCTCACCCACTATTGGGTTTTCTAAGTACCCAAATTCCAACCAAAATTTCCTTTATCACCAACATATCACGAATGAGAGACAATGGAATAAGTTTATTTGGGTCAGCATGGCTCTATGCATACTATTTGAATACAATATTTCACACGCTATAAATGCAATCCCTATTCTTTTTTTATAGGCAAGCATTATTTTCCCTTATAAAGCTCTGCAACTTATCTCATTTTATTTACTCACATTATGTTCCATTAATATTTCGTTAAACATAGATAAACCAAGCTTAATTCTAAAACACAGTATAACTAGAATATTAATTAAAAATTTACACACAGTCATTCTACAAAAAAACACTCTCAAAAGAAATAAACCCTGACCTGATTTGAAGGTAGACAAATCAATATCACTCTTTGGCCTAGCCACATTGGTAACAAACTCCAAAATAGAATTCAAGACTATCGGAGAAAACATGATCTCCTTTCTTACTTGGCTTCTCATATAAAGGCATTGAAATCTTGTCATAGATGGACACGTAAGATAAAACATGTTGTTTGGAAAATTTACCGAGTGTCTATCCAAATACACTGCAATGTTTTATGTTCCTTTATTTGATTTATATGTATTTATATATATATATATATATATATATATATATATATTGTATGCTTATATTCTTATTTTAAAAATATATTTTATCTAAATCATGGTTATTTTTAAATATGTTCATTTGTATACATGATTTTTTTAATTTTATCGTATGACAATTATTATGTTCTTTTAATATAGTACATATTTTAAATACAATCATACTCAACATTCTAGATTAATATATGCGATATGCAACTGCAAGCAATCATGCATTCACAAGCAAGATGCTACTATATGCTTATATTTTAGTGGGATTCTATGTACCCATGAGCCATGGTGCTTAAGCATGACATCATCTCCCAACTTACTTAACATCTCTACCACTGTCTCTTCCAGGGATGGATAGTTTGCCTTATCTATTTTTGCCAGCTATGATGTAAAACCTACACTTGTGAATACAAATACTTATAGCAGCATCAAATTCTTCAAGAAAAAGATAATCCAGCATTGGGGTTGTTACATTCTCCCCATCTAGAAATCAGCATAGTCCCTATGCTAATTAGATACAATATAACAAATTCCAAATTACTCATGCATAGATGATACACAATAACTTCAATTTAAACAAACTATACATAACATCACCATAGAATTTACAAACTAACAAGTCACACTTTTATCATCACAAATATATACAAAACAATGTTTAATTGTCTTTGTTCGTAATTTCTCAAATAAGAAAGAAAATTGGTTTCTCATAGCAGTAACATCCTCCCAAGAGGTATTTTTTTCTCAGAGTAATGATCCCACTAGACCCTATACTACTCCACAATCATCTTTCTTAGCTATTTGGTTATGTACCCCAAAATATTAACTGGCCAAACCTCAATGAGTTATGGGTCTGACATCTACAATTGAGACACATCCAGGACATGAGATGGGTCAGCTATATATTTGTGAAGAAGAGACACATGGAAAACATTGTGGATTTTTAACAAGTTTGGTGGCAGTGTGAGCTTGTAGGCAACAGGACTGATTTTGGAAACAATATCAAAAGGATTGATAAATCTAGGGCTTAATTTAGTAGTCTTGGTGGGGCTTTTGTATTTGATGAAGACATTTATCATCAATGTTAAATTCTTAAGATGTTCTTTAAATATTCACATAACTCTTTTGACGGTATGTAGCTTCACAAATTTGCTGGCGGTTTTCCTTTAATTGGACCTCTATATCTGGACCGATCATTTCTCGATCATCTAAAATTATCCTACTTTAATGGTGTCTTGCACCTATGCCCATTTAGGCTTTTTATGCCCCACATGGTAATTTTTTTATAACATAACAACTTTACATTTGACTGACCCTATTAGGGTTTTAGAAAAGAGTAAATATTAGTAAGTGTTCTAGTTGGATCAAATCCTTACTCGATCTGTCCACCATATCATTGAGCCCTCTATGTCCATGCATCAAAGTCAAGTTGTATCAAAACATATAAATGAGCAATTTGGATTCTAGTAAGCATTGGTTGGCTTAGTAGGTTAGATCCTAACTCGAACTACCACCTACTTTACCACAATATTAGGCTTCTAACATGTCCCTTAGATATCAGTTAAAATAAAACTACCAGTTGCATTTTATTTTTAAGTTAGGTTTACCTGTAGTAGAATAAATTCTATGTGGGGTTTCTTCAGTGGAATTTCTTTGGTCGGATCTATTTGGAAATTGTCTTGCAAAGTGATCTAAAGCTCCACATACATAACATGTGTTTGGTCCTATATTCTTTAGTTGATCTGCTTCCTTACCCTGATTACTTTTTCTACCCTGTTCCCGGTTGTTGTTTTTCTTTTCTTGGTAGTTTCTCCAATATGAATGTCCTCTGTTGCCTTGGTATTTATCCCTATTATTGTTACCATTTATGTACCATCCATATTCTCTATACTTCTTGTGTTTATTCTTGCTTCTATTTTTCTTAGGGTATCTCCTTTTATTGGAATTTTCTCTTTCAACTTGTTGATAATAAACTATTACCTCTTTCTGGCTTACTTCTTCATAACGAGCATCGTCATAGGTAACTGATAGTTTTTGAGACACTTTTCCTCCAACTGGTTGACTATACTTTGGATGTAACCCCATTATGAATTTATGAGCTTTAAATTTTTCTTGACCATCATATTTTGGGGCATACTTTAGAAGTTGCACAAACCTTTGATAATACTCAATTACAATCATATTACCCTTACGTAAGTTGGTGAATTCTTTGTGATTTTTAATGTAAAATTTAGGTGTAAGGAAGTGATCATTGAATTCCCTTTCAAATTATTCCCATGGAATATATACAGCTTCCTTCTAGGTGATTTTCTTATATGTGGTCCACCAATCTCTTGCAGGACCTTCTAGGTGTGCCACAACCCATGTTGTTTTGGATTCAGAGCAAAGTGGTTGAATTGAAAAATATCCCTCGACCTCACTTAGCCAATTGACAGCTTGTCTCTCCATCACCTCTACCATAAAATTTGGAAATATCCAACTTCTTAATTTCCTTTTGCAGTTCTACACCCACTTTCCTTCTTGAGGAACCTTCTGGAAACTCGCTTACTTTTTTGGTTTCCTTTCCCTTAGATAAATTCTCAATAACTTTTTTTCTTTTGGACGATTATTTCTTGTTGTTGGGCTATTTGTACCTTCTACTGATCCATGTGCTTGGTCATCTGAGCCTTTTGGATTTCCATTTGTTCACATTTTTGATTCAGTTGCTCCTACATGATCTGAATTATTCGAGTCATATTCTCATAATTTTGAGTAGCTCTCATAGCTACAGGATATTTTTCTTTCCTGACCACCCACCGTGGTACATCAACAACTTGCACTCTTTCAGACTCTCTTATAAGTCACCTTGGTCCCTTTCTTGGGACTTCTACAATTCCCTCTTGCAGGTTAAGACTTGCTCTTTTTGAGGTCCTCGCCATTCCTGATGACAAAAGAGTTATGTTAAAATAATTCACACTTAATAGCCTAGGGTTTTGTAACCTAAGCTCTGATACCAACTATCACAACCCAAGTCTACTCACTTGGTTTTCAAATACTCAGTTTCAAAAAAATATTGTTCAGATTAACATAAATATCACATATTATACCCAACTTCTATTAGTACTTTGGCATAGAAGATCACACTTCAATTATTTTCACCACTACAGTTGGTGACTTAAGTGCTTGGGATTGGCCAACTACCCATGATAGGTTACCATTATCATTAGATCCTTACCCTTTTCTCAGATTTCTCTCGATCCTGGCATAGGGTTGCCCTTCCAGGGCCCATAACACTTGGAAGAGTGAACGCTTATTTTCCCTTGTTTTAAAGCATATTGGAATTGGATTCACAATCCATTCATGTCCATGAGGTCCGCTAACCTGTATAAACTTAATATATCCATGATTTAGAACTAGCATAACTATGCTAGTGCCCGATCATTGACCTTCAACTAATTTTTAATCAGGGTCCACCATCCCATGGCTTTTGGACCAGATATCTTAGACCCAACTTTGATTGATGGTAATACTTCCCATACCATCTACCGCTAGACTTTCCAACCCCATGGTCCAGCTATCTGGCTATGCATCCAATTGGAAATTCCACAACTGGAGTAGGTTCATGAGTATCCTCACGTACTACTCATATGTTATCTTAGAGCGACATCCCATATCACTGCTCTTTACTCTCAACATTGTTGGACCTCTGTTCTTTTAATAGCCAGGGAATGGGTAACACCGATTCGTAATAGTCGCCACCATAGCTATTGGAGTTGGGTGAGTGCCATGCTTCTTGATAAGGACTATATACCACTTGTCACAATGGTTTCACTTAATTACCTTAGTCCTCATGATGGGTAAAGGTCCTTAGATACTTCACTTCTTTGATAATAGAGAAATTAAAACTCTTTAATACCTCCCTCGATATTATATTTTATTTTAGATAAAGGTTTTTCGATGGATTCTTTTCTATTAAAGTTTAATGTTGAGGTATACTCATTATTTTTATAACGATGAATTGCTTGATTTTGTTTTACTTGCCCATATATAAAACCAAAAGCTTCTTATACATCATTATTTATGGCTAAGAAAAAAAATATCAATTATCATTTTAAAAGCTTTATTATTTTTTAACAAAGACTATTACTTCTAGATAGTATTTTTATAATAATTCATACAATTTAAATAGAAGACACTTTTTTTAAGAAGCTTTGTTTGTAACTAAAATTGTTACTAAATAACCTTAAACAATACCCTTACCCCTAATATAAAGCATCTGATAAACATATGTAAAGCAATATCAATAAATTAAATTCTTCTTAGAGCATAGATGATGTTGGTCCAACATGACTATCTTTGATAAACGAAACTTAGAGCCTATTATTCGCCACCTATTAAGCATTCTTTTACCTCTATGTTATTCAACAAAACCATTCTTATTTAGTATTTTTGGTTAATTTCAAAGATAACTTTTGCTACTAACAAAAGTACTAGAGCGACATATTTTGACTTCTCCAGGTTAAAGTTTGAATGAAAAACTATTTGATATGTGATGCCTTGATTTCTGGTTTAATTTAAATATTAAACTATTCTAAGGTTTGAGACAACCATATATAATAAACGACGCTAGAGATATATTTGGCATTCATACTTGATGAATTCCCATATTCAATACTCGCGAATGGATTACATGGTAACCAACAGAGACCTTTAATGGTAATTAAATAAAATGGTTTTTCTACTGAAAATGGAAAAAGGGTACAGCCTATCCTTGATTTTCAGGTAACCAAAACCATTTTGCATGTTTCGACATACTATAACTATTTTTTTTTTCACACGTATTATTATCTAATTATTTAATAGTTTCATTTTGAACTATTTTCACAACACATATTAACAAGGGACTTATACATTACATATACACATATGCACGATATACTAGGACCCAAACATCCACTTCAAGTTTTGTGCTTAAATATAAAGACAAGCATACACAATCCTACGAATGACAATAGCTTACCTGAAATCAGAAATATATATTTTTTGAACAATAAATTTAATTATTCTTCAAGTACTTCAATAACTCAAGCTAAAAGCATATAAATTCTGAAATGTGTTGATGTCAAATCTCTTTATTAATTTCTTGTGTAGTCTAACAGTTTATACACAATGTATTAAAACCGACATGGTAAGCAATAGGTAACCTAAGATGTGATGAAAATATAATTTATAAGGTTGTTTTAAAATTTAATAATATCTCCCATACCCTTCACGGTTGATAAAAATGGTGGTATATGAATTGGAGGATCTTAGCTGAATTTTTTTTTATCTACAAAGCTAAATCGTATCATAGAATTATTTAAGTAGTCTCCAACAAATTGTGTAACTCACGAGAGAATTATGTATAACCTATGAGAGAATTATTAATACTTTCCCCAAAGATCCAATTCTAACTTTATATTTCAATTGACAAGTTTACCTATTATTTTCCACTGTTTAATTCAATTAATATAAAAACTCATATTTAAGACCAAATTATAATTATTTCTCTTCATTCCATTTAAAAATCTATCTACGTTTCACATGTTCCAAGTTTTGATGACAATAATAAATAATTCATTGAGCACACATTACTAAGTATGATAAAGGTAATAATCTAATAAAATGGTGGTGACAATAATAAATAACTTGTTGAGCACACATTACTAAGTATGATAAAGGTAATAATATAATAAAATGATGGTTTTTTGTTTACCTACATGAAATCTATGTCTATTATTCTTTTGTCATTATTTAGATAAACCCTAAATTATTTCTTGTGATTATCATTCTTTGACAATATAATTTTTTCTTTTTTGGTAATATTAAGAAGTGGGGGTTTTGACCAGGAATCCCCCAACCTGTTACAACAACTCCACCATGGATACACACACCCACCCCATCACACACTCACCCATGCCATGGTTTGAACCTTGGACCTCACGAAGAAGAGCCAAAGCCTAAACCATTGCGTTGCACCCCCAGGTGCATAATTTTTTTTTATAAGCTTTCATAATGAGTTTCTTATGTGGATACATTACCCCAACAGACTCAATGTGGCCTAATAATCTACATATAGGTCAAGAGAAAAATATTAATCATACTATAAACTTAAGCTCTTCTCATTTTTATATTAAGATGGCTAAGATAACTATATCATAGTTCATTGCATTGTAGGGATTATCGAAAACCAACACACTTCCCTATTGCACGGCTCTAAGTCTGATTTTTTTAATTTACATTTTACTATCACAATAACATACGTAAAAGTCAAGTATAGCATAGAATACAAGCTATAAACATTGTCGTCCACCAATACTTTCCTAAACTACAGTGCAAAACCTATCAGATATTTGTAACAACGGAAAGGATAAGTCATTTATTTTATGCTTACTCCTATTTGAAATGGTAAATTTGACGTTAATTTATTTCATCATCAAACACAATATATAACACACACACAGGAATTTCAAACAACTTGATAAGTTATCTCGGTTTAAGATAACTATAATGTTGCGCCCAGATTTACCAAGACCAATACTTTCCAATACTTCAAAGAATTCAAAGAATAATACAAATATTGTCCTTTATTATATATCATGGCAGAAATTGCACTGATGATTTTTGAGCATTGTAGGGCATTTTAAAGAAGCATAACTATTTTTTTTTTTTATAAATATGCTATACCATATTTTCTAAAAAGACATAAAGCATAAACTTGTCACATTTATATGAGTTCAAAACTACTGTTGGCCATTTTAGATAAATTTGTAATTTCTAATCACCAATTTAGATAAGCCTAAGCTTGTACACATTATGCACACAACCAACGTCTTTTTTTTTTTAGTACAATTGTATATAACATCATTAGCACCTTTCAATCAGTCAAGATCTCGCCCACTATTGGGTTTTCCAGGTACCCAAATTCCAACCAATTTTTCCTTTATCACCAACATATCATTGGCGAGAGATAGTGGAAGAAGTTTTTTTGTGTCAGCATGGCTCTATGCATACTATTTGAATACAAAATTTCACACACTATAAATGCAATCCTTACTTTTTTTACCCATATAAAGCATTATTTTCTCTTATAAATCTCCGCAACTTATCTCATTTTATTTACTCATATTATGTTATGTTAATATTTCATTAAACACATATAAACCAAGATTAATTCTAAAACACAGTATAACTGGAATATTAATTAAAAATTTACACGTAATCATTCTGCAAACAAGCACTCTCAAAAGAAATAAACCCTGATATGATTAGAAGGTAGACAAATCAATGTCACTCCTTGGCCTAGTTGCACTGGTACCAAACTCCAAAATAGAATTCAAGACTATCGGAGAAAATATGATCTCCTTTCTTACTTGGCTTCTCATATAAAGGCATTGAAATCTTGCCTTAGCTGGACACGTAAGATAAAACATGTTGCTTGGAAATTTTTTCGAATGTCTATCCAAAGACAAGGTTTTATGTTCCTTTATTTGATTTAAATATATATATATATATATATATATATATATATTATTGTATGATTATATTCTTCTTTTAAAAATGCATATTATCTAAATCATCTACCACTGTGTCTCTGCCACAGGTGGGTAGTTTGCCTTATATGTTTTTGCCAGCTACGGTGTAAAACCTGCACCTGCGAACACAAATACTTACAACAACATCAAATTATTTAAGAAAAAGATAATCCAATATTGGGGTTCTTACAATTTTCAAGCAATAAATAAACTTACCTTAATGAAAATTAATTTCATTAAAGGTAGTTATTTATATGGCAACCAAAAGGCCATTATTTTCAAGCATATAGATTAATTTCCCTTAATAAAATTAATTTTGTCAAAGGAGAAAATTAATTTATAATTTATTTCAAAGGATATTAAATGTGAAGGTTTAATCATTGGGATTATTTTCTTTTATGTTTAAAGCAACCTAAAGATCAATTGATTCATCATTTCATTAAATGAACAAACATTTGCATGGCATCATAAAATATTACCAACACAGGCCCTTTGTTAACAATTATTTGCAAATCACTAAGGTATTCTAAGAACTTATTTTGACATATTTTTCATGACATATAAACACATTAAGTGAAAGGAACATTGGAGAAATTTACATTTCTTTGAAAAATAGGGTTTTCTAACCAAAATTCTAACTGTGAGGGTGATTTCGTAATTGGACAAAATAATACCTCAACACATTCTAGTTAGATGATCCATATGGAATTCTATACAATTTCTCTTCTAGTCAGATGGTCTCCTTACCTCAAACTTAGCATCACTTCACCCTAACATCTTTCTTCTTGCTCTAAAATGTTCTTTATATGGTTTATATTATGTTTCTATGGTTTTAGAAAATATTCTTTAACCCTTAGATGGTCCCTTATTTCTTCATGGGCAATTTTATCCTTTGTATCATACCTCTACTTAAATATCCCTTGCTTTATTCCTCTACTCTTCCACCATTTGCACATTAGGTTCTCCTTCATGCATGTAATTTATTTTGAAACCCTAGATAGTTATATTGGTAAGGGATTGGAATTTGAGATCCTTTCTTAGAAATTATATTTCTCTGCCACAAATGCCTCCCTTGCACATGAGTACAATTTATTTTTGCTATCGTACAAATATTTGCAAGAAAACCCTTATTTTTGTTGTTGTATTGACTTGCCCTAGCTCCAACACTCTTGTGTAATGCATCTCCCTATAATTGATTCACCTTTCTATTTGATGGTCTAAAAATTTTATGTAGTGAAATATAATACCCTAGATGGTTTATCTTTAGCTAATTGGTGTATTATCCTTTAGCTTCTCCTCCTTACTATTCTTTGGCTCTATGCATGAGAATGAGAAAGTGAGAGATTTTTACCTATTTTTATAAGTTGAGAAAAGTAAGAGAATTCTTGAATCACATGTGGCAAGTGTCTCTCCTATCCCTTGATTGTTATATAACCATCAATAATTGATGTCCATGTAATTACTTATTTTATGTGTTGTTTTTATCTTATGTTATTTTATCTTCTTATTCCTCCTTATGCATGAAGGGCCTACTAAAAAAGTGTGTATTCTATTATTGAATATGCCAACACTTTATCTTGAATGACCTACCTACCTAGATATTTAGATGGTCTTGTGTGTCCTTGGATTATATGACCCAAGGAGTCAAATAACCTATATATTCATCCAAAAGGCTTGACCTATTGATTGCTTGTGATAGCATAAACCCTAGATGGATCATCTCTTCCTCTATATAACCACACTTGGCCCATGTTAACCCCTAAATTTAGATAACTCATACTCCTTATTGGACAACCTTTCGTGTTCTCATAACAACCCAACCTCATCGTCATAATTGGCTTGGTCTCTAGATGGTCTAGTGTCAGTGTGAGATGATATTGTTTGATTTTCAAATAAATTGGGATGTTCATATGATGGACCAAAGTTTGTATGAGTCTTAGATGACCTTTCCAAATGACTTAAGAAAGATCTAGATAGCCCTCCCTTTAAGCCTAATTATGCAAGGGTTATTTAGGGGCTTGATGTCCCAACCAAGTGGTCTAGTTGGCTATATGATGGGCCATTTGGGATATGTATTTTGTTAGGATTCTACTCCTAACCACCATAATAATCACATTATTAGTTAATTATTTAATCACTCTCTCTTTCACAAAGGTTGTGCCCTTTGATCACACCTTCACACTCGTAGAAATAGGTATTTCATTTGGTATAGTTGAGGCATCGAAGAATATAATTATTAATTAATTGTTGGGTTCCCCATACAATACAACAATGATTCCTTAATAAAAGCAATTCCTTTTTATTATTCTAGCATTATAATCAATCTTTCTCTATTGGATTCACTACATCTGGTATCAGAGCCAAGTTCAAAAGGAATTTTTTTTTTCCTTTTTCTTGTTCTTTGAATACAAGCCTGGGGACGCTGCCAAATGATTACAACCAATTCAAAATTAGTGAAACACGTCCAAGGAGCAACCAACCAGAGCAACTTCCAAATAAGGCTCTTCATATCCGATGCAGTGCTCACCACCGATAGCGAGGCGAGGATGTATAGAAGCCAACAGGTTATAAAATCTCCAAAACCTAACCGCAATGGCCGAAGGATGACTTTTATGCAATTTTTTTATGATAATTTTTCAAGAAATTGTTTGATGACTTTCAACACTTTTTGTGACACCTTTTTGCCAAACGACTATGCAAATGGCCAATGGAAGAATATCTCACAACCCTAACCTACTTTTTCTACTTAATCTTGCCCACCTACGTCAAATCACATCAGTGAGTGTATATAAAATTTAGTTCTAGTATATTTCCAATCGCATCATAGGGTTGGACGAATCAGTCCTCATAAATGGGTTCATAAATGGATTGAAAGAAGAAATTAGAGTGAAGATCATGATGTACACTCCTCGCACCCTATAGGAAGCCATTGGATTAGCCTTATTAGCCGATGATACGTTCAATGTTCAACGTCAACATGGGGAGCAACCTATTGATACATCGACATTCACGCACACTATTCCAAAACACAAACCCTTGCCAGTTAAGTACCTTAGCCTACAAGAAATGGAGAAGCAACGAGCGAACGACCTCTGCTATACTTGTGATGAGCAATTTGGGCCCCTTCATTGTTGTGCTACACAAACATTGTATTTATTGAATATAGTTGATCCCTATCACTCCATAGAGGACAAAGGTGAGGAAGATGTGCACGACATGACCAAAGTACCTGATCATATCAATGAAGGAAATGAGGTCAATGTGCAAGAAGTGCTCGATGCACCACAAAAATATGAGGTAGACATCCATGCAGTAAACAATGAATGCAAGACATACACTCTCAAAGAACTACATAATCAGATACCACACAGGAAAAGTGCAAGACTAGTAAACCATAAAATAAAAATTTAAGATAAATTTTCACAACCAGATGTGGAATGAATGTGGAATACTTTAGACAACAAGAGTCCAAGAGTAGAGTGAGAAATATGGGAAACATTATTCCGTTGGAAATTTTGGGTACTTTGGGTACATTGCCTTTGCTCAAGTATATAAGTTGTCATTGATGTCAAGAAGCTTTTGAAGGAATTTAATTTGATGTCAAATAATTTATTTTGATGAAGGTTACGACATAACAGTTTCAAAGGTCTTTTGCAAACCCCAAGCCGACAAGTTCGAGAGAAAGAGCTCGCAAAGAAAAGTGTCACGATTTCATGACAATTTGCAAGAGGGTTTGTATGGATAAAAAAGTGTCACGATTTCGCAACAGGTTCGAGAGAAAGAGCTTGCAGAGAAAAAGTGTCATGATATCGCGACATGTCGGGTTTTTGTGACCCGAAGAAAAGAAAAGTGCTAAGGAGAAAAAGTGTCACAATATCGCGACATGTCAGGTTTTCGTGACTCGAAGAAAAGAAAAGAGCTAAGGAGGAAAAGTGTCGCGATATCGCGACATGTCGCATTTTTGTGACTTAAGCAGGAGAGAGAAAGCAAGTTAGAAAAGTGTCGCGATATCGCGACATGTCGCATTTTCGTGACTTAAGCAGGAGAGAAAAAATAAGTTAGAAAAGTGTCGCGACATGTCACGATTTCACGACGGGTTACAAGGAAAGCGTACGGAAGCTGAAAGCGTCGCGATTTCACGATGGGTTGCAAAGAATGCATACGGATGCAGAAAGTGTCACGATTTCGTGACAGGCAAAAAAGAAAGCAGAAGTGTCATGATTTCGTGATAGAAACTGAAAGCAGGTCTTCTATAGGAGAAGTGTCATGATTTTGCGACAAAAGCAGAGAGGAAGGCTATGAAGACAGAAGTGTCGCGATATCGCGACAAAAGTGAAGACAAAGTCTGCAGAGGCAGAAGTGTCATGATTTTGTGACAAAAGCAGAAATGAGGTTGACAAAGGGAGAAGTGTCGTGATATCGTGACAAAAGCAAAGTTGATGCTGACAAAGACTGAAGTGTCGCGATATCGCGACAAAATCCAAAAGAAAGTGTACGGTTGCAAAGGTGTTGCGATATCACGACATGTAGTTTCGCGACAAAAGCTACAGAAGAGTTACAGAGGCAGTTGAAGCCGACAAAGTTAAATGTGAGTCGACAAAGATTAGGGTTGTGCAGTCGACTAAAGATCAGGGTTACAACTGACTAAGATTAAGGTTTTGATCTTGAAAGTGATATTATAAAAGGTAGGCTATTTTGAAGAGTTTGTGGCGTTGTTAGTTGTGATGTTCATAGATAGAGCGCAGAGTGAGAAGTTAGATCACCGAGAGCAGAGTGTGAAATTAGATCGAAGTGTGCAGAGTGAGCGAAGAGTCATGGCGAATTGTTCTAAGTGCCGCTGTGATTGCGTAGACAGTGCAAAGGTTGAAGTTTGACTAAGTGTGGCTGAGTATGCAGAAAGAGCAGAGGGAATAGAGAGCACAAAGGGCAAAGACGAATGTGGAGTGCTATTGTATGAGGATAGAGGTGCACTGGTTCTTTGAGAAGAACCTGAGGATAGATTTGGAAAGTCTTTGAGAAGGCTTGTGTGGAGAGGATTGATTTGTTCAAGTATTGGACAGATCTGACAAACAGAGGAAGACTTGTACTAGACTAACTGACTATGTTTGGTACAGGTTGCTGAGCTACTGTGGACATGATCATAGAAGGCAGATGTCTCTTAGGCTAAGCATTAAGGACAAGAGGTCTTCGGTGGAAAGGAGTTCCACGTGTTGGCAAGAGGTAGAGGCAGTTGATCTTTTGAGAGATCATTTCTAGAGCAGAGGGGAAGGTATCTCCTTTGACCAGAGGATCATAAATTATGATTGGGGGAAGGTATCTCCTTTGGGCCTAGGCTCATAAACATTGTAATTGGGAAGGATTCCCAAAGAACTTTGAGATAACTTTTAGATAAAAGTTTTGTGGACGTAGCCCAGCCATTTTGGGTGAACCACGTTAAAATTGGTGTCACTTTTTGGATGATATTGTGCATTGCTTTGATATTTCTTTGGGTATATTGCTTTACTATTTTGAAGTATAAAGGAAAAAATAAAAAGAGGTCTTATGTTGTTCACCCCCCCTCTCGGTATAATCTTGTGTTATTCAATTGGTATCTAGCCGGTGCCTTCGAAAATTTTAACAGCTTGAAGGAAAAGCTAGTAAAGAACACAATGGATCATTCAAGTGGCAATGCAGCACCTATTCTTGATGGGTTAGATTTTGGTCTTTGGAGTGCAAGGATGAAGGTACATCTAATGGAACTTGGGAATGAGGTTTTGGAAGTGATTGAAGATGAGTACACTATTCCTGAACATGGTCCTAATACTAAAGAAGAAATGCTCCTACATCACAACAATTCAAAAGCAATGAATGCAATTCTGAAAGGCTTACAGAAAGCGAGATCTCACCAAAGTGATTCACTGCAAGATAGTTAGTGAAATGTGGAAACAGTTGAAGGTGGTTCATACAGGTGATACAAATGTCAGAAAGGCCAAGTTGAGACACTTCAAAGGTATGTTTGAACAACTCCGGATGAATGATGATGAAAATATTAGTGACTACATGCTTCGTATGGATGAGGTTGTTAACTCCATGAAAGACTTAGGTCTTGACCTTGCTGAAAATGATGTTTGTGATAAGATTTTAAGATCTCTTCCTAATAGATTTAGTGAAAATATTTCTGCTATTGAGGAAGCTAAATATTTGGATAAGTTGAAAAAGGACGAGCTCCATAGTATACTTGCAGCATTTGAGTTGAGAACTCAAGTGAAGGTTGATGTCAAGAAAGAGGCAGCTTTCAAGGCTACCAAGAAATCCAAGGGTAAACATGACTTCAAGATAGTGATGAGTCTTCTAGTGATGAAGAGGCATATTACAAGCAAGAAAGGCAAGTACTCTAGAAAGCACAAAAGCATGAAAAATATAAGATGTTTCAATTGTGGAAAGTTTGGTCATTATGCTACTGATCAGATCTGTTCCCAAGAATGAAAGTGATGAAGATAAACAAGATTCTATGAGCAAGGTTTCTAAAAGCATAAGCATCACAGAAAGAACAAAGATGAGCACAACAATCAAGGAAAGAGGTATTCTCACAAGCACAAGAATATTTTCTATCTAGACAAAGCAAGTAAGTGTTCTAGTAGTGATAGTGAAAGTTCTTCAAGTGATAATGAAAATGAGATGTTGTTCATATCAAAAAAAGAGGAAGAACCGAAACATAGATTCATTATCATGAAATGTCTTAGATGTGGAAATTTTGGTCACCTTGAGGATGATTGTACAAATAATGATTTGGTTTCCAGTATGTATGAGGATGCTTCAAAAAACTATAAGGAAGATGCTTGTATGGTTTTTGAAAAAGGTAGCACCTCTAGTGATAAGAAATCTGAAAAAGGGTTTGATGATTCAGAAAGCAAACAAATAAAGGATCTTGAAAGTGAACTTATTAATGTTCTTAGTGCTTTGAAAAAGGAAAGAAAGAAGAATGCTAGACTCAAGGATAAGTTAGATGAATTTTGTATGGAGAGAGATGATCTTATAGAAAATCTTGATTTCTCTATAGCTAAGACACAAGAACTCAAGGATGAGTTAGAGTCTAAGGTTCTTGAGTATAGTGAGTTAGAACAGAAAATGGCTTCTTTGAAAGAGGAAACTAAAGAGTACAAGGATAAGCTTTACAGGTTTCAAGATAGCTCCAAAAAGGTTAAGTCACTCATCAAAGGTCAAATAAAGACAACAAATAAAATAGGCCTTGGTTTTGTTAAGCCACACAAAGAACAAGTTGGAGAGTCTAGTAAGAGACTCCAAAAGGAAGAGAGTTCTTATGAGGAAAGTATTTCAGATCATGAGTCCTTGAATGATAGAAGCACAGAAAAAAAAATAGAATTCAGAATGAGAAAAAATTTTCAGGACCCAAGAGGTCAAATAAAGGAAAATTTCAAGGTAGATGTTTTGCTTGTCATAATTTTGGTCACATGGCTTCACATTGCATGGCTCAAGTAAAGAAGGTAAACGACAATTTCAGAAGTGCTAGTTTCTTTCAAGGGTATTGCTACTCTTGTCAATAGTTTGGGCACAAGGCAGTTTATTGCAAGGCACATAACAGGAATAGGTTTGGTCAGAACAGGTTTAGCCAGAACAGGTTTGATCAGAACGGGTTTGGTCGAGAAAAAGTTTGGCCGGAACGGGTTTGGCCGTAACAGGTTTGGTCGAACTCGGTGGATTCAAAGATCGGGTTTACCTCAGAGAAACAACATCGTCAAGTTTTTCAAGTGCAACAATGAAGGTCACACAATCGGACAGTGTAGAGCTAAAATTCTAGAATACAGGAACAAGAATAGTGGCATGATCGGGTCCAAGGATCAAGGCATGGACAAGAACAGATATGAGAACAAGAACAAGAACAAGTGACGAGAACAGGGAATATGGATAAAGAGTTCAATAGAAGGCCCGACAAGGAAGTTATAGACGCTGATGATGATCAGTGCCTAATGGGAGTTTTACTCCCACCCCAGAATTAATCACCTCATCAGGAGGTGGGGGAGGGACTAAGCTAAGAGGCTCATTCTTAGTCCCGATCCCCAACGTTGACCCTTTGCCATTGATGACAATGGGGGAGAGATATGAGTAAGGGGGAGAGCTTCAAAGTGAAGAGGAAAGCTTCAAGTCAGGGGGAGCAAAACTTCAAATGACGTTGGTCAGTTGTTAGCACAGTTGGTTTCAGTTTTGGCTCTTGAGAAGTGTTTTCAGTAAAGGTTTGCCATCAATGACAGGGGGAGATTGTTGGAAATTTTGGGTACTTTGGGTACATTGCCTTTGCTCAAGTATATAAGTTGTCATTGATGTCAAGAAGCTTTTGAAGGAATTTTATTTGATGTCAAATAATTTATTTTGATGAAGGTTACGACATAACAGTTTCAAAGGTCTTTTGCAAACCCCAAGCTGATAGGTTCGAGAGAAAGAGCTCGCAAAGAAAAGTGTCATGATTTCACGACAATTTGCAAGAGGGTTTGTACGGACAAAAAAGTGTCATGATTTCACGACAGGTTCGAGAGAAAGAGCTCGCAGAGAAAAAGTGTCACGATATCGCGACATGTCGAGTTTTCACGACCCGAAGAAAAGAAAAGCGCTAAGGAGAAAAAGTGTCGCGATATCGCGACATGTCGAGTTTTCGTGACCCGAAGAATAGAAAATATCTAAGGAGGAAAATTTTCATGATATCGCGACATGTCGCATTTTCGCGACTTAAGCAGGAGAGAGAAAGCAAGTTAGAAAAGTGTCGCGATATCGCGACATGTCGCATTTTTGCGACTTAAGTAGGAGAGAGAAAACAAGTTAGAAAAGTGTCACGATATCGCGATTTCACGACGGGTTACAAGGAAAGCGTACGAAAGCTGAAAGCGTCACGATTTTGCGATGGGTTGCAAAGAATGCATACAAATGCAGAAAGTGTCACGATTTCGTGACAGGCAGAAAAGAAAGCAGACAGAAGCAGAAGTGTCACGATTTCACGACAAAAATTGAAAGTAGGTCTTCTATAGGAGAAGTGTCATGATTTCACAACAAAATTAGAGAGGAAGGCTATGAAGATAGAAGTGTTGCGATATCGCTACAGAAGTGAAGACGAAGTCTGCAGAGGTAGAAGTGTCATGATTTCATGACAAAAGTAGAAAGGAGGTCGACGAAGGGAGAAGTGTCGCGATATCGTGACAAAAGCAAATTTGATGCTGACAAAGACAGAAGTGTCACGATATCACGACAAAAGCCAAAATAAAGTGTACGGTTGCAAAGGTGTCACGATATCACGACATGTAGTTTCGTGGCAAAAGCTACATAAGAGTTACAAAGGCAGTTGAAGCCGACAAAGTTAAATGTGAGTCGACGAAGATTAGGGTTTGCAACCGACAAAGTTTAGGGTTGTGCAGCCGATTAAAGATCAGGGTTACAGCCGACTACGATTAAGGTTTTGATCTTGAAAGTGATATTATAAAAGGCAGGTTGTTTTGAAGATTTGGTGGCGTTGTTAGTTGCGACGTTCATAGATAGAGCACAGAGTGAGAAGTTTGATCATCGAGAGAAGAGTGCAAAATTCAATCGAAGTGTGCAAAATGAGCAAAGAGTCATGGCAAATTGTTCTAAGTGTCCCTGTGATTGCGTAGACAGTGCAAAGGTTGAAATTTGAACAAGTGCGGCTGTGAGTATGCAAAAAGAGCAGAGGGCGTAGAGAGCACAAAGGGCAAAGACGAACTTGGAGTGTTGTTGTATGAGGACAGAGGTGCACTAGTTCTTTGAGAAGAACCTGAGGACAGATTTGGCAAGTCTTAAAGAAGGCTTGTGTGCAGAGGATTGATTTGTTCAAGTATTGGACAGATCTGACAGACAGAGGAAGACTTGTACTAGACCGACTAACTATGTTTGGTACAGATTGTTGAGCTGTTGTGGATGTGATCATAGAAGGCAAAGGTCCCTTAGGCTAAGCATTAAGGATAGGAGGTCTTCGATGGAAAGGAGTTCCACATTCTGGCAAGAGGTAGAGGTAGTTGATCTTCTGAGGTATCATTTCCAGAGCAGAGGGGAAGGTATCTCCTTTGAGCAGAGGCTCATAAATCCAAAGCAGAGGGGAAGGTATCTCCTTTGAGCAGAGGCTCATAAATTCTGATTGGGGGAAGGTATCTCCTTTGGGCCGAGGCTCATAAACATTGTAATTGGGAAGGATTCCCAAAGAACTTTGAGATAACTTTTAGAGAAAAGTTTTGTGGATGTAGCCCAGCCATTCTAGGTGAACCACGTTAAAATTGGTGTCACTTTGTGGATGATATTGTGCATTGTTTTGATATTGCTTTACTATTTTGAAGTATAAAGTAAAAAGTAAAAAGAGGTCTTATACTGTTCACCCCCCCTCTTAGTATAAGCTTGTGTTCTTCATATTCTTGATAGCAAAGAATGAAGTACAAAATCAAATAGTAGAGGATGTGCCTAACATTAGAAGCGAGGAGCGAATGGTAACACCTAATACAATGGAGAGGAGCTGGCCAATATGTATAGAAGATAGAAATTTTGTACCAAAGCAACCACACGTGGGTTGTTTGGGAGAAAGACCAAAACCATACCTCGTATACTCATGAATAAGGTCATGAAGTAGTGACATACATGAATAAAGGATAAACCTATTTGAACGCGTAATTGAATGATATTTTTAACCACACATAGTGGATAGGGAGTGGAATAGAACTCCATAACAATCATCATCAAGTGACACACACAGTGGAAGAGTTCTAATAAAAAATATTGCCAATAAAGTGGGAAAACAAAAATACCCATCCTTCACTAGGAAAGGGAAAGAAGACCCAACACAACATTGTTGGAATATATTACATTATTTGGTACATGCTAATGTACCACCTTGGGTACATATTTAGATTAGGTGAATGTCATAAATTAGAGTGTGAGTATTTACTTTATGCAATGTAATAAATGCACGTGTACAAAGTATTATGGTTATGTAAATATGCATAATAGGTCATGTGAACATGAGTCCATAGAATAGGAAGATGAAGAGTCTCTAGAAGAGTGAAGGTCAAAGGGTTCTCCATATGAAGAGTTAAATTACATTATATATGTATCTAAGCAAAGGACATGATATGTATTTATGTTGATAGTATTTGTAAGTATGGGTACATAAGATCTTTCTTCAATGGAGATAAAATTTTCATGAGCATTTGTTAATGGAAATTATATGAGTTATTGTTGAATTTATTTATGAGTTTTATACTTTTAGAATATTTTCTTTATCATATATTTCATATTGAAACTTTATTTTAGATTTTCTGGTTACTTTTATCTTGATTATTTAGCTTCAAAATCTAACAATGGTATTAAATCCACAACGAGTTTTTGACTTGCACACATTTTAAAGTTGTAAAGGATATTTCCATTGGTTAAGGAGAAACCAATTATGTTAAATAAATTACCTCTAGAAAAGAAAACCAGGGAATTTTGAAGATTTACCTATTCCAAGAGCAAATTCAAAATAGAAGGAAATTACAAGTCTTGAAGATAGACCTTGACATTGATGACATTAAGAGACCCAAGAAGGAGGTCTTATTGAAAATTTTGATAGATTGAAGAATATTTTAGATTCCTATTTGGCTAGAGTCTTTCCACAGGGTTGAAGGAGAACTCATGAAGACTAGGACTCAACATAGATTTATTTCCACTAGTTTTAAAAATAACTAGTGAAGTTTATTGATTTTAGAATTTTAGAAATATGAATGTATTTGATTGCTATTGTCTAAGTTTTTGTTGCAAAAAATTAGTTCTCAAAATTTGAGAAGATTCCTACAATATATAGAGAAGAATTTCACCTTTGATTTCTTGAAAGTCTATGTGCTTTCCTCATGCAAGGATTAGTTTTGAGTTGTAGCAAAAGAGTAGATATTGCAGATTAATGAAGTCCAATAAAGAGGTCTCATTGGAGATTGAGGAGAACCACGTAGGATTTCCCCATAAAATATTGACTATTGATAAGAGATTAATAATAAAAGGTCCTATTGCAGATTTAAAAATTAGCAGATTTTGGAGATCCAAGAAAGAGATGGCATTGCAGAATTTCTATAGTTGGAAGATTAGAGAGACCAAGGAAAGGTCTCATTGAAGTTTTTGAGAAGAAGAATTGAGAAGCTGCAAAATTAGAATACCTAAGGAAAAGAGGTCTCAAGAGAATTTGGAGAAGGAGAAGAAGGCTAGAGAAATCCTCATTACAGAATTGAAGTGGCCATTGGAGGAGTTTTGAAGATAGCTAGAGGGAAAATATTGCAAGCAAGGAGAAGATTTTAAAAAGAAGGATCTGGGACAATTATCACCATATGACAACAAGCAAAAAAGGAAGAAGTTTTTGGCAATAAGGTTGTCAAATTTTTGGCAAGAAGCTTGTCAAATTTCTTGGAGGTACAAATATCTTGGTATTTCTCCTGGTGAAGCCATATTTGTTCCTATCATGATCCTTGTAATTCATTGCCTTGTGACCAAACTGATTACATGAGTAGTAATACCCATGGAAAATTTATTTGTTTCTGAATTTCCCATACTCATGTATTTCACGTGTCCTGCATTGTGAAGCCATGTGCCCAGATCTATGACATGAGAAACATATTCCATTGAAGTTTCCTTTCCTTGACCTCATTGGTCTCTTAGTCTCTCTTACCCTATTTTGGTTTTTGTTCCATCTATTTCTTCTTTGTGCATTATTCTTTTCCTTTATAAAATTTCTATTATCCAACTCATCCGTAGAAGTCTCACTTTCTCTTACATTGTCTTCTTCTGAAGTTTCTTCTTCTTCAGAACTTGAGGTTGACTTTTCTTCTTGTTTATTTTGAGCCTGTTCAAAACCAAGACCTGTCTTGCTTGATGTAGGCTTTTATACCTTTATTATCTTATCCAAATTCTTTGAGCTTCTTCCCAACTTATGTAGCTTATCCTTATACTTCTCTACTTCTTCCCTTAGTAGGGCTACTTTTTGTTCAAACTTTTCACATTCTAAGACCTTTGCTTCTAAATTATCCTTGAACTTATTTGTCTTATTCATTGACTTGTTTAGATCCTCTATAAGCTTTCCTCTCTCTTCATAACATTATTGAAACTGAATCTCAAGTTGGGAGTTTTGCTTTCTTACCTTATTTAAATTTTTAAGAGCATAAATAAGCTCTCCCTCAATATCAACTTCTCCTTTTTTTTATTCTTCCTCTATTTGTTTGCCTTTGAGAACATATTCAATCTTTTCTGACTTGTCTTCTATAGGATCACCTTCTTCTTCTTCTAGTGCCATTAGAATATTCTCTTATGGTGCTTCAAGTGCATCCTCATATTCATCACCACTAAAACTGAAACCATTCCTTGTACAACTATCTTCAAGATGTCCAAAATTACCACATCTAAAGCATTTGAGAATTATTGGTGACCTTTTCTTAACTTCTTTTTCTTCAATCAGAAATAGAACTTCATCTTTATCATTGTCTAAAAAACTATTATCGCTATCACTTGAGTACTTAATTGTCTTGTCTACATAGTAGCTCCTCTTTTGTCTTTGAAATAACTTCTTCCCTTGTTTGCCTTGTCCATCCTTACCTTTATTTTGGTACTTGTATTTTTCTGATTCTCTATTCTTATGATCTTATTTTTATTCATCATTGTTATTTCTGGCTTCTTGACAATTAGTTGCATAGTGACCATGCTTTCCACAATTGAAACATCTAACAGATTTTGCATATTTAAATATTTTGAATATTTATTCCTTCTAACATAATTAGCTTCTTCATCACTAGATGACTCATTGCTTGAATCTGACTTTTTTCCCTTTGTCTTCTTAGTAGCTTTGAATGTTGCTTCCTTTCAGATATCAGGTTCCTATTTTTTTCTTAACTCAAAATATATAAGAATACCAAGTAACATATCTCTTTTCAAAGAATCACCATATTTTGATTCTTCTATAGCAAAAATATTTTCACTAAATATTTTTGGAAGAGATCTTAAGACCTTATCACAAACATCTGATTCTTCAATCTCAATTCCAAGTCCTTGCATGGCATTAACAACATCATATTTCCGAAGTAGATAAGTGCTAATGTTTTCCTCATCCTTCATTCTAAATTATTCAAATTATCCTTTGAGATTTCGTATCTTTTCCTTTTTGACACTTTTATCTCCTTCATATATGCTTTGCAACTTATCCCAAATTCCTTTTGCATCCTTGCAATACATAACTTTTATGAATTTTTTTCTATGCAAACCTTTCAAAATTGCATTCATTGCTTTTGAATTTTAATGTTGTAGAATCTTACCTCCCGTAGTTTTAGGTGGATCAGCTAGTGGTATGTATACATTTTCAACTTCTTCCCAAATTTCATTGCCAAGTGTCTTTAGGTGAATAGTCATTCTCATACTCCAAAATATATAATCAATTCCATAAAATATTGTTGTTGAATTATCTAAGTACCCATTATTAGAATCCATTATGTTATTGAAATCTTTTCCTTCAATATTTTAAACTCTTACGAAGGAACCTACTCTGATACCAATTGAATAACACAAGCTTATATTGAGAGGGAGGGGGTAAACAGTATAAGACCACTTTTTACTTTTCTTTCCTAATTAATATTATGCAATGTATAGATAACAATATCAATAGTAGTAATCAAAGTAATGCACAAATCACCACACACAATAGAGACACCAATTTAACATGGTTCACCCAATGTGGGCTACTCCACGGAGAAAATATTTCACTAAAATTTTCTCAATCAATCTCTTGAGAACCATTTCCCTATTACAATATTTATGGACCTCTATCCAAAGGAGACACCAATACCCTAATAAAGTTCATGTATCTCTATCCACAAGATAACTCTTTCTCCTTCGCTCTGACTTGTGATCTTCTAGAAGAACTGTTGCCCCTACTACTCTGGCTAAATGGATCCCTGTCCACCAAAGGCACCTATCCTAACTGCCCTGGCTAATGAATCTCTATCCACTAGAGACTTTCATCCTCTATACTCTATCACCTTCAAAGCTCTATCTCAAATCTACACTAAACACAGTCCTTCATTCTAGCATAAATATGCTCAATCTCTGTCTCTGGTCTGGCATAAATTTATCCTCAAATATGCACCAAAAATTATCCTCAAATCTGCACTAAACATAGTCCTTTGGTCTAGCACAAATGTATCCTCAATTTATATCCTCTACTATACACTAAACTTAGTCCTTCAGTCTAGTACAAATATGTCCTTAATATCTATCCTCAAGCCTTAACACAAAGCTTGACTTAATTTCAAATCAACTATGCTAGATCTACCCCAAATATTAACCCAAGGTCTTAATAAATCAATAAATCAACTCTGCTCTCAAGTATTTTCAATACTTGTCTCAAATATGCCTTGTAATCTTCCACAAAAGCTCACACTAATCTAACTACAAGTCCTCTCTAGAACTTTTCCAAATCTGCTCAACAAGTCCTCACTAGAATTTTTCCAATTCTGCTCAATAAGTCCTCACTATAACTTATCCAAATCTACTCTCAATATATGTTCTCAAATTGTATTGTAAGCTTCCATAAAAGCTCACACAAATATGTCCACAAGTCTTCTCTAAGACTTTCCTCAAATCTACTCAACAAGTCCTCACTAGAACTTGTCCAATCTCATAGAAACATAAAGAGAATTGTTAGAGACTCAATATGCTTCACATTCACCATAATGCTCAATCACTTTCAATCACTATTTTTACCATAGAAACATATAGATAATTTTTAGAGACTCAATATGCTTCACACTCACAAATACTCAACTTCTTTCTCAAATCAATTTAGAATATAGAACAATTTATTTCATAAAACTTGAACTATCATTTCAACACATCCACTTGACTAGGCTCAACCAACTCTACTCAACCAATCACTCAATGAATTAATATTTGCTTACAAACCCTAGTCCAAGCATATGAACACTCACTCAAATATTTCCAACAATGCTTATCAACCAATATCACATAACAATGATACTCATGATCTTTGCAAACCCTAGTTCAAGTTCTTCACTCAACCACTTACTTCAACAACAATGCTTATCAAACAATCTTCACATAACAATGATACTCATAATCTTTGCAAACCCTAGTTCAATTTCACTCAACTAATCACTTCAACAACAATTCTTATCAAAAAATGTTTTATCAACAACTTTTTATTCCATAAAACCTTGAAGTATTAATTCAAAACACACTCAACAATGCTTACCAAATAATCCTTATCACTCCAATTTTTTATTCACAAGATTCATCAATCACTCACTAGGAATATGTGTCCATACCTTTTTTTTGATGTAGAAGTGGTCTTAGAAAACTTGTCTCTATCACAATTTCCTTCTTTCCAATTTCAATGGTTAGATGATAAAATATCACTCTTAACACTTTCTCAAAATATTCCTTAGTCACAAAAATAATCAAATCTCAAATATAACTTATTGCTCCTTGAAATTTACATCCATCAAATCATACATGAAAAATAATTACTTGGATACACCTTATAATCTCCAACTTAAAATAATATCCAACACCACAAAAACCTCAAACAATATTCCTAAAATACCTTATTACCCTTTTCAAACACTAAAGCAAATAACACCAAAAAATTATTTTTCATCAACCTTATAACTCCCCTTAAAACCTTTCAAGCCAAATAAAATATGCAAAAAATTAATTTTTAAACCTCAACTAATTCCTTCTAAAATTTTTGCGCTCAACTAATGCATACCTTTTTTTTCTCCCCAAAAGGGTTTTGGCGTGATTCGAACCGTTGTCTCCCCAAGCACCAAGTGCCTTAGCACTTTGGTGCCCACCGTGTGGGCTATAGGCACCCACGTGAAGGAAGGAAGACTTCCTTCCTTTTCAGCCTTCTTTCATCGTCGATTCAACACACAAAAAAAATATTCCTCCTGCAGAATCAAACTTGTGCCAATCGTTGTCCTCACATATTTGCTTCCACTGTGGTTGCCAACTACACTACCAACACTTGGTGACCAAGGCTCCCTCCTTGGTGGGTCAAAAACCTTTTGCCTCCTCTAAGCACTTTAAAAAATAAAATCCTCTTTTGCACAGCACGATTCACATAAGTTCGCATAGCATTAAACTTAATTCAAAGGCATAAGAGACTTTGGCTAAGGTGGGGTAGTCCCCCTTTTATACACACTTGGTTAATTTGCTCCCCATGTCGACGCTAGAATTCAAATTCAAAATTTGAATTTTGATTTAATAACCCACCTTAGGGTTATTTAAAATTAACATAAATTAACTTATAATTAATATTAAAATTAATTAATAATTAATTTAAATAACTTATAAGTTAAGTAAATTAATTAATAAATTAATATATAATAAAAATTATATTAATTAATTTATAATAAAAAATATATTAATTAATTTATAATTAATTTAAACTTCCCTAATAATATTATAAAGAAATATTATAATATTATTCACTTGAGCTTCTTCTTTACACTTTGGACCACATATGACTTCCTGAAATCGGGTCTTGATCAACTGAAACTGTAGAACCTAAAACTGATGTTGCCCACTGAAACTGCCATTGACTGGTGTTGAAATCTTGACATCAATTACCATTCAATCTTGACATCAATGACAACTTATCTAATCAAAATATCCAACAATATCCCCCTTTGTCATTGATGGCAACCCATGTTCTTTTTACCATAAACTTGACCTTTTTCTTATTCTACTCCCCCGGGGTATTGCTCCCCCTGACTTAATGCTCTCTCCTTAAACCAAATATCTCCCCTTTTACATTAATGGAAAAGGTTCACCTTTGGGACTCGGGGCTAATAATGAGTCTCTTATCTTAGCCCCTCCCCAACCTCCTCTTGAGGTGGTTAATTTTGGGGTGGAAGTATTTCTACTCTCAACAAGCACTGTTCTTTACCTTTGTCCTCTTTCCTTCTCATCTGATCCTTCTGATTACTTTGACTGTTCATGTTCCTATTCCTATTCCTGTTCATGTCCATATTCTTGTTCCTATTCCTGTTCATGTTCATGCTTGATTATGGAATGTCTGCTCTACACCACTTTGTTGTATGTCCATCATTATTGCACTTATAACACTTAATGTTATTATTCCTTGGAGGTGCAAATGTCTTGGTATTTCTCCTGGTGAAGCCATATTTGTTCTTATAATAAACCCTGTAATGCATTGCCTTGTGACCAAATTGATTACATGAGTAGCAATACCCATGGAAAATTTGTATGTTCCTGAAGTTCCCATACTCCTATATTTCATGTGTCTTTCACTGTGAAGCCATGTGCCTAAATTTGTGACATGAGAATCATCGTCCATTGAAATTTCCTTGCCTTGACCTCATTGGTCTCTTAGTCTCTCTTACCATATTCTGGTTTCTGTTCCATCTGTTTCTTCTTTGTACATTGTTCCTTTCCTTTCTAAAATTTTTGTTGTCCAACTCATACTCAAAAGTCTCATTTTCTATTACACCATCTTCTTCTAAAGTTTCTTCTTCTTCAGAACTTGAGGTTGACTCTTCTTCTTGTTTCTTTTGATCCTGTTCAAAACCAAGACCTGTCTTGCTTGATGTAGGCTTTTGTGCCTTTATGATATTATCCAAATTCTTTGAGCTTCTTCTAAACTTACATAGCTTATCCTTATACTTCTCTACTTATTCCCTTAGTAGGACTACTTTTTGTTCTAAATTTTTACATTCTAAGACCTTTACTTCTAACTTATCCTTGAACTTATTTGTCTTAGCCATTGACTTGTTTAGATCCTCTATAAGCTTTCCTCTCTCTTCATCATATTCTTGAAAATGAATCTCAAGTTTGGAGTTTTGCTTTCTTACCTTCTTTAAAGTTTTAAGAGCATAAATAACCTCTCCCTCAAGAGCATAAAATGATTCTTCCTCTATTTTTTTACCTTTGAGAACATCTTCAATATTTTATGACTTATCTTCTATAGGATCACCTCCTCCTTCTTCTAGTTCCATTAGAATATTCTCTATTAGTACTTCAAGTGCATCCTCATATTCATCATCACTGAAAATAAAACCATTCCTTGTACAACTATCTTCAAGATGTCCAAAATTACCACATCTAAAGCACTTGAGAATTATTGGTGATCTTTCCTTAACTTCTTCTTTTTATTCAATCAGAAATAGGACTTCATCTTTATCATTGTCTGAAAAACTATTATCGCTATCACTTGAGTACTTTTCTACATGTAGCTCCTCTTTTGTCTTTGAAATAACTTCTTCCCTTTTCTACCTTGTCCATCCTTACCTTTCTTTTGGTACCTGTATTTTTTTGATTTCTTGTTCTTATGATCATGTTTTTCTTCGTCATTGCTATTTTTGGCTTCTTGAAAAACAATTGCATAGTGACCATCCTTTCCATAATTGAAACATCTAACAGATTTTACATCTTTAAATATTCTTGAATATTTATTCCTTCTACCATAATTAGCTTCTTCATCACTAGAAAACTCATTGTTTGAATCTGACTTTTTACCCTTTGTCTTCTTAGTAGATTTGAATGTTGCTTCCTTCTGGATATTAGGTTCCTCTTTTGTTCTTAACTCAAAAGTTGTAAGAATACCACATAACATATCTCTTGTCAAAGAATCACCATATTTTGTTTCTTCTATAGTAGAAATTTTTTCATTAAATTGTTTTGGAAGAGATCTTAAGACCTTATCACAAACATCTAATTCTTCAATATCAAGTCCAAGTCCTTGCATGGCATTAACAACCTCATCTATCTGAAGTAGATAAGTACTAATGTTTTCCTCATCCTTCATTCTTAATTCTTCAAATTGTCCTTTGATATTTCATATATTTTCCTTTTTGACACTTTTATCTCCTTCATATATGCTTTGCAACTTATCCCAAATTCCTTTTGCATCTTTGCAATGCATAAATTTTATGAATTTTATTCTATGCAAACCTCTTAAAATTACATTCATTGATTTTTAATTATAATTTTGTACAAGATTACCTTCCTTATCTATAGGTGGATCAGTTGTGGTATGTATCCATTTTCAATTGCTTCTCAAATTTCATTGCCAAGTGCCTTAAGGTGAATCTTCATTCTCATACTCCAAAATATATAATCGCTTTCATAAAATACTAGTGTTGAATTATCTGAACCATTCTTAGAATCTATTGTGTTCTTGAAAGCTTTTCCTTCAAGCTTTTAAACTCTTCTGAATGAACCCGCTCTGATACCAATTGAAGAACACAAGCTTATACTAATAGGGGGTGAACAGTATAAGACCACTTTTTACTTTTCTTTCTCAATCAATATTATGCAATGTATAGATAGCAATATCAATAGAAGTAATCAAAGCAATGCACAAATTACCACACATAATAGATACACCAATTTAATGTGGTTCACCCAATGTGGGATACTCCACAAAGAAAATATTTCACTAAAATTTTCTCAATAAATCTCTTGGGAATACTTTCCCTATTACAATATTTAAACTTTTCTGAAGGAACCCGCTCTGATACCAATTGAAGAACACAAGCTTATACTAAGAGGGGGTGAACAGTATAAGACCATTTTTTACTTTTCTTTCCCATTCAATATTATGCAATGTATAGATATAAATATCAATAGAAGTAATCAAAGCAATGCACAAATCACCACACACAATAGAGACACCAATTTAATGTGGTTCACCCAATGTGGGATACTCCATGAAGAAAATATTTCACTAAATTTTTCTCAATAAATCTCTTGGGAATACTTTCCCTATTACAATATTTATGGACCACTTTCCAAAGGAGATACCAATCCCATAATCAAGTTCATGGATATCTATCCATATGATAACTATTTCTCCTTAGCTCTAACTGGTGATCTTCTAGAAGATCTACTATCCCCACTTCTTTGGCTAAATGGATCTCTATCCACTAAAGACACCTATCCTCACTGCCCCGGCTAATGGATCTCTATCCACTGGAGACTATCGTCCTCTATACTCTATCACCTTCAAAGCTCCATATCAAATATGCACTAAACATAGTTCTTCGATCTAGCACAAATCTTCTCAATATTTATCTCTAGTCTGGAACAAACTTGTCCTTAAATCTACGCCAAACTTTGTCTTTAAATATGCACTAAACACAGCCCTTCGATCTAGCACAAATTTGTCCTCAATATTTATCCTCTGATCTACACTAAATTTAGTCCTTCGGTCTAGTACAAATCTATCCTCAATCTCTATCCTCAAGCCTTAACACAAAGATTGAATTAATCTCAAATAAACTCTACTAGATCTACCCCAAACCTTAACCCAAGGTCTAAACAAATTAATCAATCAACTCTTCTCTCAAGTCTTCTCAAGACTTATCTCAAATCTGCCTTGTAAGCTTCCATAAAATCTCACACTAATCTATCTACAAGTCCTCTCTAGAACTTGTCCAAATCTGCTTAACAAGTCCTCACTAGAACTTGTCCAATTCTGCTCAATAAGTCCTCACTAGAACTTATCCAAATCTGCTCTCAATCTCTGTTCTCAAACTATATTGTAATCTTCCATAAAAGCTCACATAAATATGGCCACAAGTCTTCTCTAATACTTGCCTCAAATCTAATCAACAAGTCCTCACTAGAACTTGTCCAATGTCATAGAAACATAAATATAATTTTTAGAGACTCAATATGCTTCACATTCACCACAATGCTCAATAACTTTCAATAACTCTTTTTATCATAGAAACATATAGAGAATTTTTAGAGACTCAATATGCTTCACACTCACAAATACTCAGTTTCTTTCTCAAATCAATTTAGAATATAGAACAATTTGTTTCACATAACTTGAACTATCACTTTAACACATCCACTTGACTAGGCTCAACCAACTCTACTCAACCAATCACTCAATAAATTAATCTTTGCTTACAAACCCTAGTCCAAGCATATGAACACTCACTCAAATATTTCCAACAATTCTTAACAACCAATCTCACATAACAATGATACTCATGATCTCTGCAAACCCTAGTTCAAGTTCTTCACTCAACCACTTACTTCAACAAAAATGCTTATCAAATAATCTTCACATAACAATGATACTCACGATCTTTGAAAACCCTAGTTCAAGTTCACTCAACTAATCACTTCAAAAAAAATGCTTATCAAACAAGGTTTTATCAACAACTCTTTATTCTAGAAAACCTTGAAGCATTAATTCAAAACACACTCAACAATGCTTACCAAAAAATCCTTTTCACTCCAACTTTGCATTCACAACATTCATCAAACACTCACTAGGAAGATGTTCCCATACCTTTTGTTTGATGTAGAAGTGGCCTTAGAAAACCTGTCTCAATCACAATTTCCTTCTTTCCAATTTCAATGGTTAGATGATAAAATATCACTCTTAACACTTTTTCAAAATATTCCTTAGTCACAAAAAATAATCAAAGCTCAAATATACCTTATTTCTCCTTCTTGAAATTTGCATCCATAAAATCATACATGAAAAATAATTACTTGGATACACCTTATAATATCCAAATTAAAATAATATCCAACACAAAAAAACCTCAAACAATCTTCCTAAAACACCTTATTACCCTTTTCAAATACTAAAGCAAATAACACCAAAAATTTATTTTTCATCAACCATATAACTCCCCTTAAAACATTTCAAGCCAAATAAAATATGCAAAAATTAATTTTTAATACCTCAACTAATTCCTCCGAAAATTTCGACGCTCAACTGAAGCATACCTTTTTTTTCTCCCCAAAAGAGTTTCGGCATTATTTGAACCGCCATCTCCCCAAGCGCCAAGCACCTTAGCGCTTTGGTGCCCACCGCATGGGATATAGGCACCCACATGAAGGAAGGAAGACTTCCTTACTTTTAAACCTTCTTCCACCGTCGATTCAACACACAAAAAAAATATTCCTCCCACGGAATCAAACCTATGCCAATTGATGCCCTCACATCTTTGCTTTCGCTGCAATTTCCAACTGCACTACCAACACTTGGTGACCAAGGCTCCCTCTTTGGTTGGTAAAAAACATTTTGCCTCCTCTAAGCACTTTAAAAAATAAAATTCTTGTTTGCACAGCATGATTCACATAAGCTCACATAGCATTAAACTTAATTCAAAGGTATAAGAGGCTTTGGCTAAGGTGGGGTAGTCCCCCTTTTATACACACTTGGTTAATTTGCTCCCCACATCGGTGCTAGAATTCAAATTCAAAATTTGAATTTTGATTTAATAACGCACCTTAGGGTTATTTAAAATTAACATAAATTAACTTATAATTAATATTAAAATTAATTAATAATTAATTTAAATAACTTATAAGTTAAGTAAATTAATTTATAATAAAAATTATATTAATTAATTTATAATTAATTTAAACTTCCCTAATAATATTATAAATAAATATTATAATATTATTCACTTGGGCTTCTTCTTTGCACTTTGGACCACATCTGACTTCCTGAAATCGGGTCTTGATCAACTAAAATTGTAGAACCTAAAACTGATGCTGCCCACTAAAACTGCCATTGAATGGTGCTGAAATCTTGATATCAATGACCATTCACTCTTGACATCAATGAAAACTTATCTACTCAAAATGTCCAACAAAGATGATATCAATGAAGTGCTTCAAAATATTTGTCCTATTGAGAAGATGTTGAGGTGGGAGTGTTCACTTTAGCAATAAATAAAAGTCATAAAGGAAAGTAAGCCAGTTTTTTTATGATGATGTCATATCAATATTCTAAAAGTTTTAACCTAGTGAAAAGGCTTGTATTAAGTAGAGAAGCAACTTGGAGTGCAAGTTAAAAGGAATAAGCATCCTTGATTGAGGTTTATCAAAAAGGAGAATGATGTCAACAATCAACATGTTTGGCATACTTGCATTGAGCAAGGAAAGTAGATCAAAAGGTAAGACAAAGAAATGAAGCATCTTAGACCTGAGGTTCTTAGCATGAATGATATCATCATCTCAAATGTCTAGAATTATTTTAAAATAGAATTGCTTTAAGAAGATGGTGCTCAACACTCTTAGATAAAATTAGTTGGGTCATAATTCTAGTTGTCAAAGCATGAAGGTGACAACCACTCCACCAAATAATGATTGAAGATCCTACAAATCATAATTGACAAAGGACTAATGGAGGATATGTTGAATATGCCAAGTGGTTCCAAATCATCCTAGGTTGTATAAGACTAGTTTACTTATGAGTGCACGTATAGTTAGCTTCACTTCTAGCTGAGTGAAAACTATAAATAGAGGAATGCTCATCATTGTAAAGGTTTGGTTAATTTAGGTTTTTCTTGATATAAGCTTCATGTTCATATTGTTCTAATGAAATTGAGAGTTTTTTTACTTCTTGTTGTGGTTGATCCACAACACACCCCAAAATTGGGGACCCACATTTTTGCAGGCTTGCAGAGAAGAATCTCGGTGACCCAGATGCTAAAATTGAAGAAAAGAGGAAAAAATGCCTATGTTAAAAGTGTCGCGAAATCACATGTCGCGAAATCGCGACCTGTCGCGCCATCGTTGCCGAAAAACAAAAAAATGTCGCGATATCGTGACATGTCACTCTGTCGCTGAAAAAGAATGAAAAACGTCGCGATATCGCGACATGTTGCTAGCAAAAATGAAAAGGTGTCGCGAAATCGCGATAGGTCGCTCCGTCACTGAAAAAGAATGAAAAACGTCGTGATATCGCAACATGTCGCTGGCAAAAATGAAAAGGTGTCGCGAAATCGTGACAGGTTGCTCCGTCGCGGCCAAAACAGGAAAAGTGTCACGAAATCGCGACATGTTGCTCCATCGCTGCCGAAATTGAAAAAACGTCGTGATATCGCGACATGTTGCTCCGTCGCTGCCAGAATGAAAAAGTGTCGTGAAATCGCGATGTGTTGCTGCAGAAGTTGTACGGATGAAAATAGCGTAGCAATTTCGTGACATGTTGCTCCGTCGCGACAGAAAGAGGAGAGAGAAAATGAAGACGAAAAAGTGTTGCGAAATCGTGACATGTTGCTCTGTCGCGGCCCAGGCAAGAGAGAGAAAGGCAAAATGGAAATGCGTAGCGATATCATGACGCATTGCAAAATCACGGGTCAAACTGGTCAAAGGGCACAAAGGGGAAAAACATCGCGATATCACGATAGAAAGAGGCCAAAGGGCACGAAGCAGGAAAATGTCGTGATATCACGACAGGAACCAGTCAAACAGGGCAAAGGGCCAAAATGGTCGCGAAATCGCGACAGGATCAACCAGAAAGCATAATGTGCAGAAATGGTCACAAAATCGCGATAGAAAGCAGAAAAGGGGAATGAAGCGAAAAGGCGTCGCGAAATCGCGACAGGTCGCAGTTTCGCGGCTCCGAAGCAGCGAAGTAGTACGGATGGGGGCAGCGTAGCGATTTCGCGACAAAAATTGGCAAGTGTACGAAAATGGAAAATGGTAGCAAAATTGCGACAGCATTGAGCACAAAGGAGTGCAGAGTCAAAACGGTACCGAAATCGTGACAGTTTGCAGTGAGAAGGCCCGAAATAGAAAACGGTAGCGAAATCACGACAGTTTGCGGCAAGAAGGTCCGAAGGAGAGAATGGTCACGATTTCACGATAGATTGCAGCGAAGTAGTACGGACAGAGAAAAGCGTCGCGAAATCACGACAGGTTGAAGCTCAAGCGTACGAAAGGGAAAAATGTCACGAAATCATGACAGCATGCAACAAAGGTGCCCGAAGCAGAGAAGCGTTGCGATTTTGCGACAGGGTGTAGCCTAAGGGGTACGGAAACGAAAATGGTCGCAAAATCATGACAGTTAGCGGCATGAGGGTTCGAAGGTGAAAAACATCACGATATCGCAATAGAAACGGCCAGAGGCGTACGAATAAGGAAAGCGTCGCGATATCGTGACATGTCACGATTTCGCGACATGTCACATTTTCGTGGCCAGGAAGGTGAACAGGCTGTATGCTGTTTTGTCGCGTTTTGGCACGAGAAGACATTACAAAAGACATAGAAAACGTAGGACACATGGCCTACAGGTGTCAGTATTGCAGATTTGTTACATGCAATGGTGGATTTCGAGCGTTTCAGAATCGAGCATCAATCAAAAGCAAGGAAAAGATAGGAATTTGAAAGGTCAAATGCAGGAAGGTGAAACGAAGCGACACAGGGAGAATCGAAGAGCCATTACAGTGATTATAAAGTCAAGAATGCGGATTGAAAGGGGGGTTGGAAATTTTTGCTTGCAGAGTTGCAGAGACAAGGGCTTCATTCCATTCTGGGCCTACACTTGGGCAATTTCCTTCATTTGTTCTGGAATATTTATGCCTAGAACATCCTGTAAATGTAATTGACATATCATTCAAATACAGAAATATAGAAAGTTGGCATCTCATTGGTGAGAAAGAAGGAATCATTTTGTGCATGCATGATTTAATGTCTTATCATTCATTCCAGATTTCTAAGGCTTTTAGGTGAATTTTAATGCAAGTGTGCTTAGTTGCTTCATGCGAATGCCTAAATCTGGAATTACAGTAGAAACCCTAGAAACCAACACCTAATTTATTTGGATTGTGTGAATTTGCAGGTTCATTAGGTTAGGTTGCATGCAGAAAACCTCATTATCTTCGGTTTCATAGAATTGATGACAACATTCTGACTGTAGTTTAGTTTCATTTTCATTTATTTTGCTTTATTTTTCAAACCCTTAATTTATTTTTTGTAGTTTAATTACTGTATTCAAATAAACAAGCTAAAAATCCATCAGAACTAAAGGAGAGAATAGATATTATTCATTTTGAGTCCACTGTAATCTCAAACTAAATAAACCACAGTGCCCCTTGTTAACATCCACTTGCAAACCCTAAGGTATTCCTAGCATTTCATTTGAACAGCATCATATCAGTATAACAGGAACCTTGGAGAAATTATTTTCTTTGCAAGCAGAGGATTTTGGGACTCAGATCCTACCGGAGAGTGTGCTTTCACAATTGGGTGAAAAAACCACTCAACAAATTGACGCTAGAAGGAGGGCCTGGATTGGTTTATGTTATTTTGATTTTCATACCTGAATAATTTGTTTTTGATCTAATTCTGAAATCATTTATTAAATCTCACAGGCGGCTAAACTACAACACTGTTTTTGTTTCTATTACAGGTTTTCCTCGAAATAGTCGAGGGTTTCATCAGACAGGCTGGACCCACCACGCCGTATTGCGACCAGGTCTCAAACAACCAGAGAACCCATTTTTCATGACCTTACTGATACTCCCAAGAGTAAAGCCAAGCAAGTCATAAGCTCACCAGTCGCAAAAGACCTGTTTTCTCCAGGAACGTCAAGTGGACCTATGCCAGTAATATCCGTTGCCCCTAGTGTGCCTATAGTTAGTAATATTTCTACTGCTATTGTAGGTCTGTCTTCATCAATTTTGAGTCAAATGGCTGAAGCTCCAGTAGCTCCTTGGTATGGAGCTAACAATACTCCTTTGAATATTGTTGGGGATATCCATGAAATCCCCAAGAACATTGAAAGATTTTTGCCTAAATACAAGCCGGATGGCCTAAGAACAACAGAAGAACATATCCAAGCCTATAGGGATGTTTTAATTAGGCCGCAAGTTCAATATGAAGATGTGGCCTGCAGACTTTTCCCCATGAGCTTAGATCCAATAGCATATGAATGGTATATATGCTTGCCAACTGGTTCAATCACCTCTTCGACACAAATGGAAAATGCCTTTGTCAATCAATTTAGGTCACCCTTAAATCTCGCAACTATTTACAATCAGTTTATTACATGCAAAAGGGGCCAAGGGGAACCAATCAAAATGTTTAATCAGAGATTCCAAAAGTGCTATAATAGAGCAATTAGGCACTTTTCCATCGATCCCGCAGTGGCTTTGCAAATATATTTTGGGGCATTGGACCCCATGATAGCCATGTTTGCAAGGCGCAATCCTCAAGTCACCACGCTGGCTTTAGCCTATAACGAAGCCATGACTATCGAGCAGCAAATGATGCCACAAGGCTATGGGTTTACCCAGATGCCTGTGATGGGACAGTATGCTCCATATGGTCAAGCTCCCCAGGTAAATAAACTCATGGCACCATAAATGCCAAGCATGAGCACCTTACCATATCAGCAGTAGTATCCACCAGCACCTACGTATGCACCCATTCCAATCCAACAAATCACATCCATTCCACCTGTCCCTGCATTTTTGCAGAACAGTCAACCAACTATGCAAGGAACTAGTCAGGTCAATCCTCAAGCCATAGTTCCTTTTCCAAATCCTACCCCGATTCAAAGTGTCAATCCATACGGGAATCCAATTCCTTAGAACCCGACCCTAGTGTTGAATCAAGACCCCATTAATTATGCGAATCCAACGGGGGTTAATAACAATATGATTCCACCGAAGGATGTTTATTCGGAAGTCGAAGAGCTCAAGAAATTAGTGCATAAACTGAGCAATGATAGGGTTCAACAGTAGAAGTATGAGTCCTATGCCCCTCACCCAAATCAAAATTTTAACAATAGAGGGAGGCACTGGAACACTAAGCCTAACAATGGGGGAGTTCCCGCTCCCATTGCTAATCAATTAGATGCTTCTGCAGGACCTAGCCAACCCAATTCTCTTTTGAATATTTTAGATTTGGCGTGGTAAAGGGGGTGCAGGTTACATAACACAAAAGAACACAATGAGAGGAACTGTCCTGAGATTGCTAGATACACTCATTGTCTTCAGGCACAAGTTGATGTTTTGGAACTGGTATCAAATGAAAATCCATCACAACATCAAGATGAGAATATTATGGTGATGGAAACTATATATCATTAAGAAGGTGAGAGTGAGGAATAAGAAGATGAAATTTTGGAACAGGAGGTGCAAGATTTTCGAGATTTCATAAAGGGGAATCATGGATACCATTTGAGAAGTAAGTCTAAAGCCCCTAAAACCTCATCGACACCTCCAAACAATTCTATTCTTCCTCCAGACACTAAGGCAAATAATAATCCTCCCCCTCCACTCAGAATAGAAATGTCTAATGACATGCAGAAGACAGTCAAATTTGAAAAGCCAAACTATGACATAGTGGAGGATCTAAAGAAGTCCAAATCTAGCCTTTCATTCATGGACGCAGCTAGATTTCCTGGCTAAAATGAGGCATTGATAAGAGCTTTGAATTCACCTGATCCAATGTTGAAGGAAAAAAGAGTTGAATCCCACCTTATTTTTCGAAAGGAAAGAAGGGATGTCTCGCCATTCTTACTGACTTTGAGAATTGCGGGTAAGAATTTGCACAACTGTTTGGTGGATACAGGTGCCACGAGCAACCTCATGCTTGCATAAATATGTAAAATGCTAGGTCTGCAACCTGTTTCATCCAAATGTACAGTCCTGCAACTGGACAGATCAGAAGTAAATGTAGTGGGGACTTTATATGATGTCAAGATTCAATTGAATTCTGAACCCAGGGTCCAGCAGGTTGTAGACATTTTGGTGGTTAATATCCCAAGTAGGTATGGAATGCTACTTGCTAGGGATTGGATGAAAATGTTGAATGGCTATTTTTAAACAGACTTTTCGCATATGTGGCTACCATGGAAGGGAATTGCAAACCAAATAAGAGTGGAAAACGAACCGAGGCTTAAAGAGATTATAACAGATTTTAACAAGTCGAATGAAGTTCAGTTTTTTGAGCCAGAACTAGGAGTTTATGCACTTGATGTTGAGGAGGCTGCTGAAGAGCATAAAGAGGAGGCGTGTCATGGTGGCTCTTTCGAGGAAAATGATTACACATGGTTGCTCAGGTTTGATGGATCAAAATCTAGACAGGGAGTAGGAGCTGGAGTCAAGCTCACTGGTCCAGGAGGTAAACCCTTGTTAGCTGCTTACAGACTGCAATTTCCTTGCATGAACAATGTGGCATAATACGAAGCATTGATCTATGGTTTACGTCTAGCATTGAGCAAGCATGTTAAATGCTTGAAGGTTTTGGGAGATTCTGAGTTGGTAGTCAAGCAAATCAAAGGACAGTACACATGTCGCGACAGGAGACTAAGCCTTTATAGAACTAGGGTTATGGACCTCATGGAGGATTTTGATGCATTCAACATAGCCCTTATTTCTAGGAAAGGAAATCGAATAGCAGACTCTCTTGCAGTCGCCGTGGGCATGTTGAATCCGGTTGATATAAGAAGATGCAAAAATTTTTCCATTGAACTGGTTCCTTGTCCATCAATACCCGATAATGTAAAGAATTTCCAAGTTTTTGAAAGTGACAGACATATTTTCAAATTTGTCACAAACTCGGGTATTTTTGAAAATCGAGTGATTAATGAGGAGCAAAGGTGGCAGGATGAAACGAGAAGATGAAATTGAAACTGCGTATCAATCCAATAAAATTCCTAAAGACGTGGTTTCATTGGAAAATATGTTCGACATGGGATGCAAGACCAAGAAAGGAAAAAGAGTCCCACTCCCTAAAGATGCCTGTGATTCGATTAATCTAGGGAGCGCAGACAATCCAAAGGAGGTGTACATAGCAAAGGCATGTACAGAGCAAGAAAGGAGCAATATAATACAAGCATTGAAGCATTACATAGATTGTATTGCTTGGAACTACAATGAGCTGAAGACTTACAACCAAAACATTATCACACATACCATCCCATTGAAGCTAGACTCCAAGCCTTTTAGGCAAAGACAATGAGTTGTTAACCCGCTATTGGAGCCTTTGATCGAAAAGGAGGTTAAAAGATTATTGGAAGCGAAAATCATTTTTCCTGTTAGGCACTCAACCTGGGTGGCTAACCTTGTTCCAGTGAGAAAAAAGAGTGGAGAGATTAGGCTGTGCATATATTTTCAAAATCTTAATAAAGCCTCTCAAAAGGATAATTATCCACTGCCATCAATCGATGAAATTCTACAAATGGTAAATGGATCTGAAATGATGTCCTTTCTCGATGGGTATTCTGGGTACAACTAAATTCTTATACATCCAGACGACAGGATGAAAACAGCCTTCACTACCAAGTGGGGAACATTTGCATATAAGAGAATGTCGTTCGGATCGTTAAATGCTGGTGCAACTTTTCAACGCGCCATGGATTATGCATTCAAAGGACTCATAGGCAAATGCATCATCGTGTATGTGGATGATATCCCAGTTTTCTCAAAGAAGAGAGAGGACCATGTCAAAGATTTAAAGAAAGTGCTTCAAAGATGCAGAGAACATGGAATTTCCTTAAATCCCAAAAAGTGCATTTTTGGAGTGACAGAAATAAAATTGCTGGGTCACATCATTTCAAAAGAGGGCATATCCATCGACCCAGAAAGGATACAAGCTATCCAAAACCTACCTCTCCCGAGTAGTAAGAAAGAATTGAGATCTTTCTTTGGGCAGGTTAATTTTGTGAGGAAGTTTATCTCCAGCTTTGCTGAGATAGCCAAGCCTCTGAACAAGATGCTTAAGAAAGATGTGGATGTAAAATGGAACGAGGAAAGTAGAGTGGCCTTCCAGAACATCAAAGATGCCATTTCAAGAGCCCCTGTCCTTATAAGCCCAGACTACTCCAAGCCTTTTTATATTTATGCTTTTGCATCAGAACACTCCTTTGCGAGTGTCTTAACCCAAAAAGGTGAGGATAGTGTCAAAAAACCCATAGCGTTTGTAAGTGCCCCCCTGAAAGATGCTCAATTAAGGTATTCAATCCTTGATAAGAAAATGTACGCACTTTTTAAAACTATGAAAAAATTTAGGCACTACATCGTACATAGCAGAGTTGTTGCCATCGTGCCCAACTCTGTTGTCAAGACCATGTTTTTACAAAATGAACTAGGTGAGAAGAGAGGAAAATGGATTTCAACCATCCAAGAATTTGATCTCAAAATCCAACCAATGAAACTAGTTCGAGGACAGGGACTGGCGAAGGCGATCGCAGAAAATAATCCGCAAATAACAGGCCAATGCTCAAATACAGAATACATTGCTAAGGACGACTGGTATGTTGATATTGTGCAATTTTTATTGACTGGTAAGTGTCCTTCTAATCTAAATTCAATGCAGAGAAGAGCTTTAAGGCTTAAGTCTGTCAATTATCTGATGAAATCTGGTGTGCTTTACAGGAAGAATCATGAAGGTATCTACCTGAGGTGCTTGAACAAAGAAGAAGCTGCCAGGGTGTTATAGGAATTTCATGGGAAACATGGAACTAGTCATGGTGCAGCCAATGCTATAGCACATCAAATCCTGAGAGCAGGATACTACTGGCCACATATTTTCAAAGATGCGCATGCCCATGTACGATCTTGTCATATCTGTCAAGTGGCTGCAAATAGAGAAAGAAATGCAGCCATGCCGTTGCAACCTGTAGTTGAAATGAGACCATTTGCACAGTGGGGACTAGATTTCATTGGGGTTATTAACCCAAATTATTTTGATTCTCATAAATTCATTTTGACAACTACGGACTCATCGTACAAGGTGGACGAAGCGATTCCTACTAAACATGCCACCACAGACGTTGTGATTAAATTCCTTGAGGATCAAATTATAACAAGATTTGGAATGCCCGATTCTATTGTCAGTGACAATGGTAAAACTTTTATTTCTACACAATTCATAGATTGGGCATATGATAACAAAGTGAGCTTAAAATTTGCATCCAACTATTATCCTCAAGGAAATGGGTTGGCCGAATCTTCAAATAAGAATTTGTTGAATACCATTAAGAAGTTGCTGGAAAAGAACCCACGGGACTGGCACAGCCAATTAAAGTTTGCCCTTTGGGCAGATAGGACCAGAGTGAAAGATTCCATAGGGAATACTCCCTATCATTTGGTTTATGGGCAAGACCCGATATTTCCAGCAAATTTGAAGTTGCGGACCTTACATTTCATACAAGAGTACATGGGCAAGACCCGATATTTCTAGGTTAAGACAGTTGTTGCACCTTGATGAAAAGAGAGAAGAGGCCATGTATCACATGAATAAACACCATGCAGTTATCAAAAGATGGTTTGACAGAAGGGCCAAAGTGAAATCATTCAGAATTTCAGATTTGGTATTACTATGGGACAAAAGACATGAGGAAAAAGGGAATCATCACAAGTTTGATTGTCTTTGGTTAGGTCCATATCAGATTTCAGAGATTCTTGGGAAGAATACCTTCAGGCTAAAAACCTTAGAAGGGAGAGATTTCATGCTACCGGTTAATGGGCAAATTTTAAAGCATTATTTTAGCCCTTAGGTTGTGAGATTTTGATATTATTCTTTTGGTTTTGGTGGGGATTTTCAAATTTTGTTTTTTATTGTTTAGGATTGTTAGTCTAGCTAGGATTTTGGTTATGGATTTGATTTCAATTGACATGTGTGTTAATTTTGATAAAAAAATAATAATAAAAAATAAAAATAAAAATAAAATAAAATAAAAAAATAAAAAATTGAGATGTCAACTTATGCTTCAGGTTAGAGGAATATGAAATATTGGAATTGTCCTGTAAAAAGTTCCACAAGTAACACAAGCATCTTAAGTTATATTGTTTTATTTTGTGATGCATGAAAGAATCAGTTTTGCATGACAATTCATTCCATTTGTAATTCAAGAAATAATGCATTCATGTTCCATCTCACCTTACATACATCTCATCTTAGTTACATATGCATCTTAGGTACAAGCCATTAAAGTATGTCAAATCCTCTTAGGGTTGTGTTATAACATATATGTAAGTAAATCCTAAGGTTGTAAACTGAGTCTTGAGATATCTAGAACCAAGCACGTCTCATACATTAAAAAGGATCTTGAGCAAAATGATCAAAACCTAACTTGGAAGGAAAGGTTGGGCGAAAGAAGTATTTCATGTCTATCCTATTTATGCAGCATGATCCTTAAAACAGTGGTTTTGACCACTTCCATAGAGCTTAAAAGCCTAAAATCAGAGTAGTAAGGATAGGGTTAAATCCTCATCGAACTTAGGTTGAGGATCCAATTCCCCAAAACTTTGATTTGACCTACATGGAGTAGTAAGGATAAGGCATAAATTCTCATCTCGCTTAGGTTGAGAATCTGATTCCCCAAAGCTCTTATGTCTCATTTCATAGTAAATCTTGGATTGTAAGGATCGTACTATTTGTCCTCTGCAAAGGATGAGTAGTCATCCCCAAGGTCTAAGCAACAAAATTAATATTTTCCATTTACACCTAAAGTTTGGATTGTAAGGATCGTACTACATGTCCCTAGCCAGGATGGGTAGTCATCCCTAAGGTCCAAGAAGTAAAAAAAAAATATATATATATTTCCCATCTCATATTTATTTTGGATTGTAAGGATCGTACTACTTGTCCTCTGCAAAGGATGGGTAGTCATCCCCAAGGTCCAAAGAAATGGAGATAAGTTTTGGATTGTGGGGTTAGATATGCCCATGCATGGCATCATGTCTTGCCTAAAAAACAAAACCACTGATTTTCTAGAGGGTTAGACTAGCATGACCAGTTCTTCCATAACTAGTTTAATTATTTTGCTTAAAATGAGGTAATGAACTCTAAATCAGAATAGTAAGGATAGGGTTAAACTCTCATCTCGGTTGGTTGGGAGTCTGATTCCCCAAAGTTCTGATTTCACATTCACTTACACATGGGTTCCAGATGGTAGAGACTCATGACCAACTTTGGGATACAATAAGGTAATGAATTAGTGGATCCTAAGAGGGTTTGGCAATCTTGAATGCTTGTACATAATAATAGAAGAATGACCATGCCTTTTATGAAAGCAAAATCTCCTAGCACATTCATTAGGGTACACAAATCATTCACCATCCCACATATGCATTCATGCAAAACTGATAATGGAATGTTGATCAATTTCAAACGATAGGGAATGAAAACACATTGCACACACTAAGCTAATACTTGATGATTTTGATGATTCATGTACTTCTGATCTTTGGGCATTTGTTATATTGCTTATGTGCTAACATATGTTTGTGAGTTTGTGATATGTTTCAGGTTGGGTTCTTACTAAAATGCTCAAGAGCATTTGACAAGTAGAGTCGCCATTTGTTGTGGTTGATCCACAACACACCCCAAAATTGGGGACCCACCTTTTTGCAGGCTTGCAGAGAAGAATCTCGGTGACCCAAATGCTAAAATTGAAGAAAAGAGGAAA
The DNA here is from genome assembly GCA_028583015.1 of Wollemia nobilis. Taxonomy (NCBI): domain Eukaryota; kingdom Viridiplantae; phylum Streptophyta; class Pinopsida; order Araucariales; family Araucariaceae; genus Wollemia; species Wollemia nobilis. The sequence goes on along the minus strand of JAQPPZ010004624.1, from coordinate 11,594,141 downwards.
AAATGCCTAAGTGTTAAAAGTGTCGTGAAATCGTGACCTGTCGCGCCATCGCTGCAGAAAAATAGAAAAACGTCATGATATCGCAACATGTCGCTCTATCGCTGAAAAAGAATGAAAAACGTCACGATATCGCGACATGTCGCTAGCAAAAATGAAAAGGTGTCGCGAAATCACGACAGGTCGCTCCGTCACTGAAAAAGAATGAAAAACGTCACGATATCGCGACATGTCGCTGGAAAAAATGAAAAGGTGTCACGAAATCGCGACAGGTTGCTCCGTCACTGCCGAAATTGGAAAAGTGTCGCGAAATCGCGACATGTTGCTCCGTCGCTGCCGAAATTGAAAAAACGTCGCGATATCGCGACATGTTGCTCCGTCGCTGCCAGAATGAAAAAGTGTCATGAAATCATGACGTGTTGCTACAGAAGTTGTACGGATGAAAATAGCGTAGCGATTTTGCGACATGTTGCTCCGTCGCAGCAAAAATAGGAGAGAGAAAATGAGGACGAAAAAGTGTCGCGAAATCATGACATGTTGCTCTGTCACGGCCCAGGCAGGAGAGAGAAAGGAAAAATGGAAAGGCATAGCGATATCGCGACGCGTCGCAAAATCGCGGGTCAAACTGGTCAAAGGGCATAAAACAGAAAAACATCGTGATATCGCGACAGAAAGAGGCCAAAGGGCACGAAGCAGGAAAATGTCGCAATATCATGATAGGAACCAGTCAAACAGGGCAAAGGGCAAAAATGGTCATGAAATCGCGACAGGATCAACCAGAAAGCATAATGCATAGAAATGGTTGCGAAATCACGACAGAAAGCAGAAAAGGGGAATGAAGCGAAAAGGCATCGCGAAATCGTGACAGGTCACAGTTTCACGGCTCCGAAGCAGCGAAGTAGTACAGATGGGGGCAGCGTAGCGATTCCGTGACGAAAATTGTCAAGTGTACGAAAATGGAAAATGGTAGTGAAATCGCGACAACATTGAGCGCAAAGGAGTGCAGAGTCAAAATGGTAGCGAAATCGCGATAGTTTGCGGTGAGAAGGCCCGAAACAGAAAATGATAGCGAAATCGTGACAGTTTGCGGCAAGAAGGTCCGAAGGAGAGAATGGTCGCGATTTCATGATAGATTGCAGCAAAGTAGTACGAACAGAGAAAAGCATCGTGAAATCGTGACAGGTTGAAGCTCAAGCGTATGGAAGGGAAAAATGTCACGAAATCGTGACAGCATGCAACAAAGGTGCCCGAAGCAGAGAAGCGTCACGATTTCACGACAGGGTGCAGCCTAAGGGGTACGAAAATGAAAATGGTCACGAAATCATGATAGTTAGCGGCATGAGGGTCCGAAGGTGAAAAACGTCACGATATCGCGATAGAAACGGCCAGAGGCGTACGAACGAGGAAAGCGTCGCGATATCACGACATGTCATGTTTTTGTGGCCAGGAAGGTGAATAGGCTGTATGTTATTTTGTCGCATTTTGGCACGGGAAGACATTATAGAAGACGTAGAAAATGCAGGACACGTGGCCTACAGGTGTTAGTATTGCAGAGGCGTTACATGCAGCAGTGGATTTCGAGCGTTTCCGAATCGAGCATCAATCAAAAGCAAGGAAAAGGCAAGAATTTGAAAGGTCAAATGTAGGAAGGTGAAACGAAGCGACACAGGGAGAATCAAAGAGCCATTGCAGTGATTATAAAGTCAAGAATGCAGATTGAAATGGGGGTTGGAAATTGCTGCTTGCAGAGTTGCAGAGACAAGGGCTTCATGCCATTCTGGGCCTACACTTGGGCAATTTCCTTCATTTGTTCTGGAATATTTATGCCTGGAACATCCTGTAAATGTAATTGACATATCATTCAAATACAGAAATATAGAAAGTTGGCATCTCATTGGTGATAAAGAAGGAGTCATTTTGTGCATGCATGATTTAATGTCTTATCATTCATTCCAGATTTCTAAGGCTTTTAGGTGAAGTTTAATGCAAGTGTGCTTGGTTGCTTCATGCGAATGCCCAAATCTGGAATTACAGTAGAAACCCTAGAAACCAAGCACCTAATTTATTTGGATTATGCAAATTTGCGGTGTTCATTAGGTTAGGTTGCATGCGAGAAAACCTCATTATCTTCGGTTTCATCGAATTGATGACAGCATTCTGACTGTAGTTTAGTTTCATTTTCATTTATTTTGCTTTATTTTTCAAACCCTTAATTTATTTTCTGTAGTTTAATTACTGTATTCAAATAAACAAGCTGAAAATCCATCAGAACTAAAGGAGAGAATAGATATTATTCATTTTGAGTCCACTGTAATCTCAAACTAAATAAACCACAGTGCCCCTTGTTAACATCCACTTGCAAACCCTAAGGTATTCCTAGCATTTCATTTGAACAACATCATATCAGCATAACAAGAACCTTGGAGAAATTATTTTCTTTGCAAGCAGAGGATTTTGGGACTCAGATCCTACCGGAGAGTGTGCTTTCACAATTGGGTGAAAACACCACTCAACACTTCTCTTAGTTGAAGTGTGTATAATTCTTAATTATAGTGATAGTGCACTTTTAAATATTTTTTTTATGCTTCATTGGAGTATGATATGTTAGGCTTAAGGTTGTTTTATTTATTTCAATCGAGTGCTTAGAATGTTGGATGTTATAATATTTGATCTTATTATATTTTTTGCATAGCTTTAATTAAGGGTTGATTTGTTAGGCTTTGTCTGTAGTAAATGATTAATACTCATGTAGCTAAAGTTTATGTTATTATCTAAGATCTGGTTACACTCATCATTATCTCTATCCCTACTCTTATCTCAATCCTACCCCTTCTTTTATCTATTTTTCTTTTACAATAATAGAATTTAGATAGCGATCCATCTTTCTTTAAAGGTTGACTTGGAAGAAATTTTGTGTCATCCAATCTTGACCTCATTCTAGGGAACATATTCATATTGGATAGATTGAAGGATCAAGATTTTCCTTCTTCAATGATGTACCCAATGTATTATAGACCTGATTTTTTATGAACATAATTGCTTCCTTTGACCTTAACTTTAATGAAATTTGCTTTTGAGACTTCATCAGTTTTATACTGGTCCATCGAAAGGTGCTCTCTTTTCAAAATAGTTTACCCTATAGGATTCCCTAACAAAATGAATTTTCATATTCCCTATTTTTTCTATTTCACTCTTATGCTTATCAATATCACTTTCATTTATGACCATAAAATTAGCACCTCATGTTATTTTGCTCACTGGTTTCCCATTGGTAACCTCAAGATTTTTTCCCAAGTTGCATTGCCACTGAAACCCCTATAAGAAGACTTAACTCACATTCTAGGATTTCCTAATTATCCCTTAATTCTATGAGATCTTGCTAGAATATTATGCAAGAAAAATTTAGACTTTATTTTTTGTGATTTAAACCACTTGATAAGATACTCGTTTATTTTATCTAAAATTTTCCATTTTCCTTTAAGATGCCCAAGATTAGTGGTAATTTAAGTGCACTAGTTCTATGTTGATATGTAACCTCTACATATATATTGACTTCTAGAATATTATAATCCACTTCCACACATTGGGTACTTTCCAAGAGGTCCTGACAACATGCCATCCACAAAGCATTCTTTCAAATCATATTCTAAACCACTTGAGTCTTTATCATTAGCTATGAGAATCTCTCTCAAATCCTTAGCATTAACATGATTTTATAAATTGAATTTATTTTTCACAATGCTTTAGTTTGATCCTTAATCATGTCAAGGTTATATCTTGCTTCATTACAAGTTGTTAAACACTAACCTAGTTTAATTCGGTAACATCTTGGAATCTTCTAGAATAAAATCATGGGTGCTATCTCAAAACTCATATTACATATTGGAAATTTTCTCCTTATAAAGTATTCTCAATAATCCATCCACTTTTCTTTGTTCAATATGTTTACCTTCAAGTATGCTTCTATCAAATATTCCCTTCAAAACATTCCTTATCCAAAATATGTAACTCATAAAAATCATATGAGTTTTTTGATTTAATTTTTCCTTTAACTTTTATCAAGTTCAAATCCAATCTCAACTTTTTTTTTGACAAAACACTTGTTTATATCTCAAATTATATGGGTTCTAACTTTTATCACCTTATTTCCATAAATCAACTTGTCTTAAAATGTAAATTCCACACATTAAACTTTGAGAATATTTTTACCTTCAACCTTATACTTTGCATTTTCATATGATTTCAAAGGTGCTCAATTTTGTTGTACTCATCATGCTTATCAACTTACTCAGACTCCTTCCTACAAATTTCTTCAATATTTTTTAATGAGCTCAAACTTCTTTCTACAACTTTCTCTTTGTGATTTTTATTTTCCCATGGTTTTTCATCTCCTCATGTGGATTTCTTCACATGGCTAACTATGAAAGCCTTCACATAGCATGCTTCACTTGAAAATATTAACGTGGCTCTCATGGCTCTCTCACCCTTAGCTTCACCTTGGCTTCTCTCCATTGTGGTTCTTCTATCAACCATGGTTAGTTTAGCTGAATCTTCTCACAATGTGGCTTCTCTTCATTGTGTCTAGTTAACTAAATATTCTCTCATTGTGGTTTTTTTATCTGAATCTTCTTACAATGTGGCTTTGATACCACTATTAGAAATTATGCTAATGTCATTACTCAATAATGAATATAATATTAAAATTCTCTCATAATATACCAATATGCATCATATATATTCAACTCATAACTCAAAAAATGAATGCACACACTATATATACATGGATAGCAAGATTGCAGTACCTTATAGTACAAAATAATATGCTATAATTCATAATACAAGATTTCACATATGTTGCTCCTATAAATATGATGGTTTTTTAAGCCTTATCAGTATTATTCAAAAAGAGTACAATCCATAGATTTTCATTATACAGACTTGTACATAAGTTATGGAACTTTGTCTCCATAATATAGCTTTACAAAATGACCTTTGAATTCTTATATTATTGCTTGTCTAAGAGGCTCTCAATATTTTCTCATGACACATATACATATCAAATAATTTAATATACTCTAATACCCCCTTGTACTACATTATTTGATGTGTTTCTCTTGATCTGCATAGATGATTCCTAAATATTTGAAATTTGCTTTGATCCAATGCCTTTGTAAAAATATTTGTAATCTAATATTTAGTAGAAATATGTCTCAACTAAGTATAATGAATTTGAAAATGATCCCTAATAAAATGACATTGAGCTTCAATATGTCTTATTATTTCATGAATAAAATTCAGTACTCCTTGATTATCACAATTTATTATTATCGTTCTCATGATTCCCATATATGATAATATGTATTGTAACCATAATGCTTCACAGACTACATCTTTAGTTGCATGATATTTTGCTTCTATAGATGAAAGTGCTATTGCATGTTGTTTTTAACTATACCAAGAAATTGGTCCTAAATCAATATAAAAAATGTAACATGATGTAGATTTTCTATCATCTATAAATCTAGCATAATCAAAATCCAAATATACCCATAGAAAAAAATTATCTTCTTTTTTGTATGTAAGTTCATATTTTGTAGTCTTTTTGATATATTGTAATATTATTTAATGGCTTTCTAGTGACTTTCTCTAGGTTCTTGCATAAATCTTGAAAGATAATTTTTAGCAAAAATTATACATGGCCGAGTATTTGTTAAATGTAAGAGATGTTGGAATATGTAATCTAACATTGTGTAAATTATTCTTATACTAAAATATAAAGTCTAAAGAATAATATTTGAATTATAATATAATTCTATCTTATGTAAAATATTCCCACCCAATTAATAAATAAATTAAGGGTGCTAGGAATATTTAATTTCTTGGGAAAAAGTTATTTCCCTTTTCTAGCAAATATTAGAAAGTAACTAATAACTTTCTAATATCTGATAGATGCCACTTATCACATATCTCAAAGATTAGATTGTGATAAAATTAGAAAGTAACTAAAGCACTTTCTAATATTTGGTAGATTGTGATAAGATTAGATTGTGATAAGATTTAGGGTTGTAGTAGAAAAGCTTCTCTTTAAATAGAGGTGTTTTCTACTACATATGATCATATCTTATCATATCTTGTCATATTGACTTGTATTGTAGTTTATATTGATGCATATTGTTGCATAACATTGAAACATTCTTATACTGTTGAATCATTGAGTAATATACTGAGCTTCATAGTGGATGTTTTTCTTCTTCATTTGAAGTAGGGTTTTACCACTTAATATTTGTGTTGTGGTTTTTTCTTTTTTTGTCTGTGATTGATCTTGTGGAGCATTCTTCAATCTTGGGGAGACTTTGCTTGTCTCACATTTGGTATCAGAGCGGTTGTGATCTCCATCAAGTGTCTTCAATCCTTTGAGGTGAAAAACCCATTAAGGTATATTTTTTTTTTTGCATGCATTTGATATTTGGGTATTTTATGTAAACTTATTTTATAAATATATTATTAGGGTTTATAGATTTATTATGTTTTTAGATCTAGTTGTTAGATCTTTTGCAAACAATATTTTCATTTTAAATCTATAATTGTTTTTGGCATTAAGCTTTTGCTGGAAAGGTTTTTGGAGCCAAACGAACCTCATGGTTGCGTCCGGAAGACCCAAAAACCCCTATTTCTATATATAGTCATTTTTTTTATTTATTAAAAAAAAATAGTCGGTTATATATATATATATATATATATATATATATATATATATATATATATATATATATATATTTTTTTTTTTTTTTACTTTTAAAAAAAAAAACAGTTTTGTTTTTTTGAAAAATTTTTGCTTTATAAAAATATTTAAACTTTTTCATGCCATTTTTTTTATTAATAAAATAAATTTTATTAATTTAATTGCATTTTTTTTAAGCAATTTTTGTATTAAAAATTATTATTATTCTTCTTAAAATGCAATATTTGTTTTGTCTCACATTAACAATGGTTTTTTGTGAGTTTTCTTATTTTGCAAGGTTATCCAAGTATGTTTTGGAGTATACAAGGCAATTTTGGATCAAACTTTTCACTCTTCCCCTATTTTTATTAATTTCTTCTAATATCTCTCCAGTATTTGCTTGAAGCATACTGTAAATTAATGTAACTTGTATCTCTCATTATGAAAGTAAAAGAGAATGAAAAGAGAGTGAGAGAGAGAGAGAGAGAGAGAGAGAGAGTGTGTGTGTATTTGTGTTTTGCTTTGTGTCTCCACTATCTCTTGTTCATCTTTCTTACATTTTGCATCTCAACTAATCTAAATACTAACTTACTAACTTGCTACTAAACAATCTACTAACCAACTAACTTACAATTTACTAATTTTCATATTAATCAAGAAGGTTAAAAATGAATCAACTTACTAACCACAACTTTAGTATTTGATTAAAATTTACTTAATCTTGCAACATAGTTTATATTTGCTAAACACCTATTGAATCCAAAAGAATCCACTCTATCGGTAGCAAGTCCTTTTCGGGTCCTCATACCCGTACCCTTTTGGGTAGCTTGGTTGACCTTGGGTGAGATGAATTGGCAATTCATTAGGCTATAGCAAAACCTAAAATGAACACTAACTTACTAACTTATTGACTATCTAACATTTAACAAATATTTTATGGTTCAATTCAAGTTAGTTTATTTTGTTGTAAGATGATTGTTATGGTTAGTTACCTTCTTATTGCAAGTTAATGTATTGCAAGTTGATCTTGATTTATTCAATTACAATATGGTTATAGTTGTTTATTGCAAGATGGTTATAATAGTTCATGATTATCTTTCATGATGATCAATCAACTATTGCCTTGGCTAAAAATCCTGTAATGCATCAAAGGACAAAGCATGTTGAAATCCAAGCCCATTTTATCAGAGAGAAGGTATTGGGTGGACTATCCAGTTGGAGTATGGCCCATCATCTTCTAATTCTACTGATTGTTTCACCAAACCTCTTCCCAAGGAGCAGTTTTGTAAGCTGAGGGACTCACTTGGTTTGGTGAAGTTGTCCTCAAGGGGGAATGAAGTGTAGTTACACTTGTGTGATGACAACTTCATCCTTATGAGGTGTTTTATGCTATATATGAGTTGATATTTGGTGGTATAATTGATTTTTGCATCTTTTTTGAACATGGTACTTTCTTGTTTGCCTTGTGCAACTTTTGTACATGTTACTTTGTAGATGGCATTGTGCAATTATGGTATATGATGCAATTGCTTTATGCAACTCTTTTACATGGTAATTTCTTGTTGTCTTGTGCAACTTTGTACATGTTTTATGTAGTTGGCATTATACAATTGGTTTATCATGGTACTTTCTTGTTAGCATTTATGTTACTTTTGTACATGATATTTTATGGTTGGCTTTATGCAACCGGTGTACACAATTTATTATTTTCATATACCTTATGCAACTCTTATACATGGTACTTTTTTATTAGCCTTGTGCTACTTTTGTACATGGTACTTTAAAGTTTGCATTATCATGGTACTCCTTGTTTGCTTTATGCAACTTTGTACATGATATTTTTTGATCAACTATATAGCACATGACTATAAGTATGGTTTGGCATCTTTTTGTGATGACTTATAGTTCACTATTTGTTAGATCAGTTTTGTTATCATCTTTGGATATTCATATATGCTATGGTGAATATATTTATGATGATGTATCTAACAGATCTTATGTTGAGTTGCTTGTAGCTTGTAGGTACTTTCATTTCGGGTTTTGAAGGCTTACTAAAGACACCCTTGTGATGTTTTCTTCTTGTCATTTGCAACCACTTGTGGTTGATGGATGGCTTTGTAAGCTGCTTGTATCCGAAGCTACTCCGTTGGGGGCTTGCAGTCTCATTTTGGCCCATTTTGTATTGGTGCCTTATTGTAGACCATTCTTGGTCATAGAAGCTCATTGTAACTATATTACTCATTTGATTCTCATCCCCGTTTGTATCTTTAGGGGGAGAATGTTTCTTTGTCTCATAATTCCTTTCCCCAATATTGCATTAAGGGGGAGTGTTGAAATATGTAATACAACATTGTGTAAATTATTCTTAGACTAAAATATAAAGTCTAAAGAATAATATTTGAATTAGAATATAATTCTATCTTATGTAAAATATTTCCACCCAATTAATAAATAAATTAAGGGTGCTAGAAATATTTAATTTCTTGGGAAAAAGTTATTTCCCTTTTCTAGCAAATATTAGAAAGTAACTAATAACTTTCTAATATCTGATAGATGCCACTTATCACATATCTCAAAGATTAGATTGTGATAAAATTAGAAAGTAACTAAAGCACTTTCTAATATTTGATAGATTGTGATAAGATTAGATTGTGATAAGATTTAGGGTTGTAGTAGAAAAGCTTCTCTTTAAATAGGGATGTTTTCTACTACATATAATCATATCTTATCATATCTTGTCATATTGACTTGTATTGTAGTTTATGTTGATGCATATTATTGCATAACATTGAAATATTCTTGTACTGTTGAATCATTGAGTAATATAGTGAGCTTCATAGTGGATGTTTTCCTTCTTCATTTGAAGTAGGGTTTTACCACTTAATATTGGTGTTGTGGTTTTTTCATTTTTTATGTGTGATTGATATTGTGAAGCATTCTTCGATCTTGGGGAGACTTTTCTTGTCTCACAAGAGACTTCCAATTAATTTACGATAGACTATAGCTGAAACTAAAATGTCTCATAATATCTAGACAAATACAATCCTTGCTCCATAGATGTGTCTTTGGGTTTTTAATTGTTCATCTTGTATTTCTCAAGTAAAGAGTTTGCATACTTTGTCTATGTTATTGTAATATTGTTTTCATTTTGGTGAATTTCTATACCAAGACAATAATGAAGAAGTCCTCAATATGTCATCTCAAAATAATTTTATAGGTCCTTTTTAACTTTATTTATTATAATTTTTGAGCTTCACGTAATTACTATATCATCAACATACACCACAAATATAATTATGTCACTTACAATATTTTTGTATACATATTTGGATCTAACAGACTTCTTTTAAAGTTATGCTATAATAAATTATTATTAATATTTATATACCATGCTCTTGGTGCTTGCTTTAGACCATACAAAGATTTGTTCAACTTGCAAACTTTGTGTTCTTGTCCTTTAATCACAAACCTTCTAGTTGTGATATATAAACTTCTTCTTCAAGATCACCATTAAGAAATGCACTTTTTACATCCATATAGTCTCCATGCATGATGTGCTACCAATCTCTTGTTCATCTTTCTTACATTTTGCATCTCAACTAATCTAAATACTAACTTACTAACTTGCTACTAAACAATCTACTAACCAACTAACTTGCAATTTACTAATTTTCATATTAATCAAGAAGGTTAAAAATGAATCAACTTACTAACCACAACTTTAGTATTTGATTAAAATTTACTTAATCTTGCAACATAGTTTATATTTGCTAAACACCTATTGAATCCAAAAGAATCCACTCTATCGGTAGCAAGTCCTTTTCGGGTCCTCGTACCGTACCCTTTTGGGTAGCTTGGTTGACCTTGGGTGAGATGAATTGGCAATTCATTAGGCTATAGCAAAACCTAAAATGAACACTAACTTACTAACTTATTGACTATCTAACATTTAACAAATATTTTATGGTTCAATTCAAGTTAGTTTATTTTGTTGCAAGATGATTGTTATGGTTAGTTACCTTCTTATTGCAAGTTGATCTTGGTTTATTCAATTGCAATATGGTTATAGTTGTTTATTGCAATATGGTTATAATAGTTCATGATGATCAATCAACTATTGCCTTGGCTAAAAATCCTATAATGCATCAAAGGACAAAGCATGTTGAAATCCAAGCCCATTTTATCAGAGAGAAGGTATTGGGTGGGACTATCCAGTTGGAGTATAGCCCATCATCTTCTAATTCTACTGATTGTTTCACCAAACCTCTTCCCAAGGAGTAGTTTTATAAACTGAGGGACTCACTTGGTTTGGTGAAGTTGTCCTCAAGGGGGAATGAAGTGTAGTTACACTTGTGTGATGACAACTTCATCCTTATGAGGTGTTTTATGCTATATATGAGTTGATATTTGGTGGTATAATTGCTTTTTGCATCTATTTTGAACATGGTACTTTCTTGTTTGCCTTGTGCAACTTTTGTACATGTTACTTTGTAGATGGCATTGTGCAATTATGGTATATGATGCAATTGCTTTATGCAACTCTTTTACATGGTACTTTCTTGTTGTCTTGTGCAACTTTGTACATGTTTTTATGTAGTTGGCATTATACAATTGGTTTATCATGGTACTTTCTTGTTAGCATTTATGCTACTTTTGTACATGATATTTTATGGTTGGGTTTATGCAACCGGTGTACACACTTTATTATTTTCATATACCTTATGCAACTCTTATACATGGTACTTTTTTGTTAGCCTTGTGCTACTTTTGTACATGGTACTTTAGAGTTTGCATTATCATGGTACTCCTTGTTTGCTTTATGCAACTTTGTACATGATATTTTTTGATCAACTATATAGCACATGACTATAAGTATGGTTTGGCATCTTTTTGTGATGACTTATAGTTCACTATTTGTTAGATCAATTTTGTTATCATCTTTGGATATTCATATATGCTATGGTGAATATATTTATGATGATGTATCTAACATATCTTATGTTGAGCTGCTTGTAGCTTGTAGGTACTTTCATTTGGGGTTTTGCAGGCTCACTAAAGACACCCTTGTAATGTTTTCTTCTTGTCATTTGCAACCACTTGTGGTTGATGGATGGCTTTGTAAGCTGCTTGTATCTGAAGCTACTCCGTTGGGGGCTTGCAATCTCATTTTGGCCCATTTTGTATTGGTGCCTTATTGTAGACCATTCTTGGTCATAGAAGCTCATTGTAACTATATTACTCATTTGATTCTCATCCCCGTTTGTATCTTTAGGGGGAGAATGTTTCTTTGTCTCATAATTCCTTTCCCCAATATTGCATTAAGGGGGAGTGTTGGAATATGTAATGCAACATTGTGTAAATTATTCTTAGACTAAAATATAAAGTCTAAAGAATAATATTTGAATTAGAATACAATTCTATCTTATGTAAAATATTTCCACCCAATTAATAAATAAATTAAGGGTGCTAGGAATATTTAATTTCTTGGGAAAAAGTTATTTCTCTTTTCTAGAAAATATTAGAAAGTAACTAATAACTATCTAATATCTGATAGATGCCACTTATCACATATCTCAAATATTAGATTGTGATAAAATTATAAAGTAACTAAAGCACTTTCTAATATTTGATAGATTGTGATAAGATTTAGGGTTGTAGTAGAAAAACTTCTCTTTAAATAGGGGTGTTTTCTACTACATATAATCATATATTATCATATCTTTTCATATTGACTTGTATTGTAGTTTATGTTGATGAATATTATTGCATAACATTGAAAAATTCTTGTATTGTTGAATCATTGAGTAATATAGTGAGCTTCATAGTGGATGTTTCCCTTCTTCATTTGAAGTAGGGTTTTACCACTTAATATTGGTGTTGTGGTTTTTTCATTTTTTGTGTGTGATTGATATTGTGAAGCATTCTTCGATCTTGGGGAGACTTTGTTTGTCTCACAAGAGACTTCCAATTAATTGACGATAGACTATAGCTGAAACTAAAATGTCTCATAATATCTAGACAAATACAATCCTTGCTCCATAGATGTGTCTTTGGGTTTTCAATTGTTCATCTTGTATTTCTCAAGTAAAGAGTTTGCACACTTTGTCTATGTTATTGTAATATTGTTTTCATTTTGGTGAATTTCTAAACCAAGGCAATAATGAAGAAGCCCTCAATATGTCATCTCAAAATCATTTTGTAGGTCCTTTTTAACTTTATTTATTAGAGTTTTTCAGCTTCACGTAATTACTATATCATCAACATACACCACAAATATAATTATGTCACTTACAATATTTTTGTATAGAGATTTGGATCTAACAGACTTCTTTTAAAGTTATGCTATACTAAATTATTATTAATATTTGTATACCATGATCTTGGTGCTTGCTTTAGACCATACAAATATTTGTTCAACTTGCAAACTTTGTGTTCTTGTCCTTTAATCACAAACCTTCTAGTTGTGATATATAAACTTCTTCTTCAAGATCACCATTAAGAAATGCACTTTTTACATCCATCTAGTCTCCATGCATGATGTGCTACCAATCTCTTGTTCATCTTTCTTACATTTTGCATCTCAACTAATCTAAATACTAACTTACTAACTTGCTACTATACAATCTACTAACCAACTAACTTGCAATTTACTAATTTTCATATTAATTAAGAAGGTTAAAAATGAATCAACTTACTAACCACAACTTTAGTATTTGATTAAAATTTACTAATCTTGCAACATAGTTTATATTTGCTAAACACCTATTGAATCCAAAAGAATCCACTCTATCGGTAGCAAGTCCTTTTCGGGTCCTCGTACCTATACCCTTTTGGGTAGCTTGGTTGACCTTGGGTGAGATGAATTGGCAATTCATTAGGCTCTAGCAAAACCTAAAATGAACACTAACGTACTAACTTATTGACTATCTAACATTTAACAAATATTTTATGGTTCAATTCAAGTTAGTTTATTTTGTTGCAAGATGATTGTTATGGTTAGTTACCTTCTTATTGCAAATTAATGTATTGCAAGTTGATCTTGATTTATTCAATTACAATATGGTTATAGTTGTTTATTGCAAGATGGTTATAATAGTTCATGATTATCTTTCATGATGATCAATCAGCTATTGCCTTGGCTAAAAATCCTGTAATGCATCAAAGGACAAAGCATGTTGAAATCCAAGCCCGTTTTATCAGAGAAAAGGTATTGGGTGGGACTATCCAGTTGGAGTATTGCCCATCATCATCTAATTCTACTGATTTTTTCACCAAACCTCTTCCCAAGGAGCAGTTTTGTAAGCTGAGGGACTCACTTGGTTTGGTGAAGTTGTCCTCAAGGGGGAATGAAGTGTAGTTACACTTTTGTGATGACAACTTCATCCTTATGAGGTGTTTTATGCTATATATGAGTTGATATTTGGTGGTATGATTGCTTTTTGCATCTATTTTGAACATGGTACTTTCTTGTTTGCATTATGCAACTTTTGTACATGTTACTTTGTAGATGGCATTGTGCAATTATGGTATATGATGCAATTGCTTTATGCAACTCTTTTACATGGTACTTTCTTGTTGTCTTGTGCAACTTTGTGAATGTTTTTATGTAGTTGGCATTATACAATTGGTTTATCATGGTACTTTCTTGTTAGCATTTATGCTACTTTTGTACATGATATTTTATGGTTGGGTTTATGCAACCGGTGTACACACTTTATTATTTTCATATACCTTATGCAACTCTTGTACATGGTACTTTTTTGTTAGCCTTGTGCTACTTTTGTACATGGTACTTTAGAGTTTGCATTATCATGGTACTCCTTGTTTGCTTTATGCAACTTTGTACATGATATTTTTTGATCAACTATATAGCACATGACTATAAGTATGGTTTGGCATCTTTTTGTGATGACTTATAGTTCACTATTTGTTAGATCAATTTTGTGATCATCTTTGGATATTCATATATGCTATGGTGAATATATTTATGATGATGTATCTAACATATCTTATGTTGAGCTGCTTGTAGCTTGTAGGTACTTTCATTTGGGGTTTTGCAAGCTTACTAAAGACACCCTTGTGATGTTTTCTTCTTGTCATTTGCAACCACTTGTGGTTGATGGATGGCTTTGTAAGCTGCTTGTATCTGAAGCTACTCCGTTGGGGGCTTGCAGTCTCATTTTGGCCCATTTTGTATTGGTGCCTTATTGTAGACCATTATTGGTCATAGAAGCTCATTGTAACTATATTACTCATTTTATTCTCATCCTCATTTGTATCTTTAGGGGGAGAATGTTTCTTTGTCTCATAATTCCTTTCCCCAATATTGCATTAAGGGGGAGTGTTGGAATATGTAATGCAACATTGTGTAAATTATTCTTAGACTAAAATATAAAGTCTAAAGAATAATATTTGAATTAGAATATAATTCTATCTTATGTAAAATATTCTCACCCTATTAATAAATAAATTAATGGTGCTAGAAATATTTAATTTCTTGGAAAAAAGTTATTTCCCTTTTCTAGCAAATATTAGAAAGTAACTAATATCTTTCTAATATCTGATAGATGCCACTTATCACATATCTCAAAGATTAGATTGTAATAAAATTATAAAGTAACTAAAGCACTTTCTAATATTTGATAGATTGTGATAAGATTTAGGGTTGTAGTAGAAAATCTTCTCTTTAAATAGGGGTGTTTTCTACTACATATAATCGTATCTTATCATATCTTGTCATATTGACTTGTATTGTAGTTTATGTCGATGCATATTATTGCATAACATTGAAATATTCTTGTATTGTTGAATCATTGAGTAATATAGTGAGCTTCATAGTGGATGTTTCCCTTCTTCATTTGAAGTAGGGTTTTACCACTTAATATTGGTGTTGTGGTTTTTTTATTTTTTGTGTGATTGATATTGTGAAGCATTCTTCGATCTTGGGGAGACTTTGCTTGTCTCACAAGAGACTTTCAATTAATTGACGATAGACTATAGCTGAAACCAAAATGTCTCATAATATCTAGACAAATACAATCCTTGCTCCATAGATGTGTCTTTGGATTTTCAATTGTCCATCTTGTATTTCTCAAGTAAAGAGTTTGCATACATTGCCTATGTTATTGTAATATTGTTTTCATTTTAGTGAATTTCTAAACCAAGACAATAATGAAGAAGCCCTCAATATTTCATCTCAAAATCATTTTATAGGTCCTTTTTAACTTTATTTATTAGAATTTTTGAGCTTCATGTAATTACTATATCATCAACATACACCACAAATATAATTATGTCACTTACAATATTTTTGTATAGATATTTGGATCTAACAGACTTCTTTTAAAGTTATGCTATAATAAATTATTATTAATCTTCATATACCATGCTCTTGGTGCTTGCTTTAGACCATACAAATATTTGTTCAACTTGCAAACTTTGTGTTCTTGTCCTTTAATCACAAACCTTCTAGTTGTGATATATAAACTTCTTCAAGATCACCATTAAGAAATGCACTTTTTACATCCATCTAGTCTCCATGCATGATGTGCTACCAATCTCTTGTTCATCTTTCTTACATTTTGCATCTCAACTAATCTAAATACTAACTTACTAACTTGCTACTAAACAATCTACTAACCAACTAACTTACAATTTACTAATTTTCATATTAATCAAGAAGGTTAAAAATGAATCAACTTACTAACCACAACTTTAGTATTTGATTAAAATTTACTTAATCTTGCAACATAGTTTATATTTACTAAACACCTATTGAATCCAAAAGAATCCACTCTATCGGTAGCAAGTCCTTTTTGGGTCCTCGTACCCGTACCATTTTGGGTAGCTTGGTTGACCTTGGGTGAGATGAATTGGCAATTCATTAGGCTATAGCAAAACCTAAAATGAACACTAACTTACTAACTTATTGACTATCTAACATTTAACAAATATTTTATGGTTCAATTCAAGTTAGTTTATTTTGTTGCAAGATGATTGTTATGGTTAGTTACCTTCTTATTGCAATTTAATGTATTGCAAGTTGATATTGATTTATTCAATTACAATATGGTTATAGTTGTTTATTGCAATATGGTTATAATAGTTCATGATTATCTTTCATGATGATCAATCAGCTATTGTCTTGGCTAAAAATCCTGTAATGCATCAAAGGACAAAGCATGTTGAAATCCAAGCCCATTTTATCAGAGAGAAGGTATTGGGTGGGACTATCCAGTTGGAGTATTGCCCATCATCTTCTAATTCTACTGATTGTTTCACCAAACCTCTTCCCAAGGAGCAGTTTTGTAAGCTGAGGGACTCACTTGGTTTGGTGAAGTTGTCCTCAAGGGGGAATGAAGTGTAGTTACACTTGTGTGATGACAACTTCATCCTTATGAGGTGTTTTATGCTATATATGAGTTGATATTTGGTCGTATAATTGCTTTTTGCATCTGTTTTGAACATGGTATTTTCTTTTTTGCCTTGTGCAACATTTGTACATGTTACTTTGTAGATGGCATTGTGCAATTATGGTATATGATGCAATTTCTTTATACAACTCTTTTACATGGTACTTTCTTGTTGTCTTGTGCAACTTTGTACATGTTTTTATGTAGTTGGCATTATACAATTGGTTTATCATGGTACTTTATTGTTAGCATTTATGCTACTTTTGTACATGATATTTTATGGTTGGGTTTATGCAACCGGTGTACACACTTTATTATTTTCATATACCTTATGCAACTCTTGTACATGGTACTTTTTTGTTAGCCTTGTGCTACTTTTGTACATGGTACTTTAGAGTTTACATTATCATGGTACTCCTTGTTTGCTTTATGCAACTTTGTACATGATATTTTTTGATCAACTATATAGCACATGACTATAAGTATGGTTTGGCATCTTTTTGTGATGACTTATAATTCACTATTTGTTAGATCAGTTTTGTTATCATCTTTGGATATTCATATATGCTATGATGAATATATTTATGATGATGTATCTAACATATCTTATGTTGAGCTGCTTGTAGCTTGTAGGTACTTTCATTTGGGGTTTTGCAGGCTTACTAAAGACACCCTTGTGATGTTTTATTCTTGTCATTTGCAACCACTTGTGGTTGATGGATGGCTTTGTAAGCTGCTTGTATCTGAAGCTACTCCATTGGGGGCTTGTAGTCTCATTTTGGCCCATTTTGTATTGGTGCCTTATTGTAGACCATTCTTGGTCATAGAAGCTCATTGTAACTATATTACTCATTTGATTCTCATCCCCGTTTGTATCTTTAGGGGGAGAATGTTTCTTTGTATCATAATTCCTTTCCCCAATATTGCATTAAGGGGGAGTGTTGGAATATGTAATGCAACATTGTGTAAATTATTCTTAGACTAAAATATAAAGTCTAAAGAATAATATTTGAATTAGAATATAATTCTATCTTATGTAAAATATTCCCACCCAATTAATAAATAAATTAAGGGTGCTAGGAATATTTAATTTCTTGGGAAAAATTTATTTCCCTTTTCTAGCAAATATTAGAAAGTAACTAATAACTTTCTAATATCTGATAGATGCCACTTATCACATATCTCAAAGATTAGATTGTGATAAAATTAGAAATTAACTAAAGCACTTTCTAATATTTGATAGATTGTGATAAGACTAGACTGTGATAAGATTTAGGGTTGTAGTAGAAAATCTTCTCTTTAAATAGGGGTGTTTTCTACTACATATAATCATATCTTGTCATATTGACTTGTATTGTAGTTTATGTTGATGTATATTATTGCATAATAGTGAAACATTCTTGTACTGTTGAATCATTGAGTAATATAGTGAGATTCATAGTGGATGTTTCCCTTCTTCATTTGAAGTAGGGTTTTACCACTTAATATTGGTGTTGTGGTTTTTTCATTTTTTGTGTGTGATTGATATTGTGAAGCATTCTTTGATCTTGGGAAGACTTTGCTTGTCTCACAAGAGACTTCCAATTAATTGACGATAAACTATAGCTGAAACTAAAATGTTTCATAATATCTAGACAAATACAATCCTTGCTCCATAGATGTGTCTTTGGGTTTTTAATTGTTCATCTTGTATTTCTCAAGTAAAGAGTTTGCATACTTTGTCTATGTTATTGTAATATTGTTTTCATTTTGGTGAATTTCTAAACCAAGACAATAATGAAGAAGCCCTCAATATGTTTTTAAGATCCTGCTATAAAATAAACTCAAATAACACACTCTCACACAATTTCTTGGAAATAACTCACATAAACATCACATTAATATAACAGAAATTTGCATAAAGAACAATCTCACAATAGGATTGAATCGCAGGCCTCTTCGAGGGGGCAACCTCCTTCAATACTTCATTAATTTTGCAAAAGATGGTTACATTGGTTCCCTTTCGGGTATTTAAGGAGTTTCCTTCCAAGGTTGGCTTACATGCAAAATGCCACCTGGATTACATGCATAATGCCACCCGAATTACATGCATAGTGCCACTTTGAATTACATGCACAATGCCACTCGAATTACATGCACAATGCCACACGAATTACATGCACAATGCCACCTATCTACCATGTGTTACATAAAAAGGGTGCCATTTGTCATAGGCACTACCTAAGCTAAAACTTAGAACATTACAAAATATTAATCATGGGTACTACCCACGTTCACTAGGAATTATTACATCAAGGAAGTTATTACATTAAGGGTTAGGATGAGATCCTAACATGCCCTTATCCTTGAAGAAGCTTTGTCCTCAAAGCTAAAAATGAGGAAACTATTGCTGGAGTTGATGGAGGGACTCCCATGTAGCATCCTCAGGTTGAAGTCCACGCCACTGAACTAGGACCTCTATGATGGTACGGTTACGAGTTCGACGATACAGCAGCTGCTTTGGTGCAAGTAAGATGGAGCCTTCTTCACCCAATTCGAGAAGTGTTGATGGAACCTGTACCTTGGAGCTGCTCGAAATGTAGGAGGGAGGCATGAGTGGAGGGTGCCCGTACTCTGCCTCTGGTGGCGGTATGATAGGAAGTGTTGTACCACCATTCAGCCAAAGAAAGCCATTTTGCCCAATGAGTAGGATGATCGGAGGCAAGCAGCGAAGGTAGGTTTCCAAGCAGTTATTAACAACCTCTGTTTGACCATCCGTTTGTGGATGGTAGGCTAAACTCATTGTGAGCTGAGTCCCCTGCAACTTAAACAACTCTTGCCAAAAATTGCTAGTAAGGCTGGGATCACGATCAGATACAATGGAGGTTGGCATGCCATGAAGGCTAAATATGGAGTCAAGGAAAATTTGGGCAATAGTGAATGTTGTGTAAGGATGGGTTAGGGCACAAAAGTGAGCATGCTTTGAAAGGCGGTCCACTACCACAAAAATAACGAGACTTGTCTCCAGATTTAGGTAGCCCTTCTATGAAATCCATAGAGATGTCAGTCCACACCTGATCCGATATCGACAAGGGTGGAAGAGTGCCCGAAGAGTGCACTGTTTCTCTTTTCATCCTTTGACCTGTGTCGCAGTCTACCACAAAAGAGCGAATGTCTTGTTTCCTACCTTTCCAAAATAAGGTGCGCTTGAGTCGCTCATAAGGTGGTCTGATATTGGGAGGTGTACTATCCGGCAATAATGGAATGGCATGGTCATGAGAGCGATGCAGTGGTAGTGTGATGGGTTCTGAAAATATGGCCTCATGTTTGTGGAGAATCTGTTGCATGTCTTGTGGGATTTCACCCATTGGAGATGTGGATGGCTGGATGGAGAATAGTTGTGCAATGACCCCACGTGATGATTTCTTTAGCAATTTCTCCATGCCGTTTGAACTGATAATTTGAGGTGTTCCTATCGGGGAGCCCTTGATGATGTGTGTTTGTCCGTTCTGGAAGAACTGCATCCAAATTTTAGCAAAGTTCCAACTGATAGTGCCCAACGTACTCAACCATTGGCATCCCAAAACAATATCACATCCACCCAAATGGAGGGCAAACATGTCCTGCTTGAGTTCATAGTCCCCTATCTTGATTTTAACATTGCGACACTTTCCTTTACAAGATAAGGTTCCCCCATTGGCTACCATGACCTCAAAGGAATTACAATTGTGGATATAGCAATTTTCCCATTGAGCAACTCTAGGGTCAATGAAGTTGTGCGTGCTTCTCGAATCCAAAAGGATGGAAAGACGTTGGCCCTTGAAACATCCTGTAACCTTCATGGTTTGAGGAGTAGTAATGCCTGCAAGGGCATGGATTGTAATTGATGTCTCGGGTTCCTATTTCCCTTCTTCTTGTGGAGGTGTTTCTGGAGGGTCCTCATCCTCATCACTCTCATCAACGGTATCAGGTTCTCCAACATCTATCAAGAACAATTTTTTGTGTGCACACTTATGCCCCTTGAAAAAAATTTCATCACAATTGTAGCATAATCCTTGGGCACGACGTGCATCCATCTCTTCGATGGTGAGGCGCTTGGGTGCAATAGGTTTATTATCATCTGGGTGTTGGGCTCTCGGGGGAAATGAAGGTCTATTTTGAGGAAACTTTGATGGGCGTCTTTAGGCAGAGTTTAGATTTGTCCAGACGGGCCAAACTGATAGCTTCCATCATAGTTCGTGGTTTCAACATTTTGACTTCTGCTTGGAGTTCCATCTTCAACCCACTGATATAACAACTCTGGAAGAACCCTTCACTCAATCCTCTTGTTTGATTGGCCAATTTTTCGAATTGAGCTTGGTACTCTCGAACTGACCCTGTTTGTTGTAGTTTGGATAAGGCTCTGTGAAGTCCTCAAACTCACTAGGACCAAATCGAGTGAGTATTTGGGATTCAAAATCCTCCCAAGAGAGATTTGGGTAGGTAAGACGCAACCATTGAAACCAGTGTAGAGCCTCAGATTCCAAGTTAAAGGAAGCCATCTAGACTCGATGAAATACTGGTACATTATGAAGTCAAAATAATTGGTCAACCCGACATAGCCACCCATCAACATCCTTCCCACTGAATTTGGGAAAGTCCAACTTGGGCATTCTAAAGGGTGTATCATGGTCACGATTCCTTGTAGAACTCTCAGCTTGGTATTCTGATTTGGGTGGTTCTCTTCTCGATTTGCTATCCACTTCGATCAATGCTTCTTCTAAGCGATTTCTAGTGGCCTCATGCTCTAGGCGAAGACCTTGGACTTCTTCCCTTATGGAGTGAAAAGCCGAGTTCAAGTTCTCAATGGCTTTTGTTAGGGACTCCAAGTGTTCTAGTTCTTTCTGGTGTCCACGGGTACCCTGGGCCATTTTTTGACCTTTTGTGACTAGTTACTAAAAATAGAATTGAATTTTTTGACTTACTATTTTTAGTAAGTGCCCAAAAAAGTGCTTGGGTGCTATATATCAAAATTATCAGCAGGAGGAGGTGGTCACAATGAGCTATATCTCTCAACACTACTTTTTGGAACCCCAGACTTTTTTTTTTATCTCCTGTTTTGCTGAGTCTAACGGTGTTTACAGATTCTGATTCTGAGCTACTGAGCAAAAGTTGGGTACTTGGAGCACTATCTAAAGCGGCCGTGTTCACACTCAAGATTCTTTGTATTTTGTAGGTGATCGATATGACGGTTCGATTCCGACTCGAAGACTCGTGAATTACCGCTCCGATCTGTGCTTGACTTGATCGACTCGATTGTGGATCGCCATCGTAAATTTCATCATTACTCTCCAGACTTTCAAATTAAGTGTCACCCTCATGGCTTATCCCGAATGCATGTCCCTTCTATTTTTTTTGGTAGAGGACTCCTTTCTCATATGCTCACTTTTGAAATGCAGGTTTACGAACGGGGGTGTTTGGATTCTTATTTTTATTTTTATTTTTGCATTTTTTATAGGTTGCAGTTTTAACAGAACCTAGGAATGCTAAGTATAGGAGTATGTACCACCCATAGGCCCTCTAATATACCGACAGTGACGAACAATAGTGCTCGGACCAATATTTCAAGCCACTACTCAAGGAGGATTCCACACATACCCTTGAGCACACTACCGCCTCTCTGACAATACGGGAGGGTAATCGTCCAGGATGTCGTGTCCCGTAGACTATGAGTAATACAAGGCCGAAGAGCTTCCTAATGGCTAAATTTTTTTTTAATCCTAGATAGTCTCTCGATATACCCGAAGATACGTGGGAGCTCAAGTCCGTGCGCGAGTTCTGTCTGAGGCCTGGGTATTGGATCCTGATCGCCCCTCACTTCACTAGACGCTTTATGGGCTATCTAGCTTAGCCAGGGTTGGATTACATGCAAAATGCCACCTGGATTACATGCATAATGCCACCCGAATTACATGCATAGTTCCACTTTGAATTACATGCACAATGCCACTCGAATTACATGCACAATGCCACACGAATTACATGCACAATGCCACCTATCTACCATGTGTTACATAAAAAGGGTGCCATTTGTCATAGGCACTACCTAAGCTAAAACTTAGAACATTACAAAATATTAATCATGGGTACTACCCACGTTCACTAGGAATTATTACATCAAGGAAGTTATTACATTAAGGGTTAGGATGAGATCCTAACATATGTCATCTCAAAGTCATTTTATAGGTCCTTTTTAACTTTATTTATTAGAATTTTTGAGCTTCATGTAATTACTATATCATCAACATACACCACAAATATAATTATGTCACTTACAATATTTTTGTATAGAGATTTGGATCTAACAGACTTATTTTAAAGTTATGCTATAATAAATTATTATTAATCTTTATATACCATGATCTTGGTGCTTGCTTTGGACCATACAAAGATTTGTTCAACTTGCAAACTTTGTGTTTTTGTCCTTTAATCACAAACCTTCTAGTTGTGATATATAAACTTCTTCTTCAAGATCACCATTAAGAAATGCACTTTTTACATCCATCTAGTCTCCATGCATAATGTGCTACCAAAGCACAAATTGTTCTAATAATAGTCATTCTTGTTGTTGGTATAAAATTTTCTTCATAATCAATTCCTTCTATTTGAGTGTATCCTTTTGTAACTAGTCAAGCTTTGTATTTGTCAAGTGAATCATCTACTTTATATTTTATCTTGTAGATCCATTTACAACCAACTATTTTATTTCCTAGAGGTAAATCAACTAGATTCAATGTCTTATTATTCATCAATGTTTTATACTCATATTCCATAGTTGCTTTCTATTTTGGATGATTTAATGCATGAAGTGTCGTTGTAGGTTCTACTACAAAACTTATCAATCCCCTATTCATTCTAGTTAGACTAGTTTGGGGTCTTGTAGTAGTAAGATTTGGAATTTGCTCTATTTTTGAATCTTTAAGTGTATCTCTAAGCCAAATTGGTGTTTTTCTTTGTAAATTTATAGGAATTTATGTATTTTCACTACGTTCATCTTGTATATCTTATTTTCTATCTTCATTTGACAAGTCTTCTAAAAAATTTAGAATAGCTTATGAATCAACTTTTTTATTTAATAATATTTTTAATTCCTTCATAAATTATTACATATTTGATTATGTAGATTCTCTTTGTTATTGTATCAATTATTCGGTATCCTTTTGAATCATCATCATAATCGTGAAATATTTCGTACATAGTCTTCTCATATAATTTTATTATTTTTTGCTTTGGATTATGCATATAAGCCTTACATCTAAATATTCTCAGTTACTTTACAATTGGTTTTTATCCTGACCATACTTCTTTAGGTGTAACACTTTTTCGTATTCTTTTAGGTAGTCTATTTTGCAAATATACAACTATTTTAACTGCTTCAACCCAATATTGATAATTAAGATGAGCTTCTTTTAACACGCACCTAACAATTTCCATGATAGATCTATTTCTTCTTTCCGCAATATCATTTTTCTATGAATAATATGTTGTAATGAGTTGTCTATTTATTCCATTTTATTCTAAAATAAATTGAATTTCTTTTGACAAGAATTCACCTCCTCTATTTGAACAAAGATTCTTGATGATTTTTCTTGATTCTTTTTCAACTAGAAGGTTGAATTATTTGAAACAACTATTAGGAGTAAAGTAGAAGTGAATGATTTATTAATAATTTAGGATATTAAATACATGGAGCCAAAGGCTAAAGATAGCCTTGAAAATAATATCCCATAAATGAAGCAAATATCATAACAAGACTTTGTCGACGGAATATATTGGCCGACAAAGAATATTGGTCGACAAAGATTAAAATATTGCCTAATGAAAATTATGGTAAACTAATGTAAATAAAATAATCTACCCTAGGAATATAGGTAATATCCCAAGTAATGGAATATTTACTCTAACATCCCCCCTTATTACATTATTTGGGTAATAATATAACTGTCCCAATACAGTGAAGAAGAAGAGAAATGAAAGATGTTGTCTCGGGCTCTAGCTCTGGCTCATGGCTCTAGCTCTAGATCTGGCTCTAAGGTTACCACTAGATGAGTACCTCTAGGTCTATCTCTGGATATTCTTGTGAATTCGCCTCTTGGATAATTGCCTCTGGATATGCCTATAGATCTACCTCTGGAACTTTCTTTGGTTCTATATTTAGGTCTGTCTCTAGGTCATTGCCTCTGGGACTACTACTCGATCTATCATTGGATTTGCCTCTGGATCTACCATAGTTTTTACCTTTTTTGTAGAAGCCATACAACATTAATTTCATCTTGGTCCATTGTGTGTGATCTGTCCATCCACAATATATATGAACCTTGTTGGCCATTTTCATTTTGTACCAAAAATTTGAAGAAAAGTGATTTGTACATCCACATGAGTCAGAAGGATGTAATTTCCAGCATTTAGTTGCTACATGTCCTGTCTTTCCACAATGACTGCAAAAATGCTTTTTAGTAGATGGAGGAGATTTAGGATTTACAAACATGGTTTTAATAGTACTTGCATGTCCAGAATAGCCAAGGCCTTCAATATTTGCCTTGACATTTAGCATTATTAGATTTTTAATGCCTTGTTCCTGTTTACCTAATATCTCACCATTGAATCCCATTTTATTCATCAGTTTGGATCCAAATCCTTTGGTGTGTTTTTCAAAACACCTAATTTTATCATCTTCATCAATGCTTTTAATAATATGGCATTTGTCACTATTTATGAGATTATGGAGTTCATTTTTAGGAGGTTCAATTTTTAAGTCACTAGTATCACAAGAAAAATCTGCTACTATGATGAGATCACCTGTGCTACAACTGATATCTACCATTGAAGGTATGAGGTTGCCTATATCACAACAAGCATTTGCCACAATGGGCTGAAGGTCACTCATGTCACAATAAGCATTCGCCACAATGGGCTGAAGATCACTTGTATCAGAACAAGCGTCGACCATTAGGCCTATTTTTCCTCACTAATGTCCCTTTTCACTTTATGTTGAGCAATGTCAAGATAAACCAATGACATGTATATTACCCTTACAACGCTAATAGGGATTAGAACACCATTTTTCTGAATATCTTCACAAGACACAAAATCATCGAGTATGGCATCTACACCACGACGTAGTGTGAAAAATTTGCCATCCTCATAAAAATTGGCCCCATCCATCTCTGGTGGAAAGTAGGGACTTGTAACTGATTTAGCAACATCATTAGTTTGTTTTGGGGCTTGCTTTTTCTTTGATCTGCCCATTTTTAAGGTGTCGATCGTTGTCGAAAATGCACCTTTTACAATGAAATTTTGTAAAATATTTTGACTAAGGTGTCGATCACTGCCAAAAATGCACCCTTATAAGTCTTCCCCCCTTGTGTTTTCAAAATTATAATAGATCCCTCTTGTTGGAAAAATAGGATATGGTGGAGAAAAAAAAAATATTATCCCCCCTTAATGCAGAAAGTCCTGGATGGAGAAAAAAATTTATCCCCCCCTTTCATCCTGTCTCAATAATTTTGCAATAAATGGACATAAAAAAAATGTTGCCCCTCTTTAGTGTTGCAAAAAAAATCGATGAAGTTTTGTGTTTGGTTTTTTTTTTTTGGTAAGTTAATAATTTTATTAAGCAAAATGGGGCATTTGAAAGGCGCCCCAACGCCTTGTACAATAGCGGATTAGAATGAAAAACACCAGAGGAACCAAGAAAGGAACACAACAAAGAGGCATTCAGCCTACAACAACAAAAAGGAATACATCCTCTGACAGGAAGGAACAAAATGAGATAGGCCTAAAACCAGCTAAACCAAAATAGAACAGAACCTCCAAACCGAAGGAACGAGAGAAAGGAAGAATTGAGTCAACAAAAGGTGGGCCCACAGTCACGCTTAGAGGGGAACATTAGTTTGCATTGGTGATACGACATCGGCCTCCATCGCGGTATCCTTTTCTTCATCCTTCGATGTTTCCTTTGGGTTTTCCTTTAGAACATCAAAGCAAGCTTTCTTTGCAATCTCTACCACATCCTTGTATTTAGCGTCACCCTTGGCATCAGAAGGTACCTCAACAACAAAAATGGTAGGAATATCCTCAAATGTATCACAAAATAATAGGAGGCTGAGTGCTTGGTGTTGTTCCTTGAGCTTTGAAATTGCTTTTCCAATAGCCATGTGAGTCGTTTCTAGATGATCAATTGTAGTAGAGGTAGCATGGACAAAAAGTCTATGGAGGTACTTTTCAACAAGATCAAGTGAATTGGAATAATCCTTTGCAATTTTTACAGATGTGGAAGGAGGGGTTTCAGCAATTTCCTTAAGTTTGAATCTCTGGGAACATCGAACAGGCATACTTTCAACCTTGACCTTTTTTCTGATGTTGAAATTGGAATGAGGTTTATCATTCTTATCCTTCCTCATAGGTGTGGAATTTTTAGGACTGGGGGTTGAGGAAGAATTTTGTGGAACTTTAGAAGGAGGAACCTATAAAGGACTTTAAAAAGCCCTTGATGATAGGGCAAACCCTCTTCCTTTTTTTACAAAGGTATGTAAAATATTTTTTTGAAAGTATAAAATTTTAATTTTAATGAAAATATATATATATATATATATTTTATTTGTGGAAAACATCCCAAAATAGATGCCACTTTTGGGTAAGACCCAAGGAGGCAGGGGTATCCATTTTGCCAAAAATTCCCAGGACTCGGACCTGGCCTACCACCTTTGACACACTCAAGGAGCAAACAAACACACAAAACCATAATGAAAATATTTTGAATTTAATTATAACAATTTCTTTTTAAAATTTATAAAAATAAATTTAAGAAATTGTAATTTAATTAAAAACAAAATTTAATCATAAAAAAAAATTAAATACTAAACAAAATAATTTTTTTTTTTAAAATAAATATTACATTTTATTCTGGTTGAGGGTTTGGTTTGAACCCGTGTTCTGCTTTGAGTGCCTGCACCTTAGCAGTTGACGGCCTACCACCCTGGCTACCACTACCGATAGTAGTGAAGAGCAGCTTGTGCTCTTTATTTCAACCCACACTACTGTGACACTCCAGTGAGCGGTTCCTCCTTTGGCACTCTTCCGAGTAGGTGGTGGTTTTATTTTGAGCGGTGGCACCTCCACGATGGTGGTGGTAGGGTGGTTGCGGCTTGTCTTCTCAGGTTACGCTATGTCAAGTTGTCGACTGTGCAAAAAAACTTGAATCACCCTAGCTGCATCTACTAAATGTGCAAACTTCTTTCATCTCAGCTGTGGGGGTTGGGCTCTATAAATGATTCCATCTATAATTTTTTTGAGACCGATACTCGATCCACCCTAGCTGGAATTGTTCCTATAATTTCTTGGGAATTGATTCGAGCACCTAACAAATTGAACAAGCTTTTATTCCTCCTCGGTTTGAGTATGGGAAAGAGACAACACCTTGTCATGTGTAGGCACTCAATGTCTGCATTAGAGCATGAGATTCCTGTTTAAGAAAAATGAAAAAAAAATTGAAGCGTCTACAAATTACCTTATGCTCACAGAGATCGTAATCTACCACAGCAAATGGTTGTATCTCCATCCAATATCTGTCAACCGAGTAAAATCCATATCTGTAAAAAAAATCTCTGCATTTTTTTTGTTTGAAGCAGATCTATGTGGAGCGATGACGTCTACGGCAAAAATAATATCGTTGAACTAATTTATCTACAACTTGCCTTCACCAAGGAATTCTCCAAAATTGGTTTTAGCACATCTACATGGACTAACTATCAAAAAATGGGAGTCATAGAGAATTGGGAGTCATACTTGATCACCAGTTTCGTGAAACTCTTTGATCGCTCATGCTAACCTACAATTGCTTGTTCTACACGATCATTCAAAATGTGAGATTCTCTAGCTGGAATCAATGAAACCACCTATAATGCATGAGTCGAAAGCATGCAAAAATTAGTACATATACAAAATATGTTGGCTCCCAATTATCCCACATTCAAGACTCGAAGGAGAGATATGTGCTTTAAATTTAAAATAACTCAATTAGCAATATGACCACCACACGATGGTCTAGCCAATTATCCATCAGTTTTGTCATTCAACATCTTGGTTACCTCTAGTCAGAGGTTTCCATGCATCAAAGTAGTCTTAGGGTTCCCCACGTAGGTTGTCCACTAGTGCTAGTCCACGTCCCACATCGATGGCTTATCTTCGAGTCACTTCCAGCCTTACTGGTAAATACTACCTGTTAAGTAGGGCCAGTCTAGGCTAAAATAGATTTCTCGAGCTGCGGTTTACCTCTTGCACATTTAGGTTTTTTGTAGGTTCTACATTAGGGTCATAGATCTGCGTCGGTTGATATGTCATAGTTAGGGTCCAACCCAACGTCATCTACATCCACATCTGCTAGTGGTGACCTCATCACAGTCAACATGCGTCACCTCTATCCACAAGCCCTCAATTGCCAATCAGTGTGTTTCGCCTCTCTTTGCGATCCCTCAATTTCCAAATGACTGACAATCAAAAATGAAGGAAAATCCTCCCTCACATGCCAAGAACCTCTCGGCTTTGATACCATATTAGGAGTAGAGTAGAAGCGATAATGATTTATAGGAGATTAAATACATGGAGCCAAAGGTTAAATATAGCCTTGAAAATAATATCCCCTAAATGAAGCAAATATCCTAACAAGACTTTGCCGATGGAATATATTGGTCGACAAAGACTAAAATATTGCCTAATGAAAATGATGGCAAACTAATGTAAATAAACTAATCTACCCTAGGAATAAAGGTAATATCCCAAGTAATGGAATATTTACTCCAACAACAACTAAATGCTTCAAATTTGAATTTCATAAAATACACACACATTTTTCTGAAATAATCATCAACAAATAGTTGAAAATATTTGTCCTCCAATACTCTTAAAATTCATTGCTATATATATATATATTCCAATGGTTCTTGAGTTCTATATTGATGAAGTTCAAAAGGTATTCTATGTTTTTTTCCTACTAGACATTTTGAACATACTGTAGATTCCCAAGAAATTTTAGGTAAACCTTTAACCATTTGGTATCTAGTCATATCTTTCAATGATAATGCACTTATATGTCCTAGCCTTTTATGCCAAAGTTCTCTTGTTTCTGAGATCCTTGTTGATAGGGCTATATTTATCAGTGTATCAAGAGTGAACAAACTATCTTTATAAGAGCCTGAGGCTATCACTTTTCCTTGTTTGATAATAAGACATTATTTTTTCCTTTGATAGCTTTAAATTCAATTGTTAAATTTTGATCCATAAGTTGAGATACTAAAAGGAGATTAGTAGTCAATCCTAGTACATATAACACATTATTAATTACTCCTTTTCTATTTATTATATCAGCTAGTACATATCCTACACCTTTGACTCAATAATTCATACTATATACTATGACAACTGGTTTCTCATATTTTTCAAAAGTATTAAACCATTGTTTATTTCCAGTCATATGCCTACTTGCTCCAGGATCAATGTACCAATAATCCATAGTAATTTCCTTTGAGATAAACAACCTTATGAATCCTATATAAAATTTTACAAATTTTATTATTTTCTTGATCCTTTGATGTTGAAAACCTTTTACCTCCCAAATATTTAGATTTGCAAAAAAATTTAAAAAATCAATTGAAATTTTCTTAAAAATAGAACTCCAAATTTAAAAAATTCTTCAACATTAAAAAAAATATTAATCAAATAAACTAGTTGAATTCCTTATCGCTCCAAACTTACAAAAATTTAAAATTTTAAATAAATTTTCACTCCAAACTTATAAATTCAAAAAAATTAAATCCTTAAAAAATAACTTTATCTAACCCTTATAAATACTAAGTCAAACTTAATTAAACTTCAAACCTTAGCTAAAAAGAACCTTCTAACTCCAAAAAATCTAAATATTAAATTAACCTTAAAAAGCCTCCTTTCTTATTCACTTTGACTCGTTCACGCATGTCTCTACTTCACTGTTCTACTGCACCTCTGCTCCAATGCTCATGTGAACATGTTTTCATATGCACTAGACACTTACAATGTGCATGTTTACATATAAATCTATTCAAAGAACATTTCACTTCCTTCTAAAAAGTAACACTTGAAGTTTTACATCTGGTGAATCATATTTCCAATGTTCTTTGGCTCTAATCAACCTTCTTGTTGTTGCTAAATGTTGCAATGAGTAAACATTTCTCCTTCCTTATTCGTTTTTTGGCTTTATCTTCCTCGATAGCTCATTGTTTTGATTTTTAGTCTCTCTAATTTTTATGTTGTAAGCTTGCTCTAGATTCCAGTTTGCTTTTCCTCTTTGTTATCTTGTTGTAATGGCTTCTTAGCTTCTTCGACTTCTACTTTACTCATTTCCAATGCTAGATTTTACTAATCTGGATTATGTGCTTGTAGTGTCATCCTTTCGAATAAGACTATGATTGCACTCTTGAATCTTATATTTCCTATAATGCTTAATGTTACTTTTTTGTAGTTGAATGCTTCACTAAATTCTATGCTAATCTCTGCAATATCTTTTCTATTCTCTGTAGTTCCTTTGTTATTCTTTATTATGCCTTTGTTGTTCTCTATGACGTCTTTGTCTTTACCATTATTTGTGATGTCTTTGCTATTCTCTGTGACACCTTTGCTATTCTCTATTGTGTCGTGAGATTATACGTTCCTCTTCTAAATACATTGATTGAATACTTCAATATTTTTGTGTTACTCTTCTGCTATATATTTGGATTGCACATTCACTTTCTTTTCCAAATACATATTGATTGCTCTTTCCTTTGTGATGAATTTATATGCAATATAGATATATACTTTGTGCAATATAACTCTTTCCTTCTTCCTAGATTCTTGATTTGATTCTATATAAAATACTTTATACTCCTCTTTACATTATATCTCTTTCTTTCTATGAATGATCTCTTTTCTTCAATGTTGGCTTCTCAAGCCAATGTCAAGGTCAATATGATTTAGAAACTGCTTCTATTATCAAGGTCAATACCTATCATGACCTGATTTATTTCTATTGTTAAGGTCAATATCCTTATGACCTAAAATATTCTTCTTGTGTCAAATTCAATATTTTTATGACTTGAATCTTCTTAATACCTTACAATAATGTAAATTCTAATCCAATGTTTGAAGCTATATAAAGTAAGTTATGTGCTTCTTTATTTTTTTCAAGACTGATATATCAGATATTTATATATCTATTTTCTTCCTTTCTATTGCTTTCTTATATCTATACTTAGAAGTTGAAACTCTTTTCTTCCAATATATTGTCAAGGTGACTTTGAATGTCCCTGAATATTCAATATTCTATTAATATAGCGAATTTCTAGTCTTCACTGGTTATTCCTCAATTGTGGAAATACCCTAGCTTTTATTCTCGGTATGACCTTAAAAATAGAGTCCAAGTCTCACTGCCTTCAAAGTGGATACTCTTAATCAACTTTATCAAATTGGATAAAATCAATTAATAATGGTGGCTAAAAATAACTCTATCAATCTAGACAGATTCTAGTGGTATCTCTGATACCACTGATGGCTTTTTAATCCTTATAAGTATTATTCAGAAAGAGTACAATCCAAATATTTTCACTATACAAACTTGTATATAACTTATAGGGCTTTATCTCCATAATGTAGCTTTACAAAATTACCTTTGAATTCTTATCTTACCACTTGTATAAGAGACTCTTGATCTTTTCTCATGACACATATACATATCAAATAATATAATATACTCTAATAAAATAGCCTTTACAAGGAGGCTCTTGACATTTCAACTTCAACTAACTCTTCATCTCCTCAAACTCATAGGAGATATGACTCTTCATATTTATCATAGGATAAATATATTTATTGACTCCATAATAATGATAAACACCTAATGATTACTAGATGAAAAATATTTACGAGACTCCCAGACTCCAACTATTTACAAAATAATTACAAGGTACTTGTAATGTACTTGCAAGGTACTAAATGATATAATAATATTCAACAAAATAGATTTAATCAATGGATGCAAATGTTTGTACTTCTCTATGTTATGAATATTCATATAAAAATAAGCATAACCAAAGTAGAAATGTAAGAATTAATGGAAATACTCACAAATTGAAAATAACTAATTGTTCATGAAAATAAAAGTAATAAAAGTTCTCAAAAAATATTTGAAGTAAAATAAAAACAAAATTATATTAATCAAGTGAAACAAATATTGTAGGCCTCTTTAAGGGGTAAACCTCCTTATAAGCATAGCTCTAATACACATTGAGATAATATGATATCCCTTCTACTCCAATCCTATGTCTTTATACAAACTCTTATTTACCCTAACCCTAATGCTCAAGGGTTAGACCACATAAAATAGGGGATCCAAGCCAATAAATCCTACTTACAATAAAATTAAAGGTTACATCATAATAGGGCCATGCACACTTGGTACCCATGGTGCAAACTTAAAACTAATACTAGAAAAATATATAGTAATAGTTATGTCAAGATAGGGTCCTAACATGCGCTCCTTCAAGAATCTTTGTCCTTCTATATTAAAATAATGAAACTGTTATTGTAGTTGATGGAGTACCTCCCATGTAGCATATTTTGACTATAGTCCACACCACTATATTAGGAAATCAATGAGATTTCAATTGTGAAGTGTGTGTGTGTGTGTGTGTGTGTGTGTGTGATAGTCTATAATATTCTTGAGTTCTAAGATGATCAAGACTTCCTCATCCAACTGGGATAGTGAGGACTAGACCTATATATGATTTCCAAGGACCACCTTAAAATATGAGACATGGAAAAGTAGATGTATCATGGAAGAAGGTAACAATTCTAACTTGTAGGTCATAGTGCCAACCTGTTGGAGCACTTTATATGGTCCATAGATTTTTAGTTCTAACTAATAACTACCACAAAGTTTCAATAATAACTGTGTGTAGGGTTGAAATTGTAGGAAAACCATATCTTTGATGTTAAAACTATGCTTAAAATGATGTTGATATGCTCTTTGTTGCATATGATTTTGTGCCATGACCATTTATATTTGATATTTTGGAGTAGATTTGCATGCTACATGAGAGTGGAATCCACTACTTTAACCTTGGGACTACTTGGAAATTTGGAATGTGTGATATAAGTAACAATGGTGGTTGTCCATAAATAACTTTTATATGGTGTCATCTTGGTGGAGTGATAGAAATAATTATACCACCACTCAACCAATGAAAGGCATTTTACCCAATGAGTTAGTTGTTTAGGTGTAAAGCAACATAGATAAGTATCTAAGAACTTGTTGATAATTTTATTTTTCTTATTGATCTATGGATGGTATGTCAATATTATCTTGAGTTGTGTCCCATGCAACTTGAACAATTACTACTAGATATAACTAGTGAATGTGGGATCATGATCAGATATGATGGACTAGGGCATGCCATGAAGGCAAAAAATAGAATAAAAAAATATTTTGATAATAGTTGAGGCCTTATAAGGGTGGACTAGAGTATAGCATACTTAGAGAGATGATCCACCACCATGAGAATGATTTTTTTACCTCTAGAATTTGGGATTGTTGGATATTTTTAGTAGATGAAATTGTCATTGATATCAAGTATGAATTGTCATTGATTTCAAAAGGTTAAATGGAGTAATGCAAAAGGTTGGTGGCAAAAGAGCTTCATAATGTTTATTTTTAAATATTATGTGAAGCACAAAATAAAAGGTTTTTATTAAAACCATGGTTGGGTAAAATAAAAGGTTTTTATTAAAACCATGGTTGGGCAAATCAAAAAGGTTTTCTAGAATCTAAAGAGGCTTTTATTTTAAAAATCCCAAAGGAGATTTAAATATTTAATTTATAATATTTAAATTCCTTTGAATTTAAATAATTATAAATAAAATCAAAAAGGTTTTCTAAAACCTAAGGAGGCTTTTATTTTAAAATCCCAAAGGAGATTTAAATATTTAATTTATAATATTTATGTAGACACCTAAAACATGTCATGTTTAGGAAACCACTATATAAGCACATCTGAAGACCATATGATCAAATTTGGACCTTTCGAAGAGCAAGAAGTGGTTCTAACCACTCAAAATGGTAGTTTTATCCCATTTAATCTTAGCAGTTGTAGGCTAGAGCAACCAGCAGAGAAACCAGTTTAGTAGCTATAGACTAGAGTGGCCAGCAAATCTTAGCCATTGTAGGCTAGAGTGGCTAACAGAGCAACCAGTTTATCAACTATAGACTAGAGCGACCAACAAACCTTAGCTACTGTAGGCTAGAGTGGTCATCTGAGCAGCCAGTTTAGTCGTTGTAGGCTAGAGCGGCCATAACTAGCCACTACAGACAACAGCGGCTAAGCCCTAAATATTCAATTTACTGACAAATAGGCCCAATCAAGGGTGGAAGTGGTACTCTGCATGCAATAAAGGTGAGTGGGAGTAACTTTGCATTCCTCTTCACGACTAGTTCACATGGAAGACTTGAGTCTAAATTTAGACTTCAGTTAACTGGTCTTTAAACATAGAAAAGACAAAATCTTATCATGCTAACATTCACTACGCATGAGGAATTCAATCCTAGGGTTTTGAACATAGACCTAGGGTTTCACACTTTATAAGGTGCAATCCTAAGAGCACCAAAGGGATCCATAATCATCCATCCATGATCAGATATCAATTTTGATACCAAGGATGATCTTTTAACAGACTTCTTTGAGAGAGCTTTTTCTTGAAGAGCATACACAGCGAAGCCCTATCGGATTGGAGAGCAGGTCTGAGCACCCTTAAGGAGCAACAAAGTGCTAGCCAACTAAAAGGTAATCATCCATACACATATGGTAATCATTTAACATTAGTAGTAACTTAAGCCCATAGTATTTGGGTCAATAGAGAGGGATTTCATCTTAGCGGTCGTTGTCCTGGATAGTGGCCCGCAAACCTAGTCTAGGGTTTAGGTGTTAGTTTCTCTTATTCTGCTTTCTTTATATTTCACATCATTAGCATAAGATCCATTTTGCTTCATTTATTTACTTTCATAGAACTAGTTTCATTGCATTTATTATCATTGAGCATATTTCCTGTTATTGTCAGATTTACTGCTAACAGCCTCATCCAAGGAGGCAATATCGAACAGCTAAGCATGTGTTGTTGTTTTCATTCCTCGCAGGAATATAGGTTCATTATATGGATTAGCAACATTCGAAAGCACAAAGATCCCTCCAGGAATCAGACTTGGAGAAGGAGGCATTTGTAAGTCCTCATACATTTTCGTGTGCAGAATCGAGAAGGCTTTAAAACTGCACCACCCCTTGTGAGGGGACATCTTACCCACTTGTAATCTTATTGTATCAAAATGGGTATCCCTAAGAAGGATCGACATGTAACCGGGTTTCAATATCAATAAAAGGATATCTCTTTGTTATTTATGTGTTATATGTATTTCATGGTCTTTCATTTTCATTTTGGTATAATATTGCAAGTAGAGTAAAGCGGTGCGTGCGTCCCGGGGTCGCTACAGATGGTGATCACGGTGGGACCTCCATTGATTTTTCATTTTTTTTCTTGGATACTTACTTATTTTTGTGTGTAGGCCTAGCCACTCTGGTCTAAAGCAGCCAAAAATTAGTCGCTCTGGTCTACAATGACCAATAATCTTAGCCACTCCTGCTAACAGCGATCGGAATTCAGCCGCTCTGATCAACAATGGCCAATAGAGAAGTGCAATAGAGGGTAAATTTTTTGTCATCTGAGTAGGATTCAAGGTTGGTACCCCTTCCCTATATTCTATTATTTTATATTTGCATTTTATTTTGAGTAATAGAAAACATAAACATAGATTAATTAGGGAAAATGAAAGAAAAAAGAAATAAAAATTACATTTTGCATTTCCTAGGTTTATTTTAAATTTACTCTAGGCACTGCTAGGAACAGCGAACCTCTGCCTGTAATTTTTGCTCTAGTATCCAATGTTCTAGGACATTGTGTTTTGGTTTTCTTGCATGTGGCCCAATCATTAGCTATTTTCATCACAAAATAGCAGAGTGCATTAAATCATATAGACTAGTTATAGATGCATTTGTCTTAAAATAAAACGTTCTTTTTAGGCATTGTAGGAAAATAGTCATGAATGTTGGTTGATGCATTGCTTTCTATTTCAAAATCTAAAAAGAACCCCACACACTTGCACGTATCACAATAAACATTGGGAGGTTGGATTTCATCACCGACCCCCAATTCAATTCGATGATGTTGGAATTCACCTCCTTCCACCGGCTTGCCCCCTAGATATCCTAAATGGATTAAGACACTTACTCATAGTAGTACTAGTTACTTATGTTCAAATTATCTCCCACTATTGGAACAATCATTGGTTCAGAGTGGAAGAGCTAGGCGAACCCCCCACTGGGATTTAAGCGGTGTACCCTAGTCTCTTAATGAGAAAATCATGTTTGGCATGGGTGTTCTTGGTTCCCACTATGGATTAGTCCCCTCATTCTAAATCCAAAGCAAGAGCAAGAAATCAAAAGCAAAAAAACATTTGAAACACACTAAAACAAGTTCTTAGGATACACTTTTAATCCTTAAAAGAGATAATCATATTATCTACTTGGTGTGTTTTTTCATTGTTGGGGTAATCAACCTAACCCTATTTTTTCAAAGAAATTTATAACACCCACAACCTTTTTCAGAATTCAAAAATTTTATAACAAAAATTATGGTCAAGAGACCTCCCATGGTGAGCAAGACCTTCAATATGGACATTGAATCAGGTTCCATACCCCGCACATATCATTACACTGAGAGTTCAAATCAGTCCAATGATGGGCAAGATAGAGGGAAGAGAGTTGTTGACCTTGTTGTGCAATTTAAAATAGGCAAGAATCCTCACATGAAGTTGTAGAGGCATAGACCCAACACAATAAATCGATCAAATCAGTCACATGGGTCACATGCAATTCAAAGAGAACAAATGCTCCAAGCTCAATTGGATGAGTGGGATCGAATTTATTCGAGATCGACTTCCAAAACCATAGCCATAGAATATTTTACATCTGGAAGCTCATAAAGCATGACTGCTAAATGCACCACTCAACCTGGGGATGCTTCAAAGTGACCCCATAAAGCTCATATATAATATGACCACAAAGACACTTATCACCACACATAGCAAGTTACACTATCTAGCCAAAGCAGAGAAACAACAGAAACCTCTTTGAGAAATCTGCTAATCAGAACTACAAGAACAAAGTCAGATAATCATGAGTCTTCTATGATCGTGCAAGTTAACCACATGCGACGGTTATAAAACACCTTGTGCAAAGAGTGATAGCTTGTAGAAGCTCTCAAACATGATAAACCGAGAGAACGGTTGTTGCGCCAACATGAGCAACGTTTAAGAGAGCAAGCTGAGTAGCTAGATCATAGCAACCAAAAAGAAAATAGAAATGATCATAAAAGAGATAAATGCACAAAATCACCAAGAGAGGGATGCAATAGAAAAGAAGAAATCCCACAATGAAACTAACACTCAAATCATGAGCAACATCAAATGTTGGCAATTTTGGGTTTGAGATCCTAGCTTCTTGTCTATGAGTTGTCATTGATGTCAAAAGGAAATGGCATTAATGTCAAGAGGATGTGTTGGCTTCAAAGGTGGAAGATTCCAAGAGAATATTTTTAATAGAATCCGGAGAGATTCCATTGGCAAGGGTTTTTCATTAAAACCAAACCGGTTTTTATTAAAACCAAGTTGGATAGGGTTTTTATTAAAACCAATGGAGGTTCTCTTTATTATTTATTTAATTATTATTTAAAACCCTTCAAGGTTTTAATTAATTAATTATTTAATTAATTAAGGGAGAAATTATTTTTAATTTATTAAAAATACTTAAGGTTTTTAAACCTTTTTTTTATTCTTAATTTATTAAAATTATTTAAGGGTTTTTAAACCCTTTTTGAAAAGACTTTTGATTAATTTCGAAATGGTCTTTATTTCCGTCGACGTCAAAGTGTCTTCGAAGAGACTATTTATTCTCCAACTCCTAAGGTTGGAAGGCTAATGAATTCGAAATTCCCGAATGTAATTTGCGGTGTTTGTGCTCTGTATTCGCTGCGATCGAAGGAAGACTTAGAAGCACGTGCGGTTGAAAAGTCTTCGGGAGTTTTTTTGAGGGTGAAGTGGAGGGAAGTTCACTTGTGAACTTCGTAGCCCGCATGGGCTAGTGGCAGCAAAGGCTGCTGTTGGGCGCTGCATTGGCGGAGGTCGTCGTTTCGAGTCTCACGGGGGTGCTTTGCTAGAGTAACACACGTTTTTATTAAAACGTCTTTATGCCACGAAATTCGAAGTTTCTTGGACAGCGATTTATAAGGTGTGATTAAATTTTATGATTTTTGGATTTTGTGATTAGCATTGAATAAAAGCTTAGGAGAAATAAGGGCATATTTCTTTGGATGTATTTTTAAGATTATTCTTTGCTATGCTAAAATTAAAAATGGAGGTATAAGGTGTGAGTCTGTGATTGTTGATTTATTGGCATGTTATGGTGGTTGTGTTTAAAGAAGTGGAGCTAAAAGGTGTAATAAAGGAAGTTTATATTATTTCTCATTTCTTTTATTCTAACCCTAACTTGGTTGGAAGTTTGAGAGTTGTGTGTGGTGACAGCTTGAAGGTTCAATTATCTTCTACTCCAATAAGGTATGGGCACATTCTTCTTATGAGTATGATTGGTGTATGTTTTCTGAAATAAGGTTGGAGTGAAAAGGTATTCTACTAGGTATCCTTTGGCTAGGTGTAAATCCTATTTTCTGGTTTGTTGAAGACTACTTATGCATTGTTATCCTTAAGGAGAGTTTTTGGTGAATGCATAATTTTTGGTTTGAGATAGTGGAAGCTTTGTGCACTAGGGTTTATATTTGTGAGTCTAGCTACTTGCATTGAGTTGGTAGAACCCTTGGTTGGCTATTTTGAGTTTGATGGTTGAGTTGCTTCCATAGAGGTTGTTTGATCAAGTTATTGCTTTACTTGATTCATGATATTGGACTTACTCCATTGAGTTGATTTGAGCAAGTTATTCTTTGTATTTGGTGATATTGTGTTGGTGGCTGTTTTGTCCAAATATATTTGGAGGGAAAAGGATTTCTACTTGTTTCTTTTTCTTATGATGATTGGTTGAATGCTTCAAGGTTGATGTTGAGTTGAATGGTGTTGGTTGACTAAACCTTGTTTGATGAGCATTGTTGTTGAAACCCTAATTGATGGTGAAAAGAACATGAGTATCATTGTTATGTGATTCTTTGCATAGTTGGCAATTGTTGGGGTTTCAT
Source organism: Wollemia nobilis (assembly GCA_028583015.1). Lineage (NCBI taxonomy): Eukaryota > Viridiplantae > Streptophyta > Pinopsida > Araucariales > Araucariaceae > Wollemia > Wollemia nobilis. Next base: position 11,553,641 of record JAQPPZ010004624.1, on the reverse strand, counting down.
GTTCTTGAAAGAAAACATTCTATCCTATCCATTTCAGATATTGAGTTGAGTTTTCATATTTGAGATTGAGATTGAGCTGAGTTGATTGGAGTTGAGTTTTGAGATTGGGATTTGAGTATAGAACATATTGAGTCTCTAACAATTCTCTTTATGCTTCTATGAGTTTGACAAATCACATTGGGTCTCTAACAATTAACTTTGTGATTTCCTACTAAGAAATTTTTTCTTGGTGAGCTTGCTAAGTTTTTGGACAGGTTCCGGTGGGGACTTGTGAGCAATTTTTGGACAGGTTTCGGTGGGGACTTGTGAGCAGTTTTTGGATAGGTTTCGGTGGGGACTTGTGAGAAGTTTTTGGACAGGTTTTGGTGGGGACTTGTGAGCAGATTTGGACAGGTCCTAGCAGAGGACTTGTGAGCTGAGTTTGTTAGTTCTATCAGATAACTTGAGGATAGAGGTGCATTGGTTCTATGAGAAGAACCTGAGGACATATTTGGCAAGTCTTTGAGAAGGCTTGTATGTAGAGGATTGATTTTTTCAAGAGTTGGACAGATCTGACAGACAGAGGAAGACTTGTACTAGACCGATCGACTATGTTTGGTACGGAGTTCTTGAGTTGTTGTGGATGTGATCATAGAAGGCAGAGGTCTCTTAGGCTAAGCATTAAGGACAGAAGGTCTTCGGTGGAAAGGAGTTCCACATGCTGGCAAGAGGTAGAGGCAGTTGATCTTCTAAGGGATAATTTCTAGAGCATAGGGGAAGGTATCTCCTTTGAGCAGAGGCTCATAAATTTTGATTGGGGGAAGGTATCTCCTTTGAGCAGAGGCTCATAAATTCTGATTGGGGGAAGGTATCTCCTTTGAGCAGAGACTCATAAATTTTGATTGGGGGAAGGTATCTCCTTTGGTCCGAGGCTCATAAACATTGTAATTGGGAAGGATTCCCAAAGAACTTTGAGATAACTTTTAGAGAAAATTTTTGTGGACGTAGCCTGACCATTCTGGGTGAACCACGTTAAAATTGGTGTCACTTTGTGGATGATATTGTGCATTGCTTTGATATTGCTTTGGGTATATTGCTTTACTGTTTTGAAGAATAATGGAAAAAGTAAAAAGAGGTCTTATACTTTTCACCCCCCCCTCTTAGTATAAGCTTGTGTTCTTCATCAAACTGGTGGTGGAAGGGTAAACATGATAGATCAGGATCAGACCTATCCTGAATCCCCTCTTAGGAGGGAGGAGAATAGAACACGACAAGTGGATAGAGGACTACTTCCATTGCCACTGTGAGAGGGCCTACAAGAAGAGGAGCTCCTCACCTCAAAGGCATTCCAAGAACTTGCTAAAAATATGAAGTCCTTTGAGAAACAAGAGATGGCTAGGAACCAACCAACATTAAGAAAAATACACAACCAACCATTGTGTCCATTAGTTCCTAGCCCTGCATATCTTAAGCATTTTGAGATGCCTAGGTTGGATAAGTTTTATGGTGAAGAGGATGCATAAGAACATGTCACCAACTTTATCAATGCATACTTTCATCTAGAAGATAGTGATGCCCTTATGCTGAGAACCTTCATTATGATATTTTTGGGGGCTACCACCCAATGGTTCAACCAACTTCCCAAGCACAACATATCCAGTTTTGAACAACTAGTGAATGCATTATTAAAATGTTTCTCTTTTGGTGCTAAGAAGAAGGTGAACCTCTCAGATCTGGCCAACCTAAAATAGTATTATGATGAGCCAGTCATGGATTATGGGGATATATGGAGAAACATCATGGAAAAGTTGTCATTTTTTGTCCTGATTGAAGAGTTAATCCGAATGTTCACAAAAATTTGTGCCAAGCATATCTCGTTACTATTACAACTATAGAAGTATGATACATTTGAAGAAGCCTTGGCTCAAGCCAATCTTATTGAAGATATAAAGCTCGAAGAAGGAGACGTAAAGCTCTATAGCAATAAATAATGGAACAAGAGTATGCAACATCAATCACAACAGGCCCATCCTACAGATGTCAACCAGATCATGTTAAGTGTTCCAAAAATAGCATAGAGCCAACAACAAGAAAACTATCAAGCTTAGCCTCGTACTGTGTATTACAATCTATGCAACAAGAATCAAGGCAGGGGTAAACAGAAATAACCCCCTTGCAATTATACACCATTGCCTGAATCCTTGGCATCAATTTTCAATCGCCTTTGCGAGGCCAAGGTTTTAAAATTGACTAAGGAGCACATCCTGGATCCTAATTACCCCAAACCTAAGGGGTATAGGGAAGATCTCTATTGTGTTTACCATCGATAAAATGGCCATGATATCCAATATTGTGTTGCATTCAAGAATATAGTGCAGGATATGTTGGATAAGAATGAATTGCAAGATATCAACATATTCAAATATCTTCTCCCCAATCATGGGGCCAAAAAAAATCAAGTTTATCATGTCGATGAGTTGTACATAGTCCCACCTGATGAGGGTTTTATAGGTATGATCAATACTACAATAAAAATCAAAATATACCTTGATCAACCCAACATACCAAAAAAGTTAACTAAAGCTGATAATCTATCACAACCCATACCAAAAATAAGTTCAATGCACTTACAAAAATACCATGTGATTTCCTTTCATAGGCAGGAGATTAATACAATCTCTCGGGATGAATTTGATCCTTCGCTCCACATCATAGTAAGAATCAATCAAATTTCGTACAAGAGAGTCTTGATTGACACTGGATCATAGTAAGGAAATAACATTTAAATTAAGGGCCTTCAATGATGCTACTTCCCTAACAATTGGCACAATAATCCTACCTATATAGGTTGGGATAAATATGATACCTACATTGTGCCATATCTTGGAGGGTGAGAGGTAGTACAACATATTGCTAGGCATACCATGGATAAGGGATATGGAATGCATACCTTCCATAGTGCACCAAAACCTAAAATTCATACATCAAGGACAAATGTATATGGTCCCCCATGATCCTGATCCATTCAAGTATTACAAGAAAGTTGATGAGACACAAGAAAAATAGCCTTCTCAAGAGTTTGTGGCAATAGTCAATAGTGAGATAGAGGACCAAGTGACTCTAAAGCATATAAAAAAATATGTGGTGCAATCAGATGTTGCTTTCCCATTGAAGGGATCAAAACCATTGGCATTAGTCACCCCTAACTCACTTCTCATGGTGCCTCCTCAAGAACAAGAACAACTATTCCCCCCACATCATATAGGGGGTATCAAAGCTAGTACAATGCAACACTACGAAGTGAAACATAAACATGAACTAAGTCATAAACATGAGCATGTGGATACCACTAACAAAGTGGATCATCATGAAGCCTCCACATAAAATCAAAGGAATGAAATGGGTGAGTTATAGTTACCTGGTGGATCTTTAGCATCTCCTTCAATAGATAGTGTTATTTCGAACCAATCACTAGAAATACACAGGGGAGCCTTATCAATATTGGAGCATATGCAAAATCACCTCTACAATATAGAGGTCCAAATGGAGAAACAAAATGAGGCATTGCACTTTATCATGAACCATATTAAGAGATAGAAGTAACCTTTATCTATGGTCAAATTGTATCCTGGGCAGCCACAAGAGAAGCCTCAACAAGATCCCCCTGAGCCAGCAAGTGACATACCTAGGGCTCAACCTGGTTCTCATACTAGGCCAAAGCATGCTAAACACTCAAAGTAGCAGCAACACATTTGGACTCCTTTAAATGAGTCTATGTCAAATATTTTTTAAAAGCTACAGGAAGCTAAGGTCATCACCTTACCCGACATAAAGCCTCTATACCCAAACAAAGCTAAACCCAAGGGTTATAGGGAGGACCATTACTGTATCTACCATCGAATAAAGGGCCATGAAATTTGTGATTGTTGTGGATTCAAGAATGTGGTCCAAGACCTATTAGAGTGAAATGAGCTCCATCCATATGGTTCACTCATTCCTCCCTACCTAGATAGGGGTACCTCACAAATATTTGTTCCCCAATTAGGAGAGTTGATTTTCGTCACTCTTCCTAAGAAGGTTGATTACATTGCAGTGGACATTATGTGCACTGCGGATCTTAAAGGTCAAATACCTTCCCCATCATCCACATCAAGTTCAATGAGACAAAGTGAGGTTTCTGAAGGTATCACACCTTCCTCACTTTCATTAAGTTGCGCACACATTGGGGGTATTTAAGGTGTCACGCCTTCCCCCCATAATATATCAAAAATACAAACAAATCATAAAACATAAAAATTCAAAAACGAAATGCACCAGGGACATCTCTAAGTTGCTTGGTCAAATCTCATAAAAAAAAATGCTCCAAGGGTATCTTTATGCCACTTGGTGAAATTCAAATTAATCAAAATGCTCCAAGGGTATCTTTATGCTGCTTGGTAAAATTAATCAAAATGCTCCAAGGATATCTTCATGCCACTTGGTCAACCCACAAAAAGGCCCAAAGGCACAATAAGCCTTTTGGTCAAGACATAAAAATAAGTTCAAAAACATTCATTAAATTACAAAATCGCAAAAACAATAGAAAACCAAAAAATCACAAAAGGCTCCAAAGGCATCTTAAAGTCCTTTGGTAAAATTAAATCACGAAAGGCCCCAAATGCATCTTAAATCCCTTTGGTCAAATCAAATCACAAAAGGCTCCAAAGGCATCTTAAAGTCATTTGGTCAAAAGCAAAACATAAAAGCATAAAAACAATTTAAAATCAAAAGTTCAAAACATTCAAATAATCAAAAGATCAAAATATTGAAAGCATCCAAAAATACAAAAACATTTGCATCTCATATTTGCATCCACATAGTTGCATTGAATTAAACATTCATATCTATTTTATTTGCATATGTTATGATCACAGTCTTGCAAACGATGCCACAGTTTGTATCACAATCACAATATTCAAGTCCATATTCATCCATTCATCCATGTGTGTAATTGTATTTTCAACACAACGATTACATGTTGCTATACATAATATACTATGGTTTCCGTTAATTCAACCATACCTAGTGATCCTATCAAATTTTGTGGAAATCCATATTGGTTAGTAGTGAGTAAGGTCTAGTGGTGACAAAGCTTAGCATATTTCAGGATCCCATCACTAATTACAAGCACTAAATTCTAGTTGGTATAAGGGAAAGATGAAAGCTGTAAAAGTGGTTAGGTTACCTAAAGTGAAAAGGGTCTTCCTTGCTTATCCCCCTGTGCAACCGGTTCAAAAGTTTTGAGAATTGACAAAAGGACAAGCTCCGACCTACCCATAAATCCCTTGATTTAATCAAAACAAGAAAAAATCCTAGAGTCAAAGAAAAGTTCAAAATCCTCAAAAGTCATACATCGACATCCAAATTCATAGTTAAAAGTATCAAAAGGAAAAAAACAAAATAAACAGTGATTATCATCACTAAAAGAATCCCTTGCTCAAGAGAAGAAAAAAAAATCAGTCAAAAATAAATAGTGATTTTCATCACTAATACGAGCAAGTATCCCAAGTCAAAAGGAAGAAAAGAAGGGAATGGAGCTTGAATCCCTAGAATTCCAGCATTATACAAAATTGGAAGGCGATATCCATTACAGATTTGGTGCATAGCCATCTTGGCAATGGTGATATTCTTACGCATGATGATATGTCTAACACAATAGCTATACATTTGTGTAGACCAATGTTTGAATGTGGATGAGCTAGCTTTAGGTAACCCAATATTGCCTAGTGGTATATTCCAACTAAGTCCAACACAAGAATCATATGAACACTTGAAGATCCTTGATCTTAGAAATGGGCTGAAAGAATCCCGCCTGACATCGGAGGAAATATTTGAGTTCTATCTAAATATATTCATTTGCACACACAGGGATAATGAGTATTTAGGTCCATGATGAAAACCTTACTATTCAAAATCCTTGATTGGTCAATACGCAGTTTTTGATAGGGTAACTAGAGTGTTTGAGTCTCAAGAAAAACCTCAAAAATTCCTACATAGCAACAAATCATATCATCAATCACATCATCAATTTTATTTATAAGATTCTATAAATTAGGGGGTATCAACAGAGTAGGATAGATACCAGATATATATATTAAATGATATGTAGATGGCCACTGACTATTTTGTATATTTTAATTTACAAAAAATTATCAATAAAATACATACATTTCATGCCATTACATCTCACATATGAATACTTAATCAATTATTATGACAAGAGTGATCATTTAAATTTATGATTGTTTTTTTTTACTTTCTATGGTGTCTCCCATTAGATTGTTAAACTCATATCATATGTATCCCTTATGTTTTAAGTGATTAGGTGTCTAGGGTTTAGGTGTTAGTTTGTCTTATTCTGATTTCTTTATATTTCACATCATTAGCATAAGATCCATTTTGCTTCATTTATTTGCTTTCATAGAACTAGTTTCATTGCATTTATTATCATTGAGAATATTTTCTTTTATTGTCATATTTATTGCTAAAATCCTCATCCGGGGAGGCAATCTCGAACAGCTAAGTGTGTGTTGTTTTTTTCGTTGCTCATAGGAATATAGGTTCATCAGATGGATTAGCAACATTCAAAAGCACAAAGATCCCTCCAAGAATCAGACTTGCAGAAGGAGACATCTGTAAGCCCTCATACATTTTCATGTGCATAACTGGGAAGCCTTTAAAAGCGTACCTCCCCTTGCGAGGGGACATCTTACCCACTTGTAATATTATTGTATCGAAATGGTTATCCCTAAGAGGGACCGACATGTAATCGGGTTTCAATATCAATAAAAGGATTTCTCTTTGTTATTTTTATGTTATATGCATTTCATGGTCTTTCATTTTCATTTTGGTATAATATTGCAAGTAGAGTAAAGCGGTGTGTTTGTCCCGGGATCGCTACAATTTAAATTCCTTTGAATTTAAATAATTATAAATAAATATATTTTGAAGGTAAAGTTGGTAGCATCGATGACATCATTGTTTCTCCAATGAATTTTCCTCTCTGTCGACGTGTGTGACAAGGGAAGGCATATGGTATAAATATCATAGCCATTCCTAAGGTTTGACATCGATTTTATTACATCCACCTTAAGAAAAAAAATCTTATGCAGTGTGTGGTTCCATCGACGTCGAAGAAAGAGCCAAGGGCTCTTAAGGGTTTCAAGGAGTCAAAGCACATGTTGTGCTTTGATGGTCCAAGTGGAGCATGTGGCTCACACGACATGGAAACCACGACAAAGACGTTGTGGGAGTATTGTGCCAAGTTTTGAGCCCCACAGATTGTGAAAAGTGGTAATAATTTTTGGAAATTATTTTAATTTATTTTGTTAAGGTTTAGGAGGGATAAGGTGGAAGTTAAGTTGTGAAATTAACCTAAGTGTTGAGGAAATATTTTTTGATATATGAAGGGTTAATTTTTGCTAAATTAAATGCTAGGGTAATTTTTTTTTACCTTAGAAAAGTGAGAGATTGACTTATTGCATTATTTTATAAAGTGATTTATTTAATTAATACAATATTAAGTAGGGAGTTATAAGTAGAGTTTGGATTATTTTTTAGATATCTTTCTGAAAATGGTTATGATGAAACTGAATTGTTAAGATGTTATTTTTATGAGTTAGAGTTTTGGAAGAAGTTTTTTGATTAAATATTTGTGTTTTTGGATATTATTTGAAGATGGAGTAATAAGGTGTAATTAGGTTTGATTATTTTTGTAATCGAGAATTATTTTGTGAAGATGTTAGTGTGATATTTTATCATCTAGCTATTAAAATTGGCAAAAGAGAAAATTGTGATTGAGACAGGTTTTCTATGGTCACTTCTACATTAAATAAAAGGTATGAGCATATTCTTCTTTGGTTGAAGTGATTGATTGAGGTTTTCTGAAAACAAGATTGGAGTGAAAAGGACTTTGTTAAGTTTTCCTTGTTGAGTGTGTTTTGAATTAATGCTTCAAGGTTTTTTGGAATAGAGGTTAATAAAAGTAACCTTGTTTTATAAGCATTGTTGTTGAAGTGATTGGTTGAGTGAAGAACTTGAACTAGGGTTTGCAAAGATCATGATATCATTGTTATGTGAGATTGGATTTTAAGCATTGTTGGAAACATTTCAGTGAATTTTCATAAGTTTGGACTAGGGTTTGTGAGCAAGGACTATTTTATTGAGTGATTGGGTGAGTAGAGTTGGTTGATCCTAGTCAAGCGGATGTGTTGATGTGATAGTTCAAGTTCTGTGAAACAAATTGTTCTATATTCTAAATTGATTTGAGAAAGAGGTTGAGTGTTGATGAATGTGAAGCATATTGAGTCTCTAACAATTATCTATATGTTTCTATGATAAAATGAGTGATTGAAAGTGATTGAGCATTGTGGTGAATGTGAAGCATATTGAGTCTCTAACAATTCTCTTTATGTTTCTATGATATTGAACAAGTTCTAGTGAGGACTTGTTGAGCAAATTTGAGGTAAGTATTTGAGAAGACTTGTGGACATATTGGTGTGAGCTTTTGTGGAAGATTAAAATACAGATTTGATAATAGATATTGAGGATAGATTTGAGGACACAGATTAAGGACAGATTTTGGTGCAGATTTGAGGACACAGATTAAGGACAAATTTTGGTGTAGATTTGAGGATAGGTTTGTGTCAGACCATAAATAGATATTGAGCATATTTATGCTAGACTGAAGGACTGTTTTTAGTGTATATTTGAAACAAAGTTGAGAGCAAGCTTTGGAAGTGATATATTATAGAGGACGACAGTCTCCAGTGGGTAGATATCCATTAGCCAAGGTAGTGAGGATAGATCTTCTGAGTGGGGACAGGAGTCTTCAATGGATAGATATCCATTAGTCAATGCAGTGGAGGCAGCAACTCTTCTAGAATATCACCAGCCAGACCTAAGTAGAAAGGAGTTCTCCTATGGATTGGTGTCTCCTTTGGACAGAGGTCCATAAACATTGTAGAGAAAGGATTCCCAAGAGAAATTTAATTGAGAAAAATTTATAAGGAATATTTTCTTCGTGGAGTAGCCCACATTGGGTGAACCACGTTAAATCATGTCTCTCATGTGTGTGATGCTTTGTGTGATGTTTACTACTTTAATATTACTGATTTTATCATTTGTATTAAAAAGCAAAAAAAAATATCTTATACTATTCACCCCCCTCTCAGTATAAGCACATGTTCTTTAGGGATCCCTTCAATAAAATCCATAGAAATATCCATCCAAATGGTCTCCAGGATTGGAATAGGCTAGAGTGTGCCTAGTGTATGAATATTTTTTCCCTTAACGTATTGATAAGCATCACATTCTACAACAAAGGTCTTGATATATTTTTTCATGCCTCCAAAAAAATGTGTTTAGCATGTCTATATTTTTTTATAAAGCTTGAATATCCTTTGGCCATAGAAGCATGCATTTCATATAGTATGGACTTGTAGAGTGGTGAATTTACAAGGATAACAAGGTGACCCTAGTATCATAGATAGTTTCCATCCCATGTATGTCCTCGATGAGAGTCGAAATCAATTTAAAGTTGCTAAATTATTATAAGGTGGGATCTTGGATCACTTCTCTTTGAAGTTGGTGGGACCATTAAGAGAGTGGAGTAGATATGGCACATAATATAATTTAGTTCTTTTATTTGTGAGATAGTGCATCTATGACAATATTATATTTTCCTTCTTATAAGTAATATCATAGTCATATCCCAATAGTTTAGTAAACCTTTTTTTGTTATTCTCATGTATATACATGCTACTCGAGAAAATACTTAAGGGTGTGGTGGTCCATTTCAATGGGAAAATATTGCCCAACAAGATAAAGCCTATATTAATTTACAACATATAGGATCACCATCATCTCCTTCTCATAAGTCAATTTTCCTAGGTTTTTGCTTGATAGTACATTACTAGTGAAGGCAAAAGGTTGCCCTTCCTACATAAGCACTGCACCAGTTCCACTTTCTAAGGCATCCCTATCAACCACAAAGGTCCTAGATAAATAAGGCATAACAAGGATAGGAGTAGAGAACATAGCTTTCTTGATTAGTAAAAATACATGTTCGATGAGTTTTGACCATATAAACGAGATCTTCTACAACATAGTAGTCAAAGGGGATGCAATCTTCCCATAATTATAGGTAAATTTTCAATAATAGATATTGAGGCCTAGGAAACCCCAAATAATTTTAATATTATTTGGTTTAGTCCACTCTTGTAGAGTCACAATATGTTTAGGGTCCACCTTGACCCCTTCCCCTAAAACTATATGGCCTAGGTATTCCACTTCTTGCATCCCAAAAGAACATTGAGATTGTTTGGGGTATACTTTATTATTGGCTAAGATTTGTAGTGTCTTGTCTAAATGTTATAAATGTTCCTTCCATGTATGACTATAAACTAATTTTTCATAAAAAAAGACCAAAATAAGTTTATGTAAAAATGATCTAAAGGTTGTATCTATGATACTTTGAAAGGTGGACAACACATTGGTAAGACCGAATGGCATGATGATAAATTCATTATGGTCTTCACAAAAGTGGAATGTTGTCTTCAATATATTTTCTTCCCATAATATGATCTCATGATAACTTGAATAAAGATCCATTTTAAGAAGAGAAGACCATCATGGAATTCATTCGATAATGCATCAATGATACGAATAGGAAATTAGTCCTTGATGGTAATTTTGTTGAGTTCTAAAAAATCTATGCATAGCCACCAAGACTTGTATTTCTTATGAATCAAGAGTACTAGGAAGAATATGGACTAATACTTAGTTGAATGACCCCTACCACTCATAAATCCTACACCAACTTCTCAATTTTGATCCTTTGCATATATAGGTATCGATAGGGATAAATGTTTGGTGGTAAGCTTCCTAGAAAAAGCTTGATGGCATGATCATGGGAGCACTGTGGTGGTAACCCTTATGGTTCTATAAATATAGGGGTATGTTTATCTATAATTTCTTGTAACTCAATTAACTAAACTATATCATCAATATTTGGGGCATATAGTGCAAACAGTTGTGCTACTACCTGGTTAGACAATTTCTTCAAAATATTTTCATGCATTGTGTCATTATTTATAGTTTTTTATATTCTTGTAGAAAAATAGTGGTATTCTATGATTGAAGGAACATCGAGGAATAAATGACAAGAAATATCAGCAACAAATAACATCTAACATATACAGGAAGAAAATATTTAGAATTGAAATGAACAAAATGCTTTATCATATGCATTATGTATGAACAACAATGTACATTAATTTACAACAGTAATACGATTATTCATAGTCACATGCAAAGTCTTGCACACACATTTTTTCTCCCAGATGCATACACTAGGTGGTGAATGAATGATATCTCATTATCTTTGTATTTGAAAATGTAAGGGCTCTACTTATACTTTACCTAGTAAAGGGTAGGTAATTTCCAACTTTGCAACTTCCTCATAGCTAACCCTAACTACCTTGAAACTTCTAATTACATGATATTTCATTACATTAACACTTAAATTTTGCATATAATAATAATCATTTCATCAAATAACTAGCATACAAACTATAAATGACACAATATGATAAAATTATATGTATAATAAAATATATTATCACATACTTGGCTTTGTATGTACTTATTAAGGCTTGAGGTGGTGCTTGAGGTGGTGCCACATTAGAACTAGATGCTACATCTACCCTCCCCTCTAGATAGATTAACGTCTTCATTAATTATTGTTACTATCAATGAGGACTTTTATTATTTATCTACATCATCCATGGATTTGATTGTTTATCTACATCAACCATGGTTTCATCTCCATTCATCATCAATTGACTTATTTGGCTCTTATGCCATAAGATGTATTTTGATATAGGTTTTTTCTCTTTCTCCATAGGCATCAAAGGTGTGTGTGTCATCATTTGTGTAGTGTAGATGCACTCTCAATCAGATCCACAATATCTAATGATGGGGAACTACATGTATCTATTGTTGGAAATCTGAGCAAGTTTTGTTGTCATTGATGTCAAGAGATTGTTGTTTCAGTTTCGTCATCATTAATGTCATCAGGTGGTTTTTCCAAAGGCAAGGAGGGTTTTAAAAGGAATAGGATATAATATTTATTTTTAATATTATATGCCTAAAAAGGTCTAAAAATTTGAAGACCCAAGGAAGGAGAAGCAGGTTTAAATTAAAATAATAATATTATAATATTTAATATTATCGAGCAAAATGATGAGGTGAAGAAAACAAGGTCCAAGGAATTATTAAAATAATCTATCCTTGAAAAGACCCATTAAGCAACTCGCAAAGGATTTAATTTAATTTATTTAAATTAAAATATTTTAACCCATTGTTAAAATTTTAATTTAAATATATAATTAGTGCCAAAGGTTTTAAATTTAATATTTAAATTTAAATTTGAATTTCAAAATTCGAATATTGGGCTGACGTGTAAGGACAAAAAGCAAATATATTTATAGGGAAAATAATCTTCATTTTCTTTTCCCGATCATATGATATTTGAATGCTATGCTATGAAAAAGACTTTGTGCGTTGCCTTGCTATGTAAGAAGAAGGAATTCATATTTTAATATTTAAGGCAAGACAGGGTTCAAGTGCATGTGATGTGGGAGAGAAGTTCTACCAACGTCGTTAGCGCAGGTGGCAGTTGAGGCTAAGCTAGAGCATTGTGAGGGCAATATCGTGGGTTCGATTCATGTCGTTGTTTTTTGCAAAGGGAAATCATTTTTCGTTTGCGCTAAAGGTGAGAGGACACAAGGAATAAAATGGACTTCATGCACTCTTGATTTTCATGTGGGCACATAGTCCAACCAGTGGCCTAGCTTTGGGCTAGGGTGTTGAGAAGGCAAGGTTGTGTGTTCAAATTTCGTTGGAAGCACTTTTTGGGCAGAATTAAAATAAAAGGTATGCAATTCATGATTTGATTTTTCAAAGGTTTTTGATATTCAAAAATCTGCATTAAAGGGTTGCGTGAAATTTAAAATATAGTTTGTGAGTTTGTTAAGGGAGATATAAGGTATAAGAAAATTAAAATATATATTTTTTAATTTTGGTGGTTAGAATTTATTTTATAAGATATGAGTGATAAGGTATGCAAAGAAAATTATATTTTATATTTTGAGATAAGTGTTAATTATTTGAGAGGAGAAATAAGGTGCATAAAGGAGATTATTGTGTATGTTTTCCTTTAGTAAAATTGTTTACTTATATTTTGAAAGTTTGGAGATTATAAGGTGTATTTGAGACTTGTTATTTTTGTATGGTAAAATAATTATTGGGAAAATATTTGTATGGAGATTTTGAGATAGATTGTTGCTACCTAACCTTAAAATTGGCAAAGAGGATTTGATTGTGGTTAAGATAGGTTTTGAAGACATATCTCCATAAAAACAAAATGTATGGGCACATCTTCCTTATGAGTGAAATATTGTTGGATTGAATGTTGTGAAATGCAAAGTTGGAGTAAAAAGGATTGTTTGATCAGCATTGTTGGAAATTTTGAGTAGGTTTTCATGTGCATGATTTATGGATGCTAAAAGATTATGGGTATCATTGTTATGTGAAATTAAAAACCATATTGAACTAGGATTTGTGAAATATCATGAGTATCATTGTTATGTGGAATTGAAAACTATCTTAAGCTAGGGTTTGTGAAAGAACATGAGCATCATTGTTATGTGATATTGGAATTATCTTGAGTCAAGGTTTATAGTGTGATTTTTTGGAAGTAAAGTGAAACACTTGGCTAGGGTTAGTAAGCAAGTTGTATTTAATTGAGTCGATGGTTGAGTGAAGTTGTTTGAGCATTATTGATTGAGAGCATTGGAGTGATAGTTCAAGATTTTTGAAACAAAATATTCTTTATTCTAAACTAATTTGAAAGTGAGTTTGAAAGTGATATAGTGATTTGTAAGTGTGAAACATATTGAGTCTCTTACCATTCTCTATATGTTTCTATGTTTAAACAAGATTCTGAGTGAAACTTGTTTGTGTGATTGAAGATATTTTCTAGAAAGAGATTAAGTTGAGTTTTTGTATGCAAGTTTTGCAATTGAGTTAAACAAGCTTTTGTGAAATCTTGTGAATAGAATTGAGTAAGTCCTAGAGGGGATTTAATGACAGAGTTAAGCAAGCTTTTGTGAAAGTTTGTGAGAAAAATTATGTAATTCCTAGAGGGGAATTAAGGACAGATTTGTGTGAGCCTTTGTGGAAGCTTACAAGAATATTTGAGGAAAGTCTTGGTGAATATTTGTTGAGTAGACTGGACAAGTTCTAGAGAGGACTTGTTGAGCATATTGAACAAGTTATAGAGAGGACTTGTTGAGCATATTGGACAATTTATAGAGAGGACTTGTTGAGCAGATTTGAGGTAAGTCTTGGTGAAGACTTATTGAGAAGATTGAACAAGTTCTAGAGAGGACTTGTTGTTCATATTTGAGGTAAGTCTTAGTGAATACTTGTTGAGCAGATTGGACAAGTTCTAGAGAGGACTTGTTGAGCAAATTTGAGGTAAGTCTTGGTGAAGACTTGTTGAGCAGATTAAAAAATTTCTAGAGATAACTTGTTGGACAAATTTGAGGTAAGTCTTTGAGTAGACTTGAGAGAAGAGTTGATTGATTGATTTGTTTAAGCTTTGAGTTAAGGCTTGGAATAGATCTAAGCAGATTTTATTTGTGATTGGATCAAGCTTTGTGTTAAGGCTTGAGGATATATTTGAGGACAGAGTAAGGTGCATATTTAAGGATAGATTTGTGCCATAGCAAAGATAGATTTTGGTGCAAATTTGAGGGAAAATTTGTGCTAGACCAAAGATAGATTTGTGAGTAGATTTGTGCTAGATCAAAGTACAGTGTTTAGTGTAGATTTGAGATAGATATTGAGTAGATCTAAGAGAAATCTTTGGAGGTGATGGAGTAGAGGATAGTAGTCTCCAATGGATAGAGATACATTAGCCAAGGCAATGAGGGCATAGGTCTTCTGAGTGAGGACAAAGATCTTCTGTGGAGAGAGATCCACAAGCCAGTGCAGTGGAGGTAATAAGTCTTCCAAGAGATCACCAGCCAGATCAAAGGAGAAGGATTTCTCCTGTGGATAGATATCTACAAACCAAAAAAGGGGAAAGATTTCTCGTGTGGATAGAGATCCATGAACTTGATTAGGGTATTGGTATCTCCTTTGGACAAAGGTCCATAAACATTGTAATAAGGAAGGATTCCCAAGAGATTTGTTGAGAAAATTTTAGTGAAATATTTTCTCCGTGGAGTAGCCCACATTGGGTGAACCACGTAAAATTGGTGTCTCTATTGTGTGTGATGATTTGTGCATTGCTTTGATTACTACTATTGATATTGCCTATATTAAATAATATTGTTTGGAAAAGAAAAGTAAAAAGTGGTCTTATACTGTTCACCCCCCTCTCAGTATAAGCTTGTGTTCTTCATCTACTTCCTCTACAAATTGCCACAATGGAGTGGTAGCAAAACTTTCATACTAAAAATTTAGTGTATCTAGTAAAAGTCCTACATACAATCTAGGTGTCCTTAGATTGAACTATTGTGGTCTCTTGAACTCAATTGGATGTGAGGTATATATTGCCTCCAATACAACATTGATGTCATCATCATCTATCACAATTGGTTATGGCTATGCCACTTCTTGCACAACTTCTCTATCATATTGTGTTGTCTCCTCCACTATCATTGCTTCCCATGTAGCTACTTGTTTCTCTAACTGCCTTTCTCCCCATGCATCCTTCTTTGAACCATTTTTCTTAGTAAAAAAAATGTACCTACAATGCCTTCTTGCGCATTTTAGCCCTTTTAATGCATAGGAGTGACATTTTGCACCATATTATATGTATGGCCTTGGAATTGATAGTATTAGCCTAGTACAAGTCATGGCACACCACCACCATACTGTCAAGATTCTATTCCTAACTATTTACTTGTTTTATTATTAATTATTATATTTACAAAAGGGTGTGTCTTTCCAAAGACATCTGTTAAGTCATATTTAATAGGCTTCCATTGTAATTAGAAGGACATCAATCAATCAAATTAAATCCAAATTATTTAATATTGTGGCCTTCGCTCAATATTCAAAAGTGATACTTTAAAACTGTGATTCCTTCCATTTTGTGTGCACTCTATAGGTATATATTGACAAGAGTCCTATTAGGACCATAGGACCCTTGCATATGGTATCAAAGCAAATTTTCTCCTTCCTCGGGACATCAAAAATTGGGTATCTAGTCCACTACAACAGTCCTCCTCCATTGACATAAGCTTTCGCTATCATAAGCCTTCGTTGTCTAAAAATCTTCGGTTGCCCTCCACTACACTCCACTACGATAAAACTCTTCGTGACTCTACCACCCACTGTTGGCATCTACCAATTCCATCTGTGAATGAACACTATTTTCCACTACACAGTCCCCTAAAAAACTTCAAAACATGACCTACAAACGCATACTACTCGTGGTGAACATAGGAAAATAAAAAATACCAAGCAAACATAGCGATTGAGGTTGTTTTCTCCATAGAAAACAAAATAAATTAAGTGCAGTGTCACAAAGCCCTATTTTTTGGCCATCAAATAAATTTCGGTTAGAAAAATTAAATAAAAAACTTTATAAAACATTAAAGTTTAAAAATTTTGGTGATGATTTTCTGAAGGGCTAATTTCTGACATAGTTTCTTCGACATCAGGTGGGAAAATTTTTATTTTTAAAAACATTTCGCCAGGGGAATTATTCCACATTAGCAGTGTAAAGGAAAAGTGAGCATTTAAAAAGAGTTAAACATCCCAAAGTCTTGTGACTACCTTACGATATCCATGCACCCACGTGAAGCAACCCTTCCATTGGTTGCCCTGTGTCGCCTACTGTCTGTCTACCTTCACCCTACCTTCTGCCTCGTACTGCCTTCATGTTCACTTTTTGTATCACCCTGTGTTGCCTCGGTCACCTCACCTTGTGCTACCTACCTCGGTTGTCTGATCCCCACCATGCCCTTTCCCTATTTGGTCTCACCTTGACTACCACACTTGACCCCTCGCACTTCGGTCTCCGCTCGCCTCCACCTGTTTCCAACCTCGTCACTCAGCGCTACAATTTGTGCCTTGACTTATGCCCTAGTCTTGTCTCAACTGCCACACTACTCCCTAACCTGGTCTATACCTTGATTTTTGCTCCAATTTTGTCTTGATTGTTGCACCACCCTCTGTGCCCGATCTCATCTCGATTGTCGCACCGCCCTCTGTGCCCGATCTCACCTTTACTACCACACTTTGTGCCCTGGTTTCTTCTATTGTATGTGTCACTACCTACCTTGTTAAGTCATTTCATATATAAAATATTAAAAAGGGCATTCACCCAAAGCATTTTACAAACAAAGTGCTAGCAATAAATTGACAATATATTCAAAAGTTGCCAAACTTGCTAAATAAACAAATTGCTAAAAACTTTGAAGCAATTTTTGCACCCTCGACTGAGTTTTACAATAATTTTTACAATGAAATATCATGAAGGCTATAAACTCACCGAAATAAAGATAACCCTACCATGGCATATGGTAGAAGATCACAGGATATCATGCTTGAGAAAATTTACTACGAAAATTGCCAAAGAAAAGAGGAGGGCATAGCTATGCAACAAGAATTTGAGAAAATAATATCAGCGATTGAATTAAAAATGGACATATTTAATCATAATATGACACTCATTCAAATTAGCCAAACTATCGGAGGATCCAAATTATGTCAAACCACTTCGGTGTGAGAGTACCAAGCTCAATTTCAGAAATTAGCAAACCACACCATAGGCCTAGATGCCTCATTTTTTTAGGATTGTTTTATCAGTGGATTAAAGGAGGAGATCTAACTCGAGGTACAAAGGTTTAACCCTAGCACCATGATGCAGACTATTGGGTTGGCCAAATTAGCTGAAGATAAAATCAACAACCAACGTTGATTCAGAAATGAATCTACAACAAACTCCCAAAATACTTCCACCAACCACAAACTAACTGAATTCATGCCAATTAAACACTTTAGCCCTAAAGAAATTGAGGTCAAACTAGTAGAAGATATACCTAAAAATAAACCTCGAGGTCTATTAGAATTTTCCTTCAACGCCCTCACTAGAAATTCACCCTCCCAAACTATGAAAGTTCAAGGCTCCTTTAAACAACAAAATATTAGTGTTCTTATTGACTTTGAAAGTACACATAATCTCATCGATCCATGCATGGCAAAACAAACCGACTGTTTTATTCATCCTTGTAATAATTTTGAAATCATGATCGGTAATGGGGAAAGAATCACTTGTAACGGGAAATATCGTAATATTAAGCTCACCTTAGGCAATTACACCGTCAAACAGGACATGTATGCAATTCCATTAGGAGGTTGTGATATTGTGTTAGGTGTGCAATGGCTACGAAGGCTTGGCATAATGCAATTCCATTATACGTGATTCCTTCTATGTATTTTTCAAGCTAAGTGGGCATATCCAAGGTTTTATATTCCTTAGAAAATCTAGATATTACCATGTTTATAGCACAACACAACTTTTTTGTGATGCATCTTCACTCTTTAACTCCCAAGTTTCATTATTTTCCTAACCTCTCCCAAACTTAGGTTTGAAGACTTGTCCACAAACACTTATAATTTGTATGACTTTATTCCCTCATTAGGTTTCTATTGTTCATGAGAGGTAGCCTGAATATGCTATTAAAATTATTGGGAAAAAAGGTACCCATACCGCCTTTTCACCAAGTAGGATTTTGCTCTTCTTCTCTAAATCATACTTCTTCATCATCTATAATAAAAATTGTTTGAAGAAGTCCTTTTTGAAGCTAGATCCTTGCATAATGTAGTGGACACGTGTTCTTAAAAGTTTCCTTTAACGAGCGGTCTGTAGGAGAATTGTTTCACCAAGACCTATAAAATTCTCCTACAAGTGTTATCTAGGTTATCTCATAAAAGTGAGTTTGCATTATCTCCTACCCCTTTACTTATTTCAATTGAGATGATGTTATTGATTCCTTTCCTTTGCTTTTTTGGTCATCATCAAGAGTTCTTGTTCTCAATTGTAACCTCAATCCAACTTCTTCTACTTTGCACTTTTTGTGATGTTATGCTCTTCCTTGTTGTGCTTCCATCTCATACTCCTCCCACTATTTATAGTGGGCACACTCCATATGAAGTCTAAAGAATCCTATGCTCACTCCTCCATACTTTTGGGGCCCTAGTCATGACATAAAACTTGAAAATTTTTGTGGAGGTTTTTTTTTTTACTCTTTAGTTTATATAATTTTTTGTCTTCAATTCATTCCACCCACACTTAGTGCCATAGGTGTTTAAATTTAAACTCATTTGGTGGAAATTATTCCTAATTTTCCCACCCATATTTTTACTAGTGTGGCTTCCTCACACAACTCCACTTGGAAAATATTTTGTCTTCTATTTTTCTCTCCTCCTTATTTTGTATGTCCTAATTATTCCTTACCTCATTCTATGTCTATATGACCTATTGCTTGCTACATATGTCTTCCATTTGAATTTATATGACCTAATTATTGCTTTAGAGTACATGATACCTACTCTAGATAGCTTGGTTAATTTGTACAATTATTTCAATGGTCTAATTCCTACTCTAGTTGACCCAAATTTATCATATGATCGTCATCCTTCCTTAAATGGTCTATCTTAGCTTCTAGATGGCCTATTGTCCCATACAACTTAATCTTCTATTGTGACCATTTCACAACGACCCCAAAATTGGGAACCCACCTAAAAATTAGAAATTGTTGTATTTTTGTCATATGTCAAAGTATTGGTTCAATGTTTTGCTAATTCATGTTGTATGAAGTTTAATTTTGGTTTTTTTTTGGTAGATAAGATACTATAGCATTAATATCGGGTTTTACAGGTTGACCCAAAACCTTTTACAAAAATCATCCCAGGGCTGTTGATGAACATATCCTTACTAAGGATCCTATGTGTAAAATATACATGTCGTCAAAGGCATTACATCTAGTAAGGTACATAGCATGTTATCAAAAAGAAACTTCCCATACAACATTTTGGGTATACCCCGAGAAAACACACATGCATCATAATTACAAAAAAGAAACAGACAGATCCCTTCCTTGAGATAATGGAGAAACAAAAAGTTGTAGACACACATAGCAGAGTACTGAAAAAAACTCCCACAAGCTCTGTATTGATAGTTACTCTTAATAATTCTTTGGTAATTACTTTCTTTTGTATATAACATGCTTTGGTACCATATACTATCTTGGCCAATCAGCCTTGGAGAAGTGAACCTGCTAGCTAGATTTATGGTTGTGGCTATCTGGTGGTCCACGTGGCTTTGGTTTGAAGTCTTATATTGTCGTTTCTTTCCTTCCCTTTGATTATCAACCAACCTCAAATTACTATGATGACTAGGAGCCATGTTATCCGACATGTGACTGTCCCCATTAGTCTTTATGGTATTTACAAGCAGCATCCATGAAGACTGATGGCTCAGATAATTTTTATTGTGAGTCCAATTCAAAAAAGAGACGGGAATAATCCTAGCCTTCGAACTTACAGTGCCTTCCCTATTGGTAAATTTGACTATCATTCTTGGCATTCTTGTTGAATAAGCTCCTCTACTTCATTCAGGACACCGTTTTCCCATTTGAAAAGTCTATCACCATCGACACCCAAATTGGCCAGCTTATCAATAATTTTGTTAGCTTCTCGAAAGACATGTTGGGATTTTCTGTCCTGTATTCCTTGGAAAAGGATCCTAGCCTCTTCAACAATTATTTTAATCCTCCAAGGAGGTGTTTTCCAATTATTGAGGAGATTTATAACA
This sequence comes from Wollemia nobilis, assembly GCA_028583015.1. Lineage (NCBI taxonomy): Eukaryota > Viridiplantae > Streptophyta > Pinopsida > Araucariales > Araucariaceae > Wollemia > Wollemia nobilis. The sequence continues at coordinate 11,532,724 of JAQPPZ010004624.1, read as the reverse complement.
TGCATAGAGTCTCCTTCTATGATCAAATTGCCTTCTAAGTCTTGAGTCATTTGAAGGCATCTCCACATAGCTCTAGCTTCAGCTTCATTGTTCGTCGTTGTTCCTAAACATTCAAAAAATGCAAGCATCATATTCCCATTATGATCTTGCACAATGCCACCAGCACCTGCTCTTCCAGGATTTTCCTTAGCTGCTCCATCAAAATTAAGCTTAAACCAACCCGTAGGAGGTGGAGACCACTTAACATTGGCTTTGGGGTTGACTACCCTAGGCACAGACTCATATAACAAGGTTAAGCTTAAATATTGAGTAATCGTGGTCTCCTGCAGATGAGGTTTACAACTATCAAAAGGGATAAGGTTCACATTCTCGTTGGCAAAGGATAGGATCCTGGTAATGTGATGCAGGAGCATCCAACGAAAGGAAAAATACAGCAAAGTAGAAAAAGTGTCACGATATCGCGACATGTCGGCAAAGAAGAAAAGTATCGCGATATCGTGACATGTCGCATTATCACAACCAAAAGCCGAGAGAAGGCTCAAGTAGAAAAAGTGTCGCGATATCGTGACATGTCGCATAATCACAACCAAAAGCCGAGAGAAGGCTCAAGTAGAAAAAGTGTCACGATATCGCGACATGTCGCAGAATCGTGACCAAAATTCGAGAGAAGGCTCAAGAGAGAAAAGTGTCGCGATATCGTGACATGTCGCAGGATTGTGACCAAAAGTTGAGAGAAGGCTCAAGTAGAAAAAGTGTCACGATATCGCGACATGTCGCAGAATCGTGACCAAAATTTGAGAGAAGGCTCAAGTAGAAAAAGTTTCGCGATATCGTGACATGTCTCAGAATCGCGACCAAAAGCCGAGGGAAGGCTTAAGAGAGAAAAGTGTCGTGATATCGCGACATATCACAGAATCGCGACCACAATCCGAGAGAGGGCGCAAGAGAGAGAAGTGTCGTGATATCGCGACATGTCGCATTTTCGTGACTCAGGAAGGAGAGAGACAGCACGGAGCAAAAATATCGCGATATCGCGACATGTCGCATTTTTGCGACGCAAGGAGGAAAGAGAAGACGTGGAGTAAAAATGTCATGATTTCACGACATGTCACGAAATCGTGACCGAAAGAAGACCAGAAGGGCCAAAGAAGAAAATGTCGCGATTTCGTGACATGTCGCAAAATCACAACCGACGGAGCAGAAAGAAGGCAAGGAAGGAAACTGTCGTGATATCGTGACATGTCATGTTTTCGCGACCCGAAACAGAGAAAGAAGGCAGAGAGCAAATTTGTCGTGATATCGCGACATGTCACAATTTCGTGACTCAAGAGGCGAGGAGGAGGCAGAAAGGAAAGATGTCACGATATCGCGACATGTCATGATTTTGCGATCGAAAAGGAGAAAGAGGAACCGGAAAGGAAAGATGTCGCAATATCGCGACATGTCGCATTATTGCGACCAAAGGACGAAGGAAAGCGCAAAGGAGAAAAATGTCACGATATTGCAACATATCGCATTTTTGTGACCAAAAGGCGAAGGAAGGCGTAGGAGAGAAAAATGTCATGATATCACGACATGTCACATTTTTGCGACTCGAGGAAAGCAGGAAGGCAGAGGAGTCGAAGGTGTTGCGATATCGCGACATGTCACATTTTTGTGACTCGAGAAAGGCAGGATGGCCGAAAAGCAAAAGTGTTGCGATATCGTGACATGTCGCATTTTTGCGACCCGAACAGGATAGGAAGGCAAAGAAGCCAAAAGTGTCGCAATATCATGACATGTCGCATTTTCACGACTCGAGGAAAGCAGGAAGGCAGAGGAGCCGAAAGTGTCATGATATCGTGACATGTCGCATTTTTGCGACTCGAACAGGACAGGAAGGCAGAAGAGCCGAAAGTGTCACGACATCGCGACATGTCGCATTTTCGCAACTCAAAGAGGACAGGAATGCGGAGAAGCCAAAGGTGTCCTAATATCGTGACATGTTGCATTTTCATGACTTGAAAAGGGCAGGAAGGCAGGGAAGTCGAAAGTGTCACGATATCATGACATGTCATATTTTCGCGACCAAACAGAAAGAAAGAAAAGAAACGGTAGGCGGTTACAGGGGCCGTTAGAGAGGAAATTATCGAGCAGGGGGTATACCGAACGCCATCATTGGGTGACAAGCGGACAGAGTCTACAGTGGCAGCACTGGACAAGCACGTGGCACCAAGGTGCAGTAAAAGCGGACGAAGACCAAGAGTCGAAACATTTCGAAAGCCAAAACAACGAAGAGGCATGAGAAATGAAACGAAGGGTCAGAAAAGGAAAATGGAGTCACGCCAAAGAGTTTAAAAGGGGAAGCGAAGGCATGCACAAGGGTCAGAAAACAATGCAGACAAAGTTGTAGTCGAGAAACTACAGAGACGGAGTTGCAGTCGTGAAGGCAAGAGGGCCATTCTAGACCTGTTAGCCTATTTTTCTTCCAGAATTGGAATGATGTAATGTAATGTAAAATTTAATAAACTATCTTTCTATAAAAGAATTTTATTTGGCAGAGTCTGCCATTTTTGTAAATTTTTCCAAGTTTAATGAATGAGAGTTTGTGAGTATTTGGGCTGAGCGATTCTGGCTCCCCCATCAAGTGGTATCAGAGTGGGAGTTCCTGAGTGTGTAAACAGATCATCAAAAGTGAGGTAGTTTGCACCAAGATCTGTGGAAGAGTAGGAGTTCCTGAGTGTGTAAACAGATCATCAAAAGTGAGGTAGTTTGCACCAAGATCTGTGGAAGAGTAGAAGTTTCTGAGTGTGTGAGTAGATCGTTGAAAGTGAGGTAGTTTACACCAAGATCTGTGGTTAAGATTTGTGAGAAGAGAGAGAGGAGAAGCTATGGTCACAAGGAGAACCTTGTTGAATGAGGAGAAAGGACCAGACCAGAGGAAGAGCTTGTTCCGCATAAGGTGCAAATGTTCAGGTAAGGTCTGTAATGTTATCATAGATAATGGTAGCACAGATAATTTGGTTTCAGGAGAAATGGTTGCTAAGTTGAAATTGGAGAAGAGGGCGCACCCGTATCCATATAGGATTGCATGGTTGCAGAAAGATCATAGAGCATTACTCAGTGAGTAGTGTTTAGTTAAATTTCATATTGGAACTTATCAAGATGAGGTTCTGTGTAATGTTTTACCTATGGATGCTTACCATTTTTTGTTGGGGAGGCCATGGCAATTTGACAGAAGTGCGATGCATGATGGGCATGTGAATACTTACTCTCTGACGAAAGGTGGAGTGCGTCACAAGTTGAAGCCATTGAAATAAATGGATAAAAAGAGTTTACTGACAACAATGAGAGTGGAAGTTGTGGGATCTGAAGAACTTAAGGGTTTGTACCCTGCAGATGCAAATTTTGTTGAAGCTTGGAGAGCTTGTATAGGCCCGATTAAAAATAAGGGGACAGAACAGTATAGAAGTGAAGGTCACTTCTCCATCCACCCCGGTTGTTTGATGTAGGAGCATCCAACGAAAGGCAAAATATAGCAAAGTAGAAAAAGTTTCGTGATATCGCGACATGTCGGCAAAGAAGAAAAGTGTCGCGATATCGCGACATGTCGCATTATCGTGACCAAAAGCCGAGAGAAGGCTCAAGGAGAAAAAGTGTCGCGATATCGCGACATGTCGCAGAATCGTGACCAAAAGCCGAGAGAAGGCTCAAGAGAGAAAAGTGTCGCGATATCGCAACATGTCGCAGGATCGCAACCAAAAGCCGAGAGAAGGCTCAAGTAGAAAAAGTGTCGCGATATCGCGACATGTCGCAGAATCGTGACCAAAAGTTGAGAGAAGGCTCAAGTAGAAAAAGTGTCACGATATCGCGACATGTCGCAGAATCGCGACCAAAAGCCGAGAGAAGGCTTAAGAGAGAAAAGTGTTGCGATATCGTGACATGTCGCAGAATCATGACCAAAATCCGAGAGAGGGTGCAAGAGAGAGAAGTGTCGTGATATCGCAACATGTCGCATTTTCACGACTCAGGAAGGAGAGAGAAAGCACGAAGCAAAAATGTCGCGATATCACGACATGTCGCATTTTTGCAACGCAGGGAGGAAAGAGAAGACGCGGAGCAAAAATGTCATGATTTCGTGACATGTCACGAAATCACGACTGAAAGAAGACCATAAGGGCCAGAGAAGAAAATGTCACGATTTCACGACATGTCACGAAATCGCGACCGACAGAGCAAAAAGAAGGCAAGGAAGGAAACTGTCGCGATATCACGACATGTCGCATTTTCATGACCCAAAACAGAGAAAGAAGGTAGAGAGCAAAGTTGTCATGATATCGCGACATGTCATGATTTCACGACCCGAGAGGCGAGGAGGAGGCAGAAAAGAAAGATGTCGCGATATCATGACATGTCACGATTTCACAACCGAAAAGGAGAAAGACGAACCGGAAAGGAAAGATGTCGCGATATCATGACATGTCGCATTATCGCGACCAAAGGACGAAGGAAAGCGCAAAGGAGAAAAAATGTCGCGATATTGTGACATGTCGCATTTTTGCGACCAAAAGGCGAAGGAAGGCGCAGGAGAGAAAAATGTCACGATATCACGACATGTCGCATTTTCATGACTCGAGAAAAGCAGGAAGGCAGAGGAGCCGAAGGTGTCGTGATATCGGGACATGTCACATTTTTGCAACTCGAGAAAGGCAGGAAGGCTGAAAAGCAAAAGTGTCGCGATATCGTGACATGTCGCATTTTCATGACCCGAACAGGACAGGAAGGCAAAGAAGCCAAAAGTGTCACGATATCGCGACATGTCGCATTTTCGTGACTCGAGGAAATCAGGAAGGCAGAGGAGCTGAAAGTGTTGCGATATCACGACATGTCGCATTTTCGCAACTCAAACAGGACAGGAAGGCAGAAGAGCCGAAAGTGTCACGACATCGTGACATGTCGCATTTTTGTGACTCGAAGAGGACAGGAAGGCGGAGAAGCAAAAGGTGTCGCGATATCGCGACATGTCATATTTTTGTGACTTGAAGAGGGAAGGAAGGCAGGGAAGCTGAAAGTGTCATGATATCGCGACATGTCACGTTTTCACGACCAAACAGAAGGAAAGAAAAGAAACGATAGGCGGTTACAAGGGCCGTTATAGAGGAAATTATCAAGCAGGGGGTATACCGAACGCCATCATTGGGTGACAGGCAGACAGAGTCTACAGTGGCAGCACTGGACAAGCACGTGGCACCAAGGTGCAGTAAAAGTGGACAAAGACCAAGAGTCGAAACGTTTCAAAAGCTAGAACAACGAAGAGGCATGGGAAATGAAACGAAGGGTCAAAAAAGGAAAACAGAGAGTCATGCTAGAGAGTTTAAAAGGGGAATCGAATGCATGCACAAGGGTCAAAAAATAGCGTAGATAGAGTTGCAGTCGAGAAACTGCGGAGACAGAGTTGCAACCGTGAAGGCAAGAGGGCCATTCTGGACCTATTAGGTTGTTTTTCTTCCAGAATTGGAATGTTGTAATGTAATGTAAAATTTAATAAACTATCTTTCTGTAAAAGAATTTTATTTGGTAGAGTCTACCATTTTTGTAAATTTTTCCAAGTTTAATGAATGAGAGTTCGTGAGTATTTGGGCTGAGCGATTCTGGCTCCCCCATCATAATGATAGTTTGATGATCATGTATAGACTCATTAAAAAATTAATGGTTCCTTTCTAACCACACCTACCAAAGATAGTGATTGAGACAAATTTTCCACATGTATCTAAGTATTTGAATTGAAAATGGGCAAGGCCACTGGACGAGCAAATCAAGTACGATGGTTGGTTAGCCCATGAAATATTGAAGGCCTAAAAAACCCCACTTAGGACAGTCAAGGAAAAATGGTACTCAAGGAAAATATGATAAATGGTCTCTCAATTAGCCTTGCACAGATAACAAAGATTAGTGATACAAATACCTTTATGCATCATATTATCAATGGTTAGAATTCTTCCTTGGATAACCAGCCATGAAAATACTGCAATTTTTGGAATTAAATTTTTTATCCAAACTAAGTCCTTTTGGAGGAAAAAATCCTCGTCATCAAGTAGAAGCTTGTAAGCTGATTTAACAGTGAACTGCCCGTTTTTCGTAGGATCCCAGGTCACTTGATCTTCCTTGGGTCTCATGGGGATAAACTATTTTTCGAGAATGTTACAAAGATCATTTGATTTCGCTTGAAATTCCTGAATTCTTATTTGTTTCCATTTCATTCTACCTTTGTACTCAACCATATAATCGGAGACTTTTTTGCCAATGAGTTCTTCTGTGATATCTCTAATTCAGGCTAAGTTAGGATATTGCATCAATGGTTCGCCCTTAGCCCACCTGTCATTCCAATAGTTTATCCTCTCACAATTGCCTAAAACTCATCTTAAACCTTTTTTGATGATTTCCTTATAATTAAGAATTGCTTTCCAAAAAGCAGAACCTCTGATTGTAACTGAGTCACTTGGAAATTCCATATTTTTGAAGATACTTTCGTTTGGTGATATTAAAATTGTTAATATTGTTATTTTTTTTTGTTTTTTTTTAAGTATAATGTTATAAATTAATGGGCCTAAAATATTTATAATTGAAATACTATGCAATTTATGATATTTTAATACTTAAAAATGATATAATTTCATGGTATTGTTAATGATCATCATAGTATCTTAACATTTGATTATTTTAAAACATTTTCAAAAAAAATTGTTTAATAAAAGTATTGATTGTTTTAAAGAGTTTTCAAAAGGTTTTGATTAATAAAAGTATTGGTTTTGTTGTTTGCAAGTATCTGGTGGTTTTTGATATGTGTGGAAAGAGATGAAGCAAATAGTATTCTTCAAGTGGCGGATGCACGGTAATATGCAGTGAAGATCCAGTTGTGATATACAGTCATAATAGTCCCTTGTGATGGTCGGTTTTGGTTAAGATATGTCGATGATCAAATGGTCGTACGGTAAATTGGATGAATTCAACCGATAACGATGGAGTGGGATCATTGGCATTGGTGAAGCGAATACAGTTACAAGGATAGTCATGAATGATATGAACTAGCAATATTCTAGAACACGGTGCATCAAAAAAAAAAAAATTTGTATTTCGTGGAGCATGTTTTGTTCTAAAATTTCAAATTTCAAAATTTGGATAGTATAATGTAGATATGCGAACACAGTCTAGATTTCATCAGAAATGCAAAGATTTGAAATGGGTTTAGATGACCGGATAAAGGGTAAATTACTAGTCATTGTCATTGGTAGATCACAGAATGAACATTGAGTTATGTTCCTTAGTTTTGTTTGATGTTTCATAGTGTGGATATAAAAATACGAAGAAGTTTAGGACACTGTTCACATTGAAATTACCATATATCAATGACAAAGTTGGAGAGCTCACAAATTGGATTGCTAATGGCATTGTTCCAAAAAGTAGTACAAATGGGTTAAAGTGGATAGCCACGAAAGATAAAATCCGATATGGATATGGTTGTTTGTTTGTTGAAAAACAATAAAATAGGAAGGCTCGTCAGCATCATTCATGATGGATATTATGTCAGAGCAGTGTGCAGTCATAGGATTTGTGGATAACAAAGGGTGGTATTGGATAATTTTAAATGAACATTGTCGAACTGATGAGGCACCAGATCTTTTAACTATTTCCAAATAAATTTTGCTTGGCATCAAAATATAGGAGCAAAAATTTAACACAATGTTGATGATTATTCTGAAATACTTTCAATTTGAATTCATGAAAGCATTCATGATCAGAACACAGGTGCAGTGACATTATTAGATAAGGCAATACTCTTCAAAATGGATAGTGAAGTGATTATGTTTATTCCTATGTTGGAATTTCGTTCCACTTTAATACCTCTTCTACTTGCTAAACATAATGAGAGATTTGATTGAAATACCCAAGGTTGGCAAGTGCGGTGTTTTGAAAATGCTTTGGCATATTTAGTATCATGGTGTGTGTGAAGACTTTGATTGTGTTATGAAAGGGTTTTGTCTTTTAGCAAGATATAGAGGTGTGTTCGTTATAAATAATATATGGGCTATGTGCTTAATATTTGGTATAATATAATATTATGAAAAAGGTGAATGGATGAGAAGAAAGGAAGTTGTGTAACTAATGAAACAGAAAGAATGAAAAAAGGAACAGAGGATAGAAAAACTTTAAATACTCATTTGAAACGAAGGAGAGGGGTCAGACAGTTGGAAGAGAAAAAGCTACGCATTTAAGGAAAGAAGGAAGCAAGGAAGCAAAATCAGGTTATACAGAGGGCCGCAAATTTTTAAAACATGGATATTTTGGAGTGAAGCATTTATTGTAAGATCAATAAATTTTATATCAAATTAATTTTTTTAAAACAAGCATGAATATGGTGTTTTAAATTGAATTTATAATTTGATATATTTCTTTTATATAAAATCCCATAGAAGATAGCACTATATTTTTATCCAAACTGTGTTAAATCTGGTCGATTTAAATTTAGTTTTTAATTCTGAAAGTTCTCTTCTATATGTTTCTCTATAGCCTGTTGTCTAAGACTTTATGTTATTTCTTTTACCTTAATCCTTTTATATTTATTTCAGATATTAATTTTTGAATTAGTTTGATATTATAAATTTACAACTTTATAACTAGCTTAGATATAAAGGATATATATCTAAAAACGTCGAGAGTTATCAATCTCGAGGCACCTATCTCATTTCTTGGGGGTGTGATCTCTAAGATAGGCGCCTCAGGATTGATAACTCTCGGTGTTTTTAGATATATATCCTTTATATCTAAACTAGTTTATTAAACAGTTGCAATGGTTGGTTAGTCGGTTGTTTTAGTTTAAATATTTTAAATGTTTTTGTTAATTTTGGCTTTTTTAATATAAAAACAATTGTTTACAGCGTGACATATATGACCTCTTTGCCTCCCACACCCCTGTCTGCCATTGTAGGAATGCCTCTCGATGTAACTAGGTTTCATATTTGTTCATCATCCAAATATTATATTAATTAATATTTGGATGAACAAATATTATTTAAAATTATAAAATTGATCATAAAGTTTATATATTTAATGAATTTTATAATTTTGAAAGTTTTCATTTTCAAGAAATAAGTAAACTTGCCTTAATGAAAATTAATTTCATTAAAGGTAGTTATTTATATGGCAGCCAAAAGGACATTATTTTCAAAGCATTTAGATTAATTTCCCTTAGTAAAATTGATTTTATCAAAGGGGAAAATTAATTCATAATTTATTTCAAAGGATATTAAATGTGAAGGTTTAATCATTGGGATTATTTTATTTTATGTTGAAAGCAACCTAAAGACCAATTGATTAATCGTTTCATTAAATTTCATGAACAAAAATTTGCATGGCATCATAAAATATTACCAACACAGGCCCCTTGTTAACAATTATTTGCAAATCACTAAGGTATGTTGCAAGTATGAAAAGGGTTTAGGCCCAAAAATATCTAGATATTTCTAGGCCCAAGTGTGAACATATTTCCAATTTTGTCGGCACAATGTCGGCAAATTATTTTAAAATAATCCCTATATTCTCTCCCTATTTTTCCGCCTCCTTATTCCTCCGCTCCCTCCATGCCTCCCCTATCCCCTTATCCCTCCACGCCTTCCCTTCCCCCTTATCTCTCCACCTTTTCCTCTCCTCCATTTCTTCCTCCTCCTCCTTCCCTATAAATACCCTTAAGCGCCATTGTATTGATTAATTTTGGGGTTGAAAGTTAATAATATTTTATTATTTTATTGATCTACTTGCCTCACTGGTATCAAAGCCAGGTGCATTTTTTGAGGCAAACGCTGACGTGGATGGTGATTAGGCAACAACACGTAGTTCGAGGTGGTAGGCATTGATAGAGGAAGCTGAGCTAGTAGCCTGGGCACGAATCCTGAGGTAAACACATGGCAGCTGAGTGAGTAGTGACACATGGAAGGTTGAGGTGGATTGCTGATGTGGACATGTGGCTCGAGGAACTGAGGTGGACAGTGATGTAGCAACGCGGGAAGATGACGTGGCAACACGAGCATGGATGTGGCACGAGCGAGGTTGAGTGGCAAAGGATTTGCCACGTGGTGATTGCTGATTCGTCGGATGGGCAAAATGTTAGCTGGTGTGATTGCCCGAAGGCAATCAAGAGCATATGCGCTCGCGCGCATATTAAAATCACTCCATTGTTTTTGCCCACCGCATGTGGGACTAAAACATTTTTTTTTCTTTTGAACGCTGCATACATTGTTTATAAATATGTTGTGATTTCCTTTAGTAAACACGACAGGCGTGTGGTCTGGCGGTAAATGTTGCCCGCGAGCATTGGAGAGACCAGGGTTCGAAACCCGTCGGGGAGAAGAATTTAAAGTTTTTTTTGAAGAACGCGTCGATCGAAGGATTTAAATAAATCCTCGACCCCATTTGTTCTCACGAAAGCTGTGTGGTGTAGCGGTTGGGTTGGCCGTCGTTGAAGGAGTGGTCACGAGTTCAAATCGGCTCGCGAAAAGGTTTTTTTAAATATTTTTTTTTGGTTTTAATTTTTTTTATTAAGGTTTTAATGAATTTAATAATTTTTCCAATTTATATTTTTTAATTAGTTTTAAATAAACTTTTATTTAAAATATAATTAAAAATATAAAAGAATATTATTAATTTTTTTTTAAAAGCCTTTATAAAAAATATTTGAAAACCTTTTAAACCTTTGTGGAAAGTGGAATTGGAAAAATATTTTTTCGGGAGATAAATTTTTTGAGCACCGAAAAAATTAATGAGGTGACTCAGCTAACCTTTTTTGCCATGATGAGTAGATGATCCGATCAACCGGATGTTACCATGCCCTATGCTCTCTACTGAGGAGAGAATCTACTGAGTTTTTTGATGAACGAGTCCGACGAGATGGACTACAAGCCGTATTCAGTCAACTACAGAATTCAATGATAGCCCACCAGAGGAAGCCCGATTCTGGATACGAGGCTGACTCAGAGGACAATATTTTTGGACAACGAGTGGAGGAGTCCGATTCAGAAGCCTTTGAACCTGAGGAACAATCTAGTGAGAGCTATACCCCACGCTCTCCAGAACCTGAGCCAGCAAAGCCTGAGTCAGCGAAACCTGAGCCAATAGAGTCTGAGCCAAGACAGTCGAGCCAGCGCAGCTCCTAAAATTGTCGTCATCAGTGACGACGAGGATTCCATTGCAGACAATTTTGGGCCTCCAATACTGGGCAATCCTCAAGAAGAAGAACAAGAAATCAGTGAGAGAGTTAAGAAATCTAGATTTGATTTGAACTTGTAATTGCTTTGTACTTCCTATTTTTAGTCAAATCAAAGTTTGCTTTCAAATAGTAGAAATGGCTTCAAATTCGAATCTCCCAATTCCTGAATTTAATGGTAGTGATTATGAATACTGGTCAATAAAGATGAAAACTATGTTGATTGGTAAAGGTTTATGGGAAATAGTTGAAGAGGGTTACACAGAACCCTCTCCTACTGACTGGTCTACCTTAAGTGCTGCCGATAGAAAAACCAAGAAAGAAGCCCAGAAAAACAATTCCTTTGCCCTATATCATTTACAAGCAGCCCTAGATAAAAGCATATTTCCTAGAATAGCATCCTGTATAATAGCTCAAGATGCTTGGAAGGCTTTGAAGGAAAGTTTTCAAGGGAGTGATCAAGTGAAGCAGGTCAGGCTTCAAACTCTAAAAAGAGATTTTGAAAATCTCAGAATGCAGGAGAATGAGAAAGTAGGAGACTACTGCGTGCGAGTCAAAGCCGTAGTAGATAAAATGGTCACTCTAGGTGAAGAAGTTAAACCAGAGGTTGTGGTGAAGAAAGTGTTGCGAACACTTCTTCCTAAGTGGAATCATGTAGCAATCATTATTGAAGAGTCAAAATATTTGACTGCACTTTCCTTTGATGCACTAATTGGTTCTCTTCTTTCACATGAAGAGAGATTGCAGGAATCTCCTTCCACTAGCCATGGAGGCGATGACAAAGCCTTCGCTTCACAAGAAGGAAAAGGACAAGGTAGAGGTCGTGGCAGAGGTCAGCACAGAGGTAGAGGTAGGAATAGTCCATGAGGTGGAACTCCTAATAGAGGAGGATCTTCAAACAGAGGTGGAGGTCAGAATAGAGGTGGACAACAGAACAGAGGGAAGCATCCAGGATGAGGAAAAGGAAGTGACAAGTCAAAACAAGCTTGCTACAATTGTGGCAAACTTGGCCACTTCGCTCGTGACTGCTGGTCAAAATATTCACAAGGGAGCAGCAGCCAGAGCAGTCAGTATGGCAATTTTGGAGAAGAGGAAGGGACCTCAAATCTCTTTCTCTCATATGGCAAGTCAGATCAGAACTTGAATGACACCTGGATCTTGGACACTGGGTGTTCAAATCATATGAGTGGCAAAGAAGAACTCTTTGCTACTCTAGATTCTTCCTACAAATCCAACATCAAATTGGGAGATGACAAGTCATTGGCGGTTGAAGGCATTGGAGCCATGGAGGTTCCAACAAAAGAAGGCATGAAACAAGTAAGTGATATCTATTACACACCTCATCTCCAACACAATATTTTAAGTGTTGGTCAAATGTTAGAGAAAAACTATAAGTTGCTATTTGATGAGGGTAAATGTACCATTTTTGATAAGAGTAATAGTGATAGAATCATTACTCAAGTGCCAATGACAAGGAACAGGTTATTTCCTTTAAATTTTGGCCAACCAGGAGGAGATCAGTTAGTAAATGTTGCTATTGCAAATCCAAGTGTGTTGTGGCACTTGAGATACGGTCATTTGAATTCAGCCAGTTTGAAGATGTTAACTTCTCAAGCGATGGTGACCGGACTTCCTAAAGTTCAGGACAATAAGGAAGTCTGTGAAGGTTGTGCCTTGGGCAAGCATGCTAGAACCAAATTTCCTCATGGCCAAGCATGGCGGGCCAGTTATCCACTCCAGCTAGTGCATTCGGACATCTGTGGTCCGATGCAGACCAAGAGCATTGGTAATAACTCTTACTTTCTTCTTTTCATTGATGATTTTTCAAGAATGTGCTGGATATATTTTTTGAAGCATAAAGATGAAGCATTTGACTGCTTCATAGATTTTAAAGCAAGAGTTGAAAATGAGAGTGGATATTTTGTTAAGTGTCTCAGATCAGATAAAGGAGGAGAATACTCCTCTAATGAATTTTTGAATTTTTGTAAAGAACATGGAATAAAGAGGCAGTTCACTACTGCCTATACTCCACAGCAGAATGGTGTGGCTGAAAGGAAAAACCGCACCATTGTAGAGATGGCAAGATCTATGCTTCAGACGAAGCATTTGAGCAATATGTATTGGGCAGATGCAGCCAGGACCAGTGTGTATATTTTGAATAGGAGTCCTACTTCAAGTTTGAAAGGGAAAACTCCTTACCAAGCATGGTATGGTAAGAAACCGAATGTCAAGCATTTCAGAGTGTTTGGTTCATTGGCTTACTCACACATTCCTGATGAACAGAGGAAGAAGCTCGATCCTAAGAGTCAAGCATGCATTTTTGTAGGGTACTGTGAGAACACAAAAGCTTACGGACTCTACAATCCTAGGACTCGAAAGATAATACTTTCCAGGGATGTGATTTTTGATGAAGGGGGAGAATGGGGAAATCCCCAAATTTATAGTGATGTTGAATCTCATGATGCAGGTTCTTCACAAATTCAACAGGCGCCACAGAAAAGCAAGAAGTCTCCTCCTCCTCCAAGCCCAAGCAGACATTCGACTTCCAGTTCATCATCATCTTCACCAAGTCCTTCTCCACAAAGGTCAGTTAGTTCCTCACCAATGGATATTGATTCTCCATCTAGAGGTAAGAGAACTCTCCAGCATCATCCATATTATCAGATGTTGGATACAAATTTTCAAAGATGATATACTAGAAGTCAAGCAAGTGAAATGGGTTCAGTTTTGCAAAGACTTGAAAATATGCATTTGTATGGAGATGATGACTCCCAAGAACCTCGGGGAGATGTAGTTAACTATGCCTTGTTAACTAGTGCACAACTTGAACCTTCTAGTTATGAGAAGGCTTGTACTCAGAAGATATGGCAAGATGCCATGAAAGAGGAGATAACCTCTATAAAAAACAATGATACTTGGGAGTTGGTAGAGCTTCCTAAAGGAAAGAAGTGTGTTGGATGTAAGTGGGTCTTCAAGACCAAATTCAATGCTGATGGAAGCATTGAAAGGCACAAAGCAATATTGGTTGCAAAAGGATTTACACAAAAGTATGGTATTGATTATGAAGAGACATTTTCTCCTGTAGCTCGATAGGAGACCATCATAACAGTTCTTGCTTTAGCTGCACACAAGGGATGGAAAGTCCAACACATGGATGTGAAAAGTGCCTTTCTCAATGGGTACTTGACAGAAGAAGTATATGTTGAGCAACCATAGGGATTTCAAGAGCAAGGTAAGGAGCACCTTGTTTACAGACTGAAGAAGGCACTCTATGGCCTCAAACAGGCACCACGAGCTTGGTACTCACGCATTGATGGGTACTTCAAAGATTTTGGGTTCACCAAAAGCAAAAATGAACCCTCTCTTTACTACCTGAAGCAAGGTAATGACATCCTCATAGTTTGCTTGTATGTGGATGATCTCATATTCATGGGTAGTAATAGAAAAGTGAATATGGAGTTCAAATGCTCCATGATGAAGCAGTTTGAGATGAAGGATCTCGGCTTAATGCACTACTTCCTTGGATTGGAAGTTCATCAATCAGATACAAGGATCTTCATCTATCAACATAAGTATGCTCGGGACATGATCAAGAAGTTTGCTATGGAGCATTGCAAACCAGTTGCAACTCCAGTTGGACATGGGATCCAATTAAGCAAATATGATGGAGCATCAAAAGTTGACGTGACCACTTTCAGGAGCATAGTTGGGAGTTTGATGTTTCTCGCCAACACCAGACCCGATATTCAGTATGTTGTTTCTCTTGTCTCTCGATTTATGGCTAGCCCATCTGAGCTGCATTTGTAGGCAGCTAAGAGAATTCTTAGATATGTGAAGGGTACATTAGATTTTGGAATCCAGTACCATAAATGTAACACTGTTAAGCTTGTAGGCTTCAGTGATAGTGATTGGGGCAGTAATATTGATGACAAGAAATCAACTTCAGGGAACTATTTTAGTCTGGGATCAGGACTAATAACATGGAGCTCCAAAAAACAAATAGTGGTAGCTTTGTCTTCTATAGAAGCTGAGTATATAGCAGTCACCTATGCTAGTACTCAAGCCCTATGGCTAAGAAAAGTGTTAGAAGAGATTGGAGAGCAGCAAAGTGGTCCAACCAGAGTCTACTGCGACAACATCAGTGCCATTCAGTTGGCATACAATCCGATCCACCATAGTAGAACGAAGCATTTTGATATGAAGTACCACTTCATCCGAGATATGGTGGAACATGAAATTGTTGAGCTTAAATTTTGCCGCACTTTGGAGAACGTTGCAGATATCTTTACCAAAGCGATGGCTAAAGCTCAATTTATAAAGCTGAGAGACTGTGTAGTCAGTTCTCTCAACTTTAAGGGGGAGAATGTTGCAAGTATGAAAATGGTTTAGGCCCAAAAATATCTAGATATTTCTAGGCCCAAGTGTGAACATATTTCCAATTTTGTCGGCACAATGTCGACAAATTGTTTTAAAATAATCCCTATATTCTCTCCCTATTTTTTTGCCTCCTTATTCCTCCACTTTCCCCACTTTCTCTGCTCCCTCCATGCCTCCCCTATCCCCTTATCCCTCCATGCCTTCCCTTCCCCCTTATCTCTCCACATTTTCCTCTCCTCCATTTCTTCCTCCTCCTCCTTCCCTATAAATACCCTTAAGCGCCATTGTATTGATTAATTTTGGGGTTGAAAGTTAATAATATTTTATTATTTTATTGATCTACTTGGCTCAAGGTATTCTAAGCACTTATTTTGATGTATTTTTCATGATATATAAACACATTAAGTGAAAGGAACCTTGGATAAATTTACATTTCTTTGCAAGAGAGGGTTTTCTAACCAAAATCCTAACTGTGAGGGTGATTTCATAATTGGAAAAAATCATACCTCAATAGAATTGGTGCTAGAAGGAGGGCCTGAAAGGTAATATTTTTAATTTTCAGCATTTGAAGTTGTACAAATTAGTTATTAAAAAAAAATTGAAATTTTTGATTTATGCTGAATTAATGTTTATTTGTCATAAATTCGAAAATTAGGTTATGATTCAATTTTTGTGATTTTTTTATACATAACCTTGCATATTAAAATTGGTTCAATGGCATAAAATTATTTACTCTATTATAAGTATTATGGAACGATTACGGCAAAAGAACATATTCATACATATAAAATCATTATGTTTTATTTTCAAATCATGCAGGAAGATATTATCTGTAGAATTTTTCCATACACATTGGATGAATTTGCTAAATATTGGTTTATCAATTTACCTACAGGTTCTATCGCTTCTTGAAATCAACTAGAAACAATGTCTTTTGAACATTTTGGAAAATTAGTTGACACAGATTTGTGATCAAATCAATTTGCCTCTATTTGTAAAAATCCTAATGAATCCATGAGTCAGTTTAATGATAGGTTTCATAAGTTATGTACTGAAATAGAGACACATTTTATCATTTCAGAAGAAGTTATTCAAATATACTTTGAAGCTTTAGATCCTTTTATTGTTAAGTATCTAGAAAAGCTTCTTAAATATCTATCCTTGTCTAATGACTATGGTGGGGCAATAGCTGTAGAATAATGATTAATTTTAGGAGGAATTGATGTGGGTAAATTATCATTACTTAACCCTAAGGTTTTAAATAAATTACCACTTATGAGTCATGATACACATTTTTTGACATTGAATGTCCTAGTTTTTCAACCACTTTTGATATTGTCCAAGAGGAAGTGCAAGTTTCAAAGCCAATATCCATCAATGAGGATTGTAGTAATCAAGTTTATCAAAATGTAGAAATACATGAGTCTTCAGATATTGGAGGAGTTTTAGATCTAACTAGCTTTGAAACATATGATAGAATAGAATCTTCCATAGAGTTGAATGAAAAAATTAAAGCTCCAGAATTGAAATATTCTAGAGGTAATTTCATTATGAATGATCATAAAAGTTTATTACTTGAGGAAGATGAATTTTTTATTAAATATATATTTTTTGAAAGTGATGAAAGTGAATTTGAAAAGCATTTGATTGTTGAATTTACAGTGTGAAGAAGTGGTTGAACATCACTCCCTACTTTTAGAAGATGATTGTGGGTGGTGGAATGAATGGGAGGATTTTACCTCTTTTTCTAATGAAGTACTTGCTTCACCTAAAATTCAAGACAAGTTGCAAAGGTTAGTTCTACAGATTAAAAAAAACATTGATCAAGTATGGGGATAAATGCTTCAAGATATATATCTTGATGATTCTACAAATCATCATCATGAAGTAAAAATCAAAGATGCTAAAAGTGATATTCTTTTAGAAAGTGGAGAAGTCCTAGAGTGGACTAGCTTTGAAACACATGATAAATCAAGACCTTCCATAAATTTGGATGAGATCATTGAAAATGATGATAAAAATTTTCAGTATCCTCGAAATAATGATCAAGAAGAAATGAAAGAAGGGATGCAATATCATCAAATATTTTAGGAATATGATAATGGTTGGGGAAGATATGAGGAATTATTTATTTCTAATTATCCTACTGATGAATTTTCCATTTCACTTGATATGTAGGATGTTGAAACCTCTATCTTGCATGAAGATCTAGCAATTTCTATCCAACTGGAAAATGACATGTCAATTTCAAAAATAGAAAGGGTTCCAATATTTGATCATTTTGAACATGAGTTTGTGGAATATCTTGTTGAAATAGAAAAAAAAGAAATAGTAAATATTTTTTTATGATTCATGTGTTTTATATGAAGAAGAGGTAAATTATTTTATTTCATTCTTGAATATTGAAGATTTGTGTGAAAATTTTCATGATTGTATTGAATATTCAAATGAAAAAACTTCATGTATGGTTAACAAAGAATTAGAGTTTCCTAATTTTTTTTTTGCTAAGTAAAAAGGATTATATTACAAAAAAAGGGTTTTAAGGATCCCTGAATATTTTTACAGAAACATCAGAAAGTAGTAACATGATGTAAGGACGACTGAAGACCTCATAGGAATACCAAAGGGTAAAAGCCACAAAGGAGGACGCAGCCTCAAATTTAGACAAAATAGATATGATCCTGAAACCCAAAAACGAGGACGTAGCCTCACACCATAACCTGAGCTTAGATAGACAAAAAAGTCTAAGAATAGCAAAACACCATGACAGGAAAAAAAACACAGAAACCATAAAGACCAACAGAATTAAAGCTCCATGCAGGGAGTTGAAGAGGACAAAAAAGACTTAAACAAAAAGGACAAATGGAACAAGATGAGACAGAGGAAGTCATTCCTCAGCAGTAGATTTTTCTTCTTCCTTTTCATCCTCTTCAATCGTCTCCTTGGTTTCGTCATCCTTGGGTTCAATATTGACAGTCAAAGAGGTCGGTTCACCACCAGTAATGTCAGCTTGATTCATCTGGTCAAAGTAGAATAGCTTGAGGATCCCCTCCCTAATTTCTATAGTACAATTCATCATGCAGTTCATCATTGTCATAGTAGAGGTAAAAATGTAATCCTTAAGCTTCTTGTTCTCCTCATTGTCATCGCTGATGTCGATCACCTTGCTCTTGGCAGCCAAGTTCTAAATCCTTGCTGACTTTCTCATCGATTCTTCACTACTCTCAAAGGTTATGCTTTTCTTTACCTTCAATTTGGAAAGGGATTCAGTTGCCTTTCTCTTCTTTTCCACTCTGTACAAGCTTTCGATAGGGGAATTCTTTTGAGCAAGGTTTTTAGGGTTTGGGTTAGCCTTAGGATTGTTGGTAATGATATAAGTGTAGATGACCTTAAACATACCTTGATGTTGAGGAAGTTCATGGTTCTTCTTGTCTTTATAGGAGTAAATGGAGTGGTTCATGGAATTAAGGAAGAACATAGGGATGCTCAAGGGGTTTAATTCTCTGAAATGATTGACGAAGGCCAAATGGTAGGTTTTTCATGGGTTTATCAGGGCCGTCTACACAAATGAACTCCATAATGGGTTTCATGACATCATTCTAGGGTATGGATAAGTTGCTTCTGAAGAGGCCTAGCCCTGTGACTTTCTTGATGATTTTATCATTTCCTTTGAAGTGCTCCAACTCAACTTCCCAATTGTGCTTGTGGCGATGGATGGACGGACCACCTTCGTGAAATTGGCCAGTAATGGAAATAAGAAGGTTAACATCGATGAAAAAATCCCTCCCTCGGATAGACACAGCACCATTGTCCTAGGTTTCAAGGAAAGTCATAGTTATCTCAATCTCATCACTAGAGAAGAGGTGGAGGAAAGGGAAAAAGTGTCTATCTTGAAGTACTGGGTCAGCCATCTTATCACACACATAGGTATTAGGCTCGATATAGTCACTCGACATAGTGGGGATAATTGGGTGATTAGTAACAGAGTGAGATAGAGGCATGTCGACCAATGGGAGGGAGGCATAGGTGAAATGGGTGAAAGTGAGAGTGTCGAAGGAAGGGGAGGGGTTGGAAATATGAAGAAAAAAGGGGAAGTGACCTTGGCAAAAGCAATGAAGGGGGGATAGGTGGAAGGAAAAAGGCTCACATGCAAGGAAGGGCAGCCTAACCAAGGAGGACCGATCACCAATGTCTAGATAAAAATTTGAAACCGTGCGAAAGGCTAGGAAATCACCACGCAAATGACTGGGAGTCCCAAGGTAGAATCAAACTTTCCTCTTATTTCTTGGTTGAATGTACAGGTGTTTAAAGATTTTAACAGCTATTTTCACACCTAACGCCTTCTACGTGTGGAGCTTGTTGATGTGGAAGTTGATCTTAGCATAGGCCTTATACAAAATCTGAGCATTGGAATGAACACCCCCACTCGCCAAGGAAGGATGCCTCCGAATCAGCTGCTAGGAAATGACATGGTGGAAATAATAAAGAGAATTCATGCTATTATCATTGATATCTGCACACCAAGACCTGCACAAGTGTGACAAATAAAAACATTGATTGCCATAATCGTTAGAAAGCATGCCATAAAAATTTACCCATTGGTATGGACATGGTGGAAGGGTTCTGGTGACGGTAGGGCATTGATGGATGTGTAAAGGTTTGTGAGACACGTGGTGCATGTGTTAGGTATCAGCATGAAATAAAAATAGAGGAAAAACATGAGAATGCTTACTAGGATAATGGTAAATGTGGTGAAGCACTTTATGATTGGACCAAGAGTGAAAATTGCTTATCACAAGACAAGGTGACAAATGACAAAAAATATTGCTAGTTTTGATCATAAGGATCAAGAGGGGTGGTCTGGTGAAGGGCTTCCTGAATAGGAAGGCTTCTATGATGCTTCTCTTGATTCACCACTCTTTGGAATTCCTATGGGATATTAGTGTGCCAAACTTGGAGATTAATCATGATGATTTTGGTATTAGCTAAACTGTCAGCCACCTTGTTGGATTCTCTGAATGTGTGTTGGCATAAGACTTCCTGCTTGTTGATGACGATGGACCTAGCTTACTCAATGTAGTCTTTGACTTTCCAAGAAGGGTTGGAATTAATGTTCTTGAGATAATTAGCAATATTGAGAGAGTCTCCTTCCACTATCAATTTGGTGGTGAATTATTTTGCTAGACTTAAGCCTCTCCACATACTTTTGTCATTTGCCACATGATTTTTCTGTTCACATAATCCTTCAGCAAAGGCAAGTAAAAAGTTTCCTTGATGATCCCTCACAATACCTCCAACTCTAGCCTTTCCAGGCTTGACTTTAGCAGCTCCATCAACATTAAATTTGAGCCAACCAGCTGGGGGGGGAGTCCAAATAGTCTCAGGATGGATAAAGGAAATTAGAGTTTCCTATTCATCCTAAATAAACTATTACTTTTTTTTATCAACAAGATTTATGGTTTGAAAAATATGGAAACATTCTTGATTGGATGCCTAATTTTGATGCTTTTGAAAAATAGGTCGTTGATGAAGGAATATGAAATTATGATGATATAGATCGTAAATAAAAATAAAATATTACAATGGATCACTAAGTAATGGTAAATTAAAGTATACAAAAGGCAGAATCTTATCCATTATGTCTAAACATCCAAGAATCGGGTAAAATTTTACATAATCATTTAATGGATTTTGTTGTTATTTTTGATAAAATGCCATTGGAGGTTGATGAAGAAATAGAGTGGATTCCTATTCACACCACTAATGAGATTGCTTTGTTAAATGAAAGAGAAGTAGATATGCTTGAGTTGTTGAACCATGTTCATCAACAATTGACAATTCAATCTAGGTTACAAGCTTATAATGATTCTCATTTTGTAGATATCCTAGATTCTTGCAAATTGTTGCATAAGTATGATTGGCCTAAAAATATGGATGATAACTTTGTTTTAAATTTTTTAGAAATAGTCTCATATTTGAAGGAAAGCTTATATGCTTGTGAAATTGAAAACTTAAGCTAAAGTGAAAAATCAGATTTTAAAAGTTACATCTCATTGAATAAGCAAAATATAGTTGAAAATAATGTATTCACTTGTAAGTTTAATGAATCAAATCTTAAACATGGAATTGATTATAGACTTGAATCCAATCGTATTTGGGATCCAAGAATATGCTAGCATAAATTTATCACCATTTTGTACATAGTGTATATTTTTATAAATAGCTTTTTGGGTTTGTGTGTTTTTATTTTTTTTTGTACATAATTTTTTGTTTCGTGAAAGTTTGTTATTTACTTGTTTGTTGATGTTTTAATTTTTCATTGGATGTGTTTCCATTGTTGTTTTTCAATAATATTGGCTTATGCCACAGTTTTGGTATTCAAGTTGTCATTTTGTTGTTTGTGAGAGTTTTGGTATGGTTTCTTCTATTGAGGTAGTTGTGGTAGTTACAATAAACATTTGATGATTTTTTTTGTATTTGTTATTGTGTCATTTAGGAAAAAAATGCCTATTTTGAAAACATATAAAACTTGAAGAAAAGGAAAATGAAATGGTTAATTATACCGATAGGTGTTCTACAATGGCATCTAGGAAGGTCAGCCACGCTGTAAACAATATTAATATTTTATTTAAAAAGCTGAAATTAAGAAAATTATCTGTCGACATTAAGGGTTACGGTGGATTTAAAATATTTAAAAAATATTTAAACTATTTAAACTAAAATGGTGTTCAAACTTTCTAATATTATTTGCTTCTCTCCTCGAACTCTAGGCGCCTCGATATTGATAACTCTCAGCATTTATAGATATATATATATATATTATATATCTAAGCTAGTATATATCCTCATGAATCTGAATCAAGATAGTAAATTTTAAAAATGTTGAAATCATTTTGCAAATGTTCCACAAGTACTACACATTTTAAAGGAATATTCTCTGAATGCTTGAAGGATGAAATTATTCAGTTTTGTAGATTAAGGTAAAAATTCAATGAATTCAATTTTTAGCCTTACTTGATCTCTAACCCATATGGTAGATGAGTTTTGCAAATGCAATATAAAGCTTGAATAAAAAGCAAGCAAATAAAATACAATGGAAAGTAAAGAAAAATCAGTCACCACAGTCTAGATAGCCTTCACCGGGGCTATAGACACCTGACTGGTAGTAGAGCTAGGTCTAGACTAAAAAAAAGAAAAAATGCAAAATATAAAATTCACCTAATATTTGAGAGATTCATATAATCTCTATCGGGGCTATAAATATTTGGCCGACAGTAGAGCAATATCTTGAAGAGAGCAATGTAGAAGTGTGCTTAAAAGAGCAGATCTTTATAGCCTAGCTGCAAAGCTGATAATGGAAATTTGGATAGTATCAAAAAATAATCACAAAGCACACATCGAGCAAAAAGAAAATGTTTCAGTTGTTTTAGTTCGAATTTATCTATTCACATTCTTTGGATATTATTGGTACTCATTTATCTGATGTTTGGGTTTTTTTTATTTCAGAATTGGGTTCTTAAGTTCGAAATGTTCAGAAACATTTCCTGGTAGAGTCACCATTTGTTGTCACCATTTTACAATGACCCCAAAATTGGAGACCCACCTGAAAATTAGAAATTGTTGCATTTTTGTCATATGTCAAAGTATTGGTTTAATGTTTTACTAATTCATGTTGTATGAAGTTTAATTTTGGTTTGATTAAAATTGTTAATATTGGTATTGTGTTTTTATGTTTGGTTTATTTATTTTTTTAAAGTATAATGTTATAATTTAATGGGCCTCAAAATATTTATAATTGAAATACTATTAAATTTATGATATTTAAATACTTTAAAATGATATAATTTCATGGTATTGTTAATGCTCATCATAATATTTTAACATTTGATTATTTTAAAACATTTTCAAAATGTTTTGTTTAATAAAAGTATTGATTGTTTTAAAGAATTTTCAAAAGGTTTTGATTAATTAAAATATTGGTTTTATTTTTTGTAGGTATATGATGTTATTTGAGACGTGTGGAAAGAGATGAAGCAAATAGTATTCTTCAAGCAGTGGATGCATGACAATGTGCAATGAAGAGCTAATTGTGATATACAGTCAAATTAGTCCCTTGCAATGGTCGAGTTTGGTTAAGATATGTCGATGATCAAATGGCCATAGGTTAAATTGGATGAATTCGACTAAGGGCAATGGAGAGGGATCATTGGTTATAGTGAAGCATATATAGTTACAAGGATAGTCATGAATGATATGAATTGGCAACATTGGAGAACACGATGAATCAAAATTGTTTTATTTTGTATTTTGTGGAGCATATTTTACTCTAAAATTTTACATTTCAGAATTCAAATAATATAATGCAGCTACACAAACACAGTCTAGATTTCATCAAAAAGGCACAGATTTGAAATGGGTTTAGACGATCAGATGAAAGGCAAATTACTAGTCATCGTGCTGGTAGATCGCAAAATGAATAGTGATTTATGTTCCCCAGTCTTATTTGATGTTTCACAGTGTGGATGTAAAAATACAAATAATTTTAGGATGTTGTTCACATTGAAATTACCATATATCAATGACAAAGTTGGAGAGCTCACAAATTGGAATGCTAACAGCGTTGTTCCATAAAGTAGTATAGATGGGTTAAAGTGGATAGCCACGGCAGATAAAACTCGATATGGAGATGATGGTTTGTTTGTTGACAAAAAGTGAAATAGGAAGGCTCGACAGCGTCATTCATGATGGAGATTAGTTTAGATCAATGTGCAGTTGTAGGATTTGTGGATAACAAAGGAGGGGTATTGGATAGTTTTAAATGAACATTACCGAACTGATGAGGCACTGTATATTTTAACTATTTCCAAATAACTTTTGCTTGGCATCAAAATATAGGAGCATAAATTTAACACAATGCTGATGATTATTCTGAAATACTTTCAATCCAAATTCATGAAAGCATTCGTGATCAAAATATAGGTGCAAGAACGCAGGTGCAGTGACATTATTAAATAAGGTAATACTCTCAAAAATGGATACTGAAGTGATTATGTTTATTCTTATGTTGGAATTTTATTCCACTTTAATACCTCTTCTACTTGCTAAACATAATGGGAGATTTTATTGAAATACCCAAGGTTGGCAAGTGTGGTGTTTTGAACATGCTTTGGCATATTTAGTCTCATGGCACGTGAACAAAAGGCAAATGAAGACTTTGATTGTGTTATGAAAGGGTTTTGTCATTTAGCAATTTTTATAGGTGTGTTCATTATAAATAATATATGGGCTATGTGCTTAATATTTGGTATAGTATAATGTTATGAAAAAGGTGAATGGATGAGAAAAAGGAAGTTGTGTAACTAATGAAACAGGAAGAACGAAAAATGAAATAGAAGGAACGAAAAAATGAACAGAGGATAGAAAAAATTTAGATACTCATTTGAAATGGAGGAGAGGGTTAGGATAGTTGGAAGAGAAAAATCTATGCTTTGAAGGAAAGAAGGAAGCAAGGAAGCAAAATCAGGTTATACAAAGGGCCGTAAATTTTGAAAACACAAAGATTTTAGAGTGAAGCATTTATTGTAATATCAATAAGTTTTATATCAAATTAATTTTGTTAAAACAAGCATGAATATGGTGTTTTAAATTGAATTTATAATTTGATATATTACTTTTATATAAAATCCCATAGAAGATATCACTATATTTTTATCTAGATTGTGTTAAATTTGGTCGGTTTAAATGTAGTTTTTAATTCTAAATGTTTTATTCTATATGTTTCTCTGTAGCCTGTTTTCTGATACTTTATGCTATTTTTTTTACCTTAATCCTTTTATATTTATTTCAAAAATTAATTTATGAATAAAAACCTAGTTTAATATTATAAAGTTTCAACTTTATAACTAGGTTTCATATTTGTTCATCATCCAAATATTATATTAATTAATATTTGGACGAACAAATATTATATTAAAATTATAAAATTGTTCATAAATTTTATATATTTAATGAATTTTATAATTTTGAAAGTTTTCATTTTCAAACAATAAATAAACTTACCTTAATGAAAATTAATTTCATTAAAGGTAGTTATTTATATGGCAACGAAAAAGGCATTATTTTCAAAGCATATAGATTAATTTCCCTTAATAAAATTGATTTCATCAAAGGGGAAAATTAATTTATAATTTATTTCAAAGGATATTAAATGTGAAGGTTTAATCATTGGGATTATTTTCTTTTATGTTGAAAGCAACCTAAAGATCAATTGATTCATCATTTCATTAAATTTCATGAACAATCATTTGCATGGCATCATAAAATATTACCAACATAGGTCCCTTGTTAACAATTATTTGCAAATCACTAAGGTATTCTAAGCACTTATTTTGATGTATTTTCATGACATATAAACACATTAAGTGAAAGGAACCTTGGAGAAATTTACATTTCTTTGCAAGAGAGGGTTTTCTAACCAAAATCCTAACTATGATGGTGATTTCGTAATTGGAAAAAATCATGCCTCAACACCTTCAAGTTAGATGATCCATATGGAATTCTATACAGTTTTCTCTTCTAGTCAGATGGTCTCCTTACCTCAAACTTTTCATCACTTTACCCTAACATCTTTCTTCTTGCTCTAAAATTTTTTTATATGGTTTGTATGATGTTTCTATGGTTTTAGACAATATTCTTTAACCTTATATGGTCCCTTATTTCTTCATGGGAAATTTTATCCTTTGTATCATACCTGTACTTAAATATCCCTTGATTTGTTCCTCTACTCTTCCACCATTTGCACATTAGTTTCTCCTCCATGCATGTAATTTATTTTGAAACCCTAGATAGTTTTATTGGTAAGGGATTGGAATTTGAGATCCTTTCAAAATTATACTCCTCTACTAGAAATGCCTCCGTTGCACATGAGTACAATTTAATTTTGCTATCGTACAAAGGTTTGCAAGAAAACCCTTGTTTTTGTTGTTGTATTGACTTGCCCTAGCTCCAACACTCTTGAGTAATGCATGTCCCTATAATTGGTTCACCTTTCTATTTGGTGGTCTCAAAATTTTATGTAGTGAAATGTAATACCCTAGATGGTTTATCTTTAGCTAATTGGTGTGTTATCCTTTAGCTTCTCCTTATTACTATTCTTTGGCTCTATGCATGAGAATGAGAAAGTGAGATTTTTTTATCAATTTTTATAAGTTGAGAAAAGTAAGAGGATGCTTGAATCACATGTGGCAAGTGTCTCTCCTCTCCCTTGATTGTTACATAACCATCAATAACTGATGTCCATGTAATTACTTATTTTATGTGTTGTTTTTATCTTATGTTATTTTATCTTCTTATTCCTCCTTATGCATGAAGGGTCTACTAGAAAAGTGTGTACTCTATTCTTGAATATGCCAACACTTTAGCTTGAATGACCTATCTACCTAGACATTTATATGGCCTTGTGTGTCCTTGGCTTATATGACCCAAGGAGTCAAATAACCTATATATTCATCCAAATGGATTGAACTATTGATTGCTTGTGATAGCATAAACTCTAGATGGATCGTCTCTTCCTCTATATGACCCCACTTGGCCCATGTTCACCCCTAACTTTAGATAACTCATCCTCCTTCTTGGAAAAACTTTCGTGTTCTTCTAACAACCCAACCTCATTGTCATCATTGGCTTGGTCTCTAGATGGTCTAGTGTGAGTGTGAGATGATATTGTTTGATTTTCAAATAACTTGGGATGTTCATATGATGGACCAAATTTTGTATGAGTCTTAGATGACCTTTCCAAATAACTTAAGAAAGATCTAGATAGCCCTCCCTTTAATCCTAATTATGCAAGGATTATTTGGGGGTTTGATGTCCCAACCAAGTGGTCTAGTTGTCTAGATGATGGGCCATTTGGGATATGTATTTCTCCCCCTAGATGATTAGGAAGGTCATATAATCTCCCTCCTTATACAAGGTTTCTAAGACAACTTAGGAGGCCTAAAATTCCCTAGACAATTGAGAATCATTAATCACAAATTATCCTTGGACAATCTATTGGACTTAAAAACCCACTCAGACTACCCAAGGAATCCTTCAAGGTTGGTATATGTAGACAATAATTCTAATAAGAATTTACTATTCAGAATTGTTTGACAAAACATCTACATAATGTTATAAAATTTTGATATAAAGTAATATTTTACAATATATTTTGATGTATGTAAATCAGTCATTATGAATGGGTACTAACTGATTAGTAATATTGAATGTAATGACAAACTACATAAATTAGACATCCTAGACTGATTAGTTAACTAGATTATTGGTTTAGTTAATTCAGATTGATTGTAATGACCCAGACTGATTATTTTTGAGTGATTATTAGTTAAGGTTGTAAGGAGTAGACGGTTGGGGGTATTGGCACCTGGTTGGTTGCAGTAAACACCAAGGCTATCCTCTAAATGTCCCCTACTCATTTTGTAATCATTTATAGAAATGAAATTTAACATACTGATACATAATTCCATTTCTACTTAAATTAATTCTATATATATATGCAATCATGAGCAATAACAATGCATAGAAACTACAATAGAAATAGCAATAGCAACCACAACAATAATGGTAGATGATGATAAATACAAGCAATTTATATTAACAATGGCATATACAATTACAACATTACAATTTTAGCATTACAATTTGTAGTCTACAAACCCTAGGTATAATACTCTTCATGGTTGCATACAAGACTAGAATACATCATGCCCTACACACATATGCACCAACCCTCACATGTACCAATGCTCTTCTATCAATCCATCAACTTACATGAATCCATCAATTCCCTTGAATGAATGAGGGGAAGGGTTATTTATAGGATAGCCTTGGCAGTTATTGCAAACAACCATGCTAAACTATATCTAACTATCCATTCATTAATATCTTGAATAATCAGTCTAAGATGTAACTAACCAGTCTCAAACTAATTAACTAGTCTGACTTAACTAAACCAATCTCAAACTAATTAACCAGTTGTTTAACTTAACTAAACTAGTCACCTAATTAACATGATGGCTAGTTGTACAATTTGTCATTTTATTTAATATTATTAATCAATTTGTATTAAATTATGATGGATGATTTACATTGCAAAACATTAGTTTATCAATTTGCTTGTTTGCACCATCGACCATTTATAAATCAATACAACAATCAGAATTGTTCTAGTGTTATGCAGATCTATGTGTGAAGATTATTATCTTGTGTTACAGGTATTCAAATGATACATGTCATAGAATAGTTTGGAAGTAGATTGGTGTTGTTATTGTATGTATTGTGCAGAGTTATAGGAAGGAGCACTCAAGGTTGATTCAATGAATCACAAAGTAAGTTTATGATTGTAGGAGTTGTCTAGAACCCATCTAGGCCTACCCATATAGGCTACCCATCTAGGACCTGCAATCATCCACCTAAAACTCACCCATCTAACCTTGCACTACCTATCTAGCATCTAACTTATCTAGAGTCCAACCTATCTAGAGATACCCATCTAGAGCTAATAATTTGGAGTTACTCGTCAAGCTATTTACCCATCTAGGGAGTCACATGTCTAGGAAGCTATCCATATAGACTTACTATTTCATAACATATCTCTCTATATTATCCTTTTTGTAGTCATTATTTACTAGTTACTCATCTAGATATATGTATGTATTGTGTAGAGTTATAGGAAGGAGCACTCAAGGTTGATTCGATGAATCATAAAGTAAGTTTTTGATTTCAGGAGTTATCTAGAACCCATCTAGGCTTACCCATCTAGGCCACCCATCTAGGACCTGCAAACCATCCACCTAAAACTCACCCATCTAGCCTTGAACTACCTATCTTGTTAGTCTCACAGTGAAACTGATATGGGGGGGTGAATCAGTGTAGCTCTTTAAAACTTAAATCTTCAACACTCAAAGCCAAAATAATGAAAACATAAAGCCAAATAAAGAAAGTATAACAAGAGAACATCACACAACACAAGATGTACCGAGGTTCACCGATTTGGCTACATACCCAAAAATGACTGTTTGGACTCCCATCCAAATCCAGCCTTTGCAAAGCACCAAATTTATAATCAATTTACCAACACCCACTGGAAGGAGCACCAACCCCTGATTTATCTGCACCAATAGAAAGGAGCACCAACCCCTGATTTATCTGCACCAACAAAAAGGAGCACCAACCCCTCTACCAAGCACCCACTTGATTTTGATATTGATAATAAAATGACATATATGAATGTCTTCACTAAAACCATAACCCTCTATGGTCTGTAAGCTCAAAATCTAAAACTTTCTATTTCACCCAGTATAACATCCCTCTCCCTGCATTACTCATAATTTGAATCTTCTCTTATCACAAAAAAAAAAACTGATTTTTCTCTTATCTTGTTCTACTAATTGTTAAACACTTTCTGGGTATTGTGTAGCACTTTGTCTGTGAACTCCTCTCAAAATTTCATCCAAAATAGATATCATATGAGAAAGTTATGCCCAAAATACTGAAGTGACATTTTTCACCACTCTCCAAAAATCACGGATTTTCACTCTTTATTTTTCTCCACACACATTTATGTCTTCACAAAATAAAGTCCCCACTTTTCAATAAAATCCCTTGTCACTTAAAAAGCACACACTTGCATTATTTTTCTCTTTTCAATTTTTAAAAATATTTTTTTAATGAAGCTTCTTAAAACAATATAACTTCCTTTTTTTATTTTGAGAAGGCATTTCGTCAAACACGTCACATGCAAAGAATTGACATCTTACTCGTTCTCTTACTTCGGAGCCATGTGACACCTCAAACCAAAAATTAAATATGCTCTATTTGATGCCTTGAAGGTGTAACAACACTGAAACCAAAACTCTGGCGACTCTGCAAGGTCGAAACGGCCAACTAAAGGATTTTGCACAAGTGGAACAAATTGACATAAAAGTGACCTATACCGTTTTTGCAACAATCATAACTCTCACCTTGTAACTTTTTTTTCTCTAAAATTTGAAACATAGAATCTCTACAATGCTTACTACATCCAGTCTGAGTATTGATATATAAATCCTTACGGTTCACCTATACCACCTCCACGAAAACTGTTGTTGACACACTTTTTCCAAAAAGAGTGTTTTTGTGATAGTCTTGCAACGCTTGTAACATTCGTCTCGTTTCTCTGTTTTGGTGGAAATTTAGAACACATGTTCTTGAAGATAATGACCACCTCCAGTTCAAATTTTACTATCAAATTCTTCATGGTTTTCTCGTAGTGCTTCTAAAAAAACTGCCCTTTTTAGGCCTGTACAACCACTTGCTAAATCATCCACCAAGATACTAGAAACGTCACCAATCAATCCTAACACTATGATGATACCTCCAAAACTGTTATGGACTATTTCCTGGCATGTTGGAATGTTCTAAACTGATCCATCCTGTCCAACTGCGCCCGTGATGACTTTTGCAATTTTTTGACAACTTCCTGACAATTTTTTCAACTTTTACAAATTTGCACGAACAACCTATAACAACTTCACCCGAACATCAAAAACATCCTCATAAGCATTGAATATCACTGTACATACTCCAAAAAACCTTCGAACAACTATCCACTGCATCAACCTATCCATCTGAGTGTGTTGACAACAATGACAATATTGTCGCTGCACCTTGCTCAACAATCTCCCCCTTTGGAATTGTTGGCAACACATGCACAATTTCCTGTAACTCTTATCCCCCTTTGACAACAAGACCAAAGGACTACTGCAAACTCCTCCTGAGTCCATGCACAACATTCTCAGGAAAAAATTATTACACTTAGCAAAAATCACAAACATGAGCAAAAAGATAAACAAATACACAAATGCTCCCCCTGAGAATGTGGCCCCAATAGCTAGTCAATTCTTGGGAAGTGTGACCACTCCCAATTTCTTATGAAGGTACTCAAAGACTTCCTTGGGAAATGGTTTGGTGAATATATTCGCTACTTGCTCTATTGTTGGAACAAAATCCAACTGAACCTCACCTTTCGCAACTTTCTCCTTCAAAAAATGATACCGGATAGCAATATGTTTTGTGCGAGAATGCATAACCAGATTCTTTGAGATGTTAATGGCACTGGTGTTATCGCACTTAACTAAAATTTTCTCACTAAAATTAATGCCAATATCCTTCAGAGTTTATTTCATCCATAACACTTGCGTACAACATGTTGTCGCTGCAATGTATTCTACCTCTGTTGTGGATAAGGACACTGACTCATGTTTCTTACTGTGCCACGCGACCAACCTGTCTCCAAGATAGAATGCACCTCCACTGGTACTCTTCTTATCATCTACACATCTTGCCCAATCTAAATCTAAATACGCAATAAGGGTGAAGTCCTTACCTTTTGGATACCATAACCCATACTCCATAGTACCCTTGAGGTATCGAAGAATCCTCTTCACTATTGTCACATGAGTCTCCTTGGGACTAGCCTAAAATTGTGCTACCATGCATACTGCCTGCAAAATATCTAGTCTGGTAGCTATCAAGTATAGTAAGCTCCCAATCATAGATCTATACATAGTTTGATCAACATGTGGAGATTTGTCATCCTTGCTCAACTTGCAACCTGTCATCATGGGAGTGCTAACTGGCTTACAATCCTCCATTGTGAACTTTTTCAACATCTCTTTCACATATTTAATTTGAGAAATAAATATGGCCTTCTCCTTTTGATTAACTTGTAATCCGAGGAAATACGAAAGTTCACCAATCATTGATATTTCAAATTCTTTCTGCATATTATTTGCTAAATATTTACACAACTCATCTTTGCTGCTGCCAAATATGATATCATCTACGTATATAACAAGAAGAATATGATGACCATTTTATGTTTTGACATACAAATTACTATCCACCATACCTTTCTTGAACCCTTGCTGAGTAAGATAATTCTCTAGCCTTGCATACCATGCTAGGGGTACCTGTTTTAAGCCATATAACACTTTCTTCAACTTGCAAACCAAGTTGGGATCATCACCAAGCTGGAAACCAACTGGCTGCTCAATATAAACCTCTTCTTCAAGTTTCCCATTCAAAAATGTGTATTTCAAATCCATTTGATAAACTTTGAAATTCTTGTAAACTGCTAAAGCCAGAAATATTCTAATTGCCTCTATTCTGGCCACAGGTACAAAGGTTTCCTCAAAGTCAATACCTTCAACTTGTGCATAGCCTTTGCATACCAATCTTGCTTTGTTCCTGAATACATGTTCGTCTTCATTCAATTTGTTCTGAAAGACCCATTTAGTATCGATTATATTTTTATTTGCAAGTCTTGATACTAACTCCCAAGTCTTTTTTTTCTTGATTTGATCTAATTATTCATTTATTGTCTTTACCCAACTTTCATATTTGCTTGTGTCAGCAACATTTTTGGGCTCAATGTTGGATAATAAAGAGTAGTTACTTACTAATCTTCTTCTTGTCTGAACACCAACTTTGGGGTCTCCAATTATTTGCTCTCTAAGATGATATTTCTGCCAGCTGCATGTTTTGACTTTCTTATTTTCTTCCACTTTTGAATCACTGTTTGAATCCTCTGAGTCAATTTTTGGTTTCTTTTCCATTTCATTTTTCTCATCTCCTTCAATAACCTCTTCATAAATTGGGTAGTTCTCTTCATAGCTAATTACTCGTTCCCTTCCTTCATCAACTTTAACATCGACACTATCCACAATTTTTCTTAGCCTCTTGTTATAGCATTTGTAAGCTTTGTTTTTTGACGAATAGCCAAGAAAAATACCTTCATCCGCTCTATCTTCAAACTTACCAAGGTTTTATCTAGTTCTTTTGATGTAACACTTGCTACCAAAAACTTTAAAGTATCTTGATGTTGCATTTTTACCAAACCACAACTCATAAGGAATTTTTCTTTCATGCGTCCTCAACATGCACCTATTTTGGATGTATACCGCAGTATGGACTGCCTCTTTCCAAAATGTGTATGATACTTTGCTCTCAGTCAACATAGTCTGTGCCATTTCCTGCACTATCTTGTTCTTTCTTTCTACCATACCATTCTGTTGAGGTGTCCTGGCTGCTGAAAATTATCTCCTAATACCATATTTTTCACAATACTCTATGAAATCCTTTGAAATGAACTCTCCTCCTCTGTCTGACCTTAAACATTTAATAATTTTTTTGTTTGATTCTCAACTTGGTTTTTGAAAACCTTGAGCATCTCAAAATCTTTTGATTTATGCTTCAAAAATAGTACCCATGTCATCCTAAAATAGTCATCTATACACAACATGAAATATTTGTCACCGTTTATGCTTTGCGTTCTCATGGGTCCACATAAACCAGTATGTACTAGTTCCAAAGGTTTGCTTATGTAGTACTCTTTATTTTAAATGAGACTCTAGTTTGCTTCCCCTTTTGACATGAAGCATAAATGCTATTTGATGGTTTGCCAATAGTGGGAATATCTCTCACTGCTTTCTTTAAGCTAATTTTTACTAGATTTTCAAAACTGATATGACCGAGCCTCTTGTGCCACAACCAATTCTCTTCCTCCTGTCCAATCAAGAAAGCTCCTTTTGAAGTCTCTGAGAGAGTGTGCAAGTTGCTAGATGTCCTTGATCTAGTTGCTATCAACTTCCCATTGTTTACCTTTTTGACTTCACAACCTTGCTTCTTAAAGATCACTTCATGACCTCTATCACAAATCTGACTTATGCTCAACAAGTTATGCTTCAGACCAACCACAAACAAGACTTATTTTGACCTAATTTTTTTGTCACTAATCTTAATTGAACCTCTACCAACTATCTTAGCTCCATCATTGTTTCCAAACTTTACTGAACCACCTTCATATTGCTGCAACTTCTCAAATTTTTACTTTGAACCACCTTCATATTGCTGCAACTTCTCAAATTTTTGTTTGTCACCTGTCATATGATTGGAGCATCCACTATCAAGTATCCATGGTGCGGATTTATTCTGTGCTTTAAATGTCGTCTGTACGATCAAGGATTATTTTTCTTCCTTAGGTCACTCTTTTTATTTCCACTCAGGTTTGATTACAATTTTGGGCTCTTGTTTTGGCTTTTCTTTTTCAATAGCTTGTGCATGTTTTTCGAGAAATTTTCTATTTTGTCTTCTTCCATTTGGCTGAAATTTTCTTCCCTGAAATTGATTTGATGCAAATGTAATTCGACAATTTCTTGCAATATGCCCAAAATTATGACAGTTATAACATTCTACTGCATAATCCATCAAAGGTGAAAAAGCATTTCTATTGGTAAAATTCCTTGGTCCTACATTATACTTGCAATATGAGATCTTATGTCCATAACCATTGCATTTAAAATAGTAACCAAAAAAGAGATGATTGAACTTGGGTGGTGGTCTTTGCCATGTTGTCGTAGGAGCCATAAATATTCTTCTTCTTTGATGTGTGACATTGGTGAAGCCATCATTTTCAATTCTCCTTTCGTGCCTTTCATTATTTTTTTCCTTTGCATGATTTATTTTTGCTTTATCAACTTGTTTCTTCTCTTTATTCTTTATGGATTCTTCATTTATGGCCTTTGATCCATTTGACAATTCTCCTTCATCAAAACCCAAACCAAATTTGATGCCTGTAGTATTTTGGTTATTTATGATCTTATCCAGCTTCATAGAACTTTCTTCACGTTTGTGATAACAACTAATTTTTGGATTCATCTCTTCTAGCTGCATTATTAAACCAATAATCTCTTCTTCTAGCTTGCTGCAATAATCTATTTTCATGGTTATTTGCACTTCGAGATCTTCGAAGATTTTCTTGGATTCTTCTATTTGTACTTTTAAATTTGTTATGATTTCATTTGCATCCTCAAGCTTTCTTGAAATTTTCTTATTATTTTTTCTTTCTATCTTCAATTCATCTAGAGCTGCAATTAGTTCCTCTTCCAAATTCACTTCTGCATTAATTTCTTCTTCATCACATTCCTATTTTTTTTTGGTTTTCTTCTTTGAGTACCATGAAAAGAGCTTCACTTGTTTCCTTTTCAAAATCCTCACTGGAGCTATCTTATGATGAATTGAAATTCTTGGAGATGAAACTTTCTTCTTGAAGTTTCCTTTTCTAAAATTTGTTTTTTTCTTCCAGTCACTTCTTTCTTCATGTGATCCTTCATCACTTATGTTCTTCTTATTAAGTGGACATGTAGTTGTTAAATGCCCAATGCCTCCACAGTTGAAACATTTAAACGGTAACTTTCCTCTGTATTTTCCTTTTCCCCTTTTTAGTTTTCAAAAAAAGTTTGCTTCCATTTCATCTGATGTCTCTTCTTCCTCGGATTCTTTTTTTGCTTTCATATTTTTATAGGCTTTAAAAGTAGCTTCTCTATCTATGGGTTTATATTTTCCTATTCTCATATCATATGCAGTCAAAGAGCCATGCATCTCATCCATACTAAAAGAATTTAGATCTTTAGCTTCTTCTGTAGCTGAAACTTTAGAATCAAATCTTTGGGGAAGGGATCTTAATACCTTTTTCACGATGATAGAATCTTTGATTTCCTTGTTGAGTCCTCTAATCGCATTAATGACTTCATTAACTCTCAACATATATGCCTCTATATTCTCATTGTCATTCATCTTTAATACTTTGAACTGAGCTCGATGTGTTTGTAACTTGGCCTCCTTGATCTTAACATCTCCTTCATGAATGCTCTTCAGTTTGTCCCATATTTCCTTTGTCATTTTACAACCCATAATCTTTACCAGTTTGTTTTCCACTAATCCACACATGATAGCATTCTTTGCTTTTGAGTCATTCTCAAATAGTTTATTATCGACAACATTGATTGGAGAAGTGGTGGGTATTATGTATCCACTATCTACTGAATCCCAAATGTCGTATCCCAAAGCACAAAGATATTTCTGCATCTTGAGTCTCCAAAATGTGTAATTAGTTTCGTCAAATAATGGTGCTTTGTTTGATGAGAAGCCTTCACCACCTACCATTGTGTCACTTCCAAGATCACCCTAGTCGGTTAAGCCTGTTCAGGAACCTTGCTCTGATACCAATTGTTAGTCTCACAATAACACTGAGAGGGGGGTGAATCAGTGTAGCTCTTTAAAACTTAAATCTTCAACACTCAAAGCCAAAACAATGAAAACATAAAACCAAATAAAGCAAGTATAACAAGAGAACATCACATAACACAAGATGTACCGAGGTTCACCGATTTGGCTACATCCCCAAAAATTACTGTTTGGACTCCCATCCAAATCCAGCCTTTGCAAAGCACTGAATTTACAATCAATTTACCATCATCCACTAGAAGGAGCACCAACCCATGATTTATCTGCACCAATAGAAAGGAGCACCAACCCCTGATTTATCTGCACCAACAGAAATGAGCACCAACCCCTCTACCAAGAACCCACTTGATTTTTATATTGATAATAAAATGACATATATGAATGTCTTCACTGAAACTAGAACCCTCTATGGTCTTTAAGCTCAAAATCTAAAACTTTCTATTTCACCCAGTATAACATCCCTCTCTTTGCAGTACTCAAAATTTGAATCTTCTCTTCTCACAAAAAACATTGATTTTTCTCTTAGCTCGTTTTGCCATTTGCTAAATTCTTTCTAGGTATTGTGCAACACTTTTTCTGTGAATTCCTCTCAAAATTTTAGCCAAAATGGATATCATATGAGAAATTTATACCCAAAATACTGAAGTGACGTTTTTCACCACTCTCCAAAAATCACGAATTTTCACTCTTTATTTTTCTCCACACACTTCTCTCTTCACAAAATAAAGTCCCCACTTTTCAATAAAATCCCTTGTCACTTAAAAAGCACACACTTGCATTCTTTTTCCTTTTTTAATTTTTAAAAATATTTTTTTTAATGAAGCTTCTTAAAAAAATATAACTTCATTTTTTTTTTTTTTTGAGAAGCATTTCGTCAAACACGTCACATGCAAAGAATTGACACGTTACTCATTCTCTTACTTCAGAGACACATGAAACCTCAAACAAAAAATGAAATATGCTCTATTTGATGCCTTGAAGGTGTAACAACACTGAAATAAAAAATCTAGTGACTCTGCAAGGTCGAAACGACCAACTAAAGGATTTTGCACAAGTGGAACAAATTGACATAAAAGTGACCTGTACCATTTTTACAATAATTATAACTCTCACCTCGTAACTCTGTTTTCTTTGAAATTTGAAACGTAGAATCTCTGTAATGTTGACTACATTCAGTCTAAATCTTGCTACATAACTCCTTATGGTTTTCTTGTACCACCTCCACAAAAACTAATGCTGACACACTTTTTCCAAAAATACCATTTTTGTGACAGTCTTGCAATGCTTGTAACATTCGCCTCGTTTCTCCATTTTGGTGTAAATTTGGAATATATGTTCTTGAAGATAATGACCACCTCTAGTTCAAATTTTGCTATCAAATTCTTCTTGGTTTGCTCACAGTGCTTCTGACAAAACTACCCTTTTTCGGCCTATACAACCACTTGCCAAATCATCTGCCAAGATACTAGAAACATCACCGATCAATCCAAACACTATGCTGATACCTCCAACTATGTTCTGGACTATTTCCTAACATGCTGGCATGTTCCAAACTGATCCATCCTATCCAACTGTGCCCGTGATGACTTTTGCAATTTTTTGACTTCCTGACGATTTTTTCATCTTTTGCAAATTTGCACGAACAACCTATAACAACTTTACCCGAACATCAAAAACATCCTTATAAGCATTGAATATCAC
Organism: Wollemia nobilis; assembly: GCA_028583015.1. Taxonomy (NCBI): domain Eukaryota; kingdom Viridiplantae; phylum Streptophyta; class Pinopsida; order Araucariales; family Araucariaceae; genus Wollemia; species Wollemia nobilis. The sequence continues at coordinate 11,494,287 of JAQPPZ010004624.1, read as the reverse complement.
TATACATATTTCGAACAACCTTCGAAAAACTATCCATCTAAGTGTGTTGACAACAATAACAATATTATCGCTACACCTTGCTCAACATATCTATCATCTAACTCATCTAGAGTCCAACCTATCTGGAGATACCCATCTAGAGCTAACCATTTGGAGTTAATCGTCTAGCCTGTTATCCATATAGGGAGTCACATGTCTAGGAAGCTATCCATCTAGACTTACTATTTTATAACATATATCTCTAGATTATCCTATTTGTAGTCATTATTTACTAGTTACTCATCTAGATATATGTAGTATAGTTAGTACTATGCTTAGTAGCCAAGTTTACCATTCCTTTCCTCCGAAACACCTATCATTCCATTGTATTTGGAAGGTACTTACCCCTATCTACATTTGGCACCATTGCCTAAATCATCTTTGGGTCAAGTAAAAACTCAACATGACAAGGCAAAGAGGTGAATGATATATTCTATCCTACAAGGCCAAAAAGGAAGGAATCAGATACCACATAGGAAAAGTGCAAGACTAGTAAACCAGAGAGCAAAAATTCAAGATAAATTTTCACAACCAGAGGTGGAACGAGTGTGGAATCCTTTAGACAAAAAGAGTCTAAAAGCGGAGTGAGAAAGGTGGGAAAAATTATTCTTGATAGTAAAGAATGAAGTATAAAATCAAATAGTAGAGGATGTACCTAACATTGGAAGTGAGGAGTGAATGGTTACACCTGATCCAATGGAGAGGAGTTGGCCAACATGTATAGAAGATAGAAATTTTATACCAAATCAACCACACGTGGGTTTTTTGGGAGAAAGACCAAAACCACACCTCATGTACTCATGAAGAAGGTCATGAAGTAGTGACATACATGAATCAGGGAGAAAGCTATTTGAACACATACTTGAATGAGATTTTGAACCACCTATAGTGGAGAGGGAGTGGAATAGAACTCCATAACAATAATCATCAAGTGACACACACAGTGTGAGAGTCCTAATAAAAAATATTACCAATAAAGCGGGAAAACAAAAATGCCCATCCTTAACTAGGAAAGGGAAAGAAGACCCAACACGACATTGTTGGAATATATTACATTTTTTAGTACATGCTAATGTACCACCTTGGGTATATATATATATATATATATATATATATTAGGTGAATGTCATAGATTATAATGAGTATTCACTTTATGCACTGTAATAAATACACACGTGTACAAAGTATTCTAGTTATGTAAATGTACATAATAGTCCATGTGCACATGATTCCATAGAATAGGAAGATGAAGAGTCTCTAGAAGAGTGAAGGCCAAAGGGTTCTCCATATGAAGAGTCACATTACATTATATATGTATCTGAGTAAAGGACATTATATGTATTTATGTTGAGAGTATTTGTAAGTATGGGTACTTGAGATCTTTATTCAATGGAGATATAATTTTCATGAGCATTTGTTAATGGAAATTATATGAGTTATTGTTGAAGTTATTTATGAGTTTTATACTTTTAGAATATTTTCATTATCATATATTTCATATTGAAACTTTATTTTATATCTTTTGGTTATTTTTATCTTGATTATTTAGCTTCAAAATCTAACAATGGTATCAGATCCTTAACGAATTTTTGACTTGTATAGGTTTTAAAGTTGCAAAGGAGATTTCCATTGGTTAAGGAGAAACCAATGATGTTAAAGAAATTACCTCTAGAAAAGAAAAACAAGGAATTTTGAAGATAAATCTATTCCAAGAGCAAATTTAAAATAGAAGGAAATTACAGGTCTTAAATATAGACCTTGACACTGATGAGATTAAGATACCCAAGAAGGAGGTCTTATTAAACAATTTTATATATTGAATAATATTTTAGATTGTTATTTGTCTAGAGTCTTTCCACAGGATTGAAGGAGAACTTGTGAATACTGGGACTCAACATAGATTTATTTCCACTAGTTTTAAAAATAACTAGTGAAGTTTATTGATTTTAGAATTTTTGAAATATGAATGTATTTCATTGCTACTATCTAAGTTTTTGTTGAAAAAAATTAGTTCTCAAAAGTTGAGAATCTTCCTACAATATATAGAGAATAATTTCACCTTTGATTTCCTAAAATTATATGTGCTTTCCTCATGCAAGGATTAGTTTTGAGTTGCAGTAAAAGAGTAGACATTGCAGATTAAGGAGGTCCAATAAAGAGGTATCATTGAAGATTGAGGAGACCCACGTAGGAGGTCCCCATAAAATATTGAATATTGAGAAGAGAAGAATAATAAAAGGTCCTATTGCAGATTCAAAAAGTAGCAGATTTTGGAGATCCAAGAAAGAGATGTCATTACAGAATTTCCATAGTTTGAAGTTTAGAGAGACCAAGGAAAGGTCACATTGAAATTTTTGAGAAGAAGAATTGAGAAGCTGCAAAATTAAAATACCTAAGGAAAATAGGTCTCAAGAGAATTTTGAGAAGGAGAAGAAGGCTATAGAAATCCTCATTACATAATTGAAGTGGCCATTGGAGGATTTTTGAAGATAGCTAGAGAAAAAATATTGCAATCAAGGAAAATGTTTTGATAAGAAGGATTTGGGACAATTATAACCATCTGACAACAAGCCCAAAAGGAAGAAGTTTTTGGCAAGAAGGTTGTCAAATTTTGTGAATATTTTTGAACATCTAAAGGAATTCAGATTCTTGAGGAAGAAGACAGTGGAAGATATCATATTTAAAGTCAGAATTCAATGAGGAGATTGGAGGATAAAGAAATATTGAAGAGACCACAATTTTGAGAAATTTAGGACAAACACAAAGATTTTAAATGCTGATTTAAAAAGAAGAAGGTTTGTGATTTTCGAGGAAGAATTTTAAAGATCATAGAACAGAAAATTAAATAAGGTATAGATCTACGATTTGGAGAATATTTGGGCAGATTTTAAAGTTCCCTTGAATAGAAAATTGAAGGAATATTTGACAAAAAATGAAGACAGAAATTTGGAGAATTTTGAGGCAGTTTTGGATAGCAAAACATAGGAGGAATTGACTGCAAAAAATATAGAATTTTGGACAGCATTTCGGCATAACTAATATCTACAATTTTCAAGGTTCGAGAGAAACAATTTGGAGGAGTTTTGAAGCCACAAAAATAAGATTTGTGGACAGCATTGGAAGGAGAAACAATAGCTACATTTTTGGATAACATTGGGGTAGTTTCAAGAGAGTTTTTGGGCAGAAAGCAAGTTGATATTTGGGCATTAATTAGAGCTGAAAAATTGATAAATTTAGAGCAGCAAAGTGAAAGGAATTAAATCTGCAAAATTTACAAGATTGAGATAGCAAAAGGGTGAACCAAATCACCAAAGAAATTAGCTACAAAAGGAGACCAAAAAGGTATGCAATATTGGTGCAACATAAGTTTATTATTTGAGCATTAGAATCAGTCTACATTAAGTATTTTAGAGCACCATATTAGCTTTATTAAATTTTGGAGAAGGAAGTTGAAATAGAGATTCTTCAAGCAAAAGGATTTGGTAGCATTTGCATCTTAAAATCTACAAGAATAAAATAACAAATATCAATATTTAAAGCTTACTTGAAAAGGAGAAATAAGAAGGAAATAATATTAATATTGAATGTTGTTTTTTAGCTCATAAAAGTGCAAATTTATTGGAGTAGAAAGAAATAGAATAAGAGTATTTCTCTAAGCAAATAGAAGACCAAATAAGGGGTCAAAAAGTAGAGCAAATTTTTAAGTGTCTAAAGACACTAAGAAAACCATCATGCAAAGAAGAGGTGAAAGCATTGGTTTGGAGTAGTGAAGTGCCACTATAGCTCAAGGAAGAGCCACCACCATTAAAGGAAAAGCTTCCAAAGTCCAAAGAAGTTCCAGTATTGCTCAAGGAAGAGCCACCACCAGAAATGCAAAGGAAAGCTATCAAGTTGAAGGTCCAATGCCATAATTTTTCCCAAGGAGCCCAAGTGAATGTAACTAAGATATTTCTACAAAATATAGTGAAGGAACATACCTAGAGGAGATAGAACATTAAAAATTAGGATAAAATCCAAGTGTTAAATATTAGAGGAAGTGTTTCATGCAAAATATAGTGAAGGGATGTGTGTGGAGAAATTAAAGCATTTGCAAGACGGGATAGGGAAAATTTCAAGTGGAAGATAGTGCCAAGGCTAAGGGAGATGTTTGAAATCTTGTTGGAGGAGAGACACTTGTAAAGTGTAATGCTCACTATGTCATACATTCACCAAACTAGGAAGAGTTATGTTATAAGTGCCTGAGGAGAACAAGGGAAGTGAATTGGGAGCAATAGAAGAGTTTTAGTGCCAAGTGGCACATGAGAAGTGGAAGGTCAACAACATTGAAGTAATTGAAATGTTCAAGGAGGATATGTTAATTTATATTTCGAAGAGCCAAATATAGCACAACATAAAGGAGATTTTAGAGAGTGTTAAATATAGGAGAGCATGCAATAAAGTGCAGTAATGGAAGTCTGAGTGCAAGTAGAAGGAGTTACACCGTTTGGCTTATCCAAGAGAGCCATTCAAGATACATACAACAAAGGAGTTGATTGGAAATAGGTTTGAATTATAAATACAAAAAATGGAGATAAATAATTATTAGATCACCTTTATAAGGTTGGAATTGAGTTGACCAATCATAGAGGAGAGATAAAATAATATTTCCAAGGTAAGCCAAAGTACTGCAAGATCTTCATACGTACAACATAAAAGGAGCACCAATTAGGAGGTGGTCAAACACTATTGACCAAGAGAATTTACACATTCAAGACTGAAGGTCATTCATTCAATTCAAAATTATTTATATGCTTAAGATAGGAGAAATAAGATTACATTAAATTATTAATTTCTAAGGTTATAGTGAAACTATTGTTTTTGGAGAGATAAGAATTTGAATTAATATTTGGAACCTTAGAAACTAGATTATTACTATTTGAAAGTTTATGAAGATTTGAAATTTGATTTGAAGAATTAAAAGGATTTATTTGAAGTTTTGTAATTTGATTATCTAAGTTTACAAAATAATTTGAAATATTTGCAATTTGATGAGATTGGAGAAATAAGGTTTTTTACATCAAATTAGGAATTTAAAATTTGCAAATATTATTTTATGGAATTTCTAAATTTCTAAGTTTGGAGTTATAAGGAATTCAACACCAACATAGGATTGAGAAATTTAGAATTAAAAGAAATATTATTTTTCAATATTAGGGAGATAAAAGGTTGTCAATTTTAAAATTAACAATTGAAAAATTGTTCTTAGTCTTTCACCCAAAACTAAGGTGAAATAAAAGAGATATTTTGAAACTGTATTCGAAATTATCTTTAGCTTACTATTCAAAAATAGGGAGTCATAAGGTAGTCCACCTCAAAGGTTTAGATATTTACAAATTTTATCAAAATTATATTTTACCTTTAATACTATCAAGATTATCAAGAAGATTTATTTAAATGGAAGAACTTATTAAGTATAGAGGATTCAAGAAATCGACATGACATAGAGATATACTTGATTCAAAAAATAGTCACAATATAAAGGCAAGGATCCTTGATGGACAATTTCCTCATGCCATATGGTTCTGCATTTTGGAATTTTGTATGTCATACCAGACCTATTCTTCAAAAGGGCTGAAGATGGAAATTAGGATATGGCTCACGTATCAGGTTTTGGGAAGATCCCTGGATTATTGCTCAGCCTCTAATGTATGATCAGACTGTAAGTATCTTCAAAATTATTACTGACCAGTTTTTTGGTCCCAAGGTTGGCAATTTTATTTCCTATGGTTTGGCTCTCCCAAGTGGGTTAATTTTCCTCTTGACCTAGGATCGTTAGAGCTTTGTTCTACAAGTCTTTGCTTATCAGAGATGCTTTAAACTCAGTTAATTCCAAGTACCCATCCACTCAATTCTCCTTTCTAGCAACTTAGTTATTTCGGGTTGTTTTCTATCAAAATGGCCTATGCATCAATGAGTGAACCTGAGAAAGATTGGTTTCCTACAAAACGTATCTAGATAAAGAACCTCATTCCTAATATAGCCCATTTTACTAGTTGGTAGTTAAAAATAGACTCCTTACTACATATAATTTGATATCCCAGGGTATGATCCTTTTGAATAGATGTTTCCTCTATAAATTTTCTTGGGATTCAGTCAAACACATTTCTTAGAGTGTTTCTTTTCTATAAATATCTTATCTTCTCTCCTCTCTATTGCGTCTATCTCCTAAGTTCCCTCCATGTGTCAACGACTTCACCTTCAATGGCCCAATCCTTTTCACTCCATCCACCTTAAGTATTGGTGGTCAATCATTCTCCCACACTTCATGTGGTAGGTCTATCTTGAGAGGAATAATAGAGCCTTTAGGTTCTCTTGACATGATCCTAAGTTTGTGTCATTAATAATTATCACATTTTCTTCTGAGAATACCAACTTAACCCCCTCTAAGGTTTGTCCTACATCTCCCTTTGAGATCCAAGTGGCAACTTTTGTAAACCTCTCATTCCAGATTTTTGGTCAACCCCACCCCATTGTAGATAGATCCCTTGTATCATGTATTTCCCCTCCTCCCATTGGTTTAAACTTAATTTTTATGGTGCATCCAAAGTCAATCTCGGTGAAGCAAGTTGCAGAGGGGTAATTCAAGATGATAGAGGCAAAATCATTTTGGCTTATGCTGAAAAGTCGTAAATCCAATCAAACAACTTCACCGAGGCTAGATCAGTCTATTGTGGCATATAAATGGCACTAGAATCCAACATCGAGAACTTGATCGTTGAATGTGATTCATTGAATAGAATAAATTACATCAAAGGTAGCTCAAATCCTCCTTGGAATGTCAGGCCTCTTGTCTAGGAAACCATCTTCCACCTCAGGGTGTTTAACAATATTTCAATTCAAAACATGTATAGGGAAGGCAATAAAGTTGTTGATGCCATGGCCAAATTTGGGTTAACTTTGCAGTCATTGTCGATGTGGCGACAAGAATTTCCCTAATGTATTATGAATTTTTACCACAAAAATAAAACTTCCACTTATGACTAGCACCAAAACTTCCTGGACCAACATGCACCACCATGGATGGAGTGAGAATAGATATGGTGGACCATACTACACCTCCATGATGAGTTGGCCTCCAGTTACAAGCCGACGTCAGGCGGTTGACAGTCTCCAAGTTCACACCCCAAGGAACCTACCTAATATTCCTTGGGACTACACTATAAGATGCAAGGGTTATTTTTTTAAAGGAAATAATCAACCAAAGCAGCAATAAAGGTGGCACTATTATCAACAGTAGCATAAAATTTATCTCCAATATTTGGAAAGGAACAAATAGGCAAAGGACTAAAATAGATATTCGCATGAAAGCAAAGTATAGAAAGCATGATTTTATTCATGTGATTAGTAATATTGAACTTGTGAATAATAATGCAGATATCACCACCTCGTACCAAGTTGTTGATTTGATAGGGTATGATGGCAGAATCATCAACCTCGTGTCCACCATGGATACCAATATGGCATTGGTTTTCCTAGAGGCACACCTATGGAATATGACTGATAATGAGGTATGTTTCTATTGGTACACTCTATCCATTGTTACCATTTCCAATCACTACTTCCAGCTATGCTTCCTGCTTTGACTACCTTCATTTCTGGTGTGCTATTTTCATATGAACCACATCATAATTTGGAGTGGAATGGTTTTTGTGTTGATATATTACAAGTCCAAGCCACCCAATCAATGGACTAAGGCAAGTCCCAAGCCTGAGGATGTCGACATGACTCCTATCTGGTTTTTGGAGGAAATTTTTTTTATTTTGCTTGTGTGTAGTGAGAACAAGAGTGATCATCAAACAAGGAGGAAGGTGGAGGTCATTGGGACAAAGTGTCACTTTTTTTGTTGGAGGATGGCGCTGCTTGAGCCTGATAAACTATAGTTGGACCCATTGGTAGAGTATATTATGGCCTCTCATGGGCTGCTAAACTTTCTAAAAAATTTAATGGACATGAACCCAAAATTTCTCGTGATTTTATCTAGATTTGGGATAATGGAACAGCATCCCTGAAGGGACTGAATTTTGCCTTAACCATTGATATGTTGAAAAAAATTATTGAACTCCCCAATGATGGAGAGATTGTCCATAGGGAAAAACACTCAATGGTGGGTGAATTGGCATTTTTTCATGATAAGATAAATTTGTTGACAAAGAAGAATAACAGGTTTATTAGGGAGGGCCTCCCTCCATCCTGGAATCGAGCCATAGTTCCAGTCATGCAATACTTGAGGAGCATATTTTTTATTCGATGGAGATCTCAATTGACAGTGTTAGGTGAGGGAAGTCCACTTATTTCAAGCACCAAGAGCCCCAATTAATCATATATAAGTACATTAGACAAAACCCTTACTAGCACGTCATGGAACCTGATAGACTGGTCATTGACCCTAACCTAGTTCCAAAACATTTGGTGATAATGGACATCATCCAAGAATCCCAAGCGATCAACGTGGACAAAAAAACTCCCAATAGATCAAGCAGGCCAAGAGGGTTTTCTCCTACAGGCCCATCCATAACTCCTACTAGGTGCTCGGTCAGTGTCAAAAGTGCAAACGACAAAGCTAAAAGTCCCTTCCCTACCCGTAAGATTTAGAGGACTGCAATAGGACCTTATCCAAAATCTCAGTTTATCCAACAAATGAGTGATATGGACCAAATCATTGACCTGGAGGACATCATCACTTTAGCTACTTCAATGCTCTTGAGAGCCAGCAAAATCATAACCCTGATGCATGCACAAAAAACCAATATCCCTATGGAGGATGACCCCAAGGAGGATGAATACTACGTCCCAAAATGAGAACAAGGTACTGGGGTGCTCCTTTTTGCTTTCAAATTTTCCTGCATGTCTACTGCATCTTATGTTTTTTCTATTTGAGCCTACGGGCAGTTATCATCATGTATTTCCCTGCTTTTGTTTCTGTTGTGTGGCCACAACGCTTGGCCCATTTTTGGCTCATTTCGTAGGGAGTCAAACCTTCATGGGATCCTCTCTATGGCATGTATAGAATGTTTTGGGTCCCTTTCAAAACCCGTTATCAATAAAAAAATAATATAAAAAGTGTGAGTAGGATAGAAGAACCAATATGCTTAAAAGGACTCTTGAGAAATCATAAATTGACAATTTGATAAGAACAAATACTTTAGAGATATCTTCTAGCAATATGGTAGAAGAATTTGATGATAATTATAATGTTGAGAATAAAATCAAGAATCATTCTCAAAATATAGCAAAATATGTAGAACAAGAGAATTTCTTACAGATGTATGAAAGAAGCAAAGGATTGCTTCAACTATACACACATGGTTATATCAGTTGATCAAGAAAATAGATGAAATTAAATTTTCCAAAACAACAAATGAAAACTTGAAATGCACTTATTGTAATAGAAGAGGTCATGGAAAGATTGATTGTTGGAATTTACATCCTTGTAACTATTGTGGAAAAGCATCTCATGCATCTACTTTCTGCTATTACAAGGAAAAATACTACTAGAAAATTGAGAAGATTTTAATATATAGATTATAGCTTATATTTCAAAAGATTACTTCTAGAGTCTTTACTAACAATGGATATAGACATGAAGAACATGCAATAAGGTTATTTAAAAAGAAAGAAAAACAAAATTTGGCTAGAGATGTTATTAGATCACTTGTTCAACAAGACTATATAATGATTTATCACCCTAGATGAAAATAAAATTCAAATACAAAGAAAAGAAACCAGGTCAAGATGAAGACTTGTGATATGAAGGACAAAGGCAAAGAGAAAATGACTTTGCAGGAATCAAATGATAATGTGATATTATCAAAAAGCTTATATACTTACATCAATGATGAAGATAAGGAAGGAGAGAAAGAATCCAATCAAGAAGACATGCAATCCAAAGTGAGTTAAGAGATGAAGATCTATATTGAAGACTAAAGTCTTCAATAACCAAATAATGTAATACAGGGGGTGTTGGAATATATTACATTATTTGGTATATGCTAATGTACCACCTTGGATACATATTTATATTAGGTGAATGTCATAAACTAGAGTGAGTATTTACTTTATGCAATGCAATAAATGCAAAAGTGTGCAAAGTATTTTGGTTATGTAAATGTGCATAATAGTCCATGTGCATGAGTCCATAGGATAGGAAGATGAAGAGTCTCTAGAAGAGTGAAGGCCAAAGGGTGCTCTATATGAAGAGTCACATTACATTAAATATGTATCTATGTTTATGTGAGCAAAGGACATTGCATGTATTATTGTTGAGAGTATTTGTAAGTATGGGTACTTGAGATCTTTATTCAATGGAGATGCAATTTTTGTGAGCATTTGTTAATGGCAATTATATGAGTTATTGATGAATTTATTTATGAGTTTTATACTTTTAGAATATTGTAATTATCATATATTTCATATTGCAACTTTAGATCTTCTAGTTATTTTTATCTTGAGTATTTAGCTTCAAAAACTAACAAATATATAGGTACTTACATTACAATCTGGGGATAAAATGGAGTATCACAACATGCAGAATGGTTGCAACTATTTCCATCCACCTTGTGAGGGATGGCTATGGATTGGTATTTAAATTGATATGATACCCAACCATTTGCATAGTGGAATACCTTAAAATATGCATTCATAAAGTAATTTCAATTGTTGAAGGATGATATGAAGATTATCACTACAATATTTGCAACAAAACAAAGACTAGAAGAAGATGTCAAAAGTTACAATAGAATATTGAAACAAATGGATGATAAATGCAAATTCCACCTATGAATGGAATGGTGAAATGTTGGTTTTCGGACGGACTACTATCAAAATATAGGAAGAAAATGAAATCAATACCATCCTCCACGTACACATAAGCTCTTAAAAAAGCAAAATAATTTGAGAGCAAAGATAAACGAATAGCAAATGGGAATCAAAGGACATTCAAGGAATGATGATTTTGACAATTACATGGAAGATAAAATTAAAAGTTTCATACACTCCTTTAGAAGATAATTTGATAAAATCATAAAAGAAGTTAAAGGAGAAGTGAGGCAATACTAAAAGGATATTTGGTGCTTATATTGCAAAGCGGAAGGACATACAAATTTCAATTGTCCAAATAATGCATATTATAATATATGTGACATAGCAGGGCACTTAGTAGCTAATTTCACATTCAATTTGAAAGGAGCTAGACATCAAATTATGACAGTTCAATAGGAGGAACTACCAAACAACTCAAGAAATAGGCAATGTGTAACGAGCGACTGATTTAGAAATAATCATCAAGGAGGAAGATAGGGTGGACAAATTCATATATAGTATGACTCTGATGGAAGACCAATTATCCAATGCTAAAATTTTCAAGAATGAGGACACTTTGTAAAGAATTACCTCAAGCCTCAAAATGCAAGAAATACCAGTGGTAGCAATGCTACCCAGATGTGTATATGATGTGGATCAAGAAACCACAAAGAGGTAAACTATCCAAAAAAATCAAGTACAAGTAGAACAAAAAATATCAATTGGATTAACATTGGGGAAGTTAGTATTTAGATGGAAAAATAAAAATAAGTGCTAGCGATAACCAGGGCTCACACTAGGAAAATGGAGCAATATTTGAATCCTTCCAAGGAGAAAGAGTGAGGGTAGGAAGCTCAAGAAATGATCAAGATGGAATTGGACAAAGAAAATTAGAAAATGCTAGTTCAAGAGAAAGACTTTAAGAATATGGAGATCATGACAAATAAAAAAACATCAGTCAAACGCTTGGTAACATAGGTACCCAATACGACTTTAGAAGTAAAAGTATCAAGTCTATTTAGTGCAGCACCTAAATTATACACTACAATCAAGGAGGTAATAAATAATAAGAGAGAATAATTCTAACAAGTATACAATATCAAGAAAGAATAATTTATTGATCATACGATACCAATGATTGAAGCAATAAAAATTCTAGCTTTCATTCACATGGAGATATTGGACCATAAGCTAAATCAAGTAATTGTTGATGGAGGATCAAGTGTAAATGTGATGCTAGAGAAAACATGGTGAAGCATCGGTCAATCAGCACTAAGATATTCAAATTTTAGGTTATATGGAGCTGATCATTATGGTATCAAAACAAGAGGAGTTTTGATGAGCCAAAAAGTTCACATAGCAAAAAAATATTTCATTTTGGATTTCATTATAATTGTTATGCAAAAACCTACATATGATGCATTACTTGTACATGGGTAGTTAAGAACAAAAAAGGTAAACCACAATTGGGATAAGAAACATCTTACCTTCAAGAAAGGCCAACATAGGTACTTGATTAATCTAAAGAACCAGGTAGTAAGCCAAGATATTGCAATTTTGGATGAATCAAAAACTTCTTCATTATATGGAGAAATGAGATATGAACTAAATGAAGGAGCATTGCAATTATAAGAATGCACTAAAGTATTATAATGACAAATATAAAGTCTTACAACACTAGTAGATGGAATATTATGAATTATTCTCTCCATAATGTTTATGCATCAATGCATACGAGATCCAAGAAAATGAAAGGAGCCTGAGAGAAGAGAAAGTCGCAAAAATAAGATAGAAGAATCACGACCAAGAATATGATCTTATGAACATTGAGAGCCAAGTGGGATTATTAGAAATGAAGAACCAGCAAACCTAGAGTGGTTGTTTGGAGAGAAATGAGAACCTAGAATCAAACAAAGGGAATTAAAACCTTGTGAGGGAAAGCAAAGGTCATTACAAGTCCATATTCAATTTTTGAATAATGAATCAGAAGAATGACTTCAAACCCTCATGATTTTTGCATTGCAAGAACAAGAACCTAATGTGCAAGAAGAGGGAAATGAGGAATTAATAGTTCTATAATAGATTATTTGGGATATGCATAGGTTGTAGGAGGAGTATTAAATCTTGAGGATGCACAATGTGCAACTGCAAGAACAAGTGGTTCAAGAGTTGGATGAAACCATGCAGTGAATGCATGAATAACAAGAAGTATGAAGACCTAAATGGGTTGAAATAATACAAGGAGTTAATAATAAGCATGAACGACAATGAAGAATATTCTTTAGAAAGTAGCTTATTATCCATGGCTTCAAACTATTCACCCTTAGAACCATTGACAATTTTCATAAGACATTCCAAGATACAAAGGAATAGAAGACTACAAAAACAAGAACTAGAGAGATAGCAAGGAGATCTAAGGGGAAACATAGAAGGTAATGAAGAAGTACCCTTAAAAATTAACTTATTATCCTTGGACTCCAATAGCTCATATTTAGCAACATTGAGGATTCTTTTGAATAGCAAAGACTCTTCAAGTACTACTTCACCATTGACAATACATTTCCAAATACAATGGACCATGAGATTGCTAGAACAAGATAAAATAGGGGAATCACATGAAGGTCTTGTTGACAATACAGAACATCAGCTAAGAAAAGAACAAGCAGTTGCTATTTTATTGAGGAATTTAGAGAGGTACACGAGAATTGAGGATGTCTGGAAGAATCAAGTAGTGATGAAAATATTCCTAGGGATCCCAACACACCCTTCCCTAGTCCCAATTTGGAATAAATAAGGAAAAGGGATGAGGTTCAAAGTTAGCAAGCAGGGGTTCAATTTCTTTAAATGATCCAAGTAATTGGGAATGAGAAACCATTAATAGCCAGGAGGAAGAGGTAAGGAGAATAGGGTATCATTCAAGTAGCAAAGATGATTCAATCAAAAGACTAACCAAATATTGGGAGGTGGCAGTATATCGACTTGCTATGTTACAACTGCGAGACAAAGGAGAGAAGTGAGGTGATTGCAAAGAAGGTTTTAGGAAACCTCAAATTGGCAAATGAATAATGCAGGATAAGGAAATGATTTAAGTATGGATTTTTCCTTCTCATACCATTATAGGTATATCTTAGTTCAATGTGCACCATCAAGATGCTTTGAAGAAGCAAGGTGGAGGATAAGATTTATAAGTGTGGATAGAACGTTAAGTATTTTGAGGTAGTTGACACCTAAAACCCAAGTGCACATAGAACTAAGCACTAGAGAAGAACTTATTGATCATACCAAAAATAGAGGTGACTTGAGTAATCTCAAAAGTTTTTAAGGACTGTTGGGTAACCCAAGTATGCCTAACCAATGGGGGGTGTGGTTGGTCCTTCCTAGTAGCTTGAGAGGAAGAAATTCCCCTCCTACTATCCATAGGTCAATTAGTCCATAAAATGGACTGCAAGGGCCATCTATAGATATAGTTCAAACCAACCAACAACTACACATTCCTAAGGATAGACCATCAATTTTACCTCAGCAAGCTCATAGAAACTAAAGATGTTCCCATGAATGACCAAGGGATTGATTTAATCTTGGGAAAAGAGAAGTGCAATAGCCCAACACTAGGGATATTCAACCAAAAATAAGAAGAGGATAATTTTTGTAGATTTGGGGGAGACATGGATTCAAAAATATAAATTAACTACCTCCAAGAAATCCAAACCAAAACTAGGTACGCCAAGAAGAACCAAAAATTTGCAAATAGGAAGATAGACTTCAAGGAAGGGGATAAGCTATAGGAAGGATCCATTAGAACTTTGGATGATGAGGAAACCACCATTGAAATAATAGATAACCATCAAGAGTAGAATAGGACTAAGTTTTACTATATGGATGATAGCATAGTTATCTATCAAGAGGATGGAAGGACTGAAAAAATCAGTTTAAAATATAGCAAAACCCATTTGGATGATGACTATGCAAGACTGACCCATCCTGAAGATGGTAAAATATGTCTAGATGATGAGGAAGGATTGATTTGTCCTATAGACAGTATAACACATTCGAATGATGATAAAATTAGATAAGATGATGTCAACAAGAGAAGATGTTAGGATACTAGTAGTCAGATTGATTCAAGGGAACTTCATCATCCGCAAATGGAAGGAATAAGCCATCTGATGGAAGAAAATAGGGTAGATTGACATATCATTTGGAATGTAAATGATAGATAGGAAGAATATAAATTTATGGAAATCTCTCGAATCCAAGGAAATCATCAAATCTGCTAATAGATTTAAGCAATGTATGGCGACAATGATTTCAATAGTCAAGGGACTCGTAGTTATCAACAAGAGGAGGTGTCATCGAAAACACTAGAAGTATACATTTGTATTTCCATATGCTTCACCAAGTGATGGTAAACAAAGAGATGCATTTTTTAAATAATAAAAATAAAATAAAATAAAAAGATAAAATTAGAAAAAAATATAAAATAAGAAAAAAGATAAAATAAGAAAAAGATAGAATAAGAGAAAGGATGACATTCACATGCAAAGGTGGTGAGGTGGCACACATGTGGAAGTTAGGGATGAAGGTGGTAGTTAAACAAGTAGTTGCTTGGTTGGTAGTGAAGTCTATAAATTGGATGCAAGGGTGAAGGATTGTTTATTTAGTCAGAGCATTCGTAGGTAGTAGTGCATAGGTAGAATGCAAGGGAATAATTCATAGAGGAGAATAGGGTTGGACACGAGGTAGAATTACTGGTACACCAAGAAATTGCCTAAGACAAAAGCTTCTTGAATGCTTCATAAAAATAATAGAATTCTCAGTGCAAGTGCAAGTTATTTGGTGTCTCTATTTGCAATAAAATGAAAGGAAGCACATAAAGAAATCACATGAATAAATATTGGCTACGATGCATTCTGATAATTTGAGGAAATCATGTCTAGATCTACGGTGTTTGAGGAGGAGTTGTCTATATAATAAGTCATCCAAATTTTGAGATATTTGGACATAGCAATCTAAAATTGTAGGTGTATGAGTTGCCACCTGTATGAGACTATAGATATTTACAATTGTTGATATTTTTAGTTACCACTCATTTAAGATTGTAGACATTTGAGTCACCACCTATTTGAGACTACATACATTTGAGAATGTAGATATCTGAGGTTGCAACCATCTTGGTTGCATCCATTTGAGACTAAAGTCATCTAGTAGAGGAGATGTCTTGTAGGAACCAAGGGGATTTTTGGGAGTTGGAATAATGAGTCAACATAGGTTAGGCTAATTTTGGCTCAATGAACCTGAACATTCTGGAGGAGGTAGAGCATTGATAACTCTAAGATATGAAGAACTATCAGAGTCAAAAATAACTTTACCATAATCAAGAACATGGATAGACTAAAGGAGTGATGCAAGGATAATTACAAAATCTAGAGCAAGGAAAGGCTCGAGGTAAAAAAGGGCATGTGCAAGAAGAAACACCTAAAATGAAGAGTAAAGAAGTGCAACAATTTTAAAAGGATCGAGTACCAATCAAGGATATCACATGGATTCATGCAAAGGGATAATTTTATTGATAATGGTGGAAATAAGAACTGTTATATGATCTAGTTAAGAAAAATATTAAGGTAGTTGGAGTACATTTCATTCTATAGGTGTCCAATTTTGACAAATACTTCTTTAAGAAGTACCTGATACAAATGTTGTTGACTATGATCTGGCAAAGAATATCAGCAAAGTATGCATGGGCAATAAATACCTAGTGGTGGATTTCTTAGCTAAAGCATTTCAAAGAACTTGTATATTATCAAAAAATGGCTAGCCTATATTGAATGAATGAGTCAACCCTAGGAAGACTCCATAGATATTTTAGAGTATCACACTCTTGACAATGGAAGAGGTTGATATTTTATTGTCGACACATGGTAGTCAAGGAGTAAAGTATGTTGGACATTTTGAGTCCCTAAGTCAAAGTTGTCATTGATGTCACCAGATGAGATCATCAGTAATTTTAGTAGAAAATAAAGGCGACAATAGTTATTTGATATCCAGCAAGAAGGCAAAATATTGAGTGAAAGAGTGCAAAAGAAAGAAGTTAAAAAGGAGTTATAATATTTATTTTATAAATTATTTAAATTTAGCATGAATTTAAATTTTATAAATAAATATTAAAGGTACTTTATCGAAGGATTAATATTATAATGGTGGTTATTATAATATTAAAATTGCCAAGGTGAAAACCCAAATAAAATTATTATAATCCTTATTATAATATTTTATAAAGCAAGGGGTTTTATAAAGTCCAAAAGTAATTTTTATTAAAACCCAAGGTTGGGTTTACTAAGGCTTTTGAATCCTTAAAGCGCCAATGTAATGCATTTCAATAAAAGCATCGATATCTAAACAAAGGAGGAAGGGCAATATAAATACATGCCCAAAGTTTTTTATTATCCATCCTTGCTCAATTGATTATTGAGTTGCACATGCAAAAAATGAGCTCGTGGTTAAAACGTTTGGAAAGGAGAGTACAGGATAACATGGAGAGAGACCACTCACAATTCACATTGGATAGTGTGGCCTAGTGGAAGCTTGGAAATCATGAAGGCATTGGTAGCACGGAGGTCATGCGTTCTATTCTTGTGAAGAAGTTTTTGGTGGAGTTTTTGTGGAAATGCCAAGGCACACATTTTTAAATGTGGGAAAGGAAAGCGTAAAGAGGAAGCACGTGGTGCTTCCCCCTTTGCGAACGAGCATGTAGCTCATGTGGCAACCTTAGCCATGGCTAAGGCACTCGTGATGAGGGCAAGATGTGGGATAAAATCCCCTTGAGGCAAGTACATTTTTTGTGTTAATTAATTGTATGGGTATGCCCTAAGTTTGTAGTGATAAGGATGTTATAAGGTTTGTTAATGTTTTAATAAAATTTGTTAATTAGAGGTTGTTGTGATTATTTTTGAAGGTGAAGTGTTGATAATTATTTGAGCTTTATTATTTGGAAAGTATTATTTTAAGAGTTAAATTTTATGAGGTATAAGGAGTTATGGTAGAGTGTTAATTGAGATTTATTTTGAGACTTGTTGATTATTATTTTGATAAGGGCATTCTTCTAAAAGGACTTTGGTGGATGTGAAAATTAAGTTGGAGTAAAAAGGTGTATTTAAATTTATATTTTGCATTGTGATTTTAATTAAAGTCCTCTAACCCTTATGTGAGTTTGGAAAAGAGTTTTTGTGAAGTATGGCAGATTTTGTGGACAACTTCTTGGCAACAAAAAGGTATGGGTAAAATTCTTCTCTATTGAGTTGGTTGATTGGCTTGATTGAAAATTAATTTTTGAGTGAAAAGGAATTGATTAGGGTTTCCTTTTCAAAAGTGGTTGAGTTAATGCTTTAAGGTTTTCTGAATTGAGAGTTGTGATTAAGCCTTGTTTTATTAGCATCGTTGTTCAAGACAATTGGTTATGCAAAGAACTTGAACTTGAGTTAGAAAAGAACATAAGTATCATTGTTATGTGATATTTGTTGTTGAGCATTGTTGGAAACATTTTGAGTTTGTTGATATATGCTTGGACTAGGGTTCTGTGAGAAAGGGTTATTCCTTGAGGTGATTGGTTGAGTAGAGTTGGTTGAGCCTAGTCAAGTGGATGTGAAGTGGTTTTTCAAGTTCCATGAAATAAACTATTATATATTCTTATTTGAGTTGAGATTGAGCATTGAGTATAGAACATATTAAATCTCTAACAATTCTCTTTATGCATCTAAGAGATTGATTTGAGTTGTGATTGAGCATTGAGTATAGAACATATTGAGTCTCTAACAATTCTCTGTATGCTTCTATGAGATTGAGTTGAGAAAGTGATTGAGCATTCAGTATAGAACATATTGAGTCTCTAACAATTCTCTTTATGCTTCTATGAGATTGAGTTGAGAAAGTGATTGAGCATTGATTATAGAACATATTAAGTCTCTAACAATTCTCTTTATGATTATATGATATTGGACAAGTTCTGTGTGGAATTGTTAAGCTGATTTGAGGTAAGTCTTTGAGAAGGCTTGTGGACTGATTTTGTGTGAGCTTTTGTGGAATATTGCAATGCAGATTTGAGCAAGTCCTAAAGAGGACTTATTGAGAAGATTTGGACAAGTTCTGTGTGAGCTTGTTGAGCATATTTGGACAAGTTTTGTGTGAGCTTGCTTAGTATATTTGGACAAGTCTTGTATGAGCTTGTTGAGCAGATTTGGACAAGTTCTATGTGAGCTTGTTTAATAGATTTGTATAGGTTTTGTGTGGACCTATTGAGCAGATTTGATCGGGTTCTGTGTGGACCTGTTGAGCAGATTTGGACAGGTTCTATGTGGACCTATTGAGCAGATTTGAGCAGGTTTTGAGTGGACCTGTTGAGCAGAGTTGTGCAGGTTCTGAGTGAACCTATTGAGCAGATTTGTGCTAGATCTAATGTGTTGTGTTTAGTACAAGATATTGAGCAGAGTTGTGCTAGACCGACTGGATTGTGTTTAGTACAGTATTGAGACAGAGCTTTGGAGATGATATAGTAGAGAGGACAGAGTCTCTAGTGGATAGAGATCCATCAGCCAGGACATTGAGGACAGGTCTTTTGAGTGAGGACAAGAGTCTTCAAGTGGAGAGAGATCCATAATCAGTGTGTTGGAGGTAGAGTCTTCTAGAGGATCACCAGCCAGAGTAGAGGAAAAGGAGTTCTCCTATGGATAGATATCCACATCTAGATTTAGGGTATCAGCATCTCCTTTGGACAAAGGTCCATAAACATTATAATTAGGAAGGATTACCAAGATATTATTTGAGAAATATTTAGAAGAAATATTTTCTCTATGGAGGTAGCCCACATTGGGTGAACCATGTTTAAATTTATGTCTCTATTGTGTATGGTGTTTTGTGCATTGCTTTGATTACTGCTATTGATAATGCTATCTATACACTGCATAATATTGATTTGAAAAGAAAAAGTAAAAAGTGGTCTTATACTGTTCACCACCCCCCGTCTCAGTATAGGCTTGTGTTCTTCAATGTAGACTCAGTTAGGAAATACAAGGTTGTAGTGCAACATGAATGTGTTGATGGCTAGGCTATCTAGGAAACAAAGGAGCTCGTATATTCCAATATGGTTGATTCTATATCTACAAGGGATCGTGAAGGGAATTGCCTATGATTTGGAAACCTACTTGACACTTCATATTCAAAACATCCTAGGGAGGACCACTAAGAATTTTATGATGGTTTCCATGCCATTGGATTACTTCTATATTTTACCTTTAGATTAGGAGTGTAGATGCCAGATTTGGACCCTCCTAAGATATTACCAATTTAGCACCAAGAATTTTGCAATGAAAGGATGCAAAACCATAGGTAAAGTGGAATATGCCCTGAAAAAGCAACGAGTGAAGTAAAAATTTGATAAGACTTCACTAGAAGAAGGGTCGATAGAAGACTCAAAATGGGAGGATACTACACCATAACTTTAAGAGAAGACATTACCAAAAAAGGAAGTCATTGCACCTGCATAGGAAGTAGTCAAACCGATAAGGAAAAGGAAAAAATTTGATCCACCATCACCATCACTAGAATCAATGGTATGAGAAACAACAAAGAAGATAGCATAAAGTCAAGTTGTAGCTCAAAAAATCAAGCAATAGATGTAGTCACAAAGTAAGTGGACCGAAACTATTGATGTAGACTTCGTAATCCCTATTTTTCTCTAAGATATACCATTGAGACCCAATATTGTTGTATACATGGGGCCTATAGAACATTTGGTAGACGCACAATTTCAAGATCGTGTGGAGTCACATGAAGTACCCTCAAAATTCCTATTTACAAGAACTTATTCACAAATGAAGCAGTAGTAGATACGATAAATAAAGAGTCACCATTCATTTCTCTAGCCATTGGAAATCTGCTAGAAATAACATAACAACATATGATTTCATTGGAAGAGGAAGTGTCTCCAAAGCATGAGAATAGAACGGTGCATGGACATGACTCACAACAAACTGATGTACCTTAGCAGGATGTTAGGGTAGCTAGCAAAAGCAACCAATCATAGGTACTGGTAGAGAAACCAATGATTATGGATGTAAAAGTGGCTAAGAAGCCCATCAATACTTTTGGGAATGGAAAGGAGCCTCTTGAAATGAAGGATGAGGAGGAATCTAAGGATGGATGGTCGAAACACACAATGCTAGAAGTGCCCAATATTTTAGATCCACTAGATATGGGTACCCACATTGATCATAAAATAGTAGCATGTTTTACCAAATTAACCCATGTGATGGATAGCTTACGACTATAGCTTGATGCAGCTTGTGTTGGCCAGTGGAAGAAATGGTAATTGATGGTAGAATAAGAGTTGGACAAGCTAGTGAAATGGGTTGGAAAGGGAGGCTGACGAGCAAAAAATTCTAGTATTTACCAAGAACAACCATGGACCTTGCCTACTGAGTATTTGAATACTATAGAGGGATTCAAGAAGTTGTAATATAAGATACCCACTCTCTATTTGGAGCAAGCACAGTTGTATGTTCTCGACCACAGTACTAATCCTCCTTCTCAACATGCCATAGATCAAAGACCATAGGTGGAATTAGCACCTAAATTATTACCAATGTACAATCATATGAACTTTATAGCCCACTTATTGTGTTGGTTAGCTGAGGGGATCAAGCACTTGAATCTAACAAGGAAAAATTTGGACAAAGAATACAATTAGCAAAGGTAGAATTATAGGAGAAAGGACATAAATTGATAGAAGATATCATCTAGTTGGATAATGCTCTACAACATATTCAAGAGAAATAATAATTCTTGGACCTTAGTACCCAACTCAAATATAGGAAGCAAGTGATTACAACCATGGAGGCTGAAATATTGCATCAAAAAGAAGCCAAGGAATTGTTGTTAAAACAAAATGCAAAATTAGTGGCCCATGAGAGTTAGAGTGAGGATGCTTGGCAAAAGGAATGAGAGGTATTGCATAATGAATTGCTTCAATAATAGTAGCACCAAGGAGCTCTCAAGATAGAGCCAACATACAGGGATCCATCATCCTCAACCTAACAACACAATAAATGAAGGAAATATTCATTCAATGTAAATCAGACTTATTTTTCAAACACCAGGAAATGGAAGATAGAGCCAACAATATGGGAGTAGAATGGGCCAAGTATTTTACTTATACCAAGTGATTTTATGATAAACAAGAACCTTTTAAGCTTCAAGTACAAGAACTAGATGGACTCCAAGATATTGATCCAAAGGATGCTGACACCTCAATCGAACAATATAGAAAGTTGTTGAGGACATCAACTACTTCAAACAGGAGGATAGATGTAGACAACAGTTCTAAGAAGAAGTGACTATTCAAAATTGTTTGATAAAAACGTCTACATAATATTTTAGAATTTTGATACAAAGTAATGTTTTATAATATGTTTTGATGTATGTAAATAAACTATCATGAATGGGTACAGATTTATTAATAATATTGAATGTAAAGATAAATTACGTAAATTAGTTGTCCTAGACTGATTAGTTAACTAGATTATTGGTTTAGTTAAGTCAGCCTAATTGTAATGATCTAGACTGATTAGTTATGGAATGATTAATTCTGAGCAGTTGTTATTTAAGGCTATGAGTAGACGGTTGGGGATATTGACACTTGGTTGATTGTAGTAACCATCAAGGCTATCCTATAAATACCCCCTACTCATTTTGTAATCATCCACCATTTATGAATCAATACAACAATCAAGATTGTTCTAGTGTTGTGTAGATCTGCATGTGAAGATTATTATATTATGTTGTAGGTATCCAAATGATGCATGTCATGAAATAGGTTGGAAGCAAACTAGTTTTGTTATTGTATGTGTTGTGCAAAGTTACAGGAAGGACCACTCAAGGTCAAGTCAAGGAATCTTAGAGTAATTTCATGATTGCAGGAGTTATCATCCATAACCCATCTAGGTCTACCCATCACCCATCTAGGCCTACCCATCTAAGACACCCACCTAGGACTTGCAATCATTCACCTAGTGCTCACTCCTCTAGCCTTGTACTACCTGTTTGGCATTCAACCCATCTAGACTAGAACTACCTATCTAGAGTCCAACCCATTTGGACGTAACCCATATGGAGATACCCATCTGGAGTTACTTTTCTAGCCAGTTACCCACCTAGGGAGTCACATATTTGGGAAGTTATCCATCTAGACTTACCGTTCTGTAACTTATCTATCTGGATTATCCCATTTGTAGTCATCATTCATTGGTTACTCATCTATGGATATGCAATATAATTAGTACCATGGTTAGTAAAAAAATTTATCATTCCTTTCCCTCCTAAACACATGTCATTCACTCATCTCAAGAAGGTACTTACCTCTATCTATAGTATATGGTGGTATCCATTATGTATCCCAATATCATCTCTATAAGATAATCAATTTATAGCCTATTCTAATTCTTCATTGGGCTAGAATCCAAATAAGTATGAATTCCTTGGTTTACCTTCATCTATTCATCTACCATGCTACTATAGCATCTTTATCTTGTACATTCTTTTGATCTTCCTTTCACATTCTTCATGCAAGAAATAATTTTGTAATGAATTATTATTACGTGGTGGGCATTTCACTACTTCATCATAAAAAATCATAGTACTATCCTTGGTGTTCCTCATCTAAATCCTCTCTCAAAATTTGAGTTGGGGCTAGCACTATTTTAATATTCATCTTCACTAACTTTTTAGGTATACACAACTATCTATATCTTCTTCCAAGTTGTCATTACTCATCCCGTCATTTGGTAATTCTTATTTAGGTGCATTGGTGCTATTATTAGGTTCACATGATATTTTATGCATATCTCTCTGCTCAAATTTAACCAATATTCTACTTGGTAGAACTAACAAATTGTTTATCCCTATATCACACTTCTATTTGGTGACCCCAATAGTATTTTACTACATGATTGTCAACATTTTCTAAAATTTTCTCAATTGTCATGTTCCTCTAGGAGTATCCTCTTGATTTGTACCTTCTCTAAAAAATATTCTTCTGACATTTTTTTTGCATATCTTATCATGGTTGCATCAACCCTTGTATGCACTATCTCTATAATTTGCCAATCCAGACATTTAATTATTTGTTCCTTTTTCACAATTGTTATGTTTTAACACATATTCTCTAGATCACAAGCAATACTTCATGAGCCTCCTTTAGTGTTGTGTTCACTTCCTCATCCATTATACATCTCCACAAAATCCCATTTGATCCAGTCTTGTATAACAACCCAACATTTAATTGGAATGGTGCTAACTTTATTATTATTTCTTCCTCTTGACTATCAATAAATCCTTTGATAACTCTTCTATCAATTTGTATTCTCCAAAATAATTATACCATGCTGACAACACAATGATTGAGAATAAATAAGCATCCATATATTCATTTTACACTCCTCCCTCATGGATTCGCCCAAGTGAATTCTTGACAATTGATTTGTTATTATAAGTGTCTTTTTTGATCTAACACCACTCAAAACATGAACTCCTATAATGTAATGAGCCACCTACTAACTCATTCATGTATTATTAGCTTATTGATCAAGTAGAAAAATACTTGATGATAAACAAAAAAAAAGTAAAGGGTTTCTCAAAGCAAGTAATATCTTAACTTTTGCACTGCATACACCATCTCTAATATTCTTCTATTTATCATGTTGTAATTCTTCTCTAACTTGGATAACAACCGACTTAAAATGTAGATGGAATTATCTTTTTCATATTGCCCTCCTATACCAATCTACATCTAATTGTAAAATTGGATGCATCCATATCGATATGAAACTCCTTCCAATTTGGAATGTCGTAATGGATGTGCAAACCAAATTTTCGTTTAGCTCCTTGAATACCTTTTGTTTTACCTTTGTCCACTTAAAGGAAAAACCTTTACATACCAACTTATCCAATGGGTGCAACATCTATGCAAATGTTTTTATGGACTGCCAATAGCACCTAACATGCCCCAAAAATTAATTTATTAAATTCATGTTTTTTAGTTCCCCCATGCTAATAGGACATGAATCTTATTAAGATCAATGTTCAGTACTTCCTTGCACACTACATGGTCTAAAAACTTGTTGTATGGTACCACTAAATCACACTTCTTTAGGCTTAAGGATAGTCAAGCATTCATGCATAGTCTAATGCATTCCTATAACATCTTCAAATGCTCATCCTTCTTCCCATACAATAATAAAATGTCCAAGAACACCTTTAACAGGCCTATATAATTTTTCTAAAAAATGTATAAGATGATCCTCTAAAGGGTGGTAGGTGTTGTTAGCTTTTGAGGATCTATATTAAAGTAAATGCAACCACAAGATGTAACATAAGTAAGCTACGATAACTATGTGATAATGGCACTATAATATGCAAGAAAAATAGATGATAAACTTTTGCAATAACTTAGTAATATGTCATTAATAAAAGCTCATGAAAATAGTACAATGCAATATAATGGAGGACATGAATACTCCAAAATTTTCAATGAAGAACTACATTGTACCTACTCACTACTCACTACCATGATATCATTCCTCTCACTCTATTCACTCTCGTGTTATTTTCTCTCAAGGTCTATATATAGGAAGATATGTTCATTGGCCTTTACTCTACCCATGACTCTTCATCTACCTATCCTATGACTCATGTACATGTGGACTTCATGCACATTTACATATTTATACATTCTAACACTTGTGCATTTATTACTTGCTTGAAGTATCTACTCAAACCTTAATCTAAGATAAAATCCTAATCTAGAAATATACCCAAGGTTGTACATTGACATGTACCAAATAATGTAATATACTCTAACAGCCCCATGTATTACATTATTTTGGTATTGAAGACTTTAGTATTAAATATGGATCTTCATCTGGTTCTAGAATTTGTACTCTCTTTCTCTGATTTCTCTATTCTATTACCTATTTGTATCTTGTTTAAGCAAGTATTTAGTATCTTCATAAAAAATTATCTTTGCTGAGAGAGCTTTAACTTCATGTTCCTCTATAGGTTCTTCTAGTTCTTTAATTTCTTGGATCTTATAAACTAAGTGTCCTTTTTTATTCCCTTATCAATATTGCAATTTAGGATAATTGTATTGATGTAGAGAAGGATATGGATGCTAAAATTGTTGTTGATGTGGGCTATACTATTTTTGATAATGTCTTGGTTGGAATGGCCTATTTGGTTGGATTTCATAGTTTGTATGATTTCCTTGATACTGATTTCTAGGATTGAATATGCAGTCGTTGGCACTATGTCCTTTCTCCTTGTAGACTTGACAATATATGTTATTCCATGGTCTTTGACCTTTTTAGGATGAGGTAACATTTCCCTGTGGATTACCCTTTGAAACTAATGCATTGTTAGTCATTTCATATTTGACTATATTTTCCACCTCATATTCTTGAATATTATTTACTAACTCATCAAAAGATGTATATTTACTTAGGATTTTTAAAGATGTAACTAAGTGCTTGTAGTTGTTTGGAAGTGCTCTCAGGGTTACTTGAACAAGAAACTTATCTTCAACCTTTTCTCCTAAGGTTAATAATTTTTCTTTTATATCCACTACTTTCCTTAGGAATAATTCTATACTTTCACCACTATTTACTTTCAGAGAATGTAATTGAGTTTGAATATTTAAAATAGTAGCTTTATTCTTCCCTTAAAATATTTTGGCTAAGATTTTCCATGCTTTTGTAGATATGCCTGATGAACTAATGTAGGGTTGTATTTCATCTATAATGGAAAAAGTTATTATCATTAATGCTTTTGCATAATTTTCTTCAAAACTTTGAATCTCACTATCACTTGAAGTAGATTTTTCTTTTGTTCTTTTGACTATTTCCCAAACTTTTTCAACTATCAGAATTACCCTTACTTTATTTTTCCATGAAGAGTAATTTGTACCTCTAAGTAGTTGAGATTCGGTGAGGATGAATTTTTTTGTTGTCATGATGATATTTGTAAACTACCTTATACCTCCCTAGTTTCAACCTTGCTAATAACTTTTCAATTGTACAAGTTTTGTAAAATGCCTTATATCTTGTAAGTGTTTAAATGCACTGAGTCTTGATAGTATGCTTAGATTTCCTAGTTTGAGTTTAATTCCTTTTGTATCCCTAATATTCAACTTCACTTTATTGCCTTATTTCTCCCTAATAATTAGTAAGTAGAAAGCTAAAGATAAATGATGATGCACCTTCAAGTTTAAAGAAGGTTATTTTCCTTCAAGATATTTTAGTTGGAGACTAATGTAAAATTCAATTTCCAACTTTGAAGCAATTAATTGTTTTTCTTATTTAATCCTTCAATTCTCAATGGTTCAATTTTCCAAATTCCAAGAAACTAAAGTTTTATGTAGTATTCTTTATATCTCCCTAATTTGAAAATTTAGAAAGTAATAATATTTGCAAACTAGTATTTTAATTTTCTAATGTTGAAAACCTTATATCTCCTACTTAATTATTTGTAAATATTTTAATGTTTGAATATCATGCAATTTATAATATGTTTTAATATATACTCCCTTTACTTTTATTACTTTCTAAATCTCTAAGGTTGGTATTTTATTAATTCTTCAATGTCGTAATAAATAAACTTCAACCTAATATTAAGCACCTTCTAACTCCTTATACTTAAGGAAAGCAAATATTAAATCATGTAAATATTTACCTTCCTTGCAATGTAAAATGTGTGTGTTTATTGGCTTCTAGTTTGACTCTTCAATCCAAGCTTTGGTATTGTAATGCTAGTCTTCTACATATGACAGAGATCATTTATTGCTCTTCAATGCCTTATGAGTCTTCTTCTCCCTAAATGCATTTTGATCTCACTCTCAATGCGTAATCTACATGCTTACTAATATCATTGCATTATTCTCAACTTAGGCTCTTTATATCCTTTGTTCCTTCTAGGAACACTAACCACATGGCACGTACATTGCTCAAGTGTCTAGGTGTGATTTTCTACGTGGCAAATGGAGGTTACGCTTCTTCAAGAGAATTTGTTTAGGTGAGCCTTCAATGTTCTTATAATAATTGATGCCTTTCAATATTTGAACATTTGCAAATGATTCCTTCAATGCTTGAGTTGAGCATTATCTCAATCCTGGGTGTTACCTTCATCTGGGCAAACATTATAGTATATGCATTATAAGGAATATGCTAGTGCTTATCTTTTTTTGTGCTAATAGGTACAAGATGTATTTTTGTGAGGCAAGTTTCAGCCTCTATTTTGCACTT
This sequence comes from Wollemia nobilis, assembly GCA_028583015.1. Taxonomy (NCBI): domain Eukaryota; kingdom Viridiplantae; phylum Streptophyta; class Pinopsida; order Araucariales; family Araucariaceae; genus Wollemia; species Wollemia nobilis. The sequence goes on along the minus strand of JAQPPZ010004624.1, from coordinate 11,466,073 downwards.
TACCTCTCAACGTACCTTATCACCTTGATGCACATCCAATTCTTTTGCAAGTTGTTTTAGCTCTATTCCAATGTTCTTTTTTGGATATTTAATGTATGGAAGATCTTCCTTGATGGCTATTGCTCTTCCTGAGTGGTGGTAGCACACCTTTGGTCCTCATATTTTTTTTTTATCTTCATCATCTAATGATCATTTACCAAACTCATTAGACGTCATCAACTCTTGAATGAAGGACTATTCTTCAAATTGATTGCATACTTATGGTGATGCTTCTTAAATATCAATTAGCCCTTCTTCCAATTATGGTTTAGTTTTGCACTATGTAATCACCCATGTCTCAACAATGTGTTGTAGGATGGTTTTGGCATAACAATGAATATAAAATCCAAAATAAACATTTGATCCATGATCTTTACCTTCTACATAGTTGACACTACTTTTATCTTTATTTCTTATTGATCCATGTCATATAGTCAACAATTGGGAGACCACAAAAATGGTGCCCCTAATCCTTCAAAGTTTTCTCGGGTAGCACATTCATACTTGAACCCTTGTCCATGATTACTTGAAACAACTTTGTGGGCAAGCAACTTGATTTGGTTTAATGTTGGTTTTTTTTCCAATGTCTATCATTAGCACCATCATGTGAATGTATTGATCTTTTGTATTCTTCCATACTACTATTTGGTGATGCATTTCCATGATATTCTTTATCCACGTCATTTATATATCACATAGAGATTTAGTACTACACAAAGTCGACTAGACATTTTGACTAAAACATTAATTTCTAACACCTATGCTACCAACTACTTTATTGATGTCTCCTCTTCAACTATGATGGGTTCCTTCATCTTCTTTCTTTCATTACTTGTTGTCTACATTTCTTTTTCCACTTGAGCATGTGCTTCCTACCATTTCTCTTTCTCCTTAGGAGGATTTGAATATTGCTCCATCTTCTTCACTTATGCCTATGTGATCTCCAACATATGTTTCTCCTTTTTCTAATGGTCTATATAAGGCTCTTTAATGTAAATAAAATTGATAGTTTGCTAGTTACTTATACTCACCTTCTTTATATAGTTCACCTCCTTATGGTTTCTAGGTTCATACCATCAACACATCACGTTCATGTTAATCCTACTTCCTCTAGCTAATGCATATATGCAATTATGTGTAAAGTGTCCTCAATTTTGATATTTTTGGCATTGATTGATTGTCCATCTATTTAAATCATATTATAATTATCCTTTTTTGTTGCCTCAATCGAACTAGTTTTCTAATTGTGGTTGTCTTATTCCTTCTTTATATAGTTCACCTCCTTATGGTTTCTAGGTTCATACCATCAACACATCACGTTCATGTTAATCCTACTTCCTCTAGCTAATGCATATATGCAATTAATGCATATATGCAATTATGTGTAAAGTGTCCTCAATTTTGATATTTTTGGCATTGATTGATTGTCCATCTATTTAAATCATATTATAATTATCCTTTTTTGTTGCCTCAATTGAACTAGTTTTCTAATTGTGGTTGTCTTATTCCTTGGTCATTATAGTGAGATATTCCACTTATCACTTCTTTCATGCTCTTAGAAGTGCTTGGTTTCTCTTCTTTCTCATTTTTATGGATCATCAAATGATGGTACCTAATATTTCATAGATTTAACAAATATTCCATAATCACATATCCAACAACTTTACAAATATTATAATACATCTTCAAATAATTAACATTTGTGTCTCCTTTAGACTTGTAGTCTAAACACCAAATATCCTTCTTCTCCTTCTCATCCTTTATATCATTGATCATCTATTCCAAGTCCTACTTACCTAGATCATTACATTGAGATAATTTTGGTATCTATCTAATTCATCATTCTAGTCATGGATCATATTCTCATTGCTTGCTACTATTGTCTTCATCTCATTCTCTAAGTTTAGCACATGGTCAAACACTTATGTTGTGGCTGATCCACAACACACCCCAAAATTGGGGGCCCACATTTTTGCAGGATTGTAGAGAAAATCTTAGTGACCCAGATACTAAAAATGAAGAAAAGAGGCAAAAAAATGCACAAGTGTTGAAAGTGTCACGAAATCGCGACATGTCGCGAAATCGCGACTGTCGCGAAATCGCGACCTGTCACGCCATCGTCGAAAATAGAAAAACGTCGCGATATCGCGACATGTCGCTCCGTCGCTGCCAGAATGAAAAAGTGTCGCAAAATCGTGACATGTTGCTCCATCGCGGCCCGAAAGAGGAGAGATAAAGGCAAATGGAAAGGCGTAGCGATATCGCGACGCGTCGCAAAATCACGGGTCAAACTGGTCAAACGGCACAAATCGAAAAAATGTCGCGATATTGCGACAGATTGAAGCCAAAGAGGTGCCGAGTGAAAAATGTCGTGAAATCACGACAGATTGCATGGGGAAGGCATGAAACGAGAAATCGTCGTGATATCGCGACATGTCGCATTTTCGCGACTCCAAACAGCCAAAGGCGTACGGAACAAAAGTGGTAGCGATTTCGTGACAGAAAGCGGCAAAGAGGTCCAAGGTAAAAAAACGTCACGATATCACGACAGAAACGAGCCCAGTTGTACGGAATAGAAAGGCGTAGCGAAATCGTGACAGAAATCAGCAAAAGGCATGATGAAGAGAAAATGGTCGTGAAATCGAGACAGGTTGTGACGAGAAGGCCCGAAACAGAAAATGGTCACGAAATCGCGACAACATGCAACGAAGGAGCAAGAAGCGAGAAGCGTAGCGATTTTGCTATAGGTTGCGGCCGAGAATGTACGGAAGCAAAAATGGTCGTGAAATCATGACAGAAACGAGTGAAAGGGTCCGAAAGTGGAAGGCATCGCGAAATAGTGACAAGTTGCAGCAAGGTAGTACGAAAGTGAAAATTATCGTGATTTTGCGATGGAAAGCAGCCAAAGGGTACGGAACAGGAAAGCGTCGTGCTTTCGTGACATGTCACGATTTCGTGACATGTCACATTTTTGCTGGGCAAGAAGGCAAGGAGGCTGTTGATAGAAAAGCATCACGATTTCGCGACATGTCGCATTTTCGCGATCGGGAAGGTGAACAGGCTGCATGCTGTTTTTCTCATGATTTTCATAGGAAGACATTACAGAAGGCGCAGAAGGCGTGAGACACGTAGTGTACAGGTGTCAAAGCTATAGAGGCGTTACATGCAGCGGCAGATTTTGAACGTTTCAGAATCGAACATGGAACAAAAGCATCGAAAAGGCAGGAATTTGAAAGGTCACATGCTGGAAGGTGAAACGAAGCGACACAGGGAGAACCAAAGAGACGTTTTAGTTAGTATAAAATCTGAAGCACGGATTGATACGAGGGTGGGAAATTGCTGCTTGCAGAGTTGCAGAGACAAGGGCTTCATGCCATTCTGGGCCTACACTTGGGCAATTTCCTTCATTTGTTCTGGATTTGTAAAACCTGGAACATTCTGTAATTGTAATTGATACATCATTTTAATGCAAAAATACAGAGAGTTGGCATTTCATTGATGAGAAAGGAGTCATTTTTGCATGCATGATTCAATGTGTTATCTTTCCCTTTCAGATTTCTAGGCTTATAGGTGAATTTGAATGCAAGTGTTCTTGGTTGCTTCATGCGAATGCCTAAATCTAAAACTACAGTAGAAACCCTAGAAACCCGCACCTGGCTTATATGAATTGTGTGAATTTGCAGGTTCAATAGGTTGGGTTGCATGCAGAAACCTCATTGTCTTCGGTTTTATCAATCAATATGGTAGTACTTTGGACGTAGCTTAGTTGCATATTCATTTGCATTTATTTTTATTTTTAAACCCGTATTTATTTTTTGTATTTTAATTACAGTCATTTAAATAAATAATTGAAAACCCATCAAAGCTCAGAGTCCATTGCAAATCCAAATTAAAGTGAACTACAGTGCCCCTTGTTAACATCCACTTGCAACCCTAAGGTATTCCCTGCATTTACAGTGAGCAGCATCATTGGTGTTTAGAATCAACATAAGAGGAACCTTGGAGAAATTACTTTCTTTGCAAGCAGAGGATTTTGGGACTCAGATCCTACCGGAGAGTGTGCTTTCACAATTGGGTGAAAACATCACTCAACAGATTGGCACTAGAAGGAGGGCCCGAATCGGTTTACTTTATTTTGGTTTTCATACATGAATAATATCGTTTAATTTAATTTTGAAATATTTTCTTAAAGCTCACAAATGGCTAAACTGCAATTTTTGCTTTCTTTTGTTGCAGGTTTTCGCTGAAATAATTAGGGGTTTCATCAGGCAGGCTGGACCCACCACGTCGTATTGCAACCAGGTCCCAAACAACTAGGGAAACCATTTTTCATGACCTTACTGGTACTCCCAAGAGTAAAGCCAAGCAAGTCGTAAGTTCACCAGTCACGAAAGACCTATTTTCTCCAGGAACATCGAGTGGATTTACGCCAGTAATATCAGTTGCCCCTAGTGTGCCTATAGTCAGTAATATCTCTACTGCTATTGTAGGTTTGTCTTCATCGATTTTGAGTCAAATGGCTCAAGCTCCAGCAGCTCCTTGGTATGGAGCTAATAATACTCCTTTGAACATTGCTGGGGATATCCATGAAATCCCCAAGAACATTGAAATATTGTTGCCTAAATACAAACTAGATGGCCTAAGAACAGCAGAAGAACATATCCAAGCCTATAGGGATGTTTTAATTAGGCTGCAAGTTCAATATGAAGATGTGGCCTGCAGACTTTTCCCCATGAGCTTAGATCCAATAGCATATGAATGGTATATATGCTTGCCTACTGGTTCAATTACTTCTTGGACACAAATGGAAAATGCCTTTGTTAATCAATTTAGGTCACCCTTGGATCCCGCAACTATTTACAATTAGTTTATTACATGCAAAAGGGGCCAAGGGGAACCGATCAGAATGTTTAATCAGAGATTCCAAAAGTGCTATAACAGAGCAGTTCGACATTTTGCCATCGATCCCGTAGTGGCTTTATAGATATATTTTGGGGCATTGGACCCCATGACAGCCATGTTTGCAAGATGCAATCCTAAGGTCACCATGTTGGATTTAGCCTATAACGAAGCCATGACTATCGAGCAGCAAATGACACCACAAGGCTACGGGTTTACCCAGATGCCTATGATGGGACAGTATGCTCCATATGGTCAAGCTCCCTTGGCAAATCAGCTCATGACACCACAAATGCCAAGCATGAACGCCTTCCCATATCAGCAGTCGTATCCACCAACATCGGCATATGCACCCATTCCAATCCAACCAATCACATCCATTCCACCTGTCCCTGCATTTTTGTAGAACAGTCAATCAACTATGCAAGGAACTAGCCAATTCAATCCTCAAGCCATAGTTCCTTTTCCAAATCCAACCCCGATTCAAAGTGTCAATCCATACGGGAATCAAATTCCTCAGCACCCGACCCAAGTTTTGAATCAAGACCCCATCAATTATGCGAATCCAACGGGGGTTAACAACAATATGATTCCACTGAAGGAGATTTATTTAGAAGTCGAAGAGCTCAAGAAATTAGTTTATAAACTGAGCAATGACAGGGTTCAACAGCATAAGTATGAGTCCCATGCCCCTCACCCAAATCAAAATTTTAATAATAGAGGGAGGCACTGGAACACCAAGCCAAACAATGGGGGAGTTCCCGCTCCCATTGCTAATCAACTAGATACTTCTACAGGACCTAGTCAATCCAATTCCCTTTTGAATATTTTAGATTTGGCATGGGAAATGGGGTGCAGGTTGCACAACACAAAAGAACACAATGAGAGAAATTTTCCTGAGATCGCTAGATACACTCATTGTCTTCAGGCACAAGTTGATGATTTGGAACTGGTATCAAATGAGGGTCCATCACAACATCAAGATGATAATATTATGGTGATGGAAACTGTATATCATCAAGAAGGTGAGAGTGAGGAAGAAGAAGACGAAATTCTGGAATAGGAGGTGCAAGCTTTTCGAGATTTTAGGAAGGGGAATCATGGATACCATTTGAGAAGTAAATCTAAAACCCCTAAAACCTCATCAACACCTCCAAACAACTCTATTCTTCCTCCCGATACTAAGGCAAATAATAATCCTCCCCATCCACTCAGAAGAGAAATGTCTAATGATGTGCAGAAGACAGTCAAATTCGAAAAGCCAAACTATGACATAGTGGAGGATCTAAAGAAGTCCAAATATAGCCTTTCATTCTTGGACGCAGCTAGATTGTCGGGCCAAAAGGAGGCATTGATAAAAGCTTTGAACTCACCTGATCAAACGTGGAAAGGAAAAGGAGTTGAATCCCATCTCATTTTGCGAAATGAGAGAAGGGATGTCCCGCCATTCTTGCTAACTCTGAGAATTGCGGGTAAGAATTTGCATAACTATTTGGTGGACACAGGTGCCACGAGCAACCTCATGCCTGCAAAAATATGTAAAATGCTAGGTCTGCAGCCTGTTTCATCCAAATGTACAGTCCTGCAATTGGACAGATCAGAGGTAAATGTAGTGGGGACTCTATATGATGTCAAGATTCAATTGAATTCTAAACCCAGGGTTCAGCAGGTTGTGGACATTCTGGTGGTTAATATCCCAAGTAGGTATGGAATGTTGCTTGCAAGGGATTGGATGAAAACTCTAAATGTGTTAGCGTACTGTTAACATACTGTTATGTATTTTCGCTATATTACATTATTTGTTGTACTGTTACAACTACGTAACAGAGTTCAGTTGCCTGTGTGCTATTCACGGCACTGTAACATGTATTTATTCCATAGATGCATAATAAATGATGTTCGCTGGTTTTACATGGCATCAGAGCCAGATCGCCAGGGCAGTGAAGCGTGAGAGGAGAAGCTGGGGAGACTACGTTTTTTTTCGTGGAGGTAGCCGCGTTTTGTGCTGGGAGGAGGAGCTGCGTTCTTTGGACGCAATTTAAAAAAAAAAAAATCATGCATAAAAAAAAAAACGGTGCAGGTTGCAGGCACGCCGCGCGCGCCCCGACGTGTCTGGAAGTGGACGCCGCGCGTGCAGCGGACGCAGCGTCGCGACCGCATCGCGTCCGCGACAGAGCACGGATGGACGTCGCGGTCTGCAGAGCGACAGCATCCACGAACGGACGTCGCGTTCTGCAAGCGACGCAGTCCGCAAGGGGCCGCGCGGGGGTGGAAAAGAAATTCCCCCCCTCCCGGTCGGCGGAGACGCCGCGCGCGCTCCCCAACGCCAACCCCCTCCCCTCCCCCCACCCACCCCCGCGCGGGAATTGAAATTTTGAAATTCCCGGCGGGGTATAAACCCCCCCCCTGCCGCGGCCTTTCCCCCACACCCTCTCCCGGGCCCGTTTTTTCTCGAGACAAATTTTTTATCTGGAAATAAAAAAAAACCATTCGAGAAGAAAAAGAAAAAAAGAAACGGGAAGACGAAAAAAAAAATTTCGTCCGCGGAGGAAAAATCAGCCGCGACAGGGGAAGTGTTTTTTTTTGGTCCACAAAGAGGAGCGCCGGGAGCCGCTGAGCAGGAGTTCACGCAGCGAGGAGGAGGACCATCCGGTGTTGAAAAGGGAGGAGGTCCGCTGATCTTCTCGGATCAGCCCGCTGGCTCACGTGGTCGTGAGTCGTGCGGTAAGGCTCAGGGAGCCTGCAGGTCGGGGGTTCAAATCCCGCCGACCCCCCCCAAAGGTATAATTTTTTTTTCCAAAGTCATTTTTAATTACTATTTTTTTTAATTAAAATTTTTAATTTTAATTTTTTTTAATATAGTTTTAAACTTTATAAATTAAAATTTAATTTTTAATTTATTTTTCTTAAGTTTAAAAACTATATAAATTAAAATTATTTATTTAAATTTTTAAATTTATAATAATTATTAAAATGCTTTGTTAAAGAAAGCCTTTTAAGGGGGGATATTTTTTCAAAAAATCAAAGGGGGATTGAGAGTAATTTTATGAAAAAATAGCAATTTGGCATTGTAAAAGGTGCATTTTTGGCTGTGACCGACACCTTGTGGGTTATTCTTGTGGGCAATTTTTTTTGTTGTATGTTGCATATTTCATTTTTGCACTATAACATTAAAAATTAAAATCAAAACACTCCCTAAGTCCCCGGAATATAAAACCCATCTATGCAATTTTATTGCACTGCAGCGTTCGGTATTTGCGATACCTCTGCCGGCACTTACGAGTAAAGTCGTCGTGATTTGGCTACTGTATCCGCCACCTAATATAGCTGCTATAACGATGTCTGAGCTTGTTCTCTATAAATCGTCGGGGAGGAATAAGTATGCCATTTTTGCATTTTTTACTCCATCCACTACCCTTTATCGCACTTGTGTTTAGGCGTAAATCCTGACGAAGTATTCTTCATAGTGTTTAGGGGAAGTTACGCCCCATGCATGAGAAGAATATTCTATGGTAGGTGCCATCAACAAGGCGATTCCCTTTCAGTACCGCTTATGTTCCACGTATCATATGATCTCTAAAATTCACCTATAGTCTCCCTCACGTAAGGGCGGGTGATTTTTGTTGATCTTTCTAAATACCTATAGTTTTCCTCATGTAAGGGCGGGTATTTTGTACGGTATATTGGCCTAGCAAAAGGTATATCGAAAGGGGGACCAATTTGGTGATATAAGGAACCTTCACTATGGCCGCTGTTGCAAAGTTGATGACTGATCCGCATCAGTTATTAAAAGGTCCAAATTATACACCATGGAAACATAAGATGAAGGCTATTCTCCAAATGGAAGATTTGTGGGATATTGTTACTGGAGTAGCAACTAGGCCTTCACCAACAGCAGGATCCACAGGTCCTTCAGCAGATCAGATTGCTTTTGACAAGAAAGATAGTAGAGCAAAGGTGCTCATTTTGTTTGTTGTTTCAGATGAAGTGCAACCTCATATAGCTGACAAAGCAAGTGGTAAAGAGGCATGGGATGCCCTTAGAACCATCTATGAGGGGAAGAATGAATCCACCATTCTTCATCTTCAACAACAACTTCATAACCTGAGTTTGAGGCAGGGTGAAACAGTTGAACTCTTTCTGTGTAGAGTGTCTGAGTTGAAAGAGAAATTGAGTTCTCTTGGAGATACTGTGGACGAAAAGATTCTCATTTCACTTGTGATGAGAGCTTTACCTTCTTCATTTGATATGTTGATAACCTCCATCCAGGTGTCTCAACGACAAATTACCTACATCGAGTTGGTCAATCTGCTTCAACAACAGGAGGCACGCCAACTTCACAAGGATGATTCTTCCAATACAGCCCTATACACCAACAGGCAGGGTTCTAGGAAGAAAGGTAATGGGCAAAAATGAGGCAACTTTCAGAAAGGAGGAAATTCTCAACAGGATACGAAAGGAAAAGGCAAACAACCTCAACAGAAGAAGAGGTGGTGCAAGATCTGTGAGAAAGACAACCATGACACCAACAAGGTGTTGGCATAAGAACAAGCAGAAAGGCCAAAACAAACCACAAAATAAGAACAAGCAACCCCAGGTGAATGTTGTTGTTGAAGAATCTGACTCAGATTCTGAATGGGCACACAAGGTGCTCATGACTACCACAGATTCCACATAGAGGGATCCTATTTGGTATGTCGATTCCGGAGCTAGTAAACATATGATCGGCGACGGATCGTGGTTTGAATCATTTGTGGCCAAAGATGGCAAACCTGTCACCATTGCTGATGATAAAACCTACAGGGTTCAGGGAGAGGGTACAGTTTCAGTCACTCTTCCTAATGGTAAGTGTCAGATTGACAAAGTCCTCTATGTTTCGGGATTGGCCAACAATTTGTTGTCAGTGACACAAATCCTGGACAAAAATATGGTTGTCAACTTTCGTGTTGAGAATGGAAAGAAGTGTTGTACCATTACCAGGAAGGGTAAACAGATTGCAACAGCTTCTTATAAGCATGGCTTATTTGCACTAGATGCTATCTCTACTCCACATGTTGCCATGACTGTCTCTACCAAGGAGGCAACTTCCCTATGGCACAAGAGATATGGGCATCTTAGTTCTGGCTACTTACTTGAGCTCAGAAAGTATGAGATGGTAAAGGGTCTTCCTTCCCTTTCGCCACATTTCCGAGTGTGCTCGATCGCTTGGCAGGAAAGCAGCATAGAGTACCATTTGAGAAGAGCTCTACAAGAGCACGAAAACCTCCGGAGCTAATTCACATCGATCTATGCGGTCCTTTCACACCCAACAGTGTTGGAGGGAAGAGGTACTTTTAGTTATTCGTAGATGACTACTCACGAAAGATGTGGGTTTTCTTTCTCAAACTGAAATCTGAAGCTTTTGCATTCTTCCAGCAGTTCAAGAAATTTGTTGAGAAGGAGTCAGGGGCTTCTATAAAAAACCTCCGCTCAGATCGAGGGGGAGAGTTTACCTCTAATGAATTTTCTGCATTCCTAGATAAGCATGGGATCAAGAGACAGTTAACAACTGCCTATACTCCTCAACAAAATGGAGTTGCTGAGAGAAGGAACCATTCTATAATGGAAATGGTTCGTTGTATGCTCACAGGTGCTACTCTTGGGCAACAATATTGGGCAGAAGCTGTCACCACTACAGTGTATTTGTTGAATAGGGCACCGACAAAGGCCCTAAAAGGAATGACTCCACAGGAAGCATGGAGTGGTTGAAAACCCTCCATATCTCATCTACGTATTTTCGGATGTCAAGCTTTCATGCACATACCGAAAGAGAAAAGGAAGAAACTAGATGAGAAAACACTAAGATGTATTTTTCTTGGATATTTTGAGCACTCCAAAGGATATCGGTTGATAGATCCTTTGACCAAGAAAATTCATATCAGCAGAGATGTTGTCTTTGATGAAGCTTTCACATCACAGAGCACATCTACAGTACACCAAGATATTGTGGAAACTAACGAAGAGATGATTCCTTCGTCAGCACAGACAGGAGGTCCTTCTACATCTTCACCACCACCGAAGAAGAATCCAAAATGGTGTACAAATACAATCAGAGATGCAAATTTATCCACTACTCCCAATTTGAATTTGGATAGACCTCGTACATGCAGTATGGCTCAAAAGGAAAGAGAAGCCAGAGAAACTGGTGAGGTTGATGATCTTTGTCAATCTTTTGAGGAACTTTCTGTGACTCCAAGTGCAAAAGTAGAGGATATGGATATTGATGATGACAGGGCATTCATGTCTACCATAGATAGTCTTGAACCTGCATCAGTGTAAGATGCTCTCAGTGAGCCTCAGTGGAAGGCCGCTATGGATACAGAGTATGAGTCTCTGATGAAGAATAAAACTTGGAAGCTTGTTGATCTGCCACATGGAAAGAAACCTATTGGCTGCAAATGGGTATACAAAGTCAAGTACAAGGCAGATGGAACAATTGATAAGCATAAGGCCCGTCTTGTTGCAAAGGGCTATGCTCAAAAGGAAGGCATCGACTATGAGGAAACTTTTGCACCTACTGCTCGGATGACCACAATTCGGGTTATGTGTGCTATGGCAGCACAATATGGGTGGAAATTTCACCAGATGGATGTCAAAAGTGCCTTTCTTAATGGTGATCTCCAAGAAGAAGTCTATATGACTCAGCCTGAAGGATTTGAAGTGGAAGGCCAACAGCAGAAAGTTTGCAAATTGGTCAAATCCTTGTATGGTCTGAAACAAGCTCCTCGAGCTTGGTATATAAAAATGGACAATCACCTTATGCAGCATGGATTTAAGAGATGTTCGTCAGATGCAAACCTCTATTTCAAGAAATAGGGTTCTGAGATAGTGTTGCTTGTACTCTATGTGGATGATCTGCTCATTACAGGGAGTTCAAAAACTATGATCTCTACTGTCAAAAGAAACTTGTGCAAATCTTTTGAGATGACAGATCTCGGACTTCTCCATTATTGTCTTGGTCTGGAATTCAGCCAGAAGGAGCACTCCATCAAAGTGTCTCAGAAAAAGTATGCCAAGACATTGCTGGAAAAATATCGCATGACTGACTGCAAGCCAATGGCAACTCCAATGGAGAATGGACTTCAGTTATCGCGATATGATGACTCACCTTAGGTAGATGGTACTCTCTATCGACAGCTGATTGGGAGTCTCATATATCTGACCAATACTAGGCCAGATCTCGTATTTGTTGTCAACTATCTTTCGAGGTTCATGCAGGAGCCTAAGACCACTCATTGGAAAGCAGAAAACGTGTTCTTCACTATGTCCGTGGTACTATGGAATATGGCCTAGAATACAAGAGGAACAACAAATTCTTCTTGCAAGGATACACGGACTCCGACTATGCCGGATCATTTGATGATCGCAAGTCAACTTTTGGATACATTTTTCATCTGGGATCCGGTCCTGTCTCTTGGCACAGCAAGAAGCAACAGCTGGTTGCTATTTCTTCAACAGAGGTAGAATATCACGTCGCACGTGAAGCTGTGTGCGAAGTGATATGGTTACGTCGCATTCTGACAAGTATGGGCCATCCATCAAAATCTCCAATACACTTGTTTTGCGACAATCAGGGTGTTCTGAACCTTGTCAAGAATCCAGTCCATCATAAAAAAACAAAGCACATTGACACACAATGTCATTTCATTCGAGATGAAGTTCCAAAGCACCGAATTCAGCTTCAGCACATTCCCACCGATGCTCAAGTTGCGGACATTTTCACTAAGGCACTTGGACGTGTCAAATTTGAATTGTTTCGCGACTCACTTTGTATTGCAAAATAATGTAAGGGGATGTTAGTAGTCTAGTATAGCTATTAGTTATTACATTACCCAAATAATGTAATAAAGGGGGATGTTAGCGTACTGTTAACATACTGTTATGTATTTTGGCTATATTACGTTATTTTTTGTACTGTTACAACTACGTAACAGAGTTTAGTTGCCTGTGTGCTATTCACGACACTGTAACATGTATTTATTCCACAGATGCATAATAAACGATGTTCGCTGGTTTTACAAAATGGCTATTTTTCAACAGACTGCTCACATATGTGGCTACCATGGAAGGGAATTGCAAACCAAATCAGAGTGGAAAATGAACCGAGGCTTAAGGAGATTATAACAGATTTTAACAAGCCGAATGAAGTTTAGTTTTCTGAGCCAGAACTAGGAGTTTATGCACTTGATGTTGAGGAAGCTGCTAAAGAACCTAAAGATGAGGCATGTCATGGTAGCTCTTCTAATGAAAATGATTACACGTGGTTGCTCAGGTTTGATGGATCAAAATCTAGACAGGGAGCAGGATCTGGAGTCGAGCTCACTGGTCCAGGAGGTAAACCATTATTAGTTGCTTACAGACTGCAATTTCCTTGCACGAACAATGTGGCAGAATACGAAGCATTGATCTTTGGTTTACGTCTAGCATTGAGCAAACATGTTAAATGCTTGAAGGTTTTGGGAGATTTTGAGTTGGTAGTCAAGCAAATCAAAGGACAGTATACATGCCACGATAGAAGACTGAGCCTTTATAGAACTAGGGTTATGGACCTCATTGAGGAATTCGATGCATTCAATATAGCCCTTATTTTTGTAGACACCAAAATAGCACCATTTTGATTAAGTGACTACAAACACTGATCGCATGCACATACACAGCTTTCAGGGCAGCCCTTAGAGGTCAAACAGTGGTCTTGGCCACTTGCACGATAGTTTAGAGGGTCAAAAAATGAGCGGTGCAGAGTTGGTCATTTTTTCAAAACCTTTAACAAACTTTAAGCCTTTAGTCCAAAGCAGCCTTCAAAACTTCACCAAACTTCAAGCCTTAAGCAATCCAAAGCAAAGTCTTCAAAAGAAAACAAGCCTTAACAAAAAATGGGAACCTAGCCTTAGACGTCGCGAAATCGCGATGTCGTGATTTCATGCATCACAAAATCGTGACACCTTTGGCCCCGAGGGGAGCCTCGGCCAAAGGTGTCGCGATATCGCGACACCTTTGGCCCCGAGGCTACCCTCGGCCAAAGGTGTCACGAAATCATGACACCTTTGGCCCCGAGGGGAGCCTCGGCAAAAGGTGTCACGATATCACGACACCTTTGGTCTCGAGGCTACCCTCGGCCAAAGGTGTCACGATATCGTGACACCTTTGGCCCCAAGGGGAGGCCCTGCCGAAGTGTCATGATATTGCGACACTTCGGCATTTTACGTTTAGAAGGCATACTTGCGATAATCAAAGGCAGACTTTGACGTGGCTGCCGCATCCAAGGGATAACCGCCACGTGGCACCCTTACGTGCCCCTTTTTAAAGAAACCCCGTGGGTCTGCAGAATGGCGAACTTTAATGAAACAAGCGGTTTCAAAACAAATTCGATCCGAGGCCACGCCTCATAACTTCTAATTTCAGTGCGAGCCATGTCTCATAATGACCTGATAGGGATCAAATCTGAGCGGCCCTTACGGATTTAGGGTTTGACATTAATGCTCCAAGAGGCGAAAACCTCTATAAAAACTAGCTCGATACGAAGTAAGAGACACGAAGTATTTTTTTAAAACACAACGAAGTGCTGCAAAACCAGAGGCTCATTTACAGTCTTCTTGAACTCATTCTTCTGTACTTTTGAACCAGACATTGGACACAGTATACTATCAATTTTCCGACAACACATTATCTTGGATTTTGAGCCAATTCCTAGTGGGTTGGCGTCGAAGTCGGATTTTAACAGGGCGGCCCGCTTGGGCACCCTACGCATGTTCATAGCTAATTTAATATATGTTGTCTTCGGATATTTTAAAACAGTTTATGTCTTTATGTTTTCGAATGTAAATTGCTTTCAAATGTTTTAAAATAGTTTATGTTTTAAAGACAAACGTTCTATTCACACATTTAATTAGCCATTTATATGCAGTTTTCATTGCTCTCTATAGTCAAACGCTCTACCCTTTTGCAGCATGTGCTATTAATGTGTTTACTGTTTCTTTGGTCGCAGGAAAGAACAACAGCAAGCAAAGTTTTATCAACATAAGCGGCGGTGGTACTTTAGCCCGTCCATTTCAAATGTGGGCATGCGGATAGAAGCAATATTGACCCCGATTGTAACCGAGACAGACTAACACTCCTGGCCCCTGAAAAGGTAGGAGATGTATTGTAACCGAACGAAATTAATTTATATTCGATTGATTCAAAGTTCTATTTTTATTACATCTTTAATATTGTTTTTCATTCTGAAATCTCATGCTTTCAGTGGCGATCACGGTGGGACACATAAAACGATGTACTGAGCCGGTCATCACCTTCAAAGAGGATGAATTCAAAGCAATATCGAATGACGTGGCAGATCCACCCTTGCATGTTGTTGCACGGATCAACGGGATCCCGTATAAGAGAGTGTTGGTAGATACTGGCTCGTCCAGTAATATTATTACCACTGCAGCCCTAAAACATTTGAAGTCGCCAGCCTCTCATATCACAGCCTCCATGTACACACTACGAGCTTTCAATGATGCAATATGCTCGACAGTCGGCACAGTTGTTCTACCTATCCAGGTAGGACAAAAGACAACACCAACATTGTGCCATGTGTTAGAAGGTGAGATGGCCTACAATATACTGCTAGGGCGGCCTTGGATCAGGGACATGAAGTGTGTCCCTTCCATCGCTCACCAATGCTTAAAGTATGCTTTTGAAGGAGAAATACATGTAGTCCCGATGGACTTGGAACCCTTCAAGTATTGCAATGCGGTACAACTAATGCCTCAATCGACCCTCCCTTCAACACATTTGGATTTCCGAGTTAAATCCATCTAAACGAGGTCCAATACCGCAAGCACCACTGGTGACCGAATCACCGACATCCCAGCCAGGTGAACCCTCATCATCTACTCCTTCATTACCAACCCCACCTTTCATGGCTACACAGAAGGACAAGGGAAAACAAATCATGGAAGAGGCTCAGCCCTTAGAAGAGGGGTTGCCAACAATTTCAATGATATCAACAGAGGAAATATCCAACACAACGGAAGCTGAGACTCCAAACCTATCAAACATGGAATGGACTCAGGAAGGACTCTCGTTCCCTCCCTCCGAAGCATCAACAATCACCGTTGAAATGGCTAGTACAGGCCTGGGGGAGTACATAGTGCCAGAATGTTGTGGCAACGCCCGCATTAGAGTCAGTCCAGGATATGGGAAGACCTCGCCTTCCCATAGGAATAGTTGTTCCCCTAGGTCACCCACCCAACCAGACAAATTTTGTGTATGGGGGCCTTGATCATGGTCTTGAACCATGTAAGCAAAAGGAAGCAGACGAAGAACCTTTTGTTAAAAACATCAATTATCTATCAAACTCGCAATTTGCCCTCAAATATCTCGGCCAATGCCATTGGCATGGATACGAGCTAGGCAGATATGAGCAAGGGATGCGTCTCCCTTGCCAACCAAGATATCAGATGCCATATGACAAGTCAGGAGTAGGGTTCAACCACCCCCTACCCTTGGACATCTTGGTTGAAAATATGCAAGACCTAGAAATAGGCAACAAGGGGGGATTGGCACCAGATCTCTATGCCAACCCAAATACAAAATTTACATTGGGAGATTACCTCCCATGGTCACCAAACACCCTTGGTAACAACAGTAATCCCTCTCCTTTGCTAGAGAGAGGCGAAAGTTCGGATACTCATCCCCAAAGAGAATATCAATGGTGTCCGGAAATCTTCTCGAAGCTGTTCCCCTTAGAGATTCCAATTGAGTCAGTACAATGTCCAGAGAGTCAGGTCCCTCCACCCAAACTGGAACAACCGCAATGGGACCAGATTAACGTACTGGAACAAGGAGAACCATCAACGTCGCAAGCAATAGTTGCTGAAGAGAATGAACATTTTTGGATCTCCGAAAGTGACTCAGAAGATGAGACTGAGATGGACTATCTCAGACATGCGCGATGACATTATCGCCCTTTAACTCATGAAGATCTAATGGGACAGATGGGCATAAGATTAGGGCATGAATGGTGGGTAGACCCAGTAGGGTGGGACCTGGTGCTAGATCCATGGCTCCACATTCACGATGAGCACCGTCCACCCCGAGACCCTATCATAACAACAGTGCCGAGGGAAGACCCTGTCCTCCATTTAGCACATAGGGCCGATCCGTTCGTGCCCGTTCCCCTAGAGCCAGATCCAGAGTATAGGGGGCATCTAGAAGAATCAAGTTATCATCCCCACGGTAATGGAGACCAAATTCATTCCATCCACATGATCTCCATTGATTTGACTGCACCCATCCGCAATCCGGCCAATCCAGCATGGTCATTGCATCTAGACATAGATGCCATCGACTGGGATCGTGTCAATTCACCTCTATCACCAGCAGAGTACTGGCCTTTCGATGAAATGCCTCATTTTACCCCAAGGACAACTCAGGATATTTTTCAAGCTGAAGAGGAACCTGAGGTTCCAAGCATAGATCTAAATTCAGCTAATGATATCCATTTGATCCCGACTCCACATCAGTTGGAGGACGGATCCCACATGTCAATCGAGGAGACGACTGACGTAGACATCGGCACAGATCCAATGAATCCATAGATTCTCAAGTTGGGGGTAAGTCTTTCCCCCGAAGAGCAAGCTGACTACATTGCCCTTCTCAAAGAGAAGAAGGAGGTTTTTGCATGGTCGTACAAGGATATGCCAGGACTAGACCCGCGGCTAGTCACGCATAATTTAACGCTTGATCCGACAATCAAGCCCGTAAAGCAAAAACTACGTAAGATGCACCCAACGGTGGCCTTGATGGTCAAAGATGAATTGCAAAAGTTGTTGGACACACAGTTTGTCATCTGCGTGGATTATCCGCCATGGCTGTCCAACATGGTTCCCGTCAAGAAGCCCGACGGGAGGATTCGCATATGCACCAATTTTTGAGACCTAAATAAAGCGAGTCCTAAGGATGATTTCCCCTTGCCAAGCATCGACGCGTTAGTAGACGCTACAGCAGGTCACGAAATGCTCTCCCTAATGGATGGTTTCTCAGGATACAATCAGATTCGTATCAATCCTGAAGACCAACTAAAAATGGCGTTCACAACGCCTTGGGGGACATTTTGTTATAAGGTCATGCCTTTTGGCCTTAAAAATGTTGGTGCCACCTACCAACGTGCCATGACATATATCTTCCACGATTACATGCACAAAACTTTGGAAGATTACATGGATGATTTGTTAGCCAAGTCTCTCTTGCGCTCAAATCATATCGCTGACTTAGGCAAGATCCTCGATCGCCTCATGGAGCATAAAGTTAGACTAAACCCCAAGAAGTGCGTCTTCGGCGTCACATCTGGAAAACTCTTGGGTTTCATAGTCTCAAAATGAGGAATCGAGGTGGACCCAAAGAAAGTCAAGGCAATCCTTGAAATGGTTCCCCCAACTACAATCAAGCAGCTCAAGAGTCTACAGGGAAAGGTCGCGTCGATTAAACGCTTTATAGCGCAATTATCTGACAAGTGCCGACCCATGAACAAACTATTGCACAAGGGAGTTACATTTCATTGGGATGACGAGTGCCAGTCAGCCTTTGACGAGATCAAACAATACCTGGTTTCACCGCCAGTATTGGCACCACCTAGACCAGGAGTGTCGTTCTACTTATACATCTCAGCTACTGAGGTGGCACTGGGCGCCATGTTAGCCCAGAAGAATGAACTTCACAAAGAACAGGCTACATACTATCTTAGCCGCACCCTGGTTAGTTATGAACTTAACTATGCATACGTTGAGAAACTCTGCTTGGCAGTGGTGTTTGCTACCAAAAAGCTATGCCACTACATGCTGAGCAACACTACGTATGTTGTGTCTAAGGAGAATCCATTGCGATACATGATGAGTCGTACTTATCATAGTAGTCGCACGGCGAAATGGATCATGTTGTTGACGAAATTTGACATAGAATTTATTGGACAAAAATCTATCAAAGGACAAGTCATAGCCGATCAACTAGCAGAGGCTCCTCTTGAAGACGATCAGCCTCTCGGTCATAGAACTGCCTGACGATGGGGTCTTTCATGTCTCAGAATCGCCAGATTCTGATGAGCTTGAGTCATAGGCCGACATAACCCTATTCTTCGACGGTTCTAAGTGTGAGCAAGGTAGTGGCACAGGAATTGTATTCTTCACACCGTAGGGTGCTCCAATGCCCCTGTCATTTAAATTAAACTTCCCGTGCACCAACAACAACGCAGAGTATGAAGCCTTGCTCCTAGGTCTTCAGACAGCAATCGCCATGAACATCAAAAGACTGAACATCTTTGGTGATTCGCTGTTAATAGTCAATCAAGTCAAAGGGGTATATCAATGCAAATGCCCAGTTCTGAAGGCTTATAAAGCCCTTGTGGACAAATTCTTGGCAAAACTTGAGTGGTATGACATCGAGGCACTCCCTCGATCATCGAACCGTTTTGCGGACACAATGGCCTCCTTGGGGTCACTAATTCCGTAGGACCTTTCTGGTGATATGACAACCATTCAAGTCAAAACCTTATCGCAATCCGTGATGGAGCGTGCAAGCTCAGACTTAACGCCAGGAATCCACATGATCCAAATTGAACCACCCTCGGATAGGTTCTCTCGAATTCGAGATCATCTGAAACATGCCAACTGGGGGTCCTTGTTCTCCCCTACTCCCATTAGTAGCAACACAACACTATTCTTGCAGGTTCTATCCCATTCAGCATTTGCTAGGGATGAACTTCAGGAGGGATTGGCTGTTCATACTATCGAGGTTTCTGATCAACAGGACTGGTATTTACCCATCCGAGACTACCTCAAGTTAGGTAGTCTCCCACTTGATTTGACTCATGCCGCAAAATGAGCACTCAAGCAGAAAGCGGCTAAGTATGTCTTGATAGGAGACATCTTGTATCGTCGCAGCTATGAAGGAATCCTCCTTCGTTGCTTGGACCAGCAAGAGTCCACTTGGGCAATCGCCCAAGCGCACGATGGTACGTGTGGTGGCCACTTCAGTGGAATGGCCATCGCAAAGCGCATTCTTCGCATGGGCTATTATTGGCCATATTTAGAGAGAGATTGTTGCACCTATGTCAAGAAGTGCGTGAAGTGTCAACATCATGCCAATCTAATGCACATACCTTCTCAGGCCTTGCAGACAGTCCAATCTGCTTGGCCGTTCTCGTAGTGGGGCTTTGATCTAATTGGAAAGATCTCCCCTGCGTCGTCAGGCCGTCACACGTTTATCATAACGGCCACAGAGTACTTCACCAAGTGGGTGGAAGCAATTCCGCTTACCTCTACGACAGGACCCCGCATTGTGGAGTTCATTTTGCATAACATCATATGTCATTTTGGTATTCCATCCAAAATAGTCTCGGATAATGGGACACCTTTCAAGAACAAAGACGTGCGTGCTTTGACCACAAAGTACAAGATTTAGCACAACTTTTCGACACCTTATTATCCGTAGGCGAATGGACAAGCAGAGGCATCAAACAAAATGCTAGTCGCCATCCTTAAAAAGACCATCGCAGACAGTCATAAGGATTGGCACATTCAAATCCCACTTGCCCTATGGGCCTATCGCACTAGCATTCGGACGCCCACTAGGGCCACTCCGTTTTCACTCGTGTATGGCTCCGAGGCAGTCATGCCTCTAGAGTTGGAGATTCCTTCCCTGCGCATATCAATGCATGAGTTCATCGATGATGATTCTACGCGACAGGCCCGGTTAGACCAGCTTACGTTGCTTGATGAACGACGCGTTAATGCTCTCGAGCATTTACGCATTTATCAAGAGCGACTTAAGAAAGCTTACAACATGAAAGTTCACCTCAGGGACTTTCGCGTTGGTGATTTGGTTTTGAAGGAAAATCAACAAAATTCCAGTTTGCCATCCCACCTAAGGGACAAGTTCGCGGCCAATTGGTTAGGTCCGTATGTCATTGATAGCAAAATCGGACCTGGGACATACCGGCTAGCTTCTCTTGATGGTATCAAGGAAACAGAACCCTTGAATATCAGTCATTTGCGACCATTTCATATCTAAAGAGAGCCATATCCCAAAATGCTCCAAGGATTCTTGTAATCGCTTGGTCAAACCAAAATGCTCCAAGGATTATCACAATCGCTTGGTCAATCCCACAAAGGCTCCAAGGATTCTTGCAATCACTTGGTCAAACCAAAATGCTCCAAGGATTATCACAATCGCTTGGTCAATCCCAAAACGCTCCAAGGATTTCCACAATCACTTGGTCAAAAATCAAGAAAATTCAAAAACAACAAAAATCATCAAAAACAACAAAAATTTGCATCTCATTTCTAGGCATACTCAAATTCATCAAATCAAGAGCTCTTCTCGCACATCATATTCATATTCACAAACATCAATCCATCAAAAATACAAAAATATGTAGCTGCATTAAGCATTGCATCCATACATTGCATATTTGTGGTCGTATAGGTCAAAGGCACCATAGGCTGTAATTGCTCTGCTAGTCCATCTCGTTCCACACTGTTCCATTTTACAAAAACAACAAAAACACCATGCATTTTACCACACTAGAGTCAGTGGTCTCTTAATGTATCAAGAGTTTTCCGTGATTCAGTCATCATTTTGCTCTTTAGCAATGTAATGTATCAAGTCAAACAGATTTTACGAAGGTAGAGTTACACTTGACATACGCCTTGTTACGTAACATCCCAACACAAATTAAAACACATAAAAAATTCCCAAGTTGTGTGAACGAAAGATGAAACCTGCACAGTAATCCAGGTCACCATAAGCGAAACGGTTATCTTGCTCATCCCCCCGTGCGAATGACCCCAAGAATGCTGAGAGTTGGCAAAAGGACAAGCATCCTCCCTACCCAATTCCCTAAGAATCCCAAAGTTGCAAAACATCAAAAATTTGCAAATGTCAAAGCTCCAAAATTTGACATCCTACAGTGCACATATCAAAAGGCACAAAGAATAGTGATTATCGTCACTCCATATCCAAATCCCTTGCTCAAGAGAAAAGAAAAACAAATCAAAATAAACAGTGATTAATATCACTATAAGGAGCAAGTATCCCAATACAATTGAAGAAAAAAAAGGAGTTGAACTTGAATCCCTGGAACTCTCAGCATTCTAACAGGTCATGAGGCAAGCCTCAGTACCGGTTTGGTTGATAGCCTATCGGTCACTGGCGTTAAACTTCTCGCATGACGATATATCTATCACATTAACTTGTGTACAGATCAATATTTGCATGTGGATGAGCTAGCTTATGGTATCCTGGATAACACCGCAGATTAATCTAACTACATACAACAAAGGAGTTAGTGGAGCTAATTAGGTGATCCTCGATATGATTCGGTTGAAAGCCCATCTGGCACTGGCGGTATCCTGACAAATACCACATAAATGAACTCAATTGCACACACAGGGATGTGAAATAACTTGGTTAAAAACAAGTCCGATTCATACCTTGTTCAAAAGTCTTGTAAGATAAAGTACAATCATGGCTAGTAAGTTAAAACTGACTAAGTCTCAAAAAACCTTTGCTACATTTCTAGACCAATTGCACTACTTTTTATCCTTGCAATACCGTCAAAAAATACAAAAGAAGAAACACCACATGTATGCAAAACAAAATAATGGACTTCTAAAACAGTCTATGGTGCCATAACCAAATATCACCAAGTCTATCCATCCATTCCATTTCTGCATATCACATATCAATTAAAACCATTTGCATTCATCATGCATCCATCAAAATAAATCAACATACAACATTGGTAATTATCATACCATATGCATCCATCCATATAAAGTAGCATGCATCCACCAACATCAATCATTGTGCATAAAATCATGACATATACGCAAAGAAAGAAAATTAAAACAACAAAAACATCACAACAAAGCAACACAAAAACATAAGCAATAAATTGCCAGACACAAGTGCTCTTGCACTTAACCTCTCGGCACAGAAAATCGATGTCAGGGCCCAAATTGTCACCCTCCTACTTCCCCAAGAAGGCTACCATAGCTGGACCGCTCCACGGGAAGATGGGTTCTTGATGATTTCACCCCATTATGGCATCACCAAAAGGGTTAACACCCACCAAAAATAGGTCCAAATGTCGGGAAATCGCATGTGCTCAAATGGTAAAACATCCAAAGGCACCCTAACCTAAGTCATCTTGGGTCAAGCGACTCGTCGCTTTTCTCACGAAGGTCATTCCCTCATCGATTCGTCGCTTGAGGGGGTAGTCACACTTAGTCACCAATCAACAAGCACACACCCAATCAAGGCAATGACATGCATTCAAAGAATCATTGACAAAGACAATCACGCTCCTGCTTGGGGCAGTAAACAAGCAATCATTAAGTTGATCAAATACTTGGCATTCCCAAAGCATGAACACAAGGTTTCCCCTTTGGATAAAAGGTTGCGCCCTTTGCCTAATCATGATTGATCAATGTCCAAGCTCAAGTCACACCTCACCAAAATAGGTTAACACTTGAAATCAAATTCCTTAGCTCGTCAGAAGCAAGGATTCAAGAATGCATGCCCTTTCCATACTTGGGGCATCAAAATTTGGTTAGGTTACCAAGAAACCCTAATCATTAGTGCTTTGGTTCTCTATTTTTGCTCAGCGCTATGCCATGCACAGCGCTTCCCAAAAAGGGGCATCTGTAGACACCAAAACAACACCATTCTGATTAAGTGACTACAAACACTGATCGCATGCACATACACAGCTTTCAGGGCAGCCCTTAGAGGTCAAACAGTGGTCTTGGCCACTTGCACGACAGTTTAGAGGGTCAAAAAATGAGCGGTGCAGAGTTGGTCATTTTGTCAAAACCTTTAACAAACTTTAAGCCTTTAGTCCAAAGCAGCCTTCAAAACTTCACCAAACTTCAAGCCTTAAGCAATCCAAAGCAAAGTCTTCAAAAGCAAACAAGCCTTAACAAAAAAGGGGAACCTAGCCTTAGACGTCGCGAAATCGCGACGTCGCGATTTCGCGCGTCGTGATTTCGCGACGTCGCGATTTCGCGACATCACGATTTCATGACACCTTTGGCCCCGAGGGGAGCCTCGGCCAAAGGTGTCGCGATATCACGACACCTTTGGCCCCGAGGCTACCCTCGGCCAAAGGTGTCGCGAAATCGCGACACCTTTGGCCCCGAGGGGAGCCTCGGCCAAAGGTGTCGCGATATCGCGACACCTTTGGCCCCGAGGCTCCCCTCGGCCAAAGGTGTCACGATATCATGACACCTTTGGTCCCGAGGCTACCCTCGGCCAAAGGTGTCGCGATATCACGACACCTTTGGCCCCAAGGGGAGGCCCTGCCGAAGTGTCGCGATATCGCGACGTCGCGATATCGCGACACTTCGGCATTTTACGTTTAGAAGGCATACTTGCGATAATCAAAGGCGGACTTTGACGTGGCCGCCGCATCCAAGGGATAACCGCCACATGGCACCCTTACGTGCCCCTTTTTAAAGAAACCCCGTGGGTCTGCAGAACGGCGGACTTTAATGAAACAAGCGGTTTCAAAACAAATCCGATCCGAGGCCACGCCTCATAACTTCTAATGTCAGTGCGAGCCATGTCTCATAATGACCTGATAGGGATCAAATATGAGCGGCCCTTGCGGATTTAGGGTTTGACATTAATGCTCCAAGAGGCGAAAACCTCTATAAAAACTAGCTCGATACGAAGTAAGAGACACGAAGTATTTTTCTGAAACACAACGAAGTGCTTGCAAAACCAGAGGCTCATTTACAGTCTTCTCGAACTCATTCTTCTGTACTTTCGAACCAGACATTGGACACAGTATACTATCAATTTTCCGACAACACATTATCTTGGATTTTGAGCCAATTCCTAGTGGGTTGGCGTCGAAGTCGGATTTTAACAAGGCGGCCCGCTTGGGCACCCTACGCATGTTCATAGCTAATTTAATATATGCTGTCTTCGGATATTTTAAAATAGTTTATGTCTTTATGTTTTCGAATGTAAATTGCTTTCGAATGTTTTAAAACAGTTTATGTTTTAAAGACAAACGTTCTATTCACACATTTAATCAGCCATTTATATGCAGTTTTCATTGCTCTCTACAGTCAAACGCTCTACCCTTTTGCAGCAGGTGCTATTAATGTGTTTACTGTTTCTTTGGTCGCAGGAAAGAACAGCAACAAGCAAAGTTTTATCAACATAAGCGGCGGTGGTACTTTAGCCCGTCCATTTCAAATGTGGGCATGCGGATAGAAGCAATATTGACCCCGATTGTAACCGAGACAGACTAACACTCCTGGCCCCTAAAAAGGCAGGAGATGTATTGTAACCGAACGGAATTAATTTATATTCGGTTGATTCAAAGTTCTATTTTTATTACATCTTTAATACTGTTTTTCATTCCGAAATCTCATGCTTTCAATTTCTAGGAAAGGAAATCAAATAGCAGACTCTCTTGCAGTCGTCGCGGGCATGTTAAACCCGATTGATATAAAAATATGTAAAAAGTTTTCTATTGAACTGGTTCCTTGTCCATCAATACCCGATAATGTAAAGAATTTCCAGGTTTTTGAAAGTGACAGACACATTTTCAAATTTGTCACGAACTCGGGTATTTTTGAAAATCAGGTGATTGATGAGGAGCAAAGGTGGCTGGATGAAACAGAAGATGAAATTGAAACTGCGTATCAATCCAACAAAATTCCTAAAGACGTGGTTTCATTGGAAAAGATGTTCGACATGGGATGCAAGACCAAGAAAGGAAAAAGAGTCCCACTCCCCAAAGATGCATGTGATTCAATTAATCTAGGGAGTGCAGACAATCCAAAGGAGGTGTACATTGCAAAGGCATGTACGAGATGAAGAAAGGAGCAATATAATGCGAGCATCGAAGAATTACATAGATTGTATTGCTTGGAACTACAATGAACTGAAGACATACAACCAAAACATTATCACACATACCATCCCTTTGAAGCCAGACTCCAAGCCTTTTAGGCAAAGACAACGAGTTGTTAACCCGCTATTGGAGCCTTTGATTGAAAAGGAGGTTAAAATATTATTGGAAGCGAAAATCATTTTTCCTGTTAGGCACTCAACCTGGGTGGCTAACCTCGTTCCAGTGAGAAAAAGAGTGGAGAGATTAGGCTGTGCATAGATTTTCGAAATCTTAATAAAGCCTCTCAAAAAGATAATTATCCAATGCCATCAATCGATGAAATTCTACAAATGGTAAATGGATCTGAAATGATGTCCTTTCTCGATGGGTATTCTGGGTACAACCATATTCTTATACATCCAGATGACAGGATGAAAACAACCTTCACTACCAAGTGGGGGACATTTGCATATAAGAGAATGTCATTCGGACTATTAAATGATGGTGCAACTTTTCAACGCGCCATGGATTATGCATTCAAGGGGCTCATAGGCAAATGCATCATCGTGTATGTGGATGATATCCCAGTTTTCTCGAAGAAGAGAGAGGACCATGTCAAAGATTTAAATAAAGTGCTTCAAAGATGCAGAGAACATGGAATTTCCTTAAATCCCAAAAAGTGCATTTTCGGAGTAACAGAAGGAAAATTGTTGGGTCACATTATTTCAAAAGAGGGCATATCCATCGACCCAGAAAGGATACAAGCTATCCAAAACCTACCTCTCCCGAGTAGTAAAAAATAATTGAGATCTTTCTTTGGGTAGGTTAATTTTGTGAGGAAGTTTATCTCTAGCTTTGCTGAGATAGCCAAACCTCTGAACAAGATGCTCAAGAAAGATGTGGATGTAAAATGGAACGAGGAAAGTAGAGTGGCCTTCCAGAACATCAAAGATGCCATTTCTAGAGCCCCTGTCCTTATAAGTCCAGACTACTCCAAGCCTTTCTATATTTATGCTTTTGCATCAGAACACTCCTTCGCGAGTGTCTTAACCCAAAAATGCGAGGATAGTGCCAAAAAACCCATAGAATTTTTAAGTGCCCCCTGAAAGATGCTCAATTAAGGTATTCGATCCTTGATAAGCAAATGTATGCACTTTTTAAAACGGTGAAAAAATTTAGGCACTACATTGTACACAGCAGAGTTATTGCCATCGTGCTCGACTCTGTTGTCAAGACCATGTTTTTACAAAATGAACTAGGTGAGAAAAGAGGGAAATGGATTTCCACCATCCAATAATTTGATCTCGAAATCCAACCTATGAAACTAGTTCGAGGAAAGGGACTGGCGAAGGCGATCGCAGAAAATAATCCGCAAATAACAGGCCAATGCTCGAATACAGAATACATTGCTAAGGATGACTGGTATGTTGATATTGTGCAATTTTTATTGACTGGTAAGTGTCCTTCTAATCTGAATTCAACACAAAGAAGAGCTTTAAGGCTTAAGTCTGTCAATTATCTAATGAAATCTGGTGTGCTTTACAGGAAGAATCATGAAGGTATCTACCTAAGGTGCTTGAACAAAGAAGAAGCCGCCAGGGTGTTGCAGGAATTTCACGGGAAACATGGAACTGGTCATGGTGCAGCAAATGCTACAGCACATCAAATCCTGGGAGCAGGATACTACTGGCCCCACATTTTCAAATATGCACATGCCCATGTACGATCTTGTCATATCTATCAAGTGACTGCCAATAGAGAAATAAATGCAGCCATGCCATTACAACCTGTAGTTGAAATGAGACCATTTGCACAGTGGGGACTAGATTTCATTGGGGTTATTAACCCAAATTCTTCTGAGTCTCATAAATTCATATTGACAACTACAGACTACTGTACAAGGTGGACGAAAGCGATTCCTACTAAACATGCCACCATAGACGTTGTAATTAAATTCCTTGAGGACCATATTATAACAAGATTTGGAATGCCCAATTCTATTGTCAGTGACAATGGTAAAGTGTTTATTTCTACGCAATTTGCAGATTGGGCATATGATAACAAAGTGAGCTTAAAGTTTGCATCCAATTATTATCCTCAAGGAAATGGGTTGGCCGAATCTTCAAATAAGAATTTGTTGAATACCATTAAGAAGTTGCTGGAAAAGAACCCTCGGGACTGGTACAGCCAATTGAATTTTTCCCTTTGGGCAGATAGGACCAGAGTGAAAGAGTCCATAGGGAATACTCCCTATCATTTGGTCTATGGGCAAGACCCAATATTTCCTGCAAATTTGAAGTTGCAGACCTTACATTTCATACAAGAGTACTTGGGGACGGATGATCAAGTTGAAGCCAGGTCAAGTCATTTGTTGCACCTTGATGAAAAGAGAGAAGAGGCCATGAATCACATGAATAAACACCAGGAAGTTATCAAAAGATGGTTTGACTGAAGGGCCAAAGTTAAATCATTCAGAATTTCAGATTTGGTATTACTATGGGACAAAAGACATGAGGAAAACGGGAATCATCAAAAGTTTGATTGTCTTTGGTTAGGCCCATATCAGATTTCAGAGATTCTTGGGAAGAATACCTTCAAGCTAAAAACTTTAGAAGGGAGAGATTTTATGCTACCGGTTAATGGGCAGATTTTAAAGCATTATTTTAGCCCTTAGGTTGTGAGATTTTTGATATTATTCTTTCGGTTTTGGTGGGAGTTTTCAGTTTTTGTTTTTATTGTTTAGGATTGTTAGTTTAGCTAGGATTTTGGTTGTGGATTTGATTTCAATTGACATGTTTTGTTTATTCTGATAAAATAATAATAATAATAATAATAATAAAAATAATAATAATAAAAAAATGAGATGTCAACTTATGCTTAAGGTTAGGAGAATATGAAATATTGGAATTATCCTGTAAAAGCTCCACAAGTACCACAAGCATCTTAAGTTATATTGTTTGATTTTGTGATGCATGAAAGAGTCAGTTTTGCATGACAAATCATTTTCATTTGCAATTCAAGAGATAATGCATTCATGTTCCATCTCACTTTACATACATTTCATCTTAGTTGCATATGCATCTTAGGTACATATCATTTAAGTATGTCAATACCTCTTAGGGTTGTGTTATAACATAAATGTAAGAGGCATCCTAAGGTTGGGAACTGAGTCTTGTGATATCTAGAACCAAGCACATCTCATACATTAAAAAGGATCTTGAGCAAAATGATCATGACCTAACTTGGAAGAAAAGGTTGGGCGAAAGAGGTTTTTCATGTCTATCCTATTATGCAACATGATCCTTAAAACAGTGGTTTTGACCACTTCCATAGAGCTTAAAGCCTAAAATCGGAGTAGTAAGGATAGGGTTAAATCCTCATCGAACTTAGGTTGAGGATCCAATTCCCCAAAGCTTTGATTTGACCTACATGGAGTAGTAAGGATAGGGCATAAATCATCTCGCTTAGGTTAAGGATCCAATTCCCCAAAGCTCTTATGTCTCATTTCACAATAAATCTTGGATTGTAAGGATCGTACTATTTGTCCTCTGCAAAGGATGGGTAGTCATCCCCAAGGTCTAAGCAACAAAATTAATATTTTCCATCTACATCTAAAGTTTGGATTGGGAGGATCGTACTACATGTCCCTAGCAAGGATGGGTAGTCATCCCAAGGGTCCAAGAAGTAAAAAATAATTTTTTTCCATCTCATATTTATAGTGGATTGTAAGGATCGTACTACTTGTCCTCTGCAAAGGATGGGTAGTCATCCCCAAGATCCAAAGAAATGAAGATAAGTTTTGGATTGTGGGGTTAGATATACCCATGCATGGCATCATGTCTTGTCTAAAAAACAAGACCACCGATTGTCTAAAGGGTTAGACTAGCATGACCATTTCTTTCATAATTGGTTTAATTATTTTGCTCAAAGTGAGGTAATGAACTTTAAATCAGAATAGTAAGGATAGGGTTAAACTCTCATCTCGGTTGGTTGGGAGTCTGAATCCCCAAAGTTCTGATTTCACATTCACTTGCACATGGGTTCAAGATAGTAGGGACTCATAACCAACTTTGGGATACAATAAGGTAATTAATTAGTGGATCCTAAGAGGGTTTGGCAATCTTGAATGCTTGTACATAATACCAGAAGAATGACCACGCCTTTTTATGAAAGCAAAATCTCCTAGCACATTCATTAGGGTACACAAATCATTCACCATCTCACATATGCATTCATGCAAAACTGATAATGGAGTGTGGATCAATTTCAAACGATAGGGAAAGAAATTCATTGCACACACTAAGCTAATACTTGATGATTCTGATGATTCATATACTTTTGATCTTTGGGCATTTGTTATATTGCTTATGTGCTAACACATGTTTTCGAGTTTGCGATATGTTTCAGGTTGGGTTCTTACTAAAAATGCTCAAGAGCATTTGACAGTAGAGTCGCCATTTGTTGTGGCTGATCCACAACACACCCCAAAATTGGGGGCCCACCTTTTTGCAGGATTGCAGAGAAAATCTTAGTGACCCAGATACTAAAAATGAAGAAAAGAGGCAAAAAAATGCACAAGTGTTGAAAGTGTCACGAAATCGTGACCTGTCGCGCCATCGCTACTGAAAACAGAAAAACGTCGCGATATCGTGACATGTCGCTCCGTCGCTGCCAG
The DNA here is from genome assembly GCA_028583015.1 of Wollemia nobilis. Classification (NCBI taxonomy): domain Eukaryota; kingdom Viridiplantae; phylum Streptophyta; class Pinopsida; order Araucariales; family Araucariaceae; genus Wollemia; species Wollemia nobilis. Next base: position 11,435,531 of record JAQPPZ010004624.1, on the reverse strand, counting down.
AATGAAAAAGTGTCACGAAATCACGACATGTTGCTCCGTCGCGGCCTGGAAGAGGAGAGAGAAAGGCAAATTGAAATGCGTAGCGATATCGCGATGCGTCGCATAATCGCGGGTCAAACTAGTCAAACGGCACAAATCGAAAAAACGTCGCGATATCGCGACAGATTGAAGCCAAAGAGGTGCCGAGTGAAAAATGTCGTGAAATCATGACAGATTGCAGGGGGAAGGCATGAAACGAGAAATTGTCGCGATATCACGACATGTCGCATTTTCGCGACTCTAAACAGCCAAAGGCGTATGGAACAAAAGTGGTAGCGATTTCGCGACAGAAAGCGGCAAAGAGGTCCAAGGTAAAAAAACGTCGCGATATCGCGACAGAAACGAGCCCAGTTGTACGGAACAGAAAGGCGTAGCGAAATCACGATAGAAATCAACAAAAGGCATGATGAAGAGAAAATGGTCGCGAAATCGTGACAGGTTGCGACGAGAAGGCCCGAAACAGAAAATGGTCACGAAATTGCGACAGCATGCAGCGAAGGAGCAAGAAGCGAGAAGTGTAGTGATTTCGCTACAGGTTGCAGCTGAGAATGTACGGAAGCGAAAATGGTCACGAAATCATGACAAAAACGAGTGAAAGGGTCCGAAAGTGGAAGGCATCGCGAAATCGCGACAAGTTGCAGCAAGGTAGTCCGAAAGTGAAAATTGTCACGATTTCGCGACGAAAAGCAGCCAAAGGGTACGGAACAGGAAAGCGTCTCGATTTCGCGACATGTCACATTTTCGCTGGACAAGAAGGCAAGGAGGCTGCTGATAGAAAAGCGTCGGGATTTCGCGACATGTCGCATTTTCGCGATCGGGAAGGTGAACAGGCTGCATGTTGTTTTTGTCACGATTTTCATAGGAAGACGTTACAGAAGGCACAGAAGGCATGAGACACGTGGTGTATAGGTGTCAGAGCTACAGAGGCGTTACATGCAGCGGAAGATTTCGAATGTTTCAGAATCGAACATGGAACAAAAGCATCGAAAAGGCAAGAATTTGAAAGGTCACATGCTGGAAGGTGAAACGAAGCGACATAAGGAGAACCGAAGAGACGTTTTAGTTAGTATAAAATCTGAAGCACGGATTGATACGAGGGTGGGAAATTGTTGCTTGCAGAGTTGTAGAGACAAGGGCTTCATGCCATTCTGGGCCTGCACTTGGGCAATTTCCTTCATTTGTTCTGGATTTGTAAAACCTAGAACATTCTGTAATTGTAATTGATACATCATTTTAATGCAGAAATACAGAGAATTGGCATTTCATTGATGAGAAAGAAGGAGTCATTTTTGCATGCATGATTCAATGTGTTATCTTTCCCTTTCAGATTTCTAGGCTTATAGGTGAAGTTGAATGCAAGTGTTCTTGGTTGCTTCATGCGAATGCCTAAATCTAAAACTATAATAGAAACCCTAGAAACCCGCACTTGGCTTATCTGAATTGTGCGAATTTGCAGGTTCAATAGGTTAGGTTGCATGCAGAAACCCCATTGTCTTCGATTTTATCAATCAATATGGTAGTACTCTGGACGTAGCTTAGTTGCATATTCATTTGCATTTATTTTTATTTTTAAACCCGTATTTATTTTTTGTATTTTAATTACGAGTCATTTAAATAAATAATTGAAAACCCATCAAATCTCGGAGTCCATTGCAAATCCAAATTAAAGTGAACTACAGGTGCCCCTTGTTAACATCCACTTGCAACCCTAAGGTATTCCCTGCATTTACGAGTGAGCGACATCATTGGTGTTTAGAATCAACATAAGAGGAACCTTGGAGAAATTACTTTCTTTGCAAGCAGAGGATTTTGGGACTCAGATCCTACCAGAGAATGTGCTTTCACAATTGGGTGAAAACATCACTCAACAACTTCCTAACAGGTTGTTGGTAGGCCTACCTTCATATTCTTCTTGTAATGTGACATTAACCTATCCATGAACCATCACTTCTACAATCAATCAATAGGTTTTAATTCCAAATTTCTAATCAATAGGTTTCTACAACTTTATTTACTTCAATGTATATATTTCACCAATGATTTTCATGTCATCCCAAAGCAATCTAAACTCATTGAATTTTTCCTTAAAATTAGCTTAGTTAATGAAAGGCTTTTCTCTTCAAATGCCAATCAGTTGTAACTATGTACAATATTTCCAAGAATAATTATAACCATGTGTCCTTGTCTATGAATCTATTTAATTTCTATAGCATCTCACACATTTTGATATTATGCTTGGGATCCTCCTTCACATCTCTAGTAAATTTTGGGTGCTTTTGCTTGCTCAATTTTGTTGCAGCCATGTCTACCATTGGTGGAGGTTGTTCATCAGATTCCTCTCCACTCAAAAAAACTTTTGTTGATGACTGGTCTTCTTCAAATAATTATTGATCACTCTTATTGTACTTTACATTGTGATCTCCTTTGTAAGTACATATTTTAATTATAATATTTCAAGCACACTCTCTTGTGGTTATCTTTGTGCTTCACTCCTATCCTTTGCATCTCTAAGCACGGTTCTCTATACTTGTATTGGAATTACCAGTTGCTCCACCTTGTCTTGCATGTGCTCTATTTTAGCACTTCCTTTACTACTTGCATGAATGTTTTCCTTGAATTGATTCTTATTTGCTTGTTATTCCTCTACCTACACATATTCTATTGTTAGATTTAATATCTACTATTGTTTTACTTGTTCTTCATATAGACTACCCTCTAGAGGGTTCCACACATGTTTTACTTTTAACACGTGTATCTCCTTGCTAGCAATATTTGTCAGTACTTTGTTAGTTTATGCATTTCCAACTTCATCATTGTGTAACCCACTATCATCATGTAACTCATTGTTGTCATCACGTAACTTCATTTCATCATCACATAACCCTTCTATGCATGTTAGATATCTAGGAATCCTTTGTTCTTTCTATTGCATAATCTTGAAGAACATAAGATTATACGAAGGGGGGGTGAATAGTATAAAACCACTTGTTACTTTTCTTTCCAAAATAGTATTATCCAATATAATCAATGGCAATATCAATAGTAGTAACCAAAGCAATGCATAAATAATCACACACAATAAAGACACCAATATCAACAAGTCCTCACTAGAACCTATCCAAATATGCTCAATAAGTCCTCACTAGAACTTATCCAATTCTGCTCTCAATATGTATTGTAAGCTTTCGCAAAAGCTCACACAAATTTGTCCACAAGTCTTCTCAAAGACTTGCCTCAAATCTGCTCAACAAGTCCACACTAGAACTTGTCCAATCTCATAGAAACATAAAGAGAAATGTTAGAGATTCAATATGCTTCACATTCATCACAATGCTCAATCGCTTTCAATCACTCTTTTAGAAACATATAAAGAATTTTTAGAGACTCAATATGCTTCACATTCACCTCAATGGTTAATCACTTTCAATCACTCTTTTAGAAACATACAGAGAATTGTTAGAGACTCAATATGCTTCACACTCACAAACTCTCAATCACTTTCAATCTCTCTTTTATCACAAAAATATATAGAGAATTGTTAGAGACTCAATATTTTTCACACTCATCAACACTCAACCTCTTTCTCAAATCAATTCAGAATAGAACAATTTACTTCATAGAACTTGAACACATTCACTTGACTAGGCTCAATCAACTCTACTCAACCAATCACTCAATGAAATAATCCTTGCTCACAAACCCTAGTCCAAACATATGAACACTCACTCAATTGTTTCCAACAATCTCACATAACAATGATACTCATGATCTTTGCAAACCCTAGTTCAAGTTCTTCACTCAACCAATTACTTCAACAACAATGCTTATAAAACAAGGTCTTATCAACAACTCTTTATTCCAGAAAACCTTGAAACATTAATTCAAAACACACTCAAAAATGCTTACCAAACAATCCTTTTCACTCCAACTTAGCATTCAGAAAATCTCAATCCATCAAACACCTCAACCAAAGAAGAATGTGCCCATACCTTTTTGCTTGATGAAAAGTAGACCTCAAAACATGTCTCAATAACACTTAATGGTTAGACATCACAAATTTATCCTCAATATTTTCTATAATAAATATTTCATTCACAATATTTCACCATATAAAATTATTAAATCTTAATTACACCTTATAATCTCTATACTTCAAAAAATGACATTCAACATATATCACAATTTAAATTTCAATCAATAAATCATTTATTTGATCAAGCAAAATAATAATCTCCTTATTTCTCCTTCTAATTCCCCGCTTTCTAACCAACTTATCACTCCACACTTTGCTAAAACACCCTTGGTACTTTACACAAATATTATACCCTAACTTATGTCTCCCAATTCAAAAAATGACATTCAACATATATCACAATTTAAATTTCAATCAATAAATCATTTATTTGATCAAGCAAAATAATAATCTCCTTATTTCTCCTTCTAATTCCCCGCTTTCTAACCAACTTATCACTCCACACTTTGCTAAAACACCCTTGGTACTTTACACAAATATTATACCCTAACTTATGTCTCCCAATTCTAAAATATACTTTTCAACACACAACAACTTCCTTTTAAATTTTCAATTATCTCCCAATTCTAAAATATACTTTTCAACACACAACAACTTCCTTTTAAATTTTCAATTATTCCCTTAATTAACCCACAACTTTATTTTTATTTTTCATATATAACATCCAAACATAGCATGCAGCACAATTTAATTTTCACCTATCTAAACCCTTACAAGCCCACAAGATTCGAACCGCAAACCAAACCCTTACAAGCCCTCGCACGAGACCACACACCATCTGATCTATTCAGTGAATGAAAACGAAAGAGTAGATAATTGCTTTTGTTTCCTTTCCTCTTGTCCTTTTCTAAGAAAACAGATATCATCAAAAATTTCGGTGTCTTTTCATTGGCCGAATTAATCTTCGTAAATCATTCAACACTTTCTCCAAGTTTGTACATTTGTACCTTTTGTTTTCAATATCGTGCGCTTCAATTAAACAAGATTTTTCATATAGTTTTTTAACCTTAGCTCTTTATGCTTTTATAGAAGGCCATGTATAATTATCGACGTCGACGGGGTTAGACACTTCGTGGTAGGTCGGCGGTGACTTCGTTGGGATGAGCCTTGTGTTAGTGGCTGGCCCACTATAATATTAAAATAAATCTTTTAGACTTTAAACCACCAACATATTTTAAGAATGGCGCCCAACTTTATGAAAGATATTTAAATATTTAATATTAAATTATTTAAATCTTAAATTTAAATAATTTAAATATTAAATGATTTAAATCATTTAAGTCACATAACTTTGGGCATTTAATATTATAATAAAATATTATAATATTATTTTGCTTGGGCCATCCAATTGCTCTTTAAACCATATCTGACCATCTGAAAGCCATTTGTCTTTTGCACTTGATTACGGAACTTGAAACTGTCACTCACTGATGCTGAAAGCTTGACATTGACATCAATGACAACTTATCTACTCAAAATGTCCAACAAATATTATATATAATCTTAGTTATCAAATTTGTCGAATTTGTTAAGTTGAAATTCGAAATTCTTCGAAATTTAAATCTTAATAAATTTATTCGACGAACAAACCCTAAATTCAATAAAAAAAAATTGGGTTAGCAATGTAGAAGGGAAAAACACCTGCCAGAACTTATTTTTTCGGTATGTTAATATGTGTTTTCCTGCCATAACTTATTTTTTCGGTATGTTAATGTGTGGTTTTGTGGCCAATTACTGAATTTGAACTTGCGACCGCCCTCGTAGACCCCAGTTACAGATGTCTGTCTGGCTCTAGTTTTACAGAATTAGATCAATATCAATAATTGCAGCACTCTTCTTGCCTTTCCAGCCTGGTCACATCTCTATATTTAGTTCACAGTGTACGTCCGCCATTAACGGACTTACTTTCCAAAACAGCTGATGTTTTCATTGTATGTAAACTGATCTATAATTTCCCTAATCAACTATGTCAAGAAGCGGAAAACTTATAATACTGTCTATAGTATTTTTCGTAGATCTTTAATACTGAATATTTAATAAAAATACGTTCCTTTTCTAAGTGTTTGATTTAGTTGAATGTTCTTCAGTCTGATTAAGGTTCCAATTCTAAGTTATTAGTAATCTTCTTCATGTCACTTAGTTAATAATCAGGCGGTATAAAAGTTATAAGAGGTAATTTCAAGTTTTAAATCTTAATTAATAATAAAAATGTAACGAATTTCTTATATTAAAAAAACAATTGAAAAATAGTTATAACAGTAATTGTGGTTGAACGGATCAGACCTTTCAACACTCCCTTCAACTCACTTTTGTCGTTTTTACCATTGGAAACAATGCCCTCTTGTTGTCAAATTTTTTTAACATCTTATTTTTTTTTTTGTCCATGAATTACATCTTTTTTTTATAGGATTGCTTCAAAGTGTTTTTTTCATCTTTGTTCTTCTCTTCTTTGTTTATATTTTTATTTAACTTCTCTTCTTTGTTTATATTTTTATTTAACTTTCTCCTTATTTATATTCTTCTCTCCATCCTTCTTTCGATCATTTTTTGCTTTCTTTTGTTTTTTTCTGAACTTTTGACTTTCTCCTTGTTTTTATTCTTTTCTTCATCCTTTCTTTGTTAATGTGTATATATATTAAGTTTATATATTGGCATCTATAATACATCGAATTTTATTTTGAATTTTTTAACATGTTAAATTTTTTTTGAATTTTAGAAGTGTCAAATTCGAATATGAACTCGAACTTGATAACTAAGTATATGATCATAGATCTCACTACCAAATTTAGCATACCTTCACTCATGGATGGGATTTTAGGATACAATTAGATCATGGTTGCCCCTAAATATCATGCCAAGACAACTTTCATTATTCCATGGGGTACCTTTTGTTATAAAGTTATGCCTTTTGGCTTAAAGAACATTGGTGTCATATATCATAGGGCTATGACTTATATTTTTCATGACATGATGCATGATATTATAAAAAACTATATGGATGACCTTCTAGATCATTCCATACATCGATAGGATCATGTTCATGATCTAAGATGAATCTTTGAAATGCTTTAGTAGTTTAAGGTTTATCTTAAGCCCTCCAAGTGTGTGTTTGGAGTCACATCTTGCAAGTTGCTAAGGTTCATTATTTCTAGGTGAGGTATTGAGATGGACCCCACTAAGATAGCGACTATCACTGGAATGCCTCCTCCCCACATCCTAACCGAGTTGTGTACCTTGTAAGGTAGGATTCAAACTATTCATTGATTCATAGCTTAGTTAGTTGATAATTTTTAGCACTTTCTTAAGATTATTAAGAAATATATCATTTTCCAATGGGATTCTAAGTGTCAACAAGATTTTGATGAACTAAAATGGTATCTCACTTCCCTACCTATCTTAGTTCCTCTTAGAGTGGATAAGCATCTGATGCTTTACATAGCAACCACAAATCATGCTTTGAAGCCTTGTTGGCTCAACATGATGATCAAAACAAAGAGCGAGTTATCTACTATATTATTAGAACTTTGGTTAGCCATAAAACCTGGTATACTCCCTTAGAGAAGTTTTTCCTTGCTACGGTGTTTGCTTCGTAGAAGCTAAGACACTACATGCTCAGCCATAAGATATTGGTCATAACAAAGTTTGATCCTTTATGCTACTTAATGTCTAAGCTCCATCTTTTAGGTCAATCTGCTAAGTGGGTTCTAGACCTTAGTGATTTTTACCCCACCTTCATAGGTTAGAAGGCCATCAAGGGTTAGATGATTTTTGATTAGTTAGCCTCCACTCCCCTAGAAGCCACTCATCCCTTTCATCATCGAGTTTCTTGATGAATACCTTAGTTTAGAAGCCAAAGCGCTAGATTCTTAAACTTTATTTTTTGATGGATCTTGATTCTTGAAGGTTGTTGGTGCTGGAATTATCCTAGTTATCCCATAAAAATAGCTCATCCCCTTATCCTTCAAGCTTTATTCTTCTTGCATGAACAATATTGTAGAATATGAAGCTTTGAATCTTGGTCCTAGAGTAACCTTAGCCTTGAAGGTTAGTGTTATATTGGTGTTTGGTGACTCTCAAATTGTGTTCAATCATATTAATTATGTTTATCAGACTCATGATGATAAACTAAAATCTTACAAAGAGATTGTCACCAAGCTTTTATCCATGTTTGATCAAGTAAACATATAGTCTATTCCTATATCCTCCAACCACCATGTGGATGCCATGGCCACTATTTCATACTTTTTTCCCTTGGATTTGGAAGATGGTCAAGCATAAATTATCATTAGATAACTTAGAGAGCTTATTTCACTTGTTCTAGTCTTGCTTCATTATATTTTTTGACCATCAGAGCTTCCCCATCTGAGCCATGGTATAACATCTTTAATTTCCTTGAGGATGGTTTGATTCTAGATGTTTTGTATCACAATTAGTACAATATTTTGCACAAAATAGTATTCTAATTTGTTATAATTGGCAATACTTTATATCAACATTATTTTGAGGGCATCCTCTTGTGATGCCTTAACTCCGATGAAGCTCAACTAGATCTTGGTGAGGCTCATGAAGGATCATGTGGAGGCCATTTTAGTGGTAATTTCATTTCCAAGAAGCTCCTTCGGATGGGGTATTATTGGCCTTCCATGGAGAAATATGCATGTGACCATGTTTGATGTTGTGACAAGTGTCAATGTCTTGACAACCTTATCCATGCTCCTTCTCAAAACCTTCATGTTATTTCTTACCCTTGTTCATTTTTCATGTGGGGATTAGACATCATAGGGAATATTAAACCAATGTTTTTTATGGTCACAATTTTATCATAACAATAATAGAGTACTTCACTAAATGGGTTAAAGTCATACCCCTAGCCATGGTGACTGGAACTCAGGTCTCCAAGTGCTAGAAATAGATTATAGTACATCATTTGGATCATGTAAATATACCTTTCTTGGTACATACTCATGATATTAGATTATTTAGGGGGAAATTATCTAGTTACTTTATGCAATCTAATAAATGCACAAGTATAATGTGCAAGTTGTCCCTTGCACAACTAGGTAGAGTGTTGCCCAAGGAACCTATTTCCTATATAAAGGACCAAGATATAGACATAATATAACAATTGTAGGAAGTAGTGTAGAGTAGTGTGATGTGATGTAGCAGTGTGTGATGTAATGTGATGGAGTGTTATATGCTCAAAGCCCATTCTTGAATAGTAGCTTTATTCATGGAGTGTTCATTTCCTCCATAGCTACTTTGTAAACAATTCCATAATTTCTATTTATAGTATATTTTCATTCATCTCGTAGATTTACTTTATTTCATATTATTTTGCATATTTTGGTTGTTATCTCCCATCACATGTTGCATCAAAAGCTAACAGTGGTATCAAAGCCACGATAGATCAATAGAAAAACCACCATTATCATTAATCCTAAGTTTTTATCAACCTGACGTGCCTTTGGACCAATCACTATAAAAAATTCTCAAAAGAGTCTAGGTGGTAGAATTAAGGAGAGCCACAAGTAAGGACTGAAAGAAATCTTAGTTTTTGGAATACTGAGATTGCATATGGCTAGAGTCTTTCCACAAAGTTACAAGGGAAAACTCATGAAGACTAGGACTTAACATTTGATCCACTAGTTTGATAAATAAACTAGTGAAACTCATCTAAGATATTTGGAGAAATTTACCTAAAGTTTCTTTTATTGGAAGGAATTAATTCTCAGATGATTAGGACACCTCCTACAATAGAAATCTAGGAGATTTCAACTTTTTTGCCTAAAGGTCAGAGTACCTTCATAGTGCAGATATTAGTTGCTGCAAGAGAAGAATACTCCAAAAGAGAGTATCTAATTTAAAAGTAGAATTTAGTATTAATACTTTGTTGCAAGAACAATAAGATTCAGTGAGTTGGGAAAGCTTCCAAAAAAAAGGTTAGGAAGATTATCTTCTTTAGAATCAATCCAACACCTGAAGCAAAAGAGATCAAGATAATATCTCATTGATGAAATTCTAGACTTGGAAGAAGGACTAGCAAAGTCCTACTCAAATCCAGAAGTAGCAGAATCAGAGATCCAGGAGATCTCACCACCAACACTTCTAGAAGTAGAAGGTTGAATATAATGTCTCAAGGAAGACCAAAATAAGTTGCAAGATCAAAGGCCTTGGAGAGGCCTCTACGAGCATCCAATAAAAGTCTTGGAGAGCCTTGCTGAAGAAATCATCAAAGAGTTTCGCAAGATCAAAAGACAAAAGAGAGCCAAGGTGCCAAAATGTCACGATTTTATGACATGACGAAGTTTTGCAGGCTCAAAATACAAAAGATATCCAAGACGTGTGATGTTGCGACATGTTGGAGTTTCACAGGCTCGAAGGAGAAAAGAGAGCCAAGGCACCAAAATTTTACGATATTGCATCATGTTGAAGTTTCGTGGGCTTGAAGGAGAAATAAGAGCCAAGGCACCAGAATTTTATGATTCTACGACATGACAAAGTTCATAGAATAAAAAAAGAAAAGAGATCCAAGGTTCCAGAATGTCATGATATCATGACATGTTGGAGTTTCACAGGCTCAAAGGAGAAAAGAGAGTCAAAGCACCAGAATGTCACAATGTCACGACATGTTGGAGTTTCGTTGAGTATATGAACATAAATATAAATAAGTAAATGCACTTTCAGAAGGACGTGTATTGGTAACCAGTGGTAGACAGTGATTTAATCAAATCTTAACCCCTTGCAGTTGGTGATTTGATTCTCTCCTAGACCAATAGAAGACATGCAGAAACATACTAGCACATTTTTAGTAATAAATTTGTTGTAATTGATTGTAGATCGTAATATTTTTTAGTTGTCAAAATATGCTTACAATAGGGTATATAATAGTGAGCACACCCAAAATAGAGGTCGACTCTTAATCAATAAAATATGCTTCTATTGGCTTCTAGTTCGTTGTGCACAAATGTATGTATGAACGTTTGATGCTTCTATTTACATTACTGAAATATATGTTGTATTTGTTCTATTATCGAGATTCATGCGCATTATAAAAAGTATTGCTAGAGTTAACGATCTTATACATGCATGTGTTATATTAATATCTAAATCACATTAAGGAACCATGATTTCTACATGAAGGTATAGAAAATGCTTAGACTACGAGTTACATGTATTTATCATTGTTGTTGTTTAATCTGCACCCCAAGAAAAGTTCTAGCAGCAGCTATATTTCCCTTTCTTTTAGTAAATTTCTCCCTTCCATTTTCTCATAAAAACCACCAAGGAACCAACCTTCTCTATATATTATATGGAATCCCTCTAAACTTAGTCCGTCTACTCAATGTTGGCAAGGTCGTGGGTGCAATCACAACCATAGGCTAATTTTTCACGAACAGGTGGCACATTTTATCTCGAGCAATATCCATGATGATACCCCTACTATAGCACAAATTTTTGCTCAAGAAATTGTGAATTTGCATGGTTTCCCTAAAATAATCATCTCTGATAGAGATTCACGATTTACCTTTGATTTTTGGTAAGCTTTGCATCGAGCATAGGGTACAAAGCTTAACATCAGTACAGCCTATCATCCTGAGATGGATGGGCAGATCGAGAGGTTCAATCAAGTGTTGGAGGATATGTTGTGTATATACTATATGGACCACAAGAAAAAGTGGGAATATTATCTCTTCCTAGTGGAATTTGCATATAAAAATATCTATCATACCACGTTGGGCATGGTCCCTATTGAAGCCTTGTATGGGTGCAAGTGTAGAACACCTTTAACGTGGGATAACTTGGACGATCTAGAAATGATCGATCTTGATACTGTTAAAAGAATGAAGGTCAAATTAAAAGACATATGCCATTGACTTAGGGAAGCCAGAGATCATCATAAGAGCTATACTAACTTAAAGAGAACTCCTAAAGAGTTTGCTATTGGAGATAAAGTTTTCTTGAGACTCAAACCTACTAAAAGCTCCATCAAATCTACAAAACTCAGCCCTAGATTTGTATGTCCATTTGAGATCTGTAGATTAAAGATACAACGCCAAACAGAAATAAAGAAATCACAATAAAGGAATGCATAACAGTTGTACAAAATGAATGATTTTTATTAATCAATGGAGTTTAGAAACTCCTTTTAAGTACAACAGGGCTTGTAACCCTTTTCGTGATACAAAGTTACAATTTGTGCTAGGGTTCTCCGAAACCCTAGCTGGCACAATGTGGTGGCGTCTCCGAAGAATGTATCCTTAACCTCAACGGAATGAGTGGGCTTCGTTGTATCCTTTGGCTCGGACCACTCCGAGCTTAAGCGGTTGCTATCAACAAATCAGATCTACCACTAGAATCCTGCACACATTAAAATTATCAAAGAGTTAGAAACTAATAAGAGGGCTCCACTGTGTGAGCCCTCGAAAGCTGATCTAAAACCCTAGATTTATGAAATAAAAATAAACGAAATGCAAGAATTCAACAGTAGATTAATACATAAAGAAAGATTACTTGCTTTAGACGAATCTATACCTTTTCCTGTTAACGCGGCGAGACCAGGCGGCGGCGATGGATGCGGCGAAAGGGTTTAGTTCAGACTTAGGGCCGTAGAAGACTCGAGAAGACTCGGGATTAACAGCAATAGCCAACTCCGGACTTAGATAGGGAAGATAAGTAGGTTTAGCCGAAGAGATAGATAGGGTTTGAGCCATCAAGGTGACTCAATTTATAATCTACTCTTAGGGCACACTTTAGGGTTTTAACGACACTTTGAACGTGTGGCTAAGATTAAAGTGGATCCAAGGGTAGAGAATAAATCTAGGTTGTGAAACGGATTAAGATGGATGGACGGATGAGATTAAATGAAGGATGGACGGCTCGGATTAAATCACTTAAACTTTATTTATATATATATTAAAATATATTAAAATATTAAAATATATATATAAATATTAATTTAAATAAATTTGGGGATGAAAAATGGCGGGAAAAGTGAAATTGGGCCAAATAATGGTGGGAAAGTGTGGATTTGGGCCAAATAATGGCGGGAAGGATGGATGAGTCGACACGTGGCTGGCAGGAAGGTATAGATGACTTACAAGTGGCTGGATTTTGGTGTCTACAGATGCCCCTTTTTGAGCTTCTTTGTGTGAAGACACAATGTAGCACAAAAACTTAAGACACCTGAAAAGTTGGATCAGACGCAACTCTCTCTCAAGACTAAAGCACAACTTTGAAGACCAAAGAATAAAAGAATATTTAAAATTTTTCAGCTTACCCCCTCAATTGGCGAGCGAGAATGGTTCTCACAAGCCAATTGGAAGAAATTCGAAAGATAATGAACCGTTTTTGCCCCAACGGTGAAAAAAAAGGGTTGGTGCATGCACCATCTGTTTATGTCCCAACAGAAAAGGGGTTGGTGTACAAACCAAAAAGAATATGATTGAAGACGATATGAGTGCTGTGAAAGATGGACCGTTTTCTGCCCCAACGGTTATAAAGGGATTTTTGCCAAACTCGTAAATTCCATGATCATGTAAGATGAATTCCACTATAGGAAAATTAGAAATTGATAACGGATGCCCCAACTCCTGTGTGTGAATCCATACTCGTTGATGAAATTGCCTTGTTGGCGCCATTGATATGGAGAGATGAAAGATGCATGAAAGAGTCCAGAACTCAGAGATGCTCCTAGTGTCTGTATGGATAATTCCTCGGGTCGAAACCAATCAACCTAGGTAGCCACAATCTCTAGCAAGACTTAAAATAATGACGATATGAAAGATTGTCCATGTTTAAGGCCCCATGAACTAGGCCATCAATGACAAGCTGTTGAGCAAATTAATCTTGGTATGAGGTCACTTGAAAAGTAGAATACCCAAAATTGATTTCCAATTTTCAAAAAGTGAAATAATTGATGATGATAAATGGTAAGTGTCCTTATGGTGGTTTAATCCTCTTACCGAATTGCATGGATTCAAATCGTTGCAATCGCCAAGGTGATAGAATATACCACTAGATACGAGGTTTACTTTAATTTGATTTGGCAAAAATATGCATGATGAAAGAAGAATGAATGAAATTGACGATAGATCGGAAGAATTGATGAATGTGGTTAATTTTGTGAAGGTTTTGAATATTTTTAACCCAATTTGTAAAACAATGATGAATGATGCGCTTTTTGAGCGAAATGACAAAATTTGTGTCCAAAACTGTTGTAACCTTCACAAAATGTTTTATTATGATAAGAAGAATGGATGAATGCAATTTGATGAAATTTGGAGGAGGTAAGCTTCAATTTTGTAGGTTTTGTTCCTTTATTCAATATTGACACCAAACGCCGGTCTGCGTTTGTGGTTGGCAGAGACGCCCGTCGGTGTTTAGGCGCTCTGCAGACGCGGGAGCTGCGTCCGAATCCGCCATGAAATGCCCTACTACGTTTCAGGGTGCCAAAATCAGCTATTTAAACAGTTTCAGCGAGAATTTCGCTCATTTGTGCGTTCGAGCTTAAGAGAAGTGCGTCTGAGGGAGTGGAGTGAAGTGGAGTGAAAGGTTGTGTGGGAGAGTGAAGCACGCGGGAGCTATGGCGGAGATGGGAGCGGACGCGCCAGTGCAACCAGCTGAGGTATTTGTTCATTTAAGCAAGTACTTATTATGTGTTTTTTTTTTTTTTTGGAAAAATTTGTAACAAATTTTTGTTTTGTTGTTTTGCAACTTAGGGTGTTAGAGGCACGACACCGATTCTCCCCTATCATTTCGGGGATGAGGAGGTCGTTGTCCCAGGCATGCCGGGAGATATTGGATGCGAGTGGGGCTAGCGGAGGCAGCCCGGTTGGAGGTAGTTCGGGCGGATGAGGGGTACCTCTCGGCTTTGGCCGAGAGGTGGGATCCAGATCGGGGGACGTTCCAGCTCCCGACTGGAGAGATGACGGTGACGCTTGAGGACACATTGTTTAGGCATCACATTGTGTTGCCTGATCCTCCATCCTCCTCTGTCTCTAGGCGTAGTGAGTCTAGGCACACCACTAGGTCTAGGGCTCCTACTAGGTCTCAGGGGTCCTCTTTTGATGGTTAGTTTAGTGCTTAGATGCACTCTTTATGAGCCTTGGTGCTCTATTGTATATTGTAGCCTTTTGGCATTCATTGTACAGTTTGACCTTTATACATATATATATATACATGGTTTTTATTTATTTGGTGTTTTACTCTCTTTTGTGTGAATGCCTATGTTTTTGTGATGCATGTTTTTATATGTTTTAATGTTTTTGATGCATATGTGATGGAATGGAATGCAAACTTATAGATGATTAATGCGAGACTAAGTATATAACATACAAATCTATGGATGATTAATGCAAGACTAAGTAAATGATATGTAAATCTATGGATGATTAATGCAAGACTAAGTAAATGAAATATGCACTAAGAAGCACTCATACTTTTAGATAGTTAGATTTAGCGAACTGTTATCATAATTGTTTAATCAAGGGCACCGAACTTGGTGGCTTGTGAATGGATGACGTATGGAATGACATGAATATGGAAGAAGATATGGAGGGTGATATGGAGGTTGATATGGAAGACTGTTTTACAAAGACTCAAACATGCTAGTGGTATCAAACAAACTTACTAACACTGCCTAATTCAACTAGGACCAAATGTGTGTGCATGCGAGTTCATTAACCTGTGTGTGTGCAAGTGTGTTCATTAACCTCATCTTGCATAAATTAGGTAACCCTGTTATGGAGAAGACCCCGAAGCTAGTTTGTCCGTATGAGCATTCGGAGGTCTCTTTTTGAGGAGAGACATGTCGCCACGCAATGAGTATACTCCACTTTGCCGAGTCAAGCGTCTATAGCCCCGGTGAAGGTTAACTCCATAGTCCATGTTGTTTTTGACCTTTGTAAGCCTTGGGGATGACTACCTATCCGTCTGTCTGGACAAGTAGTACGATCCTTACAACTTATTTGGGATCGGT
This sequence comes from Wollemia nobilis, assembly GCA_028583015.1. NCBI lineage: Eukaryota > Viridiplantae > Streptophyta > Pinopsida > Araucariales > Araucariaceae > Wollemia > Wollemia nobilis. The sequence goes on along the minus strand of JAQPPZ010004624.1, from coordinate 11,419,482 downwards.
GGTGTGTGAAAAATGTTCATTTCCTTAGAGCTTTGGGGAATCGGATTCTCAACCGAAGTATGATGAGAATTTTACCCTATCCTTACTACTCTGTTTATATTTATATTTTGTGATTGCTTGTGATAGTGGTAAGAACCACTGTTTTATGGACTATGTTTGCATGATAGGACAAACGAGGATTACCCTTTTCACTTCAAGGCACAACCCAAGGATGGTGTTATCTCTCTTTGACACAAGATGTTTTTAAGATGTGAAAATGTGATAGGTTCAAGACCGCTTTTGAAATCATTTCCCAATACTCAAGATTTTATTTAGTGTAATTTGTGATATGGCCCTAGAGAACTTTGACATGCATTTCGAAGTTTGCTTAAAACACTAGGAATGGTTGAGTGACTGAAAACATTTTGGCAATGTAAATATGTGCAAATGGAAAATGGGTGTACGAATGACAATTCGGTTTGATGGATTTTATGAAGGTGCCCCTGATTAAGGCAACATGACTTTTGCTTGACCAAATTTTATATCCAAAAGATAGAATGGTCTCTAACATGATATGCAACTATGGCTGAAAATGAAATGTTATGGTTTTCAATGAGATGTATGCACATGAAATGCAATGTTTTTGAATGAGATGTATGCAACTAGCAATGAAATGCAAATTCTTTTTATTTTATTTGTTTTTTTTTTTTTTTTTGTTGTACAAGCCATGTATATATGTACATATAAAATTCAAACTATGCGTAGAATGCCCTCAAGTGTATAACATTAAGTGGTTCGGGTTCTTCCTCTCCCTCTAAACTGGCAAGTCTATAAGTTCCATTACCCACTCTTTCGGTGACCATATATGGACCTAACCAATTAGCCGCGAATTTATCTCGAAGATGCGGCAATGCATTGGTGTTTTGTTGATTCTCTTTAAGGACAAGATCCCCTACTTGAAATTCTCTTAGATGAACTTTGGCATTGTAAGCACGTTTCAATCGGTCTTGATAAACTCGCAAATGCTCTAAAGCATTGATTCATTTTTCATCTATGAGTGTGAGTTGATCAAGACGTGCTTGTCTAGCGAGTATCATCATCGATAAATTCCTGCAAAGAAATTCGCAAGGAAGGGATCTCGAGCTCAAGAGGCATGATTGCTTCAGCTCCATAGACCAAAGAAAATGGCGTTGCCCCAATGGGAGTTATGATGCTTGTTCTGTAAGCCCATAATGCTAAGGGGATTTGTGTATGCCAATCTTTATGATTTTCTTTAACAAGTTTCTTAAGAATAGCAATTATGGTCTTATTGGAAGCTTCGACTTGTCCATTGGCTTGTGGGTAGTAAGGAGTTGAGAAACTATGTTGGATATTATACTTTTCGCAAAGAGCTCGAACATCCTTATTCTTAAAAGACTTGCCGTTATCAGAAATAATTTTAGAGGGAATACCAAAACGACAAATGATATGGTGAAGTATAAACTCCACAATTCTAGGACTCGTAGATGCTGGCTAGAGGAATAGCTTCAACCCACTTTGTGAAGTATTCGGTGGTTGTAATGATGAAAGTATGTTTGTCTGAAGAGGCGGGTGAAATCTTGCCAATTAAATCGAGACCCCATTGTGAGAAGGGCCAAAGGCTTTGGATGGGCTGTAAAACTTGTGATGGTATATGGGTTAAATTAGCGTGTTCTTGACACTTTTTACATTGTTTAACATATTTGCAACAATCTTGTTCCATAGTGGGCCAATAATACCCCATACGTAAAATACGCTTCGCAATGGCCATTCCACTAAAATGACCACCACAAGTACCATCATGGGCTTCGACAATAGCTCTATGTGTTTCACCTGCTTCTAGACAGTGGAGGAGTACTCCATCATATCCACGTTTATACAACACATCCCCCAAAAGAACAAAACAAGCTGCCTTTTGCTTAAAACAACGGCGGGCAGTTCGAGACAAATCAGATGGGAGTGTTCCAAACTTGAGGAAGGCTACTATCTCACTAGACCAAGGCTCATATGGATCCGAATGGATAAAGCAAACATCTTTTTCATCCTTAGACTAAGCACGGACAATTGCAGACTTAGAGATTGTGGAAATGATTAGGGGCTGTACCTCTCCAAGGGAGTCCTTTGGAATCAATGATCCAAGAGAGGCCATGGCATCCACGAATCTATTAGTCGAACGAGGCAAACTAGTGATCTCATACCAATCAAACTTAGAGAGCAACTTCATTGCTACATCATGATAAAGCTTAATGGTAGGTTCTTTGGCTTGGTATTCTCCTGTAATTTGTTTAACCACGAGTTGAGAATCCCCAAATATCCGAATACGCTTAATGCTCATAGCTATGGCTGATTGAAGACCTAAAATTAAGGCTTCATACTCTGATGTATTATTGGTGCATTGGAAGTCTAGTTTGAATGATAAAGGGATGGGAATCCCTTGAGGTGTATGAAACACAACTCCAGCGCCTTGACCTTTCGCGCACTTAGAGCCATCAAAGAATAGCGTGATGTCAACATCTTCCTCCGGAATGATGTCCTCTTCTTTTTCAGTGATAGCAAATACCGAATCATCCGGGAGCTCAATAATCAAAGGATGATCACTAGGTAGTGGAGCTTCCGCAAGTTGATCGGCTATAACTTGACCTTTAACAGATTTTTGGCTAATGAATTCAAGATCGAATTCGGTAAGCAACATTATCCATTTAGCGGTACGAGTGTTATTATAAGTGCGAGACATCATATAACGCAGAGGGTTTTCTCTAGCTATGACATATGTTGTATGGCTAAGCATATAATGACGAAGTTTCTTAGTGGCAAAAACCACTTCTAAGCACAACTTTTCCACATAAGCATATCGGGTTTCATAGCTTACCAATGTTCGACTAATATAATAGACAGACTTGCTCACGATTTTGTTCATTCTTTTGTGCAAGCATTGTCCCTAAGGCAAAGTCCGTTCCTTGAGATATAAAGATTGAAAGGGACCCCTGGACGAGGCGGAGCTAAGGCGGCGGAGACGCTAAGTACTTGCTTGATGTCATCAAAGGCTTTCCGACACTCATCTGTCCATGAAAATTGTACCCCCTTTTGTAGTAGGTGGCAAAATGGCCTACATTTATGAGAAAGTTGTGCAATAAAGCGACGGATTGAATTAATCTTTCCTTGCAAACTACGCAACTCCTTCAAATTAGTTGGGGGACACATTTCCATAATGGCTTTGACCTTGTTTGGGTCCACCTCAATACCTCGTTTAGAGATAATAAAACCTAGGAGTTTGCATGAGGTAACACCAAAGACACATTTCTTAGGGTTCAACCTTACTTTATGCTCTAGAAGTCTATCAAAAACTTTTTCCAATACATCAAAATGCTCTTGTCGAGTTTTAGATTTTGCCAATAAATCATCCACATAATCTTCGATAATCTTATGCATATAATCATGGAAAATATAAGTCATGGCTCGTTGATAGGTTGCACCTGCGTTCTTAAGGCCAAAGGGCATCACCCTGTAACAAAAAGTTCCCCAAGGTGTGGTAAATGTTGTTTTGTGTTGATCTTCAGGGTTTATTCGAATATGGTTGTATCCTGAAAATCCATCCATGAACGAAAGCATTTCATGACCAGCGCAGGTATCGACAAGAGTATCAATGTTTGGAAGAGGAAAGTCATCCTTAGGACACGCTTTATTTAGATCTCAAAAATCGGTGCAAACACGTATTCCCCCGTTAGGCTTGCGAACGGGTACCATGTTAGAAAGCCACTCAGGATAATCAATCGGGACGACAAATTTAACATCCAAAAGTTTTTGAATCTTCGATTTAACTATGAGGGCCACGGTAGGATGCATTTTCCTAAGTTTTTGTTTGACAGGTTTAGCATCTTTTTGTAAGGTGAGGTTATGGACAACCAAATTAGGGTCTAGGCCTGGCATGTCTTTGTAAGACCATGCAAATATCTCCTTCTTCCGCTTGAGTAGAGCAATCATTTGCTCTTGTTCCTCTGATGATAGACTTTTAGCCAGTTTCACAATTTGGGTGCCATCTTGGTCTGGACTAAGGTCTACATCGATAGTTTCTTCAATAGACATGTGGGAACCTTCCTCAAGCCGATGGGGAGTAGGGATCAGATTTATGTCATCTAAAATGTCATCAGGCTCCTGTGCCTTGCTCTCGTCTATGTCTGCCTGGAAGACCTCTGGCTTAGAAGATGAAGGTGAATGTGGAGGTGAAGGAGGAATGTAGTTGGCGGAAGCCCTTAACAATTCCTCGGAAAGGATGAACTCTGAAATAGATGGAGGAGATGAAATCCGATCCATGTCAATCAGGTTTGGGTTGATCAGGATTGGCTTATCCGGATCATATGGATTATGGAGCGGTGTGAATAAGTCTTCAAAATTCATTGTCGACTTATGGAAGAAAGGATGGGCGGAATGGAAGGGAAAACCGGTGAAGACCTCGGAAGACCTGAAATGCAAAACAACATAGTTTTTCAGTTTTTTTTTTTTTTTTTGTAGTTTGAGTTTTTTTTTTTTTTTTTGTAGTGGTGAAAACCACTATTTTAGTATATACATATAATACAGGTTTGGATTATGGCTTATGGATGTGGCGGAGGGGGTGGTTCACCTCGTTCTTGTGGAAGAAGCAAGCGAAAGATGGCCTCTTGGAGAGGGAACAATTGGAGATAAAACTCGTCTTGTTCAGTGAGGGGAACAATGGGCGCCGACTCTTCTTCAGATTCATCACCATTTGACATGACGTCAAATTCTTCATAGGCTTCATCTTCGGATTCGTCGGGGTGGAGGATTTCTTCTTATGAATTAAGATTAATGCTTTGAAAAGCTTGTTCAAAAGAAGAAAGGGATGGAAGTGGTTGGTAGCCCAGACCAAAACGCTCAGTGGGTCTCTGGTATGGCATATCGATGCGTTCAGTTACCCCTTGCTCGTATCGACCTAGGCCAAATTGCTGCCAATTATGTCTATGGAAATAGCGAGAGGGAAAACCCTCCATCCTTTCGATATTGGCAGGGATTGGATGCTTGGGTTCTAGTATGGTGGTAGGACTAGAAGATGACTCTATTCCCCCATATACAAAATTAATGGAATTTGGCATAGAACCCATGTTATAAACCGATCCAATGGATAAATGTTGGTCATGTGGACAACCAAAATCTTTAGCTGTTTGCACATTGAACGGTGTGATGTGGACATCTTGGATGGCATACTCACCAATACCTGCATCAGTTAGATGGACCTTGACTTGGGAGGGAGATGGACTAGATGATGGAATAGAAGAATGTGGGATAGAAGAATTGGAAGGATTTGGTTGGGTTGATGCTTCATTGACTTGTGAAACATCAGCTGGTGATGGTTGGGAAGATGGAGGAATAATAGGTGATGTTGAAGAAGGTGTAGAAGAAGGGGGTAATGACGTGGAAAGAGATGATTGGTCATGGCCACATGTGCATGTGGTCACCGATGAAGAAGAAGGAAGATTAGGAGATGAAGAAAGTGGTGAATGAGATGGAATAGCGGAAGAGGAAGATGGTTGCGATATGATGGGTAGCTCCTCAGGAATGGGAGCTTTAGAAGAAGATGGTATAGAAGAAGTAGATGGGGTCAAGAAAATATGAGTGGATGGCAACACAATCTCATAAGGATTTGAGACATAGTTGCAATGTTTGAAGGGTTCAATGTCAGCAGGTACACAATGAACCTGTCCCTCATATACATACTTCAGACATTGATGCGGTATAGAAGGGACACATCTCATCTCCCTAAGCCAAGGCCGTCCAAGCAATACATTGTATGCCATGGACCCTTCCAAGATGTGAAACAAGGTATGCAAAGTTCGGGCCCCTACCTCAATGGGCAAGATAACCGTGCCAACCGTGGAAGATAAAGCATCATTGAATGCTTTAAGAGTAAAAGTCGACTTGGTGATAAGGGATGGCGACAGACTCTAGATGACTCAACGCCGATGTTGTAATGATATTGATTGAGGAACCGGTGTCAATTAAGACTCTCTTGAATGGCTTGTGATCGATCTTGGCCATGATATGCAGTGGAGGATCTATACTTTATGTTGACAAAGGTTTGATTTCAAAATCATAGAAAGTGATGGAGGGCTCCATGCATGTTTGAATACTCCCCACAAAGTTGTTGAAGGCATTAGTATCTTGAGTTTGAAGCTCGATTGACTTTAATATTTCCATTAATGCCTCTCTATGCGGGGGAGATTGTTGAATGAGGTCATAGATCGATAACTTGGCAGAAGCCATTTTTAAACTGGTAGTTAATCGGCTACTCAATGACATGATGGGTCGTTGGCGTTGAGTAGAATGATTTAGCGGTTGTTGAGAAGTACTAGCACGTCGTTGGGTCATTGTTACCTGAGGTGGACTGGGAGTTTGTACAGGTGGTTGTGGTTCAGCCTGATTTGGTTGGTTCGCCCTTTGACCCCGGGTTACTACGTTAATAGTACCCACAAAACCTTGGTATTGTTGTACATGGTTGACTTGATTAGGAGGAGTTACCTGAGTTACTCCCCCCGAAGTTGTTGGAGCTTCCTCCCGATGTGGAAGGGGTGTTTGAAATACACCAAGATTTTGATTTTGTTGGGCTAAGGGGCTATCCAATTTAATGGCTCCAATCTCAATAAGATCTTGGATCACATGTTTGAAAGTTGTACAATTATTGATATCGTGTCCATTTTGCCTATGATAAGGACAAAATAGGTACTCCTTGTAATACTTCCCCCTTCTAGATGGTTCTAAAGGTTTAAACTCGGGTAAAGTTAAGCGATTTGTGCTATATAACTTGTTGAATATGACCGCATATGGTTCATCTAAAGGTGTGAACTGTCGCTTGGGACGATTTGTTTGCCAAGGTCGAGTTTCCATGGTTGGCCCAGTATTGTGATCTGGTTGAGGAGGGGCGGGTACCGCATGATAAGCAATTGGTTGCGGTTGACTTTGCATTACTTGTTGTTGTTGAGCCATTACGGGCTGGCTCGCCACCACTTGATTAACTTGGTTAACATTTGAGGTTGTACTAGTCTGTGCTTGTTTGTTTTGGCCATAATTATTATTTCGTTGTTGGCCCTTTTGTTGCCATTCTTTTCTACGGGGTTTTAAAACACCCTCTTGGACTTTAATGTCTTCTATGATACTTGCTTGGGCCAAAGCCTCTTCAAAAGTCCTGTATTGTTGTAATTGGAGTAACCAAGAGATAGGTTTTAGACAACTATGGGTGAACATTTTGGTTAACTCCTCCATTGGTAGGGAGAATGGCAATTTATTAATGATAGCCCTCCAACGGTTTCCAAAGTCATAAACAGTCTCATCGTCATGTTGCTTGAGCTTGTATAAGTCGGACAATGAGACTTTCCTTTGTACATTTAGGGAGAATCGTTCTAAAAATAGATTAATCAATTGCTCGTAAGCATAAATGCTATGGTGAGGTAAATGATTGTACCATTGTACAACATCTCCTCCTAATGTCTGAGGAAAATTTCTGAGCATAAGAGCGTCATTATTTTGGATTCTAAAGCAGGCATGCATGAATGAGCTCACATGTTCGTGAGGATCCTCAGTTCCTCAAAATTTGTCAAACTTCGGTAATGTGAAATCAATCGGATATGGCGGTGAAGGTACCGAAGGATGAATTGGTTGATTGATCAACGACCTTAGCGTAGGTTTTCGACTAGATGAGCCAGGCATGTTGAGCATAAGGTTGTCAATCTATTGTTGCATAGCATGGAGTCGAGAATCTTCATGAAAATTTTGATTCGTTTGATGATTATGATGATGCAATGGAGGAGTGGAAAAATGATGAGATGGGATGAAATTGCCTGGATTAGGCGGTGTGGAATGGACAGGTTGTTGGTATGGATGATACCGAAAAGAAGGTGATTGGGGTGAATGATGAAGCTGGATTGGGTTGGGAGAAAGGTGGGGTAGGAATGGACACCACCGAAGATTGGGAGTACCCGGTGGGGCTGAGCTAAGAAAAAGCTGGCTGGGTAGAAATTGGTTGGGGTGTAGGATTTACTACGACAGGTGGTTGGGCATTTTGTTGTTGTTGTTGCTGAAGCAACTTGTCGAGGTACTCCCTAACCTTATTAATTTCTAACCCAAGGGATGTGGGATGATTGGATGAAGGTGGAGGGCAGGCTGCCATGGTAGTCACAGGAGACTGCGTAGCAAGGGCAATGAAGGTGGGCTGAAGTAGGCGGTACACAGGAAGAAACGATGAGCTGTGCCCCGGGTAGGGTGAAACCATAAATGGTTTGGGAAGAAGAGGGTTGAAATTGGTCATGGCTAGAGGAGGTTCCACCGGCCTCATAGAGAGAATTGGTGTACACCTGGGTAAATGGAGGAGAAAGTGGTCGGGAAGACACTACATTTGTCTCCAAAGGAGGACAATTGAGCATCTGGGAAGATGTTGGAGATGAAGTCGGCTGAGCAGATACAACATTAGCCTCAAAAAAAGGGTTAGTGTAGACCTGAGTGAAACCGGCGGGTATGGTTGATGCAATATCCTGCTGAAAAATAGAATCTTGCATAGGGGAATCTTGGATTGGCTCAAGGACATAACCAGTGCCATCTCTTAAGTGAGTTTGCACTTGGGCCATATCAATGTGGGTAATATGACAGGAATTGTCTTCCTCCATGGGCATGGCCATGCGATAGACGGTAGAAGGACGTGAAAGACCTACAGGCGAACCTGCTTGAAATTCACTAGGATAAGTGGTCATGTTGGTGGTGGGGATGTTATGTGAATTATTCATTTGATTATTTAGATTTAACACTTTAGATTGATTCCTTGTTAAGACCATAACGCAATAAATCTAAACAAATTCAGAAAAGAAGAATGCAAAACTTGAATGATAAATTTACACTAAAGAAATTATCAGAGAACAGTCACAACCTAGGTTTCAACCAATGTGTCTTACTCGCGGTTAATTACTTATTTTCTGATCTTAATCCGTAGTAAATTTTAAGTGTCCGGTTTATGAGTTTTGCATGTGATCTAATCTTGAATTATTCACAAAAAAAGGTAAAAACTATGGCTAGGAAAGGACAACGAGATTCTTACTTGGTGATGAAATCCAGACAAGTTTGCTCGGGGGTGACCTATGGTGTCCGAGGCGAGAAGTTTAATGGATGGAGATGAATTCCACCGTCACTAAACTTCAAGCAATACCCGGTGATGAAATCCAGATATTATTGTTTTAAATGCAATATGAAATGCAGTGAATTTTATTTTAAGTGTTTTAGTTGTCTAATGTATACATACAAAGCTATAAATCAAAAGTTCTAATGATATAAGCAAGAGGCCACTGAAAATATGCCATTTCCTCCGAAGAAGTGGAGTACACCGTTTAAAACCCCCTGCCTACCAATGATATCGGATATCAAAGGAGCAACCGGAAGGTTCGTCCACTTCTCTGCCTGGAATCACCCAATGGCGGGAGTACTATTGACATCCAATCAATAGTCCTACTTAGATAACTAAAACAGATAATTCGTAGCTATTCTAATATGCAGCTAGGTATGCAATTTTTTTTTTTTTTTATGCAAGCAACAACCAATAATGCAATGCAGAAAAATGTAACTAAAAATGTAACAAAAAAAATGTATATACAGCTTAACTGTTCTTTTCCAGATTACTTAGTTTTTGTTCATTTTAAAGCAATGATCTGAAAAAGAAATAGAATACAGCAGAAAAACCAAAAACGTAAAAAGTACAGTTTAACAAAGAAAAAAAAAAACGCACTTACTCGGAAGCCTACGCTTTTTCTGTAAAACTACCTTCAAACGCCCAAGGGAGTCTGCGCAGGCTGAAACGCACCTCTGCGTTTCGGATCGGACTTCCAGACGCCGCTCTGCGTCTGCTGCATTTTCTGCAAACTCCTCAGAAACCCTAGTTCGCTGGAACAACAAATTTCGCGATTTCCGAAACCTGCAAAATAAAACAAAAACAGGAATAGATCAGTAAAGCAAGTATTAAAAACATGAAACCCTAGGGGGTCCCACCGTGATCGCCATTTGTAGATTAAAGATACAACGCCAAACAGAAATAAAGAAATCACAATAAAGGAATGCAGAACAGTTGTACAAAATGAATGATTTTTATTAATCAATGGAGTTTAGAAACTCCTTTTAAGTACAACAGGGCCTGTAACCCTTTTCGTGATACAAAGTTACAATTTGTGCTAGGGTTCTCCGAAACCCTAGGCGGCATAATGTGGTGGCGTCTCCGAAGAATGTATCCTTAACCTCAACGAGAATGAGTGGGCTTCGTTGTATCCTTTGGCTCGGACCACTCCGGCTTAAGCGACTGCTATCAACAAATCAGATCTACCACTACGCACACATTAAAATTATCAAAGAGTTAGAAACTAATAAGAGGGCTCCACTGTGTGAGCCCTCGGAAACGATCTAAAACCCTAGATTTATGAAATAAAAATAAACAAAATGCGAGAATTCAACAGCGATTAATACATAAAGAAAGATTACTTGCTTTAGACGAATCTATACCTTTTCTCGTTAATGCGGCGAGACCAGGGCGGCGGCGATGGATGCGGCGAAAGGGTTTAGTTCGGACTTAGGGCCGTAGAAGACTCAAAAGACTCGGGATTAACAGCAATAGCCAACTCCAGACTTAGATAGGGAAGATAAGTAGGTTTAGCCGAAGAGATAGATAGGGTTTGAGCCATCAAGGTGACTCAATTTATAATCTACTCTTAGGGCACACTTTAGGGTTTTAGCGACACTTTGAACGTGTGGCTAAGATTAAAGTGGATCCAAGGGTAGAGAATAAATCTAGGTTGTGAAACGGATTAAGATGGATGGACGGATGAGATTAAATGAAGGATGGACGGCTCAGATTAAATCACTTAAACTTTATTTATATATATATTAAAATATATTAAAATATTAAAAAATATATATAAATATTAATTTAAATAAATTTGGGGATGAAAAATGGCGGGAAAAGTGAAATTGGGCCAAATAATGGTGGGAAAGTGTGGATTTGGGCCAAATAATGGCGGGAAGGATGGATGACTGACACGTGGCTGGCAGGAAGGTATAAGTGGCTAGATTAAAAATGGCGGAAAAAGTGAAATTGGGCCAAATAATGGTGGGAAAGTGTGGATTTGGGCCAAATAATGGCGGGAAGGATGGATGACTGACACGTGGCTGGCAGGAAGGTATAAGTGGCTAGATTTTGGTGTCTACAAGATCATTGCCAAAATTAGTCTTATTGCATACAAATTACCTTTACCACCAAATTTATCTAATATTCATAATACTTTACATGTGTCCCTCCTTTGCAAATATGTGGCTGACCCATCTCATATACTAGAAGTTTTTCATTTGCAAATGTCGAACTCACAGCTCATTGAGGTTCGACCCATCAAAATTCTAGGATTCAAAACCAAACAATTGAGAAAAAATATTGTAGATCAATGTAGAGTTCAGTGGGATCTCTCCTCTGAAGGAGATACCACATGACAAGATGTGGTAACAATAAAACATCAATTTCCATACTCGTTTAAAAATTGACATTTATATGGACAATGGAAAATTGATATACCAATACTTGTATATTTTGAATTGATGATACATGTTTTGATGTATTTATGTTATAATGCATGAATCCTTTGATATAATGCATATGGTTGGTTATATTTATATATATTCAATTATTTTTGAAACCTACAAAAATATTTTGACTAACACAAGGACTGTGTTAAATCCTGGTGGAGAAGAATGTAACATACCCACTATTTGATTATTATTTTGTTGGAAGAATGTGATATTGTTGTAAGTGTTTGTGAAATGCAAGTGCAGGTTTCTACTCCTTAGCAAGTGAGCCAAAAAAGAAGAGCACTCACCCCTGGTGGAGATAGTGGTTGAAAGTGTTAGATAAGGTGGGATATAATGTCGTACTTTATGCACCGTGGTTGTGGGTACATGGAATCCCACTATAGAAATTTCATGTAGGATATTCTTCCTATTGTTGCATTTTATGCATATGCCTAATTGTGAAGGATGGAATGTCTTTTTTTTGGATAAAAATTGGTCGTTAATAAAGCACCTCATTAAAAAAAAGGAAATGATATATATATATATATATATATATATATATATTCAAAAATAAAAATATAAAATATATATATAGTAAAAATAATATAATTTAGTTAAATATGTATTTAAATGATTTTCTCTATGGGACAAGCATAGGCACCACCTAGCGAGTGTATGAGGTAACCATTTTTGCATGACTGACCATGAGGTGTCACCTAGGAAGTATATGAGCTTTCTTATAAAATGATGGATCAAAGTCTTGTCCAAGCATTCGGAATAAATAAATCCGAAGTGACTGTGTGAGAGAAATTGGGTGAATATTTTCTTCGTTGTGTTGATTTATGGAGGGCATCGACTTTAAATTCTGCTTAATTGATGACTTGAGAAGGTTTAGCTTTTTCTTGTTACTATTAGTTGATCACTGCATATTGAGGATAGCTCATGATGTAGGATATATTGGAATATTTAGTTTGCTATTATAATCCATTAAGTCTGCAAACAAATTGTTGTGTTTTTTATTATATTGAAAAGGGTATTATAATTTGTTGGCTCATAAGAATGAATAGAATTTCATCTTAAAAATATCTACTATAGATTTTGGTTTTTATTAATTATGTGCTATGGATAATAGTTTGTAAAACATAATGGAAAAACAGTAGTATAGAATAAATCAATTATTTATTGCATATTGTATTCATGTAGCTATATGCATCCATATAAGGGCCACATTGACCCCTTTCATGCTCTCAATCACATGTCTCTTTGCCCTATCATTTTGGATACATCACAACATCACATAATTGCTTTTGAATGAACGTCTGGATGGGACATTACCAGCCCCCTACAAAATTATCTAATGCTGAAGAGTTTTGCATTTGCTTTATCTTCTCGAGTGGTTGTGAATTAATCTGATAGTAGAAGCAAATATAAGCAATGGTTCGGATTTGTGACATGTTAGAATGAAGTCGATATTAGGCTTCTTTATTCAGATGATAATAAGAAGTCTTTATGCATAAACCTTAGCATAGTATAGCAAATTGTATCTCAATATAGTATTGCATCTTGGTAATGATTTTATTGATCGAATACTTAATGAAAAATCATTGGTGGTTGTAATGCTTATTGTTTAAGTAACAGAACCATATTATTTTTTAAAATTGGTGGCATTATACAGAATATCATCTTATGATAACATAATATGTTCTTTCGTCAAAAACTGGTTTTGGATTAAATTTCTTTTGTGGTTTATTATTTCTGGATGTAACTCATGAATGGAAATATAAAAGTTGAACTTAGACTACATAGTTGAGTTTAACATCTTTTTCTGATTGAGCTTTTAAATAAGGCTATTGATTTTAGAAACTTGCATATACGTTAACTCCTTCACCGTAATTGTTTGAACCGATCTTGTTTTGACACCATAAATGACCCACTTAATTGAATCCTACATAGGTGAGCAAGTTAGTAGGTGTAGTCATGTGGAAACTTAGGATGCATGTACAATATCGTTTGTTTGCTTGTGGATTCAACAATTTGTGAAGTTTCTCTTTTATTAGAGTGTGAATTTAATAGACATACCTTTTGAAAATATTTTAGAATTGATAAAGGAGAACATGTCTTAGCTAGATCGCGTCATGGTTCAATTTATTGTATGATAGGATAACTATTTGATAAGTATACGTCTTGCTAGAACTATTATGACTAAGAAAATGTGGTTACCTTCAAGATTTGATTAATAAACGATAGGTAGTCTCTTATGAGATTTAGAACCTTAACATCATGTTCAGAAAGACCAAATGCAAACTTGAACAATAAGGGAATATATCAAAAATTAATGGTAGGTTAATCAAGAGTTCGAAACATCTTATTTAGGAAAGAAATTTATTTAAAATGACACACTATAGTTGTTACATCAAACTAACTAAGAATATTAAAATTAGGGATAATAAATCCAAACTTTTATACTGTAGGACAAATTAAAAATGGTTTTAAAGAAAAATCTAAATAAGAGGAATAATCCAGGTGTTTACCTTTTTGCCTGAGAAAAATCTAATTTACGTCTCTCAAGTTGCGAGAGAATTTTCTACCCACCCATGCCAAGTTTATTTTTTTTTAAACATTGAACAAATGTTTCATATCGGGCCAGCGCATCGTATGAAAATTATCGTCGAAATTGGATAGAGTAGAGTAAAAGAAATTCTAGAATTTCTTTTAATAAAACTTCGTTATACTTCTTTATTGTTTAATAAGCTTGGATAGAGGTATTTCGGTAGATTATTTACATTAATTTCATCATATTATTTTTTAATTTTAAGGAACATATTAATGTTAATATTTTATTATGTCATTTAAAAGATAGGATATGAGTAGACGTTTATACCGGGACAGTGTTTCATTTGGGTATATATTTACTTTTGAATCTTGGAATGGGTGATAAATGTATAGTTGGAAATCTTGCTATGTGGTCATTTATGACATTAATTAAATTTTTTCTTTGTTCTAAGTGTATATTGAATTTATTAAATTTGTATAATATGAATTCGAGGATCACACGACTATTTTTGGTTGGTCGTAGTTTTAAATTAATATAAATATATTTTAGGCTGAACTTGTTTTCACTAATATAGAGTGGGTACATCATAGTTTGGAGTCTACTTAGAATATCACAATGTATTAATGTTTTTTTCATAGAATAACATAAACCATTGGTTTAGAATGGTTATTTTGATTAACTAAAAATATTAATAAATAAAAGATTTAAAATAGTTTTCCTACACTTAGAAACATTTGGTATTTGTCCATGAACTTATAAAGTAGAAAAGAAAATTATATCGTGTACAAATTATTTTATGATCTTTTAATGCAATCATCTACTTCTCTGATAAAGGTAAATTATGAAGTATTAACTATATTTTAAGAAAACGTTTATGGACAATGAAACCATTGTGAAAGCTTATTATTAAAATGAAAGCTTATTCTTTGAAGGATCACCGCTAAAATTATAGTTTCCATCGAGAAGTATGGTATACTTTTATCTATAATACATCTAGATGCACATCGAGAAGGTTATCATCCACCCAACTCCAACAACTTGCAGGTGGTGGTTGTTGTGATAGCAAGCCCTATAAGCATTTATATAAGGGTGAATTGCTAACAGGCACTGGTATAATGCACTAGCTCTAGCATGGGCTTTAAGCTTAATTAAAATAAAGATAAGGTCAGTGGATCATTAGGACAAAGATAGGATCATAGACCAATGCCCTCCATGCTACGAGATTGGGAAAATATACTTCCACCCTTCCAGGTGTTATGGGCCTTGGAAGGGAAACCCCTTGCTGAGAACCCAAAACTCAAGCTAGGGGAAGGTGGGTCTCATAAATAGCAATCTGTTGAGGGAAGTTGGCCAGTCCCGAGCACTCACGATTTCATTTGTAGTGATATAATATCTCAGAGTGTGAAAATTATGCCTAAATTACTAATACAAATTTTGGTGTGCATACGTCAATTTATGATGAGGGTGTTTTATTAATTTGAAATTTATAATTTGTATTTTTGATAATCAGGTGAGTAGACCTGGGTTATGACTATTGGTCTACTTACCTGATTGTCACAACCCAGGTCTACTCACCTGTTTTTTAAAAATATAAATTCAAAATTTCAAATTAATAAAACACAATTGTCATAAATTTATGTATGCACACCTAACTTTGTATTAGTACTTTAGGTATAATTTTTCACACTCCATGATATTATACCATTGCAGAAAAAATAGTGAGTGCTCAGGATTGGTCAACTTCCTGTAATAAATTACCATTTATGAGACCCATCTTCTCCTAGCTCGAGTTCTGGGTTTTTGACAAGGGGTTACCCTTCTAGGGCCTACAACACCTGGAAGGATTGATGCATATTTTACCCATCTTGTAGCATGGAGGACATTGGTCTATGACCCTATCTTCATCCTAACGGTCCATTGACCTTATCTTTATTTTTATTAAGCTTAAAGCCCATGCTAGAGCTAGTGTATTATGCCAGTACCTATTAGCAGTTTGTCCTTCTATGAATGCTTTCAAGTTGATGATAATGCTGCCCATACCATCTATTACTGGACTTTACAAACCCCAAGGACTAGCTCCCTAGTCTTGAGTTATCGTTGACTATTCCACAATAGGGTTGCAAATTGTGAGTACCCTCACATACTACCTCATTCAACAACCTGGAACAACATCCCATACTGTCATTCATTACTCTCAATGGCATAGGATCCATTGATCTTTACATTCATATATTTGCTAGAGAATGATTATCCCCAAAACACAACAACCACCATATGCAAGTTGTTGGATTTGGATTGATGACATCCTTCTCGATGCGCATCTAGATGTATTATAGATAAAAGTATACCATCCTTATCGATGGAGGCTATACTTTTAGCAGTTATCCTTCAAAGAATAAGGTTTTGTTTTAATAATAAGCTTTCACAATGGTTTCATTTTCCATAAAAGTTTTCTTAAAACATTGTTAATACTTCATAATCGGCCTTTATCAGAGAAGTAGAAGATTGCAATAAAATATCATAAAATAATTTGTACACAATATAATTTCCTTTCCTACTTTATAAGTTCATGGATAAATACCAAATGTTTCTAAGTGTAGGAAAATTATTTTAAATATTTTATTTATTAATATTTTTAGTTAATCAAAATAACCATTCTAAACCAATGGTTTATGTTATTCTATAAAAAAAATTAATACGTTGTGATAATCTAAGCAGACTCCAAACTATGACATACCCACTCTATATTATTGAAAACAAGTTCAACATAGAATATATTTATATTCTTTTAAAACTACGACCAACCAAAAATAGTCACGCGCTCCTCAAATTCATATTATACAAATTTTAGACATTCCATATACACTTAGAACAAAGGAAAATATTTAATTAATGTCATAGATGACCACATAGCAAGATTTCCAGCTATAAGTTTATCACCCATTCCAAAATTCAAAAGTAAACCTATACCTAAATGAAATATTGTCCTGGTATAAATATTGTCTGCTCCTAATAAAATTATTAACATTAATATATTCCTTAAACTTTAAAAATAATATGATGGAACTAATGTAAATAATCTACCGAAATACCTCTACCCAAGATTATAAAACAATAGAGAAGCATAATGAAGTTTTATTAAAATAAATTT
The DNA here is from genome assembly GCA_028583015.1 of Wollemia nobilis. Classification (NCBI taxonomy): domain Eukaryota; kingdom Viridiplantae; phylum Streptophyta; class Pinopsida; order Araucariales; family Araucariaceae; genus Wollemia; species Wollemia nobilis. The sequence continues at coordinate 11,402,191 of JAQPPZ010004624.1, read as the reverse complement.
CTAGAATTTTTTACTCTACCCTATCCAATTTTGACGATGATTTTCATACGACGCGATGGCCCGCTATGAAACATTTGTTCAATGTTTTTTATTTTTAAAACCAACCTTGGCATGGGTGGGTAGAAACTTCTCCCACAACTTGAGAGATGTAAATTCGGTTTTGCTCAGGCGAAAAGGTAAACACCTTGATTATTCCTCTTATTTAGCTTTTTCTTTAAAACCATTTAATTTATCCTATAGTATGAAATTTTTGATTTATTATCCCTACGTTTAATATTCTTAATCAGTTTGATGTAACTAGAGGGTGTCATTTTAAATAAATGTTTTTCCTAAATACGACGTTTCAAACTCTTAATTAACCTACCATTAATTTTTTATATATTCCCTTATAGTTCGAGCTTGCAATTGGTCTTTCTTAACATGATGGTAAGGTTCTAAATCTCAAAAGGGACTACCTATCATTTATTAATCAAATCTTGAAGGTAAGCACCTTTTATTAGTCGTAATAGTTCTAGCAAGATGTATACTTATCAAAGAGTTATCCTATCATACAAGAAATCGAACCACTACGCGATATATCTAAGCCATGTTACCCTATATCAATTCTAAAAAAAATCCAAAATGTATGTCTATTAAATTCACGCTCTAATAAAGAGAAACTTCACAAATTGTTGAATCCACAAGCAAACAAATGACATTGTACATGCAGCCCAAGTTTCCACATGACTACACCTATGAACTTGCTCACCTATGCAGGATTCAATTAAGTGGGTCATTTATGGCATCAGAACAAGCTCGGTTCAAACAATTATGGTGAAGGAGTTAACGTATATGTAAGTTTCCATAATCAATAGCCTTATTTAAAAGCTCAATCAAAAAAGACATTAAACTAAACTTATGTAGTCTATGTTCGAATTTTATGTTTCCATTCATGAGTTACATCCAGACATAATAAACCACAAAAGAAAATTAATTCAAAACTAGTTTTTGACAAAAGAAAAGATTATGTTATCATAAGATGATATTCTCTATAACGCCATAAATTCAAAAAAAATACATAGTTATGTTACTTAAACAATAAGCATTACAACCACCAATTATTTTCCATTAAATATTCGATCAATAATATCATTACCAAGATGCAATACTAGATTGAGATACTGTTTGCTATATTGTGCTAAGGTTTATGCATAAAGATTTCTTATTATCATTTGACTAAAAGAAGCCTAATATCGTCTTCATTCTAACATGTCACAAATCCGAACCATTGCATCTATTTGCTTCTACTATCATATTAATTCACAACCACTCAAGAAGATAAATCAAATGCAAAGCTCTTCGGCATTAGAGAATACTATGCGGGGCTGGTAATGTCCCATCCAAAAGTTTGTTCGAAAGCAATTATGTGACATCGTGACATCTCCAAAATTATAGGGCAAAGAGACGTGTGATTGAGAGCGTGAAAGATATCAGTGTGGCCCTTATATGGATGCATCTAGCTACATGAATACAATATGCAATAAATAATTGATTTATTCCATACAACTATTTTTCCATTATGTTTTATAGACTATTCTCCATAGCACATAATTAATAAAAACCAAACTCTATAGTAAATATGTTTTAAGATGAAAATCTAGTCATTCTTATAAAGCCTACAAATTTAAATACCCTTTTCAATATCATCAACCACACAAAAATCCGTTTGCAGACTTAATTGATTATAATAGCAAACTAAATATTCCAATATATCCTACATCATGAGCTATCCACAATATGCAGCGGTCAAGCAATAATAACAAGAAAAAATTTGGCCTTTCTCAAGCCATCAATTAAGCAAAATTCAAATTCGGTATCCTCTAGAAATCAACACAACGAAGAAAGTATTCACCTAATTGCTCTCACACAGCCACTTCAGATTTATTAATTTTAAATGCTTGGACAAAACTTTGGTCCATTGTTTTATAAGAAAGCTCATATACTTCCTAGGTGACACCTCATGGTCATTAATGCAAAAAGGATTACCTCTGATACAATTCATATTTAACTAAATTATATTATTTTTACTCTATATATATATATATATATTATGTTTTAGTTTTACCTTTACCTTCCTGCCCGTGTTTCCTTTGGTGCTTAGGAAGTAGTCTTCCTCTGTCACAAAGGATTGTGCCTTCCTCTGGTTTTTAGGATGGTGCATCCCTTTTATTTTTTGTGTTTCTCTAGTGTTTCCTTTTGTTACAAGTCGATGTATTATGTTGCATTCTGATCCTTTGTAATCAAGTTTTGGGATCCTTGATAAAAACCCACTTTTAATATATAACCTAACAAATATATATATATATATATATATATATATATATATATATATATATATACATATTATTTCCTTTTCTTTTTCTTTTTTCTTTTTTTAATGAGTCTTTATTAAAGACCATTTTTCATCCAGCAAACAAATACATTCCATCCTTCACAATCAAGCACATGCATAAAATGCAGTAGCAGGCAGAATTTCCTACATGAAATTTCTATAGTGGGCTTCCATGTACCTACAGCCACGGTGCATAAAGCACGACATCATATCCCACCTTACCTGAAACTTTCAACCATTGTCTTCACCAAGGGTGGGTGCTCTCTTGTCTGGCTCACTTGCTAAGGAGTATAAACCTGCACCTGCATTTCACAAACACTTACAGCAGTATCATATTCTTCCAACAAAATAGTAATCAAATAGTAGGGATGTTACATTCTTCTCCACCAGAATTTAACACAGTCCCTGTGTTAGTCAAAATATTTTTGTAGGTTTCAAAAATAATTGAACATATACAAATATAACCAACCATATGCATTATATCAAAGGATGCATGCATTACAACATAAATACATCAAAACATGTATCATAAATCCAAAATATACAAGTATTGGTATATCAATTTTCCATTGTTCATATAAATATCAATTTTCAAACAAGTATGGAAATTGTTGTTTCATTGCTACCGCATATTCCCATGTGGCATTTCTTTTGGAGTAGAGATCCCACTGGACTCTACACTAATATACAGTCATTTTTCTCAATTGTTTGGTTATGAATCCTACAATTTTGATGGGTAGAACCTCAATGAGCTATGGATCTGATGTCTGCAAATGAGAAACATCCAATATATGATATGGGTCAGCCACATATTTGCGAAGGAGGGACACATGGAAAGTACTGTGGATTTTGGATAAATATGGTAGCAAAGCTAATTTGTATGCAATAGGACTAATTTTGGTAATGATCTCAAATGGACCTACAAATCTAGGGCTAAGTTTTGTATATTTGATGGAGCTTTTAGTAGGTTTGACTCTCAAGAAAACTTTATCTCCAATAGTAAACTCTATAGGAGTTCTCTTTAAGTCAGAATAGCTCTTCTGACGATTTGTGGCATCCCTAAGTTGCTAGAGGATTTCTTTTAATTGGACCTACATTATTTTAACAGTATTAGGATTGATCATTTCTCGATCGTCCAAGTTATCCCATGTTAAAGGGGCCATGCCCAACATGGTATGATAGTTGTTATATGCAAATTCCACTAGGAAGAGATAATATTCCCACTTTCAATAAAACCAGTTAGAAGGAGGTTGTTAAAATCCCTTGGGATGTATTTGAGAGAGGATTTAAGGATCGATTCCTTAAGCCACAATTCTACATTGATAAGTACATCGAATTCACCAACTTACATCAAGAGAATTTGTCAGTAATTGAATATTATCAAAGATTTATCCAACTTCTGAAATATGCACTAGAATATGATAAACGAGAAGAATTTAAAGCTCATAAATTTGTAATGGGATTACATCCCAAAATTGGAACTCCTATTGGATGAGAAAAACCTAAAAATTTGATAGAAGCTTTTGATGTTGCACGTTATGAAGAAATAAGCTAGAAAAATACAAAGGTTTATTACCTGAAATTCGATAAGGAAGAACCTAAGAAAAGAAAAAACGTAGAGCCTATTAAAGGAAAATATCAATATAAGAAATATAGGGATAGTGGCCATTATAGATGGAACATTAGAAACAAAGAACATTTTTAGAGTAATAAGGGATAGTTAGACAGAAGGAATTTTCAAGAGAAACCTACACAATGGCCTACATACCAGGAAAAAGGAAATATTGCCAACCAAAATAAAAATGGGGATAAACAAAAGAATAAGGGTCCAAATGTATGCTTTGTGTGTGGAACTCTAGATAAATATGCAAATCAATACCCAGAGAGAGCGGATAGGAGAACTCCAACAAAATAAGTCCCTCATAAGATTTATGTTGCCACATGTAATCCTAATATTTTAGGGAAAGCCACTCTATTTCTTTTAAAAGGAAAATTAGGCAATAAATAAATTTGTATCTTAATAGACAGTGGTGCAACTGATAGCTTTATATCTTCCAGTATTATGAGGGACATACCAGTAAGACCAGTGATTATGGCAAATGGGTGGCAATTTGAGTATGGTTCAGGACAAACCTATATGGTTAGCCAGTATCTATTTGACTCCCAAATAGAAATACCTCAAGGAAAAATAAATTGGCATCTGTATGTAGCACTTGCATGCCTTTGATATTGTAATCCTAATCTTTTAGGGCAAGCCACTCCATTTATTTTAAAAGGAAAATTAGGGAAGAAATAATTATGTATCTTAATAAATATATATTCAAAAATAAAAATATAAAAATTAAAAGTAAAATTAAAATATAAAATATATATATAGTAAAAATAATATAATTTAGTTAAATGTGTATATAAGTGATTTTCTCTATGGGACAAGCATAGGCACCACCTTGCGGGTGTCTGAGGTAACCCTTTTTGCATGAATGACCATGAGGTGTCATTTAGGAAGTATATGAGCTTTCTTATAAAACGATGGACCAAAGTCTTGTCGAAGCATTTGAAACAAATAAATCTGAAGTGACTGTGTGAGAGCAATTGGGTGAATACTTTCTTCTTTTGTATTGATTTTTGGAAGGCACCGACTTTGAATTCTGCTTAATTAGAGCCTTGAGAAAGGTCAGCTTTCTCTTGTTACTATTGCTTGACCACTACATATTGTGGATAGCTCATGATGTAGGATATATTGGAATATTTAGTTTGTTGTTATAATCAATTAAGTCTCCAAATAAATTTTTGTGTGGTTGATAATATTGAAAAGGGTATTATAATTTTTTGGATCATAAGAATGAATAGATTTTCATCTTAAAACATATCTACTGTAGATTTTGGTTTTTATTAATTATGTGTTATGGAGAATAGTATATAAAATATAACGAAAAAATAGTAGTATGGAATAAATCAATTATTTGTTGCATATTGTATCCATGTAGCTAGATGCATCCATATAAGGGCCACGCCGACCCCTTTCACACTCTCAATCACATGTCTCTTTGCCCTGTCATTTGGAGACGTCACGACATCACAAAATTGCTTTCGAACGGATGTTCGGATGGGACATTACCAGCCCCCTGTAGTATTATCTAATGCTAAAGAGCTCTGTATTTTCTTTATCTTCTTGAGTGGTTATAAATTAATCTTGTAGTAGAAGCAAATATATGCAATGGTTTGGATTTGTGACATGTTAGAACAAAGCCGATATCAGGCTTATTTTATTCAAATGATAATAAGAAGTCTTTATGCATAAACCTTAGCACAGTATATCAAAATGTAACTCAATCTAGTACTGCATCTTGGTAATGATATTATTAATCAAATATTTAATGGAAAATTATTGGTGGTTGTAATGCTTCTTTTTTACGTAACAGAACTATGTTTTTTTTTTAAATTGGCAGCGTTATAGAGAATATCATCTTATGATAACATAATTTTTTCTTTTGTCAAAAATTTATTTTGAATTAATTTTCTTCTATGGTTTATTATGTCTGGATGTAACTCATGAATGGAAACATAAAAGCTAAACATAGACTACATAGTTGAGTTTAATATCTTTTTCTGATTGAGCTTTTAAATAAGGCTATTGATTCTGGAAACTTACATATACGTTAACTCCTTCGTCGTAATTGTTTGAACCAAGTCTATTTTTTTTTGGTAGATAAGATACTATAGCATTAATACCGGGTTTTACAAATTGACCCAAAACCTTTTACAAAAATCAGCCCAGGGCTGTTGATGAACATGTCCTTACTAAGGATCCTATATATGTAAAATCTACATGCCGCCAAAGCCATTACATCCGGTAAGGCACATAGCTAGTTATCAAAAAGAAACTTCCCATACAACATTTTGGGTATACCCCGAGAAAACACACCTGCATCATAATTACAAAAAAAGAAACAGACACGGATCCCTTCCTTGAAACAATGGAGAAACAAAAAGCTGCAGACACACATAGCAGAGTACTGAAAAAACTCCCACAAGCTCTGTATTGACAGTTACTCTTAATAATTCTTTGGTAATTGCTTTCTTCCGTATATGACATGCTTTGGGACCACATCCCGTCTTGGCCAATCAGCCTTGGAGAAGTGAACCTGCTGGCTAGATTTATGGCGGTGGCTATCTGGTGGTCCACGTGGCTCTGGTTCGAAGTCTTATATTGTCGTTTCTTTCCTGCCCTGTGATTATCAACCAACCTCAAATTACTAAGATGACTAGGAGCCATGTTATCTGACATGTGACTATCCCCATTAGTCTTTGTGGTATTTCCAAGCAGCATCCACCAAGACTGACAACTCGGATAATTTTTATTGTGAGTCCATTTCAAAAAAGAGACGGGAATACTCATAGCCTTCGAACTTACAGTGCCTTCCCTGTTGGTAAATTTGACTATCATTCTTGGCATTCTTGTTGAATAAGCTCCTCTACTTCGCTCGGGACACCGTGTTCCCATTTGAAAAGTCCGTCACCATCGACACCCAAATTGGCCAGCTTATCAACAACTTTGTTAGCTTCCCGAAAGACATGTTGGGCTTTTCTGTCCTGTCTTCCCTGGAAAAGGATCCTAGCCTCTTCAACAATTGTTTTAATCCTCCAAGGAGGTGTTTTCCAATTATTGAGGAGATTTATAACATGCATAGAGTCTCCTTCTATGATCAAATTGCCTTCTAAGTCTTGAGTCATTTGAAGGCCTCTCCACATAGCTCTAGCTTCAGCTTCGTTGTTCATCCTTGTTCCCAAATATTCAAAAAATGCAAGCATCATATTCCCATTATGATCTCGCACAATGCCACCAACCTGCTCTGCCAGGATTGTCCTTAGCCGCTCCATCAAAATTAAGCTTAAACCAACCCGTAGGAGGTGGGGACCACTTAACATTGGCTCTGGGGTTGACTACCCTAGGCACAGACTCATCTAACAAGGTTAAGCTTAAATATTGAGCAATCGTGGTCTCCTGCAGATGAGGTTTACGACTATCAAAAGGGATAAGGTTCACATTCTCATTGGCAAAGGATAGGATCCCGGCAATGATAGTTTGATGATCATGGATAGACTCATTAAAGACTCTATGGTTCCTTTCTAACCACACCTGCCAAAGATAGTGATTGAGACAAATTTTCCACATGTATCTAAGTCTTTGGCTTGAAAAGGGGCAAGGCCACTGGATGAACAAATCAAGTACGATGGCTGGTTTAACCCAAGAAATATTGAAGGCCTGAAAAACCCCACTTAGGATAGTCAAGGAAAAAGGGCACTCAAGGAAAATGTGATAAATGGTCTCCCAATTAGCCCTGCATAGATAACAACGATTAGTGATACAAATACCTTTACGCATCATATTATCAATGGTTAGAATTCTTCCTTGGATAACCAACCATGAAAAGACTACAATTTTTGGAATTAAATTTTTTATCCAAACTAAGTCCTTTTGGAGGACAAAATCCTCATCATCAAGTAGAAGCTTGTAAGCTGATTTAATAGTGAACTGCCCATTTTTCGTAGGAGCCTATGTCACTTGATCTTCCTTGGGTCTCATGGGGATAAACTGTTGCCCGAGAATGTTACAAAGATCATTTGATTCCACTTGAAATCCCTGAATCCTTATTTGTTTCCACTTCATTCTGCCTCTGTCCTCAACCATATAATCGAAGACTTTTCTGCCAATGAGTTCTTCCATGATATCTCTGATTCGGGCTAAGTTAGGATATTGCATCATTGGTTCATCCTTAGCCCACCTGTCATTCCAGCAATTTATCCTCTCACCATTGCCTAAAACCCATCTTAAACCTTTTTTGATGATTTCCTTACAATTGAGAATTGCTTTCCAAAAAGCAGAACCTCTGATTGGAACTGAGTCACTTAGAAATTCCATATTTTGAAGATACTTTCATTTGATGATAGTTGTCCATTCATTTTCTTCACCATAAATGAGGCACCATGCCTGCTTAGCTAGTAAAGCTAAATTCATATGAGCAATTCTCCTCAGACCTAAGCCCCCATTTTCCCTGGGTCTGCACACTTTGGTCCATCCTACAAGGTGTATCCTTTTTTTCTCCTCTGATCCAATCCATAAAAATTCTTTTTGGAGTTTCTCAATTTTTTGGAAAACCTTCACAGGGGCTTTGAAAATGGAGAGGAAATAGACTGGAATGCTCTAAAGAGAGGCCTTAGTGAGGGTCAACTTTCCTGCTTGAGATAGAAGATGACCTTTCCATCCAACAAGTTTTTTTTGAATTCTTTCAATAACCCTGTCCCACATTGACTCTCTCGGAGAACCAATGAAAAGAGGGAGACCAAGATACGAAGTGGGGAGGTTTGCTATATCACACCCTAAAATTTTTGCAATCCTTCCTTACCTCTGAATGGGGGTGTTCAAGAAATATAACTTGCTTTTACTGAAATTAACTTTCTGACCAGCAACGTCCTCGTAGAGTTGCAGGATGTATTTAATTCTTTTGGCCTCAACCATCGATGCCTTAGTCAATAGAAGGGTATCATCGATGAATTGTTGGTGAGAAATAACCCTAGTGAGAGATGTTGCCTTGATTCCTGATATTAGCCTTGAACTACAAGCATTTTTTATGGTTCTGCCTAAAGCTTCTGCCATAATGATGAATAACATGGGGTTGATAGGGTCCCCCTACCGAATTCCTCTATGACTTTGAAAGTAACCAGCAGTTGTTCCATTAACCAGAATCGAGAACCATGCTTTAGAAATGCATTCTTTGATCAAATTAACCCATTGGTGGTGAAAACCAAACTTAAGGAGGACAACAATCAGAAAGTCCCAATTTAGCCTATCAAATGCTTTGTTCATATCAAGCTTGAGGGCAAAAATAGACTTGTTAGTCTTATGAGCAGAGTGCAGAGCTTCATGAACTATGATAACTCCATCCAAGATTGACCTGCCCTGGATAGAGCTTCCCTGGCATGGATCTATGATGCGGGGTAGAACATCTCTCATTCTATTTGCAATGGCTTTAGTTAGGATCTTGTAAGAAACATTGCATAGATTGATTGGCCTGAAGTCAGCCATAGATTCAGGGGTTTGCTTCTTAGGAATTAGAGAAATAAAAGTAGAGTTGAGACCTTTTGGGATATGATTGCTTGCTTGGAATTCTCTGATAGTAAAAATTACATCCTCACTTACGATGTCCCAAAAATCTTGATAGAAATGAGGGGGAAAGCCATCGGGTCCCGGGGCTTTGTCTGGCTCCATGCTAAACAAGGCTTCCTTAATTTCCTCATCATAAAATGGAGCTAGAAGCTTAAGGTTTATATCCTCATTTATTATGCTAGGAATGGATTGCAAGAGAATATCTTTGGCCTCCTCATTGCACTATGATTCCTGACCAAGGATAGAATTGAAATAAGTTACTGCCTCCTTTCTGATTTCTGTTAAGTCCTGAGTAATAGAACCATCTACTTTTTTTAAAATTTTATCTTGTTATTGCTTCTGTTTCTAAGCGTGGTGACGTGAAAAACTTGGAATTTGAATCTCCATATTTCAACCAAAGAGCCCTTGATTTTTTCCTCCAATAGATTTCCTCATAGGCCAAAATGTTATGAAACTCTGCTAGTTTTGTCCGTTCCTCCTGCCTAGTAGTTTCATCAGCATCACCATGTTGAATCCTCTGATCAATTATCTTCAAAATTTCAACAACCTATTTTTTATTTTCAAAGAGGTTCCCAAAGACCTCTTTGTTCCAAGTTCGAAGCTTTTCCTTAACAAACTTTAATTTGCCAGCAAGTTTAAAAGTTGCACTACCCCTGACAGGCTGCTGCCACCACTGAATTAAGTTATCTCTAAACTGGAATGTTTGATCCACATAGATTGAAATCTGAAAGGTTTCTTGAAGGACAGAGAGTTAGGGATCTCCAACAAAATGGGATTATGATCAGAGGTAATTTTAGGAAGGGCTTGCAGGGTAGAATCACCGAACATAGTTGTAGCCTCCTTTGATAGAAAAACCTGTCAAGCCTTTCTTGAATGAGATGACACCCTATCCGCCGATTGCTCCAGGTATAATTCGCTCCTCTAAGTTTTACATCCATCAACATGTTGGAGTTCACAAAGTCATTGAACTCATCCATGCTCCCGATAGGTGGTCCATTTCCACCCATTTTGTCTGAAGGGTAAAGAGGAGTGTTAAAATCCCTAACCATAATCTAGGGGATATTATGGAAGATTTCACTCAGATTGCCTAAGTACTCCCATAGTAGAGCTCTCCCTTGAATTGAAGTCAGGGCATAAATATTTGAAAGGATCCATGACCTGTTGTTGTTTATTTCCTTAAATAAAACACTAAGAACCCTATCATATTTCTGAATAATGGTGCCTTCTACTATCCGGGGATCCCACAAAGTCATAAGGCCTCCAGACGCTCCTCTGGCTGATTTGCAAACCATCTCCCCTTGATTCCAGATTTTTTTGCTACTTTTTTGATTGAATCTCATCAATTTTTGTTTCTTGCAACATGATAATAGTTGGATTCACTTGATTTCTTATTGCACTGACTTCCCTGTGTTTGGGTAGGCCATTGAGGCCTCTCACGTTCCATGAGAGGAACTTCATTTAGATTGTTTGGGATTTCTTCCTCTCCCCCTCCCTTGAGGGGGTTTTCCTAATTTGTTGTCTTCAGAACCTGGAATAACCTGTTGAAACAAGGTTCTCTATTTTCCATTGGCAATGTCATTATCAGTTTTAATTTTTTGATGCTCAACATTTGATATTCTCCCTCTTCTTTTTTCACTACCAAAATCTATAGGAGACTTCATAGTGCTCCTGGTTTGTTTAGGACTAAACTGGGGGGAGGCAATTTGTTGTAGAATCGGACTGCCATATTCCTCAGTCTGAAGAGTTTCACATATCTCCACCCCTACATCCAAATCTTCTCCTTTTTTCCTGTATTCCCCTGGTCTGCGGGATGGCCCCTCAGTAGGATTCACCTGGCTCCTAGTGATGATGTTAGGGAGATGAGATTTTTATTTTCCAATGCCTCAACTTTCTTCCTAAGTTCTTCAAAATTAGGGTTTGGCTTTGGGATGCCCACTGGGCTTGAAGTATTTTTAGCATTGGGGTTTAAGGATCCCGACTTGGATGGGGATTCTAGAGATCGAGCATTAGGGTTTGGCTTTGTGATGCCCACGGGGCTTACAGTAATTTTAGCATTAGGGTTTGAGGATCCTGACTTGGATGGGGATTCTAGAGAGTCATAAAGGTTAGCCTAAAGGTTCTGGGCTTCCATGTCTTTCGATAATCCTCCTACTCCCATATTGGATAGAATTGAAAATTTATTTGAAACTAGAGGATTGGAACTTACCTGAGTATTTTGGTTGCCAACAACCTATTGTTTTCCTTTGTCTTGTTGGGACCCTGCACCCTCTCTTTTCTTTTTTTGGTAGACATAGTTTGCCCGATTGAAATCACCTCTGCCAGGGAAACTCCTCAAATTTCCTCTGTCTAGCATTCCCTGCTTCTACTTTTCTCTATTCATTGCCAGGTTAGGGCACTGATTGCATAGATGTCCTTGATTTTTGCATTCTGCATAGAATTTCGATCTGTTCTCATATTCTACCAATTATTTTTGATAGTATTCTCCATACTCTAGCTCCACAAACCTTGGCAATTCATTATCCAAATTAGCATTTACGTAGATTCATGCATGAGTCATCCTTGTCCTGGCCAAGGTCGCATGGTCAATGGAGATCAGGTCCCCTATAGTTCTGGCTATGCCCTGCAGCCAATATTCATTGAAGAACTAGGCAGGTAGACTCGGGAGACGAACCCAAATAGGGGTAATGTTAATATTTTGCTTTTCAGGGTCAAAATATTCACCCCATCATCTGAGAAAAAGGCTCCTTTTGCCCAAAAACCAAGGACCTCCTGTTAAAATGTGGTTAGCATCCTCCATATTGTTAAAATGGATAATGAAGAACCCTCGAGTTAGAGCTACCAACTCCAAGCTGCCTATCGGTCACCATTTACCCGTCGCCCAAGCCCTGATAGTCTCCATGTCCGGCCTACCTCCCAAAAACTTGCCTACTAGGGAGAATTCTTCCATTGAAAGAAAAGGGCTCATGGAACTTGTCGGGGCCAAAATTTTATTATTTACTAGAACTAGGGGTGGAAGAGAGAGAACCTCCTTTCTTTTTCCTCTAAGAGTCTCAACAAAAGATAACCACTTCTTGGGCCCCGCATTGTCCTTCGTATATTTTTTGTCGGGGTCTTTCTGAGGAGGGTTGGGCCCCCGCGTGATGCCCACCTCCAAATCTATCGTAGCCTGACCGCCTTCCTCTGGATCCTCGCTTGATCCATGCTCGAGGTTCCCACCCACCCCTTCCGTACCTGCTCTACCTCTACCGCCTTGGCTGAGATTCCTGCCCAGAAAATTCAAACCCTCACTCCCACCGCACCCGCTAAACCTCAGCTCACTCATTCCTCTTGGTGCCTATGAGTCTATGAATACTAAGAGTCATGAGCTGAATGAAATGTATGTTATATATATCAAACCGAGTCTATTATTATGCCATAAATTGCCCACTTAATTGAATCTTGCATAGGTGAGTGCGTTCGTAGGTGTAGTCATGTGGAAACTCGGGTTACATGTACAATACAGTTTGTTTGCTTGTGGATTCAACAATTGTGAAGTTTCCCTTTTATTAGAGTGTGAATTTAGTAGACATACCTTCTGGAAACTTTTTAGAATTGATATAGGAGAACATGGCTTAGCTAGACCATGTCGTATTATGATTTCTTGTATGATAGGATAAATATTTGATAATTATATGTCTTGCTAGAACTATTATGACTAAGAAAATATGGTTACCTTCAAGATCTGACTATTAAATGATAGGTAGTCTCTTACTTCAGAGACAACATAATAGTACCCAACAATGATGGGATAAGAAAAACAATATTGCAAGAAGCACACTATGCTCCATATTTTGCACATCCTGAAGTGGTGAAAATAAGCGAACCTAAAAAATGACTTTTACTGGCCTGGTATAAAAAGGGATGTGGTTCAATTTATTGTAAAATATCTGTAATGCCATAAATTTAAGGTAGAACATCAACATCATGGGGAACAACTACACTTATTTGATATTCCAAAACAAAAATGGCAAGTGATTTCAATGGATTTTAAAGTTGATCTTCTCAAAACTCGATTCCAACATGATGCAATTCTTGTTGTGGTGGAAAAATTAACTAAGGTGGCACATTTTATACCAAGAAATATTCATGATGATGCCCCTACTATAGAACAAAATTTTACTTGAGAAATTGTGAGGTTGCATGGTTTTCCTGAAATAATCATCTCTGACAGAGATTCATGATTTACCTCTGAGTTTTGGTAAGCTTTGCACAGAGCATGGGATACAAAGCTTAACATCAGCATAGCCTATCATATTGAGATATATGTGCAACCCGAAAGGGTCAATCAAGTGCTAGAGGATATGTTGTGTATGTATTGTATGAACCACCAGAATAAGTGGGAAGATTATCTCTTCCTGGTGGAATTTACATATAACAATAGCTATCATACCACGTTGGGCATTGTTCCTTCTAAAGCCTTGTATGGGTATAGGTGTAGAACACCTTTAACATGGGATAACTTGGATGATCAAGATATGATCGATCTTGATACTTTTAAAAGAATGGAGGTCCAGTTAAAATAAATTTGCCAATGACTTAGGGAAGCCACAGATCGTCAGAAGAGCTATGTTGACTTAAAGAGAACTCCTAGAGAGTTTGCTATTGGAGATAAAGTATTCTTGAGAGTCAAACCTACTAAAAGCTCCATCAAATCTACAAAACTCAACCCTAGATTTGTAGGTCCATTTGAGATCATTGTCAAAATTAGTCCTATTACATACAAATTATCTTTGCTACCAAATATTTCCAAACCTACAGTACTTTCCATGTGTTCCTCCTTTGCAAATATGTGGCTGACCCATCTCATATACTAGATTTTTTTCATTTGTAGATATTGGACCCGCAGCTCATTGAGGTTCGACCCATCAAAATTTTGGGATTCATAACCAAACAGTTGAGAAAAAGGACTATAGATCATTGTAGAGTCCAGTGGGATCTCTACTCTGAAATAAATACCACATGGGAAGATGTGGTAGCAATGAAACTACAATTTCTATACTTGTTTGAAAATTGACATTTATATGGACAATGGAAAATTGATATATCAATACTTGTATATTTTGAATTGATGATACATGTTTTGATGTATTTATGTTATAATGCATGAATCCTTTGATATAATGCATATGGTTGGTTATATTTGTATATATTCAATTTTTTTGAAACCTGCAAAAATATTTTGACTAACACAGGGACTGTATTAAATCCTAGTGGGGAAGAATATAACATCCCTACTATTTGAATACTATTTTTTGGAAGAATGTGATACTCTTGTAAGTGTTTGTGAAATTAAGATGTAGGTTTCTATTCCTTAGCAAGTGAGCCAGACAAGAATAGCACCCACTCTTGGCAGATATAGTGTTTGAAAGCATTAGGTAAGGTGGGATATGATGTCGTGCTTTATGCACCATAGTCGTGGGTACATGGAAGCCCACTATAGAAATTTTATATAGAATATTATGCTTGCTGTTGCATTTTATGCATATTCCTAATTGTGAAGGATGGAATGTCTTTGTTTGTTGGATGAAATTTGGTCTTTAATAAATCCCCTCATTAAATAAATAAATAAGATCGTCTACTCCTATCCTATATTTTAAATGACATAATAAAATTATTAACATTAATATATTCCTTAAACTTTAAAAAAAAATATGATGAAATTAATGTAAATAATTTACCTAAATACAGAGCCCAAGCTTATAAAATAGTAGAGAAGCATAATGAATTTTTATTAAAAGAAATTTCTAGAATATTTTACTCTACTCTATCCAATTTTGGTGGTGATTTTCATACAACGTGCTGGCCCGATATGAAACATTTGTTCAATATTTTTTTTTTTAAATCCAAACTTGGCATGGGTGGGTAGAAACTTCTCCCGCAACTTGAGAGATGTAAATTTGGTTTTGCTCAGGTGAAGAGGTAAATACCTTTATTATTCCTCTTATTTAGATTTTTCTTTAAAACCATTTTTAATTTGTCCTATAGTATAAAAGTTTGGATTTATTATCCCTACGTTTAATATTCTTAGTCAGTTTGATGTAACAACTAGAGGGTGTCATTTTAAATAAATAACTTTCCTAAATACAATGTTTCAAACTCTTCACTAACCTACCATTAATTTTTGATATATTTCCTTATAGTTCGAGCTTGCATTTGGTCTTTCTAAACATGATGCTAAGGTTCTAAATCTCATAAGAGACTACCTATCATTTATTAATCAACTCTTGAAGGTAACCACATTTTCTTACTCGTAATAGTTCTATAAAGATGTATACTTACCAAATAGTTATCCTATCATACAAGAAATCATACCACGACACGATCTAGCTAAGCCATGTTCTCCTATATCAATTTTGAAAAGTTTCCAGAAGGCATGTCTATTAAATTTGCACTCTAATAAAATGGAAACTTCACAAATTATTGAATCCACAATCAAACAAATGGCATTGTACATGCAACCCGAGTTTCCACATGACTACACCTACGAACTTGCTCACCTATGCAAGATTCAATTAAGTGGGTTGTTTATGGCATCAAAATAGGCTCAGTTTAAACAATTACGACGAAGGCATTAACGTATATGCAAATTTCCAGAATCAATAGCCTTATTTAAAAGCTCAATCAGAAAAAGATATTAAACTCAACTATGTAGTCTATGTTTGTCTTTTATATTTCCATTCATGAGTTACATCCAGACATAATAAACCACAAAATAAAATTAATTCAAAATCAGTTTCTGATGAAAGAACAAATTATGTTATCATAAGATGATATTCTCTATAACACCGCCAATTTTAAAAAATATATAGTTCTATTACTTAAACAATAAGCATTACAACCACCAACGATTAGCCATTAAATATTCGATCAATAATATCATTACCAAGATGTAGTACTATATTGAGATACAGTTTGCTATATTGTGCTAAGGATTATGCATAAAGACTTCTTATTATCATTTGAATAAAAGAAGCCTAATATCGGTTTCGTTCTAACCTATCACTAATCTGAATCATTGCATATGTTTGCTTCTACTATCATATTAATTAACAACCGCTCAAGAAGATAAAGCAAACGTAGAGCTCTTCGACATTAGAGAATATTGTAGGGGGTTGGTAACATCCTATCCAAACATCCATTCGAAAGCAATTATGTGGCGTTGTGACATCTCCAAAATTATAGGGCAAAGAGACATGTGATCGAGAGCATAAAAGAGGTCAGCATGGCCCTTATATGGATGCATCTAGCTACATGAATATAATATGTAGAAAATAATTGATTTATTCCATACTACTATTTTTCCATTATGTTTTACAGACTATTCTCTGTAACACATAATAATAAAAACCAAAATCTACAGTAGATATCTTTTAAGATAAAAATCTATTTATTCTTATGAGCCAGCAAATTATAATACCCTTTTCAATATCATCAACCACACAAAAAACCGTTTGTAGACTTAATTGATTATACAAACTAACTAAATATTCCAATATGTACTACATCATGAGCTATCCACAATATACAACGGTCAAGCAATAGTAACAAGAAAAATTCAACCTTTCTCAAGCCATCAATTAAACAAAATTCAAAGTCACTACCCTCAAGAAATCAACACAATGAAGAAATTATTCACCCAATTGCTCTCACATAGTCACTTCAGATATATTTGTTTCGAATGCTTAGACAAGACTTTGGTCCATCATTTTATAAGAAAGCTCATATACTTCCTAGGTGACACCTTATGGTCATTCATGCAAAAAGGGTTACCTCTGACACCCGCCAGATGGCCCCTATGCTTGTCCCATAGATAAAATCACTTAAATACATATTTAACTAAATTATATAATTTTTACTATATATATATTATATTTTAATTTTACTTTAATTTTAATTTTTATATTTTTATTTTGAATATATATATATATATATATATATATATATATATCTTATTTCCTTTTTTTATTTTTTTTAATAAGGGGCTTTATTAGAGACCAATTTTCATCTAGCAAACAAAGACATTCCATCCTTCACAATTAGGAATATGCATAAAATGCAGCAGCAAGTAGAATATCCTACATGAAATTTCTATAGTGGGCTTTCATGTACCCACGGCCATGATGCATAAATCACATCATATCCCACCTTACCTGATGCTTTCAACCACTATCTCTGCCAGGAGTGGGTTCTCTTCTTGTTTGGCTCACTTGCTATGGAGTGGAAACCTGCACCTGCATTTCACAAACACTTACAATAGTATCACATTCTTCCAACAAAATAGTAATCAAATAGTGGGGATGTTACATTCTTCCCCATTAGGATTTAACACAGTCCCTATGTTAATCAAAATATTTTTGTAGGTTTCAAAAACAATTGAATATATACAAATATAACCAACCATATGCATTATATCAAAGGATATATGCATTATAGCATAAATACATCAAAACATTTATCATCAATTCGAAAAATTACAAGTATTGGTATATCAATTTTCCATTATCCATATAAATATCAATTTTCAAACAAGTATGGAAATTATTGTTTCATTGCTACCACATCTTTCCATGTGGCATTTCTTTCAGAGTAGAGATCCCACTAGACTCTACACTGATCTATATTCCTTTTTCTCAACTGTTTGATTTTTAATCCTAGAATTTTTATGGGTTGAACCTTAATGCGTTGCGGGTTCGACATTTGCAAATGAGAAACATCTAGTATATGAGATGGGTTAGCCATATATTTGTGAAGGATGGACACATGGAAAGTACTGTAGATTTTAGACAAATTTGGTGGCAAAGCTAATTTGTATGCAACAAGACTAATTTTGGCAATGATCTTAAATGACCTACAAATCTAGGGTTGAGTTTTGTATATTTTATGGAGCTTTTAGTAGGTTTGACTCTCAAGAAAACTTTATCTCCAATAGCAAACTCTTTAGGAGTTCTCTTTAAGTCAACATAGCCCTTTTGAAAATTTGTGGCTTCCCTAAGTCACTGGCGAATTTCTTTTAACTAGACCTCCATTCTTTTAATAGTATCAGGACCGATCATTTCCCGATCATCCAAGTTATCCCACGTTAAAGGTGTTCTACATTTGCACCCATACAAGGTTTCAGAAGGAGCCATGCCCAACGTGGTATGATAGCTATTGTTATATGCAAATTCCAATAGGAAGAGATAATATTTCCACTTATTCTAGTGGTCCATACAATACACACGTAATATATCCTCTACCACTTGATTGATCCTCTCATTCTGCCCATCCATTTCCAGATGATAGGTTATGCTGATGTTAAGCTTTGTATGCCTTGCTCGGTGCAAATCTTACCAAAACTCGAAGGTAAATCATGAATCTCTGTCAGAGATGATTATTTCATGGAAACCATGCAACCTCACAATTTCCTAAGTACAATTTTTTTCTATAGTAGGGGCATCATCATGAATATTGCTCGGTATAAAAGGTGCCACCTTAGTTAATTTGTCTACCACAACAAGAATTGCATCATGCTGAAATCGAGTTTTGGGAAGACCAACTATAAAATCCATTGAAATAACTTGCCATTTTTGTTTTGGAATATCAAATAAGTGTAGTTGTCCCCCAAGATGTTGATGTTCTAACTTAACTTTATGGCATTCCAGATATTTTACAACAAATTTAATCACATTTTCAGGTTCTCTCATTTTCACCACTTTGGGATGTGCAGAATATGGAGCATAGCGTGCGTCTTGCAATATTGTTCTTCTTATCCCATCATTATTGGGTACTATTATGTGGTCTCTGAAGTATACTAGATCCTATTTTACTTTGAAATCCATATACCATTTTGATCCTTGCTCGACCTTAGTACGGCATAGGTTACAGAATTCATCATTTTTTTGCAACTCTTTAATTTGTTCCTTTAGCCCATACTGGCATCGTGTTAAAGCAGTTATGTGTCTTCTTCTACTAAGTGCATCTACCAATTTATTTTCTTTCCCTTTTATATATTCAATATTGAAATCATATTCAGCCAAAAATTCCATCCATCTCTATTGTCTTGCATTTAGTAAGGGCCAAGTAAAAATGTACATCAAAATTTAGTGATCAGTTTTCAATTCAAAAGGCTTACCCAATAGGTAGTGCCACCATACTTTAAAAGCATTGACTATAACAACTAGTTCTAGGTCATGAGTGGTATAATTAACCTCATGCTTCTTAAGTTTTCTAGACTCATATGCCACAATGACCTCATTTTACAACAAGACACCTCCTAGCCCTTCTAGGGAGGCATCTGTACAAACTGTAAATGGTTTATTGGGATCTAAATTTTGAAGAATAGGAGCAATTTTCAACTTTTTCTTAAGAATTTTGAATGCCTCCTCACACTGAGCATTCCATTTGAATATTTTCCCCTTCCTTTGCAGATTGGTTATAGGAAAGGCAATCTTTAAAAATATTTTTACAAATCATCGACAATATCCAACCATTCCCATAAAACTTCTCACTTAAGTAACATTGGTGGGTGTTGGCCAGTCTACTATGGCTTCTATATTTTTAGGATCAACCACTACCCCATCGACTGAGGCTATGTGCCCCAATTAATGTACTTATGGTGTATAAAATTCACACTTAGACAATTTTCCATACAACTATTTTTTTCTAAGGATTTCTAGAACAATTCTCATGTGCTGGTCATGTTCCTCCTTGTTTCGAGAGTATATCAAAATATCATCCAAAAATATTAGTACAAACTGATCCAACTACTCCCTAAATATACTATTCATCAATTTCGTGAAGGTAGTTGGTGCAGTGGTTAATCCGAAAGGCAAAACTATCCAAAATCCATAATATTTTCCATGTATCCCTCCTTCGTAAATATGTGACTGACCCATCTTATATATTGAATGTTTCTCATTTGTAGACGTCATACCCATGGCTCATTGAGGTTTGACCTATAAAAATTTTGGGATTCAAAACCAAACAGTTGAGAAAAAGGGACTATAGATTAGTGTAGAGTCTAGTTGGATCTCTAATTCTAAAGAAATTCCACATGGGAAGATGTGGTAGCAATGAAACAACAATTTCCATACTTGTTTGAAAATTGATATTTATATGGACACTGGAAAATTGATATACCAATTCTTATATATTTTGAATTGATGATACATGTTTTGATGTATTTATGTTATAATGCATGCATATTTTGATATAATGCATATGGTTGGTTATATTTGTATATATTCAATTGTTTTTTAAACTTGCAAAAATATTTTGACAAACATAGGGTATGTGTTAAATATTGGTGGGGAAGAATGTAACATCCCCACTATTTGATTACTATTTTCTTGGAAGAATGTGATACTGATGTAAGTGTTTGTGAAATGCAGGTGCAAGTTTCTACTCCTTAGCAAGTGAGCCAGACAAGAATAACACCCACCCCTAGCGAAGACAGTGGTTGAAAGCATCAGGTAAGGTGGGATATGATGTCATGCTTTATGCACTGTGGCCGTGGGTACATGGAATCCCACTACAAAAATTTCATGTAGGACATTATGCCTACTGCTGCATTTAATGCATATGCCTAATTGTGAAGGATGGAATGCCTTTGTTTGCTGGATGAAAATTGGTCTCTAATAAAGCCCCTCATTAAAATAAATAAATAAATAAGATATATATATATATATATATATATATTCAAAAATAAAAATAGAAAAACTAAAAGTAAAACTAAAATATAAAATATATATATAGTAAAAATAATATAATTTATTTAAATACGTATTTAAGGGATTTTCTCTATGGGACAAGCATAGGCACCACCTGGCGGGTTCCTGAGGTAACCCTTTTTGCATGAATGACCATGATGTGTCACCTAGGAAGTATATAAGCTTTCTTATAAAATTATGGACCAAAGTCTTGTCCAAGCATTCGGAACAAAAAAATCTGAAGTGACTATGTGAGAGCAATTGAGTGAATACTTTCTTCGTTGTGTTGATTTCTCGAGGGTGCCGACTTTCAATTCTGCTTAATTGACGGCTTGAGAAAGGTCAGATTTTTCTTGTTACTATTGCGTGACCGCTACATATTGTGGATAGCTCATGATGTAGGATATATTGGAATATTTAGTTTGATGTTATAATCAATTAAGTCTAACTTAACTAGGCCAGTAAAAGTCCTTTTTCAGGTTCTCTCATTTTCACCACTTTGGGATGTGCAGAATATGGAGCATAGCGTGCGTCTTGCAATATTGTTCTTCTTATCCCATCATTATTGGGTACTATTATGTGGTCTCTGAAGTATACTAGATCCTATTTTACTTTGAAATCCATATACCATTTTGATCCTTGCTCGACCTTAGTACGGCATAGGTTACAGAATTCATCATTTTTTTGCAACTCTTTAATTTGTTCCTTTAGCCCATACTGGCATCGTGTTAAAGCAGTTATGTGTCTTCTTCTACTAAGTGCATCTACCAATTTATTTTCTTTCCCTTTTATATATTCAATATTGAAATCATATTCAGCCAAAAATTCCATCCATCTCTATTGTCTTGCATTTAGTAAGGGCCAAGTAAAAATGTACATCAAAATTTAGTGATCAGTTTTCAATTCAAAAGGCTTACCCAATAGGTAGTGCCACCATACTTTAAAAGCATTGACTATAACAACTAGTTCTAGGTCATGAGTGGTATAATTAACCTCATGCTTCTTAAGTTTTCTAGACTCATATGCCACAATGACCTCATTTTGCAATAAGACACCTCCTAGCCCTTCTAGGGAGGCATCTGTACAAGCTGTAAATGGTTTATTGGGATCTAGAATTCGAAGAATAGGTGCAGTTGTCAACTTTTCCTTAAGAATTTTGAATGCCTCCTCACACTTGAGCATTCCATTTGAATATTTTCCCCTTCCTTTGCAGATTGGTTATAGGAAAGGCAATCTTTAAAAATCCTTTTACAAATCATCGATAATATCCAACCATTCCCATAAAACTTCTCACTTCAGTAACATTGGTGGGTGTTGGCCAGTCTACTATGGCTTCTATATTTTTAGGATCAACCGCTACCCCATCGACTGAGACTATGTGCCCCAAATACTGTACTTATGGTGTATAAAATTCACACTTAGACAATTTTCCATACAACTATTTTTTTCTAAGGATTTCTAGAACAATTCTCATGTGCTGGTCATGTTCCTCCTTGTTTCGAGAGTATATCAAAATATCATCCAAAAATATTAGTACAAACTGATCCAACTACTCCCTAAATATACTATTCATCAATTTCGTGAAGGTAGTTGGTGCAGTGGTTAATCCGAAAGGCAAAACTATCCAAAATCCATAATATTTTCCATGTATCCCTCCTTCGTAAATATGTGACTGACCCATCTTATATATTGAATGTTTCTCATTTGTAGACGTCATACCCATGGCTCATTGAGGTTTGACCTATAAAAATTTTGGGATTCAAAACCAAACAGTTGAGAAAAAGGGACTATAGATTAGTGTAGAGTCTAGTTGGATCTCTAATTCTAAAGAAATTCCACATGGGAAGATGTGGTAGCAATGAAACAACAATTTCCATACTTGTTTGAAAATTGATATTTATATGGACACTGGAAAATTGATATACCAATTCTTATATATTTTGAATTGATGATACATGTTTTGATGTATTTATGTTATAATGCATGCATATTTTGATATAATGCATATGGTTGGTTATATTTGTATATATTCAATTGTTTTTTAAACTTGCAAAAATATTTTGACAAACATAGGGTATGTGTTAAATATTGGTGGGGAAGAATGTAACATCCCCACTATTTGATTACTATTTTCTTGGAAGAATGTGATACTGATGTAAGTGTTTTTGAAATGCAGGTGCAAGTTTCTACTCCTTAGCAAGTGAGCCGGACAAGAATAACACCCACCCCTAGTGAAGACAAGTGGTTGAAAGCATCAGGTAAGGTGGGATATGATGTCATGCTTTATGCACTGTGGCCGTGGGTACATGGAATCCCACTACAAAAATTTCATGTAGGACATTATGCCTACTGCTGCATTTAATGCATATGCCTAATTGTGAAGGATGGAATGCCTTTGTTTGCTGGATGAAAATTGGTCTCTAATAAAGCCCCTCATTAAAATAAATAAATAAATAAGATATATATATATATATATATATATTCAAAAATAAAAATAGAAAAACTAAAAGTAAAACTAAAATATAAAATATATATATAGTAAAAATAATATAATTTATTTAAATACGTATTTAAGGGATTTTCTCTATGGGACAAGCATAGGCACCACCTGGCGGGTTCCTGAGGTAACCCTTTTTGCATGAATGACCATGATGTGTCACCTAGGAAGTATATAAGCTTTCTTATAAAATTATGGACCAAAGTCTTGTCCAAGCATTCGGAACAAAAAAATCTGAAGTGACTATGTGAGAGCAATTGAGTGAATACTTTCTTCGTTGTGTTGATTTCTCGAGGGTGCCGACTTTCAATTCTGCTTAATTGACGGCTTGAGAAAGGTCAGATTTTTCTTGTTACTATTGCGTGACCGCTACATATTGTGGATAGCTCATGATGTAGGATATATTGGAATATTTAGTTTGATGTTATAATCAATTAAGTCTACAAACAAATTTTTGTGTGGTTGATGATATTGAAAATGGTATTATAATTTGTTGGCTCATAAGAATGAATAGATTTTATATTAAAACATATCTACTATAGAGTTTGGTTTTTATTTATTATGTACAATGGAGAATAGTCTGTAAAACATAATGGAGAAATAGTACTATGGAATAAATCATTTATTTGTTGCATATTGTATTCATGTATCTAGATGCATCCATATAAGGGCCACGCTAACCCCTTTTACACTCTCAGTCACACGTCTCTTTGCCCTATCATTTTGGATACATCACGATGTCACATAATTGCTTTCGAATGGACATTCAGATGGGATGTTACCAACCCCCTACAGTATTCTTTAATGCTAAAGATCTCTGCATTTGCTTTATCTTCTTGAGTGGTTGTGAATTAATCTGATAGTAGAAGCAAATATATGCAATGATTTAGATTTGTGAAATTTTAGAACAAAGTCGATATTAGGCTTCTTTTATTCAAATGATAATAAGTCTTTATGCATAAACCTTAGCACAATATAGCAAATTGAATCTCAATCTAGTACTGCATCTTGGTAATGATATTATTGATCGAATATTTAATGGAAAATTGTTGGTGGTTGTAATGCTTATTGTTTAAGTAACATAATTATGTTTTATTTCTACATTGGTGATGTTAAAGAGAATATCGTCTTATGATAACATAATTTGTTCTTTTGTCATAAACTAGTTTTGAATTAATTTTATTTTGTGGTTTATTATGTTTGGATGTAACTCATGAATGAAAACATAAAAGTTGAACATAGACTACATAGTTGAGTTTAATGTTTTTTTCTAATTGAGGTTTTAAATAAGGCTATTGATTCAAGAAACTTGCATATACGTTAACTTCTTCGTCGTAATTGTTTGAACCAAGCCTATTCTGATGCCATAAACAATCCACTTAATTGAATCGTACATAGGTGAGCAAGTTCATAGGTGTAGTCATGTGGAAACTCAGGTTGTATGTACAATTTTGTTTTTTTCCTTGTGGATTCAACAATTTGTGAAGTTTCCCTTTTGTTAGAGCATGAATTTAATAGACATACCTTCTGGAAACTTTTTAAAAATGATATAGGAGAACATGGCTTAGCCAGATCGTGTTGTTTCCCTTTTCATTAATTTCATCATATTGTTTTTAAAGTTTAATGAATATATCAATGTTAATAATTTTATTGTATCATTTAGAAGATAGGATAAGATCAGATGATCTTTATACCGGGACAACGTTTCATTTGGGTATAGGTTTACTTTTGAATCTTGGAATGGGTGATAAACTTATGGTTGGAAATATTGCTATGTGATCATTTATGACATTAATTAAATGTTTTTCTTTGTTCTAAGTGTATATGGAATGTATTAAATTCGTATTATATGAATTCGAGGAGCGTGCGACTATTTTTTGTTGGTTGTAGTTTTAAAATAACATAAATATATTCTAGGTTGAACTTGTTTTCATTAACATAGAGTGGGTACGTCATAGTTTGGAGTCTGCTTAGATTATCACAACGTATTAATTTGTTTTCATATAATAACATAAACCATTGGTTTAGAATAATTATATTGATTAACTTGAAATATTAATTAATAAAATATTTAAAATAGTTTTCCTACACATAGAAACATTTGGTATTTGTCCATGAACTTATAAAGTAGGAAAGAAAATTATATTGTGTACAAATTATTTTATGATCTTTTATTGCAATCTTCTATTTCTTCGATAAAGGCAGATTTCTGAAGTATAAACTATGTTTTAAGGAAACTCTTATGGAAAAGGAAACCATTGTGAAAGCTTATTATTGAAATGAAACCTTATTCTTTGAAGTATCACTGCTAAAATTACAACTACCATCGAGAAGGATGGTATACTTTTATCTATAATACATCTAGATGTGCATCGAGAAGGTTGTCATCCATCCAACTCCCACAACTTGCAGGTAGCAATTGTTGTGATTCGGGGATAACCATTCTCTGGAAAATATATGAATTTAAAGGTCAGTGGACCCTATGCCATTGAGAGTAATGAATGTTGTATGGAACATCATTCTAGGGTTTCAAACGAGGTAGCTTTGATACCAAATGTTACAACCTAATTCTATTCAACTAATTTTTAAAAACACAAATTTAAATTTTCAAATTAATAAAACACAATTATCATAAATTAATGTATGCACACCCAAATTTGTATTAGTACTTTAGGTATAATTGTTATACTCTGAGATATTATACCGTTGTAGATAGAATTGTGAGTGCTCGAAACTGACCAACTTCCCACAACATATTGCCATTTATGAGACCCACCTTCTCCTAGCTCGAGTTTTGGGTTCTCGACAAGGGGTTGCTCTTCTAAGGCCCTGTTGGCATTTTTTGCCACATTGATCCTCATTTGTTGAAGTACTAAATGCTTAAGTTGTTGAAAATCTAACTTTTGTACAGGCTTGGATGCGATTTTCATGAAAAAAGGAGCAAAAAGACTAAGTCGCGAAATCGTCGCGATTTCGCGACGTGTCGCGAAATCGCGGTCAACGCGGTCAACGCATGCAGCTTGGGAAGAACTATCACGATATCGCGACGTGTTCTATTTTCACGGTTTGTGACAAGCAAAGGAGGGAGAGCGACACACTGTCATGAAATTGTGACAAAAACTCAGTCGAAGACTTAAACTTGAAAGTTGCAGCGCGGCGCTGCACGTTCTGTTTTCGCGACACTGGCGACTTCAAAGACTCAAACTCTAAAATTGCAGCGATTCGCTGACGTTCCAAAATCATGCGGCGATTGGCTTCAAAGGCTCAAGTGGTAAAAGTTGCAACGATTCGCTGCACGTTCCAAAATCACGGGCGTTGGTTGAGAAAGGGAGTCTAAGTAAAAAATTGCAGCGATTCGCTGACGTCCCAAGATCGCGCAGCATTTGTTGAAAGGAAGTTTGAAGGAAAAAGTGCAGCGATGTGCTGCATGTTCTAAAGTCGCAAAGTGTTTTCTTTCAAAGGCAAAAGTTGCAGCGATGCGCTGCATGTTCCTTAAATCGCAGAGCATTGGTTGAAAAAAGGCTTAAGTGCTAAAACTGCAGCGATGCACTGCACGTTTTAGAAAAGGTCCTGCAAAGCAAAAAGATGTCGCATTTTCACGACGAAAAGTGGAAATTGGTACGGTAAGATGAAGATGTAGCGATATCGCTACATGTCCCAGAATCGCGATCATTTTGATCCGAGAAGCAAAAAACATGAAGGTTGTAGCGATTTGCTGCAATTTTGACGATAAGGCCAGTCGACAGGAAGATGTCACGAAATCGCGACAGAGGATGGAAGCCGTGCAGAAGACATGCAGATGATAGCGATTTTGTGCAGCATTGTGGAAAAATGACCAAGTGCTTGAAGTGTAGAAAAATCGCGATAGGAAGAAGGATGAAGACATTCAAAGGAAAAGGGTGTTGAATTTTCGCGACCTACGACAATTCCCGCCAAAATGCAGTATGAACGGCCTGAGAAGGTTTTTTCGATTTCCAAGGATTAAATGCTTGCCCGAACTTAATGTTTTGTGGATTTCCAATGCAATCAATGTTAAAGAATGCCCAGACCACCAAAATTGGAGATTTTATTTGTTCGAGGCAGCTCTTCGTGGATTAATTCAGTGATTTCATGCACATTTTCAAAACAAATTTAATGAAGGTGACCGCTGAAGTCAAATTGCATTTAATTTTGTGGTTCTTCAAGGCTGCAATTAAGGGGATCGTGTTCCTAGTTTCCATCGCACAATTGTAGATCTCAAGAAGGTCGGTGGCAAGTATTAAATGCTGCAAGAGGACGGCCCTCTATAAAAACCAATGTAAACTTCATTTAAGGGGGTTGGGAGTTTTTCTGCTAGAAACTGGAAGTGCATTTGCAGGAATAAAAGAGTTGGCTTCTAATTTTTCAAGCGTTGTATGGGAGATTTTCCTTTCTGTCCTTTCGCATTTCTAATAGCATTTATATTTCTTAATGGCTGTTGCATTTAAATTCTGCATAATTGGATTTAAATACTGTCGTTAAGGTATGATTCCTGGAGTGTAGTTTTGGAGGGGTTTTCTCGCATACATCGTGCGAAAGTTAAGTTAATGCTTTCTGTTACTTGCTGTTGTTGTCCTTCAAGATTTTTTGCTGTTGTTCTCCTGATCTTATCACTTCGGCTATGGCCATATTTCCCATTTCTTTTCGCATTTTTAAATTTCTTTCCAGCAACCCTTATCTTCAAATAAAATTTAGAGTAGTAAAGGGAACCAGCCCACTCTGGAGATTGGTCTGGGAGCCATCTCTTGCTTCCAGCCTTTCAATGTTGGCCGGGTCTAGGGCGCACATGTAAAAATCCTTTCCTGTGGCAGATTCGTGACCAACAGTTTTTGGCACGCCCGGTGGGACAGATTTCTTCTGTTCTAAAAGACCCCATAGTGTTGAAGGTTTAATGTTCGCCTTCATACTGAAAAATTAGAGCATTTGGTGACTCTGCTGTACTCAGGAATCTCTGAACGTGGATGTAGTGAAAGCTGTACTTCATGATCACGAGATCACAGTCCAAGAAATTTGGAGATCTTGTCGAGTTTTTTGAGCTTGACGGTTCAAGAAGTGGTGAGCATTCTAGGTTAGTTTCCCCATCCATTCCATTATCTGTTACACAGAACCTTGGTATTATTACTAGTGTTTCATCTTCCCAACCATATCCACTAGTTCTAATGGCACAATATCCTCCACCCCCACCCAAGAAATTCTTGGCATGGAACAGCTCCGTAGCCTTGAACTTCCAGGCTCAGAATCTAGTCCCTCAGGCTGCTCTGAAGGCTTTGCCAACTTATGATGGTACGGGTAAAATTGCATATTAACATATAAATGATGTAGCTTCTCTAGCGGCCATCCATGATATTACTGATGAGGATGTAATGGTGAAATTGTTGGTATGCTCTTTGAGAGGTAAATTGTTGTTTTGGTATTGAACCCTGCCACCAGGCACCATAACATCATGGGATCAGCTAGGAGATCTGCTAGTTAAAAAATTTCATGAATAGGCTGACCCCTTTTCATTGTTGAATCAGTTTACTATAATCCAGAGGCACCCGCAGGAAGAGATAGTTGATTTCAACGTTCGGTTTACCAGAACCTGGCACAGAATTCCTTATGGTCTTCGGCCTGCTAAGGAATTGGCTGCACTGTACTACCTCAGAGCGTTCAACATAGATATCGGTTGGGCTATTCGGCAGTCCAATGTGACAACATTTCCAGAGTTGTTTGAACAAGCCATAAAGCGAGGCTGATCTGATTGCTATAGGGAGACTTCCTCCAAAGGTAACTATGCCTATTATACCAGATTTGCCTCAGTATTTATATTCTGGCTCACTTCCACATCCTATGCCATCAATGTATCCCACCCCATCATGGAGCTCTAAAGCACCTCAAATTGTGCCCGTCCCGGCCTCCTCGGTTGCTCGCTTTAGCTCCTCTGCCGCTTCTCGCACCCAAGCACTCAGCCATCTCCCATTTCCACTTCATTTCCAGCTTTTCCTGCACCACCAGCTCCTTTGCCATTGCTAGCACCTCCTGCACCTGTGAACCCCGATCCTTATACAGCATTATTGCAAGAGGTAAATTCTGCCAATTCGGCAATTAGGGCCATGGGTAACAAGATTACACTCATTGAGAGGAAGCAAGCTGAGAGAGATTTCCAACCAAGGAGATTTCAACCTCCTGCAATTACTAGATACCAAGCTGCCTCAACTAGTAAAGCACCTAAAAAAAGCTTAACTACTTTAGTAAATGAAGACCTAGCCCTTGCAGACATAATGTATTGGTGCTCGACCTGTAATGACCCTCATGGAGAGGATACTTGTATGGTCCATCTCGAATTATGTGCGACATTGGTTGCTAGTTCTTCGGGTGGACAAGTTAATATGATTTTTGAAGTCGGTCATAGTTTAATGTCTCCAATGGAAGATCAAGTTTCGAGTTCTAACAAGGATCGGGAAGAAGCTCGTGACAGTTGATCCCGCGACTTAGAGCCATTAAGAGTGCCGAGTGAGGTGAAGAAGCCAGTGAAAGCTCCTGTGCCAGTTCCAAAGTTTGATGCCCCTGTTTTACCAAAAGATCCTGTTTCTCACAGAGTTCAAGAAAAAGCTGCAGCTGCACCAGCAAGATCAGAAGCAGAGGAGCAAGCTCGAGAAAAGTTGAAATATCCCTCGTTGACAAAGAGACTAAGAGTGGAAGCCACACAGCAGTATCGAACCAGATTTGAACAACCTGCTGAAAAGAAGGACTCCGATGCAGTTGCATACAACATTGTTGAAGAACTGAAAAAGACCCCGGCTAAGGTAAGCCTCTACGATGCTTTGCAGTTGCCTAGTCAAGTATATTTATTATAGGAATCATTAAAATCTGTAAAGGATAATGAAAAAGGTCCTACCCAGAAAGTGTATGCTCAAACCTTAACCACCTCTCACATCTTGGGAAAAATAGACCACCTCCATTTTATTTATCATTGCACATAGAAGGTTGGATTGTGCATAACCGCATGATCGACTCGGAGGCTGCTACAACTGTCATGCCCAAGGGAGTTTGTGAAGCAACGGGAATGGAATATACACGGAGTAGTCCTGGTGTTCTACAGTTGGATGGTACTCCTATAAAAACGATGAGGTGTGATCAAGGATGTTCCAATTGTTCTTCATACTATGCCCCAAATTACTGTTATCCAAGAAATTGTTGTGGTAGATCTAGAACCCTACTTTAGTATGTGTTTATCCAGGGAGTTTACTGCAAAGTTGGGGGGTTATTTGGCACTAGATTATTCCCACTTAGAAATTCCTTTCAAGGGTAGACGTTTCAGGATTCAGAATGAAAAACCTTCCCCTTTTCATATCGAGAAGTTGGAAGAAGCAGAAAAAGACATGCAGTCTGTCCACATGCTTACTGAAGAGTCCGAGGATTTTGTTTTGATGAGTGAAGTTTTAGATAATGTTCAGTTGGATGATCAGTTTTCTATGCTTAATTTTAATGCTATGTTGGAGACTGAAATCGGCTGTTATGCCATCCAAAATCCTGAGAGTGATACAAAGCAAGAATTTTCACACCAAGTTGATCAGAATGTTGTTACAGACCAACTATGGCAGCTATATTTTGACGGAGCTAGATGCAAGAATGGTGCCGGAGCAGGTATTGTTTTGATTTCTCCTTCTGGTGTGCAAAGAACATATTCATACCGTCTTACATGGAGTTGTACTAACAATGCTGCTGAATATGAAGCATTATGTTTGGGTTTAAAGAAAGCAAGGAAGTTAGGAATTGAACAGCTCAAGATTTTTGGTGATTCTGAGCTTATTGTAAACCAGATCACAAATAGGTGCATTGCTAAGCAGCATTACCTTAAAGCATATCGCAATCAAGTATGGGACCTGTTTGAGTTTTTTACAGCTCTAAATATTCAAGCTGTTTCTCGAGAGATGAATAAACATGCAGACCTTTTAGCATCTCTTGGAGCCAATTTTTCCCCTGTTGAACAAGTAATGAAAAAACCAAAGATAGTAAGGATGGTATACAGGCCAAGTGTGCCAGACAAAGAAAATTTCTGGCAAGTTTTTGAAGATGATGAGCAGATTGTCAATTTTTTGATCCATGAAGCTGCCACTGTTGAAGGGAGAACTTTGGAGCATGAAGAAGCTGAGGGTCTCATTCAGTTACAGAATAATCATATTCCGAAGGGTCTTATAACTCTGGAAAGCTTGTTTGATCAGCATGATCAGTCCAAAAACCATCGGATCGAGATTGACAAAAAGGAGTACATGGAATTACAGTTAGAGCCTAATAAAACTATTAGAGTTGGAACTGACTCTACGCCAGAAGAACTGCAAAATATCAGGCAACTGTGTGAGGAGTTTTCTGATATTGTAGCTTGGAGCTATGAAGACTTGAAGGGCTACAATAAACAGATTGTGCAGCATACAATTGAATTGGAGGAAGGAGTCAGACCTTTTCGACAAAAATAGCGACCTGTAAATCCAAAGATTGAGATGTTGATGAGGGTTGAGCTTGTGAAAATGCTACAAGCTAAAATTATATATCCAGTTAAGCACTCCACTTGGGTTGCCAATCTCGTCCCGATTCGAAAGAAGAATGGAGACATACGATTGTGTGTAGACTTCCAAAACTTGAACCGTGCATCATTGAAGGATCGTTATCCTTTGCAACGTATAGATCAAATACTGCACGTTGTGGCTGGAGCTCAACGTTTTTCTCTGTTGGATGGATTCTCTGGATATAACCAGATTTGGGTGAAAGATGAGGATCAGTATAAGATAGCATTCACAACAAAGTGGGGCACTTTTGCTTATCAACGAATGCCTTTCGGACTATCAAACGTTGGGGCTACCTTCCAAAGAGCCATGGACATTGCATTCAAGGAATTGTTGAACAAGATCATTGTGATATATCTTGATGACATGACAAGATTTTCACATAGATGGGAGGATCAATGTTCTCACCTGAGACAGATTTTTGAAAAGTGCAGGGAATTTGGGATTTCCATTAATCCAAAGAAGTCAGTGTTTGCAGTAAAAGAAGGTAAGCTTTTGGGGCATGTGATTTCAGAGGATGGGTTAGCAATAGATCCAGCCCGTTGAAGCATTAAAGAAGTTGTCACTCCCTACAAACAAAAAAGAACTGCAGTCTTTCTTTGGACAGATCAATTTCATTAGGAAATTCATTTCTGATTTTGCCCAGGTTGTAAAACCTATGACTGAATTGTTGAAAAAGGATGCAGATTTCCAGTGGACTGCTCGAAGAAAAGAAGCATTCCAAGAAATCAAGGAAAGAATAGCACAGGCCCCTGTCCTGATTAATCCTGATTACTCAAAGGATTTCATTTTGTATGCAGTCGGAGAAGCAGAAAGTTATGTTGCGGTTCTTACACAAAAAGGAGACGATGGGAATGAAAGGCCCATTGCTTTCCTGAGTCAAGTCATTCTACCTCATGAGGCAAAGTATAACTTTATTGAAAAACAGGTGTATGCAGTTATGAAATCCCTTAAGAAATTCAAGCATTTTATATCTCAGAGTAGAACAATTGTTTATGTGATTCATCCTGATGTAAGAAATTTCATTCTTCAAGGAGAGTTGGGTGATAAACGTGTTGGTTGGGTCACCAAGATCCAAGAATTTTATGTTGAAATTCATCCAACTAAGCTAGTGCGTGGTAAGGCTTTATGCCAGTATTTGGCAAAGATGGCAGCCTCTGGTATAGTTGAACATCAAACAGAAAATCTTGCTAGCGATGACAATTTGATGAATTGCTTAATTCGGGAAAAGGATTGGACAGAAGACCTCATCGATTACTTCACAACTGGTAGATGTCCTTCACAGTTGAATGCTTCACCGAGGAGGAGATTTCGTCTGCAAGCTCTTCGGTATGTTTTGTTACCAGAAGGACTATTTTTTAAGAATATTTATGGTGTTCTTCTAAGATGTCTAAAAGAAGCAGACAAGGCTAGGCTCCTGGAGGAGTTTCATTCTGGTATATCAGGAGGACACTTTGCAGGAAGACCGATGGCCTTGAAGATAACTCGAGCTGGTTACTATTTGCCGACCCTGTTCTCAGATGCTTTCAAGATTGCACAAGCCTATGACAAATGTCAGAGATACACAGGAAGAGTTAGGAATGCAGCACTGCCTTTGCATCCGATTCAAGTTGAAGCACCCTTTCAGCAGTGGGGGTTGGATTTCATTGGGATCATTGATCCAAATTCCTCAGCTGGTCATAGATATATTCTGACAGCTATAGACTATTCCTCGGATGTTGTTTCTTTTCCCCATTCTCATTGTTCCCGTTCCTTCTTATCCCTTTCTTCTAAGTTTCATCATTTACGCATTCATTTACAGTCTTCATTTTCATTCCACAGTCTACATATTTTCATTTCCATTCCATAAGTTCATTCACTTTCACACCACATCGCTTTGTCAATCTATCATTCCATTATTACCATCATTCCATTTGCATTCACCGCTTGCGCAATCGCAGGAGCTCACTCCATTATCTCATTCCATTTGTTTCATTTCATTCTCCATTATATGCAGGTTCTTTCGGTTTCAGCTTTTCAGCAGAAGTTTTTACAGTGGTCCCTTGAGATGTATCACAGCAGCCAACCTTCTGTTTTAATATGACTCTGTCCCCAATGGATTTAGGCATGGATTCTTGCATACAACGAGCTGTATACCCCGCGAGCCGCCAAGAATGTTGGCATTTTTGCCACATTGATCCTCATTTGTTGAAGTACTAATGCTTAAGTTGTTGAAAATCTAACTTTTGTACAGGCTTGGATGCGGTTTTGATGAAAAAAGGAGCAAAAAGACTAAGTCCAGAAACCGTCGCGATTTCGCGACGTGTCGCGAAATCGCGGTCAACGCGGTCAACGCATGCAGGTTGGGAAGAACCGTCGCGATATCGCGACGTGTTCTATTTTCGCGACTTGCGACGAGCAAAGGAGGGAGAGCGACACACTGTCACGAAATCGCGACAAAAACTCAGCCGAAGACTTAAACTTGAAAGTTGCAGCGCGGTGCTGCACGTTCCGTTTTCGCGACGCTGGCGGCTTCAAAGACTCAAACTCTAAAATTGCAGCGATTCGCTGCACGTTCCAAAATCGTGCGGCGATTGGCTTCAAAGGCTCAAGTGGTAAAAGTTGCAGCGATTCGCTGCACGTTCCAAAATCGCGGGCGTTGGTTGAGAAAGGGAGTCTAAGTAAAAAATTGCAGCGATTCGCTGACGTCCCAAGATCGCGCGGCGTTTGTTGAAAGGAAGTTTGAAGGAAAAAGTGCAGCGATGCGCTGCACGTTCTAAAGTCGCAAAGTGTTTTGTTTCAAAGGCAAAAGTTGCAGCGATGCGCTGCATGTTCCTTAAATCGCAGAGCATTGGTTGAAAAAAAGGCTTAAGTGCTAAAACTGCAGCGATGCGCTGCACGTTTTAGAAAAGGTCCTGCAAAGCAAAAGATGTCGCATTTTCGCGACGAAAAATGGAGATTGGTACGGCAAGATGAAGACGTAGCGATATCGCTACCTGTCCTAGAATCGCGGTCATTTTGATCCGAGAAGCAAAAAACATGAAGGTTGTAGCGATTCGCTGCAATTTTGACGATAAGGCCAGCCGAGAGGAAGACGTCGCGAAATCGCGACAGAGGATGGAAGCCGTGCAGAAGACATGCAGATGATAGCGATTTTGTGCAGCATTGTGGAAAAATGACCAAGTGCTTGAAGTGTAGAAAAATCGCGATAGGAAGAAGGATGAAGACATTCAAAGGAAAAGGGTGTTGAATTTTCGCGACCTGCGACAGTTCCCGCCAAAACGCAGTATGAACGGCCCGAGAAGGTTTTTTCGATTTCCAAGGATTAAATGCTTGCCCGAATTTAATGTTTTGTGGATTTCCAATGCGGTCAAGGTTGAAGAAGCGCCCAGGCCACCAAAATTGAAGATTTTATTTGTTCGAGGCTGCTGTTCGTGGATTGTTTCAACGGTTTCATGCACATGTTCAAAGACAAATTTAATGAAGGTGACCGCTGACGTCAAATTGCATTCAATTTTGTGGTTCTTCAAGGCTGCGATTAAGGGGATCATGTTCCTATTTTCGATGGCATAATTGTAGATCTCAAGAAGGTCGGTGGCAAATATTAAATGCTGCAAAGAGGACGGCCCTCTATAAAAACCAATGTAAACCTCATTTCAAAGGGTTGGGAGTTTTTCTGCTAGAAACTGGAAGTGCATTTGCAGGAATAAAAGAGTTGGCTTCTAATTTTTCAAGCGTTGTATGGGAGATTTTCCTTTCTGTCCTTTCGCATTTCTAATAGCATTTATATTTCTTAATGGCTGTTGCATTTAAATTCTGCATAATTGGATTTAAATACTGCTGTTAAGGGTATGATTCCTAGAATGTAGTTTTGGAGGGTTTTTCTCGCATACATCGTGCGAGAGTTAAGTTAATGCTTTCTGTTACTTGCTCGTTGTTGTCCTTCAAGATTTTTTGTCGTTGTTCTCCTGATCTTATCACTTCGGCTACGGCCATATTTCCCATTTCTTTTCGCATTTTTAAATTTCTTTCCAGAAACCCTTATCTTCAAATAAAATTTAGAATAGTAAAGGGAACCAGCCCACTCTGGAGATTGGTCTGGGAGCCATCTCTTGCTTCCAGCCTTTCAATGTTGGTCGGGTCTAGGGCGCACATGTAAAAATCCTTTCCTGTGGCAGATTCGTGACCAACAGTTTTTGGCACGCCCGGTGGGACAGATTTCTTCTGTTCTAAAAGACCCCATAGTGTTGAAGGTTTAATGTTCGCCTTCATACTAAAAAATTAGAGCATTTGGTGACTCTGCTGTACTCAGGAATCTCTGAACGTGGATGCAGTGAAAGCTGTACTTCATGATCACGAGATCACAGTCCAAGAAATTTGGAGATCTTGTCGAGTTTTTTGAGCTTGACGGTTCAAGAAGTGGTGAGCATTCTAGGTTAGTTTCTCCATCCCTTCCATTATCTGCTACACAGAACCTTGGTATTGTTACTAGTGTTTCATCTTCCCAACCATATCCACTAGTTCCAATGGCACAATATCCTCCACCCCCACCCAAGAAATTCTTGGCATGGAACAGCTCTGGAGCCTTGAACTTGCAGGCTCAGAATCCAGTCCCTCAGGCTGCTCTGAAGGCTTTGCCAACTTATGATGGTACGGGTAAGACTGCATATGAACACATAAATGATGTAGCTTCTCTAGCGGCCATCCATGATATTACTGATGAGGATGTAATGGTGAAGTTGTTGGTATGCTCTTTGAGAGGTAAATTGCTATTTTGGTACCGAACCCTGCCACCAGGCACTGTAACATCGTGGGATCAGCTAGGAGATCTGCTAGTTAAAAATTTCCATGAACAGGCTGACCCCTTTTCATTGTTGAATCAGTTTACTATAATCCAGAGGCACCCGCAAGAAGAGATAGCTGATTTCAACGTTCGGTTTACCAGAACCTGGCACAGAATTCCTGATGGTCTTCGGCCTGCTGAGGAATTGGCTGCACTGTACTACCTCAGAGCGTTCAACACAGATATCGGCTGGGCTGTTCGGCAGTCCAATGTGACAACATTTCCAGAGTTGTTTGAACAAGCCATAAAAGCAGAAGCTGATCTGATTGCTATAGGGAGACTTCCTCCAAAGGTAACTATGCCTATTATACCAGATTTGCCTCAGTATTTACATTCTGGTTCACTTCCACAGCCCATGCCATCTATGTATCCCACCCCATCATGGAGCTCTAAAGCACCTCAAATTGCGCCTGTCCCAGCTCCTCAGTTGCCTACTTTAGCTCCTCTGCCGCTTCCTGCACCCAAGGACTCGACCATCTCCCATTTCCACTTCATTTCCAGCTTTGCTCGCACCACCGCCTCCTTTGCCATTGCCAGCACCTCCCCGCACCTGTGAACCCTGATCCTTATACAACATTATTGCAAGAGGTAAAGTCTGCCAATTCGGAAATTAGGGCCATGGGTAACAATATTACACTCATTGAGAGGAAGCAAGCTGAGAGAGATTTCCAGCCAAGGAGATTTCAACCTCCTGCAATTACTAGAGACCAAGCTGCCTCAACTAGTAAAGCACCTGAAAAAAGCTTAACTACTTTAGTAAATGAAGATCCAGCCCTTGCAGACATAATGTATTGGTGCTCGACCTGTAATGACCCTCATGGAGAGGATACTTGTATGGTCCATCTGAATTATGTGCAGACATTGGCTGCTAGTTCTTCGGGTGGACAAGTTAATATGATTTCTGAAGCTGGTCATAGTTTGATGTCTCCAGTGGAAGATCAAGTTTCAGTTCTAACAAGGACTGGAAAGAAGCCTGTGACTGTTGATCCCGCGGACTTAGAACCGTTAAGAGTGCCGACCGAGGTGAAGAAGCCAGTGAAAGCTCCTGTGCCAGTTCCAAAGTCTGATGCGCCTGTTTTGCCAAAGGATCCTGTTTCTCACAGAGTTCAAGGAAAAGCTGCAGCTGCACCAGCAAGATCAGAAGCAGAGGAGCAAGCTCGAGAAAAGTTGAAGTATCCCTCACTGACAAAGAGGCTAAGGGTGGAAGCCACACAAAGAAGATCGAACCGGATTTGAACAACCTGCTGAAAAGAAGGACTCTGCTGCAGTTGCATACAACATTGTTGAAGAACTAAAAAAGACCCCGGCTAAGGTAAGCCTCTACGATGCTTTGCAGTTGCCTGGTCAAGTAGATTTATTACAGGAATCATTAAAATCTGTAAAGGATAATGAAAAAGGTCCTACCCAGATAGTGTATGCTCAAACCTTAACCACCTCTGCTACTGGGAAAAATAGACCACCTCCATTTTATTTATCATTGCAAATAGAAGGTTGGATTGTGCATAATTGCATGATTGACTCTGGAGCTGCCACAACCGTCATGCCCAAGGGAGTTTGTGAAGCAATGGGAATGGAATATACACGGAGTAGTCCTGGAGTTCTGCAATTGGATGGTACTCCTATAAAAATAGTAGGTGTGATCAAGGATGTTCCAATTGTTCTTCATACTATGCCCCAAATTACTGTTATCCAAGAAATTGTTGTGGTAGATCTAGAACCCTACTTTAGTATGTGTTTATCCAGGGAGTTTACCGCAAAGTTGGGGGGTTATCTGGCACTAGATTATTCCCACTTAGAAATTCCTTTCAAGGGTAGGCGTCTCAGGATTCAGAATGAAAAACCTTCCCCTTTTCATATCGAGAAGTTGGAAGAAGCAGAAAAAGACATGCAGTCTGTCCACATGCTTACTGAAGAATCCGAGGATTCTGTTTTGATGAGAGAAGTTTTAGATAATCTTCAGTTGGATGATCAGTTTTCTATGCTTAATTTTAATGCTATGTTGGAGACTGAAATCGGCTGTTATGCCATCCAAAAGCCTGAGAGTGATACAAAGCAAGAATTTTCACACCAAGTTGATCAGAATGCTGTTATAGACCAACTATGGCAGCTATATTTTGACGGAGCTAGATGCAAGAACGGTGTCGGAGCAGGTATTGTTTTGATTTCTCCTTCTGGTATCCAAAGAACATATTCATACCGTCTTACATGGAGTTGTACTAACAATGCTGCTGAATATGAAGCATTATGTTTGGGTTTAAAGAAAGCAAGGAAGTTAGGAATTGAACAGCTCAAGATTTTTGGTGATTCTGAGCTTGTTGTAAACCAGATCACAAATAGGTGCATTGCTAAGCAGCATTACCTTAAAGCATATCGCAATCAGGTGTGGGACCTCTTTGAGTTTTTTACAGCTCTAAATATTCAAGCTGTTTCCCGAGAGATGAATAAACATGCAGACCTTTTAGCATCTCTTGGAGCCAATTTT
Source organism: Wollemia nobilis (assembly GCA_028583015.1). NCBI lineage: Eukaryota > Viridiplantae > Streptophyta > Pinopsida > Araucariales > Araucariaceae > Wollemia > Wollemia nobilis. The sequence goes on along the minus strand of JAQPPZ010004624.1, from coordinate 11,362,564 downwards.
TCCCCTGTTGAACAAGTAATGAAGAAACCCAAGACAATAAGGATGGTATACAGGCCCAGTGTGCCCGACAAAGAAACTTTCTGGCAAGTCTTTGAAGATGATGAGCAGATTGTCAATTTCTTGATCCATGAAGCTGCCACTGTTGAAGGGAGAACTTTGGAGCATGAAGAAGCAGAAGGTCTCATTCAATTACGGAATAATCATATTCCGAAGGGTCTTATAACTCTGGAAAGCTTGTTTGATCAGCATGATCGGTCCAAAAAACATCGGATCGAGATTGACAAAAAGGAGTACATGGAGTTAGAGTTAGAGCCTAATAAAGCTATTAAGGTTGGAACTGATTCTACACCAGAAGAACTGCAAGAGATCAAGCACCTGTGTGAGGAGTTTTCTGATATTGTAGCTTGGAGCTATGAAGACTTGAAGGGCTACAATAAATAGATTGTGCAACATACAATTGAATTGGAGGAAGGAGTCAGACCTTTTCGACAAAAATAGCGACCTGTAAATCCAAAGATTGAGATGTTGATGAGGGCTGAGCTTGTTAAAATGCTGCAAGCTAAAATTATTTATCCAGTTAAGCATTCCACTTGGGTTGCCAATCTGGTCCCGGTTCGAAAGAAGAATGGAGACATACGATTGTGTGTAGACTTCCGAAACTTGAACCGTGCATCATTGAAGGATCATTATCCTTTGCCACGTATAGATCAAATACTGCATGTTGTGGCCGGAGCTCAACGTTTTCTCTGTTGGATGGATTCTCTGGATATAACCAGATTTGGGTGAAAGATGAGGATCAGTACAAGACAACATTTACAACAAAGTGGGGCACTTTTGCTTATCAACGAATGCCTTTCGGACTATCAAACGCTGGGGCTACCTTCCAAAGAGCCATGGACATTGCATTCAAGGAATTGTTGAACAAGATCATTGTGATATATCTTGATGACATGACAATATTTTCACATAGACGGGAGGATCACTGTTCTCACCTGAGACAGATTTTTGAAAAGTGCAGGGAATTTGGGATTTCCATTAATCCAAAGAAGTCAGTGTTTGCAGTAAAAGAAGGTAAGCTTCTGGGGCATGTGATTTCAGAGGATGGGTTAGCAATAGATCCAGCCCGAGTTGAAGCATTAAAGAAGTTGTCACTCCCTGCAAACAAAAAAGAACTGCAGTCTTTCTTTGGACAGATCAATTTCATTAGGAAATTCATTTCTGATTTTGCCCAAGTTGTAAAACCTATGATTGAATTGTTGAAAAAGGATGCAGATTTCCAATGGACCACTCGAAGAAAAGAAGCATTCCAAGAAATCAAGGAAAGAATAGCACAGGCCCCTGTCCTGATTAATCCTGATTACTCAAAGGATTTCATTTTGTATGCAGTTGGAGAAGAAGAAAGTTATGCTGCGGTTCTTACACAGAAAGGAGACGATGGGAATGAAAGGCCCATTGCTTTCCTTAGCCAGGTCATTCTACCTCATGAGGCAAAGTATAACTTCATTGAAAAATAGGTGTATGCAGTTATGAAATCCCTTAAGAAATTCAAGCATTTTATATCTCAGAGCAGAACAATTGTTTATGTGATTCATCCTGATGTAAGAAATTTCATTCTTCAAGGAGAGTTGGGTGATAAACGTGCTGGTTGGGTCACCAAGATCCAAGAATTTGATGTTGAAATTCATCCAACTAAGCTAGTGCGTGGTAAGGCTTTATGCCAGCATTTGGCAAAAATGGCAGCCTCTGGTATAGTTGAACATCAAACAGAAAATCTTGCCAGTGATGACAATTTGATGAATTTCTTAATTCAGGAAAAGGATTGGACAGAAGACCTCATCGATTACTTCACAACTGGTAGATGTCCTTCACAGTTGAATGCTTCACAGAGGAGGAGATTTCGTCTGCAAGCTCTTCGGTATGTTTTGTTATCAGAAGGATTGTTTTTTAAGAATATTGATGGTGTTCTTCTAAGATGTGTTAAAGAATCAGAAAAGGCTAGGCTCTTGGAAGAGTTTCATTCTGGTCTATCAGGGGGACACTTTGCAGGAAGACCGATGGCTTTGAAGATAATTCGAGCTGGTTATTATTGGCCGACCCTGTTCTCAGACGCTTTCAAGATTGCACAAGCCTGTGACAAATGTCAGAGATACACAGGAAGAGTAAGGAATGCAGCACTTGCCTTTGCATCCAATTCAGGTTGAAGCACCCTTTCAGCAGTGGGGGTTGGATTTCATTGGAATTATTGATCCTAATTCCTCAGCTGGACATAGGTATATTTTGACAGCTACAGACTATTTCACAAGGTGGTCCGAAGCTATCCCAACAAAGGTTGCAAATCAGACTGTGGTGATATCTTTTATTGAAGGCTTGACTACTCGCTTTGGCATTCCTGATGCCATTATTACAGATAATGGGACCCCATTCATTGGAGCTGAACTAGCTGAGTTTGCTAACAAGTATGGTATTTTCCTAAAAACATCTTCCAATTATTATCCACAGGGAAATGGCTTGGCGGAGTCAACAAATAAAAATTTGCTCCGGATTTTGAAGAGGTCTTTGGGAGAAAACAAGAGATCATGGCACCTTTTACTGAATCAAGTTTTATGGGCAGATAGAATTTCAGTTAAGAAGTCCATCAAGACCTCACCCTATGCCCTAGTTTATGGGAAAGAAGCAAGGTTGCCTGTTCATCTTGAGTTGCCAGTATTGCAGCAGTTGCAGGCTTTTCAGGACAATGAAACAGATATCAGTTCCTTGGATATGCGGATAGCTCAATTGTTGCAGTTAGAAGAACAACATTCTGAGGCATATGAAGAGTTTTTCAAACACACACAGGGTATGTCTAAGTGGTTTTGTAAACATTCTGCAGATCGTCCACTCAAAACAGGAGATTTGGTGTTAAAATGGAACGAAAACAAAGCTAAACCTGGGAATCACAAGAAGTTTGATGCTTTATGGGAGGGTCCCTTCCGCATTACCAGCACAGGTGCAGCAAATTCGTTCTACCTCGAAGACTTGGAGGGCAACCCACTTCCAATTTCAGTAAATGGCTTTCATCTGAAGGCCTATACTTCATGAATTGACAGTTCAGTATAAGTTTGTATATAGTAAAAAAAAAAAAAAGGAAAGAAAAAAAAATATATATATACATGTTTTGCTTTTATTTATCGCCTTGGTTCTTGTTGCTTACGAGCTGTAGGTGTCTTTTGTGTTTTTGTGATTTTCTCCTTTCCCAGCAGTTGGTGGCTTTCCAGAAAATTCTTCTTTTCCCTTCCCTCTTTTCCCCTCTTTCCTTTCTTCATCTTTCTCCTTCTTTTTTCTTCTGCAAATAAAAAAAAAAAAAAAAAAAAAAGTAAGCCACGACTGTTGTTTCTTTTCCCCATTCTCATTGTTCCCGTTCTTTCTTATCCCTTTCCTCTAAGTTCTGTCTTTTTACGCATTTATTTACAGTCTAGTTCATTGTCATTCCACAGCCTTCATATTTCATTTCCATTCCCTAAGTTTATTCACTTTAATCCCCCCCCCTTTTTTTTTGGTGGTAGGGAAGATTCTCGTTGTTGTGTCCACCACATCGCTTTGTCTCTATATCATTTCATTATTATCATCATTCCATTTGCATTCACCGCTTGCGCAATCGCAGGAGCTCACTCCATTATCTCATTCCATTTGTTCCATTTCATTCTCCGTTATATGCAGGTTCTTTCGGCTTTTCAGCAGAAGTATTGCAGCAGTCCCCTGAGATGTATCACAACAGCCGGCCTCCTGTTCTAATATGACTCTGTGCCCAATGGATTCAGGCCTGGATCCTTGCATACAGTGAGCTGTATACCCCGCGAGCCGCCAAGAATGTTGGCATTTTTGCCACATTGATTTTCATTGATTGAAGTATTAATGTTTAAGTTGTTGCATATTTAACTTCTATACTGGCTTGGATGTGGTTTTGATGAAAAAAGGAGCAAAAAGACTAAGTCCAGAAATTGTCACGATTTCGCGACGTGTCGCGAAATCGCGGTCAACGCGGTCAACGCATGCAGCTAAGCAAAACCGTCGCGATATCGCGACGTGTTCTATTTTCATGACTTGCAACGAGCAAAGGAGGGCGAGCGACAAAATGTCATGAAATCATGACAAAAAACTCAGCCGACGACTTAAACTCAAAAGTTGCAGCGATGCGCTGCACGTTCCGTTATCGCGGCCGCTGTGGTTTCAAAAGGCTTAAGTCAAAAAGTTGCAGCGATGCGCTGCATGTTCCAAAATCGTGAAGGAGGGGTCAGGGGAAGGGAATTGTTGAAAGGAAGTTTGAAGGAAAAGTGCAGCGATGCGCTGCACGTTCTAAAATCCAAAGGTTTTTCAAAGGCAAAAGTTGCGACGATGCGCCGATGTTCCTTAAATCGTAGAGCATTGGTTGAAAAGAGGCTTAAGTGTTAAAATTGTAGCGATGCGCTGCATATTTTTAGAAAAGGTCCTTCAAGGTAAAAAGATGTCGCATTTTCGTGATGAAAAATGGGGATTGGTATGGCAAGATGAAGACGTAGCGATATCGCTACCTGTTCCAAAATCACGGCCATTTTGATCCGAAAGTGAAAAACGTGAAAGTTGTAGCGATTCGCTGCACTTTCAGCGATAAGACCGAGCAAGATGAAGACGTCGCGAAATCGCGAGGGTGGGGTTTTTTTCAATGTTGTGTGTGGGGTAAGACATTCAAAGGAAAAGGGTGTTGAATTTTCGCGACCCTGCGACAGTTTCCCGCCAAAACGCAGTATGAACGGCCGAGAAGGTTTTTTCGATTTCCAAGGATTAAATGCTTGCCCGAATTTAATGTTTTGCGGATTTCCAATGCGGTCAAGGTTGAAGAAGCGCCCAGGCCACCAAAATTGAAGATTTTATTTGTTCGAGGCTGCTGTTCGTGGGTTGTTTCAACGGTTTCATGCACATGTTCAAAGACAAATTTAATGAAGGTGACCGCTGACGTCTAATTGCATTCAATTTTGTGGTGCTTCAAGGCTGCGATTAAGGGGATCATGTGCCTAGTTTCCATGGCATAATTGTAGATCTCAAGAAGGTCGGTGGCAAATATTAAATGCTGCAAAGAGGACGGCCCTCTATAAAAACCAATGTAAACCTCATTTCAAGAGGGTTGGGAGTTTTTCTGCTAGAAACTGGAAGTGCATTTGCAGGAATAAAAGAGTTGGCTTCTAATTTTTCAAGCGTTGTATGGGTGATTTTCCTTTCTGTCCTTTCGCATTTCTAATAGCATTTATATTTCTTAATGGCTGTTGCATTTAAATTCTGCATAATTGGATTTAAATACTGCTGTTAAGGGTATGATTCCCGGAGTGTAGTTTTGGAGGGATTTTTTGCATACATCGTGCGAGAGTTAAGTTAATGCTTTATGTTACTTGTTGTTGTTGTCCTTCAAGTTTTTTGTTGTTGTTCTCCCGATCTTATCACTTCGGCTACGGCCATATTTCCCATTTCTTTCCGCATTTTTAAATTTCTTTCAGTAACCCTTATCTTCAAACAAAATTTAGAATAGTAAAGGGAACCAGCCCACTCTGGAGATTGGTCTGGGAGCCATCTCTTGCTTCCAGCCTTTCAATGTTGGCCGGGTCTAGGGCGCACTTGTAAAAATCCTTTCCTGTGGCAGATTCGTGACCAACAGTTTTTGGCACGCCCGGTGGGACAAATTTCTTCTGTTCTAAAAGATCCCATAGTGTTGAAGGTTTAATGTTCGCCTTCATACTGAAAAATTAGAGCATTTGGTGACTCTGCTGTACTCAGGAATCTCTGAACGTGGATGCAGTGAAAGCTGTACTTCATGATCACGAGATCACAGTCCAAGAAATTTGGAGATCTTGTCGAGTTTTTTGAGCTTGACGGTTCAAGAAGTGGTGAGCATTCTAGGTTAGTTTCCCCATCCCTTCCATTATCTGCTACACAGAACCTTGGTATTGTTACTAGTGTTTCATCTTCCCAACCATATCCACTAGTTCCAATGGCACAATATCCTCCACCCCCACCCAGGAAATTCTTGGCATGGAACAGCTCTGGAGCCTTGAACTTGCAGGCTCAGAATCCAGTCCCTCAGGCTGCTCTGAAGGCTTTGCCAACTTATGATGGTACGGGTAAAACTGCATATGAACACATAAATGATGTAGCTTCTCTAGCGGCCATCCATGATATTACTGATGAGGATGTAATGGTGAAGTTGTTGGTATGCTCTTTGAGAGGTAAATTGTTGTTTTGGTACCGAACCTTGCCACCAGGCACCATAACATCATGGGATCAGCTAGGAGATCTGCTAGTTAAAAATTTTCATGAACAGGCTGACCCCTTTTCATTGTTGAATCAGTTTACTGTAATCCAGAGGCACCCGCAAGAAGAGATAGCTGATTTCAACGTTCGATTTACCAGAACCTGGCATAGAATTCCTGATGGTCTTCGACCTGCTGAGGAATTGGCTGCACTGTACTACCTCAGAGCGTTCAACACAGATATCGGTTGGGCTGTTAGGCAGTCCAATGTGACAACATTTCCAGAGTTGTTTGAGCAAGCCATAAAAGCAGAAGCTGATCTGATTGCTATAGGGAGACTTCCTCCAAAGGTAACTATGCCTATTATACCATATTTGCCTCAGTATTTATATTCTGGCTCACTTCCACAGCCCATGCCATCTATGTATCCCACCCCATCATGGAGCTCTAAAGCACCTCAAATTGCACCTGTCCCAGCTCCTCAGTTGCCTACTTTAGCTCCTCTGCCGCTTCCTGCACCCAGCACTCAGCCATCTCCCATTTCCACTTCATTTCCAGCTTTGCCTGCACCACCAGCTCCTTTGCCATTGCCAGCACCTCCTGCACCTGTGAACCCTGATCCTTATACAACATTATTGCAAGAGGTAAAGTCTGCCAATTCGGCAATTAGGGCCATGGGTAACAAGATTACACTCATTGAGAGGAAGCAAGCTGAGAGAGATTTCCAGCCAAGGAGATTTCAACCTCCTGCAATTACTAGAGACCAAGCTGCCTCAACTAGTAAAGCACCTGAAAAAAGCTTAACTGCTTTAGTAAATGAAGATCCAGCCCTTGCAGACAGAATGTATTGGTGCTCGACTTGCAATGACCCTCATGGAGAGGATACTTGTATGGTCCATCTGAATTATGTGCAGACATTGGCTGCTAGTTCTTCGGGTGGACAAGTTAATATGATTTTTGAAGCTGGTCATAGTTTAATGTCTCCAGTGGAAGATCAAGTTTCAGTTCTAACAAGGACTGGGAAGAAGCCTGTGACAGTTGATCCTGCTGACTTAGAGCCATTAAGAGTGCCGGCTGAGGTGAAGAAGCCAGTGAAAGCTCCTGTGCCAGTTCCAAAGTTTGATGCCCCTGTTTTGCCAAAAGATCCTGTTTCTCACAGAGTTCAAGAAAAAGCTGCAGCTGCACCAGCAAGATCAGAAGCGAGAGGAGCAAGCTCGAGAAAAGTTGAAGTATCCCTCACTGACAAAGAGGCTAAGGGTGGAAGCCACACAGCAGTATCGAACCAGATTTGAACAACCTGCTGAAAAGAAGGACTCTGCCGCAGTTGCATACAACATTGTTGAAGAACTAAAAAAGACCCCGGCTAAGGTAAGCCTCTACGATGCTTTGCAGTTGCCTGGTCAAGTAGATTTATTACAGGAATCATTAAAATCTGTAAAGGATAATGAAAAAGGTCCTACCCAGACAGTGTATGCTCAAACCTTAACCACCTCTGCTATTGGGAAAAATAGACCACCTCCATTTTATTTATCATTGCAAATAGAAGGTTGGATTGTGCATAAGCGCATGATCGACTCCGGAGCTGCTACAACTGTCATGCCCAAGGGAGTTTGTGAAGCAATGGGAATGGAATATACACGGAGTAGTCCTGGAGTTCTGCAATTGGATGGTACTCCTATAAAAATAGTAGGTGTGATCAAGGATGTTCCAATTGTTCTTCATACTATGCCCCAAATTACTGTTATCCAAGAAATTGTTGTGGTAGATCTAGAACCCTACTTTAGTATGTGTTTATCCAGGGAGTTTACTGCAAAGTTGGGGGGTTATTTGGCACTAGATTATTCCCACTTAGAAATTCCTTTCAAGGGTAGGCGTCTCAGGATTCAGAATGAAAAACCTTCCCCTTTTCATATCGAGAAGTTGGAAGAAGCAGAAAAAGACATGCAGTCTGTCCACATGCTTACTGAAGAGTCCGAGGATTCTGTTTTGATGAGTGAAGTTTTAGATAATCTTCAGTTGGATGATCAGTTTTCTATGCTTAATTTTAATGCTATGTTGGAGACTGAAATCGGCTGTTATGCCATCCAAAAGCCTGAGAGTGATACAAAGCAAGAATTTTCACACCAAGTTGATCAGAATGTTGTTACAGACCAACTATGGCAGCTATATTTTGATGGAGCTAGATGCAAGAACGGTGCCGGAGTAGGTATTGTTTTGATTTCTCCTTCTGGTATCCAAAGAACATATTCATACCGTCTTACATGGAGTTGTACTAACAATGCTGCTGAATATGAAGCATTATGTTTGGGTTTAAAGAAAGCAAGGAAGTTAGGAATTGAACAACTCAAGATTTTTGGTGATTCTGAGCTTGTTGTAAACCAGATCACAAATAGGTGCATTGCTAAGCAGCATTACCTTAAAGCATATCGCAACCAAGTGTGGGACCTGTTTGAGTTTTTTACAGCTCTAAATATTCAAGCTGTTTCTCGAGAGATGAATAAACATGCAGACCTTTTAGCATCTCTTGGAGCCAATTTTTCCCCTGTTGAACAAGTAATGAAGAAACCCAAGACAGTAAGGATGGTATACAGGCCCAGTGTGCCTGACAAAGAAACTTTCTGGCAAGTCTTTGAAGATGATGAGCAGATTGTCAATTTCTTGATCCATGAAGCTGCCACTATTGAAGGGAGAACTTTGGAGCATGAAGAAGCTGAAGGTCTCATTCAATTACGGAATAATCATATTCCGAAGGGTCTTATAACTCTGGAAAGCTTGTTTGATCAGCATGATCGGTCCAAAAAACATCGGATCGAGATTGATAAAAAGGAGTACATGGAGTTAGAGTTAGAGCCTAATAAAGCTATTAAGGTTGGAACTGACTCTACACCAGAAGAACTGCAAGAGATCAAGCAACTATGTGAGGAGTTTTCTGATATTGTAGCTTGGAGCTATGAAGACTTGAAGGGCTACAATAAACAGATTGTGCAGCATACAATTGAATTGGAGGAAGGAGTCAGACCTTTTCGGCAAAAACAGCGACCTGTAAATCCAAAGATTGAGATGTTGATGAGGGTTGAGCTTGTAAAAATGCTGCAAGCTAAAATTATATATCCAGTTAAGCACTCCACTTGGGTTGCCAATCTGGTCCCGGTTCGAAAGAAGAATGGAGACATACGATTGTGTGTAGACTTTCGAAACTTGAACCGTGCATCATTGAAGGATCATTATCCTTTGCCACGTATAGATCAAATACTGCATGTTGTGGCTGGAGCTCAACGTTTTTCTCTGTTGGATGGATTCTCTGGATATAACCAGATTTGGGTGAAAGATGAGGATCAGTACAAGACAGCATTCACAACAAAGTGGGGCACTTTTGCTTATCAGCGAATGCCTTTCGGACTATCAAACGCTGGGGCTACCTTCCAAAGAGCCATGGACATTGCATTCAAGGAATTGTTGAACAAGATCATTGTGATATATCTTGATGACATGACAGTATTTTCACATAGACGAGAGGATCACTGTTCTCACTTGAGGCAGATTTTTGAAAAGTGCAGGGAATTTGGGATTTCCATTAATCCAAAGAAGTCAGTGTTTGCAGTAAAAGAAGGTAAGCTTCTAGGGCATGTGATTTCAGAGGATGGGTTAGCAATAGATCCAGCCCGAGTTGAAGCATTAAAGAAGTTGTCACTCCCTGCAAACAAAAAAGAACTGCAGTCTTTCTTTGGACAGATCAATTTCATTAGGAAATTCATTTCTGATTTTGCCCAGGTTGTAAAACCTATGACTGAATTGTTGAAAAAGGATGCAGATTTCCAATGGACCGCTCGAAGAAAAGAAGCATTCCAAGAAATCAAGGAAAGAATAGCGCAGGCCCCTGTCCTGATTAATCCTGATTACTCAAAGGATTTCATTTTGTATGCAGTTGGAGAAGAAGAAAGTTATGTTGCGGTTCTTACACAGAAAGGAGACGATGGGAATGAAAGGCCCATTGCTTTCCTTAGTCAGGTCATTCTACCTCATGAGGCAAAGTATAACTTCATTGAAAAATAGGTGTATGCGGTTATGAAATCCCTTAAGAAATTCAAGCATTTTATATCTCAGAGCAGAACAATTGTTTATGTGATTCATCCTGATGTAAGAAATTTCATTCTTCAAGGAGAGTTGGGTGATAAACGTGCTGGTTGGGTCACCAAGATCCAAGAATTTGATGTTGAAATTCATCCAACTAAGCTAGTGCATGGTAAGGCTTTATGCCAGCATTTGGCAAAAATGGCAGCCTCTGGTATAGTTGAACATCAAACAGAAAATCTTGCTAGTGATGACAATTTGATGAATTTCTTAATTCAGGAAAAGGATTGGACTGAAGACCTCATCGATTACTTCACAACTGGTAGATGTCCTTCATAGTTGAATGCTTCACAGAGGAGGAGATTTCGTCTGCAAGCTCTTCGGTATGTTTTGTTACCAGAAGGATTGTTTTTTAAGAATATTGATGGTGTTCTTCTAAGATGTGTAAAAGAAGCAGACAAGGCTAGGCTCCTGGAGGAGTTTCATTCTGGTCTATCAGGAGGACACTTTGCAGGAAGACCGATGGCCTTGAAGATAACTCGAGCTGGTTACTATTGGCCGACCCTATTCTCAGACGCTTTCAAGATTGCACAAGCCTGTGACAAATGTCAGAGATACACAGGAAGAGTTAGGAATGCAGCACTGCCTTTGCATCCGATTCAAGTTGAAGCACCCTTTCAGCAGTGGGGGTTGGATTTCATTGGGATCATTGATCCAAATTCCTCAGCTGGTCATAGATATATTCTGACAGCTACAGACTATTTCACGAGGTGGTCTGAAGCTATCCCAACAAAGGTTGCAAACCAGACTGTGGTGATATCTTTTATTGAAGGCCTGATTACACGCTTTGGCATTCTTGATGCCATTATTACAGATAATGGGACCCCATTTATTGGAGCTGAACTAGCTGAGTTTGCTAACAAGTATGGCATTTTCCTAAAAACATCTTCCAATTATTATCCACAGGGAAATGGCTTGGCGGAGTCAACAAATAAAAATTTGCTCCGGATTTTGAAGAGGTCTTTGGGAGAAAACAAGAGATCATGGCACCTTTTACTGAATCAAGCTTTATGGGCAGATAGGATTTCAGTTAAGAAGTCCATCAAGACCTCACCCTATGCCCTAGTTTATGGGAAAGAAGCAAGGTTGCTTGTTCATCTTGAGTTGCCGATATTGCGGCGAGTTGCGAGGCTTTTCAGGACAATGAAACAGATATCAGTTCCTTGGATATGCGGATAGCTCAATTGTTGCGATTAGAAGAATAACGTTACGAGGCATATGAAGAGTTTGTCAAACACACACAGGGTATGTCTAAGTGGTTTTGTAAACATTCTGTAGATCGTCCACTCAAAACAGGAGATTTGGTGTTAAAATGGAACGAAAACAAAGCTAAACCTAGGAATCACAAGAAGTTTGATGCTTTATGGGAGGGTCCCTTCCGCATTACCAGCACAGGTGCAGCAAATTCGTTCTACCTCGAAGACTTGGAGGGCAACCCACTTCCAATTTCAGTAAATGGCTTTCATTTGAAGGCCTATACTTCATGAATTGACAGTTCAGTATAAGTTTGTATATAGTAAAAAAAAAAAAAAAAGGAAAGAAAAAAAAAAATATATATACATGTTTTGCTTTTATTTATCGCCTTGGTTCTTGTTTCTTACGAGCTGTAGGTGTCTTTTGTGTTTTTGTGATTTTCTCCTTTCCCAGCAGTTGGTGGCTTTCCAGAAAATTCTTCTTTTCCCTTCCCTTTTTTCCCCTCTTTCCTTTCTTCATCTTTCTCCTTCTTTTTTCTTCTGCAAATAAAAAACAAAAAAAAAAGCAAGCCACGACCTGTTGTTTCTTTTCCCCATTCTCATTGTTCCCGTTCCTTCTTATCCCTTTCTTCTAAGTTTCATCATTTTACGCATTTGCTTACAGTCTAGTTCATTGCCATTCCACAGCCTTCCTATTTCCATTTCCATTCCATAAGTTCATTCACTTTCATTCCACATCGCTTTGTCATTATATCATTCCATTATTATCATCATTCCATTTGCATTCACCGCTTGCGCAATCGCAAGAGCTCACTCCATTATCTCATTCCATTTGTTCCATTTCATTCTCCGTTATATGCAGGTTCTTTCGGTTTCAGCTTTTCAGCAGCAGTTTTTGCAGCGGTCCCTTGAGATGTATCACAGCAGCCAGCCTTCTGTTCTAATATGACTCTGTGCCCAATGGATTCAGGCCTGGATTCTTGCATACAACGAGCTGTATACCCCGCGAGCCGCCAAGAATGTTGGCATTTTTGCCACATTGATCCTCATTTGTTGAAGTACTAATGCTTAAGTTGTTGAAAATCTAACTTTTGTACAGGCTTGGATGCGGTTTTGATGAAAAAAGGAGCAAAAAGACTAAGTCCAGAAACCGTCGCGATTTCGCGACGTGTCGCGAAATCGCGGTCAACGCGGTCAACGCATGCAGCTTGGGAAGAACTGTCGCGATATCGCGACGTGTTCTATTTTCACGGTTTGTGACAAGCAAAGGAGGGAGAGCGACACACTGTCGCGAAATCACGACAAAAACTCAGCCGAAGACTTAAACTTGAAAGTTGCAGCGCGGCGCTGCACGTTCCGTTTTCGCGACGCTGGCGGCTTCAAAGACTCAAACTCTAAAATTGCAGCGATTCGCGCGGTGTTTGTTGAAAGGAAGTTTGAAGGAAAAAGTGCAGCGATGTGCTGCACGTTCTAAAGTCGCAAAGTGTTTTGTTTCAAAGGCAAAAGTGCAGCGATGCGGCATGTTTAACGTGGAAGTGGCGATGCGCTGCATGTTCCTTAAATCGTAGAGCATTGGTTGAAAAAAGGCTTAAGTGCTAAAACTGCAGCGATGCGCTGCACGTTTTAGAAAAGGTCCTGCAAAGCAAAAAGATGTCGCATTTTCGTGACGAAAAATGGAGATTGGTACGGCAAGATGAAGACGTAGCGATATCGCTACCTGTCCCAGAATCGCGGTCATTTTGATCCGAGAAGCAAAAAACATGAAGGTTGTAGCGATTCGCTACAATTTTGACGATAAGGCCGAGCGAGATGAAGACGTCGCGAAATCGCGACAGAGGATGGAAGCCGTGCAAAAGACATGGAGATGATAGCGATTTTATGCCACTTTGTGGAAAAATGACTAAGTGCTTGAAGTGTAGAAAAATCGCGATAGGAAGAAGGATGAAGACATTCAAAGTGAAAAGGGTGTTGAATTTTCGCGACCTGCGACAGTTCCGCCAAAACGCAGTATGAACGGCACGAGAAGGTTTTTCGATTTCCAAGGATTAAATGCTTGCCCGAATTTAATGTTTTGTGGATTTCCAATGCAGTCAAGGTCGAAGAACGCCCGAGGCCACCAAAATTGAATATTTTATTTGTTCGAGGCAGCTCTTCGTGGATTAATTCAATGGTTTCATGCACATGTTCAAAACAAATTTAATGAAGGTGACCGCTGACGTCTAAATTGCATTTAATTTTGTGGTTCTTCAAGGCTGCGATTAAGGGGATCGTGTTCCTAGTTTCCATCGCATAATTGTAGATCTCAAGAAGGTCGGTGGCAAATATTAAATGCTGCAAAGAGGACGGCCCTCTATAAAAACCAATGTAAACCTCATTTGAAAGGGTTGGGAGTTTTTCTGCTAGAAACTGGAAGTGCATTTGCAGGAATAAAAGAGTTGGCTTCTAATTTTTCAAGCGTTGTATGGGAGATTTTCCTTTCTGTCCTTTCGCATTTCTAATAGCATTTATATTTCTTAATGGTTGTTGCATTTAAATTCTGCATAATTGGATTTAAATACTGTTGTTAAGGTATGATTCCTGGAGTGTAGTTTTGGAGGGGTTTTTTGCATACATCGTGCGAGAGTTAAGTTAATGCTTTCTGTTACTTGTTGTTGTTGTCCTTCAAGATTTTTTGCTGTTGTTCTCCTGATCTTATCACTTCGGCTACGGCCATATTTCCCATTTCTTTTCGCATTTTTAAATTTCTTTCCAGCAACCCTTATCTTCAAATAAAATTTAGAGTAGTAAAGGGAACCGACCCACTCTGGAGATTGGTCTGGGAGCCATCTCTTGCTTCCGACCTTTCAATGTTGGCCGGGTCTAGGGCGCACATGTAAAAATCCTTTCCTGTGGCGATTCGTGACCAACGAGTTTTTGGCACGCCCGGTGGGACAGATTTCTTCTGTTCTAAAAGACCCCATAGTGTTGAAGGTTTAATGTTCGCCTTCATACTCAAAAATTAGAGCATTTGGTGACTCTGCTGTACTCAGGAATCTCTGAACGTGGATGCAGTGGAAGTTGTACTTCATGATCACGAGATCACAGTCCAAGAAATTTGGAGATCTTGTCGAGTTTTTTGAGCTTGACGGTTCAAGAAGTGGTGAGCATTCTAGGTTAGTTTCCCCATCCATTCCATTATCTATTACACAGAACCTTGGTATTGTTACTAGTGTTTCATCTTCCCAACCATATCCACTAGTTCCAATGGCACAATATCCTCCACCCCCACCCAGGAAATTCTTGGCATGGAACAGCTCTGGAGCCTTGAACTTGCAGGCTCAGAATCCAGTCCCTCAGGCTACTCTGAAGGCTTTGCCAACTTATGATGGTACGGGTAAAACTGCATATGAACATATAAATGATGTAGCTTCTCTAGCGGCCATCCATGATATTACTGATGAGGATGTAATGGTGAAATTGTTGGTATGCTCTTTGAGAGGTAAATTGTTGTTTTGGTACCGAACCCTACCACCAGGCACCATAACATCATGGGATCAGCTAGGAGATCTGCTAGTTAAAAATTTTCATGAATAGGCTGACCCCTTTTCATTGTTGAATCAGTTTACTATAATGTAGAGGCACCCGCAAGAAGAGATAGCTGATTTCAACGTTCGGTTTACTAGAACTTGGCACAGAATTCCTGATGGTCTTCGGCCTGTTGAGGAATTGGTTGCCCTGTACTACCTCAGAGCGTTCAACATAGATATCGGTTGGGCTGTTCGGCAGTCCAATGTGACAACATTTCCAGAGTTGTTTGAACAAGCCATAAAAGCAGAAGCTGATCTGATTGCTATAGGGAGACTTCCTCCAAAGGTAACTATGCCTATTATACCAGATTTGCCTCAGTATTTATATTCTAGCTCACTTCCACAGCCTATGCCATCAATGTATCCCACCCCATCATGGAGCTCTAAAGCACCTCAAATTGCGCCTGTCCCAGCTCCTCAGTTGCCTGCTTTAGCTCCTCTGCCGCTTCCTGCACCCAGCACTCAGCCATCTCCCATTTCCACTTCATTTCCAGCTTTTCCTGCACCACCAGCTCCTTTGCCATTGCCAGCACCTCCTGCACTTGTGAACCCTGATCCTTATACGACATTATTGCAAGAGGTAAAGTCTGCCAATTCGGCAATTAGGGCCATGGGTAACAAGATTACACTCATTGAGAGGAAGCAAGCTGAGAGAGATTTCCAGCCAAGGAGATTTCAACCTCCTGCAATTACTAGAGACCAAGCTGCCTCAACTAGTAAAGCACCTGAAAAAAGCTTAACTGCTTTAGTAAATGAAGACCCAGCCCTTGCAGACAGAATGTATTGGTGCTCGACCTGTAATGACCCTCATGGAGAGGATACTTGTATGGTCCATCTGAATTATGTGCAGACATTGGTTGCTAGTTCTTCGGGTGGACAAGTTAATATGATTTCTGAAGCTGGTCATAGTTTAATGTCTCCAGTGGAAGATCAAGTTTCAGTTCTAACAAGGACTGGGAAGAAGCCTGTGACAGTTGATCCTGCTGACTTAGAGCCATTAAGAGTGTCGGCTGAGGTGAAGAAGCCAGTGAAAGCTCCTGTGCCAGTTCCAAAGTTTGATGCCCCTGTTTTGCCAAAAGATCCTGTTTCTCACAGAGTTCAAGAAAAAGCTGCAACTGCACCAGCAAGATCAGAAGCAGAGGAGCAAGCTCGAGAAAAGTTGAAATATCCCTCGTTGACAAAGAGACTAAGAGTGGAAGCCACACAGCAGTATCGAACCAGATTTGAACAACCTGCTGAAAAGAAGGACTCCGATGCAGTTGCATACAACATTGTTGAAGAACTGAAAAAGACCCCGGCTAAGGTAAGCCTCTACGATGCTTTGCAGTTGCCTGGTCAAGTAGATTTATTACAGGAATCATTAAAATCTGTAAAGGATAATGAAAAAGGTCCTACCCAGATAGTGTATGCTCAAACCTTAACCACCTCTGCTACTGGGAAAAATAGACCACCTCCATTTTATTTATCATTGCACATAGAAGGTTGGATTGTGCATAACTGCATGATCGACTCTGGAGCTGCTACAACTGTCATGCCCAAGGGAGTTTGTGAAGCAATGGGAATGGAATATACACGGAGTAGTCCTGGAGTTCTGCAATTGGATGGTACTCCTATAAAAATAGTAGGTGTGATCAAGGATGTTCCAATTGTTCTTCATACTATGCCCCAAATTACTGTTATCCAAGAAATTGTTGTGGTAGATCTAGAACCCTACTTTAGTATGTGTTTATCCAGGGAGTTTACTGCAAAGTTGGGGGTTATTTGGCACTAGATTATTCCCACTTAGAAATTCCTTTCAAGGGTAGACGTTTCAGGATTCAGAATGAAAAACCTTCCCCTTTTCATATCGAGAAGTTGGAAGAAGCGAGAAAAAGACATGCAGTCTGTCCACATGCTTACTGAAGAGTCCGAGGATTCTGTTTTGATGAGTGAAGTTTTAGATAATCTTCGAGTTGGATGATCGGTTTTCTATGCTTAATTTTAATGCTATGCTGGAGGCTGAAATCGGTTGTTATGCCATCCAAAAGCCTGAGAGTGATACAAAGCAAGAATTTTCACACCAAGTTGATCAGAATGTTGTTACAGACCAACTATGGCAGCTATATTTTGATGGAGCTAGATGCAAGAACGGTGTCGGAGCAGGTATTGTTTTGATTTCTCCTTCTGGTGTGCAAAGAACATATTCATACCGTCTTACATGGAGTTGTACTAACAATGCTGCTGAATATGAAGCATTATGTTTGGGTTTAAAGAAAGCAAGGAAGTTAGGAATTGAACAGCTCAAGATTTTTGGTGATTCTAAGCTTATTGTAAACCAGATCACAAATAGGTGCATTGCTAAGCAGCATTACCTTAAAGCATATCGCAATCAAGTATGGGACCTGTTTGAGTTTTTTACAGCTCTAAATATTCAAGCTGTTTCCCGAGAGATGAATAAACATGCAGACCTTTTAGCATCTCTTGGAGCCAATTTTTCCCCTGTTGAACAAGTAATGAAAAAACCAAAGACAGTAAGGATGGTATACAGGCCAAGTGTGCCAGACAAAGAAACTTTCTGGCAAGTTTTTGAAGATGATGAGCAGATTGTCAATTTCTTGATCCATGAAGCTGCCACTGTTGAAGGGAGAACTTTGGAGCATGAAGAAGCAGAGGGTCTCATTCAATTATGGAATAATCATATTCCGAAGGGTCTTATAACTCTGGAAAGCTTGTTTGATCAGCATGATCGGTCCAAAAAACATCGGATCGAGATTGACAAAAAGGAGTACATGGAATTACAGTTAGAGCCTAATAAAACTATTAGAGTTGGAACTGACTCTACGCCAGAAGAACTGCAAAATATCAGGCAACTGTGTGAGGAGTTTTCTGATATTGTAGCTTGGAGCTATGAAGACTTGAAGGGCTACAATAAACAGATTGTGCAGCATACAATTGAATTGGAGGAAGGAGTCAGACCTTTTCGGCAAAAACAGCGACCTGTAAATCCAAAGATTGAGATGTTGATGAGGGCTGAGCTTGTGAAAATGCTGCAAGCTAAAATTATATATCCAGTTAAGCACTCCACTTGGGTTGCCAATCTGGTCCCGGTTCGAAAGAAGAATGGAGACATACGATTGTGTGTAGACTTCCGAAACTTGAACCGTGCATCATTGAAGGATCATTATCCTTTGCCACGTATAGATCAAATACTGCACGTTGTGGCTGGAGCTCAACGTTTTTCTCTGTTGGATGGATTCTCTGGATATAACCAGATTTGGGTGAAAGATGAGGATCAGTATAAGACAGCATTCACAACAAAGTGGGGCACTTTTGCTTATCAGCGAATGCCTTTCGGACTATCAAACGCTGGGGCTACCTTCCAAAGAGCCATGGACATTGCATTCAAGGAATTGTTGAACAAGATCATTGTGATATATCTTGATGACATGACAGTATTTTCACATAGACGGGAGGATCACTGTTCTCACCTGAGACAGATTTTTGAAAAGTGCGGGGAATTTGGTATTTCCATAAATCCAAAGAAGTCGGTGTTTGCGGTAAAAGAAGGTAAGCTTAAGGGGCATGTGATTTCAGAGGATGGGTTAGCAATAGATCCAGCCCGAGTTGAAGCATTAAAGAAGTTGTCACTCCCTGCAAACAAAAAGGAGCTGCAGTCTTTCTTTGGACGAGATCAATTTCATTAGGAAATTCATTTACGATTTTGCCCAGGTTGTAAAACCTATGACTGAATTGTTGAAAAAGGATGCAGATTTCCAGTGGACTGCTCGAAGAAAAGAAGCATTCCAAGAAATCAAGGAAAGAATAGCACAGGCCCCTGTCCTGATTAATCCTGATTACTCAAAGGATTTCATTTTGTATGCAGTCGGAGAAGCAGAAAGTTATGCTGCGGTTCTTACACAGAAAGGAGACGATGGGAATGAAAGGCCCATTGCTTTCCTGAGTCAGGTCATTCTACCTCATGAGGCAAAGTATAACTTTATTGAAAAATAGGTGTATGCAGTTATGAAATCCCTTAAGAAATTCAAGCATTTTATATCTCAGAGCAGAACAATTGTTTATGTGATTCATCCTGATGTAAGAAATTTCATTCTTCAAGGAGAGTTGGGTGATAAACGTGTTGGTTGGGTCACCAAGATCCAAGAATTTGATGTTGAAATTCATCCAACTAAGCTAGTGCGTGGTAAGGCTTTATGCCAGTATTTGGCAAAGATGGTAGCCTATGGTATAGTTGAACATCAAACAGAAAATCTTGCTAGCGATGACAATTTGATGAATTGCTTAATTCGGGAAAAGGATTGGGTAGATGTCCTTCATAGTTGAATGCTTCACAAAGGAGGAGATTTCGTCTGCAAGCTCTTCGGTATGTTTTGTTACCAGAAGGACTATTTTTTAAGAATATTGATGGTGTTCTTCTAAGATGTGTAAAAGAAGCAGACAAGGCTAGGCTCCTGGAGGAGTTTCATTCTGGTCTATCAGGAGGACACTTTGCAGGAAGACCGATGGCCTTGAAGATAACTCGAGCTGGTTACTATTGGCCGACCCTGTTCTCAGATGCTTTCAAGATTGCACAAGCCTGTGACAAATGTCAGAGATACACAGGAAGAGTTAGGAATGCAGCACTGCCTTTGCATCCGATTCAAGTTGAAGCACCCTTTCAGCAGTGGGGGTTGGATTTCATTGGGATCATTGATCCAAATTCCTCAGTTGGTCATAGATATATTACGATAGCTACCAGACTATTTCACGAGGTGGTCTGAAGCTATCCCAACAAAGGTTGCAAACCAGACTGTGGTGATATCTTTTATTGAAGGCCTGATTACACGCTTTGGCATTCCAGATGCCATAATTACAGATAATGGGACCCCATTTATTGGAGCTGAATTAGCTGAGTTTGCTAACAAGTATGGCATTTTCCTAAAAACATCTTCCAATTATTATCCACAGGGAAATGGCTTGGCAGAGTCAACAAATAAAAATTTGCTCCGGGTTTTGAAGAGGTCTTTGGGAGAAAACAAGAGATCATGGCACCTTTTACTGAATCAAGCTTTATGGGCAGATAGAATTTCAGTTAAGAAGTCCATCAAGACCTCACCCTATGCCCTAGTTTATGGGAAAGAAGCAAAGTTGCCTGTTCATCTTGAGTTGCCAGTATTGCAGCAGTTGTAGGCTTTTCAGGACAATGAAACAGATATCAGTTCCTTGGATATGCGGATAGCTCAATTGTTGCAGTTAGAAGAACAGCGTTATGAGGCATATGAAGAGTTTTTCAAACACACACAGGGTATGTCTAAGTGGTTTTGTAAACATTATGCAGATCGTCCACTCAAAACAGGAGATTTGGTGTTAAAATGGAACGAAAACAAAGCTAAACCTGGGAATCACAAGAAGTTTGATGCTTTATGGGAGGGTCCCTTCCGCATTACCAGCACAGGTGCAGCAAATTCGTTCTACCTCGAAGACTTGGAGGGCAACCCACTTTCAATTTCAGTAAATGGCTTTCATTTGAAAGCCTATACTTCATGAATTGACAGTTCAGTATAAGTTTGTATATAGTAAAAAAAAAAAAAGGAAAGAAAAAAAAAAAGAAATATACATGTTTTGCTTTTATTTATCGCCTTGGTTCTTGTTTCTTGCGAGCCGTAGGTGTCTTTTGTGTTTTTGTGATTTTCTCCTTTCCCAGCAGTTGGTGGCTTTCCAGAAAATTCTTCTTTTCCCTTCCCTTTTTTCCCCTCTTTCCTTTCTTCATCTTTCTCCTTCTTTTTTCTTCTGCAAATAAAAAACAAAAAAAAAAAGCAAGCCACGGCTGTTGTTTCTTTTCCCCATTCTCATTGTTCCCGTTCCTTCTTATCCCTTTCTTCTAAGTTTCATCATTTACGCATTCATTTACAGTCTTCATTTTCATTCCACAGTCTACATATTTTCATTTCCATTCCATAAGTTCATTCGCTTTCACACCACATCGCTTTGTCAATCTATCATTCCATTATTACCATCATTCCATTTGCATTCACCGCTTGCGCAATCGCAGGAGCTCACTCCATTATCTCATTCCATTTGTTCCATTTCATTCTCCGTTATATGCAGGTTCTTTCGGTTTCAGCTTTTCATTAGCAGTTTTTGCAGCGGTCCCTTGAGATGTATCACAGCAGCCAGCCTTCTGTTTTAATATGACTCTGTGCCCAATGGATTCAGGCCTGGATTCTTGCATACAGTGAGCTGTATACCCCGCGAGCCGCCAAGAATGTTGGCATTTTTGCCACATTGATCCTCATTTGTTGAAGTACTAAATGCTTAAGTTGTTGAAAATCTAACTTTTGTACAGGCTTGGATGCGGTTTTGATGAAAAAAGGAGCAAAAAGACTAAGTCCAGAAACCGTCGCGATTTCGCGACGTGTCGCGAAATCGCGGTCAACGCGGTCAACGCATGCAGCTTGGGAAGAACCGTCGCGATATCGCGACGTGTTCTATTTTCATGGTTTGTGACAAGCAAAGGAGGGAGAGCGACACACTGTCGCGAAATCGTGACAAAAACTCAGCCGAAGACTTAAACTTGAAAGTTGCAGCGCGGCGCTGCACGTTCCGTTTTCGCGATGCTGGCGGCTTCAAAGACTCAAACTCTAAAATTGCAGCGATTCGCTGACGTTCCAAAATCGTGCGGCGATTGGCTTCAAAGGCTCAAGTGGTAAAAGTTGCAGCGATTCGCTGCACGTTCCAAAATCTCGGGCGTTGGTTGAGAAAGGGAGTCTAAGTAAAAACGACGTCCCAAGATCGGGCGTTTGTTGAAAGGAAGTTTGAAGGAAAAAGTGCAGCGATGCGCTGCACGTTCTAAAGTCGCAAAGTGTTTTGTTTCAAAGGCAAAAGTTGCAGCGATGCGCTGCATGTTCCTTAAATCGTAGAGCATTGGTTGAAAAAAGGCTTAAGTGCTAAAACTACAGCGATGCGCTGCACGTTTTAGAAAAGGTCCTGCAAAGCAAAAAGATGTCGCATTTTCGCGACGAAAAATGGAGATTGGTACGACAAGATGAAGACGTAGCGATATCGCTACCTGTCCCAGAATCGCGGTCATTTTGATCCGAGAAGCAAAAAACATGAAGGTTGTAGCGATTCGCTGCAATTTTGACGATAAGGCCAGCCGAGAGGAAGACGTCACGAAATCGCGACAGAGGATGGAAGCCGTGCAGAAGACATGCAGATGATAGCGATTTTGTGCAGCATTGTGGAAAAATGACCAAGTGCTTGAAGTGTAGAAAAATCGCGATAGGAAGAAGGATGAAGACATTCAAAGGAAAAGGGTGTTGAATTTTTGCGACCTGCGACAGTTCCCGCCAAAACGCAGTATGAACGGCCTGAGAAGGTTTTTTCGATTTCCAAGGATTAAATGCTTGCCCGAACTTAATGTTTTGTGGATTTCCAATGCAATCAAGGTTAAAGAACGCCCAGACCACCAAAATTGGAGATTTTATTTGTTCGAGGCAGCTCTTCGTGGATTAATTCAATGATTTCATGCACATTTTCAAAACAAATTTAATGAAGGTGACCGCTGAAGTCAAATTGCATTTAATTTTGTGGTTCTTCAAGGCTGCAATTAAGGGGATCGTGTTCCTAGTTTCCATCGCACAATTGTAGATCTCAAGAAGGTCGGTGGCAAGTATTAAATGCTGCAAGAGGACGGCCCTCTATAAAAACCAATGTAAACTTCATTTAAGGGGTTGGGAGTTTTTCTGCTAGAAGCTGGAAGTACATTTGCAGGGAATAAAAGAGTTGGCTTCTAATTTTTCAAGCGTTGTATGGGAGATTTTCCTTTCTGTCCTTTCGCATTTCTAATAGCATTTATATTTCTTAATGGCTGTTGCATTTAAATTCTGCATAATTGGATTTAAATACTGCTGTTAAGGTATGATTCCTGGAGTGTAGTTTTGGAGGGGTTTTCTGCATACATCGTGCGAGAGTTAAGTTAATGCTTTCTGTTACTTGCTGTTGTTGTCCTTCAAGATTTTCTGCTGTTGTTCTCCTGATCTTATCACTTCGGCTACGGCCATATTTCCCATTTCTTTCCGCATTTTTAAATTTCTTTCCAGCAACCCTTATCTTCAAATAAAATTTAGAGTAGTAAAGGGAACCGGCCCACTCTGGAGATTGTTCTGGGAGCCATCTCTTGCTTCCAGCCTTTCAATGTTGGCCGGGTCTAGGGCGCACATGTAAAAATCCTTTCCTGTGGCAGATTCGTGACCAACAGGCCCATAACACCTAGAAGGGTAGATGCATATTTTCCCCATTTCGTAGCATGGAGGATATTGTTCTATGATCTTATATTCATCCTAACGGTCCACTGACCTCATATTTATTTTAATTAAGCTTAAAGCCCATGCTAGAGCTAGTGTATTATACCAGTGCTTGTTAGTAGTTCACCATTCTAGAAATGCTTACAGAGCTCACCAACACTTTGGCTAATAGGACCATGTATCTTAGATTGTATACCAATTTGACGATAATGCTGCCCATACCATCTATCACTAGACTTTTCAAACCTCAAGGACTAGCTCCCTAGTCTTGAGTTACCATTGGCTATTCCGCAACAAGGTTGCAAATTGTGAGTACCCTCATGTACTACCTTGTTCGACAACCTGGAATGACGTCCCATACCATTGTTCATTACTCTCAATGGCATAGGGTCCACTAACCTTTACATTCATATATTTTCTAGAGAACAATTATCCCTAAATCACAACAATTACCACCTGCAAGTTTTGGAGTTTGGGTGGGTGACATCCTTCTCTATATGCATCTAGATGTATTATAGATAAAGGTATACCATCCTTCTCAATGGTAGCTATACTTTTAGCGATGATTCTTCAAATAATAGGATTTCATTTCAATAATAAGCATTCACAATGGTTTCATTTTCCATATGATTTTTCTTTAAAACATAGTTAATACTTCATAATCTGCCTTTATCGGAGAAGTAGAATATTGCAATAAAAGATCATAAAATAATTTGTATACAATATAATTTTCTTTCCTACTTTATAAGTTCATGGACAAATACCAAATGTTTCTAATTGTAGGAAAACTATTTTAAATATTTTATTTATTAAGCTTTTTAGTTAATCAAAATAACCATTCTTAACCAATGGTTTATGTTATTCTAAGAAAAAAAATTAATACATTGGGATAATCTAAGCAGAATCCAAACTATGACGTACCCACTCTATATTAATGAAAAAAAAGTTCAACCTAGAATATATTTATATTCTTATAAAACTACGACCAACCAAAAATAGTCGTACACTCTTTGAATTCATATTATACGAATTTAATACATTCCATATACACTTAGAAGGAAAACATTTAATTAATGTCATAAATGACCACATAGCAAGATTTCCAATTATAAGTTTATCACCCATTCCAAGATTCAAAAGTAAACCTATACCCAAATGAAACATTATCCCGATATAAATATCGTCTACCCCTATCCTATCTTTTAAATGACAGAATAAAATTATTAACATTAATATATTCCTTAAACTTTAAAAACAATAAGATGAAATTAATGTAAACAATCGACTGAAATTCCTCTAACCAAGCTTATAAAACAATAGAGAAGCATAATAATTTTTTATTAAAAGAAATTTCTAAAAACATTTACTCTACTCTATCCAATTTCGACGACGATTTTCATACGACGCGTTGGCCAGATATGAAACATTTGTTCATTGTTTATTTAAAAAAAAAAACTTGGCATAGGTGGGTAGAAACTTGTTCCGCAACTTGAGAGACATAAATTTGGTTTTGCTTAGGCATTGGCATAATACGCTAGCTTTAGCATGGGCTTTAAGCTTAATCAAAATAAAGATAAGGTCAATGGACCGTTAGGATAAATATAAGGTCATAGACCAATATCATCCATGCTACGATATGGGGAAAATATACGTCCACCCTTCTAGTTGTTATGGGCACCCACCCCTGGCAGAGACAGTGGTTGAAAGCATCAAGTAAGTTGGGATATGATGTGCTTTATGCACCGTGGTCGTGGGTACATGGAAGCCCACTATAGAAATTTTATGTAGGACATTCTGCCTACTACTGCATTTTATGCATATGCCTGATTGTGAAGGATGGAATGTATTTGTTTGCTGGATGAAAATTGGTCTTTAATAAATCCCCTCATTAAAAAAAATAATAATAATAAGATATTATATATATATATATATATATTTCAATAATAAAAATATAAAACGTAAAAGTAAAATTAAAATATAATATATATAGTAAAAATAATATAATTTAGTTAAATATGTATTTAAGTGATTCTCTCTATGGGACAAGCATAGGCACCACTTGGCGGGTGTCTGAGGTAACCCTTTTTGCATGAATGACCATGAGGTGTCACCTAGGAAGTATATGAGCTTTCTTATAAAATGATGGACCAAAGTGTTATCCAAGCATTCGAAACAAATAAATCTGAAGTGACTGTATGAGAGCAATTGGGTGAATACTTTCTTTGTTGTGTTGATTTCTAGAGTGCGTCGACTTCGAATTCTTCTTGATTGATGGCTTGAGAAAGGTTGGTTTTTTCTTGTTACTATTGCTTGACCGCTGCATATTGTGGATAGCTCATGATGTAGGATATATTTGAATATTTAGTTTGCTGTTATAATCAATTAAGTTTGTAAACAAATTTTTGTGTGGTTGATGATATTGAAAATGGTATTATAATTTGCTGGCTCTTAAGAATGAATAGATTTTCATCTTAAAAAATATCTACTATAGAGTTTGGTTTTTATTAATTATGTGCTATGGATAATAGTCTATAAAACATAATGAAAAAATAGTAGTATGGAATAAATCAATTATTTGTTGCATATTGTATTTATGTAGCTAGATGCATCCATATAAGAGCCACACTAACCCCTTTCATGCTCTCAATCACACGTATTTTTGTACTATCATTTTAAATATGTCACAACATCACATAATTGCTTTCGAACTGATGTCTGGATGGGACGTTACTAGTCCCCTATAGTATTCTCTAATGCTGAAGAGCTCTGTGTTTGCTTTATCTTCTTGAGTGTTAATGAATTAATCTGATAATAGAAGCAAATATATGCAATGGTTCGAATTTTTGACATGTTAGAATGAAGCCAATATTAGGCTTCTTTTATTCAAATGATAATAAGAAGTCTTTATGCATAAACATTAGCACAATATAGGAAACTGTATCTCAATCTAATATTGCATCTTGGTAATGATATTATTAATCGAATATTTAATGGAAAATTGTTGGTGGTTGTAATGCTTATTGTTTAAGTAACAAAACTATGTTCTTTTTTAATTGGCGATGTTATAGAGAATATTGTCTTATGATAACATAATTTGTTCTTTCATCAGAAATTGGATTTGAATTAATTTTATTTTGTGGTTTATTATGTCTGGATGTAACTCATGCTACCCATGCCAAGTTTAGTTTTTTTTATTGAACAAATGTTTCATATCTGGCCAGCACGTCGTATGAAAATCGTTGCTGAAATTGGATAGAGTAGAGAAAAAAACTCTAGAAATATCTTTTAATAAAACTTCATTATGCTTCTCTATTGTTTTATAAGCTTGGGTAGTGGTATTTCGATAGATTATTTACATTAATTTGATCATATTGTTTTTAAAATTTATATGAATATGTTAATGTTAATAATTTTATTATGTCATTTAAAAGATATGATACGAGCAGACGATCTCTATACCGAGACAATGTTTCATTTGGGTATATGTTTACTTTTGAATCTTTGAATGGGTGATAAACTTATAGTTGAAGTTGTTGGAGTTGGGTGGATGACATCCTTCTCGATGCGCATCTAGATGTATTATAGTTAAAAGTATACCATCCTTCTCGATGGTAGCTGTACTTTTAGCAGTGATCCTTCAAAGAATAAGGTTGCGTTTCAATAATAAGCTTTCTCAATGGTTTCATTTTCCATAAGATTTTTCTTAAAACATAGTTAATATTTCATAATCTACCTTTATCAGAGAAGTAGAAGATTGCAATAAAAGGTCATAAAATAATTTGTACACAATATAATTTTCTTTCCTACTTTATAAATTCATGGACAAATACCAAATGTTTCTAAGTGTAGGAAAAATATTTTAAATCTTTTATTTATTAATATTTTTAGTTAATCAAAATAATCATTCTAAACCAATGGTTTATGTTATTCTATGAAAACAAATTAATACGTTGTGATAAACTAAGCAGACTCCAAACTATGACGTACCCACTCTATATTAATGAAAACAAATTCAACCTAGAATCTATTTATGTTCTTTTAAAACTACAACCAACCAAAAATAGTCGCGCGCTCTTTGAATTCATATTATACAAATTTAATACATTCCATATACACTTAGAACAAAGAAAAATATTTAATTAATGTCATAAATGACCACATAGCAAGTTTTCCAACTATAAGTTTATCACCCATTCCAAGATTCAAAAGTAAACCTATACCCAAATGAAACACTGTCCCGGTATAAATATCGTCTCCTCCTATCCTATATTTTAAATGACATAATAAAATTATTAACACTAATATATTCTTTAAAATTTAAAAACAATATGATGAAATTAATGTAAAAAATCTACCAAAATACCTCTACCCAATCTTATAAAACAATAGATAAGCATAATGAAGTTTTATCAAAAGAAATTTCTAGAATTTTTTGCTCTACTCTATCCAATTTTTACGACGATTTTCATACGATGCGCTCGCCTTATATGAAACATTTGTTCAATATTTTTTTTTTTTAAAACCAAACTTGGCATGGGTGGATAGAAACTTCTCCCACAACTTGAGAGACATAAATTCAATTTTGCTTAGGTCAAAAGGTAAACACCTTGATTATTCCTCTTATTTAGCTTTTTCTTTAAAACTTTTTTTAATTTATCCTACAGTATAAAAGTTTGGATTTATTAACCCTATGTTTAATACTCTTAGTCAGTTTGATGTAACAACTAGACGGTATCATTTTAAATAAATTTCTTTCCTAAATATGAATTTTCATACTCTTGATTAACCTACCATTAATTTTTGATATATTCCCTTATAGTTCGAGTTTGCATTTGGTCTTTCTGAACATGATGTTAAGGTTCTAAATCTCATAAGAGACTACCTATCTTTTATTAATCAACTCTTGAAGGTAACCACATTTTCTTAGTCGTAATAATTCTAGCAAGACGTATAGTTATCAAATAGTTATCCTATCATACAATAAATCATACCACGATGTGATCTAGCTAAGCCATGTTCTCCTATATCAATTCTGAAAAGTTTCCAGAAGGTATGTCTATTAAATTCACGCTCTAATAAAAGGGAAACTTCACAAATTGTTGAATCCACAAGCAAAAAAATGGCATTATACATGCAGCATGAGTTTCCACATGACTACACCTACGAACTTGATCACCTATGCAGGATTCAATTAAGTGGGTTGTTTATGGCGTCAAAACAGGCTCGGTTCAAACAATTACGGTGAAGGAGTTAACATATACGCAAGTTTCCAGAATCAATAGCCTTATTTAAAAGCTCAATCACAAAAAATATATATATATATATATATTTTTTTTTTTTTTGTGGAAAACATCCCAAAAGGGATGCCACTTTCGGGTAAGACCCAAGGAGGCAAGGGTATCCATTCCGCCAAAAATGCCCAGGACTCGGACCTGGCCTACCACCTTTGACATACTCAAGGAGCAAACAAACACACAAAACCAAATTAAAAAAAGTAAATAACAACAAAAATAATAAAATAAAATAAAAAACATGCTCCTTGAGTGTGTCAAAACCAAAAGCACAACCAAACACGCACAATAAGATAAAAGAAACCACAACACAAACCACATAGAAAAACACAAGAACCACATAACAAAACACAAACAAGACAAAAACAATAGAACACTACAAAGACATAACCCAAAAAAACATGAAAAATAAACACAACCAAAACCTAAAAAATAAAATAAAATAAAATAAAAAAAAACAACCAACAACAGACAATAAACAAAAACAAAAAACATAGAAAACACTCACACATAAAAAAATGAAATAACACAAACAAAGAGAAACCCAAGAACAAGAACGAAAAAAACACAAGAACAATAACAAAAAACATAAAAAAAAAAAAAAAACAACAAAAACACAAGAACAACAAAAAACAACACAAAGAACACAAAAACAAAACAAAACAAAAGAACCCACCCACCTTAAAAAACTAAACAAAAAAACAAAGAAGACAAAAGAAAAAAAAATGAACAAAACAATGACCTATCTAGACCAGAAGACTATTAATGCAAGAATCAACAGAGGAAACAAAATAAAGAATAGAATGAGCTAGGGAACTAAAAAAACTGAATGAACCAAAGAGAAACAAAAAAAAAACAAGAAGAAACTAGGTACCTTCAGAATTGGAGCCATCCAAAGAAATGATAGAAAGAAGAGCTTCCCTAATTTGAGAAGCCCACCATATAGGAGGGTGGCCATAACAAGTAAGATCACCTTTGTCCAAAGCCCAATTAGCTAAAGCATCAACACTCTTGTTTTGATCTCTCGACCACATGATTGTAATCAACTTTCAAAAATCCCATCCGGATTAACTTGAATCTTCTCAATAATTCTTTTTATTCTCCAATCCACCTTATGATTCTTAGAAGGAGTCTTCAAGAGATTAATCATAAGTTGAGAGTCAGACTCAACTAACACCTTTTCCCATCCAACCTTAGTAGCCTCCTAAAGGCCTCTAAGGATACCATACCCCTCAGCAAGGTTATTGGAAAGAATACCCAAATTCTCAGCAAAAGTAAAAACCAGGGAGCCATCCGAAAGTCTACCAATTCCTCCCACATCGGCTTTTCCAGGGTTCCCTCTAGAGGCTCCATCAGTATTGACTTTTCCAAAATCCTTAGGAGGAGGTTGCCAATTTCTAGTCCTATCCATCTTACTAATACTCACATTCCCTTTAAGTTGGTTGCCCTTAGAAGGTTTAATCTTCAATATTTGCATCACTTGATCCCATCTTTGGTGGGAGTTTTGGGGGTGATTAAGGAGTTGATGGACTGATTCAACTAAGTTGGCTATGGTCTTTTGCCAAATATAGTGAATATCCTTCCTATCTTGATTAAAAATTTGGTTGTTCCTTTCATTCCAAATATTCCAAAGAAGAATGGTAGAACCCATCCAAACTAACTGCCTAATAAAATGATCAACACCCTCTTGATTAGGCCAATCCCTCCAAAGTTGTTCAAAAGTGAAAAAATTGGACCACTGTAAGCCAAGTAAAGTTGCCATTCTCCTCCATAGCTCAGAGGCTAAAGTACACTCAATAAAAATATGGTTGATATTTTCTACATTCTCTTCACACATTTCACATCTAAAAGGGCCATGAAAACCACGCTTCATAAGTTGCTCACCAAGAAGCACCCTACGATGCAATAAAAGCCAATTAAAGAACCTCACCTTAGGCCAGAGCTTTTGAGCCCACAATTGAGAAAATATGTCAAAAGAATGGTTGGGATTATTATGGCATAAGGTCAAATAACCTTGAGCAACTCGAATACTCACCCTTAGTAGTGTTGTTCCATCCAAAACAATCTTTTTCATGGGACCAAGAGAGGGATCTCATATGAAGGATGCCTTGGATATCTTGTCTTTGCCTTTCTGGGATTTGAATAGGCCAGTCCTCAATAGGGATCCAATATCTACCAACCTTTGAATTACCAAGTATGGTACCGATAGTAATTAGCCACCTTTATCCAATTAGCTCGGTGAAGCTCCTCCATCCAAGGCCTCCAATCGGGAAACCGAGTTATCAAAGGCTTGTGACCATCCCAAGAATCTGTCCAAAAATTTGCATGTTGACCATTATGAATGATCCAAAATAATTTTTTCTTTATCAAATCCTCACCAGTCTTAAGAACTGCTAAAATGGGAGAACCTTTGGTAGGAAGTTGATAGCGAACAAGGTCTTCAGGACTTTTGTTCTCAACATATTTAGCACGGAGATTATTGGCCCAAAGAGCATTGGGGTTATGCAACATCCTCCAATATAATTTAGCAGCTAAAGCTTTGTTGTTATTAATTGAAGACCGAAATCCTAACCCCCCTTCACTCTTAGGAAGACATAAAGTATCCCATTTCACCAAGGCCCATTTTCTTTTCTCCTTAGTACCACTCCAAAGGAAACGATGACTGATTTGATCCAATTCTCGAAGAACAGCCTTTGGGATATTCAAAATGGAAGAAACATAAATAGGAATAGCTTGAAGGACTGATTTTACCAAGGTGATTCTACCCCCGAAGAAAGCCACTTGTTGGTCCACTTTCCAATTTTCTTCTTGACTTTGTCCAACAACCAATTCCAATCTTTATTTTTCTGCCTTTGAATATTTATGGGAATACCTAAATAAGTGATTGGAAGAGAGGTCTTCTTATATCTTAATTTATCCAAGACCATGGATTCCTGTCTAGCAAAGCAGTGAAAGAAAATAACTTTAGATTTGTCTTCATTGATCAACTCGCCCAAGTAGCCTTAGAAAAATAGCTAATGATTTGCTTAATATTAGAAGCTTCCTTAATCGTAGCTTTACCTAAAAGGGTAGAGTCATCCACAAATTGAAGATGAGAGATAGGTCTAGCTCCATGAGCAATGGTAACTCCCTCAAGGGTTTTGTTTTCCCTCTTTTTGGTTATAGTCCTACCCAAGCATTCAACAAGAATGATGAATAAATAAGGGGATAGCGGGTCACCTTGCCTAATACCTCTGGAAGTCGGGAAAGACCGAGAAGGCCTTGCCATTGATAAGAACTAAGTAGGAAACTGAAGAGATACATCCCATAATCCAATCCATCCAATCCTTAGAGAAACCAAATTGCCTCAAAACTTTGATAAGGAAGTGCCAATCCACTCTATCATAAGCTTTGGATAAGTCTAACCGGATGAACATAGAAGGAGAATTTTGCATATCCATGGAATGGATGGCTTCCTGAGCAAGAACTATCTCATCTACTATTTGACGTCCTTCCACATATCCCCCTTGCTCTGGGGAAATAATCTTATGCAAAAGAGGCTTCAACCTTTCTCGCCATGATTTTAGTAATAATTTTGAGAAGAACATTACATAAAGCAATAGGTCTAAAAGCTGAGATATGATCAACCTCTTGAGCTTTTGGAACAAGAGTAATATAAGTTTTATTGATAACCTTCAAAATTTCTTTGGATTTCCTGGCTTCTTCCACCACCTCTAATAAATCAACATGAAGGATATCCCAGAACTCTTGGTAGAACTCAATAGGAAAACCATCAAGACCTGGGGTTTTCCCTTTTTGCATTTTAAAAACTACTTGTTGAAGCTCATTGATAGTAATAGGAGCAATCAAAATAGAGTTCTCCTCAGAAGTGATAAGAGAAGGGATTGCTTGAAGAACATTTTGTTGTGAAGCTGAGTCAAGAGGAATAGCAACAAAAATATTGGAAAAGTAATCAGCAACAATAGATTTCATGCCATCCCAAGTATAAACAACATCTCTGAATCTGATTTTAAGGAAGAAATAAAGTTGTGAGATCTTCGAGCTAGAAGAGATTTGTGGAAGAAATTTGTGTTTCGATCTCCTTCTTTGAGCCATTGAATTCTAGATTTTTGCTTCCATAAGATTTCTTCTCTTTTTTCCCATTCCTCTAACCGAGTTGTGAGTTTAATTTCATCTGCACTTCTCTTCTCTATGAGGCCATCTAAACGGATTTTCTTATTCAAATTTTCAAGATGAGCAATAACTTCATGTTTTTTTTTATGAACATCCCCAAACTCTTTCCAGCTCCAAGTCTTGATTTTGGATTTAATGTATTGCAATCTTTTGGCAAAATAGAACATCTTAGTCCCATGCCTAGGTTTACCTTCCTTCCACCATTGTTGCACACGAGGTCTGAAGGAAATGTCTCTAAGCCACATTAATTGAAAACGAAAAGGAGAGAAACTCACATTGGTTTTCCACATTTCCACCATGATCGGCCAATGATCCGAACCAGCATTATTAAGAGTCTTCACTTTAGGAATGTGACCATGGATTAAGAAATTTTTAGAGAGCAAAAACCTATCCAATCTCTCCATTATACAAGCTAAGCCTTGCCTTCTGTTAGACCAAGTCATAAGGCCATTATCTGGTTGGATATCCACAAGATGGAGGTTTGCAATATATTCGCTCATGAGGTCAGTACTTTTGTCCAAATTTCTATTTCCCCCCTTTTCTCATCCAGAGAGAGGATGGTATTGAAATCTCCTCCGATCAAGATCCAAGCTTTAGGAAAATGAGAGATAATATGAGTAATATCCTTCCACTGTCTTCTTTTTTCCTCCAAAGAAGTCGGGGCATAAACAGTAATGCAGAGCATAATCTGGTTGGAATGTCTACTTTGAATAGCTATAGCCAACAAACCCCAACCGCCAACCATATGGTGAATAACTACCTCTTTTGGGTCCCAAAGACAAGCAATGCCACCCGAAGTCCCTTGGGAACCGAGGGAAACCACTTTTCCAGCTGGCCAAATTTTATCGGCAATTAAGTCCATATCCTCCATTGACATCTTTGTTTCTTGAAGGAAAACAAGATGTGGATGATTTATCCGAATCATTCTTCTAATTTCATTTTGTTTTGAAAGACTCCCTTTGAGTCCTCTAATATTCCAAGTGATGATCTTCATTAATACCAGGGCTAAAAATGTTGGGAAGGGCATTAATCTTACCTTCCTCTACAAGCTTTTCACCTTCTTTTACCATATGATATTGATTGGTCTTGCGACCTACTTTTTGATTAGAATCCATCTTCAATTTTTTTTTCCCTGTTTCTTGACTTATTCCAATTGAATCCGAGATGGCTTCTAACCTTGAAGAATGCTCATACACAGCCAAAATTTTACTAGATGGTTCAATGGAGTCTATATTGGGACTTGCATTATTTGAAGTTTTGACATTTGAAATATTGTTTTTCTTGTGTAAATTTTCTCCTTTTTTTTCTCGTTGAAAACCTTTGATTTGTTGGTTTGTCTCTTGAGTTCTTTCCTTCATATTTAAATTGTGTTTCTAAGATTTCAGTTTCCATTATTTCCTCTTCCTCACTTGGGACATCATTTGTGGAAAGGATTTCAAACATATTAGCAAATGACTTTGATTGATCCTTCATTACTGGTTTTTTTTCGAGTGTTCTTCTTCTTAGGTATTTGGAAACCTGCTAAGTTTATATCTTATTTCTTTTGATTAGGAATTTTATTTGGGCAAGCACTGGCCAAATGACCATATTCATGGCAAATTCTACAACGAAAAGGAATGTTCTCATAGTCCACTACTTGCTCCCAAGTGTCTTCCCCAAATTGTAATGTGATATTTTTAGGTAGGGGTTTGTCAAAATCCATTAAAACACAAATTCGAGCATAAATAATATGTTCAAAATTTTGAGTACAATCAGCAGACATCATAAAAGTTCCTAAAGAGTTTCCAATTGAAGAAAAAATAGTAGGATTCCAAAATTCAATAGGGAGGCCAAAGAGTCTAACCCACACGGGAGCTATAGAAGGCATCTCTTCTTCGGCTTTAAATTTAGTATGCCAGGGCTTCATGAAAAGCCCTGCCCTTCCAAAAAACCAAGGACCCCCTTGAAAAGTTTTCTCTCTATCTTCATTATTAGCAAATAAAACAAGAAAATAACCATTTGGATAAATAGAGATTTGTAACTCACCTTTAGTTTTCCAGCTTTTTGCAGCCTAGACTTTGAAAGCAGATAGACTCGGACGAAAACCCACGAACCGACAAATTAGTCCTCTTTTTTCCAAATCTTCAATGCCGACCTGAATGTTACCCATATCAAGCTTAACAATAGGAGTTCCATCAGCTGCTTTAAGACATCCCGACTCCGTTTTCCTGGGATCAATCTTAGGCATTCTTAGAGGTTTATGAGAAGCCCTAATATTGATATTAGCATTGGGCTGAGGCTGTCCACCATGAAGGGCATCCCTAAAATTCATTTTTGGGACCGAGTCTTCAAAATTCTTACCCTTGACAGGGGTTTTCACAGTAGAATTATTTTGTGGGTGCACCTTAGCACCATATTCACTTGAGATATGAGCCATTTTTTGATCAACTACTTGAAACTTATTTCGTGGTCTCTTTAATCCTTGCCCTAGACGTCGTGGAAAGGTATGGTTTTCACTTTTCTTTTGTGCAGCAAATTGGAAGCCGTTGTCACTCAAGTTCATAGTATGATCTGTTGAAAGACAAATTTCTAACCCATCTTGTATCCCCCGCAACATTTCCTGCTAAAATATTGAGCATAAACCACAAAAATATTGGCCGCTAGGGCCCGAAGGCCCTAAAACCAACCTCTGGAGCTGCTTGCACTCAACCCAGATGAAACCCTCGCATAGCCGCTTGCCAAATATATCGTTCACACATAGGGATGTGCTAGGATCTGTGTTGCTCCAAATGATATGAAAATTGGTGGAGACGTTCTAGGGTTTTTCAGGCATCTACCCTCAAAATTTCAGCTCAATCCGAGTTCGGATGAGTGAGATATGGCCGAAACGAGTTCGGCAGTTTGGGCAGTCCTGCGAAAAACGTCTCTACTATCAGAAAAATATATTAAACTCAACTATGTAGTCTATGTTCGGCTTTAATGTTTCCATTCATGAGTTACATCCAAACATAATAAACCACAAAAGAAAATTAATTCAAAACCAGTTTCTGACGAAAGAACATATTATGTTATCATAAGATGATATTCTCTATAATGCTGGCAATTACAAAAAACATAGTTATGTTACTTAAATAATAAGCATTACAACCACCAACGATTTTCCATTAATTATTCGATCAATAATATCATTACCAAGATGCAGTACTAGATTGAGATATAATTTGCTATATTGTGCTAAGGTTTATGCATAAAGACTTCTTATTATCATTTGAATAAAATAAGCCTAATATCGCCTTCGTTTTAACATGTCAAAAATTTGAACCATTGCATATATTTGCTTCTACTATCAGATTAATTCACAACTGCTCAAGAAGATAAAGCAAACACAAAGCTCTTCAACATTAGAGAATACTACAGGGGGTTAGTAACGTCCCATCTAGACGTTCGTTCGAAAGCAATATTTTGACGTCATGATATTTCCAAAATGATAGGTCAAAGATACGTGTGATTGAGAGCGTGAAAGGGGTCAGCATGGACCTTATATGGATGCTTCTAGCTACATGAATACAATATGCAGTAAATAATTAATTATTCCATACTACTGTTTTTCTATTATGTTTACAGACTATTATCCATAGCACATAATTAATAAAAATAAAAGTTTATAGTAGATATGTTTTAAGATGAAAATCTATTGATTCTTATGGAGCTAGCAAATTATAATACCCTTTTCAATATCATCAACCGCACAAAAATTCGTTTGCAGACTTAATTGATTGTAACAGCAAACTAAATATTCCAATATATCCTACATCATGAGCTATCAACAATATGCAGCAGTCAAGCAATAGTAATAAGAAAAAGTTGACGTTTCTCAAGTCATCAATTAAGTATAATTCGAAGTTGGTGTCCTCGAGAAATCAACACAACGAAGAAAGTATTCACCCAATTTCTCTCACACAATCACTTTGGATTTATTTGTTCTGAATGCTTGGACAAGACTTTGATCCATCATTTTATAAGAAAGCTCATATACTTCCCGAGGTGACACCTCATGGTCATTCATGCAAAAAGGGTTACCTCAGACACCCGCAAGGTGGTGCCTATGCTTGTCCCATAGAGAAAATCACTTAAATACATATTTAACTAAAGTATGTTATTTTTACTATATATATATATATATATATATATATATATTATATTTTAATTTTCCTTTTAATTTTTTATATTTTTATTTTTGAATATATATATATATATATATATATATATATCTTATTTCCTTTTCTTTCTTTCTTTTTTTTAATGAGGGGCTTTATTAAAGATCAATTTTCATCCAGCAAACAAAGACATTCCATCCTTCATATGAATAAAATACAGCAACGGGTAGAATGTCCTACATGAAATTTCTCCAGTGGGCTTCCATGTACCCACGACCATGATGCATAAAGCACGATATCATATCTCACTTTACCTGACGCTTTCAACCACTGTCTTCGCCAAGGGTGGGTGTTCTTGTTTGGCTCACTTGCTAAGGAGTAGAAACCTGCACCTACATTTCACAAACACTTACAGTAGTATCACATTCTTCCAACAAAATAGTAATCAAATAGTGGAGATATTACATTCTTCCCCACCAGGATTTAACACAGTACCTATGTTAGTCAAAATATTTTTGCAGGTTTCAAAAACAATTGAATATATAAAATATAACCAACCATATGCATTATATCAAAGGATACATGCATTATAACATAAATACATCAAAACATGCATCATCAATTTAAAAATACAAGTATTGGTATATCAATTTTCCACTATCCATATAAATATCAATTTTCAAACAAGTATGGAAATCGTTATTTCATTGCTACCACATCTTCCCATGTGGCATTTCTTTCGGAGTAGAGATCCCACTAGACTCTACACTGATCTACAGTCTTCTTTCTCAACTGTTTGATTCTTCATCACCCCAAATTTGGGGCAACCATATTTGGTTTTGACTTTCCCATAATAGGATACATCTTACATGATCATGACCTTTATACTTGGCAAAAATCCCTTCATCTATTGGGGAAAAAATAGACACATTTTTCATCACATTTTTC
The DNA here is from genome assembly GCA_028583015.1 of Wollemia nobilis. Lineage (NCBI taxonomy): Eukaryota > Viridiplantae > Streptophyta > Pinopsida > Araucariales > Araucariaceae > Wollemia > Wollemia nobilis. The sequence continues at coordinate 11,324,590 of JAQPPZ010004624.1, read as the reverse complement.
ACAAAACCCTTCATCTGTTGGGGCAAAAATAGACACATATTTCATCACATTTTTCAAAAATCCCTTCAACTGTTGGGGAAAAAATAGACGCAATCATCTCCTATTTTTCACCAATCCCCTTCCCATCATTGGGGCAAAAATAGTATCACGTCTACATAATTCATATCATCCACCATTCATTTGCACAGATTTTTTAATTGGCTTGTGAGATTCATCCGCAAACCCATTCGCCAATTGAGGGGGTAAGCTATGCAAAATTTGAATTCTTTCTTTTGTCTTCAAGCTCACATTTCACATCTCAAGAGAAAGTTGCTTCTGCACATAGCCAAAACAGGTGTCTTGTGTTTTTGCATCTGCGTTGTGTTTTACGAAATGCAATACAAAAAGGGGTATTTGTAGACACAAAAACCTAGCCACTTGTCATCCATTCAAGTCTTCTCACCATTTCCACTTATTATTCATATATATTTAATTCATATATATTTATATATTAATATTTTATATATATTTAATAAATATATATTTATAAAAGTGAATTGATCATAGCCATCCAATTTCATTTTATCCTATCCATCCATCCATATTAATCCACACCACATGCCAGATTTAATATCCACCCTTTGATATACTTTTATCTTAGCCACATGATTAGTGTCATTGAAACCCTAGAATGTCCTAGGTTGGATTATTAATAGGAGCCATTTTGATGGCTCAACCCCTAGGTTTTTCCTAAGTCCTAAGCCTTGAATCCAAAGTTGAAGTTTGCATATGTGTTCCCTGGAGTATCCAAGCACTCATGCCCCTTCGTCGTCACTTTCTATAGCCCCTAAATCCATCACCGCCCCCCTCACCTAACCAGATCTGCTTATACAGATCTTCTCCTTAGTCGTCGAACACCTTCGGGTGCTCCCTGTCATTCTCAAGCACCTATGGGCACTTCTCCACCACCAAGCACCTTTGGGTGCCTTCCACCATTCCTGAGTACCCATGGGAGTTTCCTACAGTCGTCAAGCACCCGCAGGTGTTTTATACCAAATTTTTATAGCCCTCCTAGCCTTTCGAGTTATGCTAGGGCATTGTTGCACTAATCCACTAAAATAGATTATATCAGCTTAGAGAATGGTAGATAAGCAAGGTAAATCAAAGTCATTTTTGTTATATTTTATTATGCTATTAGAATCTATTCACATTTTATTATTGCATAGCTAGGGTTTAGTCTTGATTTTTGAGGGTCTCACACTGTGGAGCCCTCATTGTTATTACTAACTCATTTGCTATTTTCTTGTGTGCAGATCTGGTAGTATTACACTAGCATTGGAAAACTGCTTAAGCTAGAGTGGCCCAACATCGGATAATCAAAATCCCACTCACTTCTATTGGGAGAAAGAACACATTCTGAAGACACCACCAGCGTTGTTTTCTAGGGTTTTGAAGAACCCTAGCTATTGTAAAATTTGTATCAAAGGATTCAAATATTCTTACTGTAATAATGGAGTTTTGAGGCTCCTCCCATTAATATAAAATTATTCATTGTGCAATATTGTCTTTTGAGTTTAATTTATATCTTGTTATTTGGTGTTGTTTTATTGTTGAGTTCAGATCCATTGCAACCTGGTCGACTGTAGCCAATTGTGGGGATTATGATTATTCATTTTGAATAAATTTTATTATATTTATCTACTTTTGGTTTAGCTCTAGCCTTGGCAGTGATACTTCCTCGTATGAATCCTCACTAGGTGTATCAACTAGTAATTCCCTCCTCAATATCTTCTTTTTTATTTTCACTAGAGTAATTTTCGTTTGTTTTGGTTGTGTTTTCATCCACCTTAGTATAGTTGATGCTAATTTTAGGATCCATTCCAAAAATCTCAATAATTCCTTGTGATACAGATTTATTAACCATAGAGAAGTTCTTCATACTTCGTATCAAGAATATCGTAATGCAATATGAAAGGTAATATGCCCTATAATAAGCTTCACCTACTATAAATCCTTTATATGGTATAAGTCATATGTGTGGTTCTGAAGCCCTTTATTCTCTATGTAGTCTTGCTAGTATTACATTTATACACATTGCAACTCTTCACTTGTCAATTGTTATTGCTTAACTTCTTGTCTTCCATGCAACATTTATTTTTCAATCTATCCAAATTACGACTTGTTACATTTTGAATTAGCTATTTACTCTGGTTAGAATCAACTACATCCTTTACAATTGGGACTCCTTGATTTGGTATCCCAAATGTTTCCTAAAATTCCTTGTAGGAAAAGCAATAGTCAACTATAAATTGTCCACTTGCACTTTACTTGTAATTTATTGTGGATCATAGGTCTCCAACATCTATAGCATGTAGTTCTTGAAAAAATTCCAATCAAAATTTGGTATTTGTAGGATAAAATTTACTCTTACTTCCTATAACCTTTTCCATAGTTCATGATCCTTCGGGGATTTCTCCCACCATGTTCAATAGTATTCTCCTGTGGAATGTACCCAAGTTATGTCTCTTAGGGGTATCTTCTCCTTCTCACTTTTCTTGAAATCCCTTCCTCTATCTCCTAGAATTATCTTCCCTCATCACCATGATTTCTTTTCTTAAACCTATCCTATATTGAAATCATTTTTCCATTCACCCACCTATAAACATGTTCCTAGACTATACCTCATTCTTTCTTCTGATATAATATTTTATGGGACTCTTCTCTATTTCTTTGTATACCTAGTTCATTCAAAGATCATAGGTTTCTTATACATTTCAGCAATATGCCTTCTAGCATCATTGTTTACAATATTCTTATCAACCTAATATTTTAGGAAAAATATATATGGATCTCTAATGTTGATCTCATTTATGAAAACATTGCATGTAATGATATTGCACGTGATGGTGCTACACAAGATGGCAGTATACTTGAAAACACTATCCATGATGATATTGTCCAACTACAATTTTGTTAATGGTGGCTTGCAAATGACCACTAATGCTCATCGTATAGATGGTGTAATCTTTTTCTTCTGATGAATATAGTATTTTCTAGATAAAATTTCTTTTGTAGTCCTTAGATGACTCCTTCATATGGTAGTTCTTCTATTCTTCAACCTTAAATTGCCTTTCTTAGATGGCATATTTTTTGTCCCTCCCAATAGCAACTCCTTTATTCCTCAGTTTTCTAATGTCACTTTCGATAGAAACTTCTTCTATTTTTTCCTCATCTAACTATAACTTTGTTGAGTAACAATTACACTTTTATGCACTTAAAATATATTATAACAACCCACAAAAACCAACACAATAGAGACACATTATATTGAAAGCAAGGTTCACAAAGGAGTCCCAATTTTTATTTTTAGCATTCATAAGGCTTCACCACATTTGAGTTCAATGGCGCTATAGACGATACTCAAGTGGACATGAGTGGCCAACATCTCTTTTTTTGGGGGTTCACATTACTAAACCTCATCATTTATGACACCAAAGTGGTCCCTCCACCTTTCCCATACCCTCATCAGTATAGAAAATTTTGATCATAGTGTAGGAATTATACTTTAAAGCCCATGAAACTTAAAGGGTAATTCCTATTCCCTAGCCTGTCTATAAGTCCATCTATATAGATTCTTCTGGTGTAAATCCTTGGTGCTTAGTTATCACACCTCTGTAGGCTAACTAAGGTCACTACCACTCACTTGGTAATGATCATGGTCACCTGAACCTCATTGTTCAAGGTACCACCACTACTAAATTATTAATGAATCCATTAACTACTTAGTTAGGGAACACTTGATCCTCACCATTCAAGGTGTATCAATCATGAGCATCTGGCTATTGCATCATTGTAGCTCATTCCATATTTATGAGTAACTGGCTACTGAATCACTGCAAATCCTTCCATAACTCACAACCACCTGGTTATTGCATCATTACAATGCCCAATAATGGGTTATCTTTTGACTCGGGTTTCTTTATCAGGTTCTAGATCCATCCCTAGATCCCACATTAACCCAAGATATTCATTTCAAATAACATCTATCTCATAAAAATAAATTAAATTGTTATAATAACAGATTAAATTATAACACAATATTAAATTTTGAATATAAATATAACTTTGCATCTCAAATAAATATAAGTTTCAATCATCATGCTATCACCAAGAACATCATTCTAAATTTAGCACCATAATTAAATTGATCATATTTCTTACATCTAACATAAGGCTAATATGAAAGAATGATCAAAAGTCATAATGCTAACATCTCTACTTAATGATAGCATAAAAATTTCATCCTAATATAGATCATAGATATAGCTTTTAAATTTATCTTCTCTTTATATAAAAAATAACACTTTACAAAATAAGGATCATAACCAAAACATTTCTTATTTTTGCTCAAAACCAAATTATTCAATACATTTACATGGAGACTTCCAAGCCCATTTAAAAAAAAAAGAAATAGAAATTCTCATGTTTTACATATCAATATTTCTATTCACATAACATCTTTTCGTTCCAAAATATGCTAGAGCAAGTTCGTCCAAGTGGCCCTTGCACCACCTTATTTTCACGATCTTCTTCATGAATTAATCTCCCATGGTCTTTAAGAAAACTTAGGGATTAGGACAACTCTTAATGCAATGCAACTTAACATGCTCTATGTATAATTGCAAGCAACCATGCAAAATACATTTCATGCAAACAATGAGAGAATCTCATACTTCTCTCTATAATGGATTCCCTACCTACTCAAGTCTTAGGAAACCATTATAACTATAATCCAAAGCTTTTTCTTTACAAACCATACAAATTTTCCAACCAAACAAAAATAGAAAGACATCATATTTTAAATAAAACACTTATTTTCCACATTACATTACATCATTAAAAGATGTTCATTCCTTACTATAATTCAATTAACATTCCCTAATATCAAATTAAAAGAACACTTAGAAAGGCTTTTACCTTTTTCTAACATTATAACTAAGCATAATACATATTCTATCTTAACACAAGAATACATATTTTCTTCCTTTAGTGAACCACTCAAAAAGCCTCCATCATACATAATAAAGAAAATAATACTCAACAAAACATCACTTAACACAGTGCTTCAACCACCCAAGATGTTCTAAAAACATCAAATCAAAGGAGGATGACAACAACACATCAACAAGACTATGGCTTCTCAAAGAAGAAGAAAAAAATTCAATCAACTAGCATCTAACACGGGATAAAATAACAAGGACCTAGATAAATAAAAAGGAAATACCCTTTAAAAACACACAAGTGTAACATAGAGAAACAAACTCCAACACAACAACTAAAAAAAGCATTACTTACACCTCAAAATAACCAAAATTCTCTATTTCCAAGTAAGAGAAGGGTAGGATATAAATCAATGTACCTCTTAGGTGCTCTACAGGTGATGCCACACCAAACTATAGTGAACCAAAAAACATGAGGGCACATGCTAAAAATTAACCATTGTCCCTACCAAAGAGAGGTTAAAGAACAACAATGCTAGCAAGCAATAAATAACAAAACTCGAATGCAAAGGAGACTAGAACATGGGCTCATGCAGCAAAGGGGAACTAATAGGCCTAGAAGTAGGGTTACACTAGTACAAGCATACTACCAAGGACTAACAAATAGATCCTTAAGCATACAACCAAAGGCAATACAAAGTGATCTAAATTATAAACAACAAGTTTGTAGATGTTACCTCTATCGCTACCCTTTCCAAAGCTTCAAAGCTCCCTTTTTTTTTTGTTACCAAAATCAATATTCTATGCCTCCCAAAAGCATTCAACAACAACAACCCATTTATTAAAAAATTCCTCCTTAAATAGCCCAAACAACTTTTTGAAGGATTGGAATATCGTTCCATGATCTCTCTACTCGAGTTTGACACCTTACAACGTCTAGCTCGTAACGTTCTTGAGTAAACATTTACAAGATTCAACACTCATAAAAAGGCTATACTTAGTCTTTAATAAAGCATGCTTAAAATAAAGGATTTATTCTAATTATTAATCCTTTTAATATTCTCTAAACCATACAAATATTATCATACAATAACCATAATGTTTCCAATGTTAGGAATCCCAAGAATTGTTAAGAAAACCATTAGAAGCAACTATAAGTAATTAACTTAATCACAACATGATTACTTCTAATAAAATACTTGGATTAATTACTTATCAATTAATATCAATTGTTAATATTAGTTATTAACATTGATATTAATATTATAAGTATTAATATTGCTAGACATATTATACTTCATTGGTTTAATCTACCAACTATGCTTCCAAAACTCAAGCAACACAAAGACTCTTACAAATCCATAATACACCATGTTGTTTTATCCTTAAGTAGGTGGATTTTTAAAATAACTGAAATGTTATCCCCTACCTACTAGGGATGACTCCTTTGCCTATAGCAACCTCATGGTCCAATGTGTATTCAAACAACAAGCAAATATGCAATGCATCTAAATGAAGGGTATCCTTTTACCCTGGAGCCATCGATGAACAAGTCATCACCATCATTTCCTATTTTTCTCTCCACTCTGGTGGTTGTCCCATGCCAATCCACCGGTGAGAGTACCTAGTCCTACATCCATAAAGTTCATCAACAATACCATATTCTCCATATATCTTAAGCAAAGCATAAAATGCAATACCAACTCATCTTGATAACATAGAAATAAGAACATGCATTAGATATCCACATAACAATACATAATTTAGTATCAATATCAAGTTCTACCAAGGAGGATAATTACGTACTCCCCCTTGGACTAAACACAATCCTCTATATTTCTTGCAAATAATATATATTTCATTGAAATAAATATGGGAATTGCTTTCTCATTTTTCAATATATTCCCATGTTGCACAATTTTTAGAATATTGGTCCCACTGGACCTTATATTGATCTAGGGTTCATTTCCTCAACATCTTGGAATAAAACCCTAGGATCCTTACTACTCTCACCTTAATGGTTGAGGCATCTTCCACCTACAATTTAGAAACATTCTAAATATGAGAAGGATTAACAACATATTTCCTAAGTAGGGATATGTGGAAAGTATCATGGATTTTTGACAGGTTGGGCAATTAGCAATCCTATAGGCTACTAAGATAATATTATCAATGATCTCAAAGAGCTCAACAAAATGAGGATCCAACTTAGTTGACTTGATGACACTTTTCATAGGTCTTACTGGTGGAATATATTACATTATTTGGTACATGCTAATGTACCATCTTGGGTACATACCTAGATTAGGAGAGTGTCTTAGATTAGGGTGTGAGTATTTACTTTATGCAATGTAATAAATGCACAAGTATTATTAGAATGTGCAATGATGTAAATGTGCATGTTGTCCATGTGTACATGAGTCTATAGAATAGGAATATAGTGATTCATAAGAAGATGGAAGGCCAAGAGTCATACTCCATTATATATTGGCCTTTGTAGTAGAGAAAAAGAGAGAAGAAGTGCAAGATCACATTAGAGTAGAGTAGTGCTCAAGTTAGATACAATGTAGAGCATGAATGAAGAATGGAGCATTTGAGATCTCCACATTTTGTATGAAGATCCCATTTTTGTGAGCTTTCATTAATGGTAGTTTTATGAGTTATTACAAAAGTTTCTTATGAGTTTTACATGCTTAGTATATTGCCATTATCATATATTTAATATTTCATGCTCATTTTATACCTTGTGGTTGCATTTCCTTAAATATATAGCATCAAAATCTAACAGTGGTATCAGAGCACAAGGTAGATTGATAGGAAATAGAGAGAGCCACAAGAAGATTGAGAGGAGATAGGGAGATTTCATTTTCAAAAAATTTAGAATTTTTATTTGGCTAGAGTCTTTCCATAGGGTTGCAGGAAAACTCGTGAAGACTAGGACTCAACATAGATCTCATTTCCACTAGATTAAAGGATAACTAGTGATGCTTATTGACTTATAGAGATCTAGAGAGTTGCATGGATTTTGTTACTACTATCTAAGTTTTTACTATAAAATTAGTTCTCAAAAGTTGAGAAGCTTCCTACAATGAGATAGAGAAGAATTTTATCTTTGATTACCTAAAAGTCTATGTGCTTTCCTCATGCAGGGATTAGTTCTTTGTTGCAAAAAAAAAGACATTGAAGATTGAGGAGAACCAAGAAGAAAGTCTCCATAGAATATTTCATATTGAAGATTGAGAAGAGAAGAAAGATGCCAAAGAAGCCCTATTGAATATTGAAGATTGATGAGACTTAAGAATAAGGTTTTCATAGAAGATTAAAGATTACAAATTACAGATTGAAGAAAGTAGCTCTAGAAGGAGGAGACCCAAGAGAAAGGTCCCATTGAAGAACTTCCATATTTGGAAGATAGAAGATTGAAGATTGAAGATAAAGGAGGACTAAGAAAAGTCCTATTGAAGATTTGAGAAGTTGCATAATTTGAAGACCCAAGAAAAGAGGTCTCAAGAAAATTTGAAAGGAGAAAGAAGAAGTATTATTTAATAAAGTTGGAGAAGATTTAAAGATAGCTCAAGGTAGAATATTGCAAGAAGGAGTAGCTCCTAAAAAGAAGAATTTGGGACAATTATCACCATCCAATAACAAGCCCAAAAGGAAAAAGGATTTGGCAAGAAGTTTGCCAAATTTTGGAAAGGATTCTAGAAGACCTCAAGACATTCATATTTTTGAGAAGGAGGCCAACAAATAGGCCAATTTTGGAGTCAGAATTCGATAAGAATATTGGAGGAGAAATAATATAGAAGAGATCACCGTATTTGAAAAATTTGAAGACTGACATTAAAGGCTTGAAGGCTGATTTGTGAAGGAAGGCTTGATAGAGAAAGAAGGCAGTAATTTGGAGAAGTTAGAAGAGATTATTAGATAGCAAGATAAAGAGAAGAAATCAGATTTTGCAAGCTATAGTTTGAGAGATTTGGGCTACAAAATTGGATAGCATAGAAGCTGATATGTAGGCAACATTGAAAGCTATAAATTAAAGAAGTTTTGGAAAGCAACCTAAAGGTTTTTGTAAAGCAAGATTGAGTAGCAAATTGAAGGAGTTTTAGAGCTACAAATTAGAGGATTTTCCTAGCAGATTTGAGAGATTTTAGGATAGGAAATCAAAGGAGGAATTGGTTGAGTTAGAAGCTAAAAAATTAAGGATTTAGGATAGCAAGAGGGCAGCACTAATAGCTACAAATTTCAGAGTCAGAGAGAGCAAAGTTGGAGGAGAATTGGAGCCACAAAAAACAGATTTTTGGGTAGAAAGGAAGAGTTGCAAGATTGAAAAGTTTAGGGTAGAAAAGCATAAGAAATTGGAGCAGCAATTTTTACAAATTTGGGGCAGCAAATAGGTGAGTCAAATCACCAAGAAATCTAGCTACAAAAGGAGACCAAAAGGTATGCAATATTGGTGCAATAAAAGTTCATTATTTAAACATTCATATTAGCATTTTATTAAGTCTTTAAAAGCACCACATTTAAGTTTTTAAAGTAGCAAAAGGAAAGGTCTCAAGTTTATATCCTCAAGGTTGGAGAAGATAGCATTCCCAAGGGATTAAAACCTGCAACAAAGAAAGGAGAAGTTAGAAATAATATAAGGAAAGGAATCAAATCCTTACTATCTCTTGGAAAAGTAAATAAGTTGCAGTAGAAAATAGAAGTATTATTCTATTTGAAAGGCATAGATTTTGGCACAAATTAGAAGCTTGGAGTCACCAAAGAAGAAACCACCAAGCATAGAGATGAGGAGGAGTCATTATGGAAGAGTAGCCAACAAGGAGAAGTTGTTATGGAAGAAAAACCACCATTACCAAGTCTTGGCAAAGAGAAGAGGCACCACCATATTGGATAAGAAATCCATTATTTCAAGAAAGCTAGTGTAACATTTTAAGGACTAAAAGTATATGGGGGAAAGCAATAGCTAGTGTCTCTCTAGAGCTACATACAATAGTTGGAAATACATTACAACAAAGGAGCATAAATTTCTATTGAATATAAGCACCCAAAAGTAGTGCTATTTACATAGCAAAGTGCCAAGCAAGCCAACTACCAAACAAAGAGGTAAGAGCACCACCAATAGAAAGAAATCAACCAAATCTAAGTTGAGCAACCACCAAACAAAGTGGAAGAACCACTAGGTCAATGTAGAGGAGCCACCACCATCATCAAAGAAGGTTATCTAGAGCACCACCACCATTCAACCAAGAACACAGTTGAGGAAGAGATTCACCACCGAAGGAGCTTTGGTAAGGTTAAGCAAACACCATTAGGGTTGCACAAACTCAATACAAGGTTGTTGAAAGGAGGACAATGAAGAGCCAATCATCATTTGATATAACGCTTGCTACATAATGCAAAAATAAGGTAATACACTTGAGTTATAGCTAGCATAATGTATATAGAAGAAAGAGTGCTAAAATTCATTCAATATTGTTCATTAATGAGTGTTACATTGGAATTAGAAGCATTGAAGAATCAAGCAATCATATGGTACATAAGGTGAAGAGATAAGGTTGCTATTTTCCATTTGGTATGTTAGACACAGAGTACCAACCACCATGAGGAGAGTTAAATCATAGTCTGAGCACCAAGGAAGCGAAACCATCATTGTAGAGGGAACAAACAAGTCAAGCGTAGTGATAACTCAAATGTTACCAAGGAGGTAGGAAGATGTAATGTTCATCAACAAGTGCTACAAGTGTAAAAGATACTTGTCACCTAGGATACGAAGCACCAACAACCAAGGAGTACTTAGGTGCCCTAGAAGAAGCATCAACTTGAATGCCAAGTGTCTTGATGGAAGAAAAGCACCAATCATCACATAAGTAACATCTTCTATATGCAATAAAGGTATAGGTCACAATGAACACAAGAAATACAAATAACACAATGAAGTGGAGAGAGTAAACCATGGAAAAATAGTGCATATGTGCTATGATGAAGGGAATATGAAGATGCAATTTGGAGAGTCAAAGCTTTGGAGTTTGAGCATCAAAGTGCATTGAATGCATCATAGTGGAAGAAGAGCAATGTAGGTTGCAGTATAAAGTAAGCAAGACAAAGCTTTGGAGTGCTATATTAAAGGAGGTAAGAAATATTTAGTCTAATCTAAAACCTTTGCAAAAGATACAAGGCATAATATTGAAGTCAAGTTAATTAATTCATTATACTCAAGGTTTGTTAATAAAAGGAGAAATAAGGTATAGATTTACAACCTTAGAAGTATTATTGAATGCCTTAGATGTTTTCGAAGAAATAATTTTTTTAGAAAGGTTTTGAAACTACCTCATTCAAATTACTTAGAAATATTTTGCAAATAGTTTAACTTGGAGGAATAAGGATTTCTACATTGAAATAGAAATATTATATTTGCAAATACCTTTGTTTCTAAATTTTCAACTAGGGAGTTATAAGGAGTTCAACACCAACATAGATTATTGAAATTTAGAAACTACACTATTGAAAATTGAAAGATACTAGAAGCAAAACATAGAGGTGCTAGAAAGTTGAAAAAACACATTGGAATTAGTCTCTTGCTAAAATTAATGAGACATAAGAAATCCAACTTAAAGGTCTTGAAAAATAGAGAACCTCATCAAAATTGAAATTGCATCAAAATTATCTTTAGCTTTCTATTCATAAATAGGGAGAAATAAGGTGAAGAATAGAAGTTGAACATTAGGGAGACAAAAGGGATTCAACTCAAAAGAAAGCTAAGTACTTTATCAAAACCATACTATATTCAAAATATTTGGGAGATACAAGGTATTCTACAAAACTTGAGAAATTGGAAATACCTTATCAAATTTAATCTTATAATACTAGGGAGTTAAAAGGAATTCTACCTAGAGATTTGAAAAAATAAATCCTTGTCAAAACCATTGATTGAACATTAGAATTTTCAAGGTATCCTACAAATTTGAGAATTGAAAATAGTTCATTGAATTTGATCTCTAAACTAGGGAGTCATAAGGTAGTCAACCTCAATGTTTTGAAAGTTAAAATATTCTATCAAAACTATTCTCAATACATAATACTAGGGAGCTATAAGGAATTCCACTTCAAAGATTAAATTAGAAGAAGCATGGATGAAATAGTGAGGAATGCATTCAATAATGAAGAACTATTTCATGAATTGAAATTTTATTCACAAAACTTAATAGATACTTTTGATGGATACAAATATTTGTCTACTAGTAAAAAAGAAAGATTATCTTTGTTTCTCAAGGAAGCAAAAGAAGGAAATTTTATGACATTAATTGGTTATATTCATGAAGTACTTTTCAAAGCTTGGTGGAATACTCAAAATATAGTTATATTTACATTAGAAGAATGTTTGATGATATATCTATCATTAATTATTTTTGAATTCTTTCAAAACATGAAACAAAATGAACATATTAGCAATGAAATACTAAATCCTGGCCAATACTATTGTGATGATATACTAACTCATCATGAAGAAGATATATCACTAGTAAAATTAAAGAAACGAAGAAGAAGAAAAATAAGGAAATATGAAGCATGACAGAAAAGAAAAGATGAAGATAAAAGAAAATACTTTCAAGTTGAATACAAATCAAAGTGAACTAAAGAAACAAGATGAAGATACTAATTATTTACTTGATCAGGATACATATAAAGAGCACAATGAAGAATGCAGAAAAGAAGATCTCAAGTTCCAAAACCAGGACAAAGATCATATTGAAGACTAAAGTCTTCAATAACCAAATAATGTAATACAAGGGGGTGTTGAAATATATTACATTATTTGGTACATGCTAATGTACCATCTTGGGTACATCTCTAGATTAGGAGAGTGTCTTAGATTAGGGTGTGAGTATTTACTTTATGCAATGTAATAAATGCACAAGTATTATTAGAATGTGCAATGATGTAAATGTGCATGTTGTCCATGTGTACATGAGTCTATAGAATAGGAATATAGTGAGTCATAGGAATATGGAAGGCCAAGAGTCATACTCCATTATATATTGGCCTTTGTAGTAGAGAGAGAGAGAGAGAGTGCAAGAGCACATTAGAGTAGAGTAGTGCTCAAGTTAGATACAATGTAGAGCATGAATGAAGAGTGGAGCATTTGAGATCTCCACATTTTGTATGAAGATCCTATTTTCGTGAGCTTTCATTAATGGTAGTTTTATGAGTTATTACAGAAGTTTCTTATGAGTTTTACATGCTTAGTATATTTCCATTATCATATATTTAATATTGCATGCTCATTTTATGCATTGTGGTTGCATTTCCTTAAATATATAGCATCACAAGCTAACACTTACCCATAAGAGAACTCTATCACCTATAGAGAATTCTCTTGGTGATCTTTTCACATCAGTATAGCTCTTCTAGCAATCAACAGCTTCCTTGAGCCTTTATCGAATCACTCTAAGTTGTTCCTCCATCTCTCTGATAGTGTTCGGTTTGATCACCATCTGATCCTCTAGATTGTCTCATGATAGAGGTGTTCTACATATTCTACCATACAAAGCTTCAAACAAAGCCATCCCAAGGATGCATGATATCCATTATTATATGTAAATTCAACTAGATGCAAAAAATCTTCCCACTTAAACTTTTGATCCATGTAGTACATGTGAAGCATGTCCTCTAAAACTTGGTTCACCCTCTCTATTTGTCCATCTATTTTTGGATGATATGTAGAACTAATATTTAACTTAGTGCCCACTACATGGTGAAGAGCCTACCAAAATTTTGATGTGAACCTAGAATCCCTATCTGATATGATCACCTCAAGAAAACCATGTAACCTAAAAATTTCTTTGGTAAATTTATTTTCCACCACCGATGCATCATCCTTGATGTTCCTCGATATAAAATGTGCAACCTTGGTCAACTTTTCAACCACCATAAGAATTGCATCATGTTGGTACCTAGTCTTAGGTAAACCCATAATAAAATCCATGGATATAACTTGCCACTTCTAAGTAGGTATATCATGTGGGTATAATTTCCCTTTTGGATGTCAGTGTTCTGCCTTAACCTTTTGACACTCTAAACATCTTGCAATAAAACTAATGATATCCTTTTTTTATTTTGGTAGTTTAAATTAAAGTGGGTTTTTATCAAGGGACCCAAAACTTGATTACAACAAGTCAAAAGACTTCAAACAAGGCCAAAGGAAATCCGATAGGAAAGTCCCAAGGATGGACCTAAGGATAGAATCCAAGACAGGAAACATGATCCAGGACAGGAAATAAAATTTAGAAATAAGGACAGGATGCCCGAAGTGAAAAAGCTGAAAAGCCACGCCCAACTGCAAACACGAAGAACCTGCCCAACGAGAAAAGGAAAAGGTGGTAAAATGAGTTTTAAAACTCTCGCCCAAACAAGCAATTTGAAAAAAAAACTCCCACCTAGCTGCTGAACCAAACAACGAGAATTTTCAAAGACAAGGCACTCTTGCCTATCCATAGAAAATGAAACAACCCAAGAAGCGGGAAAGGAAAAAATAAGAGTGCACAATCCCGTGCAAGAGAGAAACCACAAATCAACAAGGAAATACTAGAAAACCAGATATTTTACAAAAAACCACCCTTCACCACAGGGTGGAGCAGATAAACTGTAATCAAAGAAAATCTTGCCCGTAGAAGGATGGGAAACAAGCAAGGATGCCAAAAACAATCAAACAATGATAAAACTACATCCCTCATAGACCTGGAAAGTGGAACAGCAAACTGAGGATCTCCACAAGCCACGAAATCCTCTTACAATGAGGCAAACTACTCAACAACCAAAAGAAGCAGAGGAAGCAGTACATGTAGAACTGTAGACCAAGGGAAAGATACGAGAGGATCCATGGGCACTCTAACTGAAGGAGTCTCAAGGAACCAAGTTGTAAGCATTAAGAACATGTCCATCCCAAGACCAAAAAAATGTAGCTAGAACCAAAAAACGGCCTCCAACATCACCAAAAAAAAGCTTCAAGGATCCAAGAAAGGAAACCCAGCAAGAACACAGCAGTAAGAAAACCAGAGGCCCCACAAAGACATGAAAAATATTGATCTTCTACCAAGAAATCCAAAACTAGATATCCAAAGAACAACTCCATAGAAGAAGCACGTGGTGCCAGGTAGACCAAAAAGGATTATGTAGAACTATTCATGAAGCATGACCCGATCCATGACACACCACACCTGAAGATCCTCTGAAACTAGGCACCAAATAGAAACCTGCAAAAACAACTAGGACAGAGCTGAGAGCTCCAAGGAACAGGATTCCTGAAGCAACATAGAAATCCCAAGGATAGTCCTAGGGAGGAACCTAGGGAAGTCCTAAAACTAGGGCATTGAAATGAACCCCACCAGAAGGCAAGGAAATGGGTAAACAAATGGATCAGTGACCTCCCACCCCAAGGAGATCATCTTCAGCACCATCCAACCAAGGAGGAAGGGCAAAGGAAGTGCCAGGGAACTGGGACAAAACTAGGGAAGGGTTGTAGGGAAGTGGAGAAGGACTTCCCAAGGAAGTATCTTGCAGCCCCCCTATCAACTTTTTTATTGTTTCTACTCGATGATCCCCATGATATCCTATTTCATTCCTTCCCAATAGAAGATTTTTTTCATGTTTTTTCTCGTCTTTGCCTCTCCTAGATGAGCAGAATATGGAGAACTATGCACCTCTTGGATAATCATTCTCCTCAAATCACCTATTTTGGGTATGACAACCCTATCCTTAAAACATAAAAGACCATATTATATGTTAAAATCCTTGTTTTCTTCAAGATTTCCATGTAGTATTGATCCTATTGTTGTATTTTTTTACTTTGTCCATCAAGTCTATATGACTTTGGGTTAAGGCTACTATGTGCCTTCTCCTACTCAAGGTATATGCAACCTTATTTTATTTCCCTTTGATATACTCAATACCAAAGTCATATTATACTAAGAACTTTATCCATCTTCTCTATCTTACATTCAACAAAGGTTGGGTAAAAATATACCTTAGACTTTGATGATCTATCCTTAGCTAAAATGGTTTACCCAAAAAAAAGTGCCTCGAGACCTTGAGTGCATGCACAATTGTTGTCAATGATTGGTCATGAGTAACATAATTCAGCTCATGCTTCTTGAGTTCCTTGGACTCATATACTTCTACAGCCTCATTCTAGGACAACACCCCACCCAAATATTCTAAGGAAGCATTTGTACACATTATAAAATTCCCAAGAGGATCCAATATCTTGAGAATAAGTGTTATAGTTTTCTTATTCTTTAGAGTTTCAAATGCGGTCTCACAGTTATCCGATCATTTGAACTCATTTCCCTTTCTCTGAAGGTTGGTGATGGAGTAGGAAATCTTTGAATAGTCCATAAAATATCTATAATAACTAGTGAACCCCATGAATATTCTTACTTTAGACATATTTTTTAGTGTAGGCCAACTCAAAATAGACTCAATTTTCTTAGGATCTATAGCAATTTCTTCTTTTGATATGATATGTCCCAAATACTGAACTTGTGATGTATAGAACTCACATTTGGATAACTTGCCATATAGCTAGTTTTTCCTTGACGCCTCTAACACAACCTTAAATATTGATCATGTTCCTCTTTGGTGTGAGAATATATCAAAATATCATCTAAAAATACCAAAACGAACCAATTTACATTTTTTTTGAACATATTGTTCATCAAATTCATAAAATTTGTTGGTGCATTCATCAACCCAAATGGCAACACTATGAACTCATAGTTTCCATGCCTAGTCTTAAAGGTTGTTTTGTGATTATCCTCATCTTGAATCCTTAATTGATGATATTCTGATCTCAAGCTGATCTTTGAAAATATTGTGGCATACTTTAATTGATCAAAGAGATCATCAATCCTAGGCAAAGGACACATATTCTTGATGTTTACCTTATTCAACATCCTATAATCAATGCACAATCTCAAGGAACCATCCTTCACAAATAGTACTAGAGCACCCCAGGGTGACACACTAGGTTTTATCAGATCCTTTTCCAATCAATATTGAAGTTGCACCTTTAACTCTTGCAAATAAATAGGGTTCATTATGTAGGGTGTTCTTGCAATGGGTTCTACCTTATGCATTAGTCCAATGGTGAAATAAAATTCACCCTTGAAATGGTAGACATAGGAGATCTTCTAGAAATAAATCCCTAAATTCATGCAAAATGGAATGTTTCTTAAGTATTTCCTCATCCCCTTTATTCCTTGACTTGCCATTTATCTTGATTATATATAACATACCTTCTACTTTGCCTACTTTGACAATAGATGGGGTTGAAAAAACCCTTGCCTACTTTGAACTCTTACTCTCCTCTTATCCTTATCGATGTAATCCATCCACCTCTCTTATAAGTTGATTAAGGCTCCATGAGCCTTCAACCAATCCATCCCTAGGATAATATTAAAAGCATGGAGTGGTGCTACATATAAGTGCCATATTATGGATCTATTGGGTAAGGTTATTTTAGTTGTAGGTAGACATTGATCCACTAAGTAGGTCTATCCAGACCCATACTCAACTTTCCACTCTTATGCCAAAAATATAGGTATTTTTGACATATCCTCGATAATACTAGTGGAAATAAAACTATCTATAGCTCCACTATCTATTAATACTTTAACATCCCTGTTTAAAAAATTACCATTTAGTAACATATGTGTTGCTTGTCCATACAAATTCTAACTCTTGATAGCGATATAGATTCGATGTGGTTGTTCCTCTATTTTTTTACTCAAATTTATCTATTGGGAACACTTATTTTCATAATGAGAACCCCTACAGATACAACAACCTATCTTGGGTGCCTAATAACTTTCCTACTTTTTCTCTCCTATTCTCTCTTTCTGTGTCGAATCATTTTTCTTCTACAATTAAAGGTTGGAACTATCCTTTTTCTAAATTTTCTTCTTATATTGTCCTTGGTTCCCATTGTTCTTATTACCAAAATTTGGGTTCCCTTCGCTCTTCTTGTTTTGCTCCTTATCCCATTTCATAAACCTTGCACTCTTTATTTTCTTAAGCTCCTACCTCTCTGCCTCTATCAACCCTAAATAGTTGAAGTACTTTTTGGTTTGAAGATTGGTCTCTTCCTATCTAGACAAATCATAAGCCTTTTACAGAGCGTTTGATTTGAGCAAATTAATTAATATCCTAATCTTGGGATCCACCCCTCAGATGGACTTATGCACCTTTAGTTGCTTATTGTTCTTATACTTTGGAACATACTTCAAAATTTTAACATATCTTTGAAAGAATACCTGTATTGTCAATGAACCCTACTGAAGTGTAGAGAATTCCTCAAACTTCTTTACGTAAAACTAATCAAAAATAAATATTTTATTAAAATCCCATTTAAGATTTGTAGCTTGGATTTTTTTCCTATTATGAATGGGTTCCACCATTCTAAGGTTGCATCCTGAAGATGAAGGGTATCCCACACAATCTGGATTTTAGAAGAGTAATTCTTCATAAAAAATAAGGTTTTCAACTCATTCATCCATGAATTTGTTGCATCACCCCTTTCCTTTCCATTAAATTTATCTACTTGAACATTCTTAAGGTCCTTAGCCAACTCAACCTCTATCTGGGTGTTACCCTCATGGCTTCTTCTAAAAATATTCTCTTCATGTCTGCCCTCTATATAACTAGTACTAGTATCCTTATTGCTCAAGGTTTCTAACATTTTCATTTTTGTTCTATTATTTCCTATAGTAACTTAACTATGAAAGGAATATCTTCCACCCTTTCACTGGAACCTATTGTTTCTCTAGTTTTCTTGCTAAATTTTGTTGTCCTTCCAGACTTCTTACTAGGATCCTTTGTTATCCTAGTTCTTTTGTTGGATTCCATGTTCATCCAAAGTTCTTTTGGGGGTACACTATAGTTTCCTTTGGTGAAGTGGACCCCACTTTCTTGGATGATCCTCCTATTAAAATAGGTTCCATATCCTATCCATAAAAGGTGCTGGGTAAATTAAAATCTCCCTCAATTGTACTTACAATTAGTTAGTTTCATTTCCTCCATGAACTAACTTAGACCATTATCACTCACTTGATAATGATCATGGTCATGCTTACCTCACTGCAAGGTGCCATTCCCCAATAAGAAACTATACTCTCTAGGATTTTTACTCCTTGGTCTGACTGGTCCAATCAACGTGCAATACTTGATTTATCCCATATCATGTTAAGGTCCCTAGTAGAGCAAGTCTCCCCAAAGTAGCACATCAAGTCAAGGCTTATCCTAGGTGTACTCCATGGAAGCTTCTAGTCCTATGACCTAAATATATAATACCAACTATAACAACCTAGCCAAACCAACCCAAGAGAGACACTTTTTTTTGCAATCAAGGTTAAAAAAGAAGTCCCAATTTTTATTTTCAGCATTCACAAGGCTATAACACATTTCAATTAATGTCGTTGTAGATGACATTCAAGTGGATAGAAGTGGCCAAACCTCCCATAGTTTTTGGGGTTCACCTTACTAAACCTCATCATTTATAAGGATGCCAAAGTGGTCCCCCAACCTTTCCTATACCCTCATCGGCATAGGATAATTTGTGAAGAACACAGGCTTATACTGAGATGGGGGTGAACAGTATAAGCTCAACTTTTACTATTATTTTCAAATAATATTATCCAATATTATCAATGGCAATATCAATAGCAGTAATCAAATCAATGCATAAATTATCACACACATGAGAGACACAAATTTAACGTGGTTCACCCAATGTGGGTTACATCCATGGAGAAAATATTTCTTCTAAATTTTCTCAACAAATCTCTTGGAAATCAATTTCCTATTACAATGTTTATGGACCTCTATCCAAAGGAGATCTCAATCCCCAATGCTCTCATTTGTGGATATTTCTCCATAGGATAACTCTATCCCCTTCCTCTGGTTCGTGGATCTCTCTCCACAGGAGAACTCTTCCCCTTTGCTCTGGTTTGTGGATCTCTCTCCACAGGAGAACTCTTTCCCCTTTGCTCTAGTTTGTGGAACTTGATCCAGGATAACTCTATCTCCTCAACTAGTTCATGGATCTCTATCCATATAAGTACTCTATCTCCCCAACTGGTTCATGGATCTCTTTCCATAGGAGAACCCTATCCTATCTCCGATCTGATTCATGGATCTCTCTCCACAAGTGTTGGCAATTTTGGGTACTTTGGGTACATTGCCCTTGCTCAAATGTATAAGTTGTCATTGATGTCAAAAGGCATTTTTGTGTTGATATCAAAAGAGTGTGATGTCAAGAATATCTTGAGAAGCTTCATTTGTTAAAGGGTTTTTATTAAAACCATGGTGACAAGGTTAAAGGTTTTTCTTAAAACCATTTGGACTCATTAAGGGTTTTTATTAAAACCAAGCTTAACTTAATGCAAAGGTCCATGTTTATTATTAATAATTAAATTAACTCAAACCTTTGTCAAAGGTCCAAGTTTAATTTATTATTAATAAAATAATAATAATTATTATTTTAATTATTATTATAGGGTCTTTCAACCCTTAAGCGACGGAAGTAAAAGAATTCTTTCGCCGATATGATGCCATCGTTGGAGGAGCGCCGACGTCAAACTTTATGGAGAAATGGCTATATAAGTGGGGATGTTTTTCCAAAGTGAGTACCACGAATTATTTTGACATCTACGATTTACGATTGGCTCTGTATCTTGCGATTTGCGCTTGGCGTCTACGATTTTGCGTTTTCTCTATTCTTTCGAACAGCGCTTTGTGTTTTCGATCTCCGATTGACGTCCTTGAAATCGTGCTTGTTCTGTGTTGGAAACCGTGCTTGGCATATTCGGAACTGAGTTTGGGCTGCATCCTTACCTTTATGCTTGACGCCGGTGGATTGGCAATTGCACCTGGACTACGGTTTTCAGACTGTGCTGTGAGATGATAAATGCAAGCATTCCGTGAATTACGTTTTGGACAGCGCTCACCAGTTTGCATGTGACTTGTGGAAGACGTTTACGTTTTCCGGTTTCTTGGCGTCAAAGGAAGATAAAAGAGAGGCGGTGTTGTATTTCTTCGTTGGGCACTTGTGACCCAACGGCGGAGGCGTTTAAGCGAAAGCGCTAGACGGCAGAGGTGCCGAGTTCGATTCTCTTCGTTGGGAATTTCTTTTTGGTCGCGGTGTGCAAAGGATAGTGGTTGTGAATGCGCGGGAGGTATAAGGTTAAGGTATCATATTTGTTTTTGACATTGTTTTATTGATGTTTAATGTTTATGTGGAGTAATAAGGTGTAAAGAGGTTTTACTTTGTATGTATATTGTACTTTGGTGTTTTTACTAAGTTGGAGAAATAAGGTGTTATTTTGGATCTTTATTATTGTGTATTATTGTATAGTTGCTAACTCTAATTAGTGGCAAATTGAGAGTTAGTGTTGTGACAGATTTTGAGTTCTCCTTCTTCATCAAAGTAAAGGTATGGGCAACTTCTTCCATGTATGTTGTTGATGGTATATTTTCTGAAATTGAGTTTGGAGTGAAAAGGTTGTCTACTAGGTATCTTTGGTGTAAATCTTATTTTCTGGATATTGAAGATTGTTTATGCATTAAAATCATTGATGAGTGTTTGGGTGAATGCATAATTCTGGTTGAGGAAGAGGAAGCATTTTTGCACTAGGGTTTATGTTAGTAAGTCTTGCTACTTGCATTGAGATGATGAAACCCTTAGTTGGCTATTTTGATATTGATGGATGAGTTGCTTTCATAGAGGTTGTTGTTGATCAAGTTAGTGCTTTACTTGATACATGATATTGGGCTTACTCCATTGAGTTGATTTGAACAAGTTATTATTTGCAATTGGTGATATTGTGTTGGTGGCTATTTTGTTCAAATATCCTTGGAGGGAAAAGGATTTCTACTTGTTTCCTTTTCTTGTGATGATTGGTTAATGCTTCAAGGTTGATGTTGAGTTGAATGTGTTGGTGGTCTAAACCTTGTTTGATGAGCATTGTTGTTGAAACTCTAATTGTTGGTAAAAATAATATGAGTATCATTGTTATATGAGATATTGCATAGTTGGCAATTGTTGGGTTGTGTTTCATATTCTTGAGAAAAGCATACTACATCTATATTATTCTTTTGAGATTGAGATTGAGTTGAGATTGAGATTGGGAGTTAAGTATAGAACATATTGGGTCTCTAACAATTCTCTTTATGTTTCTATGAGATTTGAGATTGAGATTGGGAGTTAAGTATAGAACATATTGAGTCTCTAACAATTCTCTTTATGCTTCTATGAGGTTTATGAATCACATTGGGTCTCTAACAATTCTCTTTGTGGGTTCATGCTAAGCAAGTTTTTCTTGGTGAGCTTGCTGAGGTTTTTGGACAGGTTTCGGTGGGGACTTGTGAGCAGATTTGGACAGGTCCTAGCAGAGGACTTGTGAGCTGAGTTTTTGAGAGTTCTATCGAGATAACTTGAGGACGAGAGGTGCATTGGTTCTTTGAGAAGAACCTGAGGACAGATTTGGCAAGTCTTTGAGAAGGCTTGTGTGCAGAGGATTGATTTGTTCATAGAGTTGGACAGATCTGACGAGACGAGAGGAAGACTTGTACTAGACCGAGTGATTGTGTTTGGTACAGGTAGGTGAGCTACTGTGGACGTGATCATAGAAGGCGAGAGGTCTCTTAGGCTAAGCATTGAGGATAGGGAGGTCTTCGGTGGAAAGGAGTTCCACGTGCTTGGCAAGAGGGAGAGGCGGTTGATCTTCGAGGGATCATTTCCAGAGCGAGAGGGGAAGGTATCTCCTTTGAGCGAGAGGCTCATAAATTCAGATTGGGGGAAGGTGTCTCCTTTGAGCCGAGGCTCATAAACATTGTAATTGGGAAGGTTTCCCAAAGAACTTTGAGATAACTTTTAGAGAAAATTTTTGTGGACGTAGCCCGGGCATTACGGGTGAACCACGTTAAAATTGGTGTCACTTTGTGGATGATTTTGTGCATTGCTTTGATATTGCTTTGGGTATATTGCTTTACTATTTTGAAGTATAAAGGAATAAGTAAAAAGAGGTCTTATATTGTTCACCCCCCTCTCGGTATAAGCTTGTGTTCTTCAATTGGTATCAGAGCGGGTGCCTTCGAAAAGTTTAACGGCTTGAAGGAAAAGCTAGTAAAGAACACAATGGATCATTCAAGTGGCAATGCAACACCTATTCTTGATGGGTCAGATTTTGGTCTTTGGAGTGCAAGGATGAAGGTTCATCTAATGGCACTTGGGAATGAGGTTTGGGAAGTGATTGAAGATGAGTACACTATTCCTGAACATGGTCCTAATACTAAAGAAGAAAGGCTCCTACATCACAGCAATTCAAAAGCAATGAATGCAATCCTGAAAGGCTTACAGAAAGCAGATCTCACCAAAGTGATTCACTGCAAGACAGCTAGTGAAATGTGGAATCGGTTGAAGGTGGTTCATACAGGTGATACAAATGTCGGAAAGGCCAAGTTGAGACACTTCAAAGGTATGTTTGAACAACTCAAGATGAATGATGATGAAAATATTAGTGACTACATGCTTCGTATGGATGAGGTTGTTAACTCCATGAAAGACTTAGGTCTTGAGCTTGCTGAAAATGATGTTTGTGATAAGATTTTAAGATCTCTTCCTAATAGATTTAGTGAAAATATTTTTGCTATTGAGGAAGCTAAAGATTTGGATAAGTTGAAAAAGGATGAGCTCCATAGTATACTTGCGACATTTGAGTTGAGAACTCAAGTGAAGGTTGATGTCAAGAAGGAGGCGACTTTCAAGGCTACCAAGAAATCCAAAGGTAAACGACTTCAAGAGAGTGATGAGTCTTCTAGTGATGAAGAGGCATATTACGACAAGAAAGGCAAGTTCTCTAGAAAGCACAAAAATATGAAAAACGTAAGATGTTTCAATTGTGGAAGGTTTGGTCATTATGCTACTTGCTGTCTTGTTGCCAAGGATGAAAGTGATGAAGATAAACAAGACTTCTAAGAGCAAGGATTATGAAAAGCACAAGCATCATAGGAAAAACAAAGATGAGCACAACAATCAAGGAAAGAGGTATTCTCACAAGCACAAGAAGAGTTTCTACCTAGACAAAGCAAGTAAGTGTTCTAGTAGTGATAGTGAAAGTTCTTCAAGTGATAATGAAAATGAGATGTTGTTCATATCGAGAAAAGAGGAAGAACCAAAACATAGATTCATTATCATGAAATGTCTTAGGTGTGGAAATTTTGGTCACCTTGAGGATGATTGCACAAATAATGATTTGGTTTCTAGTATGTATGAGGATGCTTCAGAAAACTATAAGGAAGATGCATGTATGGTTTTTGAAAAGGGTAGCACCTCTAGTGATAAGAAATCTGAAAAAGGCTTTGATGATTCTAATAGCAAACATATAGAGGAAGGTGAAGTAGATCTTAAAGGTGAACTTATTAGTGCTCTTAGTGCTTTGAAAAAGGAAAGAAAGAAGAATGCTAGACTCAAGGATAAGTTGGATGAATGTTGTATGGAGAGAGATGATCTTATAGAAAGTCTTGACTTCTCTATAGCTAAGACACAAGAACTCAAGGATGAGTTAGAGTCTAAGGTTCTTGAGTATAGTGAGTTAGAACAGAAAATGGCTTCTTTGAAAGAGGAAACTAAAGGGTACAAGGATAAGCTTCACGAGGTTTCAAGATAGCTCCAAAAAGGTTAAGTCTCTCATCAAAGGTCAAAGAAAGACAACGAGATAAAACAGGCCTTGGTTTTGTTAAGCCTCACAAGGAACAAGTTGGAGAGTCTAGTAAGAGACTCCAAAAGGAAGAGAGTTTGATGAGGAAAGTATTTCAGATCATGAGTCCTTGAATGATAGATGCACAGAAATAGAAAACAGAATTCAGAATGAGAAGAAGAAGTTTTCAGAACCTAAGAGGTCAAATAAAGGAAAGTTTCAAGGCGGATGTTTTGCTTGTCACGGGTTTGGTCACATAGCTTCACATTGCATGGCTCAAGTGAAGAAGGTAAATGACAGTTTCAGAGGTGGTAATTTCTTTCAAGGGTATTGCTACTCTTGTCAACGGTTTGGGCACAAGGCGAGTTTATTGCAAGGCAAATATCGAGAACAGGTATGATCGGAACTAGGTTTGGTCGAACGGGAAGGTTTGGTCGGAACAGGGTTTTGGTCAAAACGAGGTTTGGTCGAGAACGAGGTTTGGTCGGAATAGGTTTGGTCGGAAGCTGGTGGATTCAAAGAACAGGTATGCCTAAAAGAAATAACATTGTTACTTGTTATAAGTGCAACAATGAAGGTCACACGGTCGGACGAGTGTAGAGCTGAAATTCCAGAATACGGGAACGAGGGAACAGTGGCATGATCGGGTCCAAGGATCAAGGCATGGATAAGAACAGGGATGAGAACAAGAACAAGAGCAGTGACAAGAACAGGAATATGGACAAAGAGTTCAAGAGAAGGCCCGACAAGGAAGTTATAGACGCTGATGATGATCAGTGCCTAATGGGAGTTTTACTCCCACCCCAGAATTAATCACCTCATCGGGGAGGTGGGGGAGGGACTAAGCTAAGAGGCTAATTCTTAGTCCCGAGCCCCAAAGGTGGCCCTTTGCCATTGATGACAAAGGGCGAAAGATATGAGTAAGGGGAGAGATTCAAAGTGAAGAGGAAAGCTTCAAGTCAGGGGGAGCAAAACTTCAAAGGAAGATTCTCGGTTGTTAGCACAGTTGGTTTCGGTTGGTTTCAGTTTTGGCTCTTGAGAAGTGTTTTCGGTAAAGGTTTGCCATCAATGACAAAGGGGGAGATTGTTGGCAATTTTGGGTACTTTGGGTACATTGCCCTTGCTCAAATGTATAAGTTGTCATTGATGTCAAAAGGCATTTTTGTGTTGATATCAAAAGAGTGTGATGTCAAGAATATCTTGAGAAGCTTCATTATGTTAAAGGGTTTTTATTAAAACCATGGTGACAAGGTTAAAGGTTTTTCTTAAAACCATTTGGACTCATTAAGGGTTTTTATTAAAACCAAGCTTAACTTAATGCAAAGGTCCATGTTTATTATTAATAATTAAATTAACTCAAACCTTTGTCAAAGGTCCAAGTTTAATTTATTATTAATAAAATAATAATAATTATTATTTTAATTATTATTATAGGGTCTTTCAACCCTTAAGCGACGGAAGTAAAAGAATTCTTTCGCCGATATGATGCCATCGTTGGAGGAGCGCCGACGTCAAACTTTATGGAGAAATGGCTATATAAGTGGGGATGTTTTTCCAAAGTGAGTACCACGAATTATTTTGACATCTGCGATTTACGATTGGCTCTGTATCTTGCGATTTGCGCTTGGCGTCTGCGATTTTGCGTTTTCTCTATTCTTTCGAACAGCGCTTTGTGTTTTCGATCTCCGATTGACGTCCTTGAAATCGTGCTTGTTCTGTGTTGGAAACCGTGCTTGGCATATTCGAAACTGAGTTTGGGCTGCATCCTTACCTTTATGCTTGACGCCGGTGGATTGGCAATTGCACCTGGACTGCGGTTTTCAGACTGTGCTGTGAGATGATAAATGCAAGCATTCTGTGAATTACGTTTTGGACAGCGCTCACCAGTTTGCATGTGACTTGTGGAAGACGTTTACGTTTTCCAGTTTCTTGGCGTCAAAGGAAGATAAAAGAGAGGGCGATCGTTGTATTTCTTCGTTGGGCACTTGTGACCCAACGACGGAGGCGTTTAAGCGAAAGCGCTAGACGACAGAGGTGCCGAGTTCGATTCTCTTCGTTGGGAATTTCTTTTTGGTCGCGGTGTGCAAAGGATAGTGGCTGTGAATGCGCGGGAGGTATAAGGTTAAGGTATCATATTTGTTTTTGACATTGTTTTATTGATGTTTAATGTTTATGTGGAGTAATAAGGTGTAAAGAGGTTTTACTTTGTATGTATATTGTACTTTGGTGTTTTTACTAAGTTGGAGAAATAAGGTGTTATTTTGGATCTTTATTATTGTGTATTATTGTATAGTTGCTAACTCTAATTAGTGGCAAATTGAGAGTTAGTGTTGTGACAGATTTTGAGTTCTCCTTCTTCATCAAAGTAAAGGTATGGGCAACTTCTTCCATGTATGTTGTTGATGGTATATTTTCTGAAATTGAGTTTGGAGTGAAAAGGTTGTCTACTAGGTATCTTTGGTGTAAATCTTATTTTCTGGATATTGAAGATTGTTTATGCATTAAAATCATTGATGAGTGTTTGGGTGAATGCATAATTATGGTTGAGGAAGAGGAAGCATTTTTGCACTAGGGTTTATGTTAGTAAGTCTTGCTACTTGCATTGAGATGATGAAACCCTTAGTTGGCTATTTTGATATTGATGGATGAGTTGCTTTCATAGAGGTTGTTGTTGATCAAGTTAGTGCTTTACTTGATACATGATATTGGGCTTACTCCATTGAGTTGATTTGAACAAGTTATTATTTGCAATTGGTGATATTGTGTTGGTGGTCTGTTTTGTTCAAATATCCTTGGAGGGAAAAGGATTTCTACTTGTTTCCTTTTCTTGTGATGATTGGTTAATGCTTCAAGGTTGATGTTGAGTTGAATGTGTTGGTGGTCTAAACCTTGTTTGATGAGCATTGTTGTTGAAACTCTAATTGTTGGTAAAAAGAATATGAGTATCATTGTTATATGAGATATTGCATAGTTGGCAATTGTTGGGTTGTGTTTCATATTCTTGAGAAAAGCATACTACATCTATATTATTCTTTTGAGATTGAGATTGAGTTGAGATTGAGATTGGGAGTTAAGTATAGAACATATTGGGTCTCTAACAATTCTCTTTATGTTTCTATGAGATTTGAGATTGAGATTGGGAGTTAAGTATAGAACATATTGAGTCTCTAACAATTCTCTTTATGCTTCTATGAGGTTTATGAATCACATTGGGTCTCTAACAATTCTCTTTGTGGGTTCATGCTAAGCAAGTTTTTCTTGGTGAGCTTGCTTGAGGTTTTTGGACGAGGTTTCGGTGGGGACTTGTGAGCAGATTTGGACGAGGTCCTAGCGGGAGGACTTGTGAGCTGAGTTTTTGAGAGTTCTATCGAGAGAACTTGAGGACAGAGGTGCATTGGTTCTTTGAGAAGAACCTGAGGACAGATTTGGCAAGTCTTTGAGAAGGCTTGTGTGCAGAGGATTGATTTGTTCATAGAGTTGGACAGATCCGACGGACAGAGGAAGACTTGTACTAGACCGACTGACTGTGTTTGGTACAGGTAGCTGAGTTGCTGTGGACGTGATCATAGAAGGCGGAGGTCTCTTAGGCTAAGCATTGAGGACGGGAGGTCTTCGGTGGAAAGGAGTTCCACGTGCTTGGCAAGAGGGAGAGGCGGTTGATCTTCTGAGGGATCATTTCCGGAGCGAGAGGGGAAGGTATCTCCTTTGAGAAAGAGGCTCATAAATTCATATTGGGGGAAGGTGTCTCCTTTGAGCCGAGGCTCATAAACATTGTAATTGGGAAGGTTTCCCAAAGAACTTTGAGATAACTTTTAGAGAAAAGTTTTGTGGACGTAGCCCAGGATTTAAAATTGGTGTCACTTTGTGGATGATTTTGTGCATTGCTTTGATATTGCTTTGGGTATATTGCTTTACTGTTTTGAAGTATAAAGGAATAAGTAAAAAGAGGTCTTATATTGTTCACCCCCCCCTCTCAGTATAAGCTTGTGTTCTTCCACAAGAGAACTCTATCCCCTCTGCTTTGGTTGATGAACTTATAGAAGACTTCTATCCCCACTGCTCTAGATTGTGGATATTTCTCCACAGGAGACCTTTATCCCCACTACACTGGTTGATGGACCTCTATCCACTGGAGACCTCTGTCCTCTATGATTTGTCACCTCTAAAGCCTGATATCAATTTTATCTCAAATCTACCCCAAGCCTTAACACAAAGACTTGATCAAATCAGCAACCAAAACTGCTCTTAACTCTATCTCAAATTTACCCCAAGCCTTAACACAAAGCTTGATCAAATCAGCAACCAAAATTACTCTTAACTCTATCTCAAATCTGCCCTAAGCCTTAACATAAAAACTTGCTCAAATCTACCTTAAAGCTACTCCAAGCCTTAACACAAAGACTTGCTCAAATTTACCTCAAAGTTGCTCCAAGTCTTCTCACAAGACTTGCTCAAATCTGCCTTAAAGCTACTTCAAGTCTTCTCACAAGACTTGCTTAAATCTGCCTCAAAGCTGCTCAATGAACCTGCTCAAATATTTCTAAATCTTGCATACAAAAAAATGTTTATTTCTCTTTCATAAGTACTTTCTTCAACTAGGCAATTCAAACATATTCTACCTAGAATTTGTTTAACCTCTGGAACATATAGAGAATGATATGCACTATCAAAAAATCAATATGTTCTTAATATTTACAAATATTGTGTTCAACTACTCCAATCTCTCTCTTTCAAAAACCCCTTCAAATCAAATCAAAATATTGTATAACTTGTTTCACAAAATTGATCTATCTTTCTTGCAAATTTGCTCTTAAACATAAATCACACTAATGCATAATTTTCCTCACAAAATTAATCTCAAACACTTTCACAATTGCTATCAATATCTCTCAAACCAATGTTCAAAAGGTTTCACAATAATGCATTAACTTGTCTTCAACCCTAGCACAAGTAGTTCACAATCTCTAGCACAAATGTCTCAATCCCTTTCAACAATGGAAGCACACTTGTTCTCAAACTCTATCCCAAATATTTCCAAAACCATTCAACAATGAAGTACAAGACCTAATACAATTATTTCCACTTTCTCTCAATAATTGATGCACATGTAGGTCTCAAACCCTAACTCAAATATTTTCAACAATGCTTACCAAACAACCCTTTTTCCTCCACCTTCTGTTCCAAAAATATTCACTCAACAAAACACCTTAAACAAGGAATGATGTACCCATACCTCTTAATTTTTTTTTATGGAGATATGTTTTCAAAAATCTGTCTCACAAACAACTGATTTTTCTAGTGCCACTTCAAGGGTTAGATTGCAAGATACTTCCTCAAAATATCCACATGAATTTTCACCTTCAAAAATGCTCAATGAAATCTGAAATTGATGTTCAATCACTCTCCTTTTGTTCTAAAAAATAAAGCATTAATACTCAACAAAACCTTTCATATCTTCCTTTCACAATGCAAAATGTTAAGCAACTTATCACACCTTATTACTCCTAATCTTGCAAAATAAAATTCAACCCAACAACACCACAAATTACAGACATAAATTTTCTTATACACCTTATACCTCCTACTTAAAATAAAATATTTCAATGCACCTTAATTTTTCAACAAGACCATAACATAATACACCACACATAGCACTAGGCAAAAATCTTTTTTAATTCAAACAACCTTAATTGCTCCACGCAATCCTTTTTAATTCAAAAATAAAAAATAATAAAATAATCACCTTATGACTCCCTAAGCAAGCATACCTTAGCCTTAACAAATAATTAATCCAACAAAAATTATTGCCCCCTTACTGCTGTCATCGCGATTCAAACCGGCATCGTTTGTTGGCTCGTGCCCTAGCTTCGGCTAGGCCACCGCATGGGCTAGGCACCCACACAAAAACAAATTGCCATGTTTTCTGCTTTGTTCCTTATCTCCGATGCAAAAGCTTTTTAAAACTTTAACTTCTTGCCTCCATCGCATCTCGAACTCGAGACCTCCCTGCTACTATGACTTAGCACCAAGGGATTCGTCGTCTAGGCTAGCTACCCAGATGGGATTTCTTTTCGTTGTCACCTCGATTTATCTCGATTTTTACTTCAGAAAGAGTGTTGCCCCTTTGTCCTTTATCCCATGACCATGAACGAGGTGCATTTGAGTTTCATGAATTTTGCACATGCATTAGTCGAAATCTTCGCATCGTAATTACCACCCCTCACTTTGAAATAAACTTTAGGTTATAAATATGCATTTACTCTTATGATCCTTCACATTGGTGCTTGGGGAGGTATTTTAAATTTGTCACTTTGGCGCCCAAATAAACCATTAAAATTATTTTAATAATTAAATCTAAAGTAGATTTAAATACTATAATTTATATTTTAACCTTTGGGATCTTTTAATATCTTAATTATTATAATTATTTAAATCTTCATAGATTTAAATATTATAATTTTTTTCTCCTTTGGGCCTTTTCTTTGGAAAAGGTCTTTACCACCATAAAACATCTGCCTTTTTCTTTTCCAAGCACCACCATGGTAAAACCATTAAACCTTTATTTTCCTTGACATAAATGACAACTAATGTCAGCAACTCATGACATTATTCCTTTGACATCAATGACAACAATATACTCAAAATTTTCAACAATATCCCCCTTTGTCATTGATGGCAACCCTTTCTAAAAATTCTTTTTCCAACCATTGGATTCCAAATTTGCTCCCCCTGAGAAACTGCTCCCCCTGGCTGAATGCTCTCCCCCTTACTCAAATATCTTCCTATTTGACATCAATGGCAAAGGGACTCCTTTGGGTCTAAATATAAGACTCTTATCTTAGCCCCCTCCCCACCTCCTCTCCTTGAGGTGATTAATTTTGGGGTGGGAGTATCTCTACTCCTAGCATACAATGCTCTTTTTCTTTGTCTACCTTCCTTTTTAACATACCCTTTTGAGTGCCCCTATTCTTGCTTGTCTTTGGAAGTTCTGGAAACTCTGTTGTACACCACTTGGTCTTATGACCAAGATTATTACACTTATAACACTTAATCTTGTAGTTATTGGAAGGTGCAAATGTCTTGAAGTTCCTCCTGGTGAAGCCATACTCATTTCTGTCATGAACCCTATAGTGAATTGCTTTATGATCCAAGTGATTACAAGAGTAACAATACCCTTGGAAGAATTATCCATCATTAAAAGAGTTGACATTCCTTTTAGTGATGGCATACTCCTTCTTTCCATGAGTCCTACAATGCATAGCCTTGTGACCAAACCGATTACATGAAAAACAACGTCCTTTGAAGAAATCTTGTCCTAAACCTTTTGGTCTCTTAGTCCTTTCTTTGCCTTCTTTGTGATGATCCATGTTTCTTGTTTGTGCATTGTTTCCTTTCTTAGTGAAGGTTTTATTCTTCAACTTATCCGCATAAGTCTCAATTTATTCTTTACTCTCTTCCTCTGAAACTTCTTCTTCTTTTGAGCTTGAGCTTGACCCTTCTTCAAAACCAAGTCTTGTTTTGATAGATGAAGATATTTGTGCATTTATAATCTTATCCAGAGTCTTTAAACTTTCCAAAACTTGTGTAGCTTATCCTTAGAATCTTTCACTTCCATACTTAGTGAAACTATCTCATGTTCTAATCTTTGATACTCTAACTCTTTTACCTCTAATTTTTCACTTATGACCTCTTTAAATCTCCTTGCCTTAGCTTTTGAGTTTGTCATATCTTGTAGAAGCTTTTCCTTTTCTTCCTCATGTTCTTGAACTTGAGCCTTTAGTCTTGAATTGTGCTTTCTAACCTTTTTCAATTCTCTAAGAGCAGCAATAAGTTCTTATTCTATATCAATTGTGCCTTCCTCTTCATTTTCTGAATCTTTTTCTACTTCTTGGTCTCCAAGAGCATCTTCATACTTTTTGATTTTATCTTCAACAGGTGCATTTTCTTCCTCTTCTATTGCCAAAAATATAATATCTTATTCTTCACTATCTGAGATTCTTTCATCACTATCACTTGAAGCCTTGCTTGCCTTGTTAACATAGAAAATATTCTTGTGCCTTTGAAAGAACTTCTTTTCATGCTTGGTTTGACCATACCTGTTTTTATTTTCATGCCTGGATTTTCCTCCTTTCTTTTTCTTATGATTTTGTTTCTCTTCACTACTACTTCTTTTGGCTTCTGGACAATTAGATGCATAGTGACCAAGATTACCACAATTAAAACATTTCACAGTCTTCATGCCTTTGTGCTTTTTGGAGTCTTTCTTGTTTCTTTTATCATAGTTAGATTCTTCATCATTGCTTGACTCACCACTTGATTTTGGTTTCTTATATTTTGTCTTCTTTGAAGCTTTCAAAATTACCTCTCTTGGATTTGGGATCCTTTACTATTCTCATCTCATAAGTTGTGAGAATTCCATGTAACTCATCCATAGACAACTGATCAATATCTCTCATCTCTTCTATAGATGAAACCTTTCCATAATACCTCATAGGGAGTGATCTTAATACTTTCTGAGCAACACTAGAGTCTTCAATTTCAAATCAAAGTCCTCGCATGGTATTAACAACCTCATCCAAACGAAGTAAGTATGTAGCAATATATTCCTCATCTTCCATATTAAAATCTTCAAACCTCCTCTTGTGGTTTTGCAGTTTTGCCATTTTGACCCTTTTATCTCCTTCATAGGTTTGCTTCAGTTTATCCCATATCTCTTTTGTTGATTTGCAGTGTATAACCTTCACAAATTTTGCTTCACATAATCCACTTAAGATTTCATTCATAGCCTTGGTATTATTCACATGTAACAGCTTACCATCTTTATCTGTGGGAGTAGTAGTTGTAGGTGTGAATCCATCCTCAACTGATTACCATGTCTCATATCATTATGCCATCAAGTAAGTCTTAATTATTATGCTCCAAAAATCATAATTTTTCCCATCGAAAAATAGTTCCTTATTTGATGAAGATCTATTCAGAGATGCCATATGTGTTCCTGTAATATCTTCCTTCAAGCTGTTAGACTTTTTCGAAGGAACCCGCTCTGATACAAATTGAAGAACACAGGCTTATACTGAGAGGGGGGTGAACAATATAAGATCAAATTTTACTTTTATTTCTAAACAATATGTTAGAGTTACTATGTTAGTAACTATGATTATTACCTTATTTGGTTAATTGTAATATTCACCTAGGTAGAGTTTTATTTACTTTATGGTAAAAAGTAGCTTGTTACTTTTTACCACTAGGTTATTTCTATTTACTATTTACCTAGGTTAGTAAGTTAGTCATTGTAGTCATTTTGACTACGTTAGTGGTTAGTGGTTAGCTACCTTCATGTTGGGGCAACCTATTACGCGTTATTTGTTAGCGCTAACTTAGGATATTATTTAGTTAATATCCTAAGTCTATTGTTAGTATTTCCTATAGTGTTATTTAAGCACTTGTTTATCAATATTAATGCTTTTTTGCCTATGGTATGCTCCTAATCTATCATTGGTATCAGAGCATTTTCTTTGACCTAGGCAGAGGTGACCTTCGGTAGGAGAAGGCGATATTTTTGTTGCTCCTGGACTAGACCTGTGGGGCTCAAATATCAAGACTCGAGACCCCTAAATAGGCCCGCATCTTGAGGCACTAGAATCTGTCATGGTTCCCAAGGTGCTCATCCTGAGGTTAATACATCAGCATCTCCTTGACACAAATTTTAAGGCTCCTACTCAAAACTTTAGGTGGGGCTAGGCGATGATCGTAGGAATTTTTCAAGCTCCTGACAGCCCGTAGACCTATCAGGGCTGATAGTGGTTGTCAGCACTACCTTGCACCTATGGGAGCAGTTAATCTTTGACACAACTATAGTTGACCTCAGTGAGAGTGTAGGCACTGAGCGCTCAGACTATCCTTTGATGCGACCACCTGACGTCGCTTGTGGTGCAGTCTCCAAGGTATCGACGTGGCTCACCTAACGCCCTGTAGACACGTCGGCTCTGTCTAGCATGATATCTTACAGGTGTGGAATATGAAGCTATGGATCTCGAAGCTCCTAAACCTGAATATGAGCCAATAAGTGCTAACATCACGATGCTAAAACCAGAGGATCTACTGGATGGTATGCTCCCTAATAATACTGATGTAGCAGGCACGAATCTTGAAGGACACCTAACAGACACTTTGGAACTGACCTGGTGCTAATTGGACACAGATACCAAGACCTGGTACTGAATGGGCACTAATCCTAAGATCTGATGTGGTGGGCCGCATATGAACTACTGATGTGGATGACATGATAATCGAGGTGTAAATCTCAAAGGACACCTGGTAGACACTTTGGCACTGACTTGGTGTTGACTAGGCATGGATACCAAGACCTAGTGCTAACTAGGCACTGATCCCAAGATCTAATGTGGCGAGCCAAATACGAATTGCTAACGTGGATGACACGAGAATCAAGGTGGTCAACTTGGCTGAGGTGGTAACTTCATCCGACATGGTGGCACGTAATTTGAGGTAACATTGATGCTGATGTGGCATTAAATGTGGTAGTCGATCGGTCCTCTAGTTGATGTGGCGTTCGTCGATTTATCACTTGCATGGAGGGCTTTGATTCGTTGCTTTGGTCGGTGAAAGGCTATCGATATGGCCTGATTGCCTGAAGGTAATCAAAGCAGTTAAGGTGAATTATAGGTTTTAAATAACTTGAAGCATGCCACGCTGTCCATGTGGGACTAAAGTCCCAAGAAAAAATTTATTTTGTTGTTCGACGAAGGCTTAATAAAAGGGAGGAGCTCTCCCTTTTCTCTCGTCCAGGCGTGTAGCCGAGACGGTCGAGAGTCCTTAGTTAAGACTCCCGATGGGAGGTCGGGAGTTCGACTCCCGTCAGGGTCCAAAACAAATTATTTTTGCCACAAGGGGCAAAATAAAAAGTGACCAAGGTAATATAAATTCTTTTACTTTGTTTATTTTTTTATATAATTTTTTTTTAATAATTTAAATATGATTTTATGTTTTAAAAAATCATTTTTTTTATAAAATGATTTTTTAAAAAAAACATTAGTTTATTTTTATTATTAAATTAAAATTATATGATTAAATTTTTATTAAATTTTGCAAATTAAAGAGAAAGGGGTTATTTTTTGCAATTTACAAATCAAAGGAGGGCTTTTGTTTTCTCCTCAAAAGGGGATATAAGACATTTAAGAGCACCATTTTTTTTGCAAAATTAGGGAACCTAAATTCTTCTCAAACCTTGTTAATTTAGCATACAATAAAGGATCAAACTTGAATTCTTTTTTGCCAAATTGTAACACAAGGAGACACAAAATTTTGTAAAATTCAAAGGCAAAGTGTGCATTTGTTTTCTCCAAGGGGGGATATAAGACATAAAATTGCACATTCTATTTTTTGCAAAATTGAGAAGAAATTGAAGACCTTGGGTCCACTAAAACCAAGTCGTGTGTCGACTGGTTCTGGAAGCCTTTCAAATGCGGGTCGTGTGTCGACTTGTCTTGAAAGGAGTGCTATTTTGTTAATTTTGCAAAACAAAGGGGGGAAGACAAGAAATTGTATTTCTTTTGCAAAATTGTAACACAAAGTGAGGAGCACTTAAAACAAAATCAAAACTTGTTAATTTTGCAAAACAAAAAAAGGAAAGGCAATTGTTTTATGCCACATTCTTTGCAAATTTGAAAAACAAGAGGAGACATAATATATCAAATTTTTTGCACAACACAAATCCAAATTTTGTTGCAAAAATTAAAGGTGCATTTTCGATTTTACTCGACACCTTTATTACAAAATTGGCAAATTAGGTGCATTTTCGGTTGCATCCGACACCTATGTGATAAGAATTTTGTGGGCATTCTTGTTTGATTATTGCATTATTTTTTGCAATTATAAGTCATAAAATCAAGAACACTCAAAACCCCAAAATTTCACAATAATTTGTGTAAATCATTGCACAGGTTTAAAGCCAATTTTTCTTGATATTCTCTCCTAAATCAAAACCCCTAATTCACTCTTATTTGTTTGGCTTAATTTCCTCAAACTGATTATCCCTCTTCAAGAGGATTTTCAGGTAGGTGCCATTAAATATCTTTTTGAGTGAATTATCTTTTGGTACTCTTTTAGGGTATATCAAAAGAAAGAACAAGTTTTTGTAAAATAAGGAACCTTGAAAGTAGCAATCTTTTGCACTAAGGGGGGATAATTCCTTTCTTCCTTCAAACACAGATTTTGACAAGAGGGAGATAAAACTTGTAAAGGCAATCAGAAAAGTAGAAGTCATCAAAATTATACCTTTTCTTTTAGGCTTCATAATAGCAACCATGCTTGAAGTACTTGCAATAAGGAAGGATTATTTGGTGAACTTTTTTGATAAAATTGCCTAGGAGGCAAAGTTTTGCACAAATTGTAAAAAGGACAACCATGACACCAATTGGTGTTGGTTTCAAAACAAGCAAAACTAAAATGGCAAAGGCACATCACAGAAGCCATGTTGCTAGTGAAGTGTCTGATTTTGATTCTGATTCTGGTTCAGAAAGAGCACACAAAGTGCTCATGGCTAAGACAGTATTGTAGAGGGGAAACAAATTTGTCACCCTAAGCAAGCACCATTTCCAACTCTCTTTTTTAGGCTTCATAAATAGCATAAGTTTTTGTTTGAAGTACTTGCAATAAAGGGGTGATTGTACCTCTTTTAGGCTTCATAAATAGCAAACTCTCTTTGTTTGAAGTACTTATAACAAAAGGGGGAATTTTTTGGTGTAAAATTTGCCTAGGAGGCAATCTTTGTAAAAACCTTCACAAAGCTTCTTGAGTTGCACATATTTTGCAATTAAGGGGGATAAACATTTCTTTTCTTACTTCACACAATTTTTTGTAAAAAGGGAAGAAGACTTATAAGGGTGCATTTTCGGCAACGATCGACACCTTAGTCACACTTCTTTCAAAAATTTCATTACAACATGTTTTGCAACAAGGGGGGAAACTTATAAGGGTGCATTTTTGGCAGCGACCGACACCTTAGCTACCTTATCAAAACTTTTGCAAAATCATATTGTAACTGAATGAACCTCGTATGAAGTGATCTACTCTACTACACCTAGCGGTTGCAATGGTTGGTTACCCATGCAATCCGGTTGGATGACAAGATTACAATAAGGACATTCGTTGATGTGAAGACAAAGTGAGGAATGACCCACTTTTTGCTTAGGAGCAACCAGAGCACTGTGATAGAGCAAGAAAAGCAAGAACCAATAGATCAACATCTTTTTCACTGTATTGGGACAGTTATATACATTACCCAAATAATGTAATAAGGGGGGATGTTAGAGTTACTATGTTAGTAACTATGATTATTACCTCATTTGGTTAATTGTAAGATTCACCTAGGTAGAGTTTTATTTACCGTATGGTAAAAAGTAGCTTGTTACTTTTTACCACTAGGTTATTTCTATTTACTATTTACCTAGGTTAGTAAGTTAGTCATTGTAGTCATTTTGACTACATTAGTGGTTAGTGGTTAGCTACCTTCATGTTGGGGCAACCTATTATGCGTTATTTGTTAGAGCTAACTTAGGATATTATTTAGTTAATATCCTAAGTCTATTATTAGTATTTCCTATAGTGCTATTTAAGCACTTATTTATAAAAATTAATGTTAATGCTTCTTTGCCTATGGTACTCTCCTAATCTATCATAATATTATCAATGGTAATATCAATAGCAGCAATCAAAGCAATGCATAAATCATCACACACATGAGAGACACAAATTTAACGTGGTTCATGCAATGTGGGTTACATCCATGGAGAAAATATTTTTTCTAATTTTTCTCAACAAATATCTTGGGAATTAATTCCCTATTACACTGTTTATGGACCTTTGTCCAAAGGAGATCTCAATCCCCAATGCTTTTATTTGTGGATCTCTATCCACAAGAGAAATCTATCCCCTTGCTCTGGTTCATGGATCTCTCTCCATAGGAGAACTCTTCCCCTTTGCTCTAGTTCATGGATCTCTCTCCACAGGATAACTCTTTCTCCTTTGCTTTGGTTTGTGGAACTTGATCTAAGAGAACTCTATCTCCTCAACTAGTTCATGGATATCTATCCATAAAAGAACTCTATCTCCCCATTTTGTTCATGGATATCTTTCCATAGGATCCCCCTATCCCTTCTCTAATCTAATTTGTGGATCTCTCCATAGGAGAACTCTATCCCCTCTACTTTGGCTGATGAACTTCTAGAAGACTTCTATCCCCACTACTCTAGCTTGTGTATCTCTCTCCACAGGAGACCTATGTCCCCACTGCACTGGTTAATGGACCTCTATCCACTGGAGATTTCTATCCTCTATGCTCTATAACCTCTAAATCCTGATCTCAACTTTATCTCAAATATGCCCCAAGCCTTAACACAAAGACTTGATCAAATCAACAACCAAAATTGCTCTTAACTCTATCTCAAATTTGCCCCAATACTTAACATAGAGCTTGATCAAATTAGTAACCAATATTTCTCTTAACTCTGTCTTAAATCTGCCCCAAGCCTTAACACAGAGACTTGCTCAAATATGCCTCAAAGCTGCTCTAAGCCTTAACACAAAGACTTGCTCAAATCTACCTCAAAGTTGCTCCAAGTCTTCTCAAAAGACTTGCTCAAATATACCTCAAAGCTGCTTCAAGTCTTCTCACAAGACTTGCTCAAATATACCTCAAAGTTGCTCACTGAACCTACTCAAATATTTCCAAATCTTGCATACAAACAAATGCTTATATCTCTTTCATAAGTACTTTCTTCAACTAGGAAATTCAAACATATTCTACCTAGAATTTGTTTAACCTCTAGAATATATAGAGAATGATATGCACTATCAAAAACTCAATATGTTCTTCATATTCATAAATCTTGCATTCAACTAATCCAATCTCTCTCTCTTGCAAAACCCCTTCAAATCAAATCAAAACACTATATAACTTTTTCACAAAACTGATCTATCTTTCTTGCAAATTTGTTCTCAAACATCAATCACACTAATGCACAATTTTCCTCACAAAATTTATCTCAAACACTTTTACAATTGCTATCAATATCTCTCAAACCAATGTTCAAAAGGTTTCACAATGTTGCATTAACTTGTCTTCAACCCTAGGACAAGTAGTTCACAATCTCTAGCACAAATATCTCAATACCTTTCAACAATGGAAGCACACTTTTTCTCAAAATCTATCCCAAATATTTCCAAAACCATTCAACAATGAAGTACAAGACCTAATACAATTGTTTCCACTTTCTCTCAATAATTGATGCACATGTAGGTCTCAAACCCTAACTCAAATATTTTCAACAATGCTTACCAAACAACCCTTTTAACTCCACCTTATGTTCCAAAACATTCACTCAATAAAACACCTTAAACAAGGAATTATGTGCCCATACCTCTTAATTTGCTCTTATGGAGATATGTCTTCAAAAACTTGTCTCACAAACAACTAATTTTTCTAGTGCCACTTCAAGGGTTAGATTGCAAGATACTTCCTCAAAACATCCACATAAATTTTCACCTTCAAAAATGCTCAATGAAATCTGAAATTGATGTTCAATCACTCTCCTTTTGTTCTCAAAAATAAAGCATTAATACTCAACAAAACCTTTCATATATTCCTTTCACAATGCAAAAATGTTAAGCAACGTATCACATCTTGTTACTCCTAATCTTGCAAAATAAAATTCAATCCAACAACACCACAAATTACACACATAAATTTTCTTATACACCTTATACCTCCTACTTAAAATACAATATTTCAATGCACCTTAATTTTTCAAAAAGACCATAACATAATACACCATGCATAACACTAGGCAAAACTGCTTTTTAATTCAAACAACCTTAATTGCTCCATGCAATCCTTTTTAATTCAAAAATCAAAAATAATAAAATAATCACCTTATGACTCCCTAAGCAAGCATACCTTAGCCTTAGCGAATAATTAATCCAACAAAAATGATTGCCCCCTTGTTGTCGTCGTCGCGATTCGAATCGGTGTCGCTTGCTGGCCCACGCCCTAGCTTCAACTAGGCCACCGCGTGGGCTAGGCACCCACACAAAAATAAATTGCCACGTCTTCTACTTTGTTCCTTATCTTCGGTGCAAAAGCTTTTTAAAAATTTAACTTCTTGCCTCTATCGCATCTCGAACTCGAGACCTCCCTACTGCTACGACTTAGCACCAAGGGATCCGTCATCTGGGCTAGCTGCCCATATGGGATTTCTTTTTGTCGTCAACTTAATTTATCCCAATTTTGACTTTAAAAAGAGTGATGCCCCTTTGTCCTTTATCCCACGACCATGAACGAGGTGCATTTGAATTTCATGAATTTTGCACATGCATTAATCAAAATATTTGCATCATAATTACCACTCCTCATTTTGCAATAAAATTTAGGTTATAAATATGCATTTGCCCTTATGATCCTTCACATCGGCGCTTGGGGAGGTATTTTAAATTTGCAACTTTAGCGCCCAATTAAACCTTTAAAATTATTATAATAATTAAATCTAAAGTAGATTTAAATATTATAATTTATATTTTAACCTTTGGGATCTTTTAATATTTTAATTATTATAATTATTTAAATCTTCATAGATTTAAATATTATAATCTCTTTTTCTCCTTTGGGCCTTTTCTTTGGATAAGGTCTTTACCACCATAAAACATCTGGCTTTTTATTTTGCAAGCACCACCATGGTAAAACCATTAAACCTTTATTTTCCTTGACATAAATGATAACTAATATCATCAACTTATGACATTAATCCTTTGACATCAATGACAACAATATACTCAAAATTTCCAACAAATTGACCACAACATAGGGATTATCCTTTAAGGCCCATAACACGTAAATGGGAATACCTATTACCTAACCTATCCATAAGTCCATTTATGTAGGTTATTCTAGTGTAAAGCCTTGGTAATTAGTTACCACACCTCTACAGGCTAAGGTCACTACCACTCACTTGGTAATGAGCATGGTCACCTGAACCTCATTGTTCAAGGTACCACCACTACTAAATCATCAATGAATCTATTAACTACTTAGGGAACACTTGATCCTCACCACTTAAGGTGTATAAATCATGAGTATTTGGCTATTGCATCATTGCAACTCCTAGATTTATGAGTAATTAGTTATTGCATCATCACAAATACTTCTAGGACTCACAACCACCTGGTTATTGCATCACCATAACGCCTCCCAATAATGGGTTATCTTTTAACTCAGGTTTCTTAATCAAGTTCTATATCCATCCCTAGAGCCCCCATTAACCCAAGATATTCATTTCAAATAACATCTCTCTCATAAAAATAAATTAAAGTGTTATAATAACATGCTAAATTATAACACAATATTAAATTTTGAATATAAATAGAACTTTGCATCTCAAATAAACATAAGTTCCAATCATCATGCTATCACCAAGGAACATCACTCTAAATTTAGCACCATAATTAAATTGATCATATTGCTTACATCTAACATAAGGCTAATAGGAAAGAATGATCAACAATCATAATGCTAACATCTCTACTTAATGATAACATAAACATCTCATCCTAATATAGATCATAGATATAGCTTTTAAATTTCTATTCTCTTTATATAAAAAGAACACCTTGCAAAATAAGGATCATAACCAAAACATTTCTTGTTTTTGCTCAAAAACCAAATTATTCAATACATTTACATGGAGACTTCCAAGCCCCTTTTTTAAAAAAAATAGAAATAACCAAGTTTTACATATCAATATTTCTATTCACATAACATCTTTTCATTCCAAAATATGCTAGAGCAAGTCCACCCAAGTGGCCCTTGCACTACCTTATTTTCATGATCTTCTTCGAATCTCCCGCGGACTTAAATAAAACTTAGGGGTTAGGACAGATCTTAATGCAATGCAATTTAACATGCCCTATGTATAATTGCAAGCAACCATGCAAAATACATTTCATGCAAACAATGAGAGAATCCCATGCTTCTCTCTATAATGGCTTCCCTACCTACTCAAGTCTCAAGAAGCCATTATAATTATAATCCAAAGTTTTTTTTTTACAAACCATACTATTTTTTAAACCAAACAAATATAGAAGAACATCATCTTTTAAATAAAACACTTATTTTCCACATTACATTACATCATTAAAAGATGTTCATTCCTTACTATAATTCAATTAACATTTCCTAAAATCAAATTAAAAGAACACTTAGAAAGGCTTTTATTTTTTTATAACATTATAATTCAGCATAATACATATTATATCTTAACAAAAGAATACATCTTTTCTTCCTTTAGCGTATCATTCAAAAAATTGCCATAATACATAATAAAGAAAACAATACTCAACAAAGCATCACCAAACACAGTGACTCAAACACCCAAGACGTTCCAAAAACATCAAATTAAAGGAGAATGAAAACAACACATCAACAAGGCTATATCTTCTCAAAGAAGAAAAATTCAATCAACCAACATTTGACACATAGAATAAAACATCAAGGAGATATATAAATAAAAATGAAAGCCCCTTCAAAAATACACAAGCATAACACAGAGCAACAAACTCCAACACATCAACTAAAATAAGCATTACCTACACTTCAAAATAACCAAAAACCTCTACTGCCAAGTAAGAGAAGGGTAGGATCTGAATCGACATGCCTCTTAGATGCTCTATAGGTGATGCCACACTGGCCTATAGTGAACCAAAAATTCATGAGGGCACATGCTCAAAATTAACCACAATCCCTATCGAAGAGAGGTTAAAGAACAACAATGCTAGCAAACAACAAATAACAAAACTCAAATGCAAAGGAGACTAGAACGTGGGCTCATGCAATAAAGGGAAACTCATAGGCCTAGAACTAGGGTTACACTACCAAGCACTAATGAACAAAGGCTTAAATATACAACCACAAGTAATAGAAAGCAAGCTTAATTACAAACAAGCCTATAGATGTTACCTCTATTTCTACCCTTTCCAAGGCTCCAAAGCTCCCTTTTGTTTATGTTGTCAAAATCAATATTCTATGCCTCCCAAAAGCATTCAACAACAACAACCCCTTTATAAAAAAATTCCTCCTTAAATAGCCCAAATAACTTCTTGAAGGATTGGGAGATTATTCCATGATCTCTCTAATCGAGTTGGCCACCTTCCAGTGTCCAACTCGTAATGTTCTTAAGTGAACATTTACAAGATTCAATGCTCATGAAAAGGCTATACCTAGTATTTAATAAAACATGCTTAAAATAAAGGATTTCTTCTAATTATTAATCCTTTTAATATTATCTAAACCATGCAAATATTATCATACAATAACCATAATGTTTCCAACATTAGGAATCCCAATAATTGTTAAGAAAACCATTAGAAGCAACTATAAGTAATTAACTTAATCACAACATGATTACTTCTAATAAGATACTTGGATTAATTACTTATCAATTAATATCAATTGTTAATATTAGTTATTAACATTGATATTAATATTGCAAGTATTAATATTTCTAAACATATTAATACTTCATTGGTTTAATCTACCAACTATGCTTCCAAAACTCAAGCAACACAAAGACTCTTACAAATCCATAATACACCATGTTGTTTTATCCAAAAAATAACTAAAATGTTATCTCCCACCTACTAGGGATGAATCCTTTGCCAAGATCAAGCTCATGGTCCAATGTGTATTCAAACAAAAAGCAAATATGCAATGCATCTAAATGAAGGGTATCCTTTTACCCTAGAGCCATCAATGAACAAGTCATCGTCATTTTCCATTTTTTCTTATCCACTCTAGTGGTTATCCCATGCCAATCCATTGAAGAGAGTACCTGGTCCTACATCCATAAAGTTCATCAACAATACCATATTCTCAATATATCTTAAGCAAAGCATAGAATGCAACACCAAGTCATCTTTATAACTAGAAATAAGAACACACATTAGATATCCACATAATAATACATAATTCAATATCAAGATCAAGTTTTTCCAAGGAGGGCTATTACATTTATGTAGTTGTTGATTTTGGCCATTGTCTTAGTTTCTCATGTTT
Source organism: Wollemia nobilis (assembly GCA_028583015.1). Taxonomy (NCBI): domain Eukaryota; kingdom Viridiplantae; phylum Streptophyta; class Pinopsida; order Araucariales; family Araucariaceae; genus Wollemia; species Wollemia nobilis. The sequence goes on along the minus strand of JAQPPZ010004624.1, from coordinate 11,279,741 downwards.
ATCCCCTTGGTGCATAGGTACTTCTACTCCTTTGTCTAAAAAACTCTTGCTTGGACTTGGCTTCTCTTCTATGTTGTCTTGTTTTTAGCAACAATTGTCATCCTTTCTCCTTCTGCAATCCTCTATGATGATATGTTTATGGCTCTCTCGTTAGCAATATTTATAGTTTTTTTATCCATTCAATAGTTACTTTTAATTGTTTCTAACTACCAGATGACTACCAAATTTCCACCTTACATGCAATTATCGGTATTTTCTTGATTTTTTTATTTTTTTGCTTTTTTTTTATTTCTTATTTATATTTTACAATGTGGCCTTTGTCGTATATCACCTTCTCCTTGTGATTCGTATGGTGACACCAACTCAAATTTCCATTGCATCTTGCATTGACGAGTCGCTTTCTTCTCCTCTATGATGATGACCTCCTTCACTTACCATCTTATCACTATACATTTTTATTGTCTACCCCTTATTTTGATGGTATACTTCGGTCTAAGGTTCATCTGGATAGTCACCTACTTTTTCCTTCTGTTGTTCTTCTTGAAAACTCTCCCTTAGAGTACATATTATTGTCCTTATTATCTGCCAATTATTATCTATTGTCCTACCCATTTCTTGATAGCTTCTTCTCATTCCACTAACATTTTGATAGTCTCCTTCCATCTTATCATGGCCTAGTGGTCTATTGACATCTTGTTGATGTCTTGTTAGCCTACTATTATCTTGTTGATGTCTTGATAGCCCTTAGGCACTTGCTTGACTGGAGTTCTTCATGCTAGTTTTCTTGGGATTAAAACTTGACCTATCCTTGGTATTTCTTTTCTATCTTGGAATATTCTTCTTCCTTGAAACTATTCCATGTTTTTCCCTTTGTTCTTGAACAAATCTTCCTAGTTTATCTAAGTTTTTTTGGTTCCTAGATCGCCTATGACAAATTATTTAGATTAAATGTGAACCATTTGGTTGTCCTAATGGGCCAACCCCTTGATCATATAAATATTGATTGTTTTCTACATGATCACAAAATAGTCCTTGTAGACTATTATGTCAATCTTGTGGCCTAGAGGTAGTAGGAGGAATTTCTTTCCCTTGAGCCATCAAGAGGGAGTCCAACCAAATTTCTCCTTTCTTAGGTATCCTTAAACCATTGGGAAGACCTAACAACCTCCCAAAATTACCCAAGTTACCTTTACTCTCTTCCCTTGATAATTGTTTTAACCTACTAGATTCTCCTCTATTTTGGTTTTCTGGTGACAATTCCCTTAATCTTCTTAATATTCTATCTGCATGCAATAATCTTCTAAGTTATCTATTTTTTTCTAAACATATCTTTGCTTTAGAATGGATTGATGTCTCTCTATATCACCTTGATAAGTTAGAGTCATAACTTGAATTATTCCTCACACCTTCCTTTTCTTCTCCCTAAGGAGTTTTTTATGCTTGTTCAAGTTTCTTCTTGATATTTTGGTTAATGGAGAGGTTGTGCTACTACTACAGCTATTATGTAGTCAAATCACATGTAAGCTTGAGGATGAACTGCTTGAACTTAAGGAGAAAACTACTACTTTTAGATGGTCTTCATTCCTGTTATAATCCTAGTGTATTCAGATTTCACTTTCGCCTCGAGGTTTTGGTGAAACAGTTCATTACAGGAATAAATGGGTTATATGGATTAAATATTGTGTCACTATAGTTTCTTATTCAGTGTTGGTCACTGGGTTAGTGAGAGAATATTTTAAAGCTAAGAGAGGCCTTAGACAAGAAGATCCTCTATCTTCTTATTCGTTCATTATTATGGCAGAAGTTTTGAGTAGGAACTTAAAGAAGGCTTACAAATATGGGCTTATAAGTGAACTTAAGGTTACTAATATCATCAATAACATCACCCATCAACAGTTTGTAGATGATACAACCCTTTTTATAAGGGTAAGTATAAATGAGGCTAGAGCTTTGAATAACTCTTTAAAAGAGTATGAAAAAACTTCAGTTCAAAATGTTAATAGGACTAAATCCAAAATTTACTTCCTTAACACTCTTTCTAATATCAAAGCAAGAATTTGTAGGTTGCTTCAAATGGAGGAGGAAATTTTACCAATAACTTATCTAGGGATGTCTTTATTTGAGGGGAGAATGATGATAGATTTATGAAATCCAGTTATTAGTAAAGTTCATAATAAACTTCCAACTTGGAAAGGTAGATGGTTATCACTAGTAGGAAGAGTGCAGTTAATTAAGTCAGTCATACAAGCCATTCCAACATATTATATGTCATTGTATTCTATGCCAAAATTAGTTGAAAATTTGTAATATATATTATGAAATCCTTGTCATGGTCATGTTTACATGATAAAAAGAAAATTTCCTTTGGTGAAATGGAGCAAGTTGTGTGATGATAAAACTAGGGGAGGTCTTGGTTTAAGAGTTTTTACAGATGCAAACTTAGCTCTTAGGTGGAAATTTATATGGAGATTATACAAAGAGAGTCAAAGACAATGGGCAAGAATTCTTCTAAGTATATTAATCCCAATGACCCAAGTTTAATATTTACTGGAATCTCTCTACCAAATGGTTATGCTTTTTTGAGGTTTAAAAAATCTATTGATCTTATGATTAAAGGTTTAATATGGGTGGTGGGAACTAGAGAAAAATTTTCTATTTGGATGGATACTTGGTATGATAAAAAATCACTCAATTTAGATCCAATTTTTAATCCTTGGATGAGATTGCTTCAAGACAAATATGGTTATAGGGTTTCAAAAATTTTGTACAAAGATAGAGAAGGAAGATACAAATGGAAAGAATATTTTTTACAAGTATACAAGACATTGATGCTAGAAGGCAATTGAGTAGAAAGATAACAATTGTGATTATTCTGAGGGGAGGCAAGGATAAATTTATTTGGGAGTTGAATAGCTCGGGAGAATACACAACAAGAAGTGGATATAATGTTCAACACCAACAAAATAATAATATCACTAGAATATGGAGAGATATTTGGGATAGCCCAAGAATTCCTAAAGTTATTTTATCCTAGGATAACCTTATGAAAAGGGATTTTCATGGCCCCTCTTAATGTGTTTTATGTAAAAAGGAGAAGAAGAGTATAGACCATATATTGGGACATTGCTCAATAGTCTGGAATCTATGGAAATGGATTCTCAATATGTGGTTAATGCATGGTGATGAATAGTAGAATTGAAGACTAGTTAAAGCAATGGCAGGGCACTTATAAAAGTGAGGCTTTACAAAAAATATGGGATATATCAAAATATATAATACTTTGGACTATATGTCTAGAAAGGAATAGAAGAATATTTAAAGGAAAACAATTTAGAGGTAATGAAAAAGAATATATGTTTAGTCGTAGAGGAGTCTAAACCAACCCTGTCAACTCACCAATTTCTAATTTGGAAGCAGAGAGCCTTGATAGATGGAGTCAAGTTATTAAATGGAATTATGATGTTGGGTACAAGAGAAGAAAAAATAAGGTAAATAATATAAAGTGGAAACCACTAGATGTGGAGTGGGTTAAATTGAATTTTTATGGAACATCTAAAGGAAATCCAGGACCAGTAGGAGGAGGAATAATTAGAAATAATAGAGAGATTTTATCTCATTATGCTTTCAATAGTGGATTTAAGATAAATAATGAAGTTGAAGCTTGGGCGGATTTAGAAGGGTTAAAAATATGTAAACAAATGAAATGGAATAGAGTATGGATGGAAGGTGATTCTATCATAGTAATAAATGCAATTTTGAGGAAAGCAAAGGCTCCATGGAATATACAAGAGATAATTGTGGAAATTCAAAATCTTGCTAAAGAGTTTGAAGAAATCAAGTTTACACATATAGTAAGGGAAGGAAAATAGATGTGTGGATAAGCTAACCAATAGAGGGATTTTGATTGAGGATCGTGAAGTTAAATTCTCCTTTCCATGGTTAGAGGAAGTAGAAATTTCAGTTGAAGCCGACAAAAAAATGTTGATTGCCTGAATTAAATAATGATTAAGATTTGCTTTAATGTTTTCCATATGGTTCTAGGTGATGAATTTTTTTTCATTATTTAGAGAACACCACCTCCACCAAATTTTCTTATATTTCCTCTTGAATCATGACCAAAAATAATTTTAATAGACCCAAGTTCCAGATATTTTAATTTTACCACAAATTGAAGCAAAATCTTTGTGAGCTCATAGATGACCCTTCCATGTATATTCAAATCCTTTAGCCAAAAATCTAGCATAATTTTTTTGCATTTTATACTTCCCATGATGAACATCATGTTGCAAACATTTTGAAAGAGAGATAATAATATGATTTTAGACTTCAACATGAGTTTGAGTTTTATTTTAAAATATTTATTTTTCTTTCGTGCCATAAATTCCAACAAATAATGGTAGGACCAAACCTCCATATAATACATAATGCTTTAGTTTTGAAATAACTAATCCAACATTTCATCCATCTATCTTAACTTAAATGGATCCACCCAAAATAATCTCATGTTTTTGAAAAAACAACCCTAAATGGTGTAAGCAAACAAACGATGAAGAAGTAAATTATCTAATGTTTCTAGATCCTTCTCACTCAAGGTACACTTGAAAGGTTCATGTTGTCCTCTTATTTGTAAGCTCTCTCTTGTAAGATTCTTGCTTTAGACTAGTAACCAAGGGAATGTTGAGGCCTTAGGAAGGGCCTCCAATGACCAAACATTCTTCCAAGGCAAATCATTGGGATTAGAAAATTTTAATTGATCTAGAGCCTCATATCCCAACTTGACCAAGTATCCACTGTCTTTTGAAATATTCCAAGCCAACTCATACTTGTGCATAAAAATAGGCAAATATAACTCTTGAAACATATTTTTAAGCTTATTTGCTATTTTTTTGAGTTACTTTCCTTCAACTAGAATAGTAATATAAATCCATGATCTATTGTTATTTCTTACATTAATATAATATTTGACCTTTGAATCCTTACAAACTAGGCATGTTTAACCTAATGGTTGCCATTTTGAATAAAAAATAGGAGGATAAGACCTCAAGCGAATATTTACAAAATCCCCCTTATTATCTGTCCATCTAATATATTTATTGATCAATTGCAAACTATTTGATATGAAGTTTTCCATTGACAACTCTTTAAGTATGGTTCGTTTCTTGAATAATTTCATTGCATTGAAAGAACTTATATATTTTTGAAGTAACATTTTCACCTAACTCTTTCCTTAATCTTTGAATAATCTCCATCCAAGTTTTACCTCTAAGGACAAACTCATAAGTTTGTAATTATGTAAGCCTACCCCTCTAATATTATTTCCTTTGCAAACCCTAACCCACTTACAAAGAGGAAATCTAATTTTTCCTCCCATCATTTCTAAAGAAAATATCTCTAAATTTTATCAAGTTTGAATGTTATACCACTGGAAATCTTGAAAATGACATAATATATGGGAATATATTACAATATAGTCATTATATGTTGCAGTATTCCAACTATGGTTAAGAACTTATATTTCCAACCTAGCAAACAATATTTATTCTATCAAAATTAAGTCTCAAAGTGTAACAACCCTCCTTATTGACATTGATTTATGTATTGATGTGTGTATTTAATGCATAGTTTCATTTTATGATGTCAATAAGAGAGGGTAGTTGTAATTTATGTTGTGAATATATTACCTGGAGTACAACTAATTATTTTGTGGTTGCAGGACCGGGTAATCTCATCGGTGGATTGGTATGGACAATCACCAAGGTTGAGAGAAATTTGGGAAATGATGGATGATTTGTTCATTGATAGCTCAAGGGTAAATGAATACCCTTCATATAGATGCATTGCATAAATATTTGTTTTTTCATGAAAAAAACAAATTTATATTAATTTAAGATAACAACCTTTACAATAAAAAAAAAGGTGGGTGGGTTAACACACCCCATGGGGAATCAAACTAACCCTCATTGACAAGGGTTAGTAAACAAAGTCGTCAACAAAATATAAGTTTACCAATCATGATCATTGATGATCATTACATCAAATAAAACATATCATATGGAGTAATGTGCCCTGGTGTGTTGTCCTGCATAAACTTCTAGTGATTAAGGGATGAGAATCCATCCCTCTACATCACAATTAAGGCCTTCAATACCACATCGCTCCAACCAACAACTGGCCCAGGAGAAATTGGTTGAACATCATCCCACCCCCATCCTGGCGGGATGAACAAGCAATGTCAACATTAGGATGCTTCTTGACTAGTGAGGGCTAGGACTAGTGCCTATCTGCGAGAGCACTTCTTGCATATGACGAATACCGACAGTGAGAGCGGGATTTAAAATGCTCCTGAGAAGAACGTTATGTGGGGATCCGATTGACTGTACATGGAGCATTGGCCCAGTGCACCAGAAAAACATACAGATGATCCAAATCCATAACAACTTTGTTGGCTTGAGTACATATTTGTAGCCACATGTCATTAAAAACTTCTAATTTGTTAGCATGAGTAAATGTGATAGAAGGTGTACACTATTTAAAAACAATTATGTTACAGGTCTTCCAAATATGAAAGAGTAGGCTAATCCTAAAAACTTGCCACACTTCAAAAAGTGAGTGAGACAAAGTAAAAGAGTCCTCCTTAGTAGGTAGGGGATAGTGTTTAGGTTATCTTAAAAAGCCACCTACTTAAGAAAAACAATGTAGTGTGTTACTAATTTACAAAGCCTTGTTTTGCTTGTATATATTGATGGGTTAAACCAATAAAGTATTAATGAGGTTAGTGAAATTAATACTTGAACTATTAATACCAATGTTAATAATTAATACTAACATTTGGTATTAATTAGTAAGTAATTGATTCAAATTCTCTTTGGTTGGAAAATGGCTAAGAGTTCATGGTGTTTGATTGAGTATTAGATCAATTACTTGTATTTTGCTTTATAATTATGAAAAGCTCCTAATAAAATAGAGTAAGGTTAATTAACCTTAATCTACAATAATTATTTAGAGCCTTAATGGAAAAATATATTAACATTTATATTTTTTAAGGGGTATAAAAATAAAAATATTTGAAAATATTAGCCCGGAAAGAAGACTCGTATGAGTTGGCCATCTTGGTAACGTAGAGAACATTACCATCATGCACAACAAATCGTTGTGCATGGGCTCCTTCATGGATGCATGGATATGATGACTTTGGGCTATACGTTATGGATTTTTGGGTAGTATTGGGGCTGGAAAGAAAGGAGATCGAAGGAGCCAAGGGAAGATTCTGAAAGGCAATGAATTGCAGAGCTAAGTTTCATGAAAGCTAAGGTAGTTTCTTTTATTTTAGCTCTTAGAATCATTTCTCTCTTTGTGCTTGTTGTGGATCTTTGGATTGGTTGCAGTGATTTTTATTACACCATGAGCACCTTGTTTTTAGTAAGCTTTATGCCTTGCCTAGCTTCTTGTTGGATCTAAAAGTGGGTATTTGGCTTTAATTCTTTTAAGCTCTTCTTTGCTCCTTTAGCCTAGCTTTTTGGTTAATCAAATCCAGGTGTGTGCAGTGTTGTCTTTCCCTTCATTCCTTGGTCTGGTTAAGTTCTCCTTTGGTTCTTTTAGTTATGTTATGTAGGATTGCTTTGGTTAAACCCTGTTTAATTGGTTTTAAGCCTTCATGTTGTTTAGACATTGGTATTTTTCCTTGAATATTATTATCATCAAGGATGTGGTTCTCCCTGCATCTATGTTTTGGATGTTGTTGGTTCAGGTGTTGTTTGTTTTGAGGACCCTTGCTCTAGTATTGTTTTGAGAGCCTTTCAAGGCTTAGTATGGCATCCTTTTTGTATGTCTCTTGTTGTTGTTTTCTAAGGCATTGGTTTTCTCAGTGAGCTTATTTCTTGGGAGGTTCTATGTTGTGTTCTCTTTCGATAACTTGTTTTTTTGAGTGCTTATATTTGCTTATTCTTTCCTTTATGTTTGGTGGGTTGTGAGGTTGAGTTTTGGAGGATTGGTTATGCTTTATTATTATTGGACGTTTTGGTCTCTAAAAGATTAATGTAATGTTAGATATTTTGCTTTATTTAGTTTTTTTTCCATATGAGCGAATGAGACTGTAATCTTTAGTTCCTAGAGTTGGAATTGTTGTTATAGCCTTGCTTGTGCTTTTAAGACTGTTGATTTTCTTTATTTAATGCTATGGGAATGTTTAGTATGTAATTTTTTTTTTTGATAGTTATAAGTGTTTGTATTTATAGCGGGTTTTAACAAGGATCCCAAAACCTGATTACATAAGCAATGGGCCTAGGGCATCAATCCCTTGAAACTGAACACCAAAACAGAAATCCTGCCCAGCGGTAACAGTAAGCATGAAACAATCCCTCTTAGCGGGAAACAAACAAATAAGAAAGAAAGTAGTTTTGGAGATCCCGCCCAGCGGGGAGTAGCCAAAAACCACCATCGAGAAGATCCCACCCAGCAGGAAGCACAGAAAAACCGTTACAATAAAATCCCGCCTCGCGGGAAGCAGTCAAAACCACCACAAACAGTCCCGCCTAGCGGGAAGCAACAGGGAAATCCCACCATCCGAGAAACCAACAGAAAAGAAAGGATCCCGCCTTGCAGGAAAACCGACGGATTTGGCGGATCCCGCCTTGTGGAGAAACCATCCCGCCCATCGGTAAAACATTCAGTTCAGCGAGAGCCATCCTGTAGGAAGCCGACAGCCAGCACAGAGAGGATCCAGCCCATCAAGAAGTGACCAGAGAGTTGCACCACAAGGAACCCGCCTCGGGAAAACAAAAGAGGATCCCAGCAGCAGGGACCAAGAATCTCGTCCAAGCACAGAGCCCACCGAGGGACCAAGAATCCCGTCCAAGCACAGAGCCCGCCGAGGATTCACAAGAAAAAGGGGGAAGCTGTCCAAACCCTAAATCGTCACCTCCATCGCACCGAGAAACGCAGGGGACTAGATCCACGCGAATAACCTGCAAAAAAACCCCAGGGGGAAGCCTGAGGGAAAAAGGGAAGGGATCCCCGACCAAACAAGGATCCCTGGGAAGCACCAGTCCGAAAAAACAACCAAGGAAACCCTAGCCGACCGGGAGGGGCGCAGATAGTGGAGAAGGATCTCCCCCAGGAGATCATCTGCAAACAACCACTCCCCGGGAGGGATGACCTGGGTTGAGCCAGGGACTGGGCAGGAACCAGGAGCCATGGGAGGGGGAGCAGGGGAGGGACCAAAGCCCTCCCCTCTCTACTTTCTTCCCTCTCCAATCTTGTTTAGTATGTAATTAAGGATAGAGTTGACTTTGCTTTAATTTCAAAAGAAAGAATTGTCCCCTATTTTTTTATAACGTTATTTTTTAATTAGCTATAAGAATTGATAGTACTAAAATGTTGGTGCTCTTATATAAAAAGAAACATTAGTGCTTTTATGATATTAAGGGAGATGGGGTTTTTCTTCCTTTTTATTGGAGGTATGATAATGGGTTAAGGGGTTTATTTTGTAAGGAAAAAATAAGCTTTGATTATGTTAAATAATGGTTGCTTGAGACTTAAGTAGGTAAGGGAACCATTATGGGGAGAAGTATGGGATTCTCTCCTTAATTGTTTGGAATGTATGTTGCATGGATGTTTGCATTTATACATAGATCATGATAAGTTGCATTGCATAAAGAGTTTTCTTGATCCCTAAGTTTTCTTAAAGTCCGTTGGAGACCTTTTCATGAAGAGGATCATGAAAAGGAGATGGTATAATGGCCACTTAGGCAAGATTTCTCTAGCATACTTTGGAATGAAAAGATGTTATGTGAATGGAAATTATGTTATGTAAAACTTGACTATTTTACTCTTGATAAAAAAGGATTGGAAATCTCTATGTAAATGTATGGAATATTTTGGGTTCCAAGCAAATGAAATAATGGGTTAGAGATGATCCCTTTTAAAGATGATTTTCATTATGAAGTAAAATATTGTAGGTTAGCATTATGTTCTATTTATTTTAGGCTTGCCAACTAGCCTCATTTAAATAAGATGTTTTATGCTAGCTTAATGTTTAATGGTTGCTTTATGATTAATTCAATCATGATTTATTTTAGAGAGATGTTCCTTTAATGCTAGTATTATGTTGGAATTTATATCTTGTGGTTTAAATGTTTTACTTAAATCCAAGAATCTAGCATTGTGTTATAGCTAAACATGTTATTTTTGTTATAGCACTTTAATTCTTTCCATGGATGAATGTTAGATTAATTATTTTATGTAAATATTGGATTTGGTGGGGTTATTGGGTTTGGATCTAGAACCTTGATAGGAACCCTAAGATAAGAGTAAACCCAATCCTGGAAGGAGTTGCGATGATGCAATACCCAAGTAGTGGTGAGTCTTTGAAGGAGTTGTAGAGATGCAATAACCAAATACTCATGAATTTGGAAGGAGTTACGATGATGCAATAGCTATATACTCATAATCGGTACACCTTGAATGGTGAGGATCAGGTTTTTCATAACTATGAGGTTAATGGAATCAATTACGAGGTAGTTGTGGTGGTACCTTGAACACTGAAGTTTAGGTAACCATACTCATTACCATGTGAGTGGTAATGACCTTAGTTAGCCTATGGAGGTGTGGTAACTAAGCATCAAGGATTTACACCATAATAACCTACATAGATGGACTTATGAATAGGTTAGGGAATAAATATTCCCTTTTAAGTGTTATGGGCTTGAAAGGATAATCCCTATGTTATGGTAAAATTGTTCTATACTGATGAGGGTATAGGAAAGGTGGAGGGACCACTTTGGCATCCTTCTAAACAGTGAGTTTTAGTAAGGTGAACCCCAAAATATACAGATTGTTGGCTACTCTTGTCCACTTGAGTGTCATTTGTACTGACATGGAACTCAAATGTGGTGAGACCTTGAGAATGTTGAAAATAAAATTGGAACCTCTTTGTGAACCTACTTGTGATAAAAAAAATATCTCTCAGGTTGGTTTTGGTATGTTGTTACACAGAGTTCCTTCTTTCCTTTATGAGACGAAGAAATAACCTAATATATCGATGGAAATTTTCCAATTTTAAACCCTAAAATATCCATAGTAATTTGTTGTAAATTTAGGGAGATGCTAATTAACAATAACATGGATCTTGTACTATTACCCAATTATCCAACAATCTTCTCATAGCATGATAATAAATATCTAAGCTCCATTGCCTATTCAACATAGGGATGATCCAAAAGAAAATTATCATCAACAAATTAGACATAAGATTGAGAAGGACCATTTTCACAACCTAAATACCTTTGATTTTTCCTTCCACTTTTACCTTTGAGAAAATTATTCCTAATGCCTCTACAAGAATAGTAAAAACATAAGAAGATATTGGGTCACCTTAATGGACTCCATCGGGTGACTTGTTTTATCTAATAAGGAGTGTTATAACAATATATAATCTATTCACATCAATCTTGATCTAGACCAAACTTTAGAGTTTATCATGTACAAAACTCTAGCAAACCTTATCATATGTTTTGTCTATATCTAATTTCATAAGCATACCTAGCTTTTTCATGGAATGAAAAAATGTATGGCCTCCTATGTAATAAATACAACATAAACTATTTTTTTACCATGAACAAAACCACCTTGTTCCTTTGAGATAACACAATCTATAATGTTTTTCAACATCTTGGTCATACCTTTTAAAATTCACTTATAAATCATATTACGATGACTTATTGGACAAAAAATATTAAGATATCTTGCCTCACATTTCTTTGGAACCAATATAGTAAATATAACTTCGCTCTCACTTATTGTAGCCTTCCTTTTTTTATCCTCTTCAATTGCAATCAACATAACAATCTTCAATAAATCCCAATTTATTTTAAAGAAATTTTCAAAAATCCATCACAACCAAGTGCCTTGTTAGGATGGAAAGATAAAATTGCCACATATATTTTTCCATAGAGATCTTCTTCATCAAGATTTCATTTTGTCCTTGTGTGATAATTGATGAAATATTTTGCAAAAGCTTATCTTGAGTCTCCTTGTCTTGCCTAACATTTGACAAAATAACTTTCAAATAATTAATTGCTTCATTCCTCATATCTTATTCTTCCTCAATATTTTTCCATCAGGAGTTAGAATATTTTGTATGCAACCAAAACAAATTGTTTTGGTTGTAGCATGAAAATATTGTTATTTACATCTTCTTCCTTGATCCATATCTTCCAATCTTTTTGGAATGAATATGCCTCCCCATTTTCAATATATTTTTATAATTAGAAAGTAATTGTTCCTCTTATAGATAAGTATTCTAGTCCATTCCATTTACTTATAACATCTCTTGTAAATTCTTTAGCTTGGATTCAAATTCCTTATTTTCTTTATATATGTTATTGAGTGATTTGGAATTCAAAATCTTCATTTTCCCCTTTAGATATTTCATCTTTTGAACAAACCTATACATATATGATCCTTTGAAAATTACGTCATCTCATCATAACTTAACCATTTGGAAGAAATCAGGATCTTGGAGCAACAACTAAAAGTAATAAGGTTTCAGATAACCATTATTAAGTAAATCACATATCAAGAGGATGGGTTTGTGATTTGATCCTACTCATAATAAAATATTTGAAGATATTGTATACACTATTTGCAACCATGTGTTGGATAAAAAAATTCTATCCAATATTTTTTATATGAGTTTGTCTGATACGTTTATTATCCCTTGTATATTAAAGGCTTGAAGTAATAACATCCAAAAAGACCATTTGAATTGTCAACTGAAGCAAAATCCTGAATTAATTTATACCATCCAAGAGTACCACCCTTCTTTTTCAAAAAAGATAAAACTATGTTGAAGTCCCTTAAAAATCCATAAATCACAATTATAAATCATCATTGTATTTGAAAAAAATATTCTAAGGTCCTTCCATCATATTTCACGAGTAACTATAGTTGGGGCATATACAATTATAATCCCAACTTTGACATTTTTCTCTTTCCTGCAAAATAAACTAGCAACCGAATTACTTTTTGCTTCTAACAATTGTCCATCCCACCATTTGTCCTATATTGCAATAATACCTCCAGAAGCTCTTATAGAAGAAACCACCAAATAATTTCCCATGTTCAAACCTTTTTCAATGCATCCATACACTCCTCACTACTTAACTTTGTTTCTTATATTAAAATAAACTCAAGACTATGATACCACTAATTCCTTATTATTTTGTTTACAAGGGTCTTATTCCTACCCCTATTCCATAATATCATTTTCATTATCACTTCTTGTTAGTGCTCACAATATCTATTTTTGGTTTCTCATATATACCTTTGAGTATCCTTTTCTCTTTATTTTTACTTTGAGTGTCTTCGTCTTCTTCTTTTGTTCTTACCAACACTTTTATCTTCACCAAATTCTTTTATTTTTCCATACTATTCATAATTAGACTTATCTTCTAAAGTTTTATGATGTCTTAGAGATTTTGAAATGCAAGTAATAACCTCATAAGCACTTTATTTTTTATGTTATCTCAAAAACCCTAAAGTACAAGGATGATCCTATATAGTAATTAATTTGTTTGTTGCTCTGAAAACCCCAAATGTTATCATGGAAACTATAGAGTGTAAGAATGATCATCCATAGTAATTACTTTCTTATGTTGCCCTATAAATCCTATACATCCTCTATACACATTTATTTATTATGTTGCTTTTGAAACCCTAAAGTGTAAGGGATACACTCTATACTACTTTAATTTTTATTACAAGGAAAGATTTAATGCTATTCAAGGAAAATAAAGATGATTTACCTAGATTAATCTTGACCTATTTTACTTCCTTTGGTTTAAAATTTACCTCCTCGTCCTCCTTTGCATATTTAACTATTTTTTAATTTGAACTTGCACATTGTACTTCCTCATCTCTTGTGTTTTGCAAATGGTTAATCTAAGTAAACTATAATCACCTTTTCCATTGGACGATGTAGAGGGGATTTCCTTGTCACTTTATTAGGAGAAGAAAGTCCTTGATTTGACCTAATTTCTACTATGATATGATCTCCTTACTTCATATTAAAGTTTGTATTGTGCCCAAAATTTTCCATGTCTTTCTCCATTATTTTTACTTTGCAATCTCTTGCCATGTGTCCAATCTCATAACACTTTGGAGCATTAAAATACAATACTTTTATAATCCTCTTGTTGATCCCATTCTCTTGATTCATACTTAATCCTAATGGATTGCAATAAATATTTTGATGCATCTATGGCAACACATATTTGGTTGTAGACAAGATGCCTTTGCTCCTTAGCCATCAGTCCCTCTTGGATTAACTCTCTTAGAGTATTGCCAATATTATTCAAAAACTCCTTATTGATAAGCTAATATGGAATTCTAAAAGCCTAATCTATATCAAAGTCTTTTAATAGTCTCTATCTCCATAGAAAAATTCTCACTCCATGGTCTTAAATATCCATTATATCCTTGATTTCCAATTTGGAGAAGATAATAACAAAATATCCTTTCAGAAGAAAATTCATGGAGTTATTTGAATTGAATCCCCACTCCCACTTGATCATATTTTAAATCTCCAAAAATCTTGGCCAGTCTCCATGGAACTTACATATTAACTCTATGCTTTTAAAAACGATTATATCATGTTGGATCATTTCATCATTGGCAATCACTATTGGTGTAATATATGTTATCTAGATAGGGTTTGCCATATATTTGTTCCTTCTCTTATATCTAATTAGGGCATCTATACTTCCAACTTAATTCCAGTTAGGGCTTTCAAAATTAACTTTCTTACCATGCCACGTTACTTTTCTTCATAAGAAGCATTTAGTTTCTAAATTTCCCCAAATATTTAAAATAAAAAAATTAATGCTTGCTATTTGCTTGCATTTTCTTCTTTCTCACACTTGCTTCTTGCTCGCACTTGCAACACTTGCTTGCTTTCTAAAAAAGAAAAGACAAGGTTCACTTTTGACTTGCACTTTGGATTCATATTGATATTAATAATTATTCCAAATATTAGATTTTTATTATTGATTTGGTTAAGGGAGAGAACCTCAAAGAAGCAATGAATGAGCTCCAAACAATACTTCAAATATTTTATTTGCTTATTTGTGGAAGGATGAGTTGGTTTATAAGTTTATCAAAATATTATGGATACTTGATCAAGCTATAAGGATTTGGAGCAATCATCATTCCCTACTCCCAAGGATTTCCCTTGGAAGAATATTTGGCCACTTGAGGCCCTCCAATAGGCTTAAACATTCCTTTGGTTAGTAGTCTAAAGAAACATTTTTATTGATGACAATTTGCAAAAAAGAGGATATTATCGATATTTTAATGTGTGCTTTGTGTAAGGTTGAGTTAGAAACATCACATCATCCACTTTTTCATTATCCCTTTTCTTTTCTTGCTATTTTTAAAGAATATGATAAATATATTGGATTGTGTTATGGAAATTGAAAAAGTTAATAAAACATTAAATTAATTGTTTCAAAGTTAAACCATTAAAACTTTTATCCTACCATTATTTGTTGGCATCTATGGCTTAAAGAAAATAATAAAAATTTAAAAAATAGATCTCAAAATGTTATTTTGATTCATATTGTTGCTTCTCTTGTAGAATATTTACAAGTCATCAGAAAGAATTAATGTAAAGGTAGTTAATGTAAATGATATGCTTTATCTATAAGTTTAGTTCATCCGCATTTAATTTTAATGGCGTTGATAAAAGAAACCCTTGGAGAGCTTGCAAAGATGCTGGTTTTCTAGTAATGAAGACAAAATTCTCCTCACCTACTTAAAATCAAATGAAACTTTCAACAACTATGTATAAACTAATACACTTTTTATAGAAATTAAGGTTACCATTGAAAAAGATAGAAACATTTTTTAATTGAGGGGAATTTATAGATTATTCTCAATATTTAAAGAAAAATAAACATAGAGATTAAATCAACAATAACATTATTTTTGATGACCATCAAATATTCAATAAAATATTATCTTAAAATTGTTAAAATATTTACAAAGAAGGAAACAAGATGGCAAATACTTTAATCAATCAAAATGTTAATCTCCATACAAAATTAAAATTATAACCTTACTTACCTTAGTTCGAATCACGAGCACTGTGACCTCAGTTGTACTATCTTTTGTACTTTGCCTTCCAATTTTTTTTAACATAAACAAAAATTCTCTCTTAAAAATGATATTAAATAGATCGCCAGGTGTTCAAATGAGCCACCGCTAGTTGGACGACCACCCACTCGGTGGCTTCCCCTCGATCATCGAGTCCTTGGTTTCCTGCCAGGCATCCCTGGTTTCCTTTCAGGCGTCTCTTCAAAAAGGGAATAATTTTTGTGGGTGATATTTTGGATTTTTCTAAGTCCTCAAGGAAAAATTGGAAGCAAATCCAATCAGAATTTGGCCTATATCCTACTGATAAAGCAATGATTATGCAAATCCTTTCCATTACCTCCTAGGCGCCCCAACCTCTATCTTCTCCACTGGAAGCCAGTCCTTGTTGGACTCATTGGAAATGGTTTGAAAATCATGACTTCGAGCAACCAATCCTTAAGTTTTGGTACCAAACTCTACTTCTTATGAACTATTAGCAATTTGTAGATGTGCTCGATAAAAAATGGAACTTAGAGCTCAATTGGGCCACTTGGGTGAGAACCTTCAAGCTTATCAAATATGCCCCAATTCAAGGAAAGTGTTGGTATGTTGTCATTGATGTCACATGGATCACATTGAGTTTTGGTGGCCAAAGCATTTCATAAATAAGCATTTATGATATTTTGGAGAGCATGGATATATAGGGTTTTGTGAAAACCAAGGCAGGCAAAATAAAAGTTTTTTTTTAAAACCATGGATGACAGATTTGAAATGGGTTTTTCTTAAAACCCAGGTTGACTTTTTATTTCATCGAAAAAGGTGCCCCGATGATGGAGATATTTAATTTTAAATATTTAAGTTTAAATTTTAAATTATTTAAAATTAAAATTTAATTTATAGCACCGATGTCAAAGAAATGAAAAAGGCATAAAACTAATATTTAAATTATAGCGTCGACGTCAAAGGAAATGAGGAGGACATATATATATATATACCCAAAGTTTTGGTTTATTTCCCAAAGCGCTCGATTTGATATTTGGATTCGAATGGTAAAAGAGCCTGCGCATCGTATGTCAAAGTGTGTGTGAAAAGTGTTTTAAAAGGCTTACAATTTTCGCGTTTGTTGAAGAGACTATTATGCAGTAAAGCCAAACGTATAGGCCTCCTTGGCCTAGTGGTTCGTGCGCTGTGTGTGAAGCAGGAGGTCTTGCGTTCGATTCTTGTCGGAGGTGTTTTGTTGTGTTGAAACATGTGAAGCGCGTTTTGTTTTCGAAGGGCGCAGATATTCGTGGCATAAGGTTTTGTTGTGTGCTCCTTTTGAGCACATGAGGGCGTGTGGCCCAACGACAGGTTGGATGTGGTTAAGACGCTGAGCAAGGAAGGTCACGAGATCGAATCCCGTCAGGAACATAGGCAAGTTAATAATTTTTAGATATATTTTATTTTTCTAAAGTTGCTCTAGGAGGAATAAGGGTTATGATGCATGTTTAAAAAAGGAAAGATTTATGGTGATTTATTTTTTAGAAGTATATCATATTATATATAGTTGGAAAGCTTATTCCAAGGGCTATTTGATTAACTTGCTTAGAGGGATAAATAAGGCATGTGTAAAGATATATTTCTGATTTTGTAAAGAGGTTCAAAAGTGAAGGTTGCTTTGTTCTTTTTCAAAATAAATTAACTCATTTATGAAGTGACATGGTGTATGTTATTGAGTAGGAGTAATAAGGTGTTATTTGGATGTTATTGTTGTGTTATTAATCATGATCTCTAACCCTTGTTGAAAGTTGAAAAAGAAAGTGTGTTAAGTGAGACAGATTTTGTGGACAACCAAAAGGCTTCTTCATCTTCATAAAAGGTATGGACACATTCTCTTATTGATTGTTTATGGTGGTTGATTTATGAAATATCATTTGAGAGAAAATGATTAATTGTGGTTTCCTTTTCAAAAGTAGTTGGTTGAATGCTTCAAGTTTTTTTGGGTTGAGAG
This sequence comes from Wollemia nobilis, assembly GCA_028583015.1. Taxonomy (NCBI): domain Eukaryota; kingdom Viridiplantae; phylum Streptophyta; class Pinopsida; order Araucariales; family Araucariaceae; genus Wollemia; species Wollemia nobilis. The sequence continues at coordinate 11,261,623 of JAQPPZ010004624.1, read as the reverse complement.
TTGCTATTAAACCTTGTTTTATAAGCATTGTTGTTGAAGCCATTAGTTGTGTGAAAAACCTGAGATAGGGTTTGAGAAGAACATGAGCATCATTGTTATGTGAAGAATGTTTTATTAGCATTGTTGTTGAAGCCCATTGGTTATGCAAATAACTTGAACTTGAGAAGAACATGAGTATCATTGTTATGTGAGATTTGTGGTTGAGCATTGTTGGAAACATTTGAGTTGGTTGATACATGGTTGGACTAGGGTTTGTAAGAAAGAGTTGTTCCTTATGGTAGTTGGTTGAGAAGAGTTGTTTGAGCCTAGTCAAGTGATTGTATGAAGTGGTTGTTCAAGTTCAATGAAACAAACTATTCTATATTTTGGATTTGAGTTGAAATTGAGATTTGAGGATAGAACATATTGAGTCTCTAACAATTCTCTTTATGCTTCTATAAGATTGATTTGAGTTGAGATTGAGATTTGAGTATAGAACATATTGAGTCTCTAACAATTATCTTTATGCTTCTATGAGATTGAATTATTGGGCAAGTTCTTGGTGAGCTTGCTAGTGTAGATTTGGGAAATTTCTTGGTGAGCTTGCTAGAGCATATTTGGGCAAGTTCTTGGTGAGCTTGCTAGTGCATATTTGGGCAAGTTCTTGGTGAGCTTGCTTGAGCAGATTTGGACAAGTTATGTGTGAGCTTGTTGAGCAGATTTGGACAAGTTCTGTGTGAGCTTGTTGAGCAGATTTGGACAAGTTCTATGTGAGCTTGTTGAGCAGATTTGGACAAGTTCTATCTTGTTGAGCAGATTTGGACAAGTTCTATCTTGTTGAGCAGATTTGGACAAGTTTTGTGTGAGCTTGTTGAGCAGATTTGACAAGTTCTGTGTGAGCTTGTTGAGCAGGTTATGAGTGAGCCTATTGAGCAGGTTCTGAGTGAGCCTATTGATAGAGCTTTGGAGGTGACAAAGTACAAAGGATAGAGTCTCAATGGATAGAGATCTAGCAGCTAGCACAACTGAAGACAAATATGAGTGAGGAGTCTTCAAGTGGAGAGAGATCCACCAGTCAGTGCAGTAGAGAGACAGAGTCTTCTAGAAGATCACTAGCAGGGGAAAGAGTTCTCCTGTGGAAGAGATCCACGAACTTGAGATTAGGGGATCAACATCTCCTTTGGACAAAGATCCATAAATATTGTAACTGGGAAGGATTCCTAAAGAGATTGATTGAGAAAGTTTTAGTAAAATATTTTCTTCGTGGAGTAGCCCACATTGGGTGAACCACGTAAACTACGGTGTCTCTATTGTGTATGGTGTTTTGTGCATTGCTTGATTACTGCTATTGATACTATTGTTTATACACTGCATAATATTGAATTGAAAAGAAAAGTAAAAAGTGGTCTTATACTATTCATCCCCCCTCTCAGTATAAGCTTGTGTTCTTCAAAAAGTTCCAAATTCTTCTTTGGAATGTAGTCCTTCAAGATCTACCTACTAGGAGCAGGCTGAAACGAATGGGCCAAGGATAAGGTGATTGCCCTTTTTATGGTTTGGAAGAGATAATACAATATTTTTTTTGGAACTGTGCTCGTGCCCACCATATTTGGTGTGAAACACGACAATTGATTTATCCCTTACCACTACCTATGACAAAGGATCAAGTCTTATTGGGGATCAATCTGATGCCCAATCAAAAATTTATTCTCTCCATTACCAGGGTAGTTGTCATCTTTCATATATGGAAGACTTGATGCAAATCCATTTTTGAAACTGATCAAGAAGATATCTCTAATATCTCAGTAGCTAACATCTTTGTTGTTGTAAAATACTAGTTGTAGGCTGAGTTAGCCCGTAAGGAGAAAGCACTACAAGAAGAAATCACAACTCTAAAGAGGCATATCTGTGAGACCTCAACTCATAGCTCAAACATAATTTACATATTAAATAACATGGTAGGTGAATTAACTGAGCAACATAGCTTGATGATGCATAATCAAGCACACTTGAAGAAGCATTTGGGTCAAGTGGAATTAGAAGCCAACAACACTCATTCCAATCCTCATATTAGGCTCCCATCACAACATGAGGTGGAGCAGGGTCACTTAGACTCTTCTCCTTAGCAGATGTTTTCCCAACATGGTTGCTCCTTTGCAATTTTTGTTTTGGCAGTGTAGTAGTCTCTTCTCAGCAGATAGTGTGCAGGTCGTCCACTAAAGGGAGCAACCCAACAGTCTGCAATCATTCAGTTTTATGTCAGTATGTTTTAGAGTCTTGGTGATGGCATGGTTTTTCATCCCCATAACAAACATTGGGGATATATCAGTTTTTAGCATGGGTCATCAGGGGATCACTTGTGTGGTTGTTCACTTCCAATGCTTGTAGTCGGGTGTCCTGAGTGTCATAATATTTCTTAGTTCTCCACTATGTTGGTCCTTCATGGCCTTATGTTGTAATACAATTGTGGGGGCCTGTGTGTGATCTCCAGTCTGCTTATTTTTGGTAATGGATGCCCTGCGTGGCCCTGTGAATGCACTTGTATTTGCTTTGTCCCTGCTAGAGGAAAGTCTATCGTGGTTTTGATGTTGTTTCAGGCCTGGATGTAGGCACCCAGACCACGGTTAGCCTTTACATTGTATTTGTTCCCTTGATATTTTGGCTAATATGAATTTGGTAGCAATTTAAAAAAAATGATATTAAATAAAAAATAAAAAATAAACTAAATATATGTCCCATTGGGACAACACAACGGTTTGGGTTTTGTCTATTCTTTGAGAGGTCCAAGGTTCAAACCGTGGCGTGGGTGAGTATGTGAGGGGATGGGTGTGTGGTGGTTGTGTGTTAAATTTCCTGTTGATAAGCATAACTCTAGGCTTTACGAGGTATAGCTCTCGGCTTTACGAGGGATCATGGTTGGAAGGAGACTGCTCAACCCTATATATATATATATATATATATATATATATATATATTACTCAACCTCCATATTTGATAAATAATTTAATAAAAAAACATAACATTCTTAAAAAGAAATATTAAAATTTATTTAAAAAATCCTACTTTTAAATAAGCTATTAGCATATCATTTATAAATTGACACATGACATCCACGTAGTGATAAGGGTGCTTCTTAGGGAAAATTTAAGGTAGGTTTCGTCGAGAGTTAATAATGTCTTTTAAGTCTTTTTAACAAACTTATTCATACTTCCATCACAACATGAGGTGGAGTAGGGTCACTTAGACTCTTTTTCTTATCAGATGTTTTTTCAGCATGGTTGCTCCTTTGCAATTTTTGTTTTGGCAGTGCAGTAGTCTCTTCTTTTGCAATTTTTGTTTTGGCAGTGCAATAGTCTATTCTCAGTAGATAGTGTGCAATCTGTCCATTAAAGGGAGCAACCCAATAGTCTCCAATCATTCAGTTTTATGTCAGCATGTTTTTTTAGAGTCTTGGTGATGGCATGGTTTTTCATCCCCATAACAACCATTGGGGATATCTCAGTTTTTAACATGGGTCACCAGGGGATCACTTGTGTGGTTGTTCACTTCCAATGCTTGTAGTCGGGTGCCCTGAGTGTCATAATCTTTCTTAGTTCTCCACTGTGTTGGTCCTTCGTATCTGATGTGCTTACTGTTGGTAATGAGAACCCTACGTGACCTTGTGAATGCACCTGTATTTGCTTTGTCCCTGCTAGAAGGAAGTCTATCGTAGTTTTGATGTTGTTTCAGACCTGGATGTAGGCACCAAGACCATGGTTAGACTTTACATTGTGTTTGTTCCCTTGATATTTTGGCTAATATGAATTTAGTAGCAGTTAAAAAAAAATGATATTGAATAAAAAATAAATATATACTTTGTTAGGAGCAAATAATAATCTTAAATTATTAACCTTAGCATAGGTTACAACATAGTTTAAATAGGTTACAGAATAGGAAATTTAACTAATATTCCTATAACCACGCTAACATAGCTCATTCTAGGATATCTAACCCTAAAGCTAGCTAACAACTAACCTACTAACCAACGTAGTCAAAATGACTACAATGACTAACTAGTAAAAGAAATTTACTAGTGGTAAAAAGTAATACCTTACTTTTTACCATGAGGTAAATTATATCTACCTAAATAAGGTAATATTTATAGTTACTAACACAGTAACTCTAACATCCCCCCTTATTACATTATTTGGGTAATACATACATATCCCTCTTATACAACAATATTTGGGTAAGGTATATAGCTGTCCCAATACAGTGAAGAAGATGTTGATCTACTGGTTCTTTGCTCTGTCACAGTACTCTGGCTGCTCCTAAGCAAGAAGTGGGGCATTCCTCAATTTGTCTTCACGTCAACAAATGTCCTTATGGTAATCACATCATCCAATCGATTTGCATGGGTAACCAGCCGCTGCAATCGCTAGGTATAGTAGAATAGATCACTTCATACAAGGTTCATTCATTTACAATATGAATTTGCAAAAGATAAGGTAGCTAAAGTGTCGGTCGCTGCCGAAAATGCACCCTTATAAGTTCCCCCCTTCTTGTTGCAAAACATAGTGTAATTAATTTTTGAAGGAAGTGTGACTAAGGTGTCGATCAAAGCCGAAAATGCACCCTTATAAGTCATCTTCCCTATTTACAAAAAATTGTGAAGAAAAGAAATGGATATCCCCCCTCAATTGCATAAAGGTATGCAACTCAAGAGTGTTCTGAAGGATTTTACAAATATTGCCTCCTAGACAATTTTACATCACAAAAAGTCGCTCCTCTTGTTACAAGTACTTCAAACACTTAGAATTTGCTATTTATGAAGCCTAAAAGAGGTACAAGCACCCCTTATTGCAAGGTCTTCAAACAAAATACTTATGCTATTTATGAAGCCTAAAAGAAGAGAGAGAGAAGATGGTGCTTTTGCCCAAGGGACACATGTGTTTTCCCTCTACAAAACTGTTTTAGCAATTAGCACTCTGTGTGCTTTCTCTTTACTAGAAACAAAATCAGAATGAGACACTTCACCAGAAATATGGCTTGTGTGTTGTGCCTTTGCCATTTTAGTTTTGCTTGTAATGAAACCAATACTGAATGGTATCAAGGTTGTCATTTTTACAATTTGTGCAAAACTATGCTTTCTAGGCAATTTGATCAAAAAAGTTCACCAATTTGTCCTTTCTTATTGCAAGTACTTCAAGCATGGTTGTTGTTATGAAGTCTAAAAGAAAAGATATAGTTTGTATGATGACTTCTACTTTTCTGATTGCCTTTACAAGTTTTATCTCCCTCTTGTCAAGATCTGTGTTTGAAGGAAGAAAGGAATTATCCCCCCTTAGTGCAAAGGATTGCTACTTTCAAGGTTCCTTCAAGGTTCCTAAAAACTTGTTCTTTCTTTTGATTACCCTAAAAGAGTACCAAAATATAATTCACTCAAACATATATTTAATGGCACCTGCCTTAACTCCTTTCAAGAAGGATGAAAAGTTGGAGGAAATTAAGCCAAACAAATAAGAATGAATTAGGGGTTTTGTTGATTTAGGAGAGAATATCAAGTAATTTTGGCTTTAAATATGTGCAAAGATTTACACAAATTTGTGAAATTTTGGGGTTTAGTGTGTTCTTGATTATATGACTTATAATTGCAAAAGAAATAATGCAATAATCAAACAAGAATGCCCACAAAATTCTTATCACCTAGGTGTCGGATGCTACCGAAAATGCACCTAATTTGCCAATAAAGGTGTCGAGTAAAATCGAAAATGCACCTTTTAATTTTTGCAACAAAATGTGTATTTGTGTTGTGCAAAAAATTGATATTTTTATGTCTCCTACTTTGTTTTACAATTTTGCAAAAGAAGTACAATGTTGTCTTCCCCCCCGAATTTTGCAAAATTAACAATTTTTAGCACTCCTTCCAAGACAAGTCGACACACGACCCGCATTTGGAAGGCTTCCAGAACTAGTCGACAAACGACTTAGTTTTTGATGGACCCAAGGTTACAATTTCTTCTCAAATTTTTGCAAAAAAGAATGTGCAATTTTATGTCTTATATCCCCCCTTGGAGAAAACAAATGCACACTTTGCCTTTGAATTTTACAAAAAATTTCAGTCTCCTTGTGTTACAATTTAAATCCATGGTCTATTTTTCATGAGAGTTTTGACAATTTCGTGCTCAACAAAAAAATGGAGCAAAGTTCAACTCTTCAATACTTGCAATAATTGTAATGTCTTCAATCTTGATGTCTATTTATCTTCTGAAAAAGAAGAAAACTTTGAAGAAATCCAATGTTTATTTTATTGCAATAAAAAATAGCCTTATGCTTTTATATATATTTTTAATTATTATTTTTAATGCATAATTTTAACTTAATTTTAAGCAAAATTTAAATCAATAATAAAATAGATTTGACATATATCACTTAATAGATTTAAAAAAAATGATTTTATATCAAATAATATTAAATTATTAATAAAAAATACTTAAAAAAATAAGTAAAAAAAAATTACAAAAAAAATAAAATAAAATATTTTTTACCTGACCGCCGCCTTACCTTGCAAAAGGTGTATGTTTTGACGCCGCCGGGAGTCGAACTCCCGACCCCGCGGCGGTAAGCGCCCCGACTGGCGCTCCTGCCAGTCGAGCTACGCCGCCCGACGGGAAGGGAAGGGAATTCCTTCCCTTTATTCCCGTCGGGGTGGGGAAACCCAAAAATGTGGGTTTTAATCCCACATTCATCCCGCGAGGGATGAATAAGGCCTTTAAAGGCCTTAACGCGTTCATTAACGTGTGATTGCCTTTGGGCAATCAGGGTCCGAGTGGACCTCTTTTGCTGTCGCCCACCTGACGCGGCCGGAGGGGTTCACATGTCCGGTGGTCCACGTGGCCACCACGTGTCCGGTGGTCCACGTGGCTCTTCGCCACGTGGCCACCACGTGTCCAGTCAGTCGCGTTAGGTGCCACGTGGCCTGTCCGCCACGTGTCGCCTTGTGTGTGGTCTGTCCAGCGTCGTCCAGTGGCTGTCCGCCACTTGTCCGGTCCGGTCGGTCCAGTCTGCGTCGTCCAGTGGCTGTCCGCCACGTCAGTGCCTCGGGATCTGTGCCCGAGCTCGCGTCAGCGCTTGTTCGCCAGGTCAGTGCCTCGAGATCTATGCCCGAGGTCGTGTGCATGTCGTCCGCCACATTAGTGCCTCGGGATCTATGCCCGAGGTCGCGTGGGTGGTTAGGCTCTAGTCGTTGGTTGCCGAAAATCGGAGGGTCGCCTGCCCTCTCGAATTTTGATCGTCGGACGACTCTTTGGGCCGGTGCCGGTGGTCGGTTGTCGGCCACATCGAGGTTGTTGGCCGACAGCCTGACAGGGTTTGTCAGACCCGAGGGCGCTCCTGCCCTTGGGTCGAGATCCTATCCCCGCCTAGGAGGGCGTGTCTGCCCTCTCGACTGTGTGCTGGACCCTCGAGGGCAGCAGTAGCGGCCGTCGATCGCGATCGTCGGGGTCGGAGGGCGCGCCTGCCCTCGCAGATCCCGATCGTCGGATCTGTGTTGGCGGTCGCGATCGACTTGTCAGGTCTGACAGCAGAATGCTGTCGGACCTACAGGCCTTCTCCCGAGGTTGGGCCAGAGAAAAAAAATCTTCGGTCACCGGTAGGGGGCCCCTCGGGTGCCGCGCCTACGGGTCGTCGTACCTCGGGATCCGTGTCTACGGGCTGCTATCTCGGGAGCTATGGAGATACCACGTTGCCTCGGGAAGCGTGCTCTGCTGCTCAGGATCCTCCTCGGGGTCCGTTTCGAGCAACAAGTCAAGGGGGGTCCTGTCTCAGGATTTGTGCCCCCTTGAGTTCAGCTCCGCCTTTCTCCTAACGCCACAGGCCTCTCAATCGCGTGCTCTGATACCAATGTTAGGAGCAAATAATAATCTTAAATTATTAACCTTAGCATAGGTTACAACATAGTTTAAATAGGTTACAGAATAGGAAATTTAACTAATATTCCTATAACCACGCTAACATAGCGCATTCTAGGATATCTAACCCTAAAGCTAGCTAACAACTAACCTACTAACCAACGTAGTCAAAATGACTACAATGACTAACTAGTAAAAGAAATTTACTAGTGGTAAAAAGTAATACCTTACTTTTTACCATGAGGTAAATTATATCTACCTAAATAAGGTAATATTTATAGTTACTAACACAGTAACTCTAACATACTTAATAAAAAATTAACTAAATATGTTCCATTGGGACAACGCAACGGTTTGGGCTTTGGCTGTTATTTTAGAGGTCCAAGGTTCAAACAGAGGCGTGGATGAATGTGTGAGGGGGTGGGTGTGTGATATTAAATAAAAAATAAATATATACTTAATAAAAAATAAACTAAATATGTTCCATTAGGACAACGCAACAGTTTAGGATTTGAATTTTTTTTTAAAGGTCCAAGGTTCAAACCGCAGGGTGGGTGAGTGTGTGAGGGAGTGGACGTGTGGTGGCCGTGTGTTAAATTTCCTATTGATAAGCATAACTTTAGGCTTTACGAGGTATAACTCTCATGGTTGGAAGGAGACTGCTCAACCCTGTACATTGGTCATAAGAGTTTCTCACACTAACCATATATATATAACTTAGCCTTTATATTAGATAAATAATTTAATAAAAAATCATAACATTCTGCACATGGGGTGCAGCGCAAGCTTTGACTCTTTTTCGAGAGGTCCAAGGTTCAATCTGTGGCGTGGACGAGTGTGTGAAGGGGTAGGTGTGTGGTGGCTTTGTGTTAAATTCCTTATTGATAAATATAGCTCTCGGGGGTGTGTGTTGGCTTTGTGTTAAATTCCCTATTGATAAATTTAGCTCTCGACTTCCACGAAGAATCATGAATACGTCGAACATAGAAATTTCTCACAATAACCAAATAAAAAAAAATCATAACATTAAAAAAAATATTAAAATTTATTTAGAAAATCCCACTTTTAAGTAATCTATGCTATTAGCATATCATGACATCCACGCAGTGGATGTGCTAGGAAAAATTTAAGGTAGGTTTTGAGAGTTGATAATGCATTTAATTTAATTTTTTTTAACAAACTTATTCGTATATAAGATTTTATTTTGGTTTAAACTTAAATTAGTCCAAATCACCCCCATAGGATTGAGGACACTCGGAGTAGAGCCTTTTGGAGTTTCCGTCTATTTGTAGAATCTTCTTAAAGGAAAACAAAAGTCCGACCGACGAGAAATTTACTTTCAAACGCCATGGGTTTCTTTGTCAATGGACGGAAAAAGCATTCTGAAAGATAATTAACAGAAAACAAGTAGCTTGAAAGACAAGAAAACGCCAGATATCAGGAGTAGAACAACGTTTAACTTGCAGACAGAAGGAGAACAAGAAGGTCAATTTCATTGTAATTGTAATGGCGTGGCCACAGCAGCCCCTCCCTACACAGGTATTTTTACCTTTTTAAGCAGTAATTTATTTATATATCAGTTTTCTTCAAACAGACGGATTTGATGTCAAATCTTCTATTCGTTTTTGGATCTAGGTTTTCTGTCCAGGCATATTTGTATGTTTATGTTGATTTGATATTTTTTGGCTTTACAAACCCTAGGTTTCTCGAAAAAAAATTCTGCAACTGTTTTTCTTCAAACGAACACTGTTTGCCAGATCTAAAGCCTTAATGCTTTCTCTCGGTTTAATCTTAGGGTTTCGAAAACCTCTGTTGAACTTCTGTTTGGTTTTGTTAGGAAGACCTTTTTTCGGATCTTGCTTTCTGTGGACTTAAGTGTGAGTGTGAAATAAATGCAAGAATTGATGAAAATTAGTCTGTGCTCCATATTAAACCCTGGGTCTGGACATGCTACCGAAAGGGCTGTGCCATTTAGTGCAAACTAAGGAAGTGAGATGGTAAAGGCCTTCAAATCTTTGCGTGTGATCTTGTTTTCAAACCATCGTTGTTGCTGTTAGCAGGTTGAGAAGAGGAGTTCGAATCTTGTGAGGGAACATCCTGGATTTGTTATGTTTTCCCATACTGGTGTACTGGCTGTTTTGATATAATTCAAATTTTAGAGTATCCTCGAAGCAATATCATAGGGTTTTCAGTTTATTTTCTATCATTTGATTTTGTTATATATGTCATTTTGTTACGACTAACAGGATTCGCCAAAACACATAGGTATTTCAGTTCATGTTCTGAAGCTCTTTTTTTCTTTGGTCCTTATTATATATGGTGCATGGTTACTTCTGTTTCTTGACGACGGACAACGTGGGCGTTTGTTATTTGTGTCTGAGAGGATAAGATGTAAATGTATATTGTGTAAAGGCAGCTGTCAATGAAATTTGTCTCTGGAATTTCTTTTTCTGTCATGGACATAATTTGGATGAGCTTGCTATGTTTACAAAGATGTAATTTAAAGTAAATATTTTGGATATATCAGTAAGGAGGGTTGACAAGTCTTTCTCGTGGAACAACGTTTATATGCCTGATATAGCAAATTTTATCTAGACAAAGGCTATAATCTCAAAATTACGGGGTGCTGGATTTTGAATCGGGCATAACCTTGCTACATACCTTTCTGGACATATAATGTTAAAACACTGTAACATTGATCTAAAAGCCGGTTATACCAGCTTTCTAACGAGATAAAAGGAGTTTGTTATACCCTCTTTTTAAATGCATTATCCGAGCTCAGTACTTCCTTCTCCCGCTCATTATTGTTGTTATTATTAGTAGGTTGTATGGGATTGAAGCAGGCCCCACCAGATAATATTTCAACAAACTACATGGTGGTATTTTGACAATTATGCATGTCATATGATAAGATTTCGAACCTGGGTCTTCAAATTGAAAGTTCACATATTTAACCACTTGAGCTCATGCCATTGGATCAGTACCTCCTTCTCCTCCTCATTATTGTTATTATTAGTAGGTTGTATGGGATTGAAGTAGGCCCCACCAGATTGATGAGCAAGATGCAACCAAAGTATTGTCATTGTTGTCAACACAGTCAAGTTGATCAGTTGATGCAATGGACAGGAGTTCATTGATGAGCAAGGTGCAGCCAAAGTGCAATAAACAGGAGTTCATTGTTGAGCAAGGTGCAGCCAAAGTATTGTCATTGTTGTCAACACAGACAGAGGATCGGTTGATGCAATGGACAGGAGTGCAGAGGTCATTAGATAGATCGGTTGATGAAGTGAACAAGAGTTTAGGTCAGTCAGAGCATGCCCAGTGAATTTCCAACAAGACAGAAGTGGCCCAGATTCAAAAGCTCAAAGAAAAAAACAAGTAAGAAAACTGTCGCGATATCGCGACATGTTGAGCAAGCATGAGAAACTGTCGCGATATCGCGACATGTTTGAGGAGAGAGAAAGCATAGGAAAAACTGTCGCGATTTCGCGACATGTTGGCAGAGAAAAAGCCAAGTGGAAAAACTGTCGCGATTTCGCGACATGTTCGAAGAAGAAGTGCATGCAGGGAAAACATGTCGCGATTTCGCGACATGTTCGAAGAGAGAGAAAGCGCAAGGAAAACTGTCGCGATTTCGCGACATGTTGGAAGCAATGAAGGCCAGTAGAAAAACTATCGCGATTTCGCGACATGTTGGAAGAGAGAGAAAGCGCAAGATAAACTATCGCGATTTCGCGACATGTTGGAAGCAAAGAAGGCAAGTAAGAAAACTGTCGTGATTTCGCGACATGTTTGAAGAAGAAGCGCATGCAAGGAAACATGTCGCGATGAGAAAGAGCTTGCAAGGAAAAGTGTCGCGATTTCGCGACAATTTGCAAGAGGAAGCGCTAAAGAGAAAAAGTGTCGCGATTTTGCGACATGTCGGGTTTTCGCGATCCAATGAGAAGAAAAGCGCTAAGGAGGAAAAGTGTCGCGATTTTGCGAGTCCGATAGAAAAAGGTGTCGCGATTTCGCGACATGCTTCATTTTCGCGGTCCAAAGCGAAGAGAAAGAGGAGAGAGAAAAGGTGTCGCGATTTCGCGACATGTATTTTCGGAGGCCAAAGCAAAGAGAAAGTGCAAGGAGAAAAAGTGTAGCGATATCGCTACATGTTGTATTATCGCGGGCCGAAGCAAAGGTAAAGCGCAAGGAACAAAAGTGTAGCGATATCGCTACATGTTGGGTTTTCGCGACCTGAAGAGAAGAGAAGAGCTAAAGAGAAAAGATGTCGCGATATCGCGACATGTCGCATTTTCGCGATTAAGAGATGAAGATTTAAGTTTTTAATTAGCTGCACTGATTCACCCCCCTCTCTCAGTGCCATTGTAAGACTAACAATTGGTATCAGAGCCAAGTTCCCAGTTTTGGCTAAATCAGTCAGGGTTGATCTTGGATTAGTACACAATGGCTAAAAAGAACAGATCCTCCTTCAAAAAGGCATCCCAGCCAGCTTCAGTTTCTGTAGAAGAGAAAACTGAACTAGAAAAGGTAGAAGAAGTGAATCCTGAAGTTTGTGATGAAAATCTTGAGATTGAAGTAGATTTAGAAGGTGAGTTGATCTCTGCTCTTGAAGAGTTGAGTATAGAAAAGAAAAAGAACAAAAGAATGTCCAAGAAGCTAGAAGAATATGGGGATGAGATTGAAGATCTCTTCCTACAAGTTCAAAAGGCCAAGAAATCAGAAGAAGCCTTGAAGACACACCTGGATGATGTATGCAGCACAAGTGAAGAGGAATCTAACAAAGTTATTGTTGATCTAAATCTGCAAGTAGAACAATACAAAAGGATTGAAGAAAGTCTCAGGTCACAGATCAATGAGAAAGAGACTGTTTGCTGCTAGCAAGAAGGAGAGATTGTTTCATTAAAGAAACAACTAGAAGAGGCCAATATAAGTCTCAAATTTGAGAAGAGCACAGAGTTGCTAGATACAATGCTAAAGCAACAAAGAAGCTCCACGGCTAAGTTTGGTCTTGGATATGAAGTCGAACAACCTTCGTCCTCCAAATGTGCCGAGAAGAAGAAGCTCACGGTCGAAGGATCGAGGCAAGGAAAGTGTGAAGTCGAACAACCGTCATCTTCCAAATATGCAGAGAAGAAGAAGTTCAAGGTTGAAGCCGAATCTTCAAAAGGAAGAAAATATCAAAGAAGATCTACAGCAAAGCAACCACAAGAAAAGAGGTTCTCTCACTCTCACTCTTTTAATAATAATGCTTTTAATGGCTATTGTTCTAAATGCAACCGCTATGGTCACAAGGCAATTTATTGTGGATTGAACAATAGATCAAAAAGTTATGCTGATAAAAACACATCTGCTTTCCTGAGTGAACACCCTGTGCAATGTTTTAAATGTAATGGCCATGGGCACATTGCAAGGTTCTGTCCAAGCACTTATGTATCTAATCTAAGGCAAAACCCTAGATTTCATCAAACACAAAGAGTGCAACACAGAAAGGGGACATATCATGTGCAATGTTTTAAATGTAATGGTCATGGGCACATAGCAAGGTTTTGTCCGAGCACGTCTGTATCTAATCTAAGGCAAGACAATAGATTTCATCAGACGCAAAAAATGCAACACAGGCAGAGAACATATCATGTGCATAAAAGAAAGGAAAATAATCAACCATCAAGGATACACAAGAAACAACTGCGCAAGAAGAATGTTCAAGTTCACGAAAAGGTGCAAAACGGGGATGTAGTTGAAAAACTCAAGCCCAAGTTCAGGAAAGTCTGGAGAAAGGCAGAAGAAAGGAAATCGTGTCTCCTTGGACTGAAGGAGGCTACTCCGCCATTGCTCTAAGCAACTTCAGGTGGCACATCCTCAGGGGGAGCAATATTAAAGTTTTATTTTAATGCTCCTATGTATTTGTCTGGGTATCTGAGGATGAAAGACCAGCAGTCGGGAAATTGTTGTACAGTTGTCAAGTGTGTTGTCAGTTCATGTAGTTGTGTGTGGAAGTGCCGTGAAGGGTGATGATCAAATTGAGAATTGTCACTATTGGTAGTATTCCTATATGTCATTGTTGTTTTGGTGATGGTTCTTACTGCCATTGTCAAAAGTTAAGGATTATGACAGTTCAGATGATTTGGTTGACTTTGTGGTACTGTGTTTGATGCTTGCACAGAGTTGGCAGTAAAATTGCAGTGTTGGTACAGTGTTGGACAAAAGTTGGTACAAGTGTGAGTCACTTGTCAATATTGTTGACAGATGTGAAATCAGCGTTTTGAATGGGAATATTGAAGGAGAGGTTTATAATGAGCAGCCAGATGGTTTCCAGCTTGGTGATGATTGGTTGAGTTGATTGATTAAGCCTTTGAAGAAGGCCTTTGGGAAATATTTGAGGACAGTGTTGGGACAGATTTCCAGATACATGATTTGGGCTTACTCCATTGAGATTGATTTGAGCAAGTTATTCTTTGCATTGGTGATTTATGTTGGTGGTTGTTTTGTTCAAATACCTTTGGAAGGAAAATGATGTCTACTAGTTTCCTTTTCATGTAGTGATTGGTTGAATGCTTCAAGGTTAATCTTGAGTTGAATGATGTTGGTTAAACCTTGTCTATAAGCATTGTTGTTAAAGCCCTAATTGGTTGAGAAAAGATATTGGTTGTGGAAAGAACATGAGTATCATTGTTATATGAGTTATTGCATGGTTGGCAATTGTTGGGTTGTGTTTCATGTTTTTGAGAAAAGCATACTACATCTATCTTATTCTTTTGAGATTGAGATTGAGTTGAGATTGAGATTGGGAGTTAAGTATAGAACATATTGAGTCTCTAACAATTCTCTTTATGCTTCTATGAGGTTGATGAATCACATTGGGTCTCTAACAATTCTCTTTGTGGGTTCATGCTAAGCAAGTTTTTCTTGATGAACTTGTGAGCTGATTTGGACAAGTTCTAGTGAAGACTTGTGAGCTGAATTGGACGAGGTTCTAGTGAGGACTTGTGAGCTGATTTGGACAAGTTCTATGTGAGCTTGTTAAGCGAGGTTCTGTGTGAGCCTATTGACAGAGTACGGAGAACGAGTCTCAATGGATAGAGATCCAGCAGCCAACTCAGTTGAAGATAGATCAGAGTAATGCCTATTATGCTTATCATGATGTTGTCAAACAGTGAAATGAAGTGGTCACATATTCCCAAGAATAGTCTAAGAATTGACTAGCTATCGGGATCAAATTCTCAGGGGGAGCATTTATGCATCTGTTTATCATATTGCTCATGTTTATGCTTTTTGCTAAGCTGTAATAATTTTTGCCTGAGAATGTTGTGCATGGACTCAGGGGGAGTTTGCGACCGCCCTTTGGTATTATTGTCAAAGGGGGAGAAGAATTACAGGTAATTGCACACAATTACGTGTGTTGCCAACAATTCCAAAGGGGGAGATTGATGAGCAAGATGCAACCAAAGTATTGTCATTGTTGTCAACACAGTCAGGTTGATCAGTTGATGCAATGGACAGGAGTTCATTGATGAGCAAGGTGCAGCCAAAGTGCAATAAACAGGAGTTCATTGTTGAGCAAGGTGCAGCCAAAGTATTGTCATTGTTGTCAACACAGACAGAGGATCGGTTGATGCAATGGACAGGAGTGCAAAGGTCATTAGATAGATCGGTTGATGAAGTGAACAAGAGTTCAGGTCAGTCAGAGCATGCACAGTGAATTTCCAAGAAGACAGAAGTGGCCCAGATTCAAAAGCTCAAAGAAAAAGACAAGTAAGAAAACTGTCGCGATATCGCGACATGTTGAGCAAGCATGAATATCGCGACATGTTTGAGGAGAGAGAAAGCGCAGGAAAAACTGTCGTGATTTCGGGACATGTTGGCAGAGAAAAAGCCAAGTGGCAAAACTGTCGCGATTTCGCGACATGTTCGAAGAAGAAGCGCATGCAGGGAAAACTGTCGCGATTTTGCGACATGTTGGAAGAGAGAGAAAGCGCAAGGAAAACTATCACGATTTCGCGACATGTTGGAAGCAATGAAGGCCAGTAGAAAAACTGTCGCGATTTCGCGACATGTTGGAAGAGAGAGAAAGCTCAAGATAAACTGTCACGATTTCGCGACATGTTGGAAGCAAAGAAGGCAAGTAAGAAAACTGTCGCGATTTCGCGACATGTTTGAAGAAGTAGCGCATGCAAGGAAAACTGTCGCGATTTCGCGACATGTTTGAGAGAAAGAGCTTGCAAGGAAAAGTGTCGCGATTTCGCGACAATTTGCAAGAGGAAGCGCTAAGGAGAAAAAGTGTCGCGATTTTGCGACATGTCGGGTTTTCGCGATCCGATGAGAAGAAAAGCGCTAAGGAGGAAAAGTGTCGCGATTTCGCGACATAATGCAGGAGAGAGAGTCCGATAGAAAAAGGTGTCGCGATTTCGCGACATGCTTCATTTTCGCGGTCCAAAGCGAAGAGAAAGAGGAGAGAGAAAAAGGTGTCGCGATTTCGCGACATGTATTTTCGGAGGCCAAAGCAAAGAGAAAGTGCAAGGAGAAAAAGTGTAGCGATATCGCTACATGTTGTATTATCGCGGGCCGAAGCAAAGGTAAAGCGCAAGGAACAAAAGTGTAGCGATATCGCTACATGTTGGGTTTTTGCGACCTGAAGAGAAGAGAAGAGCTAAGGAGAAAAGATGTCGCGATATCGCGACATGTCGCATTTTCGCGATTAAGAGATGAAGATTTAAGTTTTTAATTAGCTGCACCGATTCACCCCCCCTTCTCAGTGCCATTGTAAGACTAACACAAATAGTATTTCAACAAACCACATGGTGGTATTTTGACAATTATGCATGTCATATGGTAAGATTTCGAACCTGGGTCTTCAAATTGAAAGTTCACATATTTAACCACTTGAGCTCATGCCATTGGATAGGACCTCCTCATTATTATATGAGACGCACTATTTATTTATTTATTTATTTTTTAACAAAAATCAAAACAATTATCATTGCAATTATTATTTTTTTTTGGAGAAAAAAGGGTTGTATTCGGGTCCCACTCCCTTGACAAATCACAACTCTTTTCTTTAGAGTTTGAGAGTTTACAAACAGATTCAATTCTCATCTCAATTGAGTTGCTATAGCTAGATACCTACATCTTTTTTCATAAAAAGTCTGAATTTTTTATTTTCATTTTTTGGATCTTCTTCAATTTTCTTTGTAAATACAAATATTCAAAATTTAGCATCCTTCTTCTTGACATTTTCTTGTAGCAGCCTTCACAATACCAAAACTCCACCTCTATTGTCTACGCATTGCATCTTAGTAGAGTAATATTTCCAAAACTTTGCGCTATCATGGTTCGCTTTTTTTTTGAATAGGTTGAAAAGTTGGGGGCACATCGGGGGCCACCCTCCCTGTGAATTGAACTTGGATCTCTGCTAGGAGAGCCAAATGCCTTTTGCCATTGTGGTGTCTTTGTCGAACATTTACTTTTTATTTATTTATCAGGGTAACCCCAAACCTATACATCAAGACAAAATACTATCATTCACTTACTACTATGGCTGAACCTTAGAATACCACATATCGACAAAACAACTTTCAAAACATGACTATTTAGTAGACCACTTTCAAAACAGAAACTCAAAAAAAAAACATAGCTACCACCCAAGCATAACAAAAACAATAGTCCATAACCATTGGGGCTGTTACGGAGTTCGTAGCCGATGGGTCTTTTGATTGTTTTTATTCTGTAGCAGAGGTTCTTCCTCCTTCAGAGTGGCAAGATCTAAGATTTTTTTTTGCACTTCAAGATCCTGAGGTAATATCTAGTTGTAACACATTTTGTATTATCTTCATTTTAAGAAAACTGTCTGTCACCGATTGTTTCATAATTAGCTTCAAGAATACTATCTGAGGTGCTAATCTTTTCTATGGAACTGATTGGATCGTCTTTAGTAACCATTTGGCTTTTATCAATGATCTGATTTGAATTCTCTTTTCGGGGTTGAGTCTTTTGTTGCTCACTTGATTCGTGCTGGACAATTTGCGTAGTTGGAGAATGAGCTTCTTCCTTGTGAACGAGGACCATTGAAGGTTCAAGATCATTCGCTTGCAGGGCCTTCTCCTCCACCAAGGAGGAATTAGAGCATGATTGGATGATCGAGCATCTCTTCTTTAGGTGGCCATATTGTTGACAGCCATAACATCTCAAGGAGAAGTTTTCATATTCAATATTTTGGATCCATTCCCCTTTGCTTGAGGAGATAGTATGGGTTGTGGCCAAGAAATTGAAACATTCATCCAAACAACCAATCTTGCTTTACTCATATTAATTTTACTGGACATATTTTCCTCTGTTTGAGCATCTATATATTGTGATGCACCAATGACGTTACCAATTTTGGTGAATATCTTCTCTCCCCAAAACTCCATAGGGAGAGCATATAGATTCATCCAGATCGGGAAGCCATCAACTTCTTCTGTAAGGGGGTCGAAACCAAGAGTCCAAGGTCGTATATAGACACCTCTTTGTTTGAAAAACCAATTGTATCTATAATACATTACCCTATCTCTATCCGTTAAATTAGAAAAGGAAACAAAAAAGAAATTTGGGTAGCTGAGTTACTTGGAATTTATTGGACCACCAAAGTTTAATGTGGTCGTTTGCCCTCGAGTTTGTAGATAACTGTTCATGCTTCATGATCAATCGGATCCAACCCAAATTCATCCTCCAAAATCCTGATAGAGGGTAGAGGTTCATCAGAAAGCTCCACTCGCGAACCCAAAGATCCCTGAGAGACCTTTTTTTTGACTGAAGAGTCTTTCTTACAGACTAAAGAGCAAATAATATCCTCTTGAGTACAACGAGCGGGTTGTGAACAACCCTCTTTCTACAATGCTTGATTGCACCTAGGGTTTGCACCCCTTTCGCTCCATTCCATCCTCATGTCCTCTTGAGTACAACAAGAGGGCTGCAAACAACCCTCTTCTTGCAACGCTTGACTGTACCTACGGTTTGCACCACTTTTGCTTCGTTCAATCCTCATGTCCTCCTGAGTACAACGAGCGGGCTGCGAACATAGTATTAAACCTTATTACTATCATAGTTCGCTTTACTAGATCTGGATTGCTATTTTCCTTCCTGAAGCATAAGTTCAACTACAAGAATGTAATAAAAAGTTTACATGAAAATCATAGTTGAGAAAATCTTTAAAAAATCCCGAATCGAGCCGATTTTTCCTGATTCACAACCTAGCTGATTTTTTGCCGTTTTTGCCGTTTTTTGCCAAAACTATTGTAATATGCATGAAAAAAGCTTTTTTTCAATGAAAAATTGCATTTTCTTCGGTTTTTTCAATGAAAAATTGTCGATTTTTTTCCCGATTGCCGATTTCCGATTTTTCCCGATTCTTTTCCAAGCCGATTCCGATCTTCTCAACTATGATGTAAATACATTAATGTTATAAAATACAACAAATATTACCAATGGAAAACATTAAACTTTAGAGTAAATCTTAATCATTATTTGATTCAAGCGATCAATATTTTCTTGTTAGCTTAAGCTAAACTTACTTCCTCTAACCATGGAAAAGAGAATTTAATTTCACAATCCTTTGTTAAAACCCCTATATTGGTTAGCCTATCTGCACATTTGTTCCCTTCCCTTAACGTATGTGTAAACTTGATTTCCTCAAACATTGTAGGAAGTTCTTGTATTTCCACAATGATCTCTTGTATGTTCCATGGAGCCTTTGCTTTCCTCAAAATTGCATTTATTATTATTAGTGAATCTCTTTCCATCCATACTTTGTTCCATTTCATTTGTCTGCATATTTTTAACCCTTCCAAAGATGCCCAAGCTTGAGCTTCATTATTTGTCTTATATCCATTGAAAACGTAATGTGACAAAATCTCACCCCTATTATTTTTAATTATTCCTCCTCCTTCTGATGGTCTTAGATTTCCTTCTATTCAATTTGACCAACTCCACTTCCGGTGGTTTCCACTTTGTATTCTTTGCCTTCATTTTGTTTCTCCTGTACCCGACATCATAATTCCATTTGATGACTTGAATCCATCTATCAAGGGTCTCTGCTTCAAGATTAGGGATTAGGTGAGTTGATAGGATTGGTTTAGAATCCTCTATGGCTAAACAAATCTTCCTTTTCATTACCTCCAAACTGCCTTCCTTTCTTTTAAATATTCTTTTGTTCCTTTCCTTTCTTTTAAATATTCTTCTGTTCCTTTCCAGCCATACAATCCAAAGTATTGTATCTTTCAATGTATCCTAGATTGTTTGTAATGCCTCACCTTTAAGAGGGCTTTGGCATTGCTTTAACCATTCTTCAATTTTGACATTCATCACCATGCATTCACCAAACACAATTGCCATAGTTCCCAGACTATTGAGTAGTGTCCCAAGAAATGGGCTATACTCTCCTCCTCCTTTTTACATAGAACACATTGTGAGGGGCCATGAAACCCCTTTTCATTAGGTTATCCCAGTATAATATTTTTCTATGACCTACTAAACATACAAACATGTTGACTTTTGGAATGCTTGAGCTATCCCAAATATCTCTCCATATTCTTGTGGCATTCCTATTTTGTTGGTGCTTTACGTTATCTTCGTTTCTTGCTGTGTATTCTCCTGAACTATTCAACTCTCAAATCAGCTTATCTTGGGCTCCCCTCGGAATAATCATTGTTGTTATCATTCTTGCTCCACTGTCTCCTTGCAACAATGTTCGGTATACTTGTAAAAAAACCTTCTTTCCATTTGTATCTTCCTTTTTGATCCTTGTACGTAATGTCTGAAACCCTATCACCGTATTTATCTTGAATTAATCTCATCCATGGTTTCAAAATTGGATCAATATTGAGTGGTTTTTTATCACACTAAGTATCCATCCATCTAGAATTTTTTTCTCTGGTTCCCACCACTCATCTTAGACCTTTAATCATTAGATCAATTGATGTTTTTAAACCGTTCCATAGTGTAGAACCATCTAGTAGTGAGAATGTTGTAAAGATTATGCTCGGGTCATTGGGCTCAACTTACTTAGAAGAATTCTTGCCCATTGTCTTTGACTCTCTTTGTACAATCTCCAAATTACTTTTCCTGTTAGAGCTAAGTTTGCATCCGTAAGAACTCTTAAACCTAAACGTCCCCTAGTTTCATCATCACACAACTTGCTCCATTTCACCAAAGGAAATTTCCTTTTATCATGTAATCCTGACCACAAAAATGACCGTATAATATAGTTTAAACTTTTTCTATCGATTTTGACATAGTATACAAGGACATATAATATGTTGGAATGGCCTGTAAGATTGATTTAATTAGCTACACTCTTCTTGCTAATGATAACCGTCTGCCTTTCCATGTCGGTAGTTTTTTCTAACCTTATAATTGGATTCCATAATTCTATCCTCATTCTCCCCTCAAATAAGGGCATTCCTAGATAAGTTGTTGGTAAATTTGCCTCCTCCATTTGAAGTAACCTGCATATCCCTGCTTTGATTTTAGCTGGAGTGTTTAGGAAGTAAAATTTGGATTTTGTTCTAATAACTTCTCTCCCTGATACTCTTTCGTATTCCTTTAACAAGTTATTCAAAGCTCTGGCCTCGTTTATCCTTGCCCTCCCAAAAAGGTTGTATTATCTACAAACTGTTGATGGGTGATGTTGTCGATGTTATTGCTAGCCGTAAGTCCACTTATAAGCCCATCTTTGTTAAGTTCCTACCCAAAACCTCTGTCATTATAATGAACATATATGGTGATAGAGGATCTCTTTGTCTAAGACCTCTCTTGGCTTTAAATGATTATGTTACTAACCCATTGACTGCCACTAAATAAGATACTGCAGAGACAAGCTTTGATCCATCTGACCCATTTCTTCCCATATCCAAAGTTTTCTAATCCCATTTAACCCTATCATAGGCTTTACTTATATCAAGTTTTAATATTATTGCTCTCTCTTTTCTTGAAGTTGCTGAATGCACTACTTCATGAGCTATTAAGATCCTGTCTAGAATCTGTCGCCCGTTCACAAATCCTCTTTGCTCTTCTGTAATAATTTTGTCTAACAATGATCTTAACCAATTTGCCATTACTTTGTAGATTATCTAATATGCCATATTACGTATGATTATGGGCCTAAATGAATCAAACAATTATGCATCTGTCTTTTTTAGAATGGGGGTAAGATATGTTGCATTTATTTTATAAGGTATGTACTGTTTCACCCTAGACCGTTCCATTGTGACCAATAAAGAATCCTTCACTATTTCCCAGCTATGCTGATAGAATGTTGCAGAGAACCCATCCGGACTTGGCGATTTATCCTTATAAAAAGAGAAAAGAGTTGAATGAACTTCTTTCAGAGTAATAGGTTCCATTAGTTTGCTATTGTCTTCATATGTTATAACTGAAGGTACTTCTTGTAGTAGTTTATCATTAAGAACCTCAATCTCCTCTGATCCTAGAATATTTTGGTAAAAAGGCCTTGCTTCCTTTTTTAATTTCGCTATAGTTTTCATTCCAAACCTCCTCTCCTGATTTAATTCTACTAATTCTGGATGTTGATCTTTGTACTATTGCCATCCTATGAAAAAAAAATGTGTTTTTATGCCCTTCTTTTAATCAAGTCTGTCTTGATTTTAATCTCCAAAAATTCGCTTCCTTACTCAAAATATTATGATATTCACTAAGCAACTCCCTTTTCTCCGAGCTTGGAATATTATGCTCCCTTTTATGGAACTTTGAAAGTTTGTCTGTTAGTTCTTCTTTCTTGTCAATAATGTTTTCGAAAGTGTTCTTGTTCCATTCTTTTAATCTAAATGACGTTGATTGAATTTGTTTTGGAAGTGTATACAACCCATTGTTTCCTAAAGAATTCCATGTCTATGCTATCATATCAACAAATTGAGGATGGTCTTCCCACATCTGCTCATATTTAAAATATGATCTTTTTTTGAATTCACTTACCACTATTTTAACTCTTATTGGCTAGCGATCTGAACCAATCCTTATCAAGGTATTAATTTTAGCACAAGTCCCTTCATCTAGCCAATGATCTAAGAGTATGTGTTTGTCTAATTTTTTTGCTGTTAAGTTCTGGCCTCTCCTGTTGTTGGTCCATGTATAGTTGTCCTCCTCAAACTCAACCTCCCATATATTATTGTTTTGAATAAAAGCTGAGAAATCTCTCAAACTTTGGGTTATTTTCCAAATTTTGCATCTAGCTTGGTTATTATGGCATTAAAACCTTCTATGATCATGAATTGAGTTTCTTGGTCTTTATTTCTCATAAAGGCTTCAATCCCACTCCATACTTCTAATCTGCCTGACTGAGTTGTAGGTCCATAGACATTGATAAGGATGAAACGAATATTTGCAAAGTAGCATGTGACTAATGAGGCTATCCAATGCCTAGTTTTATGAATGGTTTCACAAGAGGTTCTAATTGGATTCCAACATGTTATCCTCAAAATCCCATTCACATCTTGCCGATTCTGCTTTCATAGTTTTGGAAACTTCTTCCTTTTTCATTTTAGTTTCTTGGATACAAAGAATATCAGGCTTATTACTTGAACAAAGTTTCTTGATACACCTCTGCTTTGAGGGGGCATTAACACCCCTTATATTCCATGAGATGGTAATCTTGTCTCATTAGGGGTTGCTGGCCCCTTTTGCGAATTACCAATATCAATTTGCTTTTTGGTAAAGAGAAGTTCAACCAACTTAGATTGTGTTCCTTTCTCTATGTTTGCTCTTGCTTCCCTAGTTCTCGCTTGATAATTTGAAGGTTTTCCTCTTTTTGCCTTGCCAGTATCGAGAGTAAGGCTTTACTAAGGAAGCTTTTGACTTATCTTGCTCATTTTTTGGTATTTCCTTGTTAATGGTAGAGGTATTAACATCTAACACTGTGTTTTCTCTACCACTTTCCTTCTTGTGAATGGTGCATAGTACTTCAAGAGAGTCTTCAAAATCTGATGAGGCACATTCCTTAGGTTCAGCAGGAATGTTCATCCCTAAATCGGGATCATACTGAGTAGACGGTTCCTTGTTAATATTTTGATCCTGTTGTACCATGTCCTCTAAGCTCTGATCTACTTTTTCTTCATAGGCTAAAGCCTCAAAAGAATTGGTATTTCTTTCAATATCTTTACTTATTGGTCTCCACTGTTTATTTACTTTCATTTGTTTGGACCTATTTTTTGGAAGTTGAAAACCGTCCTCATCCATATCCATTTGTAAGTTTTTCTTTCGATTTTCTACAGATGTTTCTGCTAGACTCTTCTTAGGGCATGATCTCTCAATATGCCCTACCTCATGACACTTCTACATTTGAAAGATATGTTTTCATAATCCATTGTTTGGGTCTACAACTTACCCCCATACTTAAGAATGATCGACTCTGCTAAAGGTTTACTTATATCAATCATGACCAATATTCGGGCATAAATACCCAAAACTCCGTCTTTTGTAGTTTTTGAAATCTCAAGGAATTCTTCCAATGTTGTGGGCGTTAAAAATAAATTAAAAGATACCGTTAAAATATTGAAAGATGTTTGCTATTTATGGGTATCCATTTCCCAAAATTCAATGGGCAAAGCATACATCCTGATCGAGACTGATACTAGGTATAGTTTTATGTGTTTAGGTGCAAAACCTTCATACCAGCGGGTAAGGAAGAGTCCTGCTCTTCCCATAAACCAAGGACCCCCTTCTAGGATTCTATCTCTTTACTCTTTGGAATAGAAAATGGCTAGGAAGAAACCTTTGGGAAGAAAGGATAGACTCACTCTTGGAGACTTCCATCTTCTATCAATCCATTTTCTCAGAGCCGAAGCCCCTGGCCAAGACCCATTAAATTTACCAATGACTCCCTTATGTTTGAGCAACGAGGATTGTTGATCTGTGAGGTCCTTCCTAACCTCCACTACTAGGGATGATTTTAAAAATTTAGTTGTAAATCGGTCCTTGGGAAGGAAACTATAACTCGATATCTACTGAAATTTACCAGTATACCTTATATCGATTATGTTATTTGAAAATAAACCTACAATAATCTACCTGCAGAACTTCTAAGATAATGAAGGGATAAATGAAACTTAGCTGAAAAATTCTACGCCCAGACAAAATGTCCCACCTCATCGATGCCCTAGTCCTTCATTGCTTCTCCCATCATTCGAACCCTGGCTAACAGATATCTGCAATTTTGTTTCCTGGGGCTTGAAAAATCGTCATTGCCCTTGGTCTGGATGGCTGACTTCACAGGGTTGTATATCCCTCAATACTGCTCGGATACCTTCATATGACCACTCATTTTAAAGTTCTTCAAATTCTGCACAAATTGGTCCAAGAATCATCTGAATCGGACAACACTTCGCAAAGATATGGCTCTTGAAAGACGAGACGTTTTTTTGAAAAATTTGCCCTAACGCTGCCCTTGTTTTGGACGGCTGTCTTCACATGGTTGTATCTCCCTCAATATTGCTTGGATTCTTTCGTATGACCACTCATTTCAAAGCTCTTCAAATTCTGCACAAAATGGCGTAAGAAATTTGCAATTATGATCAGGTCGGTGTTGCTAAAATTAGACTATTCTCTGTCATTCCCATTGCCCTTCAGAGGTGCTTGCGTTTTGGAGTTCATTGCCATGCAGCATCCTTGGCTAGGTTTGATCGCTTGCTGAAGACATTGCTACCATTTTCTTTCTATGACCTCCTCTGCCTACAAAACAGTGGAGGATCTTGTTTGTCATGCCATTGCAAAAGAGGAATTTGTTCTCAGCTGTACTCTTATCCGGATTGGGCTGTTGGATATTTTTATCAATAGCTTATTGGCCCTCCATTGGTGTGGGCTTAGGCCTCCTACACTTTCTTCCCCTGTTTTGCCTTGGGAGGTTCTCTGGCACTGCTTGATGAAATGCGAGGAAAGATACCCGTACTCTTGAGAAACCAGGTCCCCAAAATCCATTTCAATTGATAGTTATTTAACAAAAAGTTGAAAGTCTAGATTCTAATAATATATGTAAATATATGTAAGTAATTTCACACATGCACAAACACACATAAATAAACGCCCAAAGAGTTGGACAAGGCTGAGCAAAAGACTGAGGCATCCCTGAGACTGTTGAGGAGGCATCTCGGTGTCCTTACCTGACTTGGGAACTTGGGTAAATTCCCAAATCTGGCATGCATCCCAGATACTCTGTTGGAATGATTTGCCATCCCCCAGTGCATTTTGGGGATGGCGTCCTGAATTGCAGCTGTTTCAGGGATGGGGGCTGTTTCAGGGATGCCCCCCCCCCAAACCGTGGGAAGTTTCAGCCAACTTAAAGTCCCAAAAAAGGGGGATGGCTGTTGGATGTCTCATATTAGTCCTAGAGTTCCCAAAAGGCTAGATAGGGTGGGATGGGGCACTTGGGGCTGTGGGACATGTACATGTGGAACAGAGTTGGATTCTAACAAAGTATCAATTTATCATGGCTGGCATACAAGTAGTTTCCTTAGTGCAGAGATCATAATGCTTCTCCCTAGTACGTAAATATTTTGGATACTTTTCATATGGAAATGGATATAAAAGCAATGTCAAGAAGCTTGATATTGTAATATCATTGTTGTCAAACTTGGACTCGACTTCGACTCGGCAAGGCTGACTCGGCATGACTCAACAAGACTTGGCAAAAAGAAAAAATATGTTTTTAATATTAATTTAAAAAAATTATATTTATATAATATTCTAGTGATAATAGTGACTAAATAGTTGATGTAGCCAACACCAAGGTTCAAATCTCAATGTACTAAATCAATGTAAAAGGAAAAGGATAACCCTTTCAAAGCCCTACTTTTATAATATATATATATATATATATATATATATATATATATATACTAGTGATAATAAATGTATCTCACTTTTATCAAATGACATGCACAAATACACATATATTTGTCAAATTCTTATAACATTATTATATAGTCATAATGTAATAAAATGAAACCATTTAAATTTTATATAATTAATTAAAAAATATATTTTTAAAATTTTTAAAATGTTAATATAATTTAAAATAATTAATAAATTTTAAATATGTTTAATTTGTTTCTTATATTTTATTTTGATAGAATTAAAATATTCTTTAAATACAAATAAATAAATAAAATAAAAACATGGGCTTTTAAGTTTTCAACGAAGCAATCAATCAATAGCAAATATTAAATACTTCTTATTACAAACATCATTTTTTTCAATTTAAAATAACATTCAATAGCTAAACATTAAAAATTATTATAATATTATCTTTGAAAGTGAAATATAAAGACATACTTCTTAGGAAGACAGATTTATATTTTTAAAATTAAAAATAGCACTATATATTACTATTGAAAGTGAAATAAAAGTAAGACAGACTATTGGGAGACATTAATAATTGTGAAGAGAATAAGTTAATGGGAGAATAGTTTAAACAAACAAACCAATCACAATTGTAATAATAAAAAGTAAAACATAATATTAAAAGATATAAGTTTAATTGGTTGATTTTTTTTTTAATTTAAGTTAATTTACAAATGAAACCTTTCAATTCGAGGTAAATATAGTAAAAGAGGAATACAACATTATTATTCTTGTGGTGACGGCAAATGGATCGATGTTTGTGCATGAGCGAGCTAATAAACAAATATTTAATAATAATAGCAATAACATGGATGTAGTGGAGGTGAATTAATGTGAGGAGTCCGTCTCTGTCCATAACTGTATGCGTGCATGCATCCCTTCTATCTCCTAAGTTATTTTTCCCTTTAAAAATCTTATAAAAATTTGTATTCCTCCTTTCCCGTCTCCCATAGGAAAAAATAATAAACAAAAATGCACGCGCTCTTGTGAGTGTGCAGTACCGTCTAAAGTCCAGTAGTATGAAACTCAAATGCTCATTAAGAAAATAATCAAAACTACAAAGTTTATATAGTGCCCATAATATAGTTGGAGAGAATAAAGGGCAAAAAACAAATTTTAATTGAATTCTCCAAAACCATTCGCCGACCACTTGCCGACAAGTCTTCTGCCGTCCACCTTGCTGTCTGCCGTCCAACCTAGGTGGAATTAAGGTTAAATGTGGTTAAATGCCAACATTCTCCCCCTTAAAGTTGAGAGGATTGACTATACAGTCTCTCAGATTTATATATTGAGCTTTAGCCATGCCTTTGGTGAAGATGTCTGCAATGTTGTCCAAAGTGCTGCAATGTTTAAGCTCAACAATCTGGTGCTCCACCATGTCTCGGATGAAGTGATACTTCATATCAAAATGTTTTGATCTGCTATGGTGGATAGGATTATATGCCAACTGAATGGCACTCATGTTATCACAATACAATCTGGTAGGACCACTTTGTCTTTCTCCAATCTCTTCAAGGACTTTTCTCAACCATAGAGCTTGAGTACTAGCATATGTGATGGCTATATACTCAGCCTCAGTAGATGACAATGCTACAACAATCTGCTTCTTGGAACTCCATGTAATTAGTCCTGACCCTAGACTAAAATAGTTCCCTGATGTAGATTTCCTATCATCTATATTGCTGCCCCAATCACTATCACTGAAGCCAACTAACTTGACAGAATTACATTTGTGGTAATGGATTCCAAAATCCAATGTACCCTTTACATATCTTAGAATTCTTTTAGTTGCTTGTAGATGCAGCTCGGATGGATTAGCCATAAACCTTGAAACAAGAGAAACAACATATTGTATATCAGGTCTTGTGTTGGTGAGAAACATCAAACTCCCAACCATGCTCCTGTAAGTGGTCATGTCAACCTTCGGTGCTCCATCATCCTTGCTCAATTGGATCCCATGTCCTGTTGGAGTTGCAACTGATTTGCACTGCTCCATGGCAAATTTCTTGATCATATCACGAGCATACTTGTGTTGACATATGAAGATCCCTCTATTTGTTTGATGAACTTCCATGCCTAGGAAGTAATGCATTAAGCCAAGATCTTTCATCTCAAATTGTTTCATCATGGAGTGTTTGAACTCCATATTCATCTTATTATTACTACCCATAAATATGAGATCATCCACATATAAACAAACTATGAGAATGTCTACACCATGCTTTAGGTAGTAGAGAGTAGGTTCACTTTTGCTCCGAGTGAATCCATACTCCTTGAAATAGCCATCAATGCGAGAGTACCATGCTCTTGGTGCTTGCTTGAGGCCATAAAGCGCTTTTTTCAGTTTATAAACAAGGTTCTCCTTACCTTGTTCTTGAAAGCCTTGAGGTTGTTGAACATAAACCTCCTCAGTCAAGTACCCATTGAGAAAGGCACTTTTCACATCCATGTGCTGAATGTTCCATCCTTTGTGGGCAGCCAAGGAAAGTACTGATCTGATTGTTTCTTGTCTTGCAATAGGAGCAAAGGTTTCCTCATAGTCAATGCCATATTTCTGAGTGAAACCTTTTGCTACAAGTCTTGCCTTGTGCCTTTCAATGCTTCCATCAACATTGAATTTGGTCTTGTAGACCCATTTACATCCA
Organism: Wollemia nobilis; assembly: GCA_028583015.1. Taxonomy (NCBI): domain Eukaryota; kingdom Viridiplantae; phylum Streptophyta; class Pinopsida; order Araucariales; family Araucariaceae; genus Wollemia; species Wollemia nobilis. The sequence continues at coordinate 11,232,228 of JAQPPZ010004624.1, read as the reverse complement.
ACACATTTTTTTCCTTTGGGAAGCTTTACTAGCTCCCAAGTATCATTATTTTTTATAGAGGTTATTTCCTCTTTCATGGCTTCCTGCCATACATTATGAGTACATGCCTTCTCATAGCTAGATGGTTCTAGTTGTGCACTAGTTAATAAAGCATAATTAACTACATCTCCCTTAGGATCTTGGGAGTCATCATCCCCATACATATGCAGATTTTCAAGTTTTTGCAAAACTGAATTCATTTCACTAGCTTGGCTTCTAGTGTATCTTTTCTAGAAATTTTGATCCAACATTTGAAAATATGGATGATGTTGTAATGTTCTTTTACCTCTTGATGGAGAATCAATATCCATAGGTGAAGAACTTACTGATCTCTGTGGAGAAGGACTTGGAGTGGCTGCTGATGTACTCAAAGTAGTACTCCTGCTTGGGCTTGGAGGGGGTGTGCCTTTGTTTTTCTTAGGAGACACCTGCTGTATTTGTGAAGAACTTACATCTTGGGATTCATCATCAACAAAAATTCTTTGATGACCCCATTCTCCCCCTTCATCAAAAATTACATCCCTGGAAAGTACAATTTTGTGCGTCTTTGGATTGTAGAGTCTATATGCTTTGGTAGACTCACAATATCCTACAAAAATACATGCTTGACTCTTGGGATCAAGCTTCTTTCTTTTTTCATCAGGAATGTGTGCATATGCTAAAGAACCAAAAACTTTGAAATGTTTTACATTCGGCTTCTTGCCATACCACCCCTCATAAGGAGTGATCCCATCCAAACTAGAAGTAGGACTCCTATTTAGAATGTAAACACTGGTTCTGACAGCATCAGCCCAATACATATTACTTAGATGCTTAGTTTGAAGCATCGTTCTCGCCATCTCGACTATGGTGCGGTTCTTTCTTTCTGCCACACCATTCTGTTGTGGAGTATAGGCAGTGGTGAATTGCCTTTTTATCCCACATGCTTTACAATATTTCAAAAATTCTTTTGAAGAGTACTCGCCTCCTCGATCTGTCCTAAGACATTTTACATGGAACTCACTTTGTTTCTCTACATTGTTCTTGAAATCTATGAAGCAATCAAAAGCTTCATCTTTGTGTTTCAAGAAATAAATCCAACACATCCTAGAGAAATCATCTATAAAAGTGAGAAAATAGGAATTATTACCTATGCTTTTTGTCTGCATTGGACCACAAATGTCCGAATGCACCAGTTGAAGTGGATGGTTGGCCCTCCACGCTTGTCCTTTCGGAAACTTGGACCTGGAGTGCTTTCCCAAAGCACATCCTTCATAGACCTCCTTGTGTTCATTGATTTTAGGAAGTCCTGTCACCATAGCTTGAGAAATTAACAATTTCAAGCTAGCAGAATTTAGGTGACCATATCTCAAGTGCCAAAGCACACTTGGATTTACAATAGCAATATTTGCAAGTTGAGCACCCCCTGGTTCTCCAAACTTAAGGGGAAATAACCTATTTTTGGTCATAGGTACCTGTGTGATGACTCGATTACAATTGTTTTTATCAAAAATGACACATTTTCCTTCATCAAAAACAAGTTTGTAATTCTTCTCCATCATTTGCCCAACGCTTAGCAGATTATGTTGGAGCTTTGGAGTGTAGTAGATGTCATTCACCTTCTTTATGCCTTCTTTCGTTGGAACCTCCATGGCTCCAATGCCTTCAACTTGCAAAGCTTTATCATCCCCTAACTTGATTCGGGATTTATAGGTGGAATCCATTGTAGCAAAGAGTCCTTCTTTGCCACTCATATGGTTGGAGCAACCAGTATCCAAAATCCAAGTATCATTCAGATTTTGTTCTGATTGCCCATAAGAAAGAAATAGATTAGATGTTCCATCTTCCTCACCATAATTTCCATATTGACTGCTGCTTCCCTGAGAAGATTTGGACCAACAGTCACGAGCAAAGTGACCTGGTTTACCACAATTAAAACAAGCCTTTTTGGATTTGTCACCTCCTCGTCCTTGATTGCCATTTCGGCCTTGATTTCCACCTCTGTTTTGATTTTCGCCTCTGTTCTGATTTCCACCTCTGCTGGGATTTCCTCCTCTGTAGCTGCTTCTGCCTCTACCTCTTCGTTGTCCTCTGCCTTGACCTCTTCCTTGTCCTCTTCCGGCACCCTCATTGGATGCGAAGGCTTTATCATCGCCTCCATAACTTGTTGAAGGAGATCCTTGTAATCTCTCTTCATGAGACATTAATGAACCGATTAATGCATCAAAAGTTAGAGTGGAAAGGTCTTTTGATTCTTCAATGATTATGGCTATGTGATTCCATTTTTGAAGAAGTGTTCTCAACACTTTCTTCACAACTATTTCAGGTTTGATTTCTTCGCCAAGTGTTACCATCTTATTGACAACTGCTTTGACTCTTACGCAGTAGTCACCAACTTTTTCATCTTCATTCATTTTGAGATTTTCAAAATCTCGTTTCAGGGTTTGAAGCCTCACTTGCTTCACTTGATCGCTTCCCTGGAAACCTTCTTTCAAGGCTTTCCATGCATCTTGTGCAGTTAAACAAGAGGCAATTCTAGGGAAAATACTTTTCTCCAATGCTGCTTGGAGATGATAAAGAGCAGAGGAGTTGCTCTTTTGTGCTTCTTTCTTTGTTTTCTTATCTGCTGCACTCAATGTAGCCCAATCTGTGGGTTCTGTGTAACCCTCTTCTACTATGTCCCATAATCCCTTGCCTATGAGTAAGGTCCTCATTTTGATGGACCAGTACTCATAATCGTACCCATTAAATTCTGGAATAGGTAGATTGTTATTGGAGGCCATAGCTGCTAGAAATAAACTAGAAACACACTTTTATTTCTCTATTACAATCAAAGCACTTTGCTTTTCAAAGAAGGAAAGAAAAAAAAAGTTACAAATTTAGATCAAATCTAGCTTGATTCACTCTTTCACTGATGGCCTGTTCTTCTTGCTGAGGTTCTTCTATTACTTGATTCACAAAGTTGTCTGCTACTTGTTCTTCGTCGTCACTGATAAGGATTATCTTTGGTGAATACGGTTCTGGTTCTAGTATTTCAATTGAGTCACTATTACTGAGATGTGGATTCTCTGACTCCTGTGGTGCAACTCCTACAGATTTTGACTCTTCAAATCTGCTACCAAAAGAGTTGTCTTCTGAATCTGCTTCATATCCTGAATCTAGATGTCTTTGATGGGCTATTACTGCATTTTGCAATTGACTAAATACAATATGTAGTCCATAAGTGCGAACTTTTTCATCAAAAGATTCGGGGTTTTCTCTTACTAAAAGAGAACAAAGGGCATGATAACACCCTGTAGATCGTATCATGAATGATTACACAATTCTACCCTTCGATGCAGAAATAATCCCCCCTTAAAGCCTCTTAGGCTATTACAGAAAATATCCCCCCTTAAAGCCTCTTAGGCTTTTACAAAAATTTTTCCAGTCTTCAAGTCTCTCAGACTATTACAAATAATTTCACCCTTCAAGCCTCTTAGGCTTTTACAAAAAAATTTCACTTTTAAAGTCTCTCAGACATGTACAATAATTTCCTCTTAGGAAATGGTGAAAAAGTTGCAAATTTTTTTATATTGAAAAAAAATAATTTTTTTTTATTAATAATCTTACTAATAATAAAACTAAATATTAATAAAAAAACGTTTAACAAATATTTTTTAATTAAATTATTAATTAAATTAATAAAAAAATTTAATACTTTTCATAAAAAAAAAAAATTATCTATCTTGAAGAGTTTCGAACCTGTGTCAATCTCTCACTAAGTTCTTAGCTTATGGCCACAAACCAACCATACTAACGCACTACCTTGTGAAATAAGGAAATGCGCTCCTTTTAACCTTAGGCCTCGACAGAATAATAAAAAAAATTTAAAACTGTTGAAAGCTACTTGGCTGCGATTCGAACACGCGATCGGGCGGAGGCCGAGGGTCTTCGCGGTGGCTCCTCGAGCCAGTCGAGCTACAACGCTCGACGTGAAGGCCTTTGCACTTGCCTTCAATTTGTTATGAAGCGGGCTTGACGATGATAAAAAAAAAACAATAGCGAATTATCCCACATTCGCCAAAAAATTGTTCGAGCGATGGTATTTCAACACAAACGCGCTCAATAAACTTCGATTGCCTTTGGGCAATCAAATGTCTCCTTTTTCCGAGTACTTCTCCAATCACCCTTCGCCACGTCACCCTGCTGTGTCGTCAGCCTACTGCCTCGTCACCCGTGCCCCTGTTGCGTCAGCGTGTCACGTGTCCTCCTTTTCAGCGTGCCACGTGTCCTCTATGTTAGTCAAGTCAGACGTCCAGTCAAAATAGGTTTGCTGTCTGCGTCCGCCACGTGTCCACCTCTGCGTCCGCCACGTGGTCTGGTCCTCAGCTGCGCTCTGTTGTCCGTGCTAGCTCATCGTCGCTTCACCTCGGGATCCATGTTGTCTGTGCCTTGGGATCTGTGATGTTTGCGTTGCGTCTCGCCTCGGGATCAGTGTTGTCTGCACCTCATCGCCTCAGGATCCGTGTTGTCTACACCTCGAGATCCGCGATGTCTGCGCCTGGCCTCGGGATTCGTGCTAGGGATCTGGAGCCCCTGTCCAGTTCGCTTTGCGGGCCGCTCCTCGAACTCGGGATGCATGCCTGCCTATGGGCCCTCCTGGTCAACTTGTTAGCCCTTTGACCTCACCAACTCTGATACCAAATATGAAACTCAAATGCTCATTAAAAAAATAATCAAAATTACAAAGTTTATATAGTGCCCATAATATAGTTGGAGAGAATAAAGGGCAGAAAACAAATTTTAATTGAATTCTTCCAAACCTTTCGCCGACCACTTGCCGACAAGTCTTCTGCCGTCCACCTTGCCGTTTGCCATCCAACCTAGGTGGAATTACTGCTTGCCGTCCACACTAAGGTAGGTTAAATGCGGTTAAATGCCAACAAGTAGACATCATAATATTAACAATATCAATGTTAAGAGTCCTATTACTCAAATTCGTCTTTTGAAACCCCCGAAGGAGCACGTCTTCAGGAAATGAAAAAAATGTCAAATTCGTCTTTTGAAACCCTAAAGGAGCACGTCTTCAGAAAAAAAAAAAAAAAAATACTAGGTGGACTCAGCGCTTGGGCCAGCGCATGTCTTCATAAAATTAAATAAACAAATTAGGTGGACTCAACGCCTGGGCCGGCCGAGTCCCGACATCGGGGCTTGCAAGTCCAGGTCAGACTCAGACTTGGCACGGACTCGGTCGAGTCCAGGAAAAAAACGAGTCTGAGTGGACTCGACACGGTTGAGTCCACTCGGACTCGGACTACGCTGAGTACTTAGGACTCGAGCCGAGTCTGACAACAATGTGTAATATCCAATTTGAGTGTTAGGTAATGCAAATGTTTCCATGCAGGTGATCGTATATCCTTTACCAGAGTCAACTCTTTGAGAGATTATTTATCAGATTTCTCTCAGTTTGCTAACACAGTTCTTGTCGACAAGATATTTCTGTAATTCTGCACCATGTTAGCAATATGGTTTTGTTTGTCTTGGAGATTACCATTGCTTAAGAAACTATTTTAGTGATTGAAGCTCTGAGATGTGGTACTCTCAAACAAAGATTAACACAGCATAGAAAGAAGAAAATGAACAGAAAACAAAATTGCACAAAACCCTCAAATTAAAACTTCATCAATCTTCAAATCTGTACATAGTACATACTACTATACATACCCTATACTTATATATATATATATATATACAATAGGATGTCTCTTGGTAGTCTCAAGAGTCTCTTGGTGGTTCACCAAATTCGGGTGAGAATATCTCTTTTTCCTTTTTTTAATTTTCTCTTGCAATGTTATTTCTGTTCTATTCTTATTTTTGTCTTATTCTTGTCCTGTTCTGTTTTTCTGTCTCATTCAGTGTCACAATTTCCAACATTCTCCCCCTTGAGATTAAATGGGGAAATTTTCATTCTATCTCTGAGTGAAATAAATTGATTCCTTGCCACTATCTTTGTAAAAATGTCTAATGACTGCATACTGATCTTTCGAATTGCAGTGTTTCAATTCAGCTTTCTTTTACTGAACTAAGTCTCTAATAAAATGATGCTTCAAATCAATGTGCTTTAATTTTGTATAAACAACAGGATTATTAGTCATTTGAATTGCACTCATGTTGTCACAAAAAAATGGTAGTTGGTCTTTCTTGCTTTTCACCAAGGTCTTCTAGGATCCGTCTCAACCATACTGTTTGTGTACTTGCTGATGTAGCTGCTATATACTCTGCGTCTGCCGTTGAGAGTGCAATCGTTGCTTGTTTCTTTGAACTCCAAGTTACCAATCCATTTCCCAATGAAAAACAATATCCTGATATAGATTTTCTATCATTAATTGAGCCTTGCCAATTTGAATTATTGTACTCAACCAACTCAATCTTATTGGCTGAATTATAATCAGTATTACACGGGGACGGGGGGACGTCATTGGGGACGTTTCCAGCTGTCCCCCTTTTTGGGGGACGGCTGGGAAACGTCCCCGGGATGGTTGAGGCCTATGGCCTCCTGTCCCCGGGACGTCCCCTGTTTTGGGGCGTCCCTGGGGACGGCCAGCCGCCCCCCACATTGACCAAAATCATGACGTAAAGATTGAAAAAGAAATGAATCCAAAATATAAGTTGCCACATTGGCCAAATTTTATGCACAAAGTTTGAAATTTGACAAAAGCTCTCTGCTCCTGAATATATTTGCTTTAGTTTGGCAACAAAATCAAGTTCAACAGACCAGGCAAACAAATAGTCAACGGACCCAACAGTTAACGACAGTTTTCCTCCGCAATTTCCTTCCATTGCATTCATCTCCTATGCTCGAATGAAATGGATTTTCTCATCCTTGCACTCAGAATACGAGTTCTCTCTGTGGTCTGCATTTCTGCTGAGACTGAGAAATATCTGTACTTCCTGTCAGCCTTTGTCAGATTTCTCAGCATTTCCTGCGAGACTATGTCAGATGGCCATGAAATGCATGATAGTACAGGTTCAGCTTAGGATGCTGCAACAAAGAAATAACAGGGATCGGTTTTATTTTGACAGGGTGAAGAGCGGTCAGTTGTGGCCTCTGCTATTAAAGCTAAACTATATAATTTATTTTAGGCCAATATCCTCAACTAAGTATATAAAGTTAACTTCATCGTATGCAGTGGATAGAAAGTAGAAACTATATACTTTAAATATAGTGTTAATGCAGAGGCCCATATTTAAGATTGAACTCATATACTTTATATATTATTTTTCTACTATGTTGAGCTGGGCAGTTTTACATTTAAAATTATATTTGTATATTATTTTAATTTGTGATGATTATATGCATATTTTAAGAATATTGAAATTTCTATATGAATATCAATATCCTATATGAACTAATATCAATATGAATATCCTATATGATTCTAAGAACATGCATGATTTTTATGTTTTTAGTATTACTATTTGTCATTTTTGTTGTGTGTAGAATTTGTAGATTATTTTAAATTTCTAAATTTTTTTATAGTATTATATCAGCCGTCCCTGAGCCGTCCCCTAAAATCAGCCTACCGTCCCCCCGTCCCCCAGGCTCGTGGAACCTTGATTATAATAGATTCCATAATTTAAATTTCCTTTCACATACCTCAAAATTCTCTTAGCTACTCTGATATGCTGATGGCTCATTCATGAATCTTAAAACCAAAGGGACTGCATATGCAGTATCTGGTCTTGTTATTATCAAGTACATAAGGCTGCCAATTGAACTTTTATACTTTCTCACATCCACTCTTCCACTTCCATCATCCTTGCACGTTCTTTAGCCTTGTGCAAGTGGGGTAGTAACATCTTTGCAACTTTCAATGCCAAACTTCTTCAACATATTTCCTGTCATGTGTTTGATGTACGTGCATGCCAAGAAAATAACACATCAAACCCAAACCGCTTATTTCAGATTCTTACATCATGGCTTGCTTGAACTCTCTCTTCATTCTTGATGAACTTCTTGTGAAGACTATTTGTCAACAAACAAGCAAACAACTCAATCTTATTGGTAGAATTATAATAGATTCCATAATTATAAGAATCATTGTACTCAACCAACTCAATCTTATTGGTTGAATTATAATAGATTTCATAATTAAAATATCCTTTCACATACCTCAAAATTCTCTTAGCTACTCTGATATGCCGATGGCTCACTCATGAATATTAAAACCAAAGGGAGTGCATATGCAGTATCTGGTCTTGTTATTATCAAGTACATAAGGCTGCCAATCGAACTTCTATACCTCCTCACATCCACTCCTCCACTTCCATCATCCTTGCACGTTTTTTAGCCTTGTGAAAGTGGGGTAGCAACATCTTTGCAACTTTCAATGCCAAACTTCTTCAACATATATCCTGTCATGTGTTTGATGTACCTGCATGCCAAAAAAATAACGCATCAAACCCAAACCACTTATTTAAGATTCTTACATCATGGCTTGCTTGAACTCTCTCTTCATTCATGATGAACTTCTTGTGAAAACTAGATCATCGAAAAACAAACAAACAGTCAATATATCTTTACCTTCCCTTTTGTAGTACAATGTGGCTCATTCATACTTTTCAGAAATCCACACTTAAGAAGTATGCATCAATTCTTGAATATCATGTTCTTCTTTGAGTCCATATAATGGTTTAAAAAAAAAAGTAGGGTTTTGAAAGGGTTGCCCTTTCTCTTTTACATTGACTTAGTCACATTGAGCTATTTGATGCTGCCGAGATTTGAACCTTGGTGTGGGCTACATCAACTATTTGTCCCAACCGTTGAACCAAGGACCCGTTGGCATATAATGCTTTTTCAAACTTGTACATGTATCCTTCTTTATCTTTCACTTCAAATCTGTGTGGCTGTTCCACATGCACTTCTTCTTCAATCTTCCAATTCAAGAATGCACTCTTTATATCAAGTTCATGTACATGCCATATTTTTTGGGCTGCCAAGCCTAAGACCAATTTTATTGTGTCCTGCATTTTAACAGGTGCATATGTCTCTTCAATAGTCTATGCCAATTTGTTGTGCATACCCCTTTGCCACTACTTTTGCTTTGTGCCTTTAAATTGACCCATCACTATTTTACTTGGTCTTAGTCACATTGAGCTATTTGATGCTGCCGAGATTTGAACCTTGGTGTGGGATACATCAGCTATTTGTTCCAATCGTTGAACCAAGGATCTGCTGGCATATAATGCTTTTTTGAACTTGTACATGTATCCTTCTTTATCTTTCACTTCAAATCTGTGTGGCTGTTCCACATGCACTTCTTCTTCAATCTTCCAATTCAAGAATGCACTCTTTATATCAAGTTGATGTACATGCCATATTTTTTGGGCTGCCAAGCCTAAGACCAATTTTATTGTGTCCTGCCTTTTAACAGGTGCATGTCTCTTCAATAGTCTACGCCAATTTGTTGTGCATACCCATTTGCCACTACTTTTGCTTTGTGCCTTTAAATTGACCCATCACTATTTTACTTGGTCTTGAACACCCACTTCACTCCAATCACCTCATTGTTCTTTGGAAGTTCACACAACTCCCAAATATTATTCTTTTCAATTGCATTCATTTCTTCTTCCATGGCTTTGGTCCATACCTTGCTTTGGGCTGCTTCTTCAAAACTTGAGGGCTCCACTTCAATCTTGGACAATAGTGCATAGTTTACCATATTATCTTCTTGTTCCTTTTGCCTTTGTTCTTGGGCTTGTGCTTGGCTTCTTGTGAACCTCCTATCAAAATTCTGATCCAACATTTGGCAGATTGGATGTGATTGTTCTCTTCCATTTTATGTTGTTTTGGAGAATTACTTGTGCCTTCACTTGATGTTTGTGACTCACCAAAATCTTCAATTATGATTGTCTTCGTAGTCTTTTCTGCTTGCTCTCCATGTACTCCCCTTTTATCAAAAATCACATCTCTAGCCACAATGCATTGTCTAGATTTGGGATCATAACATCTATATATACCTTGCTTTCTTTTGAATAACCAATAAAAATGCATGTTTGACTTTTTGGATGTAATTTCTTCCTTTTCTTATCTGCAACATGAATATAAGCCAAACAGCCAAACAACCAAACTCTCTCAAGTGACTTACCGATGACTTACCGAAGGCTTCTTTCCATACCATGCCTCACGAGGAGTCATATAATTTACTGCAATTGTGGGATTTCTATTGAAGATGAACACCGCTGCTGGAACTGCTTCAGCCCTCAAATGATTGCCCAAATATTTTGTTAGTACCTGCTTCGTCCCACCTTGATTATTGTCCATTCTTCCTTTCTGCCACTTCATTTTACCGAGGTGTATAGGCTGCTGTCAAATTTCTTCTTATCCCATGTTCATCACAAAACTGATTGAATTTCTTGGAATAAAATTTGCCACCATTATCAACCCTTAATGATTTGATTCTATATGCACTTTCATTCTCTACTATGGCTTACGAGATCTTGAATACTTTAGAAGCATCAAGTCTCATTCTTCAAAAAGAATATACCCAACATTTTCTAGAATGATCATTAATAGAAGTGACAAGGTAGAAGGATTTACCAAAACTTGGTGTGCGCATTGGAACAGAAATACCTGAAAGAATCAACTGCAATGGATATGATGCTCTCCATGCTCTTTCTTTTGGAAAACCCTCTCTATAATGTTTTCCCATTGTGCAACCTTCACACGCTTCACTTTCTTCTACACAAGGCAGTCCATGGACCATTCCTTTAGCATTCAACAAATACAAGCTTCAAAAATTCATGTGACCATACCTTTGATGCTATAACCAGCTGTTGTCCTCATTGGCTGTATGACACAAATTGCTCTCTTCTTCTCCAAAGCTTCAAAGGAAATATTTTGTTATTTGTCATCGGTACAACAACCACTTCTTGGTTCCCATTTGCTTTGTTATAGATGATGCACTCCTTGTATTCAAACACCACTTTGTTGTTTCTCTACAAGCTGCCCCATATTCAACAAATTGTGCTTCAAGCCTGGTATGAAGTATTTTAGATATTTTTCTTTTTATCTTTTGTGTCAATTTGTAAGGTTTCTTTTCCTTCAACCTCAAATGCTTTGTCGTCTACAAATTTCACCTTGCTCTTGTATGAGTCATCCAACTCCATAAACATCTCCTTAACAACCAGAATCTAAGTACCAAGATTCTTTAGTTGAAACTTCTGCCACATTTCACGACAAGAACATATTTTTTGAGCTTTCACATTCTTCATGTGAAAAGTTTGCCTTTCTTCCTCGTTCATTGCTTGCCTTTATTCTACGTTCTCTTTCATTGTGACCATACCTTTTGCAATAGTGACATTAAACATTCCTCTTATCCACAAATCTACGTATACCTCTTCCCCTATAGAGTTCTCTTCTACCATGGCCTTTTCCTCTTGTAGAATACTGATTTTGCTGCTTCCCTCTGCCCTTGGGAATGGGAGCTTGAGCAAGCCCCATTATTGTTTGACACTCTTGCCTTGGAAGCAAAAACTTGCTCTATGTTTTCTTTTTCACTATTTTTAGTTCTTTCTTCATCACACATAACTGATCCTACCAATTCTTCAAACTCCAACTTCTTTAGATATTTACTTTCTTCAAAAACGATTGCACAATTGTTCCACTTTGGTGTCAATTTTCTCAGCACCTTTTTTACATCTCCTTGGCAGACCCTTGATATGCTGTCCTCAATGTGTCCTAAGCTCCTTTGGCAGTCTTGACACTTGCAATTCTTGGGAAAATGCTTGTATCAAGAGCTGCTTGAATGTGATACAAAGCCAAGGCATCTTTTCCTTGTGCTTCCTCCATATTTTTGTTTCCGTGCTGAAAAAATACTCCAATCTGCAGGTTCCTTGTAACCATATTCCACATTGCTCCACACTTCCTTGGCAATCAACAAAGTTGTCTTTATGCACCAATAATTATAATTTTCTCCCTAAAATTCTGGGATGGGCAGTGAAGCATTACTGTGAGCCATGACAGTTGCAACAATAACAAATAAAGTTTTTCTTTTAAGTTCTTTGGTTAAAGAGAATCAAATCCTCAAGCTCTTTACTTCTCTAAACTTCAATCTTCAAGCTCCAAGCTCTGATATCAGTATGTGAGATGTGGTGAAACTCTAAATCAGAGATTAGCACAGCATAGACAGAAGAAAATGAATAGAAAATAAAATTGCTGGAAATCCCTCCAATAACACTAAATCAATATTCAAATCTGTACGATACTATGCCCTATACTTATATATATGCAATAAGACATTTCTTGGTAGACTGGAGTTTCTTGGTGCTTCACATTCTCTCCAAATCAGGGTGAGAATATTTTTTTTCCCATTTTTTAATTTTCAATTGCAATTCCAATTCTACTGTATCCTGATTTTTGTCTTATTCTTGTCCTTTTCTGTTTTTGGTCACATTCAGTGTCACAATTTCCAACAAAACAAGTTTAGTTCCATAACCAAAATTTACTGTTTCTTTCGGTGCAAATTTCTATTCAGCCGAACAAAGCCAAGTGAGTTTCTCATTTCTGTCATTTTAATTGAATAATTTAGAAGTTAGATTTTACAGACATGTTTACCAACTGCTATATATTGAAAAGAGTGTGATGCCTTTGCCTTGATCTTCATCTAGAGGAAGTAATTATGAAACATTATATATTGCTCTTTTGATAGTTTCCAAACATGACTAGGAGTGTGATTCATTTCTTTAAGTGTATTATTTCTTACAGGGACCTAGATTCATGTCTGAAGATCTTGGGGTGCAACCTGGGATGCAGAGACCTCCTAATACAGGACCAACTCCTTTTAATAATACTCCTTTTCAAGGAGCTGGTTCAGCTTTTATTCGAGATGGGTTAGGGGCATATGGAGAAAGAATTTTTGGATCTAGCACAGAATATGTGCAAAGCAATGTACTCTCTGCCTTTTTCTTGTGGTTGCATTCCTTTGAAATCTGACGGTTACATTTATTTTTACTAGATATAATTCATCTGATTCCATAGTTGTTCTTTGCAATGAAAGATGATACTAAAGTTGTGAGTTTATTTTTCTTCTGAAAGTTACAACTGATAATTTGAGCTAATGTGTCTTGTAAGCAGATCAGCAAATATTTTTCCAATCCACAATATTACTTTCAAGTTAATGACCAGTATGTGAAGAACAAGTTGAAAGTAATTCTGATTCCATTTTTGCATAGGGTAAGTTGGAGAAAATGGAATTCAGCAAGGGGTTATTTGAGGATTGGTTTTCGGATAAATTATAATTGAATTTTTATTTTCTCTTGATTTAGGGTCACTGGACAAGGATAGCTGAGCAGATTCCTGGAGGACTCACATATAAGCCCCCTATCTATGATATAAATGCTCCGGATTTATATATTCCTTTCATGGCATTTGGCACATATGTCATTTTATCTGGTCTTGCAATGGGTTTGCTTGGGAAGTAAGTATCCTGCCTTGCCTGTTGCTGTTTTATAAATTGCCATGCGGTTTGCCTCGTTGTGTTACTGCATCTGGGGCCTGGGGGTAATATTTATTAAATGTGTCTTTTCCTTTGTTCTAATTGATTTATTGTTCTGTGTGATTCAAAGCATCAGAAACAGTGTCTAATTATGTTTTCTTTGGTCAAGCTTTTCTACTAAGCTGGCATTTTTGTCCTCTTTTTCTTTATCCAAGTTTTCTATTTTTCTTTCTATGCATCTTCAATTCCAAAGATAGAAATTAATTTCACTTTAGGGCATTTTCTGAGCCTGTCCTTAGGAAAATTGATTTCCTGTTTTACTGCACTTGAAGGAGTTTGTTATTGATTAAAGATTGTATGCTAAGTATTAGAAAGCCACATCTTCATTTTACTAAATTTTTACATCTCAATTTCTTTTGATATGGGTTAAATGGATGAAGATATCATAAATACGGAGACTAGATGTATGGGTAAAATACATTTCATGGTCTAATTCAGTGTTACCGGTTCGGCCCCTTGGATCCCTGGATCCAGGTACGGGTCGTACCCGGCCCGCTTGTGGGTCCGCCCAGGGTTCGGCCTGGGCGGACCAGGTACGTTTGAATTTTTTGAGGACAAACCCTGGGCGGACCCTGGGAGAACCCACGAACAGAAAAAAAAATCAACTTGTAGGACTTATAGTTAAAAATTTATTTTCATCGAAGCTGGTGATGTCGTGGACTTAAACATTGAGAGAGAATATGTAGACCTAGACCTGCCAAGATGGTGATTTGTTTTCATAACACGTATTATTTTATCATCGGCAATCTACTTTAGCTCATTCGTCATCGGCAAGCGTGGACGGCCGATTGATCAATTCTAATGTCACGAGCGCGCAACATATTTTTTTATTATTATTTGTCCACTTCTCATCATTTCCTCTAAAAACGGGGGTGCCCTGACCTTCCTGGCAGTACTACAATCTTTACGTCAATCGATACACGCCCATATATATCACAGGCGTCTCTCACCGACAGACACTGTTGAAATGCTATCGCCAGAACGAATTTCGATAGAGTGTAAGCGGGTATTAGGACTGTCTTCCGCTTTGACTATATTCACATACCCTTGCATGCGCAAACACTTTACCAGGCCTACAAAAATAGCCTTTCTTCGGGGCGCAGTGTCGATCCTCGCGGCATACGCAGAGGCCCTCCAGAGCGCAGCCGTCGGTATCCACCACCACCTTGGAGCTTCCGATGCCGAGAATGCCGTCCGTCCATTCATTGGAAAAGAGTCCCTCTGGATCGTACTTATATTTAGCCTTCATATATAATGACATATCATGCAAGTAATCTAGACGACGGTAATATCCATTTCTTTTTTCTATTTTTTTATAAACGAAGAAATGTTTCCGTTAATAAGAGGGAGAGAAAATAAAAGAATGAAGCGTCCATGCATTTTGTGTTGAAAGACTTTAAGCAGATTTATAATTAGATGCACATTTAATTCTCACATTAATAAAATTATAATTTATTTAATTATTATGAATTTTATAAATAAATTAAAAATTATTAACTAGTCCCAGTGAACAGCAGGAACAACACAATGTTTCGGGCTTTGGTTCCTCTTCGAGAGGTCCAAGGTTCAAAACACGGCGTAGGTGAGTGTGTGAGGAGGTGGGTGTGTGGTGGGTGTGTGTTAAATTCCCTATTGATAAACATAGCTCTTGGCTTTACGAGAGGTCATGGTTGGGAGGAGACTGCTCAGCCCTATGTGTTGGTCGTAGGGGTTTCTCACACTAACCAAATAAAAAAAAAAATTATTAACTATAATATTTAAATTATAATATATAAAATTAAGATAAAGTTTTTATATAATATTATAATGTAATATATTTCGACGATAATATACTTTTTAATTATAATTTAATTTAGATAGGTTTTATTTGTAGACGTAAATAATGTAATTTTAGTTATTTTAGTTTTTTTAGCTATATTTGTATTTGTTTATTACTTTTTTTAAACTTTAACATAAATTATAGATTATATTTAATAAATAAAAATAAATATTTGAAAATTTATATATATTTATCAATTTTTGTACGGCCGAACCCAAAACGAACCCAAGACAAAAAAAAAATTGCCGTACCCACGAACCTAGTTCTTCGAACCTGACCCGAATCCAAAACAATTCGGTAACATTGGTCTAATTGAATAGTATGATTGTGTCAAGTCTATACTTGATGCACATTTGTTTTATAAAGTTACTGGATGTTGGTTGGTTTTCCCACTTTTCAAGGTTGCTTGTCTGCAGATGCAGTATTTGGCAGACACTGTTGTAAAAACATGTTTTATAGTTACTAACTTACTATTATAATCCTTGTTTTTCAACAGTCCAAAATTCTCCCTTTATATAAAAATTAAAAATTGACTCAATATTTTGGGCATCCAAACCTCCATAGGCCATTCTATTGCAAACATCTCTATGCTTTATGATGATAACCCAATCAACAACATAGCTAGTCCAAAATACCTTTACTACTCCATTACTCTTTCCTCGTAATAAGTTCACAGACAAATATAATGATGCATAGTGCACATTGTTCATAAGTTTGATTTTGACCCAAAATAATAATGTTAATAGCACATGCGGTGCCCTGGAAACTATTTTAATATCAAGCTGATATAGTTGTTAGAAACCTTTTAGAATCTGAACATGTTTTTTAGCCAGAATTGAGAGGTATTCTTCTGGCTTGAAGTTGAACCTGTGTGAACAATGGGGCACAATTTTACCTCACCATATTACAAGAACCCTTATTGGTCACTTTGTTATGCCTTCAAATCCTCCACACTTAAAGAATGATGAACACTATCATGACAATGCATCAGTAGATTTATAAGCATATTTTTTGAAGCAATACTTGTGTATTAGACAAATCGTGCATCAGGCTCTCACGAAAATACACTTTGATCTTTGTTGAAACGGTTATTTGCCTTTGTAAAATTATTGAAGGTGGAAGTTGCCTATCAATCACAGATGTCAAGAAAGGAGCAATCCATTGTATCATACATAATGTGTCAGCGTTGCTATTTGGTCATGCCAGCCATCTTAATATGAGAATCTGCATGGAAAGCATGACATCTTTTACAGTACAAAGTTAATAGGTAATGTTGGTGTTGGTCCTGTTGTAGAGTGACATTCCTTCTAGATAAACAGTATCTTTTTCTTTTCCCCAATAACGATGGAGTTTATTTATTAGTGGTAGTACAATTATTATTTTTTGTTGGAGTAATACTTCTTATACACATCCGCCGTGGGGATTGAACCCGGGTCACATCACCGATAATGCAAGTGGCGTCCTTGCCGGGTAGTACAATTATTTTGAGGAAAAGGTAAAACAGAAATAGCGGATTCACAAGTCCTTAGACTCGAAGTGATTGAATGCAAACTATGCCTCAAGCTAGTGGATCTGAATACTCAAGTCATAGTAAGTGTTTTGTTCCTAAAATGGATAATTTCCAAATTACGTTGATTCTTGGAGGTGCAAAGCCCTTGAAATGGAGAATAGGAAGATTTGTACTAACCTGAGGAATTGTGCAGAATTTTAGTGTTCTGCAAATTCAACTCTTTCTTCTGTTTTTATAATACTTGTACGAGTGCGTTTTGGAAGCTGTCGACTAGATCTACTTTGGTTCCAAAGCTTTCAGCATGGATGCAACAATCCTGCATGAAATTTTTAAGCCGGCATTCCACCGAAACCAGCCTGCCGATGGGCACCTGGGGGGGGTGCGTGCATGAAAGAATGTTCCGTTCGATCGAGTTCTGAATCTGCTTTTTTAAAGAGCCTTCCGCCGTTGAATCGGCGACGAGTGAATCCCATTGAATCGTTTTTGGATATATAATTTATTGTGTGGCACAACCCATTGAACCTGAAGACTAAACGGCTTTTAAAAGGCGAGAGGCGGCCCCTATTCAAAAGAAATCCCCCTTTATATAGAACCAACCCTTTATATTATTTAAGCTAGCTCTGAAATCCTTTATTTGATTGAGATCTCCCTAGGGTTTAAACATTGACAGCTGAAAAGATGGGCTTGCATACATAGTTGTCAGGCAGCATTTTTACTGAAAAAGAGAAAAAAATACAAAACAGCTGAAACTTGAAGGAGTTTTTCAGATTTTAAGCTCAAATGCAACAGTTGGGTGGCTGTTGCTTTTGGTTTGAATGTTAAAAAATAACAAAAACATGCTTGAAACAGAAAAAAGAGAAAAAAAACAGTTGAAAAGAGTAATTCTTACCTCAGATGAATCATTTGGGTGGTTGTTGGTGGCTGTTAGATTCCTTCAAACTGCAAAAAATCTGCTGTTAGGATGCACTTTAGTGTTTTGTTTGGTTTGATAGCAGGTAGACAGTGCTGGCTCTCCAATTTGCAACAAGCAAAATGAGGCAAAATGAAAAAGAAAAGCTTTTTGTCGCGTTTCCTAAACCCATGTGGCATCGGCCGAGTTTTTGCTTGGGACTCGGCAAGTTTTTCAAAACCTTGCAAGCTTCGAGTACTCGGCGAGTTTTGAAAAACTCACGAGTCTCGAGTACTCGGCGAGTTTTTGAAAAACTCGGCCGAACTTGGAAAACTCGTGAGTCACGAGCCTGAGTAACTCGGCAAAGGCCGACTCGACGGTTTTTGCCGAGTTTTGAGAAGTTCCGTAACTATAAAGATGAGTCTTAAGGAATACAAAGTATCAAGTTTCAACTGTAGAATATGAATAGACAATCTGTTTGTCCTTTGCGAAGGTCACTAGTAATTGTGCAGTGCAAAAGACATGTACATATGCTATTGTTTTGAATACGATCAGACTGTGGAACGATTTTTTGTTTTGCATATGCTGATCTTTTGTGGTGCTAGAGCTTGAAAGTGATGAGATTTCTAAATTGCAAAGGACAATTTTGCTGTTCATATGTCTTTGAAGACTGCCTGAAATTTAACTAAGTCATTTTCATATAACGAGTTGTTTTCTTAGCTGTTCATAAGACAATTGTGCAGTTGCATCATTTAAAACGACAATTTTGCTCAGCTGCATGTCTTTGAAGACTGCCTGAAATGTAACTAAGTCATTTTCATATAATGAGTTGTTTTCTTAGTTGTTCATAAGATGATTGTGCAGTTGCATCATTAATAATGAGTGCGTGCATGGTGCACATAAAATGTTCTATGTGTTTTCAAGTTCAGAACATGGAAAGAGTGATTTTTTCAACTATGTGAAGGGCATTTTTCAGCTTATATCTAACCTGAAATTTGAGATACAAATCCGAATAAGGGTTGCATATTTGAAATTAATTTACAGCTGGAATATTTGTCATGGAAGGCCTGTTTGTGGCTGGGAGGTTCTAACTTAATAACATGCTGAGTTTCTCATTTAGAAACTAAGACCGAATGGAAAAGTTCATTAACAATTCAATGTTTGTTGAAAATGCTATTCATTTCTTTTTGCCTTGGTTTTTCTTTCTTTTCTACATGGTCAATTATACAACAAATTGCTGTTGGACCTTTCTTAATCAACATCTCTATTCAGTGAAAAAAAGAAACAATTTTTATTGTTAGATTAAGTCCTTATAGCATGTTTGAGGTTTAAATGGAAAACATCTAATTCATATAACCTTTTTGCTTCCAAAACTACAGTCACTAACTGTAATGTATAAATATTTTGTTGTAATTTGTATTCTTGGACTTATGGTGATGCATTGCAACATTTAATTGATCATGTGATTGTTAGAGTAATATTCCTTTCTTTGGGATATTTCCCCTTTTACTCCACTAGGTAAAATAGGTAGTATATTGCATTATACTACATATATTATTACATTTACTTTTTACCATTTACCATGTAGATATTTACTGTTTCAAATATCTAATGGTTACCTAGGTTAATACCTAAATATCCTAGGTTAGTTGGTTAGGTTTAGCGCTATCTTCTCATAGCGTGTTTGTTAGCAATTAGTTAGGGGGATATTATTTTATAATTATCCTAAAGTCTATTTTGTAACCTATTTAAAGACCTACCTTCTAATGCTAATTATAATGTTTTTGTTAGCACTTAATTTATTTTTGTGTAACTTTACCTTACATTGGCATCAGAGCCATGATGGACAATACGAGCGAGGCTCGTTCCACCTGGTTCCTATGAGCACGGATCCCGAAGCGGGAGACATCTCGCTCTAGAGGACTGGACCACAAGGCCCAAATCCCGACACACGGGACCCTTGAAGGCAGCTTGGCATTTGAGTCTCGACACGGATCCTGAGGTCATTGTTGCACGGAATTGCTGGTTCGGCGAATCTCCTGTCGTTATGTGGGCGAATCAAGGGGTGACTGTTTTGTCTCTGGATCCACAGAAATCATTGACAGCCTGTCAGCCTGCAAACTGATAGGAGCAGTTTGCAATCCAGACGACTGCCCTGACGATAGATCTGACGCCTGCACAACAGCCAAGCCCCACACGACACCCTAACCGCCGGCCGACAGCCTGGGCCCCGCACAGCGACTTGCAGGCCGCTACCTGACGGAGTCCCTGACACAGTCGGCGCTGCCTGACGGAGGTCCCACGGACACAGTTGTCGCTACAAATCCCAGAGACGACGGTGACGAAGCAGTTTGCACAGATTCCGAGGAGATCCCTTATCAACCTGGATGGGCCCGCAGCTCGAGGAGGACAACTGGAGGACACGTGGCGACCTGCTGACGTGTCACATGTGGCGATCTACCTGTTGACATGGGCCGTTGATCGAGAAGGCTGAGCTGGACACTTACGAGCGCACACGTGGCGCATGGAAGGCTTGGTGACGTGGCGAGACAGTTGGCAAAGGGATCGAGGTGGCGCGTGACGTGGCGTGGTCTCGTTTCACGTGTGTAGCAAAAGGTTCATTGATAGTGCCCGATTGCCTGTAGGCAATCGACTGTATATGGGGGAGTTGGTGTTTTTAAACACCGAAACTCCATTCTCCTTATGGATGTGGGACCATCCTTAATTTTTCCCGCCTAGAAGAAGGCTAAGCCTTCAAAGTGAAGGTGGTAGCCTTCACTACCCGTCAGGCGGGTTAGATCGACTGGCAGGAGCGCCAGTCGAAGGCCCCACACCCGCGGAGTCGCGGGTTCGACTCTCGGCGGGCCTAAAAGGATAGTATTTTGGCCTAAAAACAAAAGATTTAAAAACAGGGCGCAAATTTACCAAGGTAAAATTTTTATTTTTTTTGTATTTTTTAAATTGTTTTTAGTTTTGTTAATAATTTTAATATTTTTTTATTAAATCATTTTATTTAATAGTTAAAGTGATTTCTTATGAAAGAATATTTTTATTATTAAACTTTACTAAATTCTTTAAAAATTTATACATTAAATTTGAAATTTGGAGGCAAATTTTTTTTTGCAAAGTCTAATAAGAGAATGCTTTTGTTTTTCTCTCTAAAGAGGATATAAGACATTTACGAGCATCTGTTTCTTGCAAAATTAGAGAGCCTTAAACACTTCTCAAACCTTGTCAATTTTTGCAACATAAAAAGAAAAAAAATCAAAACATTTGATTGCAAACTTGGAAAACAAGGAGACTTAAAAATTTGCAAAACATCAAAGTTGAAATTGTGCATTTGTTTTCTCAAAAGGGGGATATAAGACATAAAATTGCACATTCTTTTTGCAAAATTGAGAAGAATTTGAAGCCTTGGTTCCATAAAAACCAAGTCGTTTGTCGACTGGTTCGTGTGTCGACTTGTCTTGAAAGGAGTGCTATTTGTTAAATTTGCAAAACAAAAGGGGGACGACAAGAAATTCTATTTCTTTTGCAAATTTGTAATACAAAGTGAGGAGCACTTTAAAAATCAAAACTTGTTTATTTTGTAAAATAAAAAAAAAAAGATAGGCAATTGTTTATTGCCACATTATTTGCAAAATTGTAAGACAAGGAGGAGACAAAATATAGCATTTTTTTTGCACAACACAAATTCAAATTTTGTTGCAAAAACTAAAATGTGCATTTTCGATTTTACTCGACACCTTCATTGGCAAATTAGGTGCATTTTCGGTTGCATCCAACACCTATGGGATAATAATTTTGTGGGCATTCTTGTTTGATTATTGCATTAGTTTTTGCAATTATAAGTCATAGAATCAAGGACACTCAAACCCCAAAATTTCACAATAAATTTGTGTTAATCATTGCACAGATTTAAAGCCAATTTCACTTGATATTCTCTCCTAAAAACAAAAACCCCTAATTCACTCTATTTGTTTGACTTAATTTCCTCAAACTGATTATCCCTCTTCAAGAGGATTTTCAAGCAGGTGCCATTAAATATCTTTTTGAGTGAATTATCTTTCATCTCTTATTTGTTTGGCTTAATTTCCTCAAACTGATTATCCCTCTTCAAGAGGATTATTCAGGCAGGTGCCATTAAATACCACTTAAGAGTGAAAGAAAAATCCATCTTAGTGCAAATTCTAGGACCTTCATCATGGCATCTATCAACAAATACTTAAATGATACACAATTGCTTAAAGGTCCTAACTATTCAGCATGGAAAACTAAGATGAAAGCCATCCTGACTGTAGAGGAAATATGGGATTTAGTTGATGGCACTGAATCAAGACCTGCATCAGCAGGAGTAGATCAAAAAGCATGGGATAAAAAGAACAATCGTCTTCTCATGTTGATACTCCTAGCAACTACTGATGAGATCCAACCTCACATAAGTGAAGCTAAAACTTGTAAAGATGCATGGGATGCACTTTGTACCATTTTTGAAGGCAAAAATCAATCAATTGTTTTAAACCTTCAAACACAACTTCATACACTCCATATGAAGTCAGGTGAATCAGTAGAACTCTTCCTCTGCAGAGTTTCAGAACTGAAGTCTAAGCTCAATGCTTTAGGAGTTGGTCAATTTGCTTCAAACAGAGGAAGGAAGCAAATCACAAAGATCAGTCACCTTTGTGGAGTTAGTCAATTTGCTTCAAACAGAGGAAGGAAGCAAATCACAAAAATCAGTCACCTTTGTGGAGTTAGTCAATTTGCTTCAAACAGAGGAAGCAAATCAACTCCAAAGCGATGAAGTGTCAAACAATGCACTTTACTCAAACAATCAGGGTGATAAGAAGAAAGGAAACTTCAGAAGGGAGGATCATCTTCAAAAGGTAAGGGAAAGAAAACTCAAAAGAAGTTTTGCTTGCATTGTAAAAAGGACAATCATGACACCAATCGGTGTTGGTTTAAAAACAAGCAAAACAAAAATGGCAAAGGCACATCACAAAAGCAAAACAAAGGCAATATTTCTAGTGAAGTGTCTAGTTTCGATTCTGATTCTGGTTCAGAAAAAGCACACAGAGTGCTCTTGGCTAAGACAGTATTGTAGAGGGAAAAGCAAATTTGTCACCTTAAGCAAGCACCATTTCTCTCTCTTTTTTAGGCTTCATAAATAGCATAAGTTTTTGTTTGAAGTACTAGCAATAAAGGTGTGATTGTACCTCTTTTAGGCTTCATAAATAGCAAACTCTCATTGTTTGAAGTACTTGTAACAAAAGGAGGAATTTTTTGGTGTAAATTTTGCCGAGGAGGCAATCTTTGTACAATCCTTCACAAAGCTTCTTAAGTTGCACATCTTAAGGGGGGATCAATATTTCTTTTGTTACTTCACACAAATTTTTTGTAAAAAGAGAATAAGACTTATAAGGGTGCATTTTCGGCAGCGACCGACACCTTAGTCACACTTCTTTCAGAAATTTCATTACATGTTTTTGCAACAAGGGGGGAAAACTTATAAGGGTGCATTTTCGGCAGCGATTGACACCTTAGCCACCTTATCAAAACTTTTTGCAAACTCATATTGTAACTGAATGAACCTTGTATGAAGTGATCTACTCTACTACACCTAGCGATTGCAGTGGCTGGTTACCCATGCAATTCGGTTGGATGACAATATTACAATAAGGACATTCGTTGATGTGAAGACAAAGTGAGGAATGACCCACTTTTTGCTTAGGAGCAGCCAGAGCACTATGATAGAGCAAGAACCAACAATTCAGCATCTTTTTCACTGTATTGGGGCAGTTATATACATTACCCAAATAATGTAATAAGGGGGGATGTTAGAGTAATATTCCATTCTTTGGGATATTTACCCTTTTACTCCACTAGGTAAAATAGGTAGTATATTGCATTATACTACATATATTATTACATTTACTTTTTACCACTTACCATGTAGATATTTATTGTTTCAAATATCTAATGGTTACCTAGGTTAATACCTAAATATCCTAGGTTAGTTGGTTAGGTTTAGCGCTATCTTCTCATAGCGCGTTTGTTAGCAATTAGTTAGGGGGATATTATTTTATAATTATCCTAAAGTCTATTTTGTAATCTATTTAAAGACCTACCTTCTAATGCTAATTGTAATGTTTTTGTTAGCGCTTAATTTATTTTTGTGTAACTTTACCTTACAGTGATATACTTTTATTGCAGTGATGTATGCCGCAGGGGCCTAGTATGTGGCGTAGAAGGCAACTTCCTAGTTCAGTTAGTCAAGCCAAGACTTATAACCCAAAGTGTTGCTGCAGAATAGGGAAGCAACAATACAATTGCAAAGTATGGGAAGGAAGGTGCTAAGACTCTATGCACATGAACTTGTCTATGCTACTAGAATGGTGGCACCAGGTTTAGCCAATGGTGTATGGGAGTGTTGGCATTGAGGAATGTCAAGACCCATTGGATTGGTATGAAATCAAGGGCGCTTGGAAAAGATGCCTGAGCACTAAGGTGACAATGCCAAGGCCAGCTAGTAAGGATTGAGTGGGAGACTACCCAAGATAGGGACTAAGATAGAGAAGCCCATAATTTGAGCAAAGCATATGTTTGCTCAGAGTACCTTGGGGTTTGACTCCAAAGCTCTCTCAACTTGCCAACCTTGGTGCATTTTTAGACCTTTTGCTAGATAGGTTAGTGCCAAGCTGCACTTTGGCACCCATCCAAAAATGACAAAAGCTGTTGGCACCCATGTGAATATGACAAACAACTAACGTTAATGCCATGCATCACTATTAGGTGCTTGTTGCAATGCTCAATTCAGCCATTTCAGACCAGTTTAGCCTCTTTCACACTTTAAGTAATGGCGCCTGGTTTTCTAAAGCACAAGAAACATATTCTTGTTTGTTTCTTAATATTGCCAAGACTCGTTGGAAGTTAAAGCGTCTCACCTTCCAGTTCTTTAGTAACATTGTACATTCTGTAAATGTAGCTTAGGATTTCTTCAGTTTTCAACCAGGAAACCAAGAACCTAGGACTCCAAGAAGCATCTACTTTTTCATTCTTCTTGCCTTCTCTTTTGTTTCTTTTGCTTGCTATTATTGCACCTCTATAGAACAGAGTGCTTGCACCTTTTAGTGCCAATTGTACTAAGCATTTGTAATGATATTTCATTCTTGATATAAGATCCTTATGTTTTGATATCTATTTTTGTATTTCTTCTTCATCAACTGAGCAAAAGGCCCTATCTTTCGCAATGTAACTCTTACTATAACTTGAAGTGCGTCTTGGAGGTTGCCCTCTGCACCAACCATCTTGGTGCACGGATCAAAGTGGCATCAATGCTAATCTTTCTTGCTCCAGGTCTCCTCATTTTGCCCATCTCCTTCTGAGACAAGCTTGCACGACGTAGAACCTTATAGTATGCTTCAATGTTGGATGCCCATTTACACATGCATGTGGTGCACAAAGCAAGGGGTCACATCAAGATCCAAATCTGAGTACCTTAAAGCAAGCTGCCCTTGTAGAGAGATGCAAGAAATGGCTGAACCAATGTCTCAACGTTGGACCAGAACTCAAGACACCAAGAACTTGATTTAAGTCGTTATGGAGGAACGACAAACCACTCTATTTGGGTAGTTTTAGGATCTCATGCTTCAATTGGAAGCCCCGTCATCAACTACCAAGCCTCCATTCTAGAGTGAAAGCCCTTTGAAGGTGCAAACCAACATCGACATTGAGTCTTCTCAAGTTGGATCAATGTAAACAACTTGGATACCAGTCTTCAACGACTAGAGGCCTTCTATATTGCCAATATATTTTTTGGCTTTGACAAGATTGTGTTTACCCTTGAATATGTCAAAATCAATTGTCTATTGGTGGAAGGCCACTAGCAATAGGATTGAAGAGGCAGCCAATATTTCTCATCCTATGTAAACTTCATGAAGCTAGCTTGTGTTGTTGATTCGTCTTACCAAAATGGCTCATGTGTTGAGGGAGGTAATGTCAACCCTCATCTTATCCGAACTGTGACTTACCTCACCATCTGCTCGATAATGGTTGCTAAACCATGAGTTTCCTTCTTCCACTATCTGTTTTCTTGAGGAGAGATAACATCTCCTTTAGAAGTTGAGGCCAGAAGCCATCCACCATTTTGTGTAGATTTAGGGCTCTTTGAATAGGTAAGCTTCTATGACTATTTAGGCCCTACAGGCTTCGTCAACACTCTTCCCTAATGCAATCAACAAGTCATTAACTTGATTTCCATTGGAGATTGAAATTTCACTATAGTTTTCCGACACTGCATTGTTAACTAAACTAACCGATTCTGATCCTAGCATGGGTTCCTTCTTTGCCTTCTATCCCCAAATCTTCTTTCTTACATATCTTTCCCTATAATGTTTGTAGGAAATGATGGCCATTGCTTCTCTATGACTAGAAGCCAGTGAAACCAAAAGTATGGCTTCTTGTTGCTTCCTTCCAACTAGGAATGGATGTAAAACGGGTCCATTTCTAATAAAGTTATTGTCCTTAGTGTTAGGTATTTTATTACATTATTATTTGTCTTATTATTTGCAAGTTGGAGCAGGTAGGAGGTTAGCATATTTGTTATAACCAATATTCATGGTTATAACAAACAACCTTTTTTTACATATGGTTATATCCATATTATAAATATAACCTATTTGCTTGTATTTAAGTATATGCTGTTGAATCAATAAAAATTGGTTTTAAGTTTTCCCATTATTGGTTTCAGAGTATTGCGAGGAAAATCCTGTCATCACCACCTAGTTTATACGGCCAAAGCCAATAACAAAGGACCTTGCGTAGGCAAAGCTTACCATGAGAGTAATGTACTTATCCACCTTGTGCTTCAATGGCCCCAAAGTCCTTGCCTTCTTGTGTATGTAATTTATCCCTCTTGACTTGAAGATAGAAGGAGTGTAATACATAGTGGAAGCATTGCTTGATGCTTGGTGGAAAAATGTAATCCCCATGGCAATGACAAGCATACGTTTCATGATTGGGGTAGGCTTGTAAATCTTGGGCCACATCCCCTTTTCATTGGTGAAGTAGTTTGTGGTCTCATGCCCCTTGCTAGCGCACAATTGGGTGTACTAAATCCCATTGAGGATCAACAATAGTTGCACCGATGCCTCCTCCCGAGTTCAGCTTTGTGGGGACCTACAAAACTTTCACAAAAGAAGAATTTGCGTTGAGATTAAGCTTGGAACAATTCACAACAGCGTACACAATCAATGTAGATCTGACGGACCTTATTACCCTGGGGTCCATTTTCATGCTTGAGTAGGTCTTGTGGTCAAACCCACAAAGATCCTAGTGGAGTTTCAGGCTGCTCTTCATCACCTTGGCCATGTAGTTGCTGGGGGAATAATTATTCTTTAATAGAATGCCCTAGCAAAACGATGTTGTCTTGCCCGTTTTTGATTGGACCTACTATATTCTTCATGTGCAACATGTTGAGTGTAGATCACTTCCTTACGAGTTTCAAATAGGAAGGTGTCTTTTGATGAGTTGGTGAATATGCTTTAACAGGAAGAGGCAACCAATGAGTTGAGGGATCAGTTGACAAATAATGTACTCATTTCCAAAAGTCTAGGAAAAAGAAGCCACAAAGGGTCCTTCCTCCTGCTCATCATCTTTATAGAAACAACCTTAGAAACAAAAGATGTATATTCACATCTGTGATAAAGATGGACATGCTACAAAGAGTTGTTGGTATAACCCTACCCTATGACTCAAGGAGATCAAGTCCGCAAACCTACTTAGAAGAAGACATAGTACAAACCACGTCCTAAGCAAAAGCGACAACATGGGCATGTTACGCATGAAGAATCAGATTCAGAATCCGAAGAGACACACAAGGTGCTAATAATTAAGGTGATGAAAAGACCAAAGGATGAAGTTTGGTATATTGATTCAGGTGCTAGCTAGCCAAAGGACATGGGAAACCAATAATCATTGTCGATGATAAAACATATCAAGTCATAGGAGTGGGAGATGTTCCTCTCAGTCTTCTTGGAGACAGTTGCACGATCCAAAAGGTGCTACATGTACCTAGAATAACAACAAAAAAAGCCACAAAAGGGTCCTTCCTCCTCATCATCTTTATAGAAACAACCTCAGAAACAAAAGAGGTATTGTCACATCTGTGATAAAGATGGCCATGCTACGAAGAGTTGTTGGTATAACCCTATGACTCAAGGAGATAAAGTCCGCAAACCTACTTAGAAGAAGACATAGTACAAACCACGTCCTAAGAAAAAGCGACAACATGGGCATGTTACGCATGAAGAATCAGATTCATAATCCGAAGAGACACAAGGTGCTAATAATTAAGGTGATGAAAAGACCGAAGGATGAAGTTTGGTATATTGATTCAGGTGCTAGCTAGCCAAAGGACATGGGAAACCAGTAATCATTGTCGACGATAAAACATATCAAGTCATAGGAGTGGGAGATGTTCCTCTCAGTCTTCTTGGAGACAGTTGCACAATCCAAAAGGTGCTACATGGACCTAGAATGGCAAACAATTTGTTGTCAGTATCACAAGTTATGGATCCAAACGTGGTGGTCGAATTCCATGTTGTTGTCCAAAAGGTGCTACATGTACCTAGAATGGCAAACAATTTGTTGTCAGTATCACAAGTTATGGATCCAAACGTGGTGGTCGAATTCCACGTTGTTGATGGCAACAAGAAATGTTTGATCAAATTGAAATGGCAAACTTGTGGCACTTGGTTCCTGCATGACTGGCTTGTTTGCACTTGATGTCATATCATCTCTGAATGTCACATTGTCCACTACAACAAATGCTACCTCCCTATGGCATAGGAGATATGATCATCTAAGTTTAGGATACTACAATTGAGTGAGTATCAAATGGTGCTAGGTTTGTCTAGCCTGCCAACATTGCCAGTATGCTCAAGTTGTTTGGAAGTGAAGCAACACCAAGTACTTTTTGAGTTGAGCACTCATAGAGCAAAAGGACAATTGGATCTGATTCACACCGATCTGTGCAGACCCATGATTGCCAATTTCGATGGATATAAGTACTTTAAGTTGTTTGTGGATGACTAATCATGAGAGGTGTATTTCTTGACGCTGAAGTTAGACACGCTCAAGTATTTCCAGCGCTTCAAGAAGCATGTAGAAATGAAAATTGGGCATTCCATTCAAGTTCTCTGTCCCCTACTAACCAAGCTTCTGGTCTTATTTCACCATTCAAAGAAGCAAAGACACTAGCATTCAAATATAAGTCATGCCACCATCTAAAGAACCACTTTTCTCAACAAGCAAAAATTGCATTATTATTTACGGATGAGCAAATCCAGGGTTTCATTGTGGCATGACAATGGAGAAAGGGAACATGTTATGTAACTTTATTCTCATTAACAGAAATCATTCACCAATATGCAGAAATAACAAACCACTATTCCAGAAATAATTATCCACAATAGTAATCCACACAATGAGACAAAGATAGATAATACCCTTAGGGTAGGGCAACACCAATAATACTCTTTAAGGAAGGGAAACAGGAAGGAAAACTTTGCAAAATCTCCCAAGATGAGAACGCCACTTAGAGAGGGCAAGTCTCATAAGCCACTTTGTGGGCAAAGACAATTACAAATAATACTTCATATGAATGATCTCCATGATGATTACAATGACAATATCCCTTCTTTATATACCCATCTTATAAACCTTCATCCCACTCATTATTATAATGTAATCAACCTTGTGTTACGTGTGGCTCCTGCCAACTATCCATAATACCCATATACAATATAATATCATATCCCCATATACCTATTCTTAGGCACCATAGCAGAACAATGGATAAGACAAATGAGATTCAATGAAAATTACATGACATTCATGGGGAGTCTCTCTCTCTCTCTCTCTCTATATATATATATATAAAAAGAACTTTTAGATGAAGCTTGTTAAACAAAAAAGAAGAAGAAGAAGAAGATTGAAAGATATGGGAATTTTCGTGGTTCCTGTTGCAGCAGACTACAAATGCTTGGCTGGCATGAACTAAAAATTATAAGAATTAGAAAATGTGTGTATAGGTTTCTTTTGTATGAATTTCTTAAATATCAATGTTAAGGTTCAGGATTCCAAGGGTTGTTAGTGAGTAGATTGTTAAAAATTAGTCATTATTAATAATATGTCAGCTATAAGATCATGTTTGTCACAGGCAGACGGAAACAACTGTTACAACCCACCTCTTCCTCATGGCTCTAACTGTAGACTTCTCTTGGTGTAATTATAAATTTAGTGGGTTTAAGAAATGTGAGAAACATACTTACCTGCCTTGCAAGAGCCCTTGAAGACATCATGATATGAAAAGGGTTATGCTATAATTGATGCGGGTAAGAAATGTGAAACGTACATACCTGCCTTCCAAGATCCTTTGAAGATGTGATGACATGAAAAGGGATAGCATATGAAGGCATGCAGGTCCTAAAGCAGTCCTTCCTGCCTTCCGATATCACAAACCTGTATGTGCCAATTTTTTGGGCATTTGCTCCAAAAATTAGGCCTTTGTCTGACATTTGTTTGTTGTCGTTCCCATTAATTGCTCCATGACGTGAGGCTCCTTATCATTCACATTTCAATAATTTTTAATGACTTTATTACAATTTGTACAGTATTTATTTGAGATCCACTTTTTCCTCGTCTTGCATCCAACCTGACATATCTTGTCTCATTTTAGAAACAGAACAACTTTTTTTAAAAATAAGCTATGCGTGGTTTTTATTGGGGGCCACTCCCATTAAAATACAAAACATTACATTGTTTTCATTACATTTCTATCAGGTTAATTAAACCATCTCCAATCTCCCTTTTTATCAAAGATATTCTTCATTTACCTTTCTATCAAAGATATTTGTCATCTTGCTCAATCTGCCACGTGTCCACAATCAACTCCTTGAAATCATTTTTATTAAGAGATAAAATCTTACTCATCCAATTGCCTTGTAAAATTTGAATTTTGCCATGATGAAAATCAACACTACAAATGGCTAAAATATTTGTGACCCACTTTCCATTTATATAAATATGTTGTCTATAACAACCTGTCAATTCCCTAATACCTCTTTTTTTAAGGGTCTTTTTCATGCCCTTGATATCGAAGATCACTTTTTTTTTTTTTTGGTTTTAGCCCCACTTCTTGTTACACTTGTGATTTTTGCTTTTTTTTTCCCATACCAATATCCCTTTGAGTTTCCTTTTCTCTTTGTTTTTGTTTCTTGGGTCTTCCTCGCTTTTTTCATTCCCACCAACACTTTTATCATCAATCTCTGTGTGTTTTTTCACAGTGCTCATAGTGAGACTTACTGTCTATAGGTTTGTCGTGTATTGAAGGATTTGATATGCAAGGAATAACCTCAAAAACACTTTCTTCTTTGTGTTGCCCTGGAAACCCTAAAGTGCAAGAATGCACCTCCATAGCAATTACCTTCTTGTGCTGCTCTAAAGACCCTAAAATGCTTTGGATTCCCTCCATCCTCACGTCCTTATCAGGCTGCTCTTGAAACCCTAAAGTGCAAGGGATAAGCTCTGCTACTTTCATTTCTATTGCTAGGAGAGGATTCTATACTACTAGATGAAAATGAAGACAATTTACCAATAATCTTGACCTCCTCTGTCTTTAATTGAAAATTTTCCTCCACATCTTCCATTGCACCTTTAATTGCTTCTGAATTTGAACTTGCACATTGTCCTTTCTCATCCCTTATATCCTTTTTTGTTTCTTCTTTCTTTGCCTCTTCGTTTGGAGTGGATTATTTTTGATCTAATCCAACTCCTATTATAGTATGATTTCCTTGCTTCATCTTGATGTTTATCGTAATTCATCTTGATGTTTGTCTTCGACCAAAAGTTTGTCTCTCTTTCTTCATTGTTTCCACTTTGCAATCTCTTGCCATGTGTTCAGACTGTTGAGAAATGTAGCTCGGACAAGAACTTCTTGCACAGGCTTCAGTATGAACGTGCTAGAAGTGGTTCGAGACATCTCTAATTCTATTTTGAATTTCACTTAAGTGATTTTCTATTTTTAAGTTCACTTAAGTGATTCTATTTTGTAATTCACTTAAGTGATTCTATTTTGATAATCGCTTAAGTGATATTCTATTTTTAACCTTACATCTCAAGATGAGATGAGATCTAATCTTAGGGTTAGAGAGATTAGGGTTACCTTTTTCAAGGATAAAAGGAGAAGATCAAGAGTGTTTTAGATACACAGAAAAGGACACAGAAAAGAATGGGAGGAGAACAGATTGTTGAAGGAAAAATACAAGCTTAGGAGGAGAAGAACAGTGCTTGCTGGCTAGAAAAGCAGCAAGAGAGCAGAAGTGTTCTGCTGTAGCTGTAGCCTCTTTTTTTTGTAATATTTCAGGTTCAGAAATATATTTAACTTCCGCTGTTCACGCTGTTTATGTTTTCCAGCCATCTGTGTGACTGTTGCATGTTTGAATAAATTATTCTCAGATATGATTTATTTTAAAAGAACATAGGACAACAGTTATCTAGGGTTTGGAAAATTTACACAGACTCATAATGATCACGGCATCAGAATGCAATGTTTTCATAATCCACTTGTTGATCCCATTCTCTTGATTCAGATTTAATATTAATGGATTGTGGGAAAGGATTTGAAATATCCATAGCAACACATATTCGAGCATATATAACATGCTTTTGTTTCTTAGTAGTTGGTCCCTCAATAAATTCCCCTAGGGTATTTCCAATATTTTTCAAAACATTCTTATTGATAAGCTGATATGAAGTCCCAAAATTCTTATTAATAGTTTTTGTCTCGACAGAAAATTCTCACTCCATGGTCTTAAATAAAGGGCATCTCTTCCCCTAAACCATGGGTCACCACCCATTATTTTATCCCTGATTTCGAAAATGAAAAAGATGATACGGAAAAAACCTTTAGGAAGAAAAGTCCAAAAATTCTTATTAATAGTTTTTGTCTCTTGACAGAAAATTTTCACTCCATGGTCTTAAATAAAGGGCATCTCTTCCCCTAAACCATGGGTCACCACCCATTATTTTATCCCTGATTTCCGAACTGAAAAAGATGATGAGGAAAAAACCTTTAGGAAGAAAAGTCAGGACACGTTTGTAAATGCATTTTGCACTGCAGAGGCACTACTCCTTTTGTGAACTTTATGTTGGAGGCTTTTGCTGCAAAACTCTTGATTATTCTATGATCACCAGGCCTTCAATAAAATGAAGTATTGTTCCACATTAAGCTATCAATTATACATAGCAGAAGGGCTAGGGGTAGGGCTAGGTCAGGCAAGTCACGAATAGCTAAGAACAGTCAAATAAGACATCCAGCAAACATTTTTTGCATTTACTTTAACATTGTTTAGTTTCTATGAAATCTGTAGGAAGATTTTAAAATTTATTGCTACGTAATTCTAATTGTAAAAGATCATGATTGTGTTAAGCAGGTTCAGTCCAGAAGCGCTGAGCATTCAATTTTCGAAGGGTCTTCTTGGTTGGTTTGCTCAGGTTTTATTACTTAAATTGTCATTGTATACACTGGGCAGTGGAGAAGCTCCAATATTAGACATTGTTTCATATGGTGGCTATGCATTTCTAGGGATAGCTCTTTCCGTTTTGGCCCGTCTTCTGTGGAGTTATTCATACTATGTTGTAATGCCCTGGACATGCCTGTGCATGGGAGTTTTCTTGGTTAAAACTTTGAAAAGAATCTTGTTTGCAGAGATAAGGAGTTATGATAGAGATTCCAGCAGGCACCATTACCTTCTGCTTTTCGTTGCACTTGCTCAGTTCCCTTTGTTCCTATGGCTTGGATACATCACTGCCTAGTTCAATTTTGACTAAGTTCTGTGTGAAGTAGTGTCATTCGTCACTCAAGCTGGAGTATTTTTGCCCTCCATGGTCTTTGAGATTCGCGGTGATATCTTGTAGTCATCTGGTGGAAATGTAGAAGCTGGTATTTGTAATTGTGTACCAATGTTTTACAGGAATACAACATTACCATGGAGGTGCGCATTCATCAGTGTACTCATCATGCATTTTAGTGATCAAGAAATACATCCTTGAGATAATACCCGGATTGTGGCTGATACCTCTGGGAACGCTTCTTTTGTTGGTCAGTTTCTTGGGGTAGAAGTCAATGCTTGAATGCTATATCCAATGAAAAATTCCACGACGTATTTTTCTTTTAAAAGTTATAAGCATTCTTTATTGCTATTTCATCAAATAATGTGCTGGCATAAACTCTACCGTGTCATTTGTTTTTTGACCTGGAATAAACCGATATTTCTTATGAGTGAGTTTGCAATCAGACTATATTCAAATAATGTCATTTTAATCAAAATATTTATGAGATTTAATTGTTATTCATTCATTCATTTACTTGTTTGTTTAGTGATCACTGAATAAGTTTGCGTTTTGTGGCTAGCTAATATCAACTGATAAGACCCACTATTGTGTAAGTTTGAACAATAAAACAATTTCATGTCGCTTCAAAGAAGGTAGTTAATTATCAAGGTGGGTTTGTTTAATTTTACATTTAATACTGAATTTTCTTGTAAGAACAAAGTAAACCGTTAGATAAATGTTCAGTTTTTACTATTTTTGTTAAGATATTTCAACTGGAGCAGTAAGGCATGTTTTGTGCAACGTTTATATTATGAGAATGACTTGGTATTTTAACCTTTAACATTATGCCATGTTTTGTGCAAAGTGCCCATTGTGAGTATTTTAACCTCAACATTATGATATATTTCAAAGTGTAGAGACTCCAGCCTAGAGCTTGAGGATCTAATCCATGCATAAATATGCCTGTACGACCATTAGATCTCCCACAAGGCACAAATGATCGAGCGCCAACTTCCTATTTGGAAAAACAGAGGCTTAATTTGGTCTGCAGAGGTATGTTTTAAGCCTCTCTTGTGGAACAAGCTGTTATGACCAGTAAGTGTGAGGATTGAATTCAATAATCATATAATTAATATAATGGGAAAAACACCTTAACATTGATGGACATGAATCCTCCACATTAGAGAAGCCAGACACACTGTTGAAGGTCTTCAAACTTCTAAGCAATTCAATTCCTGTGACCTTGATTTAGGTCAAAAGCATTGTCACACTTGCAAAACCAATCTCATTTTGAATTCTATTATATACCAGTTTCAAGTTATGTTTGCCAAGCATTTAATTTTTGGAGTAATGTTCTCAATAGGGCATCCATAAAGGATGGAATTGTGACATCTTATATAAACTGGTGAATTTGTATATAATATATACATGGTAACTTTGTGAAAAGTTCTTAGGGCCGGAAGCTTATTGGAGATATGTCCTCTTGACATTTGTCTTGAAGAAGATGGAATTGTAATATAGACAACTGTTAAATTTACTTTTATTTTACCACAGATATAATTTTTCTAGCACACTCGGTTAAAACAAATAAGGGGAAACTAAATTAAAATTATGAACATTCAATTGTTACATCCAGCAGTTGATTATAAACATTTATAACATAGTAACCAATAATATTTAATTATATCGATAAATAGACAAAATCCTTATCATGGTTTCTATAACAAAGAAATTCGCTACTTAGTAGTAAATTTGTACTTGCAAATGGTTCAGATTTCAAATTAGCTTTTATAATAAGAAATTTGACTACTTGTCAAAGTAGTAAATTTGTATTTTGAAAATAATTTATATTTTAAACGAGCTCATAAGCATAAATTGTATCTGACGTTAAAACAGTTGTAATATGACAAATTCAAAGTAAAAGCTCTTTGATATACTCTCCTGCAATTTCTTCCATTAGAAGTAGGATCATCAATGGTAACGATGGAGGGTATTGTCGTTGAGATTCCATTAGAAGTAGGATAGGATCATCAATGGTAACGTTACGATGGAGGGTATTGTCGTTGAGATTTCATTTTGAATTTTACTTTCTTATTCAAAAAATAAACCAAATAATAAAATTTCCACAATATTATGGAGCATTCGTGTGTACTTCACAATGTGTCTTTTAATACTGTGTGAAAAAGTAGCTTGCCATTATTTTGAATTTTTAAAGGCACTTACAAATGTGTCCCTATTTAGTTTCTCTTGTATAATGTTGTAGTTATTATTTTAATTTTTTTTTGTTAAATAATGGTTGGTATTTGTCATTGTATATAATTTGTTTTATATCAAAATAGCAATATTAATATGCCTTAAACCTTGAGAATTGAATCTATATAGTTGGAAGACAAAATTTCAAGTGAATAAAATTTGATGGGATTAAGAAATTAAACATTAATATTAAAGATTATATCATTTAATTGTTTAATTTGTATGTTGAAAATTGAATGTTTGATTTATTTTTAAATGAATCACACGTAGCAAGCATGGTCTAGCAACTAGGTGAAGCAATTTGGTGTGTTTCTTGTGAATATGCAATTTGGTATTATGGGGTTAAAAGTAAAATGAATTTGACAAAAAGAAGTTGACCATGTATTATTGTTGCTTCTTGTTTAAGAGTGTAATTGATATTAATGTGGCTTCTTGATTGAAGGTTTGCTTGATATTCTTGATTGAAGGTGTGCATTTCACTCAATAGTCAATGTAGAGATCCAACCTTTTACCTTCACAAAAAGATGAAATGTAAATTACCATGATATTGAGACATCTCGGCAATTACATATATTGTTTGGCAAGACCTTCAGCTTGGTCTCCACCTAACTTGTTGAGCTCTTGCCATTTGATAGATACATGTTTCAAAATTGTGACACCTTTAGAAAGTACTTTTATATCATGTGTTAAAATTTAGAGGTGTTCACATTGTATTTATTTGTTTATTAAAAATTATTATTTTTAATTGAAATGTTTGTTAAAAATTATTATCAATAAATTCATTTGGAAGTTATAATACAAACTTAAAATTTATGTATTACGTTACAATAAGCTATGAAGATGCATTTATTTATACAATTATTATTAATAAAATTTTAGTTAAAAATTAGTGTATAAAAACATTGACATCTGCTCTATGTTTTTTTTAATAAGCTATGCATGGCTTCTATTAGGGGTCATCCCCATTACGAAAACAAAACATTACATTGCTCTCATTACATTTCTAACAAGTTAATTAAAGCACATCTAACTTTGTCTTTCTATGGGAGATATTCTTCATTTACCCTTTTATCAAAGATATTCTTTATCTTACTCGAACTGCTAAGTTTCTAAAATCAACTCCTTTTATATCAAATGTCTTCAAAAATTTAAATTATATTAAGATGAAATTTAACATTGCCAATGGTTGAAATATTTGCTGCCCATCTTCTATATCCAAAAATATCTTGTCTATAACAACCTCTCAAATTTTTAATCATTTTTTTAGGGTTCTTATTTATTCTCCTAATATTCGAAGATATTATTTTCATTGTTATTTTTTTATTTTATTTGTGGGTTTAGCCACACTTCTTGTTTATTTTTATTTTTTTTAAAAGAAAATATTTATTTACTTAATAAAAAAAGTACAAAACTCTTTAATCAAAGTTCAAAGTGAACATCATTCTAAAAACTGAACATGAAGACAAAACAAAACCTCATTATTGGAGCCTTTGTCATCCTTGCTTGCATACCACCCCTGCTCTTCTTCTTCTTGATAATTTGGCGGCAATAACCAGGGGCTATATTTATTGTCTGATTCGCTAGTGTGTTGGCCTCTTTGTTGAATTCCCGCCTTATGTGTTGATAGGATATTTTGCCAATGATCGTGCCAAGTTGTCTAATCTTGTATTGAATAATCTTCAATTGTAAAGATCTAAAATCTTTATTTTTGGCAAGAGCTGTTATTATCAGTTTAGAATCCCCGTAAACTGTGACTTGAGTGATTCCTTGCTTTGCCACCAATTTTAAGCCGATTTCACATCCAATAGCCTTTGCCATATTGTTAGATGTTGTTCCCAAGTTGATCATGTATTTGAGTAGGATCTCACAAGGTCCTATAAGAATCAGTCCCCCTGTCGTTGCTTTATTGGGGTTGGATTTGGAGGCACCATCAAAGGATTGTTGGAAAACATATGTCAGGCAAAGAATTATTTGCTTTGCATCCTCCGTGTGTCAGGAAAGCTTGGAGATTAAGTTGGTATATAATTCTTCTTTCTATGGGTGACAGATATTCTTCATATTGTTGCTGACAAAAACTAGATTTGACATTTAGGATTAATTCTTCTTTTATCCTTCGTATTAGAATTTTATTGTCCTTACCTTTTCCTTCAAAAATCCTCTGATTTCTATCCAACCAGATGTGCCAGATGACAAAATATGGTATGGAGCTCCACAAATATTTTAGGAGGGGCTTACCTGTCAGTTTACCTTTATATTCTTTGTTCCACTTGGTAAAACATTTGTTTATGATTAACCTTCCAGAGTAGGAAATGGCAAGGATTTTGATTATTCCTAACCAAATTGAAATTGCCTTTGGGTATTCAAACAAAATATGGAAAACTGTTTCACTGTTCTGCCTGCACCTGTAACAAACATGAGGCCCTGCTATACCCCTCTTTTGCAGATTATCACCTGTTAAGATTTTATTTTGAGAAACTAGCCAATTGAATACTTGCAGTTTAGGTGGTGCTCTAACTTTCCACAATATCGATAGTTTTTTGTTGGTAGACCCAATTTGCTAATGTTGGACTCCTAGATGCACTGAGTATTCCCCATTACTGTTGATGCTACCCCAAATAAGTTTGTCTGGCATTGTGGGATGAAGAGGTCTAATGCTCACCACGTGAGACTTAAAATAATCCCAATCTCCTTGAAGTTGAGATGGAATGGGAGGGGAGATCCAGTTCAAAGTTTTTGAGGTCCAATAAAACAAGTCACTTAAATATTCTTTGGCTTTCCAAGTGATTCTGCAATTTGATTGGAGTTCTCTCTCTTACTGGTGGATTTCCTAGGATCGGGTCCTCCCATAGATTAATTAACTTACCATCTCCTGGTAGCCAATAAATTTTATCCTCTATTATGCTCTTTGCAACCACTATATGTTTCCAAACCAACGAGGCTTTGGGAAGTTTGTCTATATGTTTGAGCATTTGAATACCTGTTTGATTATTTACATACTTGTTGACTAGTATGCGCTGCCATGCTCGATTTTTTTAAGCATGTTCCAAAGAAGTTTTGCTCCCAATGCTTTCGAAACTATCTCCATTTTTTTTATTCCCAATCCTCCTTGAATTTTACTCTTGGTGACCATCTCCCAATTGACTAAGTGGAACTTTTTTCTTTTTGATTTCCTACCTCCTTGCCATAGGAAGTTGCGTATGATTCCATCTACCTTTTGCAAAATAAACTTGGGAGCATGATATACTAATAGTTGGTAGACTGGAAGATAAGCTAACACCGATTTGATCAATACTACCCTTCCTACAAGACCGAGCCAACTATTATCGTAACTTTGTATCTTCCTAACCATCTTGTCCAATATTGGGGTCCAACAATTGGAGACTTTGAGGTGGAAGCTCATGGGCACTCCTAGATATCTGAAGTATTTTTCTGTACCAGACCGAAATCCTAGGATAGTGCAAAGAGTTTGACTGTTATTGCTGCAACGTTTTGAGTATAGAACTGACTCTTTTGAGTGTTTATATGAGCCCCGGTAGCTTGTGTGAACCAATCTAGACATTGCTTGAATTGTCTAACATTTTGCTTGGTGGCTTCACCTAGAAGAATGATATCACCTGCAAATTGGCCATGTGTTACAACTTTGCATCTTGCTGCAACCTCTATCCCTGTTATTTTTTTTTCTCTTTGAAGATGGTTGATTAATCTTCCAAGAGTCTCAACTAGAATGATGTAAAGATATGGTGATAGTGGACACCCTTGTCTAATTCCCCTTCTAGCCTGAAAGAAATTTGTTGGTTCTCCATTTATTAAGGGGGCTATCCATGGGTTTTTTATGCATGCTCCGATCCACTTAATGACCTGATGTGGGAATCCAAACTTTTGAAGGACATGTTCTATAAATTGTATATTAACTCTATCAAAGGCGTTTGCCATATCAAGTTTTATAACAATTTGTTTCTTTTTTGATTTTCTACTACTGTGGAGGGCTTCATGCACTATAATGATATTATCATATATTTGTTTTCCAGGCATGAACCCTCCTTGCTCTTCTGATATTAGTTTGTCAAGTTTTTTCTTTATTCTATTTGCCAACAACTTGGTAATAATTTTATAGGAAGAGTTACATAGAGAAATTGGTCCGAATCTAGAGAAAGTAGTGGCATTTTTTTCTTTAGGTATTAATGCTAGAAAGGTGGAGTTGATGGCTCCAAGAAGCTTACCTTTCACCCTAACATCCTCAATCATGCTTATCAAATCTTCCCCAATGATGTGTAAGTATTGCTGATAAAAGTTATTTGTGAATCCATCAGGTCCAGGAGCTTTATCCTTTGGTAGAGCTACTATAATCTACTTAAGTTCCTCCATAGTGACTGGTTGATTGAGATCCTGTTTGTCTTACAAACTTAATACTCGTTGGTATATGTCTGCAACAGTATTTCTTGGGAATGAGGATTACCATTTTCTCTGGAGAGCAAAGTTGAGTAATGTTGCTTGGCAAGTTCCCTATCTCCCTGTCTCGTATAAGTGGTTCCTTCATGCTCTATCTCCTTGATTGTATTTCTTTGGTAGCATTGCATGGTTTTTAGATGAAAATATTTGGTATTTTTATCCCCCTTGCTTAGCTAGACCATTCGGGATCTAAGCCTCCAATGTGTTTCTTCTTCAGTGCTTAATTATGAGCTTTTGAATAAGGTCATTTCTTGCATCTTCTTGCCATGGTTGAGGACGATGATCCCCAATTTCTGTTTCTAGCTGCTCTAGTTGTTGCATCAACTGCTTCTTGTCTGGTTTGACTCTCGCTTTTTCTGCCAACCATTTTTTTATCATATACTTCAAATTTTGATTTCCCACTTTTCTTGGGGGTTGGTGGATTGGACCTGTTGGTTCCAAGTGCTTTCCACAAGTTCACTGAAATATTCTTCTGCTGCCCATTCAGAGTTGTATTTAAAAGGAATTTTTTGGGGTTGTAAGCTTTTGTCGCTATTGGCTTATGATCTGAGATAGAGTTTTGAACGATGTGACTGGAAGTGAGGGGAAAGTGTGTTAGGAGATTTTCACTGATAAAAAATCTATCCAATCTTTCTGAAATATAGTTTACACGTGCTCTTCTATTGCTCAAAGTGTAATTTTCTTTGGTCGGTCGAATGTCTTGTAAGCTTTCATCTGCCATAATTTGATTGAGTATATCTCTATTTGGATCCCTTGCTAAACTTCCCCCAACCTTCTCCTAATGGTAGAGAATCATGTTGAGATCTCGTCCCAGTATTATGTTGTCAAACTTTTCATTGTCTAGCCATTGTGCTAAGTTTTGCCATGTCTCTTTTCTCGATAGGATTATTTGGACCATAAAAATTTATTACTGCTACACTAGTTCCATCTGGTAAGGCAAATTTTGTACCTATCCAGTTATTATGCTTATATTGCAAGCTACAAACTAATTGTTGTGGGTCCCAAGCCAAAGCTAGTCCCCCTGAATCTCCGACAGAATCAACAGTTATTAGTTCTGGTTGTGCCCATATCTTCTGCCATTCTATAATCAGTGTTGCCTCTACTGTTTTTGTTTCTTGAATACATACTATTGTTGGATTTTGCTACTATTAGAACTTTGAGATAGTTTTT
The DNA here is from genome assembly GCA_028583015.1 of Wollemia nobilis. Taxonomy (NCBI): domain Eukaryota; kingdom Viridiplantae; phylum Streptophyta; class Pinopsida; order Araucariales; family Araucariaceae; genus Wollemia; species Wollemia nobilis. The sequence goes on along the minus strand of JAQPPZ010004624.1, from coordinate 11,190,694 downwards.
TTTCAGAGGACTTCCCAGTCCCCTACAGTTCCATGATATAATCTTCATTTTTTGGATTGCTTCTTATTTTTTACGAAGCTCTCCTCAATTATGACATGTGTTTTGGATTGCAAGTCTTTTTGTGCTTGCTCATTTCTGAGTTGTTGGTTTGATTTTCTTCCCTTAACTGCAGATCGTGTGGTTGGTAAACCCCCAGGAATCACTATTTCCTCCACTTGTGTTTCTTCTACCTCTTCCTCTGAGTTTCCATCAATTTCTTCTCTAGTTGTTGTGTTCTCTGGTGTATCTCCTAAGATCTCTGGTGACTTGTCAACTTCAGTTGTAGGTATCTTCTCTTTATCTTTAGGAGCCATCACATCTAGAGAGGTGATTTCCTTTTCTCCTTCATTAAGAATTTCAAATTTATTTTTGTGTTGGAAGCTTTTTTGATCCTGTGGTTGAGGTTGTCGATTCTTGCTTCTTGATCTGCGCGGTCTCCTTTTGACTTCTTGGAATCCTAGTTCTTTTTTTATTTCTTGTGCTTGTTTAATTGGGCAGTTTCGGGAGAAATGCCCATGCTCATGGCATGTTATACACTTGAATGGTATATGCTCATAGTCCAGGGGTTGGTTATGTATCCAATCAAACACCTTTATTCCAGTATGTTCAGGAAAACCCTTTTTTAGATTAACTTGCACACAGATGCGTGCACATATATAATTATTAGCCTTTGGAGGAGCCCAGTCAATGAATGTTCCAATAGCGTTACCTATTAATTCCATCGAAGGTTTGTTCCATAGGTATAGTGGCAAAACTGGTAACCTAACCCAAACATAAACTTCTTCAGGCTCCTCTTGAGGATCAAATGTCGTGCTCCATGGGGTCATGTAAAGTGGGCTGGATCCTAGAAACCAAGGACCCCCATGAAAGATAGTGCTCTTGTCCTCCACAAAGGCAAATGTAACGACAAAGTATCCCCTACCTATCATCATAAATTCATAAGAGGAGACTTTACTCCCCCAATGTGTATTAATCCATTTTTGGATTGTGATTGGACTAGGCCATATTCCTACAAATTTACATGCAAGGGCTTGGGTGGAAAGCATGAGCAAAGGTACGTTAGCTGGAGGTACGTCAATCACAGAAGACTCATATAACTTGGGCACAAAGGTACCATTGTTAGAGCAAGCAGGTGGTTTTGGATGGGGTTATTTTCTCGCTTTAAGCACTTGACGCATATGATCCAACTTCTCCTCATCAAAGGGAAACTGTTGTGAAAACATGGAGAAGGCCTCATTGCTCGCTTGTTTTAGAAGTGAGGCTGCAATCGTCATTGGAACCAACAGATCGCCATAAATCTCTTTCAAAAGAAGAGGTCCCTATTTTTAAATCCCTAGCCAATGAAATATTTTCAAAGCTAAAGCCAAAGAAGTACCATACCTGAACTGACACTCACGATCTCTCTAGGGTTTTTTGTCTTCCCTCAAATTTGTTCCTACTCCAGCAATTTCTTGCCCCACTTCTTGTTAACACTTGTGGTATTTGCTTTTGTTTTCCCATATCAATATCCCTTTGTGTTTCTTTTTCTCTTTGTTTTTGCTTCTCGGGTCTTTTTTTTTCCAGCAATACTTTCATCTTCATCAATCTTTTCAATCTTCTCACACTGCTCATAGTAAGACTTATCATCTTTAGGTTTGCTTTGTTTTGGAGGATCTGAAGTGCAAGAAATAACCTCAAAAGCACAATCTTCTTTATATTTCCTTGGAGGCCCTAAAATGCAAGGTTGCTCTTTTGTAGCAATTACCTTCTTATTCTACCCTAGAAACCCTATATTGTTATGGGTTTCCTCCAAACTCATTTCTATATTATTCTTCTCTTGAAACCTTAAAGTGCAAGGGATAACATCTTCACCACTTTCACTTTTATTACCTGAAGAGGATTTTATACTATGAGGAAAATGAAGATGATTTACCTCGATTAAACTTGAACTTTTTTGTTGGCTTTGTTTTGGGTTTTATCTCCACATCTTCTTTTGCACCTTTAATTCCTTCTAAACTTACCAATTGATATTGTCATAGGATTTATTTGTCTCTTCTTTTGGAATGAAATATCTTTGATCTGATCTAGCTTCTATTATTGTATGATTTCCTTGCTTCGTCTTAAAGTTTATCTCATGGCTATAATTTTTTGTCTCTTTCTTCATAGTTTTTAATTTGCAAACTCTTTCCATGTGTCCAATCTCAACGATTGTGGAAACAAAATGAAATATTTTCATAATTTACTTGTTGATCCCATTCTCTTGATTCAAATTTAATCTTAATGGGTTGTGGCAAAGGTTTTGAAATATCCATAACAACACATATTTGAGTATATATAGCATGGTTTCACTCCTTAGTTACTGGTCCTTCCTTGATGAATTTCCCTAGGGTATTTCCAATATTTTCCAAAATATCCTTCTCTATAAGTAGATATGGATGTACAAAAAGCGTAACCCACACTGGAAGCTTCTTAATAGTTTTTTTTTCAATGGAATTTTTTTCATTCCATGGTCTCAAATAAAGTGCATATCTTCCTCTAAACCATGGGCCACCAACCATTATTTTATCCCTAATTTTTGAACTGGAAAAGATGATGAGGAAAAAACCTTTAGGAAGAAAAGTCACGAATAATTTGAATTCAATCCCCACTTCCATTTGATTCAATTTTGAATCTCCAAAAACCCCGGCCATGATCTATGGAACTTGCATATTAGCCATCTACTTTTAAGAATCATTATATCATGCTCAATCACCTCATCCTTGATACTTACTTCTGGTGTACTATCTGCTACCTAAATTGAACTTGTCATGTATATGCTCTTTCGCTTATCTCCAACTTGGGCCTTCATACTTCCAACTAGGGCATTTTTATTTCTAGCTAGGGCATCCCGAATTCCCATTAGGGCTTTCAAAAATGACTTCCCTTCCAAAATAACTAATGGGGCTTGCTTTTGGTGTGCACTCCCTCATGGCTCACAATTGCCCGTGTCTCTTATTTTTTCAGTGTTCCTTTGCTTTAACAATTTTTTGGAAACAATGTTCTACGTATTCGTGGTAAGGGTTTGAAGCATTGATGCATTCTGGATGAACCTGTCGCTATTTTGCCATGATTTAATCCTGGCTTGCACTCCCTCTTGGCTCACAATTGCCCTTGTTTCTTCTTTTTTCTAGTGTTCCTTGGCTTCAACAATTTTTTGAAAACAATGTTCCACACATTCATGGTGAGGATTTGGAGCATTGATGCACTCTGGATGAACTTACCGCTTTTTTGCCATGATTGAATCTTGGTTTGCACTCCCTCTTGGTTCAATCTCTCTATGATTTCATTCGCTTCCGGCTTGCACTCTCGCTTCCACCTTGTGCTCGCACTTGCTGCTGCACTTACTCCCAGCTCACACTCGCTGCTGTAATTACTCCCAGCTTGCACTCGCTACTATACTTACTCCCAGCTTGCACTCGCACTCACTTTTGGCTACATTCACTGCTGCAATTTGACATCCACTTTATGTTAATAAGAACGAATATGTGAAATATTTTTGAGAGACCCTATATCAGCTATAGGAAGAAAAGTCAAATATGAAAATAGTTTATATGAATAAAATTTCTACGCCCCTTTTTTGGGATCTTTGAAACATTTGTAGATGATAGACTTAATAACTTGCATAAGCTACACTAAACATTATGTTATGACAAGTGCTTTGGTCTTAGATGGTATCTATGACAACATGTTATCAAATGTTTTATATCAACTTCTCTTTGTTTACATAATAATATTTTTAGATTATTAAATTCATTTTGCTATATTAATTGCAAGATGACGATATTATCTAAATTGACTTGTGTATATTGTATTATAATCTTCTTAAGATGATTATATCTTTATAGACGACTATATGATTTTACATTTGTAAAATTCATTTTTCCCGTTGAGATCTTGCTCTTGTTTTTTAAAACAAAATATAAAATTTATTCAAGATAATTGAAATTAAAAGGAAAGATTTCTATTTTTCCAATATAATACATTTTAATAGACTTTTTTGTTGACACTATGCCAAACTAATAATTTATATATTAATAAAAACATAAGAAGGAAAAAATTGTACTTAAGGGAGTGATGTGAGCCATGAGCAAGCCTCAACTTTTCTTTTTTAGAAAGCAAGCAAGTGTTACAAGTGCAGGAATAAAACGATTATGAATTGAAAGCGAGTGCAAGCAAGATATGATTGTGAGCAACTAGTGAGCGTTATTTTCTCTTACTATATATTTTTAATAAATTTTAAAAAATAAAGGATTATTATGAGGAAAATCTAGTTAGTGTGGTATGAAAGCCATTTTTGAAAGTTCTAACTAGAAATAAGGATGCCTTAGTGGGAAGTATGAATGCTTTAGTTAGGGACAAGAGGAATTAAATCTACAACAAACCTTATCTAGGTAGCACATGTAACATTAGAAGTGACTAAGGATAAGATGATTAAGCATGACCTGTTTTGTTTTTTAAAAGATAATGATTAACATTAAGTTCCATGGATATGGCTAGGGTTTTTTGAGATTCAAAATTGGATCAAGTGATAGTGAGGATTGGATTCAAATTATTCCATGACTTCTTTTGACAAAATATTTCTTAATTATTTTAATCAATTAAGAAATTAGAGATAAAATAATTTGTGGTGGTCCATGGTTTAGGGAAGAGATGCATTATATTTAAGACCATATCAACTTATCAATAAGGAGGTTTTGAAGAATATTGGTAATACTCTAGAGGAGTTCATCAAGGATGGATCAACCACTAAGGAGCGAAGGCATTTTGTACGTACCTAAAAATGTGTTGGCATGGATATCTCAGAATATTTGTCATAGTCCATTAGGATTAAATTTTGAATCATGAGAATGAGATCAACACGTGGATTATGAAAACGTTATTAGAAATGTTATAAAATTGGTCACACGAAAGAGATTGCAAAGTTAAACTCATGGTGAAAGACACAATTTTTTTTGTGTATGATACAAACATCGATATGAAGCAAGCACATCATGCCATAGTAGAAGTTGGACCAGATCAAGGCTTTTCCACTCTTAAGAAAGTGGAAAACACAACCTATTTGCATCATCATATGATGAAGCCCATTATGGTTTATTTGGATCAATAATTAAAAGAAACAAAGAAACATAAGGTATGAGGAAGTACAATGTAGGTTCAAATTCAAAAGGAATTAAAGGTGTCCAAGAAAATGGGGAAGAAAATTTGAAAGCAAAGTAGATGAAAGAAGTCAAAGGTTAATCCAGTTAAATCATCTTTGTTTTCCTGAAGTAGCATATAATCATTTCCTTGTGATTAAAAATGAAAGAAGTGTAGAGCATATTCCTTGCACTTTAGGGTTTCAATAGCAACATAATAAAGAAATGAATAGGAAAATATCAAAGGAAATTTAGGGATTCTAGGGTAGCATATGAAAGTAATTACTTTAGAGGATTAGTTTTGCACTTTAGGGTATCTAGGGCAACATTTAGGGTTTTCATACCAAAATAAGAATATAATTACTATGGAAGATCAACCTTGGCTTTTAGGGTTTCTAAGGCAACATAAATGAGAAAAGTTTTTGTGAGGCAAGATTTTTACAGGAGAGAGTCTACAAATATGGGGACATCATAGACCTTTTAGGTGTGCTTTGTGTTAAGAGGATATAGGACTATCAAAACATTTACATCTTCATTGTCCCTTTGCTTGTCGAATCATGTTGGATTATTTATTTTAAAGCTAAATCATTATGAACTTATGGAGGATCGATCCTACAGTTATTTGTTAGAATTTATGGCTTGACAGGAATAGTAAGAATGTTTAAAAATAAATCTCAATTCATGGCCAACTTTGGGATCATATTATTGCCTCTCTTGTAGAACATTTCCAAGCATGGTTCTCATATGGGATGTCTCAAATACAATAGAATATGCACTATATCTTAGTTATAAGATTTGAATATACATGGAAGGATCATATATGAAATTGAAGTTAATAGAAACAATCTGCTTTGATTTATGGTAAAGTAGAAATATATTGAAATTGAGTTTATCAAAATTAATTTTGATGGTGCTTCTAAAGGACATCTAGGAAAAGTTGGTAGAGTTCATGATTTTTGAAATAATGGAGATAAAAATATCCTCACTCAAAATCATATGGAATGTCAACTAATAACTATGCATGGGCCAGGGCAATTATCATAGGGATCAAAATTGTAATTGTAAAGGGGATCAAATAATAAAGTAAGATATTTAGAGAGATAAAGGGAAGAGCGATAATACACAAGATATGAAGGGTAACATGACAGATGAAGGATGTCCTTTGGCACCTGCATAAATGATCAAGATAATATCACATCAATACAATAGATAGCGTAGTTGATGGGTATACATACCTCAATCTCAATGATTAATTGCAATTTACTTAACCCTTATCTAACATAACAATAGACTTAAAGGGTTTAACAAGGTTAACCACGACAAAGTTTAGCCATGGGCCTATATATTAAATACATAAATCCATATTATACATAGGATTACATATGATTATATCATATAATGTTGGCCTTGGCTAATAAAGTAATATTACATACTTTCAACAGATCCATAATCTAAACCAAGGGACCAAGGAGAGAAGACATCAATGAGAATATCTTCCTCTTTAATGGAAGATCTACTAGGCTAATTCTCTATGAGATGAGGACCCACTTAAATCTCCATCATCATCTGGAAGAGTGCTTCAGGTCTCTCTAAAATTTCCCTTAGTCATTTGTATCCTCATTAAGTAGTTCTTAGTAGGATTTCCTATTTTATAATAGGTGCAAGTTGTTTTTCAATTTCCTTAAAGACTTTAAGTTTCCTTTAGGCTGCTAAGCCTTAGTCTCCACCTATTTGAAATTGTTAACATGAGCATTTATTAGAGAATAAACACCAAAATTTAATATAGCCACTCGAAAGTAAATGAAAAGAGAAAAGAGAGCATTGAGGTTTAAAGCTAAATGCTCCATATATATAAAAACAATATGAATCACTAGTCAAACAATCTAAAAGAAAGAAGAAATATTAGCAAGGACAATATTGACATATTTTGTATCATCATTCTTGGTACCTCTTGATGATGCAATATCTACCCTTAAATATTTGAATCATAAAATATAGTCTTCAATGTTACTAAAATTTGCCATCTTGAGAGAGGATAGATTCAACTCCAATTGACTGATTTCCATGACATTAATTTTTTCAAACAAATATTTCAACTTAATCCACTTCTTGGTGGTGATATTTAATGTAGAAAATAATGTTATATTTGACCAACATCATAAATAGACATAATGCCTCATGTGCATAATCGTTTTCATAAAATATATTTGTTATGTCATCCTTATAGATGCATTATAGATTCCTTTTTTTTTGCTAGAGAACAAGGGGTTGTACTTGGGTCCCCCACCCTTGATAAATCACAAATATCTCCTTTATATCTTGAGAGTTTACAAATAGATTTAATTCTCATCTCAATTGAATAACTATAGCTAGATACCTACATCATTTTCATAAAATATTTGAATTCTTAATTTTTATTTTTTGGATCTTCTTCAAATTTCTATGTGAATACAAACATTCTAGATTTCAACATATTTCTTCTTGATATTTTCTTACAAAAACCTTCACAATACCAAAAATCCATCTCTACTATCTATGAATTGCATCTTAGTAGAGTAATATTTCCAAAACATTAGACTATCATAGTTTGTTTTACTAGATCTAGATTGCTAGTTTCCTTCCTGAAACATAAGTGCAACCACAAAATTGTAATTAATATTTTATATGGAAACACATTAATGTTATAAAATAAAATAAATATAATTAATGAAAAATATTAAATTAAATCTTAAACATTATTTGATTTCGACAATCAACATTTTCTTGTCAACTTTAGCTAAACTTACTACTTCCTCTAATGATGGAAAATAGAATTTAACTTCATGATCCTCAATTAAAAACCCTCTATTGGCTAGCCTATATACACATTTGTTTCCTTCCCTTAACATATGTGTAAACCTGATTTATTCAAACTCTATAGCAAGGTCTTGTATTTCCATAATTATCTCTTGTATGTTCTATGGAGCCTTTGTTTTCCTCAAAATTATATTTATTACTATTAATGAATCACCTTCCATCCATACTCAGTTTCAATTCATTTGTTTGTATATTTTTAACACTTCTAAAGCCACCCAAGATTCAATTTCATTATTTATCTTAAATCCACTATTGAAAGCGTAAAGATACAATATATCTTCTTTATTATTTCTAATTATTCCTCTTCCTCATGCTGGTTCTAGTTTTCCTTTAGATGCTCCACCAAAATTCAATTTATCCAACTCCATATCTGGTGGTTTTCACTTTATATTATTTGCCTTATTTTTTTTCTCCTATATCCAACATCATAATTCCATTTGATGACTTGACTCCATCTATCAAGGCTATTTGCTTCCATATTAGGGATTGGGTGAGTTGGTAGAGTTGGTTTAGACTTCTCTATGACTAAATAAATCTTCCTTTTCATTACCGTTAAGTTACTTTCCTTTTATTTAAATATTATTCTTTTCCTTTATAGGCATACAATCCAAAGTATTGTATCTTTTGATATATCATAGATTATCCGTAAAGCCTCACTTTTAAAAGTGCTCTGCCATTGCTCTAACCATTCTTCAATTCTAACATTCATCACCATACATTTACCAAACTTCTTAATAATCCATTTCCATAGTTTCTAGACTATTGAGCAGTGTCCCAAGAGATGGTCTACACTCTCATTTTTACAAAGAACACATTTTTAGGGGCCATGAAAATCCCTTTTCATAAGGTTATTCCAAGATAAAATTCTTCTATAACTGACTAGCCAAACAAACATTTTGACTTTAATAATGCTTGGACCATCCCAAATATCCCTCCATATTCTTGTGATATTTCTATTTTTTTGGTGCTTTACATTATATCTACTTCTTGTTGTGTATTATCCTAAGCTATTCAACTCCAAAATTAGCTTATCCTTGGCTCCCCTTAGAATAATCATCGCTTCTAACTTTTTTCTCAACTGCCTCTTAGCATCAATGTCTTAGATACGTGTAAAAAAATTCTTTCCATTTGTATTTTCCTTCCTAATCCTTGTACATAATGTTTGAAATTCTATTACCATATTTTTCTTGAAGTAATATTATCCATGGTTTCAAAATTGGATCTTGATTGAGTGGTTCTTTATCACACAAAGTACCCATCCAAATATAAATTTTCTTCAGATTCCACCACCCATATTAGACCATTAATCACAAAAACAATTAATTTTTTCGTAGTTCTCAATAAACTAGTCATCTAGGTTGATTAGATATTGTATTTTTCCCCCTCTAGGTAACATAAGCCAAAATATGCATCTCATTTGAAATCACCCCTAACATTATAACAAGTCCTTGCATTGATGTCACCAATGTGAAGAACTTGAAAATTTATGTGATATAGAAAAAGAACCGAACACACTTTCATATGCAAAATCATATGGAATAAGAGATTTTAAGTTTATTAATCCTCTACGTAAAAAATATTATTAAGTCCTTCAAACCTTAGAAAATATGTGTCAAACTAGGCCACTTCACATGTTGATCTAGGATAGGATGAGACCTACCTGTAGTGCAATTTCACTACACTAGGCCAATCCTGTCAAAGTTACAAAATCAAGCTAAGTTATTGCCCAAAGATAGATAATGAGAGGACTTGAGGCTCCATAAATATTTCAAGTGGATAATGCTATAACTTTAGTAAATATGCTTATAGGAGAAGTTCTTAAAAGAAATTTACCAGTAAGTTTTAAACTCCTTTTGCTACGAGATCTTGTTGAATCACCAGACTGAAAACAAAATGAACTACAACTTTTTTGGTGGTAGCTAAGCCAAAATTTGCCTTGATTAGGAACCCAAGACCCTTTTTGGTGGTAACTAAAAGGGATATACTATTGGAAAGGCTTGGATGTATATAACATATGCAAATTCATTAATCAACTAGATTAATGATATCACATACCTTATTGTCTTATTCACTCAACTAGGTTTGCAATATTCCATGGTGCAATCACAAAAAAACATCAACAAAATCTGTGGAACAAAGCATAGAAGAAGAAAAAGGAGACAAGGCATTCTTGAAAAAGGTTGGTAAACTTGTTTAAGCTTACTAGACCATATATAGGTTATCCCAAAGTCTGTTGTGACTTTAAAATAATCAAAAGGAAACCAAATAAGAGTAGATATTAAAACTCAAGGGGATTATCCAAAGAAATAATTCTTTTAAGCATTTTATCCGAGTAGTGGAAAAACATTCTAGATGTTGTGGGTGCATGCGTTTCAAGCCAAAAGTTGCTAATCAAACTAGCTTACCGTCGAACCTATAAAAGAGGTAAGCCATAAAATTTTCAAGGATTTCAATAGAATAAATGTGCTCAAAAAATAGAAACAACATATGTTTCAACTTTTAAAAGTTTTGGAAAAATGCAAAGAAAATATGAGAAATAGTAAATAACCCTTTGCCTACATAAGCCAAAATAAATTTTAGATAATTTTAACCAAGCCTTCAAGAAGTCTAACACAATACAGGTAAACTTTGAAGTATAGAGAAAACATGACAACCTAAACCACTTATATTAGCTGCTAAGTGGTCCAACATGTTGAGGTGGAGCTCAAAAGATAAGATATGCAATAAGAACATTCCAGACTTAACGCCTCAAAGCAAAGGATACTTGACACTCCAACAAAGAACAATTAAGCCATGTAGCATCTATCAGAGCCTAAAATTGACTGACACCTCAAAGTATGATGAAACATATCAAGAATAATAATTACCTAACAAGCACATGTAGAGAAAAAATAAGAGGCCAAGTGGTGCCAGCTCAGTTCATGATTGTGCCCGATCAATTTTGCATAATATTTTATGTAATATTTATTCATTTCAATGTTAAACAAAAAATATAAGGAGCAAAGCTCCTCATTTGAAAGGGTCAAAATATTCAATGTTTACCTTTTTGTGAGCTAAAGCTTTAAGTTGTGCTAATGAGATAAATAATGTTTGAATTCTTTATGTCTAAGTTCATGTAATATTTTCAGCAATACATTACACTTTCAACATTCCATTTATGCTTTAATAGTAGTGAATTCTATTAGGCTCAATGTTGTTTGCCTTATTTCAACTCATATTGGAGTAAATGTTGTTAGGATTGAAGTTATTTGGATTATTGCTCTTAGAGCATTTTGGATGTTGAATGTTGTAATAATTACACTCTTGATATTTTTGTTAGTTTTAGCTAGGTCAATTCTGTTAGTTGTTTGGATTATTTAGCAAAATATTTAGAAGATAGGATGTTATAATTATTGTGCTTAAATTACATGAGCTTTTATGGGAGAAAATTTTGTTAGGTATTTATTTGAAATAGCTAGTCTATGTTCTTTTAGCTTTCATTCTTGCTATTAGTTAAACTTCGTTTGCTTAAATCCTATTTATAATCCCTTCTCCCCTATTAATTTCTTTTTTTTAATCTTTTAAAGCAGTTTTAAGGAGCCATCCTTCCATGAAGGTTTATTTAAAAGCAATTTCAAGTCATCCAATCTTGACTCTGGCCTAATACCATTATGACTATCAAGAGTTTTAGCATGCTTAATGGGATCCAAATTATAACAAGTATCTTATTAGAAGTCAAAGCCACCATGTGCATTTAAGCATTTTGCATGCTCATATTTTTGGATGATCAAGTGTTGTGAATAGCTTGATCTTACAAAGTAGATAAGATAATTTCACTTGGTGACTCCACTATTGAAGAACTTGAAGATGACAATCCTACTAAGGACGTGGATCTAGAATTGCATTATCACCAAATTGGAAGCCAAGAAGCTGAAAGAACCAATGTAGTTTGTTGAGTTGCTAGATATCCAAACATGTAAGAATGGTAAGTCACTTTCACTTGTCTGAGTATTCTCAATTCAAATCCCCACACATTTATAGGCCATATCACCATAGTCATTTGTTAGATCTCCATTGGAAGCTATGAAAAAATGCACTTTTTCTAGATGAAATAGTGCCTAGACCCCTAAATATTATAAATTTTTATGATATTCCTTAGTCTACATTAAAATATTTTCCCTACTATGATGGTAGCAAGAAGATAACTTATGAACACTTCCAAGATATTGTTTCTTTAGCTACTATTCATAATATTGTCCATGAAGATATAATGGTTAGGTTGCTTGCTCTATATTTTAGAGGAAAAATATTATCTTGGTACCATGCACTAGAGGATGGTAGCATTAGTACTTGGGCTGACCTTGTTGAACCATTTTTTATAGAATTCAATGACCTTGAGGATCCTTTTTCTTTGCTTACCTAGTTCACCACTATTCAAAGGCATCATCAAGAGAATATTATGGATTCCAATATTTGGTTTAGTAAGACTTAGAGGATAATTCCTATGGAAATCAAGCCATCACATACCCAATTCTACATCTATTACCTCCATGATTTTACTCCAAACTTAGGTCTTCAGATTTGGTAAACCAATGAGATAAAATTTTCATAAGTATTTAAAGAAATTGTTGAAGCTAAAAATACACTCATCTCAATTGGTAAGCTTCCTACTAAGTTATAATACCATAATTCCCTAAGATCCAACAACCAAACCAACAAACTTCACTTTTAAAAATAACTTTACTGGTTGCTTTGCTTGCACCTAGATCATATCCTTAGCTTAATAGTCTGGAAAGCACAATGCTAGCCCTACCTCTAGAGCCAAAAGAGTCAGTAGAGATATAAGAGTTGAAAGCTTTAATAAAAATCTCATAAACAAGGTTACAACTATGGAGCAACAAAGTGCTAAAAGAAGGTATGATGAATATTGAAAAAGAAGATACCCTTACATCATAAAAAAAAAGTACTTCTACCAAAAATATTATCGAAAAACAAGTAGCTGTTACCAGAGTACAAGAAGAAGTTTCCATAGATTTGAAAAGCTATTATTGTTCAACATATAATGATTCACATAATGGTAACACATGCAATTTCTTAGCATTCGTGCCAGTTGGTTGTATTTCAATAAGCAAAAATAATTTCAAAGAGGGTTGTAAGTATGCTAAGATATTCAAAGCAAAAGCTTGCTATTGAGGAACCTCCAACCTATGATTCACTTTACATATTGACAAGATCTAGGAAAAGACCTTTATGATCAAATCCTCAGAAGCCAAAAATTTCCCCACAAAAGGATTATAAGAAGGATCAACCTAAGGTGCAACCTAAGATGGAAGCATCAAAAGTTTATTAGAGGTTGAAAAAAATAAATCCTAAAGCACCAGCAAGTTACCAGAAGCTAGAAATATCCAAAGAGTAGACCAGGATAGAAGCACTCAAAGTATATAAGTGGACAAAAGTGTCTAAAGAGCAAGAGTTAGAAGTACCAATAGATTATCAAAGGTCAAAATCTCCAATAGTCTATTAGAAGCTAAAAATACCTAAGGAGTAGGACAGGCCAAGGATAGCAACCTATCAAAGTCTAAAAGCATCAACAATCTACTAGAAGTTGAAAGTTCCTAAGGAAAATATTAGGCCAAAGGCTGACCAAAAGTTGAAAGCTCATAAGCAATATTCTAAGGAGCAAATCTTAAGGAAGTTGTGGTATCCTTCAATGATTAGGAAGCAGCAGGAAGAAACTGCTTAGTAGTATCAAAGGAGATTTGAGCAACCAACCCAAAAAGAAGAGAAGCTATCGAAATCCTATGGATTCAATATTATAAAAGAATTAAAGAGGATTGAGTCCTCAAGAACTAATATGTATGATTCTTTGCTGATATCGAGACAAATTGATCTTCTAAAGGTATCTCTTAAAATATCAACAACAAATAAACACTCTCTCAAAATTTAATTTGACACAAAATCAATCACCTATGGGTAAGATCAAGCCTTATATTGGTACAAATAAGATCAAGCCTCCACCTTTTTATATGTCCTTGTGCATGGAATTCTAGATAGTACACAACTACATGGTGGATTTTAGAGCTACCACAATAGTCAATCCTAAGGCTATTTGTGAAAAAATAGGTTTAGAATACACCCAAAATAATACCAGAGTGTTACAACTTGAAAAGACACTAGTTCAGATAGTGGGGGCTATAAAGGAAATTCCAATATTATTGCATAAAATTTTGGATATCTCAGAGAAGTGATCCATGAGGTTTTGGTGGTGGATCTTCCTCCACTATTTGGACTATCCTTGTCAAGATAGTTCACAACAAAGCTTGGGGATATTTATCATTATACGTTACTCATATGATAATCCCTTGCAAAGAAAAGAGGGTCCAAATCTATGTTGAGAATCTCAACCCCTACCACATAGTCATATATGAGGAGAAAAATGTTAATATAGCTGAAAATGCTTTGGAGCACCCACAAGTGGAGATATAAGATTGGCCAAAAATCCTAAAAGAGCTCATGGATGAGTCACTAAAGGAGGATGTATTTTCCATGTTTTATCTCAATGCAAAAGTTGGCTCATACATGGGAAATTAGCTCAGTCTAGGGTCAACCGATTACGAGTTCTAGAAAATGTATCCAAAATATTTGAGAGATCTATGAGAAGATTCCTTGGAAGAAGGTAAGTTTTCCATGGTCCATCTCAATGCATTGGTTCATAAGAGCTTGGAAACTCATTAAGAGAAGGACTATAGTTTGGAACAAGATCTAGAGTAGCTAAAAATACAACAAATGGATCACAAGCCAAAGACATGCTATCTATACTAAGTTTTGATTCTATATCCCATTCAAGCATAAGGAATCATTCTATGTCAAGTCCAATTTAACAATAAAATTTAGCTCAAATGATTCATATATTCGAGAAGATAAAAAAACGAGAGCATAATAATTTTGGATCATTTTTATTTAGACATTGTTGATTTCAATGAATCGATAACATGTGAAACAATTGGAGAGGGAAATATTGCTAAAATTTTATGTAAATAGGTGGCATATAAAAAAAATCTATAGAAGCTAAGTGGTATAGGTGACATGTAAATAAATTTTTAAAAGCTAAGTAGTGTATAACTATTGGTTAGATCAAGTAGCAAAGCAACTCTCACATGGAGTAGATTTTTGGAAAGTGCAATAGGTGATTCACATGCACAAATGAAAGAATGGTTGTACAAATTACAAGGTCCTAGAATCAACAAATCTACTAGAAAATGATAGATAATCATGCTTTTACTGATTTAGTTGCATTGAGAAGTCACTTCTTATGAGCATATAAGAAAAGGAGAGATGGACATATGAGCTAATTCAAATATTTTTTATTCGAAGAAGTCTATATAAAGAGGAGTTCCCTTCAACATTCCATAAGTTGTGAGCAAAGTTACCCATAGTTTCCCTTCAAGCAATAAATTATTCTCCCATTTTATTAGCCCTGAAAAGTCCTAGGATTGGTTTCTTTAGACTCCATGACAAATAGATAAGGCTTCTTTTTTTGGATTCCTTACCTCTTGCAAGCATAAGTCCCTTGTGAGTCACTAAATTATAGTGAAATTTCACTACACTCAGCCAATCCTGTCAAAGTTACAAAATTGAGCTAAGTTATTACTTAGAGCTATATAATGAGGGGGTCTAAGACTCCATCAATATTTCAAGTTGATAATGTTATAAATTTATCATATTTGCTTATAAGTGAAGTTCTTAAAAGAAAGCTACTATCAAGTTTTAAACTCCTTAAGCCATGAGGTCTTGTTGAATCATCGAATCAAAAATAAAATGACCGACAACATTTCTGGTGGTAGCTAATCCAAAATTTACCTTGAGTAGGAACCTCAAGGTATTTTTGATGGTAACTAAAAGGGATCCACTATTGGTAACGTCTGGATGTATATGATGGATGTAAATTCTTTAATCAACTAGATTAATTATATCACATACCATATTGTCATATTTACTTAACTGGGTTTGCAATATTCCTTGGTGTAGTCACAAAACATCAAAAAAATATAGGGAAAAAAACCTCAACAACAATAGAAGAAGAAGAAAAGAGGGACAAGACATTCTTGAAAAATTCCAACAAACTTGTTTAAGCTTACTAGACCATAGAAAGATATTTCCAAAATACATGGTACTTTAAAAGCATCACAATCAAGCAAGGAATAGATCAATATCAAAGGGCAACATAAGAATAATAAATATTCAAACTCAAGGGACTTATCCAAAGGAATAATTCTTTCATACAAGAAGCCATGGATAAACATTTTGAGTGTTATGGGTGCTTGCATTTCAAGCTAGAAGCTATTGACCAGACTCGATTATTGCCAAACTTATAAAAGAGGTAAGCAAAAATATTTTCAAGTCTTTTAACAAAATAAAGGCATTCCAAAGGTAGAAATAGGCCTGGTTTCAACTTTCAAAAGTTTCAACTAAATTCAAAGAAAATATGGGAAACAATAAATAGCCCTATACCTACGTAAGCTAGACCATTTTCCAAATAATGTTGACTAGGACTTCAAGGAATAACATAATGTAGGTAAAATTTGGAGCATAGGGTAAAGCAGAACAATAGTTTAGACCACTCAGATTAGTTGTTAAGTGGTTCAACATGTTGAGAGGGATCCCAAAAGGAAAGATATGCAGTAACAACATCTTATACTAAAGGACCTCAAAGCAAAGGACACCTTACACTCCAACAAATATCAATTAAGTTGCGTCACATTTGTTAGAGTTGGAAAGTGACTGCCACATTCAAGCATGATGCAACATATAAAGAATTGTAAGTATCTAACAAGTACATGTAAAGCAAAATGAAGAGGTTGAGTGGTGCCAACTCAATCCAAAATCATGCTCGATCAATTTTGATTAATATTTTATGTACTTTATTTCATTTTAGGGTTAAACAAAATCTATATAAGAATAGAGCTCCTCATTTTTAAGGTTCAAAACCTTTAGTTTTTCCTTTTTGTGAGATGAAGCTCTAAGTTGTGCTAATAAGATCAATACTATTTGGCTTCTTTCTATATAAGTTATGTAATATTTTCAACAATACATTACACTTTCAATATTCTATTTGTACTTTAACATTAGTGAATTATGTTAGGCTCAATGTTGTTTGCCTTATTTCAACTTAGATTGGAATAAATGTTGTTAGGCTTGAATCTATTTGGATGATTGCTCTTAGAGCATTTTATATATTGAATTTTGTAATAATTATACTCCTAATATTTCTATTAGTTTTATGTTAGATGAAATAGTTTTTTGGATTATTCAACAAAATGTTTGGAATATAGGATTTTGTAATTCTTATGCTTAGCTTACATGAGCTTTGGTGGGACAAAATTTTTTTAGGTCTCTGATTGCAATAACCAGTTTATGTTATTTTAGCTTTTATTTTTGCTATTAGTTGAACTTAATCTATTTAAATCCTATTTATACTCCTTTTGTAGGCAACAAATCCACCTCCCAGAAGAAGTGACAAAGAGGATTTGCTCAGTTTTGATAATTTTGATAGTTTTTGGCAAAACGTACAAGGAGTAAAACATACAAGGAGGAGGCAAAACATAAAAATTGGATGGTAAAATGTACAAAATACAATGAAGTGCAATTTGAGTTGTAATTATGAATGAATTTGATAATAGGAATAATTAGACTTAGTAAAAGGGTGTAATTATGAATTTTGTTATACATGGGCAGTTGTGAATAATGAATTGCCTCAAGAAATGCTTGGAATGGCCTGGGCAACATTATATAAGACCTCCCTTTCAAATTCGTAAGTTTGGTTAGAGTCTGGTCTGATTAGTCTATGTATTGAATGCATATATATGATTATGGTGTGGAATTGCTAGTTATTGTGTATCTTTGTGGAATATGTTAGTGATTGTACTACACCATTGAAGAGTAATGATGAAGAATCATATTGCATAGTATTTTCTCATGTATTGTACGATTTTGGAATTATGGATTAATGTTTTGCAATATCTGATTATTGCATGTTACTTCTCTATGTCTATGGATTATGTTAATACACTGATATGAAGAATGGAACTGAATCACCATTGGTGTGAGCCTTAGGTATGATATGTGAGGAATATTACATCTGGAAAGATGTCTTGGAAGCTATTGTACAATTTCTATATATTTCCATTATGAAGAACTCTCTCAAACTCTAAAGATAGAACTTCCCAAAAATTATTTGAGAGAGATTAGTACAGAAGAGTATCCAAATTGGCACCTTTATAAACTTTAATTTCGTACAAATCATACACCAAACATGCTAAAAATCATACAAGAAAACTTTACCTGATTTGGCAGTTTAGGTGATTGAAGGAAATTTACCCGATTTGGCAATATTGGCAAATTGAGCAAATTAGTTACAAAATTGTGTACGACAGCTTGCAAAACCAAATTTGAAGGATTTTATAAGTATAAAATTATACAAACATTGAAACTGTATGATTTGGGACCATAAAATTGTATGCTTTGGGTTCGTACAAGTTATTTTATGGTCGCATATTAGTTGTTGTGAAGACTGTACGATTGTACAATTTGGGTATTGAAACAAGGATAGTAAGTTGATCATTATAATCTCTGATAATCATATCCCCACTAAGAATAATACACCCCTATGCTACATTTGGTGTTATTGACTTATCAAACTTGGCATTTTTGTTAAAACGGGTCAAATTGACAAAGTAAGAATATTATAGAACTGCAAGTGAATGACAGACACCAGTATACAAATATGTAGGAGACGAGAAGTACAAGAGAATATTATAGTGAGAAGGATCATGAGAATTTATCAAAGAGAGAATGCAAGTAATTCAAACCATAGTACACATGAACAAAAAATAGAGTAAGTTTGAACATCGAAAGAAGGATATTTTGAGGTACTTTTGATAGGGATAGAAGAGGAGGTACTAGAACAACCTAATGTAGAGGAGAAATTTGACATAGAAGTAGTACACGAGTAAGGAGAGTTGATGGTGACACATGATAAAGTGATAGAAGGATTACAAGGGAGTGCAAAGGATGAGTTTCAGGCACCAGAGCAACATAGCATGAGGTATCAGGGAGAAAGACCAAGACCATCTCCCTCACATCAATGAAGGAAATCATGGAGTGAAGACACATGTGAGTTTGGTCAATGACTGGTGGGATGGTACAAGATACCTCAGATAGAAAATTTTGACAATGAGCGTAGTAAAATACCCCTAAAGCAAAATTAGACAGAGATTCCATGAGACACCTCAAGTGACGAAGACGATTATCCAAATATGGCTAATAAGGTAGCCAAGAAAATATGTCCACCCTTAATAGGTGAGGGTAAGGAAGACCCCACAAGATATATTAGAACCTGCATAACCATTTGGAGGGAAAATGACATATATCAACCAGATGACTGGTTGAATTTATTTCCTACTACCTTGAGAGGATTGGCGATGGATTGGTATCTAAAAAAGGAAAATGCAGTAGATTTTTGGACTTGGAATCAAGTGAAGAAGAAATTCATTGAATAATTTCATCCCTTGAAGGATGATGGAGACATTCTCACTGAACTTTGCATGAATAAGAAAAATCCTAATGAATATGTAAAATCATAAAATTATAGATTAAAGCAGTTAGTAGATAAGATGCAAATGCCCTTAGTAGATGTATTGGTAAAGCGGTGGTTTGTAGATGGACTACTACCAAAATATAAGAAAAATATGAAGGTAGTACAATAAAAAATATATGATGAAGCTTTGAAGCATGCAAATAATTTTGAAAGTGATTCAAAGCAGACATACATAGGAAAATTATCTCATCCCAAGTCCAATGATTTATATAGTGGAGAAGATGACACTATACAAAGGAAAATAACATCATTTCGTCAAGAATTCAACAAGATCATGAAAGAACAAAGAAGCAATCCTGACATGAATGACATTTGGTACACAAAATGTAAAACTGAGGGCCATAAAAATGTAAAGTGTCCATGGAATGATTACTGTCATATCTATAACTTGATGGAACATGAGGTGATGCTATATTCGTATAATACAAGAGGACATCCACAGGTCTTGAAAATATAGGAGCAGAAAGAGAAACCAAAGGCCCTAGGAAGTGGGCAACAAGCAACAAGTGGCAGTTATAAAAATAGCTGGTGAGGTGGAAGGCAGATCAGGGTAATCGACAAGGAGGGCAAATCCATTTGTAGTATGAATCGAAAGGGAGTCCGATAATACAATGTCGCAATTACTAGGAGTGGGGGTATTTTGCAAAAAAATGTTCTTCACCTCAAAGACAAGAAATACAAAAAGCAAACAGCACACACATGTGTAGGTGGTGTGGTCTAAGTAACCATAAGGAACCAAATTTCCCCAAGCAAGTGAGTTCAAGTAACTTGCAAAATGTAAACTATTTGGATATTGAGGTTCCTCAAGTTAAAGAGGAAACTCAGGAAGTTTTAACTATGACAAGAAATCAGGCTAAAAAGGATAAGTATCATGAGCCAGTAAAAGAAAAGCAGTGCTGCCAAGTAGCAAAGAAAGTACTACAAGATGAAGCACAAAAAGCTAAGAAAGTAAAGTTAGTAGAAGAGAAGAAAATAAAAAACCATTAGAAGAGAAGACAGTTGTGCAGAATCTGGCAATATAGGTTTTGAACACCACAATAGAAATCAAAATGGCTAATATTTTGGAATCCATCCCATCATTACAAAAAGTGATAGTGAAAGAGATACAACCTCACAAGGTGATGGAAGTGCAAAGTCAACCAGTTCAAGAGAAGAAACAAAAATACCAATTCATGGACCCCACCATATTAATGATTTATGTGGGAAAGAAACCCACATTAGTTCATATGAAGATTTTAGGGCATAAATTGATGCAAGTTATCGTGGACAGAGGATCCAGTGTCAATGTGCTACCTAAAAGGACTTGGCTAGAACTTGGTGCTCCATCTCTATGGGAATCAATATTCTAACTATATGGTTCTGACCAGTATGGTATCAATACAAAGGTAGTCTTGATAGCACAACGGGTGGTGATAGCTGATCAAGAGTTCGTCTTGGCTTTTGTTGTGATTACTATGCAAAATATTGCATATGATGCTCTATTAGGAAGGGGATGGCTACGTGTATCCAAAGTTAATCACAAATTGGGAAAGAATCATGTCACTTTTAAAAGGGATAACATAAGTATATGATTAATTTGAATAATCAAAGGGTCAGTGAGAATGTAGCCATGACCTACAAATAAAAAAACTCCTCAGGAGATGAAGGATATGAACCTGATGGAGAAGGAATGTTGTACCTTGATGAATGTAGTGAAGATGAAGCTAGATATGATAGTGGACTTCTTCATTGGAAAATGAAGGAGTATGAAATTTTTCAGCCCAACTGCCTCTAACTCAGAGGAGATCAAGGAAAAACAAGACGAAATCAAATGTCACCAGGAACCAAAAAAGGAGGTGGAAGAGAAATGGACATTTCCAAAATGTTTTGTAGAATATAAATTAGGAGATTCAAAAATTGATGCAATACTGACACACCCAAAGAATTTAGAGAAAGCAACGAGTGAGCCAAAAAATATCAAATACAAAGGACCTCAAATAGTGAACATCAATATTGGGATGGCGAATGAACCTAGGATGATTCACTAGGTGATGATTGGAACCCTGTACTGAAAGCGATAGCCTTTAATATATTCTTAGAATATAAGGATGTCTTTGCATGGGCATACAAGGAATTGAAGGGAGTACCACCTAAGTTATGTGTCCATAATATTAAACTAATGCCTTGAGCACAATCAGTAAGAAGAAGACCATATAGGATGAATCTAAAATATACTGCATTGGTGAATACAGAGATAAAGAAGATGTTGGAGGTAGAAATCATCTTTAGGGTTACAACCAGTAAATGGGTATCACCTATAGTGGTCACCTTGAAGAAGGAAGTGGAGAAAATAAGAATATGTGTAGACTTTAGGAGTCTAAACATAGTAACCATTAAGGATTCCTTCCCTATTCTCTTCATAGATTCCATTCTGGAGGAAGTCATAGGACGTGAGATCTATTCATTTTTGGATGGACTTTTGGGTTACAATCAAATAAGCATAGTTGAGGAAGATAAGTTGAAGACCAAATTTATTGTGGAGAATGGCATATATGCATACAATCAAATGCTATTTGGGCTCTGTAATGGCCCACCTACATTTCAGTGTATTATGTTGTATATATTTGATAAGTTGGTTATGGGGAACTTCAAAGTATTTTTGGATGACTGGTCCATTTATGGGAATACCAAAGAGCATATTTTATGCTCAGTGAATGTATGAGTAGGTGTAGAAATGCACAAATCTCATTAAACCCTAGAAAGTGTTACCTGATGGTATCATATGGAAAGTTGTTAGGGCACATAGTGTGCAATGAGGGATTAAGAACAAATCCTAATAAGATTCATGTGATATTGCACATGGAAGAACCATATGATGTGAGTTCACTTAAAACCTTCCTTGGATCAATGGGGTATTATCGAAGGTTTATAAATAATTATGCACATGTGTCTTATCCATTGGATTCGTTGACAAAGAAAAATATTCCTTTCATATGTACAAAGGAGCACCAAGGAGCCTTTGAGGAGTTGAAGGTCAAGCTTGTTAGTAGCCTGATTTTGGTGTTTTCTAATTGGGATAAGAAATTCCATGTCCACATTGATGAATCGAATTTTGCAATTGGATGTGCTTTAGCACAAGAAGGAAAATTCAGGTTGGATAAACCTATTTTCTTTTCTTGTTACCTATTATAAAGCACAGAGAGAAAATACAGTACAATAAAAAGAGAAGCCTTGGGAATGATATATGCAGTCTAAAAGTTTAGGCATTACCTACTAGTGAATCTCTTTGCTTTTTATGTAGATCACCAAGCTTTGTTGTACTTGATAAACAAACCGGTGATACAAGGATGGGTCAGCATGTGGCTTGTCACCCTATAGGAGTTCATATTATGAGTGGTAGTAAGACTTGGTAAGAAGTACGTAATTACAGACCAGTTATCCCAGATACGATCAAGAGAGCATGTAGGAACATGGATTCCAAATGAATTTTTTGATGCATAATTATCCACCATCAATGTTGTTCCATCATGGTATAAGTTGATTGATCAGTATCTATCCATAGGAGAGTTGTGATAAGAGATGATGGCAACCGAGAAGAAAAAATAATTATGAAGTCAGCACCCTTCCAATTGATAGTGGGATTATTGTATAAGATGGGAATTAATGATATCTTACGAAGATGCGTGATGGAGGAAGAAGTTAAAATGGTATTGAAAGAAGCTCATGAAGGCTTAGCAGGAGGGCACATGAGACCAGATGCTACTGCTAGGAAAATATTACTAGCAAGATTATGGTGGCCCACACTATACAATGATGCAAAAGAATACATAAAAGCATGCGACACTTGTCAAAGGATAGAGAAGCCAATAAAGAGAGACTTTATGCCATTACATCCATCATAACCCCAGGAACTATTTGAAATATGGCGATTGGACTTCGTCGGACCATTGAAAACCTCTTGAAGAAAGAAGTGTAGGTACATTGTGGTAGCAATAGAATACTTGAAAAAGTGGATCAAAGCAAGAGCATTACCTAACAACTCAACTAAAAGTACAAAAATATTCTTGTACAAGTAGGTAATTACAAGATTTGGTATTTCGCTGTAGATAACAAGTGATCGGAGAGGGCACTTTGTAAATGAGTCACTAAGATGTTGACAACTAAATTCAAGATTTTACACTCATTGTCTATTTCATACTACCCCAGAGCCAATGGGTAGGTAGAGGCAACAAATAAAGTCCTGGTATCTACTTTGTACAAAACCTATGGAATAGAAGGAGTAGATTGGGAGGAAAGGTTACCATCTATTTTTTGGGTATACAGAACAACTTTTAAACCAACAATAGAGTATACACCTTTCTAGTTGATTTATGGACAAGAGGTAGTGGTGCCTCAAATTATTGATACCAAGTCTGAGAGTTGCAGTGGAACATCACTTGGATGATCAAGTTGGATGAAAGGAGAGTCATGGCACAATAGATAATTGAGGTATCCTAGAAAAGAAGGAAATTGTGGCATGATAAACACCTGAGGAAGTTAGAACTTAGTCTGGGTGACTTAGTTCTAAAGTTTAATGGGAAGTGAGAAATCAATCATGGTAATTTGAAGACTTTATGGCTTGGTCCCTAAAAATTTATGGAAGTAATGAATAATGGAGCAATCAAGTTGAAAAAATTGAATGGGATTGAGGTACCCGATACTCTAAATGGCTCAAAGTTGAAGCCCTACAAAGTACATTGCTTATTTATTTCTACGAAAGAGATTGAATAGAGAATACGAGCATGAGCTGAACGGAGAACTCAAGATGAACAAGGTTCATCACAGGAAGATCCTTACATGGGACTCACACACTCATTTATAGAAGGGTAGGAGACAAGGCCAACTATATAATAGTAGGAGTTGGTACCTCAACCCAGAGAATGAATATTATGAGTGCATGTTAGATTTGCAAATGGAACCAACCAAATAATAGAGGAAGACGAAGAATGGATTCCTCCAAATGAAATAGGATATTAGGAGATAGTATTATTACCCATAAATAGGATAAGGCAAGAAGAAGCACCCCAAGTAAATGGAAACATGATGTATCCTTGGGTGGAACGTAGAGAACTACCCCAAAAAGTAGAAGGACAAAGAAAGATACAATTAATAGTACGATATGAAGATAGAGTGGAAACTTGTGAAATGGAAGTTCTATAGGAGAATGAGAATGAGATCATTGATGAAGAATTTGTTGGACTAAATCCATTATCTTAGATAGGGATATTACAATAGAGAATGAGATTGCAAACCCAACAACTATAGGAGGAATATCAGATACTGCAAGGTCATAATGCAAGGTTGAGGAACCAAATCATCTAGGAATTGGATGGTATAATAAGAAGGCTGGATGAGCAAAGAGCAGCTAGGCTACATGAACTAGGAGAATTTAAGGACAATGAAGGGATAAATCAAAGAAGTGGTATAAGAAATTATGGTGCAAGCATAATTTCACAAGTAGCACCAAGTGATCCACCAATGACAAATAAATATGTAGAAATACTTTGGTGAGACATTGAGGAAGCAACCACATCACCTGCACCACAAGGAAACACACGAGTAGATTCAAGTGAATCTAGTGATGAAGGAATACCTTGGTTGGTAAGGAAACCTAGCACAAAAAGCAGTGGTGATGATGATTACCTAAGAATACCCCAGGAGCCTTAAGATAACCTTGATCCTCTAGCTTATACAACAACACATCGACAACTAGGAATACCCTAGGAGCCGCAATCCAACCTTGATCCCTAAGCTTATAAAATAGTCTATCAACAACTAATAAGGCAAAGGAGATAAGTGAGGAGATTTGAGAGATTGATAACATTACCAATAGATTGGTCAGAGGAAAGAGAGGATAATCGAAATGACTCAAGTTCTGATACAAAATTTTTTGATGCATACATAGAAATCCTGGCAACCTCATCTCCACAAAGATACTTTGAGGAAAGAAGATGGATACATCGCTTAATATGTACATATAATAGAACCAGAACACTAAAACAATTATCACCAAGCGTAAGATGGAGTAGAAGTCCACTAGCCAATATTGAGTTAGTAGAGATAACTCTTGATAATAAAGATACGGGAGGAAGGAATCAACAAGGACCACTAAGGCTTTAGTCAAGAAGAGGAGGAGGTATTATACCATGGAATTAAATAATTCAAGGTGATGTTACTGTAACCACCAAAAAGGCTCATACCCGATCTAACTATCTCAATTGAAGAAAAATACACAAATAGGCATGCATAATTTGATAACAAGAAATAACATGAATACAAGGAATCCTTTATTAATTTCAATGGAGTCAAATTACAAATTCGTCCCTCTTAGGGATACCCATTTGATACATCAATTACAATAGTGTTTAATCCCTATAAAGGGTAGGTGTGATCAACATACCCCTCAAGGTGACACGAACTTCTCAAGGGTGTTAATGACCCTCTTCTTCGTGTTGAGGAAGGAATTGGATGCTTTATCTCTCCTTTGGAACTATTCCCTGTGATCAAGAAACAACAAGAATTTCAAAAATATAGGCAACCTCCCATGATGAGGCCCTTTTAGGTAAAATGCATAATGACGTCGTTAACATGCATAATCAAGAAAGCATAAAGAAAGTTGCTAAACTATGCAAATTGAATCAAGATTCATGTAATAGCATAAAGTAAAATAACATCTACACTATGCATGGATCAAATATAGAAAATGAAGCATAAAAATGCATAAAGAAAACATTTTAGTCCTAATTAAAACATAAGCATAAAATGTGAATCTAGCCTAGTTCTACGATCAGAAGTCTTCTAAAATGCTATTAAATCAACAAAATAGCTAATCTAACCTAACTAGCCAGACAAAAATGAAAAGAGTAAGGTGATCTATCACCTGTTGCAAACCGTAGCTCTAGTGAGCGGTCTACACTGTGAACTGCGGCTGACAGCCACGGTTTGACCTGATAAGTTTACCCTCAAAATCAGGGGTAGTGAGCTTAATATCCTTGTCTAAATTGATGTTCAAGAGTCACATTCATTGTCCTTAGACTAATTTGGTGGTCAATTTGATGTGAAGGGACTTCGTTTACCTAGATTTGCGTTTCTTGATCCTCCTAAGAACCTAGGGCATCCATAATGCAATTCATCATGAATGGTGGCAAAAGGGTTGGGGATTAAGTGCAATAGCTCTATCTCTTAGTATACTCAGTTTGAGTGTACAATTCACCAGGGCTTCGCTGCTCAAATATCCAATGCTTGCTCTCTTTTCTCCCCATTTGAAGGGGGTATTTATAGCATGCCCCTAGGGCTAGGGGTGGCTTCATGGAGAAGCCAAGACCAAGAAGGGTGGTTAGGACAGTTGGGATGGAAGCCTATAGAATCTTCCGTCCTTCAACTGCCTCCTTCTAGATCTTTTGGCCGTTCCAACTGATTTGTCTTAGATGGAAGGCCTAACTGAACTTCAATTAAGATCGTAGGTCATAGTTGTGGTCCAAAATGTAGACTATAGGTGTCACCTACGATTTAGACTAGAGACCATAGGTTCGGGCTGCGGTTCAAAGCCCGGTTCAACCTGCTTAGGCAAAAATGCCTAAATTGAGTGGTTAGAACCACTGCTCTATCTTGGAGTCTATCCAATATGCTCCATATGGTCCTGTAGCATGTCCATATGAGTAGTCACACTCGACATGATGTATTTTAGGTGTCTATAGATGCCCCTTTTGAGATGCGTTGTGAGATTGAACAACGCTAAGAAAAAATATACATCCTAAAATGATGTCTAAGGTTCTATGATGATAATTAGTCATATCAACATTAGATGCCCAGGTCTAGCAAAAGTACGCACATCTTGGAATAATTAATTACAGCTTGTGAAAGGCTTACATTTTGACAAGTCTGCACTCGTCATCAGACGTTTAGATAACATCAATGCCAAGTATGGGTATCTTCTGACCCATAAATATGAAGGATGAGAGTTATAAACCAATTATCATATTTTTTGTTTACCCCAAGCAAAGGGGGGAGATTATGATAGTTGTTGACAATGATTCGCAAGAACGAACACAATTTTGACAAGATCAGGGGATCTACGATCTCAGGGATCTTCTGCTGACTTTGATTATGATTATGAAATTATGACTACCCCCCAAGCGACGATTCCATGAGGGTAATGACAATGTATGAAGCGACGCAATCGCTTGACCATAATGAATGATCCTAAACAAATTAAGATTTGAGATTTTTAATGCCTTGGCTAGGCCTAGTTCAACTTATGATTGCAACTCTTAGTAGTATTGGCACATTTCTATCCCATGGAGCAGTCAGGCTACAATAGCCATTTTAAGGAATCAAAATGATACAAATGCAATTAGACTTGTGTTGAATAATATTTGTCGATTATTGGCTGAAATATGTCATAAAAGAAATGACAATTTTGTCCCAAATGTCCTTATGGTGATTTACTCATCTTGTCGGATTGCATGGATTGCAACTCGTTGCAACCGCCAAGTGTATAGGATAAATCACTGAATATGAGGTGCATTTGGTTTTTAATTATTTGATTTTTTTTTTTAATTTTGCATGTATTTGATTGGTCTTGGTGCTTTTAACATCACCAAATTTGCAATTTTAATCATTGATTTTGAATTTTTATTCGATGGAAGTCATTAATTTGCTCTTTTAGACTTTCCCACAGTGGGTTTTGAGTGCATTTAATGCTAGTTGTAGACTGCAGGTACGGTCTACGATTTACATTTCCAAATTTTGGGAATCACAAGTCAGACCTACAGGCGAAAAACCCTAGTTTCAGAATCGCAGGTGTTAGCTGCGGTTCACTGAGACTAGGAAAACCTATAAATTGAATTCTCATTTGAAATTTTTCATATTTTCTGGCAAGCATTAGCAATTTGAGAGCTCTGAAAGTGAGAAAACCTTTCCTGATACAAATTACTACCATACTCTACTGTGATTACACTCCTCGACCTCGATGGTGGATCCTGATTAGCCATCTACTAGCCGGGGCCAGGGTGCGGGTAAGGTAACTCAAAACTGAGACCGCACACTCAATACCAGTAAAATGAACCACATTAAGTAATGTGGATAATGAACCTCACTAAAATTTTGGTAATGAACCCCACTAGGCTAGGCTAGCTATAGGAATTTAATTTTATGACTTAGTGGTCTAGGAGGATATCCAAAATGGGGCTCCTAAAACGTAGATAGTAGCTGCAGTTCCCAATTGGCAAATTGGGGACCGCAGGTTTTAGCTGCGGTTCCCAATTTGCAAATTGGGGACTGCAGGTTTCAACTACGGTTTGTTGTTTTTTTTTTTAGCATTGTTTTTAGCTCTAGTTAGCTAGATTTTGTCTTAAATTATGCTTTTTATTTCAGATATTGACTTCTAGAGCCCAGGAGCTGAATATTGTAAAGACTCTCCACGAGGCTTTATCTGACGATGATTGAGATTGGTTACAAGCTGTCGGGTTTGGATACGTCATGGATCTGCCCACTATTAAACACTGGAATGCATAGACCAACACATTTCACCTGCCTACAGGTGAAATGATTGTTACTTTAGAGGATGTCTACAGGATCTTCAGGATCCCCATTGATGGCGAGGCCATCGTCTCCTCTACCTCCAAGGTAAAGGAGGTTGTCTTTGATGCTATCTTCAATGACCAGAGCGAGGATGCTCAGGACACGATTGACCACGGAGGGGTGCACATTGGTGAGTGGTACCACGAGGATGTCTTCTCTACATGGGAAGCCCTCTTTATGCACCTCATAGTACAAATTGTGCTTCCAGACTCCTCGAGCATGAGGATTCCCTGGAACCTCCTATCAATCACCTGGAGGGTGCTGCAAAGCTCTACAGAGGTGCCTTTACTTCTAGCTTGGGGGAGAACCCTACTATGTCAGCTCTATAGGGAGCTATACCAGATTACTAAGCGTAGCTGTAAGAGCCTCAATTGCAGTCATCTATTGTAGATCTTAGGGTGGCAGCTCATCCGGATCGAGCGTCCTGCAGATATTACATTGTGGATCACTACTATTACTAATGATCGTCAGTTTTATGCCTCTTGTTGGCCTTGTGAGGAGGGTACCCATAGTAGGATCCATGCTGGTGACATCCAACACTATATCACTCAATTCCTGACACTTGGCCTAAACGATGTTCAGTGGCGACCCTATATGGATTACCCAGCATGGCCAGAGGAGGGCAAATGGCTGAGACAAGAATGCCATGATAGATGGTTGATCGGTCGTAAGGCCAAAATTTGAGAGTACCAGTTCTACTCTTAGGTCCTACGATAGTTTGGGATCATGCAGGATATTCCAGATATCCCTCCTAGATATAGATGCTTGGTCGTGGAGCATGATCTACAATGGATCGTTATTGAGCCTCTAGGAGATGTTTCTAACGACTACTAGGAGACTGGAGTTGAGACTTTTGGGACCAATCTAGAGTATGATAGGTGGTGGTCCATGTTCAGATGGTATGACATAAGGCCTTTAGGTCGAGAGCTAGATCAGGCAGAGGCAGAGGTGGATCCTGACGGGTGCAGGATGCACCAACGGACAGAGGGCGGTTAGGGCATAGCGGCCATCATCGAGGAGGCTCTTGAGGTTGACCCCGATGAGGAGGCTCTAGAGGAGGGTGATGTCCCTTTTGATAGTGCAGAGGGTCAGCTATAAGCTCAGGTGGCTAACTTTTAGAGTCAGCTATGATGATTCCACACACAATTGCTAGAGCAAGATACTACGATCGCCACTCTAGAGGTGAAGGTATATGACAGAGATAGGCACCTGTTTGAGGTGCAATATTAGATATAGGATCTAACTACACGGGCCTCAGATGTAGAGGCCCAAGTTTAGATATTTTAGACTACTCTAGAGTTAGTGCAAGCACAATAGACTACAACAAATGTAGAGAGGGATATCCTTTGGGTATTAAGGGGGGTTATGCCACCTCCTTAGGCTACTATGGGGCCTCTAGCAGCATTAGCGATAGCACCGATAGTTGTACATTATCCGATGGTCGAGGTAGAGTGACTGCTTAGTATGATAATGAGGATCAATGAGATGCACATAGCTTGGCTTGCTCACGTTGAGAAGCTAGTTGGTTATATTGAGATGCATGGGTTACAGGTTCCTGAGGATCCTTTCTCCTAAGAGTCTCAACGGACCAGGTATAGTACCTCAGGATAGTCTATGATGAGCTTAGATCATAGGACTCATAGGACTGAGAGGACACACAGGTCCTCTAGCACACATGGGGCGACATCGCATGCCAGGCCTAGATATGCAGGGCAAACTTCAGGGGCCACCAGTCAGGGGACTAGCCTGCTACAGTTACCAGTTTCTTGTGTGTTGGGCACCTTTAGATTTAGAGGTAGGCAGGACCCACCACGGGTGCCAGAGTAGGCAGGAGAGCAGGCTCCAAAGCATAGTGCTGAGGGAGGTGACAAGAGCTCTGGTACAGGGGGAGGAGACTAGACCTGGGCTCTGCTAGATGCAGACTATACTTTTGCTATGTTGTATTCATTTTGAGTGTAAGGTCGAGGACCTACACACTTTGTAGCCTACGAGCATTTTGATACTCCTCATATGTACTATTTTTGCACATATATATATATATATGACTTGGTCTTTATGGCTCATTATGTGTATCTGATGTTTAATTTTGATTTTATGTTTATTTGATGCACATGGATGCAATGCTTATGTTGATGCTATGTTTATATGATGCAATGTATGGATGACATGCACTAGATAGCTATCTTATTTATGATGATGTTGATGAGATGCAGTGATCTAGATGATTAGATGTGCCATATATAATGTATGCATATGGATGCACTGTTTATTTTGAACACATTTATTTTTGCTTTGTGGGCACGCATTTATTTGTATGAAGTTATGGTATGCTATGCAATGTATGGTAATGCATTATGTACATAATCGTAATCTAATGGGAATGAACCTGTATTATTTAATCACTTAAAATATAAGGAATGAATGTAAATTGTGTATATCAATTTTAAAATGTGACACCACAGAATGTATGACAATCATGCAAAATAATTGATAATTCTCATTACAAGAACTTAATCAATTAATCACCCATATATGAAATGCAACGAAATGGATTGGTATAATGCTAATGAATGAATATGTCATTCTATATAATTTTCTTTGCTACACTATATAGTCAGTGGCCGTCTAAACATCATTTTTGATATTCATGCGGTATCTATCCTATATGTTTGATTGTGCTTTGTAAAATGCATTCTAATGAATGAATGACTCATATTTTTTATGTCTAATGATATTTGGTGTTTTTTTGCTATTAGAGAACTTTTTTGGGTTTTCCTCAAGACTCAAACACCCTAGTAGACTTCTCCAAAAATCACATACTAACTGTACAAGGCGTTTATTGGATAAGGATTTTTCCGTGATAAACCTAACTATTCATTATCCCTGTGTGTGCATGTGAGTATTTTCAAATATACCATAAGCATACCCCGTATGTCATTTGGGACTCTTTCAACCCATATGTGAGATAGGGTTCCTCATACGATCATACCATATTTGTTTTAGCTTTGATTAGACTTATACAACTAGACAATCCTAGGTACCTAGAGCTAGCTCATATTGCAAATTGATCAGGGCTACCCCTCCAAATGTAGGTGGGACTCTTTCAACCCATTGCTATTTTTGGGGATCACCCAATAGAACTACCCCTCCGATTGTAGACAGGAATCTTCCAATCCATTACTGCGATCGGGGATCACTCTATGGCTTTCGAAAGGTGGACAATCTAAGGATTCAAGTTCTCACCCTTCTTACTTGCTATATATAGTGATAAAAATAACTGTTAGTCCATGTGTTACCATTTTATTTGAGAAAGGGATTTTTATAGTGCTTTTGATTCACTATGTCACTTTACATTTGATTTGAACTTTGTATTTTGAAATTTGTACTTTGCAACTTGGGATTTAACCTTTGTAACTTTAGGATTTATAGGGGAAATTCTTGTCCTTTTGCCAAAGTTCACCTTTCTAAATCGACTATTTACAAGATAAGCAGGTCATGAAACCCATCTCTCTAGATACCTAAGACTGCTTTTGTAGCTTTCATCATCTCTTGTCTTAGCAGGATTTTATATTATTTTGCTTAGTGATGGGATTATGATATGTTGAAGCACTATCCCAACTAATGACCTCGTCTATAACATCAAAGTAAGCTTTCTACAATATATGAAGAACCCACTAGGTATGTTTGAGTGACTAGAAAACTTAATATACATACATGTTTCTTCGTAATAGGTATTGTGTATGAATGCAATGAATTATAATAATGCAAGGGTGCATGATTGAAACACAAACGTGCGACTGTTTGTAAGATTTTGATAGAAACATTACATTCTATTGTGGAATGCAATGAATGACAAATACCTAAATGTAATATGATGAGGTGAATGCATGTATGAAAATGCAAACTGCAAAAGCAAATGTTTTTGGATTTTATGCTTTACCAATATTTTTTTTTGGAATTTTATATATTTTTAAATTTTTATGCATTTTTGAGATTTCATATTTGACCAAACGATGAGTATATATGCCTTTGGAGCTTTTTGGGGTTGACCAAACAATTTTTAGAAATCCTTGGAGCTTTTTGGATTGACCAAAGATCTTACAGACGCCTTTGGAACCTTTTAGTTGACCAAACTCTCAGGAAGAGAGCTTGGAGCCTTTTAGGATGACCGAGAAGCTATAGGAACTCTCGGAGCCTTTGGGTTGACCAAGTGATTTTTAGAAATCCTTGGTGCCTTTTTGGGATGATCGAGTGGCTTTAAGCAACCCTCGGAGCCTTTGGGTTGACCAAGTGATTTTTAGAAATCCTTGGTGCCTTTTTGGGATGACCGAGTGGCTTTAAGCAACCCTCGGAGCCTTTGGGTTGACCAAGCAATTTTTAGAAATCCTTGGTGCCTTTTCAACTGACCAAAGGGCTTACAGATGCCTTTGGAGCTTTTCTGACATGACAAAATCACTCGAATGAGATCTTGGAGCCTTTTGGGATGACCGAGGAATTATAGGAACTCTTGGAACCTTTGGGTTGACCAAGCAATTTTTAGAAATCCTTGGTGCCTTTTTGACTGACCAAAGGGCTTACAGATGCCTTTGGAGCTTTTTATGCTACACTCTCTAAGCATATAATGCCTTAAGATGAATGATGTTGAGAGGTTCAGGCTCTTCAACACCCCCTAGCGATATCAAGCGATAGGTACCTAGACCAATATTTTTAGATATGATATAGGGTCCTAGCCAATTAGCCATAAATTTGTCTCGCATATCAGGCAACAAATTCGAGTTCTGTTGGTTTTATTTTAGCACAATATCCCCAACTTCAAAGTCTCTCTAGTGGACTTTGATATTGTAAGCTCATTTGAGTCACTTTTGATAAACGCGAAGATGCTCAAGGGCATTCACGTGACGTTCATCGAGCAGCGTCAGTTGATCTAGGTGAGCTTGCCGCGCGATGTCGTCATCGATGAACTCTTTCAATGCGACGCGCAGCATTGGAATTTCCAACTCTAAGGGCATAATGGCCTCAGTGCCATATACTAGTGAAAACAGAGTTGCCCCAGTGGGAGTCCGAATGCTAGTCCTATAAGCCCATAATGCAAGGGGCAGTTGTATATGCCAATCCTTGTGTTCTTGTACTATCTTTTTCAAGATGGCTACCACAGTCTTGTTTGAGGCGTCAGCTCTCCCATTTGCCTATGGATAATATGGAGATGCAAAACTATGTTTGATGCGGTACTTATATGTTAAAGCTCGCACCATTTTGTTCTTAAAAGAAGTTCCATTATTCAAAACTATTTTAGATGGTATCTCGAAATGACTTATGATGTGCTCCATTATGAACTCTGCTATGCAAGCTCCAGTGGTTGTTGTTAATGGAATGGCTTCCACCCACTTTGTAAAATACTTAGTAGCCGTAATGATGAATGTATGTCGACCTGATGACGGAGGAGAGATCTTGCCAATTAGATCAAACCCCCACTGAGCAAATGGCCAATCCGCTTGGATGAGTTGTAAGGCCTGTGATGGTAGGCACATAAGATTAGCATGATGCTAACATTTGACACATTTATTGATATATACATTGTAATCCTTCTCCATAGTGGGCCAATAATAACCCATTCGGAGGATGCGCTTGATGATGGCCATACCGCTGAAATGGCCATCGCATGTACCGTCATGAGATTCTAAAATTGCCCAATATGACTCTTGGGGCTCAAGAAAACGAAGGAGAACTCCATCATAACTTCGATGGTACAAAATGTCTCCTATCAAGACAAATTTAGTCACTTTTAATTTAAATGTGAGTCTTGCGGCAAGCGACAATCCCTCCAGGACAATACCAAGTCTTAGGGAGTCTTGAATCTATGACATCCAATTCTGATGAGCCTCAGCTTCGATCGCTAAGACAACCTGTACCCCCTGTGTATTTACTTTTGCAAATGTAGACTAGGAGACAACCTGGTGGTGAATGGTGGTGCCACTCCCCGTAGGACTCTGGGAGGTTAAAGACCCCCAAGGTGCTTTCCTAAGAAATTCTTCAGCTTTGTAGAACCAATCAGCTTTTGGTTCCACACTAATCATATTGATCGATTCTTTGTTATCAAAGGCTGCACGCTCTATTGCAGGATGCGAGAGTGTCTTGACATGGATGGTAGTGAAGTCGACAGATGGATTTTGAGGTATTAAGGATCCCAAAGAAGCTATGGTGTCTATGAACCTATTTGACGAATGAGGGATTGCCTCGATGTCGTACCATTCCAGTTTAGCTAGATATGTGGCAACAAGATCTTTGTAGGCTTTCAGTATCGGACATCAACACTGAAATAGTCCCTTCACTTGGTTAATTATGAGCAAGGAATCACCAAAGATGTTTAATATGTTGATATTCATGGTGACGACTATATGGAGGCCCAAAAGTAGGGCTTCATATTCAACATTATTTTTGGTGTATGGGAAGTCTAGTTTGAATGACAAGGGAATTGGAGCTCCTTGCGATATGAAAAACACTATCCCTATGCTAGCTCCTTACTCGCATTTTGAACCATCAAAGAATAGGGTCATATCAGTATCGTTCCCTGGTTCTTCAGGTTCAGGAGCTTCAAATACTACAAACACTGCATCATCCGAAAGCTCGATTGTTAGAGGCCTACTGTTGCATAGTGGTACCTCAGCTAACTGATCTGTTATGACTTGTCCCTTAATAGACTTCTAGCTTATGAATTCCAGATCAAATTCTATCAATAGAATGATCCACTTTGTAGTACATATTTGATATGTCTTGCTCATCATATACTGCAAAGGATTTTGTTTTGATATCACATATGTCGTGTGACTTAACATGTAGTGCCGTAATTTCTTGGTAGCGAACACTATTGCTAAACATAGTTTTTCCACATATGCATATCCTAGCTCGTAACTCACCAAGGTTTAGCTAATGTAATATATGGCTTGCTCTTTGCCTTGTACATTATTTTGGGCCAACATGGTCCCTAACGCAAAGTTTGTTATCGATATATATAGCATAAAAGGCTCTTCTGGCCTTGGTGGATCTAATACTGGCGGCATTGCCAGGTATTGCTTTATCTTAGTGAAGGCTACCTTGTAGTCCTTGTCCCAGTTGAATGGGACACCCTTATGTAGCAGTCGATTCATGGGTTGACATTTATCCAATAGTTGGGTGATAAATCGCTTTATCAAAGCTACTTTGCCCTGGAGGCTCCTTAATTCCTTAATATTGGTTGGAAGATGCATTTCCAAAATGGCCTTGACCTTCGTTGGGTCTACTTAGATGCCTCTTTTGGATACAATGAATCCTAGTAGTTTTCTAGAAGTTACGCCAAATATGCACTTCTTAGGATTCATCCTGACGTTGTGCTTTATCAGGCGATTGAAGACTTTTCTCAAGACCTCTGCATGCTATTCTCATATCAATGAATTGGCTAGCAAATCATCGATATAATCTTCCAAAATTTTGTGCATATAGTCATGAAAAATGTATGTCATGGCCTGCTGGTATGTGGCACCAGCATTTTTGAGACTAAACGACTTAACTTTGTAGCAAAATGTTCCCCATGGCGTTATAAATGTGATTTTGTGTTGGTCTTCGGGCTTAATCCAAATTT
Organism: Wollemia nobilis; assembly: GCA_028583015.1. Classification (NCBI taxonomy): domain Eukaryota; kingdom Viridiplantae; phylum Streptophyta; class Pinopsida; order Araucariales; family Araucariaceae; genus Wollemia; species Wollemia nobilis. Next base: position 11,153,796 of record JAQPPZ010004624.1, on the reverse strand, counting down.
GATTGTAACTAGAAAAATCATCCATTAAGGAGAGCATTTCATGACCGACAGTAGATTCTACTAGAGCATCGATATTGGACAACGAAAATGAATCTTTGGGTGTTGCCTTGTTGAGATCTCTAAAATCTGTACAAATACAGATACTTCCATCTAGTTTTCCTACAAGCACCATATTGGATACCCGTTCTGGATAGTCGATAGAAATGATAAATGATACATCCAACAATTTCTACAATTCGTCTTTCACCATTAAGGCTATTTTTGAATGCATATTTTTGAGCTTTTGCTTGACAGGCTTCTTGGATGGGTCTAGCAAAAGGTTATGAGTAACCAACTTCAGGTCTAGACCGGGCATATCTTTGTATGTCCAAGCAAAAAGGTCAGGTATCTCTTTCAGCAAAGGGATGATGCTAGCGCACTCATCTAGAGTGAGACTCATTCCAAATTTAACCTTCTTTGGATTGGCGAGGTCGTTATCGATATCCACTTTAAAGGTTTCCTCTACTGACATATGGGATCCCTCCTCAAGATGATGAGGCATAGGGATCAAATGGATGTCATCAGTTGGATTTATATGTTCTTTTTTGGAAGCATGTTCAGCGTGATAGACATCATAAGCATAGCCTGGTCCAAAATGAAATGGTTATAACATCTCTTCGTTCGAGAAGAAGTCTTCAGGCTCTACTGGTGAATCAGCGCGATCCCAATCGATAGCATCCATGTTCAGATGTAATGGTTTGGATGGGTCTACTAGACTATGGAGTGGAGTGGTCAAATAAATTGAGACCATGTTGATGGAATGGTATTGATCTCCAGGACCACACAGATTAAACTCTGCATCGTCTGTGTAGCTTTCGTACCCAGGTATGGCTCGGATGGTATGGGGATGAACGGGTCCTCCCTATGGGATGCCCAGACAATTGGATCCTCTTTGTGAATTGACTATAAAATAGGATCTCTCAAATCAAGTAGCTCAGCATAAGTAGGTGGATGGAGAAATAATCTTTGATATTCCTCTTCCAGATTTATTATTTTCCTAAGACAGCGCTGGAGATTAATCTCTCGATGTAAACCCACAGTGGTAACAGGTGGCGAACCCCGAGGTGGATTCTAATTATGTAGGTGATGAGGCCCCAAATAGGCCATCTCCAATGAATCCTCATCATCACTGTACAAATATAATCCTTCACTTCCCCCCATATGCAAGGGGCGCTCTGCTAGATGTGGTCCCATGTATCTAATTCTGCGGTCGCTATCATCACTATCCGGATAAATTGGATAAAACGATCATATATATGACGTCGATGCAAAAACTAGCTTTGCTTCCTCTTTAGAGCAATCAATTTTAAGAGACACTTCTTCTATAACATACTACGACTCTGTAGGCAATAGATGTAGCGAATATACTAGCCTCGAATCGGTTATCTCAACCTCATTGCTATGATTGCTACCATGAGCATACCACTCTATTATGTCCAAAAATATTGGAAGATTAGTTGGATGAGGCCTTAAGTAGGCCTGCTCTATATCATCTTCATAATCACTATCGACCATGAAATGCTCTTGTATCTCATCTAATTGCTCTCTAGGCAGCAAATGGCATAGAAATACCGAAACCACAAAGGCTTGGTTGATTTCCTCTTTGGATTGATCATTATTTGAGGACTCACCATCTGGATCATAATTTGGTCTACTTATTTTTGATGTGGACTTCTATCCATCTTCAATACATAGATATCCTGACTTGAGATGACCTAGAATGGTGGGGTTGCACCCCTACATGCAGGTATCGTCGATCGTGATACGATTTTGATGACCTAGGTTGCCTCTAGGGTTCTGCTCCGAAAAATATTCATGTTCAAGCTCTAGTCTCTCAATGGTGATGACTGAAACCATTGGGTTGTTGCCCCGAAGGCTAGACATGTTAGGATGATACGGATTAAAATCCACGTCATCCCCCAGACTCAGGTTTAAACGATCCAATGATGTAGTAAGTAAATCATCATGTCACTGAATATGCAATCCCAATCTGAACCTATCAGTTGCCAAATGATAACGTGGTTCAAGAGGGGTTCTTAGTCCTTGTTCAAAAATACCAAGGCCATATCCATGCCAATGATAGAGCTCAAAAATGCGCATGGCGTACTCAGGGTTGGACAAGTATCGAACGTTCACCGTGAACTGTTTGTCATCATCCACCTCCATGGAACTTGATCCAACCTGACATAGATGAAGTTTGTTTGGTTGGGTGGCTCGCCCAATGGTACTATGAATCCAACTAGGTATCGATGGGCTATCAGTCGACCCATGTCTTGTGCAGTATCTAAAATAGGATCGAAGGTTTTGCACAAGAAATTTACCCATACATGTGCTGCCTAGGTGAACAGTCACCTGCGATGCGGATGACCCTATTGATGATGCAGGCAAAGTAGGCTGAGGTACCTCCTTGACTTGATTTTGGGCTTCCTCCACCTCCATGGGAGTGGTAGCCTCAGTGGCGACAGGTTTGGGTGCGTTCTTTGCTTCTTTCCTGCCCAATTTTGCCTTGAATATCTTGTCATTCTGATGCATTGTCGATGCATTCAGTCTCACATAAGTTGTAGTGGTATGTTCAGATCTATTTGATATGGGTATTGATGGTTGAACATGCATCACATGTTTACCTCTTGGAACCCTTATCGGCGACGTGGGCCGTATGTTCAAGTGCATTGATGGGATCACAAATCCCCCTAGAAAATCTGCTAAGCTCATGAACTTGAATGGTTCTTCATATGATGAAACCACATGAACTTGTCCCTCATGTATATACTTGACACACTGATGCAATATCGAGGGAACACAATGCATTTTGTGAATCCAAGTCCTCCCCAATATGATGTTATACTGCAAGGTTCCCTCTATCACAAGAAACATTATGATAATGGTATTTAGTCCCACATGAATAGGTAGGACAATCGTGCCAACCGTAGAGCATAGTGCATCGTTAAATGCTCTCAATGTAAAGGTGGTTGGTATGACGAGTTATTTAGACAATTTCAAATGGTGCAGTGCCTTAGTCGTGATTATATTTATTGATGAACTAGTGTCAATCAAGACCCTTTTGAACTACATGTGGTTAACACATGCAATGATATGTAGTGGCGGGTCAGCCACGCTTGCAGAAACCATTTTCACTTCATGATCGTAGAATTGGATCATTGATTGCTGACACTGTTGTACGTGCCCCACAAAGTTTGTGAATGCCTGTGCATCCTAGGACTGTACCTCAATGGACCTCGAAATGTCCATAAGAGTCTCCATGTGCCTAGGGGACTGATATATAAGCTCATATATCGACAACTTCATAGGATTCATCTATAGCTTTTGAACTAGCCTGCTCCTAATGGTCACCATCGATTTCATTGGTGGGCCTAGAATATTTTGTGCCTACTGTTGCTGGGGTGTGGCTAATATTTAAATGGGAGCATGAGGTTGATTCGGTCATTCGTACCTCCCATGTCTGGTAACAATATTGACCATGCCGACGAACCCTTGGGTAGGTGGTTCGACTCGCACTTGATTGACATGGCCAGCATGGTTACGGGGCACCTCATGGTTTGGTAATGGATTTTTAAAAATCCCCATGTTTTGGTTGTCTGGCACCTGGGGATTGCCTGGTACTACAAGATCTCCCTTTTCTATCATGTTTTGCACAATGTGTTTGAAGGACCAACACACCTCGATGTCATGGCCTTTCACTTTATGAAATATGCAAAACGACTCTTCCTGATAGTATTTGGGCTTGGGCTGATTTGGATCAACCATCTTGACTTCGGGTAATATTATTACCTTGGCCTTGCAGAGCTAACAAAAAATTGATGTCATTGATTTCGTCAATGGCATAAATATGCGAGGTATGCATTGCTCTTTGTTCTTGCCCTTGTAGTTATTTTTGCGCTGGTCGTATTGCGCAGGAGGAGAATGGGCTTGATAATTCTGTTTCTTTTTCCCCTTATCTTCATTTTGGAGATTTAGTACCACCTGATTCACATGGGCCTGCTTGACCTGTTTCTTTGAGGTACTCTTCTTATATCCCTCTTTCCTGGTTTTTAGCTTCAATTTGCCTTTTTGCAACTTGATGTCCTCAATTACCTTGGCTTGTGCCAAAGCTTCTTTGAATGTGGCATACTACTACAACTACAACAATAGCGAGATGTGTTTGGCACAACTCCTGGTGAACATTCAAGTTAATTTTGTGGCAAGAATTAGGAATGGCAACTTTACCATTAATCTCCTCCACCTCTTCCCGTATTGTTCTATTGGCTTGTCGTTGCGCTGAGCTAGCATGGCCAAATCAAAAAGGTTGGCCTATTTCTTGATGTTGAAGGAATAGCATTCAAGAAAGGCATCAACTAATTGCTCAAAATTTGTTATGTTGTGTTTCTTTAGTTGATTAAACCACTCTCGGGCTGGCCCAAAGAGTGTCGTGACAAACATACGCAACAACAGTGCATCATTGTTCTCTATCTGGAAGCAAGCATCCAGAAAGCTCGTGACATGTTCTTGAGCCTCTTCATCACCCTTGAATTTTTCCAACCTGGGCATCTCAAAATGCTCAGGGTATGAGGGTGTAGGCACTGAGGTATCTAAAGGTTCATTGTGAATTTTCCTCAGTGTCAGCTTTTGGACAGTCATGCCTTGTTTCTCAATTGCTTTGACCTTCTCAACCAAAGCTTTGTAAGCCTCAGAAGACAGAAATTCATCCTCCCTATGTCAGCACAGAGGCAGTTTAGGAGGTACACTCATATTCTGTTGAGGTGGAGGGCATTTCTCTTCCTCCTCCTCAGCTTGGGAACTCTGAGATATTCCTAGTTGCATCTGTTCCCCTCTTGTTCCTCATAATGTTGTTGCCTCTGATTGTCGATCGAGGGCGGTCGCTCTCTGTTATGGGCAATGACATGAGTGTGAACGTTTACGCTCTCATGGTGCATGTCAACTTGCAAAAAATCCTTCTTGTGCACCTATTCTCTATGCTCATATTGAGAATATAGGCCGGCCCTAGCCAACCTATCTTCCTGCTCTACATGCTCCTTTTGGATGAGTATGCACTCCTTGCGTAAGCATTGCTCATACAACCTTTGTCTAGTAAGACCTGCACCTAAATATATTCATCTTCGATGCACTGCCTATCTGGGTGAGTATCCTCGAATTGATCTTGGATGAGTTGGAATTTCTATTTAGAGGTCAGTCGATATGGTATTTTGACCTGGTCAGCCATTAGAGGCCTTTGATATACTTGCTCTGTACCAGCGACCTTGTGGGTTCTGTACCCATCGGACTGATGTGCTATGCTTTTGCCTTTGTCTATGAAGACGGTATCGACATCATGTTGTATCTTGTGTTGTGTGCCACCATGTGTAGATGGTGGAAGTAATGCATGAGGGTGCTTAGAAGCCTCTCCATGCTCTCTAGTAGTTCTAATGGTGCTCCCGCTATGCTAACTCGAAGCACGAGTGGGTGGAGTCGAAGGCTTGCAACCTAGCTGCTCTAGAACACTACCTAGACCGTCTAACTGTCTAGACCTCCACCTCTCATGGGGTGGTGTTCCATTAGCTCCCACCTTCGATATATCGATGGTGATATTGTGTGCTATAGTACATGTGGGAGTATGGGTAGACTTATGCTCAACAGGGAGCCTATCTACTTGTCCCTGAATGGATGGATCTCTATTCCTTCTATACTCAAAAGGTGGGGGTATAGTACACCCTATAGACTTAGTGTGGATGGGTACCAATCCGGTCCCTTGAATGACGTACTCTTTGATCGATCTTGTGGATGCGCATGTACTATGGTCTTGGTAATGGATTTCGAGTCAAGCACCCTCAGGGTGAGAAGCCCCATGCTCTAATATACATCTAACAGAATGCACTAATGCTAGTCTATCAGGGGTATGCTCAATGGGATCCCCTCGTGTCGATTTGTCTCCTCTAATGCTCTCTGAACATTTTTTAGTTTGCTCATGTGGTTGAGGACTAGACATGTGTATTTGTGAATCAGTTGGGGCTTGGTCATCAGCTTCAGGATTGCGCCTTTATCGACCACCCTGTGTATCCACCATAGTGTACCTGACATCTAGATGTATATTTTATTATCAAACAAGGTATACACTGATGCTTATATTATTTTTAAATTTTGAAATATGCCCTAAAATGTTTGATGTTGTTTCAAAATGTGTTGTATCAATATGAGAAACTCTCACGTGTTTTTCAAAATTGTTGGATTTTATTCTTAGTTTAATTGGTTTTCACCTATATACTCGCACAAGCCAAATATGGTAATGAATTTCATACTCAAAGAAGTAGCATAGGTACTACCAAACCTCACCCAGGAAATCATGCGCAACGATACACCCTTTCCAAATATGAGTGCATGTTATTTTGCACAGATAGAACATTTATTGGGTCGGCCTTGGCAACGAGCGGGTCCCGATAATACAATTTCAAATGAGCCAACCAAGTGGTAATGACATCCACTATTGGTATCAATAAAATGGGTTGGATTTGAGAGCCCAATGCCACTGATTTTTAAAATGAAACGTGGTGTGTGTGGTTCATTTTACTTTGCAGAAAGACAAATGCATAAAAAAGCATTCATATGATCATTCCTACATGATATGCATAAGAAGGAACATTTCAAATTCACAAATGTATGCATGCTATGCTCTACATGACATTATGACAATGCAATTATGATGAGATGACCTCTAATTAGGCCTCACACATGCAAACGACCACACAATTTTATCAAGGTCACTATATTTTAGGGCGAACTGCAATCAGAGGTCCGTTATTCCTAGCAATGCCTTTCTAATGTAAATAATGTGAAAGTAAATTAGGACTTATTCATTCATCCTTTTCCTTTAATGTACCTAATTTACCATCGATTTGTCGCTTACTATAAAAATATAGAGGAGAAAATGCAGAACAGAGAATGAAAACAGAGCCTACCTCAGCTCCTGATATGCTACCAAGAGGTTTCTTTGTTGTTTGTTGTTTCTGTTGTAAACCATAGCTCTGGTCTGCGAGCTGCAGTATGAACCGTAGGTGACAGCCGCGAGCCAAAAAATAACCGCAACTGTTAGCTGCGGTTAGCACCTGAGATAAAAAAAACAATAATGTCAGCACTCAGGGGCTAGAAATACAGAGTTCCACCGTGATTGCCATCTGTAACCACCAAAAAGGCTCACACCCGATCTAACTATCGTAATTGAAGAAGAATACACAAATAGGCATGCATAATTTGATAACAAGAAATAACATGAATACAAGGAATCCTTTATTAATTTCAATGGAGTCAAATTACAAATTCGTCCCTCTTAGGGATACCCATTTGATACATCAATTATAATAGTGTCTAATCCCTATAAAGGGTAGGTGTGATCAACATACCCCTCAGGGTGACACAAATTGCTCTAGGGTGTCAATGACCCTCTTCTTCGCATTGAGGAAGGAATTGGATGCTTTATCTCTCCTTTGGAATTGTTCCCTACGATCAAGAAACAACAAGAATGTCAAAAATATAGGCAACCTCTCATGATGAGGCCCTTTTAGGTAAAATGCATAATGACACCGTTAACATGCATAATCAAGAAAGAATAAAGAAAGCTGCTAAACTATGCAAATTGAATCAATATTCATGTAATAGCATAAACTAAAATAGCATCTACACTATGCATGGATCAAATATAGAAAATGAAGCATAAACATGCATAAAAAAATATTTTAGTCCTAATTAAAACATAAGCATAAAATGTGAATCTAGCCTAGTTCTATGGTCAAAAGTCTTCTAAAATGCTATTAAATCAACAAAATAGCTAATCTAACCTAACTAGCCAGACATAAATGAAAAGAGTAAGGTGATCTATCACCTGTTGCAAACCGCAGCTCTGGTGAGCGGTCTGCACTATGAACCATGGCTAATAGTCGCGATTTGACCTCTGATAAGTTTACCCTCAAAATCAGGGGTAGTGGGCTCAATCTCCTTGTCTAAATTGATGTTCAAGGATCGCATTTGTTGTTCTTAGACTGATTTAGCGGTCAATTCGATATGAAGAGACTTTGTTTTCCCGAATTTGTGTTTCTTGATCCTCCTAAGCACCTAGGGCATCCTTAATGTAATTCATCATGAATGGTAGCAAAATGGTTGGGGATTAAGTGCAATAGCTCTATATCTTAGTATACTCAGTTTGAATGTATAATTCACCAAGGCTTCACTGCTCAAATCTCCAATGCTTGCTCTCTTTTCTCCCCATTTGGAGGGGGTATTTATAGCATGCCCCTAGGGCTAGGGGTGGCTTCATGGAGAAGCCAAGACCAAGAAGGATGGTTAGGATAGTTGGGATGGAAGCCTCTAGAATCTTCCATCCTTCAACTGCCTCCTTCTAGATCTTTTGGCTGTTCCAACCTATTTGGCTCGGATGGAAGGTCTAACTGAACTTCAGTTAAGATCGTAGGTCACAGTTGCAGTCCAAACTATAGACTGTAGGTGTCACCTGCGGTTTAGACTGGAGACCATAGGTCTGGGCTGCGGTTCAACCTACTTAGGCCAAAATGCCTAAATTGAGTGGTTAGAACCACTGCTCTATCTTGGATTCTGTCCAAGACCCTCCATATGGTCCTGTCCATATGAGTAGTCGCCCTCGATATGACGTGTTTTAGGTGTCTACAGTTACACCAAGAGGAGGAAGAGGATGAGGAAGGTTCTAACCCCCTACTCCTATATGGTTGGGAGACACACCTTTGGCATGTTTGAACTAGATAAGGAATCTGCAAGGTATACCAAGGATAAGAGGAATCTTACCAAACCCTACAAGGTGATATCCATTAGGACGACCACCACTAATTTGATGAGGAACTCAAAGAGTGGAAGGAGGCAGAGGATTACTCCAAGGAAGGGAGGAATCACCATTTTTCATAGAGGTTCAATGTCAAGAGGAATATGATGTGGAAGGCACTTGCGATGTAGAGGTCTTACTGGTAGAGGAAGAGTGCATTTTGTAGATGAAAGAAATCATGGACAACAAAGGATTCGATCGCCATGTTTGGATATAGAATTAATCCAAGGATATAGGTAGAGAAGTCACTCAAATGATAGTAGAATAATCAGAGCACCACCACCAAGGGATCAATCACATGCATGACAAGAGGAAGAGACACCCAAAGAAGATACTCCAGCTTACAATTGTACAATTCCAAATCGTACACATGGTAGTGGAAGACTAGGAAATTCAGTAACATCACAAGTTGAGATGATTTGCCTTAGAGAACAAGTGGTGCCAGATGATACAATCACTCGTAATATCATGGTCGAACCTCCAAGAGAAGAATCAAATGGGATCATGCAAGTGAATGTCACTGTGTGATTCCCACGAGGATAAGTATAAATAGTATTAGGAAATGAAAAAAAATAAAAATAAAAATAAAAAGAATAAAATTCCTTAGTTGTGAAAATCCCTCAGGACGCAATTAATAAGGAAGTATGTTGAAAACCAAAAATTATGACCTCTTCAAGAGGGAAAAAGGGAATATTTTCTCTAAGTAATAGATCATACAAACCAATTTTAAGGTGAAAAAGCACAAGTTGGGGATCGTACAAGTAAAAATAGAAAAATTACAGGTAGAATCATACAAGAAATTATATTGTACAATTTAGATCGTATAGTGTATGATTTTATGTGTAGATGTACGATTTGTAAATGTCATAATTAATGCTTGCATGCATGGAATGATGAGTTGTTGAAAAAAGAGCGGGAAAAATATGAAATCACATGTGAAGAGTGGTGAGTTATTGATCATCCAAAAAAAAAAAAATGCATGCAAGAGGGTAAAGTGACACAATTTAAAAAAAATGAATGGTTGGGGTCTGACAACAATTTAAATAGAGGATATTTTAAGTAAATTTGCAAACCATACAAGGGTAAATTCAAAATTTTGAAGAGAGTAAAGGTGAAAAGTGTGCAACTAGATAAAATATTCTATTTGGGCATTGAAATTCATCAATAAACTACAATATTGCATGACCCATATCAAAATTTGTACCAGGGAGACTTTTCGCATTCAAAAAATTCAAATCGAAAGAGAAAAGTGAGGGTTTTTTACTCCATTAAAAGTAAAATTTGAATTTCAACTTAAGGGAAGCAAGGATTTACAGTATAATATGTCAAAGCAAGAACCAAATTGTGAAAAACATCCACCCAAGGTTTAAGGAAATTGTAGATTGGAGCCAAAGTGAAGAAATTGCAAGAAAAAGAAGATTACAAGCCCTAATCAGAGAAAAAGTGGTAAAAATAAATTCTAGAAGGTAGAAATAAAAGGGAAGATGATTGTACAAACCTGCAATACATCCAGGGAAATGTTTTTAGGGGAAAATTACGCCAAGTAAAGGAAAAAATGCATATTTGCTTCGAAATTGCACTAAAAAGATATATGGGGACAATTCGACAACTGGGTCAGTGATAAATCATGGAAAGGGAGTGAAAAACATAATTTTTAGGAAAAAAAGGGTTTTAAGAGGTTTTGTATGATTTGGAGGACTAATTGTATGATTTTAGGAAAAACATGTGCGATTTCAAGCAGTTTGGAGGTCGATTTAAGTCTTTTTGAGCAAATCGTACAAAATCATACAAAATTGTAGAAATACAGCAAAAGAGATCATGTGGAAAGGGAAATTTTATGTATTGGTACAACCCTTGTGTGTTTTGGTGTAGCCAATTTATGATTTACAGTTGTTGAAATATTTTGAAGCAGTTTGAAGATTGTACGATTTGGAGGTTGCTATACAAACAGAAAACGTACATGAATAGTTTGAAATGTGTATTGTACAATTTACAATAGCATCGTATGGTTTTTAGAGGACTTCATATTGCATAATAGGTGATATAAAAAAATCAAATCTAACCAAAATAATGACAAGAAAATTATTTTGACCAAAGAGTTTGGATATCGATTAAGGAGAATTGCAACCAATAGAGTTGAACAGTCACCAAGAACTCTACACGAAAGAGATTCACATCTGTAACAACACCAAGGGTGATATTTTTAGTCCCATTGTTGGTGTGGTAATCATCCTTGGAGGATAGGAGGCTATAGGCCATGGAGAGGGTAGAGGTATTGGAGGGTTGATCGAAGGACACTACCAAGGTTTTGAGAGGAGGAAATGACATAAGAAAGAGTCCCAAGAAGGGAACTGCATAGTGAAGTCCATTACTCAGATCCAAAGGAGGATCTAAGTAGTTAATCCAAGGAGGACCAAGTTGATATAACAAGGATATAATTTATACAACATGGAGGAGATACATGCCAAAAGTGGTGGAGTAAAGAAGAAAATAAGAACCACCCATGGAGAAGAGAATTTGAGAAGGCTGGTGTAGCTATGATAGCATAGGTGCCACTGCACTAGAAGATCTTATTTTATAACTATTTATTATAGATTGTTCAAGCATACGATCCTACAAGTAAACTTGTCTATATTAATGTGGGTAAGTAGTCAGTGAAGGTAGAGTTCATAGCATAGGCATTCAAAAGAACATTTGTATTGTCAAAATATGGCATTAAAGTAGTGAAGAAGTTGTTTGATCTTATTGAAACACATTGCATCATCACTTCACTCACCAATGTGAAATCATTGATAGAAGAAAATATCTCGGGTGTAGGAACTTGAGGGATTAAACAAATGTAGTTTATAGGGAAATATTGGCCATGCACCATGAATATTTTGATGGCTCAACTATCAGGAGAAACACGAGCCATAGAGATGCCAATCTGGATGGTTCAATATATGGAAGGTATCACCAAAGTAATTCAGTACGATTGGGGTACCTATATGGAGAGAAAAATGTATGACTTACTAAAAAAGAGACCAAATAATTTTGGGATGAATTTCCATGTCATTGAATTATTATTGAATGTTGTTACACATATGGGAATTTAGTTTTTGGGTTTAATAGAACCTAGAAATATTGATGCAGGTATACCAACCATTATGTGGTGGGTAAATTCAATGCTAATTTAGAAGGAGACTCTAGATAAGTTTCAAGAAAAGAAAGCACCTAAGTAGTAGGCCACTGTAGTGCATGAAGATACTTCTTTGGATGATGAGGTACACCATCAAAGTAAAATACCGAGGAAGTTGTAACATGAACTAGAATAACAAGCACTTCGACAATGGTAGCAGGAGCAACCGTTATTTTAGGAAAGGGAGGAAATTATGGGGAGGCAATCCATCCCAGTATGAATAAGAACAAGAAGACAATGAGAAAGAATGACAAACAATCCCATTCTAAAAAAACAAGCCAAGCTTGTACAGGAGAATCAGTAATAGGAAGGACAGTTAGACTCAGAGACTAGATTTACACAATTAGAATTGGGTATGAAGAACACAAGCTTATACTAAGAGGGGGGTGAACAGTATAAGATCAAATTTTACTTTTCTTTCCCAAACAATATTATCCAATATTATCAATGGCAATATCAATAGCAGTAATCAAATAAATGCATAAATCATCACACACAAGAGAGACACAAATTTAATGTGGTTCACCCAATGTGGGCTACTCCACGGAGAAAATATTTCTTCTAAATTTTCTCAACAAATCTCTTGGGAATCAATTCCCTATTACAATATTTATGGACCTCTATCCAAAGGAGACACCAATCCCCTATGCTCTAATTTGTGGATCTCTCTCCACAGGAGAACTCTATCCCCTTGCTCTAGTTTGTGGATCTCTCTCCATAGGAGAATCCCTTCCTTGGACTGTCAGACCTATCCCCTGGAACTTGATCCAGGAGAACTCTATCTCCTCAACTGGTTCATGGATCTCTCTCCATAGAAGAACTCTATCTTCCCAACTGGTTCATGGATCTCACTCCATAGGAGAACTCTTTCCCTTTCTCTGGTTCATGGATCTCTATCCATAGGAGAACTCTATCCCCTCTGCTTTGGTTGGTGAACTTCTAGAAGACTTCTACCCCCACTTCTCTAGCTTGTGGATCTCTCTCCATAGGAGACCTCTATCCCCACTACATTGGTTGATGGATCTCTATCCACTAGAGATTTTTGTCCTCTTTGCTCTATCACCTCCAAAGCCTGCTCTCAACTCTATCTCAAATCTATACCAAAATCTATCACAAATCTAGCATAAATATTCTCTAACTCTATTCACAAATCTGCACCAAACTCTACTCTAACTCTGCTCACAAATCTACACCAAACCCTGCCACTAGTCTAGCACAAATATGCTCTGAATATGCACCAAAACTAACCCCAGTATTCTCTCAATACTTGCTCAAATATACCTTCAAGCCTTCTCAAAGACTTTCTCAAATATGCCTTCAATGTTGCTCACAAAACCTACTTTAAATATTTCCAAATATTGCATACAAAACACAACTTAAATCTCTTTCAAAAAATCTTTCTTCACACACAAATTCTACTTAGAATTTGTTTAACCTCTGGAACATATAGAGAATGATATGCTCTATCAAAATCTCAATATATTTCACACTCACAAATCTTATACTCAATTAACCAATCTCTATCTCTTGCAAAATCCCTTTCAAATCAAATCAAAATAATGTATAACTTGTTTCACAAAAATTGATCTATCTTTCTTGCAAATTTTCTCTCAAAGATCAATCACACTAATGCACAATTTCCCTTCACAAAATTGATCTCAACCACTTCCACAATTGCAATCAATATCTCTCAAACCAATGTTTAAAATATTTCACAAAGATGCACTAACTTGTCTTCAACCCTAGCACAAGTAGTTCACAATCTCTAGCACAAATGTCTTAAACTCTTTCAATAATAGAAGCATAAATTATTCTCAAATTCTATCCCAAATATTTCCAAAACATTCAACAATGAAGCACAAATCCTAACTCAAATATTTCCAACAATGCTTATCAAACAATCCTTTTCACTCCACCTTATGTTCCAAAACATTCACTTCAACAAACACTTTAAACAAGGAATGATGTGCCCATACCTCTTAATTGCTCTTATGGAGATATGTCTTCAAAAATCTATCTCACAAATAATTGATCTTTCTAGTGCCACTTCAAGAGTTAGATATCAAAATACATTCTCAATACATCCATATGAATTTCCTTCTCAAAATATATTTCACCATACAAAAATTACAATAAAATATCAAACCACTATAACACCTTATTACTCCTATTCTTGCATGATAATACTCAACAAAATAAACCAGAAATTACACACATAAATTTCTCATATACACCTTATACCTCCTTCTTATGAAAATAATGCACTTTTAAAATTTCAATAAGACCAATAAAATATCACTTCATCTCATGCATCATACAAGGCACTAGCAATAATGAATTTTAATTTCCACCTTCATTAATCAATTTTTTTTAATTCAAAAATTATGACTCTCTAGTAATTTCACCTCAAAATAATAAAAATTAATTAACCCTTATAACTCCCAAAGTCAAGCATCATATGCATACCTTATAAAAAATTTTACCCCAAGCGCTATCATCGCTACTCGAACCTATGACTCCTCGCTGGCCCCATGCCCTAGCACAAGGGCGGACACCACGTGGGCTAGCCGCCCACACAAGCACAAAGGAGCACGTGCTCCTACTTCACCAAAACTAGTACAAAAACCCTCAACCAAGCAAAAAGGAACTCCCTGTGATTCGAACGTCGAACCTGCCACCTACAACGCACTCTGCAAGCCAAGCTTGCCAACTAGGCTATCCACCCACATCGGATGGAATCGAGTGCCCTCCATCTTAACTACGTGCTGCCCTCAAAATTCATAAAAGCTTTTATCTACCTCCACCGCTTGCTAAATGAATAGCAAATATAAGATATTAATTCTTGAGGATGATTAAAACTTTGGCTTGCAAAACATTAATCTTTTTATACACTTTTGCCCTTTGACTTTGGATGTCAGCTCAACTTGGAAAAATGCCTCCATGCAAATTCAAATTTTGGCACCATCTAAACCTTTTTAAAATATTATAATAATTTAAATCTAAGGTAGATTTAAATATTATAATTTATATTTTAACCTTTGGGCCCTTTTAATTTTTAATTATTATAATTATTTAAATCTTCATAGATTTAAATATTATAATATTTTTTCTTCTTGGACCTTTTCTTTGGATAAAAGTCTTTGCCATCATAAAACCTCTTCCTTTTTCTTTTGCAAATGCCACCATGGTAAAACCATTAAACCTTTATTTTCCTTGACATAAATGACAACCAATGTCATTAACTTATGCCATTAATTCTTTGACATCAATGACAACAATATACTCAAAATTTCCAACAATCTCCCCCTTTGTCATTGATGGCAACCCTTTTCTAAAAATTTCTTTTTCCAAACCACTTGATTCCAAATCTGCTCCCCTTGAGAAATTGCTCTCCTTGACTGAATGCTCTCCCCCTTACTCAAATATCTCCCCCTTTGACATCAATGGCAAAGGGACTCCTTTGGGGCTAAATATAAGACTCTTAGCTCAGCCCCCTCCCCACCTCCTCTCCTTGAGGTGATTAATTTTGGGGTGGGAGTATCTCTACTCCCAACATACAATGCTCTTTTTCTTTGTCAACCTTCTTTCTCAACATACCCTTTTGATCCTTTTGAGTGTCCCTATTCTTTCTTGTCTCTGGAAGCTCTAGAAACTCTGTTCTACACCACTTGGCCTTATGCCCTAGATTATTGCACTTGTAACACTTAATGTTGTAGTTCTTAGAAGGTGCAAATATCTTGAAGTTCCTCTTGGTGAAGCCATACTCATTTCTATCATGAACCCTACAGTGGATTGCTTTATGACCAAAGCGATTACAAGAGTAGCAATACCCTTGAAAGGAATATCCATATTTGAAAGAGTTGTCATTCCTTTTAGTGAAACCATACTCTTTCTTTCCATGAACCCTACAATGCATAGCCTTGTGACCAAACCGATTACATGAAAAACAATGTCCTTTGAAGAAATCTTGTCTTGAACCCTCTGGTCTCTTAGTCCTTCCTTTTCTTCTCTATGATGATCCTTGTTTCTTGTTTGTGCATTGTTTCCTTTCTTAATGAAGCTTCTATTCTTCAAATTATCCTCATAAGTCTCAATTTCTTCTTCACTCTCTTCCTCTGAAACTTCCTCCTCTTTTGAGCTTGAGCTTGACCCTTCTTCTTGTTTCCCTTGTCCTTCTTCAAAACCAAGTCCTGTTTTGATAGATGAAGATCTTTGTGCATTGATAATATTATCCAAAGTCTTTGAACTTTTCCCAAACTTGTGTAGCTTGTCCTTAGAATATTTCACTTCCATCCTTAGTGAAACTACCTCATGTTCTAATCTTTCACATTCTAACTCTTTTGCCTCTAAATTTTCACTCATTACCTCTTTAATTCTCCTTGCCTTAGCTTTTGAGTTTGTTAGGTCTTGTATAAGCTTTTCTTTTTCTTCCTCATATTCTTGAACTTGAGTCTTTAGTCTTGAATTCTACTTTCTAACCTTTTTTAATTCTCTGAGAGCAACAATAAGTTCTGCTTCTAGATCTATTGTGCCTTCTTCTTCATTTTTTGAATCTTTCTCTACTTCTTGGTCTCCAAGAGCATCTTCATACTCTTCAACCTTATCTTCAATAGGAGCATTTTCTTCCTCTCCTATTGCCAAAAATAGAATCTCTTCTTCTTCACTATCTGAGAGTCTTTCATCACTATCACTTGAAGCCTTGCTTCCCTTATTAACATAGAAACTCTTCTTGTGCCTTTGAAAGAACTTATTTTCATGCTTACCTTGACCATACCTATTTTTCTTTTCATACCTAGATTTTCCTCCTTCCTTTTTCTTATGATCTTATTTCTCTTCACTGCTACTGCTTCCAGCTTCTGGATAATTAGATGCATAGTGACCAAAATTACCATAGTTAAAACATTTCACTATTTTCATACCTTTGTGCTTTCTTGAGTCCTTCTTGTTTCTTCTACCATAGTTAGCTTCTTCATCATTGCTTGACTCACCACTTGATTTTGGTTTCTTATCTTTTGTCTTCTTTGATGCTTTGAAAGTTACCTCTTTCTTGGAGTTGGGATCCTTTACTATTCTCATCTCATAAGCTGTGAGAATTCCATGTAACTCATCCATAGTCAATTTTTCAATATCTCTCATCTCTTCTATAGCTGAAACCTTTCCATCATACCTCATAGGAAGTGACCTTAATACTTTTTGAGCAACACTGGAGTCTTCAATTTTGAATCCAAGTCCATGCATGGTATTAACAACTTCATCCACATGAAGCAAGTATGTAGCAATATCTTCCTCATCTTCCATATTCAAATCTTCAAACCTTTTCTTGTGGTTTTGTAGTTTTGCCATCTTGACCTTTTTATCTCCCTCATATGTTTACTTCAATTTTTCCCATATCTCTTTTTCTGATTTGCAATGCATAACTTTCACAAATTTTGCTTCACGTAATCCACTTAAGATTCCATTCATAGCCTTGGCATTATTCACATGTAACATCTTACCATCTTTATCTATGGGAGGAGTAGTTGTAGGTGTGAACCCATCCTCAATGGATTGCCATGTCTCATATCCTTGTGCCATCAAGTAAGTCTTCATTCTTATGCTCTAGAAAGCATAATTGTTCCCATCGAACAATGGTGCCTTATTTTATGAAGATCCATTCTGAGATGCCATCTATGTTCCTGTACTATCTTCCTTCAAGTTGTTAGACTTTTTTGAAGGAACCCACTCTGATACCAATTGAAGAACACAAGCTTATACTGAGAGGGGGGTGAACAGTATAAGATCAACTTTTACTTTTCTTTCCAAAATATATTATCCAATATTATCAATGGTAATATCAATAGTAGTAATCAAAGCAATGCATAAATCATCACACACAAGAGAGACATAAATTTAATGTGGTTCACCCAATGTGGGCTACTCCACGGAGAAAATATTTCTTCTAAATTTTCTCAACAAATCTCTTGGGAATCAATTCCCTATTACAATGTTTATGGACCTCTATCCAAAGGAGACACCAATCCCCTATGCTCTGATTTGTGGATCTCTCTCCATAGGATAACTCTATCCCCTTGCTCTAGTTTATGGATATCTCTCCATAGGAGAACTCTTTCCCCTTTTCTCTGGTTTATGGAACTTGATCCAAGAGAACTCTATCTCCTCAACTGGTTCATGGATCTCTCTCCATAGAATAACTCTATCTCCCTAGCTAGTTCATGGATCTCACTCCATAGGAGAACTCTTTCCCCTTGCTCTAGTTCATGGATCTCTATCCATAGGATAACTCTATCCCCTCTACTCTGGCTGGTGATCTTCTAGAAGACTTCTACCCCCATTGCTCTGGCTTGTGGATCTCTCTCCATAGGAGACTTTGTCCTCTTTGCTCTATCATTTCCAAACTTCTCAACTCTACTAAATCTATATCAAACTCTCTATCTAAATCTGCTTTAATTTACTCATAAATCTGCACTAAATCTACTCTAACTCCTTACAAATCTGCACCAAACTCTATCCAAGTCTAGCACAAATATGCTCTAACTTTACTCATAATCTACTCTCAAGTCTTCTCTAAAGACTTGCTCAAATATACCTTCAAGCCTTCTCAAAGACTTGCTCAAATATACCTTCAAGCCTTCTCAAAGACTTGCTCAAATCTACCTTCAAGCCTCTCACAAAACCTGCTTAAATATTTCCAAATCTTGCATACAAACACAACTTAAATCTCTTTCAAAAAGCTTTCTTCACACAAATAAATTCTACTTAGAATTCGTTTAACCTCTGGAACATATAGAGAATGATATGCTCTATCAAAAACTCAATATGTTTCACACTCACAAATCTTGTACTCAATTAACCAATCTCTATCTCTTGCAAAATCCCTTTCAAATCAAATCAAAACAATGTATAACTTGTTTCACAAAATTGATCTATATTTCTTGCAAATTTTCTCTCAAATATCAATCACATTAATGCACAATTTCCCTTCACAAAATTGATCTCAACCACTTCCACAATTGCAATCAATATCTCTCAAACCAATGTTTAAAATATTTCACAAAGATGCACTAACTTGTCTTCAACCCTAGCACAAGTAGTTCACAATCTCTAGCACAAATGTCTTAACCTCTTTCAATAATAGAAGCACAAATTGTTCTCAAATTCTATCCCAAATGTTTCCAAAACATTCAACAATGAAGCACAAAATCCTAACTCAAATATTTCCAACAATGCTTATCAAACAATCCTTTTCACTCCACCTTATGTTCCAAAACATTCACTTCAACAAAACACTTTAAACAAGGAGTGATGTGCCCATACCTCTTAATTGCTCTTATGGAGATATGTCTTCAAAAATCTATCTCACAAATAATTGATCTTTCTAATGCCACTTCAAGAGTTAGATATCAAAATACTTTCTCAAAACATCCATATGAATTTCCTTCTCAAAATATATTTCACCATACAAAAATTACAATAAAATATCAAACCACTATAACACCTTATTACTCCTATTCTTGCATGACAATACTCAACAAAACAAACCAGAAATTACACACATAAATTTCTCATATACACCTTATACCTCCTTATTATTAAAATAATGCACTTTTAAAATTTCAATAAGACCAATAAAATATCACTTCATCTCATGCATCAACAAGGCACTAGCAATCTGAATTTTAATTTCCACTCCTCTTTAAAACAAAAATTAAAATCAATTTATTATCCTTATGGCTCCCTAGTAAATTCACCTCAAAACACTAAAAATTAATTAACCCTTATAACTCCCAAAGTCAAGCATCATATGCATACCTTATAAAAATTTTGCCCCAAGCGCTGCCATCACTACTCGAACCCGTGACTCCTCATTGGCCCCACACCCTAGCACAAGGGTGGACACCACGTGGGCTAGCCACCCACACAAGCACAAAGGAGCACGTGCTCCTACTTCTTCACCAAAACCGGTGCAAAACCCTCGACCAAGCAAAAAGACTCCTCATGATTCGAATGTCGAACCTGCCACCTACAACGCACTCCACAAGCCAAGCTTACCAACTAGGCTATCCACCCACGTCGGATGGAATTGAGCACCCTTTATCCTTAACTATGTGCTGCCCTCGAAATTCATAAAAGCTTTTCTCTCTACCTCCACCACTTGTCGAATGAATAGAAAATATTAATTCTTGGGGATGATTAAAACTTTGGCTTGCAAAACATTAATCCTTTTATACACTTTTGCCCTTTGACTTTGGACGTTGGCTCAACTTTGAAAAATGCCTCCATGCAAATTCAAATTTTTGCGCCATCTAAACCTTTTTAAAAATATTATAATAATTTAAATCTAAGGTAGATTTAAATATTATAATTTATATTTTAACCTTTGGGCCTTTTTAATTTTTAATTATTATAATTATTTAAATCTTCATAGATTTAAATATTATAATATTTTTTTCTTCTTGGACCTTTTCTTTGGATAAAAGTCTTTCCATCATAAAACCTCTTCCTTTTTCTTTTGCAAATGCCACCATGGTAAAACCATTAAACCTTTATTTTCCTTGACATAAATGACAACCAATGTCATTAACTTATGCCATTAATTCTTTGACATCAATGACAACAATATACTCAAAATTTCCAACAATCTCCCCCTTTGTCATTGATGGCAACCCTTTTCTAAAAATTCCTTTTTCCAAACCACTTGATTCCAAATCTGCTCCCCTTGAGAAATTGCTCCCCTTGACTGAATGCTCTCCCCCTTACTCAAATATCTCCCCCTTTGACATCAATGGCAAAGGGACTCCTTTGGGGCTAAATATAAGACTCTTAGCTCAGCCCCCTCCCCACCTCCTCTCCTTGAGGTGATTAATTTTGGGGTGGGAGTATCTCTACTCCCAGCATACAATGCTCTTTTTCTTTGTCAACCTTCTTTCTCAACATACCCTTTTGATCCTTTTGAGTGTCCCTATTCTTGCTTGTCTCTGGAAGCTCTGGAAACTCTGTTCTACACCACTTGGCCTTATGCCCTAGATTATTGCACTTGTAACACTTAATGTTGTAGTTCTTAGAAGGTGCAAATATCTTGAAGTTCCTCTTGGTGAAGCCATACTCATTTTTGTCATGAACCCTACAATGGATTGCTTTATGACCAAATTGATTACAAGAGTAGCAATACCCTTGAAAGAAATATCCATATTTGAAAGAGTTGTCATTCCTTTTAGTGAAACCATACTCTTTCTTTCCATGAACCCTACAATGCATAGCCTTGTGACCAAACTTATTACATGAAAAACAATATCCTTTGAAGAAATATTGTCTTGAACCCTCTGGTCTCTTAGTCCTTCCTTTGCCTTCTCTATGATGATCCCTGTTTCTTGTTTGTGCATTGTTTCCTTTCTTAGTGAAGCTTCTATTCTTCAACTTATCCTCATAAGTCTCAATTTCTTCTTCACTCTCTTCCTCTGAAACTTCTTCCTCTTTTGAGCTTGAGCTTGACCCTTCTTCTTGTTTCCCTTGTCCTTCTTCAAAACCAAGTCCTGTTTTGATAGATGAAGATCTTTGTGCATTGATAATCTTATCCAAAGTCTTTGAACTTTTCCCAAACTTGTGTAGCTTGTCCTTAGAATATTTCACTTCCATCCTTAGTGAAACTACCTCATGTTCTAATCTTTCACATTCTAACTCTTTTACCTCTAAATTTTCACTCATGACCTCTTTAATTCTCCTTGCCTTAGCTATTGAGTTTGTTAGGTCTTGTATAAGCTTTTCTTTTTCTTCCTCACATTCTTGAACTTGAGTCTTTAGTCTTGAATTCTACTTTCTAACCTTTTTCAATTCTCTGAGAGCAACAATAAGTTCTGCTTCTAGATCTACTGTGCCTTCTTCTTCATTTTTTGAATATTTCTCTACTTCTTGGTCTCCAAGAGCATCTTCATACTCTTCAACCTTATCTTCAATAGGAGCATTTTCTTCCTCTTCTATTGCTAAAAATAGAATCTCTTCTTCTTCACTATTTGAGAGTCTTTCATCACTATCACTTGAAGCCTTGCTTCCCTTATTAACATAGAAACTCTTCTTGTGCCTTTGAAAGAACTTCTTTTCATGCTTGCCTTGACCATACCTATTTTTCTTTTCATACCTAGATTTTCCTTCCTTTTTCTTATGATCCTGTTTCTCTTCACTGCTACTACTTCCAGCTTCTGGACAATTAGATGCATAGTGACCAAAATTACCACAGTTAAAATATTTCACTATTTTCATACCTTTGTGCTTTCTTGAGTCCTTGTTTCTTCTACCATAGTTAGCTTCTTCATCACTGCTTGACTCACCACTTGATTCTGGTTTCTTATCTTTTGTCTTCTTTGATGCTTTGAAAGCTACCTCTTTCTTGGAGTTGGGATCCTTTACTATTCTCATCTCATAAGCTGTGAGAATTCCATGTAACTCATCCATAGTCAATTTTTCAATATCTCTCATCTCTTCTATAGCTGAAACCTTTCCATCATACCTCATAGGAAGTGACCTTAATACTTTTTGAGCAACACTAGAGTCTTCAATTTTGAATCCAAGTCCATGCATGGTATTAACAACTTCATCCACATGAAGCAAGTATGTAGCAATATCTTCCTCATCTTCCATATTCAAATCTTCAAACCTTTTCTTGTGGTTTTGTAGTTTTGCCATCTTGACCTTTTTATCTCCCTCATATGTTTACTTCAATTTTTCCCATATCTCTTTTGCTGATTTGCAATGCATAACTTTCACAAATTCTTCTTCACATAATCCACTTAATATTCCATTCATAGCCTTGGCATTATTCACATGTAACATCTTACCATATTTATCTATGGGAGGAGTAGTTGTAGGTGTGAACCCATCCTCAATGGATTGCCATGTCTCATATCCTTGTGCCATCAAGTAAGTCTTCATTCTTATGCTCTAGAAAGCATAATTGTTCCCATCAAATAATGGTGCCTTATTTTATGAAGATCCATTTTGAGATGCCATCTATGTTCTTGTACTATCTTCCTTCAAGTTGTTAGACTTTTTTGAAGGAACCCACTCTGATACCAATTGAAGAACATAGGCTTATACTGAGAGGGGGGTGAACAGTATAAGATCAAATTTTACTTTTCTTTCCCAAATAATATTATCCAATATTATCAATGGCAATATCAATAGTAGTAATCAAAGTAATGCATAAATCATCACACACAAGAGAGACACAAATTTAATATGGTTCACCCAATGTGGGCTACTCCATGGAGAAAATATTTCTTCTAAATTTTCTCAACAAATATCTTGGGAATCAATTCCCTATTACAATGTTTATGGACCTCTGTCCAAAGGAGACACCAATCCCCTATGCTCTAATTTGTGGATCTCTCTCCATAGGAGAACTCTATCCCCTTGCTCTAGTTTGTGGATCTCTCTCCATAGGATAACTCTTTCCCCTTTTCTCTGGTTCGTGGAACTTGATCCAAGAGAACTCTATCTCCTCAACTGGTTCATGGATCTCTCTCCATAGAATAACTCTATCTCCCTAGCTGGTTCATGGATCTCACTCCATAGGAGAACTCTTTCCCCTTACTCTAGTTTGTGGATCTCTATCCATAGGAGAACTCTATCCCCTCTACTCTGGTTGGTGAACTTCTAGAAGACTTCTACCCCCATTGCTCTAGCTTGTGGATCTCTCTCCATAGGAGACCTCTATCCCCACTACATTGGTTTATGGACCTCTATCCACTAGAGATCTATTATCCTCTTTGCTCTATCACCTCCAAATCCTGCTCTCAACTCTATCTCAAATATATACCAAACTCTATCCCAAGTCTAGCATAAATTTACTCTAACTCTGCTCACAAATCTGTATCAAACCTGCTCTAACTCTACTCATAAATTTCCACCAAACCCTACCACTAGTCTAGCACAAATCTGCTCTAACTCTACACCAAAACTAACCTCAATTCTTCTATCAATACTTGCTCAAATATACCTTCAAGCCTTCTCAAATACTTGCTCAAATATACCTTCAAGCCTTCTCAAATACTTGCTCAAATCTACCTTCAAGCCTCTCACAAAACCTGCTCAAATATTTCCAAATCTTGCATACAAAACACAACTTAAATCTCTTTCAAAAATCTTTCTTCACACAAATAAATTCTACTTAGAATTCATTTAACCTCTGGAACATATAGAGAATGATATGCTCTATCAAAAACTCAATATGTTTCACACTCACAAATCTTGTACTCAATTAACCAATCTCTATCTCTTGCAAAATCCCTTTCAAATCAAATCAAAACAATGTATAACTTGTTTCACAAAACTGATCTATCTTTCTTGCAAATTTTCTCTCAAATATCAATCACACTAATGCACAATTTCCCTTCACAAAATTGATCTCAACCACTTCCACAATTGCAATCAATATCTCTCAAACCAATGTTTAAAATATTTCACAAAGATGCACTAACTTGTCTTCAACCCTAGCACAAGTAGTTCACAATCTCTAGCACAAATGTCTTAACCTCTTTCAATAATAGAAACATAGATTATTCTCAAATTCTATCCCAAATATTTCCAAAATATTCAACAATGAAGCACAAAATCCTAACTCAAATATTTCCAACAATGCTTATCAAACAATCCTTTTCACTCCACCTTATGTTCCAAAATATTCACTTCAACAAAACACTTTAAACAAGGAGTGATGTGCCCATACCTCTTAATTTGCTCTTATGGAGATATGTCTTCAAAAATCTATCTCACAAACAATTGATCTTTCTAGTGCCACTTCAAGAGTTAGATATCAAAATACTTTCTCAAAACATCCACATGAATTTCCTTCTCAAAATATATTTCACCATACAAAAATTACAATAAAATATCAAACCACTATAACACCTTATTACTCCTATTCTTGCATGATAATACTCAACACAACAAACCAGAAATTACACACATAAATTTCTTATACACCTTATACCTCCTACTTAAAATAAAATAATGCACCTTTTAAAATTTCAATAAGACCAATAAAATATCACTTCATCTCATGCACCATACAAGGCACTAGCCAACTCTGTAAATTTAATTTCCACGTGTCCCTTTTTAAATCAAAAATTAAAATCAATTTATTATCCTTATGGCTCCCTAGTAAATTCACCTCAAAACACTAAAAATTAATTAACCCTTATAACTCCCAAAGTCAAGCATCATATGCATACCTTATAAAAAACTTTGCCCCAAGCGTTGCCACTACTACTCGAACCCGTGACTCCTCGCTGGCCCCACACCCTAGCACAAGGGCGGACACCATGTGGGCTAGCCACCCACACAAGCACAAAGGAGCACGTGCTCCTACTTCTTCACCAAAACCAGTGCAAAAACCCTCGACCAAGCAAAAAGACTCCTCGTGATTCGAACGTCGAACCTACCACCTACAATGCGCTCCGCAAGCCAAGCTTGCCAACTAGGCTATCCACCCACGTCGGATGGAATCGAGCGCCCTCCATACTTGACTATGCACTGCCCTCAAAATTCGTAAAAGCTTTTCTCTCTGCCTCCACCGCTTGCCGAACGAATAGCAAATATAAGATATTAATTTTTAGGGATGATCAAAACTTTGGCTTGCAAAACATTAACCCTTTTATACACTTTTGCCCTTTGACTTTGGACGTCGGCTCAACTTGGAAAAATGCCTCCATGCAAATTCGAATTTTGGCGCCATCTAAACCTTTTTAAAAATATTATAATAATTTAAATCTAAGGTAGATTTAAATATTATAATTTATATTTTAACCTTTGGGCCCTTTTAATTTTTAATTATTATAATTATTTAAATCTTCATAGATTTAAATATTATAATCTTTTTTTCTTCTTGGACCTTTTCTTTGGATAAAAGTCTTTGCCATCATAAAACCTCTTCCTTTTTCTTTTGCAAATGCCACCATGGTAAAACCATTAAACCTTTATTTTCCTTGACATAAATGACAACCAATGTCATTAACCTATGCCATTAATTCTTTGACATCAATGACAACAATATACTCAAAATTTCCAATAGGGTAGAAGTAGAAGATATGGTAGAATCCCCACAGATTTTCCAGTCTACCGATCTCAAAATTTTGGACTCTTCTAAAATTTTGGATGATATAGAAGTGAGGCAAATTGTACAAGAAGTGGTAGCCACTACACATGAAATAAATGAGAAAGCCAAGGTGGTAGTGGAAGCCTTAGAAGAAGAGTCAAGAGAGAAAAAGAAACCTCATTTTAGATTTATGATGGGAGGAGGAACAAATCAAAATGATCAGAGTGATGCACAAGAAGATACTAATACATAATAGGAATAGGAATATCCTATTTTTGAAGAAGTCACAATGATGGAATTTTAGTAGAATTAGGAAGAAAACCAGGTGATAGAAGAACAACAGGTGGAATTACTTAAACAACAAAAGGAAGTCTAGGAACCAGTAGGGAAATAGTAATCTCATCCTGAGGTTGTTGATATTGAAAAAGACGTGGAGGTTGAGAGACCTATGGTACAAATTCCACCATAGGAAAATATAAACATGAAGAAAGTACTAATGTATCTTGGGGTAAGCTCTGGTCACCAATTAGAAGAAGAGGAAGAAAAAACTCCTACACAGGAAGAACAATGAAGGATGTAGAAAAGTTACCCCCTGGAAGTACCACAGTTCTCAAAGATTGAAATAGAGGAGGATGCGAAAAGGGTAGAGGATCAAGTGGACGATTTCTTCTCTCATATGGGCAATTCTAGGGCTAGCACCAAACTACAGTTTTGTATTAGACACGTAGGAGAATTGAAGCTATGGGAGGAACAAGTGTTTATCAAATTGGAAAAGATAACAGAATGGGTGAGTAGTGAGGAACGTACGAGGAGAATTGATGATGTCCATGTAAAGCACCCATGGATGTTATCCAGGGAGGAGGTAGCAATGATGTTAGGAAGAGACAACTTTCCAGACGAAGTGAGAACCAACTACAGGCAACATCCAAGGTTGTACCTGGATAAAGCCAATTATCCGACTTGTCCTTTGAATACAATGGAGTTGGAACATAAGAGGGTCACCTCAAGCTTGGCTATCACTCTAAGGAAGTTGAACTTCCTAACACATTGGATAGAGTGGTTGAGCATAGGATTGG
Source organism: Wollemia nobilis (assembly GCA_028583015.1). NCBI lineage: Eukaryota > Viridiplantae > Streptophyta > Pinopsida > Araucariales > Araucariaceae > Wollemia > Wollemia nobilis. The sequence goes on along the minus strand of JAQPPZ010004624.1, from coordinate 11,126,584 downwards.
AGAAAATTTATCAGCTCAAGGAAGCTTAGAAAGAAGAAACAAAGGTCACTTGGAAGGAAATGGTTACAATGTAGGAAGAAATGAATAAGAGTAAGACCGTGGTAGAAAATAATTTAAAGAAATTGGAAGAAGAATTGCTAAGTAGCAAGGTTGGTTTCAAGGCTAAAATTAGTTCACTATAAGAGGATAAGTGATCTCACAAATAGTAGAAGAAAGAATGAAAGAGTTGGAATCTCAATTAAAAACAAAAGAAGAATAGTTGCAGGCAAAGGATGAACAACTAAAAACACAACTAGCTATGAAATATGAGCAACTGACAGTGAAGGGAAGAAGATAGAAGAGCTTACAAAAGACAATAAGTGATATAATGATATGATCCTGGAAAATTAAACACAACTGATGGTTAAGGAAGAGGCTATTTGTGCTTTGGAGGTTGATATTAATCACCATATAAATATCATTATAGATAAGAATGAAGAGTTAGAATTAGCAGCTCAAATAGAAGCACATTTATAGGAGAAGCTTAAGAAGAGTGCTATTGAATACAAATAACAATGAAGAGAAATCCTGAAGACTGCGGAGGAGACAACCAACTAGTATGGTGTGAAAGGAGTAGAAATGAGCAACTAACGCAGCCAAGTTGTAGAACCAACGTGTAATTTTTCATGTCCGACTGGAAGACAATGAAGCCTTAGTCAAATAATATGAGGCCCAGTTGAAATAGAAAGACAATTCAGTTAGAACACTAACCAAAGTAAAGGGGAGGGCAGATGTAGGTAGCAAATCCACCTCCCAGAAGAAGTGACGAAGAGGATTTGACCAGTTTTGATAATTTTGATAGTTTTGGGCAAAATGTACAAGCAGGAGTAAAATGTACAAGGAGGAAAAATGTACAAACTAGATGGTAAAACATACAAAGTGCAATGAAATGCAATTTGAGTTGTAATTGCGAATGAATTTGATAATAGGAATAATTAGACTTAGTAAAAGGGTGTAATTATGAATTTTGTTATACATGGGTAGTTATGAATAACAAATTGCCTCAAGAACTACTTGGAACGGCCTGGGAAACATTATATAAGACCCCCTTTTCAAATTCGTAAGTCTAGTTAGAGTATGTTCTGATTAGTCCAAGTATTGAATGCATTAATATGATTATTATGTGGAATTGATGGTTATTGTGTATCTTTGTGGAATATTTTAGTGATTTTACTGCACCATTGAAGAGTTATGATGAAGAATCATATTGCATAGTAATTTTTCATGTATTGTAGGATTATGGAATGATGGAGTAATGTTTTGTAGTATTTGATTGTTGCATGTTACTTTTCTATCTATGTATTATGTTAATGCACTGATATGAAGAATGGAACTGAATCACCACTGGTGTGAGCCTCAGGAATTATCTATGATGAATATTGCATCTGGAAATATGTCTTAGAATCTGTTGTACTATTTTTGTAAATTGCCATTATGAAGAACTCTCTCAAACTCTAAATTTAGAACTTGCATGTTGGTAAGAATGGAGTAATTGCCATCCCAAAACTTCTTAAAACTTGCGTGAGAGAGATTAATATAAAAGAGTATCCAAATTGGCACCTTTTTGAACTTTTATTTTGTACAAATCGTACACCAGACGTGCTACAAATCGTACAAGAAAACTTTACTTGATTTGGTAGTTTAGGCGATTGAAGGAAACTTACCCGATTTGGAAATATTGGCAAATTGAAAAAATTAGTTACAAAACTGTGTACTTTAGCTTTCAAAACCAAATATGAAGAATTTACTAAGTGTAAAATTGTACAAGGACTAAGACTGTATGATTTGGTACCGTACAGTTGTACGATTTAGGTTCATACAAGTTTTTTTGTGATTGCATATTAGTTGTGAAGACTATACGATTGTACGATTTGGGTATTGGAACAAAGATAGTAAGTTGATCATTATAAGCCCTGATAATCACCTCCCCACTAGGAATACTACACCCTTGTGCTACACCTTTCTCCCCTATTTCTCTTTTCTTTTTATTTTTCTTATATAGTAGTTTCAAGGAGTTGACCTTCTTCGAAGGTTAATCTAAGAGAAATATCAGGTCATCCAATATTGACTCTAGCCTAATGCTAATTGGACCATGGCTACCACATCATCGTCACCTATTTGCCACTATTAAAAGTACATGAATTAGATTCTACCACTTAGAGTGATATGAATGGATGACCATTATCACAAATATATACATGATAATGTCTAACTAGACTCTATGCTAGTTGTTATATCAGCTCAATCAACCACTAAAATTTGAACCCCTACTAGATGAATAGCGAGCATGTTAAGTATCTAAAGGCCTCACCTTTAGAAATTATTGCTAATAGGGAGCTCAAAGTCAAACATTGGAACTAAACCTTCCAATCCTTTACATGACTTCCCCTTAGCTAGAATACTAAGGCCTATCAAAATTACTAAAGGACATGTAGTGCTTTGTTAAAATCAATCCATATCGAGCTAACACAAACCATAAATGCTGAAGGGGGGTTAACTCAAACCTATGAATATTTAGAAGAAAAACCTAATTTCACATCAAACTTTCCAAACGATCATTCCATACCACTATGACAAGGAATATTATTACTCCTTGAAGTAGGGATCCCCTCTTAAACCAAAGCACCAACATGTTTTTCCAACAAAGCAACACAATGTCGAATAATGAACAAGACATGAACCACCAACTAAGAAACAAGAAATGTCCTCCAAAAAGTGTAATAGCTAAGGCATCATAATATTGTAGTGAGAGGGGGTATACATTGCTTCTTGGATTAGTCATTGTATGTATCTCTTTATGTATCCAAAAATGAATGTCATATTTTATGCTTTGAACCTATGCAATATGAGAGGAGTGTACCTAAAAAATGACAACACAAAGTTGTCCATCATCCATTAGAATAATGTGGAGGTTTTACCTTGATCAAACCATGATCTCACATCTACATTCTCATGTGGAAAAAAAGAAAACACAAGTAGAGAGGGCTAAAACATTCTCTCCAAATTCTTTGTAAAGTTTGATGATAATAAATAATGGAAGATATAGTATTCCCTTTGCTTCTTATGCTAAAACTGCTTGTGAAACACAGAAAAAAAATTCTTTGCAATTGAAAGAACATGTGGCTGCAAGAGATGCTTGTATGTGACTAAGCAATGATGCTTCATACTTGCTCTAAAATCGTGTTGTATTTTACAAGTTTTTAGGAAGGAACAAAAGCAATGCAACTCAAATCATAAATCAAGAGATTTTAGAGATCTTAAAAAAAAAGAGATAACATAAAAGACATGAAGGATATCCTTCGATATATATCCAAATGATCAAGATAATATTAGCATTAATATAATACCTTGGGGGGATGAGGGGTATGAATACCCCAACCTCAATTAGTTACAAGTTACTTAAATCTAAATCAACATAACATTAGGTTTAAAGGATTTAATAAAGTTAACCATGTTAAGGTTAAACCATGTGCCCATAGGCTAAACACATAAATCCATATTAAGTATTATATAATGATTTCCCATAGCCTTATACATGAAAATATCATACAATTTCAACCTTGGCTAATAACGTTAGATCACATGCTTTCAAAACTCCTTATAATTTGAACTCAAGGATATTAATGATAATGTAATTTCCCCCCTCTCAATGGAAGCATTAGTAGGCTAGTTCATTGTGGCATGGGGAGGAACCATTTAAATCTTCCTCATATTTTGCAAGACTACTTCATGCCCCCCAAATTTCCCTCAATATTTTGTAACCTCACTAAGTTGTTATTAATAAGATCTTCCCTTTTATTAACTTATTTGACGACTTTGACTTATCCTTTGGTTGCTAAGCCTTCATATCCATCAATTTGAAATCCTTTGCATTAATATCAACTGAGAATAAACACCACAATTTTGTATAGCCACTTAAAATTAATTAGAAGATAAAAGAGGGCTTTGAGGGTTAAATCTACATGCTCCTTTATATACATAGGAACAATATGAATCAATAGTCCAATAATTTAAAAGAAAGAAGTAAGATAAACAAGGATAATCTTGATATATTTTGTATCATCATTATTTTTGCCTCATGATGATACAATATCTACACTTAAAGCCTTGAAGATAAAATATCTTGACATATTTTGTTGCCTCATTATTGTGTTTGGAGCAGCCAAGAAGATTTTTTGTAAATCTAACGATAGGACTCAATGACGGATTTTCCTGATAAAAATGCTAGGTGAACTTCGATTACAAGTATCTCACTAGATTTGGTATATTTCTCTAGGATAAATATTCATCGATATGTTCCTTTGTTCTTCTTATTGGCACTCAATCCTCTTTGCTTCTTTTGATTTTTAGCTAGATGGATACCTAGTTTTGAGATTGTATTTTTTGAAAACCTCATTATCTTTAATGAATTTTTAAAAAAATCCATTTTCTTTTCTCTTTTGGAATCTTCTATCTTATAGAAACATAGATGAGAGGACAAATTGCTTTGCCACCATGAAAAAAGAAAAGAAGAGGTTGATTTTTTTTAGAAAAACCCCTTGTATCAAATAAGCCATGGATAGGCTTCTATGCTTGGTAAAGATCTTCAAGACACTTCACAAAGTTGTTAAAATGGTCTAGAAACTTTTTTGTCACATACACATAAGATAATGTTCTAATTAGATGCTATTAGAAATAGAGTATATTCCATCATTTGGATTATATAAATGTATCTTCCAAGGTACATACTTAGGACATTAGATTATTTTAGGGGGAAGTTATCTAGTTACTTCATGCAATGTAATAAATGCACAAGTGTCAATGTGCAAGTTGTCCCTTGCACAACTAGGTAGAGTGTTGGCCAAGGAACCTGTCTTCCTATATATAAGAAAGATCTCATAGTTAGATAGATATGAGAAGGGGAACATAGATAGATAGAGTTGCTTACAACATATTCATAGGTAGTAGTGCAGTGTTGTGTAGATCACCATATATTAGTGTAGCAAAACACAAATAAAATGAACACAAGAAAGAGAGAAGATTGCCAAAAATGATCCTTTGTATTGATATTGATACAATTTTACAATAGTTTTGAATTGCCCCAAATGTGTTGGGGGCAATGTTACAATGCTTCTTTCTCTTTTTGAGATAAAATGTTTAGATAGAAAGGGGGGAGTCTTCCAAATATTCACAAGAACTTGTGCTCTTCGTCCTTTCTGCTACATTCCAAGGTTGAGTGGGCTTTGGTATCCAATAAATGCGGGACCACTCCAGTTTCAGCAACTTCTCCAAAATACCTGTTACCTGCACACATTCAAACCAGCAAAGGGGTTAGTAACACTTGTAGATTCAAGTATAAAAACCAATGCTACACATAAACCCTAAGAAAATAATATTGCGAGACAAATGATAGAAGCAAATAACATAAAAACCTTGCTAAAATAAACTTACTGATCTTTTTTTGTCGTCATGTTCTCAGGTCTGTGAAACCGCGGGTGTGTGATGATGGACAGGAAACCATGGACCTGTGGTTGCGATCCCGTGGATGCATGGTTTTGACTGTGGAACCGCGGACAAGTGGTTTGGGTTGAAACACAGGTTGCCTTAAGAAATGGGCCTCCGGGATTTTTCAAGGGGTGTCACTTGTGATCTCTCGAAAGTCTTGATGAATTTCAGTAGCCTGGGGGTGTATGAATTCAGCTCCCCTTTTGTTTGGTGGGGTAAGGGTGCTTTTATAGGCCCCTTAGGGTTTTGGAGGGAAATGGAAGGTGGCAAGCCTGCATTGCCAAGTGGCAATTCTGGGTTGCCAAATGGAGGGACAGTTACAGTGAGCCACTCAGTGTGCCTCACTTAACTGGGGTGATGTAGCTATAAGTGGAGTGGTATGTGGTATCCTGCCCCATGTGAAGGGACAAGGGGACAAGAGTGGATGAGATGTGGCATGGGTGTTGGGAATTTGTCCCATGTGAAGGGACAAAGGGGACAAAGGTGGCTTAGATGTGGCATGGGTGTTGGATGAAGTGTCTAAGACACATGTCCAGTGGGTAGGTAGGGTATCCTAGGGTAATTTTTCAGATTTAATAAATCTAGAAAATAGGATAATGTGTAGGGTTTTATATCCCTAAGTTGAAACTTAGGTATATAATTTATTATGTTGGATTTTGAGGTGGGATGGTAGATGTGGTTTTGTGGGTGCTGAATTTTGGTGTCTACAGTTGCCCCTTTTTGTACTACGTTGTGTGCAACACGATGCAGTGCAAAAACCAATGACACCTGATTTTATTTGGATGGAGAAATGGACTCAAACATTCTCGACGCAAAGAATGAATGACTTGAAAATTTTGATTTTGGCTTACCCCCTCAATTGGCGAATGGGTAAAGAATGAAATCCACAAGCCAATTGACCAAAGGTAGATGATGAAATGATGTGGATGATTGAATGTTTTGATGTGATGACCAACTTGATGCCCCAAGTTTTGGGATTGTTTGTGTTTTTGCAGATTTGTTTTTGGTTCGTTGATGAGCAAAGTGTTGTGGTGAAATCATTAACCACATTTGTGAGCTCATGATTCTTACTATTGTTAGTCACTCCTATATATCGGAGCCAACACATTTAGACGTCGATACTTGAGTGGAATTTTATTTACCAAAATTGATTTGACTGTTTTTCGCTTTTGACCCAACGGAAGGGGTTGAAGGATAACCTTGTGCCAATTTGATTTAACGCAACCAAACTCAATGATTGAGGGACCTAGTTTGTACAATGTGAATTTGTGTCCTTATGGTGAGCTACCTATCTAAACGGATTGCATGGATTTCCAGTCGCTGCAACCGCTAGGTGTATAGGGCAATTCACTAGATACAAGGTTCACTAGATGTGATTGATGATGATGATGATAAGAATGCAAGTTTGATTGAGGTTTTTGTGTGCGTTTTTTTTGGAACCACGGGTGCGTGGTTCTACTATGTCGAAACTGCATATCCGCATTTTCTTTCGTAAACCGTGGGTCTACGATTTTACGTGCTCCACAAAACGTGAATGCACATTTTCTGCCACAGACCGCAAGTGCGCAACTTTCTCTACAGAAAGCGGCTATAAATAGGCGGGTTGTCATTGTCATTCATTCATTTCTTCTGCTAGCTGGATTTTCTTGATTCGCTCTGAGACATGAGTGAGATGGAGATTGGTGAGGGGAGTGGCGGTGGTGGCGACACGAGTGCGGGTGTGGAGGCGGTCGGTGGAGGTAAAGGCTTGGTTGGAGCGGAATTCGGCGTGCGCTATGTGTAGGTAGATGTTCGAGGCCCTTGTTTATTACTTTTGTTCATTTGTTTTTGCTTTGTTTGTTTTGTGTTTTTTTTTTACTACCGTGTTAGGGTAGGTTGAAAATTTTTTAATTTTATTTTTTTCGTTTTGAAATGTTTGTTGTTTTATTTGTTTTTGTACAATGGAATGTAATCTAAGATGCATGATTTTTTTTTTTACTACCGTGTTAGGGTAGGTTGAAAATATATATATATATATATATATTTTTTGTTTTGAAATGCTTGTTGTTTAATTTGTTTTTGTACAATGGAATGTAATCTAAGATGCATGATTTTATTTTTATTTTATTTTTTACTACCGTGTTAGGGTAGGTTGAAAATTATAATATATTTTTTGTTTTTGAAATGTTTGTTGTTTTATTTTTTTTTGTATAATGGAATGTAATCTAAGATGCATGATTTTATTTTTATTTTTATTTTTATTTTTATTTTTTATTTTTTTACTACTATGTTAGGGTAGGTTGAAATTTATTTCATATATATATATATATATATATATATATATATATATATATATATATATATATTTTATTTTGAAATGTTTGAATGTTTTATTTGTTTTTGTACAATGCAATGTAATCTAAGATGCATGATTTTTTTTTTTTTTACTATCATTTTAGGGTAGGTTGAAATTTGTTTTTAATAATTTTTGTTTTTTTTTGTGATGTATGTTCATGTTTTGTTTTTCTCTCTAGATGTATTGATGTTTCTTTCTTTCTTTGGTTGTAGATGAAGCTTCTTGATGCTAGACACAGATGGCCTTGCACTGTCTCGAAAGTATGCAAGGCTCTCACAACTGATGATTGAGGGTTCTTAGAGGCAATGGGCCTAGATGGTTGTGGGTGGTTGGCTATAGTGAGAGCAGATGAAGCACTCCTCTCTGCTCTAGTTGAGATATGGGACCCAGACAGGGGTTCTTTTCAGATTCCTACAAGGGAGCTCACTGTGACCTTGGAGGAAATCTATCAGATTTTCTGAGTGCCTGTCGAGGGTCCACCAGTGATGGTGGGCCATGACAAGGAGGAGGCACTCAGACCTATTTTTGATGAGTTGTGGGATGTTGACTGTAGCAAGGGTGGTATTGCTTACCTTGACTTGTTCAAGGCTGAGAGGTTGGGCGTTGTTCCTACTTTCCTTATGTATATATTGAGCAACATTGTGTTGCCCAATAGCATGGGATCGAGGATCCCATGGAACCAGGTGTCCATTGTGCTTTAGTTGATGTCAGACCCGCAGAGGTTGGCATGGGTGCCTACTCTTCTTTACCAGTGTTACAGTGAGTTATATGAGGTGAAGATGTAGGGGCAGAAGGACCTTAGCTATAGTTTGTTGCTTCATATTTGGTCGTGGGAGCACATAATTGTGGGCTTCCATGTGGGACTTCCCTACGCTTGTGATCCTCTCGCTCCTCCCGCATATCAGTGGCTACTTAGCGAGGAGTCCTCTCCCACTCGCCCTGTGGTTGAGGTTGCTACTTACAGGGATAACTTGAGTGGATTGATTAGGGACTTTTTGTGTTGACACCCATGGAGGGGCCTAGTTTGGGAGAGGGATGTTGTGGAGCTTTACTGAGTCCAACGAAGGCGATGGCTTATGGGTAGCCACACTCGAGAGATGGAGTATATCCAATTCCCTCGAGTGCAAATACAGTTTGGGTTCGTTCAAGGGGTTCTCGATGCTCCAATGATGTACATACAATGAGGCGATGAGATAGGCCTACCTTTGAATCCCGACTTCTGGATGGTGGATGATGCATCTAACGACCCAATCATTGAGGTACCTGATTTGGATGATGTAGGCACGACTGCAAAATTTGATGCTTAGTTTACGATGCAACCTCCTTGGAGATTGATCCAAGTTATAGATGATGCATTCAGTGGGGATAAGCCTGATTCTGGGGATCAGGCTCCTAGGCGCGCTAAGCACCATCGAGGGAGTGGTGGCAGGAGGCTTTCTACTGCAAATTTGCAATAGTCTAAGGTGGATGTAGAGCATGAGGATAGCGAAGAGGGGGATGATGGAGGTGAGGGTGATGATGGAGGCTAGGGAGGTGATGGGGGCAAGGGAGATGGTGGTGAGGGCGAGCAAGAGTAGGATGTTCCTCCTCGCTATACGGAGGAGTGGGGTATTCTCCAGGCTGAGCAAGATAGTCTAGATTTAGAGGTCACTCGGGTGAAGGGTGAGTTGGTCTGGTATCAGGGTGAGATGGCTCGGCTACAAAGCGAGGTGGACGATCTTCGTGACAGATCGAGTGTGGATGACATCATGACTCAAGGTTGCATGGTGAGGTGACTTGCTTGTAGGATGATTTGGATAGGGCGCAGCATGCACCAACTGGGGATGATGTCATTGCCACTATTACCTCTCTTAGGGCGTAGATATCTTAGTGATTGGCTCGCCAAGGTGCGAACTTGAGGACCATTCACAGGTAGGGTGAGTACATTGCTATGTTGGAGAGTGCTCTGCATAAGCACGAGATCTCTCTACATGTTCCTCCTTCATCTATTTCTGGTGCCATTCGGTGGACCGAGAAGAGCGCTAGGACTTAGAGGCCATCTAGCTCTCATGGTGCTTCGTCAACACAGAGACCTCGTAGGGGTCATGGTGGTGCTAGCTAGCAGCGCCTTATTTTATCTTGTCTTTTTGTATTTTTTCTTATGAGCCTTAGTGCTCTGATGTATACATCCTATGGGAATTTTGTACTGTGACTCATAGTTATACCAATTGAAGAACACAAGCTTATACTGAGAGGGGGGTGAACAGTATAAGGCCACTTTTTACTTTTCTTTCCCAAACAATATTATGCAATGTATAGATAGCAATATTAACAACAGTAATCAAAGCAATGCATAAATCACCACACAAAATAGAGACACCACAATTTACGTGGTTCACCCAATGTGGGCTACTCCACGGAGAAAATATTTCACTAAAATATTCTCAATCAATCTCTTGGGAATCCTTTCCCTATTACAATGTTTATGGACCTCTGTCCAAAGGAGACACCAATCCCCTAAATCAAGTTCATGGATCTCTATCCATAGGAGAACTCCTTCTCCTTTGCTCTAGTTGGTGATCCTCTAGAAGACTACTACCTCCACTACACTGGCTTGTGGATCTCTCTCCACTGAAGACTCTTGTCCCCACTCAGAAGACCTATCCTCACTACCCTGGCTAATGGATCTCTATCCACTGGAGACTACTGTCCTCTCTACTCTATCACCTCCAAAGCTCTATCTCAAATATGTACTAAACATAGTCCTTCGGTCTAGCACAAATCTGCTCTATCTCTATCTCTGATCTGGCACAAACCTATCCTCAAATCTGCACCAAACTCTATCCTCAAATCTGCATTAAACATAGTCCTTCGGTCTAGCACAAATTTTCTCAATGATCTCTGTCCTCAAGCCTTAACTCAAGGCTTGACTCAACTCTACTGGATCTTCCCTAAACCTTAACTCAAGGTTTGAACAAATCAATCAAATCTGCTCTCAAGTCTTCTCAAAGACTTGTCTCAAATCTGCCTTGTAAGCTTCCATAAAATCTCACACTAATCTGTCCACAAGTCCTCTCTAGAACTTGCTTAAATCTGCTCAACAAGTCCTCTCTAGAACTTGCTCAAATATTCTCTACAAGTCCTCTCTAGAACTTGCTCAAATCTGCTCAATAAGTCCTCTCAAGAACTTATCCAAATCTATATTGTAAGCTTCCACAAAAGCTCACACAAAATTAGTCCACAAGTCTCCTCAAAGACTTACCTCAAATCTACTCAACAAGTCCACACAGAACTTGTCCAATCTCATAGAAACATAAAGAGAATTGTTAGAGACTCAATATGCTTCAAATACAACTCAATGCTCAATCACTTTCTCAACTCAATTCAGAATATAGAATAGTTTGTTTTATGGAACTTGAACAATCACTTCACATACCCACTTGACTAGGTTCAACCAACTTTACTCAACCAAACACTCAATGAAACAACCCTTGCTTACAAACCCTAGTCCAAGCTTATGATCACTCAACTCAAAATGTTTCCAACAATGCTCAACATCAAATCTCACATAACAATGATACTCATGTTCTTTTCAAACTCTAGTTCAAGTTCTTTGCTCAACAACTCACTTCAACAACAATGCTTATAAAACAATCTTCACATAGCAATGATACTCAATCCTTAGTTCAAGTTCTTCACACAACCAATGACTTCAACAACAATGCTTATCAAACAATCTTCTCATAGCAATAATACTCAATCCTTAGTTCAAGTTCTTCACACTACCAATGACTTCAACAACAATGCTTATAGAACAAGGTTTTAACAACAACTCTTTATTCCAGAAAACCTTGAAGCATTAACTCAACTCATTCAATAGGAAACCCTAATCAAGTCCTTTTCACTCCAAACTTATTTTCCAGAAAACCAACCAATCAATTTAACTAAGGAAGAATGTGCTCATACCTTTTTCTTGATGATGGAGGAATCTCATAAATCTGCCACAAACATAAACACTCTTTTGCCAAGCTCAAAGAAATTATTAGATAATAATCTTCCTCAAAATACAATGTAAGTATCAAGACAAATATACACCTTATCACTCCACCTTTAAGAAATCATTCATCAACATTTACAAAAATTAATATACCACTTACACCTTATGATCTCCCCAACTAAAATAATATTCAATGCACTCTTCTTTTAAAAATAACTCAATGCTTAGAAGTTCCCTTTATCCTTTTATAAATTCAACAACTCAATGTGACACCAACACTTTATTTAAAAATAAAGCAAGCACCTTATTCCTCCAAATTTCAAAAGATCAATAATCAAAATAAAAATATTTTAAGCAACCCTTTTAACTCCCTAAGACCTCATGTCAACTTTAGGCAATATAAAAAATAATCACAATTTTTATTACCTTGGCCTTGGTGGGAATCGAACTCACAACGCAACCTTCACCCAATGCCCTAGCCGTGGCTCCAACTACCATGCGAGCTAGGCGCTCGCTTGAGGAGTGGAGAGCACCACGTGCTCAATAAACCTCCCCGCTTTGCCAAGCAAAACGTGCATCGTTCCCTTGGCGCTTCCAACACCAACGCAAACACTAGAATTCGTTGCTGCCACATTTCGAACGTAGGTCACTTGGCACCTCAAACACTTTAACCAATGCCTCCTTGCCACTAGGCCACGCTGCCCAGATGGCTTCCAATTTTTCAGCGCTTTCATTTTTGTCCTTATTCTCCGGCACATAAAACACAGGATTCGTTTCTCTTTTTCGCACGAGCTCTTCAATTCAAATTTGCATACTTTAAAATGTTCGAGCAAGGATAATTAAAATACCTCTTAAGGCATGGTTTATATAGTCCTTTCCCTCCTTTATGCAAACACGTCGACGCTCGAATTACCTCCAACCTTATTAGACGTCGACGCTCAAATTTCCTTTGGAGCTTATTAATTTATAAAATATTTAAATTCATTTGAATTTAAATTTTATAAATTAATTCTTTAAAACCCTTTGGTTTTATTAAGACCATCTTCCATTGTACACCTTGGTATAAATAATATTTATTAATAAAATTTAAATTCACTTTGAATTTAAATATTTTATTAAATAAATATTAAACCTTCTTTTAGCTTTGCAATAGTCTTCCTTGGGTTTTTATGAAAAACCTTTTAACTTATGCTTCCACATAATAAAAAATATTATGGAGCCCTTTTGCCTTTAACCTCTGCTTTATTCCTCTTGACCTTTGACATCATCAGTGGCTTATTTTTGGAGATCAATAACAACTCTTGACAACTTTGTTTCTTGACAATTTCCTTGACATTTAATGATGACTTCATTTCTTGACATCAATGACAACTTTGACTTAAGGACTCAAAATGTCCAACAATCTCCCCCTTTGTCATTGATGGCAACCCAAATTCTTTTTACCAAAAACTTGACTTTTCCTTTGTTCTTCTCCCCCTGGGACATTGCTCCCCCTGGCTCAATGCTCTCTCCTCTTTTCTCAAATACCAAATCTCTCCCCCTTACTCAAATCTCTCCCCCTTTGACATCAATGGCAAAGGGTCACCTTTGGGGCTCGGGGCTAAGAATGAGCCTCTTAGCTTAGCCCCTCCCCCACCTCCTCTTGAGGTGGTTAATTCTGGAGTGGGAGTATTTCTACTCCTAAAAAACATTGTTCTTTACCTTTATCCTCTTTCCTTCTTATCTGATCCTTCTGATTCCTCTGACTATTTCTTTCCATGTCCATGTTCCTATTCATGTTCCTGTTCATATCCATGTTCTTGTTCCTGTTCATGTTCCTGTTCCTGTTCCTGTTTCTCGTTCCTGTTCCTATTCCTATTCATGCTTGATTCTGGAATGTCTGTTCTACACCACTTTGTTGTGTGACCATCATTATTGCACTTGTAACACTTAATGTTATTATTCCTTGGAGGTGCAAATGTTTTAGGATTTCTCCTAGTAAAGCCATACCTTCTTCTATCATGAACCCTGCAATTCATTGCCTTGTGACCAAACTGATTACATGAGTAGCAATACCCATGGAAAAGTTATCTGTTCCCATATTCCTATCTTTCCTGTGTCCTACACTGTGAAGCCATGTGCCCAAACCTGTGACATGAAAAGCATCTTCCATTGAAGCCTCCTTGCCTTGACCTCATTGGTCTCCTAGTCTCTCTTGACCTATTCTGATTGTTGTTCCATCTATATCTTCTTTGTGCATTGTTCCTGTTCTTGTTGAACTCTCTATTGTCCAACTCATCCTCAGATGTCTCACTTTATTTTACACTTTCTTCTTCTGAAGTATCTTCATCTGAAGTTTCTTCTCCTCCAAAACTTGAGGTTGACTCTCCTTCCCATTTCTTTTGATCCTGTCCAAATCCAAGACCTGTTTTGCTTGATGTAGGCTTTTGTATCTTGATGAACTTATCTAAGTTCTTTGAGCTATTTTTGAATCCTTTTAGCTTGAATTTGGAGTCTTCCAAATATTCTCTTAGTAGTGCCACTTCTTGTGCTAACTTTTCACATTCTAAGATCTTTGCTTCTAACTTATCCTTGAACCTTTTTTCCTTAGCCTTTGATTTTTCTAAATCCTCTATAAGCAATCTTCTCTCTTCATCACATTCTTGAAACTGAATTTCAAGTTTAGAGTGTTGCTTTCTTACCTTCTTTACCATGTCAAGGGCATAAATAAGTTCTCCTTTGAGATCATATCCATCCTTTTCTGAATATTCCTCTATTTGTTTACCTTTGTCCACATCTTTATTTTCTGTTGGCTTGTCTTCTATAGGATCACCTACTTCTTCTTCTAATGCCATTAGAAGGTTTTCATCTGGTCCTTCAAGTGCATCCTCATATTCATCATCACTAAAACTATAGCCATCCCTTGTACAATCATCTTCAAGATGTCCAAAGTTACCACATCTAAAACACTTGAGAATTATTGGAGTCCTTTTCTTAACTTGTTCTTTTTCTTCAATCATAAAAAGAACTTCATCTCTATCATTGTCTGAAAAACTAGCATCACTATCACTTGAGTACTTACTTGCATTATCCGCATAGTAGCTCCTCTTTTGCCTTTGAAAGAACTTCTTTCCTTGTCTGCTTTGTTTATCCTTGCCTTGCTTTTGGTGCCTATATTTCTCTGATTCCCTGTTCCTGTGATCCTATTTTTCTTCACCATTGTTATTCTTAGCTTCTTGATAGTCAGTTGCATAATGACCAAACTTTCCACAATTGAAATATTTAATAGATCTTGTATCTCTAGATCTTCTTGAATCCTTATTCCTTCTACCATAATTTACTTCTTCATCATTGGATGACTCATTGCTTGATTCTGACTTCTTACCCTTAGTCTTCTTGATTGCTTTGAATGTTGCTTCCTTCTAGGGAATAGGATCTTTTGTTCTTATCTCATGTGTTATAAGAATACCAAGCAACATATCTCTTGTCAAAGTATCACCATCCATTGACACTTCTATAGCAGAAACTTTTTCACTGAATCTATTTGGGAGAGTTCTTAAAACTTTATCACAAACATCCGATTCATCAATCTTCATTCCAAGTCCTTGCATAGCATTAACAACCTCATCAATTCAAAGTAGATAAGTACTAATGTTTTCCTCATCCTTCATTCTTAACTCCTCAAATTGTCCTTTGAGATTTCACATCTTTGCTTTCTTGACACATTTATCTCCTTCATATATATTTTGCAATTTATCCCACATGTCTTTTGCAGTTTGACAATGCATAACTTTCATAGACTCTGTTCTATGCAAACCTCTCAAAAGTGCATTCATTGCTTTTGAATTGTAATGTTGTAGGAGCTTACCTTCCTTATCTGTAGGAGGATTAATTAAGGGATCATATCCAAATTCAACTGCTTCCCAAATTTCATTGCCAAGTGCCATCAGGTAGATCTTCATTCTCATACTCCAATACATATAGTCACTTCCATCAAATACTTGGTGCTGAATTATCTGAGGACACATTCTTAGAATCCATTGTGTTCTTGTTAGATTTTCCTTCAAGTTGTTAAACTCTTCTGAAGGAACCCGCTCTGATACCAATTGAAGAACACAAGCTTATACTGAGAGGGGGTGAATAGTATAAGGCCACTTTTTACTTTTCTTTCCCAAATAATATTATGCAATGTATAGATAGAAATATTAATAGTAGTAATCAAAGCAATGCATAAATCACCACATAAAATAGAGACACCATAATTTACATGGTTCACCCAATGTGGGCTACTCCACGGAGAAAATATTTCACTAAAATCTTCTCAATCAATCTCTTGGGAATCCTTTCCCTATTATAATGTTTATGGACCTCTATCCAAAGGAGACACCAATCCCCTAAATCAAGTTCATGGATCTCTATCCATAGGAGAACTCCTTCTCCTCTGCTCTGGCTGGTGATCCTCTAGAAGACTACTGCCTCCACTACACTGGCTTGTGGATCTCTCTCCACTGAAGACTCTTATCCCCACTCAGAAGACCTATCCTCACTACCCTAGCTAATGGATCTCTATCCACTAGAGACTACTATCCTCTCTGCTCTATCACCTCCAAAGATCTATCTCAAATCTGTACTAAACATAGTCCTTCGGTCTAGCACAAATCTACTCTATCTCTATCTCTGATCTGGCACAAACCTATCCTCAAATATGCACCAAAATCTATTCTCAAATTCTAAACTAATTTCAATAGTTTTATCCTCAAGCCTTAACTCAAGGCTTGAATCAACTCTGTTGGATCTACCCTAAACCTTAACTCAAGGTTTGAACAAATCAATCAAATCTACTCTCAAGTCTTCTCAAAGACTTGTCTCAAATATGCCTTGTAAGCTTCCACAAAATCTCACACTAATCTGTCCACAAGTCCTCTCTAGAACTTGTCCAAATCTGCTCCACAAGTCCTCTCTAGAACTTGCTTAAATCTGCTCTACAAGTCCTCTCTAGAACTTGCTCAAATTTGCTCAATAAGTCCTCTCAAGAACTTATCCAAATCTGTATTGTAAGCTTCCACAAAATCTCACACAAAATCAGTCCACAAGTCTCCTCAAAGACTTACCTCAAATATGCTCAACAAGTCCACACATAACTTGTCCAATCTCATAGAAACATAAAGAGAATTGTTAGAGACTCAATATGCTTCAAATACAACTCAATGCTCAATCACTTTCTCAACTCAATTCAGAATATAGAATAGTTTGTTTTATGGAACTTGAACAATCACTTCACATACCCACTTGACTAGGTTCAACCAACTTTACTCAACCAAACACTCAATGAAACAACCCTTGCTTACAAACCCTAGTCCAAGCTTATGATCACTCAACTCAAAATATTTCCAACAATGCTCAACATCAAATCTCACATAACAATGATACTCATGTTCTTTTCAAACTCTAGTTCAAGTTCTTTTCTCAACAACTCACTTAAACAACAATGCTTATAAAACAATCTTCACATAGCAATGATACTCAATCCTTAGTTCAAGTTCTTCACACAACCAATGACTTCAACAACAATGCTTATCAAACAATCTTCTCATAGCAATAATACTCAATCCTTAGTTCAAGTTCTTCACACTACCAATGACTTCAACAACAATGCTTATAGAACAAGGTTTTAACAACTCTTTATTCCAGAAAACCTTGAAGCATTAACTCAACTCATTCAATAGGAAACCCTAATCAAGTCCTTTTCACTCCAAACTTATTTTCCAGAAAACCAACCAATCAATTTAACTAAGGAAGAATGTGCTCATACCTTTTTCTTGATGATGGAGGAATCTCATAAATCTGCCACAAACATAAACACTCTTTTTCCAAGCTCAAAGAAATTATTAGATAATAATCTTCCTCAAAATACAATGTAAGTATCAAGACAAATATACACCTTATCACTCCACCTTTAAGAAATCATTCATCAACATTTACAAAAATTAATATACCACTTACACCTTATGATCTCCCCAACTAAAATAATATTCAATGCACTCTTCTTTTAAAAATAACTCAATGCTTAGAAGTTCCCTTTATCCTTTTATAAATTCAACAACTCAATGTGACACCAACACTTTATTTAAAAAATAAAGCAAGCACCTTATTCCTCCAAATTTCAAAAGATCAATAATCAAAATAAAAATATTTTAAGCAACCCTTTTAACTCCCTAAGACCTCATGTCAACTTTAGGCAATATAAAAAAATAATCACAATTTTTATTACCTTGGCCTTGGTGGGAATCGAACTCACAACGCAGCCTTCACCCAATGCCCTAGCCGCGGCTCCAACTACCGCATGAGCTAGGCGCTCGCTTGAGGAGTGGAGAGCACCACGTGCTCAATAAACCTCCCCGCTTTGCCAAGCAAAATGTGCGTCGTTCCCTTGGCGCTTCCAACACCAACGCAAACACTAGAATTCGTTGCTACCACGTTTCAAACGTAGGTCACTTGGCACCTCAAACACTTTAACCAATGCCTCCTTGCCACTAGGCCACGCTGCCCAGATGGCTTCCAATTTTTTAGCGCTTTCATTTTTGTCCTTATTCTCTGGCACATAAAACACAGGATTCGTTTCTCTTTTTCGCACGAGCTCTTCAATTCAAATTTGCATACTTTAAAATGTTCGAGCAAGGATAATTAAAATACCTCTTAAGGCATGGTTTATATAGTCCTTTCCCTCCTTTATGCAAACACGTCGGCGCTCGAATTACCTCCAACCTTATTAGACGTCGGCGCTCGAATTTCCTTTGGAGCTTATTAATTTATAAAATATTTAAATTCATTTGAATTTAAATTTTATAAATTAATTCTTTAAAACCCTTTGGTTTTATTAAGACCATCTTCCATTGTACACCTTGGTATAAATAATATTTATTAATAAAATTTAAATTCACTTTGAATTTAAATATTTTATTAAATAAATATTAAACCTTCTTTTAGCTTTGCAATAGTCTTCCTTGGGTTTTTATGAAAAACCTTTTAACTTATGCTTCCACATAATAAAAAATATTATGGAGCCCTTTTGCCTTTAACCTCTGCTTTATTCCTCTTGACCTTTGACATCATCAGTGGCTTATTTTTGGAGATCAATAACAACTCTTGACAACTTTGTTTCTTGACAATTTCCTTGACATTTAATGATGACTTCATTTCTTGACATCAATGACAACTTTGACTTAAGGACTCAAAATGTCCAACATATATATATACATGGCTTTTATTATATTTTTTTGTTGTGTGTTTGCGTTTATTGATGGATGCATGGTGGAATGGCATAAAATGCTTTATGTTTTATTTTTGGGTGGCAATGTTAGACTTAGCTTGATCATCATTGTTTCCTTTCCTTAATCAGGGGCATAGATAGATGGTATATTATGATGCGTAATGATGCGATGGATATTATATTTGAATGTATTATGTAGGATATTTTGCAAAGACTCGACCAATTTAGTGAGTCGAACAAACTCTTTTTATAATATCGCAGATCTCCATGATGCTAAGATTTTCCTAGTGTTTTCAAATCTCTTCAAGGACCAACTGTGTGTGTTTTCTCATTATGAGCTAGGTCAAACTAATCAATTGTAACTTATACCAATAAGCTAGTTCATCCGAGAATGGTCATAGATTTGTACAAAAGGTCGCTGATGTGATAGATTTGACGTCACGCATAAGGATACCTCATTGCCATGCCGGCTTGATGCCACCTAACCTGTAATTAGGATCACCCCATGGTTTTTAAGACACTAAGAGTTCCAAGGATTCAAGCTCATTTTCTTATTTATTGTTTTGGATCTTTGGAAGATTGCTCGTTTTGATGAAGAGCAAGGGGTGTTATTGCTTTATTTTGCTCATTTTGAGGAGGAGCAAAGGGGTTTTTCTTTGAATTTTGCCATTTCGGGAAGGGCAATTGGAAAAATTTGTTGCTTTGAGACGCTTTTCGGGGTACTTGCTTGTTTTGTGGAGGAGCAAGGGATTTGTTTTTTTTGGATACTTGCTTGATTTGATGAAGAGCAAGGGATGTTTTTTTTGGGGGGGTGGAGGAGCTTGTCCTTATGCCAACTCTATAGTACTCTAGACCATATGCATAATTGGATGTGCAGGGGAAACCTTTCACTTATGGCAATAGCTACTTTTGACTTCATTATTCCCAAGGTTCACAATGTTTTAAATGTGTTGATGTGTGTGATCCAAGAGGAAAGTTGATTGACCAGTAATGACCTTGTTGCATCTAAAGATTTGTCGATTTTTACTGTAGGTTGCTTGAGACACTATATGTGGCTAAGTGATTGAAAATCTTAGGACTTTACTTAGTAAGCAATGTATTATTATGATAGATGCTTATGGTAGTGTTTGATGTGAGGTGCCCCTGATTAAGGCAAGTAACTTGATGGACTAGGCATTGTCAAATTTTACCACATGATCTAATGTAAATGAATGGTATGAACAAAAATGCCTACATGAAATGCATGAAATGAAATATTTTTGATGTTTTCAAAGATTTTTTTTTAGCCATGTATATATATACATATTTATAAGTTGAATTATGTATAAAATGCCTTTAGATGCATTATGTTCAATGGCTCTGGTTCCAATTCTCCTTCCAAGTTGGCAAGTCTATATGTTCCTAGACCCAACTTATGTTTGACAATGTATGGACCTAACCAATTAGCCGTAAATTTATCTCTCAAGTACAACAATGCATTGGTATTTTGTTGGTTCTCTTTAAGCATGAGATCCCCTACTTGAAACTCGTGAGGATGGACTTTTGCGTTGTAAGCACGTTTGATGCGGTCTTGGTATACTCCTAGATGCTCCAAGGCATTGATGCACCTTTCATCAATGAGTGTTAGTTGATCAATACGTGCTTGTCTAGCTATGTCATCATCCATGAATTCTTGTAATGTGATTCGCAAGGAAGGAATCTCAAGCTCAAAAGAGGTATTATTGCCTCAATGCCATAGACTAGTGAAAAATTTGTTGCTCTCGTTGGCGTCCTGATGCTTGTTCAATAAGTCCATAGTGCCAAGGGGAGTTGAGTGTGCCAATATCTATGATTTTCTTTGACGAGTTTCTTGAGAATGACTATTACTGTCTTGTTAGTCGCTTCGACTTGTCCATTTTCCTATGGGTAATAGGGTGTCGAGAAATTGTGTTGAATATTGTACTTGTTGCATAAGGCTCAAACATTTTTGTTCTTTAATGACTTGCCATTATTAGAGATGATCTTGGAAGGTATCCCAAAACGATAGATAATATGCTGAAGTATAAAATTCGTTATTCAAGGTCCAATCGTAGTGGTCATTGGAATTGCTTCGACCCATTTTGTGGCAGTTATGATGAATTTATGTTGTCATGAAGAGGCAAGTGAAATTTTGTCAATCAAATCAAGGCCCCATTGTGAAAAGGGCCAAGGCTTTGAATGGATTGTAAAGCTTGCGATGGTACATGAGTTAAATTAGCGTGATGTTGGTATTTTTGACATTTCTTGACATATTGACAACAATCACTTTCCATGGTGGGCCAATAATAACCCATGCGCAAAATACACTTTGCAATGGTCATTCCACTAAAGTGACCACCACAAGTACCGTCATGGGCTTCCATAATAGCTCGGTGTACCTCAACGGGATCTAGACATCATAGTAGAATTCCATCATAGCCACGTCTATACAACACGTTCTCCAAGAGAGTAAAATGAGCTACTTTTTGTTTGAACGTTCTTTTTGCAGCCTGCATCATTTCTATTAGGAGGGTCTTGGACTTGAGAAAGTATATGATCTCATCAAGGTAAGAATTGTATGGTTCAGTGTGGACCAAACAGACACTCTTCTCACCTTTAGACTCTGCTCGTTTTATTGTTGGCTTGGACACAGTTGTTATGATTAGGGGTTGGACTTCTCCATGTTCATTCTTAGGGATCAAGGATCCCAAAGAGGCCATTGCATCCACAAATATGTTTGTCGAACGAGGCAAGTTACTAATTTCATACCAGTCAAATTTCTCTAGCAACTTCATTGCTACTTCGTGATATTGTTTCAAGACTGGTTCCTTGCATTGGTATTCTCCTTTTACTTGGTAAACAATGAGTTGAGAATCACCAAATATGCTTAGTCATTTGATTCCCATAGCTATGGTTGATTGAAGTCCCAAGATTAGGGCTTCGTACTCTGTATTGTTGTTCGTGTATGTGAAGTCGAGTTTAAATGATAAAGGAATTGGAATTCCTTTTGGTGTGTAAAACATGACTCCAACACCTTGTCCTTTTTCGCACTTTGATCCATCAATGAACATTGTCATGTCAGCTTCTTCCTCATGAGGGACTATCTCTTCTTGCTTAGTGATGGAAAATACCGAATCATTTGGAAGCTCAATGATAAGTGGTTTGTCATATGGTAATGGAGCCTCGACAAGCTGATCGACTATCACTTGATCTTTGATGGATTGTTTACTAATGAATTCGAGATCAAATTGTGTTAAAAGCATTATCCATTTTGTGGTACGAGTGTTGTACATGTGAGTCATCATGTATCATAGAGGATTTTCTCTAGCTATGATATAGGTTGTATTACTTAGCATGTAATGTATGAGTTTCTTAGTGGTGAAAACCACTGCTAAGCACAAATTTTTCATATAAGCATATCTCGTCTCATAACTTACCAATGTCTTACTAATATAGTAAATGGCTTTTTCTTTATGATACTCATTTTTTTCTGAGCAAGCATTGTCCCTAGTGCAAAATTTGTCGCAGAGATGTAGAGGTGAAAAGGGACTCCTGAACGAGGCAACATAAGACCTAGTGGCAAAGCTATATATATCTTTAATCCATCAAATGCCTCTTGAAATTTAGTTGTCCAAGAGAATGTCACCCCCTTCTGTAGCAAGTGATTGAAAGGCCTGCATTTATCTGAGAGTTGTGCAATGAATCGTCGAATAGATTGAATCTTTCCTTGCAAACTATACAACTCTCAAGTTTTTCGGAGTTGGCATCTCTGTAATGGCTTTGACCTTATCGGGGTCCACTTCAATGCCCTGCTTGGAGACAATGAATCCTAGAAGCTTTTCGGATGTGACACCGAATACACACTTCTTAGGATTTAACCTTACCTTGTGTTCAAGCAATCGATCAAACAATTTATGTAGGACTTCAACGTGCTCAAGACGCATATTTGATTTGGCAATGAGATCATCTATATAATCCTCAATGATCTTATGCATGTAGTCATGGAATATGTACGTCATGGCACGTTGATATGTAGCTCCTGCATTTTTGAGATTGAAAGACATCACTCTAACAAAATGTGTCCTAATGCGTTGTAAATTTTATCTTGTATTGGTCCTCGGGATTAATTTGGATTTGATTGTATCCCGAGAATTTGTCCATTAGCGAAAGCATTTCGTGGCCAGTGTAGGAGTCTACTAATTGATCTTTATTATGTAGAGGAAAATCATCCTTAGGGCATGCTTTGTTTAGATCTCAAAAATTAGTGCATACGCGTACCCCCCATTCGGCTTACGAACAGGTACCATATTGGAGAGCCACTCGGGGTAATCAATTGGGACTATGAAATGCACGTCTAGTGGTTTCTGTAGCTCTTTTTTATAATTAATGCAATTGTTGGATGAAGTTCGTAAGCTTTTGCTTGAAAGGTTTAGCATCTGGCACCAAATTAAGGTTATGGACCACCATGTCGAGGTCAAGGCCAGGCATGTCTTTGTATGACCACGTGAAAAAATATTTCTTTCTTGTCAAGATGTCGATCATACGCTCTCTCTTTTCTACGGATAAATCTTTTGCAATTTTTACAATTTGAGGATTGTTTGCGTCTAGGCTAAGTTTCACGTCAATAGATTCTTTGATCAGCATGTGAGAACCTTCCTCTAACTGATGTGGAGTCGAGATGAGATGGATGTCATCCTCGACATTCTCAAATGTTTCAGGGGTCTCTCCCTCTACTTTGGTTTAAAAAATCGAGGCAGGAAAGGGTGAAGGTTGTTGTGGAATTTCGTTTGAATCACGTAGTAACTCTTCGGATAGGATGAACTCAGTGATTGAGGATGGAGATGAAATCTTGTCCATGGTGATAAGGCTAGTATCGACATGAATCGGCTTTGCCAAATCATAGGGATTACGGAGTGGGGCAAGCAAGTCAACAGAAATCATATTAACTTGGTGGAAATGAGGTGGCTACGATTCGAGATGTGATGACTCACTCTCTCTAGGTTGCAACTAACCTAGTGTGGGTGAATGGTGGTGCTGCAGGAGCAGCCAAGGTGTAAAATTTGAACCAATAGTTTATTGAATATTGTGCAGTTTAAATAAGACTGCAATAACAAGAATTGCCGGATACATTAGCATATTGTTATAACAAAATAACAAATGCATATAATAGGACAAATAATGAAATAACAGTATAACTACGCTAACATCCCCCCTTATTACATTATTTGGGTAATAGGATAACTACTAGCTATACTAACATCCCCCTGATTACATCATTTTGCAATACAAAGAGAGCTGCGAAACAATTCAAATTTGACACGTGCAAGTGCCTTAGTGAAAATGTCTGCAACTTGAGCATCGGTGGGAATGTGTTGAAGCTGAATTCGGTGCTTTGGAACTTCATCTCGACTGAAATGACATTGTGTGTCAATGTGCTTTGTTCTTTCATGATGGACTGGATTCTTGACGAGGTTCGTAACACCCTGATTGTCGCAAAACAAGTGTATTGGAGATTTTGATGGATGGCCCATACTTGTCAGAATGCGACGCAACCATATCACTTCGCACATAGCTTCACGTGCGGCGTGATACTCTGCCTCTGTTGATGAAATAGCAACCACCTGTTGCTTCTTGCTGTGCCAAGAGACAGGACCGGATCCCAGATGAAAAATGTATCCGTAGTTGACTTGCGATTATCAAATGATCCGGCATAGTCGGAGTCCGTGTATCCTTGCAAGAAGAATTTGTTGTTCCTCTTGTATTCTAGGCCATATTCCATAGTACCACGGACAAAGTGAAGAACACGTTTTGTTGCTTTCCAATGAGTGGTCTTAGGCTCCCGCATGAACCTCGAAAGATAGTTGACAAAAAATACGAGATCTGGCCTAGTATTGGTCAGATATATGAGACTCCCAATCAAATGTCGATAGAGAGTACCATCTACCTGAGGTGAATCATCATATCGTGATAACTGAAGTCCCGTCTCCATCGGAGTTGTCATTGGCTTGCAATCAGTCATGCGATATTTTTCTAGCAATGTCTTGGCATATTTTTTCTGAGACACTTTGATGGAGTGCTCCTTCTGGATGAATTCCAGACCAAGACAATAATGGAGAAGTCCGATATCTATCATCTCAAAATATTTACACAAGTTTCTTTTGACAGTAGAGATCATAGTTTCTGAACTCCCTGTAATGAGCAGATCATCAACATAGAGTACAAGCAACACTATCTCAAAACCCTGTTTCTTGAAATAGAGGTTTGCATCTGACGGACATCTCTTAAATCCATGCTGCATAAGGTGATTGTCCATTTTTATATACCAAGCTCGAGGAGCTTGTTTCAGACCATATAAGGATTTGACCAATTTGCAAACCTTCTCGCTCTTGGCCTTCCACTTCAAATCCTTCCGGTCGAGTCATGTAGACTTCTTCTTGGAGATCACCATTTAGAAAGGCACTTTTGACATCCATCCGGTGAACTTTCCACCCATATTGTGCTGCCATAGCACACATAACTCGAATTGTGGTCATCCGAGCAAGTAGGTGCAAAAGTTTCCTCGTAGTCAATGCCTTCCTTTTGAGCATAGCCCTTTGCAACAAGACGGGCCTTATGCTTATCAATTGTTTCATCTGCCTTGTACTTGACTTTATATACCTATTTGCAGCCAATGGGTTTCTTTCCATGCGGCAGATCAACAAGCTTCCAAGTTTTATTTTTCATCAAAGACTCATACTTTGTATCCATAGCGGCCTTCCACTGAGGCTCACTAAGAGCATCTTGCACTGATGCAGGTTCAAGATCATCTATGGTAGACATGAACGCCCTGTCATCATCAATATCCATATCCTCTACTTCTGTACGTGGAGTTACGGAAAGTTCCTCAAAATATTGACAAAGATCTTCAACCTCACCAGCTTCTTTGGCTTCTTTTTCCTTTTGAGCCATACCGCGTGTACGAGGTCTATCCAAGTTCAAATTGGGAGGAGTGGATAAATTTGTGTCTCCGATTGTATTTGTACACCATTTTGGATTCTTCTTCGGTGGTGTTGAAGAAGATGTAGAAGGACCTCCTGTCTGTGTTGACGAAGGAATCTTCTCTTCCTTAGATTCCACAAGATCTAGGTGTACTTTAGATGTGCTCTATGATGTGAAAGCTTCATCAAAGACAACATCTCTGCTGACATGAATTTTCTTGGTCAAAGGATCTATCAAATGATATCCTTTAGAGTTCTCATCATAACCAAGAAAAATACATCTCGTTGTTTTCTCATCTAGCTTCTTCCTTTTCTCTTTTGGTATGTGCATGAAAGCGTGACATCCGAAAATACGTAGATGAGATATGGAGGGTTTTCGACCACTCCATGCTTCCTGTGGAGTAATTCCTTTTAGGGCCTTTGTGGGTGCCCTATTCAACAGATATACTGCAGTGGTGACAGCTTCTGCCCAATATTGTTGCCCAAGAGTAGCTCCTGTGAGCATACAACGAACCATTTCCATGATAGAACGGTTCCTTCTCTCAGCAACTCCATTTTTCTGAGGAGTATAGGCAGTTGTTAACTTTCTCTTGATTCCATGCTTATCTAAGAATGCAGAAAATTCTTTAGAGGTAAACTCCCCCCCTCGATCTGAGCGGAGGGTTTTAATAGAAGCTCCTGACTCCTTCTCAACGGATTTCTTGAACTGCTGGAAGAATGCAAAAGCTTCGGATTTCAGTTGGAGAAAGAAAACCCACATCTTTCGTGAGTAGTCATCTATGAATAACTAAAAGTACCTCTTCCCTCCACAACTTTTGGGTGTGAAAGGACCGCACAGATCGGTGTGAATTAACTCCAGAGGTTTTTGTGCTCTTGTTGAGCTCTTCTCAAATGGTACTCTATGCTGCTTTCCTGCCAAGCAGTCAGAGCACACTGGCAATGTGGCATAAAGGGAAGGAAGACCCTTTACCATCTCATACTTACTGAGCTCAAGTAAGTAGCCAGAACTAAGATGCCCATATCTCTTGTGCCATAGGGAAGTTGCCTCCTTGGTAGAGACAATCATGGCAACATGTGGAGTAGAGATAGCATCTAGGGCAAATAAGCCATGCTTATATGAAGTTGTTGCAATCTGCTTACCCTTCCTGGTAATAGTACAACACTTCTTGCCATTATCAACACGAAAGTTGACAACCATATTTCTATCCAAGATTTGTGTGACTGACAACAAATTGTTAGCCAATCCCGGAACATAGAGGACAAATAATGAAATAACAGTATAACTACGCTAACACAAGGTGGTGGTGGAGGGTCTAGATCAGGGCGCTCACGCTCTTTGTTGACTCAAAAGATTATTTGATCTATAGGAAACATCTTCGTATACCACTCATCTTTCTGGATGGGCTCAGCAGGAACCACATCATCTTGGGGACCGTCTGATGGGGAGCCAAAATTGCTCACGCCAAATTCTCAATTCTCATTCAACAATTCGGAAAAAGATTACAATAATGGCAGCAGTCTGCCAAATAAACTCCTTTATCCCGAAAGATAGTTTATATTACAACATCTTTCGCCCTGGAAGAAAAACAGCCTAAACAGGTCCATAATGGCCCTCTTGCCTTCACGTCTGCAACTCTGTCTCCACAGTTTTTCGACCCTTGTGCATGCCTTCGCTTCCCCTTTTTAAAACCTCTGGCATGACTCTTCGTTTTCCTTTTCTAACCCTTCGTTTCATTTCCCATGCCTCTTCGTTGCCTTGGCTTTCGAAACATCTTTCTCTCCGATTCTTGATCTTCGTCTGCTTTCATTGCACCTTGGTGCCACGTGCTTGTCCAGTGCTGCCACTGTAGATTGTCCGCCTATCAACCAATGATGACGTTCGGTATACCCATCGCTCGATAATTTCCTCTGTAACGGCCCCTGTAACCACCTACCTTTTCTTTCCTTTTGTTTGGTCGCAAAAACGCGACATTTTTGCTCCGCGCCTTCTCTCCTTCCTGAGTCGCGAAAACGCGACATGTCGCGATATCGCGACATCAAGGAAAACACTTAAAAAAAAATTTTGTTGATGCAAGATTGCTCTGCTGCCACCGGATGCTCCTCCATCAGAAAATCGGGGTGGATTGAGAAGTGTCCTTCACTTCTGTACTGTTGGAGGAAGACCCAGGTGGTCGACCTCTATTTTTGACAACCAAGTTGCATCTTCGATAGGCCTGCCCTTCCACTTGACCATATATTTAGAATACTACCTGTTCCTGGTACTTCTTCCTGCTCGAGTGTCTAGTATTTCCTCGATCTCGCTTTTTGCTGGAGTAGATGTTGGAATACTCCACAATTCTGCACTTGGTGTCTCGCTACTGCCTCCTTCATGATATTCTACCAAATCTGCAATGTTAAAAACAGGTGATATGTTAAGGCCACTTGGCAATTCCACTTCATACACATTGCCTGAATCCCGTTTTCCTATAATTCGGCATGGTCCAAACTTCTTCATCTTCATCTTATTATAGGTTTTAGCAAGAAATCTTTCTTTTCTGAGATGGACCATGACTTCATCTCCCACGACGAATTCCTTGAACCGTCGCTTCTGGTCTGCCCTTGTCTTATATTGGTTATTCATGTTAGTAATGTGCTTCTTCACTTCTTCATGCACGCTCTTCAGATGCTCTGCAAAGTCCTCAGCCTCGGCATTGCACTTTTCCCTTGTATCCATCTTCCTCAACTCAGAAGCATTCCTTGGACTGCTCCCATACACTATCTGGAATGGATATTTGTTAGCACTCCTGTTCACAGAATTGTTGTATGCAAATTATGCCTGTGGCAAAACCAAATCCCATCCCGTGGGCTTATCTCCTATCAAGCATCTCAATAGATTTCCCAGGCTTCTATTCACCACCTCCGTTTGGCCATCAGTCTGTGGGTGGTATGCGAACTGAATTTCAAATCTGTCTTCAATTTCTTCCACAAGGTCCTCTAGAAATACCCCACAAACTTGGTATCTCTGTCGAAACGATACTCTTTGGTAGACCATGAAGTCGTACCACCTCTTTGAAAAATAAACCTGCAATGTGAACTGCGTCACTAGTTTTCTGGCAGGGAATAAAATGTGCCATCTTTGAAAACCTATCAACCACCACAAATATGGAGTCATTTCCCCGTTGTTTCCTTGGTATACCAAGAACGAAATCCATGTTGACATCCTCCCATGGTCTCTCTGGTACAAGTAATGGCTGATATAATCCAGTGTTCTAGTTCACACCTTTCGCCATATGGCATACTCTACAACTTTGCACAAACCTCTTCACATCTTGCTACAGTTGTGGCCAATAGTAGTTCTCACTAACCAGGGCAATGGTCTTATCTCGACCAAAATGTCCAGCCAGCCCTCCACTGTGTTTCTCCTTGACCAGATTTTCCCTCATTGAACTCCTTGGAATGCATAATTGACTTCCTCAATATAACATTCCATCTTGGATCAGAAAATCCAACCACTTGGTCCTGTCCAAAGTGACAGGTGTCAAGCAAGCCTTCCAGGCTTCTACAAAATCAGGATCTTTAGGGTACAAACCTTTCAGTTCATCAAATCCTACCACTTCCACCTTCATTTCTGTCAACAAACACCGCCTTCGACTTAAGGCATCCGCAACTCTGTTTGACCTTCCGCTCCCGTGCTTCAACACAAAGGTATAACTCTGTAGAAACTCAACCCACTTCAAGTGCCTCTGATTTAGCTTCCCTTGGCTATTAATATACTGTACGGCCTGATGACCAGTATATAGAACAAACTCTTTTGGCAACAAGTAATGTCGCCACTTCTTTAGAGCCTGGACTATAGCATAAAACTCTTGATCATAAACTGAATACTTCTTCCTAGCATCATTGAGTTTCTCACTAAAGTAAGCAACAGGTTTACCTTCTTGACTCAAAACAGCTCCTATGGCACTACCACTAGCATCACAATCTACTTGAAATACCTTATTAAAATCTGGAAGTACCAAAACAGGTTGCTCTGTAACCTTCTTCTTCAACATATCAAAGCTCTTATCTGCTCCTAAGGTCCACTTAAATTCTTTCTTATCCCCTCTCATTGTTTCTGTAAAGGGTGCACAAATACTGTTGAAATTCCTAATGAATTTCCTGTAAAAACTTGCTATACCATGAAATGATCTTACCTCAGTCGTGCTTCTCGGAGTAGGCCATTCAATGATAGCTCTCACTTTTTCTGGGTCCATTTTTAGACCTTCGGCTGAGATGACAAATCCCAGGTACATTAACTCCTTCACGAAATTACACTTCTTTAGATTAATTAGCAACTGCTCCTCTCGCAGCTTCTCAAAAACCCTTCTGATATGCATCAAATGCTCGTCCAGGGTTCTGCTAAATATTAAAATATCATCCAAATAGACAATGACAAATTTGCCTAAAAATTATTTCAATACCTCATTCATCAGTTGCATGAATGTGCTTGGTGCATTGGTTAGCCCAAATGGCATGACCAACCATTCATACAAACCCTCTCTGGTCTTGAAGGTTGTCTTCCACTCATCTCCTTCTCTGACACGAATCTGATGATAACCACTCTTCAGATCAATCTTTGTGAAGTACTTGGCTCCACTCAAACAGTCCATAATGTCATCCATCCTTGGCAATGGAAATATGTACTTTATGGTGATCTTGTTAATGGCTCAAGAGTCTATACACATTCTCCACTCTCCATCTTTCTTTGGTGCTAGTACTGCAGTACTCGCACATGGACTCAAGCTCTCCCGAATCAGTCCCTTCTCCAACGAACTCTTGGACTTGTCCTGTTCAGCTCTTCAGTTTTTGTAGGAGTCATTCTATGTGCTGCCTTATTGGGTAAACTAGATCTTGGTACCAAATCTATATGGTGACTGATCTTCCTCACTAGTGGTAAACCCTCAAGCACATTTTCAGATATAATGTCTGGAAATTCTTCTAATAGTCCTAAGACTTCTACAAGGGTATCCTTACATTCTTCCTTCCTAACTCTAGGAATTAATGCATAGCACATATGCTCATGCTTTAAACTATCCAAAAATCTTCCCCCTTCAACTAAACAGATTCTAGCGCTGCTACATACCTTTTCGCCCGCTTCCTTCAAGGGCTTCAGCTTATGGCGCACTCCATTCTTCGTCACTAAGTGTTGGCGCGACCATCATGCACTGCACACCGATCAAACTGCCATGGCATTCCCAACAACAAATGACAAGCATCCATAGGCAGGATGTCACACAGGACCTCATCACAGTAATTCCCAATATTAAATTTCACCGAGCATTGCTCACTGACCAAAGCCCTATGGTCCTTCTATAACCACGCAATCCGATATGGATGCGGGTGGCTTCTCCTCTTTAACTATAACTTAGTAACCATTTCTTCTGAGACCAAGTTATCAGTACTACCATTATCTATAATGATATTACAGACCTTACCCGAACTTTTGCACCTTGTGCGAAACAGGCTCCTCCTCTGGTCTGATCCTTTCTCCTCATTCAACAGGGTCCTCCTTGTGACCATAACTTCTCCTCCATTTGTCTCCTCAGAATGTTCTGATTCAGCACCTTCATCTGCTACAGCAGCTCTGGCAGGACCCTCAGGTCTCTTATTCGTCATTTCTCGGTGTTGTGGACACTCGCATGCTCGATGTCCTTCTTCGCCATAGTGGAAACAGGTTCCCCAAAATCCTCCCCTTCCAAATCCACGTCCAGATCTACCTCTCCCTCTTGGGTAACCATTGTTCTGATTACGAGGTTGGTAGGTGTTCCCCTCTTCCCGATCCTGGGTATTATTGGTTTCACCAGCCTTCATCTGATCCTTATATTTTTCTCCACTGGTCCTTCCACCAGTTCTTCCACCACGACCTCTTCCTCTTTGCTTACCCTCAAACCGTATGTTCAGATTCTCTTCGACTTTGAGGGCAAACTGGTAAGCATCCTCAATGGTGCTCATCCTAACCGGACTCAATTCTTCTTGAATACCGGTTCTCAACCCATTGATGTAACGGGCCACCTTCTCCCCGTTAGCCTCCGAATGGCCGCTTCGATTGAGATCTGGAAAAACTCCTCTGTATATTCCTTGACAGATTTGTTTGACTGTCTCAAACTCGCATTTTTCTCAACATGTCCAATTCATAATCTACAGGAATAAACTGTCTCTTCAACTTCTCCACCATTCGATCCCATCTGGTTATCTTTTCCTTTCCGCTTCTATTTCTTTCTAGCTGCACTTCTTTCCACCATATGCAAGCATGGCCTTTCAACTTCGTTTTTGTAAACTTGATCCGATCTAGATCTACAACCTCCTCATACTCAAAATACTCCTCCATATCATTGATCCAATCAATCAACTCCTCTGTATTGAGATTCCCAGAATACGTGGAGACATCAAACTTTGTCTTCTTCTCGATCCGAGATATGGCCTTAACCAATCTAGCTTCTGCAGGATCCATTGCTTCTTCTTCCGATAGATTATCAACCTCCCAAGCTTCATATTCACTATGATCTTCTCTTCTTGGTTCAACCCCTCTTCGCAACTCCTCTTGCAGGGCTTGCACTTGCCTCTGCAAAGCTCTCAAATCTTCTTCGGTACCACATTTCTCCCACCACCACGGTTTCTTCATGGAGGCATTCTTCCTCACTCTCTTCTCACAACCCTTCCACAGATCCTGGTGCAAACTGCCTCACTTTCGACGATCTGCTCACACACTCAGGAACTCCCGCTCTGATACCACTTGATGGGGAGCCAAAATCGCTCACGCCAAATTCTCAATTCTCATTCAACAATTCGGAAAAAGATTACAATAATGGCAGCAGTCTGCCAAATAAACTCCTTTATCCCGAAAGATAGTTTATATTACAACATCTTCCGCCCTAGAAGAAAAACATCCTAAACAAGTCCAGAATGGCCCTCTTGCCTTCACGTCTGCAACTCTGTCTCCACAATTTTTCGACCCTTGTGCATGCCTTCGCTTCCCCTTTTAAAACCTCTGGCGTGACTCTCCGTTTTCCTTTTCTGACCCTTCGTTTCATTTCCCGTGTCTCTTCGTTGCCTTGGCTTTCGAAACGTCTTTCTCTCCGACTCTTGATCTTTGTCTGCTTTCATTGCACCTTGGTGCCACGTGCTTGTCCAGTGCTGCCACTATAGACTCTGTCCGCCTGTCAACCAATGATGACGTTCGGTATACCCATCGCTCGATAATTTCCTTTGTAACGGCCCCTATAACCGCTTGCCTTTTCTTTCCTTTTGTTTGGTCACGAGAACGCGATATTTTTGCTCCGTGCCTTCTCTCTCCTTCCTGAGTCGCGAAAACGCGACATATCGCGACATCAAGGCAAACACTTAGAAATTTTTTTGTTGATGCAAGATTGCTCTGCTGCCACCGGATGCTCCTGCATCACCGTCAAATATTCGAATGATCCAATCTAGATTTGCTTCCATTTGTTGGAATTTCTCAAAGTCTTCATCGAAGATATAATATCTGAAATCCTCATCAGAGATGTAATCATCAGGCATGTGATCAATCATGAATGTATGTAATACAATCTTTGAAAAATCCTCATGTAAATGAGGAGCAAATTTAGTATCCAGGTACTCATCATCAACATCATCAGAATTGTCACATTCGTCGCTCTCCTCTTCCTCTTCCTCATACTCAATAGTGATTTATTGGAAGGTTTGGTTGAAGGAAGAGTCTGAGGTGGAAGGTCTATACCCTATACCAGAGCGATCATGTGATTCTCTGTACTCAGGCTCAACAATGTAACGTGGATGCTGCTCATGTCGTCCAAGTCTATATCCCTACTAGATGACCCTACGAAAATATCGCAAAGGGAAATCTAGGTTGGACAGATAATCTAAATTTCCATCAAATTCTTACAAGGGTTCCTCATTAGGAGGAGGTGGATCAGATGAAGAATCCACTCCCCCATATATGAAATTGATTCCATTTGGTTGGGAGCCCATTCGGTACACTTCACCTATGGCTAAAGGTGGGTCATGTGGGCGACCATAGTATCTAACTGACTCAATAGGTGGTGTGACTGTGACACTTTCAATGACGTACTCGCCAATGCCTGAATTAGCGAGATGTACTGTAACTTAGGAAGTTTGGGATGATGATGGCTCAGTGGATGAAGAGGGTGCTTCTAGGGTGGCTTTTGACTTAGGTGGAGGTGGTGGATCCTCTCGGATAGGAGAACCTATATGTGAGACTATGGGTTGTGCAGCCTGAGATGTATGAGATGGAGTGGGTTGTGTTGTGAATGTGAATGGTGTTTACGAATTGAAGGGTGTGATGGATGGATTTGATGATTGGTTAGTTGGATGATCAGGTGTGATGGGGAGATGGAATGTAGTGGTTGAGGGTTGACTAGAGTTGACACTTTTAGATGCAAAAGCAGGGTCAACTATCGGTAACTCCTCTAGTATGGGGGCTTTGGATGAGATTTCATTAGTGGGAGTGATTCGGATGATGAGTGGTTGGATGGATAGGTGGGTTGATGGAAGCAGAGGCTCATAAGGACTTGAGATCAAGTTGCAGTACTTAAAATGCTTTGTGTCTGATGGGATGCAATGTTGAAGGCACACACTTCATTTTCCTAATCCAAGGACGTCCAAGCAGTATGTTGTACTACATCGCCCCCTCCAAGATGTGAAATATGACATGTATAGTTTTCACCCCCACAGTGATGGGAAGAACAATGTTTCCCATAGTTGAGCATAAGGCGTCATTAAAGGCTCTTAGGGTGAAGGTGGATGTGGTGATGTGTGATGATGGTATGTTGAGATGTTTGATGGCGGGTGTGGTAATGAGATTTATGGAGGAGCCGATGTCAATAAGGACTCTCTTGAATGACTTCTTGTTAATATGAGCTACTATGTGCAATAGAGGATCCGGTAAATCTGATGAAACTTTCTTTTCCTCATAATTATAAAATGCTATCGAGGGCTCCATGCACTTTTGTACACTCCCCAAAAAGAGTTGAAAGCATTGGGATCTTCTGATTGTACTTGGATGGATTTTAGGATTTCCATCAATGCTTCTCTATGTGGAGGTGATTGTTGTATTAGCTCATAAATTAACAGTTTCGTCGATGCCATTTTCAAACTTTGGGTTAACCAGCTGCCTAGGGTGACAATGGGGCTAGATGGATTGCTTGGATTGTGAAATGGTGGGGGTGGAATTGACAGCCCTAGTTGTATGGGAACACTTGGTTGTGTTACCGAAGCTTGTTTTGTGTGATTTGCTTGTCTCTGCCCACGGGTGATTACACTAATAGCTCCTACAAAACCTTGGTGTAGTTGAGACACATAATTGACTTGATTGGGAGGAACTGTAGAAGTTGATGCTTCCGTCACTTGTTGATTTGCCTCATGGTGGGGCAAAGGTGTCTGATACATAGCAAGGTTCTAATTGGATTAGGCTAGTGGATTTTCAACTTTGATCTTTCCCGCTTCTAATAAGTCTTGCACAATACCCTTAAACCCATGACAAGCTTCGATGTCATGTCCTCTTTGCCTATGATAGATGTAAAATAGGTGCTCTCTATAGCCTTTTATATTTGGCTTGCTAGGATCCTCAGGTTTAATCTCTGGCAATGTAAAGAGTTGTGTCACATACAACTTCTGAAACACAGATGAATAGGGCTCTTGTAATGGTGTATAGTTACGCCTAGGCCTAAAGTGACGTTGTTGCCTCTCTACAGATTGTGTTTGATTTTGCACCTACTATGGGGGTGGAACCGTTTGATAATTCGATTGTTATGGTTGTTGTTGTTGTTGTTGTTGGGGTTGTTGGATCTGTACTTGGGCTTGTTGATTTGACTATGGTTGGTCCAAGACTATTTGGTTAACCTGAGTGGCCTTGGACTGGCCATGGTTATTCCCCTTTTAGTTCATGTTCTGCCACTCCTTTTTCTTAGGTTTAATCTCGCCCTCTTGGATTTTTATCTCTTCTATCACTTTGGCTTGGGCGAGTGCCTCATCGAATGTTCTATACTGTTGTAATTGCAGTAACAAAGAGATGGGCTTGACACAACTCTTCGTGAACATTCATGTTATTTTTGTCATGGAAAAAAGAATGGCAACTTAATCATAACTGCCCTCCAACAATTGCCAAAATCATGGACCAATTCATCATCATATTGCTTTAGATAGATCAGATCGATCAATGTGGTCTGCTTTTGGACATTTAGGGCGAATCATTCCAAGAATTTGTCCACAAGATGCTCAAAAGTGAAAACACTCTAATGCGGTAAGTGGTTGTACCAATCTTGGGATTCTCCCCCAAGTGTTTGAGAAAATGTATGTAGCATGAGTGTGTCATTGTTGCTAATCCTAAAGCACGCATTTACAAACCTTGTTACATGCTCTTGGGGGTCCTCTTCCCCCTTAAACTCAAGCTTCAGCATCTAGAAATCCGTCAGATAGAGCGGTGCAGGCACCGAAGCATGGATTGGGTGATTGAGTAGTTGCCTTAATGTTGGCTTCTGATATTGCAGGTGGTGCAGGCACCGAATCATGGATTGGGTGATTGAGTAGCTGCCTTAATGTTGGCTTTTGATATTGCAACCTTGGGTTTTGCATGGCAAGACTATCAATCTGACTCTGTAGGAACTAGTACTTGGGATCATCCATAGGGTTAAAACCCTGGTTTACCCGATGTTGCTGGTAATGGAGTGGATTGTATGTGGAATCCGGATGATGAGGAATGTTGGGCTGAAATGTGTGATGACATGAGGGCTAATGAAAATTTTGATATGGGTGAGGTGATAGGGGGATGGTAGTATGTTGATCCGCCGAGTTAGCATACATGTGATTTGGTGGATTGGTTTCCATGGTAGTGGATGGGGGACGCAGTACCTAGGATGGATATTGGATAAAGGTATGGGTTTGGTGAGAGGTAGGTGGTAGGTTATGCTCAATCCTCTGCAAATGCTAATTAGGATCAAGGTTAACGCTATGATTAGAATTATCCAAAATCATATGTTGCAGCTGCAAGAAATCCTACTACATAGCAATTGCATTTGATGTGGGTACAGCTACATATGAAGTGGTATGCTGAATTGGTTGTGTGACAACCATGGTACTGGATGTGAGTGGAGGTTAGGTAGCAAAAGATATTGCTACCGAATGTGGGACGGTATGATGCATGGAACCTATGGGACGGTAGATGGAATGGATGTAGGGATCTGCAAAGCAACCTGAGTTGTTGCTTCATACAGGGGATTAGTGCAAGTGATGGTTTGCTAAGGCAATGTGAGGGGTGGTTGGTTAGAAGATGATGGTACCGGGCTACAACAGTCAACTCAAAGAGTGGATTTGTAAAGACTTGTCCTTACTGTTGTGGGTGTGTGAATGTGTAATCTTGATGCAATGTTGGTATGACACGGGACGGGATGGTAAGCGATGGTAATGACGATAAAACCATTCCAACAGTATTCAGATACATTCTAATGGCGTCCATGTCTACAAGTGTGACATGACCATCTGTTGGGGTAGTTGGCTCAATCCTAAGAGTCTTAGGAATAGCAGTATGTGTAGCCCTATGCATAATGTATGCCTGAAATGGGGACACTGCTAGAGGGCCCTACATTTAGGCTCTGGGACATAGGAGAGGGCATACTGACTTGCCCTACCACCAAAGTGTTAGCGACCTCACTGGACTGAGATGCCATGCGGGAAGACAACTGACTCTGGATAAATGCTAACTTCTTGGCCTGACTACGGGTCGTTACCATACACTAATATGCAATGATGTGTGAATTGTAAATGTAAGTATATGTAAGTGAAATGAAAGTAGAATGCAATATAGCACACAAAGCAAATAAACACGCAAGGTTTTGATCCTAAGTTTGCGACAGTTTTGATTTTATTTTCTTTGTTTTTTTAGTTTTGAAAGTTCTTGATTTTTTTTTTAATTTTGAAGGTTTTTTATTTTTGTTTGAGATTTTTGGAGTTTTTAAAAATAAAAATACATGTGCAAAATATTTTGCCCTAAAATGAA
Organism: Wollemia nobilis; assembly: GCA_028583015.1. Classification (NCBI taxonomy): domain Eukaryota; kingdom Viridiplantae; phylum Streptophyta; class Pinopsida; order Araucariales; family Araucariaceae; genus Wollemia; species Wollemia nobilis. Next base: position 11,088,502 of record JAQPPZ010004624.1, on the reverse strand, counting down.
TCTACGATTTCACCTGTATGCTCGCATTCCACGCCTGGTGATGAATTTCGGGTCACGTTTTCCCACCAAAGTATGGAGATGAAGCCCATACCCGGTCAGGGAGAACAAGTCCTACCAGTCTTCACCCAGTCTCACGTGGTCAGCGTTATACCCTCCGAAGAGAAATACATGTAAATTTTCCAAGCTACGGATGGTTGTTGGAGCTGGCCTTGGCCAAAAATGGGGTAGTATGTTGGTGGTTCGGTGATGAAATCCAAACCCGACGGTGATGAAATCCAATTATTTTCCAACGTTTAAGTGAGTGTGTGAGGCTTGTTTAATTTATTGTGAGATGCAAAAACTGACATGTAGTTATGTTTTTATGCCTAATGCAGAAGTGCAGGAAACAGGGAATGGCAGATAGCATACATCAGGGGCCAACAACTGATTTCAAGCAAGAATTTGGTATATTATGTTGTCAGAGGCCAACCGTAGATGCGCGGTTGGTTCTCGTAAACCGTAGATGCGCGATTTTCCAACCGCAGGTTTGCGTTTGGGAGATCCCAACCGCGGGTACGCGGTTTTGACTGTGCAACAAAATAAACTAGATCTAACCTGATCCCTGAATAGAATGCCCAAGTTATTACTAACTAGGGAATGCAAAAAGATCTTTTTCCTATATGCAGAATGTTGATCCTCTTAGTTTTTCTGTTTATTGTGTGGATGAATGCAAAATCTGAGTAAATTTCTATCCCAAGACCTAAATGCACACAATAGCACACAAGACTAACTCCTAATTTACCCTAGATGCAGACTAGAAGTAGAACAATAGTAAGCAAAAAAAGTGACAGGGGTATAGACCTCTTATCCTTTCGTTGCTCCCTCCAGCTGTCAACCGCAAGTCCGCAGTTCCATAGTGCAGCAACTGCGTGCACGCGTTTCTCTAGATCGCCAATCGCAGATGTGCGATTTCGTTGCTCCTCAATTACGGGCTCGTGTTTCCTCATATCCTAAATTGCAAATGCACGTTTTCTCAAAAATGAAACTACAGGTGTGCGGTTTCACAGTGACAGGGCCAAGCATGGTAACTCCCAGATCTACCGACCCGAGATCGTATCTGTACGCGCTCCGAGCTCTTGAAACCTGTAGATGCAAAAAACAAAGATCAGTAAATTAAAAATAAGCAAGGCAAAACAAATGGAACCCTTGGGGTTCCCACCATGATCGCCATTTCTGTAGCAAAAGAACTGAACATAAATGAAATGAACGCAAGAAAGAGAGAAGATTGCCAAAAATGATCCTTTGTATTGATATTGATACAATTTTTACAATAGTTTTGAATTGCCCCAAATGTGTTGGGGGCAATGTTACAATGCTTCTTTCTCTTTCTGAGATACAATGCTTTGATAGAAAGGGGGGAGTCTTCCAAATATTCATAAGAACTCGTGCTCTTCGTCCTTTCTGCTACATTCCAAGGTTGAGTGGGTTTTGGTATCCAAGAAATGCGAGACCACTTTAGTTTTAGAAGCTTCTCCAAAATACCTGTCACTTGCATATATTCAAACCAACAAAGGGGTTAGTAGCACCTATAGATTCAAGTATAAAAACCAATGCTACAAATAAACCCTAAGCAAATAATCTTGTGGGACAAATGACTAAAGCAAATAACATAAAAGCCTTGCTAAAATAAACTTACTCATTGTTTTATGTCGTCATGTTCTTGGATCTGTGAAACCGCAGGTGCGCAGTGGTGGATTGAAAATCGCAGACCTGCGGTTGCGATACCACGAATGCACGGTTCTGACTGTGGACCCGCGGACTAGTGGTTTGGGCTGAAACACAGGTTGCCTCGGGAAATAGGCCTCTGAGATTTGTAAATGGGTGTCACTCATGATCTCTTAGAAGTCTGGATGAGTTTCAGTAACCTAGCACAGCTCCCCTTTTGTTTGGTGGGGTAAGGGTACTTTTATATGCCCCTTAGGGTTTTGGAGGGAAATGGAAGGTGGCAAGCCTAGATTGCCAAGTGGCAATTCTGGGCTACCAAATGGAGGGACAGTTATAGTGAGTCACTTAGTGTGCCTCACTTAACTAGGGTGATGTGGTTGCAAGTGGAGTGGTATGTGGGATCCTGCCCCATGTGAAGGGACAGGGGGACAAGGGTGGATGAGATGTGACATGGGTGTTGGGAATCTGCCCCATGTGAAGGGACAAAGGTGGCTAAGATGTGGCATGGATGCTGGGTGAAGTGTCTAAGACACATGTCCAATGGGTAGGTAGAGTATCCTAGAGTAATTTTCCAAATTTAATAAATATGGAAAATAGGATAATGTGCAGGGTTTTATATCCCTAAGTTGGAACCTAGGTATATAATTTATTATGTTGGATTTTAAGGCGGGATGGCAGATGTGGTTTGGTGGGTGCTAAATTTTGGTGTCTACAATTGGTGATGGGTGCAATGTAGTTTAGTAGCTTCATTAATGGAGCGCTCATTTCCTCCATAGCTATGTTGTATTCATTTATGTTATTTCTATTCACAGCATTCAGTCATCTTACAAATTTACTTTCTTTTATATTATTCTACACCTTGTGATTGTTATCTTCCATTGCTCGTTACATCAATCTAACAGTGGTATCAGATCCATGGTAGATCTAGTCTGTGTAGATCAATAGGGAAACCACCATTATTATTAAGCCTGAGTGTTTTGTCAAACTGATGCACTACTGGACCAGCCACTGTCAAAAGATCTCAGAATAATCTAGGTGGTAGAATTAGGGAGAGTCACAAGGACTGAAAGAAATCTCAATTCCAAAAAAAATTGAGATTGTATTTGATTAGAGTCTTTCCACAGAGTTACAAGAAAAACTCGGGAAGACCAGGACTCAACATGCAATCCATTGGATTGACAAATCATATAGTGAAGATCATTCAGGATATCTGGAATTTGTTAACTATTGCCTAAAGTTTCTTTTGTTGCAAAAAAATAATTTTCAAAGGATTGGGACTCCTACAACAGAAATCTAGGAGACTCCAACTTCATTGCCCGAAGGTCAGCATGCGCTCATAGTGTAGATATTAGCTCCTTGTGCAAGAGAACAATACTGTAAAATAAGACTTCTAGTGAAGAGTTGTGGTGAAGTCAGAAGACTGAAGATCTTCATTGTTGAATCAAAAAACTTCATAAGTTGAAGAACATGCCATAGAAACCTTGACACAAAAAGGCCATAGAAGCCTTGAATAAAAGGCCATAGGAGCCTTGAAGGAACAGCCACATAAGTTTTGATACTAGAAAGGCCACAATAGCCTTGATATCGAAAAATACCATAGAAGCCTTGGTACTAAAAAAGGCCACATAAGCCTTGATACCAAAAAGGTCCATAGAAGCCTTGATACTGAAAAAGGCCATAGAAGCCTTGGTACTGAAAAGGCCATAGAAGCCTTGATACTGAAAATACCACAGAAGCCTTGATATTGAAAGAGGCCATAGAAGCCTTGATCCTAAAGAACAATTCTAAGAGAATATTTGATTCAGAAGCAGACTAAATATTTCAGTACTAATACTTTGTTGTAGGAAAAGAAGATTTAGTGAGTTGGAAATATTCCTACAAGAAAATTAGGAAGGGTATCTTCTTCAGAATCAATTCAGCACCTGAAGCAAAATCGAAGAGATCAGGAGAAATCTAGAAGCTCAAGAAAGAACTTCCAATTAAGGAAGAAAAAGAAGGACTAGGCGAGTCCTACTCAAATCCAGAAGCAACAGAATTAGATATCCAGAAGATCTCACCATAACACTTCTAGGAGCAGAATGTTGAAGAGGTCTCAAGGAAGACCATCAGAAGCTATAAGATCAAAGACCTTGGGAAGGTCTTATCGAGCATCTAGAAAAAGGCTAGGAGAGCCTTACTGAAGAAATTCTCAAAGGAGAACTTATTGGAGAAATCCACTACCAAGGAGAAGTCCCTGATAGTGAAGGACTTGGGACAATTGTTGCCATCTAACAACAAGCCCAAGAGAAGAAGAATTTGGCAAGGAGTGCCAAATCTGAGCAGAAAAATTTTGCAAGAGTGCCAAATCTGAGGAGAATTTGGCAAGGAGTGTCAAATTCGTGAAGAAGAATTTGGCAAAGAGTCTCAAATCTCAGAAGAAGGTCCTGCAAAGACTTGAAGACAGAAGAAGTTCACCAAATCTTGGAGATTTCAAGATTACCTCTCATAGCAAGAAGGCACCGCAAATCATCGGAGACAAATAAGGAAAGCCAATTTGTTTGATATTCACTCCATTATTACCCCATTCACTACTATTGCTTGGCATATATCCTCCAACTAAATCATATTCCAATTATTTAAGTGACTTAGCGCCCTACATATACGGAAGGTTTTTTAAGCAGGTGTCAAAGATAGTAGTGAATCCCTTTCAATACTACTTTCGTGGTATAAAGAAAGGGAGACAAATTTAGTGTTATAAGGAACCTTCACAGTGGTCATTGCTAAAGCATACTTGTTAGATTCACAGCTTCTCAAAGGTCCAAATTTTGCTCCATGGAAAACAAAGATGAGAGTAATACTCCAGGTTGAAAAAATGTGGGATGTTGTGACTGGAAAATTCAAACACCCCACTATAGTAGATGATAAAAAAGAAGCATATGATGACGCTAATGCGAGAGCACTGATGATCATAATTCTTGTCACTGTTGATGAAGTTCAACCGCACATTTGTGAAAAGGAGCATGCAAACTATGCATGGGATACATTGTGCACAATCTATGAGAGGAAAGGAATCAGGCCATGATTCTTAACCTTCAATCCCAACTTCATGCTTAATGGAGAAAGTGTAGAAGTGTTTCTTTGCAGAGTTGCAGAACTGAGAGCTAAGATGCATGCAATGGGTGAGAAAGTAGAAGATAAGCTCATAACCTCAATCATTTTGAGAGCTTTACCAGATTCTTTTATAATGTTGGTCACTTCCCTTCAAGTGTCTAATAGACAAGTCACTTTTGAAGTTAATTTGCTTCAACAACACGAAGCAAATAACAATCAAAGAGATGAAGTGTCCAACAATGCATTATTTTCTAAGAAATCTGGAAATAAGCAAAAATGCTACTTTCAGAAGGGGTCTTCCTTGAAGGGTTCAAACACCAATTCGTCACAAAAGACACCTCAAAAACATAAGAGGTGCTGCAATATTTGTGAGATGGACAATCATGACACCAACAACTATTGGTTCAATAACAAGCAACCACAACAGTAAAGGGGCCACAAGAAACCACAAAGAAGAAATAGACAACAGAAGGGAAATGTTGCTATAGAAGGATCAAATTTAGATTCTAAGAGGGCACACAAGGTGCTCATGACTCAAACAAATATCAAACCAAAATATAATGTTTGATATATTGACTTTGGTGCCAGCAAACACATGACTGGTGACAAAATGTGGTTTGACACAAGGCAAAAGAAGGCAAACCGGTAACAATTGTCGATGATAAGACCTACAAAGTCCAAGGAGAAGGCAATGTTTCAGTAACTTTTCCCGATGAAAAATGTCAAATTGAGGTCTTATATATACCAGGATTGGCCAACAACTTATTGTCAGTGCCTCAAATTCTGGATAAACATATGGTGGTTGACTTCAAAGTTGTTAATGGACAAAAGCGTTGCTAAATTACAAAGGGTAAACATATCGCAACGACTTACTACAAACATGGTTTGTTTGTATTAGATGTTATCTATACTCCTCATGTTGTCATGGCTACCAACTCGAAAGAAGCTACTTCCTTATGGCACAAACGGTATGGGCATCTAAGTTCAGGCTATCTACTCAAATTGAGTAAGCATGAGATGGTGTTAGGTCTGCCAAACATTTCCCATACTTTGCTTGTTTGCTTGGATTGCTTAGTAGGAAAGCAACACCGAGTACCCTTTGAATTGAGCTCTTCAAGAGCCAAAAGACCATTGGAGTTTATACACACCGATCTGTGCGGACCAATGCCAAACAATTGTGGTGGAAAGAAGCACTTTCAGTTGTTTGTTGATGACTACTCATGAAAGATGTGGGTTTTCTTTCTACAGCTGAAGTCAGATGCATTCTTGTATTTTCAGCAGTTTAAGAAGTTTGTTGAGAAAGAATCCAAATGGTCAATCAAGGCCCTTCACTCAGATCTAGGGGGGAATTTACCTCCAATGAGTTTTCAAAATATCTCACTAAACATGGGATAAAAATATAGCTTACTACAACCTATACCCCTCAGCAAAATGGAGTTGTTGAAAGGAGGAATCGTTCCATCATGGATATGGTTCGATGTATGCTCACAGGTGCACATCTTGGGCAACAATATTGGGTAGAAGTTGTCACTACTGCATTGTATCTCTTGAATCGAGCATCAACAAAAGCTCTTCAAGGAGTCACACCACAAGGAGAATGGAGTGGAAGAAAGCCCTCCATTTCTCATCTAAGGATTTTTGGATGTAAAGCATTTATGCACATTCCAAAGAAGAAAAGGCACAAGTTAGACGAGAAGACTCCGCAATGTATCTTTCTTGGTTATGATGAAGAATCCAAGGGGTATCGATTGATTGACCCTAAAACCAAGAAGATTCATATAAGTCGAGATGTGGTATTCGACGAAGCTCCCAAGTTTGATACACCAGAAACAAGCAAAGACGCATCTCCTGCTATATACCTGGATTTTGAGGAGCCTAAGGCAATGACTCCCCCAAAACAAAAGAAAACTCCAAAATGGCATACTAGCACTATGAGAGACGCAAATTTGGATGCACCACTTGATCTCACTTCAGATCGGCCACATACTCGAAGTATGTCTCGTCAAGATAGAGAAGAAGCTTAAGATGCAAAAGATGCAGATGATGAAGAAGAAGACAGGAGTGAATCAGAAGGTTATAGTTTCATGACTACAATTGTGGAGCATGAACCAACTTCAATGCAAGAAGCCATTAGTGTGCCTCGATGGAAGGCAGCTATGGATGCAAAAAAATGTCTTATGAAGAATAAAACATGGGAGTTAGTTGATATGCCTACTGGTAAGAAACCCATTGGCTGCAAATGGGTATACAGAGTCAAGTATAAGGCAGATGGAACTATTGATAAGCGTAAAGCTCGCCTTGTTGCAAAGGGCTATGCTCAAAAAGAAGGCATAGACTATGAAGAGACATTCACACCAACTACAAAAATGACTTACCATTTGTGTACTCTATAATGGAAACAAAATTCGGATGGAAACTTCACCAGATGGATGTGAAGAGTGCTTTCTTAAATGGTGATTTAAAAGAAGTGTACATGAATCAACATGAAGGATTTGTTGTACAAGGACAAGAACAAAAAGTTTGCAAACTAATCAAGTCCTTGTATGGATTGAAACAAGCTCTGAGAGCTTGGTACATAAAAATTAATAATCACCTTCTACAACATGGTTTTAAGAGAAGTCCATCAGATGTCAATCTTTATTTCAAGAAAGTTGGTTCTGAAATAGTGATCTTTGTACTCTGTGTAGATGATCTGATCATCATTGGCAGTTCAGAAGAGATGATTGCACCAGTGAAGGGTGACTTGAAAAAATCATTTGAAATGACAGATCTAGGACTTCACTATTGTGTTGGCTTAGAAATTATGCAAAAAAATAACCACATCAAGGTTACACAAATGAAGTATGCCAAGGTATTAATTGAAAAATATCGAATGACAGATTGTAAGCCAAAAGCAAATCCCATGGAAACAAGGCTACAACTATCTCGATACAACAACTCTCCTCGGGTAGATGGAACTCTATCGACAATTGATTGGGAGTCTCATATATCTGACGAATACCGGGTCAGATATTAGCATTGATGTAACCTTTCTTTCGATGTTCATGCAGGAACCTAAGGTCAATCATTGGAAGGCAGTGAAGCGAGTTCTACACTGTGTTCGTGGCAGACCAAAATATGGCTTGGATTACAAGAAGAATGATAAGTTCTTGCAAGGATACATAGACTCAAATTATGTTGGATCTATAGATGACAGAAAATCAACGTCGGGATACGTATTTTATCTTGGATCTGGTTCTGTCTCTTGGCACAGCAAGAAGCAGCAAGTTGTTGCACTTTCATCTACAGAGTCAGAATATCATGTAGCACGAGGAGCAGTGTGTGAAGCGATTTGGTTACGTCACATTCTTTCAAGTATGGGTCTTCCAAAGAATCTTCCAATCCACTTGAATTGTGATAACCAAGGTGTTTTGAAACTTGTCAAGAATCCCAAGTTCCATGAACGCAACAAACATATTGACACACAATGTCACTTTATTCGAGATGAAGTTCCAAAGCACAAGATTTAACTCTTGTACATTCCCAATGATGAACAGGTTGCAGATATTTTCACTAAGGCACTTGCACGTGTCAAATTTGAGTTGTTTCGCAACTCTCTATGTACATCAAATAATGTAATAAGGGGGGATGTTAGGATAGGTTGTAATTATTACATTATTATTGTTAATTATTCTAGAAGCTATGCTAACGTTAAATCTATTGTTAGCCTAGAATATAATTTGTTAGTAACGACAAATATTATGTTGTTAGCTATTGTTAGCTTCGGGTAGATTTTTAGCATCATCCTATTACAAGCTAATCTAAGCCTATCCCATTGTATAAAATCACATTGGATTAATGAAAAACTTGTTGATTCTGCCATTAAAACTAAGGCTACAAATGGAGCAAAATTTTAAAGATTGCTCCACATGTGGAGTTTCCACACAAAGAGGTGAGACAATTTATTACCGAGAACTAACTATAATATTCTTTTCAAGCTTGCTTCCAATGCTTCGCTTTAATTTTTGTAGTCACATCTTTTATCCAAGAGTTGTGCCTTCAACAATGTCTATCAGTGATCAATGTTATGTGTTTTTCTATGCAAGGAGGTCATTTGTGTTGCAAATAAATGTGCAAGTTTACTTCCATGTTTTCTAATGGTCGTCGTAGGTGGTGCCCTTGGATGAATGCATTTGACTCATGTATTCTTCTAATGACCAGAGGTAGAGTGAAGAACTTGCCATTGGGACTGTCACCATGATGGTGAAATGAACTCACTAAGAATTCTTGGCCAATATGTGTTAAGAGAAAATGTCAATGGCACCGTCTTGACATCACTTGTTACATGCAATCAACAATTGGCTAGCCTTTGGGCTTGTTGATAAAAAGAGCATTGGTAGGCAGGGTGATGAATGCAAAACACATTTAAAAGCCTTCAAATATAAGGGAAACCATGGAGGGCAGCTTGATGACCACTAATATGGTTAAGGAGTTTTTATGACTGTTATAGTTCGTATTCTAAATATTATTAGGAAGGTGCCCACAATCTTCAAGACAATGCAACTCATTCCTACAGCATTAAAGCAAAATTGATAAAAGACAATGGAAATAATTTTGAAGTGTCTCTGCTCTAATACCATGTCAAGGTAGTCAAAACTTCAATAAAAAAATTAAACAGGATCAATACCACAAAAAATACTCACTACAATATACCCGAAAGTAAAGATGCACTTACAAGAAAGTGCATGATCTTTCCAGGTTAAGCTTAGCAACTTGTTCTGATTGGCTCATAACAAAATTGATTTCAACCACGTTCAAAACAATGCAATTACTTAACCAGAATTGGTTACTAACACATGTAGACAACAACAAAAAAAACAAAAATAAACAACTACAACAATTATAGTGTTGCTATCTAGCTACAAACGAGTTTTCAGAGCCAACATGATGCCTATATGGATTTATAAAACTTCCAAGCAAACAAATATGAGAGGGTGCATTTATCACGATACTATCCACAAATATTTTACTGTAAAATTGACATTCTAGGAAAAAGACAGTAAAAATAATGAAATAAAAGAAAATAGAGGTAAAGATGATTTTTAAGACACAATCAAGTTAACATGCCTGTTAGACATATGAGCAAGGAAAAACTTTCGCTTTACCTTAGATTATTATTACTTTAATAGTATACCTCTAGGAATTTTTTTCTTTGATAAGGTCATAATAAATCATGAATCTTAATAATTCATCAAATCCTAAGATATAATATGACAACACAATATAATATAGACCACATTAGTTTAACAATATTAACACAGAATGTCTAGAAGTCGAATGACAGGAACAATTTTGTCTCTTGTCGCCCTTCAAATATATCTGCCAAGGTTTCTAATGTTCAGGTAGTTGGGCAAGTGAAAATGGTGGCCAAAAAAGAGAAGAAACTTTCGCCTAAGTGGCTGAAATTTGTATCCAAGCTCTAAACTGGTATGAAACTATCACGGGAGATAAAATCAGGCAGTATTTGTTTCCCGTACCATAGTTGTGTTAAAATGAGAGTAGCAATTTTCTGTTGCATGGCATTCCAAAAGTGTAAAATTTATTTGCATTGTAGAAGTTTATGATTCATTTGAACCTAACGGAGAACATCTATCCACTACCATATTTCATGGATAGATATTCTCAATTGGAACTAAAGGGACTATTATACGACAGTATAGACACAGATCTATGCTCAACTGTTACACTATAAATCATCGAACTAGTAACATTTAAGCCATTGGACAAATAATATTTTGATACATGTTTGCTTATAGTTTTGTGTGTTGTCAAATATTATACGTGTTTGCATTATTTATTGTGATTGCAAGTTGTACAGTTAATATAGTTCTCCGCATTGCTTACCTCTGTCGATAAGTGAGGAGGTTATATCATTGAATTTAAGTGGTTCCATGTTTTGATTATGTTGAAAATAAAAGCACCCAAGCATCAAGGACAATAACTTCAAAGAGCCTAATATCTGATCTCCACCATGTATATGTTTAAACCCTTAAATGAAGGAACTCTAATTCTGGACACTCTGTTAGGCCATATCCCTGTCTTGTGGTGGCTAAAGGTATGGGATTTGTAGTTTATAATTATTTTTTGGGTAGTTTGATATGCATTGTTTTAGCCAGATTGAGAGAATGCTATATATATATATGATTCTTCAGAGAGTATTCTGTCATTTTCTTGTGTGAATCATTTTCAATAACATTTCTTGCATCCTATAGATGCACCATAAGACAATCATTTGTTTTGTTTAATTTGATTGTTGCTTGATTGAATCCTGCTGTCAAAGTTCATCTTGCAATGCTGAAGGAACTTATCAGAGACATTAATGTTAGACAAACTGCAAACTGCAATATGAAATGTTCATTAGATCAATAATGACTTAGAATGAACACACAAAGAAAAAGGGTATGCAAATGATGAAAATACATACATCTGAAAGTAATTGAGCTTAAAAAAAAATTTAATCATTTCTTCCCCTTTGCCCATTACAACACTGTCACAAATGTATCACTTTTAGATAAATAGAAGAGTATATAAGAGGCATGGTTCCAGTATCATACTCAAAAAAGCAACCAATTCAGTGATTCCAGGGACAGAATACCAGAGCAACAAACGACATTAAAGAAAGAGTTTATGGTAAGACACTAGATATCTTGCAGATGCCTTGGTCACTGGTTATATAAGGAAGCTCCTTTGAATCATTGACTTGGTCGCTCAAATGCTCCATCAACTCCCAGCCATTCGTTCATATTAAACTTTATAATGACGGCCATAGCGTCTAATTGGCTCCTTACATCCTTTCTCTGCCGGATGTCCAAATTTTGAAAGGCGTTGTTGATGAATATCACCTGCTCTGTAGAATTTCTTTGCAGGCATAATTTCTGTGACAATTTTTTTGTTCAATTTCTGCTGTTGTCTTTCAAGTGATTCACGTGCAGCTCTCTCTTGCTCTGCTGAATAGAAGTAGATTCCAGACCTGTACTGTGTGCCCAGATCATATCCCTGCCAGAATTACAGACGTCAGACACTGCAAGCCTATTCCTTTCCTGTCATAGACCGTCTTTGCTCTGATTAATTACGAATTGGTAAGATCACTCATCCAACAGATTGCACAAGGCATAGGAAAACTTATGATACACTATATTATCATTTTCCCTCTAACAATGATCCTAAATTTAATAGACACTAACTAGCATGAGTGATTAGTGGGTTCATCTCTCTAGTGATTGCAATCTGAGCCAAAAAACCAAAATGTTCATAACCAATAAAATATATACCACTCTTAACTTTTTAAATTATTGTCTTATTTGGTTCCAGCCAGTCAAATTTATATAAGATGAACAATATAATATTATATAGTGTTTAATCCAAAACATTTCCTGGTATAGTTCCAATTTGATTAAATAATTCCCCGTTAAATGTTTAGTTCCCTAATCAGCTAAACCTGAACATCAGATTTGACTGATCAACAATTAGAATAGTCAAACAGAAGTTCACACAATTTGACCGAGAATGGAATTTGACTGAGAAGTACAACCTAAGTGGGCCTAACGGTGGAGACTTTGGAACTTTGAATAGAGGTCCAAGGTTCGAATCCTGCAGGAGGCAGGGTTGTACACCATGCGTTGGTAAGCAGAATATGGTTGGATAACCATATATTGAGAAAACAACATCCTCAAGCATGTTTCTGGGGTTTTATGGTACTAGTAAGTTAGTGTTGTGGCTGCTCCACAATGTACCCCAAAATTGGGGACCCACCTTTTTGCATATTTTTCAAGAAGACCGAAGTGGCCCATATGTTAAAGATCAAAGAAAAAGCAAAACACCGCAAGGAGAAAAAAGTGTCGCGATATCGCGACATGTTGCATTTTCGCAGTCCAAAGCAAAGAGAAAAAACAAGGAGGAAAAAGTGTCGCGATATCGCGACATGTTGCATTTTCGCGGCCAAAAGAGAAGAGAAAAAGCAAGGAGAAAAAGTGTCGCGATATCGCGACATGTTGCATTTTCGCGGCCAAAAGAGAAGAGAAAGAACAAGAAAGAAAAAGTGTCACGATATCGCGACATGTTGCATTGTCGCGGCCAAAAGAGAAGAGAAAGAACAAGAAAGAAAAGGTGTCGCGATATCACGACATGTTGCATTTTCGCGGTCCAAATCAAAGAGAAAAAGCAAGGAGGAAAAAGTGTCGCGATATCGCGACATGTTGCATTTTCGCGGCCAAAAGAGAAGAGAAATAACGAGGAGGAAAAAGTGTCGCGATATCGCGATACGTTGCATTTTCGCGGCCAAAAGAGAAGAGAAAGAACGAGGAGGAAAAAGTGTCGCGATATCGCGACACGTTGCATTTTCAAGGCCAAAAGAGAAGAGAAAGAACGAGAAATAAAAAGTGTCGCGATATCGCAACATGTTGCATTTTCGTGGTCCAAAGCAAAGGGGGCAAAAGTGTCGCGATATCGCGACATGTTGCATTTTCGCGGTCCAAAGCAAAAGAAAAAGTGTCGCGATATCGCGACATGTTGCATTTTCGCGACTCAAAAAGGGCAGGCAGGCAGAGAAACAAAAGTGTCGCGATATCGCGACATGTTGCATTTTCGCGACTCAAAAAGGGCAGACAGGCAGAGAAACAAAAGCGTCGCGATATCGTGACATGTTGCATTTTCGCGACTCAAAAGAGGTTGGAAACTGCTGCGAGCAGAGTCGCAGATTTGAAGGCAAGAGGGCCATTCTGGACCTGTTTGGGCTGTTTTTCTTCCATTGACTGGTTTGGGAAAACTATAAATTTCTGTTATTGTAAAATGACAAATTTTTAATACAAAAAGTTTCAGAAAGTTGCATCTTATGGACAAGAAAGGAGTCATTTTCTGCATGCAAGATTAAATGTCTATTTTTCCCCTTTTCAGATTTTAGGCTTGTAAATGGAGTTTATGCAAGTTTTCTTGGTTGCTTCATGCGAATGTTTAAATCTGAAAATCTCATTTAAAACCCTAGGAGCCAGCACTTAGCTTATCCGGATTGTGCTTGTTTTGCAAGTCCAATAGGTTAGGTTGCATGCATGAAAACCTCACATCTTCGGTTTTGTCGAAATAGGATAGCATCATACTGAATGCATTTTATTTTCATTTTCTGCATTTCATTTTCATTTTTTTTGCATTTTATTTTTCCAGAAATTTTAATTTTTTGTTTAATTTTCAGGCATTAAAATAAACATTTAAAAATTTTCAAAATCCAAAAACAATTTCACCATTGCGTAGGCTATACTTCATATTTCCAATACGCACTTTGAAATTTCATTTTCAGAGTTGTTTAGTATTTTTAAAAATTCATCGAAGTTGCTGTTTTATTACAGATTTTAAAAAATCCGAAAATAGAAAATTTCCATTTTGGGCCGGAATTTCATTTTTTTTCAGTTTCATGTTTCATTCATGAGCCTATGATGACATTCCCTTCATGAAAATTCCAATTTCATTGAAGGAGTTATGTTTTATGGCATTTTACAAATTTCCATTTTTTGAGCCTAAAATTACCCTCTTCATAAAAAATTCTAATTTTACGAAAGAGGGGTAATTTGAGCACTACATCGTGGTCATATGAGGGCCAACTCACATTTGCTCTATTTTGGTTCAATGAACAATCGCTAAAGTTTCATGGTAAAATAAACCGACATTGCCCCTTGTTTACAGTTACTTGCAATCACTAAGGTGTTCCAAGCATTTAAAGTGAATATCTTTATTTAAGATTACTAATACACATATGCAAATGCTAATATAGCGGAGACCTTGGAGAAGTCGTTTGTTTAACTTCTTTGCAAGAGGGGATTTGGAACCCAAATCCTAAGGAAGAGTGTACTTTCACAATTGGGTGAAAATACCACTCAACAGTTAGTAACTATTAAAACTTCTTCAAGCATGTTACTCTTGCATTCATTTTTCAAAGTCCACAGGATTCATTTTTCAAAGTCCACAGGTTACCACATTCCTGTCCTGTGTCAACACAGTGTCAAAGGCTATGCATGAGCACAAATAGCAAAGGGTGGAAAAATATTAATGGTAATTCTATTTTATTTTTCTTGAAGCTGTCTATCTGGCTTTGTGTCCGAGAAAATCTCTCGAGTCTTCTTCAATAATTCAGTGAAATGCTGCTATGTGGAATAAATTAGGTACAAATATACTATAAAATCTGATCAATGAAGTGGAAAAACATATTCTCACCATGTGGATGCTGAGATGAGCCTTCCAATCTTAAAAAACTTGAACTTAAAGGGGGATCCAATGCAGAACCCTGTTTGATACAACATTCAACCTGTTCCTCTAAGAAATCCATTTTGATTATTTAGTGTACAACTTGGCCTATCATACCAAATTCAAAATAGCTATAATAATTGAAGATACTCTTATTTTATATTGCTACAAATCAGAATGTCATTCAAAATTATTGAAGTAAACCATCTCAGATATCTTCGTCACAAAGCTACTGGCGATAAACTATGCCAAAAAGAAAATTCCCCCTTATCCAGCATGGAGTTGCCAAGGTGTTGTACTTAAGGGAAAGGCAACACAAATGGCAACAATGGAGTGCAAATGACATCACAAAAGTGCAGCAAGACAAGGTGGTTCGAATTTAGAAGAGGAACAGACTGCAAAAGACCCCAAAACCAACTAGATGCAGCTAGATGCCTGCCTAAGGCAAACCTCTACTAGATTAGAGAGTAATCTCACTGAAAAATGCTTATCAAGGCAAAGCTCTGTCAGATTGCAAGTTGTAATCTCAAGAAGAGGTTGTCCATGGTTGGGCAGTGATTGATACTTGTGAAATCCAATGCACTTACTCAATGTGGGAATAAAAGTTAAGAGTTTGTGCATGTATCTTGATGGTGATAGATACCTAGAGTACCATATTATTATGAATATTGAAGTTACAGGGCAGTTGGAATGGGCCACGAATAATCCTTTTAGGTTCATTGTATTGGTCAAATGGTCAAAAATTTAATTAGTGGGTGAAAAATTTACCCTTGGTCAAGGTTATTAGGTCAAATATCATATTAAGTCATGGATATTATTATATTGGAACCATGAATTGTCAATTGTGAAATATCAAGCATTGAAGCATTGTATTCACCTTATGGGGTAACCGCCTCTAAGCAACGCTCTTATATTTGGGGGATCTTGCATACTTATCTTTCCTTAAGGAGTATTGCATCATATTTCCCTACATTAAGGGTATTTCTTTAACATATCTCATGTGCCTCTATAGCATGATGGACTGTCTTGTTATTTCTGCATATAGGATGGTTATTTCTACTAGCAGCTATTTAATTTAATATGAAGTGATATCAGAACAATGAACTGGACAAATAGGAGAGTCTCTAGAGGCTAGAGGAATTTTTGGAGGAAGTGGGCTTTTCCCCCTTCCTCATCAGATTCAAGGGATCCTGAGCCTATCTTTTCCAGCACTTTGATATCTACAAGACAGGTGGTCATAATAAGAAATCCAAGTAGTTCAAGAAAGTTATAATTCAATGAACCTGGTCTTCTAAGACAACTGCAATTACATTTTTACAAGTTGTGATTTCCCAGAAGAGTGGAGGTGAGTAGAAACTTTGCATCTTGCAATCCGGCTAAAAAGTCATGTGCTTTTAGCATTTACATGGAACAAATTTACATTAAAGAGTTGAAGAACAAGAACAAAAATTATGGTTTGAAGGAAATGAAGAAATAAATAGCCTAAGGAGGAGAAAGAAGAAGAAAATGAAAATGATAAAGACAAAGAAAGAAGAGAAATGCGTGATAAGCAGCGAGTGCGAGTGTGAGCGCGAGCCGGGAGTAGGTCCAGCAACGCGAGTGCAAGTGCGAGCGCGAGCCGGGAGTAAGTCCTGCAGCAGCGAGTGCAAGTGCGAGCGCGAGCCGGGAGTAAGTGCAGCAGCGAGTGCAAGTGCGAGCGCGAGCCGGGAGTAAGTGCAGCAGCGAGTGCAAGTGCGAGCGCGAGCCGGGAGTAAGTGCAACAACGAGTGCGAGCGTGATCTGGGAGTAAGTGCAGCTGAAAGCGAGTGAGTGCAGCCAAAAGTGAGCTAGGAGTATGAGTGCGAGCGTGAGCTGGGAGTGAGTGTGCAAGCCGAGAGCAAATGAGATCAGAGAGGGAGTGTGAACCAAGAGGGAGTGCGAGCCGAGATTCAGTCATGGCAGAAGAGCGGCAGGTTCATCCAGAGTGCATCAATGCTTCAAACCCTTACCATGAATGTGTGGAACATTGTTTCCAAAAAATTGTTGAAGCCAAGGAACGCCGGGAAAAAGAAGAGACAAGGGCAATTGTGAGCCAAGAGGGAGTGCAAGTTGGGAGTGAGTGCGAGGCAGGAGAGAGTGCGAACCAAAAGGGAGTGCAATCCAGGATTCAATCATGGTGAAAGAGCGGCAAGTTCATCCAGAGTGCATCAATGCTTCAAACCCTTACCACGAATGCGTGGAACATTGTTTCCAAAAAATTGTTGAAGCGAAGGAACGCCAAGAAAAAGAAGAGACACAGGCAATTGTGAGCCAGGAGGGAGTGCAAGCCAGGAGCAAGTGTGAGGCAAGAGAGAGTGCAAGCTGGGAGCAAGAGCAAGAGCAAGTGCAAGCAGAGAGGGAGTGCGAACCAAGAGGGAGTGCAAGCCAAGAGCAAGCCCCATTAGCTATTGTGGAAGGAAAGTCATTTTTGAAAGCCCTAATGGGAAGTCAGGATGCCCTAGCTAGAAATCAAAATGCCCTTGTTGGAAGTATGAAGGCCCAAGTTGGAGATAAGCGAAAGAGCGAATACATGGCAAGTTCGATCCAGGTAGCAGATGGTACACCAAAAGTAAGTATCAAGGATGAGATGATTGAGCATGATATAATGGTTCTTAAAAGTAGAGGGCTAATATGTAAGTTCCATAGATCATGGCCAAGGTTTTTGGAGATTCAAAATTGGATCAAGTGGAAGTGGGGATTGAATTCAAATTATTCTGTGACTTTTCTTCCTAAAGGTTTTTTCCTCATCATCTTTTCCAGTTCAGAAATTAGGGATAAAATAATGGTTGGTGGCCCATGGTTTATGGGAAGAGATGCACTTTATTTGAGACCATGGAATGAAAATTTTTCAGTTGAGACAGAAACTATTAAGAAGCTTCCAGTGTGGGTTAGGCTTTTTGGACTTCCATATCAGCTTATAAATAAGGATGTTTTGAAAAATATTGGAAATACCCTAGGGGAATTCATCAAGGAAGGACCAACAACTAAGGAGCGAAAGCATGCTATATATACTCGAATATGTGTTGCTATGGATATTTCAAAACCTTTGCCACAATCCATTAAGATTAAATCTGAATCAAGAGAATGGGATCAACAAGTAGATTATGAAAATATTGCATTTCGTTGCCACAATTGTTTTGAGATTGGACACATGGCAAGAGTTTGCAAAGTAAAAACTATGAAGAAAGAGACAAAAAATTCTAGCCATGAGATAAACTTCAAGACGAAGCAAGGAAATCATTCAATAATAGAAGCTAGATCAGATCAAGGATATTCCACTCCAAAAGAAGAGGCAAAGAAATCCTATCGACAATATCAATTGGCAAGTTTAGAAGGAATTAAAGGTGCAAAAGAAGATGTGGAGATAAAACCCAAAACAAAGACAGCAAAAAAGGTCAAGTTTATTCCAGGTAAATCATCTTCATTTTCCTCAAGTAGTATAGAATCCTCTTCAGGTAATAAAAGTGAAAGTGGTGAAGATGTTATCCCTTGCACTTTAAGGTTTCAAGAGCAGAATAATATAGAAATGAGGTTGGAGGAAACCCATAACAATTTAGGGTTTTTAGGGCAGAATAAGAAGGTAATTGCTACAGAAGAGCATCCTTGCACTTTAGGGTCTCCAGGGAAATATAAAGAAGAGTGTGCTTTTGAGGTTATTCCTTGCACTTCAGATCCTTCAGAACAAGGCAAACCTAAAGATGATAAGTCTTACTATGAGCAGTGTGAGAAGATTGAAGAGATTGATGAAGATGAAAGTATTGCTGAGAATGAAAAAAAAAGAGGAAGACCCAAGAGGCAAAAACAAAGAGAAAAAGAAACACAAAGGGATATTGATATGGGAAAACAAAAGCAAATATCACAAGTGTTAACAAGAAGTGGGGCTAAACCCACAAATAAAATAAAAAAATAACAATGAAAATAATATCTTGGAATATTAGGGGAATGAATAAGAACCCTAAAAAAAGGTATTAAGAAATTGTGAGGTTGTTATAGACAAGATATTTTTGGATATAGAAGCTGGGCAGCAAATATTTTAGCCATTCGCAGTGTTGAATTTCATCTTGACAGAATTTAAATTTTTGAAGGCATTTGATATAAAAGGAGTTGATTGTGGAAACTTAGCAGTTTGAGGAAGATGAAGAATATTTTTGATAGAAGGGTAAATGAAGAATATCTCCGATAGAAAGACAAAGTTGGATATGCTTTAATTAACTTGTTAGAAATGTAATGAGAGCAATGTAATGTTTTGTTTTCGTAATGGGAGTGGCCCCCAATAGAAGCCACGCATAGCTTATTAAAAAAAAAAAGAAACGCATAAGGGCTTTGTTTCTAGCTTTAGATTCTATGTTGTAGGTTCACAGATGCATTCAGAAATAGGTCATGCAAAAGAAAGTTCAGGAAGTTTCAGTATGGGAAAATGAAGATAACTTGCAAGATGTTCAGAGAGAGAGAGAGAGAGTGAGTGATGAATGATATATACGAACATAAACTCTGTACAAGAATCTACTTCATAATGTTACAGTTTGGCATGTCAAAGCCAATGAATGTAAAATTCATATGTTCCTGAGAGATAAATGGAAAAATCCCTGTGTAGAAGATGGAAGCGTAGGTGTAAGCTGATAATCTAATAAATTTGTTGTGCTCTGCTGTGAAAACTTTGATTGATTGAATTACAATCCAAATGCACAGTTGCATATGTAGCCAAATACAATTCGAATGCAGAAATGAAGAGTCATGTAGAAGGAGATGAAATGACTCGTATGCAGAATCCAACGAGGCAATGTGTCTTGTCAGTGGGAGAATGTAATTCATGTGTGACATGTTTTTTAGAAACAAAATAACATGTGTGCACTTTTAAATGATCCATAAGGATGTGTCCCAGGCTTTGGAAGTTGTCTTAGAGATGCATTCAATGTCCAAAAAGTCGCCCCAGCATCTTGGAAACCTATCCCATCATCTCATGCTGTCCTCCTTCAAGAAACTTCATGGAACATCCTCACTATGCACCAATGAAAATTTTGAATTTTGAACTTTCAGTATTTTTGGGACAATAATTGTATTTTGTATTTTTGAAGGCCTCCAAAGCCTTTTCTCACAAAATGGTCATTGTAAGGCAACCTTCCCTATGGAAGCGTTGCTCATTAGACTAAAGTTCAAGTTCTAAGTTTTTCCGACGCATTTTTACCAGTTAGTTGTTTTTTGATGAAGAATTTTCCAAACTGCGACATGGATCACACCATAAGCAGTCAAATATCAAGTATTCGAACATTACATTCATCTTTGAGGTAGTTCCCTTCAAAGTGGCACTCTTGTATTGGGAGATCTTGCTGAGGTATTCCTACCTTTAGGAGTATTTCATGGTGTTGCCTACCATAAGAGTATTTCTCAATATATATCTTATATGGATCTATTTTTAAATGGTTATATGGGACTGAAACAGCCCCACCCCTATTATATCATGACCATGTTACCATGGTATTTCATCGAACCAAATCATGGTATTCGATAATTATGCATATATGCCCTAACAAAATTTGAACCTGGTTCTCCGCCTTGTAAATCCATATTTTTAACCACTTTAATAATTCCATTTGATATCTAATATGGAAGTCCATCTTTTTAACCACTTTAACAATGCCATTTAATATCTGAAATGGATCTATTACATGGCGTTTTGTTTTGTTGTTTTTGCTTATTGGATGATTATTTGTGTTATTGGCTAATCCACTTTCACATCAAATGTTTTGCTTTAGAATTTGTAACTGATTTAATAACAATGCCCAAAATAATATTTTTTTGATCATTAAAATTGATGACTTTGGAAATCTTTGCAATGAACTGCTCCTACACTGGATAGGCTGCATGTGCATAAGAGAAGACTCTCATGCCATCTTCTCATCCAAAGGTCGTTTTCTTGTACTCTTTCACTCAAAAGGATCCAACCACTATTTCAATAAAAAACCCTAGTCAATGTAGATTATCGTCTCAAAGTGGCATTTCATCTATGCAAGAACTAATTGTTTATTTAGCCCTTCTTTGATTATCGGAGATATTTCATTTTGATAGATTTTCTATATGGTAACACCTGAAGAATATAAAGATCACAGACCTGAATTTTCGGCACAAATGTTACAAAGTAGTATTCAAAATATTTTAAAAACTAGTCGATGTTAGAAAATATAGCAAAATTATGTGCAAGCAGAAAAACACAATAACACAGAAAAAAAACAGTAACACAGATTTTACGTGGAAAACCTGCAATGTGCAGGAAAAACCACGGGGCAATGGCAGCTTGATCTTTTATTGATTTCGGCAGAATTACATTCAATCATAATTTACATGCAAGGGGTCATTCCCCTTTTATAGAAAAAACAAAACTGTTCGTTTCCTCTTCCAAAGGAAGAGTCCAAAAACTGTTTGTTTCCTCTTCCAAAGGAAGAGTCCAAAAACTGTTCGTTTCCTCTTCCAAAGGAAGAGTCCAAAAGACTGTTTGTTTCCTCTCCCAAAGGAAGACTACAGAATACTGTTTGTTTCCTCTTTATAAGCTGCACCACCATGCACCTCTTCGCTGAAGAACATTGGAGATCTGGATATTGACTTCACCTCCTAACATTCTCCCACTTGAAGTCGATATACAGGAATTCTTTGCCTATGTTTTTCCATCCAAGTGCCAATTGCCCAATGCTGCCCTTATCACATTTTCAGCAAGCCCAGAGAAGTTCTGCACCACTCAAACTTCTCTCGTCTTGACCGGCTTAGTAAGCATATCTGCAGGATTCACTTCATTGTCGATTTTCTGCAACAGATCCTACCTTCTTCCACCACATTTCTTATAAAGTGGTACTTGACATCAATGTGTTTCGTGCGATCATGGAATGTTGGGTTCTTCACTAGCTGAATAGCACTTTGGCTATCACAATGCAACATAATTTTCTCCCGCATTACCTTGAAGTCACCCAACAAGTCGCTCTAGCCAAATTGCCTCTTTGCCGGCATGAGTCGCCGCAATATATTCTCGCTTCAATGGTTGATAAAGCCACCACAGACCGCAACTTAGAAGCCCAACTCACAACTCCACCAAGGAAGAGTGAAAGTATATCCTGTAGTGGACTTTCTCCCATCTCTATCTCCACCATAATCGGAATCCACAAAACCTTTAACTTGCAAACTATCCGATCCGTAGTAAATAGCAGCATCTAAAGTGCCTCTTAAATATCTAAATATCCACTTCACCACATTCCAATGCTCCTTACCAGGATTTGCCATGTACCGGCTAACTACTCCCACTGCTTGGGCAATATCCGGTCTGGTGCTCACCATGGCATACATGAGGCTTCCTACTGCCGATGAATACGGTACACGAGACATGCTTGTCTTCTCCGCTTCTGTTCTAGGACACCGGTTGGAAGACAATTTTAAGTTTGAAAGAAGTGGGGTACTAATCGGTTTTGCATTCTCGTATATTGAAGCGTTGCAGAATCTTTTCTATATATGACTTTTGACTTAACCAGATCTTTCTTCCTTTTCTGTCCCCGTGTATCTTCATCCCTAAAATTTGGTTTGCTGCTCCTAAATCCTTCATTTCAAATGTCCTAGCCAACTGAGCCTTAAGATCAATGATTTTCTTCATGTCGGGCCTGCAACCAACATATCATCAACATACAACAACAAAATAATAAAACTGCCATCATCAAACCTCTTATAGTATCCACAATGGTCAGCTTCACTCCCGCTGAAACCTTGGCTCTTCATGAAGGTGTCAAATTTCCCGTACCACATCCTTGGCGCCCGTTTCAACCCGTACAAAGATTTCTTCAGTCCGCAAACCAAATGCTCTTTGCCTCTTTCCTCATAGCCCTCAAAGCTGATCCATATAGATCTCCTCCTTGAGATCACCATGCAAGAAAGCAGTCTTTACATCAAGCTGCTCCAGCTTCTAAATCCCGTGCAACTACAAGTGCAAGTAGAACTCTAATAGTAGTCATTTTCACAACTGGAGAGAAGATTTCATCAAAGTCAATACTCGACTTTTGCACATAGCCTTTTGCCACCAAGCGAGCTTTATAGCTTTCCAACAACCCATCGCTGTTCTTCTTCACTTTGTACACCCACTTGTTTCCAACAGTCTTTCTTCTAGGTGGGAGATCCACAAGTTCCCACGTTTTATTCTTGCGAAGTGCCTCGATTTCCTCCTCCATGGATTTCCTCCACTTTTCTCGCATTCTCGCACTCTCTAGCTTCCCGAAATGAACTAGGCTCACCATCATCCGCTAACAAAGCAAAAGAGGACTGATAAACATGAGAATACCTTTCCGGATACTTTTGTGGACGTGTAGATCTTCTAACCCAATGATCCGTTGATTGTGGCTCTTGGTCTTGTGACCGTTGTGGCTGCTCTACTTGTTGTTCTACTTGTTGTTCTGCATGCTGGTCAAAAAATTCAGCATGATGGTCAAAAATTTCAGCATGCTGATTTTCATTTTCATCTTCGTTCATGTCTACTTCAACCGGTACAACATTAGGTGTTTGTTGTACCTCCTTCCTTTGCATGGATTTTTCATCAAAAATAACATCTCGGCTAATAATTACCTTGTGGGCAGTAGGATCCCACAGCCTATACCCCTTTATTGCATCTCCATAGCCGAGAAAAACACATTTGCTTGACTTCGGGTCAAGTTTGGACCTTTTTTCTTTAGGCACATGGGCAAATGCATCACAACCAAAGGTACGCAAATGAGAGTAATCAAATGGCTTACCACACCAAACCTCCTCTGGAATTTGTCCATCCAACGCAGCTGTAGGTGACCTGTTAATGAGGTAAACAACTGTATTAACAGCCTCTGCCTATAACCTTTTATCCAACATGGATGCGCTGAGCATGCTTCTTGCACGTTCCATGATTGTGCGATTCATCAGCTCACCCACACCATTTTGTTGTGGAGTATATGGTACAGTCTTCCGGTGCTTAATTCCTTCCTCGCATACAAAATTTATCAAATTCCTTGGAGCAATATTCACCCCCATTATCTGACCTAAGACATAAAACAGAGCTTGCCCAAACTTTTCTCTACTCGAGTTTTGAACTCTTTAAATTTCTGCAAAGCTTCCGACTTCTTCTTCAGAAAATAAACCCACACTCTCCTAGAATAATCATCTATAAATGTCAGAAAATAGATGGCACCATTTAAGGACCGAGTGGGGACTGGTCCAAATATATCCGAATGTATAAGTTGCATAAAATCAGAACTCTTACCAGGGCTTGCAGAAACCGAACCCTCTTTTGTTTACCAAAAATACAATGCTCACACAAGTCTAAATTGCAAGACTTAATCCCATAAAGCATACCTCTGTCATGCAGAATTTTTAGATCTTTTTCACTCATATGGCCTAGGCGTTGATGCCATAGCATTACTGCATCCCGAATCGAAGTTGCTACCGCTGCATGGTTCGTCACCGTATCACCGCATAAACGATATAGGGTCCCATAAGATTCTCCCTTTGCTACTACAATAGCACCTCTGGTAATTTTGCAATAGTTGTTACCGAAAGTGACAGAATACCCTAGCTTATCCATCATCTTGATTGAGAGCAAATTCTTATGTCGCACATCACATAACATCCTTTCTCTACCATCGTCCAACCTGATCCTTATGTCCCCTCTTCCCACAATTTCTAAAGGGTGATCATCACCCAAGTAGACCTTCCCACCACTATATGGCTGATATTTGTCAAACCAGCCTCTGTGAGGAGACATGTGGAAAGATGCACCCGAGTCCAAAACCTAGGTATATAAAACAGATCTGCTGTTGCCGATACGTAAAGCCTCACATGTTGCCGTCTCTCCGTAATTTATCGTATCGGCTTCAGCCGAAGGCTGAAATTGGTTTTCACCATTTTTTTCCTTTTTTAACTTCCAACAATCCTTCTTTGAGTGCCCCGGCTTCCCGCAATGCCAACACTTCCCTTTCAGCTTTTGTCCTTTAGACTTAGATCTAGACTGTGATCTACTTTGTTGACTCTTCTCGAAAGATCGACCTCTCACAACTAGGGCTTCATTGGTTGAGGGTTCCAAAGACGTTTTCCGCCTCAACTCTTCTGCCAACAAAGCGGCTACCACATCATCAAAAGTTAGAGCTCCTGATGATGAATTGCCGATGGTCATCACCAAATGATCCCAAGTCTCCGGGAGGGAACAAAGTAGGGTGATAGCTCTGTCCTCATCCTCCATCTTCACATTAATTGAAACCAGTTCATCGATAAGGGTATTAAACTCATTCAAGTGATCCGCCACGGATGAGCCCTCCTTCATCCTTAGGTCGTAAAGCTGTTTTTTCAAAAAACCTTATTTGTTGCAGATTTCGTCTCATACAACTTTTCAAGCTTCTTCCAAAGGGCTTCCGCGGTTTTTTCTTCAACAACATTGAACAAGACGGAGTCCGCTAGGCATAGACGGATTGTAGAAACCGCCTTCCTATCCAGACGTTGCCCACTCCTCATCTTTCATGCCGCTTGGTTTACTCACGACCCATTTCAAGGCTAGGGCTTGGTCATTTTGAACCAACAAATCCTCCACCTTCATCTTCCATAGGGCGAAGTTCCTGCCATCAAACTTTTCAATCTCAAACTTGGTTACAGTTCCACTCATTGTTGCAGCTCCCACTCGCACAAAACCCTAGGCTCTGATACCGTATGTTAGAAAATATAGCAAAATTATGTGCAAGCAGAAAAACACAATAACACAGAAAAAACAAGAACACAGATTTTACGTGGAAAACCCGCAATGTGCAGGAAAACCACGGGGCAATGGCAGCTTGATCTTTTATTGATTTCGGCAGAATTACATTCAATCATAATTTACATGCAAGGGGTCATTCCCCTTTTATAGAAAAAACAAAAACTGTTCGTTTCCTCTTCCAAAGGAAGAGTCCAAAAACTGTTCGTTTCCTCTTCCAAAGGAAGAGTCCAAAAGACTGTTTGTTTCCTCTCCCAAAGGAAGACTACAGAATACTGTTTGTTTCCTCTTTATAAGCTGCACCACCATGCACCTCTCTGCTGAAGAACATTGGAGATCTGGATATTGACTTCACCTCCTAACACAGAGGAAAGAAGCCATGACGTGGTACAGCCTACAAGAAATAAATATTAGAACAAGTAGAAGAGAAAAACTCCGACAAAGAATAGTGAACTCTAAATACATGCATTGTTTTATGCCCTTCGTCCTAAGGTTCACAGGAAAATTTCTTCTTGTCTCTTATGTTTTTTCCTCTTAGATATTCTCTCTCAAGTTGCGAAGTCCACACTCTCCTTAACAATGTCAGCTTTAAGAATATATAATCCTCATCTGCTCCTATACAAATAAGCATTAAAATTTCATTGTTAGGCTTCTTTTGTGTGGTATTGATCTTTTCAACTTGGATTTTGCCCCCCTCAAAGTGACATTGCAATACAAGTTACTTGCATTCTATCTATATACATTACTGTTTCAGTGACACTCTAATTAGTGACCCTTGTATTTAAACTTCTATCTGCGTTTTGTTGTTCTACTGTCATACTTGTCATTAATAGAAATATCCTTACAAGTGGTAACACTGCAACAATCTAGTTAAGTAGTGTGACTTGGTGGTGAGAATATAAATTCATAATTCAAGTAGGCAATACATCTCACTAGATTTCCGTTATGTTTTTCATGTTAACATTTTTTCCCCCTTTAGCTGGTTTTTTGCTCTTACCAGTTTCAATGAGTTTAACCTTATGACTATGTAAATCTTCCAGGCCAAACACCTCCAAATGATATCAGCCACTAATAATACCACTGGTACTCTGACACAAATGTTAAATGGTACATAGCCCAATGGGTTTATATCTCTGCATGTCAATAGTAATGATATAGATCACTGGTAATACTGCCTACAACCCTTAGTAATATCCACATACTTACTAGACAGTTTGCTAAAGACAAGGCAGGATAATGATTATTTGTTTGTTGTGGTAGATTGTTTTAGCAAAGATAAGTGCCTTGTTTCCATGCAAGAAAACAATCACAAGTCAAGAAAGGGCCTGAAATTTCTTCACTAATGTATGGGTATGCATTTCGGATTATTTGGTAGAGATACAAAGTTTTTGAGCAGCTTTAACTAATT